>CM061549.1:70386293-73152959 GCA_030864215.1 Capsicum pubescens | reverse complement strand
ATTTTACTTTATGTTCAGGACCTTCCTGAAAAATGAGATTTTACTTTATGTTCAGGACCCTCCTGAAAAATGGGATGTTACTTTATGCGCAGGACCCTCCTGAAAAATGGGATTTTACTTTCTGTTCAGGACCCTCCTGAAAAATGGGACTTTACTTTCTGTTCAGGACCCTCCTGAAAAATGGGATTTTACTTTATGTTCAGGACCCTCCTGAAAAATGGGATTTTACTTTCTGTTCAGGTGCCTCCTGAAAAATGGGATTTTACTTTCTGTTCAGGACCCTCCTGAAAAATGGGATTTTACTTTCTGCTCAGGACCCTTCTGAAAAATGGGATTCTACTTGTTGTTCAGGACCCTCTTGGAAAATGGGACAACGCTTTCGAAAATGAAATACTACTTTACTATAATTTTTTTTTGGGATAATTTTCGTTCTAGTTTTAATTTTGGGTTTCAGGAGCCCGCCTGAAGAACAGGGTAATGAAATAGCAAGTCAGGAGCCCGCCTGAAGAACAGGGGGATAAAATAACAAGGCTAGAGCCCGCCGGAAGAACAGAGTGAAGAAAATAAAAAGTCAAGCAACAAAGTGATGGAATAGCAAGTCAGGAGCCCGCCTGGAGAATAGGGTGAAGAAACAAAAGTCAAACAACAAAACGAAGCCTTTGAAAGCCAAGCAACAGGTTGAAAGAAATTGCAAATCAGGAGCCCGCCTAAAGAATAGGGTGATAAAAGTCGAGTCAAGATCCAACAGAAGTTGTATAGATAGGATTTTTGTAATTTCATTTATGTTTTAGCTTGTAATTTTTATTTTGATGTAATAACAGAGCCGCGGACCAGAACCTCGACGGAACCTCACTCGACTCTCCAACTCGGTATAGCCCACTTCTCTTCCAATCCTTTGAAATATCCGTGACTTGATTCTTTCATAACTTGGGTAGGAAGGATGTCCTAATCCAAGACCCGGTAGTCCTTTTTTCTTCTGTTTCTTCCTTTGAATAATGATCGGGACAAAATTTCATCTCGTTGTCTACTTCTTTGTCTGAAAACACTGCGTGTTTACATTCAAAGGGGGCATGATGTAGACACGTAATTTTGCCCCCCTTAGAAGTTTGATTTTATTCATTTTTCTACCTTACCATATCATGTACCCTCCACGATGTCATTTTTTACCCACTCTTATTTTATCCTACCGTGTACCCTCACCCATGTCATTATACCCCGCAAAATACAAAAAAAAAATAATAAACAAATAATAAAATAACTAACCCTATCTTATCCTAACAACCTACCCAATAAAAAATAACACCTCACCACTACCCCCTACCCCACGTTACCCCACCCCTCTCTTTTTTTCTTGTCCAAGAAGAAAGGCCTCAAAACACAATATATACATACCCACATACACAAAAAAGGGGGGGACAAAAAAAATCTGATATAGAAAATTATTGAGCCTTTTTTCTCACTCTCTAAACTCTCTCTCTCTCTCCCCGATCTCTCTCTCTTTCTCTCCGACCACTATCCAGCGTCAGGCACAAAAATAGCGATGCCGGTGACCAGCAGCGACAAACACCAACTCCGTTGCCTCTCTCTCCGACTTCTCTCTCTTTCTCTCTCCCCTATCTTCCTCTCTCTCTCTCTCTCTCTCTCTTTCTCTCCGACCACTCTCCGGCGTCAGGCACAGAAAAAGCGACGCCGACGACCAGCAGTGACAAACACCAACTCCGACCAACGACACTCCGTCCGTTTTTCATTGATTCCGACAAAATTTTGCGTATGGATCTTCTCGAGTTTTCATTATTTCAGTCTCGGTTCGTTGGATATTTCTTATTTCTTAAGGTTTTAAATCCATCCGAGTTGGTTTGGTTCATGCAAGGTTAGTTGGAAATTGTTGGTTTGGGGGTTTCGAATTCGGGATCTTGGGTTGTTTTTTTGAAAGTTCATTCGGATTTGTGGGTTATTCATCGTGAGGTTTTGTCGTGGTTTTCCGATCTTTCCGGTTGAATTCAATATCGAGTTTGGAGTTGTTCGTTGTGAGGTTCTCCGATCGAGTATTTTGGTCTTCGGATTTCTTTATTATCGACAAGGATTAGTTTCATCAAGGTCCATTTCTTCTAACCGAATCTTTAATTTATTTTGACTTTTATTGATGTTGTTGGTGTGGATGATTTATTTGTTGTGTGTTTGGTTTGAATCTTCGTTATTTGTGTTGTGTTTGATGTTGGTTTCGGATTTTGAGACGTGATTTAATAATCGAAGCATGTTGTAATTATTGTGGTTAAAAATAGGTTAGTGGGTGAGAATTGAAAACTTGACATAATTGGAGATTTTGGTTAGTTTGATTTCATTGTTCGTATAACTTGAAAGGAACGTTAATTTGATTTTGGTAGTAACATGATACATCGATCGGAATAGGCAAAACGTAGGTCGGGTAGGCAAATCTAGAGATTGTGGGTTGATTGAATGGTTGAAATTTGATTGAATGGTTGAAATTTGATTGAATGATTTGATTTTATCACTTTTTGAATCAATTGTATAATTTATCCGGGGAATGCCCCGAAGAATTTGTATTGATTTATCTGGGGAATGCCTCGAAGTAGCATGTACGCAAAGGAGGCTCGTGATCAAGGCTCGGAATGTCGGGTGGAGTTTAGTTTAGGATCAGTTTAGAATAGAATAGGTTTTATATTTCAGTACCTCTTTTATTTTGGATTGTATAATTTGGACTGAACATTATTTCGGCTTGTTTTGAATTTTGTGTGATTTGTTTGTTTGCTTGTTTTGTGTGTTTTATGCGGTTTGTACATTCGTAATGCCAAATTAGCCGATACGATCCACCAGGCGACCGTGGTCGAACCACGGGATCGAGGGGTGCCTAACACCTTCCCCTCGGTCAACAGAATTCCTTAGCCGGAATCTCTGTTCGCAAACCAGTTTAAGAGTCAAATGGTTCCAAAAAGGATTTTTCAAAGGTGACTTGACACACCGAATTATGCCAAGTGACGACTCTGAAATAAAAAATATAAATAGTCCTTTTTCGAAATAAATTTTCATCCTTGTCACTTTAATAATAAAAACCCTTTTATATAAATCGTTTGGAATACGTAAAAAAAAGGGGGTGTGGCAGTATGTGTAACACATACATACGAATTTATGTAAACCCAATATTCATTTATGTATATTAAAATATATAGATCACTGTATTTCAAACAAAAAGCTCACCACAAATTTATATACCCCACATATACAAAAACGGAAAAATTATATATACCTTAGGAAGACGTGGACGTCCAGAATCATCTTTTTTGGATAATCTTGATGATTTTCCAACTATTTTTTTCGACTTCTCAGCAGCAGCTTTTCTAATCTCTTTCATCTTGTTGGGGTCGTTACAAAATTTAGATCTGTTTTCAACAAAGTTAGGTTCCTCGTAGTCAAAAACTCCGGGGACGAACCCAACTACCGCATTTGTATCTAACTGAGTTGATCCTAAGCTAAAAGAAGGAGAATCCTCCGTTAACAAAGTACAAATATGTTTATTTCTACTTCAAATGGACGATTTTGAAATAAAAAAGAAACAATAATGATATAACAATCAAATTTTGTTAAATTAAAACCCCCCAAAAAAACTTAATAAGAATATGCAACAATTTGTTCTTTCGAAAAAACACAAAATTGAATTAAGGAGAATGCTCCATTAACAAAGTACTAAGTTGTTAATATCGTACTTTAAATGGACGATTTCAAAAATTTTGTTAAAGAAGAAACCCAAAAAAACACTTAATAAGAACATGCAACAATTACTTCTTTCAAAAATCCCCAAAAATCGGTTCAGTAAATGATGACAAAAAAAATACTAACCTCAACACTTAAAAATCAGAATAATCAATGGAGATTAAGATACAATTTAATGCTGTAAGTTGGAGCCAGGAACAGTTGTATTCAAAATGGTAACCGATGCTTGATTTTAGGAGAGTTTTAAGGGTGAAAACGGTGAAAGAATACATCTTACTTATGTATATTTGCTTTTAGAGAGAAACACAAAAAATGGGATTTTTGTAATAAGTTTGAGAAGTTGGGATTTTTTGTAATTAATGAAAGATAAGTTGTGTTATTTTGTAATTTTTAGTTAATTTTATCCACTTAAACTAAGTGATCCCCCTAAGTTGTCGTCATTTTATTTTACCTTGATTTTCTTACTTAACCTATAATTTTCTCACATAATTTATATTGTCTAGAACATATTAATTGGTTCCTTCACTTTTCTTCTTAAAACAAGTCTTCTAAAATTGAGTGTTTATTTTAAGATGATATTTATTTTGTTCATATGATTAATAGTTTATTCGAATTAAAGTAATTTTCTCCAAACCTAAGAAACTAATCTCTAAATCTGAGAAACTAATTTGTTTTGAAAATTAACTTTTCAAAAATTAGCGAAGTATTTTTAATTAAATACTCTCTTAATAGTTTTTCAAAGGCATTATCTATAACATAATCGACTTTTATATAATAATTAATAATAAGCAAGTAGTCATATAATCTTTGCTTTCTTCACGAAAGCAAAATTTATTTTCCTCTTAAACCCAAAAAGAAAAATTGTAACTTAGCTTAATTCAAGTGGAATGTTTCTCCTTAAAATAAATAAATGTCTTTTTAAACGTTTAAATAAATAATTATATTATTTTCTATAAAATCAAGTCTTTGTAAAAAATTAGACACGTTTAGTTAGTCAAGTTAGTTTTTTTTGGTAAATCGTTTTAAACGGACGCTCCTAAGTACCTTGAAAACCTTCTTAGGGTGTTAATTGAACCCTTACCAGTTTCTCTAGTTTTAAAAGTTTATTTCTGTTTTTGAACCTTTGAAATTCTTTTAATTTTTTTTTCTTGATTTTTTTCTATAAAAATCAAGTGGCGACTCTGTGAATTCCTTAAAATTATTTCGAAATTTTCTTGAATCTTTTGAAATAGTTTTAAGAAGGTTACAACCATTTTATTTTTAAATAAAATTCGAAAAGGATAAAACAATCATGTGTTACAACATTAAGATTATTGAAAAAAGTATATATTTAATTAACATAATCAAATAAATTAGAAACTGATAAAAAAGATAAACAAAAATAGAAATATGAACTAATAATAAGAAGAAGAGCAAAGTAATTGAGTAAAATTTGCTAATTGATCTTTCTAATATGGTGGTTAGTAGAGTTTTACAATTTAAATATTGCTAAATAATAACAAATTATATATGTGATCAAACATTTTTGTTCAATAAAAAAGAAGAAAATAATATTAATTGAAATTAAAATAATACACTAATAAATCTTCAAAATATTTGTAAATCATTCAAACTTCTACATTTCATCAAACTACTATGACTATCTCTCTTAATGAATCTTCCAAGATAATTGAGCTGCCTTCTTCATCTTGATGAACTCGTACAAAATTAATGTGATCATTTCTTTGATGAATCTTTAAAGAATATGTATGATCTTCATCCAAATGATGATCGTATTGAAATCATCATTTTTTTTATGTCCTCTCTTTTTATTACTTATTAAACACATGATTGATGCAAAAGATGAAGAAAAAAACCAAGAAAGAAGAAAAATAACTAAATCACTATACTAATTTAAAAATTGAGAAAATAAAAATTTGCATTCAACAACTTCATAGATAATTGTTATACATAGATTGAATAATTCAAAAGAATTAGAAAGAAGGAAGTTGGAAAGACATATTATTCAAAAGAAATCATTTGACCATTACTACCGTTAAACTATTCATGCTTTCACCATGCATTTTTCTTTATGATTTAGTAAAATTATTTCTTTAATGCGTGATACTCACCCCGCCTTATATTATTTGGCATTTTTTTTTTTTGTATAACTTCTAAGAAAAATTAATAAAGGATGCAAACTGACTAATATGATCCTATTAAACTCACATTAAATATTGTCATTACCTATTGAAGTTAATTATTCTTCCAATAAATTACTAAGGGTAAAACTGAAAAAACGTGTCCAATTATTTCTTTATTTTTTAAACATTCCAACTAGTTTGATACAATTTTTTTAAAGAAAACATGTCAAATAATGTGTGACGAAGGAAGTACTCTTTCGTATAATATTTAGTAATAGGGGGATTAGGTAGTGCGCGAAAATATTGTTATAAGGAAAAAAAATTAAATGTAAGAAGTACACACATGATTTTTGACCCTCCCCGAGTTTAATATATTTTTCGGCATTAAATATTTTTATTTTTATTTTGTCCAATATTTATTTTAGCTTTTATTTCATTTTAATAAGTTTTGGTTGAAAATAAATAAAAACTAATAAATAAAGTTACATTTTTTGAATATTTTTATTTTTAAAATAATACGAAAAATTCAAATATATATATATATATATATTATATTTATTTAGATTATTACAAACTTTTATAATATTTTCTTAAATATAAAAATTAATTAGTTAATATTATTTTATTATTATTATTTTATTTTTATATATATTTTAATTAAAAAAAGACATTATCCTAATTAAACTACCTAACCTCCCACCCCTATCTGATCCCTATTTTTCCTCAATTTCTCCCCCACTCTCTGACATATAACTCCCTCAACCCCTCAGATTCGACGTACTTTTTACACTACAATATCAGAGAAAAGAGTTAATTAAAAAAAAGAAGAGGGAAACAAAAAGCAAGAACAGAGAAGAAAATAAGGGATAAAAGAAGGAAGTCAAGTTCGGTCTCCATTTGAAGTTTTTGGTGACGAATTCCATTGTTCATTACTCAGTCTAAATCATTTAGGTTCTTATTCAATTTAGTATTACTAATGTTATGAGTTTTATTATGAAGAAGCATGAATAAAAAACGTTTGAATGGTCTCAATGCACTATTTAGTATATATATTTGATTATGTGAATTTTTTGTTATTACATGTTATACTATTAATTCATTAAATGTTTATATGTTTATTCAGTAGATGTGACGGAAATTTGAATTTTGTGTACTAATACTGTCTAGTTTAAAAAATTAAAACAAAAAGGAAAAACAGATATTCAAAAAATAGACATATGATTTCATACACACACTCTCACTACAAATATACCAACACTCACAAAACTACAACAACACACTGATATATACATACGCAAAGACACCCACTGTAAATCACACACACTCACAGACACAGACGGGAGGCGTATAGACAAACACTACACACAGTGGAAAACATACACACATAATTGAACAATAAAATCAGTAGAAGAATGGGGAAGGGGAAGAGAGAAGAAGAACGAAAATCAATGAAAGAGGAAAGAAAAAATAGTGAAAAATCAGAGAGAAAAGAGGCATTATTTAGATTTTTTCGATGATCTTTCGCCGGAATTGACATCTTCTTCGACAATCAAATGAACCCAATCTGTCAGAAAACCCTCTAATCCCGTCCTCATATCCGCCGACAAACAAACAATCCAACCACCCACGCGTCGCACTCCGTCTTCCTTTTTCTCCCCAGTCGGTGAAAAACCATCGAAATCATCACCGAACAGCTGCACACCTCCCTTATCCCTCTTCGCCGTCTCACCGGATTTAACCACCGGCGAGCCCCCGCCACCCCCCAACATGCCATCGCCACCATCAACACCGACAAACCAACCAAGAAAATTCTGGCCAACCATGGCCGGTGAAAACCCATTAAACCACCACTTAAAACCGACCCTTCCAGCTGGATTTTGTTGTTGTTCCGGCGAAATCTGCCGATAGGCTTAGTTACTGAGATTTGATTTTGTATTAACTTAAGGAAAAATATAATTTGGTGAATTATAATAAAATTAGCATAATATGGATAGTTTTATATTTTTATTTTATTATTTTTATTTTTATTTTTATTTTTATTATTTTTATTTTTTAATTTATTTTTTATTTTTTATTTATTCATCGTTAATAATAAATCTTGATAATTACTTTTTTAAATTAATTGACCCTCTTAAATGAATTTTTTCTTAAGGTTATTATTAAGGTTGAATAGCACTTTGAATAGACAAACCAACACCTTTAATTCTTGGCAAGTTTTAGGCACGTTTAAAATATTTATCTCAATTAAGAATGCGGCGTACACATCTTTCTAAGATATTTAAAAATAATTCAAGGATACAATAATGCACCTTGACAAATATTTTCTAAAATTAAGTTCCACTAGTCTAATATAAAATATATAGACAGATTTTAGATATTAAAATGAGCGATCCTAGGGCCAAACATAATTATCAAAACAATTTAAGTCAACAAAAGCGACCGTGCTAGAACCACAAGATTCGAGGGGTGCCTCACACATTCTTCTCCGTCAACATAATTTCTTACCCATTCTTCAATTTTTCGCAGACCATAGTAAAAAAGTTACTTCCTTTTGATTAGGGATTTAATAAGGTGACTTGGAACACCACAACTCAATTCCAAGTGGCGACTCTAAAAAACATAAAAATAATTCCTATTCAAAGTTATCATTTTAATTAGAAAAATCCTGCAATCTTCAGCCCTTCGAGCAAAAAAGAATTGCGACATCTCTGGCGACTTCGCTGGGGAACTAACCAGAATTTGAGTTTTTGATATTGACTTTACTTGCTTTAATTATTTTGATATTGCGTTTTTTGGCCTAGTGTACTTGTCGCTCATTTATTTCTTTAATATTATTGAATTGTATTATAAACTGCCTTCTCTTGCGCATCCCCTTCGAGTTTCTTAAAATAGGATAGAAGGAATGCAGAGTATGCATCCTACCTTCTTTTTGAGATAGCCGAAGTGTCAAGGCACCTAGTGAATGATTATTAGTCACACATGTTAGGTGGGGTTTAGATCAACAATGAAGTCAGAGTAGCACTGCTACCGAACAAGTTATCCCTCTCCGACTCGAGTGTCCGCTCGGGTAAGCCAGTCTAGACACCTATCCCCATCAGGCTAAACTTAGTAGAACTAAAACTCAGAATCTAGTTATCCCTATTAGGTTCTACTTTATTTACATCATGTGCATTTGTCTTAGCGGGACTTGGCACAGGGGTCGGGTCTGTCTAGGACAGGTGTCCCTCTTTATAATGACCAACATGTGCATCCTATGTGCTCTTTGATATTTATTTGAAAGGCCATTTAATTATTGACCAACTTTAGGCAACTTGGTGAAACATAAGAGAGTTTTTTGTCCTCAAATTTAACGAATCATTTTTCAAAGAAATTAAAAAATATATAAAGTTTTTATGATTTTCATGAACTATGAGGGTCTGATTCTCACTCTTTAGTAGGATACGTAGAAAATCCTTCTCAGAATACGACCCTGTCTTTTGAGAAATTATTCATAGATTTATTAAGGAATATTCTGAAAATATGACTACTTTCATAATTATATTTTGGGAAAAGGCATCATTTCCACCCCATACTATATAAGAAAAGTCTAAGCCACACCTAAATTATATAAGTGACCTATTACATACCTTAACTATATAAAAGTGATATTATTACCTCCCCGCGACTCCCATTCTAAGGCGCGTGTGTTACACTTATTTTAGGCGTGTCCAGCCTATTAAATAACAAAAGTAAACGACTAAAAACATTAAGGGAAAAGGCATCATTTCCTCCCCAAACTATAGTTGAAAAGTCGAATCCACACCTAAACTATATAAGTGACCTATTACACACCTTAACTATAAAAAAATGATACTTTTTACTGACGTGGTGCTGACGTGGTAGCGCGTGTAAAACACTACACCACATGCAAGTGGTGGTAGCCTGACAGGGTGTAAATAGTTTCACTTTTTTATAGTTTAGGTGTGTAATAGGTCACTAGTATAGTTTAGGTGTGGCTTCGACTTTTCGGGTATAGTTTGGGGTGGAAACGATACCTTTTCCCTTATATTTTTTATTATCCTCAAGTTTAATTTATATATATATATATCTTAATAGCACTGAGTCTTTAGGGATCATGAGGCTAAGTTTTTACAAAATAAAAAAAATATATATAAATTTTAATAGCCCTGAACCTTTAGGGGTCTTGAGGCTGAATTTTGCACAACAACATGCTCATTTTTCTCTCTTTCTTCCTGTCTAAGTTATTATATTTCTTTCTCTAGCGTACTTAGTTGTATTTTCTTCCAAGACCATGATTGAGCTTGTATAGAGATCTGTTGTTGAAAAATTCTCGATAGAGTTGGTCTAAATAAGTGTCATCCCTTAAAAAAAAGAAAAATATTTTGTTAGTTTCAAGACCTACGCACACCTGATTCTCATCTTAATGAGATACGTAGGCAGTCCTCCATGGATTCGGTGATCTTAAGAAAAAGGGTTGTCTACCCTTCAAAAAAGAAGAAGAAAATTTTGATCCTTATATATAAAAAAAACTAATTTGTTTTAAAAAAAAAATATTATTTTTTAATAAATTCAAAAAAAAAATTATTTCTCATTATTCAAATAAAAAAAGTATGTTTCTTCATATCTCCAGTTTCACGAACTACGCACACCTGATTCTCACCTTGATGAGATACGTAGGCAACCCTTATCGGGTTCGGTGATATTCTTAAGAAAATTTTAAAAATATCAAACCCTGACCCATTCATTATTACCACAGTAAAAATAATATTTAAGTTGTTGGTTTGTGGCTAAATTGTCATCTCACCCATACAACACCAAGTCTAAAGAACAGGTAAAATGACCCACAAAAAATAGTATAAAGTCTGAGATGAGTTGGTGTAGACCATTAGAAATGAGGAATAAGAAGTAATAGCCAGGAAGATGAGAAGTTTGGAGAAAATTATGAGAAACATGCAAGTACTGAGAGAGAAAAAAAGAGTTTCTTATAAGGATATGTACATGTTTAACAATGTTCAGGTTTCTCTAGAGTTCAAAACATCAAAGTTGGACATGTATGAGTGTAACACCCCGATTTGCTTAACCAGAACGCTACTCTATGCTCATGACCCTGAAGGACCACAAGCTAACCTATGACTGATATCTGTACCTGTATACTGCATAAACTACTGAATAATGTGGAAACATGCACTGAAAGGCCATAAGGTTCAATACTGAACATAACATGGATGAGATAACATCTGTGGGGTAATACAATACCCAAAACAAAACTGTAAAACAATGAAGTCTGAAATATAATAGTCTGCATCTAGTCTGAAAGCCACTACCATCTGAATAATCTGAATAAGGATTTGATGGTACATGTCACAAACTAACTCCAACTATTAAACTAGTTAATGAGATAATAGGGAATAATCAGGTCCTCAAATGATGACGACTCACTTCTAACTCTGACTGCTGAAACTGGAATCTACTGCTGATCTGGAACTCGTGTCTCTGAACCTATGGTGTAACATAAAAAGAAAGAACCATAGCGCAAATGCGTCAGTACAATAAAATATACTGAGTATACATGTGAGGTAGGCTAATGCAAGGGTTAACCTGCGTGAATAATGCTAGCTGACTGTCTAACATGAATACGAGAATGCATACATAAATACGTAACTATAACTGACACTGTGATATCGTGATTACTGAATCTGAATACTGATGACATGATATACTAATAACTGATATAACTGATAGCATCAATATCTGTATTTTAATATAACTGATAACATGGGTGACTGTATCTGACAGTCCGGAATCTGATGGAACTATCTGAGTTACTTACTGTATCTGAGTCGACTGTATCTGACAGTCTTGAATCTAAACAAATATCTGAGTTCTTTTACTGAGACTGGTACTAAAACTGTGGGAGGTAGTATTTAACCAACATGCCCCTGATATGCCATTATGGCTGAGTTGGGGTCCAATCTGTAACCCTAATTAGAAGGGTGTTAATACCGCGCCACTGGTAAGGACAAGCTGAAGGTGACCCATATCTGATAGTGTCCCCAAAAGAGAATGGTGGGGACCTTATCTGACAGTGCTTATCCACCTCATCAACCCTCATCGAATAGTGTTGATGTCTCAACCTATGCTGGCTACATAGTTCTTGAACGCAAGGATGACTTCTAAGGATCACACCCTCATCTGATAGTGTGTGTCCCTATCCTTGGGTTCACTCGATGCTGATTCCTACTCCCATCTGAATGAACACTGAACGTGATTTACTGAACTGAACATGAACTGAGTTACTAAGTTCCGTTCACTGACAGAATACTAATGATATCTGACAATTGACTGAGTCATGAGATCATGGAGATTTTTTCTGAGTCATAAGACTATCTGAAGTCTAAGGATTCATAGCCTGACTGAGAGTATCGTGAAAATATGACATGACTCTAGGTACACAACTAATATTTCTGGTACAAGTACCCCCAGGACTCGATGGAAGGAAACTGACAAAGCATGGCTTACTTGAATACATAATAATCATCATAATATATTTACTGAAGCATTTCATCAAACATGTGATAGGCATAAGCTTGTACGTACATGGGAATTTCATGATATCATGCTAATTAGACACTTTCCCTTCATCTAGGCATTCAACCAAACATATAGTAGGCATAGAATATGTAAACAACATCATACAACAATTAACTGTCGTGATTTAATTCCAATTTAATCATTCAAGGGTTTAGTCCTAGGGTTTCATGAATCTATACCGATACAAATCAACCCATATGGAATTTAACACTCATTCATGGAATACAATTCAATTACTCATTATCAACATGAACAAAAGTAGCCCAATCATGAAATTCATAAGAAAATCCATAACTTGAATTTAGAAAAGGGATTCTTGGGGTTCATGGACGAAAGGAGTCCATGAATGAACACTATACATACCTTAGTTCGTGATTTCGTGAATATTGATGGTGAAACCTTCTTGAATTTGAATCCCCAATAGAAACCCTAGCTTGTTCTTGAGAGAAAATAGTATATTTTGGGTGAAGAATGGTTAAATCACGTGTTATTGTGTTTAAATAGGGGTAGGAAATTGACCCTTTTAACCCTGGACACGTAATTTAATTTCAGTAAAATTTTCCCGAACTGGTCCCCTGGTGCGACGCGGCATTATCGCGCCGTGTCACTGGAAATTGATAATTCATAAATTGAGGGATGGCACGACACAGATCCATCGCGTTGCCCCTTCATTCGTGACCTGGAACTTTAGCGCGACGCAGGGAAAATTGCGCTGAGACACTGGAAAAAGGAAAATTCTGAATTTGAGTGCTGGAGCGATGCGCCATAATCGCGGACACCTACTGGAAATTTCCAAATGCCATTTCCTCTTGTGGCGTGGCACGCCACTGACTAATATGGCGTTGTTTTACGACGGGAACTTGAAATAGTCATAACTTCTTACCCAGTTATCGGATTTAAGCGAATCATATATCGATGGAAAGCTTATTGAATTTTTCACATGACAAAATATGAAAATCTTGAAAATTACTCATGTTATAAATATCATTCACTTTAGAAGATAATACTAGGCATTTTTGGGATGAAATTTGCTAGAAATCTTTGGGGTATTGCAATGTCTCCCCTTTGAAAACATTCGTCCTCGAATGAGACTGACTGAGAGGGCAAAAATAAGATGAACATGAACTGAACATGAATAACTTGAATATGATCTCATGACTGACAAGCAGAACATAACATACTGAACATGCATATCTGATGCATGTGTAACTGATTCATGAATGCATGACTGAATGTTTTGAGGAACTAAGTTTCTCACAATGAGAATGCATTTCTGATGCATAATTACATAACTAAGATAATACATGAATGCATGACTGAATATGCAATGGTACTTGATACCAAGTATATACTGGGAACATGAACATGAAACTGAATACCAAGTTCGTGATGAACACTAATCATGAAACTGAGTAAGCTTAAGGAGAAATGTTACCTTGATCTTGATCTAAGTTGGCAGAGAAGAGGTAAGGATACTTGGTATGCATGTCTACTTCTGCTTCCCAAGTAGCTCCCTCGGCGGACTGATTTCGCCAAAGAACTTTAACTAGAGGGACTTTTTTGTTCCTCAATCTACACGTCTGATAGTCTAAGATTTTGACTGGAATCTCTTTATAAGAGAGACTGTTCTGAACATTAATGCTCTGAATAGGGACTACGACTGGTGGGTCACCTATACACTTCTTCAGCAAAGAGACATGGAAGACTGGATGAACTGAGGCTAGATTTGAAGGCAATTCGAGCTCATAAGCTACCTTGCCGAAATGACTGAGAATCTTGAAGGGACTGACATATCGAAGACTAAGATTTCCCTTCTTGATGAATGTCTTCACTCCCTTTATGGGAAAGATCTTTAGATAGACATGATCACCAATCTCAAACTCGAGATCTTTTCTACGAACATCTGCATAAGACTTCTGTCGTCTTTGAGCAGCTCAAAGTCTTTCTCTGATTAACTGAACTTTTTCTAAGGCGTCGAATACAAAGTCAGGACCTATGACTGAGGCCTCACTAACTTCAAACTAACCAATTGGAGATCTACATCTCCTACCATAGAGAGCTTTGAATGGAGCCATCTGAATACTGGAATGATAGTTGTTGTTGTATGCAAACTCAATCAAAGGCAAGTGGTCATCCCAACTTCCCTTTAAATCAATTACACACGCCCTTAGCATATCTTTTAAAGTATGAATGGTCTTTTCTGCTTGACTATCTGTCTAAGGATGGAAGGCTGTACTGAGATAAACTTGGATACCGAGACCCTTTTGGAATGCTTTCCAGAAATAAGAGGTGAACTGGGTACCTCTGTCTGAGATAATAGACAATGAAACATCGTGTAATCTTACCAACTCATATAGAGTTTGGTGTAATCCTCGGCTGAATAAGAGGTATGAACTGGAAGGAAATAAGCTGATTTGGTCATTCTATCTACAATGACCCAGACTGAATCATGCTGATGAAGAGTTCGAGGAAAACCCATCACGAAGTCCATGTTCACAACTTCCCACTTCCAAGTAGGAATACTGAACTCCTGCATAGACCCACTAGGCTTCTGATGCTCTATCTTAACTTGCTGACATGTAGAATACTTAGCCACGAACTCTGTAATGTCTCTCTTCATCCTACTCCACCAATAGATTTCCCGCAAATCACGGTACATCTTTGTGGCCCCTAGATGAATAGAGTAGTACACACCATGCACTTCTGCAAGAATTCATTGTCTTAAGTTGTCTACACCTGGAACACAGAGACGACCCTGACAACACAAAACACCATCTCCCCCTTGGGAGAAAACCTCTACTTTCTGATCCTGAATTGACTCTTTTAACTTGACCAGGATGGGATCTCTATCTTCCTTTTCTTTCACCTCAGAAACTAGATATGATTCTGAACTACTCTAAACACATACACCACCATCTGAAGAATCGACTATGCGAACGCCTAGTCTGGCATCCTGATGACCTCTGAGAGTCTGAAGTACTGTTCTGAGATGGTCTGCATGATCACGCTCAGTGCGAGAATAGACCAGAATATCATTTATGAAGACTATAACAAACATGTCCAAGTACTGCTTGAACACGCGGTTCATCAAGTCTATGAAAGCTGCTGGGGCATTGGTAAGACCAAATGACATGACTAAGAATTCCAAGTGACCATACCGAGTACGAAAAACTATTTTTAGATCGTCACTTTCTCTAACTCTGAGCTGATGATAGCCGGATCTGAGGTCTATCTTAGAGAAATAGCTGGCACCCTAAGTTGGTCAAACAAGTCATCAATTCTGTGAAGAGGATACTTGTTCTTGACCGTGACCTTATTGAGTTTATGATAATCAATGCACATTCTGAGAGGACTATCTTTTTTGTGCACGAATAAGACTGGTGTGCCCCATAGGAAAACACTGGGTCTGATGAATCCCTTATCTAAGAGATCCTTTAACTATTCTTTCAATTCTCTAAGTTCTGCTAGTTCCATTATGTATGGCGTAATAGAGATAGGCTGAGTATCTGGAAGAAGATCAATGTCGAAGTCTATTTTCCTTTCGAGAGGAATTTCTGGAAGATCTTCGAGAAAGACATCTGAATATTCATTCACTACTGGGACTGATTCAAGGTTGGGAGTTTTGAAACTAGTGTCCTTAACTCAAACAAAATGATAGACACATCCTTTAGATATCATTTTCCTTGCCCGAAGGTAGAAAATAAGCTGACCCCTGAAAGCGGATACACTACCCTTCCACTCAAGGACGGGTTCATTTGGAAACTAAAACTGGACTATTTTGTTTCTGCATTCGACTGTGGCATAGCAGGAATGAAGCCAATCCATGCTAAGAATGACATCAAAATCAGTCATCCCTAATTCGACTAAGTCTGCTGAAGTGACTTTCTGAAATATCATAACCGGGTAGTTCCTGTATACCCGCCAGACTATGATGGTTTTGCCCACTGGGGTAGAGACTGAGAAGGGCTCTGCTATAATTTCAGGACTGATTTCAAAATCAACTGCTATATAGGGAGTAACAAAAGACAAAGAAATTCCTGGATCTAGCAAAGCGTAAACATGGACATGAATGATCTGTAACGTACTAGTAACTATATCAGGAAAATTTTCCTGATCTTGTTGGGTATGAATAACATATAGTCTATTTGGGTGTTGCTCGCTAGTAGCACTGGTGGTGGCACCCTGCTGATTCGAGCGACCGGACTGAGCTGAGGAGCGGAGATGACTCTGATAACTTGACTGAGGGCTGTCTCTGAATCTGTGGCCTAGCTTACCACAACCAAAATAGACATTGCTGCCAGCTATGTAAGCACCCTTGTGGTTCTTACCACAAGTCTGACAAAGGGTATTACTTCGGGAATTGCTGACACTGCCCTGAGACTTAAAACCTGACACTCTATCTCTGAACTTAGGAGCTAGAGAACTGGCTGAAGAAGGAGCTGGAACTGATGACTTAGGGCAAAACTGAGAACTGTTTTCTCTTTCTAATTTAGGCTGACTAAAATTGAAGCTACCTGTCCTAGCTTTCTTATTCTGCTTTTCCCTCTGCTTAATCTTCTACTCCTCTATCTGCTGAGAATAGGTTATAAGTCTGGCTAAAGTCATGTCATTATTTAGCATAGAGGATCTGTACTCATTAACCACGCTATCATTTACCCCTGAAGCAAACTTACTAATCTTGGCTCTATCGTCTGTAACCACATGAGGGGAATATCTGTCTAATTTAGTAAACTTTAGAGAATACTCTTTCACCGTCATATTGCCCTACCTGAG
This sequence comes from Capsicum pubescens, assembly GCA_030864215.1. NCBI lineage: Eukaryota > Viridiplantae > Streptophyta > Magnoliopsida > Solanales > Solanaceae > Capsicum > Capsicum pubescens. Next base: position 73,135,743 of record CM061549.1, on the reverse strand, counting down.
GTTAATGAATTCTAGCACCTTAGCCTCTTTAAGATTTTGGGGAAAGAATCTGTCTAAGAATGCAGTGAAAAACTCCTCACACTCTATAGGACCTGCATTATTTGACCTTTCTGACTTCCACTGTTTGAACCAAGTATGAGCCACATTTTGCAACTGGTATGCGACTAACTCAGCACTCTTAACAGTAGTCACCCCCATGATGCCTGTCACTTTATGAACTTGATCAATGAATTCCTGAGGGTCTTCATCTACTTTAGACCCGTGTAAGGACGGAGAATTCATTCGGGTGAAATCCCAAATCCTAGCTGCAACTGAGTTGGCCACTGGGTTGGCCGGAACGATAGCTGGTCGCTCATTATGGGCAGCTATTGACTGAGCAAGAGTAGTAAATGCGGTCCTGAACTCTGCATGAGAAACATGATCGCCCAAAGGTTCTTCGGGTTGAGGGGCTGACTGATTTCTTCTCTTAGGAGGCATATTCTAAAATAAAAAGAAGAAACGGATTAGACTGAGAGATTAACTTGTGATTATGCTCACTGGCACGACATGAATAATGAAAGAAGGGAAAATGTTCCTAAACATCTCATAGCCTCTTGCACATAAATGTGGCACGCAACACACCCATGTTCAAAACTCTACTAGATGCGGCTTTCAGACTTCCTAGGACTTTATTTAACCTTAGGCTCTGATACCAAGTTTTGTAACACCCCAATTTTCTTAACCGAAATGCTACACAGTGCTCATGACCCCAAAGGACCACAAGATAACCCATGACTGATATTTGTACTTGTATACTGTATAAAATACTAAATAATGCAAAAACATGCACTGAAAGGCCATAAGGTTCAATACTGAACATAACATGGATGAGATAACATCTGTGGTCTAATACAATACCCGAAACAAAACTATAAAACACTGAAGTCTAAAACATAATAGTGTATATTTAGTCTGAAAGCCTCTACTGTCTGAATAATCTAAATAAGGAGTTCATGGGATATGTCCCCAACTAACTCCAACTAATAAACTAGTTAATGATATAATAGGGAATAATCAGGTCCTCGAATGATGAGGACTCACTTCTAACTCTGACTGCTGAAACTGGAATCTACTGCTGATCTAGAACTCATGTCTCTGAACCTATGGTGTAGCATAAAAAGAAAGAACCATAGCGCAAATGCGTCAGTACAATGAAATATACTGAGTATACATGTGAGGTAGGCTAATGCAAGGGTTAACCTGCGTGAATAATGCTAGCTGACTGTCTAACATGAATGCGAGAATGCATACATAAATACGTAACTATAACTGACACTGTGATATCGTGATTACTGAATCTGAATACTGATGACATGATATACTAATAACTGATAACATAAATAGCTATATCTAAATGTAACTGATAACATGGGTGATTGTATCTGACAGTCCTGAATCTGATGGAACTATCTGAGTTTCTTACTGTATTTGAGTCGACTGTATCTGATAGTCTTGAATTTAAAGAACTATATAAGTTCTTTTACTGAGACTGGTACTAAAATTGGGGGAGTTAGTATTTAAATGACATGCCCCTGATACGCCATTATGGCTGAGTTGGGGTCCAATCTGTAACCCCAAGTTGAAGGTTGTCAATACCGCGCCACTAGTAAGGACAAGCTGTGGGCAACCCTTATCTGATAGTGTCCCCAAAAGAGAACGGTGAGGCCCTTATCTGACAGTGCTTATCCACCCCATCAACCCTTATCGGACAGTGTTGATGTCTCAACCTATGCTGGCTACATAATTTTGAAATGCAAGGATGAGTTCTAAGGATCACACCCTCATCTGATAGTGTGTGTCCCCATCCTTGGGTTCTCTCTATTCTAATTCCTACTCCCATATGAATGGACACTGAACGTGATTTACTGAACTGAACATGAGCTGAGTTACTAAGTTCTATTGACTGACAGAATACTACTGATATCTGACAACTGATTGAGTTATGAGATCATGGAGAATTTTCCTGAATCATAAGACTATCTGAAATCTAAGGATTCATAGCTTGACTGAGAGTATTGTGAAAACATGACATGGATCTAGGTACACAGCTAATATTTCTGGTACAAGTACCTCCAGAACTCGATGGAAGGAAACTGACAAAGCATGACTTACTTGAATACATAATAATCATCATAATACATTTACTGAAGCATTTCATCAAACATGTGATAGGCATAAGCTTGTACGTACATGGGGATTTCATGATATCATGCTAATTAGACACTTTTCCTTCATCTAGGAATTCAACCAAACACATAGTAGGCATAGAATGTGTAAACAACATCATACAACAATTAATTATTGTGATTCAATTCCAATTTAATCATTCAAGGGTTTAGTCCTAGGGTTTCATGAATCTATACCGATACAAATCAACCCATACGGAATTTAACACTCATTCATGGAATACAATTCAATTACTCATTTTCAACATGGACAAAAGCTTCCCAATCATGAAATTCATAAGAAAATCCATAACTTGAATTTAGAAAAGGGATTCTTTAGCTTCGTGGACGAAAAGAGTCCATGAATGAACACTATGCATACCTTAGTTCGTGATTTTGTGAAGATTGATGGTGAAATCTTCTTGAATTTGAATCCCCAATAGAAACCCTAGCTTATTCTTGAGAGAAACTTGAGAGAAAATAGTATATTTTGGGTTAAGAATGGTTAAATCATGTGTGATTAGGTTTAAATAGGGGAAGGAAATTGACCCTTTTAACCCTGGATGCGTCATTTAATTTCAGTAAAATTTTCTCGAACTGGTCCCCTGGAGCGACGCTGCATTATCATGCCGTGTCACTAGAAATTGAAAATTGGGAAATTGAGGGATGGCGCGACGTGGATCCATCGCGTTGCCCTTTCCTTCGTGACCTTGAACTTTGGCGCGACGCAGGGAACATCGCGCTGAGATACTGAAAAAAGGATAATTCTGAATTTGAGTGCTGGCGTGATGCACCATAATAGCGGACACCTACTAGAAATTTCCAAATGCCATTTTCTCTTGTGGCGCGGCGCGCCACTGACTAATATGGCGCTGTTTTACGATGGGAACTTGAATTAGTCATAACTTCTTACCCGGTTATCGGATTTAAGCGAATCATATATCGATGGAAAGCTTATCGAATTTTCCATATGAAAAAAGTGAAAATCTTGAAAATTCCTCATGAAATAATTATCATTCACTTTAGAAGCTAATACTAGACATTTTTAGGATTAAATTTGCTAGAAGTCTTCGGGGTATTACAATAAGGGTCATGGTGATCCTTTGACTCATGATTTTGTAATCAATTAAAAGGAGTAGGGTGAAACAGAAACTACTGGCGACTTTAAAAATGATAAAAATAATCCCTATTCAAAATTGTCACTTTAATTGGAAAAACCCTGTGATCTTCGACCCTTCGAGCGAATGACTATGATTATGTAGACTCCATTAATGTTGATGTGTAAATTATTATATAAATTGTCAAATCCTAGCAATATGACACTCCTCACAAAGAAGGATTTTTGGTTGTCTATTTTGTTTTTCTTTTTGCTATTTGAATTATTTCAGAGTTGTTGTTTGGAATCTATCTTATCTTATTTCTTACTGTCTCTATTCAAACCCTGAGAGAAGATATAATTACCCCCTGAACTTGTTGACTTTTATTCATGGTACACCTGAACTTTTAACCGTCTTAAATACCCCCCCAAACTTGTTTTTTCACAACTTCAACTGACCCTTCTTTGGCCAAAGGCCAGAATGTTGAATACACACGCTTCTACCATGGAAATTTACTTGCGTGTATTTATACGTGGATTAATAATGTCCACATGAGACCATCCGTTGAATAAAAAAGAAAGAGAAAGAGAAATTGAAACATTTCACATTTCACCCCCCTCTATTCTCTCTCTAAACTCCTCCATCTCTCACTAACTAAATCATCCGGTTCTTTTAATTTCCCTTGTAATAGTTAATGAATGATTTCGTATTGAGCTATTGTTGAAGATTTTATTGATGTTGGTGAATTTGTAGTGACTTCTCTCAAAGGTGGTGGTGAAGATTTCGTTGAAGTTGTTGGTGAACTTGTAGTGACTTAGTCTGTGTTCTGCTATTTCGTTGAAGATTTTGAGTTTTTCACTAGTCAAAAGTAGAGTCATATTGAGATTTCATTTTGGCAGGTAAGTTTTACCTTAAGAAACTCGATTTTTCGTTTGTTTTGATTGTGTTGAAACTGAAGTTGTTTTCTTTCTATTACTGTTCTGATTTTGAATAGAAATCATATTATTGGTTGTTAGCCGGTGTGTTATTGATTAAATTGTCATGAAATTATGAGAAATTTTGCATGCATGATATTAGGGTTTTTCGTAATTAGTTTAAAAATTAGGGCTTTTTTGTAAAACCAATTTTTTTTATTGTAATTTGTGTTTTTTTTTATTACTGTTGGGTTGTATTGTTTAATTTTAATTTTTTTTGTGTAATTTTACTTGTGTTTTTTTTGGTGTTTTCTTGAAATTAGACATGTACTTTGTCTTATATTGTTAAATTATTGTGAAATTATGAGAAATTTTGCATGCATGATATTAGAATTTTTCGTAATTAGTTCAAAAATTAAGGCTTTTTTGTAAAATTATTTTTTTTATTGTAATTTGTGTGCTGTTTTGTTACTGTTGGATTGTATTGTTCGATTTTGATTTTTTTTTTTTGTAAATTTACTTATTGTGGTTGTAGGTTGACATATGGCTACTAAGTTGTTGAACTTAAGATTTAAAATTGGTGGTGTTTTGGTGAGTGAGGTTGGACCAATCTACATTGGTGGTAGGACTGAATATGTATATAATGTGGATGAAGATCACTTGTCAATTCTTGAAATTGCTGACTATGCAAAGTCTTTTGGTGTTACAAAGTTAGGGAGGACTTATCTTGGGTCATCTTTGGGGGTTGATTTGGTAGAAATGAGAAAAGATAGGGACATTTATGACATTGGATTATTTCTTAAAGGTGGGGACACAATAGATATATATGTGTGTGAGGACTCAATTGTAGAGTATTTGGGTCAATCTGAAAGACAATTAAGTCAAATTACAAGTACTGATGAGTCTTTCAATGCACCTCTAGCTTCTAGAAAAGAAGATGAGGTATGTTTTGTTCCATGTGGAAATACCAATGAAAAAATTATAGATCTAGGGTTGGCTTCTTCTTCTTCTTCTTCTTCTTCTTCTTATGTTGCTGTTGCTGCTGCTATTCAAAATAATTGTAACAGATCTGAAAATGCAGCAGAAGTTAGGGTTGATGTTGATTATAGTTCAATAAATTGGACTGACACTAAAGAAAAACTTGAAACAACTGTCCAAGAACCAGTTGAACCTGCTGTTGAAGGAGTAGAGGAACCTCTTATTCAAGAAGAAGAGATTAGAGATAGTGATGGTGATGATGATGATTCTGACCAATCGATTGACTATGAAAGTGATGTGCATAATGAGTTGAGGATAGTTAAGGCAAATATGAGAAAGTTTAAGAGAGAAAATAGGAGGAACAAGAAGAAAGAGAAAGCAAAAGGCTTTTTGGGTAAAGTTGGACTAAATGTTGGGTTTGATGATATTGAAAAAGGTAAGAATACCTACAAGGGTAAATTGAAAAAAGATGAGCCATATTATGATAGTTCTGATTATGATAGTTTTCAAAGTGATGATGATTTGTTGCCAATTTCTGATGATGAATTTGAGGGAGGAAAGTTAAGTGGAAAAAAAAGAGCACTTCAGTGGTATATGATCCAACTTGTGAAGTGGTTGTGTGGCAGCTAGGTTTAGTATTTGAGAATGCAAATGAGTTTAGGGAAGCAGTTACTAAATATGCTATTAAGAAGGGGGTTGAGTTAGACAAATATGTGAATGAGAGTTATAGAGTAAGAGTTAGATGTAAAGGAGGTTGTCCATGGTTGTTGTATGCTAGCAAAGAAGGAAAGAGTGGAAACTTTTCTATCAAGACCTACATTCCGAGGCACAAATGTACTAGGACAAACACTAATTTTCTTTGTAATTCAAAAGTTCTATCAAATTATCTTAAAGATAGGATTATATCCCAGCCAATAATCAAAGGGTGGGAGATTCAAGAATTGGTTAGGAAAGAGTTGGGTATTTATGTTGGCAAGGCAGCGTGTTTAAAGATAAAAAAGTTAATTTTGAAAGAAATTATGGGGGATCATGTGGCTGAATTTAATAGAATTTTAGACTACAAGGATATGTTGCTCCAAACAAATCCTGGTAGTACTTGAGTTGTGAAGCAGATTGATTCAGATAGTGGGATGAAAAAATTTCAGTCTTTCTACATTTGTTTTGATGCTATGAAAAAAGAATTTCAAGAGGGATGCAGAAAGTGTATTGGACTGGATAGGTGTTTTTTGAAAGGAGTTTGTAAAGGTCAGCTGTTGGTAGCTATTGCTAAGGATGGAAATAATCAAATGTTTCCAATAGCATGGGCAATGATTGGCAAAGAAAGTAAGGATATATGGAGATGGTTCTTGATGATATTACAAGATGATCTCAACTTAGAATATGGTTCCCAGCTCACTATTATCAGTGTTATGCAAAAGGTAACTATATTTATTAGTAAATTTTTTTTTCATTAAGTTAGACCAAAATTAACTAACTTCATTTGTTTGTTTTGAAAATGCAGGGACTAGTTGCTGCTGCAGAATAAATACTTCCTGACTTTGAGCACAAAATATGTGCTAGACACATCTTAGCCAATTGGTCAAAGAAATGGAGAGGCATAGATAGAAGGAAGAAATTTTGGGCTTATGCTAGATCAACTTTTGAGGCATAATTTAAGTATAACCTTGAAGCTCTTTCTAAGTTGGGTAGAGGCATTGTTGAAGATCTGATAGGTTACAACAAAGATAGATGGTGCAAGACTTACTTCAATACCTTTTCCAAGTGTGATAGTATGGATAATAACATGGCCGAGAGTTTTAATGATTGGGTTTTGATTCCTAGGAACAAGATAATTATTTCAATGTTGGAAGAAATCAGGATAAAAGTGATGACAAGGGTGAGTAGGGAAAGAAAATTTGCAGATTCTTGGACAGATGACATAGCTCCAATGGAAATGATGGTGTTTAATGCAAATGTAGAAAAATCAATGCAGTGCAACATTGACTGGAATGGTGATCAAGGATTTGAAGTGACTGAAGGGGAATACAAACATACTATGAATTTGAGGCAAAATAAATGTAGTTGCATATCATGGGAACTAAAAGGAATTCCCTGTGCACATGGTATAGCAACAATGAACTACTTAAATTTGAATGCATCACAGGAAATTTCTAGCTGGTACAGAAAGGAGGCATATTTAAATTATTATTCTTACTTTATTCAGTCAGTCCCAAATATGAAAATGTGGTCAAATAGCAGAAATCCTATGGTTGAGCCACCTGAAGTGACATAAATGCTTGGTAGGCCACCAAAGAACAGAAAGAAACAAATTGGTGAAGTGGCAAAATCTAGAAAGTTGCCAAAATTTGGGGTGACAATGAGATGTTCAATCTGCAAACAACTAAATCATAACAAGAGATGATGTCCACATAATCCCAATCGTAAATCCAAATCAGTCACAAAAGAGGTGATAATCTCATTTTCTTGCTAAATTTTTTTAGCATACATTACTTATTAACTAGTTTCTCTTGTTTTTCTAGTATGTTGCCTCCCTACAATCTTTTCTCTGGAAAGAGGAAAAAAAATAGCACAATCAACATGGACAAAACTGATGGAAAGTGTGGTAACAAGAGGCCAAGAGTTGTGGGTCAAGGTGTCTTTGTTTCTAAATCTGGATACATTTGTGTTAATGTAAGTGTCTTATCAAATTGATACTTCTAATTATTTTTTGCAAAAGTTTGTCAAAATATTAACAAGGATTGGCTACATTTTTCAGCAAGGATTGGCTAGTAGTAGAAGGGTTAATACAAGCATAATGAGTTCGATACATGTGACTGGTGATATTGGTTATCAACCAACAAAAGGACTAAAGTGGAAAAATTTACGTGCTGTTACTCAAAGGAAACTTCAAGTTCAAACAAGATCAAAAGCTGCTGGAATTAGGACAAGGGCACAACTATTAGGAAAATCTCCAACAACAACAAAGAGTACCGAGGCAAAGACTTCATCAAAGAAAAATGCAAAGGGCAAGGGAAAAAGTTCTGCTGATGGTGGTTGTTAGTTGTTAACATCTCTTAATTGTTCTACTGTTGGTATCGTAACAGAATGATTGAACTAGTCTTTATTTATGTGCTTTGACAGTCTCATATTTTGAAGTACCCGACTTGATTTTGGTTGAAATAATTGAGCACTATGGTGCCGTTAATTTCATGAATTCGAAACAGTTAAGCACTAATGAATGCATCTATTATGTATAAAGTTGTATTGTTATATTATGCATCTATTGTGTTGTTGCCAACTTATGATTCGTAATGCACCTATTATGTACAAAGTTATATTGTTACATTATGCATCTATTGTGTTGTTGCCAACTTATCATTTTCTTACGGAGAAACCAACAATAACTAAGAAATGAGAATATATTGCTTTAATCAGCAAACAAATACATCATATCCGTCAAAATACACAATCTTATCCAATTAAAGCACCATTACATACGCTAATCAATCAATGACTCAAAATGTAAATTAGCATCATCACATTACATATCAAACTAATGAACAAAATTAGTTTTAACATCTTTTTGTGTTTCAACTCTTTTTGTTGTTTGTTAGTCTTCTTCAACAAACCCAAAATGATAATATTGGCTTGACGTGGAAATTCTGCATCATACCAATCAAAGAAGTTGTAACTAGTTCGAAATCAGGACTGCAATTCATAGAATAGAAAAAAAGTTATCAATTTAACTTGTTACAAAACATAAACAAAACAAAGATAATATAAAAAAAATTACATATACCATAATGCATACAACTGAGGAATCTGCGTCCAGGATTGTCATCCGACCATGAAATTCTCACAATTGGAGGAGACCCACATGCACACACAAGTCTCCTATTATAATTCATGGAGTTAGAATTTTTTTTAAGTAGAGATAATAAAATGAAATTGAGAGAAGTAGATTGGAAGTGATGGTAGAAGATGATAGAGAAGATCGATAATAAATAGGAGAAGAATAATTAAATTTTTATTAAATAAATTAAAGAGAAAATGGATTTTTTTGGTTTTGTTACCGTTGGAACGGATGACTTGGACAAAAAAAACTCCATCACGCGCGTGATAGAGTTTGTAGTCAAACAATTATCCACGTCGGACAAGAAAGGGCAGTCGAAGTTGTGAAAAAACAAGTTTGAGGGGGGGGGGGTATTTAAGACGGTTAAAAGTTCAGGTGTACCATGAATAAAAGTCAACAAGTTCAGGGGGATAATTATTACTTCTCTCTTCAAACCCTTTTATCTTTCTGTCAAGAAAATGTGTGTCCTTTTTATTCTTATTTTTATTTTTTATTTTTTAATATATATTATTTATTTGTCCTTCTTGTCTTTATACCATTATGTTCATGGTGATTCTAATGATATGATATGAGTGCTGAATTCACAGACTGATTTTAAAATCCAATCTAATTCTGAAATGATTGAGTCAAAAGGTTAAATTGGAAAAAGAGCATATAAGAAAATAAGTAAAGTGTTGAGGTATTTGGGGACCTAGTTACAACCTCACTTGAATATATTGAGGCAATCACTTTACAAATAAAAATGATTTGGTCTTCAATGAGAAGGTTCATCTCAAGTATTTTGAATGGGATCAATCAGAGGATATATAGTCTCCACTGTCAGGAGAAGAAGCAAAAATAAGTTAGTTAAAAAAAGGCATGAGTCATCTATTATGAGGAAAGTACAACACAAGTGGGCCTGTATGTTTCATAAGCATGAAAGAAGTGACACATTTGCACCTTTTCAACCAAGGTCAATGTTGAAAAGATGTGCATGATCTTATGTTCCACTCTTTCATTGAATGTTATGTACTTGCATTTTTAAGGATTGAAATAATAAAGACCTTTTGTTCTACTATCTAACTATTAAGTCAACTCTTGCTTACCCCTTTTGAGTTTTGATTTTATTTTCTTTCATAACTCTATTTTGGAATCAGTTAAAGTCAAAAGTTCAAAATGAAAAAAATATACAATAAAAATAAATAAATAATGATGATGATGAAAAAAAATGATGAAAAAAGGTCAAAATCAAGCAAAATAATGACTTGCCTGAACTACGTTTGACCTGATTCTTGCTATGACAAGATACGTAAGCAGCCCTACTCTGGGGTTCGGTCCAACCAAGTGAAAAATTCAAGTTACCCAGTATGAAATAAAACTGGGGCAAAAAATTATTTTCCTTAAAAGTTGATTCCAAAAGTTGTATGCTTCACCTAATGTCATGTATATATTTGAGCCGCATGCCGCCCTTTTCTTCTAACCCTTTCCAAAAGCTATGTAACAACCAAAAAATGACCTTTAGATCGATATTTGAGAATGTCAAGGCTAAACATATTTGAGTGCATGATGTTTCATACTTTGGGCATCGTTTTCCTTAAAAAAAAATATGAAATGAGAGTCTTATTGGTGAAAACCCCAAAAGGCACCATAAGGCATCGTTGAACTAAGAAAGAAATAAAAATGAGATGGGATCATTGGCTAAAAACTCATCGAGGTGCCACTAGCCGAAAGAGGATTGTGATCTGGAGAGAGCATGTTCAAGAATGACTCAATTTAAAACTCAATAAATGGAAAAAAGTTGTAATGATTAGTGTGGGTAGATCAGGTTGTTTAATTCAAAATGCATGTCATAATTACTGAAATTGTCTACCACACCCAGATAAGTTTTTCTTTTGTCGTTTCAAAAAAGAGATGACTATTATTTTTTTCTTTTATTTTTATTATTTTTATTTTTGATTTTTTTGTATCTTTGTCATCAAATGAAAAATCATCGTCATCTTTCACGTATTTTTTGAGTCGAATTCATGTCAAGTCAAGTGAGAAAGAACTTCAAAACTTGCTACCAATTCCTTCAGTTGTGCAAATCAAGACAAAGGGTCGACACACAAAGAAAACATGCCTAAAAAATAAAGCAAGGTACTTAGGAATGTTTGTGATTTGACAGTTTTTGGACTCGTGAAAAGATTAAAGGTGTATTAGAAGTTGAACCCAGAGGCATCGTGCAAGAGAAATATGATTTGAGTCAAGACTCTCAGTAGTTAGAATTCGGGGTTAGAAGTACGACAAGTTAATGAATACTTATCAAGGATTGGAAAAAAAGTTGAGCATGGAAAGTGCAAGAGTGGTCACTTCAAAAGACAAATGCCACAAACCAACCACCACATGTTTTAAAACTCACAATTTTTCTTTGTTTGAAACAGCGATGAGATATTGTTTTCACATAAAAGTTTTCAAAAAAAGGATGCAATTCCACAGTTCTATCTACGCAAGAAGTATGGTTACAACACAATGATGCTGAATTTTGATTATGGTAAATTTTATTTTTTGTGAGATGTACTTACCAAAGCTATTCCAGGCTTTGTTTTATCCTTTCAAAATTTTTTTCAAAATTTAAAAATCTAGTGACACTCACAATTTTTTTAGTATAAACAGGGGAAAATTTTTATATGTGTTGCTTGAGACTACTTTTTGCTCAGGGCCCTCCAGAATAATAAGACTTTACTTTCTGCTCATGACCCTTCCGAATAATGGGAATTTATTTTATGTTCAAGATATTCCTGAATAACGAGACTTTTCTTTTCTAGTTCACCTTTTACTTTGAGTTTAGGAACATGTTTGAAAAATCAAAAATAACAAGTCAGGAGCCCGCCTAAAGAACAGAGTGAAGAAATAACAAGTTAGGATCCCACCTGAAGAACAGGGTGAAAAAATAGCAAGTCAGGAGCCCTCCTGAAGAACAGGGTGAGGAAATAGCAAGTTAGGAGTCCGCCTGAAGAACAGGGTAAAGAAATAGCAAGTCAGGAGCCCGCCTGGAGAATAGGGTGAACATTATCAGTTGCAAGTTAGGACCCCGCCTGAAGAACAGGAAATGCAATTTATGATAGGGGGAAGAATAGAGTTTCTCTTGAGCTAAATGAAAGAAACTATAAACTTGTACCTTTAACTCCATCCCAATTTTATGAATATCATAAACATGTGAATGAAGCAATGAAAAATTTTGAGAGAGAAAAGAACGATAGGAGTAAGGGGGAGCATGTTGATATTCCAAGAGAGGAAAGAAGAAAGGTTATGTTGTGTGAAGAAAACGGGATCTCAAGTGAGGTCAAGAGAAAAAAAAGGATAGATGATCATGAGAGTAATAAAGAGAGGGATAATAATGAGGTAGAGAAAGAGAAACACGGGAGTTTGCTCTAACCTTCCTACTTCTTCTTTTAGTTGCTTTGATTCTCTTATAGGTACTCATGGAAAAGTTTGCATTGAAAAGTCTTCAGTGGATGAACTTAATACTAAGGTAGTTGAAACTACATGTCCCATTCAGCAAGTGTTTGTTTATAAGAAGGATATAGGTAAAGAGAATTATTTTGGACTTGTCTAAGATGAGACTTATGACAAGAAGTCCAACAAGGCAGATATAGATCTAACGCTAATCAGCAAAAAAAATGAGGTAATATTATTACTTTGCTACATAAGACCAAATTAAGGCATGACTCCTCCAGTCCTGGTGATTGTAAGGAAAAAAAATATTTGCTACTAGTGATGAGGAAATCTGTGATTATTATGATACAAGTGATCAAATTCCCATTGTTGAACCTATTTATGATTCCTTGTTGGTGAATTTGAGCAGTTACTTAGAATTTAATGGAGATTATATTTTGAGATTGAAAGATTCTTCTAACCTTCTGGAAATCTCCTATTCTTATATGAATAAATGTTATGTGGAATAATCTTCAAGTGTAATTGATGATGCTTGGCTATATCATAAAAGTGTTAAATTTGATACATATTTTATGGAGCTTATGACGTCTTTGACAAGCCCAGTGGAGTACTTTATTGATAGAGCTAAATTGGAGAGACATATATCATTCCCTACGTTATATAAACATGAATATTGTTGTGCTCATACAAGAAAGATAATTTTCTATTGGGATGATGATGTCTACATGCTTTATAAAGGTGTATTTATACATGCAAGGATTAATTGGGTTAAGTGGATGCATGGTCACTATCTTATTTTGTTCTTACCATTGTTGCTTTCAAGTAATGAATGTTCTTTACTATTGTATTTCTTCATGATATTGCGAGATTCTAATTCGAGGACGAATTGTTTTCAAGAAGAGGGGAATGATAGCATCCAGTCTAGCCTACTTGCATTAAAATTGACGGGCTTTAATGTGAATCAAGAAGATACTTATGATGGAAGAAAAACCCAAGAACGAGCCCAAAAATTATGGAGAAGCATGGGCTAAGTGCTATACATATTTCACGATTCGAGTCCATGTCCAAACGGAAGAAGATTGGGCCATATGAGTTTTGATTAAATTCAATGATTTATTTTTGATATTATTTTCCTAATTTAAAGTTTTCTAGTTTTAAAGTTTCCTAGTTTAATGTTTCCTAGATTTATTTATTTTCATAAAAGTAGAATTCCAATCCCATGCTATTTGGGATAGATTTTTTTCCCTATATATTGGGATGAGTTTTGTTATTTTCAATCAGACAATATTAGTATTAATTAAAAGTTTCTCTTATTTACACCTTTGTGTGTGGCTACTTGGAATTTGTCTTGCAACCCTATAAGAACGATCTTTAGGAGGTAAGATTAATTCTTAATTAATTTGATGTCTTTAATTTCTATTAAAGTTAATTAAAGAAGGTGATTAGTCTTATACTAATTGTTGTCTTTAATTTCTTTAAAATAGGGGTCTAGATCACCTTTGGATCTAAGTTCTTGAATTGACTCTATTGGTATCATAATTAGTCTTAATCCACTAATTTTGAATACTAAGATCAATTAGGGTTCTTATCACTTCATCTCAAAATTGGAGATTTATTCTCAAATTTTGCCTATCTTTAATTTCTTGCCTTTAATCTTAGTATTTTCGCTTCCGCATTATTTTCTTGTTCGTTAACGTAACCCGAATCTAATAGCATCCAGTCTAGCCAACTTGCATTAAAATTGACGGGTTTCAATGTGAATCAAGAAGATACTTATGATGGAAAAAAAAATACAAGAACGAGCCCAAGAATTATGGAGAAGCATGGGCTAAGTGCTATACATATTTCAGGATTCGAGTCCATGTCCAAACGGAAGAAGATTGGGCCATATGTGTTTTCATTAAATTTGGGGATTTATTTTTGATATTATTTTCCTAGTTTAAAGTTTCCTAGTTTTAAAGTTTCCTAGTTTAAAGTTTCCTAGATTTATTTATTTCTATAAAAATAGAATTCCAATCCCATGTTATTTAGGATAGTTTTTTTTCCCTATATATAGGGATGAGTTTTGTTATTTTTAATTAGACAATATTATTATTAATTGAGAGTTTCTCTTATTTACACCTTTGTGTGTGGCAATTTGGGATTTATCTTGCAACCCTATAAGAACGATTCTTTAGGAGGTAAGATTAATTCTTAATTTGATATCTTTGGATTCTACTAAAGTTAATTAAAGAAGGTGATTAGTTTTATACTAATTGTTGCCTTTAATTTCTTCAAAATAGGGGTCAAGATCGCCTTTGGATCTAAGTTCTTTAATCGACTCTATTGATATCATAATTAATCTTAATCCACGAATTTTGAATACTAAGATCAATTAGAGTTCTTAACACCTCATCTCGAAATTGGAGATTTATTCTCAAATTTTTCTTATCTTTAATTTCTTGCCTTTAATCTTAGTATTTTCGCTTCCGTATTATTTTCTTGTTCATTAACGTAACCCGATTCTTATAGCATCCAGTCTAGCCCACTTGCATTAAAATTGACGGGCTTCAATGTGGATCAAGAAGATACTTATGATGGAATACAAACCCAAGAACGGGCCCAAGAATTATGGAGAAGCATGATCTATGTGCTATACATATTTCACGATTCGAGTCCATGTCCAAACGGAAGAAGATTGGGCCATATGAGTTTTGATTAAATTTGGAGATTTATTTTTGATATTATTTTCCTAGTTTAAAGTTTTCTAGTTTTAAAGTCTCCTAGTTTAAAGTTTCCTAGATTTATTTATTTCCATAAAAGTAGAATTCCAATCTCATGCTATTTGGGATAGGTTTTTTTCCCTATATATAAGGATGAGTTTTGTTATTTTCAATCAGACAATATTATTATTAATTGAGAGTTTCTCTTATTTACACTTTTGTGTGTGGCAATAAGAGATTTATCTTGCAACCCTATAAGAACGATTCTTTAGGGGGTAAGATTAATTTTTAATTTGATATCTTTGATTTCTACTAAAGTTAATTAAAGAAGGTGATTAGTTTTATACTAATTGTTGTCTTTAATTTCTTCAAAATAGCGGTCTAGATCACCTTTGAATCTAAGTTCTTGAATTGACACTATTGGTATCATAATTAGTCTTAATCCACTAATTTTGAATACTAAGATCAATTAGGGTTCTTAGCACTTCATCTCGAAATTGGGGATTTATTCTCAATCTTTGCCTATCTTTAATTTCTTGCCTTTAATCTTAGTATTTTTGCTTCCGCATTATTTTCTTGTTCATTAACGTAACCCGATTCTTATCAAGTGGTATCAGAGCGGTTCTATCAAGGTTCCGTTCTTGATAATTTTTGGGTGTTTCCTAGTTTTAAAAAAGAAGGTTGCTTTAGATCAAGAAATTTTAAATTTATTGTGTTTCTTGTTTTCCAACATTAAGGAGGAAAACCAAGAAGAGGAAAAAAATTTAGATTTTTTTTAATTGGTCTTTTTCTTGTCTCATGAAATCCAATCCGTCTGGGAGTTGGTAATTATTTTTTTATCTCTATATCTTACTTCTAAAGGAATTGTTACTAGTAGGGTTAATATATAAATCCTAAAAAAATCAGCCAAAGGTTGTAATTTGAGTAGGAAAAGACAAGAGGGGTGAGATAAAAAAAAGAGCCAAATTGAGAGTTTTTGTTTTCTTTAACTTTTGGAGATGTCTCAAATCGAAAAGGATACTGATGCTGGGTCTCAAAACAATGAAATAGCCGAGGCACTTAGAAGGATTTTTGCTCAACTCGATGCATTAGAGGTCACCCAAAACCCACCTAATCAGGTGAATATAACTGATTTAAGTAGAAGTGTTTTTCATGCAAGCTGTGGGATAAAAGATTATATTTGCTCTATGATTATTGATTTTGAAAGTGATTCTAATGTGATAATTTCATACGTGGTGAAGAAGTTTAAACTTATATGCATCAAACACAATGATTTCGGTGAACTTAAGGTGACTAAGCAATGCATGATTTCTTTCTCCATTGGAAGGTACTCTGATAATGTTCGTTGTGATGTAATTCCAATGCAAGATTGTCATATCAAGCTTGGGAGTTACTGACATTTTGATAGGAATGCAATTTATGATAGGGAAAAGAATAGAGTTTCTCTTGAGTTGAACGAAAGAAAATATAAACTTGTACCTTTAACTCCATCCCAAGTTTATGAAGATCACAAACGTGTGAAAGAAACAATGAAAAATTTTGAGAGAGAAAAGAATGATAGGAGTAACGGGGAACATATTGATATTCCAAGAGAGGAAAGAAGAAAGGTTGTGTTGTGTGAATAGAGCGGGATGTCAAGTGAGGTCAAGAGAAAATAAAGGAGAGATGATCATGAGAGTAATAAAGAGAGGGATAATAATGAGGTAGAGAAAGAGAACCAAGGGAGTTTGAGTGAGGTTATTTCTTATTCTAGCTCTAACCTTCCTACTTCTTCTTTTAGTTGCTTTGATTCTCTTATAGGTACTCATGGAAAAGTTTGCATTGAAAAGTCTTCAGTGGATGAACTTAATACTAAGGTGATTGAAACTACATGTCCCATTGAGCAAGTGTTTGTTCATAAGAAGGATATAGGTAAAGAGAATTATTTTGGACTTGTCCAAGATGAGACTTATGACAAGAAGTCCAACAAGGAAGATGTAGATCTAACGCTAATCAGCAAAAAAAAAAGAGGTAATATTATTCCTTTTCTACATAAGACCAAATTAAGGCATGACTCCTCAAGTCTTGGTGATTGTAAGGAAAAAAAATGTTTGCTACTAGTGATGAGGAAATCTGTGACTATTATGATACAAGTGATCAAATGCCCATTGTTGAACCTATTCATGATTCCTTGTTGGTGAATTTGAGCAGCTACTTAGAATTTAATGGAGATTGTATTTTGAGATTGAAAGATTCTTCTAACTTTCTTGAAATCTCCTATGCTTATGTGAATAAATGTTATGTTGAAAAATCTTCAAGTGTAATTGATGATGCTTGGCTATATCATAAAAGTGTTAAATTTGATACATATTTTATGGAGCTTATGACGTCTTTGACAAGCCCAGTAAAGTACTTTATTGATAGAGCTAAATTGGAGACACATATCATTCTCTACGTCATCTAAACATGAATATTGTTGTGCTCATACAAGGAAGATAATTTTCTATTGGGATGATGATGTCCACATGGTTTATAAAGGTGTATTTATACATGCAAGGATTAATTGGATTAAGTGGATGCATGGTCACTATCTTGTTTTGTTCCTATCATTGTTGTTTTCAAGTAATGAATATTGTTTACTATTGTATGTCTTCTTGATTTTGCGAGATTCCAATTCGAGGACAAATTGTTTTCAAGAAGAAGGGAATGATAGCATCCAGTCTAGCCCACTTGCATTAAAATTGACGGGCTTCAATATGAATCAAGAAGATACTTATGATGGAAGAAAAACTCAAGAACGAGCCCAAGAATTATGGAGAAGCATGGGTTAAGTGCTATACATATTTCACGATTCGAGTCCATGTCCAAACGGAAGAAGATTGGGCCATATGAGTTTTGATTAAATTCAGGGATTTATTTTTGATATTATTTTCCTAGTTTAAAGTTTCCTAGTTTTAAAGTTTCCTAGTTTAAAGTTTCCTAGATTTATTTATTTCCATAAAAGTAGAATTCCAATCCCATGCTATTTGAGATAGTTTTTTCCCCCCTATATATAGAGATGAGTTTTGTTATTTTCAATCAAACAATATTATTATTAATTAAGAGTTTCTCGTATTTACACTTTTGTGTGTGGCTACTTGGAATTTATCTTGCAACCCTATAAGAACGATTCTTTAGGAGGTAAGATTAATTTTTAATTTGATATCTTTGATTTCTATTAAAGTTAATTAAAGAAGGTGATTAGTCTTATACTAATTGTTGTCTTTAATTTCTTCAAAATAGGGGTCTAGATCACCTTTGGATCTAAGTTCTTAAATTGACTCTATTAGTATCATAATTAGTGTTAATCCACTAATTTTAAATACTAAGATCAATTAGGGTTCTTAGCACTTTATCTCGAAATTGGGAATTTATTCTCAAATTTTACCTATCTTTAATTTCTTGCCTTTAATATTAGTATTTTCGCTTCCGCATTATTTTCTTGTTCATTAACTTAACGCGATTCTTATCAATCCTTATGCTGTGGATGGACTTGAAATCTTGTCAGCTATCAAAAGTTGGGTACAGGATTATATCAGTTCGTATTACAAAACTGATGATGTGGTTCTGAAAGACATTGAGCTCCAAGCGTGGTGGAAAGAAATTCGCGAGGTAGGACATGGTGACAAGAGTTGTGAGACTTGGTGGCCTAAGATGCAAACACGTGAAGAACTGATTCACTCGTTGACTATCATTATCTGGATGTCCTCTGCTCTTCATGCAGCCATTAACTTTGGGCAACACCCTTATGGAGGCTTTGCACCAAATCGTCCTGGCATGAGCCGAAGGCTAATTCCAGACCCTGGTACCGCTGAGTATGAAGAGCTGAAGACGAATCCCGTGAAGGGATATTTGAAGACAATTTCTCCCCAGTTCCAGACTCTAATTGGTATAGCTGTCCTTGAAGTTTTGTCAATACACTCATCCGATGAATTTTTTTTTGGCCAAAGGGAGGCTGCTGAATGGACTAAGGGAGGCTGCTGAATGGACTAAGGAAAAAGAAGCACTAAAAGCTTTTGAAAAATTTGGGAAGAAGCTGGTTGAAATTGAGGAAAAGATTACTATGATGAACAATGACGAGAAGCTGAAGAATAGGACTGGGCCTGTGAAGATGCCTTACACATTATTGCTTTATCCTACAAGTGAACCAGGACTTGTTACTGCCAAAGGAATTCCAAACAGTATCTCTATCTAAAGTTCTTATTATGTTCTAGACTTGGTGTGATAATTTAAAATTATGATAGGTCTGCTAGGTCAAGCAGGGCTTGATTGGTCAGGCTTTTGCTTCGTTTAATATTATACCAGCTTGGCTCTGGTACTATTATAATATAATGAGATATGCTCTCTTTTATGGTTAATTTTTCTGCTTCTTGGACTACTTGTGAACTTTAATGTTGCACCATCTACAGCTTAATTTAAAGTGATGAGTCAAAAAGTGTTGGTTTAATTTAGGTGAACCTGTTTTGGCTAAACAATTTTATTTTATTTTTAAATGTGAATAGCCTTCAAATAAATATCAACAGTCTACCTAACCCACCTGGCATGTCTTTTGGTGTTTTAGTTCGTGATATCTTTTTCTGGCATATGAAGCATGCTATGAATTCTTCATTATGAACATGGCTCATAGACAAGAAGAAGTCAGATTCAGTGAGGAGAAGAAGAAATCAGAGATAGTGGAGAATTTAGATCAAGGAGTATTATTCATTATTGTGTTCATCTCAAGTGTACAATGAGCTATATATTCTAGTGAAATGTTTAAGCTATCAAACTAGTAATAACCGATCTTAACTAACTTGACACTAAGTGATTAACTAACTTAGCTAACTGTGATCTATAACTAACTTAACTAATAGTGATTAGGTGATTAAGTAAATAGCTTAGTCTAATCTTTATTACTCAATAGTATAGTAAGGGATAAAAGTGGCGACTAAGTAATGGCATTTGCTAAGTTCCATTTCTAGCATTAACAATGATGCAAAGGTGAAGTCAACTTAATATTCTGTAAGTAGATGCAATCAACTAGCGGTTACACATGTGAAATACTTCCTCCATCCCAAATTACGCGTCCCAAATTTCCTAATTTGATTTTTCATTTTATTTATCTTTTTTCATTAATCAAGAAGAGACAATTTTTTTTCATGTTTTACCCTTTGCATTAATTACTTTTTCTTTAAATTAAAATGTAAACATCATTTAATAGAGTATTAAGGTAAACTAGGTATATTATTAATTATTTTTCTTAATCAATGTGTCATCTCAATTTAGGACGGGTAATTTGGGACGGAGGGAGTAACGTTTAAACAGCGTAACAATTAGTGCAGTGTACTTAATTTAAATACATACATCAGTTGACGCCAATTTCCTGAATTTTTAAATGAAATCCACGGTAGTTTTCTTATAATTAATACTAGTTGTAATAAATCATTTGAGATAAAATAAATAAATACAACTACAATATAATAGGAATATAACTTTGGTCGAATCCTAGTGTTTGGAAAATGCTAACATTTTTCTCTAATAAAATTCCTTTTTTAGCCGAGGATCTTTTGAAAACAGTGTTTCTACCTTCGATGGTATAGAGGTAAAATTTACATGCATTCTAGCGTCTCCAACCACCACTAATGAAATTACTCTAAATATGTTAGTGTTGTTGTAACATACTTATCTATAATATATTAAAAGTGTGAAGACCCCTAGAAAAGTGTTTTGAACTTTTTACCCTTCATTAAAAGATAGTGTAATAAAAAAAATTGTCTTTTCACAGTTTTTCTTCAATTTATAATATTGAATATTAATTATAATAAATATATAAAAGAATTAAATGGAGAAGATTTTCTACTTTTAGTTGAATTCCTAAATTCATAACAATATTTTATTAAAGAAAATCAAACTTTAAAAATATTAGGCAAAATGACCTTATGGACTCATGTACTATGTCGGTTTTGTAAGTTGGACACTTCTACTTACATGTTTGTCATTTGGACCCTTAACCCATCAAAAAATAACATTTTGCACCTTTTGACCGTTGACCTTGCCTATGTGGCATTGAAATGGTGACTAAGAGAGTGTAGCCACTCGCCTGGGGGTGTGAGTGGGGGTCAATTTTTGACCAATTTTACATTAAAATAATTTAAAAATAATAAATATAATATTAAAATTTTAAAAAAATAAATTAAAAAGGTTCCTTTTTTCCCTCCATTTTTTTAAATTTAAAAATATTTTTAAAAAATTTTAAAAAATAAAATATTTTTTTCCCTCCCAACCCCACCCCAGCTCGTCCCCACCCCACACCCTACCCAGCCCCATCCCACCCTCAGCCCCTCTACCTCACCTAGCCCGTCCCCTCCCCACCACACCCTACCCAACCCCATCCCACCCCCACCCCTAGCCCCTCCACCCCACCCTAGCCCCATCTCCCTCTTCCCACCTCACCTCACCAGCCCCGTCCAGCCCCTTCCCCCACCCCCAGCCCCTTCCCCACCCCACCCACCCCATCCCCTTCCAACCCCTACACCCCACCTCAACAATGTTCCAACCTCCCCCCCCCCCCCCACGTTCACTTTTTATTTTTTATTTTAATTTTCCCTCTCAATTCAATTCTTTTCATTTTTTTTAATTAAAATTTAAATTTGAAATCTTTTTATTTTTTTGGGGATTAAAATTTAAATTGAAAGTGAGTGATAGTGAATATTGAAAAGAATTAATGAATTTTGCTTGAAAAAAATTAAATTTTTTGTGAATTTGTTAAAAATATTCAAATTTAAAAACAAAAAATTTATTATGTTTGTATATATGAATTTATAGTTAAAAATTTAAATTAGTTGGAGAAATTTTTTAATTATTTGGAATGGATTTGATGTTTAATTTGTGAGCAAAAATAAAAACATGATTATTCAAATTTTTCTACAATTTATAAAATTTTCTTATTTAATTAAATTTATTTTAATATTTAATTTGTTATGTAGCATTTTAAAAATGACTTGGAATTTAATGTAATATTTTTTTTAAATGACGTGGTAGACCTGGCAGGCGTGGCAGCTGACGTGGGGGAGAGTGTGTTACACTCACCAAAAAAGGGTTTAAAATATTGCTTTTTAGTGGGTTCAGGGGTCCAGATGACAAACATGCAAGTAGAAGTGTCCAACTTACAAAACCGACATAGTACAGGGGTCTAGAAGGTCATTTTGCCAAAATATTATTATATAAAAAAATTTATATAAGGTAAAGTTCTGAATATTTTAAAAAATTTGGTGAAAGTATTTTACATAAAACAAGTTAAGGTTTCAAAAAAAGAAGTAAAAGAAGTTTCTTCCAAAAAACTACATTCAGTACGTGATGTTTTCCAATTAAAAAGGGTAGGCAAACTTTTCAAGAAAAAAAAGTTTTTGTGATCTTTTAGGTAAGGACTGTTATTCTTTTATTATAATATTTTAATTTAGAAGTATTTACATTTTTTTTTTTTCAATTTTAGAATTCCTTTTTTAGGTTATACAGATACCTATTTGGGTAATAAAATTTTTTGACCGTAGCTTTGTTATTGGGTAAGTTTATGATTTCTGAATTTTAAATTTCTATTTCTATTACATTTTGATTTTATTGATCATAATTAACAAATCATCCTTTTATGTTTGTAAATAGTTTTGTTATTAGATCTCTAATATAAGGTATTGATTTAATTTTCTGGTTTCGAATTTTCTTTTGTATTACATTATTTTTATTGATCAAGAATAATGAAACATCTTTTCATGTTTGTATGTAATTTTCATTATTGAATCTACAATGTGACTTTGTTGTTTCTAGGTTTTAAATTTTCTTTTTTATGACATTGGGTTTATTGATCATGAATAACAAACTTTCGTTCTACCAAAAAAAAATAAATTTCGTTATCGAGTTACTTTGTGGTTTCTACTCAAATAATAGGTTTATGAATTTTTCATGTAAAGGTTAGGTTTCATTGTATTGTTTTGATATTTTTATTATCATATTATTTTGTTGTAGTTTACAAATAGTAGATAAATATCGATCGGCTTTGAAAAATTTCTTAGGTAAAGATTAGGTTTAATTATATTGTTTTGATATCTGTACTTAATTTTTATTTTGTATGTATAAAATTAGGTTTTGTTGTATTGTTATGATATCTCTATTATCGTATTATTTTGTTGTAGTTTACGATTTCTTTTGCAAAGGTTAGGCTTAATTGTATTGTTTTGATAGCTCTATCATCGGATTATTTTGTTGTAGTTTACACGTGGTTGATAAATTTAGATTGAATTTGAGACTTTTTTTTGCTAAATGTTAGGTTTAATTAAATAAATTCTTTTATCTTTACATGTTCAAAAGATGTTAAATCTATTTATTGTATTCTTCTTTATTATTTAAACAAATATCCTATATTTAGTGTAATATTTGAACTCATTAAAGTGAGGTACACGCGCAAGGCGCGTATACTTAAACTAATATGATAAATGTTGCCAACTTGCTCAACCTTTACAGTACTGCGAAAGAGTACAACCTATTAATGCACTTGGGCAAATGATAACCTGCTCAATCTTTATAGGACTGCAGAATAGTACAACCTATTAATGCACTTGTGCAAATGATAACTTAAAATATAAATTATTTGCTTCATATTTTTTTTTTTAGAGGAAGTTCATAATATAGATTTTTTTTAAGAAGATGGACTAGTAAAGAGTGGATTAGAGAGAGTTTCATGGGTGGTAAGCACTAAACACCCTCACATTCAACTTGAAGGTTGTGAGTTCGAGTCACTAAGGAAACAAAAGATTAAAAAAACCGATTAGTAAAGAAGTTGTTAGTGAACATGTGCTTAAACTATTGAAGAAATAAATTTAAATTGGGAACAATAAAATCAAATTATAATTATATAAGTTTGCCTATAGTCTTTCAAAAATAGTCTCTCTACCTTTACAGGGAGGAGTAAGATTTGAGCTATCATCTCTAGACCTCGCCTATGATATTAAAATAATGGTAAAAGTCCACACAATTTGACTCTCGAAAAACGAAATGTGATAAGTAAAAGTGAACATAGACCAAAGATCCGAAGATGACTCTAAAAGCTAACGAGACGATTCCTATTAAACTTGGCATTCCTCAAGGCAAGGAAATATCTTTTAAAAATAGAATCAAGAGAAAGCACACTACTGTAACACCTCAGGTTTTTGGTCCTTAAAAATTTTCTGAGTCCTGAGTTTTTTGCCCTGGCAACGACTCATCTGATGAGTCGTAACATGTCTTGACGGGTCAGGTGAACCTAGTCGTAAAATGTCCAGTGAATGGTGCTTGAGTTGCTGTCTTGGGTAAGACTTGGGGATACGAGTCGTAAAGACTCATAACGAGTCGCTGGGATAGAATCGTAACCAAATCAGAAATTAAGTGGCTAAGTTTAGCTCTGAGTACGAGTGGCTCACTATGAGCTGTAAGGACTTGTTATGAGTCGTTGGGTGCAAATCATAGGATGTCCAGTGTTTACCCAATTGGTTTCTGTGTTGACTACAACTGGACCCTACGAGTCGTAGGGTCCCATTACGAGTGGTACGAGTGAGTCGTAGGGTCAACAGTGTGTGGGGGTCCTAGAAACTGCCTTGGTTACAACTCGTGGTGATAAGTCGTAAGGAGTGTATACGAGTCACTGGTTGACCCGTAGTCAAGGGCAAAACTTTTCCAACTTTTAAGTTAAGGGGATTCTGGACATTTCCCCTCTTATCCAAATTGAAACCCACACCTTATAACCCCTTTAGGGTATTATCAGCACTCAGAAACAATCTAAGTAGCTTTCCAAACACTCCAAAATCTATCTGAATTCCCTCAAGCAACTCAATCTAGGGTTTCATCAAGTTTGTCATTTAAGGGGCTCAAGGGTCGATTTATCTCTAAATTTCTTGGTGTTTAAGGCATGCTTCTCTTTCCTCATTGTTAATTTATTAAAGGCATGTGTTTAAAGTATTGTTCATGAGATGTTCATGTTGGTTTTGAAACAAGGGTCGAGAGTTTTTAAATGTTTATGAATTGAACAATGTTTCTCATGGTTTATATATGATTTTCATGCTTTAATTATGATTTTGAACTTGCGGGTGAATGGGTACGGTTAATTAACTAGGAAACTATGATTTTTTCAAACTTGTGACTTTTGAAGTAGTTATAACCCCAACCCTATAATGTGAAATTGGTTTTTAATTATGAGAAATGTGGGAATTTGTAAAATTTAACTAGTCTGGAAATATTGTGTGATATAAAGAGGTCTTTGAAACACAATGGTCTGATTTAATGAACAAAGGGAGTCGGTGTTCCCCCACCTTGTATTAATGAACACTTTTCTCAAGTTAATGGGAATTGTTTTGGCATGATGTTATTACCTTGCAAGTGTAGTTGATATGACGATACCAATAATGTATGACTTAATATGGAATGTGGCTCAATGAATAAGAATATGTGATACTTGTTTTAATCGGGCTCTAAGAAGGGTGTGTAGCCGAGTCGTGAAAGTGGAGGTCCGAGTGACCGATACTAAAAACTGTGTTTACCGATGCGGGGGTCAAAATGACCAGGGAGGTTCGAGTCCCCCTCATTTTTATTTCATGATTAGAGAGGTTCAAGTCCCCCGTAAATCATTACATGATTGGGTGCTTAAGTTACCTTAGTATATGATTGGGAGGTCCATGTCCCCCGTGCATATATATGAGATTATTCTCCGATTCGTTTCTACACACACTAGAGCCTGACCAGGGGGTGAGAGTTGGGGACTATATAGCCCGTGGGTACATATTATGACGGTTGAGCTATACAATCCAGGGTAAAGTTTTGAAATGCATATTAAGCCTTGTTCCCTATCCCGACATGTGATATATATATGTATACGCATTGGATTATGTGCATTGGTTTGAATGATGTTTAAACTGTTGATCATGTCATTATGTTATTCTTATCCCCGAGTTACATACTAGCATTCACCCCGCTAACCGTCTTCGGATGCTGTATCCCCTTGTGATGTAGGAATTGTCCATACTTTTTCTTCTCCTGCTCAGTGATTAGGATTCAGGATCAGCTCATGCGTTGACATCAAAGTGGTGAGATTTCATATATCGGAACTCTATATTTCATGTTTTGATCTCTTGTATCTCAGACTATTTAGATTTGTTTTGGTTATAGTTGATACGCCCAAATTACAACTCTCTTACGAGTGAGTAAATGGTCGCTGTCAAATATAGAACTCAACTGGGTTAGGTGTCGAATCCCACAGGGAATATCGTGTTTACTAAGTATTGTGACTGTTATTAGACTGTTGATCTAAGGCTCTTAAATAAAGGGGGTTTGGAAATGTTAACGGTGTTCTTTTGCATTGATGTTACACAAGAGGCCAGCTACTGAGAGTAAATTTAGATGTAATTCCAATAAGAAGAAATTAACTAGAGTTATGCTCACCAAGATGTTCAAACAATCAGGATTGTGAGTTTGTGTTCGAATTCTAACTTACGTATCCAATTGCAAGAATTATTGAATTCTAAAGATTACCTACGTATTTCTCAACCTAATGAGTATTTCACCCTTTACTTCTCTCAAACTTAAGGGATTCATGCATTATTCAATACCACTCTCACGAGGGTTGATCCTGCTAAGGCATCAACCTGTTAACCCAAAGGGTAAACCTATGAAGCTCTTGTGAATCACTTCTTTTCCCAACATCCACTTTCTTGTCAGACAAGTGGAGTTCATGGGCTCACTTCTCAAGTTTGCAACCAAGAGATGTCATTAAAATGAAGAAAGATTTATGCAATTTCGATAGATGTTAGAAAACAAACCCATTCACAACCCCAAAATAATTCTCTACATCAAGGCTCCCATAACCCTAGTTATGGAAATTTAGCTACTCATCTCCATGTCAGACATTAAAGTTATATTGATGTTCATAAATAACTTCAGAAGAGTACTTAAAAAAGTCACAATATTGTTCTTCTCGATCTTTGATGGAAAATATGAAAACAAATAACCACGTCTGAATCTCTAGATTCAAATCTTAATGAAAAGTAGTACAAAAATCTCAATAGAAGAGAAAGTATGAATCTGAAGACAAAAAATGCCTA
This sequence comes from Capsicum pubescens, assembly GCA_030864215.1. NCBI lineage: Eukaryota > Viridiplantae > Streptophyta > Magnoliopsida > Solanales > Solanaceae > Capsicum > Capsicum pubescens. The sequence goes on along the minus strand of CM061549.1, from coordinate 73,108,486 downwards.
CTAAACCCTAATACTTGGTATTTATATGTTCCCAGCTAAAAGGATTTAAAAATCATAAAATTCGCGTCCAAAGTGACTGCCAAATTGGTGGTCCTTAGCAAGGTTGACGGTCCACCATTTGGCCCGTCGCTGCTGATTTGGGAAGGTCACTTTCTGGATAAGACTGACGGCCAAATTGATGGTTCATCGTAAGACTGATGGTCCACCATTTGGTCCGTCGCTGAGTCCTTCAGGGGTCCAGGTTCTGGATGAACTTGACGGCCAACTTAGTGGTCCGTCGTAATACTGACGGTCCACCACTTGGTCCGTCGATGAGTCCTTTAGGGAGCCTGGTTCTGGATGACACTGACGGATAAATTGGTGGTCCGTCGCAAGACTGACGATCCGTTATTTGGTCCGTCGCTGCAAGGCCTGAAGTCTTGGGTTCTGTTTAGGCCTGACGATCAAGTTGGTGATCCGTCGCAGGACTGACGGTCCACCATTTTGACCGTCAGAAGTTTTTTTCTTCCCCTCTTTGAGACTTTTTCTTCAGCTAGATCCTTACCCTAAAACATTAAAAACCAACATTAAACGCAACCTTAGTTTCTTGAAAACATACAACTTTCTCAAGAAAACAATGCAAAATATTCCATCGAAAGCCGAAACATCAATAGTCAGGAGTATGTCTCGACACTTTATTGATATTCAATTTTGGTTCTTTGGTTAGAAGGCTTTGTTTGGAATACTGTGGTTATTGGGCACTTTCGATGGGTTATTTGGCCGGATGTTGGTTATAGACATACATTAAAATCTTCTTAAGCTATTGCACACTTTCTTATTATATGCTCAGAATTCATTCGACCTTGGGTTATGATGTGTTTGATCTGGTTAGGTGCAGGGGTGATCTCCGGTCCAAAGTGGGACTTGAGATACCCATCACTACAGGCCCTGGTTTGGGTCATGACAGAGATGGTATCAGATCCTAGTTTGGTGTCATTGGGTGTCCAACATAGCGGTGTAAAGTAGAGTTTTATTTATGGGTGTGTAGTGCACCACACTTATAAGGGAGAGGCTACAAGGCATTTAGAAATGTTTCCCTTTTTTATTGGTCTATTTTAAGCTATAGAGTCTAAGATCTTGAATCTCTTCTAATTCCCATATGTTCACTTTTCAGATCATGCCTTCAAGAAGATATGATATTTGTGGCAACTTCTCTCTCCCGTCTAAGGATAATGTGGATGGAGCTCATCCAACTCCAGGAGTTCAGACCTGGTCGAGGGTCACTGCTTCTGGTTGCCCTGAGGGAGATCTATCGGTTCCCCCAACCCCTCATTAGTTATCTCAAGCTGATGTATCTAATGCTGAGTTTTGCCAGTCGATTCATTTGCTCACCCAGTTGGTGGCCTCCCAGACTGAGCGTGTTGCTTTGGTTTCTCCATCATCTGAGGTCACTAGGTTTGGCCTTTATGAGGTTGATTCCTTCTATTTTCACTGGTTTTAAAGTTGAGAAAGATCGTCAAAATTTTACTAATGAGATGGAAAAGATCTTTCGCGTGATGCATGCTACTAACGTGAAGGGTGTAGAGTTCGCTGCTTAGTAGCTAATGGATGTAGCATACTAATGGTATAAAGAGTGGGACTAGTCGAGGGGTGATGAAGCTGAGTTCGCTTTGTGGGATGATTTTGCTAGTGCTTTCCTTGACTGCTTCTTTTCTCAGGAGTTGAGAGAGGCGGAGGCCGAGGAATTTGTAAATCTTAAACAAGGTAGGATGTCAGTAAAATAGTATGTCATGAAGTTTTATCGACTGTCGTGCTATGCTCCTGAATTGGTGTCTAGCATGAGGGCTAAAATAAGGAAGTTCTCTTTAGGGTTGTCCCATGAGTTGATCTTGGAGAGCAAGGATGCCTTATTAAAAAGGATATGGACATCTCTAGACTTGCGGTGTATATGCAATGAGTGGAGTAAGAAAATAAAAAGCAAGCAGTGATGAGTGAAAGGCAGAGCAAGAAATTTTTCTATTCAGATCAGGGTGAAGGTCAGCAGCAGAGTGGTAGAGACAGTGTTGAGTGGTCTAAGAAGAAGTGGGGCAATTCTAGTTCCTACTCTACGGCGAGTGCTCCTTATCTGAAGTTATTGGGTGATCGTCGTTCTCAGTATGATAGTGGGTTTAGAGCACCAGAAGCCTAGTCGCAGGTTAGCGGGGCTCAGTTAGCTCTGTCATGTCCTCCTTGTAGATTTTGTGGTCAGATGCATCATGGTTTTTATGAGGAAGGGATGAACAAGTTCTTTAAATATGGTCAGGATGGTCATTTGTAGAGGGATTGTCCATCTAAGGTTGCCTCTGGGGAGAATAAGTTTACTGTTGCTGCTTCATCCGCTCCTGCACTAAAGGGTGCTACTTCTGCTTCTAGCTTCAGCACTGGTCGGGATTGTCTGTATGCTCTTGCCATTCGCCAGGATTCTGAGGCGTCCCCTGATGGTGTTGGTGGTATGCTTAAACTCTTTTCTCATTATGAATATTGTCTACTTGATCCATGGTCTACTCTCTCTTATGTGACCTTTTATGTGGTTATTTATTTTGGCTTTGATCCTGATTGCATCTCGGATCCCTTCTTTATGTCTACCCCAATGGGTGACTCCACTGTGGCTAGAAGAGTCTATATGGGTTATGTGATATCAGTTCATGGTAGAGAGACCTTGGTGTATCTTATAGGGTTAGGCATGTAAGATTTCGATGTGATTTTAGGGATGGATTGGTTGCATTCGTGCTATGCATCTCTTAATTGTCGGACCCAAAGGGTCAGTTTCTATTTCCAAAATGAGCTGGTAATCAAATGGGAAGGTAGTTCCCTAGTGCCTAAGGAAAGGTTTATCTCGTATCTTAGAGCCCAAAAATTGGTTTCCAAAGGATGCCTCTATCACTTAGTGGATGTTAAGGATTCTAGATCCGAAGAAGCTTCTTTGCAGCCTGTCTCTGTGCTTTGTAAATTCTTTGAGGTATTTCCCGATGATCTTTCTGGTGTACCTCTTGATAGGGAAATTGATTTTGGGATTGATCGTATTCCGGACACTCATCCTATTTCTATCCCTCCTTATAAAATGGCTCCGGCTGAGTTGGAGGAACTCAAGGAGCAGTTAAAAGATCTTTTTTTACACGAGATTTATCCACCCTAGTATGTCTCCATGGGGTGATCCTGTTCTCTTCGTGCATAACAAAGATGTTTCCCTTCAGATGTGTATTGATTACCATCAACTGAATAAAGTAACCGTGAAAAATAAGTATCCACTTTCGAGGATTGATATCTCTTTGATCATCTTCAGGGTGCTAAGTTCTTTTCCAAGAGTGATCTTCGATCTGGGTAGTATCAATTGAAGATTAGGGAGGTGGATATCCCTAATACTGCTTTCTGAACTCGGTATTGTCATTTTGAGTTCTTAGTGATGTCCTTTGGTTTGACCAATGCCCTGACCATGTTTATGGATCTTATGAATTGGGTTTTTCATTAATTCTTGGACTTGTTTGTCATTGTCCTCCGCCTTGTGTTGCAAACCTTGAAGGATCAACAGTGGTATGCGAAGTTTTCTAAGTGTGAGTTCTGGTTGAATGCCGTGACATATCTGGGCCATGTTGTTTCTTTAAAGGGATCATGGTGGATCCATAAAAGGTTGTGGTGGTTAAGAAGTGGCCTAGACCCATGACTCCATCCGATATTCGAAGTTTCTTGGGTTTAGCCGGTTATTATATAAGGTTTGTGGAGAGTTTCTTTTCTATTGTGGCCCCATTTTCTAAGTTGACTCAGAAGAAGGTGAAATTCTTATGGTATGATGCTTGTGAGGGCAATTTTGATATTCTGAAGGATATGTTGACTTTGACTTCAATTTTGACTCTGCCAGAAGGCATTGATAGTTTTGTTGTCTGTTGTGATGTGTCTTGGGTGGGATTGGGTTGCGTGTTGATGCAATACGGAAAGGTGGTTTCTTATGCCTCTAGACAGTTGAAGGTTCATGGGAAGAATTATCCAACCCATGATTTGGAATTGTTAGCTGTAGTATTTACATTAAAGATCTGGTGACACTATTTGTATAGGGTCCATGTTGATATTTATTCTGATCATAAGATCTGACAATATGTGTTCACCCAAGAAGAATTGAATCTCAGGAAAAAGAGGTGGTTTGAGTTACTAAAGGACTTTGACATGAGTCTCTACTATCATCCAGGTAAAACTAATGTGGTTGCTGATTCTCTTAGCAGGTTGTCCATGAGAAGCTTGTCTCATGTGGATGAAGAGAAGTAGGATTTGGTAAAGGATATTAACCATTTGGCCAATCTCGAAGTTCATCGCTTGGATTCCGAGGATGGTAGTGTGATTGTTCAAGAGGTGGCGAGGTCGTCTCTTGGTGATGAAGTAAAGAAGAAACAAGTGTTGGATCCTATTCTAATGAAAATTAAGAATGATATAGGTAGGCAGAAAGTGATGGTTTTCGAGATTGGTGGTGATGGTATCTTGAGGTACCAAGTCAGACTATGTTTTCCTGATGTTTACGGGTTGCGAGGAAGAATTTTAGCTAAAATCATGAGTCGCATTATACTATTCATCCTGGTTTAACGAAGATGTATCGTGATCTTAGAGAGATTTATTGATGGAATAATATGAAGCAGGATGTGGCTAATTTTATGGCTAAGTGCATGGTGTGTCAACATATGAAGGTAAAGCACTTGAGGCCTGGTGGGCTAACTCAAGAAATTGAACGGCCGATGTGGAAATGGGAGATAATTAATATGGATTTTATTATTGGCCTTCCGTGGTCTCGCTAGCAATTTAATTCAATTTGGGTCATCGTAGATAGGACGACTAAGTATGCTCACTTCTAGCCAGTGAGAACTAATTTCTCTTCTGAGGATTATGCTAAGTTGTTCATTGAGAAGATCGTGAAGTTGCACAGTACTCCAGCTTCTATTATATCTAATCGGGGTACTCGGTTCTCATCTCACTTTTGGAGGTCGTTCCAATGAGGTTTGGTGACTAAAGTGATCCTTAGTACTGCTTTTCACCCACAGACGGATGGGCAAGCGGAAAGGACTTGTGTGTTTGATTTTGGGGATGGTTGGGTTGACTACTTGCCTCTTATAGAATTTTGTTACAACAACAGATATCACTCTAGCATTGGTTTGTCTTCATTTGAGGCTTATATTGTGGAGGTATAAGTCTCCTATTTAGTGGTTTGAGGTTGGTGAAAATAAGTTGTTTGGCCCTGATTTGGTTTAAAGCCATAAGAAGGTGAAGGTGATTTGGGATAGACTTAAGGCCGCCCAAAGTCGCCCAAAGTCCTACGCGGATGTAAGGCGAAGGGATTTGGAATTTAGTGTTGGTGATTGCATGTTCCTAAAGGTATCTCCCATGAAGGAAGTGATACGGTTTGGCAAGAAGGGGAAGCTTCGTCCCCGTTATGTCAGTTCGTACATGGTGTTGAAGAGGGTTGGTAATGTTGTCTATGAATTGGAGTTTCCTTCTAGTTTGATCTCCATTCATTCGGTGTTTTATGTTTTGATGTTGAGGAAGTACATGGGTGATCCTTTGACAGTTGTTCCTTTAGAAGAGGTGGGTATTTCAGATTCCTTATCCTATGAGAAAGTCCCGATTAAGATTTTGGATTGTCAAGTCCATCGGTTGTGGACCAAGGACGTGGCTTCGGCAAAGGTTCTTTGGAGGAACCAAAAGGTGGAGGAAGATACGTAGGAATCTGAAGAGGACATGAAGTCCAAGTACCCATTCTTGTTTCTTGTCCTGGATAATTGTGTTTAAGGTATATGTATTTCTTAACATCTTTATTTTCTAACTTTTTTAACGAAAAGAGTGATTTCCTTGGCATCTTTGTTTTCTGTCTTTATTAAAAGTTAAAGTAGGGGTATGTGGAGTCAAATCGTGCTAATAAATTCCTTGTCCTATTATTTGAGGACGAATGATCCTAAGGGGGGAGTATATAACACCACGGGGTTTTGGTCCTCAAAATTTTTGAGTCCTGAGTTTTCTGCCCTGGCAACAACTCATTTGACGAGTCATAACATGTCTTGACGAGTCAGGTGGCCCTAGTCGTAAGGTGTCCAGTGAATGATGCTTGAGTTGATATTTTGGGTACAACTTTGGGATATGAGTCATTGGGATGGAGTCGTAACCAAATCAAAATTTAAGTGGCTAAGTTCTGCTCCGAGTACGAGTGGCTCACCATAAGCCGTAAGGACTTGTTATAAGTCATTGGGTGCAACTCATAGGATGTCCAATCTTTTCCTAATTGGGTTCTATGTTGACTACAACTGGATTGTATGATTCGTATGGTCCTATTACGAGTGGTACCAGTGAATCATAGCGTCAACAGTGTGTGGGGGTCCTACAGACTGCCTTGGTTGTGACTCGTGATGATAACTCATAAGGAGTGGATACGAGTCACTGGCTGCCCATAGTCAAGGGCGACACTTTTCCAGCTTTTAAGTTAAGGGTATTCTGGATATTTCTCCTCTTACCCAAATTGAAACCTACGTCTTATAACCCCTTTAGGGTATTATCAGCACTCAGAAACAATCTAAGTAACTTCTCAAACACTCCAAAAGTCTGTCTGAATTCCCTTAAGCAAGGGTTTCATCAAGTTGGTTATCTAAGGGGCTCAAGGGTCGATTTCTCTCTAAATTTCTTGGTGTTTAAGGCATGTTACTCTTCTCTCATTGTTAATTTGTTAAATACATGTGTTTAAAATATTGTTCGTGAGATGTTCATGTTGGTTTGAAACAAGGGTTGAGGGTTTTTAAATGTTTAAGAATTGAATTTTTTTTTCATGGTTTATATATGATTTAATTATGGTTTGGAACTTGTGGGTGCATGGGCACAGTGAATGAACTAGGAAATTGTGATTTTTCCAAACTTGTGACTTTTGAAGTGGTTATGAACCCAATCCTATAATGTGAAATTGGCTTTTAATTATGAGAAATATAGGAATTTGTAAAATTAAACTAGTCTTGACCTATTGCGTGATATAAAGAGGTATATGAACCACAATGGTTTGATAAAATGAACAGAGGGAGTCGGTGTTTCCCACCTTGTATTAATGAACAAAGGGAGTTGTTTTGCCCAAGTTAATGGAAATTGTTTTGGAATGTTGTTATTACCATGAAAATGTAGTTGGTATAACGATACCAACAATATATGCCTTAATGTGGAATGTGGTTCAATGAACGGAAATATGTTATACTTATTTTAATTGGGCTCTAATAAGAGTTGTGTAGCTGAGTCGTAAAAGTGGAGGTCCGAGTGACCGATACTGGAAACCACGTTTGCCGAAGCGGGGGTCAAAGTGACAAGGGAAGTTCCAACCTCCCTACATTTTATTTCATGATTAGAGAGGTTCGAGTCCCCTATAAATCATTACATGATCAGGTGATTAAGTCACCTTAGTATATTATTGGGAGGTTCGAGTACCCCGTGCATATGTATGAGATTATTCTTTGGTTCGTGCGACTACACGCACTGGGGCCTAACGAGGGGGTGAGAGCTGGGGCCCATATAGCCCGTGGGTACATGTTATGACGGTTGAGCTACACAATCCAGGCTAAAGTTTTAAAATACATGTTAAGCCTTGTTACCTATCCCGGCATGTGATATATATATGTATATGCTTTGGTTTGAATGATGTTAAACTGTTGATCATGTTATTATGTTATCCTTGTCCCTGAGTTACATGCTAGCATTCACCTCGCTAACCGTCTTCAGATGCTGTATCCCCACGTGATGCAGGAATTGGCCATACTTCTTCTCCTCATACTCAGTGATTAGGATTCGAGATCAACTCATGATTTGATACCGAAGTAGTGAGCTTCCATACATCGAAAGTCTACATTTCATGTTTTGGTCTCTTGTGTCTCAGACTGTTTAGAATTATTTTTTCTATAGTTGGAGGCATGTCCCGACACTTTATTAATATTCAATTTTGGTTCTTTATTAGAATGCATTGTTTGGATTACTATGGTTATTGGGCAGTGTTTGGACTACTGTGGTTATTGGGCAGTATCGGTTGTTTGTTTGGCTGGTCGTCGGTTGGTGGTTGTTAACATTCATCAAAATCCTCTTAATCTATTGCATGCTATCTTGTTATATTTTTGGAATTCTTCCGACCTTGGGGTATGATGTGTTTGGTTTGGTTAGGTGCAGGGGTGATCTCCTATCTAAGTGGGACTTGAGATTCCCGTCACGACCAATCCCTGATTCAGGTGGTGATAACCACCCTCCCCAACCCCCACTTGTAGAATTAAAGTAGGTACGAAGTATGTTGTTGTAATCAGGAGAAATCACTAGAACATATGTAAGTAAAATTTTCTACAACTGGAAGTCAATCCGATACCTTTCTTAGGCCAATCAATCTCTAATTAGCCTTCAATAACGGAACCTTAAAGCAAATATAATGAGACATTATTCAATACACAAGGCATTAAAAAAACAAAGAATTTTGAAGTTCTGGAGTATAATGTACTGGCAGATCTTGGACCATAAATTTTGAGTTGTCATGGAAAGACTAAACAGGTTACTAATGCATACCACCACTATACGAAAGTCATCATATGAAGTCAATTACAATTAGTGTCCAGAAATAGTGTCATGTTTGAATAATTGCACAAAGAAAATGCTAAAAGAATTATATGTCAAAGTCCGATGAGCTCTCAGCTGTTAACTTTGGCAACATAAGTTCCTCATCAGCCAAACAGAGAGATGCAAAAACTTGAATGTAGGAAATGTTTATGTCAGAGTCTGGTTCCAGTGAGAGGAAACAATAACGTAGGCAACCCACTGCACTAGAACTCCTGCTATGCACGAGGTCTAGGAAAAGGCTAGACCACGAGGGTCTATTGTACGCAACCTTACCCTGCATTTCTACAAGAGGCTATTTCCATGGGTTGAACTCATTTACTACAAAGCTCACTTCAGAGGAAACAACAACATGAAAATACAAAAATATATTTTAGATTCTTCACTAGCTATCAAAACATCAAACGAGGGGACATGTCACTAACTTGATTGGCGAACCACAAATCAGTCACTAGACTTATAAGTGACGTCGCACAGACATGATATGTATCACCTTAAGTTAAATACACTAATATTGCCATCACCTATATAAGATGATGCATAGTAAAATAGGTAAGGAGTAAAGAAGAGTGATAAAAGTATCAAAGAAGAAAAAGGAGAGATACTGACTCCACTTGATTTGCTCTACAAGCTGATATCAAAGAATGCAGTTGAACACAAACCAAGCACTTAACATAAACTGGTGCGTGTTTTTAATAAAAGACATATCTGGAAGAGAAAGCATTGAATAACTCATCTTGCTCACATTATTTGTTTGTATTTGGGTTGCTACAGATGTGGAAGCTTAGATCACTTAATTCGAGATTGCCCAAAAAAGAAAGACGATGACCAAAAAAATTTACTTTAATATTATTGGGTTCTAGACGATGAAATGTGAATGCAGAATGGAGGAAAAGTGAATTATGTTTTTACTTTGATTAAGAAAGAAGAGTTCTCCCACATTGGTGGGAGAAAGGAACCTTTTCATGCTTAAATATAGAAGCATACATGCATGTGGATAATGAGGAAACAATAAGAGAAGACTCGCGTTGCTATTGTCGCTTGGCTTCGATTTCAGATTGATTGATTATCTTTTTAGACAAAATTTATTTGAAACTTGGGAGTTAGTGATTTTGTAATTCAAAATTCAGTAGAAAATTTTTCTCCATTTACAGATGCATACGAGCATCTGTAGTTGTATGTTGCAACACACTTGAAGGAATGTGACCCGTTGAAGCATTGTTTGGAAATAAAAAGGTGACCTGTGCGTTCACCTGGCCATCTGCAGACGTAGATGCCTATTCATGTGTTGATTTAGGTCGTCCAAAAGATTCTGTTTTGAGACAAAGGTGACCTGTGGCCGCATGTGGCCTTCTGCGGCCACGGATGGGGTTAGCAAGTCGAGCTATATTTCAAAAAGTTGTAACTTTACATGAAATATTATTTCTTTTCTGAAGAAACTCTTTATGTATATAAATACCTGATTTCTCCTCAGGTATTAGGCACGAAATTAACACTCTCTTCTTCACGAAAAATTCGAGTGTGATTTACAACTCATTGAGTGAGTTCGTATTCGACAAGTTTGAGGTACCATTATTTTTTGAAGTGAATCATTTTATCTTGAAAAGATATATTCCATTAACCTCAGTTACTTGAGGAAAATAAATACCTTAAGGGCACGCAGTGAATTCGATGGACTTGATTCTTTCTTTCTTTATCTCTTTCTAATGGTTTTTTTATATTTATAGAATATACTTGAACTTCTTTGTTGTTCTTAAAATTATTCTTGAACTTGTTGTTGAAGTTTATGTTGTAAATAAAGATTGTAACCTAAAAACAACAATCTTAAGGAATTTAAACAACTGTATGTTTGATTTTTGGATATTAAAGCCTTTTGGCTTTCTACTCTGTTTGAATTTGACGGTTATTTGAAGATATAAATATGTCATCACGAGTCAAAGATTTATTCGACTGACGATTAGAAGAACATAAAAATTTCATCGTTAAACTAAAAATAAGTTGTTAGTTAATACTTTATTGTTAATATTTGTGATACTAAACTGGTTGTCTATTTGTGACAACAAAATGACTACTAAAAATCAAGTTAATGATGGAATGACGAACACTGCAACAACTAACATTGCTACTTCAAGACGTTCGAATGCTGCTCCTACCATAGAACTAACAGAAAAATCAGAAATTTTTTTGGTGTTGATTTCAAATGATGGTAGTAAAAGATGTTCTTTTACTTGACTATCTTAAGTCCACAAAGGCTCATCATGGAAAGCATTCCTGAACTGCCGAAAGAAACTCCAAAAAAATATTTCTTAGTAACTGAAGCTTGAAAACACTCAGATTTTTTATGCAAGAATTATATTCTGAGTGGCCTACAAGATGATTTGTATAATGTGTATAGCAACATAAATACCTCTAAGGAAATCTAGGATTTTTTTTAAAAGAAGTATAAAACAAAGGATGTCAGAATGAAGAAATACATTATTACAAAATTTTTGGATATCAAAATAGTAGACATTAAAGCTGTAATTACTCAAGTCTAAGAGTTGCAAGTCATAATCCATAATCTTCTTGCTAAGGTTTGGTTGTGAATGATGCTTTTCAAGTGGTTGTAATAATCAAGAAGTTGCCACCTTTATAGAAGAGCTTCAAAAACTACTTGAATTATAAGCGCAAGGAGATGTCTATTGAAGATGTCATTGTGAGGTTGAGGATTGAAGAGGACAATAAGGCAGCAAAAAAGAGGTCTCATGAAAATTCTACAATAAATGGAGAAAATATTGTGGAAGATGATTCCACTAAATCAAAGGAAAGAAAGAAAGTTGTAACCACCATTTCTTTCATTATGTATAAATATCCCATTGAAAATTTCATGTTAAAATTCCTTCCGCTTTTGATGTTATCAATTCTATGCTAGGCTAGTTTCGAGTGAAATTAGAGTGCGGTATGGTATTAAAAAATTGAGGAATAATTTGGGCAAGTTTGGTGGTGTTTGATTTAATTTCTAGTTAGATAAGAAGATAAAGAACCCATATGAATTTATGTAATCAAATTTGGATAAGTAGAAGTCCCAAAATTGATCTTATTGTAAAGGGCATTTTTTTTGGAATATTTCAAGTTTAAAGTGTGTTGCATATTAGGGTCTTTTGGATGAAACTGGACATTTTATCCCATTGATGCCGCTATATCGACATGCATACTACTCTATCTACCGCTTCTATAGTGGAGAAATTCCCGCTATAGCAACAGTCAAACCTGATCAACGACTACTATATTAGCAGGTGCCTGTATAACGATAAAACTTGCAGATTTTTTTTTCAAAATAGTTTATTTTTCTAAAACTTATTTTGGGGTAAAAGAGGGATTATTTCCATAAGATTTTCATCGTTCGACTTCGTTAAGGTAAGGATTTCATTTTTATTAATTAGTATTTGATAATTAAGCCATAGAATTGCTAAATTACAGAGTTCAAAAAGGGGTTTAGGGCTGATTTTTGTTGTTTTCTGGTGCAAGGGATGAAATTAAGTGATAAATTATCAGGTTTTTACTATTAACTGTTAATTTTCCCTTGAATTTTATTAATTCACTAATTTCATGGAACTGATTAGGTGAATTACGACAGAACAAATCTAGAATGGAAGGGAATAATCATGAACTTGACCTTAGAATTTGGATGCGAGTTATAATTTTCAACATGGTAGGTAATTTTATTAAGTATGTGTTTTTATGCGTGGTCTAGACCAGAGCAAACGAAAATTACGTGGAAGGGCAAAGCTCCTTCTTAGAAGAGTTATGCAAGGTTGGTTTGAGGTAAGTGATGGTATTATCATTTAATTCAAGTTGTGTTATATATGCATGTTAACTACTTTTTAGTGTGGCTTATTAGTAAATGTTGTTTGGTGTGGTCAATGCAAGTAAGTTTACATTGTTGTATGACTTTGACCTACCTCATTGCTAAATATAGAATGTTTCAGTAATTGGAACATTCTCATGCGTTATTGGCAAAATAAGGTTGGCAGATACTTGCGTCTGGATTTTAGTACATGGATGAAATTTTCCCTTATAGCTCATGTATAGAGGGTGGATGTATTACCCAAAACACATATGTACTAGGGCTAAGTGAGTTTAACGATTCCATGAGTGAACTAGGGAATAAATTTGTACAGTTGTTAATTATTTAATTTCTTAACTTGGATTGACTAAATTTGGTAATAATATGTTGACTTGTTGAATGAAATCCTAAGCTACTTATTTGGTACATAATGTGCTAATTGTATGTTGTTCAGAGCATGGATTCACTTATTGTACTATATTTTATTTAAGTATTCATATTATCATCTTTGGTCGGACAAATGAACCTACCAGTATATTATTGTTATCTTGTTTGCTGATACTACACCTGCTCTTACTGTTGTGAGTGCAACATATATTTTAGCGGCTCTTGTGAGACCTTACTTGTGATTCTATTCTAGCATTCGTAACTTGATTCTAATTGGTATCTTGAGATCCAAATTGATATTGATTTCTTCCCTTTTTGTACGCAGATGGTGAATACTAGGTACAATAAAACTCGAGCAGCAGTCCCACCCCATATGCCCTAGCTGTGAGCCAGTCATAAGAAGAAGATGACTAATGGGGGAAGGGATTAAGAGCGGAGGGAAACGAGCCACACCCACTAGGGGTGGAGCTTGAACATCTACTATCTAGGATCCTGAAGGGTCATTATCCTCTCTTTACTCAGGATTATGTTGAGGAAAGAAAAGTAGAAGAGCGGGGAATAGAGCCCTAGGTGGCGGTGCTGGCTGGTTGCAACCTTAGCTCCCATGTCTGCTGAGGTTAATGGATCCACTTTGGTTGCACCATCTTTTTAGGCTTTAGTTGCTCAAGTACTATTGTTATGGCTCTTAGGATTGATGAGGCTTCAGGGACTGATGCTTTTTCTCATCTTGTTTTGGTTTCTGTGATGACTAGTACAAAAAATGATCTGCTGACTATATTCATAAAGATTAAACCACCTACATTCTTGGGTACAGTGTTTGAGAATGCATATGAAGAGGGTTATGTAAGTGGGTCAGGCTAAGATGTTATCCAAGAAGTCTCACAATATTGGGAATTTCATTAGGCAATACTTTAAGGGCCATGGTCAGTAGGCTTATTCAGCCCGCCCGATTAACTCAGCTTTAGTAGCTTCTACTATGGTACCAACTAAGGTTTATTTTCAAGCACAAGTTATTAGCGACCATGGGGCTTCTTACTCTTTTAACAGTCGACCTTCTCTTGAGTGAGGATGTTATTATAGTGGTATCGTTAGTCACTTTAAGAGGGAGTTTTCTATGAGACAGGCGAATACCAGGTGCAGTAATAGACCTGCATTATAGTTCCAATAGGTAGAGGAGAAGAAAGTAATGATAGAAATATTCCACAGGATAGAGAGAGAAATAAGGTAGGTGGTTAGGGTGGTTGAGGAAATAACAACGTGAGGGGAGGAACACAGTCGGGGAAGGAGTTATCTCAAATTGATAATCTGGTTCTCAGTTATCCATTTCTAGGAAAGACTGATATTGAGTCTTCTAATGCGGTGATCACAGGTACTATTTATTTTTGTGACCGGATGGCTTATGTTTTATTTGAGCCAATTTCTACTTATTCATATGTATCTGATCAATTTGTGATGGGTATGAATCTGGTTTGTGATGTACTTGATTACCTGTTTATTTGTCTACTCTGGCTGGTGAGTATATGGTAGTAACCCAAGTTTATCCTTTCTATTCTATGTTGTTTGTGGATTTTTAGAGTTGGGTAGACTTGAAACAACAACAACAACAAAAAATCATTCTAGAAATGTTTAACTTTGATGTAATACTGGGTATAACCTGGTTATCTCTATAACATGTTGTTTTAAACTGTAATGCTAAGTTAGTAACTCCAGCTGTGCTGGGAATGGATAAAATAGAGTGGGAGAGAGTGTATAAGGATTACATGATGAGAATTATATCATTTGTATAGGACATAAGGTTAGTAGGGAAGGGGTTTTTAACGTTTTAAAATCATCTCTAGGATGTAAGTATGGGGTCCCTTTTTATTAAGTCAACTTTGATAGTTTCCCAATTCCATGATGTGTTTCCCTCAAACTTATCGGGGATGACTCTAGATAGAGATATTAATTTCTATATTAAATTGAGCTGGGAACTCACTCTATATCAATTCCTCCCTGTCGAATGGCTCAAACAGAGTTGAGGGAGCTTAAAACTGAATTACAGGAACTACTTGACAAGGGTTTATTCATCCAAGTGATTTACCTTAGGGTGATTTAGTCCTTTTGGTTAAGAATAAGCATGGTAGTATGAGTAAGTGCATTAATTATAAATAACTGAATAAGGTTACTATCACCTTGGGCTTAGGTGAGGATGTGCATTGATTATAGACAAATTGAATAAGGTTACTATCAATGGTAGTATTTGTCCAAGTGCTTCACCTTGGGGTTTGGGTATTGTGTTGATCTAGGATATGAATATCATTGATTATTCTTCTAGGCAGTTAAAGCCTCATAAAAGGAATTACCCAACCCATGGCGTAGAGTTGGCAGCGATGGTGTTTGTATTAAAGATTTGTAGACACTATTTTTATGGTGTCAAATGTGAGATATTCATAAACCACCGTAGCCAGCAATACATTTTTACTCAAAGGGATTTGAATCAAGGCTATGGACATAGATAGAATTATTGAAGGATTATGACGTGACTATTCAGTAGCATTCAGGTAAGGGCAATATGGCGGTAGACGCACTAACCTGAAAAGCTGTAAATATGGGTAGTTTGTTATTCATTAGTGTCCAAGAGGCCTTTAGCTATCTCAGAGTATGCAATTTGGGATTTCAAATAGGGGTGGCATGTTGGATAGTGTTGAGGTGAATTCAACATTTCTTGATCAGATTAAGGCCATGTAATTTGAGGATAAGAGGTTGAATGCACTCTAGAATAAAGTGGTGCATGTGGAGGTGGCAGATGCCACTCTTGATGCAAGTGGCGCGTTGTGGTTTAAAGGGAGTCTATGTGTTACTTGAATTGGTGATTTGGTTCGTGATATATTTTCAGAGGCCCATGGTTTGCGTTATTCTATTCATTTAAGTACAACCAAGATGTACTGTGACTTTAGGTAGCTTTATTGGTTGCCCAGAATAAAGAGGGACATAGTGGACTATGTGTCCAAGTGTCAAAATTGTCAGCAGGTGAAATATGAGCACCAAAGGACTACGGGGTTGCTTCAGAGGATGCCTATACCTATGTTTAAATGGGATCACATTGTTATGTATTTTGTAGTGTCTTCCTAAGACTTTGGGAAAATACTACTCCATTGGGTGATAGTGGATTGATTGATGAAATCAGCTCACCTCTTGCCGATTTGGGTAGACTACAACTCTCAATAGTTAGATAACACCTACGTCATGTGAGACTTCATGGGGTGCCCCTTATCATCATTTCTGATAGGGACACAAAATACACTTCCAAATTTTGGGACAAGCTATATGAGGAGTTGGGCACCAAGCTCATATTTAGAATGACTTTTCATCCTCAAACTGATGGACATTCAGAGAGGATGATTTAGGTGCTAGAGGACATATTGAGGGATTGCGTGATTGATTTTGGTGGTCATTGGGACCAGTTTCTTCCATTGTGTGAGTATTCATACAATGATATCTATCACTCCAACAGTGATATGGCAACATTCGAGGTTCTATATTGAAGGTAGTGTAGGTCACTTATTGGATTCTTTTGAGGCTGGAGATGTAAACCTTTGGGCACTAAATTCGTAAAGGAGGATCAACAGAAAGTATGGTTCATTAAAAGCTAGTTGCTGGCTGCTCGGCAGAAAGAGTATCGGGATCGTCCAGTAAGAAACATGGACTTCAAGGTTGGAGATCAAGTTTTCCTTAAGGTATCTCCCATGAAGGGAGCTATGAGGTTCGACAAGAGAGGCAAACTCAACCCTTGGTATATTGGTGCCTTTGAGGTTCTTGAAGAAGTAGGTCTAGTTGCGTGTAGGTTAGATCTACCGTCGAGATTATCGAGAGTCTATCCAATATTTTAGGTCTTTATGTGCAAGAGGTACCATGAGGATAGAGAATACATTATTAAGTAGGACTTAGTGCTTTTAGATAAGGATTTGGCTTACGAGAAAGAATCAGTAGTGATTCTAAATCAAGATTTACAAAAATTAAGGATTAAGTAAATTTTACTTGGTTAAGGTCGAATTAAAGTGTCTTCCAGTTGAGGAATCCTCTTAGTAAATGACAAGGACATGCGGGAAAAGTACCCTCAACTGTTTGAGGATACAAGTAATCTATTCTTTCCTAATTTTAGCCTATTTTCTTGCATTTGATCATTTAGGGATGAACGACTGGTAAACTAGTATCTGTTGTAATGACCATTTATGTACTTATGTATATACCTCCCATTGAGATTCCCAAGTTATAATTTTATGCGATTTTGAAGTTATAAATCCAAGCAAGGCCAGTTTCGAGTGAAATCATAGCAAGGTATGGTCTTGAAAAATTCAAAAATTATTTTGGCAACTTTTGTGGTGTTTGATTTGATTTCTAGTTAGCTAAGATAATAAGTAACACACGAGAATTTACATAATCAAAATTGGGTAAGTAGAAGTCTCGAAATTAATCATAGAGTAAAAGGCATCGTTTGGAATGTACAGGTTTAAGGATTGTTACAATAATTGAGATTTTTGGGTGAAATTGGACATTTTGTCCCATCGATGTTTCTAGAGAGTCATGCATGCCACTATAGTAATCATCTCTATAGAGGAGAAATTCCTGGTAAAGCTATGGTCTAAGTCGATCAATGGCCACTATAGCAACGGGTATCGCTATAACAACGAAAGTCGCAGATTTATTTAATTTTTACTCCAAAATAACTTATTTTTCTTAAACTAATTTTAGGTTTAATGAGGGGTGATTTGGGCCAATTTCTACCAAATTTTCATTGTTTGTCTTTGTTAAGGTAAGGATATTATTTTCATTAACTAGTATTTGATAATTAAGCCTTAGAATTGATAAATCAGAGAGTTCGAGGAGGGTTTTAGGGCTAATTTTTGTTGTTTTCTAGTGCAAGGGAGGAAATTAAGTAAGAAGTTATCGAGTTTTGATTATTAATAGTTAATTTATCCTTGAATTTTGTTAATTCACAAATTTATCCATAAAATTGGTTATCTTAGGTGAATTAAGGTTGAGCAACCCTAAAACGAGAAGGAAATGATCATAAACTTGACCTTACGGTTTAGGTATGAGTATAATTCTTAACATGGTAGGTCATTTCATTTTGTAACACTCCCCCTCAAGTTGGTGCATAGATATTAATCATTGCCAATTTGTTTCGAAGGTAATCAACTCGAGTCCCACTCACCTCATTTGTGAGCAAATCATCTAGTTGCTCTCCTGTCTATACATAACTAGTAGAAATCAAGTTTTGCTGAATCTTCTCAAGAATAAAGTGACATTCAACCTAAATATGTTTAGTTATTTCACGATACACTTAACTTGAGTCAATATAAAAAGCAACTTGATTATCACACTAAGAATTTTGCTGGCGTATGATGTAAAACCAATTTCAATTAAAAGTTCCACATAACTTCACACGTGAACTGTGACATAGCTTGGTACTTATATTCTGTACTAGATCGAGATACAACATTTGCTTCTTACTCCTCTATGCTACCAAGTTCCCTTCAACAAAGACACAATAGCCTTTGGTAGATCTTCTATTAATTTTGGAACCAACCCAGTCAATATCTGTAAAACACTTACTACAAGTATGGTTGTGATTTTTATACAATATACCAAGTCAAGGAGCTCATTTCAAGTAACATAGAATCAGTTCCAAAGTTGCCCACTATTTTACCATAGGTATGGATATGAATTGGCTAACAACAATCACCGTAAAAGAAATATCTGGATGAGTCATAGTTCAATTTCCTAATGATACTCCTTTATCTCTATAGAGTATTAAAAGGGTCACTGTCATCTTTCTTAAGATGTACATTAGAAACCATTGGAGTACTACAAGGTTTGACTATCAATTTTGCCAGTTTCTACAAGTAGGTCAAGAATACACTTTCTCAAAGACAAAAGAATTCCAGTCTTGCTTCTATATACTTCTAGTCCCAAAAAGAATTCAATTGGGCCAAGTCTTTCATATAACCCCCTTGAGCAATAAAATTAGGTGGTTTCTCCATGTACACTTCTTTTTGAAGATCACCATGAAGGAAGACATTCTTGGTATCTAATTGACGTAAATGTCAATTCTCAAAGACAAACCATAGAAATAAAAAAGTAAACAGAAGTAAGTTTGGCAACCAGAGATAAGATATCTAGATAATCCATTCCATAAGTCCGATCGTATCCTTTTGCCACAAGCCTGGCTTTAAGTCTTGCCAATGAACTATTGGGATTAACTTTGATTGTGAACACCCACTTACATCTCACTGGTTTCTTTCCATTAGGTAAATCCACCAAATCCCCTGTGTAATTTTTCTTAAATGCATGTATTTCCTCAATGAAAAACATTGCATTTGACCACCCGAGATAATGTAAGACTTTCTTCACAATTTTAGGTACATAAACAGATTATACAAAAACAATCAATGATGTAGACATAAAAGATAAGCAATCAAAGGAAACAAAGTTAGCAATGGATTATGTGGATTTTCAAGTCCGTGTACCTTTGTAAAGAGCAATAGGGAGGTTAAAGTTTGCTAGAGGATCAGGTGGAGGATGACTTGATAACAATGGAGTTGTTGCAGGGTATGCATCATCAATCTCTCATCTCCTCGAATAAACCTGAACAATTAGCTCTCTATCTAGAACAAGTGCAAAAGGCACAGTAAACGGTTGGTGATCAATAGTGTAACTAGGAGACATAGGAATAATATTAGTTGACCACTATTAGTAACATGATAAACTAACCACTCATCTTCCTCTCCATGACTTGTAAAACTGGAAGGGGTATGGAAGAATGGTGTAGTCTTTGAAAATAACATATCATTTGACACCATATATTTTCCAAGCTCTGTATAATAACATCAATACCCCTTTTGGAAATGAGAATAACCCAAGAAAATAGACTTCAATGCCTTAGGGTCTAACTTGGTAACAAATGGTTGAACATATCAAACATAACACATACTTCCAGATATCTTTGGTTCCACCAGAAATAATGATCTTTAGGAAAAAGAACATAGTAAGGTGTATTACCAACAAGCATAGTCAATGGCATGTGATTAATAAAAAAACAGGTTGTAGAGACTGCATCAATCCATAATGGATTAGGAACCTTTATTTGGAACAAAAGTGTTTGGGCTGTCTCATGTAGATGTCTATTATTTCTCTTCAACAACACCATGTTGAGAAGGTGTATCAATCTATGACGATCGATGGAAAATACCATTTTGTCTCATGTACGACTGAAATAATTCTAACATTCTTTAGCATTATCACTCCTTATAAAACACACCAAAGCATTGAATTGAGTTTTGACTTCAGCACAAAAATGATTAAACACTTCAGGGTGACTTTTCATAAATTAAATCCAAGTCATCGGAGAGAAATCATCCACAAAAGAAATAAACATAGAAGTTATGGTGGTATATGTTCATAGGGAAACTCAAAACACAACCTAAAATGGAGACTTAAAGAGTTGGTTTTGATTTGTATGGGGTCTAGTCCGTGTGGAAGAAAGTTCCATGTGCCAATTTACTTGCCTAGGAAGTAAACTTGGAGAGCAAGCAAATATTTATGGAGGACAAATTTTGTGTTCATTTTTCCTTTTCTTATTTTGTGCTTGGAGCCCAAGTTTTGCCATCTATTGAAGGACGACCATTCTTTATTTTTGAAACCATCGTAAAATTCATAGTTAATCCCTTATAAGAGAAGGGAGTTGAGACAACAATTCTCTTAGGTGTAATAATCTCTTCCATTTCTTTGTTAATATAAAGGCAGTTTTTCTCAAGTGAATGTAGGATTATTTGAATTCGAACCATGTTAAATCTTGTGTCTTTCTTTTATTCTTTATTTCACGCATCCGCTAATATTTCTATGTTAAAATCTCTTCTTCTCACAATATTTATGATACTGCGCTAAGATTCACAACCAATGACTTTAAATTTTCCATCAAAAAGTTGACCTAATTAAGTTAGCTTCATCTTAGTTATGTGAAAATCTCTTCCACCATTCCTCTAAATTTTTCTTCTCATCAAACAACTTTGAGGCTGGGAGAAATAGGATTGCATGGGATAATACATAAGAGTATTTGTCACCTGCCCAATTGGGAAATACTTGAACTATCCAGCAATTATCATTTCAGTGGTTATTTTCCAAAGACCAAATGAAACAACAGTACATATCTCATCAAGTTAGATCTCAGCTTTTTAATTTTTTCTAATAATTTGCCTGAGTCTCTTGGCTATATAACCTCACTGTATTATTTGTATCTTTAAAATTGCATTCTCAAGGGGCCTATTCCCGTTAAACTTTTGAATCTCACCCGTATTAAGAAGTTGTACCTTTAAGGTGATTTGCTTAATTAAATAATGCCATCATGGATATTCTCGCAAATTCCTTTACCAAGTTATTTAAACTTGCGCTTGAACCACTTCTCTGGTTAGCTTAAGCATTTTAAGTCCAATTCACCATTGTACATTGATTTAAGCTATAATCAGCTGTAAGACTATCTTTCTAAGTCAATTCAAAATCTTGTGATTCTAACATATCTTGATCTTTCTTTCAATAATTTTAGTGCTCAAGTGGATGCCAGGCCCTTTCCAGACCTCAAACAACCTAGACATCTTGACCTTTCATATAATAGTATTTTGTTGACCAATGAGAACAAACTTAAATTTACTTGGCCTGAATATCTTAATACATTACGATTGGCCCCATGTGAAGTGAAACAATTGGAGTTTCTACAATACGCAAAGTAGATTTATGATTTAGATCTTTCAAATAATAAGATTCAATGATGAATTCCAGATTGGGCATGATCTAACGGGATGTTTTCACCAGGACATCTTAATATATCATACAACAAGCTGATGAGTGTTGATTCAATTTCTCTTCAGTTTGTATATACCATTGATTTGCGGTTGAATTTTCTTCAAAGTTCACTACCTATTTCACCAACCTCCACAATGTTCAGCCTAATGTCACAAAATAATCTTAGTGAAGAAATTCCTCCATCTATTTTCAATTTGACATCACTAGTTATCCTAGATTTGGTGAGAAACAACTTGAAGGGTGAAATTTCACAATGTTTGGGTAATATCAGTGGCCTTGAATTTCTGGATACACACAACAACAACCTTTGGGGGACTCATCTAACAATTTTCAGTAGTGGAAGTTCACTAAGAAGCCTCAACTTGCATGGCAATAAAGTAGAGGGGGAAATTCCCCAATAATTTGACCAATTTCAAAGAGTTGCAAGTCTAGATCTAGGAGATAATCATCTCATTGACATATTCTCTATGTGGTTGGGGACTCTTCCAAAGATGCAAGTTTTAATATTGAGATCCAATAAATTGCATGGGTCTAATCAACCTTCAAGGATTGAAACTATTTTTCTCGAGCTTCAAATCATAGATCTCTCTTGTTATTCCTTCTCTAGAGATCTACCTATGAGTCTGTTTCAATATCTAAAATCCACGAATACAATTGATCAATTAATGAAAGAAGCAAGATATCATGGTGATAAATATTACCAAGATTCTATTACGTACAGTTGCAACTAAGGGTCTGGAGCGTGAAATCGTGAGAATCTTGTATTTGTACACCTTTATCGATCTTTCAGGTAGTAAATTTGAAGGAAAAATTCCAAGATCTCATTATCTTCAAATATTGAATTTATCTTATAATGGATTGCAAGGTCATATACCACCATCATTTAGAGATTTATCTTTTTAATCGACTAGAAGTGAATTGATGTTTTATTCAAATAAGTATGCATGGTTTAAATACATTACAAAGGTTCCAACTTAGAAAGGAAATAAAGACTGATTCCTACAAATCTATTTGTGACTCCTACATTTCTGCTACCTAATTATGCCGATGTTTATTAAAAACAATCACGTTTTTATACACTTTGTAACACTCCTCTTCAAGTTGGAGCATACATATTAATCATTCCCAACTTGTTACAAAGGTAATCAACTTGAGTTCCATTCACCACTTTTGTGACCAAATCCACTAGTTGCTCTCTTGTCTTCACATAGCTAGTAGAAAGTAAGTTTTCTTGAATCTTCTCAAGAATGAAGTGAAATTCAACCTTAATATGTTTAGTTCTTTCATGATATACTAGATTTGAGGCAATATGAAGAAAAACTTGATTATCACACCAGATTTTTGCCGGCATATGATGCTTGAACTTATTTTCATTTAAAAATTATGTATCCACATAACTTCACACGTGAACTGTGACAATGCTCTGTACTCAGATTCTACACTAGATCGAGATACTCCCTTCATCCCATTTTATGTGTTACCATTTGATCTGACATAGAGTTTAACTTTGTAAAGTTTACAAAACTGCCCCTCTTAAAGTCACTTTAGTATTTACTTTTTAGTTGTCTTTTCTTATTAAGTAGGACCAGTAAGGATAAAATGGGGATGATGTCATTAAATAGATGCCAAATAAGGAAAGTTGACATTTTTTTGGGAAGAATCAAAATGGAAATAACGATAAATAAAATGGGACAAAGGAAGTACAATATTTTGCTTCTTACTCCTCCATTTTACCAAGTTCCCTCCAACAAAGACACAATAGCCTGTAGTGGATCTTTTATTAATTTTGGAACCAACCATCAACATCTGCAAAATACTCAATACAAGTATTGTTGTGATTTTTGTACAATATACCAAGTCCAGGAGACTCATTCATGTAACATTGAATAATTTCCAAAGCCGTCGAGTGTTTGACCGTAGGTGCAGACACAAAATGGCTAGCAACACTCACCACAAAAGCAATATTTGTACAGTCATCGCGAATTAGTTAATTTCCTAACTATGCTCCTAAATCTATCTAGATTATTAAAAGGGTTGCTGTCATCTTTCATAAGATGTACATTGGAAACCATTAGAGTAACACAAGATTTGACTGCCAGTTTTTCCTGTTTCTGCAAGTAGGTCAAGAATACACTTCATTGAAAACAAAGAATTCCCTTCTTGCTTCTATATACTTCTACTCCCTAAAAGACTTCAATTGGGCCAAGTCTTTTGTATGAAACCTAGTATGCGAGAATGACTTAAGGGAAGAAATACCCTTAGATCAATCACCATTTGTGATAACAATGTCATCAATATATGCAATAAGGAGACTAGTGACAGTTATAGGTAGTTGAAAAAAGACAAAGCACATTTGCTTACTTTTAGTCCAAACTCCTAAACTACCTCACTGGACTTGTGAAACCAAGCTCAGGGACTAATCTTATACCATACAAGGACTTATTCAAATGAAATACTTATCTATAACACCCTTGAGAAATAAAATTGAGTGGTTTCTCCATATACACTTCCTTTTGAGGATCACTATAAAGGAAGACATTCTTAATATCCAACTGATGTAAAAGCCAATTCTCAAAAACAACCAGAGACATGAACAAGTAGATAGAACTAAGCTTGGAAACAAGAGAGAAGGTATCTAAATAATCCACTCGATAATATTGGTCATATATTTTTGCCACAAGCCTGGATTTAAGTTTTGCCAATGAACCATCAGGATTAACTTTGACTGTGAACACCCACTTATATCCCACTGGTTTCTTTCCATTGGGTAAATTTACCAAATCCCATGTGTGATTTTCCTCAAATTCATATATTTACTTAAACATTACATTTGACCATCAAGGATGATGTAAATCTTCCTTCATAGTTTTTGGTTCAGAAACAAAATCTAGAGAAGCAATCAACATTCTGGACGTAGGAAACAAAGTTAGCAATGGATTATGTGGATTTGCAAGTTCGTGTACCTTTTCAAAGAGCAATAGGGAGGTTAAGATTTTCTAGAGGATCAGGTAGAGGATGACTTGATGACAATTGAGCTGGTGCAAGGCATGTATCATCAGTCTCTCGTCTCCTAGAGTAAACTTGAACAATTGGCGATCTATGTAGAATATGTGTGAAAGGTACTGTAGAAGACTGATGATCAATAGAGTAACTTTGGAGATGGAGGAATAACATCACTTAACTGCACAATATTAGTAACCTTATAAATAGACACTCATCTTTCTCTTCCAGACTTATAAATTGTAAGAGGTATAGAATAATAGTGTCTCTAAAAATACCACATCATTTGACACTCTATATTTTCCAAGCTCAGTAGAATAACATTGATACCCCTTTTGGAGATGAGAATAACCCAAGGAAATATACTTCAAATCCTTAGGGTCCAATTTGGTCAAATGGTCAAACATCTCGAAGTGTTCTTATTGAAGAAGTGTTGTTGTTCCATCATCAATTGTATCTTTGAGAGTGTGGGCGTCAAAGATAGTTTTTCGTACGAGGAGGTCCCAATTGAGATTCTTGATCATCTGGTTCATAAGTTCAAAAATAAAGAGTCGTTTTAGTGAATGTTTTTTTGGACAAATTAACTAGTTGAGAGTGCTACATGGGAAGCACAAGCAGATATGATGATCAAGTATCCCCATATTTTCTCCTCAAATCACTACTAAAAAAACTGAAAAATCGACCACAAAAAACCGACCACAGATTATGGTCGGATAAAACCGACCACAGGTGGTCGGAAAAAATCGACCACATGTGGTCGTTTTTTTTTAAAAAGCCGACCACAAGTGGTCGCTTTTATCTTTTAAAATTTTAAAATTATTTTTTCAATAATTTTTATATTAATTATTAATTATTTTATAAAATAAAAATTAAAAAAATAAGAAAACTGACCACTTGTGGTCGTTTTTTTTTTAAATAATTAAAAATATTTTTAAAAAACCGACCACTTGTGGTCGGTTTTTGTATATTTTTTGTAATTTATTTTTAAAAAAACCGACCACTAGTGGTCGGTTTTTAATTATTTTTTTAAAAAAATATTTTAAAAAAATCGACCACAAGTGGTCGGTTTTTAAAAATTCTTTTAATTTATTTTTTTAAAAAACCGACCACTTGTGGTCGGTTTTTAATTTTTTTTTTAAAAAAATATTTTTAAAAACCGACAACTTGTGGTCGGTTTTTGAACTAAAAAAAATAATAAATAAATAATTTTTAGTGAGCAGTAATTATATATATGTAATCATATATATGTAATCATATATATATATATATATATATATTATTTTCGTTAGAAATAATTATATATATATTTTTTTCAAATTACACTGATCACACGATGTCGATAACGGTCTATTATAAGGTAATATAATTATGGATGTGATATATATAGTACTCATTCAAGTGTTCATAGAAATATATATATATATATATATAAATATATATATATATATATATTATCTAGTGATCGATTGATGAACTATGTAGTCAAAACCTAATATTGTATTAAGATAATCAAATATAATTAATCGATCACTCATCTGAGTAAGTATAAGAAGCACATCGCATTATATTATTGGATAATATACTTGTGTACGTATTTGATAGATATAGTACGTATTTAGAACTTGATATAGTCGATAGTGTGTATATGTGTGCGTATGTATAGGTATATATATACATATTATACAGTGAAGGTATATTAATGACATACGATAATGTAATCGATAATTCATTTGAGTATTTTTAAAATACGTTGTATATTATTTTGGGATAGTAAAATCGTGTATTTGATGTTTATAGTACGTATCTGAAAGCTGATAAAACATTAAATATATGTATATACGTATATCTCGTGTAGTGACGTATGCAGTAATCGATATATATATAACACGTTGTATTACGAGGTATATATATATATAAGGGTGTAGGAAGTAATCAAAGTGGTTTACAATTATAAGCTTACCATTTTTTACGATTTATCAATTCAAATATAATATTTTATTATTTTTCGTAAACATACACATTCACAATTATTATACAAAATACATTATCTATTATTATTAAAATAACAGACATTTTTTAAATTTGTGTATTTTCTAACTCAATTGTGCCAATTCATAATAATTTTATATTAATTTTACCCGATTTATTATAATTCTAGCCAAATTGTATCTAATTAGACTAAATTAAATTTTTCATCTAATTTTAATCAAAATCTTAATATTTAGGTCTCAGCCGTTATTAATATTTATTATTTATTATATATTATTTACTATTTTATATTATCCAAGTTCTTACAATTTTAGCCTATTTTATTTAATTCATTACAATTTTAGCCAATTTATTATTATCATAGTCAATTTGTAATTCAATTTTTAATTTTTAGTCAAATCATAATTAAATTCTCAACCTCTAGATCTCAACCGTTGTTGACACCCAATTTTGACCACCCGATACTACATTTAGGCTGCTATTTTAACAAAATTACTAATTTTTTTAAATATTATTATTTTTCGCACATTTTTTTTCTTGCATCAAACAAATTGTCGACGTGTCACATTCGCGATTTAAATATATATAAATTATTTTATTAATTTTTTATATCATTTTACGATTTATTAATTCAAATACAACATTTTACATAATTTTATTAATTAACTTACTTTTTCACGTAATTGTGCGCACTCACATTTTTTGAAAATACACTGTCTAAGTTTTCTATTATTTAATACTATTTATTGATATTATTATTTTTATTATTATTTATTAGCATATATATATTGTTATTATTTATATTATTATTATTTATTAGCATATATATATTGTTATTATTTATATTATAATTATTATTATTTAAATTATTGTTATTTAATTATTATTTTCATTATTTATTATTATTATTATTTATTATTATTATTATTATTATTATTATTATTACTACTACATATTTAAATAACAACCTAATTAAAATTACCCTGCCTAATTCATTTACCTTTTAATCCAATTTTATTCAATTTCTTACAATTATAGCCTACTCTACTCAGTCCATTACAATCTTAATCCAATTTCTTGCAATTCTAGCCATTTGTTACAATCTTAGCCTAATTGCTTGCAATCCTAGCCACATTCTAACCTCACATAATCTTAAAATCCTAGCCGTTGATCAAAATTGATCTACCGGCTGAGGTTTGATATGCCTCTTTCCTTATTAAAAACAACCTAACCCTAATCCCTAATTTTCAAAAAAATAAAAAAAAGAGGCAGCCTCCCTTGGTCTCTCTCTAGACTCTCTCCCTCTTACCTCCCCTATCGGCGATAATAGCGCCACCGCCAGCGCCACTCTAACACTACTACGAGGTCCCCCTCGTCCTCCTCCTTCTCTGCTCTAACGCCGTCACTGGCTCCGTCCTTCCGTTCCAACGAAATAGCCCCTACCGGCGCATCTCTCCCCTCCACTGCTCCACCTTCGACCAGACCTCACCAGTCATGGCGTCACCCCTCCAGCACCGCAACCACCACCATCATCAGCGGTGAGCCAACCCAGCGACGCCACTGGCTTCTTCTGTCAGTCCCCATGCCTCCATCAATGGCGAACTAGCCATGCAACCCTTTTCTTATCGAAAATGATGGATTCTGAGAGAATCCATCTCTAATTTTCTATTCCGTTCAAACTCGTACTTCTTTATCTATTTTCTCTTGTGAACGATCCTATTAAGATCTAATTGTGAGTTTTGAGTTAAATCCTCCAATTTTTGTGTGTCGTTATGTGCCTAAACTAGCATTGTGGGAGAAATCTCAAAAATACGTGACACTTGCGCTATCATTTTGAATAGATTGTTTTGAATGCATGTTTATTTATATCTGTTAACTAACGTATGTTTCCATCTCTCTTCTTCTTAAATGAGCAAATCTGCTGGATTTTGATTGTCAATCCCCTATTCTAATTTCAAGTTTGTTTATATTCATATATCGACATATGTAAAAGTTGTATTTTTGTATTATTTTCATTTTCGCTAAGCTATGACTTTTGGATTCGTGAACCGTTACTGTAATAGTATTTAGTTCAACGTGTAATCTTGATTTCTCCATGGATAGGTGATTTTTTGTACTTAGTTGAGTTGTTCGTGATTATTTGAATAATATTGAACCTGAATGTGTGCAAATTAAGGAGTAATCTACTTATATCATCCACCTCCTCCCTCTCTCTATACTTCTCTCTACCCTTCTCTCCCTATAAGACCTCTTCACCATCAATGGCGGTGCCGTCGCTGCTCAGCCGTCGCGGTCGTCTCGGTTCTCTTGAACTTGTGGACTGTTTTGGATGTATGTTTTGGTGTGTTCTTGGTCGCTGGTCGTTCTTGTATCAAAATGTGTAGTACTGACTTGAAAATGGTTAAGTTTAGTTACTTGAAAATGGATACATATAGAAGTGTAGTTATTTGAAAATGGTTAAGTATAGTGACTTGAAAATGTGAATTAGTTAATTGAAAATAGCTAAGTGTAGTGACTTGAAATGCTAGTACATGACTTAAAAATGGTTAAGGGTAGTTACTTTAAAATAGTTAAGTGTAGGGATTTTAAAGGGGATTTTGTGTTTTGAAAGTGGTTTGGTTGGTGACTTAGTCACTTGAAAATGGTTAAGTGTAGGGACTTTAAAGGGAGTTTTTTTTTAAGGTACTTGAAATATGGACTTGTATTTTGAATTTAGTTAAGTGTGGTCACTTGAGAATTGAATAAGTACTTAAAAATGTTTAAGTGTAGGTAGTTGAAATGTGGACTTGTGTTTTGAGTTTAGTTAAGTGTGGTCACTTGAAAAGTGAGTTAGTGACTTGAAAATGCATAAGTGTAGGTACTTGAAACGTGGACTTGTGTTTCTAATTTAGTTAAGTTTGGTCACTTGTGAAGTGAATTAGTGACTTGGAATGTTTAGATGTAGTTACCTGAATTATGAACTTGTGTTTTGAATATAGTTAAGTGTGGCCACTTGAGAAGTGAGTGAGTGACTTGAACATGTTTAAGTGTTGGTACTTGAAATGTGGACTTGTGTTTTAAATATAGTTAAGTGTGGTCACTTGAGAAGTGCATTAGTGAGTCGAAAATGCTTAAGTGTAGTTACTTGAAAGGTGGACTTGTGTTTTGAATATAGTTAAGTGTGGTCACTTGAGAAGTGAGTTAGTGACTTGAAAATGTTTAAGTGTCGGTACTTAAAATGTGAACTTGTGTTTTGAATTTAGTTAAGCGCGGTCACTTGAGAAGTGCATTAGCGAGTCAAAAATATTTAAGTATAGTTACTTGAAAGGTTGATATCATGTTTAGAATATAGTTAAGTGTGGTCACTTGAGAAGTGAGTTAGTGACTTGAACATGTTTAAGTGTAGTTACTTGAAATGTGGACTTGTGTTTTGAATATAGTTAAGTGTAGTCACTTGAGAAGTGCATTAGTGAGTCGAAAATGTTTAAGTATAGTTACTTGAAATATGGACTTGTGTTTTGAATATAGTTAAGTGTAGTCACTTGAGAAGTGCATTAGTGAGTCGAAAATGTTTAAGTGTAGTTACTTAAAAGGTGGACTTGTGTTTTGAATATAGTTAAGTGTGGTCACTTGAGAAGTGAGTTAGTGACTTGAAAATGTTTAAGCTTAGGTACTTAAAATGTGAACTTGTGTTTTGAATTTAGTTAAGTGCGGTCACTTGAGAAGTGCATTAGTGTCGAAAATGTTTAAGTGTAGCTACTTGAAAGGTTGATATCATGTTTTGAATATAGTTAAGTGTGGTCACTTGAGAAGTGAGTTAGTGACTTTAAAATGTTTAAGTGTAGGTACATGAAATGTGAACTTTTTATTTTAAATTTAGTTTAGTTTGGTAATTTGCGAAGTGAATTATTGACTTGAAAATATTTCGGTGTAGGTACTTGAAATGTGAACTTTTCATTTTGAATTTAGTTTTGTTAGGTAACTTGTGAAGTATCTTTGTGACTTGAAATGTTTAAGTGTCGTTACTTGAATTATGGAATAGTGACTTTTGTTTTGAAATTAGGTACTTGAAATGTGAACTTGCGTTTTAATTTTAGTAAAGTGTGGTCACTTGAGAAGTGAATTAGTGACTTCAAAATGTTTAAGTGTAGGTACATTTTTTCATTTTGAATTAAGTTTAGTTTGGTAACGTGTGAAGTGAATTAGTTACTTGAAAATGTTTAGGTGTAGGTATTTGAAATGTGAACTTTTGTGACTTGAACTAATCACTTGAATGTGATTGATTGTGTAGATGGAATCTGATTATATCTGGATATATCAACGAAATATTGATAATTGAATGAATGAGGCTGAGAATGAAGATGCGGGTGATGAGTTGTAGTTTTTAGTATTTTGTATGTTTTATAGTTTCGATTTGGAACCTCGATATATTTTGTAAATAATGTTTGTATTCTTATGGTGGTTTGTTGATTACATATATATGAATGGTGGAATGTATTGTAGATAATAATCAATGTTTGTAAATGATTGGTGGGCTATATTGTAAATAATTTGATTTTTAATTTTTTTATTTTGAAAATTTTCAATTTTTTTTTTTTACAAAATTATCAAAAAACCGACCACATGTGGTAGTTTTTTTTTAATTTTAAATATTTTTTTTACAAAATTATCAAAAAAACCGACCACATGTGGTAGCTTTTTTAAAAATTTTTAATATTTTTTTACAAAATTATCAAAAAAACCGACCACATGTGGTAGTTTTTTTAAAAAAAATTTAATTAAAAAATATTTATAAAAACCGACCACAAGTGGCCGTTTTTTTTTTTTTTTTAAATCGACCAATTGTGGTCGGTTTTAATAAAATTAATTAATAAATTTTAAAATAAAACCGACTACCTGTGGTCGGTTTATTTTGAATTTTTTTATTCTTAATTTTTTTTTCTATTTTAATAAAATAATAATAAATTAAAATTTTTTTTAAAAAAACCCAACCACACGTGGTCGGTATTTAAAAAGCTACCACAGTTTTACCGACCACGCACTTTGGTCAGTTTTGTGGTCGGAAATTGAGAAAAACCGACCACTTGTGGTTGGTTTTTGTGGTCGATTTTCCTCTGTTTTTTTAGTAGTGAATTTAGTTTCTGGATAAGGTAATAATTTTCTTCTTACTACTTCACTCAATCTTATATCACTTAGTTACTCTCATGTTATAACATGCATTCACGAGTTCAGTTTAATCTATGCTTCAATTAAAGGTACAATTATTATATTATTATTTAGATCTCTGAACTCAGTATCGAGATCGCAACTCTTTCCTTATCCTCTCAGTTTAATTTGTTTTGATTTAGGGATGAATGATCCCAAAGGAGATATATTTTAATACACCAAAAATTTAAGCTAAGATTAGAACCATACTTCAAGTACATATAGTATAACCAAACATAATGATTTGGTATCGTGAGAAGTGATTAGATATGAATTAAAGTCATTTGTAACTCCTAGCTCATATTTAAGTTGAAAGCTTCCTTACTGGTTGAATTCTTGTATAGCATCTTTCTAAAGTCAAGTTCAAGCGAGAATAACTCCTATATCACTACTAAAAAAACTGTAAAAAGAGACCTAAAAAAGAGACCTCATGAGGTCTCTTTTCCAACCTTTCCTTGGAAAAGAGACTTCAAAAGTGACATCAATGGATGGTCTCTAAAACATAAGTTGCCTTTTTTAGGAGACCTCGTTAGGTTTTTTAAAAGCGACCTCATGAGGTCACTGAGTTATTTTTCAAATTTTCCATAAAGAGACCTCGTGAGCTTTCTAAACTATTTTTTATAATTATTATTATTTTATTAAAAGAGACCTCATAAAGTCTCTAGTTGATTTTATTTTATTTTTATAATTAAAAGAGACCTCGTAAGGTCTCTATTTTATTTTATTTTATTTTTATAATTAAAAGAGACCTCATAAGGTCTCTATTTGATTTTTTTTTTAATTTAAAAGACACCTCATCAGGTGACTATTATTTCTTTATTTTTAACATAAGCGACCTCTTGCAGTCTCTTATGTGAGTGCCTAGAAAATAAAATTACAAAAAAGTGACCTCCCGTGGTTTTTTTTTTTATTTCCCGGAAAATTGTAATGCAAAATAGTGATCTCATGAGATCTCTTCTCTGAAAAATAAAATAAATGGCAATACAGCTTTTACAGATACCTGCCATTTTAATTCAATTCAATAATATGTACAATCTAATCAAATAAATTGAGCTCCAAGAGCTCACACCAATAAAGAAAACAACAAACACAAGTACTAAATACCTCATCCAATGAACACTAAATAAAAATCAACTTAGAGTACCTTAATATTGAACGAAAAAACATAATAGTCAAGTTATTTATAAAATAATACTATTGATTAGACTACTTCAAATCTCTCATGCATTCAAAAACACTTACTAATTTAAATAAACCATCATAAAGTATATAGTTTAGATTATCTAACACAACACCCAACTTTAACAACGCGGTGGTGTATTGTCCACATAATAATCCTCATCATCTTCATCATTGTTGGGCTCCTCATTCACATCTCTGTATTGACCATATACTCCATGTGAAATGGGCAGAGATTGGGGTGGTCGAGGAGGGAGAACTGCATCACAGGACAAGGGGGAATCCCTCCCGAAGCAAGTAATAAATTGAATTGGGCCTTCGTTCCCGCATATTGTATATCCCTTTACTTTTCCCTTGCCTTTGAAAACTTAGCATCATTAGATAACTCAGCTATCTGCTGCTTCAAAGCCAAAATCATCTCCCTTGACTTATCATCCTGGATGCTACTGAGGCCTTCTCATTCCGAATTAAATTCACAAAAGGTTCATTGTGGCAAGCCATAAGCATACTGATGATAGGCGTATTTACACGCCTAAAGTACTATAATTTACCCATATTTTAGCTAAGTTTTGAGGACAAAATATATAATTCATGCACTTTTAGTCCTTTTTCCTGTAAGTGAGCTAACAAACGTGATTAGCAAGTTTTCAGGTATAAATGATGAAGATTTCAGCATTTTATGGATAACTTGACGTCCAAGGAAGCTTCACGAAAGAAGGAAAGGAGAGCTTGGACGCCTAGGGACTAAAAGTGAAGCATGGAAAATCTGTCCCGGGCACAAACAACAATTCTAAAGACTTTGGGGATCAGCAGTAACTTATTAAGATTAGGATAAGTACGCAGTATCCTAGTAGGATTAGGATAAGTACACAGTAGCCTAGTAGGAATAGGATATGGGTGTTATAAATACCCTATTGTGTTGAACTTTTTATTCATTCACTCATTAATTCATTCAACCCTTACAATTCAACTCATTCATCCTATTTTCTATTCAATTCTACTTTCTTCAACATTTAGTACTATTCACGTTACTTTCTGACAGAGAAAGCACGACCCTTGTGACCAACGTGAGATCATGATGATGTTTATTGTGATCTCCGTTGCAATCATGAGTAGCTAAACTTCTCTGTTGGGGTTATGGAAGCCTTATGAGATACTATCTATTGCTATGAGTTTGTGAATTCGTGACACGTATGCTGCTTATATCATTATTCTCTTCATCTTAATGCAAATTCTTGTGGTTGCAAACGCATAGAATATGCCAGTATAACATTAACTTGTTCGAAAGAAAAGTTATATGTCTGGAAAAGAGATAATGTCAAGGTAATAGGGCACCAACCCCTGTTAAAAAGTTAGTGCCGTAACTGGATTAACCTCTTGGAGAATTTGTACCGTTATACACGCTTTAAGCTCGAAAGAGTTAAAGTGAAATAATCCTTGATGGTCGAAAGACGCCTGGATTTACCATAGAATGCAATTCTCTATAAGCACATGCATGTCTGAATTCCGCATAACTCATAGCCAATAGAGATGTATAACTCATAAGGTGGACATAACCCCAACTCTCAATTCTCATTGATTAGAATCTTACTAAACATTTTTTTTTTACTTTGCCATTTTTCGTTTTTACTCTACTATTTTTTTACATTATTGCACGCTACAAAATCCCCCCTTTTACGAGACTTGCACCAAAAGTCTAATAATCTTTGCTTACTTAGTGACCGGCTATTCTCTGTGGGATCGATACCCAACCCAGTTGGGTTATATATTTGACAACGACCGCTTACACTCTTACGAGAGCTGTAGTTTGAGCGTTATAAAAAATTGGCGCCGTTGCCGGGGAATACGGTTGTCAACTAAGTTTGTGATAGTTACTAGACCCTTTGGTAAAAAATTCTCAAATTTTACTTTTAGTTGTTGTTTTTGTTTTATTCAGGTTTGCTTGAGTGCATTCCAAACACTCGAAGTTCAGGTCAACCGTTATTACCTATCAATCCTGAAACTCAACTTATTGGCAGAATGGATGCACAACGTGACATTGACAGAAGGGCAGCTCAACAGGAGCAGGCTAGACTAGCTGCACTGGCAGCTGCTCAAGTGCATCAACAGAATATTGATAACCCAGGTCGGGACCTGGGTGATGAGGAGTTACTTAATCCACGGTGTGCAGATGAGGTGGCAACACCTATGTATAGGAGAGATCGTCAAGCTAGAATGAGACCTGACTGCTGAGTTGTGCAGGCTCCTTTTGATGATGATGATGACGATCTGGATGGAGCTGGTGCTACAGGAGCTATTATTCCTCCGCCCTTGGCACCTGGAGCAAAGTTCAATATCACTAGCACCATGATTCAGCTATTGCAACTCAAAGGTTTATTTGGTGGACTTGCAGGCGATGATCCGAATATGCATCTGATCAACTTCATCTCAACATGCAAGTCATTCAACAATCCAGGCGTTGGATAGAATGTAATTCGGCTGCGCTTATTTCCATTGTCTCTATCTGGGGAGGCAACTCTATGGTTGAATGGG
Source organism: Capsicum pubescens (assembly GCA_030864215.1). Lineage (NCBI taxonomy): Eukaryota > Viridiplantae > Streptophyta > Magnoliopsida > Solanales > Solanaceae > Capsicum > Capsicum pubescens. The sequence goes on along the minus strand of CM061549.1, from coordinate 73,072,941 downwards.
CTGACTCCTGATTCTATTACTAATTGGAGGCAACTGAAAGACGCTTTCCTAGAAAGATTCATTCCGCCATCCAAGAGAGCACAGTTGAGAGATGAGATCAGCAATTTTCGACAGCTTCCAACTGAAGCTCTCCACGAAACATGGGAGAGGTTCAAAAAGAAGCTTATGCGGTGCCCAAATCTTCATATGACCAATGTCCACTTGATGGAAATATTATACAGGTTTTTGAATTCAGTGACTAAGCCAGTGGTTGATAATGCTGCAGGAGGGTCATTCATGGACCTTACTTTTATTCAGGCAAGTGATATGTTAGATCGTATGACAAAACAAAGTAGAGCTTGGCATACCAGGGATTCAGAGGTAGCAAGCTCTACCATATCTATTGGCATGACTGCAGAACAAAGGCGAAGAGAAGAGAAACGTGATCAAGATATGGCGCACATGAAAACACAAATGGATCTTCTTACCAAGCATTTATTATCAGGGAAGATCGAAAAAGTAAAAGCGGTTGCGTCAAAAGGAAGAGACGAATCCGATTCTGAGGAAGAAGCCAACTACTTGAATAATCAGGGGGGTTTCCGAGGCAATGCCCAAGGAAACCAAGGTCGGAACTATTATGATAAACCTAGATACAAGGACCGCGATCAAGGTGGTTGGAAGAATAAGACTGACAAGAGTGGTTTGTATGTACCTCCTGGAAACCGTGAGGCTGTGGCGTCTGGCTCAGGGAAGATGTCTATGGAAGATATGATGTCAAAGCTGCTGAAAGGAGTTGAGGCAACTAATACGGGAGTGAATGAGGTGAAGAACGATTTGTCCTCAATGAAGCAATTGGTTGACTCGCATTCCACTTCAATAAAACAACTGGAGCAACAATTGAGTCAATTATCTGCGGCATTCAACCAAAGAAAGGCTGGAACACTACCCAGCGATACGATGCAAAACCCAAGGAACGACGGATCATGCATGGCTATTACTACCTGGAGTGGTAAAGTGTTGGAAAATCCATCCAAGGACAAGCAGGTGGTTGATGATATAGCGGATAATGTTATTGATACAGAATGTAAAGAGGCCGAAGAAGCTGAAGAGTGTGTTCATGACGTTTGCAGCCTGAAAAGATTGATAGTTGGAAGCAAGGTAAAAAGAAAGTGGTGGATAAAACTATTCCCCTTCCACCACCACCTTTTCCTCAGAGACTGAAGAAGAAGGCTGACGACACTCCTGAAAAGGTTGATAATCGGAAGCAAGATAAAAAGGAAGTGGTGGAGAAAACAATTCCCCTTCTACCACCACCTTTTCCGCAGAGACTGAAGAGGAAAGCTGATGATACCAGGTTCAGTAAATTCATGACTATGTTGAAGCAGCTGACTATTAATGTTCCTTTGGTGGAAGCGCTAGAGCAGATGCCCGGATACGCTAAATTCATGAAGGACCTTTTAACAAAGAAGCGGGCAGTAAGCTATGAGCCGGCAGATAATATTCATCATTGCAGTGTAATTGACACAAGGTCCTTAGTACAGAAAAAGGCAGACCCTGGTGCTTTCACTATTCCTTGCACGGTTGGATCTATGAATTTTGCTAAGGCATTGTGCGATTTGGGAGCTAGCGTCAATTTGATGCCACTATTCATCTACAGAAAGTTGGGGTTGGGCGACCCTACACCAACCAATATGCGGCTCGTGATGGAAGATAGGTCGGTAAAACGACCTGTGGGTATCTTGAATGATGTGTTGGTGAAGGTGTCTACCTTTATTTTTCCTGCAGACTTTGTGATTTTGGATTGCGAGGTGGATTCTGAAGTTCCCATAATCTTGGGACGTCCTTTCCTTGCAACAGGAAGTGTGCTTATTGACATAAGAGCTAATGAGCTTTTATTTCGGTTGAATGACGAAGTGGTCCGCTTTGATATATGCAAAGCAATGAAGCAGCCCAGCGATATGAATGTGTTCTCCGTAGCTGATGTTCATTATGAGGATAAGAAAGCATTATCTGTAGAGAAACAACTTACTGTTGAGCCATTGTCTGCTGCGCTGCTGAATGTTGAGCATGAGGACGATGAAGATTATAAAGAAACTATGTGTGCTCTAACAGAAATAGGGTCTTATTCTCATACTCCTAAGCAGCCAGACCTTGTTCTTAAGAATCAACCGTCACCAACAGCGAAGACTTCCATTGAAGAGCCCCCAGTGCTAGAATCGAAAGAGCTCCCCAATTATCTAAGGTATGCATGCTTGAGAAGTGGAAATACACTTCCGGTGAGTGTGGCGGATGATTTAAGTGAACAACATGTAGAGGCTCTTATCTCTGCTCTGAAGAGATACAAGAGAGCTATGGGTTGGACTATTGATGATATAATTGGTATCCCACCTGGGATATGTATGCACAAGATGCATATCGAAGAAGATTGCATGCCTACAAGTAAGCATCAGCGTCGTCTGAATCCATTCAGAAAATGATGCCCCATCTATCTCGATGAAGTCTAAGTAATCGAGATAGCTATGTCGTGCCGCGACAATAAATCAAGCGCTTGGTGGGAGGCAACCCATCGTTTTTAATTGTTTTGTTTTCTTAAGATTTTGTCGAGCCACGACCAAAACTAAGGCGCTTGATGGGAGGCAACCCATCGTTCTAATCGTTTTTGTTGTTTTTGAGTAAATGTAGGTGCAAGAGGTATAAAGGAGGAGATTGGTTTCAAATTTTGATTTGGAAGTATTGCATGTTGAAGGTGGTAAGTTAGGAATGAAGAAGCAAAAGGCTATGAGTTAGGCATTGCCTATGAAAATATAGGCAAAGAACAAGGCAAGGCCTATGTAAATCTAGGCCACGAACAAGGCATGGCCTATGCTATGGCCTAAGATCTCGGATTCTAGAGTGCCATAGCATAGGCGCCGCCTATGCAAAAGCATTCTGTCTCTGAATCTAGTATGCCATGGCATAGGCACCGCCTATGCCTAACAATTCCATAGCATAGGCGCCGCCTATGCTAAAAAATGCCATAGCATAGGCGCCGCCTATGCCAAGCATATGCAAAGCATTAGGCACCGCCTATGGTCACTTTTGGTCTCCAAATCCGATTCCAAATGGGTCAAAACCCGACCCAAGCTTGTCCTATAAATAGAACCTTAGTCTTAGAACAAAAATTCATTGCAACTTCAACCTAGGTGCAGCCTACCTCTCCAAAATCTCTCAAAAATTTTCCTTTTGCTCTTTTACTTTGCAAGAACATCTCCCCAGGCCATCAACCAAGTAAGTACTTCTTTGTTCTTCTTTTATATTCCGTAAGTACTACACTACTACACCTATAATGAATTGTTAAATCTTGAAGTAGTATTGGTGATTTGAATGTGGTTGATTTGTTGTGATACATCTCGTTGAGTGAAAGAATACGTAAGGATGATCTTAACTTGTTTCCAACTTGTATTTGATTTTGATGCACTGTCATACTTTTGCGGAATTGACATGGTCATCGACTTTTGTGGTTGATTTTGTCTTTGATCTTGTAAATAGAAAGCTTACATGTTTGAATGACTCGTTCATCGAGATAAAGATCATGATTGAATACAAGCATGAGATGTTGTGAGTATTTCTATGCCATAACTTGATACGATCTCTATGTAGTAGTCTTGTTCAAAAAGTGCATTAATCCAAACATGAAAGTATGATCAAGATTAAATGAAATAGAGTTGGAAAGGATAGTTAAGACGACATGAAAGTATAACTGTGCTGAACATATTGTTGGAACATAACGCCTAAACGTATATCGATGAAGTCTGAGTATTCGACAATGTTCACTTAATTAATTTGTGCCAACAAATTAAGTGTGGGGTGGTGCCACTACTGTTTGTTTGTCAACTGTATCTACCGAGATGAAGCTAACATGACTATCATTTTAATCTCAGGTACAATGGCACCAAAAGCACGCCAAGGAAAAGGCAAAGCAACCACCTCACAGAAAGGCCAGAAAAGGGGAAGAAAAGAGTAAGCTGAATCCTCCTCACTACAAATACCTCAACGCACTTTTGGATCAAGTGGGTACAATTTGAGGAAACTCTGAGGATGATGACTCTGATGATGATTTCGACGCAGGGGGAATGACCCCAGACATAGAAGAGGAGTCCGACTAATCAGGTTTTCCGTATTTATTTTCCACTGAGGGCAGTGTGTCCCGTCTAAGTGTGGGGTGCTGGTATTCGTATGCTGTACTTCTTTGCCTACATTTATGGTCATATTTTTTTTGTTTGTTTTAATTAGTCGTAGATTTTTTTTTTAGATTTTGATGCATGAAATTATTCTGATAAGCGGCATAGTGTTATGACAAGAGTTTGTGCTAGAATCATTACTATTGAGACATTTAGGCTCTAAATGTGACTCATTATATGATAAGTGTGTGGTTTAATTCCTTCATCTGTTGGGTCAAGAGTCTGTACTGCTCCTAATAGAGTCGACCATGTGCCTTGTGTGTGTGAGATGATAATATATTCTGTGTTTGTGACTGGTGCTAGAACTTGCCTGGTGTGTGTGTAAAGTGAAATAAAGAGTGTGAGTTTAGGAGATGATTTAGGCATTTCTTTGGCAACCGATACTTGTTTACCTTCGTTTTACCTACCCGTGGACATTATCCTAGTCAACCCCTTTGAGCCTTTAAGCCATTTTCTTTGATAGCCTCATATGTAAGCCTAATCCATTTTTTTAAGACCATAATTTGATCCAAATTCCTAAGTGCTTTAAATTGTGAAGTCATGTGACAAAATAAGAGGAAATTGGGTGAGAGTGATGCCTTACAATGTATTGATACTTGAATTTGTTATGAAAAAGAGTGGCTATCATGGAGGTGTGTTATAAAAAAAAAGAAAAAAAAAGAGAAAGAGAAAAGAAAAAGAAATAGAAAAACAAAAAGATAAATTGTGTTTATGATTAAATAAAAAGATAGTTATGCTTGAATGGCAAAATAGGTGAAAGGGGTGATAGATGCAATAAAGGTAGCAGGATTGATTAAAAGAGAGTGTTAATGGCATAATGTGATGTATTAAAGCGCTTAGGAACATAGTCACTATTTCTGGCCAAAATAGTCCTACCCGTCCCTTAGCCTACATTACAACCTGTAAAAGACCTATTTGATCCTAAGCTTAGCATTCTGATATTAGTGGAACATTACACTAAGGGCAAGCCTATGGTCATCAGTTGCAACATATGAATTCTTTGTGAGAGTGAGAGCAAGGATAATCTTATACCCATGTTCTGAAAAATGCAATACTTGTGAGTGATTATGGGTAATATCTTATGTGAGACACACATGGTTGATGAGTTTTGGGTAGTCTTGTATGATTCTTTGTGCCTTAACTTTTGGATACGAATTAACCATCATCACGAGTCTATGTTGGAGGATGAATTGTTTCTAGAAGTGATTAGAAAACTGCTCTTTGTTAATGATTGTCGTGCCTGTCTTGACGAATATTTTGTGTTGTTGCTGTGAAACCCTAAGTACATGTTTAGATGGACATGATATTTTGTTCGAGGAAGAACAAAGCTTTAAGTGTGGGGTGTTGATGATAGGCGTATTTACACGCCTAAAGTACTATAATTTACCCATATTTTAGCTAAGTTTTGAGGACAAAATATATAATTCATGCACTTTTAGTCCTTTTTCCTGTAAGTGAGCTAACAAACGTGATTAGCAAGTTTTCAGGTATAAATGATGAAGATTTCAGCATTTTATGGATAACTTGACGCCCAAGGAAGCTTCACGAAAGAAGGAAAGGAGAGCTTGGACTCCTAAGGACTAAAAGTGACGCATGGAAAACCTGTCCCGGACAAAAACAGCAATTCTAAAGACTTTGGGGATCAGCAGTAACTTATTAGGATTAGGATAAGTACGCAGTATCCTAGTAGGATTAGGATAAGTACACAGTAGACTAGTAGGAATAAGATATGGGTGTTATAAATACCCTATTGTGCTGAACTTTTTATTCATTCACTCATTAATTCATTCAACCCTTACAATTCAACTCATTCATCCTATTTTCTATTCAATTCTTTCTTCGACATTTAGTACTATTCACATTACTTTCTGACAGAGAAAGCACGACCCTTGTGACCAACGTGAGATCATGATGATGTTTATTGTGATCTCCGTTGCAATCATGAGTAGCTAAACTTCTCTGTTGTGGTTATGGAAGCCTTATGAGATACTATCTATAGCTATGAGTTTGTGAATTCGTGACACTTATGCTGCTTATATCATTATTCTCTTCATCTTAATGCAAATTCTTGTGGTTGCAAACACATAGAATATGCCAGTATAGCATTAACTTGTTCGAAAGAAAAGTTATATGTCTGGAAAAGAGATAATGTCAAGGTAATAGAGAACCAACCCCTGTTAAAAAGTTAGTACCATAACTGGATTAACCTCTTGGAGAATTTGTACCGTTAGACACGCTTTAAGCTCGAAAGAGTTAAAGTGAAATAATCCTTGATGGTCGAAAGACGCCTGGATTTACCATAGAATACAATTCTCTATAAGCACATGCATGTCTGAATTCCGCATAACTCATAGCCAATAGAGATATATAACTCATAAGGTGGACATAACCCCAACTCTCAATTCTCATTGATTAGAATCTTACTAAACATTCTTTCTTTTTACTTTGCCATTTTCCGTTTTTACTCTACTATTTTTTTACATTATTGCACGCTACAAAATCCCCCCTTTTACGAGACTTGCACGAAAAGTCTAATAATCTTTGCTTACTTAGTGACCGGCTATTCTCTGTGGGATCGATACCCAACCCAGTTGGGTTATATATTTGACAACGACCACTTATACTCTTACGAGAGCTGTAGTTTGAGCGTTATCACATACCCATACCTACTCGGACCACCAACCATATCTAACCATATTCTATCATTCTACTCTTGGCTAAGTGGCAGGTCTTGACTATTATCTGGCAGAATCCGGCGAAAATCCTCTATGGATTGCAGATATCAATTTTGAATTTAATGATAATAATATTATAATATAAATTTAGGAAATAAAGTAAGTACTACTATAAATAGAGGCTTACATAGGTCAGTTGAGCTCGTGGCTCAACCCAAACATCAGGATCTCCAGGGGTTTTCTTCTTCCCTGTGTGTGTAGCCTTGAAAACCTCAGCCTGCATTATCGGCCTCCCAAGCTCCTTTTCCTGCAAACAAAATGTATTAGTATGCTAGCAGCATTTCATAACTTTTTTTTTACCACAAAGCAAAATTCCTTCAAGTAATATGGACAAAACAAAGTAATCCTTTACAGGTTTTTATGCACAAGGCATAGATAACAATCATACATCAATTAATTATTAACCAATGACAAAGATAATAAGAATTATAGCAGCAAAATTCTCGAAAAGTTAAAACAAAATTGCAACTGCACAAAACATAGGCAGAGTAGATCTCCGGACCGTGAATAATTCTTCTAAACATTTGCCGAGAGTCATTGCCGATTAGTCTAACATTACCTCCAAGCATGACTCCTGTGCCACCAGCTAAACTAATAGTCATATTTGTAAGTAAATTTTTGTAGAGTTTGGGCGTCACCATGACATCAAATTGCTCTAGCTTTGAGACAAGTTGCAACAATTATCCACAATAAAGACAAATCATAGTTTAACGACATAATCAGCACTTCAACATAAAGATAAGGCAAATGAAAAAAGATTCAATCAACAAAAATTTACCAAGAGAAGAACCAAACCTGAACAACTGCTAATGCACAGACAGACATAACAATCAAAGATTAAAGCTGGAAGTTCCACTTCAAGAACTCCAAACAAAACATTAAAATGATAATAAAATTAATTCAAACAAATAATTCTCAGGTAAAAAAAACACATTAGTGGATCACCAAAAATTAAAATAGAGTAAACAAAAACTGCATTGATCAAATTAGGGAAATAAAAATGAATAAACTAAATCAAAAAAAGAAACAAAAATGCAGATGTGTTATTTCTAATTATTATTCCTTCTCATCACCATCCACCCCTTCTGAACCTCTTTCCTCTTCTGACCATTTTTTCTCTTCTGACTCTCTTTCCTCTTTTGACCATTCTTACTCATCTATTATTTTATTTTCATCATTTGATTCATCCACCTCTTCATTTGTTGTCAATTTTACTTCTTCTATATCAACCTCTTTTAATATGTGTTCAGGATGCTCTAAATTGTCTTCTAAGTCACCATCAATTGGTTCGTGAACACATTATATGTTATCAGTCTGGTATGCAACATCTAACACATTTTCAACTTTCACTCGACCCATAGGATTGATTTTGATTATGGCCCACCAATTCGATTTATCTGGACGCAAGGGATAAGGAGCATAATACACTTTCTTAGCATTATGTGCAATGATGAAAGAATCGTACTCCCCATACTCCCTTGTGTCCCTTACTTTGATAATATTATATTGTTTGATTTTCCTCGTTCCTCTATTTGGGGTTGGGTCGAATCACTTGCATCTAAATAATACAATTCTTTTTTCTGGCCAACCAGAATACTCTATTTCTAAAATCTCCTTAAGTACCCTATAATAATCAACCCCATTATGATCTAATCATCACCTTTTACCCAGACTCCGCTATTATTAGTCTTTTTATATTTAGAGCATTCTTCGGTGTTAAATTTAAAACTATTCACGGCATACTTGTCCATAGAATAAACCTTAATGGGCCTCCAAGTTAAATCCTTCAAAAATTGATCAAATTGACCATTTCTTGTATCATAAACCTATAAATAGTCGAGAATAGAAAATTAGAATTAATCAAACCTAGACTTTCAAATAATTATAGCATTATGAAAAATTGCAACGCTTACATAATCTTTAAACCATGTTGAAAAATAGTCAAAAACTTTATCATTGCCATACAATTGCACAAAGTAGCTATCAAAGAGGATGAAAATTGTGTTGGTCTCTTTGTCTTGTAATTGCATATGTAATGCAAAATAATAAAAACTTACTCAAGAAATGGTTTAACTTGAGGGCAATTCAACAAGACATGTATTGATGCAGAGTTAAACTCCAGTGAACTAAGATGCCTCCTTGTACGATTTTTTGAACCTTCGCGTGGTTGATCAAAGATTGATAGCGGCTCTCTAGCAACCTCACCATCATCATCGTGATGATTAGTCCTATTTTGTGAACATGGAACATCACATGCAAAGTAATACGAACAAAAAATGGATGTTTCCTTAGCAAGATAGGTTTCACACATTGAGCTTTCAATTCTATGTTGTTGCTTGATACTCCGTTTATTCTTGCCAATAGTCCTATATAATATTATATTATGATATTTCTAAAAAAAGCATTACTGGAGAGGAATATATTAAGATTTACAATAATTACCTCTCAAATGGATATATCCCTCGACCTTGAATCGGACCTCCCAGACGATCTTCATGCACAAGATGTACAGGAAGATATTCCATGACATCCCAAAATCCAGGTGGAAGAATCTTCTCTAGATTATTTGTAATTATAGGAATATTTTGTTCCATCTGAACTAGGTTCTCTTCCATCAATGTGATGGAGCACAAGTCTTTTAAAAACAAACTAATTTCAGTCATGGGTTTTCAGATTTTTTAGGCAAGCCGCTAAATGCTATAGGGAGTAATGTTTCCATGAAAATATGACAATCATGGATTTTCATACCAAATAACTTTCCATGCTCCATATAAACACGCTTCCCCAAATTTGAAGCATGAACAACAAACATTTCCAGCAACTCAACCCATTCACATATCTTACGCTTTTGGTACATTGTAAATGAATAGCTAGCCTTAGGCTTGAAGACTCCTGCAACTATAACTCTTTTCGCCTACAATATTCTGGTAAGTCCATTCTAGCTTTAACATTGTCTTTTTTTTCCATGGACATCCATTATTGTGTTTAATAAATTATCAAAGTAATTTTTTTCAATATGCATGGGATCAAGATTATGTCGAAGAAGATGATCCTTCTAATATGATAATTCTCAAAATATACTCTGTTTTGTCCAATTATGTGCAACACCATACCCATCAAATTTGTACGGTTGTTCTTCTGTAACCTTTGGAAAGTATCGAACCCTCTCCCAAACTTGTTCTCCTGTAAGGATTGGAGGTGGAAAGTCTTGTTCAATCGTATTCTTTCTAAATGCATTTTTCATATTCCTAAACTCATGATCCATGGGCCAAAATCGACGGTGACAATCAAACCAGTAATTTTTCGGCCATGTGTCAAAGTGAATGATTTAGTATTTTCCATACAATAAGTGCAGGATAACTTGTCAACTGTCATCTACCCAGACAACATTCCGTATGCAGGAAAATCACTAATAGTCCATATTCAGACAACCCACAGATTAAAATTTTGCTTAAGCGACACATCAAATGTTTCAACCCCTTCAACCCACAATTGATTCAACTCATCAATCAAAGGTTGTAAGTATACATCAATCATGATTTTTGGATTATGCGGGCCAGGAATAATGCAATTGAGAAATATATAAGGACTGGTCATGCACATCTCAGGTAAAAGATTACATGGGGTCAAATATACAAGCCAACAAGAATATAGCCCAGTAGAAACAAAATATGGAGTTAATCTATCTGAACATAAACCCAACCTAATATTCCGTGGTTCGGCTGCAAAGTCAGGATATACTCTATCAAAATGCTTCCAGGCCTTTCCATTAGATGGATGACACAAAAGACCAGGTGGTCTTCTATTTTCATGGTGCCATCTCATATGAGGGGCTGGCCTATTTGATGCATACAACCTCTTTAGTCTTGGTATAAGAGATAAGTAATGCATCGCCTTAACAACAACTTTCTTCTCGCTAGGAGCTTGCTTAAAACGAGGTATTTCACAAAACTTACAAGATTCTAGATCAATGTCATCCTTGTAGTATAACATGAAGCTATTTTCACAATAATCGATTCTCATCAACGACAGTCCTAACTTTGACACCAACCTCTTTGCATTGTAGAAATTATCAGGTATCTTTAGATTTGGGTCAACTAATTCATGCATAAGGTCAATCACAGAATCCATTGCCCCCTGTGGGACATTCCAATCTGATTTGATACTTAATAACCTAAAAACAATAGACAATTGGAAGTGTGGACTCCCCTTACATAGAGGTCGACTAGCAGCTTCCAACTGTTCAAAGAAATGTTTAGATTCATCATTGGGAGATTCTTCAACATGAATGCCATATTCAAAATCAAAATGCATCCCATACGCATCTCGAACCATGTCGTGCATTCTATTATTTTGGACATTAGGTTCCACAACCCTACAACTTTCACCAACAACATAGTGTTGAGATCTATCAAAACTATTATCAACTTCTCCATGACTAGTCCACACTGTATTATCAACTTTTCAAACCGAGGGTCTAAATGAGATATAAAAGTCATAAAATTATACTAGCCATTCTACTAACCAAAAATCAAAGTTCCAGATTTGCTGGTGCTGTTCATTTTTCCATTCGATGTACAGATCAAGAATGTTGACCGAAGTTAACTATAAGTCTTTTCAAGCCATCAAAAACCAAAAAACTCACACAAATCACATTGAAATGCATTGGAAACCGTTCCAATCATCCCATACACCAGAAATACCACAATGCAACCATAGAGAGGGGTAAAATGGTCAAATTACATAGAAATAAATATGCCTCAGAAATCACCACAAGCTAGGTCATTACATTATCCACTACTAAGAATCTAGTTCGTCCTTGAACTAAATGCAAGGGAAATATCTGAACCTGTAAAAAGCTATGGATAACTACTATGCATATCAGACTCGACCTCCTGAGCAACCTTATCTACAGGTCGATGTATTCACGAGAATATCTCTAGTACACAAACGCCAACATTCCTGGCTAAAATGGAGACCGGTTTCTTAACAAAAGATAACCGCTCATCTAACTGGACTAAATCCCAACGAATGACATGAGACTTGTCTGGAAAGTAATGTCGAAGAGTGGAAACATGAAAGGCTGGATGAACATAAAGAAAGACACGATCACCAACACTAAATCATGATTACCAAAACTAAATCACATGAAGAGAGACATACGAAGAAATCCACGATCACCACACTAAATTACAAGGCACGAAGTCTACGATCCGCATAACACTTCTACCTATAGTGAGCAGCTCAACGTCTATCCTGAATGACCCAAACTTTATTGAAAGACTCACGAAGTAAGTCCGTACCTCAAGGTCTAACCTTAGAAACCTCAAACCAACCAACTGAAGAGTGACAATGCCTACCATATAAAGCCTTAAAAGGAGCTATCTCAATACTGAAATGGTAGCTATTATTATATGCAAACTCTGCCAAAGCTAGATGTTACTCCCACTGGCCTCTAAATTCCATATCACAAGTGCGGAGCATATCCTCCAAAACGTGAATAGTCTGCTCCGACTGACCATTGATCTGGGGTGAAAAGTTTACAAAGATCAACTAGAGTACCCAACTTCTCCTGAAAAGTCTTCCAAAAGTGAGATCTGAACAGTGAACCTCGATTTGAGATGATAGACACTAGTACACCATGAAGAAGAAATATCTTATGAATATAGATATGGGTTAACCTCTCTGCACTAAAAAAACCTGAACTAAAATAAAATAAGAAAATTTGGTCAATCGATCCATGGTGAACCAAACACTATCAAAACCACAAGAAGTATAAGGCAACCCAGTCACAAAGTCCATAGTGATCCATTCCCATTTTAACCCGATAATGGGTAACCTCTAAAGAAAACCACCAGGTCTTAAATGCTTGTCCTTCACCTACTGGCAACGAGCTAAAAAATCTGCTACATCCTTCCTTATACCACCCTACCAGTAATACTATCTCAAATCATGATACATCTTAGTGACTCCTAAATGGATGGAATATCTAGAACAATGAGCCTCCACCAAAATTAATCTAATTCAATCACCCACTCTCGGTACAAAAACTCGGCCACCAATCCCCAAGACACCATCTGGATCAAATGAGGCTTCCTTAGCCTCATCACTCAATACCTTATCCCTAATCACTCTTAACCGAACATCATCAAATCGATGAGCTTGAATCTACTCCATCAAGGAAGACCTAGCCTCAATAAATTCCAAAACACACCAGGTGTAAAAATATCAATCCTAACCATCTGGTTAGCCAAAGACTAAAACTCTAAAGCCAAATGCCTCTCTTGGGTCAAAAGATACACCAAACTACCATGCTAGTCGACTTCCAACTCAAGGCATTCATAACTACATTAGTCTTTCTCTAATGATAGAGAATAGTTGGTCATAATCCTAAAACAACTCAAGCCAATAGGGTTGACTTATGTTATGATCTCATTGGATGAAGAAGTACTGAAGGCTACAATGATTTGAGAAAATCTCACAATGGACTCTATACAGGTAGTGACTCCACAACTTCAAAGCAATAACAACTGTGCATAACTCCAAATCATGGGTAGGGTAATTCCTCTCATAGGGCTTCAACTGATGAGAAACATAAGTAATTATCTTACCCTCCTGCATCAACATAGTACCTAGGCCAATATCTGAAGCATCCAGAAGATGGTAAAACCTACGCCATCCTTGGGAAAGGTCAAGATAATAAATGAAGTCAAAAAATCCTTGAGCATTTGAAAGCTCTTCTCACAAGCATCAGACCATTGAAAGAAACTTTTTTTCCAAGTCAAATTGATCAATAAAGCTGTAATAGATGAAAAACCCTCAACAAAATACCAATAGTAACCTTCTAAACCAACAAAGCTCTAAATCTTGATAGGAGATGTAGGCCTAGCCCCGTCATGAACCACTATAATCTTGGCCGAGTCGACCATAATACCATCCTTGGTCACCACTATATCTAAGAAAGAGACAGAATCCAACGAAACTTATACTTGGAGAACTTACAGTATAACTTCTTATCCCTCAATCTCTGAAGAAAAATTCACAAATGCTCCTCATGATCGGTCTTATTCTTGGAATAAACTAAGGTATCATCAATAAATACAATAATAAATTAATTGAGATAAGATTAAAATACCCATTTCATTAACTCCATGAGCGCAGTTGGGGCATTGGTCAACCCAAAGGACATGACCAAGAACTCATAATGAACGTACTGAGTCCGAAAAGCTATCTTTAGGTAAACACATACTGCAAACTTTTGTGATGCGTGAACACATCAATATGCACCCCATACAAATAATGTCTCCAGATTTTCAAAGCAAACACAACATCAGCTAATTCAAGATCATGGGTTGGGTTATTCTTTTCATGAGGCTTAAGTTGTCTAGAGGCATAAGCTATGACCTTACCTCTCTGCATCAAAAAACAACCCAAACCAACTCTAGAGGCGTCACAATACATGACAAATCGTATGTCCCATGAGGTAATGCTAATACTGGGGCTGAAGTGAATCGAGTCTTCAGCTCCTGAAAACTCTTCTCGCAGGAATCTGACCACAGGAAAACTTTTTTTTGGGTCAATATAGACAGGGGGATGCAATAGATGAGAAACCCTCAACAAAATGTCTGTAATACCAGCTAAACCTAAGAAACTCCTAATGTCTGACGGAGAGATAGGTCTAGGCCAATTTCTTACGGCTTCCGTCTTTTGGGGATCAACTCTAATACCCTCACTGGAAATGATATGACCAAGAAAAGCTACTGACCTTAGCCAAAATTTGTATTTGCTAAAGTTGGCGAACAATTGGTGATCTCTAAGAGTTTGCAACATAATTCTAAGATGGTCTGCATGATCATCCTCAATATGAGAGTAGGCGAGTATATCATTGATAAAGACTATGACAAACATGTCCAAATACTATTTGAACACTCTGTTCATCAAGTTCATGAAATTTGTTGGGGCATTGGTTAGCCCGAAAAACATGACTAGAAACTTAAAATGACCATAACGGGTTCTGAAAGCTGTCTATAGAATATCACATTCCCTTACTTTAAGTTGATGATAGCCGGATCTACGTTCTATCTTTGAGAAATAACTTGCACCTTGGAGTTGATCAAATAATTCATCAATTCTCGGAAGAGGATATTTATTTTTGATGGTAACTTTATTCAGCTGGCGATAGTCAATGCACATGCGCAAAGAACCATTTTTCTTTTGCACGAATAGGACAGAAGTGCCCATGGAGAAACACTAGGCCTTATGAAACTTTTATCTAAAAGATCTTTGAGTTGCTCTTTCAACTCTTTAAGCTCTATGAGAGCCATACGATTTGGAGGGATAGAAATAGGTTGAGTATCTGGGAAAAGGTCAATACGAAATTCTATTTCCCTATCTAGAGGTACCCCTGGCAAAATTTTAGAAAAGACGTCAGGAAATTCACTGACTACACTGACTGGCTACATTGTTGGAGTCTCCGACTTAGTGTCTTTGACTCGAACAAGATGATAGATACACCCTTTGGAAATTAACTTTCTAGCTTTAATAAAAGATATAAAATGGCTTTTGGGAGACACTGAATTTCCTTTCCATTCAAAAACTGGCTCATCTAGAAACTGAAACTTCACCACTCTGGTGCGACAATCTATGGATGCATAACAGGAATGGAGCCAATCCCTACTAAGAATAAGATTAAAATCAACCATATCTAACTCTATTAGGTCTGCTAACATGATTTTATGAAGGACAATGATAGGACACTTTCTGTAAATCTACTTGGCAACAACTGACTCACCTACTGGGGTAGAAACCAAGAAAGGCTCTGGAATCCTTTCAGAACTTACCTCAAAATTTACTGCAACTAATGGGGTCACATAAGAGAAACTCGACCCAGGGTCTAGCAACACATAAACATCAAGATGAAAGACATGAAGCATACTAGTAACAACATCTGGTGAATCTTCCTGCTCCAGGTGGAAGGGTAAAGCATAGAACCTGTTCTGATGCTGACCGCCATCGGTACTAAATGATGTGCCCTGGGGAGGGGCTGGGCGACCTATAGGGGCTGGTGCACTATTAGCCTGAGTCTGAGGACGAACATCCCTATTTCCCTGTCTAGCATGCGGGCAGTCTTTAACCCCGTGACCCATTTGGCCACAACTATAACAAGCTTTCTGACCCCATAAACATTCACCCGTATGGAATATTTAAAGCTCTAATCCTCGACTGGTGATATCCAAACCTCAAATCAATCTTTGAAAATACCAAAGCAACCTAAAGTTGATTTAATAAATCATTAATAAAAGGAAGATGATACTTATTCTTAATCGTCACCTTGTTCAACTGTTGATAATCAACATACATACTATCGACCCATCATTTTTTGTCACAGACAGGGAAGGCTCATCTCAAGGTGATATACTGGGTCAGATAAATCCCTTATCTAATAACTCTTGCTATCAATTTTTAATTTCTTCAACTCTACTGGGGCCATCCTATAACGAGGAATAGAAATGGGCTTGGTGCCTAGCTCAACATCAATAGTAAATTGATATCATGATTCTGAGGCATACCAGGCAAATCCGTAGAGAAAACATCCATGAACTCACAGACAATTCGAACAAAATCTAAAAAAAGAGGTAAAACAACAATAATATCACAAATATGAGCCAAATATGATAGATACCCCTTCTCAACTAAGAGACGAGTCTAAAGAAAAAATATAACTTTATTAAGGGCTGAATGAAGCTTACCCTTCCATGCTATCCTTGGCACGGAGAAACTAAAGTCACGGTCTTAGCATAACAATCTAGGAAAACATGATAAGGATCTAAATAGTCCATACCTAGGATGACATCAAAATCTACCATATCTAATACAATCAGATCTACCCAAGTCTCATGTCCAACAAAAGTCACACCACAAGATCGGTACACCCGATCTACTACTAAAGACACTCCTACAATGATAGATATGCAAATAGGCATATCAAGAGGCTCACAAGCAGAATCAAAACCCAAATAATAATATGCAGACATACAAGAGAAAGTTGATTCCAAATCAAGTAACACAAATGTGTATGTAAAGAAAATAAGGACGATATCCATGATAACAGAATCAGAGGCCTCTTCCTTTAGCCTGGCATGTATAGCGTAACACTGACCACACCTACCACCTAACTAGGTAGCCCCACGACTACCACCATGGGCACCACTACCTCTACCTTTCTCACCTTTAGTAGAGCCTCTACCTCCTACAAGGATAGATACGCAAATAGGCACATCAAGAAGCTCACAAGCAGAATCAAAACCCAAATAAAAATATGCAGACATACAGGAGAAAGTCGATTCCAAATCAAGTAACACAAATGCATATCTAAAAAAAATAAGGATAATATCCGTAATGACAGAATTAGAGGCCTCTGCCTTCAGCCTTGCAGGTATAGCATAACACTGACCACACCCACCACCTGACTGGGTAGCCCTGCGACTACCACTATAGGCAACACTACCTCTACCTCTCTCACCTTTAGTAGAACCTCTACCTCTAACAACCGATAAAGGAGTAGCTCTAAAGATACGATGGGGATAGTCCTTGGCCAAATAGCCAATTTGATCACACACATAGCAAACCTTGCATCCTGGCTCAATGTAAGGAGGTACGATTGAACTAGGATGACCACCTGAAGATGCCAAACCAAAAGACCCACTACCTAAACTCTGTAAGGCTATTTGTACTAGTCTTTCATGATGCCTATGGAGACCTCTAGAATTTCTACCTCGAAAGATGTGACCTCTCAACTCACCCAGATTGTGCATCTTCTTGGTGCCTCCCTGAGATGCTCGAAGAATAAACTTAGTCATCTTATCATGATCTATAATACTCTAAAATGACGCTCCATATACTATTATTTGAGTCATAGCAAGCTGAACAAGAACATCAACCCCTTCACAAACTTCTAAATCTTCTCAAATTAGGTGGCAATACTAGCATAAAATATCTAGACAAGGCATAAAATCATGCCTTATACTCTGGAACACTTATGAAACCCTGCTCCAAGGAATCAAAATCATCTCTCATTTGATCTCTTTAACTAAAGGGCATAAATCTATCTAAAAAGCCATTATAAAATGATCCTAAGTCATCACTGGTGAATCAAGAGGTCGACAACCAATAAGTGACCTCCACCAATATTTGGTTGCATCTCTCAACTAGTAAGTAGTATTAGCAACCCTATATGACTCAAGCAAACCAAGGTTATATAATTTCTCATGATAATCCATCAAGAAATCATAGGCATCCTCACCTTCAACACCACTAAACCTAGGAGGACCCAAATAAGTGAACCTTTCAAACCTCTTATAATCCTTAAAAGATATAGCTGCACTTGCAATAATAGGAGGCATAATATATTTTGTTGGCTAGGGACCCATCTGAGAAGGTAACATAGATGAAGGCTGAACTCCTGACCTCAAAATACTATACTTAGCTATAGATATAGAAGAAACACACTTGGAGTCTGTAGAGTACCATAAGCAGATATCGGTACCACTAGAGGATCCACAGTAGAAATTGGAGGAACACCACATACATTTACACAACAAAGAGTGAAATAAAATTTAGAATGCAATGTATGGAAGGACCCACACGATAAGGAACAAAATGAGAGAAGTTTCCTAAAGACATCTTATAGCCTCTCGAAAATAGATACAAATGTCTAGTATTGATTCGTGAGACTCTATTAGACACCTAGTTCTTAAGCTATTGAGACCAGAACCTGGATGCTCTGATACTAGTTTGTCACAAATAAAAAACTAAGAGTCATGATGGCACTTGTTGTGGCGAACCTTGACAAGTAAGCCTATCACCCAAACAAGAATGAATAGAGAAAAAAAATACTAAACCCAAGGTTAGGCTTCTAAAATAAAGTCGAACCACACATATATAGAAAAAGAAAAAATACATAGCCAAAACATATCATACAATATTGTAATGACAACAGGCTACCCCCTAATTGTCACACGATATTTACAATCCTGAAGGACCACAAGCTAACCCATGAATGATATCTGCAGTGAAATAAATGCAAAATTAGGCTGAAATTCCATAAGGTTCAAATTCTAAAATACTGATAAAATATAACATCTGTTAAAAACATCTGAAAATTGAAATACTGTCTGCACTGGTCTAGTCTAAAAGCCTCTAACTGAACTGTCTGAATATGAAGTTAATGGGACAAGCCCCCAACTAACTTCAACTACTGATAAACTAAAATATTGCAATAAAAGTATATCCTCAATAGTTGAAGATTACTAAATCTGTGACTGCTGAATGGATCTGTCTAAGCACGGTCGGGAACTTGAGCGTCCAAACCTATGATATGAAACATCATAGGAAAAAAGTATGCGTCAGTACATGGTAATATACTAGTATGCTAGATGAGGTAAGGATAAATGCAAGGGTTCAAATGCATGAACAGTAACTGATTGAATGATATAGAATAATTGAATATGAGTACATGGATAACTGACACATCTATAAATACTAAGTATGCAATACTGTGCATATATATATACCGTGACTGAGATTTTATGAACCTAAGTACTAAGTTCTGATACTGAGTAACTAATAATCTAGAGTTATTGATAACTAAATTACTGATACTGAGTGACTATGTATGACAGTCCTGATTCTGTAGAATTGAATTGAGTTCTAGACTAAAGACTGAAATTAAAACTATGGGAGGTAATTATCTAACCGATATGCCCCTCTATGAACTGATTAGGGTCCAACCTGTAACCCCATCTGGAAGGGTGCTAATATCGTGCCACGGGTACTAATATTAGAAAACTAGGATGCCAAGCCTAACTGACGGGTGACACTTGGGAGGAGCTAAGCCTAATCTAATGGTTGAACCCTGGGAGGTAGTTAAGACTAGTCTGACGGGTAACTCCTCATCCTGCGCTGACTATGCAGTTCTGGAGTATAGGGACTGCTACTAACAACTCTGCCTCTCTGATGGGGAAGCTTTCATCCCTGCACTCGCTCGGTCCTAAATCCTACTCCCATCTAAAAGACACTGAATAGAGTATACTGAACTGGAATGCACTAATACTGAGTTTTTTGAGTTTTCCTAAATTCTGTAATTGACTGGATTCTACTGATTGGGATATAATTGATACTATTCTATAACTAATACTAGCTCTAGGTACACAGCTAGATTGTCGGGTATTAAATACCCTCAGCACTCGATAGCATAAAAGAAAGACATAACATGATCATAAAGGCATAACCATACTTGCTTGCTAACAATGCACTTATTTAGACATTTTGTCAAACACTTGATCTACGTGAACTTGTGCATGAATAGAATCACATAATAACATGTCATGTCTTCACTAGTCAAATCACATAAGCATTGTATCAAAAACTTTTAGGCATAAGCTTGTACATAATTGGGAAATACATGTTAACATGCTATAATGGCATTTTTTTCATTCTCATAGACAATTTATTAAACACATGAGAAGCATACTTGGTTCATTAAACCATAAACACTTAGGGTTAACATGGTTACAATAATCAACTTGCAAATTGAAGGATTCATCAGGAATATCATGTAATTCAATACATACTAGGATCAATTCTTGGAACTTGTAATCTAAATCATGGATTAAAACCCAACAATAACATGAACATGAATTCAATTAAACTAAATCATGGAAATTCATAAATAAACAATCTTTGTATTTTGAAAAAAAAAGGTTCTTCGACTTCATGGGTGAAAGGAACCCATGAATGAACACCTGACATACCTGAGAGGATTAATCCTTGAAAGTTCTTGGTAATATTCTTGACATTGCTCTTGGTTTCTTGAAATAGGGTTTTTGCCTCTTTGAGAGAAAATATTTTAAATCTTGAGAAAAGTGAGTGAATAATGATATAATAGGGTATTTAGGGCATAATTTCGTGTTTAAGGATGATCTGGGTCATGGAAAAAGACCCTATTACCCCTGGAATATTTTTAATTTTCATCACTGAAAACCACATTTTGGGCCCTGGCGCGACGCACCGCTATCGCGCCAAGCCACTGGAAAATGACAACTGGGAGTATGGCTGGTGTCACGACGCGATGAAATCACTTTGTAATACTGGATAGGACCTAGAAGCCCAGCGCGATGCGGTACAATCATGTTGACTCAGTGGAAATTGACAAATGTGAAAATGAGCTTTGGCGTGACGCGTTGGTATCGCAGTACCTCACTGAAAACCAACAATTGCCATTTTGTCTTACTCCGCGGCATGCTACTGGCCTGAATTATGGTGTTTAACGACTAAAACTCAAAATAGCCATAACTTCTTACCCGGTTATCGGATTTAGGCAAATTTTGTATCGTTGGCAAGCTAATTCAATTTTCTGCACAATGGCAGGATCTAAACTGAAAAATATAGAGTATTTAGAAAAATTTATATTGGATAATTCATGACCTGAGAGTTAATTTAAGCTAGGGAAATATGGGGTATTATAATATCTCCCTCTTAGGAACATTTATCCTCAAATGAGACTGATTGAGCTGAGAGACACTGATACACTGAGTTTACACATTGAACATGCACGACTAAAGCATGACTACATGAATGAAACTACTGACAAACTGAGCTCTTACACTGAACATGCATATCTGATGCATGAGTACATGACTGAACTGATTCATGAGTGTATAACTGAATATGCAATGGTGATGGATACCAATTTTATAACTGGATATGAAATAGAGTAGAGCTTAGAAAGACTGTTACCTTAAACAGAGGATATTAATTAACCTGAGATCATTTAGTGAACATATGATTGGGAACACGAGAACATGAATGAGTCTGAAACATGATATATAAACTGAATATCATGAACTGAACTAATTTATTGAATACATGTCATATGGATGAGATTTGGAATGAGAGGGTCAATTTATGAGTACCCATTACTCCAAACTGGATTCGTTACATGAAGAGAAACTGAAAGGTTTAGGACATAAAATCTTGGGGGTTATAGTGCATCTCCCCCGGGACACTATATCCCTTGAAGAATGCTGAATTGGCTGAGATACTAAGGAAAAACTGGGATGATGCATGAGGCACCTACAAACTAAATCATAGATGAATATATGGGATCTGAAACTGAGACATGATACATGAACTGGGCTGAATTTATAACTACTAGTATGCTCTATCTTGGAACAATCATAGACACAAAACTAAAGATAGTACGACTGGTTGGAAAGATGGGAAACCATATGAACTTGTTTGCCTGATTGCTAAACTGAATTCTTGGCTTTACGGACTAACTCATACTGAAAACTTATATTCAACTGGAGCATTTCTTGACACTTTTTCTATAAAGTTCTACTGAATTTAGGGAGCAAGGAAATCTTGGCATGGTCTGAATGAGACATCTGAATAAGAAATCACAATATGGCAAAAAATTCTGTAATATGGGCACTGATAACCATACTTATTGGGGTCCGATCTGGACTAAATTCTCCCACTATGTTCATGCCTACTTAAATCTCTGAAATACATTTAGCCTCTTACACATCATCATGACATTCAAGCCTATCTTCATAACTACAGTCTCGTGTAATAATAGCATGCTATAATCTTTTCTTAACATAAAACATATACTCTCTCCCTTCTAAGCAACTGCTCATCACTACATTATTTCATAAGGAGAGTTCACTAAAGGTTAAAACATGGGAACCTGAAGCATGAATGGATACCATACTGAACTTGACCCTTAACTGAGGTTTGAGAAATAGAATATCAACCTCATGGATTTATCAAGAGATCTAGACTGAGGATATACATGAAATAAATCTGAATTTAACTGATCATTAAGAGTATATCATAAGTCATGGAAACTGAGCACACTATAAGGCATGAGTACATGAGTCATGAGCTGCATGACCTGAGTTTGGAGTTTATGTATTCATGAAAAATGATTCATAATACTGAGGGAACTGAAACTCCTTATAATAGAAACTATAAACGTATATAATTTTTAATAATGTGCACGAATATGAACTATGATCATAGAACTGGCATGTATTGCGTGAGTAGATATCCTGATAGCTGAAGTACAAAACTTTGCACTGAGGTAAGGATGAGTTGGGCATCAACCTATCCCACTGCTTCTCTACACATACTGATATTACCACTAAAATCTAAAAGTCTGACTTGGTTACTTGTTCTACCATCTCTCTCTTAGCTTAAAGCCATTATTCTAAATCTGTGAACCACTTAATAAACTCTAAGTCGAACTGAAACTACCTTACTCTAGAGTCTGAGATATGAAAATGCTCATAAACACTGAACTCATCCTGAAGGACTACACCTGATAATATAAGGTCCACTGCTAGTACTTCCTTCTAATACATGATTCTTAGCTTTCTATTGCCCCAAAAATCATCATATAGTAACCTCATTACTGACTAACTTAGAATTCTCAACTTCTCTTTCTACTAGGTCAATCTTAAAAGATTCAAACTTAAATCATCCAAAACTGAGGTACTACCCCTTAATTCAAGGACTGGTTTATCAAGAAACTGAAATAGAACAACTCTATTATTGAAATTAACTGAAGGGATTTTCTAAAATACTGCAATCGAGTACTTTCTGTATACTCGTCTGGCTGGAAATAAATTTTCCCACTGAGATAAGCACAAAGAAATGTTCTTTTAAGATTTCTAGTCTAACTAAAAGTTGACTTCTATGCAAAGAGTTACAAAAGATAGAGAAGCTCCTGGATCTAATAAGGCATGAATATGTAAATAGAAGATCTGTAACGTACCAGTGACCGCATCAGGAGAATTTTCCTGATCTTGTCTGGAATGAAGTGCATAAATCCTGTTTGGGCGTTGCCCACTGGCGGTACTGAAAATGGCACCCTGCTGATTCGGGCGATCGGACTGAGCTGAAATATGGTTGTACTGACCTTATTGGCGCAAATCCCTTCCCCTTTGAGCCATTACTCTACACTCCTGCATCCTATGGCCTGGCTTACCACATCCAAAACATACATCACTGCCATCTCTACATACACTTAGGTGATGTCTACCAAATTCTTCTCAAAGTAGATGGATATGACTACTGTTCACACTAACCTGGGTTTTGGAGCCTGACGCCCCATCTTGACTGTTATTCCTGAACTTTGGTATTGGAGCACTAGATGAGGACGGGGCTGGAATTAAATTTTTTGGATGAAAATAGGAATGGTTAGCGCTCTCTAACTTAGGCAGATTGAAATTGAAACCACCTGCTCTATCTCTCTTGTTTTCTCTCTCCTTCTTCTTAAGATTCTACTCCTCAATCTGCTGAGCATGGACCATAAGCCTATAGATGTCCATCTCCTTAATCAACATCGTAGTTTTGCACTCTTTAACCACACTATCTGACACCCCAGATACAAACTTGTTCATTCTAGACCTACTGTCTGCTACTATATGGGAAGCATACCTGGCTAACTGAGTAAACTTGAGGAAATACTCTTTCACACTGATACTTCCTTGCCTGAAATTGATAAACTCTAACACCTTGGCTTCTCTCAGCTCTAAGAGAAAAAATCTATCTAGAAAAGAAGTAGCAAACTCTTCTCATTCTATGCGCTCTGCATCTGTGCCCCTGTCTACCTTCCACTGCTTAAACCACGTATGAGCTACATCTTGTAGCTGATAGGAAGCTAACTTAGTACTCTCACTGAAAGTTACTCCCATGATATTTGTGACTTTCTGAACCTGATCGAGGAACTCCTGTGGATCCTCTTCTGACTTAGATCCTGAGAATAGGGAAGGATTCATTCGGGTGAAGTCCAGAATCTTAGGTGTAGCAGTATTGGCCACTGGGTTGTCCTGAAAAATAGATGGTCATTTATTCTGAGCTGTTACGGAGTTGGATAGATTAGTGAATGCAACTTTGAACTCTGCATGGGAGACATGCTCGTCTAGGGAATCTTCCGGAATGGGCTGAGGTGCTAACTAATTTCTAGTTCTTCTTTCGTTAGTCTTTTAGGGAGGCATGTTCTATAACCAGAAGGAAGAAAAGGATTATACTGAGAATTTAACTTGAGCTCATGCTCACTCACATGACTTGAATACTGAAAGAAGGTAAACTTTTCCTAAAACATCTCATAGCCTCCTGTCCATAAGTGTGGCATGCTACACACCCATGCACAAGACTCTACTAGATGCGGCTTTCAGACTCTCTTGGACTCCGTTGAACCTTAGGCTATGATACCAAGTTTATAATGACCCGAGACTGCCCTCTAGTCATCATACGGTGCTTACGATCCTGAAGGACCACAAGTTAACCCATGACTGATATCTGCAGTGAGTAATGGATAATAATACTGAAATAAATACGAAATTAGGATGAAATGCCATAAGGTTCAAAACCTAAAATACTAATAAAATATAATATCTATTAAAAACATCTGAAAATTGAAATATTGTCTGAACTGATCTAGTTTGAAAGCCTCTAACTGAACTGTATGAATATGGAGTTGATGGGACAAACCCCCAACTAACTCCAACTACTGAACTACTGATAAACTTAAATAAAAGCATATGCTCGATAGACGAGGACTCACTACTAAATCCGCGACTGTTGACTGGATCTGTCTAAGCGTGGTCGGGAACCTGAGCGTCCGAACCTTTGATATGAAACATCATAGCATAAGAAAGTATGCGTTAGTACGTGGGAATATATGGGTATGCTAGATGAGGTAAGGCTGAATGCAAGGGTTCAAATGCATGAACAGTAACTGACTGAATGATATAGAATAACTGAATATGAGTATGTGGATAACTGAAACTTCTGTAAATACTAAGTATGCAATACTGTGCATATATATATACTGTGACTGAGCTTTTCTGAAGCTAAGTACTGAGTTCTGATACTGAGTAACTAATAATCTGAAGTTACTGATAACTGAATTACTGATACTGAGTGACTGTGTCTGACAGTCCTGATTCTGTAAAACTGAATTGAGTTCTAGACTAAAGACTGAAACTGAAACTGTGGGAGGTAATCATCTAACCGACATGCCCCTCTCTAAACTGATTAGGGTCCAACCTGTAACCCCTGCTGAAAGGGTGCTAATATCGTACCGTGTGTACTAACACTGGAAAACCAGGATGCCAAGCCTAACTAACGGGTGACACCTGGGCGGAGCCAAGCCTAATCTAACGGGTGACCCTTGGGAGGTAGTCAAGCCTAGTCTGACGGGTGACTCCTCATCCTGCACTGGCTACACAGTTTTGGAGTACAGGGACTGCTACTAACAACTCTACCTCTATGATGGGGAAACCGTCATCCCTACACTCGCTCGGTGCTAAATTCTACTCCCAACTAAAAGACACTGAATAGAGTATACTGAACTGTACTGGACTGATACTGAGTTTTCTGAGTTTTCCTGAGTTCTGTAACTGATTGGATTCTACTGATTGGGACATGACTGATACTATTCTATAACTGACACTGGATCTAGGTACACAGCTAAATTGTCGGGTATTAAATACCCCCAAGACTCGATAGCATAAAAGAAAGACATAACATGATCATAAAGGCATAACCATACTTGTTTGCTAACAATGCACTTATTTTGACATTTTGTCAAACACTTGATATACGTGAACTTGTGCATGAATAGAATCACATAATAATATGTCATGTCTTCACTAGTCAAATCACATAAGTATTTTATCAAACACTTGTAGGCATAAGCTTGTACATGATTGGGAAATACATGTTAGCATGCTATAATGACATTTTTTTCATTCTCATAGACAATTTATCAAACACATGGGAAGCATACTTGGTTCATTAAATCATAAACACTTAGGGTTAACATGGTTACAACAATCAACTTGCAAATTGAAGGATTCATCATGAATATCATGTAATTCAACACATACTAGGATAAATTCTTGGAACTTGTAATCTAAATCATGGATTAAAACCCAACAATAACATGAACATAAATTCAATTAAACTAAATCATGGAAATTCATAAATAAACAATCTTTGTATTTTGAAAAAAAGGTTCTTCGACTTCATGGGTGAAAGGAACCCATGAATGAACACCTGACATACCTGAGAGGATTAATCCTTGAAAGTTCTTGGTAAGATTCTTGACATTGCTCTTGGTTTCTTGAAATAGGGTTTTCGCCTCTTTGAGAGAAAATATTTTAAATCTTGAGAAAAGTGAGTGAATAATGATATAATAGGGTATTTAGGGCATAATTTCATGTTTAAGGCTGATCTGGGTCATGAAAAAAGACCCTATTACCCCTGGAATATTTTTAATTTTTGTCACTGAAAACCTAATTTTGGGCCCTGGCGCGACGCACCGCTATCGCGCCAAGCCACTGAAAAATGGCAACTGGGAGTATGGCTGATGACGCGATGTGGTGGAATTGCGTTGCAATACTGGATGGGACCTGGAAGCTCGGCGCGATGCGGTACAATCGCGTTGGCTCAATGGAATTTGACAAATGTGAAAATGAGCTTTGGCGCAACGCGCCAGTATCACGGTACCTCACTGGAAACTGAAAATTGCCATTTTGGCTTACTCCACGATGCGCTACTGGCATGAATTACGGTGTTTCATGACTGAAACTTAAAATAGCCATAACTTCTTACCCGGTTATCAAATTTAGATGAATTTTATATCGTTGGAAAGCTAATTTAATTTCCTATGCAAAGGAAGGATCTAAACTAAAAAATAATGAGTATTTAGAAAAATTTATATTGTATAACTCATGAACTAAGAGTTAATTTAAGCTAGGGAAATACGGGGTATTACAAATATCCCAATATCTGGTATCACAGTGTAAAAACTAACTAGTACAACTCAAATGTCAAAATAAACAAGTTAGCCAAAAAGGAGTGACTTTGTCTCTAAATACAAATAAAGACAATGTTTGAATGAGAAAAAGGTACAAGTCAACTTCAGATGCATAGATCAATTGCTACCTTGGATGGGCTCCAAGTATCACCCGAATCAATTATCGCGAGGCACACCCATACCTAGATCTACACCAAAAGGGCACAGTAGGGATGATTACAGTCTATTTGTACTCATTTCATATCATTGGACGACTAAGTAAAGTAGTAAATAAAGAATATAAACACAAACTATGGGCACATCACCTGCAATCAGAAAATATCTCAAATAGTAGCCTACACAATCTCAACTGATAGTTCTAATATACATACATATAATACTTATAGGTAGAGAAAAGAGGAGCAAATATATACGTACATCAAATACAAGTATAGAACGATAGAAAAAATGGACAAATATCAATTCAAACACAGAATACAATCATAACATAAGCACAATATATGAAGTGCAACGAAAATGATGATAATGATGATGTGATGCACGAGGTCATCGTACAACCTTTGTATACACCTACTGAGTTGTGCTCCTGAGGTAGGTACCATGGGGGTTTGTCAACCCATATACAACCATTATCCAATACCAATATCGATATCTTCTCTCCGACACATACATCGATCAAGGGTTTTAAAGATATCGCATTTTCTGTCAGAAAAAGCCAGTATTTTTAGTATTTTTATGTTGGTACCAATGTTTCATGAATGAATATGATATGAGGATGTAATGCTCATAATCAACCAAAATAAGTATATTCAATATTCAACTAATATACCAACCAAGTAGGCTAAAAATCCACTCAAATCAACCATCCATCGATGATTTGACATAGTCCAAAAACTATCAAGTGAAACATACAAGATAATGTCATCAATACCATATAAATCCCAAAATCTAGGCATTTTCCCACCCAAAAATCAAAATTAGACATACATATAACAATACCAGGCTATAACATCATATAAGACTCCACACGGTCACACATATAGAAAATAGTGTCTCAAGATCACCAAATAATATCCACATAGGCCCCCACACGAGCACATAAATCACCTAACATATTTTTCATGATACAACCCCATATCCATAACATGCTTTTACATTATTATTAACTATCCAATCCATTCTAAAGAAAATTAAGCCATAAGCTACCTCAAAAGCTGAAAACCAATCCCAAAAGTCTTCAATCTGGAGCTTTTCCCTTACGAACAAACTCAGAATTGACCAAGCTTAGAAATAATAGAAAATGCTCAAAAACTCAAACCCCAAGCTTTAAGTCTCAAAAAATAGTGAATAACCTCAAAAACGTATTTAAGTATATCAGGTGCTGCTAATGCGGTACCCATACGAGGGTGACAGTCTACTAAAATGGGCCTTAGGCCGCTTTAGCGATTCATGCTAAAGCTCTCAGGTTACCGCTTTAGCGGTACCTGCTAGGCGTCCAGGGCCGCTTTAGCGCCAAGGGGACACTTTAGTGATCACACCAACCGTTGTGCACCATCTAGAGGCTTTGAGGATTTCAAGTCTCCACGGACCCCTCGAGATTCATCTAAAATATTGAAAATGCAAATGGACTATTCTACCTTATAAAATTTGATGCTTCAGACTCAATAGCGATATTAGATTTTTGAAAAAAATATTGCTTTCACAGAGTTGACCCCCAAAACCTAATTTCACAACTTTTTAAATCGAGGGTCAAAATGACATATAAAAGTTGTAAAACCACACCAACCATGCTACTAACTAAATATTGATATTCTATATTTGCTAGCGCAGTTCGTTTTTCCATCCGATACTCAGATCAATGAATGTTGATTGAAGTCAACTATAAGGCTTTTCAAGCCACCAAAAACCACAAACTTGCACAAACCACATTGAAATGCATTGAAAAACCCTTTCAATCATCTCCACACCTTAGAAATACCAAAATGCAACCACGAGGAGGGATAAAATAATCAAATCACATAAAATAAATATGCCACACAAATCACCAAAAGCCAGGTCATTACATATTTAAAATCAATAAATATAGATTTAGTTAATGTTCAAATTTTATAGAGATAGCCCATTAATTTGGGCTACAAAAAATGAACCCATTTTTCTAAATCCAATATGTCAAAGTCTAATTTAGTTCAGCATGTCAAATGACATGACAACCAAGTCAAGCGAAGGAGCCAATAGGATCATGTCATGTGTTAAAATAATGCAATATGCCCATTGAAATTAAAACTCAATAAAAATATGTCACGTGTTCAAGTGACATGCTCCGACCAATCAAATATCGTCATATTACTTAAATCTGATTGGCTGAAGGAATCCTTTTCTCATCACAACTCCTTCATTTCACAACTATAACTAGGGTTTCCATAATTTTAAAAAGGAACCAAGAATACTAACCAAAAGTAAGAGAGAATTCGTAGATCAAACACCACAGATTTCTCTACAAGAGACAAGTTCAAGCATTCAAGCACCAAGTTCATCAAGATTCAAGATCAAGACCATAAGATTCAAGATCAAGCTTAAAAGCCCTTGAATTAATGTGCAAGTCAAGATCATGACCACAAAATTCAAGATCAAGCTCAAAAGCCCTTAAACTCAAGTACAAGTCAAGATCAAGCTCATCAAATTCGCAACTCAAGATCAAGACCACACAATCAAGATCAAAAGCCTTTAAATTCAAGTACAAGTCAAGATCAAGTTCATCAAATCAAGTCAGGACCAAATTCAAATCCCCAAGTGAAGATCAAATTCACTATATTCAAGATCAAGCTCGAATGCCCTTGAATTTACATTTGAAAAGGTAAATTAGAGGATTGATAAAAATTATAACACTCACATATTGAAATCAAATACAACGATTTTTGCAATATTTTTGTCTGAATTATTATTTTCTCAGCTCAAATTTTACCGTCAACAATGAGATAGAAGGGTTGCAAGACTGGGACTTTGTTCATGCTGCACAATAGAGATATTGGTTTGTAATTATTACTTGGTAAATATAATGTTTTCTTTGAAAAAAGCTTATGTTTAAAATATTTTTTTGAATTCCATTTACTATTTCACTAGAATTTTTGTTTATGTCAAAAAGAAATATTTTCACCCTATTTGCATGATATAATTTTTAATAGAAGGGCTTCAATTTAATTACTATTCTTCCACATAGCTCCACTACTAGGATAAGACTATTTCGTGCTTGGAGTGGCTAAGTCTGCTTAGTCTATTCAACAAGACTAAGTACTTTTTAAAGGTGAAGTTCAAAACACTTCAAATTATAATTATATTCCTTCAACATCAGAGCACTCCTCCATTTCAATTCTAATATTGTGAATTTGACTAACAAGGTGGGAACTCGCAGAAGGGAGTAAAAATAGGAGTAGTAGTCTGGTGAATGAATGTTAGACTGAGTTATATGCTAGTGAAGATGAATTCCATCAATGACTTTTAGGCCAAAACTGTTTAGCTAATGATTTTTCTTTGAATTTGATGTATTTAATCATGTAAATACTAATCTAGGAGACTTTTTCGTATCTTCATAGTGGAAGCAGAACTTCAACAACTATGACTCGTGTCACCAGTCATCGGGAATCTCACAAAGCGGATAAATTCTCTTTATCCACAACGTAGATATTCTCTTGGAGATGCAAAAGCATATCTTGTGTAAATCCTAGTTGTCTTATAGTAATGAGGGAAAATCATCATTCTTTCAATACCCATATCATTATACGTATATATTTCTACATTGGTTTGTAGGTTAGGGTTTAGAAGGAGGACAAATTAATTGGCAAATGAACTAATTAGCAACTCTTATTGATGGACTCGATTTAGTAGATATTCTAATATATGGAAGCGGGAAGCAGGTAACGGTCGTCATGCTTTCGGCGTGATTTTACCATATCACTCTTAATTAATTTTTATATATCATTTAAGTATTAAAAAATTAATAATATTTAATAAAAAATATAAAATAAATATTTATGACATATCTGCTTCAGTTGCTTCAATCGTAATTTTACTATTTCATCCCTAATTAATTACTATTTCCTCCGTTTCATTTTAGTTGACCCTCTTTCTAAAAATATTTGTTTCAATTTAGTTGTCTCTTTTGATGAAATCAAGAGTATTTTGTTATGTTCTTTTAATATTACCCTCAATATTAAATGACTAAATAAAGTATATTTACTCAAATTTATATTTTCAAAGGATAATTAATAAGACTAATTTGGTAAAATAAACCCCTAATAAATGTTCTCTTAAGGGGAGTGTCAAGTCAAAAAGGGTCAACTATTTTGAAACGAAACTATTGACTTGACATCTTATATAATGCCCGTCTAAATTTTTTTCACAACTATTTTTTATATTAATTTTGTTATATAACTTCTTATAAGTTATTTCCTAATTGATTATTATATGTCATTTACGTATTAAAAAATTAATAATATTTAATAAAAAAAAGTAAAATACATATTTATGTTATGTCTGCTTCAACTGTTTCAACTGTAATTTTACTATTTCATCCCTAATTAATTATTATGAGTCATCTAACTATTAAAAAAATAATATTTAATAAAAATAAAATAAACAAAAAATGATAAATTAACTATTGATATTTTAAATTAACTTCACATCTTATATGAGGCCCGCTTAATTTTTTTTCACAATTATTTTTTTTAGTAATCTTATTTTATCACTTTTAATAAGTTATTATGAGTCATTTAAGACATGTCTGCTTTGCGACTTCAATCGGGATATTTGATTGATCTCGAAATTATATCAGTGTCACTTAAATTGAAATAGAAGAAAAAGTATTATAAATTTTAATAGCTAAAAATTTAAATTATTTTAAAAATATAATAAACTATCAATACTATAAAAATTTAGACAATGAGAGTATTATAAATTATAATGGCTAATAATTTAAAATAATAAATTATAATATAAAAAAATATTATAAATTATAATAACTAACAACTTAAAATATCTAAAATATATTTAAAATATAATTAATTATTAAAATTTTATTTATATCACATAAATTGAGACTAAAAAATAACATATGTCATCAACCTTCGATATTTAGTTTTAAACAGAATTGGGGTAGAAGGCCAAATCTGTGGGACTCAAATAATTAATTATATTAAATAAAATAAAGAAAATCAAAAAGAAAGAATGAAAAGAAAGGGAATATGATGATCAAAGAGAGAGAGATTGTAGGCGTTGCAATTTATATATCAAGTTGTGCAATTTGCCAACTTGCTGCAATTGCAAAAGTTAAGTGTGATTGGTTGTTTGAGAGGTGAAGCCGTCTATAAATAGCAGGCTTTAGCATCAGTTTAAGAAATTACCAAAATGGAGAGCAATGGAGAGCAATGAGAGTAATGCACAAGCTAATTTTTAGTTCGTGAGAAAATAATATGAGATTAATATTACAGTAAGTTGTGTGAAATAAAAGTGTGTTATTTTCTTTTATAAGGGGAGGTCTTTTGATATTATTAAATTATAATTATTGTATTATTTTATTTGGGTATTATATTTATTTTTTTATGATATTAATGTTGTTGTAACTCTCTTGTTATGTCAAGACCCAATTTCTCAGATCATGATGACACCTATAATCCACCAGTAGGTAACCCAATCATAATCTGAAACAACTAGTAACGGACTATAAAGAGAAATGAAAGAAACAACGAAAAATAATCAAATAAGGAGACTAATATAGATTACAATCCTAAGACCTGGTGAAGTCAGTACAAGAGTTTCTAATACAATCAGAGTACAATGGGCAATACATAATAAATATAGATATAAAAACTATGTCTTAACTGTAAAATAGAGATAAGTCTTAATCAATACGAGAGAGAGGAGTAATACTCCAAAGATCAGAAGCTCACCAAAATCTCCGATCCATAACTACTCTACACTATGCACATATCAACGTCGAGAACTCGTACAATGATATGTATGATGCAGAAGTGCAGTATGAGTACCAAACATGTGGTACTCAGTAGGTGTTGGTCGACTGAGCTACAAAGATAGTTCAAACATAAATAACATATAAAGCAGAAATATAAACTACATTCAACTATCCAAGAAAATTAAACAAAATAATGTTAATGGATCAATAAGGATGAGCTATCCTATTCTACCACTATTAAGGGACTAAAGTGTGATACCATATATCCCTATCCAATAAACGAAAAGTGAAAAAGGAGATATTGTAATTATAAAAGCCCACATGATACACATACGATATGAATAAACAATGAAAGAGAGGGCAATAAAGTAATACCATATATAGATACACACACACACAGAGGGAGCCAACATAAGATCTTGAGGAATCCTAACCAACTAGGAAAAGTAATTCTAGCATAATCAGGGTCTCTAACCTAATGCCTAACCGTGAGATAAATCATCAATAATGAAACTTACCATATAGAGAAGGGAAAACATGAAATGTACCACCTAATATCAGGTATCAATCCTTAACTATAATTCCACGAACTAACCATGAAACCAGTAATAAAGTAACCGACTAGTACGACAAACAATAGCCTAATCGGGCCCCCATAAGCCCTACAGATTCAAGCAAGCACTCAACAAACAACAATCATAACTTATACCTATACAATCCTCTATAAGGATGATAAATATAAGCACCAAATAATTATACTGATGAGAGGCAATGCATATGAATGAATGAGCGCACATAAACTAATAGTAATGAATATCTGATTTGAGCTCCAAATATACTAGTGTACACACCTCCTCCATTTTAGTAGCACAAAAAGGTAGGACTAATGAAGACCATCCTTCTCTGAAACCGTGCCTCATGAACGAAGGGACCCATAAGGGACTCGAGGAGGTGTGCCTTCGTTACATTGCCTGGTCATAAAATAGGAGATCCAATAACCATCATACTTTATCCATTATCGGATATATATATATATATATATATATATAAAAGTGCACAAACTCAAACTGTGGCTAAGAGTGTAAATATATAAATTCATTGTTCGAGACCAAGTTCGGGACTAAATTGGTATAATAGCATCTATAGGGCCGAAATATCCATCGACCAAAGTAAGAGGTAGTGGTAAAAAGTGAAATAGTAATGGACCGAAATCAATTTATCTAGTTTCCAAAATAGCACATTTAGATCTGAAAGCTCATTAATCATTAAACAAAGTAATATGATTTTTATTGTAAAAGACTCCATTTTAAAAGTGTTAAGTGAGAAAAAAATCTCTTTTTAGATAACAATAGCAAAATCAAAGATTTGGTTGGAATCGTACCACTACATGAGCATGACCACACCCAAAAGTATGCATGCCGTCACAAGTATCCAAATGAAACAACCATAAGCTTCCACACATCCATAACTATAACAAAAATCCTTCAGTACAAACCTGGTATCTAACTAGTACCGTAACTACAACCTCAAACCCACAATGTACAATTTGATATAATATTATACCATAAACCAGGGACTAAGATAAATAAAGGCATAAAGTTACTATAAGAGTCTAATCGGGAAATATTACCCCAAATACTAAGTCAAATGGTAAGTCTTATACTAAAGGATCATTAACATAAATCTATTGTTAATCATGTCTATAATCAAAGGTGATGGAATTCTAAGGCCATAAAAAATAATCTAGCCTAAGGTTCGGGAACATTTCTACCCCAAATTCCCTAAATAGGTTACATTAGGATATACTAGTCATAATCTCATCCTATATTCCCTATCTAGCATGGAATCCATACACTACACAATCTTGTTGAGCAAACTAGACCGAAGCCTACCTCGATGCCAAACAACATTCTTGAATCATCCACGGACTGCTCGTATTTGCTCCATGACCTTGAAATAAAGTCGCACAATCAAAATAATAATCTATGTATTAATAGGAGTAAAATAATACCCATATTACTATATAAGATGCTGGCCCCAAAATTAGGTCAATAATGGGTCATAGAGCTCACCAATAGAATTTCAAAATTGAATCCGTCACGAGGTTCCTCGAAGGACAAGGAATGGGTGCTTGAAAGTTGAGAACGCATAAACTACCAATCAAATCCCAAATCAACCCCGAAAGATAATGAAAAAAGAGGAAAATATAAGATATAAACAGAAGAATTAGGCAGAAGTTACAAAGGAACTAATGAAAAATGGTTACTTCGTCATTCCCTACACATCCCTACCTCCAACCAATGATCTCACAAATTTTTTTTGATCTCCTAGAGCTAAAATAGCGAAAATAGACGAGAAATAATGATGAAAATTAAGGAAGAGAAGTATCCATGCTGCCAGGGTAATGCCCTTTATGAGCGCGGGGCTGAAGGATCGTGAACGCGAAGGTCACAAAAATTTTCCTTCGCAAACGCTGCTGCATATCAGCAATTTCCCAAGTCTAAATGGAATTTGATTGTGGGTTCCAAATTCACTCAGAACACCATGTACGCAAATGAACTATGCTACCATACCAAATTTGACATTTAGAACTCAATTGGACCTTTAAAAATTTTCATCCGAGATCGTTTCAACAAAATATGGGTCCCACACATATAGTTTCATTTTTTATTAAATCTACCCAATAGCCCAAAATGGAACTGGATGCCTTTGAACCTGAACCAAGGGTCCTCCTAGCCTAAAATCAATGTTCTGGAGCTGATGGTGTTGTCGAAATTTCCATCTAAGGGCATTTACTAGGAGTTTTGATTCGAGACTAATTTCTTAGTTGCAAAAGCTCCATAACTGGGAATTGAGCCTAAAATCTAAACAAACAATTTGATAATCAAACCGATAGTTTTGAAAAGTCATAAATGATCTATAGTCGCTATGGGAAGGCTTAAAATGCCAGAAACACACAAAAATTGAGAAAATAACTTGGAGGATCATTATAAAATCCACTACTAAAAGGACTTTCGTACACAAAAGTCAATGGATAGGAAGATCCTAAAAATTCAAAGGATGAGGTACTTGGCCTGTATGCTCCAAGCAAGACTCCCTAGATTACTCTTAAGAGGAAATAACACTTTTAAGGAATTTCACCAAAGGTTTCCCTTTTTCACCAACTTCTTTACTTCACTTCTCAAATAGCCACAAACTCAACCTCAACAACCAACTGGCCTCCAACTAAATTAAGAAAGACTGATGCACGTAAACCCAAATCACAATACACTAATATTATGTTTGTCACAAGCATAACTAAGCGAAAATCCAATAAAGCTAAAGAAAATCCATGACATGAATCATGCAACCAAATCCAACTTCCCAATCTAACTTTTTTTGCCTTTCTAAACTTGTTATCTACACTGAATGTATAGAATATCATTTGGGTCCTAACCATACAATCATATCACACTAACCTCAAAAGACTAAAGATGATCTACTGAAAATCCCTAATGGCAAGCATAAGAATAATACCATTAAGTGCTACCTGGACATATATATGGAGATAATAAAGCCTGCGATCTCTATCCAAAGCTACAACTAGTCTTAATGACCCTCAAAACTAACAGTTAGGAATCCAAATCATAAATTCATAAATCTGAACGATCCCCTCGAAAATGCCCCACCAACTACAGGTGAAACTATGCTAGGCCTAAGTTGAACACACTCCTTTTGCTGAGCAAACGATCAAGATTCTGACCAAAAATTGAGAACCAAGGTCAAAGGCAGTAGAAACTGACACTATGTGCCAATGGACCATCCTCTAGGCATCCATCAAAGTCAAACCCTCTGAACAGAAAAAAATTAAGCCGGTAGGTGATGAACAAACCTAGTCAACCTATAGATGAAGTCTCAATTGAGTCAAATTTTAGAATAAAGGTTGCAGCCAAGCTCTATGACCCATAGCTGAAATCTCAACACCAAAGTTGAACTGCTTGAACATAACTATTCAAACCAATCTTGTTGTTGACTAAAGCACCCAAATTCTGAAATCTACCATAAACTTCAAGCCAACCTGTAGAGAGACAAATCCAACACTTGAGCCAACAAATCTGTGCTAAATCTAAATGCCTCAATCAACCTCACTATCAGAAATTAGGAATATACCAACAATTATCGCATGAGTAAAAATTGAAATGTTGTTTAAGAGCATAGCCACAATTGAGGAAAACTGTATGATGAAGATATGAGCAATGAAATCCTATTCAACTAAGGTCATGATACGTCAAGGCATAACCAAAAACTCACTCAGGCTGCGAGGAATACTGATGGTATCCAAATCCTGAGTAACTTAGAAAAGTTACTAACTTAGACTGAATCTGGTCAACCAATACTAAATCCATGGAGACGAATACTCGCTCCCAAAATATATCCACTTCGACTACTAAAAATGATACACAAGCACATACTACCTAGTAGAAGCATACCATGAAGTATCGAATAAATACCAAAGATAAGGAATTTTTGAATTCACCCATGAAAACCAACCTTGACTCAACTTAATCATGAACCAAAACATAGAAAGAACATAGTACTCATCTCAACACCAATACCAATATCAAGACTATCACCAAGAGATGAACCCAATAAACCAAAAAAGTAAACCTTTGACTTCTTAACATCAAGGTCAGTACCACTACCGGGCGATAAGATATCCAAATTAGATGAAAAACTCAAATTTATTGATCTAAAAAATAGGCTAGAGAAAAGGATAGCTAGTGCTAAAAACTCAGCAAACTAGAAAAGCAAGCCTAAGACTTTGCCATGTAAGAAATAGAAAATAGAACTAAATTGCCAACTTTAGAATCACAGCAAAGCCATAGAAGGCCAAACCTACCTTTACTCTCTCTCAACAATCAATCTAACTTCACCAAAAGTGAGAAAACTGACCAACCAAGTTAGCCATCTAACCCAATGAATGGGAATCGTGAGGAAAACAATTCTAACTCGATAATACTAGTCTAGTCTTCTATTAAGTAATGATCAATAACAACTAAGATAGTAACCATAGCAACAAAAACATAAGGCACAAGAGGCACCAAAAATGAAAAACTTAACCAATACCCATATAAGGTCATCGCAAGGCCATACTGCCAAAAGAAAGGGACTTTAACCCAAATGCTATACCTAAGGGAAAACCACATTGATCTACTCAATACACTACTAAAAGAAATCATCTATGGAGGTATTCATATATTTACAATGATCTACATAGAGGTTACAACAACCAACATAGAACATGAAGGCTTAAAATCACCATGCATATGAAAACACTAACTCAACTCAATAGAACTAAAGGTAGAAAATCAAAGGTGCACATATCACAGTAGAGATCTGAAGTCATAGTCCTGACGTGCCTGAAAAAGTACAAACCTGAGTGAGTCTGAACTCAAACTGAGTGTCTAATCACCGACTGAGGCAATAGGTTCACTACCTCCAACTAAAGGTTCCACAACTCTAAGAGAATGATCTATCTATGCTGACTAGCTAATAACCACTCACCGAGGAAACTTTCTAGATAATGACTGACCTCTCTATAGTCATTACAAACCCCTAGAGCTCTAACCTTGCAAGAAACACAAACAATTCTAATTGGCTAGCCAACTGGCACCTAACACATTCTCTACTGAATTGATCATCCTCCCCACAATCATAACATACCTTAAGAGCTCTAGGCTGGAGAGGAACATATGCTGACCTTTTCTGGAAAACCATCTTATGCCTGGGCATTCTAGACTAATGACTAACCTTTTCATTATCCAAATATGCCCCTGGGACTCTCTGATGTACTTTTACTGATCTAGAATGGCCTCGATGACCTGAAGATTTATACTAAATACTCTACAGTGTCTGATAAAAACTCTGCTAACTGTGACCACCATGATAGATCTAAGAGCCACATATAGTTTTTGATACTGATAGATCTAAGAGTCACCTATAGGTTGTGATTCTACCTATACAGAACTGTCAAGATGGAAGTGATATTAACCCCAGCTTAGAGGATTTCTACTCCCAAATAGAACACCACTAACACTATAATAATGGCATGGACTCTTACTACTACCTTCGTATGTCTCAATATATGCCCTCTCTATAGTCTTCGCTAATCAACAACCTGAGGGAAAAAAGAGCCAATCCTTATTAAATGCTCTATCGCTAAGGAAAGTGGAAAATTCAATCCTTTGATAAATCTAAACACCAACTCACTCTTTAAAGGATATACTATAGCAGTATGTCTGGACCACTCAAGAAACCTAATCTCATACTCTGAAACAGATAGAGAACCCTACTGAACAACAACAAACCCAACTCTAGTTTGAGAGGCACTTAATGTACCGAACATCATCTTTAGTTGTGAAGTATCCACTAAAATACTTAGAATCCCTAATGTCACATTTAGAAGAACTGAGGTGGTCACAAAATTTACTGGAGTCTGGTCTGGTCCCATAACCTCTGGCTAATATCGAAGATCCTCGATATTCATTTCTAACACCCTAGACCGATGTCGAGATAAAACCTTGGAATCACATGTAAAAGTCTCATCTACATCTATTAATAACCCCATGTCATCCATCTATGAAAGAGTGGAGTCAAAGAAAGTACTAGTGGGTCATAGAAATACACACACATGACAAGGACTCAAGAGTAGAATTTTCTAAGAATGTCTTATAGCCTCCCTAAGATAGGATATAAACGTCTTCATATTGATTTGGAGGACTCTACCAGAAGCTTAGATCTTGTACCAACACATTAGTAAGCCTGACTCTGATACCAATTTGTTAGAAACCAATTTCTCAGGTCATGATAACACCTATTATAATCCACCAGTAGGTAAGCGAACCCATAGTCCATAATAGCTAGTAATAGACTATCAAAGAGAAATTAAATAAATAGTGAAAAATAATGAAATAAAGAGACTAATATAGATTTCAAACCTAAGACTTGGTAAAGTCAGTACAAGAGCTTACAATATAATTAGAGTACATAGGGAAATAAATAATAAATATACATGTACAAACTATCTCTAAAATACAATATAGAGATAAATCTAATCAATACGAGAGAGAACTGGAATACCCCAAGCGTCAGGAACTTACCAAAAACTTTGATACATAGCTACTCCGTACGATTCACACATCAATGATGAGAACTTGTACTATGATCTACATGTTGCAGAAGTGTTGTATGAGTACCAAACACATGGTACTCAGTCAGCATCGACCGACTGAGCTACAAAGATAGTGCAAGCATAAACAACATGTAAAGTTGTAATATAAATTACAGACAACTATACAAGAAAACTAAACCGAAAAATGCTAATGGATCAATAAGGATGAACTATCCTATTCTACCTGTATTAAGAGACTAAAGTGCCATAACATATATCTATATCCAGTATACAAACAAAGAGTGAAAGGATATTGAGTAATAATACAAGCCAAAGGATACATATACGATATGAATAGACAAAGAAAGAGAGGGATATAAGGTAATATCATATACATATATGCACACACATATAGTACTAAATCAAAGGTAATAACCTAAGGGAGTGAACCTAACA
Source organism: Capsicum pubescens (assembly GCA_030864215.1). Taxonomy (NCBI): domain Eukaryota; kingdom Viridiplantae; phylum Streptophyta; class Magnoliopsida; order Solanales; family Solanaceae; genus Capsicum; species Capsicum pubescens. Next base: position 73,031,543 of record CM061549.1, on the reverse strand, counting down.
TCCTAAGGAATCCAAACCAAGTAGGAAAGCTAATACTAGCATAATCAGGGTCTCTAACCATAATTCCAAACCATAAGATAAACCATTAATAATGAAACATACCATAATAGAGAAGGCAAAATAGAAACGTACCACCAATCTTAGGTACCAGTCCATAACCACCCTGCCATAAACTAACTATGAAAACCAACAATAAAGTAATTGGCTAGTCCGGACAAATAATAACCTAACGGGGCCTTCATAAGCTTGACAGATTTAAGAAAGCACTCAACAAACAATAATCATAACTTATATCTATACAACCCCCCATAAAGCCGATAATATAGTTCCAAATAATTATCTGGTGATAGGCAATACATGTGAAAACATGAGTGAACATAAACCAATAATAACAAATTTTCAATTTGAGTGCCAAGTGTATACACCTCCTTCAGCTTAGTAGCTCATAAAAGTAGGACCTATGGCGATGATCCTTCTCCAACACCGTGGCTCATGGATGAAAATACCCCTACGATACTAGGGATATTCATATACACAGCCTGGTCCTAAACCAGGAGTTCCAATAACCATCATAGTCAATCTACTCCATCCATACTAGAGATAAAAAAGTGTAAATTTCTAAATCCATAACTCGTGATCAAGTTTAGGACTAAATAAAAATAACATCATAGAAAAGATTGAAATATCTATCAACCAAAGTAAGTAGTAGTGGTAAAAGAGTGGAATAGTAATGGATTGGAATCAATCTCGGTCTAATTTTGAAAATAGTATAGTTTCAAAAGCTCATGAATCATTAAATAAGTTGATATGATTCCTGTTGTAAAAGAATCTATTTAAAAAGTGAAAAGTGAGAATAAATCTCTTTTTATAAAATAGTAGTAAAATCAAGAATTTGGTTGGAATCGCTACCACCACGTGAGCATGAATGCACCTAAAAGTATCATGCCATCTCCAGTATCCAAACAATACAACCACAATTATCTACACACCCATAACTATAACCACATACTTTCTTAGGATAAAGTACTAACCTGGTATCTAGCTAGTACCATAACCACAACCTCGGGGCCATACAATACAATTCGATATAATATTACCCCATAACCCTGAGATTAAGGTAAATAGGGGTATAAAACTACTACAAAAGTATAATCAATAAATATCACCCTAAATATTCTAGGTTAAATGGTATGTATATACTAAAGGATCATTAATATCATATGGTTAATCATGCCTATAACCAAGACTGATAGGATCCTAAGGCCATAACAAGTAGTCTAGCCTAAGATTCAGTTTACATTTCTACCCTGAATTCTCTAAATATGTTAAGTTAGGATATACTAGTCATAATATCATCATATAAACCCTACCTAGCAAGCAATCCATGCACTACACAATCTTGTAGAGCAAAGTAGACTGAAGCCTACCTTAAAGCCGAACCACATTCTTGAATCATCCATAAATTGCTCGTCTTTGCTCTACGATACCAAAATGATATGTCACTATAAATATAATAATCTACGCACTAATAGGACTAAAATAATATCTATATTGCTATATAAAACTCCATGCCTAAAATCGGATCAATAATGGGCCCATGGAGCCCGCTAATAGAATTTCAAAATTAAATCCATAACAAGGTCCCTAAAAGGCCGAGGAATGTGTGCTTGAAAGTTGAGCACAAATGGCCTAAAAATTTGAGCCCAAATCAACCTGAAAGATAATGGATAAAAAGGGAAAATAAGATTTATTGAAAGAATTAGGCAAGAACTTATGAAGGAAATAATGAAAAATGGTCAGTTCATCATCCTCTACACATCCCTTGCTCTAATTAGTGATCTCCCACAATTTTCTTGAGCTCCTAGGGCTAAAATAGCAGAAATAGGTGAGAAATAATAAGAAAATCACAGACGAGAAGTATATACACTGCTAGGGCAATGCCCTTCGTGAATGTGGGGATGAAGGATTCACAAAGGATGAAGGGTCGCGAACGAAGGTCTTAAGTATTTGCCTTCACAAATGCGGGAACTATACGGTTTAAATTACCCTTGCACCAGGTGCTGTATATCAACAATTTCCTAAGTTTAAATAAACATTGATCGGAGTTTCGAGATTCATTTAGAATGTCATGCATGGAAATGACCTATGCTACCATACCAAATTCGACATTCTAGATTTAATGGGACCATTAATTTCCATCCAAGGTTATTTCAACAAAATATGAGTCCCACACCAATAGTTTCAGTTTTTATTAAATCCACCAAATAGCCCAAAATGAGTCTGAAATCCTTAGGACCTGAACCAAGGGTCCCCCTAGCCTAAAATTAATATTCTGGAGCTGATGACACTCTTAGAATTTCCATCCAATGACATTTACTAGAAGTCTTGGTTCGAGACCAATTCATTAATAGCAAATGCTCCTTATGTGAAATTGAGCCTAAAATCTAAACAAATTATTTGACTATTGAATCAACAATTTTGGCAAGTCATGAATGACCTGTAGCCACTATTAAAGGCTTGAAATACTGGAAACATATAGAAATTAAGAAAATAACCTAATGGTCATTACAATATCCACTACTAAATGGACTTTTGTCCTCAAGAGTCAATGGATAAGAAGAGCCCAAAATTTCAAAAGGATGAGGTACTAGGCCCATATTCTCTGAGCAAGACTCCCCAAATAACTCTTAAGAAGAAACAAGACTTTCAAGGTATTTCACCAAAGGTATCCCTTTTTATCAACTTCCTTGCTTCATTTCTCAAATATCCACAAATTCAACCTCAATAACCAATTGGATTTTAGCTGAAATGATAATGACTAATGCATGCAAACCCAAACTATATGGTACAAGCACAACAACAAAAACTCAACCAAGATAAAGAGAATCCATAGCATGAATCGTGAAACAACCTCCAATTTCGCAATCTAACTTATTTTACCTTTCTAAACCTATGATCTACTATAATCTGGCAGAATATCATTTGAGTCCTGACTACGTAATCACATAGCACTAACCTCAAAAGACTAAAGTTAATCTATTAAAAATCCATAATGACAAGCATAAGAATAGGCCCATAAGGTTCTATCTGAACACACAATTGGAGATGATCAAAGCTTGTGATCTCTATCCAAAGCTACAACTAGTCGAACGACCCTCAAAACTGACAGTTAGGAATCCAAAGCACAAACTCTTAAAACTGAACAATTTGCTCCAGAATGCCCCATAGATTGTGTGTGAAACCATGCTAAGCCCAAGTTGAACACATTCCTTCTGTTGAGAAAATAGTCAAGATTCTTATAAAAAAACTAAGAACCAAGGTCAAAAGTAGTAGAAACCAACACTATGTGCCAATGGACTATCTTCTGGGAATCCATCAAAGTTAAACCCTCTAAACTAAAGAAAAATAAGCTGGTAGGTACTGAAAAAACCTAGTCAACCTTTAGATAAAGTTTCAATTGAGTCAAATTTTGGAATACAGGTTGCAACCAAGCTCTATAACCCATAGCTGGAATCTTAACACCAAAGCTGAACCGCTTGAACTCAACTGTTAAAACCAATCCTATTAATGACTAAGAACCCAAAGTTTGAAATCTATCATAACCTTTAAGCTGCCCTTCAAAGATCCAAATACAACACTTGATCCAATAAATCTTTACCAAAGCCAAATGCCCAAATCAACCTCATTATAAAAAATCTTGCATATACCCAATAGTTCTCGCATGAGTCAAAATTGAAATATTTTTGAAGAGCACAATCACAACTGAGGAAAATCACATGATAAAGATACGAGCAATCAAATACCAATCCGCTAAGGTCATGATACATCAAGGAATAGCCAAGAACTCACCAAGGCTACAAAAATACTAATGGTAGCCAAATCCTACACAACTTAGAAAAGTTACTATCTTATCCTGAATATGGTCAACCAATACCCAATCCATGGTGACGAATACTCTCTCCCAAAATATGTCCACTTTGGTTACCGACCATGATATACAAACACATACTACCAAACATAAGATCCCATGAAGTTATACTAGGCCGAATAAACACTGAAGATGAGGAATTTTTGAATTACCCATGACTCAACTCAACTGAATTAGGAACCACATCAAAGGAAAAATGGAGTACTCATCTTAACACCAATACCACTATCAAGTCTCTCACCCAAAAATAAACCAAAAAAAAAATAAAAAAATTAAACCTTACACTTTTCAACATCAAGGTCAAGACCACTACCAGGAGATGAGCTATCCTAATTAGTAGAACAAACCTCGAATTTATCAATCTCAGGAATGGGCCAAAGAAAAAGATAGCCAATGCTAAAATCTTAGTAGGTGTCAATCGATAATAGAATGTATCTAGATAACTGATGCCATATCATCCAAAATATATAGAACCAGAAAAGCAAGCCTTAGATTTTTCCACATCAAAAAGGGGAAATAAAACCAAATTACCAACTTTAAAACCACAACAAAGCCTTGGAAGGCCAAACATAACTTCACTACCTCTCAATAATTTATCTAAATTTGATAATCGAGAAGGAAAACAACCAACCTAACCTCACCAAAAAAGAGAAAATAGACCCACCGAGTTAGCTATCTAATCCAACGAATGGGAATCGTGAGGAAAATGATTCCAACTAGATTATGCTAATCTAGCTATCTATAAATTAAGAATCAATAAAAATTGAGATAATAACCATAACATCATAACATAAGGTGCAAGAGGAACCAAACATAGAAAACATAACCACTACCATCTAAGGTCATAACATGGCCATAATGCAAATGAAAGAGACTCTTAACCTAAATGATACATCCCAAGGGAAAACCATACTGATCGAATACTAAAACAAATCATCTACGAAGTAGTTATATATGCATAAGGATCTACATGAAAGATATAACAACCATTATGGAACATCAAGGCATAAAATCATTGATGGGTATGAAAACCCTAACTTAACTCAAACAGAGCTAAAGGTAAGAAAAAAGAAGAGCATATCACAATGAAGAATCTGAAGTCATAATCTTGACATGCCTAAAGGAGTACGAACTTGAATATATCTAAAACTGAACTGGCATCTCAATAACTAATTGAGGCACTAGGTGCATTACCTCTAACTGAAGGTGCTACAACACTAAGAAAACTATATGTCTGTTCTAATTGACTAATAACCCCTCACTATGGGCACTCTCTGGACTAATAACCAGTATCTTTCCAATCGTAACAAACCCCTAAAGCTTAAACTTGGCAAAAATATGAGCAGTCCCCAACTGGCTGGACAACTGATGCTTGAGACACTCTCTACTGAAGTGATCATCCTTTGGAGCTCTAGGCTGGCAAATAATATGTCTGACCTTGTCTGAATAACCAACTCATGTTTGGGGCACTCTAGACCACTAACCAACCTCTCCATATTCCAAATATACCCCTTGGACTCTCTGGTGTATAGAACCCGCTGATCTAGAATGGTCACCATGGCCCAAAGATCTATACTGAATGCTCTGTAGTGTCTGATGAGAAATCTGCTCACTGTGATAGCCACGACTGATCTAAGATCTACTTATAGTCTGTGATGCTAATTGTTCGAGATTGGTAGGCTGCAAGTGATGTTGACCCCTACTAGGAGGATCCCTACTCCTAAATGGAACACTAATAACACTATACTGATTACATGGCTCTCTATAGCCCTTGCTAATCAACAACTTTAGGGAAAGAAAAGTTAGTCGCTATCAATTGCTTTATCACCAAGCAAAGTGGCAAAGTCAATCCTCTGACAAATCCAAGCACCAACTCATGCTTTAAAGGATATATTATAATGGTATGTCTGACCCACTTGAGAAACCTAATCTCATACTCTGAAATAGATAGAGAACCCTGCTAAACACCAAAAATCCAACTCTGGTCTGAGAACTACTCAATGTACCAAACATCATCTCTGGCTATGAAATATCACTAAAATGCTTAGAATATCTAATGCTGAAGTCATAAGAATTGATGTGGTCACAAACTTTACTGGAGCCTGGGTTGGTCCCATAACCTCTAGATGATGCTAAAGATCCTCGATATCCATTTCTAACTCCCTACCGACGCTGAGCTAAAACCCTAGAAACACATGTGAAAGTCTTATCTGCATCTATCAATAACCTCGTGCCATCCATCTGGGAAAGTGTGGAGTCATAGAAAGTACTAGAGATTCATAAAAATATACACATGATAAGGAGTCAAGAGTAGAATTTTCTAAGAATGTCCTTTAGCCTTTTGAAGATAGGATATAGACGTCTCCATATCAATCTAGAGGACTCTACTAGATATTTAACTCTTGTACCAACACACTGGTAAACCTATCTCTGATTTCAACTTAACACAACCCAATTTCTCAAGTCATGATGACACTTATTATAACCCATCAGTCGGTAAACCAACTTATAATTCAAATTAGCTAGTAACGGACTATCAAAAAGAAATGAAAGAAATAATGGAAACTAATCAAATAAAGAGACTAATATAGATTAAAAACTCAAGACCTGGTGAAGTTAGTACAAGATCTTATAATATAATCAGAGTATAAATTGAGAAAACAAATTATTTTCTATAAAAGAAAAAAAGTAAACAAATTATGAAATTTTGACCAATTATAAAAAGGTTTTAATTTTTATGAGAAAAATTGTTTTTTCATGTTGAGGAGAATTTCTTTAACACAAATAAGCCACTTTAGAACATGAACAAAATAAAATGCCATTTTTGAGTTTTCAAAGACTTGTTCTAATGGAAAATATAAAACAACTTACTTTTATTAACCTAAGAAATTAGACTATATGATGAATAATCAAGAAAGAAAAATATAAAGATAGAACAAAATGATAACTTACAAGGAAAACTTAATTTGCTTTAACCAAATTTAAGAGTTCATTACAACAAATTTACAAATAAATGAATAAAGAAGAGAAGTTCCAGCATCGGGCCCCTGCTTGGCCCATTTCAAATTTGGCCAGCCTTTGGGCCTATTTTTATGGACTTTTCACCCCCTTTTCAGTTATGTATACCAGTTGTATAGAAGCTTCTTTATTTCATATTTTTTTCTGTATACACGATGTATACCAGCTTGAAAATATGTAATCCCAGCTTCCTTCTCCTAGTTTTTACTCTTTTGAGTTTGTATATCAGATTCCAACATCTGTATATAATGTACCCTTGCTGTATATCTTTGTATACAACCTTGATCTTCATGACTTTATTTCATTTTTTGGACTTGGAGGGGGTTCAGACTCAATGAAATTGGACCTCGATGTCCTATCAAAAATGTAAAAGGGAGAAAGAATCTATTTGAGACTCAGATCAATGTCACATGCCACAAAAAAGAAGATAAGAAATAAGTATCTATTCTAAATAAATTTATAATAAAATAACATGAATCATAGCCGAAAAAATCAACCAAGAAACATTAAGAATGTATTTCTATTGAGTTTTGAAAAGGAAATGAACTTGTACGTTTTAAAGAAGCGATCATAGCCAAAGAATATTTCATTTAAAACAAAACACTTGCTTTGCAGGGAGAAATTAGCATCAATACATTACCATATCAGTTGGACTACCAAATGAGCATATCGATAACTTGAAAATTCAAATGAGATACATTCATGAATAAGGACTCAACCATTTCTTTTTTAATCTCTTATATGTCTATTGGTAGAACAAGAGGGAGAAAAGCAAGTATGAACTCCCTTAACAAATTTGAAATCCCACAATTCATGATTTTAATACATATGAAAATAACATGATGAGATCAAGAAAAATAATTCAAAAGATAATGAGTAGATTTCAAAACTAAACACCTATGCAGATCAAATTAGTCAATTTGAGTCTCTATATTTAGATCCAATCGATCCCAATCTCCAACATTTTTATAAATGAATAGCCTTGCAAAACATCTAGAGTTCCAGGCCTTGAACTAACACATAAACATAAAAGTAATACAAACCAAACTTAATAGGGAACCTATAGACTACATCTCATTCAAATCAACATCAAATATGACATATGACACTAAATCCACTCTCATAGTTGTTGGGAGATTCAATGAGAAACAAAAAAAAGAGTAAAACCCAAATGCTTACAGCAACCAAACCATTCCCACAATGAAACGTGGGATTCAACTATCAAAACTATAAAAATACTCAAAAAATACCACAATAACTACAAACAAAATCTTGGAAAAGAGACTAGGATTTTACCTTTTTAGGGAAACAAATCAGAACTATGAGCTCGTTGTGATCTTCCACCACTGGAGGCTTTTTTCTTTTCATCGAGTTTAACTTTTCATCGAAATTGAGTTTTTGAATTCTTGGATTATTAGTTACATGGGGTTAGAGGAATGTTCCCCCAAAATCTTTAATTTTCCCCAAAAAATCCAATCCTCAAACCTTAACCCATACTCCCTATTTACTGAAAAAATGAGGATATTTTTTTTTGGAAGAGGGGGGAGGGGGGAGAGGGGGAATTGAAGAGGCCAAACGGGGATTATAGAGGATTTTTGATAAGATTTTTTTGAAATTCGAATTGAAGGTGAGAGATTTATTTTTTAGCTTGAGAACGATATGAACTTGAACCAAAATAGGGCCAAGTTCATTAGAAAAAATAGGGTGAAAGAGAGTTCTTTAGCACCAATGAAATTCCCACAGCTATGAACCATAATGGTATGACTTGGTATGAATGCTTATTAGGTTTCACAGGTTTAACTATTAGAGAGGCTACCTGACAATATTCTAGAACCCTGTAGGTACAAATTCACGTGTAATTCACATGGGTTTGTACCAATTTTTGAAGAAGAGAGGGAAATTGAATTGAGGGTTGGTCATTGATTTGGTATCGGGTTGAAGTTGGGTTGTAGATACTGATCGTTGTTCGTCATTTGTTTAATATTGTTGGCATTATTGTTTTTGGTTGATGTTGGTGGTGTCATTTTTTGGTTGCCGAATTTTGTTGGTGTTGTTTAATCGAGTAAGGGGGAAGAATAGGATTATTTACGGATTAGGTTGGGTTAGCTATTGGGCCAGTAAGTTGGTTAAAATTAAAGGTGTGTGGGGCTACAAAATACTGTTGGGCCTGTGCAGCTGAGTAATTAATTAAAAGAGGGAAGGGTAAAAATTGGGTCATTTAAAAAATGGACAATAGGTTAGAGTTTTAGCCAATTTATTTAAATTTTAACCAATTCAAAAATCAATTGTCCAACTGCATTTCAAGTGTAACCAATTTGATTTTGACTATGGCCAACTTTAATAAATCATCCAAATTGAATTAAAATTCAAAATAAATTAATAACTGATTTAACCCTGAGTTTCTTGGTATCACAAAATCAAATAATTATTTTTTGATAAATTATTTTAATGACAAAAAGTGTATTTAAAATCAAGATTTACCCATATGAATTGATTTTCAAGATAGTTCTTGATAAAAAAATTATTTATGACAAGATAATTATTTAAGCAACCAAAATTATATGATTTCATATGCATGAATACGGAAACGTATAATTCGTCACTTAAATGACAAACTTTTATCCAAATAAGTATTTTAGAAAGCATTTATCCAAATAATATTTAGAATCAAAGAAACTCAGAATCAAACCTAGTCATGGAGGGAAAAAATTAGTTGTCAATAATTATCGCCTCCCTTTTAGTAGGGTGAATGTCAGTAACCCTAAGCAAAGGGAGTTTGAAGTTCCTAATTTTATCTGATCATAAATTCATCTCTCGAAAGAGGTTAGTTTTCGCACAAGTTTTGTGGAGTTATGGCTGGACCTCAGTATCGGGTTTCCTATATATATAAGATTGCATGAGAATTCATGTAACTTATAGTTCATTAAGTTGAATTTTTAAGCATTATTTTTAAGGAATTCATAAATTATCTCGATTTTTGAGTTTTGGTAAACTAGAAAGGTTGGTAATAAGAGGATTGGGGGGAGATCGGAATGCAATCAAGTTTTCAACACAGATCCCACTCTACATATCTCTGAGACTTAGGAAAATAGACTCCTTATAGTTCGATTCAATCAGTAGAAAAGATAGTTTTTATTTTAGACAATCTTTGGCTTAGGATGCATATTAAGTACGCTAAGATTTGGAAAAGAGGCTTCTAATTATCTCAATTATGAATGTGTCATGCTTTACAATCATACATAAGCTACATGGATATAATTTCCAAGTCACTAGGTATATTTTCCCCTGATTTGAAAGAAGAGGAAGGTAACTTTCATTATGGTTTAGAAATACTCTGAAAGTGAAATCGAAACCAAAATCCCAAAATAACCGCATGCCTTTTGATAAGGATGTGGTTTGATGGTGGTGGAAGTAATTCTTTATCTCATATCCAAAAAGTATGATATTACTCTTTGAACTATGTCCTAGTTTTTAGATAAGAAAAAGTTTCACGTGTTGCATCCTTTTTGGAGTCGTCCATACCGTGGTTTTGGTTTGAGATTTTCATCTTTTCAGATGCTCTTGGTAGCATACATAAGTTACTAACAGATAGATAGTCTTCTGCTGAATTCCGGTGTGAACTATTGTCATCATTTCTTGTTCCTGCTTTTAGAAGACAATGGTTTCCACAATAATATAGGAATAATAACCTTCTCGATTATTGGATATGATGGACCTTTTGCAATTTACTTCTTATTTAAAATGGGGTGGATCATTGGCCACTGGTGATATTTTGGGGTAGAACGGTCCCTGCAACCATTTGTATTTTGTTTGATGTGATAACCCTCTCAGCTATCTACACTTATCTTTTGTATGTGATCTCGGGTAAGCCTTGCCCATATTTTGTATTGATACAACTTATAGCTACCCCTCAAATTGTTAGTCTTTGGATAATCTTGCACATCATTTTATGTTGAATATGAGACTACTTACAAATATCCTTTTAGTTGCTAGATTTTAGGTAATCTTGCACATTATCCAACCTTGGATAAAACATGACTTACAGATATCCCTCAAATTGCTATATCTCAGGTATTCTTGAACATCATCCAACCTTGGATACAATATGGCTTATAAATATCTCTCAGATTGCTAGTATTCAGGTAATCCTACACATAATTAATCTTGGATATGGTGTGGCTTATATAGAACCCTTAGACCTACCAATTTGGTAATTTTGCATATTATCTGATAAGGATTTGGTTATGACTTATGGATAACCTTTGAACCATCGATCTTTGGTTAACCTTGCATAAAATACAGTTAGGATGTTGTTGAGGCTTACAGATGACCTATGGACTATCAACTCACGGATAATCTTTCACACTATCCCATCATAAATATTCTGACTTAGAGATGACCCCTGAACTGTTAATTTCTGTGAGATCTGATATATCGTTTGCTTTTAGATAGCGACTTAAGAACATCACTTTGGATCATGTACTTTTTCAACTTGATATGTTGATGCATTAGATGTTGATTCATAACATGCTGAAATATCCTTGATGTTGGGATACATTGCCTTTTGCAAGGTCAACAGATTTAATTGAGATATCCTCGACACCAAATTATGCTATCTTTGCATGGTGAATGGATATTGGTACTCTGAAGTATCTTTCAAAGCTAGAACTTATTGTATTGCATGGTGAGTGATTACAAAGACTTATTTGAATGGTATAATGGCCCTCTAGGTATGAAATGAAATGGCCCTCTCGACATGGAATGAAATGGCCCTTGGCATGGACCTCGTGATAATGGAATGAAATAATCCTCTTAATAATGGAATGAAATAGCCTTCTCAACAATGGAATAAAATGACCCTCTTGGTGTGACCCTCTTGGCAATAGAATGAAATGGTCCTCTGGGTAATGAATGAAATGCCCCTCTCATCAATGGCATAAAATGGCCCTCTTGGTAATAGAATAAAATAGACATCTTGATAATAGAATAAAATAGCCCTCTCGACATAGGCCTCTCAGCAATGGAATAAAAAATGCAATGGGATATGGTGGAATACAATAAAGCACAATGGAATATAACAGAATGTAATGGAATAAAATGCTATGTGATGGAATGTAATAGTATGCAATGGAATGTAATGGGATGCAATGAACCTCTTAGCAGTTTGAAGAGAAGCTTCACCTAAGTATATTTATCAGTATGTTGGTTTTCTACATGTACTTGTACTTAAAGGTAGATGGTTTGTAGACATAATGTCTCTCTCACTGGTGACCACAATCAAGCTTAACGAAAGTTTAAATGACAAATACTCAATATCATAATCCTAATGACTTTGTCTACATTAATCTTCTCTTTTTGAGGGAGTATCTATGCAACAAGTCCACCAGATGACAAATAGGTTAAATCCCTTTATGGGGACCGCTCGAATACCATTTGCTTCGCCTTATGGAAAATTTGAGGAGGACTTTTCTGCTCTTTTTCCTATTAAATGATCATTTTTATTGTGTCCTTATTGCTCTAATTTCCTTTATTGTACCTATGCTCGAGGTAAATATTTGGTATACATAGAGTCGTTTTTGCTAGCAGCTACTTTAGAAATGTTTGGAATAAAATATTCATAATGAGGATAAAACACCTTTGTTTGCCATTCGTAGTCTCTTGAATGATATAGACAAGTCAAAAGGTCCTTCATAAATAGGTAATTGAACCTGTCTTTGGGCCTATACAAAAATATCGTTCTTGAGCATTATATGCTTTGGTGTGGTTCCAAATTCGCTTGGGGGAATTTTGAAGACGACCCCCATTTTTGCATTGATCCTTGAATCTACAATTTTTTTTTTAGTTTTGGATGAAACTACTTTGTGTTGACCTCCTTTGATCTTTGGTATGCTTCTTGCCATCTTTTGAGTGCTCCATCATGTTTGGTCTTCCACATTGACTCCCCGTTTTTAATATATTTTAGAAAAAAACTAGTTAAGTATAAAATGTCTATATATTTTCAAAAAATATTTTTCGTTTTTGAAAACTTAGGTTCAAAAAATTTGTGTAAAACTTTTAGGAAATCTCTGGCAGCCATGTCATGTGCTAGCTCAACGAATATATCTCGCTTGAGGTCTAACTATATCTGACATTTGATGGAGGATTTTTGGAAAGTCATTGTCATCACTGAGGAGTTCTATGACATAGCTTCATAAAAGTTCTGTCATAGCTGGAGATTTAGTCTATCTAGACTTTGTTACAGCTGGTGATTTTTGAAGTTTGGCTTCGACCTTCTGGTTTGGGAATTTGGAAATCATTCCAATATGTTAGTACAAATTTTGAGGAACTCCTCAAAATTTCTACCCCAATTTGATACTGTTTGAGATAACCTTGACTTGCAAGAATCCCGAGTGGTCTTCAACATGACATTCTTCTTTGAAATTTTTGAGATTCCTTCTCATAAATTTTGCCCACTTTCCATTTCCTGGGGTGATATGATTGATCCATTGGGGAACTTACATATATCATAGAAGTAGGAATCAGGTCAAATATAGTTTAGGACTATGCTAGAGCGATATGGAAAAATATAAAGGGTTGACAGAGGCTGACATAGGCTGCCTATGTATCTCATACTTGAGAATTCAAGTCTTCACATAGTTCATACATAAAAAGGAAGGATAAATTTTCCTAATGGGTTGATCAAAGCTAACATAGTCCACCTACATATCTCATTCTTGAGAATTTAGGTCAAACATAGTTTGTACATAAAAAGGAAAGGATTTTAAGAAATTAGAAATCACAAAAATGATTACATTCATAAACGTGCAAATGCAAACAAATAAAGGAAACCCAAGAGAAAAGACTATCTTCAGACATAGTATCTCTTCACCATATCGGAGTTGATTAGTTTGTTCCACTCTTGACCGTCCATCTCAGATAGGATCAAAGCTCCGCTGAATAGTACTTTTCAAACTATATATGACCCTTTCTAATTTAGAGAGAACTTGCCTTTTTACTCTTCTTGATGTGGGAATATGCGTTTGAGAACTAACTTCCTAATTTTGAACATTCGAGCTTTCATCTTCTTGTTAAAGACATAGATCATTCATTGTTAGAACACTTGGCCATAGAATATGGCAACCATTCTTTATTCATCGATTAATATGAGTTTTTCATAATGAGCTCAAACCCATTCCTCGTTACTTCATTTATCTTTTTAAATAATCCTCAAAGAAGGTATCTCAACTTTGACAGGTATCCCAACTTCATTTACATAGACCAATAGATAAGGAGTTTCCCTCAATTGAGGTTTTGATCATTGTACGATACCCTAAAAGAGCATAAGGCAATATCTCATGCCAGGATTTGTCATTTTCAACCATTTCTCTTAAAATCTTCTTGATGTTTTTATTATATACTTCCACAACTTTATTCATTTGTGGGTGGTATGAGGTCAAGTTACGATGAACAATCTTGAATTGTTCACAAATCTCATTCATCAAGTGACTGTCCAAGTTACCCTGTTACCAGTAATAATTGATTTTGATACTCCAAATCTATAAATCAAGTTGTTCTTGAAAAAATTTGTAACTATTGTCTTGTTTATGGCTCTATAAGAGGTAGCTTCTACCCATTTGGTGAAATAATCAATAACAATCAAGATGAACCTATGTCTATTTAATACTGGTGGCTTCATTGGTTCGATAATATCCATAACCCAAGCTACAAAAAGCCAAGGTAAACTCCTTGCATAAAGCTTATGTGGAGGCATCTGAATCAAATATCTATGTATCTAACATATTGAGTACTTCTGTACATACTTGCTATAGTCACTTTCCATAGTCATCCAAAAGTAACCAGTTCTCAGAATGTTTTAGTGAGAGAAAACCCACTCATATAGGGACCACATACTCCAACATATATTTATACTAGTAATTTCATAGATTCTGCAACATCAACACATCTTAGAAACTCCTATAAGGGATTTCCCTGCTTGGGAAATAATTCTTTGGCAAATATCAAATTGTCTTTTTATGGTTGTTGTTGGCCTACTCAAGATATGCTGAAGATTCTAAATACCTCTTAATGGCAAAGTACCATGGCTTTCCATTAGATTCTGCTTCAACATATGCAAAATATGATGGTTGTTCCTTCAAGTTTATTTCCAAAAAATTGATATAACTTTTATCTGGCATTGCATCATGGAGGATATAACATCCGAAACATCAAAAAACTTATTTTGTATCCTCAGGATATGTATAAAGTCAATTTCCATTAATTTTCCACATAAATCCTATACCAGTTCAGCGTAAGGGGTAATCTTGGAGTTCTTCACAGCCTATTCTCCCCGCACTTGGTGGATTAACAAGTTTGAGTCTCTATTTACTAACAATTCTCGAACACCTATGTCAAGTGCTAACTTGATTCCTAAGATGCAAGCTTCAAATTCATCCATGTCATCCTCTGGATAACGACAGTCTCTACAGTAAATTCTTTTTTGGGTAGTGCATATATACATGAGTCGGGTCAATCATCACCATAGATATGGGCCTTTCATTGGCCCTTAAAGCTGCCACGACTTTCTCAATATATTCTACTCTTTTTATCTTCTTGGTCTTTTTTGAATCAATCTTAGTGATAGTCTTTCTTGCTACCCATTCGTCATCTATTTTGATCATATTAACCATAGTTCCCCCATAATTAGGAAATAGAGTAATTTTGATACTTGGTGTTGGTGCCTAAAGAGTACTGACTATCAATCAAGTCTTAGATCTTATATTTCATATTAATGTAATGTTTGGTACTGTGATCGGATTCTCTTTAATGGTAACACCCTCAAAATCTCGAGTATGTTATTTTTAGCTTTCCCATGCTTGAAATATTGATTTTTAACTTAAATTATGTTCGGGGATATTAAAAGGGTAACTCGAAAGAATTTTAGAATTTTCAGATGAGGTTTTGGGTGGTTTGGGTCACGGAGGTAGTGCACCTCTGCGATATTGGCATATCACAAAGTCTAGTCTCTATGATAGCCTCCATGTCACAAAGTCTAGGTCTCTGCGATAGGGTTTACGACATGGAAGATAGTCTCTGTGCTGAGGTTCGTGCCATGGACCTGTGTTATTTTGTGGCTGTTTTATTTAATTAAAAAGGGATAAGCATGGGTCCTTTAACTTATAAATGACCCTTAGGCACTATGTAAACCTATTATCATAGATTTTTACGATGCTAAGGCTATTGTTTCACTTCCAAAGTCCTCTCTCTCAAATTTCCCTTTTCAAGCCAAAGCCAGGGTTTAAGATGGTGATCATCTAGGGTTCTTAGGATATTGTTTTCTTTATGTTCTTGGAAATTAAGGCATGTATCTCTTTTCAAAGAATTTATATTTTCTCAATGGCATAAATTGATTATTAATGCATGGTTTTGATATAATTGAGAGCTTTTGACATGATTGGTCATTAAATTGATTTTTCCATGTTTTATTATGCAATTTTTATGTTTATTAATGATTTTAAACATTGTGGAATGCATGGAAATGGTAACTAAACCGAGGGGCATGATTAAACCCCAATTTGATGATTTTGCCTTGACATATGGTTTTGGAAATTATGTTCCCTCAACCTGTTTGTGAAATTGACATTGAACATGATTTTGTCAAATAGTTTGAATTTCTCACTTGTACTAATGCATTGTCATAAGAAGAATAATGGAGTATAAGTGGATTTTTAAAGGCTTTGGTGTCCATGAATTAATTTTGAATTAGAACCTTGAGGTTTGGTTGGTTAAATGGGTTTGAGTCCTAAATGATAAATTACTTGGATGTGTTTTGGGCTAGAGTCTCAGTTGGCTAAATATTTTACATGACATGATGATATTATCTTGCAAGTGATTCTCATATGATGATACCAATGGGTTGCCTTGATGCATAATTGGTTTAATAAAATAGGATTGTGTGTTAACTATTTTAATTAGGCTTAGAAGAGGGTTGTGTAGCTAACTGTGAAAGTGGAGGTCCTGAGGGACCAATACTAGAAATCGTGTTTGCCAACGCAGGGGTCAAAATGGCTTGGGGTTTGAATCCCCTTGCTTATGAATAAGTGGTTAGAGTCCACCTTATTATTATTATGTGATTGGGAGGTTCGAGTCCCACATATCACATTACATGATCAGGTATTTAAGTCACCTTAGTATATGTTAGGAGGTTTGAGTCCCTCGTGCATATATATGAAATTATTCTTTAGTTTCTGTGGCTACACACATTGACGCTTGACCAAGGAGTGAGTATGGGGCCCATATATCCCGTGGGTACTATTATATGATGGTTAAGCTACACAACCAAGGTTAAGTTCTTAAATATTCATGATCAACTTTGTTCCTTACCCCGACATATGATATATATGTTTATATGTATTTGCATTGGTTTTTAATGGTTTCTGTATTATGGTTCATTGGCATTATTTTATCCTTTATCCCTCAGTTACATGCTAGTGCTCCATCGCTAACCATCTTCAGACGCTGTATCCCCATGCAATGCTGGATCCGAAGGAAAGTCTACCTTTCCTACGCAGTGATCAGGTGTTCATGGTTAGTTCGTGAGTTGACTTTAAGTGGTGAGCTTCTATCCTTTGGAATACTTTATTTCATGTTTTGTTTCTTATGTCCTAGACTTTATTTTATATTTATTTTGGCTATGGTCGGGGGCATGTACCGACACTTTATTGGTACTTAATTTTTGTTAGAAGCTTTATGGATACTGTGGACTCGGGTATTGTGGATGTTTTCGGATGTTGATCTAATATAGATTCCTTTTTGATTTCTTATTACCTTTTGTCTTATATTGGTAGTCATAAGATACTAGGTGTTCTTAGCTATATTGGAATAGGTTCAGGGGGCGGTCTCCGGTCCTCGGTGGACTTAGAATGCCCATTATGGCCAGTCCTTAGTTTGAGTCATGACAAAGTTTCTATTAGAGCCTAGGTTTTGGTATCATAGGGTGTGATGTGCGAGGTGATGCTAACACATTTGAGGCTTTTAGCTGAGAATAATTGCAAAGTCTTAAGCAACTTTTTTCGTTTTTGATTGTTTTATCTTTGATTTTGCAGTAGAAGCCAAGATGCATGAGAACCAACAAGGATGAAAGCAAAAGAGTTGAAATCGGAAGCAAATAGAAGAGAAGTGTGGCTGACGACATTCCTGATAAGTCATCAGCCCTGTGATAAGTTATTAGCTTCATTGTCAACCTTAGACAGAGAATGGACCTTTGCTGAAAGTTGTGACGACATTTCCTGATAAGCCGTCAAAGAGTTGATAGAACATAAAAGTTGCCGTCAGCCTAAGGTAGAACATGGGAGCTGAGGTAGAGAAGTGACGACATCCGTGATAAGTCATCAAAGATCTGATAGGTCATCACATTTTGTCGTCAGCCTTAAGCAGGAAGTGCTAAAACTGAAGAAGGAGCTGACGACATTTGTGATAAGTCGTCAGGCTCCTGATAAGTTGTCACGAATTTCATCGCCTAATTCGAGGAATTATTAAACTCTGTGATTTTGTTTTCTTATTTAGGCTAAACTATTTAAAGTCTTGTTTTGGGTTTTCTAAGGGGTTCCAAACATCTTTTGGAGACACGTATTTTGTTACTTTTCTCTCTTGTTTCTTGGCTTGAAAAACGATTAACTTTGAAGAGATTTCCATCAATACTTTGGGGATTACTATTTTGATCTAATATGAGAATCACTAGTTATTATTTATCTTGTGGTAAGTTTATCTTTCAAATTATGAATTCATCTAGTTGTTTCGATCATTACATCATGAGTGGCTAAACCCATCTAACCCGAATTATGAGATCTATGGGTTAAGTTTTGGTAAGATGCTAAGTGTTTATGATTCAAAAGGTAATAGGACTCCTTGATAATTCCAAGATTTTAATCATTGTCTATTGTTTGCAAACAATAGATAGCACCTGCTTTGATTTGCTTGAGATAACAAATCAAATACAGTAGGAAGTGAATTATTGACAGGGACTTAGAAGCACTAAAAACTTCCATTTAATAATTGATACTGTAACAAGATTGATTAACCTGAGGTAAAGTCTGGTCGGTGAATATAAATTCCCTAAGTTAGAGTGGATTAGGTAATTAAATTCTTAAGTAGGTCGAGAGACATTTAGGCATAACTTCGATAAAGGCAATCTGTTGTTCCTACCTATCGTGAGAATCTTGAATCACTATTATCATCTATCATGTACCAAAACCCATAGTGAACATGATTCTGGTTTTCCATAAACTCTTGATTACAAACACTGAAACCAAAGTAACCAACAATTATTTGCTCATCTCCAAAACCCCCATTTTATCTTTTTGTATCATTTGTTTGAATTCAACTTATAGCTATAGTTTCCTATTAGTTTAATCGCCACTCATATTATTCCCTGTGGATTCAACCCCGACTCCAAAAGTTGGGTAAATATATTGACGACGACCTCCTTGATCTAAATTGACGTGTAAGTTAAGCGTTATCAAAAATGGTGCCGTTACCGGGGAAAAAATTGGCATATTGAGTTGGTTTGGAATTCTAGCCTACTTGCTTGAATTCAGACTTGTAAATATTTGCTTTAGTTTACTTTTATTTCTTGTGTTAGGTAGATTTTTATTTTAGTTTACTTACTACTATGGCATCATGGAATGAACATGATCTTGGTGGTTGGAAATCTTATCTTGATGATCTATGTCCATATTGTGATGGACCTCACTTTTGGCAAGACTGTAGATATGCTCCCCGAAGAGAGATGTGTGCACCATCTCTATCCTATCGGGAGCATGATTATTCTATTTATGGTAGTCAAGATGGACATTTGAGTGATTGCCCAAATGCCCCCTCCCTCCATTGTGCTAACCCAAATTCTAGTTCTTTTTATGATTTTGATAGGTTTTTTGGTCAAGAAAAGGAAGAACGAAGCACCAGAAAGAGTGTCATTGAAGCTATTCTTCAACTAATATTGGATCATATGGACACAACGAATGATATCATATGTGATATACATCAAGACATTAGGGCATTTAACAAGGAAAGAGAAAGGATAGGGGAGATGGATATCGAGGTCAATCATCCAAAACACTCTTCTACATTATGTTTAGATGATATCTTGTCTGTGGAATCATTTAGACTAATCAAAGAGTGTGAATATGAGGAGCAAAAATCCTATACTGATGATGAGCTTGATGTTGATCAACCCTTGGAGATTTCCCAACCAACCGAACCTACCATGAGGGATGATGCCAAGATTGGGGAAATGGTGCTAGAGGTAAAAGAAGAAATCAAGCACAATCCTTGTGAAGACTCTAGTCCATTTCAGGGTAAAGATACTAATAGGGATGCGACTCTGAAAGTAAGAGTTAGTCCTCATTCGAACCACTTTTCAACATTATGCCTAGTGGATGTGATGAAAGTTGAATCACCCAAGCAAATCATGAATTTTGAAAATAAGAAGAAAAATTCTTACATTTTGGAGTTTATCTTTCCAAAAGGGTATACCACAACCCCAATCCTATAAGCCAAGAAGCCTAAAGATCGATGTCTATTTAGTATTTTTTTAAGATCCTCACTACTTCCCAATGAGCCCACACAAAAGTTTGATGTAAAATTAGGCAAGCGGTTTAAGTCTTCGAAGTGGCGTGATAGAACATTCCTTTTCATGCCCTCACCTTTGCCTAAAGGACCTAAAAGAAGTAAAGATCGAGAGATGGGCCGACAATTCAAATTGTCTAAGTGAAGGGATAAAGAATGACTGAATGATGTCGTGCTGCGACACTAAATTAGGCATTTCTTTAGAGGCAATCCAAGGTATTTTGTTGTTTGTATTCGTTTTATGTGATTGACATCAGATCTTCGGACCTGTGGTGCTACAGGTATGTTTCTAACTATTTTGTGTTGGTTTGACGCATTAGGAATAATGTATGGTTATAAGTTGAGGGTGGGACTACTTGTGGGAGTTGATGTCCTTTTAGGGTTTTGTTGCCATACCTCTTTTCCCCGGAGTGTTGTTCCTAGTAGAGCCGGCATGTTTAGGCATATTGTGATTTGTTGTAAATTATTGTAGTTGACTAGGAGAAATACAAGTACCTTAGGCAGTTAACATGTTTTGTTGATTTTTGAACACCTCTCTAATGGTCTGTTTTATAACTGTGTGATATGCATTTATGTATGACCACTGTGCATCTTGTTATGGCATTAGTACTAGTGACATGATAACCATTGCTAAACAATTGCATAAACCGAATGGGTAGTAGCTTGTGATGTACCTTTGTTCTATGTGTGTGTGAGATACTACCTAGTTCCCATTGTGTGTTAAATCAAGAACTTGCTCGGTTGGTCTTGCCTTGGTTATAGGATAGAGGTTAGGAAAGGATCATAGGCCGTTGTTGATATTAGTCCACTTTTAGCCTAAATGACCTTCCTTGTATGCATAATATCCCTTGATCCCTATTTTGAGCCTGAATAGCCTATTTCTTTTTGTGATACCTATCACTATCCTATTGTTATATCATAATGAACCTGTTTTAGCCCTGGTCCTTTTTGGACACTGTGTACCTTAACTTAGGCAAATGGCCTAAGTTGAGGGTGGCTATCATAGGGGTGCGTGGTGTAAAATGAGTATGAAGAAAAGTAGAATAAAAGAAAAGAATAAAAAGCTGGGTGCGGTGGAAAAGAGAAAGAAAAGAAAAGTTGTGAAAAAAAGAAATGATTGTCAAAAGAACCGCACCCATCCTGAATAAGTGTGATGAAGAAAAGAGAAGAGTAAAAAAAGGTAAATGAGTGAGACCCCAAAAGCAAGTGCTGTGTAAAGGAGGCTTAGTCACTTTAAATATCATCGATTATCATACCAACCCCTAGAATACATTACAAGCCAAAGAGAAAACCTATAGTGATCCTAGCTAACCTGTCTGAAGATCTTGGTAATGAAAATAAGGGTAAGCCTATGGTATTTGGCATATATTGATTGGAACTTCATTCTGAGAGTGAGTGTCTTGTGATTGTCCCCATGGTTATATATTTGATGTCTAATATGAGAAATGGGGTATTTCTTTGTAGTGAGGGCACACTGGTTACATCGCTAGTTACTGACTTATTTGGATAGTGTAAACTTGATGCATGCATAGTTGTGTTGCTGAGTTGGTGCCATATCTTGATTCCTGTGTGTTGCATTGGTGTTCTTCAATAATATACACAGTTGTTCTTGAATTGATTGACCTTGGAGATGGTGAAGATGTTTGAGATGATATAGATGATTGACTGCCAAATGTACTTTGTATTCTCTTAGTTGTGTTTGAGTTGCTTGAGGACAAGCAATTGTTTTATGTTGAGGGTGTTGATGTGTGAGCTGATTCCAACATATTTGAGGCTTTTAACTGAGAATAATTGCAAAGTCTTAAGAAACTTTTGTAATTTTTTATTGTTTTATCTTTGATTTTGCAGTAGAAGCCAAGATGTATGAGAACTAACAAGGATAGAAGTAAAAGAGTTGAAATCGGAAGCAAATAGAAGAGAAGTGTGGCTGACGACATTCCTAATAAGTCATCATCCCTGTGATAAGTTATCATCTTTATCGTCAGCCTTAGATAGAAAATGGACCTCAGCTGAAAGTTATGACAACATTTCCTGATAAGCCGTCAAAGAGTTGATAGGATGTTAAAGTTGCCGTCAGCCTAAGGCAGAACATGGGAGCTGAGGTAGAGAAGTGATTATATTCGTAATAAGTCGTCAAAGATCTGATAGGTCATCATATTTTGTCGTCAGCCTTAAGAAGGAAGTGCTAAAACTGAAGAAGGAGCTGATGACATTTGTGATAAGTCGTCAGGCTCCTGATAAGTTTTCACGAATATCATTGCCTAATTCGAGGATTTATTAAACTCTGTGATTTTTTTTCCTTATTTAGGCTAAATTATTTAAAGTCTTGTTTAGGGTTTTCTAAGGGGTTCCGAACATCTTTTGGAGACACGTATTTTGTTACTTTTCTCTCTAGTTTCTTGGCTTGAAAAACAATTAACTTTGAAGAGATTTCCATCAATACTTTGGGGATTCCTATTGTGATCTAATCTGATAATCACTAGTTATTATTTATCTTGTAGTAAGTTTATCTTTCAAATTATGAATTCATCTAGTTGTTTCGATCATTACATCATGAGTGGCTAAACCCCTCTAACCCAAATTCTGGGATCTATGGGTTAAGTTTTGGTAAGATGATAAGTGTTTATGATTCAAAAGGTAATAGGACTCCTTGATAATTCCAAGATTTTAATCATTGTCTATTGTTTGCAAAAAATAGATAGCACCTGCTTTGATTTGCTTGAGATAAGAAATCAAATACAGTAGGAAGTGAATTATTGACAGGGACTTGGAAGCACTAAAAACTTCCATTTAAAGAAAATCTATTGTTCCTACCTATCGTGAGAATCTTGAATCATTATTAGCATCTGTTAAGTACCAAAACCTATAGTGAACATAATTCTGGTTAACCATAAACTCTTGATTACAAACACTGAAACCAAAGTGACCAACAATTATTTGCTAATCTCCAAAACCCCCATTTTATGTTTTCGTATCATCTATTTGAATTCAACTTGTAGCTATAGTTTCAAATTAGTTTAATCGCCACTCACATTATTCCCTGTGGATTCAACCCCGACTCCAAAAGTTGGATAAATATATTGACGAAGACCGCCTTGCACTAAATTAACGTGTAAGTTGAGCGTTATCAGGGTGTCAACAATGTCGTGTCATGTAGAGTCCCCTTTATGGGTGTGTATCATGCCACACTTATAAGAGAGAGGCTACGAGGCATTTAGGAATGTTTTTCTTTCTTGTTGTCTAATTTTTTGGCTAGAGTCTAAGGTCCTTGATTCCTCTAAGTCCCATTTATTTGCCTTTCAGATCATGACTACCAGATGATCTAAATCTCTTGGAAACTCATCTATCCGACCTGAGGACAATGTGGATGGAATTTCTTCTACTCCTGGGTATAGATCCAGTCTAGGGTCGCTGCTTCTGATTGTTCCCGTGGAGTTCCACCTGCATCCACTGATCTTTCTCCAGCTGGTGGCACTCATACTCATCCACCTCAGGGAGATATTACTAATGATGTTTTTTCAATCCATTCATTTTTTGACTCATATAGTAACATCTCAGTCACGTCAGACAGGTTCTGCTGGTGTTATTGAGAGTTTAATTGAGGCCACTAGAGTTGGAAAGTTTATGAGGTTGAGCCCTAAAATTTTCACTGGTACTAAGGTTGAGGAGGATCCTCAAGGTTTTATAGATGAGATAGAGAAGAACTCTGGGTTATGCATGCTACCAATGTAGAGGGTGTGGAGTTCGCTGCTTATCAGTTAAAGGATATAATGTACCAATGGTATGAAGAGTGGAACAACTTAGGAGTGATGATACTGAGTCTACTTTATGGGATGACTTCTCTAGTACTTTTCTTGACTGCTTCTTTTCCCAGGAGTTAAGGGAGGCAAAAACAGAGTAGTTCATAAATTTAAAGTAGGGCAGGATGATAGTGAAAGAGTATGCTTAAAATTCCACCAGTTGTCATGATATGCTCCTGAGCTAGTGTATAGCATGAAGGATAGAATAAGGAAATTTTCTTTTGGTCTGTCTTATGATTTGATTTATGAGAGCAAGGATTCATTGTTGAACAAGGATATAGACATCTCTCAACTGGTAGTATATATACAGTAGGTTGAAGAGGAAAAGAAGAAGCAACCAGATATGGTGGTGAGGCAGAGTAAGAAGTTTTCATATTCAAATCAGGATGGAGGTCAGCAGTAGAGTGGTAGAGATAGTGGAAAGTTGTTTAAGAAGAAGAAGAACTTGGTAAGATATATTCACCATTTTCCTAATCTTGGAGTTCGTCTCTTAGATTTTGAGGATGGTGGTGTGTTTATGCAAGAAGTGGTAAAGTTATCTCTTCCTATTTAGGTGATGGAGAAATAAGTGTTGGATCCTATCTTGATTCAAATCAAAGATGATGTGGGTAGGCAAAAGGTGATGGCTTTTGATATTGGTGGTGATGGTACTTTGAGGTACCAAAGGAGGTTATGTGTTCCTAATGTAGATGGGTTGCGTGGTAGGATTTTGGCTAAAGCTTGTGAGTCACGTTATTCGGTTCATCTTGGTTCGACGAAGATGTACCATGACCTTAAGGAGATCTATTGGTGGAATAACATGAAGAAAGATATAGCTAATTTTGTGGCAAGTGCATGGCATGTCAGCAAGTGAAAGTGGAGTACTTGAGGCTTATATAGAAGTGGGAAGTGATAAATATGGATTTTATTACCGGTATTCCACGATCTTGGAATCAGTTTGATTCTATTTGGCTCATCATGGATTGGATTGCAAAGTCTGCTCATTCTTGCCGGTAAAGGCTAACTATTCTACAGAGTATTATGGAAGATTATTTATTCAGTATTGGATTGGATTGCAAAGTCTGCTCATTCTTGCCGGTAAAGGCTAACTATTCTACAGAGTATTATGCAAGATTATTTATTCAGGAGATCGTGAAGTTGCATGGTTCCCCAGTTTTCATTATTTTGGATTATGGTACTCAGTTCTCATCTTATTATTTGCGGTCGTTTCAGCGAGGTTTCGGGTACTAATGGATAGATAAAAAGAAAGGACCATTCAAACTTTAGAGGATATGCTTTGGGATTGCGTAATTGACTGTGGTGGTAGTTGGGTTGACCACTTACCTTCGGTAGAGTTTTTGTACAACCATAGCTATCACTCTAGTATTTATCTGGCTCTGTTTGAGGCATTACATAGTAGGAGGCGTATATTTTCTATTAGGTGGTTCGAAGTTGGTAGGCAAGGTTGTTCGGTCCCGATTTAGTTCATTAAGCTATGGAGAAGGTGAAGGTAATTCAGGAAAGGCTTAAGACTTCCCAAAGTCTCCAAAAGTCACCTATTGACGTGAGGCAAAGAGAGTTGGAGTTCAGTGTAGGTGATTTGGTATTAGTAAAAGTGTCTACCATGAAAGGGAGTGATGTATTTTGGAAAGAAAGGGAAGCTCAGTCCTCGTTATGTTGGTCCTTATTTGATTTTGAAGAGAGAGGGAAATGTTTCTTTTGAGTTAGAATTTCCTGAGAGTTTGGGTTTTATTCACCTTGTGTTTCATGTATCCATGATGAGGAAATGCATGGATTATCCTTCCTTGGTGGTGCCTATTGAGAATGTTGGCATCTCGGATTCCCTATTTTATGAAGAGGTCCCGGTAGAGATCTTAGATAGATAAGTTCGTAGATTGTAGACTAAAGATGTATCATTGGTAAAGGTTCTTCGGAGGAATTATAAAGTGGAAGAAGCCACTTGGTAAGTGGAAGAGGATATGAAGGATAAGTATCCATTTCTATTCCATGTGATGGATGAAGATGCTTGAGGTATGAATTCTATTCTTCCTTGTTATTATCTGGGTTCGTCTTTTGATTTTAGTGTAATATTGCTATTCTCGTGCAAAATATGTTCGACATCATCATTCGAGGATGAATGATCCTAAGGTTGGGGGGAGGGGGGGAGGGCATAATGTAACACCCTCAAAATCTTGGGTAGTTTATTTTTAGCCTTCCCATGCTTGAAACATTGATTTTTGACTGAAATTATGTCCGAGGATGTTAAAAGGGTGACTCAAAAGAGTTTTGGAATTTTTGAATAGAGGTCAGAGTGGTTTTGGGTCGTGGAGGAAGTACGCCTCCGCGATATTGGTGTGTCACGGAGGCTAGTCTCCGCAGTAGCCTCCGTGTCATAGAGGTTGGGTCTCCGCGATAGGGTTCGCGGTACAGAGGATAACCTTCACGATGAGGTTTGTACCATGAACATGTGTTATTTTGCGGTTGTTTTGTTTAGTTAAAAGGTGGTGAGGGGAAATGGGGTCCTTTCACTTATAAATGACCCTTAGGCACTATATAAACCAATTCTCATCAGTTCTTACGATGCTAAGGCTATTGCTTTACTTCTAAAGTCCTCTCTCTCAAATTTCTCTTTTCAAGTCAAGGCTAGGGTTTAAGAAGGTGATCATCCAGAGTCCTAAGGGTGTTGTTTTCTTCAATTTCTTGGAAATTAAGCCATGTATCTCTTTCCCTAGAATTTATTTTTTTCTCAATGGCATATATTGAATATTAATGTATAGTTTTGATGTGGGTTTTGACATAGTTTAGGGTTTTTGACACGATTGGTCATTAAATTGATTTTTCCATGGTTTATTATGCAATATTCATGGTTATTAATGATTTTGAACATTGTGGAATGCAAGGGAATGGTAACTAAACTGAGGGGTCATGATTAAACCCCAATTTGATGATTTTGCCTTGACATATAGTTTTGGAAATTATGTGCCCTCAACCTATTTGTGAAATTGACATTGAATATGATTTTGTCACATAGTTTGAATTGCTCACTTTTACTAATGAATTCACATAAAAAGATTAATGGAGAATAAGTGGATTTTTAAAGGCCTTGGTGGCCATAAATTGATTTTGAATTGGAACCTAGGGGTTTGATTGGTTAAACGGGTTTGAGTCCCAACTGATTAATTACTTGGATGTATTGTACCTATGGGTTAGAGTCCTAGTTGGCTAAATGATTGACATGGAATGATGATATTATCTTACAAGTGATATTGGTATGATGATACCAATGGGATTCCTTGATGCATAATTGGTTTAATAAAATGGGATTGTGTGTTAACTGTTTTAATTGGCTTAGAAGAGGGTTGTGTAGCTAACCGTGAAAGTAGGTCCCGAGGGACCAATACTGGAAACCGTGTTTGCTGACGTGGGGGTTGAAATGGACTGGAGTTCTACTCCCCTTGCTTATGAATAGGTGGTTCTAGTCCACCTTATTATTATTATTATTACGTGATTGGGAGGTTCAAGTCCCCCATATCACATTACATGATCGGGTGCTTAAGTCACCTTAGTACATTTTGGGAGGTCCGAGTCCCCCATGCATATATATGAAATTATTCTCTAGTTCATGTGGCTACACACACTGGG
The DNA here is from genome assembly GCA_030864215.1 of Capsicum pubescens. Taxonomy (NCBI): domain Eukaryota; kingdom Viridiplantae; phylum Streptophyta; class Magnoliopsida; order Solanales; family Solanaceae; genus Capsicum; species Capsicum pubescens. Next base: position 73,003,574 of record CM061549.1, on the reverse strand, counting down.
GCCCAACCATGAGTGAGATCTGGGGCCCATATAGACCGTGGGTACTATTATATGACGGCCAAGCTACAAAGCCCAAGTTAAGGTTTTAAACATTCATATTAAGCCTTGTTCCTTACCCCGACATGTTCTATATATATATATGTATGTATGTATTTACATTTGATGTTGTGCGTTGGTTTTTAATGGTTTATGTATGATGATTCATTGTTATTATTTTATTCTTTATCCCTGAGTTACATCCTAACACTCTAATCACTAACCATCTTCCAACGCTGTATCCCTACGCGATGGAGGATTCAAAGGCAAGTCTACCTTTCCTGTGCAGTGATTAGGTGTTCGTGTTTAATTCATGAGTTGACTTGAAGTTGTAAGCCTCCATCCTTCTAAAGACTTTATTTCATGTTTGGTTTCTTATGTCATAGACTTTATTTCATATTTGTTTTGGCTATGGTCGAGGGCATGTCCCGACACTTTATTGGTACTTGATTTTTGTTAGAGGCTTTATGGATACTGTGGACTTAGGTATTATGGATGTTTTTGGATGTTGATCTGATATAGTTTCTTTTTGGATTTACTATTATATTTTGTTTTATATTGGTATTCTTTCACTTCTAGGTGTTCATAGTTGTATTGGAATAGGCTTAGGGGGTGGTCTTCGGTCATCGGTGGACTTGGGATGCCCGTCATGGCCAGGCCCTAGTTTGGGTCATGACATGAATGATAGGCATAGTTCTGATCGATATGATAAATAGGAATTAGTTTTGGTAGGTTTGGTTGTATGGGTTGTAGATAATTAGTTACCCTTAATCTTTTGAAAAGCTGAGTACGACTTTTAACAAGTGGTGTGACATTTTGAGGAGGTTTCTTTTTGAGGTTTAGATAATGGAGGTTATTGTTATTTTGGTTGGAGGGAGGTGGTTGATGATAATTTGGGGGTGCCTAGACATTAACTTTGTGATTTGGGGTGGTTTGGACATTAGGTTATACTGGTTGTGGAGCTTGATATTGAGGAGGGACATTTGGTTGTGGAGCTTGGTATTGGGGAATGATATTTGGTTGTAGATATTGGTATTAGGGTAAGACATTTGGATATGGACCTTGCCATTGAAGTTAGGTGTAGAAGACAGATTGAGGACTTGGGTCTGGTGGAGAAGAAAGGGTATTCTTGTATTTGAATTTCCTTCTCAACTTAGTAATAGAATCAGTGGATACGGCGGTCACATCTTCTCATTTATTCTTTGGTAACCCAGAAGACACAGATGATATTGGAGTCTTGATAATCTTTCCCATTCAAATACTTTTGGCTAGTGACTCACTAATTTTTACTAAATCCGTAATGTTGCACCAACTAACGATAATAGTTTAGTATAAAATTCTCCTTCTTGAGCATGGGTAAACACTGACACTATTTCAATCTTTGTCATTGGAGGTTGTACTTTAGCAGCTTTCTTCCTCTAGTGATAGGCTTACTCCTAAAAATACTCATCATTTTTCTATTTAATCCTATCTAGTGAATGTCGGTCAGGGACTATTTCTACATTGTATGCAAACCTGTGGAGAAAGTCTTTGGCTAGTGCCCTCCAACCAGACTATTTTTTAATTCCTGAAATACAAACCAATCTAGAGTTTCACCACTTAAACTTCAACTAAATAGGCTATTAGTAATGTCTCGTTCCTTCCTATTCCAACCATTTGGTAACAATGTCTCCTTAATTGAGCCATTGGATTTCCAGTGCTGCCAAAAGTTTCAAATTTAGGGATCTTATATCCTTTTGGTATATATACATCGGGATGGAAACATAAATCATCATAACCAATACAATCATTATCCATCGTCCCATGAGAATTTTTGAGCCTCATAATATCTTCATTCGTTGCTAACTTATTTTTATGCTCAATCCTCTATTCCTTTTCTTTATCCTTATAATGGTCTATCTTGGGATTGGGAAAGATGTTATAGAGATTGGGAGGTGTGATGACATTAAAAGTGTTTGAAGGAGCAGGTTGGATGTGAGAGAAATTTAAGATAGCAACGTGATTTTGAGGATGAGTGAAAGTTGAATTGTAGGTAGGAGCACATTTTTGAGGTTGTAGGTATTTTGTGGAGTTTGGGAGTGATTTTGTGGAATTTGGGAATGAAATTTTGGAGTTAGGGATGGGTTTAGAGGATGATAAACATCTAGGTTAATATCTCGATTGGTGTTTTAGATGGGTGAAGTATAGGTTTGATAGACTAGTGGATTATTGATGATAGGTTCCATGGGAATTTGGGAGGCAGAGGCCAATGGTATGTTACTTGGATAATTCCAAGAATAGGGGAGTTGAGATGAGGAATTTGGTGTGGAGGCTTGTGCCCTCCTGGGAAAAGAGTGTTGAAACTGATGTCAAAATTAGCCAAATCCTTAGTATGATTCATCTCCTCTTGGAGAATTTCCATTTTTCTCACGAGTTCAATAATTATCTCGCTTTGTTCAGCTATAACATTGTCCTTGATGGCCAATGCATTGTCTTCATCATTATCAGTCATATTTAATTGATGGCTTGGTGATGGGACCTTAAGAGATTTTGACTGGGTGAAGTAAGGATTTTCAGTTAGCTTATGTCAACACGGAGTAGTTTCTATTATCTATAAAACAAAAAAAAACTCAAAGGCCGATGTTTAAATCCAGCTAGTGGAAAATAATACAAGATATTTGATGAAAAGTAAACTCATAAAGTTGTTTTAATCATAGGCAAACTAATCCATGGGGGTATTGACTTCAAAAATTTCAATGAATAGGAATTTTCTCATTGATTTGAGATGAGTGAGTTTTATCAGGAAGATTGACCTTGAAATATCTTATTCTTCTTCAACCTGATGCCTCCCTCACCAAAGTAATGGATTTTTTTTTTTTGAAAGATAGGGTCTAAGCTAGAAGTCTGCCTACATTCCCATGAAGGGGAATTCAGGCCCTACGTAGTCCGAATAGTTTAAGGAAAATCTTTAGTTCATTACATTCTCGTTAAAATCCATTACATAAGAAAAACAAGAAATCAAAACAACATTAAAAGGAAAGAAACCTAGCTACTAGCTTCTAGATAAGTGTGGGCAATCCTTCTTCATTTTACTCCTTCCACCTCTTGATCTTCTAAGGGTAAAATGGTGGCAAATCCAACTTGACCGTTCCGGTCTCCACCAGGAGCTCCAAATCTATCTTAAATGCAAGAAAAGTCTCTAATTTATGGCCCCCAATGCCTCCATGATAGTGGAAAACCTCCTTTAATTTCTTCCAACCTTTAGACATCATATTTGGCTTCCTTTCCACTGCCTCTAGGATCATAGCATGTATGAGATTTAATAAATGTCATGATAGGTTTCCTCAAATTTTGTGAAGTCATATTTGTAAATCTGCACTTCTTCAGTGATGGACATGCCTGGATTAACATGGTCATATGCAAGATTGGTTTGTGACCCCCACAAGAGAATTATCTGACTGTTTCAGATCATGCTGCAAATTCTATCTCTTAGAGCAATGAACTCATCATTGGTATGACCAAGTTGATTATGATGGTAATAGAATTTCTTATGAGTATCTTTGGGAAGGCAGTAATATCCTTCTATTTGGTCAGGTTGGAGAATTCTTATATCTCTTAGAGTTTGATAAAATTACAAGCATGTCATGACCTTGGGGCTCCTAGAGTATCCTCCAAAGTGAGCTTTGCGGATAATTTTTCACGTCCTAGCCTAATACTAGTTGTCCAACAATGTCCCCTTTTATCTTAGCTCAATAGTCATCTTTTTTTTTCCAGATACACGACTTGCTTCATTCCTTATTTCTTATGGCCTTCAGTTGGATATTCAACCTTGTGCTTAGCATTCTTTGTTTCTTGCTCGATTAATTATTTGACTTCAATAATTTTCTTGTCAGTCTTCTTAATCTTCCTAACTACTCTCTTGGTCTCTGCCTGTCACGAACCAAAACCAAGGGTCATGATGGCACTTTTTATGACAATTCTTGACAAGTAAGCCTACCACCCAAACTGATACAAAATGAGAAATCAATACAGAAACCCAAGGCTGGACCCCTAGAGCAGAGTCAAACCACACATATATAGCGAAAGAAGAAATACATAATCAAATATACCATATAAATCCCAAAACCTGGTGTCATAGTGTAAGAACTACTAATACCTCTCAAATATCAAAATATACAGTGATGGACCAAATGGATAAAAATCTATCTCTCAATACAAAATAAGACATAGTCTAGATAGGAAAAGATAGAAGGTCAACTCTGAATGCATAGGTCAACCACTACCTCGAATAGACTCCAAGTACTACATGAATTAGCTGTCGTGCAGTGCACTCATACCTGGATCTACACTGAGAAAGCATAGTAGGGATAAGTACAGTCTACTTGTACTCAGTATGTATCAAAGGCCGACTGAGCAAAATAGAAAATAAAGCATATAAAATACACATTATGGACACACCACCTGCAATCAGAAAATGTCCCAAATGGTATCTCACACCTTCTCCACTAATAGTTCTACAATATACACATATACAAAATACAAGTATCGAAAGAACCACAAATAGATAGGTATTAAATCAAACACATCAAAGAGGTACAAATAGATAAATATCACATCAAGAACAAAAATGCAACACAGAATGTATGCAATAAATGAAATGTAATAAAGATGATGATGATGTGATGCCCAAGTTGTCTTGCAATCTTTGTATACACCTAACGAGCTAGGTTTCCAGGCAGGACCAGTTGACACCGAATTTTTGCCCTCCATAACTAAGTTTAATTTCGAGTTTCTTCAATTTTAAATAAAATTATAATATTTATTTTATCCGGAAAAAATCTTTTCAAAGTATTCATCTAGGGAACTTTGCCATTTTAAGTGGCGAGTATATATTCTCATGTCCGTGTATATGAGATCGTATTAATTCGTCACTTAAATAATTATTTTTATGAAAAATTAAATTTTAATCAAGTATTATCTCGGAAGATAATACGAACATGCAAAATCTTTATTGAAATATAATTTGTTCTCTAAAATAATTTATTTTAAAAAATATTTATTTGGTTTTATCTAATAAAGAATCTCGGGATTAAACCGGTTAATAATTCATATCAGATCTTATTTTAAATTTTAGTTAATTTATTGAATTTGGTCATAATTGAAATCAATTGCGTCAAAAATGCAATGCAATTGACCAATTGATTTTTATTTGATTTTAATTTAAATTAAATTGACTAAAATTATGATTTAGAGCCATTTATTAAATCCTAGTCTCAATAAATGCATCAACAACCAAATTTCCCTCTAATACCCAATATTAATCCCAATAATTTAAATTTAAAATTCAAAATTTGTACTAGATTGTACAATTCCACCTCACCTTATCCTCCAATAAATCATATCCTTAATTTCACATTCCCAAAATACCCCTAATTTTTATCTCCCACATTGGTGGATTCAAAGAATTGAATCTGACCCTTTCCTATAAAAGAGTGGAAAAAACTTTTGAGAAAAAAGTGAGACTTTTTTTAGTAAATATTTTCAAGCGGTAGGCTAATCGGGGTTATCGAAAGATTGCTTTTCGGTGGTGATCAAGACTCCGAAGAAAGCGTGAAGTCTCATTTTGCTTCTCTGAAAAAGGTAAAAATACCTTTTTCTTTTTGTTTTGTTATTGTTTTCTTCTTCATCTCCTTATTCATAGTTTCGTAGCTACGTGGTTGTAATTTTGTTTGCTGGAATTTTTTGCGGTAGACGGTCTTAAAGGCCATAGTATGTTATGATATCAATATTATGGCTATTTTTTATGTTCATAGTGTAAAATGAGCTAACAATAGTTGAACGCGTTTCTTTGACTTTCTTCTTTGATTATTATGATTAGATGAATAAGTTTCAAACTTTGCTTGATTAAAATACGTACTTATGCCTTGTTTAAATTTGTTATTGATGGATATGTTCGCTTTTAGCATGTAAAGTTATTTTCTTTATAAAGAATATTCATTATTGTTTATTTCTCCTTAATAAATTAGATGAATAAAGTTTCTACCTTTGCTTGATTAAAATATGTACTCATGACTTGTTTAAATTCGTTATTGATAGATATGTTTGGTTTTAGCATGAAAAGTTATTTCCTTTATGTCGAAAAAGAATAATCACTATTATTTATTTTTCCTTAATAAATTAGATGGATAAAGTTTTGATCTATGTTTGATTAAAATATGTACTCATGCCTTGTTTAAATTCGTTATTGATGGATATGTTCGATTTTAACATTTAAAGTTGTTTCCTTTATGTCGAAAAAGAATAGTCACTATTGTTTGTTTCACCTTAATAAATTAGATAGATAAAGTTTCGGTCTTTGCTTTATTAAAATACATACTCATTCCTTGTTTAAATTCATTATTGGTGGATATGTTTTCTTTTAGCATGTAAAGTTGTTTTCTTTATGTCAAAAAAGAATAGTTACTATTGTTAAGGGTCTATGAAATTGTTTCTCAATTTGAAGTAGTGAGTTACTTGTACCTAGGGATTTGGTGTTATTTATGAAAGGCATATCATAGTGTGCTATGTTTGTGGCCTACTGATTTGCAAAATCACCGCTTAAGGTTGAAGTTGGCCACTATGACATACACATGATAGTTGGCTCATTTACATGCAAAAATTATAATTTAAGTCCTACTTTTAATTTCTAACTCCTTTCCCGATTCTTAATTCTTTTGATTAAAGAGTTATTTTTCTCCATGATTATATTCCATGATGAGATGCTAAGTTCTTTTGATATATGCTTGCGGTCATTATTTACTCGTCTTCAAGGTCAAAACTGTCTTTGACTTTCTCTTGTTTAAATTAAAAAATTGTTAGGGTCATAGATTTTGCTGAAAGGTTGTAAAACTAAAATAGGAGTTGGCATAAGTGAACACTTTTTCTTAGAATTAATCTTTTACTGTTTTTCCTATCTTGTCTTTGAATATAATTTCTCAAACATGTTTAATATTTGAAATTTGTTGCACCTCGCCTATTGATTTATTTCTTGAAGTATTTTTGTGCATTTAAACGTCCCATTATTATTAACATACTACCCTGAGTTTACCTTCAAATTTGTTGATTGACTCCACTTGGTATTGAAAAAGTGTTGTTGCATTAGTATGTCTTGCATTTCATATTTGAGATGCCACAAAAAGATGTCCTCATATTATGCTCATTCCCCCTTTTTTTAATTAAAGCATGACTTAGACTTTATCATATTATAGTATTTGGTGCAAATATGTGTTAATCTATAGGGGATATTTTTTCAAATTGTAAGCAACTATGCTTGTGGTTCCATGTCTTCTTTTCAAGGGCTAGTTGATTTTATTGTGCTAGATTCAATTTTTTGTAAGATTGTTTAAGAGATGGGTTAATTTCCTTTTCATTGGATAATTTGATTTGCTTTGATATCAATGTTTACTATTTCTTTATGCTTGAGAATGTTATTTTTTCCATCTCATCATTTATCTATTAAGTGTAGAATTTTCGAACACATATTAATTATTTTTTTATCTTTTTCTTTGCATGATACTGCTTTGGAGTTCAAATGGACTCCTTTACTCTTGCATTTCGCAATGGGCCAATCAGGCCCACCTTTTCAAGTTAAGTCTGAAATTTAAGTCCAATGTCGATTATATGGCATGCTAATGCAAGAAGATGGAAGAAGAGAAAAAATGGGTCAAAACCCATTGATAAGATCGCTATGAGACTTGAAAAGTCTCAATTTTTATTATTGCTTTACTTTTATATATTTATTTAATCATTTATTTATTCATTCATTTGGGACTTTGAAGCCAAAGCTGTAATCTAATACAGGTGAAGCAGATTTTAGGCCCTAAAGGTTCAAAAAGATAGTTTAGGACAAGTTGTGGGTCAAAAGCCCGAAGGATTAGATTAGGGTAGGTTATGGACCAAAAACCCAAGTATTTAGATTAGGACAGGTGAAGATGGAAAAAAAGCCCAAATTAGTTTAGGACAGGATTTATGGATTATAACCTAATTACCTAAGTCTTTTGGTCTCCCCCTTTACCCTTCATGTGCTAATTGTTTTTAGTTTTCTTAGATTTAATTAAAAATCCCCGCTAAGTTGTCAAATCTGTTTTGCACAAATATTGAAAATAATTTTTTCCTTAATCTATTTATTTTCAAAAAATAATTTTCCTTTGTTAACATTAGTCAAAAAAGTTTTTTTCAAATAGTCCAAATAACAACTAGTTAGCAAATACTCTTGGTGCCTTAACAACAACCTTCCAAGAGTGTTAATAGGAACCACTTACCCAGAATTTTCAAACTTAAACAATTTTTCTATTTTGGATTTTTTAAGTGATTTGTTAAATATTTTCTTGATTTTTACTAAATATATTACGTGGAGACTCTAATCGTTATCTTTTCACCGCAAAACAGAAATGGAGACTCTGTTGGGGACTTTAACTAGATTCTAAGCAAATATTTGAATTAGCTTCATTGAATAACTATTGTAATGTTTGAACTATTTATGTGCTTATTTGTTTAAATTCCGCGAAATTAAACTGTTACGTTTCATGGCATGCTTCGTATTTGAAATGTATAAATTGTTTGGTTTCATGGATATCCCAGCCTCTATTGTTCAATTCCAAATACAGTGTTGGAAATACGATGGTTTATCCTCATGTGAGGCGTCTTATGGTTGTTCGTATTTCTAAACCCAAGTTGTCTGCTTGGGAACCCAGTTCAAACTCACTCTAGAAACCTAGGGTAGAGAAAAGACAAAACCCTTTTTTTAGGCATGAGACTAGGACGACATAATATCCGGGGGTATTGGGCCCATTTGAAAACCTACCCCGCGTCTATAGGCCACGAGTCAATTAAAGATGAATCATATTTTTTTGTTGAAGAAATATATATTATTTAATCCAATTTGATATACTTTGGGGGTAGGGGGAAGAGTTACTTTGTTTTCTTTCATGTAAGGATGCCTCAATCATCCACCAATTGAGGGAAAAATTAAAGCGATCCAAGTAAGAGGTTGATGATTGATCGATTTGGATGATTACATGATTTCCCAGACTATTTACTTATGAGTATAGAGAACAGTTATATGGGAATCAGTTGATCATCAATATATGTTGCATAAGACAAGAAGTGGACAAAGCTAAGAGGGCAAAGGCCGATAGAAGAGCATATAGGAGCTAGTATTCCTTATCTCTTGCACGAGACTTTGCTCTTTTTCTCAAGTTATTTTCCCTTTCCCTAAAGAATGTATCCCTTTTGTGCAACTTTTGAAAGCATTTATACTCTTCTTATATATTTATGGAGGTTTTGGGGGATAATGGATTGGTTTTAAAAAACATATACTTCCTTCAAATACGTTAGGATAACCCTTGTCTCAAAAGGGCCACCCAATTAGGATGCACATTTCTTAAAATATACTTGTTTGATATAACTAATTTATATAATTATAAGTTTTATATTGATTCAAATAAAAGGCAAATTGATTCAATCCCATTTTTCAAAGATCACCTTTAAGTAGAAATATACCCTACTATACAAAAGTACGACCATACATACTCCATGTCTCCTAAGTTTCTCAGAAAAGTCCACAATCATTCTTAAAACTTCCTAAAATCTTCCTACCATTTCAAAAGGGTGGAATATGTACTCAGGAGAAGCCACTATAGGAATAACCAAAAAGAGCGATAGGAGAATTGCTCCAGTTAAGAGAAAATTGATGGAAATAGACCAAATAGAAGATAGACTAAAGGCAGACAATTAGAAAGTGGTTAAGATGCTTGTTGTAGCCAAAAGAAATATCACCAAAGTTAACCTATTGATTAAGTTTGAACTACATAGGGACTAATTTCTCCTTTCTGATATACGTAGGCAGACTTTCGGTCTGACCCCTATCTTCAAAACTCTATTTTCCTCCATTTTCTTGAAATAACAAATAATGTCGAAAAAAAGAAAGAAGACTTGAACCTTCCTGATAAATTTTACTTATCCATATCAATGAGAAAAATCCCGTTCATTGAAATTCTTGAGTCATTATTACCTCATGGATCAATTCGCGTGAGAGGAGAAACAACTTTATGTGTTTACTTCCTGCGTTATCATCTTGAATTATTTATTACTAACAAAATCTAATGCATCGTCCTTTGAGTTGTTTTACTTTACAGGTAATAAAAACTACTTTGCGTTGGCATAAATGGGAAAATACCCCTGCTTCACTAGATCAAAGTGAATAAAGATTCCTCTCTTGACTATAGCTTTGTTACAAGAAAGGAAAAATGACTTGTAGTAAAACTAGACTTTACCAGTCATTTTTTCAAAAACCTATAAGCTATAGTAATGAGAATGGAATAGGGAAAAGTGTGATGCTACCATGAAAAAATTTTCAAGACAACCGGAATCAAGGAAGATGAATTGAAGAAAATAATGTTGAACTAGACTTCCTCTCCACTTATTACTCTTCAATCAATAGGATACATGAAAAATGAAATTTAATTTTTACAAAGTCAATGGTAGTATGGATGAGGCCCGATACCCACCATTTAAGTTTATTTGCTTCTGTTTTGCTTTTTTTTTTTTCAAAACACATAGACTCACACCCGTGCGGGTTATGGCTAGAGTTTGTAAATATTTTCTCAAAACTCAATATAAGCCTCCCCTATTGTGAAAATCTTTATTGTTTATTTTGTTATCTACTTGATATTGTCAAACTTGTTTGGTTTTGATAAAAGTAATAAACATCTAAAAATTACCAATGTCATGTCATGTCAAGACTAAATGAATAAATAAAAAAAAGATAATGATGAATTGAATGACTATGATGAGGAGTGGTTAGTGGAGGATAAATAAGAAATTTAGAATCCAGAGAAGCCCAACCTGGAGAAAACTCAAATAGTCAACCTGGAAGACCACGATAAAGTCAAGGAGACAAGAATTAATGTTCACTTGGTAGAGGTATAGAAAAGATAACTCATCCACTTGTTACAGAAGTACATTGATATATTTTATTGGTCCTAAAATGATATGATGGGGTTAAGTACTAACATCATGTCTCATAAGTTGCTAATCAATCTCGAGTATGATCTTATAAAGCAAAAAATGAAGAAATTCAAGACGGACTTGAGTTTGAAAATCAAGGAAGAAGTAACAAAGCAAATTCAATCAAAGGTTGTGGAGTCACAAGATATCAAACATGGCTAGCAAATATTGTTCCAATTCCAAAAATGGACTACAAGATTAGAATTTGTGTTGACTATAGAGATATGCATAGAGCCAGTCCTACAGATAATTTTCTGCTATCCAACATCCATATCCTCATCGATAATTATGTGAAGCATGACATACAGTCTTTTATGGATTATTTTTTTGGATATCATCAGATATTAGTGGATGAGGAACATGCAGAAAAGACAACTTTCATTACGGCCTTGGGTGTTTATCATTACTAGGTGATGCCATTTGGTCTCAAGAATGCTGGTGTGACATATACGAGGGGATGATGGATATGGAAATGATTTTTCATGATATGATTCATAAAGATATTGAGGTATGCGTAGATGATGCAATTATCAAATCCCGCAAGAGTTAAGATCATCTGGCACATCAGGAAAAGTTCTTCAACCGACTAAGAAAGTATAACTTGAAGTTGAATCCTTCTAAGTGTGCTTTTGGTGTGCCAGTCGGGATATTACTGGGGTTCATAGTCAGCAGAAGGGGCATCGAGCTAGACCCATCCAAGATCAATACAATTTAGTATTTACCGCTGCCAAGGACTATAAAAAAGGTTATGAGTTTCCTGGGTCATTTGAATTACATTAGCAGGGTCATTGCCCATTCAACGGTCATATGTGAGCCAATTCTTAAGATGTTGAAGAAATATGCATTGAATGAGTGGATAGAAGATTGTCAAAAGGCTTTGGACAGAATTAAGGATTATATGTCCACTCTGTCAATTTTGGTTCCATCAAGGAAAGGAAGTCCATTATTGCTTTACCTGACAGTCTTAAAAAATTCTTTTGGACGTGTCCTCGGGAAAGATGATAAGATCAACAAGAAAGAGAAAGAAATCTACTACTTAAGTATGAAGTTCACTCCATATGAGGCTTGCTACATTCTTGTAGAAAATAAGTGTTGTTCTTTGACCTGGGTCGCATAAAAGTTGAGTCATTATCTATCCTTGTACACAATGTATCTCATTTTTAGAATGGATCAATTGAAGAATAAATTTCAGAAAGCCATACATATGGGAAAGTTAGCCAAGTGGTAAATGGTGTTGAATGAGTTCGACATCGTGTATGTGATTCAAAAGGCAATCAAGGGGAAATACTTAGTGGATCATTTAGCTGAGAATTCGATTGATAGTGAATACAAGCTACTTCAAACTTACTTCTCAGATGAGGACATTTTATTCATGGGAGAAGATATTGCAGAAATATACCCCAGTTAGAGATTGTTCTTTGATGGAGTAGACAACTTCAAAGGATAAGGAATTAGAGCAATTTTGGTCTTAGAAACAGGACAACACTATGTAGCAACCACTAAACTGTGTTTTCCGTGCACCAATAACATGGATGAATATCAGGCTTGCATCCTAGGTCTCAAGTTAGCACTTGATAGGGGTGACCGTGAATTTCTAGTCATTGGAGAGTCAAATTTTATAATTCACCATGTACAGGGACAATGGGCGGTAAATAACTCCAAGATTACCCTTTATGTAGAGCTGGTGCTGGATTTGTGTGGAAGATACAAGGAAATTAATTTCAGACATATCCCGAGGATATAGAATAAGTTTGCTGATGCTTTGGCTACTATATCTTCCATGATTCAACACCCTGATCAAAGTTACATCGATTCCTTAGAAATAAGCGTGAAGGAACAACCCACACATTCTGTGCATGTCAAAGAGAAAGATGATGGAAAATCATGTTACCTTGATATTAAAAGGCATTTAGAATCTGGAACATATTCTGAAAAGGCCAGCAACAATCAGAAAAAGACAATCCGGTGCTTGGAAAAGAATTATTTTCCAAGTAGGGAAATTCTTTTAGAAGGACGCCATACTTAGGGTTTCTAAGATGTGTTGATGCCGCAGAAGCCATGAAACTAATAAAAAAGTACACATCAAAGTCTGTGGTCCCTATATGAATGGATTGTCCTTGCTATAGTAATTCTGAGAATTGGTTACTTTTGGATGACTATGGAGAATGACTGTCTCAAGTACGTGCAAAAAAGTACAAAATGCTAGATACACGGAGATTTGATTCAAATGCCTCCACATGAGATTTATGTGATGAGTTCACCTTGGCCTTTCATTGCTTGGGGTATGGATGTTACTGGACCAATAGAGCCACCGACATCAAATGGACGTTGATTTATTTTGGTTGCTATTTATTATTTCACTAAATGGGTGGAATATGCCTCTTATATAACCGTGACAAAGAAGGTGGTATTTTGTCAAGAAAAACTTGATTTGCCAATTTGGAGTGTCGGAATCAATCATTACTAATAATGGGGCTAATTTGAACAGTCACTTCATGAATGATATTTATGATCAGTTCAAGATTATTCATCACAACTCAACCGCATATCGTCCACAGATGAATTGAGTTGTGCCAATAAAAATATCAAAAAGAGATTGAGGAAAATGGTTGAAAATGATAGATCATGGCATGAAATGTTGGATAACACTCTACTAGGATATCACACAACAGTTTGAGCCTCAACTAGGGAAACTCTTTATCTACTTGTTTATGGGAATGGAGCTGTAATATCCACCGTGGTTGAAATACCTTCCTTAAGGATTATTCAAGAAGATAGTTAAGCAATAAAGAAGAGGTTTATGCTCTCTATGAACAACTCATATTGATTAACAAAAATAAATGATTGTCATGTGTCATGGTCAGTTGTACCAACACAGAACATTTCATGCCTTTAACAAGAAAATAAGAGTTCAAACATTTGAAGTTGGGCAATTGGTGCTCAAACGCATATTCCCTCATCAAGAGGAATACAAAGGTAAGTTTTCTACGAATTGGCAAGGGTCGTACATAGTTCACAAGGTATTATCTGGAGAAGCCCTAATCTTATATGAGATGGATGGTCAAGAGTGGACCAAACCAATCAATTCTGATACTGTAAAAAGATACTATGATTGAAGAATTTTTTTCATTTTTATTTCCTTTGTTTATTTGTAATCGCTTTTAGGAAGACAGTTGTTTTTGTGATTTGTGATTGCCTGAAATCCCTTTGCTTTTATGTACGAACTACGTTTGACTGAAATTCCCAATAAAGGGATACGTAGGTGGCCTATATTGTCTTTGATCAACCCCTGAGGAGAATTTATCCTATTCTTTTATGTATGAACTATATGATTACCTGAATTCTCAAGAATGAGATATGCAGGGGGTCTATGTCGGCTTTGATCAACCCATTAGATTTTTCTATGTATCCCTAGCATAGTCTTGAACTAAGTTTGACATGATTCCTGCTTCAACAGGATACGTAAGTCCCCTAATGGCTTGGTCATATCACCCCAGGAAATGGAAACTGAGAAAGAATTTTCGAGAATGAATCTTAAAAATTCAAAAAAAGAAGATCATCATCCAAAGAGAATGAAGATTGACAAAGACTTTGGATCCTATCAAGTTGAAATCATCTACAAAAATATTAAACTGGGGAAGAAATTTTGAGGAGGTTCTCAAAATTTCCACTAAGATACTGGTGTATATTTCAAATTCCCCAACACTAGAGGTCAAAATCAAGTTTTAGAAATCACTAGCTGTGAAAAAGTCTAGGTAGACTAAATCTTTGACTATGAAAAAACTTTTCAACGATGATGATGAATCCCTGGAAATCCTCTGTCAAATACCAGATATAGTCAGAACCAAGAGGAAGACGTTCATTGAGCTAGTACATGACATGACTGGCAGAGATTTTCTAAAAGCTTTTACAAAAAATTTTTGAAACTAGTTTTTTTAAAATTAAGACTACTTTCAAAAATTCATACAAATCTTTTTACTTAGTGTAAGAATCTATTGGAACGGGGAGTCAAGACGGAACTCCCAACATGACGAAATACCCAGAATATGGTAAGGAGCAAACCATGGATCAAAGGAGGTCAACACGGAGTAGTTTCAATCAAAAAAACATTTTTCTGTAGATGCAGGGATCAATACACAAAAATGGGGATCTTCTTCAAAAATCTCAAGCAAATCAGGAACCTCACCAAGCATATGTTGCTCAAGAATGGTATTTTTGGGTAGCCCAAAGATGAGTTTAAACCCATCCGTCAAAGACCTTTTGAGTTATCTATCTCATTTTAAGAGATCGTGAATGACAAACAAAGGCGCATTATTCTCCTTATGAATATTTTATTTAGATTTTTTTCTAAAAAATAGTTGCTGGAAAAAACAACTTTATGTCTATTAAATACTTACTTTGAGCGTAGGTGCATTCAAAGGAGTCGACACAGTAAATACAACAATCAAAAGGGTCACTCAATAGGAGGAAAAACATAAATTCAACCTTAAAATTTGCCTTGAATTAAAGGAAGTAGTATTTGAATAATCCTTGTAAAAGAGTTTTACCCTATTTACTTACATCCGGTGGATCTGCTATGTAATTATTTCTTCAAAAGAGAAGATTAATAGAGGACTAAGTCCTTCAGACTACAATGCCGAGTATTTTTTCACTTAAACTTGCATAAAATTTGATTGTGGTCGTTAGTAAAAGAGACATTGTGTCTACTAACTATCTGCCTTGAGCTCAGGTACATGCAAAGAGAAAAAATACAAACAAACAGACTCAGGTAAAACCATTTTCAAATCCCTGAAAGAGCTATTTCATATCTTTTTATCACCAAGAGGACCATTTTATGCCATCTCTAAGAGGGACATTTCATGTTATTTTTGCGATAACAATTTCATTCCATTGCCAAAAGGGCTATATCGAGAGGGTCATTTCATGCTATGTCGAGAGGGCCATTTTATGTCATGCCGAGAGATCCATTTCATTCCATTGCTGAGAGGGACATTTCATATCATCTCATTGATGAGAGGGCCATTTCATCCGATTATCGAGAGGGCTATTTCATCCTATTACCGAGAAGGCCATTTCATTTTATTCCATTGCCAAGAGGGTTATGCCGAGAGGGCCATTTCACGTTATGCCAAGAGGGCTATTTTATTCCATCCCGAGGGCTATTTCATTTCATTCCATTGCTGAGAGGGCCATTTAATATCATCTCATTGCCGAGAGCATAATTTTATGCCATTTCTGAGAGGGATATTTTATGTCATCGCCAATAGGGCCATCATGCCATTCAACTAAGTGTCTATAATTTCTCGCCATACAAGACGATAAGGTCTGGCCTTGGAAGATACTTTGGAGAACCAATATCCATTGACCTCACAAAAATATCATAATCTAGCATGGAGGATATCTCAATATTTTATATTCGTTGACCACACAAAGGCTATATATCCTAGTGTTGAGGATATCTTATCATTTTATGAATCAGCATCTGAATGCATCAAAAGTATGTGATTTGTAGGGACATCTTTAAGTCTCTATCTGAAGGCGGACGACATATGATATTTCCTTGAAATTGACAATTCAAGGGTCATCTATAAGTCGTATTATTTGAACTAGGATAGTGTGAAGGTTCACCTATGAGTTGATAGTCCATAGGTCTTTGATAACGCCCAAACTACAGCTCTCGTAAGAGTGTAAGCGGTCGCTGTCAAATATAGAACCCAACTGGGTTGGGTGTCGAATCCCACAGGGAATACTTGGTCACTAAGTGTTGCAATTGTTAGCAGACTGTTGGTCGAAAGTTCTACAGAAAGGGAGGATGGTTTAGGCGTGAATTAAAAGTATCAAAATAGCAAAGTAAAAGCGGAATGCTTGATTTAGTAAGATTTAATCACTGAGAAAAATAAGTTAGGGTTATGTCCACCTTATGAGTTCTACGTATCTATTAACTATGAGTAATGCGGAATTCAGACACGCATGCACTTATAGAGATTTGTATTCTAATGGTAAAACCTAGTGTTTCTCAACCATCAAGGATTATTTCACTTTAAATCTCTCAAGCTTAAAGTGTATAACTAACGGTACAAATTCTCCAAGAAGTTAACCCAGTTACGGCACTAACGTGTAAATAGGGGTTGGTAGCCCTATTTCCTTGTCACACTCTCTTTTCCAAACATGTAACTTTTCTCTCGAACAAGTTAATGCTATAATGGCGTATTCTGTATGTTTGCAACCACAAGAATGTAATTAAGATGAAGAGAGTAATGATATAAGTAGCATACGTATCAAGAATTCACAAACTCATAGTAATAGATAGTATATCATAAGGCTTCCATAACCCTAACAGAGAAGTTTAGCTACTCATGATTACAACGGAGATCACAATAAACATCATCATCGTACCAAAGCTCAAAGAATCTCACGTTGAAGATGGGTGTGGCGTCAAACTAGGTTGACGTTTTGCCCTCTAGACGTTTCTCACAAGTTAGCGTTTTTCTCTGTATAGACTTACAGAATCTGTAAACTGAATAATACTAGAAAGTCGAATAACTAATGAAAGTATCTATCAATTCGTGAATAATGAAAAGCATGAATGAATGCATGCTGAAAAATTCAGCATATAGGGTTTTTATAACATCCTTGTCCTAGTCCTATTAAGTTACTGCTGATCCCCAAGTCTTTAGAAATACTATTTTTGCCCGGGACAAGTTCTCCATGCATCACTTTCAGTCCATAAGCTTCCAAAAGCTGCCTTCCCTCTTATGTGAAGTTTCCCTTGCTACCAAAAGGTCCACAAAGTGCTGAAATCTTCATCATTAATACCTGAAAACATGCTAATTACGTTGCTTAGCTCACTTACAGGAAAATGGACTAAAAATACAGGAAGTATATATTTTGTCCTTAAAACTTAGCTAAAATATGGGTAAATTATGGTGCTTTAGGCGTGTAAATACGCCTATCATCAACACCCCACACTTAAGCTTTGTTCGTCCTCGAACAAAATATTACGTCCATGCAATCATCTACTTAGAATATCACAGCAACAACATAAAATGTTCAACAAGACAGGCACGACAATTATTAACACAGAGTATTTTTCTTGTTCACTACTAGAAACAATTCAACCTCCAACATAGACTTGTGATGATGGTTAATTCGTATTCACAAGTTAAGTCACAAAGAATCATATAACACTACCCAACAATCATCAACCATGTGTATCTCACACAAGATATCACCCATAATCACTCATAAGTTTTGCATTTTTCGAAACATGGGTACAAGATTCTCCTTGCTCTCACTCTCACAAAGAATTCATATGTTGCAGCTGATAACCATAGGCTTGCCCTTAGTGTAACGCTCTACTAATATCAGAATGCTAAGCTTAGTATCAAATAGGTCTTTACAGGTTGTAATGTAGGCTAAGGGACAGGTAGGACTATTTTGGCCAGAAATAGTGACTATGTTCCCTAAGCGCTTTAATACATCACATTATGCCATTAACACTCTCTTTTAAACAACCCTTCTACCTTTCTTTTTATCTAACACCCCTTTTCACCTATTTTGTTATTCAATTATAAACACAAAGATGAGAATATACAACTTATTTTTTTTTATTTTTCTATTTCTGTTTTTTTTTCTTTTTTTTTCTTTTTTTTATTTTTTTATAAAACACCTCTATGATAGCCACTTCTTTTCACAACAATTTCAAGTACCAATACACTCTGAGGCATCACTCTCACCCAATTTCCTCTTATTTTGTACATGACTTTACAATTTAAAGCGCTTAGGAATTTGGATCAAATTATGGTCTTGAAAAAAATGGATTAGGCTACATATGAGGCTGTCAAAGAAAATAGCTAAAGGCTCAAAGGAGGTTAACTAGGATAATGTCCACGGGTAGGTATAAATAAGGTAAACAATCACAGGCTGCCAAAGAAATGCCTAAATCATCTCCTAAACTCACACTCTATATTTCTCTTTACACACACACCAGGCAAGTTCTAGCATCAGTCACAACACAGAATATACTATAACCTCACACACACAAGGCACATGGTCAACTTTATTGGGAGCAGTATAGACTCTTGACCCAACAGGTGAATGAATTAAACCACACAATTATCACACAGTGAGTCACACTTAGAGCCTAAATGTCTCAATAGTAATGATTTTGGCACAAACTCTTGTCATAATACCATGCCGCCTATCAGAAAATTTTCATGCAAAATCTAAAAAATCTAAAATTAAACTAACTAATTACGACTAATTAAAACAAACAAGAACTAGAATAAATGCAAATACAGACAAAGAAGTGTAGCATACAAATACCAGCACCCCACACTTAGACGGGACACACTGCCCTCAGTGGAAAATAAATAAGAAAAACCTGATTAGTCAGACTCCTCCTCTATGTCTGGGGTCATACCCCCTGCATCAGAATCATCATCAGAGTTGTTGTCATCGGAGTTCTCCTCCACGTCTGAGTCTGGCATTCGGCGATCGTCATTGGTTGGCACGTCATCATCAAGAGGTTCCTCGAAATAAACATCTACTCCGCACATAACCCTCGAATGCTCATTCATTGGGTAGTCATAATCCAACTGTTGGAGATCTACAGCAGTTGGAACACGACCCCCTCTCATCATGGTGAACCTCGTCATACCATATAAATGGCGGAAGAAGCTTTCGTCACAAGCATGTCTTTCTGCAGTGGTCAGGTTGACGCCATGCATAGATTCAACATCTTTCACCTTTGTGAGGTCAACTTCCTTTGGGTTGTGTGGAAGCTTATGATCTGCAGGTTCCTCTTCGATGTCCTCCTTCCTCAATATCACAGTCAACAGATTGCCAAAGCTGAAGTGGGACCTCTTGTGCAGCCTAGCCTTAAGCATTGAAGATTGAATAATCGCCCCAATGTTGATGGGGATGTTCGTCATCAAAGCGTACACCAAGCACACTCTATCACGTGTGATCTTTGTGTACTGTGACCCTGGAATCAGGCAAGAGTTGACTATCCACAACCATATCCGTGCTTCTCTGATCAAGGAGGTATATGGGAAGGTATTGTGTCGACCGGTATCCTTGTGACGACTCCACCGTTCCATTGATCTTGTTCCGCACAGTGTGTGTCTGATTGCCCTGTATGGAGGTCTGTGATAAATCTCCTTGAGAGGTGATGGATCCACATATGGAAGACCCAGAAAAGAGTTGAAGAACTCCGTATTCAGTTGCAAGACTTGGCCCCGAATCTTCACTTCACTTCCGGTAGTCTTTGGGGACCAATTGGTATAGAATTATTGCGTTAGATCAAGATTGCATTCTCCCATATCTTGGAAAATGAAATCAAGATGTAGCGCCACGATTTTAGCCAAAATGCGAGGTTCTCTCTTCGCTAGACTCTCTTTTTGTATCAACTCCATGTGAACATATTTTTTCACTTTTTTGGTCTGGTACCACTCTTTTCCTTCCTCCTCTAGGACCCATTTTATCCCGAACATGCAGCGAGGTATTTGCAGCGAGGAGGATTCAACTTGCTCTTTTTTTCCCCTTTTCTGACCTTTCTGTGAGGTGGACGCTTTTTTCTTTTCCTGGTCGACTTTTTGGTGCCATTGTGCCTGAGATTAAAATAACGTCATGTTAGCTTCATCTCGGTAGATACAATCGACAAACAAACAGTAGTGGCACCACCCCACACTTAATTTATGGTGACAAACTAATTAAGTGAACGATCTCGATTACTCAGACTTCATCGCCATACATTTAGGTGTTATGTTCCAACAATATATTCAGCGCAGTCATACTTTTCATGTCATCTTCACTATCCTTTTCAACTCTATTTCATATAAACTTGACCATACTGTATTGTTTGGATTAATGCACTTTTGGAACAAGACTACTACGTAGAGATCGAATCAAGTTTATGGCATAGAAATAATCACAACATCTCATGCTTGTATTCAATCATGATCTTTATCTCGATGAACGAGCCTTTCAAAACATTCCAACGTTCGACTTACACGATTATGTGATTAGCTTTACCATTTCAATTCCTCAAAAAGATGACAGTGTATAAAAAACAAAATACAAATCGAAACAAGGTTTAGAACACCCATACGTATTCTTTCACTCAACTAGATGTATCAATACAAACCAACTACATTCAAATCACCAACACTACTTCAAGATTTAACAAATCATTATAGGCGTAGTATTGTAATAACTACGGAATATAAAAGAAGTACTTACTTGGTGATGGCCTTGGAAGATGATCTTGCAAGGTTAGAAGAGCAAAAAGAAAATTTTTGAGAGATTTGGAGTGTAAAGGCGGCGCCTAGGTTGAGCAAATAAGTGTGTTTTGTTCTAATGTTGAAGTTTTATTTATAGGACAAGGCTTGGGTCGGGTTTGACCCATTTAAAATCGGATTAGGAGATCAAAAAGTAAGCATAGGCGGCGCCTAATGCTTTGCCTATGCTTAGCATAGGTGGCGCCTTTTGCAAAGCCTAGTTGAGCATAGGCGGCGCCTATGCTATGGCATTGTTAGGCATAGGCGGCGCCTATGCTATGGCATTGTAGATTCAGAGAGCAAAGGAAATGGCATAGGCGGCGCCTATGCTATGGCATTGTTGGGCATAGGCGGCGCCTATGCTATGGCATTGTAGATTCAGAGAGCTTAGGCCTTAGCATAGGCCTTGCCTCGTTCGTTTCCTAGATTTGCATAGGCAATGCCTAACCAATAGCCTTTGTTTCTTTATTCCAAACTTACCACCTTCAACATGACACAATTCCAAATTAAAATTTGGGCTAGATCTCCTCCTTTATACGTCTTACACCTATATTTACTCAAAAACAACAAAAACAATTAGAACGATGGGTTGCCTCCCACCAAGCCCCTTAGTTTTGGTCGTGGCTCGACTCTTCTTTTTGAATTTTTATTTAACAAAAACAAACTCTTAGTAAAACAAAACGATTAAAAATGATGGGTTGCCTCCCATCTAGCGCTTGATTTATTGTCGCGGCACGACATAGCTATCTCGATTACTTAGACTTCATCGAGATAGATGGTGCATCGTTTTCTGAATGGATTCAGACGATGTTGCTGCTTACTTGTAGGCATGCAATCTTCTTTGAGATGACTCTTGTGCATACATATCCCAGGAGGGATACCAATTATATCATCAATAGTCCAACCTATAGCTCTCTTGTACCTCTTCAGAGAAGAGATGAGAGCCTCTATGTGCTGTTCACCTAAATCAGCCGCAACACTCACCGGAAGTGTATTTTCACTTCCCAAGAACACATATCTTAGGTGACTGGGGAGCTCTTTCGATTCTAGCACTGATGGCTCTTCAATGGAAGTCTTCACTGTTGGTGATGGTCGATTCTTAAGATCAAGGTCCAGCTTCTTAGGAGCATGAGAATAGGACTTTATTCCTGTTAGAGAACAAACGGTTTCTTCATATTCTTCAACCTCCTCACGCTCAAAATTCAACATCACAGTAGACAATGGCTTAACAGTAAGCTGCTTCTCTATAGATAATTCTTTATCATCCTCATAATAAACATCAACTACAGAGAACACATCCATATCTCTAGGCTGCTTCATTGATTTGCATACATCAAAACGGACCACTTCGTCATTCAGCCGAAATAAAAGCTCATTAGCTCTTAAATCAATCAGCACACTTCCAGTTGCGAGGAAAGGACGCCCAAAGATTATGGGAACTTCAGAATCCGCCTCGCAATCCAAAATAACAAAGTCTGCAGGAAAGATGAAGGTGGAAACCTTGACCAATACATCATATAAGATACCAACAGGCCGTTTTACCGACCTATCTGCCATCACGAGCCGCATATTGGTTGGTGTAGGATCACCCAACCCCAATTTTCTGTAAATAGATAGCGGCATCAAATTGATGCTAGCTCCCAGATCGGATAATGCCTTAGCAAAATTCATAGATCCAACCGTGCAAGGAATAGTGAAAGCACCAGGATCTGCCTTCTTCTGAACTAGCGATCTTGTAGCGATTTCACTGCAATGATGAACATTATCTGCCAGCTCATAGCTTGCTGCCCGCTTCTTTGTCAACAGGTCCTTCATGAATTTAGCATACCGAGGCATCTGTTCCATCGCCTCCACCAACGGAACATTAATAGTCAGCTGCTTCAGCATGGTCATGAATTTACTGAACCTGGTGTCATCAGCTTTCTTTTTCAGTCTCTGCGGAAAAGGTGGTGGTGGAAGGGGAATCGTTTTCTCCACCACTTCCTCTTTATCTTGCTTCCGATTATCAACCTTTTCAAGAGTGTCATCAGTTTTCTTCTTCAGTCTCTGAGGAAAAGGTGGTGGTAGAAGAGGAATCGTTTTCTCCACCACTTCCTTTTTATCTTGCTTCCGATTATCACTTTTTTCAGGCTGGTGACGTCTAGGTGTAACATCATGAGCACTCACTTCAGCTTCTACGGCATCTTCAAACTCTGCTTCATCAACATTCTCTGCTATATTATCAACCACCTGCTTGCCTTTGGATGGATTTTCCAACACTTTACCACTCCGGGTAGTAATAGCCATACACTATCCGTCATTCCTTGGGTTTTGCACAGTGTCACTGGGTAGCGTGCCAGCCTTTCTTTGATTGAATGCCGCTGATAGTTGACTCAATTGTTGCTCCAACTATTTTATCACGGTAGAATGCGAATCAACCATTTGATTTATTGATGACAAATCATTCTTTACCTCAGTAACGCCTATATTGGTTGCCTCCACCCCTTTAAACAGCTTAGCCATCATATCATCCATGGACATCTTTCCAGAGCCAGATGCCGCAGCCTCACGGTTTCCAGGAGGAACATACAAACCACTCCTGTCAGTCTTATTCTTCCAACCACCTTGATCGCGGTCCTTGTATCCAAATTTATCATAATAGTTCCGACCTTGGTTTCCTTGGGCATTTCCTCGGAAACCCCACTGATTATTCAAGTAGTTCACTTCTTCCTCAGAGTTGGATTCATCTCTTCCCTGTGATACAACGGCCTTAACATTTTCGGTCTTCCCTGATAATAAGTGCTTGGTAAGAAGATCCATCTGCGTTTTCATGTGAGCCATATCTTGGTCACGTTCCTCCTGTCTTCGCCTCTGTTCTGCTGTCATGCCAATAGATACAGTAGAGCTTGCTACCTCAGAATCCCTGGCATGCCACGCTCTACTCTGCTTTGTCATACGATCTAGCATATCACTTGCCTCAGTAAAAGTGAGGTCCATGAATGACCCACCCGCAGCATTATCAACCACTGGCTTAGTCACCGAATTCAAAGCCTTGTATAATATTTCCATTAAGTGGATATTCGTCATCTGATGGTTTGGGCACCGCATAAGCTTCTTCTTGAACCTCTCCTATGTTTCGTGTAGAGCTTCAGTTGGAAGCTGTCGAAAATTGCTAATCTCATCCCGTAATTGGGCTCTCTTGGATGGCGGAAAGAATCTTTCTAGGAAAGCGTCTTTCAGTTGCCTCCAATTAGTAATAGAATCAGGAGTTAGCCCGTTCAACCATAGAGTTGCCTCCCCAGACAGAGACAATGGAAATAAGTGCAGCCGAATTGCATTCTGCCCAACTCCTGGATTGTCAAACGACTTGCATGTTGAAATAAAGTTGATCAGATACATATTCGGATCATCGCCTGCGAGTCCACCAAATAAACCTTTGAGCTGTAATAGCTAAATCATGATGCTAGTGATATTGAACTTGGCTCCAGGTGCCAAGGGTGGAGGAATAATAGCCCCTGTGGCACTAGCTCCATCAAGACTGTCATCATCATCATCAAAAAGAGCCTGCACATCTCGGCGTTCAGGTCTCATTCTAGATTGACGATCTCTCCTGTTTACAGGTGCTGCCACCTCATCTGCATGCCGTGGATTAAGTAACTCATCATCACCCAGGTCCTCATCATCAGGATTTGTTGCCCGACCTGGGTTATCAATATTCTGTTGATGCACTTGAGCAGCTGCCAACGCAGCTAATCTAGCCTGCTCCTGTTGAGCAGCCCTTCTTTCAATGTCGCATTGTGCATCCATTCTGCCAATAAGTTGTGGTTCAGGATTTATGGGTAATAATGGCTGACCAGATCTTCGTGTATTTGGCATGCACTCTACCAAACCTGAACAAAACAAAAACAACAAACAAAAAGTAAAATTCAAGAATTTTAGACCAAAGGGTCTATTAACTATCACAAACTTAGTTGACAACCGTAGTCCCCGGCAACGACGCTAAAATTTTATAACGCCCAAACTACAGCTCTCGTAAGAGTGTAAGCGGTCGCTGTCAAATATAGAACCCAACTGGGTTGGGTGTCGAATCCCACAGGGAATACTTGGTCACTAAGTGTTGCAATTGTTAGCAGACTGTTGGTCGAAAGTTCTACAGAAAGGGGGGATGGTTTAGGCGTGAATTAAAAGTATCAAAATAGCAAAGTAAAAGCGGAATGCTTGATTTAGTAAGATTTAATCACTGAGAAAAATAAGTTAGGGTTATGTCCACCTTATGAGTTCTACGTATCTATTAACTATGAGTAATGCGGAATTCAGACACGCATGCACTTATAGAGATTTGTATTCTAATGGTAAATCCTAGTGTTTCTCAACCATCAAGGATTATTTCACTTTAACTCTCTCGAGCTTAAAGTGTATAACTAACGGTACAAATTCTCCAAGAAGTTAACCCAGTTACGGCACTAACGTGTAAATAGGGGTTGGTAGCCCTATTTCCTTGTCACACTCTCTTTTCCAAACATGTAACTTTTCTCTCGAACAAGTTAATGCTATAATGGCGTATTCTATATGTTTTCAACCGCAAGAATGTAATTAAGATGAAGAGAGTAATGATATAAGTAGCATACGTATCAAGAATTCACAAACTCATAGTAATAGATAGTATATCATAAGGCTTCCATAACCCTAACAGAGAAGTTTAGCTACTCATGATTACAACGAAGATCACAATAAACATCATCATCGTACCAAAGCTCAAAGAATCTCACGTTGAAGATGGGTGTGGCGTCAAACTAGGTTGACGTTTTGCCCTCTAGACGTTTCTCACAAGTTAGCGTTTTTCTCTGTATAGACTTACAGAATCTGTAAACTGAATAATACTAGAAAGTCAAATGACTAATGAAAGTATCTATCAATTCGTGAATAATGAAAAGCATGAATGAATGCATGCTGAAAAATTCAGCAAATAGGGTTTTTATAACATCCTTGTCCTAGTCCTATTAAGTTACTGCTGATCCCCAAGTCTTTAGAACTACTGTTTTTGCCCGGGACAAGTTCTCCATGCATCACTTTCAGTCCATAAGCTTCCAAAAGATACCTTCCCTCTTATGTGAAGTTTCCCTTGCTACCAAAAGGTCCACAAAGTGCTGAAATCTTCATCATTAAACCTGAAAACATGCTAATCACGTTGGTTAGCTCACTTACAGGAAAATGGACTAAAAATACAGGAATTATATATTTTGTCCTTAAAACTTAGCTAAAATATGGGTAAATTATGGTGCTTTAGGCGTGTAAATACGCCTATCATCAGTCTTCCATAAGCCATAACAACATCCTAATCGAATAGTGTGCAATGTTACGTAAAATCGATAGTCTGAAGGTTATCCATAAGTCATAAATAAATCCTTATCGGAGAATACGCGAGATTACCAAATTGATATATCCAAGGGTTTTATATAAACCGCGTCATATCCAAGATCTATTATGCATAGGATTACCCAAAGACTACCAATTTGAGAGATATCTATAAGTCATATTGTATCTAAGGTCAGATAATGTGTAGGAATACCTGAGAGCTAGAGATTGGAGGGATATCAGTAATTCATATCTTATCCAAGGTCAGATCATGTGCAGGATTTCCTAAAATATAGTATCTCAAAGGATATCTATAAGTCATCTCATATCCAGTATCAAATAAAGCACAAGATTATCTAAAGATTGACAATTCAAGGAAAATCTATAAGTCGTATCGATATGAAAGATGTGCAATACTTAACCGAAGTCACATGTAAAATATCATTGTCAATATCCTAAGAGGTTATCATTCCACATACAACTAGCATTATAGGTGATCAAAAGGGTTGCCACATCAGCACAAGATTAATAGATTGTAGGGACCGGTTTACACAAAGTATTATTGGTGTCCGAGAGGGACACCCCATTTTGAAGACACATTCAATCGACAAAAGAGCTATTTTATTCGACAACCAAGAGGGTTGTTGTGTTTTTTATTGCAAGTTATTTCCCGTCAAATAGGTACATGAAGGGATGACTTCCTTTTCAAATAGCAACTCATGTGGAGATATGATATAAGACTATCTACCCTTTTTCGTGAATTGTATTTATTACAAAAATTTTTTTTTGAGATATTGTCATGAGCATCTGAGATAATGATAATATTAAATCAAAATCACTGGTGTAGATGAATCCATAAAGGATGCAACACAATGTGGAACTTTTTCTTAGAAATAAAATGAGACATAGTTTAGAGAGAAGCGTCAAACTCTTTGGACACAAACTAAAGAATGATTGCCACCACCATCAAACCACACCCCTTTTAGAAGGGATGTGGGTATTTTGGGATATTTTGATTTCAGCTTCACCTTTGGGATATTCCTAAACTCATATCGAGCGTAGCCTTCTCTTTCCTTCAAATCCGAGTGACAACACACTTAGAGTTTTGGAAATTATCTCCAGGTAAGTTCTTTCCTATGGATGTGAAGGATCCCACATTCATTGTTAAGATTTTACATGCCTCTTTTCTGCAAACTCGATCAGCATGTCACTCATTCTGAGCCAAAGATCATCTAAAATAAAAAACTATCTTTTCTACCGATCGAGTTGAAGTACAAGAAGTCTAACTCTCTAAGCCTCGGGGATATGTAGGATGGTCTCTTTGTTGAAAACTCAACTGCATTCTCCCCCCCCAATCTGCTTATTCCTCAGCTTTTCAGTTTTACTAAAATTCAAAAGTCAGGATAGCTTGTGAATTCTTTGAAAATCATGCTTTTAATAAAGTGTTGTGAACTATAAGTTTCCTGAGTTCTCATGTAACCTGAGATATATAGGAAACTCGATATAAGAGTCTGGCTGTAACTCCATGAAACTCGTGCGAAAACCAACCTCTTTCTGAAATAAATTTATGTTCAGACAAAAATTAGGAATGTCAAACTCCCTTTACCAAGGGTTACTTGCATCCACCCTAGCCAAAGGGAGGAGAAGTTGTTGACACCTAATTTTTTCCCTCCACAACTAAGTTTAATTTTGAGTTACTTCAATTTTAAATAAAATTATAAAATTTGTTTTATCAGAATAAAAGCTTTTCAAAGTATTTATCTAGGTAATTTTGCCATTTTAAGTGGCGATTATATATTCTTGTGTCCGTGTATATGAGATCGTATAAATTTATAACTTAATAATTATTTTTATGAGAAATTGAATTTTAATAAAGTATTATCTCGGAAGATAATTCGAATAGGCAAAATCTTGATAGAAATATAATTTGTTCTAAAAAATAATTTATTTGGAGAAATATTTTTTTGGTTTTATCTAATATTTGGAGAAATATTTTTTTGGTTTTATCTAATCAAGAATCTAGGGATTAAACCGATTAATAATTTGTATTGGATCTTATTTATATTTTAGTGAATTTATTGAATTTGGTGATAATTGAAATTAATTTGGTCATAATTGCAATGCTATTGGCCAATTGATTTTCAATATGATTTTAATTTAAATAAAATTGACTAAAATTATGATTTAGAGCCATTTATTAAATCCCAAATCTCAATAAACGCATCAACAACCAAATTTCCCTCTGATACCTAATCTTAATTCCAAAAAATTAAATTTAAAATTCAAAATTTGTACTAGATTATAAAATTCCACCTCACCTTATCCTCCAACAAACCTTATCCTAAATTTCAAATTCTCAAATTAAGTTTTTTCTCCCACATTGCTGGATTCAAAGAATAGAATCCCCACCCTTTCCTATAAATGCTACCACTATTTTGGTAGAAAATCAAGTCTAAAAGAGTGGAAAAAACTTTTGAGCAAAAAGTTAAAAAAATTTCAAGCGGGAAGCTAATTGAGGTTCTTGAAAAATTGCTTTATGGTGGTGATCGAGACTCTGAAGAAAGCTTGAAGTCCCATTTTGCTTCTCCAAAAAAGGTAAACACACCTTTTTCTTTTAGTTTTGTTATTGTTTTCTTCTTCATCTTCTTCTTCAAGTTTCATAGCTGCGTAGTTGTAATTTTGATTATTGGGATTGTTTGTTGTAGACGAACTTGGAGGATATAGGATGCTATGATATCAATATTATGACTATTTTTTATGTTCATGGTGTAAAATGAGCTAACAATATGAACACATTTCTTTGACTTTCTTCTTTGATTATTATGATTAGATGAATAAAATTTCGACCTTTGATTGATTAAAATACGTACTCATGCCTTGTTTAAATTTTTTATTGATTGATATGTTCACTTTTAGCATGTAAAGTTGTTTTCTTTAAAAATAATAGTCACTATTGTTTGTTTCACCTTAATAAATTAGATGGATAAAGTTTCGTCCTTTGCTTGATTAAAATATGTACTCATACCTTGTTTAAATTCGTTATTGATGGACATGTTCGATTTTAGCATGTAAATTTATTTCCTTTATGTCAAAAAAGAATAGTCACTATTGTTTGTTTTGCCTTAATAAATTAGATGGATAAAGTTTTGATTTTTTCTTGATTAAAATAGGTACTCATGCCTTGTTTAAATTCATTATTGATGGATATGTTTGGTTTTAGCATGTAAAGTTGTTTCCTTGATGTCGAAAAAGAATGGACACTATTGTTTTCTTCGCCTTAATAAATTAAATGGATAAAGTTTCGATCTTTGCTTGATTAAAATACGTACTCATGCCTTGTTTAAATTCATTATTGGTTGATATGTTCTATTTGAGCATGTAAAATTATTTTCCTTTATGTCGAAAAAGAATAGTTACTATTGTTAAGGATCTGTGAAATTGTTTCTCAATTCTAAGTAGTGAGTTACCTGTACCTAGGGATTTGGTGTTATTTTTAAAAGGCATATCATAGTGTGTTATGTTTGTGGCTTAGCAATTTGCAAAATCACCGCTTAAGGTTGAAGTTGGCCACTTTTACATACACATGATAGTAGGCTCATTCACATGCAAAAATTATAATTGAAGTGCTACTTTTAAGATCTAACCCCTTTGTTGTAACGCCCTGAGTCTACACCCCGGATTCTACACGGTGCTTACAACCCCGAAGGACCACAAGCTAACTCTTGACTGACATTTGCTCTGAGCACTGAATAATCACACAGTAATAATAATAATAATACTGAGATAAATGCAAAAATTAAGTTGAAGTCGCCATAAGGTTCACAACAGAAAAAAATAATAATGAATACTGATAAATGAATACTGAAAACTGAATATCTATCTGAAATACTCTAGTCTGAAAAGGCTCAAACTGAACTGTCTGAATGTAGAGTTGATGGGAC
The DNA here is from genome assembly GCA_030864215.1 of Capsicum pubescens. Taxonomy (NCBI): domain Eukaryota; kingdom Viridiplantae; phylum Streptophyta; class Magnoliopsida; order Solanales; family Solanaceae; genus Capsicum; species Capsicum pubescens. The sequence goes on along the minus strand of CM061549.1, from coordinate 72,972,958 downwards.
AAACCCCCAACTAACTCAAAGTACTGAACTACTGATAAAATAATAACTGAAATAAAAGCATGCCCTCGATAGATGAGGACTCACTACTAAATCTGCTGGTGATAATCCGAGATGTTAAGTGCGGTCAGGATCCCGTGTGTCTGAACCTATGATATAAGACATCATAGTGTAAAAGAAAGGTATGCGTCAGTACTTTGAATGTACTGGTATGCTAGGTGAGGTAAGGCTAAATGCATGGGTTCATATGCATGAATAATAACAGGCTGAGTAACATGAATATAACTGAATGAGAGTACATGTATAACTAAAACTGATGAAACACTGATTATACAATACTGTGCATATATCTACATATACTGTGTTTGAGATTATAGTCACACTAAATACTGAGTTCTGATAACTGAATAACTGATATCTAAGTTCACTGATAACTGTATTACTGATGGCTGGGTGACAGTTTCTGACAGTCTTGATTCTTTAAAACTCAACTAAGTTCTATACTGAGCTGGGTAACTGTGTCTGACAGTTCTGATTCTGTAGAACTGACTGAGTTCTATACTAAGACTGATACTGAAACTATGGGAGATAATCATCTAATCGACATGCCCTTCTCTGAACTGATTGGGGTCCAACCTGTAACCCCAGCTAGAAGGGTGTCAGTATTGTGCTAAGGGTAAAGACAAGCTGAAGAGTCTCCCTCATCTAGCAGGTGCTCTGAATGAGAATGGTGGTACCCTCAACTTGTATATAGAATACCTCATCTCAATTGTCAGGTATATTTCTCAACCTACGCTGGATACGTAGTTCGGGAATGCAAGGAATGCTTCTAAGGATTACACCCTCTATTAGCAGGTGAGTCCTCATCCTAGGGTTCACTCGGTGCCGAATCCTACTCCCAACTAAATAGACACTGAACTGATTTGTAAAATGTACTAGGCTAGACTTAACTGTTACTGGTCGTGTTAACTGACTGAACTGGTCTGAGTTTACCGAGTTTTGTTGTCTGACTGAATATACTAAGTTCTGCAATGACTGAAGATTACTGATTATGACACTACTGAAACTGTTTTGTAACTACTGTAACTCTGGGTAAGCAGCTAGATTTTTGGGTATTGATTACCCCAGGACTCAATAGCATAAAAGTAAAGCATAACATAAACTTGAAAAGCATAACAATGTTCACTTGCTCACAACTCGTTCATAGAGGCATTCTATCAAACACTTGTAAGATATAAGCTTGCACATATGCTAGTATGCCATGATTTTCACATTTAATTCACATGAGAAATTTATCAAGCACTTGGGGAGCATAATCTATGCACATGATACTAAACAACTTGTAGGCATCATAATTTCAAATCTCAATTCAAAAATCTAGGGCTTTTAACATGAATTCACATGATAATACACACATGATAAATAATTTCACATGAAACTGGGAATAAACCATAGATTAGAACACAATTAACATCATAATCGTGAATACACTCAAAGCCCACATGGAATTCCTGAAATCAATTAACTTATAGTTTAAAAGAGTTTCTTGAACTCCAAGGGTGGAAGGAAACCCTTGGATGAACACTTCACATACCTGGATGCTTGAATTCGTGAAGACTGATGGGTTGTTCTTGAAGATTTGCTCTTAAAATTAAAAGCCCTAGGGTTTGTTCTTGAGTAGCTTTGAGAGAATTTGGAAGAAAGTGAGCAATTTAGCCTCTAATATTGTTTGATTTTATGTTTTGGGGCTAAAAATAGGTGGGCTAATAACCCAAATACCTCTCTACACGTGGATTTTTAATGATTGAAAATGTGTCCAGTGATGCGTAGACCAATGTACCGCGTTGATGACATTAACGTGATGACCAATGCACTACATCAAGTTCGCAGTGGTTCACTGGAATTGCACTGAAAGCTGGGGGGGAAATTAACTATCCACGCGTCGAGTTCGCGTTGACTCGCAGGAATTTGGCACAGAGAGCTGAGGAAAATATTTATCGATGCGATAGGTGATGCGGCGCGTTGAGATCACGTCGATCCACTATTTTTAATTTCCACACGTGCCTCAAACGATGTTCAAAAAAATACGAAACTCACCCGAAGTGACCTACTGACATTCCTGATCATGAATAAACCTAAAAAATAGATACTTTAAGGTCATAAGGGTCGTGAAATAGGATGACCAACTTTTGAAGGCTAAAAATACTCCTAAGTATAAACACTTGGCTGAAATTTTTCTAAGTTTGGGACCTCTTTTCAAGCTTTAACGGACTGATTTAAGCTTAAAATTTTGCGAGGTCTTACAATATCTCCCCCTTAGAAACATTCTTCCTCGAATGAGACTGACTAAGCTGAGAATACTGATAGACTAAATTTATAGATACTAAACACGCACAACTAAATCATGATTACATGACTGAAAGTACTAATATACTGAGTTATCATATTGACATGCATAACTGAAGCATGACTGAGTTCTTAAAACATGACACATGACTGAGGTGTTTTATGAAGGTATGCATGATATGAGAATGCTATGCAGCTGAACTAATACCGAGTTGTAAAGGTAATCTGAGCATGAAACTAAGTAAATTCAAGGAAAACTGGTACCTTGTGCTGAGTCTTAGTTTGCGGAGAAGAGGTGAGGGTACTTGGTCCACATATCTGCTTCAGTTTCCCAAGTAGCTCCCTCAACGGACTGATTCTGCCAAAGAACTTTGACAAGTGGAACTTCTTTGTTCCTCAGTCTGCGAATCTGATAATCAAGGATTTCTACTAGAACCTCTTCGTAAGAGAGACTGTTTTGAATATCTACACCCTTTATAGGGACTACAACTTCTGGGTCACCTATTCATTTCTTTAGCAAGGAGACATGAAACACTGGATGGACTAAAGCTAAATCTGAAGGCAACTCAAGCTCGTAAGTTACCTTTCCAAAACGGCTGAGAATTCGGTAAGGACTGACATACCAAGGACTGAGCTTTCCCTTCTTTCCAAACCTCTTCATTCCCTTCATAGGAGAGATTTTCAAATACATATAGTATCCAATATCAAACTCGAGATTCTTTCTTCACATATCTGCATACGATTTTTGTCGGCTCTGAGCTGTCTTAAGCCCTTCCCTGATCAATTGAACTTTTTATAAGGTATCAAATACCAAGTCAGGCCCTACCACTGCGGTCTCACCCACTTCAAACTAACCAATAGGAAATCTATATCTTCTCTCATAGAGCACCTTAAATGGAGCCATCTTAATGTTGGAATGGTAACTACTATTATACGTGAACTCAATCAAAGGCAAGTGGTCATCCCAACTACCCTTAAAGTCAATGGCACACGCCCTTAACATATCTTCCAAAGTTTGAATGGTTCTCTCTGCTTGAACATCTATTTGAGGGTGGAAGTCTATACTGAGGTGAACTTGGGTACCTAGATCCTTTTGGAAAGCTTTCTAGAAATAAGAGGAGAACTACATACCTCTATCTGAGATGATGAACAATGGAACTATGTGTAATCTGACCAACTCTCTAACATAGAGTTTAGCATAATCCTCGTCTGAATAAGAGGTATGAACTGGTAGGAAATTAGCTGATTTGGTCATCCTATCCACAATGACCAAAATTGAATTATGCTGATGACGAGTATAGGGCAAACCCATCACAAAGTCCATGTTCACTTCCTCCCCCTTCCATGTGGGAATACTGAACTCTAGTATGGAACCACTAGGTTTTTGGTGCTCAATCTTAACCTGCTGATATGTCTAGCACTTAGCTACAAAATCTATAATGTCTCTCTTCATTCCACTCCACCAATAGATCTCCCGTAAGTCACGGTATATCTTAGAGGCCCCTGGATGAATAGAGTAATGTGCACCATGCACTTCTATAAGATTTTATTGCCTCAAGCTACCTATACCTGGCACGCATAATCGACCCTGGCAACGCAACACACCATCTTCCCCTTAGGAGAAAACCTCTACTTCTATTCTCTGACTGACTCTTTCAAGTTGACTAAACTAGGATCTCTGTCCTGCTTTTCCTTCACTTTGGAAACCAGAGATGATTCTAAACTATTCTGCACCCACACACTTCCCTATGCTAAATCAACTAAGCGGACACCTAGTCGGGCAAGCTGATGAAATTCCCGAACCAATTTCTTTTTATTATCCTCCACTTGAGCAACACTACACAAAGACTTCCTACTGAGATCATCAACCACTACATTGGCCTTACCCAGATGGTACAGGACACTCATGTTGTAGTCTTTCATCAAATCCAACCACTTTATCTGATACAGGTTCAAATTTTTTTTTAAAAATACATACTGCAGGCTCTTGTGGTCTGTGAACACATCCACATATACCACATACAAATGATGCCTCCAAATCTTTAAGGCAAACACCACAGCTGCTAACTCAAGATCATGAGTGGGGTAATTTTTTTCATGGGGTTTAAGTTGTCTAGAGGCATAGACTATGACCTTACCTCTCTGCATCAAAACATACCCCAAACCAACTCTGGAAGCATCGCAATATACCACAAACCCGTCTGGACCATCTGGTAGAGTCAAAATTGGGGATGTAGTGAGTCGACTCTTTAACTCCTAAAAACTCTTCTCACAAGAATTTGACCACTGGAATTTGACTTTCTTCTGAGTCAATCTGGACATGGTAGATGTAATAGATGATAATCCCTTGACAAACCATCGACAATAGCCAGCCAAACCTAAGAAACTCCTGATATCTGACGGAGAGATAGGTCTGGGATAGTTTCTCACTACTTCAGTCTTTTGGGGATCCACTCTAATGCCATCACCATAAACTATATGGCCAAGGAACTCTACTGACCTTAGCCAAAATTTACATTTATTGAATTTGGTGAACAACTGATGGGCTCTAAGGATCTGTAACACTATTTTGAGATGGTTTGCATGGTCATGTTCACCGTGGGTGTAGACAAGAATGTCATCAATGAAGACTATGACGAACATATCCAAGTATTACTTGAACACCCGATTCATCAAGTCCATGAAAGCTGCTAGGGTATTGGTAAGACCAAATGACATGACTAGGAACTCATAGTGACCATACCGAGTTCTGAAAGCTATCTTCGAAAAGTTACATTCTCTGACTCTGAGCTGATGATAGCCTGATCTGAGGTCTATCTTAGAAAAGTAGCTGGAACCCTGAAGTTGGTCAAATAAGTCATCGATTCTGGAAAGTGGATACTTGTTCCTGACTGTGACTTTATTTAGTTGATGGTAGTCTATACACATCCTGAGAGAACCAATTTTATTATGCACGAATAGAACTGGTGCGCTCCACATGAAAATATTGGGTTTGATGAATCCCTTATCTAGGAGATCCTTTAATTATTCTTTTAACTCTTTGAGTTCTGCAGGTGCCATTTTGTATGGTGGGATAGAGATGGGTTGAGTATTTAGAAGAAGGTCGATTCTGAAGTCAATTTTCCTTTTAGGAGGGAATCCAAAAAGATCTTTGGGAAACACATCAGGAAATTCACATGCCACTTATTTTGATTCAAGATTAGAGCTAAACTAGAGTCTTGAACTTGAACAAGATGATTGACACATCCCTTAGATATTATTTTTCTCGCCCTAAGGTAAGAAATAAGCTGAGCCCTAAGTACTGAAGTACTATCCCTCCACTCAAGGACAGGTTCATTTAGAAACTAAAAGTGGGCAATTCTATTTCTGTAGTCAACTGAAGCATAGCACGAATAAACCCAATCCATACCGAGAATGACATCAAAATCTATCATCTCTAATTCTACTAAGGCTATTGAAGTGACTTTTTAAAATAACATAATCGAACAGTTCCTGTATACCCGTCGGGCTATAATAGATTTACCCATTAGGGTAGAGACTGAGAAAGTCTCTGCTAGGAATTGGGATTGACTCTAAATTTAATATCTACATAAGGAGTTACAAAGTACAAGGAAGCTCCTGGATCTAGCAAATAATAAATATGTAAATGATAAACTTGTAACGTACGAGTGACCATATCAGGAGAACTTTCCTAATCCTATCGGGATTGAAGAACATAGAGTCTGTTTGGGCACTGCCCACTGGTGGCACTGGAAGCGGCACTCTGCTAATTCGGGCAACCGGACTAAGATAAAGGATGATTATACTGACCTAAATAGCCTGACTGAGGACAATCTTTGACCCTATTTCCATATTCAAAATATATGTCACTGCCAGCCCTGTAGATACCTTGGTGGTTTTTACCATATTTCTGGGAAAGAGAGTTTTCTCGGGCACTGCTAACACTACCTTGAGGTTTAGGGCCTGTTGCCATATTTTTATTGCCGTCTCTAAATTTTAGCACTGGAGCACTGGATGAGGATGGAGCTGGAACTGAGGATTTCGAGCGGAACTGAGAACGATTTCCACCTTCTAACATAGGTTAGGTGAAGTTGAAGCTACCTTTTCTAGCTCTCTTGTTCTCCCTCTGCTTCTCCCTATTCTTAGCCTCCTCTATCTATTGAGTATGGACCATAAGCCTGGATATGTCCATCTTCTTAATCAGCATTGCAGTCCTACACTCTTTGACCACACTGTTAGACACACCTGACACAAACTTACGCATCTTGGATATACTATTGGCTACCACATGAGGAGCGTATCTGGCTAATTGAGTAAACTTGAGAGAATACTCTTTCATTGTCATGTTACCCTGCTTCAGATTAATAAACTCCAACACCTTTACTTTTCTCAACTCCAGTGGGAAGAACCTGTCCAGAAAAGTATTGGAAAACTCCTACCATTCTACGGGCCCTATATCATCGGCTTTCTATGCCTTTCACTGCTTAAACCATATGTGAGCCATATCCTGTAACTGATAAGCGGCCAACTCATCACTCTAACTAGCTGTCAGCCCCATAATATTTGTGACCTTTTGCAGTTGATCAGGATATTCTTGTGGGTCCTCCTCTGACCTAGACCCGATAAAAGTTGAAGGGTTCATTCGGGTGAAGTCCCAAATTTTGGCTGCAATAGTATTGGCCACTGGGTTGGCTAGAACGGCAGCTGGACATTCATTCTAGGATGCCACTGAATTGGCTAGGGTAGTAAATTCAACCCTGAATTTTGCTTGGGAGACATGCTCGTCCAGAGGATCTTCCCGAATGGGCTGAGGGGCTGGCTGATTTCCTATTCTCCTTTCATTGTTATTTTTGGAGGCATGTTATGTAAATGTGAGTAAGAAAAGGATTAGACTGAGACTGCAACTTGAGCTCATACTCACTCGCACGATATGAATACAGAAAGAAGGGAAACTTTTCCTAAAAATGCCTCATAGCCTCTTATCCAAAAGTGTGGCGCGCTACACACCCATGCACAAGACTCTACTAGACGTGGCTTTAAGACTTTCTAGGACTCTGTTGAACATTAGTCTTTGATACCAAGTTTGTAATTCCCCAAGTCTGCACCCTGGATGCTACACGGTGCTTACGACCCCAAAGGACTACAAGCTAACCCATGACTAATATCAAATGTGAGCACTAAATAATCACACAGTAATAACAATAATAATACTGAGATAAATGTAGAAATTAAGCTAAAGTTTCCATAAGGTTCATAACTGAAAACAAAATACTGAATATTGATAAATGAATACTGAAAACTGAATATTTGTCTGAAATACTCTAGTCTGAAAAGCCTCTAACTAAACTGTCTGAATATGGAGTTGATGGGACAAGCCCCCAACTAACTCCAACTACTGAACTACTGATAAAATTATAACTAAAAAAGCATGCCCTCGATATATGAGGGATCACTACTAAATTTGCTACTGATAATCTGAGTTGCTAAGTGCGGTCAGAAGCCCGTACGTTTGACCCTATGATATAAGATATCATAGCACAAAAGAAAGGTATGCATCAGTACTTTGAATGTACTGGTATGATAAGTGAGGTAAGGCTGAATGCCAGGGTTCATATACATGAATAATACCTGGCTGAGTAACATAAATATAACTGAATAAGAGTACATGTATAACTGAAATTGATGAAACACTGATTATGCAATACTGTACACATATCTATATATACTATGTCTGAGATCATAGTCACACTAGATACTGAGTTTTGATAACTGAATAACTGATATCTGAGTTTACTGGTAACTGTATTACTGATAGTTGGGTGCCTATTTTTGATAGTCCTGATTATGTAGAACTAAACTGAGTTCTTTACTGAGCTGGGAGACTGTGTCTGGCAGTCTTGATTCTTTAGAATTTAACTGAGTTCTATACTGAGACTGAAACTAAAACTGTAGGAGATAATCATCTAACCGATATGCCCTTCTCTGAACTGATTGGGGTCCAACCTATAAACCCAGCTGGAAGGGTGTTAATACCATGCCAAGGATAAAGACAAGCTTAAGAGTCACCCTCATCTGGCAAGTGCTCTGTACAAAAATGGTCGTACCCTCAGCTGGAAGGTAGAACACCTCATCAACCCTCAACTGGCAGGTTAATGTTTCAACATATGCTGGCTACGTAGTTCAGAAACACAAGGACGGCTTCTAAGGATCACACCCTCTACTGGCAGGTGATTCCCCATCCTTGAGTTTACTCGATGCTGAATCCTACTCCCAACTAAATAGACACTGAACTGATTTGTAAAATGTACTAAGATAAGCTGTTACTGGTTGTGTTAACTGACTGAACTGGACTGATTTTATCGAGTTCTGTTGTCTAGCTGAATATACTGAGTTCTATACTGACTGAATACTACTGATTGTAATACTAATGATACTGTTTTGTAACTACTGTAACTCTAGGTAAGCAGCTAGATTTTTAGGTATTGAATACACGCAGGACTCGATAGAATAAAAAGTAAAGCATAGCATAAACTTGAAAAGCATAACAATGTTTATTTGCTCACAACTCGTTCATAGAGGCATTCAATCAAACACTTATAAGATATAAGCTTGCACATATGCTAGTATGTCATGATTTTCACATTTAATTCTCATGAGCAATTTATCAAGCACTTGGGGAACATAATCTATGCACATGATACTAAACAACTTATAGGCATCGTAATTTCAAATCTCAATTAGAAAATCAAGGGCTTTTAACATGAATTCACATGATACTACACACATGATAAATAATTTCACATGAAACTTGGAATAGACCATGGATTAGAACACAATTAACATCACAATCATGAATACACTTAAATCCCATATGTAATTCATGAAATCAATTAACTTGTTGTTTAAAAGAGTTTCTTGAACTCCAAGGGTGGAAGAAAACCCTTGGATGAACACTTCACATAGATGGATGCTTGAATTCATGAAGACTGAAGGGTTGTTCTTAAAGATTTACTCTTGAAATTAAAAGTCGTAGGGTTTGTTCTTGAGTATCTTTGAGAGAATTTGGAAGAAAGAGAGTAATTTAGACTCTAGGGTCATTTGATTTTATGTTTTTGAACTGAAAATGGGTGGTATAACAATAGTTACCATTTAAGTATCGAGATGGCTCCTTTTGAGGCTTTATATCCTTTCGAGCCTTTATATAATAGGTTTTGTCACTCTTCAGTTGGTTGGTTTGAGGTTTCAAAGATAGAAGTCAAGGTATAGACTTGCTTTGTGAGTCTTTGGATAGAGTTTGAATCATTAAGGATAGACTTCAAGCATCTCAAACTAGATAGAAGTGTTATACGGATCATATACTTTATCCTTGAGATTTAGTGTTGGTGATTGATTTTTCTTTGTGTGTTGCTTATGAAGGGTGTGACGAGGTTTGGGAAAGGGAAAAGCTTAGCCCCAGGTATATTGGACCTTTTAAGATTCTTCAAACAATTGGGGATGTGCCTTATGAGTTAGCATTGCCCCCAACTTATCAATTGTTCATCTAGTTTTCATGTTTCCATGATTCAACATTATATTCTGGATAAGGGTCATGTCATTCATTGGGATTCAATGTAGTTAGATAAGACGTTGTCTTTCATTGAAGAGCCTGTCTCTATCTTAGCTAGGGATGCTAGACGGTTGCATTCTAGAGATATCCTAATGGTTAAGGTCTAATGGAGACATCGACCTATAAATGAGTCTACTTTAGAGGTTGGTTCTAATATATGTGGTAGTTATCCCTAACTTTTCATTAATTCAAATAAATATCTTGTCTTTAGTTTGAGTATGAACTAGGTTGTTAGTGTTGGATGATGCAATGACCTGATTTTTGGTGTTTTATACAAATTATTCATTTCTGTATGATTTGGCCATTTTACCCTCTAAAACCTAAATAGTACGCTCCAAATGTCCGTCGGTCTAGGGGTAAAATGTTTTACTAATATCAACCTAGGTACCCAACTCCTCCTAAGAAGTCTTCCAAAAGTGAGATATGAAGACTAAATCTCGATTTGAGATGATAGTCACCGACACACCATGAAGGAAAACTATCTCATGAATATAGATATGGGCCAACCTCTTGGAATTGAAGAAAACCTGAATCAAAATGAAATAAGCAGATTTGATCAATCGATCAACTATGACCCAAACACTATTAAAATGGAAGACCCCGTAAAGTCCTAACCCATTTGAATCCTTTATAACATGCAAAAAGAGGTCCCAAACTTAGAAAATTTTAGCCAAGTGTTGACACTTAGTCTTATTTTTAGACTTGATATTTCAATGGTATCATTTATGATCTTCCCGGCCTTAGATTGCCAATTTTTAAATTAATTCATGATCAGGGTTATCTATATGTCATCTCAGGTGTGTTTTGGAATTTTCGAACATTGTTTGAGTCACGTTTGGATGACCAAAATAGAAAGCCAATGCGATCAGGATGCATCGCATTGGCTATCGCATCATCACCATTGACGTGATGCATCAATAATTGCATTGATACCATTGACGCGATGTGTCAACTATAGCGTCACTAGGCATTTTTCAGCTCATTTAATCCCGAGTCCAGAGGGGTATTACAGTCTTTTCCCCTCACTTTAACATGGGATTTAGGTCCCAAAATAACTTTTTTGCCTCATTTATCTCAAAAATCAAAAGTATTCTCTTCAAGAACTAGCTTAGCCCTTTTAATATTCAAGTTCAATCTAAAAGAAATCCCTCAATAACTTTCAAGAATTCATCTATCAAGATATGTTTAGGTGTTAATCCTTGGGTTTCTTCCACCCTTGGAGTTCAAGAATCCCTTTTCAAACACTTAGATTGTGATTTACATTCTTGAATGGAATCATGTTCATGTATGTGGTGTTGTTTGGATTTCAAGTCAAAAATAATTTGAGTTTTATGTTAATTAACTAGAATGCATGTTGAATTATGTAACCCCCAAGTTTAATCTTTGAATTTTGGTATTGAATGTGGTAGTCATGATATTCATATATTGTTTATTCTCATGTATAAGATTTATGTATCCTAGGTGTTTGACAAAATGTCTATGTGAAGGAATTGTGCATGATAACCTATGTGTGATGCTTTTAGAATTGAGATATGATTTTATTATCTATGCTATCGAGTCTTGGGGGTATTGAACACCAGAAATTTAGTCGTTATATAGTCTCTAGTCAGAATGGAAGGAGTTCTTAGTCTCCCAAACAATAGCATTCGGTCAGTCAATAGAATCAGTGTGAGTTCAGTCAAGCCTAGTATATTCTAGTGATTAGTTTAGTGTCGATTCAGTTGGGAGTAGGATTTAGCATCGAGCAAGCCCAGGGATGGGGGCATTCTTGTCAGGAGAGGGTTTGACCCTTAGTAGAAGTCCCTGCGTTATAGAACTACATAGCCAGCATAGGGTAAATTGTCTTCCTACCAAACTAGGGTTGACGTAACCATATATATCTCATGAATCTTCCTGCCATATTAGGGTTGACCAACTCCTATTAGTAACATATGTCACGGTGCTAACACCCTTCCAATTGAAGTTACAGATTGGACCCTAAATCAGTTCATTATCGGGGTATCTCGGTTAGATGATAACCCCCACAGTTATATTTCAGTATTCAGTATTCATTAATCAGTATTCAGTACAGAACTCAATTCAGTTCTACATGATTAGGACTTACAATTAGCAGTTATTCAGTTATCAAAAACTCAGGTCTTCAGCTTCAGACTAATTCAGACAGATGATATGTTTTTGGTATTGTATGTTTAGTACTTACAGTATTCCTAGTCTCACATATACTCTCATCCAGTTATTTCATAATATTTAGTTAGTATTTTCATGCACGTGAACCCATACATATCAGCCTAACCTCACCAAGTATACCAGTATATTCAAAGTACTGATGTATACTCTTTCTTTGCACTATGATGTCTCATATCATAGGTTTGGATGCTCGAGTTCCTGATCATGCTTAGTTAGATTTAGTTGATCAGCAGCAGTGATAGTAGTGAGTCCTCATCCATCGAGGACATGCTTTTATTTAGTTAATATATTATTTCAGTATTTCATTTATTTTAGACAGTAGTTAAGAGTTAGTTAGGGCGTGTCTCATCGACTCTTTTATTTCAAATGTTTAGAGGCTTTTAGGAATTATCAGTTAGAAGTTATTCAACAAATGTATTCAATTTTGATTCAGTTTTATGAACCTTATGGTAATTTCAGTTTTAGTTTCGCATATACTTTATGATTATTATTCAGTGCTCACAGTAGGTACTAGTCATTGTTAGCTTATGGTCCTTCGGGGTCGTAATCATCGTATGATGCCCAGGGTGTATTCTCGTGGCGTTACAAAGTTGGTATTAGAGCCTAAGGTTCTAAAGAGTCCTAGGGAGTCTGAAAGCCACATAAAGTAGAGTCTTATGCATGGGTGTGTAGCGCGCCACACTTATGGATTAGAGGCTATGAGACATTTTTAGGAAAAAGTTCCCTTCTTTCAGTGTTCATATCGTGCAACTAAGCATTAACTCAAATTAAACTCTCTGTCTAATCCAACTTTTCCTTTTGTTTACAGAACTTGCCTCCCAGAAATACCAACAAAAGAAGAACTCTGAACCAGCCAGCACCTCCGCATGTTTAGGAAGATCCCCTGAATGAGCATGTTTCTCACATAAAATTTAGAGCATCTTTCACAACTCTAGCCCATTCTGTAGCAGCTCAGAATATTCGACCAACTGTTGTTCAGGACAACCTAGTGGCCAATACTGCTTCATCTTGAATTTGAGACTTCACCCAAATGAACCCTTATTCATATTCAGGGTCTAAGTCTGAAGAGAATCCACAGGAATTCCTTGACATGGTGCAAAAGATAACAAATATTACGGGGGTAACCACTAGTGAGAGTGATAATTTAGTTTCCTATCAGTTGTAGGATGTGGATTATACATGGTTTAAGCAGTGAAAGGTAGATAGGGCGCAGATGCAGGGCCTATAGAATGGGAGGAGTTTGCTACTGCCTTTTTAGATATGTTCTTTTCATTGGAATTGAGGGAGGCTAAGATGTTAGAGTTTATCAATCTAAATTAGGGCAACATGAGTATGAAAGAGTCTTCCCTCAAGTTTACTCAGTTGGCCAGGTATGCTCCTCATATGGTAACTGATAACAGGTCTAAAATGAGCAAGTTCGCATCTGGTGTATCTGATAGTATGGTCAAGGAATGTACGACCACAATACTAATTAAGGAGATAGACTTGGCTAGGTTGATGGTCCATGATCAGCAGATTGAGGAACAGAAGATTAAGGAGAAAGAGAGGGAAAACAAGAGGGATAGAATAGGTAGCTTTAGTTTTTCTCAGCCAAAGTCAAAAGGTGGTAACCATCCTCAATTCTACCCAAAATATTTAGTCCCATATTCATCTTCGACTAGTGCACCGATACCCAAATTGAGGAACGATAATAAGGATAGGGTGCCAGGCTCTAAATCTCAAGGTAGTGAGAACAGTGCTCGAACAAATCCTCTTTGCCAAAAATATGGTAGAAATCATCAGGGTATCTTCAGGGCTGGCAGCGATGTGTGTTTCGAGTGTGGTAATCCAGGACATAGGATTAGAGAATATCCTCAAGTGGGTTTGCAGAGTCAGCATAACTGTCCCCCAGTTTAGTTCGGTTGCCCATCTTAGCAGGGTGCCACTTCCAGTGCAACCAGTGCACAACGCCCAAACAGGCTCTATGCACTTCAGTCTTGATAGGATCAGGAGAGTTCTCCTGATGTAGCTACTAGTACATTGCAAGTCTTTCATTTACATGTTTAGGCTTTGTTAGACCATGGATCTTCTCTTTCTTTTGTAACCCCTTATATAGCCATCAACTTTGGAGTCAGTCCCAAAATTCTAACAGAGCTTTTCTCAGTCTCTACCCGAGTAGATAAGTCGATCATAGCCCGACGGGTATACAAGAACTATTCAATTATGGTTTCTCAAAAAGTTACTTTAGTAGACCTTGTAGAGCTAGAGATGATGGATTTTGACATCATTCTCATCATGGATTAGCTCCATTCATGCTATGCTTTAGTTGATAGTAGAAACAGAGTTGTCTATTTTTAGTTCCTGAATGATCCTGTCCTAGAATGGAGGGGTAGTACTTCAGCACTTAAGGGTCAACTTGTTTCATATCTTAAAGCAAGAAAAATGATATCCAAGGGGTGTGTCTATCATTTATTTTGAGTTAAAGACTCTAGTTACATGACTCCTAATCTTGAGTTAATTTCAGTCACAAGTGAATTTCTAGATATGTTTCCCGAAGACCTCCTCGGAGTTTCTCTCGAAAGGGAAAATGACTTCAGAATAGACCTTCTTCCTAATACTCAGTCATCTCTATTCCTCCATATATAATAGCTCTAATTGAACTTAAAGAGTTGAAAGAACAATTGAAAGACCTCTTAGACAAATGGTTCATCAGGCCCAGCGTATCTCCTTGGGGTACACCAGTTCTATTTGTGTGAAAGAAAGAAGATTCTCTTAGAATGTGTATAAACTACCGTCAGTTGAACAATGTCACCATCAAGAATAAATACCCACTTCCTAGAATCGATGACTTGTTTGGCCAACTTTAAGATGCCAGTTACTTTTCTCAGATAGACCTCAGATTCGGCTATCATTAGCTTAGAGTCAGAGAATGTGATATTTCAAAAATAACTTTCAGAACCTGGTATGGTCACTTCGAATTTCTAGTCATGTCATTTGGTCTTACCAATACCCCAACAATTTTCATGGACTTGATGAATTGTGTGTTCAAGTAGTACTTGGACATGTTTATCATAATCTTCATAGATGACATCTTTGTCTACTCCTGCAATGAACATGAACACGCAGACCATCTCAGAGTAGTATTGCAGACTCTCAGAGCCCATTAATTATTTGCCAAATTTAGTAAATGCAAATTTTGGCTATGGTCAGTAGCTTTCCTTAGTCACATAGTTTCCGGTGAGGGCATTAGAGTTGATCCTAAAAAGATCAAAGAAGTAAGAAACTGGACCTGACCCATCTCTCTATCAAATATCAGGAGTTTCTTGGGTTTGACTGGCTATTATCGATAGTTTTTTAAAGGATTTTTTTTCTAATGTATCCCCCATGTCCATATTGACTCAGAATAAAGTTAAATTCCAGTGGTCAGATTCTTGTGAGAAGAGTTTTCATCAGTTGAAGACTCGACTCACTACAGCCCC
This sequence comes from Capsicum pubescens, assembly GCA_030864215.1. Lineage (NCBI taxonomy): Eukaryota > Viridiplantae > Streptophyta > Magnoliopsida > Solanales > Solanaceae > Capsicum > Capsicum pubescens. The sequence goes on along the minus strand of CM061549.1, from coordinate 72,957,364 downwards.
AGTTTTGACTTTGCCCGATGGTTCAGACAAATTTGTTATGTACTATAATGCTTTTAGATTTGGTTTAGGGTGTTTATTGATGCTGAGAGGTAAGGTTATAGCCTACACCTCTAGACAACTTAAGCCCCATGAAAAAATTATCTCACCCATGATCTAGAATTAACATCTATTGTATTTTACTTAAAGATTTGGAGGCACTATTTGTATGGGGTGTATGATGATGTATTCATAGACCATAAAAGCCTGCAGTATGTGTTTTCATAGAAAGACATGAACTTGCATCAGAGAAGGTGGTTAGAGTTGTTAAAAGACTATGATATGAGTGTTTTGTATCATCCGGGCAAGGCCAATGTAGTGGCAGATACCCTCAGTAGGTTTTCCATGGGTAGTGTTACTCACGTTGAAAATGGTAAGAAGAAGTTAGTTCTAGAAGTTCATCATCTTGATAGACTAGGTGTCCATTTGGTTGATTTAGTCGAAGGTAGTGTTTGGGTGTAAAATAGTTTGAAATCTTTTTTAGTTTTTGAGGTAAAGAAAGCAGGATAGGGATCCCAATTTAGTTAAGTTGAAAGATCCAGTCAGAGACCAGAAGGTTGAGGTTTACTCCCAAGGGGAAGATGGTGTGTTGCGTTGCTAGGGTAGGCTATATTTGCCATGTGTATATGATGTGAGAGAATGAATTCTTACTGAAGCGCATGGTGTGCACTACTCAGTTCATTTAGGGGCCACAAAAAAGTACCGCGATCTACGGGAAATCTATTTATGGAGTGGGATGAAGAAGGATATTACTGAGTTAGTAGCTAAGGGCTCAATATATCAGTAGGTTAAGATTGAACATCAGAAGCATAGTGGGTCTATACAGGAGTTCAGTATTCCCACTTGGAAGTGAGAGGAAGTGAACATGGATTTCATGACAGGTTTGACTCATACTCATTGACAACATGATTTGATTTGGGTAATTATGGATAGAATGACCGAATCAGCCCATTTCTTGCTAGTTCATACTTCTTATTCAGCCGAGGACTATGACAGGCTCTATATCAGAGAGTTGATTAGGTTACACAGAGTCCCATTGTCCATTATTTCAGATAGAGGTACGCAGTTCACCTCTTAGTTTTGGAAAGCTTTCCATAAGGGTCTTGGTACCCAAGTCCATCTCAGTATAACCTTCCACCGCCAGACAGATAGTCAAGCAGAAAGGACCATTCAGACTTTAGAAGATATGTTGAGAGCATGTGTTATTGGATTTAAAGGCAATTGGGATGACCACTTACCGTCGATTGAGTTCGCATATAATAACAACTATAATTCCAGTATTAAGATGGTTCCATTTGTGATTTTTAATGGGAGGAGATATAGATCACCCATTGGTTGGTTTGAAGTAAGTGAGGACGCGGTAGTGGGGCCTGACTTGGTGTTTGATCTTTAGAGAAAGTGCAGTTGATCAGGGAGAGGCTTAAGGCAGCCCAGAGCCGACAAAAATCTTATTCAGATATGAGAAGGAAAGATCTTAAAATTGAGATTGGTGATTATGTGTATTTAAAAATCTCTCCCATGAAGGGGGTGAAGAGGTTTGGTAAGAAGGGGAAGCTTAGTCCCCAATATGTTGGTCCTTATAGGATTCTGAGTTATTTCAAAAAGGTAGCCTATGAACTTGAGTTGCCTGCGGACTTAGCATCAGTGCACCCAGTGTTTCATTTCTCCTTGCTAAAAAGTGCATAGGTTTCCCAGAAGTTGTAGTCCCCGTAGAGTGTAGATTTTCAGAATAGTTTCTCTTACGAAGAAGTCCCAGTCGAAATCCTTGATTGTTAGACTCACCAACTAAGGAACAAAGAAGTTCCCTTGGTCAAAGTTCTTTGGCGGAATCTGTCCGTTAAGGAGACACTTGGGAAGAAGAAGCATACATGCGAACCAAGTACCCTCATCACTTCTTCGCAAACTCAGACTTAGCCTAAGGTAGCAGTCTTCCTTAGATTTACTCAGTTTCATTCTTAGTTTCAGTTGCATATCATTCTCATATCATTCATGCATTCATGGATCAGTCAGTCACGTTTTATGCCTCAAGATTCAGTCGTGTTTCAGGTATGCATATCAGTATAGTCTCAGTACCCTAGTTCATCTCAGCTTAATCGATCTCATTCAAGGAAGAATGTTCCCAAGGGAGAGATATTGTAAGACCCTATAAAGTCTTACCCCATTTCAGTCCTTTATAGTATGCCAAAAGAGGTCCCATACTTAAAAAATTTCAGCAAGTGTTGACACTTAGTCTCATTTTTTACCTCGATATTTCAATAGTATCATTTATAATATTTCTGGCCTTAGATTGCTAATTTTTAAATTGATTCATGATCAGGGTTATCTATAGGTCATCTCGGGTGAGTTTCAAAATTTTTAGACATCTTTGAGTCACATTTGGATGACCAAACTAGCAAGCCAACATGATCAGGATGCGTCACATTGGGTATTGCATTGTCACCATCGATGCGACATGTCGGTAATCGTATCGATACCATCGACACTGCGCGTCACCTATCGCATCACTGGGTATTTTTGGCTCATTTAATCCCGAGTATAGAGGGGTATTCCAGTCTTTTCCCCTCACTTTAACATGGGGTTTAGTTCCCAAAACAATATTTTTGCCTCATTTATCACGATTCTCTCAAAACTCAAAAGCATCCCCTTCAAGAATAAACCCTAGACCCTTTATCATTCAAGTTCAATCTACAAGAAATCCCTCAATAACTTTAAAGAATTCATCAATCAAGGTATGTTTAGGTGTTCATCGTTGGGTTTCTTCCACCCTTGGAGTTTAAGAATTTCTTTTGAAACACTTAGATTATGATTTACATTCTTGAATGGAATTATGTTCATGTATGTGATGTTGTGTGGATTTCAAGTCAAGAATAATTTGAGTTTCATGTGAATTAACTAGAATGCATGTTGAATTATGTAACCCCCATGTTTAACCTTTGAGTTTTGGTGTTAAATGTGGTAGTCATGATATTCATAAATTGCTCATTCTCATGTATAAGATTTATGTATCCTAGGTGTTTGACAAAATGTCTAAGTGAAGGAATTGTGCATGATAACCTATGTGTGATGCTTTTAGAGTTGAGATATGATTTCATTATCTATGCTATTGAGACCTGGGGTTATTGAATACCCAAAATTTAGCTGTTGTCTAGTCTCTAGTCAGAATAGAAGGATTTTGCAGTATCCTGAATAATTGCATTCGGTCAGTCAACAGAATCAGTGTGAGTTCAGTCAAGCCTAGTATAGTCTAGTTATCAGTTTAGTGTCGATTCAGTTGAGAGTAGGATTAGCATCAAGCAAACAAAGGGATGGGGGAATTCCTATCAGGAGAGGGTTTAACCCTTAGTAGAATTCCCTGCGTTACAGAACTATGTAGCCAGCATAGGGTAAATTGTCTTCCTACCTAACTAGGGTTGACGTAGCCATATATATCTCATGAATCTTCCTTATTGATTAGGGTTGACCTAACTCCTGTTAGTAACCCGTGGCATGGTTCTAACACCCTTCCAATTGGGGTTACAAGTTGGACCCCAAATTAGTCTATTATCGAGGTATGTCGGTTAGATGATAACTCCTACAGTTACAGTTTCAGTATTCAGTATTCATTAATCAGTATCCTGTATTCTATATTCAGTACAGAACTCAGTTCAGTTCTACACGATCAGGACTTAAAGTTATCAGTTATTCAATTATCAGTAACTATAATTATCATCAGCTGGAGACTCTACACTTCTACTCTATGCTCTACACTTAAGCTAGTACTACCATGACTACACAGAATGTAAGTTCAACACTAAGCATGTTATAAACATAATTGAAAGATTATGTACACTACTCCAAAAAATCCTAGGCTCAAGAAAAGATACACCTAGTTGGCAAACTCATGCTTATTATTCAATCAAGGGCATCATACAAATCACCCACATTCATAAAACATATTCTCTCATAACAAGAGAGTTACCCATAATCACGCACAATTAAGCAATTTATAACATGATGGGTATAAGAATCAAATTATGCTCACTCTCACAAGTTACACACAATGAACCATATTTTTTCCCTTAGTGTAATGCTCCACTAATATCAGAATGATGAACTTAGGATCATTTAGGTCTTTTTTGGGTCGTAATGTAGGCTAAGGGATGGGCAGGAACTATTTGGGAAAAGTGACTAACCTCTATAAGTTCATTAATACACTACATTATTCATTTAAAACCAATCTACAATAACCAATTTACACTATTTTTGTCTAACCCATTCTTTTGTTTTGCCTCATCTCTTTTAAGCATTTTCATAAACACATGGTGGGCATCTTGTTTATTCCTTCAAGATTCAATTTTTCACATTTTCTACAATCATGGGAATATTTCTAACATCATTTATATCACTCCCAACCACCACACATCAAATATAAACACCAATAACTATTACCTTGGGGAATCAATTTCACCTTTTTCTTCTCCAATTTCTCAAACTCCTTACTAAATCAATTTTTCATTAAAGTGCCTAGGAGCTTTTGGATATAATTAAGGTCCATAAAAGAAGGGATTAGCTACTTATGTGGATACCAAATAAAAGGCTAAAGGCTTAATGGGGGTTAGCTAGGATAATGCACAAAAGGTAGGACAAATAGAATGTCTAAAACAAGGCTATCAAAGAAATGCTTAAATCATCTCTTAAACCTAAACTCTTTATTTTCTTTTGCACACACACCGGGAAAGTTCTACACATCACATGCAATAATAAATATAAAAAATAAAACCTCACACGCACATGACACATGCTCAACTCAATACAAACATCATAGACTCCCAACCAAACAATAGCATGAATTCAAATTTAAGCCAAAAAGTACAAGAGTCAAAAACTTGAGCCTAGGTGTCTCAAATGTAGCAATTCACTCATTCAACATGCTTTTACCATTAAAACACTTTCACCATGCAATAAAAAATAGCACCAACTAAAATATCTCATACCAAAATATTTTAAATTGAGCCAAAATTTAGGAATTTCCCCACCCCATTAAAAACCTACTTTTTTCTAAAAGTTAACTTAAAAGTAAGAGATAGAAATACTCCCTGAGGCCTCTAGGCCTAGCTAGTAGTATCTTTTTCATTAATGGGATCCGCGGAACACCACACTTAGTTTTTGCCATGCTCTAAGCTCAGGTTTTTGGTACTCAGACTTCCTATAACCTACGACTCAATCAAAAACAAAAACTATGTGAAGTAAAAATAAAAATTTAAAATAAATCACACCTACTTAACTTGGGTTTCCTCTAAAGCAACGCCTGATTTAGTGTCGCGGCACTACCCATCTCAACTCAACCATATTCCTTCCTTTTCTTTCTCACACATAGACTCTATCTTCTTATTCTCTTCACCTCTATTAGATGTGAATTTTCATGAGAAATAGGTTTTTCAACTTTAGCCATTTTAGGCTCATCAATGTTCATCATGTCAGGCTTAGGCAGTAGAAGTTTAGGTTACACATTCAGGTAGTCCAAAGAGGTCTTTGGTGGATGAACCATCCCATACTTGTCCCCTTCAATCACATTGATCATACATATATCTTTATAGTGGGACGTTATATTGGGTGATTTGTATACATCAAATAGCACCTCTTCATCCTCTACCTCCATTTTGAGAATGGCTACTCTAACATCAATCAAAGTTCCTCCAGTTTCTAAGAATGAACGTCCCAAGATGATTGGTACCTGTTCGTCTGCCTCAAAATCAAGAACAATAAAGTCAGCAAGAATAACAAATTTACTAAACTTTATGAGGACATCCTATATTATTCCCTCCAGATATGCCATGGATCCGTCTGCTAGATGCAAAACCAACTATGTCGGTTTAGGCTTTCCCAAGCCTAATGTATCAAATAAAGATAGGGGCATCAGATTTATGCTAGCCCCTAAGTCACTCAATGCATGGACCACTTTACTCCTAATTTTGATAGGTAGAGTGAACTTCCTCGGATCTCTTAAATTTTTTGGGGATTTTTTGTGTCATTACAGTGCTGTACCTTTCAGTTAGTGTTATCACCCCCATATCCTGCAATTTCACCTAATAAGCAAACAGATCCCGCAAGTACTTTACATACTTGGGCATACCCTACAAAACATCCAACAGAGGTAATTTAATGTGAAGCTCTCTGAATGTATCAAAGAGTTTCTTAAACATTGCGTCCTCCTTCACTTTAATTTTCCTCTGAGAGAAGGGTAGTGGCATTGTCTTCTTCACTTGTTCTTCAGTAAATTTTAATTTCAAGTGCTCAGACTTCCTTGATTTTTTAGCAACATTTTAAAAAACATGTGGGGGAGTTAAGTCTGCATCTACCTCCCTAGTTACCTTTGGAGGTTCTCCTTGAAGCTCTTTACCACTTCTTAAGGTGATTGGCATAACCTACTTTGGATTTTCTGTATCTGTTGGAAAACCACCTTGTGTCCTAGTATTTAATTCTAGTTGTAACTGCCCTATCTGCAAATCTAAGTTTCTCTGTGCCGCTTGTAAATTTTTCATGTCCATAGTCAACTGTGCTTGATTAGCCAAAAACTTTTTTTACATCTCTTCCATGTTGCTAGTTGACTGATTCTCTTGTGCCTGTGGTTGCTAAATTTTTTATTGTTGGTCATTCCACGGCTGAGTCTTCCACTTCATGTTCTATGCATTACAATAATTTTTCCTTTAAGCACTACCCACATATATCACTGATTCCAGATTTGAATCACACATGACCGCAGAATGGCCATAATTTTTGCAGCCCACTAGCTTCCTGAACTGCATTGACTGCTGTTGTACGCTATGGAGCTCCCAATTTTAGGCTGCTAAACTAAGTGTTTATCATATTTTGCAATTCTGTAACCTGAGATAATAAGGCAGTGAGCTGGTCTACCTCTAATACACCTGCAATTCTTTTCATGGCACTTCTAGCATCTGAATGTCACTCGGGATTTCCTTGATCTATGCAGTTCAACAATTTGTACAGCTCATCATAAGTCAATTCCAGCTCTTAACCACCTGCGGTTGAATCGAGAAAAATATTTGTATTGTGATTAAGGGCTTCTACAAAAGTATGAGCAAGTACCTCATTGGACTATTGATGTTGTGGAAATTCCCTAATAAGAGCCTTGAACTGTTCCCAAGCATGATAAAGATTATCGTCTGGCTTCTGTTTGTAGCATATTATCTCACTGCGAAGTCTCGCAGTCTTACAAGACGGGAAGAACCGAATCAGGAATTTTCTGGCCAAATCATCCCATGAAGTGATTGAATTTTCCGGTTCCTCAGCCAACCACTTTGTTTCTTCCCCCAACAGAGAAAAAGGGAAAAACGTCATCCTCACATAATCTTGATTTATGCCCGTCGAGATTAACGTATTACTGATTTCCAGAAAATTACACAAGTGGACCTGTGGATCTTCATGTGAAATCCCTGTGAACTGTCCACTGCTGATCATAAGTTGTACCATATGTTGTTTGAGCTTGAAATTTCCTCTTGCATTCGGCTACTGAAATAAGGAGGTCAAATTGGAGGGAAGTGGGATTGCCACTTCTGTCACTATCCTGCGGGCTGCTTGTTCCTCAGCCATTGGAGCAAGAGCTACTTAGTCTTCTTCTATTTTTAGAAATTGGGGGAGACGGATTACATCTCTCCTTCATTGATGGAAGTGTTTTTCGGGTTCGGGGCTTAGATCAATTAAATCCCTATCCCTTACATAGGGATGGCAATGGGGTGGTGCGGGTGCGGTGCGGTACGGGTTTTAAGCTATGCAGTGCGGTGTGGGTTTTATGTTATGCGGTGTGGTGCGGGTGTGGTGCGGGTTAAAGTAATTTTTTTAAATGGTGCGGTGCGTTGCGGGTATATGCGGATTTGAATTAACAAACAAACTAAAAATTAGTATTGTTCTCGTGAATATACCTAAAATTATATGTGTTCTTTACTTAAATTTTATGATACTTAAAACTACATGCATAACACTACAAATAAATAATTTTATAGTAGCTTTTTTAACATCTCTATTCATTTGAATAAAAATATGATATTTGATCATTACTTGTACACGTTATACTTTTTAATAATTTTTTAGTGAAAAGTGATATAATAGAAATTAGTTATTATTTTCTAGTTGTAGATTTAAAAATATTATGATTTTTAATGGAGTTACAAATTTTTTCAAAAAAGGAAAAAAAATAAAAACATGGGGCGGAGCGGTGCGGTTATCCGCGGGTATGAATGTGGGGCGGGTTTATGCGGGTTTAAATGTGATGCGGTGCGGTGTGGTGTGGTTTTAAAACTTGCGGGTTTAGTAAAAACCCACACCGCACTGTACCATTGCCATCCCTACTTACCAACTTTCTAACCTTAAAAGGAAATCTTCTTTTAGGTTAGTCAAAGGAGCTACGATAAATGAAAAATCCTCAATAAAGAAAGGATAGTAACCTACCAAACCAATAAAATTTTGAATCTCGATAGGAGAAGTAGGCCTATTAACAGTGCCCAAGCGCACACGCAAGTGTAAGTGGTTTACCAAGTAGTAAAGTTGCCTTCAAGAAGTCAAGTGTCGATCGCACAGGGACTTTAGTTAACAACAATTCAATTTTAGTTTAACTTCTAAGATTAGTTTGATGAAAAGGTAACCAAAAAGAGTTTGGAATATAGTAAACTAAAGTAAAGGAAACAATGCATAAAATAAAGTACTTGAGACAATCAATAGGAGTAACCCAAGGTTAAAGAACTTCGAACAATCATACTATGTGATTGAACTTCATTCGTTAACTTGATTATCTTGGTTGTTGATTCATAGGGTTAATTGCATGATCATGGTCTCCCGACCTCTAACCGTTTACCTAATGTGGACATTACAACTACATTGTTTAGCGGAGATGTAATAATCCTATTAAGTTCTTTAAGTTATCATCCTACGTGTGAATTAAGTAAGGCATCTAAGTACATCCCTGTCCTAGACGCTAATTTTAATTCCTTATTTCATAAAAGAATACAAACCATACTTTATTTATTCCCATGTTCTATCTCCCTATTCCCTCTCCCGAGATCACAAGGTTGACAATTGATGTATTCTAAGGGAGGTCAAACGTCAAAATAGTTAAATCAAGAATAAAAAAACAACCAATAGTGATAAGAAAATTAAATGAATTTAATTCAAAATAATAGTACTCATGTTCTTGGATTTAACCCCGGAAAAATGGCATTTAACCACACAGTCATAATCGTGATCACAAGATTGTAATTAACAACTAAGGAAATGAATGAACTAAATTAAAATCCAAAAAACCTAAAAGATAAAGTTGTAGCTTCCCCTAAATCTCAAGAATACGTCCAATGATATGTAAAAAACATGAAACAACTTATATTTATAATACACGATGCAAGCCTAATCCGTGTAGGTCAAGAATTGCATTAATTTGAGCATGGGAGTAGAGGGGGGGCCGCCCAGGGTATTGCACTGCTCCAAAAGGGAATTATCATGTTGTAGAGCCTCACTCCATATAGGGCATATCCTACTGTAGATCCCCTCTCCAGCCAAGGCGTCGCGGGATCATTGCCTCTACACACTGGAAGTTACCATCCAAATTTTGGTTAAGTGTTAAGTGCTCCTCCGTTTATCCACGCCTTGTGGTGTTGTTCCCATTTAATTTCCAGCTTATTCAACGTCAAAATATCATCATATTCAGATTACAAATATTCCTACATAATTACACACCACAAATTAGCAACAATCACAACACAATATCCATGACGATGAATTAAAACAAGAGCTAAGACTAGGCTAGTTCATGTTAATCTTTAACTTATTGTTCCACCTTTGCACTTAATCAAATTGAACTTTGCACACTACCAATAAGTTTTCCCACTTATATTTACACATTCAAATCATGAGGAACACATTTAATACACTAGAATCCATCGAAACCAACTAGACACACAACTAGCTTAAGCGCGTAAAACTAGTTTTCTTGATTGAACTCTAAATGACTCAATTAAGTACAAACTTGTTTGAAAACACTTTAAACCCTTGTAATCATGTACTTAGACACTTATATTCTTTTTATTATCATATTAACACATAAAGAACATGAATTATCCTCAAAACTATGTTAAATATGCTAGAATAGTAACACTAGAGTGCATAAATTCACCCAACATTACCACCCCACACTTAAAGCCTTGTTCATCCTCGAACAACTCTTTACTCTAAGAATCATAGCTAAGGAGACTCTACACTTCTAAGATATGTAAGACACTCAAGATAGTACTACAATGACTACATGAGTGCAAGTTTCTACGCTAAGCATATTACAAACACAATTGAACGGTCATTAATATTACTCCAAAACATCCTAGCCTCAAGAATTGACCCAGCTAGTTGGAAAACTCATGCTTATCATTCAATAAAGGACATCATACAAATCACCCACATTCATCAAACATGTGCCCCTCAAAACAAGAGAGTTACCCACAATCACTCACATAAAAGCATTTCATAATGTAATGGGTACAAGAATCCAATTATGCTCACTCTGACAAGGAATTCACAAGTTACACACAAAGAACCATGGGCTTGCCCTTTGTTTAGCAATCCACTAATATCAAAATGTAAAGCTTAGGATCAATTAGGTCTTTTTTGGGTTGTAATGTAGGCTAAGGGACGGGTAGGAACTATTTTGTCATAATAGTGACTATCTTCTCTAAGAAGTTTAATACACTACTTTTTACAATTAAAACCAATCTTCAAAATCCAAATTAAACCATTTTTGTTTACCCCATTATTTTATTTTCCACCCCATCTTATTAAGCTCTTTTACATACACTGTGGTGGGAGTATTTTATGCATAACTTATTCAATTTAAACAAAAAATTTATCTTTATCATTACCCAATTACTCACCACAACACATAACAATTCTTAGAACACCAATAACTAACACTTTTGGGCTTCAATTTCACCTTTTCTCCTCTTATTTCTCCACTATTTACTCAATTAATTTTTCATTAAAGTGCCTAGGAGCTTTTGGATCAAATTCCGGTTAATCAAAGAATGGATTAGGCTACTTATGAGGCTACCAAAGAAAAATCTAAAGGCTCAATAGAGTGGACTAGGATTAAGAAGAAAGGTAGGTAAAAAAGAAGGTCTAAAATAAGGCTGTCAAAGAAATGCCTATATCATCTTGACAATGACCAAGAGCACACGAAAGTGTACGTGGTCTTATCAAGTAGTAAAGTGGCCAAATGAAATCCAAGTATCAATCCCACAGAGACTTGATTCAACAATAATTCTATTTTAGTTCACAATTTAGATTCAGTTGATGCATACATAACCAAAAAGAGAGTTTGTAATTTATAACTATAGAAAAGTAAACAATATGTAAGGTAAAGATCTTGAAACAATCAATAGGACAAAACCCAGAGTTAAAGCACTTTGAACAATCATATTATATTATTGGCTTTTATTCATTAACTTGATTATCTTGGTTGTAGATTCGTAGGGTTAATTTCATGATCATGGTCTTCCGACCTCTAATATTTTACCTAAGTTGAATCTTACAACTACATCATTGAGCGGGGATGTAATAGTCCACGTAAGTTCTTTAAGCTATCATCCTACGTGTGAATCAAGTAAGGTATCTAAGTACATCCCTGTCCTAAACACTGAGTTAAATTCCTTATTTCATAAAGGAATACAAACCATACTTTGTTTATCTCCATTTTCTATCCCCTATTCCCTCTCCTGAGATCAAAACGTAGACAATTGATATATTCTAAGGGTCGCGAATCCTTAAAAAAATTAAATCAAAGATGAACATACAACCAATAATGATTATAAAAGTTAAATGAATTTAATTCAAAATAATAGTACTCATGTCTTTGGCTTTAACCACGGAAAAGGGAGTTTAGCCACACATAGTCATAATCGTAATCACAAGGTGGTAATTAAAGACTAAAAATATGTATGAACTAAATTAAAATAATAAAAACCAAAATATAAAGTTGTAGAAGCCCCTTGATCTACAAAATATGTTCAAAGATGTGTAAAAAACGTGATGATGGTGTATTTATAGCCCTATGGTAAACCAAACCCGTGTAGGAGTTGGAAACATTCAGTTATTGAGCCCGGGAGTGTAGAGGGCGCCGGCCCAGGTAGAGCCTCACTTTAGCTAGGGCGTGGTCTCACCTATAGACCTACTCCATCTAGGGAGTCGCCCCACCTATATCCCCACTATGGATAAGGCGTTGCCTTGAAATCGCCTTGGCTCTCTGGAAGTTGTCTCTCGGATTTTAGCTTAGTGTTGAGTCTCCCCTCTTAGTTCCTTGTCTTGTGGTGTATTTCCCATGAATTTCCAGACTTTTCAACATCAAAATATCATAATATTTAGATTCCAAAGAATCCTACATAATCATACCACATGAATTAGCAATTTAAACAACATTACATCTATAAAGATGAATCAAAACCAGAGCTAAGCTAAGCTAGTTTGCATTGATCTTTAGCTTTATGTTTCGACTATTAAGTTAATCAAATTGAAATCTTCTCACTACCAACAAGTTATTCCACTCATAATCACACATTTAAACCATAAATAACTCATTAAACACACTAGAATCTAATGAGACCAACTAGACAAGCACCTAGCTCAAGCTAGTAACACTAGTTTTACGGGTTGAACTCTAAATGACTTAATTAAGTACAAACTTGTTTGGAATTCACTTTGAACATTATAAATGCATGATTTAACACTTTTATACATATTTATCTCATTATTAACCCATATAGCATGCGAATCAACCTCAAAACAAGGCTAAAAATGCTAGAATAGTGACACGAGAATGCATAAATACACCCAACGTCACCACCCCACACTTAAGACCCTGTTCGTCCTCGAAAAATACTTAACTATAATTATAATCATCTGGAGACTCTACACTTCTAATCTATGCACTACACTCAAGCTAGTACTACCATGACTACACAGAATGCAAGTTCAACACTAAGCATGTTATAAACATAATTGAAAGATTATGAACACTACTCCAAAAATTCCTAGGATCAAGAATTGACTCACCTAGTTGGTAAACTCATGCTTATCATTCAATAAAGGACATCATACAAATCACCCACATTCATCAAACATGTTCCCTCATAACAAGAGAGCTACCCATAATCACTCACAATTAAGCAATTTATAACATGATGGGTATAAGAATCAAATTATGCTCACTCTCAAAAGGAATTCACAAGTTAAACACAATGAACCATATTCTTTCCCTTAGTGTAATTCTCCACTAATATCAGAATGATGAACTTAGGATCAATTAGGTCTTTTTCGGGTTGTAATGTAGGCTAAGGGATGGGAAGAAACTATTTGGGAAAATTGACTAACCTCTATAAGTTCTTTAATACACTACATTATTCATTTAAAACCAATCTACAATAACCAATTTACACTATTTTTGTCTACCCCATTCTTTTGTTTTGCCTCATCTCTTTTAAGCATTTTCACAAACACATGGTGGGCATCTTGTTTATTCCTTCAAGATTCAATTTTTCTTATTTTCTACAATCATGGGAATATTTGTAACACCATTTATATCACTCCCAACCATCACACATCAAATATAAACACCAATAACTATCACCTTGGTGCATCAATTTCACCTTTTTCTTCTCCAATATCTCAAACTCCTTACTAAATCAATTTTTCATTAAAGTGCCTAGGAGCTTTTGGATCTAATTAAGGTCCATAAAAGAAGGGATTAGCTACTTATGTGGCTACCAAAGAAAAGGCTAAAGGCTCAATGGGGGTTAGCTAGGATAATGCTCAAGGCTATCAAAGAAATGTTTAAATCATCTCTTAAACATGTACTCTCTATTTTGCTTTACACACAGACTGGGAAAGTTCTAGACATAACATGCAATATGAAATATACAAAATAAAACCTTAGACGTACATGACTCATGCTCAACTCAATAGGACCATCATAGACTCCCAACCAAACAATAACATGAATTCAAATTTAAGCCAAAAAGTACAAGAGTAAAAAACTTGAGCCTAGGTGTCTCAAAAGTAGCAATTCACTCATTCAACATGCTTTTACCATTAAAACACTTGCACCATTCAATAAAAAATAGCACCAACAAAAATATCTCATACCAAAATATTTTAAATTAAGCCAAAATTTAGGAATTTCCCCACCCCATTAAAAACCTACTTTTTCCTAAAAGTGAACTTAAAAGTAAGAGATAGAAATACTCTCTGAGGCCTCTAGGCCTAGCTAGTAGTATATTTTTCATTAATGGGATCCATGGGACACCACACTCAGTTTTTTCCATGTTCTAAGCTCAGGTTTTTGGTACTCAGACTTCCCATAACCTACGACTCAATAAAAAAAATACGTGAAGTAAAAATAAAAATTTAAAATAAATCACACCTACTTAAGTTGCCTCCAAAGCAACGCCTGATTTAGTGTCGCGGCACGACCCATTTCAACTCACCCATATTCCTTCATTTTCTTTGTCACACATAGACTCTATCTTCTTATTATCTTCACCCTTCTTGGATGCAAATTTTCATGAGAAATAGGTTTTTCAACTTTAGCCTTTTTAGGCTCATCAATGTTCATCATGTCAGGCATAGGCAGTAGAAGCTTAGATTACACAATCAGGTAGTCCAAAGAGGTCTTTGGTGGATGAACCACCCCACACTTGTCCCCTTCAATCACATTGATCATACATATATCCTTATAGTGGGATATTATATTGGGTGCTTTGTATACATCAAATAGAAACTCTTCATCCTCTACCCTCATTTTGAGTGTGGCTTCTCTAACATCAATCAACGCTCCTCCAGTTGCTAAGAATGAACGTCCCAAGATGATTGGTACCTGTTCGTCTGCCTCTAAATCAAGAACAATAAAGTCAACAAGAATAACAAATTTACCAAACTTTATGAGGACATCCTATATTATTCCCTCCAGATATGCCATGGATCCAACTTCTAGATGCAAAAACAACTATGTCGGTTTAGTCTTTCCCAATCCAAATGTATCAAATAAAGATGGGGGCATCAGATTTATACTAGCCCCTAAGTCACTCAATGCATGAACTACTTTACTTCTAATTTTGATAGGTAGAGTGAACTTCCTCGGATCTCTTAAATTTTTTGGGGATTTTTTGTGTCATTACAGTTCTATACCTTTTAGTTAGTGTTATCACCCCCACATCCTGCAATTTCACCTTATAAGCAACCATATCCCGTAAGTACTTTGCATACTTGGGCATACCCTGCAAAACATCCAACAGAGGTAAGTTAATGTGAAGCTCTCTGAATGTATCAATGAGTTTCTTAAACATTGCATCCTCCTTCACTTTAATTTGCCTCTAAGTGAAGGGTAGTGGCAGTGTATTCTTCACTTGTTCTTCAGTAAATTTTAATTTCAAGTGCTCAGACTTCCTTGATTTTTTAGCAACATTTTCAAAAATATGAGGGGGATTTAAGTATGCATCTACCTCTCTAGTTACCTTTGGAGGTTCTCCTTGCTCTTTACCACTTCTTAAGGTGATTGCCATAACCTACTTTAGATTTTTTGTATCTGTTGGAAAACCACCTTGTGTCCTAGTATTTAATTCTAGTTGTAACTGCCCTATCTACAACTCTAAGCTTCTCTGGGATGCTTGTAAATTTTTCATGTCCATAGTCAACTGTTCTTGATTAGCCAAAAGCTTTTTTAACATCTCTCCCATGTTGCTAGTTGACTGATTCTCTTGTGCCTGTGGTTGCTAAATTTTTTATTGTTGGTCATTCCACGGTTGAGTCTGCCACTTCATGTTGTATGCATTACAATAATTTTGCCTTTGAGCACCACCCCGCATACATCACTGATTCCAGATTTGAAGCACACATGGTCGCAGAATGGCCATTATTTTTCCAGATCTCACAACAACCACTAGTTTCCTGAACTGCGTTGACTGCTTTTGTATGCTATGGAGCTCCCAATTTTAGGATGCTAAACTAAGTGTTTATCATATTTTGCAATTCTATAACCTGAGATAATAAGGCAGTGAGTTGGTCTACCTCTAATACACCTGCAATTCTTTTCGTGGAACTTCTAGCATCTGAATGTCACTTGGGATTTCCTTGTTCTATGTAGTTCAACAATGTGTACAGCTCATCATAAGTCAATTCCAGCTCTTAACCACTTGCGGCTGAATATAGCAAAATATTTGTATTGTGATCAAGGGCTTCTACAAAAGTATGAGCAAGTACCTCATTGGACTATTGATGGTGTGAAAAGTCCTTAAGAAGAGCCTTGAACCGTTCCCAAGCATGATAAAGATTCTCGTCTGGCTTCTGTTTGTAGCATATTATCTTACTGCGAAGTCTCGCAGTCTTACTAGACGGGAAGAACCGAATCAGGAATTTTCTGGACAAATCATCCCATGAAGTGATTGAATTTGCCGGTTCCTCAGCCAACCACTTTGTTTCTTCCCCCAACAGAGAAAAGGGGAAAAGCAGCATCCTCACATAATCTTGATTTATGCCCATCGAGATTAACGTATTGCTGATTTCCAGAAAATTAAGCAAGTGGACCTGTGGATCTTCATGTGAAATCCCTGTGAACTGTCCACTGCTGATCATAAGTTGTACCATATGCTGTTTAAGCTTGAAATTTCCTCTTGTATTTGGCTTCTAAAATAAGGAGGTCAAATTGGTTGGAAGTGGGATTGCCACTTCTGTCACTATCCTGCGGGCTGCTTGTTCCATTGGAGCAAGAGCTACTTGGTCTTCTTCTATTTTTAGAAATTGGGGGAGACGGATTATATCTCTCCTTCAGTGATGGAAGTATTGCTCAGGTTTGGGGCTTAGTTCAATTAAATCCCTATCCCTTACATAGGGATGGCAATGGGGTGGTGCGGGTGCGATGCGGTACGGGTTTTAAGTTATGCGGTGCGGTGCGGGTTTTAAGTTATGCGGTGCGGTGCTGGTGTGGTGTGGTTTAAAGTAATTTTTTTTAAATGGTGCGGTGCGGGTTGCGGGTATATGTGGGTTTGAATTAACAAAAACACTAAAAATTAGTATTGTTCTCGTGAATATACCTAAAATTATATGGGTACTTTACTTAAATTTTATGATACTTAAAACTACATGCATAACACTACAAATAAATAATTTTATAGTAGCTTTTTTAACATCTCTATTCATTTGAATAAAAATATGATATTTGATCATTACTTGTACACGTTATACTTTTTGATAATTTTTTGGTGAAAAGTGATATAACAGAAATTAGTTATTATTTTCTAGTTGTAGATTTAAAAATATTATGATTTTCAATGGAGTTATAATTTTTTTTTAAAAATGAAAAAAATAAAAACATGGGACGGTGCGGTGCAGTTATCCGCGGGTATGAATGTGGGGTGGGTTTATGCGGGCTTAAGTGTGATGCGGTGCGGTTTTAAAACTTGCGGGTTTAGAAAAAACCCACACCGCACCGCACTATTGCCATCCCTACTTACCAACTTTCTGACCTTAAAAGTTGTTTCCTGCAATCACAAAACTAAGACCAAGCGTAAAAACACCAAATAAATCTAAAAGTAAAACTAAAATAAATAGTTGCCAAATTTCAAGTCCCCGGCAATGGCGCCAAAAACTTGACAGTGCCCAAGCGCACATGCAAGTGTACGTGGTCTTATCAAGTAGTAAAGTTGCCTAGTGAAATCCAAGTATCAATGCCACAGAGACTTGATTCAACAACAATTCTATTTTAGTACACAATTTAGATTCAGTTGATGCAAACATAACCAAAAAGAGAGTTTGTAATTTATAACTAGAGAAAAGTAAACAGTGAGTAAGGTAAAGATCTTGAAACAATCAATAGGAGAAAACCTAGGGCTAAAACACTTTGAACAATTATACTATGTTATTGACTTTTATTCTTTAATTTTCTTATCTTGGTTGTAGATTCGTAGGGTTAATTGCGTGATCATGGTCGTCCAACCTCTAATATTTTACCTAAGTTGAACCTTACAACTACATCGTTGAGGGGGAATGTAATGGTCCACTTAAGTTTTTTAAGCTACCATCCTACGTGTGAATCAAGTAAGGTATCTAAGTACATCCCTGTCCTAGACACTAATTTAAATTCCTTATTTCATAAAGGAATACAAACTATACTTTGTTCATCTCCATGTTCTATCCCCAATTCCCTCTCCCGAGATCAAAAGGTAGACAATTAATATATTCTAAGGGCCACTAATCCTTAAAATAGTTAAATCAAAGATGAACATATAACCAATAATGATAAGAAAAGTTAAACAAATTTAATTCAGAACAATAGTACTCATTTCTTTGGCTTTAACCCTGGAAAAGGGCGTTTAGCCACGCATAGTCATAATCGTAATCACAAGGTGGTAATTAAAGACTAAAAATATTTATAAAATAAATTAAAATAATAAAATACTAAATATGAAGTTGTATCAGCACCTTGCTCTCCAAATTATGTTCAAAGATGTGTAAAAAATGTGACCATGGTGTATTTATAGCCCTATCGTAAACCAAACCCGTGTAGGAGTTGGAAACATTCAGTTATTGAGCCCGAGAGTGGAGAGGGCGCCTCCCAAGGTAGAGCCCCGCTCCATCCAGGGTGTGGCCTCTCCTAAAGCCCAGTTACATAAAGGGAATCACCCAACCTATATCCCCACTATGGCTAAGGCGTCTCCTCCAAATCAACTTGGCTCTCTGGAAGTTGTCTCTCGGATTTTAGCTAAGTGTTGAGTCTCCCCTCTTAGTTCCTTGTCTTGTGGTGTCTTTACCATGGATTTCCAGAATTTTAAACATCAGAATATCATAATATTTATCTCCCAAATCATCCTACATAATAACACCACACGAATTAGCAATTTAAACAACACTATATCCATAACGATGAATCAAAATAAGAGCTAAGCTAAGCTAGTTTGCCTTGATCTTTAGCTTTATGTTCTGACTCTTAACTCAATAAAATTGAACTTTTCTCACTCAAAACTAGTTATTACACTCATAATCACACATTTAAACCATAAGTAACTCATTAAACACACTAGAATCCAATGAAACCAACTAGACAAGCACATAGCTCAAGCTAGTAACACTAGTTTTCCGGGTTGAACTCTAAATGACTTAATTAAGTACAAAATTGTTTGGAATTAACTTTGAACATTATAAACACATGATTTAAAACTTTGATACACAATTATTTCATTATTAACCCATATAGAATACGAATCATCCTCAAAACAAGGCTAAAAAGGTTAGAATAGTGACACGAGAATGCACAAATACACCCAATATCACATCTCCTAAACTTTTATTCTTTATTTTGTTTTACACACCCCACACTTAAAAATCTACTTTTTCCCCAAATTGAACTTAAAATAAAGAGATATAAATACTCTATGAGTCCCCTAGGCCTTGCTAGTCATATTTTTTTTTCATAAAAAAGGGTCTATGGGACCCCACACTCAGTTTCACCATGCTTCTTAGCTCAGGTTTTCGGTACTCGGACTTCCTATTAACTTGTGACTAAAAAACAAAAACTATGTGAAGTAAAAACTATAAAATTAAAAGAAAACATACCTACTTAACTTGGGTTGCCTCCCAAGCAGAGCCAGATTTATTATCGTGGAACGACCCAACTATCGACTTAGTCATTCTCTTTCCTTCTCTTTCTCATACTTGGTCTCCATATTATTATTCTTTTCACCCCTCTTGGGTGTAGACTCACAAGGGTAATAAACTTTTCAAATTTAGTCCTTTTAGGCTCATCAATTTGCATCTTGTCAGGCAGTGGTGGCAGTGTCTTAGGTAGCTCAATAAGGTAGTCCAAAGAGGTCTTTGGCAGAATAACCACCCCATACTTATCCCCTTAAATAATGGTAATCATGCACAAGTCTTTATAGTGGGATAGTGTGTTCAGCGGTTTGTAAACTTTGAAAACCACCTCTTCTTCCTCCAACCTCATTGTGAGCGTACCGGATCTCACATTAATTAAAGCTCCATCCGTCACTAAAAATGGATGCCCCAAGATGATTCATACCTGTTCGTCTACCTGAAAATCTAGAATAATAAAGTCAGCAGGAATAATAAATTTACCAACCTTTATGAGCACATCCTCTATCACTCCTTCTTTACGGGCTATGGTCCCGTTTACTAGCTGCAGTAGTATAGATCTTAGAATAGGCTTCCCCAAACCCAATGTGTTGAACAAACACAGGGGAATCAAGTTGATACTTTCCCCTAAATCACTAAGTGCCTGCACCACCTCGCTGTTGCCAATCTGAATGGGAAGAGTAAACTTACCTGGGTCCTTAAGATTTTTCGGCATCTTTTGAGTAACAACAAAACTACACTCTTTAGTGAGTGTTATTTACTTCACATCTTGTAATTTTACCTTATTAGCAACCACATCCCTCAAGTACTTAGCGTACTTGGGCATACCCTACAAAATATCTAAAAGAGGAAGGTTAATGTGTAATTCTCTGAACATATCAAAGAACTTCTTAAAACACGCGTCCTTCTTTGCCTTCATATACTTCTGTGGGAAGGGTAGTTTTGGGATCTTCTTCACTTCATCAATAACTTTTTCTTTCGAGTACTCAGACTTTCTCAATTTTTTAGCAACTTTGTCATATACCTGTAGGGGATTCAAATTTGCATCTACCTCCTTAGTTACATTTGAAGGTTCTCCATTGTAACGCCCCGAATATAATACCCAAAACGCTACATGGTGATCATAAGCCCGAAGGACCGCAAGCTAGCCCATGACTAATATCTTTAACTGAGCCTTGAATAATAATGGTAATATCATAAATACGAAAACATGAAATGAAAGTCCATAAGATTCAAGACTGATACATAACTAAAAATATGGTATAACAACACCAAAAGAACTGAAATAACTGTTTGAACATGCTGTAGTCTGAAAGCCTCTAAAACTGAACTATTTGAATAAAGAGTTGATGGGATAATCCCCCAACTAAACCCATCTGCTAAAATAAACTAAGTACTGAAAGAATGAAATAATCAAATAATAACATCCTCGAATGATGAGGACACACTGCTAACTCTGACTGTTGAAACTGAAATGCTACTGATACTCTGGAGTGTGTGCTTCTGAACCTATGGTATAAAATACCATAGCACAAATGCATCAGTACTATTAAATGTACTGGTGTGCAAGTGAGGTAGGCTGAATGCATTGGTTTATATGCATAAACAATACTAACTGACTGAATAACATGAATGTGAGAATACATACATATATACGTAACTATATCTGAGATTGTGATAACACTGACTCATGAATTCTGATAACGTAGATTTACTGATATCTGGGTACTAATACTGGGTACTGAAATACTATGTCTATTGAGTACTGAGGAACTAATTTCATATTACTGATAAAAGAATGACTATTTCTGACAGTTCTGATTATGAAGAACTAGTCTGATTGACTGTATCTGATAGTCCTGAAATCTGAATACAGGTAACATGAATTTTGTATAAATATTATACTATTAATTGGGTGACTGTGTCTGACAGGCCTGATTCTGATGGAACTAGCTGAGTTCCGTACTAAGTTGAGCAACTATATCTGACAGTCCTGAAATAGTAGAACTGAATTGAGTTCTATTACTGAGACTGGATCCGAAACTAAGACTGTGGGAGGTAATCATCTAACCGACATACCCTAAAACTAAACTGGTGGGGTCCAACCTATAACCCCAATAGGAAAGGTGTCAGTACCATGCCACGGGTAAAGATAATCTTTGAGTAAACCCTCTCTGACAGGGAGCTTCCGTCAACCCCTTGTAGTAGGAAAAACTCAAATGAGGTATCTAATCCCTAAACTCATAGGGTATATCTCAACCTACGCTGGCTACATAGTTTTGGAATGCAAGGATTGCTTCTAAGGATCACTCCATCTACTGGATAACAGGTGAGTCCCCATCCCTGGATTTACTCGGTGTTGAATTATACTCCCAACTGAAGAGACACTGAACTAATTTAAATAGAACTAACCTGTTATTGATAGTATATTTTAGTTAATTTTAACAGAGTTCACTAAATTCCATTGACTGGCAGAATACTCCTGAGATTGGATAACTGACTGAGATTACTGAGATTACTGAGTTTTCCCGAGTCATGTAACTGACTGAATTCTAATGATAATGGCTTGAATGGGAGTATCATGAAAATTAACACTGGCTCTAGGAATACAACTAAATTGTCAGTTACAAGTACCCCCAGGACTCGATAGCATGAAACTAACAAGACTTGACACTTCATGAACACATAACCAATATAAACAATTCATAATACAATAAGTTGGGGATTTCATGAAACACATAGTTGTCATAATGTTGTACATGGATAGAATTGCATATAGACATCTCATACTTTCATCAACCTAATCTCATGAACATTCCATCAAATGCTCATAATGCACACAATATCATGGAAGTCAGTCTTGGTCATAAGGGTAAAGCATGCATTTATTATTTGAGTCACAATTAAGCTATAATACCCAATTTCTATCCTCTTAGCCATTTTGTCAAACACCCTACATGCACAACTTAGGGCATAGGTGAAATCATCAAATTACACATCATAAACAACTCGATTCATGGATTTCATCTTGCATGCTAACATAGTTTCATGAAAACACATAAAGATTCCAACTTGAGAATCATACAACAAGATAAACATGGTTACAAACAACCTACAACATAAATATCATGTTTTATAATTCGAAAGAGGGTTCTTGGACTTCATGGATGAAAGAAATCCATAAATCAACACTTGACATACCTTAGTTCCTGATTTTACAAATATTGACGGAGAGATTCTTGAATTTAAGTATTGAATTTGAATCCTTAATTGAAAATTCTAACTTATTCTTGAGAGAAACTTGAGAGAAACTCTATATTTTGGGTGAAGTATGGCTGAATCACGTGTTATTGGGGTTTATCTAAGGATGGGAAATTGACCCTTTTTCCCTAAAAAATGCAAACATTTAATTACTAAAAATTGGGTGTCGATGCTACAAGCGATGGGGCGCGTTGATGGCTGCGACACGATACTCGACGCATCGCGCCATGATCGCGTCGAGCCTCAGAAGTTTTTGCTCTGGCAGCCTACACAAATGTTGACCAACGCGATTGGCGATGCGGCGCGCCATGATCACATTGGTCCACTGTTTTAGGACTCCAAACATGATCTAATCGTGTTTCAAAAAATCCAAAACTTGTCCGGGAACACCTATTGACCTTCCTGATCATGAACTAATAAAAATACATACCATTAAAGGATGTTAAGGTGGCAAAATGAGATTTCTAACTTTCGAAGGCCAATAATTGGTTAAATCTGGGAACCTAGCTAGAATTTTCTAAGTCTGGGACCACTTGACAAGCTTAAAGGATTTAATTAATCTTTAGGATTTTATGGGCTCTTACATCCATGAAGCTCTTTACCACTCTGCAAAGTGATTGTCATGACTTGTTTTGGATTTTTTGTATCTCCTAGAAAACCACCTTGTGGCCTAGTATTTAATGTCTATTGTAAATGCCCCAACCATAACTCCAAGCTTCTCTTGATGGTTCTTTACATCCGCAGCCAACTGTGTCGGATTAGCTATAATCTGCTGCACCATCTCTTCCAAGTTGCTAGTTGATTGATGCCCTTGCGCCTGTGGTTGCTGAATTTGTTATTGTTGTGCGTTCCACGGATGATTCTGTCACTTCATGTTGTAGGCATTACCGTTATGGCCTTTGATCATTGCCCACATACATTACCGATTTCGAATTTGAAGCATACATGGCTGCTAAGTGACCACTATTACCGCATATTTCATACTAACCTGTAGCTTGTTGGATTGCATTGACTGTGGCTGCAAGCTGTGCTACTTCCAAATTTAGATTGCTAATTTGATTTTGCAATGCAGAAATCTGAGCAGATATGATAGTCAATTGTTCAACCTCTAATACACCTATAATTCTTTTCGTGGAACTTCTAGCATCTGAATGTCACTTGGGATTTCCTTATTCTATGTGGTTCAGTAAGGTGTGCAACTCATCATAAGTCAATTCCAGTGCCTGACCACCTATGGATGAACCTAGCAAAATCTTTGTATTATGATCAAGTACTTATACAAAAGCATGAGCAAGTACCTCATTAGATTGTTGGTGATATGGAAAGTCCTAGAGAAGAGCTTTGAAGAGTTCCTAAGAATGATATAGATTTTCATCCGTCCTTTGTTTGAAACTCACTATCTCACTGCGAAGTCTCGCAGTCTTTCCAGGTGGAAAGAACCGGACTAGGAATTTTCGATCTAAGTTATCCCATGTAGTGATTGAATTCTCCATCTCCACATTCAACCACTTTTTTCCTTTCCCCAATAGTGAATGGAAAGAGAGTGCCTCACATAATCTCTGGACACACCCGTCGGGATGAATGTGTCAGTAAGCTCAATGAAATTCTGCAAGTGGACTTATGGATCCTCATGTGTAAGCCCTAAAAGCTGTCTATTGCTAATTAGAAGATGCACCATGTTGTGGTTTAACTCAAAATTCCCCCAGTAGCCAGTCTTTGAATTGGGAAAGTCAAGTTTTTCAGAAGTGGGACTGTCACTTCTTGAACAGTCTTGCGTGCTTGTTGTTCCTGAGCCATTTGAGCAGGATCCTCTTGGTCTTCTTGGATTTGAGGAATTTGGGGGAGAAGGATTTTTTCTCTCCTCCCTTGGTGAAAGTTTTGCTTACGTTTAGGGCTTGGTTGAACCAACTCCCGATCCCTTGTCATCTTCCTACTTTGAAAGTCTGTTTCCTGCAAATACGAAACCAAGACCAAGCGTAAAATACACCAAAGAAATCTAAAAGTAAAACTAAAATAAACAGTTGCCAAATTTCAAGTCCCCGGCAACGGTGCCAAAAATGTGACTGTGCCCTTGCACACACGCAAGTGTACATGGTCTACCAAGTAGTAAAGCGACCTTTAAGAAGCCAAGTATCGATCCCGTATGGACTTGATCTTAAAACAATTCAATTCTAGTTTAACTTCTAAGATTAATTTGATACAAAGTTAACCAAAAAGAGTTCGGAATATTATAAACTAAAGTAAAGGAAACAATACATAAAATAAAGTACTTGAGACAAACAATAGGAGAAAATGCAGTGTTAAAGAACTTTGAATAATCATACTATGTTATTGAACTTTATTCATTAACTTGCTTATCTTTGTTATTGATTCACAGGGTTTGTTGCATGATCATGGTCTCCCGACCTCTAACCGTTTACCTAATGTGGACATTACAACTACATCATTGAGTGGGGATGTAATAATCCAATTAAGTTCTTTAAGATATCATCCTACGTGTGAATCAAGTAAGGCATCTAAGTACATCCCTGTCCTAGATTCTAATTTAAAATCCTTATTTCATAAAAGAATACAAACCATACTTTGTTTATTCCCATGTTCTATCTCCCTATTCCCTCTCCCGAAATCACAAGGTTGACAATTGATGTATTCTAAGGGTGATCAACCCTCAAAATAGTTAAATCAAGAATAAACAAACAACCAATAGTGATAAGCAAATTAAATGAATATAATCCAAAATAATAGTACTCATGTTCTTGGCTTTAACCTCGGAAATAGGGCATTTAGCCATGCATAGTCATAATCGTAATCACAAGATTGTAATTAACAACTAAGGAAACGAATGAACTAAATTAAAATATGAAAAACCTAAAAGATGAAGTTGTAGCTGCCCCTCAATCTCCAAAATACATCCAAGTATATTTAAAAAATGTAACAAAATAATTATTCATAAGATAAGATGCAAGCTTAATCCGTGTAGGTCAAGAATTGCAGTAATTTGAGCATGGGAGTAGAGGGGGCGCCGCCCTGGGTATTGCACCGCTCCAGAAGGGGCTAAACCTGTTGTAGAGCCCTGCTCCATCTAGGGAATCACCTTCTATAGAGACTCGCTCCAGCTAGGGCATCGCCTACTGTAGATCCCCACTCCATCTAGGGTGTTGCGGGATCATCACCTCCACACACTGGAAGTTGCAATCCAAATATTGGTTAAGTGTTAAGTGCTCCTCCGTTTATCCACGCCTTGTGGTGTTGTTCCCCTTTAATTTCTATCTTATTCAACATAAAAATATTACCATATTTGGATTACAAAGATTCCTACATCATCAAACACCATAAATTAGCGACAAACACAACACAATATCTATGAGGATGAATCAAAACAAGAGCTAAGACTAGGCTAGTTCATGTTAATCTTCAACTTATTGTTCCACCTATACACTTAATTAAATTGAACTTTGAACACTAATAATAAGTTTTCCCACTTATATATACATATTCAAATTGTGAGGAACTCATTTAACACACTAGAATCCATCCAAATCAACTAAACACACAACTAGCTTAAGCTAGTAAAACTAGTTTTCTCGATTGAACTCTAAATGACTCAATTAAGTACAAACTTGTTTGAAAACACTTTGAACCCTTGTAATAACGTACTTAAACTTATATGCTTGTTAATATCATATTAACACATAAATCACATGAACTATCCTCAAAAATAGGTTAAATAAGCTACAATAGTAACACTAGAGTGCATAAATACACCCAACATCACCTATCCTAATAACAAATCATTGTAATCTTTTATGGATCGACCATAACACCATCTTTTGTCAGTAGATAACCCAAGAAAAAAATAGACTCCAACAAAAATTCACACACTATTGGAATAACCAAGATATCATTTATAAATACAATAACAAAAGAGTCAACATATGGTCAAAATACCTAATTCATCAACTTCATGAATGCAGTTGGGCATTAGTCAACCCAAAGGACATGACCAAGACTTCATAAAGACTGTACTGAGTCCAAAATTTGGTTTTCGAAATATCCAAATCTCTAATCCTCAACTGGTGATACCTAAATCTCAAATCAATCTTTGAAAACACCAAAACACCCTAAAGCTGATCGAACAAATCATCAATACAAGGAAGAGGGTACTATTCTTAATGTTACTTTGTTCAACTGTTGATAATCATTAAACATATGCATAGACCCATCCTTTTTCTTCACAAACAAGACAAGCGCACCCCAAAGTGATACACTAGGCTAGATAAATCCCTTATCCAATAACTCCTACAATTGATTCTTCAATTCCTTCAATTCTATTAGGTCCATCCTATAAGAAGGAATGTAAATGGGCTTGGTGCCCGACTCAACCTCAATAGCAAAGTCAATATGCATGATCCGGAGGCATACCAAGCAAATTTATAGGGAAAATATCCATGAACTGACAAAAAACACAAAAAAAAACAAAGAAAGAGTGGAAACAACACTAGTATCACAAATATGATCCAAATAATACAAACGTCCCCTCTGAACCAAGAAAGAGCCTGAAGGAAAGATATAACCCTCTTGGGACCCAAATGAAGCAAACCTTCCAAGCTATTCTTGGTACACCCGGCAAGGCTAAGGTCACAATCTTAGCCTAACAGTCTAGGACAACATGAAAAGAAAATAACCAATCCATACCCAAAATGACATTAAAATCTTCCATATCCAAGATAACCAGATCTACCCAAGTCTTGCACCTAGCACAAATCACAACACAAGATTGGTACACCCGATGCACCACTAAAGAGTCTTCTACATGGGTAGAACATGGATAGGCATTGAAAAAGGCTCACTAGCAGTATCAAAAATCAAAGCAAAATATCCAGTTACATAGGAGAAAATTGACCTCGAATCAAATAACACAGATACAGATCTAAAACAAACTGGGGTGATACTTGTAATAATAACATCGATAGCCTCTGCCTTTAGTCTGGCGGGTATAGCATAGAATTATCCACGACCACCACCTGATTGAGTATCCCCATAACTAATACCGAGCTCCACTGCCTCTTCCTCGGGCACACTTGGTAGAACCTTTACCTCTAACAACCGATATAAGAGTAGCCCTAAAAACATAATGGGGATAATACTTAGCCAAATCGCCAACCTCATCACATACAAAGAAACCTCTATAGTCTAACTCAATAGGGGGAGGTGTGGATAAGCTATAACGACCACTCAAAGCTACTGAAAAAGAACACCCACTACCTGAACCCTCCAAGGCTATTTGAACTGGTCTACCATGATACCCATGAAAGCCTCTAGAACCTCAACCTCTAAGAGTGGGACCTTAAAAATCACCCTGATGATACACCCTCTTATCACCTCCTTGAGACTCTTGAAGAATAGACTTAGTCATATTAGCTACCTCTGACACAGCTCTTTGGGCACCAAAAATCTAAAGTGAGACATCCAAACCCTTTAAAAATGTGCCTCACACTCTGTAACAGTCATAGAGACCTACTCTAGGTAATCAAACTCATCACTCATTTGATCCCTCAGATGATGAGGAACAAACCTATCTAAAAAGATCTGACCAAACTAATCCCAAGTCATCTCTGGAGAACCAATAGGTTTTCAGCAAATAAGTGACCTCCACCAATCATTGGTTGTATCTCTAAATTAGTAAGTAGTATAATCAACCCCATGCGACTCAAGCAACACAAGGTTATGCAACTTCTCATAACAAGCAATCAAAAACTCATAGGAATCCTTGCCTATAATACCACTAAACCTGGGAGGACTCAAAGGAGTAAAACTCTCAAACCTCTTTTGATCCTCAGAAGACATAATTATACTCAAAATAATAGGAAGCATAGTGAATCTAACAGAATGAGATCCCACTTAAGGAGGTAACATAGATGTAGGCTGAACTCCTAATCTAGAAATACCATACTCAAAAGTTGGCACAGAAGGAGGAACAACACTTGAAGTCTGTGGAGTACCATAAGCAGATATTAGTACTACTGGAAGATCCACACTAAGAACTGGAGGAACACCATAGGTAGACTCAAGCATTGATGGAGGTACGATACTCAAAGCTAAAGGAACACCAGGTGCACCCTCCAAACGAGCCAGCAAATGAATCAATAATCCCTCCAAGATTCGGGTAGAAAAACTTTGGGAAATGGGAGTAGGCCCCATATCTCCAAAATATTTAACTCAAGGCTTAGGGGAGAGTCCCCTAATATTGTCTTTAGAAAGGGTAGATCCTCATTCCCATCAACTACCTAGGGTTCATCGATGGCTCAAAACTCGCACTTTAGACTAAGATCTCTCCTTGGATGATAGCTTCACATCTCTAACCTCATGGGATCTAGTCCTTGCCATCTTTGTAGACAAGAGTGGAATACTATGTAGAAAACAAGGTAAGAAAGATCCGCACAACATAGAATGAAATAAGGGAAATTTTCTAAAGATATGTTAGAGCCTTCCAAACATAGATACAGATGTCTACGTATCGATCCATATGACTCTACTAGATATCTTGTTATTACACTAATGAGAACAATGAAACCAAGTTGCTCTGATATAAATTTTTCATGACCCAAAAACCAAGGGTCATGATAGCACTTGTAATGGCAAGCCTTGACAAGTAAGTCTGTCACCCAAACTGATATAAAATAAGAAATCACTACCAAAACATAAGGCTAGACTCCTACAGTAGAGTCAAACCACATATATATAGTGAAAGCAGAAATACATAACCAAAGATACCATACAAATGCCAAAACCTAGCATCACAGTGCAAGAACTACTAAATACACCGTGAATGTAAAAAGATACAATGATAGACCAAAAGGATCAAAATTTATCTCTAACTAAAAAATAAGACTTCATCTAGATAGGAAAGGATAGAAGGTCAACTCTGAATGCATAGGTCAATCACTACCTCGAATAGACTTTAAGTACCGCCTAAATCAGCTGTTGGTGCACTCGTACCTGGATCTGTACCAAAAGGGCTTAGTAGGGATGAGTATGGTCCACTTATACTCATTAAGTATCATAGGTCGACATGGAAAAGTAGAAAAAAAATATAGAATACATATTATAGGCATGTCGCCTGCAATTGATACACCCTAATTACAACTCTTTTACAAGAGTGTAAGCGGTCGTTTTCAAATATATAACCCAACTAGTTTGGGGTCGAATTCCACAGGGAATATGGTGCTAATTAAGTTGTATATACATTAGTTGACTTTTAATCATTTGTTTCCATAAAAAAATAGTGGGGATTTGATTCAGTTCCCAAATTAATGGTTTCAGTTTAACATGTATAGTAGTATTCGAATTCAGAGAAATATCAAGCTAGGGTTATGTCCAGCTTGTAGTTTTCAATACTTTCCACTATTGGGTTTTACAAATTCATACATACATCATGCTTATAGAGAAATGTATTCTATTTCTTAATCCTAGGGTTTATCAACCATCAAGGACTAATTTATTATGATGAATACATAATTTCCATCTATTGGGTTTTACGAATATGATCGCTTGATTTTACAAAGGCCCTTTGTGATCTTAGGGCAAGTATAAATCTTATGCCATTGGCAGTGTTCAAGAAGCTGGGTTTGGGAGATCCCACACCCACCAATATGCGGCTTCTAATAGAGGATAGATCGGTGAAAAGGCTGGTTAGATTCTACATGATGTACTTGTAAAAGGTGGCTAATTTTATATTTCCTGCAGACTTTGTAATTCTTGATTACGAGGTGGACTTTGAAGTACCCATAATTTTATGCAGGCCATTCTTAATAACTGGGAGAGTGATAGTTGACATGGAGCTAAATAAGCTAAAATTTAGGTTCGATGAGAAAAAAGTTAGCTTTAACGTTCATTAATCCATGAAATAGCAAAAGAATATGAGTGTTTTATCGATTGTTGATGTATTATATGAAGATGAGGTTCAAATGGTATCATCCATGTATCTTGACAAAGTCAGAGTAGTCAAGATAATTGAGTTGTGCCACGACGTTAAATCAGGCGTTGCATGGAAGGCAACCCATGATTACTTTGATTTTATCATGTTAAACAAAAATACAAAAATAAGAGTTGAGCCATGACCGAAACTACGGCGCTTGGTGAGAGGCACCCACCCTTCTAATCATTTTTGGTTATTTTTGATTAAGTGTAGGTGTATGAAGTACTAAAGAGGTGATAGGTACTGAACTCGGTTACCCTAGACTTAATTTAATAACTAAATAGTCTTGAGACCTAGTTTTAGGTGCCATATTGCATCCAACCTGGTACTTTTGTTTGTGTCCAATGCCATCCGCAATCCATGGTCCCTTTATGTATCCATCTACTTCATTTACACTTGAAATCATGTTAATCACATAAGTTAGCTCAATTACATAAAAAGTAGAATAAAAACATAAGAAACTAAGAACTTTGTTCTCAAAACTTAGCTAAAGTATGGGTAAGTTATGGAGCTTAGGTGTATAAATTCACCCAAGATCAGCAAACAGAAAATATCCCAAATAGTAGCCTGCATCGTCTCCACTAACAATTCAAAAATTTCCTAAATAGTAGCCTACATTGTCTCCACTAATAGTTCTACAATATACACATATACCAAATACGAGTACCAGAAGAAACACAAATAGATAGATATCAAATCAAACACATCAAAAAGGTAGAAATAGACAGATATCACATCAAGAACAAAAATACAACATAGAATGTATGCAGTAAAAGAAATGCAATGAAGATGATAATGATAATGATGTGATGCTCAAGGTTTTCCCACAACCTCTGTATACACCTATCCAGTTGTGTTTCTAGGTAGGACCCATAGGGTGTTAGCAACCCATATACAATCCAATATCCAATACCAATATTAATAACTCCTCTGTGGTATATACATTGGTAGAGGGTTTTTTAAGATGTAACATTTCTATCAAAAAAAGTTAGTTTTCCCAGTATTTTTATGGTAGTACCACTGTTTCATAAATGTGTATGATATGAGGATGTAATGATCAAAACCAATCAGAATGAGAGTTTCCAAATCCAACCAATATTTCAACTATATGAGCGAAAAAATCTACTCATTATGCCAACTATCCATGAATCTAATGTAAACCATATGCAATTACAGAAAAATACACAACCATACATCATTGATACCACATAAATTCCAATTTAGACTTTTTCACCAGAAAACATATAATTAAATATACATACACAAGGCCAAGAACATCATATAAAACTCCACACGATCACATATAGTAAATAATGTCTCAAAAACCATAAACAACAACAACATAGGCCCCCACACAGGCACAAAACAATTATAAGTCATTTTGATGATTAATTCCCATGCCCATAACATGCTTTTATACCCTTATTAACTACCTAAGCCATTCTGAAGAAAGTTAAGTCATAACCTACCTCAATGCTGAAATTGGTATAAATAAGTTGTTAACACCGAGATTTAACCTCCAAAATAGATCTAAAATCAAGAAAAAATGTGTAAATATATAATCTACGTGTTAAAAGAAAGTCAATCATACCTATTTTGTCTATTTTCGGATCGGGGTCAAAACGGACCCCAAAAATGGATTTTCAAAAAAATAAAGGTAAAACTAAAATCTTTGTCCAAAAATATATTTCCCTTTATTAAAGGAAATTATAGGAGAAAAATCAATGGAAAACGAGTTGAAATTGGGGTTTAAATTGACGAATTATCAATTTTAGGCCTCCCGAGCCAAAATGTCCAAATTCCACTTTCAAATTCAAGTTTTAATAAGATTAAAATGATAAGAATCAAGGAAAAGTAATAAAAATCAGAGTTTGGAGCTTACCCAAACATTAAAATGGAAGAAATTATCCAAAACCGCAAAACCACAAGCTCCAAGTCTTGAAAATTGGGGATTAAACCCACTGAGCCATCGCTTAAGTGATCATCGGATCGCTTATGCGGACATCACTTAAGTGATCACTGGGTCACATAAGTGGACACACTTAAGCAACCAGATGTTGCTTAGGCAACACTCCCCTTGTCTCATAAGTGGCCAGGCTGTCCCTTATGCGACAGTCGATTAGGTGACACTTTGGCTGCCAAGACAAGTAACTTAAGCGACCAAAGTGTTGCTTAAGCGGTGCACCAGTTGGAGACTTGGAGAATTTCAAGTCTCCACGGACCCCTCGAGATTCATTCAAAATTCTGAGAATGTAAACAAACTATGCTACTAGACTAAATTCGGCGCTCCAGACTCAATTGCGATATCAAATTTTTGAAAAAAAATATTATTTTCACAAAGTTGACCCTCAAAACTCAATTTCACAATTTTCTAAACTGAGGATCGAAATGAGATATAAAATCCATAAAGCCACACCAACCATGTTACCAATCTAAAATTGATGTTTTGAATTTAATGGTGCAGTCCGTTTTGCCATCTAATGTACTGATCAATTAATGTTGACCAATGTCAACTATAAAACCTTTATAACCACCAAAAAACACAATCTCATACAAATCAAACCAAAATGCACTGGAAATCATGCCAATCATTCCCACACCCCATAAATACCAAAAATCAACCATGGGAAGGGTAAAATGGTCAATCACACAGAAATGAATAATTCATCTAAAACTCCAAAATCATACCATTACATTGCCTTTAGTACCTCCTCTACTTGGATTAACTCCACTATCCATATTTTCATTTGATCTTCTCTTGAGTCCATGATTAATCATCCTAAAAGAGTAGGTACAAATCTTTAGGAAATTAAATAAAGAATAGTTGAGTCCTTTTATGAAAAACATAGGAGACTCGAAGTGTTTGGTCGGACTTTTGTCTAGTAGGTATATGTTCTTGCCTCAAGGTACTCTATAACTTGTTGGAAATAAGAGTGGGTCAATTTGTCTTTCATTCAATCAAATGCACATAAACACATAAGAAATTATATCACACAATAATATTATGATAAGCACACATCCTATTTGGATGACCCTTTTAAGCTAAGGGTTGGCCTAATGGATTTGAAGAAAGTATATGCCTTTTAAAATAAATTCATTGTCAACAAAATCATTTTCATAAATATCAAAAGGGAATAAAGGCCTACAAAGTAGAAAATGAGGAATACAATCTTGGGGGTTGAGAAAATAAAATGCAAAAAATAGTCGCATGCAGGGGATAAAATAAAAACACTCATAAATGCTTAGAAAATAGAAAACGAGGGATACAGTATTTAGGGAGAGGGAAAATAAAATGCCAGAAGAACAGTCCCACACTGGGGGTAAAAATAGAAAAACACTAGAATCCAGATGATCCTTCATCAGTTTTTTCCTTCTTAGCTTTGTCCACCTCATGCCATAGTTGATATCTATTTTTGATCAAGTGAATTTTGCATAATTTTGCTTTACTCTAGTAGATCATTCTCCCTGAGCTATTAATTTGGGAAACCATGCAATCATCCAAATAGATCAAACACTGTCTAGCATCATCCACCGTTTGTCTAGCTTGCTTTAGTTATTCTCTCAATTGATGTATGGTTGGTGCATCCTCCATTTTTTTTTGCTAATGAACAATCTCGCTTATTTGGAACTTATATTGAAGCCTGTGAAGTCAAATTTGGTGCTCTTGTTCTACATCAATAATTTGTGAGGGCATATTCAAATCAGGGATCAATGTTCCAGCAAGGTTCTTCTTCAACTATTATTTGTAAGTATCACTAACCTCAGGTTCGAACCCAATGAAAATAAAGACTTTCCAAGTATTTTTTCCCTTCATTCCCATATAATGAATTCCTTTAATAGTGTCTCACCTTTTTCATATTTGGTGATGAATTTAGCCATGGGTTGAATTGGCGGTGTTTTTTGATTAATTTTGAATTGCGTGAAGACTCTGACAGGATTATAAGGACGAATGCCTCTAAGGCCTATAAGCATTAAGAAAGGAAATTTATTTCCTCGAATGGTGTACTTCCCTGGATGAAGGTATTTTATTAACCACTGGACATTTTCGTCTCCTAATTCCCTAATACTTGAACCAAAATTCTAGATATTTTTCCCTTGTAAATGCTTTTAGAGACAACCAAATGCTATGAGATAAGAAGACGTTTACCCTAGTTAGGGGATATATTTTCTCCACTGTAGGATCTTTCAACAAATGCTTCATCATCCACCATTTGAAAATAAGATTTCATCCTTGGAAGAAACGGTACCCCTTTTGAAAATTTTCTATAGGTCGATACATTTCGACAACGATCATAAGAGTTAAAGTATAGAATACCCTAGAAGAGTCGTATTCCACTCCATAAAAGAGGTCATGTGTTACTATGATGACGCTTGGATGAATAATACCATTTTTCCCTTGTGGAAATAGCATAGTTCTAAGTAGACTCACCACGAAAGAAAATGCCCTTCTATCTTCCACTTTGACTACGACATAAATTCATACCCAAATTTTTAAAAAGAATTGAATCTTCCAAACCTATAGTACAACTCATGAAAATGGATATTTGGCCCATCTAGATTCCTAACTATGTATCATCTTAAATAAAAAATGTATCCTTGAACTTTTGATGGTTTCATACAATCGAGACTAACACATCATTGTAAGATGCACTCTCCCTCTTATTTCACATGTTAATGCTCTCATAGTAAACTACTATTTCTTCGATCGTACGGGTCAATTCTACTTCACCAAAGCAGAATACCATGTTGTCATCATCCCAAAATTTTGCCATCACATGAATCATCTCAAGCCAAGCATATATTTCTAGAAGGAAAGGCAGGTGACCGATATGCATCTTAATAATCACTTTATCTTCTGGAATCATGGAGGCCCACCAAACCTTAAGGATATCATCTGGCTTGGTAACTATTTTGAATCTTCTAAAGGGTATTGGTTGTACCATTCCTACACAAAAACAAATAAGGTAAGACTTTCCTCTACTCCAAATGATAATGGAAGAGATTAATCAGTATATTCTTCTTCAACACATAAGCATAATTGGTTTGTGATTGACTCGTGGTCAATAGACGTAGGGTAGGCTTTCTAACGCGCCCTACACCCCCTCAGTTATTGGGTCGTCATAGGCTCATACCTAAACGAGATTTTTGTTTCACTCTATTCTAGTTGTCTAGAGTGGGTTTTGAGTAGGTTATCAAGTAGACAACTTGGGTTTGAAAATACAAATAGTCATCGGACACCTAACGTACCAATAAATTATCGTATTTCCAATAATTGTATTTGAAATTGATCAATAGGGGCCACGATGACCGTGAACCCCAAACAGTTTATATATCAAATGAGGAAGTATGCCATGAATGCAAAAAAAAAAAGATATAATCGTAAGATAATATCAAATTACCACATTTAATTAAGAAAAGTCAAATAAATAAGTCAAAATAGTCTAAAATTTGGTTAGAATCTCAACAAATTTCTTAGTCAAAATAGTCGAAAATTTAAGGTACCCAAGAGCGTCTGTTAAAAAAAGATTGACCAATAGACAAATTGACTAATTTTTAAAATATGGCTAATTTTGTAAAATCTTGAGATTCATTTGTAAAGTATGACATTCGTTTTATTCAATGAAATTAGTTCATTTAAATTAAGAAAAAAAATTCTCAAAAGAAAAGGTTAACTAAGTCCAATTCTTTTATCAGTTTGAGAAAATAAATTATTTTCAATAAACGAAAGAAAGAAAAACAAATTATGAAATTTTGACCAATTATAAAAGGGTTTAATTTTTTATAAGAAAAGTTAAATTTTTATGTTGAAGAGAATTTTCTTTAACATTAATAAGCCACTTTAGCACATGAACAAACCAAAATGCCATTTTTTTCAAAGGCTTATTTTAAAGGGAAAATATAAAGCAACTTACTTTTATTAACCTAAGAAATTAGACTATATGATGAATGATCAAGAAGAAAAAATATAAAGATAGAACAAAATAATAATTCAAAAGGAAAATTTAATTTTATGTAACCATATTTTAGAGTTCATTACAAAAAATATTCAAATAAATAATTAAATAAAGAAGAGAAGTTCAAGTATGGCCCTGTTTGGCCCATTTCAAAATTGGCTAGCCCTTGGGCCTATTTTTATGGACTTCTTCAGCCCCTTTAAGTTGTGTATATCATCTGTATATTAGCTTCTTTCTTTCACGTTTTTGGTCTATATACACGTTGTATACCCGCTTGTAAATCTGTATACCAGACTCCTCCAATTTTTTGCTCTTTTGAGTTTGTATATTAGCTTCCAATACCTATATATAATGTATCTTTATTGTATATCTTTGTATACATCCTTGATCTTTATGATTTTAATCTTTTTTTAGACTTGGAGGGGGCTCAGACTCAATGACATTGGGACTCGATGGCCCATCAGGAATGCAAAAGGGATAAAAAATCCATTTGGGACTCGAATCAATGTGACATACCACGAAAAAGAAGATAAGAATAAGTATCTACTCTAAATAAATTTACAATAAAATAGCATTAATAGTAACCAACAAAAATCAACCAAGTAACAATAAGAATGCATTCCTACAGAGTTTTGAAAAGGAAAAGAACTTGTGTGTTTTAAAGATGCAATCATAGCAAAAGAATATTTCTTTTAAACAAAACACTTGCTTCGCAGGGACAAATTAGTATCAATACAGGTTATCATATCAGTTGAACTATCAAACGATCACATAACAAACTTGAAAATTCAAACGAGATACATTCACGAATCAAGACTCAACCATTTCCTTTTTAATCTCTTATGTGTCTATTGAAGAACAAGAGGGAGCAAAACAATTATGAACTCCCTTAATCAATTTTGAACTCCCATGTTTCATGATTTCAATACGTATGAAAAATCAAATGATGAGACCAAAAAAAAATTCAAAAGATACGAGCATATTTAAAAAATAAACACCTAAGGAGATCAAATTAGTCAATTTCGAGTCTCCATATTTAGTTCCAATCAACCCTAATCTCCAATGTTTTCATAAATGAATAGCCTTGAGAAACTTTATGAGTTCCAGGCCTTGAACCAACATTTGAACATAAAAATAATACAAATGGAACTTAAGAAGGAGTCTATAGACTACATCTCATTTAAACCAACATCAAATACAACATATGACACCAACTTCACTCTCATACTGGTTGGGAGATTCAAAGAGAAACAACAAAGGAAGTAAAACTCATATACTTACAACAACTAAACCATTCCCATAATCAAGCGAGGGATTCAATTATCAAAACTGCGAAATACTCAAAAGTACCATAACAACTACTGGTTGATATTGTTGTTGTCGTTTGTTGGTTGTTGAACATTGTTGATGTTGTTGTTTAATCGGGTAAGGGGAAAATGGGGATATTGAGGGATAGGGCTAGATCAGCTGTTGGGCTAGTGTTGGTGGAGTGGGATGGTGTATCAGGTTAAAATCAAAGGGGCATGGGTCTGGGTAATGCTGTTAGGCATGGGTAGCTGAGTAATTGATTAAAGGGGGAGGGTAGAAACTAGGCCATTTCTAAAATAGCCAATAAGTTAGAGTTTTAGCTGGTTTATTTAAATTTTATACCAAATAAAAAATAATGGCCAATTTCATTGCAATTGTAGCCAATTTAATTTTATTTTTTACATATTTAATATATCAACTAAATTGAATCAAAATTCAAAATAAATTAATAACCACTTTATTCTCGAGTTTCTTGGTTTCACAAAATCAAATAATTATTTTCCGAATAAATCATTTTAATGTCAAAAAATATATTTATAATCAAGATTTACCCAGTTGAATTAATTTTTTCAAGATAGTTCTTAATTAAAAATTATCTTTTAACAAAATAATAATTAAGCAACCAAACTTATACAATCTCGTATACACGAATAGGAAAATGTATAATTCTTCACTTTAATGATAAAATTTTACCCAAATAAATATTTAGAAAGCATTTATTCGAATAAATATTTTAATTTTATTTAAAATCGAAGAAACTCAGAATCAAATCTAGTCGTGGAGGGAAAATATTAGTTGTCAGCAAAAGTAACCAGCTAGTTCGGATAAACAATAACCTAATCAGTCCCCCATAAGCCTGAAAGGTTAAAGCAAGCATTCAACAAACAACAATCATATCTTAGACCTATACAACCCCCATAAGTCCGATAGATATTGTAATACCCCGATCATTTCTTAAGCCTAAATTCATCATTTGAGTGAATATGGATGACTTCCAAAGTGATTGATGTTCATACCATGTTGTATTTCTCTAATTTCTACTTTCAATCATGTAGAGTATTGAATAAGCTTTCCATCGATACCAATTTCATCGAAATCTGACATCGGACGAGGAAGTTATGGCCGTTTTACTAAGCGATGTCGGAATCGCTCAGGCCTGATGGTAGAACTGAAGGACCGCCAAGTCCTTGGTGGACCGGAAATTGTCCCGTCAAGCTAAGGCAGTAACCCCTTTTTTCTGTTCATCGTACGATGACCAAAATGGTGGGCCGCCAATGTAATACCCCATAAAATCCTAAGTCCGAAATTCAGCTCGTTTATCTCTTAAAGCTCTTTAAAAGATTAACAGTTAGAAAATTTTGGCAAATATTTCAACACTTAGCCTATTTCAAGCCTCCGAACTTCAGGGATTTATTTGATGACCTTTCCGATCTCCGTTTTTGGATTTTCAAGTTGCGTTGTGATCGGGGAAGTCAAGAGTACATCCAAGATAAGTTTCGGAATTTTGGGAGTAGCTTAAGGGAACGTTTGGGTGCTCCAAATAGTGGCACCATGCGATTAGCATACGTCGCATGCACTATAGCATGCTCCAGAATTTTTTAGTATTTCAGGGTCAACTTCAAGCGATCATAACTTCCTGTATATATTTAACTGTGAGAGCTGCTATATATCAATAGAAATCTCTTTGATACCTCTTTCCAATTCAATTGGTTTCATCCAATTTGAATATCGGAGTAAAAAGTTATGATCAATTAACTTCAGCCT
Organism: Capsicum pubescens; assembly: GCA_030864215.1. Classification (NCBI taxonomy): domain Eukaryota; kingdom Viridiplantae; phylum Streptophyta; class Magnoliopsida; order Solanales; family Solanaceae; genus Capsicum; species Capsicum pubescens. The sequence goes on along the minus strand of CM061549.1, from coordinate 72,917,401 downwards.
ACCAGACAGTCAACAGAGGGACAGTTGCATCTTTCTCTCTTTCTTTAGGGGCATTTTGGTCATCTTCCACCCCTATATATACCCCTTAACACCGAATTAAGACTAATTTGCAAAAAAATATACTCATTTTCTCTAATTTCTCTCAAGAACAATAAGAGGGGTTTTCAATTGAGGATCCAAATTCAAGAATTTTCTCTATCAATCTTCGTAAAGTCAAGAATTAAGGTATGCGTAGTGTTCATCCATGGATTCCTTTCATCCATGGATCTCAAGAATCAAGTTTTAAATTATGTATTGTGAATACTTTGTTGTGGTATTATTATGTTCTTGTTGATGGTTGTTGTATGGTTTCAAGTTGGGATTTTTATGTATTTTCATGAAGCTATGTTAGTATGTAAGTTGAAATCTATGAAATTAGTTGTTTATGATATCTATATTGTTGGATTTTGATAATCAAGTTATTGATGTTGAATGATTCCCAAGTTGGAATCTTTATGTGTTATTATGAATCTATGACACTATGTGAGTTGAAAATATGTAAAACTTGGTTGTTCATGATGTAAAATCTTATGGTTTCACCTATGCCTAAATTGTGCATGCAAGGTGTTCGATGAAATTCCTAGAATAATAAAAATCATGTTTTCATGACTTAAGAGTACCAAGTAACAAATCCATGCTCTATGCTTTATGATTCTACATGAATTCCATGTTACTGATGTTTTGTGGTGGTGATATGTAGTGAACATGATGTTGAATTAAGAAAGTACTTCTATGTTGAATGTATCTCCTCCCACGTATGAAATGTTGAGAACCATGTGTAGTATTGAATCCCCTACTTATGATATTGTGAATTGTGGACTCTATTCCTATGAACAAGTTAGTCATGTGTGTCAGTTTCTTTCCATCGAGTCCTGGGGGTACTTGTACCCGAAAAATATATCTGTGTGCCTAGAGCCATGTCATGTTTTCATGATATCCACAGTCAAGCCATGTTCCATAGAACTCAGTCAGTCATGTGACTCAGGAAAAATACAGTAACTCAATATTCTCAAAAATCTAATGAACTCAGTCAGTCGTAAGTAGTATTCTGTCAGTCAACGGAACTTAGTAACTCATCTCAGTATTCATGTTCAGTGTCTATTCAGATGGGAGTAGGATTCCAGAACTATGTAGCCAGCATAGGTTGAGATATCAACACTACTAACTTTAGAGTTGATGAGGCGGATACCCGCTGTTCTCTTATGGGGACACTGCCAGATTTGAGGGTCACTCACATTTTGTCTTTACCCGTGGCACGGTATTGGCACCCTTATAATCAGGTTATAGATTGGATCCCGATTTAGCTATTGAAGCACATTCGGGGCATATCGGTTAGATAAATTCTCCCACAATTACAGTTTCAGTATCAGTCTCAGTAAAAGAACTCAGATAGTTCATCAGAATATCAAGACTGTCAGATACAGTCAACTTAGTTACAGTACGGAATTCAGCTAGTTCCACCAGCATCAGACTCTCAGTTACAGTCACTTATGTTATCAGTTATTTGTATCATGTTATGACAGTTTTAGTCTCGTAATCATGTATGTATTATCACGTTCATATTAGTAAGTTAGTATAGTCCATGTATATGAACCCTTTGCATATAGCCTACCTCAATTGTATACTCAGTACATTCAGTTGTACTGACGCATTTGCGCTATGGTGTTTTCTCTTATGTTACACCATAGGTTCAGAGGCATGAGCTTCGGAGCAGTAGTAGTTGACCAGTTCCAGCTTTCAGTATTAATGGTGAGTCCTCATCATGCGAGGACATATTTTGTCTTGTCATTTCAGTACTCAATTTTATTTTATTATTTCATTTCAGTTTTCTAGACGGAGTTAGTTGGGGACATGTCCCATTCAATTCCTTATTCAGACAGTTAGAGGCTTTCAGACGATTATAATATCTTTAGATTTAGACTTCAGTATTTTCTGTTGTTTTGGTATTGTGATACCCCTTTCAGATATTATGTTTCATTCATTATTGAACCTTATGGCCTTACAGTATTACATATTCCACATTTATGCTCTATATTATGTAGTGTACAGGTCCAGATATCAGTCATGGGTTAGCTTGTGGTCCTTCGGGGTCAAGGGCACTATGTAGCATTTTGATTACCAGAATTGGGGCGTTACAAACTTGGTATCACAGCCTAAGGTTCAATAATGTCCTAGGAAGTCTGAAATCCATATGTAGTACAGTCTTGTACAAGGGTGTGTTGCGCACCACATTCACGTGCAAGAGGCTATGAGATATTTTAGGAACAGTTTTCCCTCTTTCAGTATTCATGTCGTGCGAGTGAACATAATCTCAATTTGAACCTTTAGTTTAATCTTCTTCTTTGTTGTTTTCAGAATATGCCTCCCAAAAGAAAGAGTGTGAATCAGACAGCCCCTCAGCCTGAAAATCCTTTGGGCGAGCATGTTTCCCATGTCGAGTTCAGAGCTGTATTTATTGCTCTTGCGCAGTCATTCGCTACTCAGAATGAGCATCCAACTATCATTTAGGACAACCCATTTGCCAACTCTGCTGCAGCCAGGATTCGGGACTTCACCCGAATGAATCCTCCATTCTTCACAGGGTTTAAGTCTGATGAGGATCCCCAGGAATTCCTTGACCAGGTTACGAAGGTCACAAATATCATTGGGGTTACTTCTTATCAGAGTGTTGAGTTAGCCGCATACCAGTTACAGGATGTTTCTCATACTTGGTACAAACAGTGGAAGTACAAGAGGTTAGGAGATACAGGTCCGATTGAGTGGGAGGAATTTGTCACCTCTTTTTTAGGTAGATTCTTTCCCTAAGAGCTGAGGGAGGCAAAAGTTCTTGAGTTCATCAACCTTAGCAGGGAAGCATGATGGTGAAAGAGTATTCCCTAAAGTTTACTCAATTAGCCAGATATGCTCCTCATATGGTGGCAGACAACCGATCTAGAATGAGTAAGTTCGTTTCAGGAGTGAACGATAATTTGATGAATGAGTGAAGGTATGCTATGCTGAATAGAGATATGACCATATCCATACTCATGACTCATGCTAAGCACATCGAGGAGCATAATATCAAGATGAGGGAGAAGCAGAGTAAGAAAGCTAGGATAGGTACCTTTAATTTTAGACAGCCTAAATCGGAAGGAGGAAATCGTTCGCAGTTTCGTCCTAAATCATCAGCTCCAGTTCCTTATTCAGCTAGTGCTCCAGCTCCTAAGTTTAGAGAGGGAAATAGGGATAGAACGCCAGGCTCTAAGGCACAGGGCAGTGTTAGTAGTGCCCGAACCAATCCCTTTTGTCAGACTTGTGGTAAGAACCACAAAGGCGTCTGCAGGGCTGGTAGCGATGTTTGTTTCGGTTGTGGAAAGCCAGGCGACAGGGTCAAGGATTGTCCTTAGTTAGGTCATCAGAGTCATCTTCGTTATTCATCCCAGTCAGGTCTCTTGAACCAGCAGGGTGCCACCTTCAGTTCTACTAGTGGGCAGTGCCCAAATCGTCTTTATGCTCATCAGACTCGTAGGATCAGGAAAATTCTCCTAATGTGGTTACTGGTACGTTACAAATCTTTCATGTTCATGTTTATGCTTTTCTAGATCCAGGAGATTCTTTCTCTTTTGTCACTCCTTACATAGCATCCGATTTCAGAGTCAGTACTGAGATTTTAGCAGAGCCATTCTCAGTCTCCACCCTAATAGGTAAATCCATCATAGCCAGATGGGTATACATGAACTATCCGGTTATGATATTTTAAAAGGTCACCTCAGCAGATTTAGTCGAATTAGAGATGACGGATTTCAATGTCATTCTCAGCATAGATTGGATTCATTCATGCTATGCCATGGTCGACTGTAGAAACAGAATAGTTCAGTTTCAGTTTTCGAATGAACCCATCCTTGAATGGAAGGGTAGTACTTCATCTTTCAGGGGTTAGCTTATTTCTTACCTTCGAGCCAGGAAAATGATATCTAAGGGATGCATTTATCATCTCGTTCATGTCAAAGACTCTAGTACCGAGACTACCAACCTTGATTCACTCCCCATCATGAATGAATATTCGAATGTCTTTCTGGAAGATCTTCCAAGAATTTCTCCCGAAGGAAAAATAGACTTCGGCGTAGATCTTCTTCCAGACACTCAGCCTACATCTATTCCGTCATACAGAATGGCACCAGTAGAGCTTAGAGAGTTAAAGGATCAATTGAAGGATCTCTTAGACAAGGGATTCATCAGACCCAGTGTGTCCCCGTAGGGTGCACCAGTCTTATTCGTGCGGAAGAAAGATGGTTCTCTCAAAATGTGCATAGATTATCGTCAAATCAACAAAGTTACGGTCAAGAACAAGTATCTTCTTCTCAGAATCGATGACTTGTTCGACCAACTTCAGGATGCCAGTTATTTCTCCAAGATAGACCTCAGATCGGGATATCATCAGCTCTGAGTTAGGGAATGTAACATTGCGAAAACAGATTTTCGTACTCGGTATGGTCACTTTGAATTCCTAGTTATGTCCTTTGGTCTTACCAATGCCCCTGCAGCTTTCATGGACTTGATGAACCATGTATCTTTTTTCACTCCTTATATAGCAGCCGATTTTGGAGTTAGTCCTGAGATTTTAGCAAATACATTCTCAGTCTCCACCCCAATGGGTAAATCCATCAAAGCTAGATGGGTATACAAGAACTGTCCAGTTATGATATTTCAGAAGGTCACCTCAACAGATTTAGTCGAATTAAAGATGACGGATTTTGATGTCATTCTCGGCATAGATTGGCTTCATTCATGCTATGCCATGGTAGACTGCAGAAACAGAATAGTTCAGTTCCAGTTTCCAAATGAACCCATCCTTGAATAGAAGGGTAGTACTTCATTTTTTAGGGTCCAGCTTGTTTCTTACCTTCGGGCCAGGAAAATGATATCTAAGGGATGTATTTATCATCTCGTTCATGTCAAGGACTCTAGTATCAAGACTCCCAGCCTTTATTCAGTCCCCATCATGAATGAATATTCATATGTATTTTCAGAAGATCTTCCAGGAATTCCTCTCGAAAGGGAAATAGACTTCAGCGTAGATCTTCTTCCAGACACTCAGCCTATATCTATTCTACCATACAGAATGGCACCAGAAGAGCTTAGAGAGTTAAAGGATCAGTTGAAGGATCTCTTAGACAAGGGATTCATTAGACCCAGTGTGTCCCCATGGGGTGCACCAGTCTTATTCGTGTGGAAGAAAGACGGTTCTCTCAGAATGTGCATAGATTATCGTCATCTCAACAAAGTTACAGTCAAGAACAAGTATCCTCTTCCCAGAATCGATGAATTGTTCGACCAACTTCAGGGTGCCAGTTATTTCTCCATGATAGACCTCAGATCCAGATATCATCAGCTCTGAGTTAGGGAATGTGACATCCCGAAGACAACTTTTCATACTCGGTATGGTCACTTTGAATTTCTAGTTGTGTCCTTTAGTCTTACCAATGCCCCTGCAACTTTCATGGACTTGATAAACCGTGTGTTCAACCAGTACTTGGACATGTTCGTCATAGTCTTTATAGATGATATTCTGGTCTATTCCCGTACTGAGCGCGATCATGCAGACCATCTTAGAATAGTACTTCAGACTCTCATAGATCATTAGCTATTCACCAAATTTAGTAAGTGTGAGTTTTGGCTAAGATTAGTAGAATTCCTTAGCCATATCATTTTGGGTGATGGAATTAGAGTAGATCCTCAAAAGATCGAAGCGGTAAGAAACTGGCCTCGCCCTATCTCTCCATTAGATATCAGGAGTTTCTTAGGTTTGGCTGGCTATTACAGATGGTCTGTTGAAGGATTTTCTTCTATTGCATCCTCTATGTCTAGATTGACACATAAAAAGGTCAAGTTCCAGTGGTCAGATTCATGCGAGAAGAGTTTTTAGGAGTTGAAGACTCGACACACCTCAGCCCAGTTTTAGCACTTCCCGATGGTTCCGATGGGTTCGTAGTATATTGTGATGCATCTAGAGTAGGTTTGGGTTGTGTCCTCGTGCAATATGGTAAGGTCATAGCCTACTCCTCCAGACAGTTAAAGCCCCATGAGAAGAATTATCCTACTCATGATCTTGAGTTAGCAGTCGTAGTATTTGCCCTGAAGATTTAGAGGCATTATCTCTACGGAGTTCATGTAGATGTCTTCACAGATCATAAGAGCCTCCAGTATGTCTTTTCTCAAAAAGATCTCAATCTTCGTTAGAAAAGGTGGTTAGAGCTCTTGAAGGATTATGACATAAGTGTTTTTTACTATCCGAGGAAAGCCAATGTTGTGGCTGACGCTCTCAGTAGACTGTCTATGGGTAGTGTTACTCATGTTGAGGATAGTATGAAAAAATTAGCTCAGGAAGTCCATCAGGTTGCCAGACTAGGCGTTCTCTTAGTCGATTCTTCAGAAGGTGGTGTTTGTGTCCAGCATAGTTCAGAATCATCTCTATTTTCCGAGGTGAAAAAAAAAGATAGAGATTCCAGCTTAGTCAAGTTGAAAGAGTCAGTCAAGTTTTAGAAAGTAGAGGTTTTGTCCTAAGGGGGAGATGGTGTTCTTCATTGTTAGGGTCATCTTTGTGTTCCAGGTGTAGATGAATTGAGGCAGCGAATTCTTGCAGAAGCGCATGGTACACGCTACTCTATTCATCCAGGGGACACTAAGATGTATTGCGACTTGCGGGAGATCTATTGGTGGAGTGGGATGAAGAGAGATATTGCAGAGTTTGTGGCTAAGTGATCTACATGTCAGCAGGTTAAGATAGAGCATCAGAAGCCTAGTGGTCCCATGCAGGAGTTCATTATTCCTACCTGGAAGTGGGAAGAAGTAAACATGGACTTCATAACGGGTTTGCCTCGTACTCGTTGTCAGCATGATTCAGTTTGGGTCATTGTAGATAGGATGACCAAATCAACTCATTTTCTTCAAGTCCTCACCTCAGATTCAGCTTAGGATTACACAAAACTCTATATCAGAGAGTTGGTCAGGTTACACAGTAATCCTTTATCTATTATCTCTGACTGGGGTACCCAGTTCACTTCTTACTTCTGGAAAGCTTTCCAAAAGGGTCTTGGCACCCAAGTCCATCTCAGTATAATGTTTCATCCTCAGATAGATTGTCAAGTAGAAAAGACCAGTCAGACTCTAGAAGATATGCTAAGGGCATGTGCGATTGATTTCAAGGGAAGTTGGGATGACCACTTGCCTTTGATTGAGTTTGCATAAAATAATAGTTATCGCTCCAGTATTCCATGGCTCCATTCAAAGCTCTCTATGGTAGGAGATGCAGATCTCCTGTTGGTTGGTTCAAAGTTAGTGAGGCCTCAGTCATAGGGCCTGATTTAGTATTCGACGCCTTAGAGAAAGTTCAATTGATTAGAGGAAGACTCCAGGCTACTCAGAGCTGATAGAAGTCTTATGCAGATATTCGTAGAAAGGATCTCGAGTTTGAGATTGGTGACTTTTTCTATCTCAAGATCTCTTCCATGAAGGGAGTGAAGAGATTCGGAAAAAAGAGAAAGCTAAGTCCCCGATATGTCGGTCCCTTTAAGATTCTCAGTCTATTTGGCAAAGTACCTAATGAGCTTGAACTGCCTTCAGATTTAGCCGTAGTTTATCCAGTCTTCCATGTCTCTTTGCTCAAGAAGTGCATAGGTGACCCATCAGTTGTAGTCCCCATTCAAAGCTTAGATGTTCAGAACAACCTCTCCTATGAGGAGATACCAGTAGAAATCCTAAACTATCAAACTCGTAGATTGAGGAACAAAGAATTCCTTCTAGTCAAAGTTCTTTGTCGGAATCAGTCTGTTGAGGGAGCCACTTGGGAAGCAGAAGCAGATATGCGAACCAAGTACCCTCATCTCTTTTTCGCTAATTCAGATTCCGCTTAAGGTAACGATTCTCCTTAAGCCTACTCAGTTTCATGTTCAAGTTTTCGTTACAAATCTGGTATCTACTAGCATTGCGTATTTAGTCATGTGCCCAAGTGTCAGTTTAGACATATATTCAAGTATCAGTTTAGTCAAATAATCATGCATCAGTCATGCATTCATGAATTCAGCTCGCCAGTCATGCATCGGATATGTATGTTTATTATGCTATATTTAGTTTAGCATTCCTATTAGTTCATAAATCATGTGCCGGTTGAACATAATCTGTATATGCGGCTTCTTATCTTTTTTTCCCTCTCAGCCAGTCTCATTCGAGAATGAATGTTCCCAAGGGGGAGATATTGTCATACCCCATAAAATCCTAAGTCCGAAATTCAGCTAGTTTATCTCTTAAATCTCTTTAAAAGGTTCAACAGTTAGAAAATTTTGGCAAGTATTCCAACACTTAGCCTATTTCAAGCCTCCAAACTTCAGGGATTTATTTGACGATCTTCCCGACCTCAGTTTTTGGATTTTCAAGTTGCGTTGCGATCGGAGAAGTCAAGAGTACATACCAGATAAGTTTCGGAATTTTTGGAGTAGCGTAAGGGCACTTTTGGGTGCCCAAAATAGTGGCACCATGCGATTAGCATACATCGCATGCTCTATAGCATTCTCCAGAAATTTTCAGCATTTCAGGGTCAACTTCAAATGATCATAACTTCCTATATATATTTAACTGTGAGAGATGGTATATATCAATGGAAATCTCTTTGAGTCCTCTTTCCAATGCAATTGGTTTCATCCAATTTGAACATCAGAGTAAAAGGTTATGATCAATTTATTTCAGCCTATCAGACAGTCAACAAAGGGACAACTACGTCTTTCTCTCTTTCTTTAGGGGCATTTTGGTCATCTTCCACCCCTATATATACCCCTTAACACCTAATTAAGCCTCATTTTCAAAAAAATATACTCATTTTCTCTAATTTCTCTCAAGAACAATAAGAGGGGTTTTCAATTGAGGATCCAAATTCAAGAATTTTCTCTGTGAATCTTCGTAAAATCAAGAATTAAGGTATGCGTAGTGTTCATCCATGGATTCCTTTCATCCATGGAGCTCAAGAATCAAGTTTTAAATTATGTATTGTGAATACTTTGTTGTGGTATGATTATGTTCATGTTGATGGTTGTTGTATGGTTTTAAGTTGGGATTTTTATGTATTTTCATAAAGCTATGTTAGTATGTAAGTTGAAATCCATGAAATTAGTTGTTTATGATATCTATATTGTTGGATGTTGATATTCGAGTTGTTGATGTTGAATGATTCCCAAGTTGGAATCTTTATGTGTTATTATGAATCTATGAAACCATGTGAGTTGAAAATATGTAAAACTTGGTTGTTCATGATGTAAAATCTTATGGTTTCACATATGCCTAAATTGTGCATGCAAGGTGTTCGATGAAATGTCTAGAATAATAATAATCATGTTTTCATGACTTAAGAGTACCAAGAAACAAGTCCATGCTGTATTCTTTATGATTCTACATGAATTCTATGTTATTAATGTATTATGGTGGTGATATGTAGTAAACATGATGTTGAAGTTAAGAAAGTACTTCTATGTTGAATGTATCCCCTCCCACGTATGAAATGTTGAGAACCATGTGTAGTATTGAATCCCCTACTTATGATATTGTGAATTGTGGACTCTATTCCTATGAACAAGTCAGTCATGTGTGTCAGTTTCTTTCCATTGAGTCTTAGGGGTACCTGTACCCGAAAAATATAGTTGTGTGCCTAGAGCCATGTCATGTTTTCACGATATCCACAGTCAAGCCATGTTCCATAGAACTCAGTCAGTCATGTGACTCAGGAAAAATGCAGTAACTCAGTATTATCAAAAATCTCATGAACTCAGTCAGTCGTAAGTAGTATTCCGTTAGTCAATTGAACTCAGTAACTCAGCTCAGTATTCATATTTAGTGTCTATTCAGATGGGAGTAGGATTCAGCACTGAGAAAACCCCAGGATGGGAATCCACACTGCCAGATTGAGAGTGAGATTCCTAGAAGCATTCCTTGCATTCCAGAACTATGTAGCCAGCATAGCTTGAGACATCAACACTACTAACTTTAGAGTTGATGAGGCGGATACCCACCGTTCTCTTATGGGGACACTGCTCGATTTGAGGGTGACTCGCAGCTTGTCTTTACCCGTGACACGGTATTGACACCCTTCTAATTAGGGTATAGATTGGACCCCGATTTAGCTATTTAAGCACATTCGGGGCATGTCGGTTAGATGAATTCTCCCACAGTTACAGTTTCAGTATCAGTCTTAATAAAAGAACTCAGATAGTTCATTAGAATATCAGGACTATCAGATACAGTCAACTAGGTTACAGTACGGAACTCAGCTAGTTCCACCAGCATCAGACTCTCAATTACAGTCACTTATGTTTTCAGTTATTAGTATCATGTTATGACAATTTCAGTTTCGTAATCATGTATGTATTCTCATGTTCATATTAGTCAGTTAGTATAGTTCATATATATGAACCCTTTGCATATAGCCTACCTCACTCGTATACTAAGTACATTCAGTTGTACTGACGCATTTGTGCTATGGTGCTTTCTCTTATGTTACACCATAGGTTCAGAGGCACGAGCTTCGGAGAAGCAATAGTTGACCAGTTCCATCTTTCAACGTCAGTGGTGAGTCCTCATCATACGAGGATATATTTTGGCTTGTCATTTCAGTACTCAATTTTATTTTATTATTTCATTTTTGTTTTCTAGATGGAGTTAGTTGGGGACATGTCCCATTCAACTCCTTATTCTGACAGTTAGAGGCTTTCAGACGATTACAGTATTTTTAGATTTAGACTTCAGTATTTTCAGTTATTTTGGTATTGTGATACCCCTTTTCATTCAGTATTGAACCTTATGGCCTTACAGTATTACGTATTCCATATTTATGCTCTATATTATGTAGTGTACAGGTACAAATATCAGTCATGGGTTAGCTTGTGCTCCTTCGGGGTCATGGGAACCATGTAGCATTTCGATTACCAGAATCAGGGTGTTACAGCCAAAAATTTGATGGACCGTCAAGGGGACCATTAAGTCGAGGCAGAATGTCCCGTTTCTGGCCCCCCGAGTGACAGACAATCTGGTGGACCGTCAGTTTCCTGATGGATCGTCACTTCGACTGTCACGTCGAGGCAGAATGTCCTAGTTTTGGTACTTGAGTAATGAAAGATCTGGTGGACCGTCAGTTCCTCTAACGAACCGTCAGTTCCTCTAACGGACCATCAGTTCCTCTGACGGACCATCAGTTTGACCATCACAGACTCGATCAACAATTTTTTTAACTCATTTATTTTGGGGCATTTTGGTCATTTTCACCCATTTTGGTCTTGTATATATATATCCAAGTAGAGAAGACAAGTTCATTTTTTTCTCCTTTCTCTTCCATAACCCTCTAGAAACTAGGATTTCTTACAAAATTCTAAATCAAATCTTCTCCAAGAAATTCAAGAATTTTTCAAAGATTTCACCAAGTTGTTCAAGAATTAAGTTCTCCAAGTCAAAGGCATCAAGAAACTTGGCTCAAAAGTGTGAAGAAGAGTTTCCAATTAAGTCTTTTCATCTTAAAATTATAATCCAAGGTATGTGGGGCTTGAACAAGAATATCTTTTCATTCTTGTGCCCAAAGAATTGATCTTTACTATTAGAATTTTATGATTTTGCAAGTGGGTTTATACCCAAATTATTTTATCATTGATTTATGAGAATTGAGCTATTCAAGGTTGATATACATGACTATTTCATTGCTCTATTTCTTAAATTGAGAATTTATGCCATGAGATGTATATTGTTACTATGAAATAATGATTTCTAAGTGATTTAAGATAAGTTTCATGAGTTGATATTTCAAGTTCTTTTAAGATATGTGTCAAGATTTAAGCCTCCTTATGATAAATTGGATTATTGAGTTGTTACAATGAGTCTTGATATTTCCTCAAAGTTATTGATGTTGCCATGATTTAATGAATTGATACATTTTGATATTGAGAAAGATTGGTTTGATTTGAGTCGAGTTAGGAATTCACAAATTGATTATGATTTGATAAATGAGAAAGAGATTTGATTTGGTCTTCATGATAGACCCTTGTGATGTTTGTGGTGGATTTTCTAACGTGTTCTGAGCTTGTGTCTAGGAGTAGTATTTAGCACTGAGCGAGAAATATGGTATTTCCCCAGAACTACATGCCACCGTAGGATTGAGATTTGAGGGACAAAGAGCCGAGTATGTGATCACAGAGATGAGTTTGAGGTTATACTCCCTGGCAAGAGTATAATGTTCCCGCCAATGTGGGGTTCCTTCCTTAGGAGGGAAAAACGTTGGACTCCATGCGGATCACATGGTTTATGTCGGTTATAAGAAACTCCCAAGTCCATAATAGTCTAAGTTTTCTTGAGTTACCGAGTCACTCTAAGTCATGAGTCAAAGAGTTTGAGTTGAGTCCAATGATTTATGAGATTTATGAAGCATGTGTTATGATTGATGATTTATGGAAATTATGTTTTCAGGAAATTCAAGCGAAGAAAGTCATTATTGTCAGAATGCATGACTTTATTTTACATTTATGATATTGTTTAAAAATGTTGCATACACCCCCACATACTTAGTACAATCCCAAGTACTGATTCCCATACTCTTTTATGTTCTACATTTTCTCGTGATGTAGGTTCAGGTGCTCAGTCTCAGTAGCGACAATGATCTTTGAGTACCTCTATCTACTTTCTTACAGTTGGTCAGTCCTCATGGTTCGAGGACCTATGTCCCTGATTTTTCCTTGTTAGTAGATGGTTGTTTCCTTTAAGCTCAGGCGAGTCAGTTGGGGATTTATCCCAATGGCTCCTCAGTCTTTTGTAGTAGAGGCTTTGTCAGACTAGAGTACCAGTATGTTCAAAACTTTCAGTATTTTGTTTGTACCGGACAGTATTTCTTCGTATCACAGTATGATCTTGACATGATTATTCTTCCCTATTTTAGCATGATTAGTGATATAGTGAGATTTGAAAGTGATGACATGATTAGAGGGTTAGCTTGAGGCCATGTGTGACCTTAAGCACCGTGTGACGTATCGGGATAGGTTCTTGGGGCGTTACAGATATAAGCACCAAATAATTCTACTAGTGATAGACAATGTATGTGAATAAATGAGTGCACATAAGCCCACACTAACCAATATCCGATCCGCGTGCCAAATATACCAAGTGTATATACCTTCTCTAACTCAATAGTTTGCAAAGGCAGGACCTATGGAGACAATCCTTCTCTGGCAGTGTGGCTCACGAACAAAGAGACCCATTGAGGACTAGAGATATTTGTAAACACTGTCTGGTCCAGAACCAGGACTTCTAATAACCATCATATTCAATCTACTCCATCCAATATCATATATATATATGTGTGTGTGTGTGTGTGTATGTGTACACAGACTCAAATTATGGCTAAAAGAGTGTAAATCTATAAAATCATTGTCTGAGATCAAATTCGGAACTAAATCGGTATAATAACATAGAAAAGGTCAAACTATCCATCGACCGAAGTAAGTAGTGTTGGTAAAAGAGTGGAATAGTAATGGACCAGAATCAGTCTCGCTCTAGTTTCCAAAATAGTATATTTATTTTTGAAAACTCATAAATCATTAAATAAGGTGGTACAATTCCCATTGTAAAAGAATCCATTTAAAAAGTAAAAAGTAGGAATAAATTCCTTTCAGGAAAGCAGTAGTAAAATCAAGGATTTGATTAGAATCGTACCACTACGTGAGCATGAATACACATAAAAATATGCATGCCATCACCAGTATCTAAACAATACAACTATAAGAGTCTACGCATCCATAACTATAACCATATCCTTTCTAAGGATAAAGTACTAATCTGACATCTAACTAGTACTGTAACCACTGCCTCAGGCCAACAATATACACTTTGATAGAACATTACACCATAACGTAGAGATTAAGGTAAACAAGGTCATAAAGATACTACAATGGTCTAATCGGAAAATATCACCCAAAAAATACTAAATCAAATAGTTAGTCTTATACTAAAGGATTATTAACATCAATCTATGGTTTGACATGTTTATAATCAATGGTGATAGGATCCTAAGGCTATAACAAGTAGTCTAGCCTAAGGTTTGGGTCACATTTATACCCCAAATTCTCTAAAAGAATAATTCAAGATATACTAGTCACAATATCATCTTATAATCCTTATCTATCATGCAATCCATGCATTATACAATCTTGTCGAGCAAAGTAGACCAAAGCCTACCTCAATACTGAACTACATTCTTGAATCGTTCATGAACTGCTCGTCTTTGCTCCACAATTCCAAAATAATATTGCACTATCAAAATAATAATCTACACATTAATAAGAGTAAACCGATACTCATATTTCTATATAAAACTCGGACACAAAATCAAGTCAAAATGAGACTGTGGGAGCCACTAATGGAATTCCAAAGTTTAATTTATAATGAGGTTCCTCGAAGGACAAAAAAAGTTTGCTCTAAGGTTGAGCACAAATGGACTACATATCAGGGCTCAAATCAACCACTAAATATATGTAAAAATAGGGAAATTAAGATTTAAATAGAAGAATTAGGCCAAAAACTTATGAAGGAATTAATGGAAAATTGTCACTTCATCATTTCCTACACATCCCTAGCTCTAATTAATGATTTCCCAATATTTATTGAGATCCTAGGGCTAAAATGGCGGAAATGGGTGAGAAAAAATAATGAAAGTGGGGGAAGATAAGTATATATACCTCCAAGGCTATTATGCCCTTCGCAAATGTGGGACTGAAGGATCGTGAATGCAAATGTCACGGGATATTCCTTCGTGAATATAGGCACTGTGCTGCGAATGCAAAGGAAAACAGGACTAGTAGTTGTGAATGGGACATTGATGGTCACAAACACAAAGAAGAAGAAGAGTTGGGTGGGGTCACCCTTCATCGCAAATGCGAGAGAAGGCCCATGAATACGATGATCAAGCTTTTGAACCTTCTTGATTGCAGACTACCCCTTGCAAGCGCGAAGGGTAAATTACCTTTACACCAATTGCTACTTATCTGCAATTTCTAAGTCAAATGGACTTCGATTGGGGTTTTGGGATCCCTTTGAAACTCCATGCATGCAAATAAACTATGCTACATATACTAAATTCAATATTCTGAACTCAGGAAAACCATTAAAATTTTTATCTGAAGTCTTTTTGATGAAATATGGGTCCCACACCTATGTTTCATGTTAATTAAATTCACCTAATAGCTCAAAATAAGTCCAGAAGCCTTGGGACTTTACCCAAAGGTCTCCCTAGCTGAAAATCAATATTTCTAGGCTGATGATGCTATTAGAATTTATATTTGAGGCCATTTACTTAGTGGGATCAATCTTTTAACAACAAAAGCTCCAAAATAGGGAATTGAGATTAAAATCCAAATGAGCTGTAAGATAACTGAACTCACTATCCCATCAAGTCACAAATGACTTGTAACCATTGTGGGAAGGCTTGAAAAGCCAAAAGTACATGAGAATTGAGAAAATGACCTAGAGGGTCATTACATGTTATTGATATTTAATATGGATATTTAACTGGTTGGGATTATTAATTTTTCCAACAAACTGATATTAGAGTCGTGGAAAATAATAGTCCACTATTTTTTCAGTACCTACATCTTGCAAAAGAAAATTATGAAAAATGGTGTCTATGAGGAAAGCCATTCTTGACTCTTAAGATGTTTGGGATATTATAGACAAAAGGTATACTAACCTCGTCAATACGGAGACCTTGTTTCAAAATGAAAAAAAGATATCTTTTTCAAAATAAGGAAGAAAGATCAACAAGACCTCAATCTAATCCACCAATGTTTAGGTGATTGTATGTTTGAGAAGGTGGCTGATACATCCACCTCAAAGAAAGCGTAAGAAATTTTGCAAAATTCTCTCCAAGAAATTGATAAGGTGAAGAACATAAAATCTCAAACTCTAAGGGTTGATTTGAAGTTTTCAAAATAAAAGAATTAAAATTCATTTTAGGTTTTTGTTCAAGAGTGATAGCTATTGTGAATCAAATATGAAGGTATGAGAAGGTCTTAGATGATGTGTGTGTGGTAGAAAAGATCCTTTGCCCTTTAACACCTAAATTTGATTATGTGGTATGTGATATTAAGGAGTTTAGAAATTTAGACCCTATTATAGTAGAGTAATTGGAAGGTTTTGTACAAGCCCACGAAGAAAAAATAAAATGGAGAAAAGAAGAGCTATCAACGCAACTTCTTAAACCGTGGGCATCCTTCAAAGATTTTGGAAGTGAAAAAATCATAGAGGATTTAGTGTTATAACGATCATAAATTGGGACATAACTCTTGGACATGTCATAGTAATATTAAAGAGAAAGCTAACCTTGTCGATAACAACAAAGAAGAGGATGACTCAATATTGTTAATTACACTCAAGAAGATGATACAAATGATTGCAATTCATGGTATCTTGATAATGGAGCAAGAAACCATATGTGTGGATACAAGAAAATGTTTGTGGAGTCAAGAAAATGATAAGAGGTAATGTGTCTTTTAGAGATACCTCGAAGATTCAATGGAAGGAATAGGTACAATTCTAATCTCCTATAAATATGGTGGTCATAAATTGATTAATGAGGTTTACTATGTGCCAAAAATAAAAGATAATATTTTAAATTTAGGCCAACTTCTTGAAAAATAATATGATATTCATATGAAAAATATGCATCTTTTTCTTAGATTCAAGTGACAATTTAATTGTTGGAGTTCACATGACAAAAAATAGATTGTTTTGTTAATGTACTAGAATAATCATGTTATTGGCACATGCAATTTGGGTATTTGAATTTTATATAAATCAAATCAATGGGAGATAAGAACGTGGTTGATAGGAGTCTGTCACTTAACCATCCAAATCGATTGTGTGAAGCTTGTCTTCTTGCAAAATATGTAAGGAGGAGTTTTCTAAAAGAGATCATGTCAAGAGAAATCCATCCATTTCATCTTATACACATTAATGTGTGTGGACCAACCGATCTTTATTGATGATTTCACTAGAAAGACTTGTGTATATTACTTGAAGCAAAACTCAGAAGATTTCGTTGCTTTTAAAAACTTCAAAGAACTTGTAGAAAAAGAGAGTGGCTATGCAATAAAAAGCCTTAAAGTATGATAGAGGAGGTGAATTTACTTTGGAAAGTATTTAATGACTTTTGTCAATTTCATGAAATTCATCACCCTCGAATAGTAGCTTACTCATCCCAACAAAATAAAGTGGTTGAAATAGAACAATTCTTAATATGGCTAGATGTACGTTAAAAGGTAAAAATCTGCCAAAAAAACTTTAGACTGAGGCTATTTCTTGTGCAATTTATTGAGAAACAGGTCTCCAACAAGAAATGTGAGAGATCAAACGCCTCAGGAAACATAAAACAGAAGAAAGTCAAGTGTTAAGAATTTGAGAATCTGTAGGAGCATAGACTATGCTCATGTGCCACATCAAGGAGAGCTAAACTTGATGTCAAGTATGAATTTGTTGGTTATGACACAAGTTCAAAAGGCTACAAGTTATACTTCCCAAGTAACAACAAGGTGGTGGTGAGTTGTATTGTTGAATTTGATGAAGAAGTGGCATTGAACTAGGAAACTCAAGAAGAAAGAACATATGATTTTCTTCTATACTTTAGAGATGAAGAAGAACAGGAGATCATGACACCTACATAGAATGCAACACCAACCCCTTCACCATCAAATGTTGCATTTTCTTCTTCTCAAGAGTTCAAGTGCAAGGTCATAGAGGATAAGAGCATCCAAGAACTTTATGATGAAACAGAAGAAGTTACTAATTTTGATTGTTTGGGTTGTCTCTTTTCTGATAGCGAACTACTGAATTTTGATTAAACTATTACAGAAAGGTAGAGAAAAATCATAAAGGAGGAAATTCAGTCAATAGAAAAGAACACTTGGGAGTTAAAAACTCTTTTCAAGAATCATCGATCAAAGAAGAATACTCATAGAAAGGTAGAGAGATACAAGGCAAGACTTGTGCTAAAGGCTGCAAGCAAAGGCATGGCATTGACTATGAGGAAGTGTATGCATCTATTATCCACATGGAGATGATTCGTCTACTAATCTCTTTGGTAGCATAAATGAAATGGAAAATCTATTAATTAGATGGAAAATTAGTATTCTTGAATGGATGTCTTAAAGAGGAAGTCTATGTTGAGCAACCATAGAAAGCCATGCCCTTAAGTTCGAGATGATGAACATAGGGCTCATGTCATTATTTTCTTTAGATTATTATTTAGTTAAATTATGAACTCCTCAAATATATATGAAAATAAATTAAAGACTCCTAAAATATATGGAAGAATATTAAATAAAAATAAATAAAAACCTACTTATGTAAGAAAACTATGATCTATAAAAAATACTGTTTCACTATTTTTCCCAATTTATTGTGTAAGTAAATTAAGGACTCTTCAAATATATATGAAAATAAATTAAGAACTTCTAAAATATATGAAAAGAATTTTAAATTAAAATAAATAAAAATCTACTTATGTAAGAAAACTATGATCTATAAAAGAACATAATAAAACCTATCTAGCAAGATTGACGACCCAATTTACCCATAACATTGATTATGTTTATTGAGAAGGTTGCTCACTTGAAACTGTAATTATATTTGTTTAATTCATTTTTTATTTTTATTTTATTTACTTTTTCCATGTAGAATCTTATCCTATATATATCTTTAGTTATTGTTGAACTTAAAAGTGTAGTGTGACTTATTTTGTTTTTGTATATTCTTTGTTTTGTGTCAGCAATATGATTTCTCATGCTTGGATATGAAGTTTAGTAAAACCTAATGAAATTTGTAGCAGTTCTTTTTAAATTCTACCTACAACATAGAACCTTAAGAGCGCCAATTTGTTTATGTTTAGGTTGGTATCATTAATCATGAATAACACATCCTTCTATTATATTTGTAAGTTGAAATTTTGTTATGGAGTCTTCGACATAATTTTGCGATTTTCAAGTTTCGAAATTTTTTTCTATTACATTAATTATGAATAACAAATTACACTACCAAAAATTAGATCTATGGTCACGGTTGCAAAACCGTTGCAATAGACCAAAAAACCGTTGCCATAGACCTATCGCAACGGTTTTGCAACTGTCCCATAGGTGGGCGTTGCAATAGGTCTATTGCAATGGTTTATGCGACGGTTGTCTAAACCGTCGCCATAGGTAGAGCTATGGTGACGGTTTTTGACAACCGTCGCCATAGATAGACCTATTGCAATGATTATTTCTTGACTTATTGAGACGCCTATTTTTATCTATTGCAACGATCACGAACCGTCGCAATAGCATCGTCGCAATAGATGTTATTGCAACGGTTAGTAACCATTGCAATAGATGTTATTGCGACACATTTGTTGTTCTGTTGCAACACTTTTTGACTACCTATTACAACTATTTCATTACTTATTGAAACGCCTATTTTCATCTATTGCAATAGTTCGTAACCGTTGCAATAGATTCTATTGCAACAACATTAAACCGTTGCAATAGCATCTATTGCGATGCTTTTGTTATTCTGTTGCAACGCTTTTTGACAACCTATTGTTATTTTATGCTAACACAATATATATACATCAAAAAATAAAATCATTCATTAATAATATAAATCATTCATTAATAATCCAAATGATTAGTTAAGTTTTTACATACTAGCAAGTTCAAGTCACAATAAATTTCAAAAAATTCAACACAAAACTATTGATATTAGAGCATTTATCCAAAACCCAAAAATCTTCTCAAGTAAGGTCAATGTCTTCTTCATTTTCTTCATCTCTTTCTTCATTTTGGACACCTATAAAAAGAGAACAAATAATATAAATTAGCACTTAAACGACAACATAAAAAGGATTATTCCACAACAAAATATGTACGTAAACCACATATAAGTTAGCTACTGAAGAGGCAAATCAACCAATCGTGGTTAGAAAGAAATACAAACATCCAAATGTGAGATGATAAAAATTAAAGAACAATTGAAATTGCCAAAAGAGAAAACTACAGCTTCACATTTATATAGGTCTAACATATGTGATCCAGTTAGCACGCAGCTCCACAGTTCAAAATAGAAACACATTCCAAGATGAAAAAACTTGATTAATCTCTATTCTAACAATTAGATGTCCTATAATGCTGAACCAACAACACTTCCAAAATCACAATACTATTTTTGAGTTTCATTTGTCATAACATGGATTTGGTAACGTAGTTTTTTTCTATGATTAGATAACATAGCCAATACCTGGATTTAGCAACAATATCTGGTATACGGAGTATGCTTTTTGGGGAACTTGCTGATTACTTAAGAGAAAAGACAGGTTGTTATACTGTTAATTATATCCAAGATGAGGATAATGAGGAATTATATAAAAATAGTTAGAGAATTACCTTTCTCAGTTATAAGAGCAACTATAGTTTCTGACACATCCTCCAGAACACTACAAAAATGTTTGACATATAATTTTAGTAGAACTTTTAGATTTAGTTGCATAGTCTACACAAGAAACTAAAGAATACCTGTCACCACTCCATCGATCTAACAGGCCATTTGAGAATATGATGTTACTCCCGAAAGCTTTTAGCGCACTATTGAATGCCTCCAACACAAGAAAGAAAGAGCGAATAACTCAAACTAGGGAAATGAAAACAACAAATATTTTTTTGAAAACAATAATGAGTACCGCTAGATTAAACCCAATGTCCAGGTTGGATTGCATGTCCCTCAACGATGAGAGAGGGGTCTACAGTACTGTGTCGTGAGGAACCAATAAGGCATCCAGACCAACAGAATCTGAAAATAATAAACAAACACACTTGCTGCAATAAAAGACAGTAAGAGCAATTACCGTCTTCGACATCTTTCAACTGATAGTACTAAGGTGCTATTTCTACAAACCATTCAGGTTTCAAATGTATTGTCTATAATCATGTTAGGGAGAGACTTGTAATCAGACACTGCTTATCAACTGTGATTCTGCCACTAAGTCCTGTCCATGTAGCTGTCCATTCTCCATTTTGGTATCCAAGATCATCAGCATGAGTTCCAGCAACGAGGATTTTTTTTGCGGTCTTATCTAGAGGAGGAAATGGTTTCTTTGGATCTTTCCCATTTTTTAACAAAACCAAGGATTTGCGAACTGATTCACGTGATAGGTCTCTATGTGCCTAAATAATGTGAAAAAATTAACCAGACTTAAAATAAATCCAAGATAGTGAAATGCAGAATCACTATTGTGCTAATGTAAGACAATATATAGCCAACTGCTATTTAGATTCCATATAAAAAACAACTATAGAAGAGTCCAATGGAGAACTTCAGCAATTGAATAGAACAAATACTGGTCACATGTAATCTCATTAAAACTTGAGCATTTAGGGAAGAGTATGATAGACAAGGTTCCAGAAGGCATTTTCAAAACCAGCAGTGACTTTCTATCTATAGAGATGGGGTTGGGAGTCTATTAATCCATTTTAAGAGGGTGTTTCTTCTAAGAAGTGGTTCTTTCCTACTAATCTTATGCGATTGTTCTCCAATATGAGACGATGTTGTACTCTTATAAATGTAGAGAAAGTAGTGTTAGACTCAGAAACGTCTAAATAGTACCAATAGGCAAAAGAAAGATGTAAGAATACCTTGCAACCAACCAAATCTATCAATGATCTATCTGTAAATGAATGTTCAAATAATCCAGTAACAAATTTAACTCTCAAGATTCTTTCAACATCATTATCTATCCTGGTCACCAGTATCTCCCCTGATTCCACCAGTGATAGCAGCTCCGTAAAAAATAATTCATATCTAAATGGCACTATGACCTGCAGGTATTCACAAAATGCAAACGGATGGTGTGAATTAGGCTAAAAAACTACTTTTTTGACTTCCAACTCAAGGTTTTGACCATACCATTGGCTAGTTGAGACGGTAAAACAACATCAATAACATAACCTTCATCATGGTATGGAAGTAGAATCAACTCTCAGAGATTGGGGTTGGGGTTGGGATTTGGGGGGTTTAAGATATGGATTGCTTTCGAAAAAGCCAATATATCACAAGTTGTTGGTAAGGGGAAAATCAAGTTATTGTTGTTAAGGGTACACGTAAAGAGAGGCCTAATATTACAAAGATTGTCTGGTTGAGCGACATCTTTGTACAACAAGGGAAGGGTTGCATATAGCAGGAGTGAATGAACATCAATTATTATGTCTTCCCCAACTTGACCTTTATTGTTCAACTGTTTTCTGATTATTGAATAGATGAGCACCGACCAATAAATGTGGAACACAAGTAAGGTCAAGAGAATTGTGTTTTAGAAGTAGTATAACACTGTATCATATGCCTCTGACAACTTCAAGACCTCACACAGATAATAGCTGGGAAGTGAAACACATCAAACTAATTAGGAGAAATCAGAAAAGGGGAATAATATCATTAGTAGAAAATCTAATAAGTGTCAACCTTGAGGATCATATGACCCAAAATAGAAAGAAAAATAGCCTAAGTACAAGCCAGGAGACAGCAAAACAACCAAACAGTATGCTAGCTCCAAGCTCCTTCCACGAATATTTAAAAAGTTTGGCATCCTCCATAAAGACATCACTTGCATCATGTAATACAAGAATAACAATCCATATTCGGAAGAAGCTACACATGTCAAAACACATCAAATTAATACACAAACTGCAACAGATTAAAACTGCTCCATTATTCTAATATGCGGGCAGCAATAGGAATATTTTGAATTTGCTAATTTATTTCCTCGAGTGTTAGTGAAATAACACTGGGTTAGAGACTTGTTCCAAAATTCCAAGTAGTCTAACAAGGTTTTTGATAGATAATCTCTTCCATTGAAACTCTTATGCACCAAAAAATAGTAGGTTTTTTTATATATGAATATGCAAATTAATATTATCACCATTATTGGCATCTAACTGTTCTTCCTTTGGCAATAAATGTTCAGTTGTCCACTTCCCTTCTACTATTTTTACTCTTGAACCAGGTTTTAAAAGTTTAGAATCTACTTAGACCAAGCATCCCTTACCCCACCATCAATTGAAAATGAAAAGAAAAGTTATCTCTCAAAATATGTACAAGAATGTCTGAGCTCTGTAGTTAAGTGCATATGAAAATTCCAAGCACATATAAAATTCCTACTTGTATTGCATCCACCATAAGCATAGAGACCATAAAAGTGTTGATAACATCATACATAAATCATGTCCCTATTTTCATATCAAGATAGGGTATACATACACAAATGAAAAAAAGACAATGAAAGGAGAAAAGTGATAACTAAAAAACAAAAGGTTAGCTACTGGTAAATTAAACTTTACCTTGAAATATATGAGAATGAAATCAGAATAACTGTGACTATGTGATGAGTCATCATTACAACAAAGTCTTTCCATTGAGTTTCCCAAACAAGGAAAGCAACAATGGAATAGAGGTAGAACCCACATTGGCACATATAGATAAGTTTAATTCCAGCCCTGAAATGAGAAATGAACATAAGAAGTCAGATTCTATCAACGCCTATGTGAACATTTTATCAAGTATCCTTATGGCTGCAAGCACCGGTTGTAGGGTTACTTCTACCATCCGGGTTGCCCCGCCAAGATATGGGTTCGACTTCTTTGATGCCCAAATTTGGTCAAAAAGAAAGAAAGAAAGAAATCATAGCGTCAGAATTTTTGCTAGAATTATTACTAGTAAAATTGATTCTCAGTTTGGATGTGAGAATTTTGGAGAGAACAATCAAACACTATAAGGGGTCTTTTGGTTGAGTTTAATTGAAAAAAGGGTTGTTGAATTTATTTATACTTTCACAGCAGAAACTGAAATCACAGGCATTGCAGAGAGGAGTAACAACCCTTTCAACTTTCTCCTTTACTCTCCACAACCCTCATTCTTAATCTCTGTGTTTTTTTACTTTTAGGGGAAATTCTCGTGTGTTTTTCAACCTGTCAATTCCCCAGCTGCATTTATGAAAAATCAAACATTGAGGCTCAGATTTGTAATGCTTACAATATAGCAAGAGAGATCAGATCACCGCAATGGCTACAAACACCGGTTGTAAGCTCACCTGCTATCTGGGTTGCCCCGTCAAGATACAGATTCAATCGCTCTCCCACATTAACGAATTATTCAAAGAAGGAAAGAAGAAAATCATCATCACTGCCTCAGAATTTTCGTTGCAATTATAATTACAACTACTACTACTAATTCTCACATTGGGGTTGAGAGTTTGGAGAAAATAACCAAAGATTGATAGACATTTCATTGAGTTTTTAACTAAAAAGGGGCTATTGAATTATTCTTTTTCCATAGCAAAAACTGAAATCACATCTACTCTCCGCAACCCTCATTCTTCTTTACTTTTTGAGCTAAGCTTTTATTCTTTTTTGGGAAATTCTTGTATTTTTCAACCTGCAAATATTCCAGCTGCAATAACAACAACAACTAAAGTAACTCATTTCTACCTTGTGGAGATAAAGAGGCAATTTTCAATAGGCCTTTAGCAAATTGTGGCCTAAGTTGCTCAGCCTCTCAAAAATGTAGCCTGACTTGCCTCCCTCGTGTCGAATCGTCCAAAAATGGACTACTTTTGGAGGATTCTATGTGCACCCATCAACATTCTCAAAGAGTTTGAGCAACTTAGAAGAATAAACTAACCTTAAAATCAATTAGAAGAATAAATTAACCTTAAAATCAACAAATTAGAAGAAAGCCCCAAATTTTGGAGTATTCTAATCAGAACTACTTTTGGAGGATTCTATGCGCTGAGGTTATCGAGTCAAAATCATCAATTAGAAGAATAAACTAATATTAAAATCAACAAATTAGAATAAAGTCCCAAAAATGAACTACTTTTGGAGGATTCTAGTTCGAACTACTTTTGGAGGATTCTATGTGCTGAGGTTATCCAGGAAACCTAGATCCAAATTGTCAATTAGAAGAATAAACTAACCTTAAAATCAACAAATTAGAAGAAAGTCCCAAATTTTCTCAGAAATTGAAGTGGTGGTCGGAGAAATGGTGCCTCTTTATAACCTCAATGACTGAAATATGGCAGCTGGAAATTGAAGGACAGCTGAGATTAGATGGATGGAGATGGATGTTGTGGATTAAATACGGTGTGGAATAGGATGGAGATGGATTTGGGGTGAAAGTGAACTCAGACCCGTGGCTGATATCGGACACACAGTGAGGTCGGAGCTTGAAATAATAGTGGCGGTCGGAGCTAAATATTAGTGGCGGTCGGAGGAGCTTTGCTTTGTGGTGGTAGATATAAGACACACAGTGGGTGTTTTTGGCGGACATAAGTGTGTGTGTATATATATATATAAAGAGATATAAAACGGATGAAATACGTTGCCTTATCTACTCTATGGAAACGGTTTTGGACAATATTTGCTACAGGGTACTCTAATGCAACAGTTATATGACAAATGCAACGATTATACCATCAAATAGGTTTATTACAACAACAAAAAACTGCAACGGTTGAAACCGTTGCAATAGGCTATCTATAGCAACGCTTTTCCAACTGTTGCTAAAACTTTCATTGCGATAGGGGTATTTTCTGGTAGTGTTGTTTTTCTATATTTGCACGTTTAAATTTTGTTATTGAATCTCCGACATAACTTTGTGATTTTTGGGTTTCAGATTCCTTTTCTATTATGTTGATCTTATTGATCATGAATAACAAATCATTATTTTATGTTTGAAAGTATATATTTTGAGATTTATATTGTACGTCTTAATTATTCATCCTAATACTATCATCTTCGTCGCTTTTCTATATGCACTTTCATTCTTTTGTATCATAGATCTTAATTTATTATCATCTTGATAACTGATAACTTGAAGTTTCATTCGGAAACTTGAAAGATCAAGGTCTCTAGATAGGTTGTTGTTGCTTGATGGAATTGGTCAACCACTTGAGTTTCTAGAGTTAAGATCTTCTCTTTTCACATTAATTTCTTTTTAGTGTTATATACCGTAAGTTTTGGGTTCTGTATTATTTCAACAACTAACTTGATAGTGTATAAAATGTGAGGGGTATAGAATGGATAGATTTTCAATGTTATTGTTACAGTAAGACGTCATCCTATACTAGAATAACAAAATCATAAAAGGTATATTATTTCTATTTGTTTTATATTTATTTAACTTTAACAACTTGTCATAAGTAAAATGAAATTTTACATTTTTTACCGAGTGATGTGATACTCTAGTGCAACGCATGTACACTAACTAGTTATTGCTAAATATAGAAATGTTTTAGACTAACTAAAAAGGAATTGTGTATGTATAAATTGAAACAAAGGATGTATTATTTTTAGGAAAAAGGGTCAAATTAGCTTCACTAATTTAGTTAATTTTATTTTTCGTTAATCCATCTAGCTAATATTATCCTCATCATTATGAGAAGTATCAGATTTATCCCTTAATGAACGTTTTACCCCTAATCTGGTCAAATTTATCCACTTTAAATTTTAATCTACATCTATATCTATATCTATAATCTATAATCTATATCTATAATATATTAAAAGTATGAAGGGCCTTAGAAATGTTATTTGAACTTTTTGCGTTTCAGTAAAAGTCTTTACTTTAGACAAAATTGTCTTTTCGCTATTTTTCCCCTAATATTTAAGAGTTGAAAATTAATTAAATATATATATGTTAAAACCTTTCTTTATTAGAAGTCATCAAAATTAATGACAACTACTACTATTTCAATTAGTTTAAAATTTCCAAATCAACTAAATCTAATGTTAAGAAGATTTGAAAAATTTAGAAATAAATATAAAGCGTTAGAATAAGAAAAATTTGTATAATTTATTAAATTAAACTATGTTATATTTAGTTTTAGGAATAACTTAAGGACTACGATTTGCTTAACAATTTAATCAATATAACTTACAATTGTGTGTCTCTTTATTTAAGCTTAGACCAAAATTCTTAAACAGCTAACGTAGAGGGGAGAAAAAATAGGTTTAGACCAATATTCTTTAAAAATTATCGTAGGGAGAGAAAAATACTATCGCAGGTCAGAGAAAAAATAGGTTTACAATTATTTTATCAATTAAAATCTCGTTAGTATCTATGGTTGAAGAATATATTTGCTTATAATTTAAGGTAAATTTTCTATATTTATATTTAGGCGACATTGATGTTTTATTATATTTCTCTCGCTACGGTTCACGAAAGAAGAGATCATTGGTGAAAGGTCATGTCTCAAAAATTCTAACTTATGATTGGTAACTCAATTCACTCTATGTTAAAATTTGTACAACAAGAACAATTCTCAGTATTAATAAAGTTATAATTTTGTTCATGTTGCGCAGATTGAATAAGAGCTTGAGGGAATATAGTAGAAAGTGAAAGAAATTACAGTAGTAATATTTTCACATGTCTAGAGTATATAAAAAATAGAAACAATGCTAAAAAATTGTATGTTAAATCTTATGTAACAAAGAAATAATTGTGATAAAAGATTTAAAATGGATGTAAGATAAGCAATTCCTGAGACAATAATTAAGTAGGTCCTAATATCACAAAATTAAATACAATGGGAGTGAAAGTTCATGTCTCAAAAATTCTAACTTATGATTGATAACTCAATTCACTCTACGTTGAAATTTGTACAAAAAGAATAATTCTCAATAGTTATAATTTTATTCATGTTGCGCAGATTGAATAAGAGCTAGAGGGAATTTAGTAGAAAGTGAAAGAGATTACAGTAGTAATATTTGCACTTGTCTAGATTATATAAACAATAGAGATAATGCTAAAAAATTGTATGTTAAATTTTATGTAACAAACACTTAATTGTGATAAAAGATTTAAAATGGATGTAACATAAGCAATTCATGAGACAATACTTAAGTAGATCATAACATCACAAAATTAAATACAATGGGAGTGATCCTTTTTACAAAGATACTTTATATTTATCCATATATATATATATATATATATATATATATATATGTATACACACACATAAACATATATACACACACATATATTGTAATGCCCAATACTCTTTCTAGTGCAATTCAGCTCATAATGTATGCATAAGAGGCCTAAGACCTCAAAATTTATCTAAGTGTTGAAGACTTAGTCCCATTTTTTACCTCTAAACTTTGATGATTTTATTCTCGATCTTCCCAACCCTGAAAAGTTGCTTCCAAAGTTAATTCAAGATCAGGGTTGTCTATATTTCTTTTTGGGTGAATTTAGTTTTTTTGTATGATGTTTGAGTCATGTTTAGGTGGACAAAACAGTGGACCAACATGATATGTCCGCGTCGCGTTGGCTACCACATTGGAAGCAACAATACGGTGCGTCGCTTATCGCATCGGGTTGAGAGACGCGGTGCATCGCCAATCGCGTCACTAGCCTCATTTTAGTTTAATTAATTTTGACTTCAGGAGGGTATTTCAGTCTTTTCCCCACACTTTAACGCGAGATTTGGGTCCCAATAGAGCAATTTTGCCTCATATTTCATATTTCACTAAAAAATTAAAAGCATTCTCTCTCAAGAACAAACCCTAGCTCCTTCAACCTTCAAGATCAATTCTCAAAAAATCCACCAAGATCTTCTGATCATTCTTCAATTTAGGTATGTTAAATGTTCATCCATGGGTCCTTTTCACCCATGGAGTCCAAGAACCTATTTTCAAGTTTTAAAGTTATGATTTTTACAAGTTCCCATGAATTGTAGCCATGAATTTCCATGAATCTTGATTTTATATCATGTTTACATGAAATTATTGTTGTTATTAAACCCTACATGTTTTGAATGGTGCTTGTTCGCTGATTTAAGCCTTAATTAATGATTTTAGTGTTGAAATCATGCTATCTTTACATGTTATGACTATTCCTATGCCTAAGTTCATGAATTTCAAGTGTTTGATGAAATGCCTAAGAAATGAATTTTGAGTAAGGACTATCTATTATTCCTTTAAAGTTTTGGTATGCTTTTGTTGTTAATGTTATCGAGTCCTGAGGGTTATGAATACTCGAAAACTTAGTTGTTACTTAGTTTCCAGTATTTTCAGAATGGTTCTGGATATATTAGAGTATTATCAGTTCAGTTAGTACCCCATGTTAGAAAGCTCAATTCAGTCCAGTAATTAGAGTCAGTTCAATTGGGAGCAGGATGTCACCAACCAAACCATATTCAAAACAAAAAATCGCCTTTAAAATCCCTTCACTTAACCATTTTCAAGTTACTAAGTCACCAACAAAACCACATTCAAAGAAAAAAATCTCCTTTAAAGTAACTACACTTAACCATTTTCAAGTATCTAAGTCATCAACCAAACCACATTCAGAACAAAAAATCCCCTTAAAATTCCTAACACTTAACCATTTTCAAGTAACTAAGTCACCAATCAAACCACATTCAAAAATAAAAAAATCCCCATTAAAGTACCTACACTTAACCTTTTTCAAGTTACTAAGTAACCAACCAAACTAAATTCAAAATAAAAAATCCTCTTTAAAGTCCCTACACTTAACCATTTTCAAGTTACTAAGTCAACAACCAAAGCACATTCAAAACAAAAAATCCCCTTTAAGCAACTACACTTAACTATTTTCAAGTAACTAAGTCACCAACCAAACCATATTCAAAACATAAAATCTCTTTTAAAGTACTTACACTTAACTATTTTCAAGTAACTAAGTCACCAATTAAACCACATTCAAAATAAAAAATTTCCTTTAAAGTCCCTACACCTAACCATTTTCAAGTAACTAAGTCACCAACCAAACCACATTCAAAACAAAAAATCCCCTTTAAAGTACCTACACTTAACCATTTTCAAGTATCTAAGTCAACAACCAAATCTCATTCAAACCAAAAACTCTCCTTTAAAGTACCTACACTTAACCATTTTCAAGTGATTAAGTATAAAAACCAAACAAGCTTCAAAACAAAAAATCCCCTCTAAAGTCCCTACACTTAACCATTTTCAAGTAACTAAGTCACCAACCAAACAACATTTAAAACAAAAAATACCCTTTAAAGTCCCTACACTTAACCATTTTCAAGTAACTAAGTCACCAACCGAGCCACATTTAAAACAAAAAATCCCGTTTAAAGTCCCTACACTTATCCATTTTCGAGTGAATAAGTATCAAAATAAAACCACATTCAAAATTAAAAATCCCCTTTAAAGTACCTAAACTTAATCATTTTCAAG
This sequence comes from Capsicum pubescens, assembly GCA_030864215.1. NCBI lineage: Eukaryota > Viridiplantae > Streptophyta > Magnoliopsida > Solanales > Solanaceae > Capsicum > Capsicum pubescens. Next base: position 72,887,069 of record CM061549.1, on the reverse strand, counting down.
TAATTAAGTCACCATCCAATCCACATTCAATACAAAAAATTTTCTTTTAACTACCTACACTTAACCATTTTCAAGTGACTAAGTATCAATACCAAACCACATTCAAAACAAAAAATTCACTTTAAAGTACCTACAGTTAACCATTTCAAGTGACTAAGTATCCAAACCAAACCACATTCAAAACAAAAAACCACCTTTGAAGTACCTACACTTAACCATTATCAAGTAACTAAGTCAACAACCAAACGACATTCAAGACAAAAATCCCCTTTAAAGTACCTACACTTAACCATTTTCAAGTGACTAAGAATCAAAATCAAACCACATTCAAAACAAAGAATCCCCTTTAAAGTACCTACACTTAACCATTTTCAAGTGTCTAAGTATCAAAATCAAACCACATTCAAAACAAAAAATCCCCTTTAAAATCCCTACACTTTACCATTTTCAAGTAACTAAGTCACCAACCAAACTACAATAGAAAAAAAAATCCCATTTAAAGAACCTACACTTAACCATTTTCAAGTGAATAAGTATCAAAACCAAACCACATTCAAAATAAAGAATCCCCTTTAAAGTACCTACACTTAACCATTTTCAAGTGACTTAGTATCAAAACCAAACCACATTCAAAACAAAAAATACCCTTTAAAGTCCATACACTTAACAATTTTCAAGTACCTAAGTCACCAACTAAACCACATTCAAAAATAAAAAATCTCCATTAAAGTAGCTAAACTTAACTTTTTTCAATTGACTAAGTCTTAAAACCAAACCATATTCAAAACAAAAAATCTATTTGAAAGTCCCTAGACTTAAACATTTTCAAGCAACTAAGTTCCCAAACAAACCACATTTAAAACAAAAAATCTCCTTTAAAGTCCCTACACTAAACCATTTTCAAGTGACTAAGTATCAAAACCTAACCACATTCAAAATAAAAAATCCCCTTAAAAGTCCCTACACTTAACCATTTTCAAGTAACTAAGTCACCAATCAAACCACATTCAAAACAAAAAATCCCCTTTAAAATACCTACACTTAACCATTTTCAAATAACTAAGTCACCAACCAAACCATATTCAAAACAAAAAATCGCCTTTAAAATCCCTACACTTAACCATTTTCAAGTTACTAAGTCACCAACAAAACCACATTCAAAGAAAAAAATCTCCTTTAAAGTAACTACACTTAACCATTTTCAAGTATCTAAGTTACCAACCAAACCACATTCAAAACCAAAAATCTCTATTAAAGTACCTACCCTTAACCATTTTCAAGAAACTAAGTCACCATCAAAACCACATTCAAAATAAAAAATTCCCTTTAAATTCCCTACACCTAACCATTTTCAAGTAACTAAGTCACCAACCAAACCACATTCAAAACAAAAAATCCCTTTAAAAGTACCTGCACTTAACCATTTTAAACTAACTAAGTCAACAACCAAACCACATTCAAAACAAAAAATATTTTTTAAAGTACCTACACTTAACTATTTTCAAGTAACTAAGTCACCAACCAAACCACATTCAAAACATAAAATCTCTTTTAAAGTACCAAAACTTAACCATTTTCAAGTAACTAAGTCACCAACCAAACCACAGTCAAAATAAAAAATTCCCTTTAAAGTACCTCCACCTAACCATTTTTAAGTAACTAAGTCACCAACCAAACAACATTCAAAACAAAAAATCCCCTTTAAAGTACCTGCACTAAACCATTTTCAAGAATCTAAATCAACAACCAAACCTCTTTCAAAACAAAAACTCTCCTTTAAAGTACCTACACTTAACCATTTTCAAGTGTCTAATTATCAAAACCAAACCACATTCAAAACACAAAATCCCCTTTAAAATCCCTACACTTTACTATTTTCAAGTAACTAAGTCACCAACCAAACCACAATCAAAAAAAAAAATCTCATTTAAAGTACCAACACTTAACCATTTTCAAGTGACTACGTATCAAAACCAAACCACTTTCATAATAAAGAATCCCCATTAAAGGACCTACACTTAACCTTTTTCAAGTGACTAAGTATCAAAACCAAACCACATTCAAAACAAAAAATACCCATTAAAGTCCATACACTTAAAGATTTTCAAATACCTAAGTCACCAACTAAACCACATTCAAAATAAAAAATACCCTTTAAAGTACTTAAACTTAACCATTTTCAAGTGACTTAGTCTCAAAACCAAATCATATTCAAAACTAAAAATCTCCTTGAAAGTCCCTACACTTTACCATTTTCAAGTAACTAAGTCACCAACCAAACCACGTTCAAAATAAAAAAATCCCCTTTAAAGTCCCTACACATAACAATTTTCAAGTGACTAAGTATCAAAATAAAACCACATTCTAAACAAAAAATCCACTTTAAAGTACCGACACTTAATCATTTTCAAGTAATTATTCACCAACCAAACCACATTCAATACAAAAAATCCTTTTAAAGTCTTCACACTTAACCATTTTCAAGTAACTAAGTATCAATACCAAATCACATTCAAAAAAAAAAATCCCCTATAAAATACCTACACTAAACCATTTTCAAGTGACAAAGTATCAAAACCAAACCACATTCAAAATAAAGAATCCCCATTAAAGTATCTACACTTAACCATTTTCAAGTGACTACGTATCAAAACCAAACCACATTCAAAACAAAAAATCTCCTTTAAAGTCCAGACACTTAACCATTTTCAAGTACCTAAGTCACCAACTAAACCATATTAAAAATAAAAAATCCCCTTCAAAGTAACTAAACTTTACCATTTTCAAGTGACTAAGTATCAAAACCAAACCACATTCCAAACTAAAAGTCCCCTTTAAAGTCCCAAGACTTAAACATTTTCAAGTAACTAAGTCACCAAACAAACCACACTTAAAACACAAAATCCCCTTTAAAGTCCCTACACTTAACCATTTTCAAGTGACTAAGTATCAAGACAAAACCACATTCAGAACAAAAAATCCCCTTAAAAGTCCCTACACTTAACCATTTTCAAGTAACTAAGTCACGAATCAACAAAACAAGAAATCCCCATTAAAGTACATACACTTAACCAATTTCAAGTAACTAAGTCACCAACCAAACCACATTCAAAACAAAAAATATCCGTTAATGTCTCTACACTTAACCATTTTAGAGTTACTAAGTCACCAACCAAACAACATTAAAAACAAAAAATCCCCTTTAAAGTAACTATACTTTACCATTTTCAAGAAACTAAGTCACCAACCAAACCACATTCAAACCAAAAAATATATTTTAAAGTACCTACACTTAACCATTTTCAAGTAACTAAGTCACCATCCAAACCACATTCAAAATAAAAAATCTCCTTTAAAGTCCCTACACCTAACCATTTTGAAGAAACTAAGTCACCAACCAAACCACATTCAAAACAAAAAATAACCTTTAAAGTCCCTAAACTTAAACATTTTTTAGTAACTAAGTCACCAACCAAACAACATTTAAAACAAAAAATCCCCTTTAAAGTCCCTACACTTAACCATTTTCAAGTGACTAAGTATAAAAACCAAACCACATTCAAAACAAAAGATCCCCTTAAAAGTCCTTACACTTAACCATTTTCAAGTAACTAAGTCACCAACCAAACCGAATTCAAAACAAAAAATAATCTTTAAAGTTCCTACACTAAACCATTTTCAAGTTACTAAGTCAACAACCAAAGCAGATTCAAAACAAAAAATCCCCTTTAAGTAACTACACTTAACTATTTTCAAGTAACTAAGTCACCAACCTAACCATACTCAAAACATAAAATCTCTTTTAAAGTACCTACACTTAGCTATTTTCAAGTAACTAAGTCACCAATCAAACCACATTCAAAATAAAAAATTCCCTTTAAAGTCCCTACACCTAACCATTTTCAAGTAACTAAGTCACCAACCAAACCACATTCAAAACAAAAAATCCCCCTTTAAAGTACCTGCACTTAACCATTTTCAAGAATCTAAGTCAACAACCAAACCTCATTCAAAACAAAAACTCTCCATTAAAGTACATACACTTAACCATTTTCAAGTGACTAAGTCACCGATCAAACCACAATCAAAACAAAAAATCCCCTTTAAAGTACCTACACTTAACCATTTTCTAGTTACTAAGTCACCAACCAAACCATATTCAAAACAAAAAATTGCCTTTAAAATCCCTTCACTTTACCATTTACAAGTTACTAAGTCACCAACAAAACCATATTCAAAGAAAAAAATCTCCTTTACAGTAACTACACTTAACTATTTTCAAGTATCTAAGTCATCAACCAAACCACATTCAGAACAAAAAATCCCTTAAAAGTCCTTACACTTATCCATTTTCAAGTAACTAAGTCACCAATCAAACCACATTCAAAATACAAAAATCCCCTATAAAGTACCAACACTTAACCTTTTTCAGGTTACTAAGTCACCAATCAAAGCAAATTCAAAACAAAAAATTCTCTTTAAAGTACCTACACTTAACTATTTTCAACTGAATAAGAATCAAAACCAAACCACATTCAAAACAAAGAATCCCCTTTAAAGTACCTACACTTAACCATTTTCAAGTGTCTAATTATCAAAATCAAACCACATTCAAAACAAAAAAATCCCCTTCAAAAATCCCTACACTTTACTATTTTCAAGTAACTAAGTCACCAACCAAACCACATTCAAAATAAAAAAATCCCCTTTACAGTAACTACACTTAACCATTTTCAAGTGACTAAGTATCAAAATAAAACCACACTCTAAACAAAAAATCCACTTTAAAGTACCGACACTTAATCATTTTCAAGTAATTATTCACCAACCAAACCAGATTCAATACAAAAAATCCCTTTTAAAGTCTCCACACTTAACCATTTTCAAGTAACTAAGTATCAATACCAAATCACATTCAAAACAAAAAATCCCCTTTAAAATACCTACACTAAACCATTTTCAAGTGACAAAGTATCAAAACCAAACCACATTCAAAATAAAGAATCCCCATTAAAGTATCTACACATAACCATTTTCAAGTGACTAAGTATCAAAACCAAACCACATTCAAAACAAAAAATCTCCTTTAAAGTCCAGACACTTAACCATTTTCAAGTACCTAAGTCACCAACTAAACCATATTAAAAATAAAAAATCCCCTTCAAAGTAACTAAACTTTACCATTTTCAAGTGACTAAGTATCAAAACCAAACCACATTACAAACTAAAAATCCCATTTAAAGTCCCAAGACTTAAAAATTTTCAAGTAACTAAGTCACCAAACAAACCACACTTAAAACACAAAATCCCCTTTAAAGTCCCTACACTTAACCATTTTCAAGTGACTAAGTATCAAGACCAAACCACATTCAAAAAAAAAAATCTCCTTAAAAGTCCCTACACTTAACCATTTTCAAGTAACTAAGTCACCAATCAACAAAACAAGAAATCCCCTTTAAAGTACATATACTTAACCAATTTCAAGTAACTAAGTCACAAACCAAACCACATTCAAAACAAAAAATATCCGTTAATGTCTCTACACTTAACCATTTTAGAGTTACTAAGTCACCAACCAAACAACATTCAAAACAAAAAATCCCCTTTAAAGTAACTATACTTTACCATTTTCAAGCAACTAAGTCACCAACCAAACCACATTCCAACCAAAAAATATATTTTAAAGTACCCTACACTTAACCATTTTCAAGTAACTAAGTCACCATCCAAATCACATTCAAAATAAAAAATCTCCTTTAAAGTCCCTACACCTAACCATGTTGAAGAAACTAAGTCACCAACCAAAACACATTCAAAACAAAAAATAACCTTTCAAGTCCCTAAACTTAAACATTTTTTAGTAACTAAGTCACCAACCAAACAACATTTAAAACAAAAAATCCCCTTTAAAGTCCCTACACTTAACCATTTTCAAGTGACTAAGTATCAAAACCAAACCACATTCAAAACAAAAAATCCCCTTAAAAGTCCTTACACTTAATCATTTTCAAGTAACTAAGTCACCAACCAAACCGAATTCAAAACAAAAAATAATCTTTAAAGTTCCTACACTAAACCATTTTCAAGTTACTAAGTCAACAACCAAAGCACATTCAAAACAAAAAATCCCCTATAAGTAACTACACTTAACTATTTTCAAGTAACTAAGTCACCAACCTAACCATACTCAAAACATAAAATCTCTTTTAAAGTACCTACACTTAGCTATTTTCAAGTAACTAAGTCACCAATCAAACCACATTCAAAATAAAAAATTCCCTTTAAAGTCCCTACACCTAACCATTTTCAAGTAACTAAGTCACCAACCAAACCACATTCAAAATAAAAAATCCCCCTTTAAAGTACCTGCACTTAACCATTTTCAAGAATCTAAGTCAACAACAGAACCTCATTCAAAACAAAAACTCTCCATTAAAGTACATACACTTAACCATTTTCATGTGACTAAGTCACCGATCAAACCACAATCAAAACAAAAAATCCCCTTTAAAGTACCTACACTTAACCATTTTCTAGTTACTAAGTCACAAACCAAACCATATTCAAAACAAACAATTGCCTTTAAAATCCCTTCACTTTACCATTTACAAGTTACTAAGTCACCAACAAAACCATATTCAAAGAAAAAAATCTCCTTTACAGTAACTACACTTAACCATTTTCAAGTATCTAAGTCATCAACCAAACCACATTCAGAACAAAAAATCCCTTAAAAGTCCTTACACTTATCCATTTTCAAGTAACTAAGTCACCAATCAAACCACATTCAAAATACAAAAATCCCCTATAAAGTACCAACACTTAACCTTTTTCAGGTTACTAAGTCACCAATCAAACAAAATTCAAAACAAAAAATTCTCTTTAAAGTACCTACACTTAACTATTTTCAACTGAATAAGAATCAAAACCAAACCACATTAAAAACAAAGAATCCCCTTTAAAGTACCTACACTTAACCATTTTCAAGTGTCTAATTATCAAAATCAAACCACATTCAAAACAAAAAAATCCCCTTCAAAAATCCCTACACTTTACTATTTTCAAGTAACTAAGTCACCAACCAAACCACATTCAAAATAAAAAAATCCCCTTTACAGTAACTACACTTAACCATTTTCAAGTGACTAAGTATCAAAATAAAACCACACTCTAAACAAAAAATCCACTTTAAAGTACCGACACTTAATCATTTTCAAGTAATTATTCACCAACCAAACCACATTCAATACAAAAAATCCCTTTTAAAGTCTCCACACTTAACCATTTTCAAGTAACTAAGTATCAATACCAAATCACATTCAAAACAAAAAATCCGCTTTAAAATACCTACACTAAACCATTTTCAAGTGACAAAGTATCAAAACCAAAGCACATTCAAAATAAAGAATCCCCATTAAAGTATCTACACTTAACCATTTTCAAGTGACTAAGTATCAAAACCAAACCACATTCAAAACAAAAAATCTCCTTTAAAGTCCAGACACTTAACCATTTTCAAGTACCTAAGTCACCAACTAAACCATATTAAAAATAAAAAATCCCCTTCAAAGTAACTAAACTTTACCATTTTCAAGTGACTAAGTATCAAAAGCAAACCACATTCCAAACTAAAAATCCCATTTAAAGTCCCAAGACTTAAACATTTTCAAGTAACTAAGTCAGCAAACAAACCACACTTAAAAATAAAATCCCCTTTAAAGTCCCTACACTTAACCATTTTCAAGTGACTAAGTATCAAGACCAAACCACATTCAAAACAAAAAAAACCCCTTAAAAGTCCCTACACTTAACCATTTTCATGTAACTAAGTCACCAATCAACAAAACAAGAAATCCCCTTTAAAGTACATATCCTTAACCAATTTCAAGTAACTAAGTCACCAACCAAACCACATTCAAAACAAAAAATATCCGTTAATGTCTCTACACTTAACCATTTTAGAGTTACTAAGTCACCAACCAAACAACATTCAAAACAAAAAATCCCCTTTAAAGTAACTATACTTTACCATTTTCAAGCAACTAAGTCACCAACCAAACCACATTCAAACCAAAAAATATATTTTAAAGTACCTACACTTAACCATTTTCAAGTAACTAAGTCACCATCCAAACCACATTCAAAATAAAAAATCTCCTTTAAAGTCCCTACACCTAACCATTTTGAAGAAACTAAGTCACCAACCAAACCACATTCAAAACAAAAAATAACCTTTAAAGTCCCTAAACTTAAACATTTTTTAGTAACTAAGTCACCAACCAAACCACATTTAAAACAAAAAATCCCCTTTAAAGTCCCTACACTTTACCATTTTCAAGTGACTAAGTATCAAAACCAAACCACATTCAAAATAAAAAATCTCCTTAAAAGTCCTTACACTTAACCATTTTCAAGTAACTAAGTGACCAACCAAACCGAATTCAAAACAAAAAATAATCTTTAAAGTTCCTACACTAAACCATTTTCAAGTTACTAAGTCAACAACCAAAGCACATTCAAAACAAAAAATCCCCTATAAGTAACTACACTTAACTATTTTCAAGTAACTAAGTCACCAACCTAACCATACTCAAAACATAAAATCTCTTTTAAAGTACCTACACTTAGCTATTTTCAAGTAACTAAGCCACCAATCAAACCACATTCAAAATAAAAAATTACCTTTAAAGTTCCTACACCTAACCATTTTCAAGTAACTAAGTCACCAACCAAACCACATTCAAAACAAAAAAATATATTTTAAAGTACCTACACTTAACCATTTTCAAGTAACTAAGTCACCATCCAAACCACATTCAAAATAAAAAATCTCCTTTAAAGTCCCTACACCTAACCATTTTGAAGAAACTATGTCACCAACCAAACCACATTCAAAACAAAAAATAACCTTTAAAGTCCCTAAACTTAAACATTTTTTAGTAACTAAGTCACCAACCAAACCACATTTAAAACAAAAAACAAAAAATCCCCTTTCAAGTCCCTACACTTAACCATTTTCAAGTGACTAAGTATCAAAACCAAACCACATTCAAAACAAAAAATCCCCTTAAAAGTCCTTACACTTAACCATTTTCAAGTAACTAAGTCACCAACCAAACCGAATTCAAAACAAAAAATAATCTTTAAAGTTCCTACACTAAACCATTTTCAAGTTACTAAGTCAACAACCAAAGCACATTCAAAACAAAAAATCCCCTTTAAGTAACTACACTTAACTATTTTCAAGTAACTAAGTCACCAACCTAACCATACTCAAAACATAAAATCTCTTTTAAAGTACCTACACTTAGCTATTTTCAAGTAACTAAGTCACCAATCAAACCACATTCAAAATAAAAAATTCCCTTTAAAGTCCCTTCACCTAACCATTTTCAAGTAACTAAGTCACCAACTAAACCACATTCAAAATAAAAAAATCCCCTTTAAAGTAGTTAAACTTAACCATTTTCAAGTGACTAAGTCTCAAAACCAAATCATATTCAAAACTAAAAATCTCCATGAAAGTCCCTACACTTAACCATTTTCAATTAACTAAGTCACCAACCAAACCACATTCAAAACCAAAAATACCCTTTAAATTCCCTACACTTAACAATTTTCAAGTGACTAAGTATCAAAACAAAACCACATTAAAAATAAAAAATCCACTTTAAAGTACCTACACTTAATCATTTTCAAGTAATTAATCACCAACCAAACCACATTCAATACAAAAAATCCCCTTTAAAGTCCCCAAACTTAACCATTTTCAAGTAACTAAGTATCAATACCAAACCACATTCAAAACAAAAAATCACGTTTAAAGTACCTACACTTAACCATTTTCAAGGGACTAAGTATCAAAACCAAACCACATTCAAAATAAAGAATCCCCTTTAAAGTATCTACACTTAACCATTTTCAAGTGACTAAGTATCAAAATCAAACCACATTCAAAACAAACAATCTCCTTTAAAGTCCAGACACTGAAACATTTTCAAGTACCTAAGTCACCAACTAAACCATATTCAAAATACAAAATGTGCTTTAAAGTAACTAAACTTTACCATTTTTAAGTGACTAAGTATCAAAACCAAACCACATACCAAACTAAAAATCCCCTTTAAATTCCCTAGACTTAAACATTTTAAAGTAACTAAGTCACCAAACAAACCACATTTAAAATAAAAAATCCCCTTTAAAGTCCCTACACTTAACTATTTTCAAGTGACTAAGTATCAAAACCTAACCACATTCAAAACAAAAAATCCCCTTAAAAGTCTCTACACTTAACCATTTTCAAGTCACTAAGTCACCAATCAAACCACATTGAAAACAAAAAATCCCCTTTAAAGTACCTACAGTTAACCATTTTCAAGTAACTAAGTCACCAACCAAGCCATATTCAAAACAAAAAATCCCTTTTAAATTCCCTACACTTAACCATTTTCAAGTTACAAAGTCACCAACAAAACCACATTCAAAACAAAAAATCTCCTTTAAAGTAACTACACTTAACCATTTTCAAGTAACTAAGTCATCAACCAAACCACATTCAAAACCAAAAATCTTTATTAAAGTACCTGCACTTAACCATTTTCAAGAAACTAAGTCACCATCAAAACCACATTCAAAATAAAAAATCCCCTTTAAAGTCCCTACACATAACCATTTTTAAGTAACTACGTCACAAACCAAACCACATTCAAAACAAAAAATCCCTTTTAAAGTACCTGCACTTAACCATTTTCAACTAACTAAGTCAACAATCAAACCACATTCAAAACAAAAACTCTCCTTTAAAGTACCTACACTTAACCATTTTCAAGTGACTAAGTAAAAAAAAACAAAATCACATTAAAAATAAAAAATCTCCTTTAAACACCCTACACTTAACCATTTTCAGGTAACTAAGTACCTACACTTAATCATTTTCAAGTAATTAAGTTATCAACCAAACCTCATTCAAAACAAAAAATTCCCTTTAAAGTACCTACACTTAACCATTTTCAAGTGACTAAGTATCAAAATCAAGCCACATTCAAAACAAAAAATCTCCTTTAAATTACCTACACTTAATAATTTTCAAGTGACTGAATTTCAAAACCAAACCACATTCAAAACAGAAAATCTCATTTAAAGTACCTACAGTTAAGCATTATAAAGTAACTAAGTCTCCAAACAAACCACATTCAATAAAAAAAAAATCCCTTTAAAGTACCTACACTTAACCATTTTCAAGTAACTAAGTCAGCAATCAAACCATATTCAAAACAAAAAATCCCCTTTAAACTACATACACTTAACCATTTTCAAGTGACTAAGAATCAAAATCAAACCACATTCAAAACAAATAATCCTCTTTAAAGTACCTACATTTAACCATTTACAAGTGACTAAGTACCAAAACCAAACCACATTCAAAACAAAAAATCTCCTTTAAAGTCTCTACACGTAACCATTTTCAAGTACCTAAGTTACCAACCAATCCACATTCAAAATAAAAAATCTCCTTTAAAGTAACTACACTTAACCATTTTCATGTGACTAAGTATCAAAATCAAACCACATTCAAAACAAAAAATCTCTTTTAAAGTCGCTACACTTAACCATTTTCAAGTAACTAAGTCACCAACCTAACCACATTCAAAACGAAAAATCCCCTTTAAAGTCCCTACACTTAACCATTTTCAAGTGACTAAGAATTAAAAACAAACCACATTCAAAACAAAAAATCTCCTTTGAAATCCCCACATTTAACCATTTTCAAGTAACTAAGTCACCAACCTAACCACATTCAAAATGAAAAATCCTCTTTAACGTCCCTACACTTAACCATTTTCAAGTGACTAAGTATCAAAATCAATCCACATTCAAATCAAAAAATCCCCTTTAAAGTCCCCACACTTAACCATTTTCAAGTAACTAAGTCACCAACCAAACCACAATCAAAAAAAAAAATTCCCTTTAAAGTACCTACACTTGACCATTTTCAAGTGACTAAGTATCAAAACCAAACCACGATCAAAATAAAGAATCCCCTTTAAAGTACCTAGGCTTAACCATTTTCACGTAACTAAGTATCAAAACCAAACCACATTCAAAACAAAAAATCTCCTTTAAAGTCCATGCACTTAACCATTTTTATGTACCTAAGTCACCAACTACACCACATTCAAAATAAAAAATCCACTTCAAAGTAACTAAACTTAACCATTTTCAAGTGACTAAGTATCAAAACCAAACCACATTCAAAACTAAAAATTCCCTTTCAAGTTCGTAGACTTAAACATTTTAAAGTAACTAAGTCACCTAGTAAACCACATTTTAAACAAAAAAAATCCCCTTTAAAGTCCCTACACTTAACCATTTTCAAGTGACTAAGTATCAAAACCTAGCCACATTCAAAATAAAATATCCCCTTAAAAGTCCCTACACTTAACCATTTTCAAGTAACTAAGTCACCAATCAAACCACATTCAAGACAAAAAAAATCCCTTTTAAAGTACCTACACTAAACCATTTTCAAGTAACTAAGTCACCAACCAAACCACATTCAAAAGAAAAAATCCCCTTTAAAGTCTCTGCACTTAACCATTTTAAAGTTACTAAGTCACCAACCAAACCACATTCAAAACAAAAAATCTCCTTTAAAGTAACTATACTTTACCATTTTCAAGTAACTAAGTCACCAACCAAACCACATTCAAAACAAAAAATATGTTTTAAAGTACCTACACTTAACCATTTTCAAGTAACTAAGTCACCATCCAAACCACATTCAAAATAAAAAATCCCCTTTAAAGTCCCTACAGCTAACCATTTTCAAGAAACTAAGTCACCAACCAAACCACATTCAAAAAAAAAATCTCCTTTAAAGTCCCTAAACTTAACCATTTTCAAGTAACTAAGTGACCAACTAAACCACATTCAAAACAAAAAATCCCCTTTAAAGTCCCTACACTTAACAATTTTCAAGTGACTAAGTATCAAAACAAAACCACATTCAAAACAAAAAATCCCCTTTAAAGTACCTACACTTAATCATTTTCAAATAATTAAGTCACCAACCAAACCACATTCAATACAAAAAATACCCTTTAAAGTCCCCACACTTAACCATTTTCAAGTAACTAAGTATCAATACCAAACCACATTCAAAAAAAAAAAATCACTTTAAAGTACCTACACTTAACCATTTCAAGTGACTAAGTATCCAAATCAAACCACATTCAAAACAAAAAACCACCTTTGAAGTACCTACACTTAACCATTTTCTAGTAACTAAGTCACTAACCAAACCACATTCAAGACAAAAAAATCCCCTTTAAAGTACCTACTCTTAACCATTTTCAAGTGACTAAGAATCAAAACCAAACCACATTCAAAACAAAGAATCTCCTTTTAAGTACCTACATCTAACCATTTTCAAGTGTCTAAGTATCAAAACCAAACCACATTCTAAACAAAAAATCACATATAAAGTCCCTACACTTAACCATTTTCAAGTAACTAAGTCACCAAGCAAATCACAATGGTTAAGTGTAGGTACTTTAAATATCAAGACTAACCAAAATTTAGATAATTCAAACTCAAATATGTAAACTTTAGCTAAAATCTAACTCAAAGATACTAAATTAGGAGCAAGAGAATAATTTTTAACCTATCATTTAAAATAAAAATATTTAATAAACAGTATCCAAGAAGACAAATAATTTTTAGCCGATAACACCTTCTATCCAACTAAACCCATATAAACAACAACAACAAGCAAAATCACCAAAGGAAATCAAGAATCTGAAAAAATCACAACTAAAGATTCCAACTTTAATAGATTTCTACCATGTATAACTTTAACCAATATCAAATACAACTAGCTAACCTTAAAAGCAAATCAAAATCTCAAACGTCGACTGCTAAAGTTTTCAACATTGACAAATTCCAACCAATAATAACTTCAATCCAACCAAAAAAAATAATCAAGAACCTAAAAAAATCATGAATAAATATTCCATCTTTGAGTGATTTGGCAAAACTCATATAAAAAACAACAAGCTAAAGTGCTAAACCATGAAAGTAAACAAGAATCTCAACAAATCACAACTAGAGATTCCAACTTTGAGAAATTCCAACCAATATTAACTTCAACACCACAAAAGCCATATCAAAAGCTACCAAAAAAGCAAATCAACAGCCTCAAAATTTTATAGCTAAAGATTCAAAAGACTCAAATTTTAAGGGATTTCTACCATGAATAACTTCAATCAAGCGAAACTCATATCTAAAACAACAAGCTAAACCATAAAAGGAATTCAAGAATCTCAAAAAATCAAAAAAGCAACATAAAAATATCTTTATACACGAGCTGTCGTCGCCGGAGTAGAGTGGGAGCAGTCGCCAGAGTAACCTAGCCAGAGTATATTGCGATGTGTGTGTGTTGGTGGGTGGGTGTGTAGCTGAGATCGCGGTTTAATTAGGTTAGGTGTATGTGTGTTTTGATCTTTTATTGTTTTTGTCGGGTCAGGTCGGGTCAGGTTAATGGAACTTATTTTTAAAAAAAATTATTTTAAAACCAACCACAAGTAGTCAGTTTTCAAATAATTTAAAAAAAAAATTAAGTTCCATTGATATTAAATTAATGTTTAACAAACTACAATTAATAAATTAAAATGAATTAATGAATTATAATTAATTTTTAACAAAATAATATTTTAATAAATTTTATAATATTTATAAAAACATCCAAATAATTTAATACAACGCATATATATTTAAATTAGATAATTAGTTATTTTATCATCACATTAACACGAGTAGTATATTTCCTCAATCGTAAAATAATATCAATGAATTTTGCAAATTAAGATAAAATTTTGATTAATTATCTTTTAAATACGATATTATATATATATATATATACCTCGTAATACAACGTGTTAATCGGATAAATTATCGATTACTTATCTTATGTTATTACAACTTCAACAATATATGCGTATCTACATTGACACAAAATAGTACATCTATTTTCTCAATAATATGATATCAATGTATCATTCAAAATATTTTGACATATAGATTCCGTTATCTAGCTTTTGATTACTACATACGCTACTACACGAGATATACGTATATATACCTATATTCAATTATCTATATCAGCTTTCAAATACGTACTATAAACATCACATACACGATTTTACTACCCCATAACAATATACAACGTATATCACAAATACTCAGAAACAAAACTTGTAAGCAAAAAAACTCTAATTCACCGCCAAAATTTGGCAGTCGTTCAAAATTCAAAGCAAATGGTAAGTATATGCCAGTTTCAAGATTCAATTTTCGGTCTCCTCCCCCCCCCCCCCAATTATACTACGTAATACTTGTCTTACATTATTACAACTTCAACAACATACGTGTGTCTACATCGACACAAAATAGTATATATATTTCCTCAATAGTATGATATATATCAACGAATCATTCAAAATATTTTGATATATAAATTCAGTTATCTACCTTTAATTTCGATTACTGCATACATCACTACACGAGATATACGTATATATACATATATTCAATTGTCTATCAGCTTTCAAATACGTACTATAAACATCACATAGACAATTTTACTACCCCATAACAATATACAACGTATATCACAAATACTCAAATGTGAATTATCGATTAGATTATCTTATGTCATTAATATACCTTCACTATATAATATGTATATACTATATATATATACCTATACATACACACACATATACACACTATCGACTATATCAAGTTCTAAATATGTACTATATATATCACATATGTACACGAGAATATTATCCAATGATATAATGCAACGTGTTTCATATACATACTCTGATGAGTGATCGATTAATTATATTTAATTATTAGCTTAATTATATTCTACTAGGTTTTGACTACATCATTCATCAATCGATCACTACATGATATATATATATATATATATATATATATATAAAGATATTTATATATATATGAACTATTGAATGCGTATATACATATCACATCCACAAGTATATTATCTTATAATAGAGCACGTTCATTATATTCTGATGAATTATCGGTTATATATTACATTATTATGACTGAAATAGTAACATAATATCGTTATCTCAACGGTATGATATTTATATACACATATTCATTATACAAAGATTATGCATGTTTAACATCATTTAACGTATATACGAAGAAAAATATTTATTTTATATATTGAAACATAAGTAAAACATAAAGATTATGTTTAATGATTATTTTATTTGATATAATTTTTAGTGTAATTTTTTCACAAAATTTAAGAATGATTGATTTTTATTATTATTATACTGGTTATCAACTACGTGTGATCAGTGTAATTTCAAAAAATTATATATATATATATATATATATATATATATATATATATTACATTATATATATAATTATTTTTAATGAAACTAATATATATATATATATATATATATATATATATTTGATTACATATATATAATAATTGGTTACAAAATATTATTTACTTTTTAATTTTTTTACTTCAAAAACCGACCAATAGTGGTCAAATTTTTTTAAATTATTTTTTATTTTAATTAAAAAATCAACCACAAGTGGTCAATTTTTTTAAAAGTATTTTAAAAATAAAATAAATTAAAAACCGACCACTAGTGGTCGGTTTTTTTTAAAAATAAATTAAAAAGAATTTTTAAAAATAGACCACACGTGGTCGGTTTATAAAAATATTTTTCAATTATATTTTTTTTTAAAATGACCACTAGTGGTCGTTTTGTTATTTTTTTAAAATTTTTATTTGTAGAATAAATAATAATTAATATAAAAATTATTGAAATAATTATTTTAATTTTTTAAAATATAAAAGCAACCACATGTGGTCACTTTTAAAAAAAATTAAAAAAAATTAAAAAATCGATCTCTTGTGATCGTTTTTTTCCGACCACAATTTGTGGTTGATTTTTGTCGTCATTTTTTCAATTTTTTGTAGTAGTGGTATCACTATCACTCTTGGTGTGAGCGTTACTGCAAAAATTATCAATGAAAAAATTTTGAAACTTAAATTTATGAGTAAAAGAAAAAATCTCCAGAAAAATAAGCAGCAAGAACAAATACACCACATCAAAATCAAAAGAAAAAAACACCAACAAAAATTAAAATCAGAAGAAAATTGATGACAACACTTAATACAACTATCTATTTGTATTTGGTTTTAGCAAAAATTAAATGAACAAAATTATAATAAAAATATTATTTACTTGAATTTAAGCTAGAAAAATAGGTTAACGTGTAATGCCATCATCATTCATCTACATATAAAAAGTGAAAACGTTAAAATAAAAAAATGTATATTAAAGAATATGAAGAATATAGTAAATAAATTCATCTATAAAGATAATGACTATTAATAATTTATAATGTAGTAAGTAAATTCCTCAATAAAGCTAATGACTATTAATAATTTATAAATAATTAGAAAAAAGAAAAAGAAAGAAGAAAGCTTAGCATCATATATCATTATAGAAGTATATATAATGAGAAGTTAAGAAGTAAATATTCATTCCAACTTAAGTTTCATTTAAATTTAAATTCAAGAAACTAAGTGATTAGGATATTTCTTTGGATACATACACACACACACACACATATATATATATATATATATATATATATATAAATTTTTAAAAATAAAGGAGCAAAATTTATAGTTGCTACTAAAAAAGAACCTAAAGAGAATTATAATTCTCCTGCCATAAAATATGGTATAAAAAGGAGTATTCACAAACAAACAACTAATTTTAAATTTAAATTTATAATAATCTTTAATAGTGGAGATAATTGGAGGTATTTTCAATTTATACTTAAATTCAAACACTACTACTTCTACACTACTAAACCACCACCACCACATTCTACGTACTACTACTACTGCTTCTACAACCACCACCACTACTACTAATTATTATTATTATTGTTGTTGTTGTTGTTGTTGTTGTTGTTGTTGTTGTTATTATTATTATTATTATTATTATTATTATTATTATTATTATTATTATTTATCTTTCATTAATATGTAAATATCTTATATTGAAATATATTTTATAGCATTTAAATTTTAAAAAGATAAGTTTAAAATAGCAAATGTCTATTAGAACTCTTCAATTATGGATTTCTATTTTTAAGATAATAAAAGTCCTTTTTTTTTTAAAAAAAAAAGAATAATGCATTTTAAATTCAAATACTTAATCCCTCGATTCAAATTTTTATTATAATATTTTTAACTTTGTCTTAAAATTGTCAGGTGACTTATTCTTATGCTTCCACTAGGCTTCTTCTGTTGCTTTTAGTTTTGCTTATATATAGAGAGAGAGAGTTTTGAGAAACCATTTTTCACTTTGCCAAACACACTATGGTACGATGAAAAATATTTTCCTTTCTGCCGAACACACCTTATGTGTAACTCAAAGTAGAATTAAAAACATGCTTTGAATTTAGTAAATATAGTTAATGAAAAGGGTAAATATACATTATACATTATTTGTTAGATGCCAAGGTATATATACATTATTTGTTAGACGGCAAGGGCTATGTATGCATCACTTTTTTAATAAAGATTATATTCGTTCTAAACAAAATTGAAGGGTATATTTACCCCTTTTCTCAAAAGAAAATAAAACTAGTTGGTACTACGAATGGACATGATATGGTGGATACCGAATATCATATTGAAATTAAAATAAAATTGGTATAATACATAAACGTATCCTTTGACTTGGCTTCAACTTTCATCTATGCCCTCCAACTTTGGGTGTGCACAAGTAGACACTTAAACTTACATAAAGTTGAAGAAGTAGACACATGTGCCTTATGTGACATCCTACGTAGCCAACTCATGTCCTAAATGGCTTCCTGTGTGTATTATGTCACATAGGACACATGTGTCTACTTGTTCAACTTTGTAAAAGTTTAAGTGTCTACTTGTGCACATTCAAAGTTAGAGGTGAACTAAGGCTAAGTTAAAGGATATGCTTATGTATTATGCCAAAAAAATGCATATCGCAATTCAATACTATGATATTTGATATGTATTTTAAAAAATATTGTTATCTCTACGATATTCAATATTTATTATAAAAAAGAGTACTGAATATGATTAATTTATATATATTATTATAAGACTAGTAGATATATAAAGGATAAACTACATAAATCATCAAACATCAAGGTCATTAATACATAAAATTTCATATCATTTAAAAATTATAGAAAATCTTAGAAATTGAAAATTGTTCTTGATACACATCTAATAATGCTGGCAAAATTCACCATTGTCGCCTAAAATTGCAGGATTTCATCTACCCATCAGAATCTAACTCTAATTGCTTATCTAAAAACTTGATAGTTGATTCATGCCAAATCGAAAAAAACACGTCCGGAACATTCAAATCTGAAACTTCCCCTATAACAATATGTTTCACCTTCAATCCATCCAAAAGCTTCTCCCCATAAGCCTCCATAATAGTAGAGTTCTAAATCGACCACCACTATTTTAGGGTTACTCATTGCCCTTTTTAGCATTATCTTAGATGCCCTAAATTTATCCCTCCTATGAATAATATACACATTTGAACCACAAACAACACAAGCATATATCTCTTACTCTAGATATAGGATGCAGGTGATGTTTTTCGGTGACTCGAGTTCACCGGAGTGGAGTTGACCATGGAAAAATGGTGGAGAGTAGAAGAGTTCTTGATATATTTGGTTGCTTTTCTATGGAGGTTGAGAGAGTTAATAGGTAGTAGTGTTAATGAAAATTTTATAAAATAAAAGTGTGAATATGAAGAAGAAGACCAATTTATTAAAATAAATTTCATGATACATACGAATGTATCACTATACATATGTATCATAGTAGAAAAGAATATAATTTTTGATACATTTTGGTATAGTGCACTGTTGATACATTTTAGTCGTGAACCTATGTTATATTTCTCTCCTTCATGATATATTTTTTTTTGATACATTCATTGTCATTTGTTACATTTTTTATTTGATACATATGAAATTTAGTTAATTTCTTGATACATTTTGAATGTGATCCCGTTGATACATTATAACCTGTGAAAAATAATCATGTAATTATGATATAACTTTGTTGATACATTTTATATATATATTAATTTTTCTATATATTCACTACTTATTATACATTTATTTCATATAATGAAAATATGTATCAAAAAATATAGTATATGTATGGTACAAAGATCAGTATATTTTTTGTACAAGCTTACTATTAATTTGATACATATATAAGTCATATTATTACATATATTGTTTAATTTTAAAGACATTAAGTTGGTCGTCAAAATCAATCAATCATATTTTTAAATAAAAAGGTAGAAAAATTAATAGTGATGGAAGAAATTGAGCCAAATTCTAGTTCACTGAATCGTGAAATCAGTTGCGAAAATTTCCTGTTTTGAGTGTTGAAAAAAAAATGGAAATTGAAGGGTGGTGGCAGCAGTAAGTTGTTGAAAAATGAAATTAAGGGAGTGTTGTTGATTGTTAATGGAGTTAATTGGGTGAAAAGGTGGAATGGAGGAGCCCAAATTGTTTTCATGTGATTTACTCCCTTGAATAAATGCAATTCTGTTATTTTCTTATTTAATTAGCTGGCTAGTTTCAAATGTATCACAACTAATACATATCAAGGCTTAAGTTATGTATCAAAAAGGACGATTGTTGGGATTTTATGTAATTGAGAAAAGTTGTGGTAGAAAATATTGTTGGCTCCTTAACTTATGAGATTTGTGTAAGTTACCCAATTATAAATAGTACTAGTATAAACCTATTGAGGATATGGACGCCATGTCGTTGTAGCTTGAAGCTCAAAATTTACTGATACTATTGTAGCTTATCCATGGATTAAGTCAAACAACTTTATCCCCAAACATGTATTGGCTATAAATAGCCATACCCCGACATTGAAAAATATGAACAAAAAAGTGAAAGAAATAAATATATTAAACTTTACATATTTGTTTTCTCTCTCGCCTCTTTTACTATTTTTACTTGAATATTGCTTTAGCTTATATTCATAATATGTTAATCATCACGAGAGACTATCATCTCGAGCAAATACTATTAAAGATAATAAAGGTAAGAACTTAATTTTCATAAAATAATGTTGAATCTACGTAACGTGAATTTGTCGCCCTAGGTGTATCAGACAAAACCTACATATCTTGCATACTTGATGTCAAAATTCATTTAGATGCGATGGGTCTGACAAACATCATCAAAGATAAAAATTAGACATTGAATTAAAACCATTCCAAGGCTATGGTATTTCTCTGTCATCACATCAATGAGGGCTTAAGAATGGAATATCTCACGGTTAAGTATCCCCTTTGTCATGACCCGAACCAAGGCTTGGCCATGACAGGTATCTCAAGTCCCACGTGGATCGAAGATCACTCCCTGCACCTAACTAAACCAAACATACCATACCCTAAGACCGGATGAATTCCAAACATATAATGATAGCATGCAATAACTTAAGGAAATTCAAAACATATCTATAACCGACGATAGTTGACGGGCCAAACAACCGGCCAACACCACCAAATATCCACAGTAATCCAAACAAAGCCTTCTAAAAAATGAACCAAAATTGAATATCAATGAAGTTTCGGGACATTCCCCCAACTATAGCAAAAAATAAGTCTAAACAGTTTGAGACATTAGAGACCAAAGCATAAAATGTAGACTTCCGATATATGAAGCTCACCACTTCGACGTGAAATCATGAGCTGATCTCAAATCCTAATCACTGAGCAAGAGGAGTAGAAGTATGATCAATTTCTGCATCGCATGGGAATACAACATCCGAAGATGGTTAGCGGTTGGAGCACTAGCAGAAACTCAGGAAAAGGGTTAATGACATGGTCAACAGTTCAAAATCACGCGAAATCAACCCACATAATCAAATACATATACTTATATATATTATATGCTGAGATAAGGAACAAGGATTAACATGCTCTTTAAGACTTTAGCCTGGATTATGTAGCTCAACCGTCATAACATGTACCTACGGATATATGGGCCCCAACTCTCACCTCCTGGTCAGGCCCAGTGCGTGTAGCCATACGAACAAGACAATTATCTCATATATATGCACGGGGGACTCAAACCTCCTAATCATATACTAAGGTGACTTAAGCATCTCATAATGTGATGATTTACGGTGGACTCGAACCTCCTTTATTATCTAATAATAATGAGGGGGACTCGAACCTCCCTGATCACTTTGACCCTCGTGTCGACAAACGCAATTTCCAGTATCGTTCACTCGGACCTCCACTTTTACGACTCATCTACACAACCCCCCATTAAATACCAATTAACACATTTATCATACAATCTCATTCATTGAACCACAATACATATTTAGGCATACATTGTTGTTATCATCATACCAACTACACTTACAAGATAACAACAACATGCCAAAATAATTACATAACTTGGAGAAATTCATAACCCACTTGGCTCAATTGTACAAATTCCCATATTTCTCATAATTAACAACCAATTTCACATTATGGGATTGGGGTCATAACCACTTCAAAAGTCACAAGTTTGAAAAAATCACAATTCCCTAGTCCATTCACCATACCCATGCACCTACAAGTTTAAAACCATAATTAAAGCATGAAAAATCATATGTAAACCATGGTAAAACATTGTTTAACAAAAATCAATCAAAACCCTCAACCCTTGTATAAACCAACATGAATATCTCATGAACAATACTTTAGAACACGTGCTTTTAACAAATTAACAATGAGGGAAGAGTAAAATTCCTTAAATACCAAGAAATTTAGAGAGAAATCGACCCTTGACCCCTTAGATGACCAGCTTGATAAAACCCTATCTTGACATACTTGAGGGAATTTAGAAAGCCTTTTGGAGAATTTAAGAAATTACTTAGATTTGTTTATGAGTGCTAATGACACCCTAAAGGGTTTATAAAATGTGGGTTTCAATTTGTGTCAAGGAGAAATGTCCAGAATGCCCTTAACTTAAAATGTGGAAAAGTGCCGCCATTGTCTACAGGTCAACCGTTGGCTCATAACTACTCCTTACGACTCGTCACCACGAGTCTTAATCAAGCCAGTCTCTAGGATACCCACACATTGTTGACCTTAAAACTCAAGTGGTACTACTGGTAATGAGACCTTACGACTCGTAGGGTCCAGTCGTAGTCAACATATAACCCAATTAGGTAAACACTGGACATCCTACTATTTGCATCTAATGACTCGTAACAAGTCCTTACGGCTCATAGTGAGCCACTCGTACTTAGAGTAGAACTTAGCCACTTAATTTTTGATTTGGTTATGATTGGGTCCATAGGACCCTTCAAGACATATTATGACTCGTTAGATGAATCATTGTTAGGGCAAAAAGCTCAGAACTAAGAAAAATTTTTGAGGACCAAAAACTTGGGGTATTACACCCTTATACTTTGGAATAATCTAAAATATAGATATGACAGTCGGTAGATGGTTGTTCTTCCACAGACATAATATGAATGAACCCATTTGAGATTATAAGATTTTAAAATATAACAACACATAATTTTGTCATGTTTAGAATTATTTTACAGTTAAATTTATGCGAAAAAAATATCACAGACCATGATATGCTGGAGAAAACATTCACTATTTTTTCTGCCTCGAGTAATACAACAACAATACCAAAAAATAGGATTTTTTGAATTAATTTCCCCCTTCTTATTGCTAAACAATATAATGATCTTTTGATAAGAAAATAATAAAAGTCGGGCACCGGTATTGCTCCATTCCCTAAAGTGAATGATGTAAATTTTATCAACCCAAGGCATGAAAGAGGTCCCAACCCCAGTTGTGGTCGTGAAAGAAATTTCAATCATGGTAATCATCTTGCACCGAATAATAACCCTCAAAACCATCAGTTTAAAAATAAGGGTGAAAAATCTGAAGCGGTGCAAAGAAAAAATACAGAAAATAAATGCTATCGATGTGGAGGAAAAGGACACTGATCACATACCTGTTGTATGCCAAGGCACCAAATTGGATCTTTATCAGGCATACCTCATGAAGATGGTAAAAAATATAGAAGAAAACTTTATCTCTAAAGATAATGTTGAGACTATGTATTTAGATATTACAGATTTCTTTGAACTCTTTGAAGGAAATATAGATCACCCTATGGATGATGGATCTACAATAGTCTAAGTATTTAATTTTTTTTTGTTGATTGTATGAGTTTACATTCCTGTTGGTTATGTCTTTCTTGTCTTGTAAGTAAATATAGTTTGTGTAGTATATTGTTTTCTAGTAAGACGATAATATTTACTTTGTCTGTATTTTTATAATAAAGAATATATGGATACAACTCAAATTTTATTTGGATCAATAATTAACCATGAGGATATTTATGCAATTGATAGTGGAACAATGCATGCCATATTCAAAGATGAGAAATACTTTTCTTACTTGCTTAAGAGAAGATCAATTATAATAATGTCTAGTGATGATAGGCGGAGTTACACGCCTATATCAATATATTTTGCCCATATTTTAGCCTAGTTTTGAGAACAAATTATATATTTCATGCACTTTTAGTCCTTTTTCCTGTAAATGAGCTAACGAACATGATTAGTAAAGTTTCAGGTATAAATGATGCATAATTCAGCATTTTATGGCTTACTTGACGCTAAAGGAAGCTCACGAAGGAAGGGAAGGGAGTTTACACGCCTAAGGACCAAAACTGCTGTATGGAAAATCTGTCCCGGGCTAAAACAGCATTTCTGAAGACTTTGGGGGACCAAACCTGCTGCATGGAAAATTTGTCCCGGGCTAAAACAGCAATTCTGAAGACTTTGGGGACTTACAGACACAAAGCTGGATTTTGACAATGATACATTAACCTAGTACAATTAGGTTATGTATTTCATTATTTTAAGTGGATTATGATAATGTTACCTTAACCTAGTACATATGGGTTAAGGATTTCATTAGTCTAGTAGGATTTGGTTATTTATTTCATTAGCTTAGTAGGATTAGGATATGGGTATTATAAATACCCTATCATGCTAGAGATTTAGGGACATCTTCTACTCCTCTATTATTCTACACTACAAACAATTCTACAACTCTTCTAATCTTTCCATCAATTCTATTTTCGTCTATTCTTCTATTCTTAAATTCTGCAACAAGAGAAACGTTACTCTGCAAGAAATCACACCTAACGCCTACCACTCTTGTGCTACACGAAATTGATCATTATTGTGGTATAATAACAATGACAATTGTGGTTTTCTTCGCATTCATGGGTAACTAAACTTCTCTGTTGGGGTTATGGAAGCCGAATGAGTTACTATCTATTGCTGTGAGTTTGTGAGTTCGAGGCACGTATATTGCTTATATCATTATTCTCTTCATCTTAATCTACATTCTTTGCGGTTGCAAACGCAAGAATACGCCAGTCTAACATTTAACTTGTTTGAGAGAAAAGTTATTTGTCTGGAAAAGAGATAATGTCAAGGTAGTAGGACACCCTTTCCTATTAAAAAGCTAGTGCCGTAACTGGACTAACCTCTTGGAGAATTCGTACCGTTAGATACGCTTTAAGCTCGAGAGAGTTAAAGTGAAATAGTCCTTGTTTAGGTCGAAAGACGCTTGGATTTACCATCGAATACAATTCTCTATAAGCAGTTGCATGTCAGAATTCTACACACTCATAGCCAATAGAGACGTATACCTCAGAAGGTGGACATAACCCCAACTTCTCAATTCTCATTGTTTACATCTCACTAAAACATTCTTTCTCTTTTTACTTTGCTATTGCCATTTTTAGATCTTATTTTGGTTACATTACTTGCACGACAAGACTCCCCCCTTTTTACGAGACTTGCACTAAAAGTCTAGTAATCTTTACTTACTTGTTGACCAAGCTATTCCCTGTGGGATCGATACCCAACCCAGTTGGGTTCTATATTTGCTAACGACCGCTTTACACTCCTACGAGAGCTGTAGATTGAGCGTTATCAAAAATTGGCGTCGTTGCCGGGGAATACAAGTGTCAATCAAGTTCGTAATAATTACTAGACCCTTTGGTCAAAGATTCTCGTACTTTTACTTTTAGTTTTTGTTTTTTTTTGTCTACTGCAGGTTTTTTATTTTAGTGCATGCCCCATACTCGAAGTTCTGGTCAACCGTTATTACCAATCAATCCTGAACCACAACGCATTGGTAGAATGGAAGCACAAGCTGAAATCGCAAGGATGGCTGCTCAACAGGAACAAGCAAGATTGGCCGCCCTTGCCGCAGCCCAGGTTCAACAGCAGAACATTGATAACCCTGCACGAGCACCAAATCCTGACGATGAGGATTTAGGTGATGACGAGTTACTAAACCCTAGGCGTGATGCTGAAATCATAACACCTGCCAACAGAAGAGGTCGACAAGCTCGGTATAGATATGATCACCAACCTATGCAGCCAACTTTTGACGATGATGATGATGATCTTGATGGTGCCGGAGCCACTGGAGCTATAATTCCACCACCATTAGCGCCCGGAGCCAAGTTCAACATCACAAGCACCATGATTCAGTTATTGCAACTCAAGGGATTGTTTGGTGGATTAGCAGGCGATGATCCGAATATGCATCTCATCAACTTTATTTCTACATGCAAGTCTTTTGACAATCCTGGTGTTGGTCAGAATGCAATTCGATTACGTCTATTTCCATTGTCTCTGTCTGGGGAGGCAACACTATGGTTGAATGGGCTGACTCCTGATTCAATTACAAATTGGAGGCAATTGAGAGACGCTTTCCTAGAAAGATTCTTTCCGCCTTCCAAAAGGGCACAATTGAGAGATGAAATCAGCAACTTTCGTCAGCTTCCCACTGAAGCTCTTCATGAAACATGGGAGAGGTTCAAGACAAAGCTAGCGAGATGCCCAAACCATCACATGACTAATGTTCACCTCATGGAGATACTGCATAGAGCCTTGAATTCAATAACTAAGCCAGTGGTGGATAACGCAGCTGGAGGATCTTTTATGGACCTCACATTTGGTCAAGCAAGCAATATGCTAGATCGCATGACGAAACAAAGTAGAGCTTGGCATACCAGGGATTCTGAGGTAGCAAGCCCCACTTTATCTATAGGCATGACTGCAGACCAAAGAAGAAGACAAGAAGAATGTGATCAAGATATGGCGCACATGAAAACACAAATGGATCTTCTTACAAAGCATTTATTATCAGGGAAGACCGAAAAAGTGAAAGCTGTGGCGCTAAAAGGAAGAGACGAATCTGATTCTGAAGAAGAAGCCAACTACTTGAACAATCAGGGGGGTTTCCGAGGGAATGCCCAAGGAAACCAAGGTCGGAACTATTATGATAATTCTGGAAACAAGGACCAAGGTAGTTGGAGAAAAAACAATGAAAAGAGTGGTGTTTATGTTCCCCCTGGTAGACGTGATACCACCACATCTAGTTCTGGAAGTATGGAAGACATGATGGCTAAATTATTGAAAGGAGTCGAAGCAACAAGCGCGGGAGTTACTGAGGTAATTAATGATTTGTCCTCCATGAAACAACTAGTTGATTCTCATTCTACTTCAATCAAGCAAATAGAGAAGCAACTAAGCCAACTCTCAGCAGCACTCAATCAAAGAAAGGCTGGCACTTTACCTAGCGATACTGTGCAAAACCCAAGGAATGATGGGTCATGCATGGCCATCACTACCAGAAGTGGTAAGGTGCTGGAACCTTCATCAAAAGGCAAGCAAGTGGTTGAAGAAGTTGTGGACATGGATGATAACGCAAAAGGAGAAGATGCCGCAACAACCAGTCCTGACGTCAAGGACGTCACGCCCAGTGACGTGCAACCTGAAAAAATGGAAAAACGGAAGCAAGAGGAGAAGAAAGCCATGGAGAGAACACTTCCATACCCACCACCACCTTTTCCCCAAAGATTGAAGAAGGTGGCTGAGGACACGAAGTTCAGCAAATTCATGACTATGTTAAAGCAGCTGACCATTAATGTTCCATTGGTGGAGGCACTTGAACAAATGCCTGGGTATGCGAAGTTTATGAAAGATCTTTTGACTAAGAAGAGGGCAGCAAGTTATGAGCTGAAGGATGATGTGCATCATTGTAGTGCAATTGCTACCCGATCGATAGTTCAGAAGAAGGCCGACCCCGGAGCTTTCACTATTCCTTGCACTGTCGGATCTTTGAACTTTGCCAAAGCATTATGTGACTTAGGAGCCAGCATCAACTTGATGCCATTATCGATCTACAAGAAGTTGGGGTTAGGAGATCCTACACCAACTAACATGAGGCTTGTTATGGCAGATAGGTCGGTAAAACGACCGGTTGGTATTCTATGTGATGTCTTGGTAAAGGTTTCTTCATTTATCTTTCCAGCAGACTTTGTCATCTTGGATTGTGAAGCAGATTCAGAGGTTCCCATAATCTTGGGACGCCCTTTCCTTGCTACAGGAAGTGTGCTCATTGATTTGAGAGCTAATGAACTTTCATTCAGAATAAATGACGAAGTGGTTCGATTTGATGTTTGCAAATCAATGAAGCAACCCAAAGATCTGAGTGTATTTTCTGTGGCTGATGTTGTCTTTGACGATGAGAAAGAATGCCTTGAAGAAGAGCAAATTCTTGATGATCCTTTGGAGGTTTTGCTCATGAAAGGAGAGAACGAGGATGCTGAAATTTCTGAAGAAGCTGTTTGTGCGCTATCGGGATTAGGGACATATCGCTATACTCCCAAGAAGCTGGATCTTGATCTCAAGAATCGACCCACACCACCAGCCAAGCCATCTATTGAAGAACCACCCACACTAGAATTGAAGGAGCTGCCAAGTCATCTGAAGTACGCATTCTTAGGAAGCGGAAACACACTTCCAGTCATAGTGGCAGCCGATTTGGGTGAGCAACAAGTTGCAGCTCTTATTTCGATCTTACAAAAATATATTAGAGCCATTGGATGGACCATTGCGGATATTATTGGTATTCCACCTGGGATTTGCTCACATAAAATTCAGCTTCAAGAAAAGTGCACACCCACCATTGAACATCAAAGGCGTTTAAACCCACCTATGCAAGAAGTGGTGAAGAAGGAGATTATAAAGTGGTTAGACGCAGGAGTTGTATATCCTATCTCTGATAGTACGTGGGTAAGTCCTGTACAATGTGTTCCCAAGAAAGGAGGAATGACAGTGGTCGCAAATGCAAAGAATGAACTTATTCCACTCAGGCCCGTTACTGGATGGAGAGTATGCATGGACTACCGCAAGTTGAATTCGTGGACACTCAAGGATCACTTCCCCATGCCATTTATGGACCAAATGCTAGATCGATTAGCGGGGAAAGGATGGTTTTGCTTCTTGGATGGTTATTCAGGTTATAATCAGATTTGTATTGCTCCCAAAGATCAAGAGAAGACAACGTTCACATGCCCATATGGTACGTTTGCCTTCAAACGCATGTCATTCGGGTTGTGTAATGCACCAGCCACCTTTCAACGTTGTATGATGTCTATTTTCTCTGATATGGTTGAAGACACTTTGGAGGTATTTATGGACGACTTTTCAGTTGTCGGGGAGTCTTTTGAAGCATGTTTGGCAAACTTGAGCATGGCATTGCAAAGATGTGTAGAGTTCAACCTTGTGCTGAATTGGGAGAAGTGCCACTTCATGGTAAAAGAAGGAATCGTTCTTGGGCACAAGATCTCTGAAAAAGGAATAGAGGTTGATCGAGCAAAAATAGAGGTAATTGAGAAGCTACCGCCTCCAATTTCGGTGAAGGGAGTCCGTAGTTTTCTTGGCCATGCTGGTTTCTATCGTAGATTCATCAAAGACTTTTCCAAAATCTCTAGTCCATTGTGCAAACTACTGGAAAAAGATGCGAAGTTTGACTTTAATGACAATTGCTTAAAGGCATTCGAATGTCTTAAAGGAAAACTTATTGAAGCCCCTATCATGGTATCACCAGATTGGACGCTCCCGTTTGAAGTCATGTGCGATGCTAGTGGTGTAGTCGTTGGTGCTGTTCTTGGACAAAGAAAGGAGAAACTATTTCATCCTATCTACTATGCGAGTAAGGTCCTAAATGAAGCCCAAAGGAACTACACTGTTACTGAACAAGATCTCCTAGCGGTTGTATATGCGTTTGAGAAGTTTCGTGCCTATCTATTGGGTACCAATGTGATCGTCCATACAGACCATGCAGCTCTTAAGTATCTAATGACGAAGAAGGATGCCAAACCAAGGTTAATTCGATGGGTACTGCTGCTGCAAGAGTTTGATTTCGAAGTCAAAGATAAAAGAGGTTGCGAGAACCAAGTGGCTGATCACCTATCTAGACTTGAGAATGAACATGTGGCGCAACCTAAAATTCAGATTGATGATGCATTCCCTGACGAGGAGATATTGGCGACAAAAATGGAGAAAGTACCATGGTATGCCGACTTTGCAAATTTCGTAGAGAGTAATGTGATACCTGCCAACTTATCTTACCACCAAAGGAGGAAGTTTATGCATGACGTTCAGCACTACTATTGGGATGAACCTTATTTGTTTCGAAGATGCGCGGATGGGATCATTCGACGATGTATATCCCATGAAGAAGTACCTACTATATTGGAAGCATGCCACACTTCGCAAGTTGGTGGACATCATGCAGGGAATCGAACCGCAAGAAAAGTATTGCAAAGTGGTTATTATTGGCCCTCGATATTCAGAGATGCATACGACTATGTGAGAAGGTGTGACCAATGCCAACGTCAAGGTACTATTTCAAAACACCATGAAATGCCCATGTCTAAAATTATGGAGGTAGAACTTTTTGATGTGTGGGGTATTGATTTCATGGGACCATTCGTGAATTCGTTTGGAATGAAGTACATCTTGGTTGCTGTGGATTATGTTTCGAAATGGGTTGAAGCTGTAGCATTGGCCGACAACGAAGGAAAGCGTGTTGTAGCGTTCTTAAAGAAGAATATCTTCTCTCGCTTTGGGGTACCTCGTACTATCATAAGTGATGGAGGATCTCACTTTTGCAACAAGCTATTCAAATCTGTATTGGCCAAGTATGGTGTCAAGCAACACAAGGTAGCTACGCCTTATCATCCCCAAACTAGTGGACAAGTAGAGGTTTCCAATCGCGAGATTAAGCAAATCCTTGCAAAGACGGTTAATGCAAATAGGAAGGATTGGTCTCGAAAGCTAGATGATGCACTATGGGCATATAGGACTGCATTCAAGACACCCATTGGCATGTCTCCTTATCAACTAGTTTATGGGAAGGCTTGTCATCTACCCATCGAGCTTGAATACAAGGCATTGTGGGCATTGAAGCACTTGAATCTGAATTGGAATGATGTGAAGAATCTGAGGTTGGAGCAGCTGAACGAATTAGATGAGTTCCGTCTCCATGCATATGAAAGATCGGATTTATACAAGGAGCGGATGAAGAAGTATCATGATCAGCGGATTGTTCGACGAAACTTCCAAAAGGGTGATATGGTACTACTCTTCAACTCCAGATTTAAGCTCTTCCCAGGTAAGTTAAAATCTAAGTGGTCTGGTCCATTTAAAGTTATCCAAGTCTACTCATCTAGAGTAGTTGAATTGGAAGACAATAAGGGTGTTGTCTTCAAAGTGAACGGCCAACGTGTTAAGCCGTATATCGGCCCTCTTGACTCGATGAATAACATGGCCATCACTTATCTCGACGAAGTCTAAGTACTCGAGATTACTACGTCGAGCCACGACAATAAATAAGGCGCTAGATGGGAGGCAACCCATCGTTTATCATTTATCGTTTATCGTTTATCATTTTTCATTTCAGTATGTGTTTTGCTTTTGATAAATAAAAATCCAAAAATAAGAGTCGTGCCACGACCAAAACTAAGGCGCTTGGTGGGAGGCAACCCATCGTACTAATCGTTTTCATTTGTTTGAGCGAATATAGGTGCAAGAAGTTTTCAACGAGGAGATTGATTTCAATTGACAATTTGGACGCATTGTATGGTAAAGTTGGTAAATTAGGAAGGGTGATGCATAAGGCTATGGATTGAGCCTTTCCCACGCCAAAATAGGCTTCGAGGAAGGCTAGGCCTTGGTAAAACTAGGCCACAAACGATGCACAACCTATCCTATAGCCTAAGGTCTCGGAATCTAGTGTGCTATACACTATGCGCCGCCTATTCCTAAGTATGCTTTTGACTATACGCCGCCTATGCTATGGCATTTGGTCTCAGTATCTCATATGCCATAGACTATGCGGCGCATATGTCCCATTATGCCATAGACAATGCGCCGCATATGTCTACAAATGCCATAGACTATGCGGCGCATATGTCCCATTATGCCATAGACAATGCGCCGCATATGTAGGAATTTTGTCTCCAAAACCGATTGTAAATGGGTCATAACCCGACCCATACTCTTCCTATATAAAGGGGACTTAGTCTTATAACACAACCACAATAGAAACTACCCTAAAGGCGCCACATACTCTTCCAAATCCTCTAAAAATTTTCTTCTTTTGCTCTTCCAATTCACAAAACCATCTCCACAAGCTTCAAGCAATCTCAGGTACAATGGCACCTAAAGCGAGGCAAGGCAAGGAGAAGGCGACCACTTCCCAAAAGGGCAAGAAGAGAAGTCGAAAAGACCAAGGAGAATCATCCTCAGCACAACCACCACGCAGAATGTTCGGAATAAAATGGGTTCTTGAGGAAGAAGCCAAAGCATGGTACAGCAGCAACAAAGAAAGAAAATATGTGCACGTCGACTTGATCAACAAGGATACCTTAGCAAAGAAGGAGCCGCGTATGTTGGCAAAAATAATGGCTTTGAAGTTGGATTTCATCTTCCGCGACATGGGAGAGTGCAATCTGGATCTAACAAGAGAGTTTTATGCCAACTGGTCGCCAAACACAACAGGCAATGAAGTCAAAATTCGGGGCCAGGTGTTACAGCTCACCGCGGACTGGATCAACTCTTTTCTTGGCTTACCTTCAATCGACGCAGCACCATTCAAAGAGCTGTGCAACAGGCCTCCTTATAGAGCAATACGACACACGCTTTGTGGAAGCAGATCAATGGCAAGGTGGGGCAGACATAAAGAAACAGGCCGACACAACACCTTTCCCTATGCTCCACTAAATAGGGAAGCAAGAATCTGGATGCGCATTGTCAACTCATGTCTTATTCCTGGGACTCAATACACCAAGATATCAAGAGATAGAGTGTGTTTGGTCTATGCTTTGATGACGAATGTCCCAATCAACTTTGGGGCAATCATTCGATCCACCATGAGGAAGGCCAGACTACACAAAAGGTCCCATTTCACATTTGGCAATTTGTTGACAGCAATATTGCGGAAGGAGGATATCGAAGAGGAACCAGCTGATCATAAACTCCCACACAATCCGAAGAAGGTTGACCTCACAAAGGTCAAAGATGCTGAATCAACACATGGCATCAACCTTACTACGGCAGAGAGACATGCTCGGGATGAGAGTTTCTCCCGCCATATGTACGGCATGATGAGGTTTACAATGATGAGCGGAGGTCGTATTCCAACTGCTGCAGAGCTCCAACAGCTGGACCACGATTATCCCATGAACATGCATGCACGGGAGATGTGTGGAGTGGGCGTATACTTTGAGGAACCTGTAGATGATGATGTGCCGACTGATGACGATCGACGCTTACCAGACTCTGACGAGGAGGAGAACTCTGACGACGACTCTTATGATGATTCCGACGAAGGAGGTATGACCCCCGACAATGAGGAAGAGTCCGACTAACCAGGTTCCTCGTATTTATTTCCACTGAGGGCAGTGTCCCGTTTAAGTGTGGGGTGGCAGTATCGTATGCTATACTTCTCTATTGCATCTATGTTTGTTTGCTTTGTTTTTGTTTCGTTTTTTTTATATTTTTTTAGTAGTAAATTTTTTCTAGCTTCGCATGAAATTATTTTGATAGGCAGCATGAGATTAGAACAAGAGTATGTGCTTCAATTGTGACTATTGAGACATTTAGGCTCTAGTTGTGACTCAATATGTGATATTGTGTGATTCAATTCCTTCACTTGTTGGGTCGAGAGTCTATATTACTTCCAATCAAGTCGACCATGTGCCTTGTGTGTGTGAGATAATAGTATATTCTATGTATGTGGCTGATGCTAGAACCTGCCTGGTATGTATGCAAAGCGAAAATAAGGAGTGTAAGTTTAGGATATGATTTAGGCATTTCTTTGGCAACCTATACATGTTTACCTTCAGTTTTACCTACCCATGGACATCATCCTAGTTAACCCTTTTGAGCCTTTAGCCTATTTCTTTGACAACCTTGTATGTAAGCCTAATCCATTTCTTTCAAGACCGTAATTTGATCCCAAAATCCTTAAGTGCTTTAAAGTGAAAAAGTCATGTGACAACATAAAAGGAAATCGGGTGAGTATAATGCTATAAATTGGAATGGTTCTTGAATGTGTTATGAAAAAGAAAAAAAAAATGCTATCATAAGAGGTATGTTGTGAAAAGAAAAAGGAAAAGAAAGCTGAAAAGTGAGTTGTGCTTAAAATTAAAAAAAAAAAAAAAAAAAAGGAGAACAAGGGTGGTAGAAAAAAAAAAAAAAAGAGAAAGAAGAAAGGTTGAAAGAAAAAAGTGTCAATGATACAAAGTGATGTATTAAAGCGCTTAGGAACCTAGTCACTATTCTTGGCCAAAATAGTCCTACCCGTCCCTTAGCCTACATTACAACCATCAAAAGACCTATTTGATTCTAAGCTTAGCATTCTGACATTTAGTAGAGTATTACATTAAGGGCAAGCCTATGGTCATCAATCGCTACATATGAACTCTTTGTGAGAGTGAGAGCAAGGACATTTTGATACCCATGTTTGAAAAATATGCTATATTTGTGAGTGATTATGGGTACTATATGGTGAGACACACATGGTTGATGAGTTTTGGATAGTTGTATATGATTCTATGCACTTTAACGTTTGCATGCGAGTTGATCACCATCACGAGTCTATACTTGAGGTTAAATTGTTTCTACTTATAATCGGAAAGCTACTCTTGGTTGATAATTGTTGTGCTTGTCTTGACGAATGTTTTGTGTTGTTGCTGTAGAACCTTAAGTTAATGCTTAGAAGGACATGATATGTTGTTCGAGGACGAACAAAGCTCTAAGTGTGGGGTGTTGATGATAGGCAGAGTTACACGCCTATATCAATATATTTTGCCCATATTTTAGCCTAGTTTTGAGAACAAATTATATATTTCATGCACTTTTAGTCCTTTTTCCTGTAAATGAGCTAACGAACATGATTAGTAAAGTTTCAGGTATAAATGATGCATAATTCAGCATTTTATGGCTTACTTGACGCTAAAGGAAGCTCACGAAGGAAGGGAAGGGAGTTTACACGCCTAAGGACCAAAACTGCTGTATGGAAAATCTGTCCCGGGCTAAAACAGCATTTCTGAAGACTTTGGGGGACCAAACCTGCTGCATGGAAAATTTGTCCCGGGCTAAAACAGCAATTCTGAAGACTTTGGGGACTTACAGACACAAAGCTGGATTTTGACAATGATACATTAACCTAGTACAATTAGGTTATGTATTTCATTATTTTAAGTGGATTATGATAATGTTACCTTAACCTAGTACATATGGGTTAAGGATTTCATTAGTCTAGTAGGATTTGGTTATTTATTTCATTAGCTTAGTAGGATTAGGATATGGGTATTATAAATACCCTATCATGCTAGAGATTTAGGGACATCTTCTACTCCTCTATTATTCTACACTACAAACAATTCTACAACTCTTCTAATCTTTCCATCAATTCTATTTTCGTCTATTCTTCTATTCTTAAATTCTGCAACAAGAGAAACGTTACTCTGCAAGAAATCACACCTAACGCCTACCACTCTTGTGCTACACGAAATTGATCATTATTGTGGTATAATAACAATGACAATTGTGGTTTTCTTCGCATTCATGGGTAACTAAACTTCTCTGTTGGGGTTATGGAAGCCGAATGAGTTACTATCTATTGCTGTGAGTTTGTGAGTTCGAGGCACGTATATTGCTTATATCATTATTCTCTTCATCTTAATCTACATTCTTTGCGGTTGCAAACGCAAGAATACGCCAGTCTAACATTTAACTTGTTCGAGAGAAAAGTTATTTGTCTGGAAAAGAGATAATGTCAAGGTAGTAGGACACCCTTTCCTATTAAAAAGCTAGTGCCGTAACTGGACTAACCTCTTGGAGAATTCGTACCGTTAGATACGCTTTAAGCTCGAGAGAGTTAAAGTGAAATAGTCCTTGTTTAGGTCGAAAGACGCTTGGATTTACCATCGAATACAATTCTCTATAAGCAGTTGCATGTCAGAATTCTACACACTCATAGCCAATAGAGACGTATACCTCAGAAGGTGGACATAACCCCAACTTCTCAATTCTCATTGTTTACATCTCACTAAAACATTCTTTCTCTTTTTACTTTGCTATTGCCATTTTTAGATCTTATTTTGGTTACATTACTTGCACGACAAGACTCCCCCCTTTTTACGAGACTTGCACTAAAAGTCTAGTAATCTTTACTTACTTGTTGACCAAGCTATTCCCTGTGGGATCGATACCCAACCCAGTTGGGTTCTATATTTGCTAACGACCGCTTTACACTCCTACGAGAGCTGTAGATTGAGCGTTATCATCTAGCAATTCAAAATTGATAGAAGGCTCTAAAAGAGCTACTATATTCTGTCTAAGGGGACGAAACTTGTTATACAAGATGCATTGTTCTCTTCTAAATCCCTAAGAAACTTGTTAAGTTTTAAGGATATCCATTGAAATGGATATCATGTAACTACCATTTCTGTCATTACGTATAAACCTTTCATTTAAAATTCCATGTTAAATTTTTCTCGAATTTGAAGTTATAAATTTCATACTAGGCTAGTTTCGGACGAAGTCGGAGTGAGACATGGTCTAGGAAATTTGAGAATTTTTTGGGCAAGGTTGATGATGTTTGATTTGATTTCTAGTTAGCTAAGATGATAAAAAGTTTGTAGAAATTTACAAAATCAAATTTGGGTAAGTAAAACTCCTGAAATTGATCTTAGTATAAATGATATTGTTTGGAATATCATGAATTTAAGGTGTGCAGCAAAAATTGATAGTTTTGGATGAAATTAAACATTATGTCCTATGAAGCTGCTATAACGATGTGCATGTATCTATAATAACACATTACTATAGTAGAATAAATCTCACTATAGCGATGGTCAACCTGATCACGACTATTATAGCGTTGTATGTTGCTATAGCAATGGAAGTCGTGGTTTTATGTTTAAAATCCTCCAAAACAATTTATTTTCTAAAATCTCATTTTGGGGCAAAGGAGGTGATTTCCACCAGATTCTCTTTGTTAGGCCTCATTAAGATAAGGATTTCATCCCCTTTATCTAGTAATTGTTGACTTAGACATAGAATTGCTAAATTTCCAGAGTTTGAGCAGAATTTTAGGACAAATTTTAATTGTTTTGTGGTGCAAGGGAGAAAATTAAGTAATAAGTTAATGAGTTATGACTATTAATGGTTAATCCATCCCCTACATTCTGTTAACACCAACTAATCCATGAAACTAGTAGTTTTAGGTAAATTATGATAGAAAAACCCTATAACGGGATGGGAATAATCATGAACGTTACCTTACGAGTTGGGTGTGAGTTATATATCCAAAATGATAGGTCATTTTATTAATTATGTATTTGTATGCGTGTTCTAGACCAAGAGCAAGCGGAACTTTCACGGAAGGGCAAAGCTCCAGCTTAGAGGAATTATGCAAGCTTTGTTTGAGGTACGTGATGGTACTGTAGTTTAATCCAATATGTACTATATGTGAATGTTAACTAATTTATAGTGTGGCTTGTTAGTGCATGTTGTTTGGTGTGATCAATGCAAGGGATTTTACGTGTTGTATGATTTTACCCTACCTTATTGTTAAATGTTAAATGTACTATTTGGAATGTTCTCATGGGTTATTAGAGAAATAAAGTTGCCAGACACTTTGACTGGGGTCTTAGTTTATGGAAGAAATTTTTCCCCTACAGGTCATGACCAAAGGGTAGATGTATTACTCATAGTGTGTATGCTTGATAAATATTTACTTATCTTGGCTTGACTGAATGTGACTTCGTGATATTTTGTTGACTTGTTGGTTTTAATCCTAATCTGCTTATTTAGAGTTGATGTGCTAAGGGTATGTTAATTTTGATCATGGATTAACTTCCATATAAACACAAACTATGGGAACATCACCTGCAATCAGAAAATGTCCCAAACAATAGCCCACATCGTCTCTACTATCAGTTTTACTATAACCACATAAAACAAATATGAGTAGGGAAAGAAGTACCAATGTACACATATATCAAATACAAGTACAGGAAGATGGAACAAATAGATAGATATCAAGTCAAAGATAGAAATGCAATCACAGCATAAGCACAAAATATGAAGTGTAATGAATATGACGATGATGGTGATGATAATGATGATGTGATGCGTGAGGCCGTCACACAACCTCCATATACACCTACAGAGATAAAACTTCCTGACGTAGAACCAATGGGGAGTTCATCAACCCGTATACAACAAATATCTATATCTCCTCCCCGACACATACATCGATAGAGGGTTTCTAAGATGTCATATTTTCTGTCAGAAAAAGCCAGTATTTCAACGGTGCTATCAATGTTTCATGAATGAATATGATATGAGAATATAATGCTCACAACCAACCAAAAAGAGAATATCCAAAATGCCACCAATACACCAACCATGTGAGCCAAAAATTCACTCAAATCAACAAACCATCCATGATAAAAAATAATCTAGAAAACTATTAAGTGAAACATGCAAGAAAGTGTCATTGATACCACATAAATACCAAAATCTAGGCTTTTTCCCCCAAAAGAGTGCAACCAAAGCTACATATATCAATACTGGGCCAGCAACATCATATAAGACCCCACACGGTCAAGCATAGCAAGTAATATCTTAAAATTATTAAATATTATCCACATAGGCCCTTAAACGGGCTTTCAAATCTCCTAAACATATTTTTCACAATACAACCCCACACCCATAGCATGTTTTTATATTATTATTAACTATTCAACCCAGTTTGAAGAAAGTTAAGCCATAACCTACCTCAAAAGTCAAAAACAGGCCCCAACTCCCTTCAATCCAGAGCTTTCCCTCACAAACAGACCTGGAATCAACTAAAACATACAATTACAGAATCTATGCATCAATAGAAAGCCACTGATACCCATATTACCCTCTTCTGAATCAGGGTCAAAATGGACCCTTGAAATGGGTTTTCAAAAAAGAAGGATAACTGAAATTTTTGTCCAAAATTATATTTTCCATAATTAAAGGAACTCATAGAAGAGAACCTAAGTGAAAATGGGTTGAAATTGGGGTTTAAATTACCGATATAATTTTTAGGCCTTTCAAGCCAAAATTTCTAAATTCTACTTTTAAATCCGCATTTAAACAAGATTTAAATGATAAAATTGAAAGAAAACTATTGAATTAGGAGTTTTGAAGCTTACCCAAGCTTGGAAATGGAACAAAATGCTTAACAGCTCGAACCCCAAGCTCTATGTCTCAAAAATGGTGAAAATTTACAAAAATAAGTAGTCAATTCTACGTAGGTGCCGCTAAAGTGGGACTTGGGCCGCTTTAGCGATAGGCACTAAAGTGCTTAGGTGGCGCTAAAGTGGTACCTCGCTAGGGTGACAGTCTACTAAAGTGGACCTTGGGATGCTTTAGCGATAGGCGTTAAAGCGCACAAGTTATCTCTTTAGCAGTACCTGCCAGGTGGCCAGGGTTGCTTTAGCACCAAAGGGCTGCTTTAGTGGTCACACCAATAGTTGTGCACCAGCTAGAGACTTGGAGGATTCCAAGTCTCCACATACCCCTTTGAATTCATTCAAAATCTCAAGAACACAAATGGATATGCAACCCTATTGAATTCGATGCTCCAGACTCAATGGCGATATTATATTTTTGAAAAGACTTTATTTTCACAGAGTTGACCCTTGAAACCTATTTTCATAATTTTCTAAATAGAGGGTTGAAATGAGATATAAAAGTCAAAAAACCACACTCACCATGTTACCAACCTAAAATTAACATTTTGGATCTGCTGGCGTAGTTTGTTTTGCCATCTGGTGCACAGATCAAATGATGTTGACCAAAGTCAACTAGTAAGCCTTTAAGACCAAAAATCACAATTCTGTATAAATCATACCAAAATGCATTGGAATCCACCAAAAACATCCCCACACCCTAGAAATACCACAATGCAACCATAAAGAAAGGTAAAATGGTCAATTCACAAAGAATCACATATTTCACACAAAACACTAAAAATCAGGTCATTACATCATCCACCTCTAAGAATCTAGCTCATCCTAGAATTAAGGGCAATAAAAATACCTAAATCAGCAAAATGTTAGGGATAACTACTGTGCATATCAGACTCGGCCTCCCAAGTGGACTCATCAACAGGCTGATGCCTCCTGTATAACATCCCTAGCTAGATGGGGATAAGCTCCTCAACAAAAGACAACCACTCATCTAGCTGAATCAAATCCCAATGAATAATATGAGACTCATCGGGAATGTAAAGCCAAAGCATGGAGACATGAAAACCAAGATGAACAGTTGAAAAATTTGGGGGCAATACCAACTCACAAGACACATCATCGACAGTCTAAAAGATCTCAAAAGGTCCATTATACCTGGAGCTAAGCTTGCCCCTCTTCCCAAACCTTCAGACGCTCTTTATGGGTAACACATGAAGAAAGACACAATCACCTACACTAAACCTTAGGGAACAAAGCCTACAATCTGCATAGCACTTCTGCCTACTCTAAACCGCTCGAAGTCTATCTTGAATGACCCAAAATCTATCCAAAGAATCATGAAGTAAGTCTGTACCTCGAGGTCTGACCCCAGAGACATCGAACCAACCAACTGAAGAGCGACAACGCTTCCATACAAAGTCTCGAAAGGATCCATCTCAATACTGGAATGATAGCTATTATTATATGAAAACTCTGCCAAGTCTAGATGTTACTCCCACTGGCCCCCAAAGTCTATCACATAAGTGCGGAGCATATCCTCCAAAACCTGAATAGTCTGCTCTGACTGCCTGTCGATCTGGTGGTGAATATTATGCTAAGATCAATTCAGGTACCCAACTCCTCCTGAAAAGTCTTCCAAAAGTTAGATGTGAACACGAAACCTCGATTCGGGATGATAGACACTGGCACCTCATGAAGACAAACTATCTCACGAATATAAATACGAGTCAACCTCTCAGCATAGAAAAAAATATACCAAAATAAAATGGGAAGATTTTTTCAATCGATCCACGATGACCTAAACACCATTAGAACCATGAGAAGTATGAGGGAACCCAATCACAAAGTCCATAGTGATCCATTCCTATTTCCACTCAGGAATGGGTAACCTCTAAAGAAAACCACCAGGTCTTAGATGCTCGGCCTCTACTTGCCAACAACATAATGAGCTACAAATCCACTACATCCTTCCTCATACCACCCCACCAGTAATGTTATATCAAATCATAATACATCTTAGTCACCCCTGGATGGATAAAGAATCTAGAACAATGAGCCTTCTCCAAAATTGACCTAATCCAGTCACCCACTCTCGACACACAAACCCGGCCACCAATCCTCAAAACACCATCTAGATCAAGCGAGGCTTCCTTACCTTCACCACTAAACACCTTATCTCAAATTTCTCTCAACCCAACATCGTCAAACTGATGAGCCCAAATCTGCTCCATCAAGGAAGACCTAGCCTTAACAAATGCCAAAACACACCCAGGTGTCGAAATATCAAGCCTAACCATTTCGTTAGCCAAACACTGAACCTGTAAGTCCAAAGGCCTCTCTTGGGTCAATAGATGTTCCATGCTACCCATGCTAGTCGACTTTCAGCTCAAGGAATCCGCAACCATATTAGACTTGTTCGGATGATAGAGAGTAGTCAAGTTGTAGTCCTTAAGAAACTCAAGGCAAAGACGTGCCTTATATTAAGATCTCTCTATTTCAAGAAATACTAAAGGCTACGATAATCTGAGAAAATCTCACAGCGGACTCCATACAAGTAGTGTTACCACAACTTTAAAGAAAAAACAACTGCACACAACTCTGAATCATGTGTCGGGTAATTCCTCTCATGGGGATTCAACTGACTAGAGGCATAAGCAATCACCTTACCTTTCTGCATCAACACACTACCTAACCTAATACCAGAAACACCATAAAAAAACTGTAAAATCAACGCCTCCTTAGACAAAGTCAAGATATGAGCTGAAGTCAAAATCGAACCACTGAAAGAAAATCTTCTTCTGAGTCAACTTGGTTAAGGGAGCTGCGATAGATGAAAAGCCCTGAAAAAAACATCGATAGTAACCTGCTAAGCTGAAAAAAATCTAAATTTCAATAGGAGAAGTAGTTCTAAACCAATCCTAAACAGCTGCAATGTTGGCTGAATCGACCATAATATCATCCTTAGTCACCTTATAACCCAAGAAAGAGACAGACTCCAACTAAAACTTACACTTAGAGAACTTAGCATACAACTTTTCACCCCTCAATTACTGGAGTCCAATCCGCAAATGTTCCTCATTATCGTCCTCGCTCTTGGAATAATCCAAGATATTATCTATAAATACAATTACAAAGGAGCCGAGATACGGTCGAAATACTCAGGTCATCAACTCCATGAATATGGATAGGGCATCGGTCAACTCGAAAGACATAACCAAGAACTCATAATGATCGTACCAAGTCCAAAAACCTATCTTTGGAATATCCTCAGTTGGGGAAACCCGAACCTCAAATCAATCTTTGAAAACACTGAAACTCCCTGAGCTGATCAAATAAATCATTAATATGAGGATGAGGATACTTATTCTTAACTGTCACTTTATTCAACTATTGATAATCAATACACATACGCATAGACCCATCCTTTTTCATTACAAACAAGATAGTCATACCCTAAGGTGATATATTAGGTCAAATAAATCCCTTATCCAACAACTCCTACAGCTGATCTT
The DNA here is from genome assembly GCA_030864215.1 of Capsicum pubescens. Lineage (NCBI taxonomy): Eukaryota > Viridiplantae > Streptophyta > Magnoliopsida > Solanales > Solanaceae > Capsicum > Capsicum pubescens. The sequence continues at coordinate 72,843,729 of CM061549.1, read as the reverse complement.
TCAATTCCTTCACCTCAGCTAGGACCATCCTATAAGGAGGAATAAAAATAGTATTGGCGCCCAACTCAACATCAATAGAGAAGTTAATATCATAATCCAGAGTCATATTATCATGACCCAAGTAGGGCCTGGTCGTTAATATTATCCCAAGTCCGTCATGGGCCGGAGACCACCCCCTTTGCTTAGTAAAAACCAAACATAATAAAACTAGTAGTGGATGAATTCTAAACATATAATAAGATAGGCGGAATTCTGAACAAATAACAAGATAGGCAACTCGGCTAACTCAAAAAGGAATCTAAGAATTTCAACAATTATCCCAATACACAGTAATATGCAAAGCCTCTAAACAAACCAAAACCAATCTAAGTTGGGATATGTCCCCGACGATATCCAAAAGATCTAATAAAACTAGTCTATGACATAAATGGAATAAGACTTTAAAATGATAGACCTTTCGGGGAATGAAAGCTCACCACTTTCAAGCTGACTACTGACAACCTAGAAATCTTATCACTCTACAGAAAAAGTAGAAGTGTCTCCAGTTCCTACATCACATGGGGATACAATGTCTGAATATGGTTAGCAGGGTGAGCTCTAGCATGTAACTCAATAAACTGATAAAATAAGGCCAATTCAAAACCATAGTAAAATACACATATATATATGGTACATACATATATATAACATGATGGGATAAGAAATGAGGCTTAACGTGAACTTTAAAACATTAGCCTAGACTGTGTAGCTTAATCGTCATAAAAGGCACCCATGGGCTATATGGGCTCAGCTCTCATTGCTGAAAGGGCCTTAGTGCATGTTAGCCACACGAACTAGAGAATAATCTTATGTGCATATGCAATAAGGGTGACTCAAACATCTAGTCATATATAAAGGGTGACTCGAACACCCGGTTATCAAGCAAGGATGACTCGAACACCCGACCATTTAAACCCTCACATCGACAAATGTGGTTTCCAGTATCAGTCCCTCAATACATCTACTTTCACGGCCTAGATAAATAACCCCCTTTAATCCCAATTAAAATATTTACACATTCTCATTCATTGAACCATGATACACATCAGGCACACACTGTTAGTATCGTCATACCAACTACGCTTGCAAGCTTATAATTATGCCGTTACAATTTTATTAACTTGGGGGGATGCCTCGACCCCCTTTGTTCATTAAATCAAATTTGGTTCTTTAGCCCTTTAAGCTATGTAATAGTTCCAAAGGTATTTTCAATTCACATCTTCTTATGTTCAAAACAAGTTTCACAAGATTAGGTTGAGGTTATCACTTATTCAATTATCAAAATTCATATAATTAGGAGAATCCAAAACATCCTAGTTTATTCACCATGCCCATGCACCCTACACATTCAAAACTATCAATAAAGCATGAACAATTTCATATAAACCATGGGAACTTCATTTAAGAAAACAACCATTCAAAACCCTCAACCCACATTCCAAAGACAATATTTAAAACCACTTGAATAACAAATTAGAACACATGCTTTAACAAAATAAGATTTAGGGAAGAGTAACATGCCTGAGATATCAAGAATTATGAAGAAAAATCAATCCTTGGAAGCTCTAATTGCCAATTCTTTGGAAACACTAGTGTTCTTTACTTAGGGATTTGAAAGAGAAGGGAGCATGTATTTGATTGATAAAAGATAGGAATAACCCCTTTTTTTGTTTAATGGACATAAGGTCTAAGTGGAGGAAAGAGGGAAATGTCCAAAGTTCCCTTAATTAAAACTTGGATATTTATCGTTAGTAATGACAGATGACCCTATGACTCTGAGGACACATTATAACTCGTCACCATGAGTTATAGTTTGGACAGTACTATAAGGCACCCACACCGGTCTGACTACGAGTCAAACCCTACAACTCGTACTTCGACCTTAAGACTCACAAGGTTAAATCATAGACATATCAGAAATAAGGGACCATTACACTAGTTTAGCTATGGAAGGGATCCTATGACTCGTAAAGAGTCCATACGACTTGTTACGTCCTAATCGTACTCAGATCAGAGACTTTCTGGTAACACACCGGTCACCTATGATTTGGGGTCCTACGATCCTTAATGATACCTTACGACTCATAAGGAGAGTCATAGGTTGGGTAGTAAGTTCAAAATCAAGGAATTTTTTGAAGAACCAAAATCCAGGGAGTTACATTCTCCCGCTTAGGATCATTAGTCCCCAAATGATGAGTCAAAGCATTCATAAGCACGATTTAACATAGAAACTCAACCACAATTTTACGTTAACAAAGTCAGAAAACAAAGATGTTTAGGAATACACATAACTTAAGAACAATTATCCAAATCGGGAAACAGGAATGGATACTTGGACTCCATGTCCTCTTCAACTTCCCAAGTAGCTTCTTTAACCTTGTGATTCCTCTATAGAACCTTCACTAAAGCCACATCCTTAGTCCTCAAACGATGGACTTGCCTATCCAAAATCTCAACTGAGACTTACTCATAAGATAAACAATCCAAAATGCCAACACTCTCCAAAGGAAAAAACAAAGAAGGATCACCCATATACTTCTTCAAAATAGACACATGTAACACCAGATGAATAGAACCCAAACTAGACAGCAAATCCAACTAATAAGCAACATTACCCACTCTCCTAAAAATCAAGTATGGGCCAACATAATGGGGACTGAGCTTCCCCTTATTTCCAAACCTCATCCCCCCTTTTATAGGAGACGCCTTCAAGAACATCAAATTGCCAACATCAAACCCTAACTCCCTATGCCTCACATCCACATAGGACTTTTAGCGACTTTGGGCAGTCTTAAGCCTATCCCTAACACCTTAACCTTCTCCATGGTATGGTGAACCAAGTCAGGACCAAGAAATCTAGTCTCACCAACTTCGAACCACCCAATAAAAGACCTACACCTCCTACCATACAAAGACTCAAAAGAGACATCTGAATACTAAAATGATAACTATTATTATAAGCGAATTTGATGAGATGCAAATGATTGACCCAACTATTATCAAAGTCAATCACACAGGACCTTAGTATATCTTCCAAAGTCTAAATAGTCCTCTCTACTTGTCCATCCATCTGAGGTTGGAAAGAGGTACTAAGGTTCACCTTAGTTCCCAAACCTCTTTGAAATGACCGCCAAAAGTGTGATAAAAACTGAGTGCCTCGATCAGATATAATAGAAATAGGTGCACTATGTAACTTGATGATCTTCTAAATGAAAAGCTTAGCATAGTCCTCTGCAGAATAATTAGTCCTTACTGGCAAGAAGTGATTGGACTTAGTCATCCTATCCATGATGAACCAAATCAAATCAAGCTGACAACGAGACAGCAAAAGGCCAATAACAAAGTCCATGTTAATTACTTCCCACTTCCACACGGGAAACTCAATCTCTTGAGACAAACCACCAGGTCTCAAGTTCTCTACCTTCTCTATGCACTTAGAAACAAAATTGGCCATATCTCTCTTCATTTTATTCTACCAATAGATCTCTTTCAAATCATAGCACATCTTTATCGAACCAGGATGAACAGTATACTGCGACTCATAAGCCTCAGCTAAAATCCTTTCCTGTGTCCCATCAACACCGAGAACATACAATCTGTCTTGGTATCTCAAGATACTATCACCACTAATCTCAAAAGTCATAACCTTTCACTAACCCACATCATCCTTGATCTGTATCAAAATAGGATCTAATACCTACTTCTCTTTCACTTCATCACCAAGATATCACTTCATCACCTCTTGAACAATCACCCCCACCATCCTGAGCATCCAAAAGACAAACTCCAAGATTAGGCAAATGGTGAATATCCTTTACCAAACCTTGCTTTCTTCTTCCACATAAGGTAATCTCCCTATAGACAAGTTGATAAGAGCATCAGCAACCATATTAGCTTTACCTGGATGATAATGAAGAGTCATATCATAATCTTTGAGAAACTCAAGCCATCTCCTTTGGTTGAGATTCAACTCCTTCTGGGTGATCATGTACTGCAAGATCTTGTAGTCTGAATATATGTCAACATGAACTCCAGACAAGTAATAGCGCTAACTCTTCAAAGCAAAAACCATGAACAACAACTCCAAATCATGAGTCGGATAATTCTTCTTATGTATCTTAAGTTGCGGAGAATCATATGCCACAACCTTGCCATGTTGTATCACAACACAACCCAGTCCCACACGGGATGCATCACAGTACACAACAAAACCATCGATACCCTCGAATAGGGTCAAAATTAGATTTGAAGTTAACTTATCCTTCAACTTCTCAAAACTACCCTCACAAACATCAAACTACAAAAACTTTACCTTTTTTTGAGTTAACTTAGTCAATGGAGCAGCGATCGAAGAGAAACTCTCCACAAACCTCCTACAATACCTAGCTAAACCTAAAAATCTCAAAATATCAATTAGAGTCGTGGGTCTTGGCCACTTCTTCTCTACCTCAACCTTCTGTGGATCCACCATAATCCCTTAACTAGAAATAACATAACCAAGGAAGATCACAACATTCAACCAGAACTCACACTTCAAAAACTTAGCATACAATTATTGGTCCTTAAGAGTCTGCAATACTATATGGAGGTGATTGACATGGTCCTCTTCACACTTAGGATATACCAAGATGTCATTAATAAACACAATAAAGAATAAGTCTAGAAACTGACGAAATACCCAGTTCATAAGATCCATAAATGTGGCCAAGGAATTAGTCAAACCAAAAGACATGACCAAGAACTCATAATGGCCTTACCAGGTACGAAAAGCAGTGTTAGGGATATCCACCTCCCTAATATTCAACGGATGATAACCCAGCCAAAGATCAATCTTGGAAAAGTACTCAGCACCCTAAAGGTAGATAAATAGGTCATCTATCCTAGGAACAGGACACTTATTCTTCGCATTCACCTTATTCAACTGGCGAAAGTCTATACACATTAAAAGGGATCCATCCTTATTACATAAGAAAAGCATGGTAGAACCCCATAGAGAAATACTAGGGCGAATAAAACCATTATCAAAAAGATCTTTCAATTGCTTCTTAAGCACTTTCAACTCAACTGGAGCCATTCTGTAAGGAAGAATAGATATATAATGGGTATCAAGAAAAAGATCAATCCCAAAATCTATTTCCCTATCAAGAAAAATACCAAGAAGATCATCGAGATTTACTTTATGAAACTCATTGACAATAGGGACAGATTACAAAAAGAGAACCTCAGAATTAGAATTCTTAACCAAAACTAGATGATATGGACACCCCTTGGAAATCAACTTCTGAGATCTTGATAAGAAATGAAACTTACCTTAGGTACTAAGGAACTACCATCCTACTCAATCACTGGTTCATTCGGGAATTGAAAACTGACTCTTATGGTTCTACAATAAAGAGAAGCATAGCATGAATGAAGTCAGTCCATCCCTAAAATAACATCAAAATCTAACATATCTAATTCTATCAGATCCACCAATATCTCCCTACCACAGATATATACCACATAACCCCTATAGACTTTTCTAGCCACAATAGTCACCCACAAAAATAGACATAAAAAGGGGATAAAAATACACTCAGGACCAAAACAAAAATTAAAGCCACATAAGGGGTCACATAAGAAATAATAGACCCTGGATCAAGTAAGCAATACATGTCACGAGACAAGAGTTGTAACATAATAGTAACAATATCAGGAGATGCCTCGAATTCCTGACGAGTGGCAAGAGCATACAGATGATTTCAGCCAGTTTCGGTATTAGACAAGAGCTAAAGATGTAGCAATTAGAACTTTATTATCTACAAAAACAACCTTTGAAGGATACTTCCACTGCATGTGATCAAGATGACCACACCTAAAACACTTATTCATCTTTTCATCATACACACCACGATGCATCATCCCACAAGAAAGACAAGGTGTGTAAGATAGGGATAACTAAGCTCTAATGGTCTAAGACTGAGCACCTTTTTCCCTAAATCCATTACCATCCTGGAAGCGATAATCATCAGATGGCTTAGGGTATAGAGTACTAACCGTAGAATATGAACCAAATTTTCCCTACTTCTTCCTAGACCACTATCGTTCATCTCTACCACTATTCTATTGGCCTCTACCCTGCTCAAAATACCTGAATTTTTTACTCTTCCTTTCCTCTATCTCGTATTGTTTCTTCTTTTCCTCCTCAACTTATTGCATATATAGCACAATCCCAGAGATATCCATGTCCTTGTTCAATAAGGAAACCTTACACTCCAACACCAAGTCCCGAGTCAAACCTGAAGCAAACTTTCTCATTCTAGCCATATAGAAGATATAACTTCATAGCGTAGCAAGACAACTAATGAAACTTCAGGCCATAATCCTTCACAGTCATTCTTTCTTGTTTCAAATTCACAAACTCTTCAGCTTTCTCCTCCCTCAAGTCTAGGGGAAAAAAGCGATCAAGAAATGCACAAAAAAGTCATCCTACATAGCTAGCTCAGCATCTTTACCCCTTGACTACTCCCACTCTTCATACCACTAATATGACACATCCTTTAGATGATATACGGTAAACTTCACTCCTTCAGAGTTAGAAGCATGCATCACTCAAAAGATTTTTTCCATATAAACATGAACCCTTGAGGATCCTTCTCAACCTCAGAGCTTGTGAAGGTCGTAGGACTCAGCCTCATGAATCGGCCAGCCCTTGTGGCCTTAGAAGAAGGAGTAACAAAAGAAGCACACTCAAACTAGTGCGACTGAGAGGCCACCAACTGACTAAGCAAATGAATCGACTAGCAAAACTCAGCACTATAAACATCACCCTAAGGCATTGGGGAAGGAGTACCATTAGCTCGAGGAGCTCAAAGAGGACTAGTAGGGACTGGTGGAACTCCACGAGAGAAATCAGAAATAGGGACCTTAGACCGGGTCTGTACCCCATAAGCAGGATGGGTTCCATCCATATTGTCCTCAAGCGGGATAGAGAAATTTCCACGAGCATCAGATCTTCAGGGAGGCATGATCTGAAATGCAAACAAATGAAATTAGAGGAGATTTCAACATCCTAGACTCTACATCTAAAAAATATAACACAAGGAAGGAAAATATTCCTAAATACCTCATAGCCTCTCTCTTATAAGTATGGCGCGCTACACATTCATAAAAGAGACTCTACTTAACACGGGTTTGTGGACACCCAATTGACCATGAACCAAGGCTCTGATACCAACTTTATCATGACCCCAACCAGGGCCTGGACGTGATGGGTATACCAAGTCCATCGTGGACAGGAGACCATCTTCTTTGCCTAGTCAAAACATAACACAATACAACTAGAAACAGATGAATTCCAAATATATAACAAGATAGACTGAGTTTCAAACATATAACAAGATAGGAAACACAGCTAACACAAAAAGGAATCTAAGAATTTCAACAACTATCCAAATCCATAATAATCCACAAAGCCTCTAAACAACCAAAAATAATCTAAGTCGGGACATGTGGTGACTTTAAGATACATATTCTCTTAGAAGATGATACGATCACTGCCAAATATAGTAACCCTACAAAGGTTAGGGTATAATCCCAAATAAATACTTGGATTCACGGCTCTTAATTATTATAATTAGCAGGCTAAACTATAAAAGTAATTAAGGGGTTTTGAGTACCAGTGTCGAACTAGTAGCAAATATCAACTTTGGTTATAATCAGTTGTAAATGAACACAAGGATTATGTTCCCCCTGGCTTCTCAACTCCGTAGGCTTATTGTGCTTTGTTGAACCAACCTGATACCTTGCAGGGAAAATTGATAAGTTATGTACCTTCCACAGTCTTTTGGATTAGTGGAACGATTTCACTCTTTAACTTTTAAGTCTCAGGATGTCGCCTTACTAACCCTTATCTTGATCCCAATTAACTACTACCTTTTGAGTCTCTAGTTATTAGATGAAACCAAACCATCTTACTAAGATAAAACCTAGAAGCGTGGATGGACAACTAAACTCTAAATTACTATTGTCTATCTTTTCCTAGTCACTATTCCTCTTTTGGAGTAAGTAGCAATAATCTAGGTGGGATCCTAACATGTTCACTCGTTAAGAAAACTATTATAATAAAGATAAAGAAATACATGCATGGGTATCGATTCAGAACAACAATAGCACTTCCCCAACTTCATTAATCTGCCAGGGTTTCCATAACCCTAGTTATGGGTTTCTAGCTGCTCATGCTTGTGAAGATATCAAAAACATTCATAATTGAAAGAATAAATGAAATCATAATAATAAGAAGTAGAAAAACCCACAATTGTAACAAAATTAATCAACTAGAGTTAATACAAGAGAATCCCAAGATCAAAATCTAATCTTGGAATAAAAATATGTTTTTGAATATCAAAAGTGCATAACTTTCTCTAAAAACACATAAAGTGTATTTATAGTACATGAGGAAACCCTAAAACCAAAGCCCGAACAAAATAGGAGAAAACAAGGTTAGTGGACACTTATGGTTTGTACTTGCTCCCTGACCTTGGTCACAGGTAGAACTTGCAGTCTGCAGAGAGGGTGAAAGTATCAGGCGCAAGTGCCAGAACATAATTTTTTGGCAAGTCGGCTCTTGGGATTTTGGACTTCTAGCACTTGCTTCGCCCACATGCGGTTCATAAGTGCTACTTGTGGTCCACATGTTGACTTAGAAAGTGTCGGGAGTCATCTTTTAAGCTCTTCTTCATGTCCCAAACATCCTTTGATTATGAACAAGCCAGAAAGTGTCCCGAACATCCATAATTTCTCCAATAAGTATCCAAACAACCTTTTACAGCTCTTTCACAAAATTTTCCTCTAAAACATGATTTCCTACAAAATATACAAAAAATGCATCATATCTAACAAAACAACCTCACAAAATTGCATATTTTCCTCGTTTTAAGTGTTAAAAGTTCTATATTTCAATAGCATATCAACACCCTCAACTTAGAAAGTTTGCATGTGCTCAGGAAAAAAAAACACAACAAAATAAAAATGATGCTTAACTAGAAGAATCTAAGCTAGTTAAGGTAGTCAATCAACACTTTAAGCTCAAAACATAACACCCCCTTCAATTTTAGTTTTCAAAACCAACTGTGTATGAACATGAAGCATACTAATGTGACACAATGGGATCAAGGTATGACATTACATTAGGAATAGACAACCACACATATATACAAGTTACACTACTCAAAACAAGAAAATAGCTCATAATATGACTCAAGTGCCCTCAAAACAAAGAAATCCCAACTTACTCATATGAAATCATGCATATTAATGCAGGGACGATCAAGATAAACTCACACTTAGAAGTGAATTTCCAACAATGTGCATCAAATACCATACTTATTTTCATTACCTTAGTATTCAGACAGTTAAGTTAGGATCACTATAGGACTTTCCTTGGCTTATAATGCAGGCTTGGGGGCTGGTATGGTACATATAGGCATATCAAATGACTAAGCCTTCTTGGCACTACACTAACTTTGGGGTCTCACTTATTATCCAATTTACTTTTTATTCCACTCTTATATCCCCCTTTTTATTCTTTATTTCATATTTAGGTCGGGTGTGGTCTTTTATCCTTTTTTTCACAATTTTTCTTTTCTTTTGCCACCACACACATCCCTACTAACTTTATTCTCTTATTTTACCCTTTTCCATACCCATTTTACATTATGCACCCCTATGATAGCCATACTCAACTTAGATATTTTACCTGAGATGAGGTGTAGAATGTCCAAGAAGGACCAGGGCCAAAACAAGTTCATTGTAATATAAATGGGAAGGTGAATAGGTGAAACAAGAAAAATAGTCTATAAAGCTCAAAACAGGGATCAAGGGATATACTTCACACATGGAAGATCATTTAGGCTAAAAATAGACTCATATTAAAAATGGCCTATGATCTTTTCCTAACCAACAATCCTTCAACCTAGGCAAGACTAACCATGCAAGTTCTAAATTCAATACATAAAGGGAACTAAGTGGTATCTCAGACCCATATGGCACAAAATCACATCACAAGCTACTACCTATCCGGTTCATGCAATTATTAGTAATGATTATCATGTCCCTAATCCTAATGACATAACAAGATCCACAATGTCCATACATATATACATTCACACAGTTCTAAAACACAAATTTTGGAGGGATATTATTTTTCAAAAATTAGTAAAAACATGATAACTGCCCTAAATACTTAAAAATCTCCTAATTACACAGAACATATAACAATACAAAGAAAAACACAATATGACACAAATTAACCTAGACATGTTAGTTCTACAACCATACCGCGACCGACGGGAAAAAAAGCACAACAATAAAAACCCATGGGGGCTATGGTACATCCCACCCCCAACTAAAAACCACAAACTATTCTCAATATGCTGAAATAAAATAAAATAGAGGGAAGTGAGATCATACCTGGGATGCACTAAGCATTCGTGTCATGATCATTCCCAGATTGGGGTATATCCACTAGCAGAGGCCATGGTGGTGGCGGTGCACTAAGAGAAGATGCATTCGCAGCTATCTCAGCATGCCTATGCCTACCAATAAATGTAGTCTCAGTCAAATCATGGGTGGCCCTTTTCAGGGCTTGCTCATATGGCCTATCTGGACTCTACAATTCCCCCACTCAGCCTCTTTTAGTCCCACCTATAGGGATACCACATCATTCTTTTTGAATAAATCAAAGTATCTAGGACCACGCAAAGGTGATGGCTAAATAATTAGGGATACAACTGGAGGGATGCCTGATATGTGGTTCTCAGTGAGAGAGCATGCCTCTGCTCTAAGTAGGTCTACTTTCCCCCTCTTATGTCCTAGATTCAGTGTCTCAGTATCTACAAATTAGACTGACATACATCTCTTATCAACACCTGGTGCATTTGGTACACTGGCCTCTACAATAACATCCTCATCAATAGTTTCTATTATAGACACCACTCACATCTCGTCTAACTTCTGCATTGTCATACACACATCAAATACTACTTGCTCATCATTCAGTTTGAAGGTGATCTCCCCCAAGTCCATATCAATCAATACCCTACCAGTGGATAGGAAGGGTCTACCTAATATAATAGGGGCATGACAATTCACCTCACAATCAAGAACCATGAAATTAGCGGGGAATATAATGACATTCTTACTTGTATGTCACATAAAATATCTATCAGTTTCTTTATAGATGAGTCTTCCATCAACAGTACTATGGACGTAGGTTTGAGTTCCCCTATCCTCAACAGCTTGTACATAACCGGTGGCATCACATTTACTCCTGATCCCAAGTCATATAAAGTCTGCTTGACATTAAAAGGCCTAGTAGAACATGAAATGGTGACTACTCTAGGATCCTCCTTATTTTTTACTATTGGTAAGAAAAGAGTCACACTATAAGAATGAACATGATCATTGGTATCGATGACCCAATCCTCACTACTACCATACTAAAAATCATCATCACCCTATATTGACTTCTCAGACTCTACCTCAGGTGTCTCATCTCTCTCAGTGCTATCAATTTTTAACTTCTCTTTAGTAGGTACTAGGGGATCATTAGTAGTGGAACCATAATTGGTTCTGATAGCTAGACAATGACTTATAGCTAGTGGACTCTGAACTTTCTTACTCTGAAGAGCAACAGGCTATTTCTATTTGATCATAGAAGACATTTTCCCAAACTGGTGCTCCAACAGCTTAATAGTAGTGGTATAAGACTCCACCTTTAGGGTCAACCCTGAAATGTCAGCCTTAATCTCCATAAGACTATTCTCCTAATTTTCTTGACCCTTCACCAGTTTGGTCAACATTTTTACCATTCTTGATTCTGTATCTCTTTTGCCAGGCGAAATATACTTGTCTCCCTTCTCATTGTAATCATCTCTCCATCTTCAGTCACCTTCTCTATCCTTACTTCGGTCTCTATGTTTTTCATCATCGTAGTTCCAATCTTGGTTTACTTGACCTTGGGCTCGAAAACCCTCTAACTAATGACCTAAATACCTAGACTTCTTTTCTAATACAGACTCATAGGCTCTAGAAGTTGCACCCTGTGCTCCTACTGTATGAACTTTCTCAAAATTCAGGGTCATGAACTGATTTGTAAGCAACCCAAGATCAGTCCTCAATAGCGTAATCTGTTGTGTTATAAAATCATCCGCTACTCTCTGGTCACCAGTAGCTCTAATAGCATAAGTGACATAACCTTTCTCTGTCTCTCGAGTTTGTCACCCTCAATTAGTGAGAAAGATCTAGTCTAGAATATCAGAAGCTACCTCCCAGTGTAATCTCATAAAATCTCCTCATGAGACAGTGTCTACCATGGCTCTGGAACTCATAGTCAGGGCTCTATATAATAACTCCAATAAGTTCGTCCCTAAAATCCAGTGGTTGGGCACCATACTCATCTTCTTCTAGAACTTGAACTAAACCTCATACATGAACTCAGACTGTAACTACCTGAAATTATAGATCTCATCTTTAAGCTGCAATATCCTGGATAGAGGAAAGAATCGGTTCAAAAATTTTCTGCATAACTTATTCTATATAGTGATAGATCATCTCGGAAGATCCCCTAACCATAAGGATGTTTCTCCTGTAAGCGAGAAAGGGAACAACCTCAATCTGAGTGTCTTCTGATTCACTCTTAGATATGTGTATGCAGTGCAAATAATAGTAAAATTGGCAAGATACATATTTGCGTCATCTGTAAGCAACCCTGCAAACACACCCTTCATGTATAAGAGCTGGATTATAGTACTCGATATATTAAACTTAATGCTTGTGGTTAAAATTAGAGGAATAATGGCACCAGTCCCTGTCGGCTCAACATACCCCAGATTCTCTTCATCATCCTCATATGGTTACAAGTACTGGTATGTTGGGATCACATGGGATTGGCTACCTCGAACTCTATTCTGGGGTCCATCGAGTGCTGCTCAATGGTCTACTTTAGGTCAATTCATAATTATCTCTGCCTCTGGTTAGAAACTTGTGCTATTAGAACCTCCGTCTATTGGTAATAATATATTGAACTCCTTTAAGAAGAGGCGGGGGCACATCATCATGAACTCCTTCAGGAAGATTTTCTCTTTTCGACACTATCATCCTACTACGTATTTGTAGGATCCTCTCTGTATTCATATTCAGTGGGAGTAAGGGATTACCTCTACTCTGTGTACTAGGCATACACCATTGTATATTCAACTAAGAACAAAAAAAAATGACCAAAAAACTAAAACAACTTCAATTCGTAACTCAACATTGTATTCCCCGGCAATAGCACCAAAATTTGGTGACATCCAAGCTATACCTCCTCTCAAAAGATGATACGATCGCTTCCAATTATAGTAACCCAACAAAGGTTGGGGTTGAATCCAAAGGGAATATGTGGATTCATGGCTCTTAGTTGTTGTAATCAGCGGGATAAACTGGAAAAGTAAATAGGGGATCTTTAGTAGCAGTGTCAAACTAGTAGCAAATAAGAACTTTGATTGTAATCAATCGTAAGTGAACACTAGGATTGTGTTCCCCCTGGCTTCTCAAATCTATAGGCTTATCATGCTTGGTTGATCTAATCTGGTAACTTGCATGAAGAATCGATAAGTTATGTACCTTCTACAGTCTTTTGAATGAGTAGAAGGATTTCACCATTTACCTTTTGAGTCTCAGAATGTCGCCTTACTAACCCTTATCATGATCCCAGTTAACTATTACCTTTTGATAATTATTAGATGAAACCTAACCATCTTACTAAGATAAAACTTAGAAGCATGGATCGACAGTTAAAAACTAAATTACTGTTGTCTTTATCTTTTCCTAGTCACTACTCCTCTTTTGGAGTAAGTATCAATAATATAGGTGGGATCCTAATGTGTGCACCTGTTAATAAAACTATTATAATAAAGATAAAGCAATACATGCATAGGTATCAGTTCAGAACAATAATACCACTTCTCCTACTTCGTTAATCTGCTAGGGTTTCCACAACCCTAGCTATGGTTTCTAGCCACTCATGCTTTCGAAGAAATCAACAACATTCATGATTGAAACCATAGATGAAATCACAATAATAAGAAATATAAAAACCCACAACTATAATAGAATTAATCAACTGAAGGTAATACAAGAGAATCCCAAGATCAAATCTAATTTTGGAATAAAAAATATGTTATGAATATCAAAAGTGTGTAATTCCTACTAGAAAACACATAAAGGTTATTTATAGTACATGAGTAAACCCTATAACGAAATCCCAAACGAAATAGGAGAAAACAGGTTCGGTGGCCCCTTATGGTCTGCACTTTCTCCCTGACCTTGGGCGCAGGTAGCACTTGCGGTCTGTAGGGAGGGAACAATTACCGAGCATAAGTACCAGAAACATAATTTTCCTGCAAGTCAACTCTCAGGATTTTGGACTTCTGTCACTTGCTTTGCCCACATGCAGTCCACATGTTGATTTAATAAGTGTTGGGAGTCATCTTTTCAGCTTTTCTTCAAGTCCTGAACATGCTTTGACCACGGACAAGCCAGAAGCCCGAACAATCATAATTTCTCAAATAACTAGCCAAAAACACCTTTTTCATATTTTTCATAAACTTAGCCTCCAAAATATGATTTCCTACAAAACATACCCAAAACACATCATATCTAACAAAACAACCTCAGAAACTTGCATGTTTTCCTCATTTTAAGCGTCAAAAGTGCTATATTTCTATGACACATCAACATGCCCCCACGATAGCCAAAAAATCCAATAGAAATAGTCTAAGAGACAAATTGAACAAGACTTTAAAATGATATCCCTTTCGGAGAATGGAGCTCACGACATGAAAGTTGACAACTAACAACCCAAAAATCCTATCTCTATGCAGGAGAAGTAGAAATGTCTCTGGTTCCTGCATTGCATGGGGATACATCGTCCGAAGATGGTTAGTTGGGTGAGTGCTAGCATGTAACTTAGGGAAGGGATAATATAATTGCACGTCAAAACCATAGTAAAATACACATGCACACATTGTACATACATATATATAACATACTTGGATAGGAAACAAGGCTTAACATGAACTTTAAAATATTATCCTGGACTGTGTAGCTTAACCATCATAAAAGACACCCACGATCTATATGGGATCAGTTCTCCCTGCTGAAAGGGCCTAGTGCATGTTAGCCACATGAATCGGAGAATAATTATATGTGCATACCACCAAGGAAGACTCTAACACCTGTTCATATATCAAGGTTGACTCAAACACTCGGTCATTAAGACAGAGTGACTCGAACACCCAACCATTTAGACTCCTACTCCAGCAAATGTAGTTTCCAACATCAGTCTCTCGGGACCACCACTTTCACGGCCTAGCTACACAACCCCCTTTAAGCCCAATTAAAATATTTATGAATTCTCACTCATTGAACCATGATACACATTAGGCACACACTATTGGTATCGCCATACCAACTGTGTTTGAAAGCATATAATTATGTAGTTATAATATCATTAACTTGGGGAAATGCCTCGACCCCCTTTGTTCACTAAGTCAAATTTGGTTCTTTATACTTTTATGTTATGAACTAGTTCCCAAGGTATTTTCAATGTGCATGTTCTCATGTTCAAAACAAGTTTCACAAGATTGGGTTGAAGTCATCATCAATTCAATTATCAAAATCCACATAATTGGGGGAATCCATAACCCCCTAGTTTATTCACCATGCCCATGCACCCCACACATTTAAAACCATCAATAAAGCATGAACAATTTCATATAAACCATGGGAACATTATGCAAGAAAATAACCATTCAAAACCCTCAACCCACATACCGAATCCAACATTCAAAACCACTTGAATAATAATTTAGAACACATGCTTTAAAAAATAAGATTTAGGGAAGAGTAACATTCCTGAGATATCAAGAATTATGAAGAGAAATTAACCCTTGGTAGTTCTATTTGCCAATTTCTTAGAAACCCTAATATTCTTGACCTAGTATTTAAGAGAGAAGAGAGTGTGTATTTAATTGTTAAAAGATGGGAATAACCCCTTTTGTTGTTTTATAGACATAGGGTCTAAGTGGGGGAAAGAGGGAAATGTACAAAGTGCCCTTAATTAAAAGCTGAAAATTAGCTGCCAGTGATGACGGGTCACCCTACGACTCATGAGAAACACATTACGACTCTTTACCACGAGTCATAGTCTAGACAGTAGCATAAGGCACCCACACTAGTCTGACTACGATTCGTACCCTATAACTCATACTCCGACCTTACAACTTGTGAGGTTCAATCATAGACATATCAAAAATAAGGGATCATTTGGATACGGAAGGTACCCTACAACTCGTTATGTCCTAGTCGTACTCAAGTCAGAGAATTCTGGGTAACACGTTTATCACCCTATGATTTGAGGTCCTAAGACCCGTAAGGACACTTTATGACTCGTAAGGTGAGTCATAGGTTGGTCAGTAAATTCACAATCAAGGAATTTTTCCAAGGATCAAAATTCGAGGTCTTACACATACTAGGCAAATCCGTGAGGAAGACATTCACGAACCACATGAACAGAATCCAAGGAAGAAGGTGAAGCAACACTAGTATCATGAATATGATCCAAATAAGACAAACATCCCCTCTCAACCAAATGACAAGCATGTAGGAAAGATATAAGCCTCTTGGGACCCAAATAAAGCACACCCTTCCAAGCTACCCTTGGCAGATCCGGTGAAGCTAACATCACAGCCTTAGCATAACAATCTAGGACATCATGATAAGGAGATAACCAGTCAATAACAAAAATGACATCAAAATCTACCATATCTAATACGATCAGATTACCTAGGTCTCATACCCAATAAAAGTCACAACACAAGATCGGTACACCTAATCCACCACTAAAGAGTCTCCTACGGGGGTAGATACACTAATAGGCATATCAAGAGGATTATAAATAGAATTATAACCCAAAGCAAAGTATGAAGACACATAGAAAAAAGTCGACCCCAGATCAAATAACACAAATATAGATCTAAAATAAATAAGGATGACACTTGTAATGAAGGCATCAGAGGAATCTTCCTCTGGCCTGGCCGGTATAGCAAGCACTGACCACGTCCACCACCTGGTTGAGTAACCCTACGACCACCATCACAGGCACCACTACCTTTACCTCTTGCACCTTTATTAGAAACACTACCTCTCACAATCGATATAGGAGTAGCTCTAAAAACATGATGGAGATAGACCTTGGCCACATGGCCCATCTTATCACACACATAGCAAACCTTGTAGCCCGACTTAAAGGAAAAAGGTACGACTAAACTAGAATGACCAGCTAAAGTTTCCAAACTAGAAGACCTACTACTTGAACTCTGCAAGGTTTCCTGCACTGGTCTACCATGATACCTGCAAAATTCTCTAGAATCTCTACCTCAAAAGATATGACCCATAAACTCACCCAAATAGTGCACCTTCTTGGAACCTCCCTAAGATGTTCGAAGAATGGACTAAGTCATCTTAGCATAATCCATAATACTTTGAAATGATGCTCCATACACTACTATCTGAGTTTTAGCAAGCTGAAGAGAAATATCTAACCCCTTCATGAACTTCTAAATCTTTTCAGACTCGGTGGTAATACTGGCATAAGAATATCTAGACAAGCCATAGAATTATGCCTCATACTATGCAAGAGTAATGGATCCCTATTCCAAATAATCAAATTTATCTCTTATATGATCTCTCAAATTTAAAGACACAAATTTATCCAATGGCCTCTATAAATTGATTTTAAGTCATCTTTGGTGAGCCAAGAGGTCGGTAACCAATAAGCAACCTCCATCAATCTCTGGATGCATCTCTCAATCTGTAAGTAGTATAAGCGACCCCATCGACTCAAGCAAACCAAGGTTATGCAACTTCTCCCTATGATCCATCAAGAACTTATAAGTATCATTGCCTATAACACCACTGAATCTAAAAGGACCCAAATGAGTGAATCTCTCAAACCTCTTCTTATCCTCAAAAGACATAGCTACACTCACTATAATAAAAGGCATCATAAATTTGGATTCCTATGAAACCATCTGAGGAGGCATAATAAAAAAGATTGAACTCCAATCTCAAAACACCATACTTAGGTACATGCACTGAAGAAGCAACCGCACTCAAAATCTATAGAATACCATAAGAAGATGTCGGCACAATAGGAGGATCCATACTCGAAACTAGAGGAATACCATAAGAAGACTCTAGCACAGACGTGGGTATAATACTTAGATCTAGTGGAACACTAGGTGCACTCAAAGGAGCACCCTCCAACCAGGTTAGCAAGCAAACTAGTAACCCATCTAAGACTAGGGTAGAAGAACTCAGTGGAACTAGAATAGGACCCATATCTCTAACATGCTCATGACAGGCTCAGGGAAGAGTCCCCTAGTGTTATCTCTGAATGGGGCAGATCCTTATTCCCATCCTCCACATTGAGCCCGACCACGAATAGCCACTCGCCCTCTAGACTTAGTACTCTCCTTAGATAAAGGATCAAAATCTCTAGCCTCACTGGATCTAGTCCTTACCATCTGCGCAAAAAGAGTGAAATATGACTTAGAACACAAGGTATGAAACATCCACATAATATAGGATGAAATAAAGAAAGTTTTCCTAAGGATATCTTACAGCCTCTCAAATATAGATATGGACTTCTACATACAAATCCCCAAGACTCAATTAGATACCCCATTCTTACACTATTGATACCAATGAAAACCTAGCTCTGATACTAATTTGTTAGGACCCAAAATACCAAGGGTCATGATGGTACTTGTCACAGCAAGCCTTGACAAGTTAGCCCATCACCCAAACTGATATAAAATAAAAAATTATTACCAAACCAAGTTAAGACCCCTAGAACGGAGCTGGACCACATATATATAGTAAAAGTATAAATAAAATTAAGATACCAACTGATTCCCAAAACCTGGTGTTATAGTGTATGAACTAATTAGCACAACTCGAGGTAAAAAAATACATAAGATATCCAAACAGGAGCAAAACTTTGTTTCTAAATACAAGTAAGACATAGTGTAGATAAGAAAAGGTAGAAGTCAACTCCGTATATATAGATTAACCGCTACCTCGAATGAGATCCAAGTATCACCTAAATTAACTATCTATGTAGTGCACTCATACCTAGATCCGCACCGAAAGGGCGTAGCAGGGATGAGTACGGTTCATTTGTACTCTATAAGATCATAGGTTGACTGAATAAAGAAGAAAATAAAGAATATAAACACAAACTTAGGGCACATCACCTGCAATCAGAAAATGTCCCAAATGGTATTCCACATCGTCTCTACTATCAGTTCTACTATAAGCACATAAAATAAATATGGGTAGGGAAAGAAGTACCAATGATCACATATATCAAATACAAGTATAGGAAGATAAAACAAATGGATAGATATCAAGTCAAAAACATAAATACAATCACAACATAAGTGCACTATATGAAGTGTATTAAAGATGACGACGACGACGATGTTGATGATGATGTGATGTACGAGTTTGTAGCACAACATCCGTATACACCTATAGAGCTAAATCTTCTCGACATAAGATCCATGAGGGTTTCATCAACCCGTATACAACCAATATCCATATCTCTTCTCTGAAACATACATCAGTAGAGGGTTTTTAAGATGTCATTATTTCTATTACAAAAAGCTAGTATTTCTAGTATTTTCACACTGGTACCAATGTTTCATGAATGAATATGATATAAGGATTTAATTCTCACAATCAATCAAAATGAGAATATCTAAAATCCAACCAATATACCAATCATGTGAGCTAAAAATCCACTCAAATCAACCAACTATCCATGATCCAAAAATAATCCAGAAAATAATCTAGTGAAACATGCAAGAAAGTGTCATTGATACCATATAAATCCCAAAATATACACTTTTTCCACCAAAAGAGTGCACCAAACCTACATATATCAATACTAGGCCATCAACATCAAATAAGACCCCACACAGTCATACATAATAAATAATGTCTAAAAATTATCAAATATTATCCACATAGGCCCCTACACGGGCACTCAAATCACCTAAAGACATTTTCCATGATGGAACCACATACCCATAGCATGTTTTACATTATTATTAACTACCCAACTTAGTTTAAAGAATGCTAAGTCATAACCTACCTCAAAAGCTAAAACTCGATCCCAAAAGCCTTTAATCTGGAGCTTTCCCCTAACGAATAGACCTAGAATAACTAAAACATACAATTACAAAATCTATGCATCAAAAAAAAAGAATGATACCCATATTGTCCACTTTTGAATCGGGGTCAAAATGGACCCCCAAAATAGGTTTTCAAAAAAGTAAGGTAAAACTGGAATTTTTGTCCAAAAATATATTTTTCATAATTAAAGAAACTCATATAAGAAAACCCAAGCAAAAATGGATTCAACTTGGGGTTTAAATTAAAGAATACAATTATTAGGCCTTTCGAGCCCAAATTCCACTTTTAAATTCGTATTTAAACAAGATTTAAATGATAAAATAAAGGAAAATTGTTGAAATAAGAATTTTGAATCTTATAAATGGAAGAAAATTTTCAAACACTAAACCCCAAGCTCCAAGTCTCAAAATGATGAAAAATCGCAAAAAAAAATATTTAAATCTACCCAGGTGCTGCTAAAGTTGGAACTGGGTTGCTTTAGCGGTAGGCGCTAAAGTACCCAGGTGATGCTAAAGTGATACTCTTCCAGGGTGACAATCTGCTAAAGCGGACCTTGGGCCACTTCAGCGGTAGGCATTAAAGCACCTAAGTTACCAATGTAGCAGTACCTGCTAGGCGACCAGGGCCGCTTTAGCTCCAAGGAGATGCTAAAGCGCCCTCTGCTAAAGTGCCTAAAGGCCGCTTTAGTGGTCATACCAACAATTATGCACCAGCTACAGACTTGTAGGATTCCAAGTCTTTGCGAACCCCTCGAGATTCATCTGGAATCCCGAAAATACAAATGGACTATGCTATCTTATCAAATTCGATGCTCTGAACTCAATAGAAATATCAAATTTTTAAAATATGTCGGTTTCATTGAGTTGACACCCGAAATCTAATTTTATAATTTTTTAAACGGAGGATCAAAATGAG
The DNA here is from genome assembly GCA_030864215.1 of Capsicum pubescens. Classification (NCBI taxonomy): domain Eukaryota; kingdom Viridiplantae; phylum Streptophyta; class Magnoliopsida; order Solanales; family Solanaceae; genus Capsicum; species Capsicum pubescens. The sequence goes on along the minus strand of CM061549.1, from coordinate 72,822,492 downwards.
ATACAAAAGCCATAGAACTACACCTACTATGTTACCAACCTAAAATCGATGTTTCCATCCGATGCACAGATCAAACGATGTTTATCGAAGTCTACTAGAAAGCGTTTAAGACAACCAAAAATCACAATCCCGTATAAATCACAGTGAGATGCATTGGGAACCGCTAAACATCCCCACACTCCAAAAATACCACAATGCAACTATGGAGAGGTGTAAAATGGTCAATTCACACAAAATCACATACTTCACACAAAACACCAAAATTAGGTCATTACACCATGAGATCTTTCCTTTATCTGATAGTCCTTTTTTTTGGACATTATGCAATTTCTTTTAGTTTTAGGGTTGCATCCACTACTTGAAAATCTTAGATATTTTTTTACGAACAACTTTTAAGTGAAAGGGATGGTGTTTTTGTTTAAGTATCAATGTTTCCCAAATAGTGTACTTTTGGCTTTGTCTTAGATTTGAATATTTATTGATGAATTAGTTCTAATTATCTCTTTTAAGTGTTGATTATGGGTTAGTTTTTGTGGTAGTTGGTTCTCTCACTGAGTGAGTAGTGTGGGTGCCACTCACAACAGGTTTGGGTTGTCATGGAAAATAATGAAATAAATAATAAATATCTTGGTATTACCAAGTATGTCTCAGGCCAGAAATATATTATGAAAAAATTACCAAATTTTTCTTTTGGACTATACTATGAAGAAATTAGTATAGTTGAAGCACACTCTATCTTAAATCAAAAGTTTACCGATGTAAATACTTTGGTGCTTTGTGCTTTGGTATGACCGAATAAGCCATCCTAGATCAATAATGATGAGATGAATTCAATTCAAATGGGAATCTATTAAAGAACTTGAAGATTCTTTCGAGTGATGAATTTCATGTGTTATTTGTTACCAAGTCAAATTCATAACTAAGTCATCGCCACTGAAAGTTGGCGCCTAATTCCTTCTTTTTCTAGAACGTATATATGGAGATATATGTAGACCTATTCACCCATTCAATGGGTCATTCAGGTACTTTATGGTCCTAATATATGCATATTTGAGATGGTCTTATGTGTGTCTCTTATCGTCTCGCATACTGACCTTTGCGAAATTATTGGCATAGATATACGATTAAGGATGCTATTCTCGAACTATCCGATTAAGGTTATTCAACTTGATAATGTTAGAGGATTTTACATCCCAGGCTTTTGATGATTACTGTTAGTCGATTGGGATACAGGTTGAACATCCTGTACCTTATGTTCATACTTGTTGACACCCAATTTTGACCCCCTAATATTTCTCCCAATGTTATTTCCTACAAAGTTTATTAGTTTTGGGTATTAATGTTTTACTTATTTTTTATAAATAATAAAGTGTCGCATTCATGATTTTAAGCATACAATTTATTTAAACATTTAATATATATATATATATATATAATTTAATAATTTAAATATAATATTTTACATAATTTTATTAATATTTATTAAATTATTTTCGCAAATATGCATACTTATACATTGCAAACACCTAGTGTATTGTTGTTGTTAAATTATTACACCTTTTGCAATTTGTAGTGATAATTTTATATATGCCTAATTTATTTCAAATTATTATTGACGTTGGTCTTTAAAATAAAATATTTCTTGTCATTAATTTTCTTTACATAATTTATTTATAATTAATTTGAGAATAACGATTATATTTATTTATTATTATTATATAGTTATTGTATTTATTAAAATAGCAATCCAGTTCAATTTAATTTTCATCTTATTTAACTTTTAGCCATTTTGTACCTAATTTGTGTCAATTTTGACCTAAATCAATTTCAATTTGATGCCAAATTGAAATTCCCAACTCAATGTTATTTAACTCAATTTTGACCCAATTTTAACCCATATCCGACCTAAATTTTTGAATTTTGATCTCAACTATTAGTTAAATTCAATCAAATTGTTCAGATTAAATCCCTATGTACTCTATTTTAATCAACTAACACCAAAAAATGAAATCCTAATCCTATTTCCTAAAAAATAGAATCCTTACCCTCTTTCTCCTCCCTCTCACCGAAGAATGCCATCATTGTCGCACCATTGTCACCGGCAAACTTCATTTCCAAATTCCCCTTCACCCAAAACCCTCTCCCGTCTTCTCCTTTCCTCGCTACCCTGGAAAAATAGAATCTATCGCTGCATCGATGGACTGCCGCCTCGCCTACTCCCACGCTAATTTCTTTACGCCAAAACAATACTTCAAGTTTTGTCAAATATTGCCAGAAAATGTTGAAGTTCATGATGGATTCTCAAAATCCATTCCAGGTTTGTTTCTCTATTTAAATTCATGTCAATTTACTATTATCATCTTCTTCTACACTTTTTATTTTAGATAGATTAATAGATTTGAAATAGAAGAAATTCTATTAAGTTTTTTTATGTGCTTTAGAAATATAGCACTTTCAACCCTTAAATGAGGAAAATATGCATGTTTTTGAGGTTATTTTGTTAGATATGATGCGTTTTGGGTATGTTTTGCAGGAAATCATGTTTTGGATGAAAAGTTCGTGAAAAGTTTGAAAAAAGTTGTTTTTGGCTACTTTTGGAGCAATTATGGATGTTCAGGACACTTTCCAGCTTGATCGCAATCAAAGCATGTTTGAGAATCGAAGAAGAGCTGAAAAGATGAATCCCGGTACTTACTAAGTCAATATGTGGACCTCAAGTAGGACCTACAGACTACAAGTAGGCAAAGAAAGTGCCAGAAGTACAAAATCCCGAGAGCTGAATTTCCAGGATTTTTTCATCCGCAACCTGTTCCCTGTACCTGCACCCAAGATCAGGATCGTGGGTACTACTTGAGCCCAGGGACAAAGCGCAGGTATAGCCACATGTGGCTAGTGACCCTGTTGTTTTCTATTTCATTCGGGCTTTGGTTTTAGGGTTTTCTCATGTACTATAAATACACGTTATGTGTTTTTTAGTAGGAGTTACACACTTTTGATACTCATAAATATATTTTAATTCCAATATTTGATTTTGGTCTTGGGATTCTCTTGTATTGACTTTAGTTGATTAATTATTTACAATTGTGGGTTTTATTACTTCTTATCATTGTAATTTCATCTATGCTTTTGATTAGAAATGTTATTGATTTCTTCATAAGCATGAGTGGCTAAAACCTATAGCTAGGGTTGTGGAAACCCTGGAAAATTGACAGAGTAGGGGAAGTGCTTTTGTTGTTCTGAACCGATACCTATGCATGCATTGCTTTATCTTTATTATAATAGTTTTATTAATGGGTATATACGTTAGGATCCCACCTAGATATTGTTGCTTATTCCAAAAAAAGAGTAGTGACAAGGAAAAGATAAAGACAACAGTAATTTGGAGTATAACTATTGATCCACACTTCTAGGTTCTATTTTAGTAAGATGGTTACATTTCATTTAATAAATAGAAACTCAAAGGGTAATAGTTAACTGGGATCAAGATAAGGGTTAGTAGGGCGATATCCCGAGACTCAAAAAGTAAAGGGTAAAATCCTTCTGCTTATCCAAAAGACTGTAGAAGGTACATAACTTATCGATTCTACATACAAAGTATCGGGTCGAGTAAACAAATCTCTATAAGCCTATGGAGTTGATAATCTAGGTGGAACCAATCCTAGCGTTCACCTACACCGATTACAACCAAAGTTAATATAGTTACTTGCTCGAGATTACTACACAAAAAAAAATTACTTTTCTTATTATGCCCGCCGACTGCAACTGCTGAGATCCACACTTCCACGTGTTCCCTTGGGATTTGACCCCAATTTTTGTTGGGTTATTGTATTTTGATGGAAATTGTATCATCATCTGAGAGAGGTGTTGTTTAGATATCATCAAAATTTTGTTGTCGTTGCCAGGGAACACGGTGTTGATTTGTTATTTAAAGTTGTTGCAATTTTTGGGTTTTTCTTTTTGATTTTGTTATTAGTTAGGCATACACCGTTATATGCCTAGAACATGGAGTAAAGGAAATCCCTTACTCCCAATGAATCCAAATCCAAAGAGGATCCTACAAACACCTGGTAGGATGTCTGAACAAAAAGTAGATGAACCTTCTGAAGGGATTCGTGATGTTGTATCTCTCCCTCCTCTCAAAGGAGTACATAATATTATTGATCGATAGAATGGTGAGTTGTTAGATCAATATGAAGCTAAAATGAGGGAAACGAAAGAAACTTAGCAGGTAGCTTGGGTGGCAGAGCTAGCTAAGCAGAGAGATACAACAGACCTCCGAGCAGCACTCGGTGGGAATAAGAACAGAGCTAAAGGTGCCCGAGTTCAACTAATCCCAACATATAAGTATGTGCATCTATATATAGATGATGAAGAAGACTTGGGATATGTTGAACCGGTAGAGACTGGAGCCATAGTTCCTCATTTTTTACCCCCAGGCATCAAGTTTAACATCACGAGCGCAATGATCAAACTTCTAAAACTAAAAAGTGTATTTGCAGGTCTACCTATAGATAATGCAAAATAGCACCTTGCCAATTTCATCAGGATCTGTAATTCGTATACTGTAATACCCCGTATTTCCTTAGCTTAAATTAACTCTCAGTCCATGAGTTATCCTGTATAAATTTTTTGAAATACTCAGTATTTTTCAGTTTAAAGCCTGTCAATGCGTAGGAAATTCAAATAGCTTTCAAATGATATAAAGTTCACCCAAATTCAATACCCGGGCGAAGAGTTATAGCCATTTTTGTAAAATAGTATGCCAATTGGCACTCCGGCGCATTATGGAGCCAGGCCAAATGGAATTTGGCAATTATCAGTGAAGTTCTGTGATACCACCACGTCACGCCACCAGCCACATTTATAATTGTCAATTTCTAGTTTTCCAATGCGATCCTGGCGCGTCGCACCAAGGGTGAAATTCAGAATCAAAGGGGCACCATGATTCCACCACGTCGTGCCAAGCCCCTGGTTCCTAATTGTCATTTTCAAGTGGCCCAGCGCTATAATGGCATGTCGCGCCAAGGGCCTAGTTTAAAAAATTTTGACGAAAATTAAAAGAGTCGTCCAGGGTTAAATTGGCCTTTTCCCATTATTTTATTACATCCAGATAAGGGATTTAATCCCTAAAAATGTTTTAAGTCATTCATATTCAACTTTTTCCTAAATCAAAAAGGCATTCTCTGCCAATTGATAAAACCCTAACTTCAAGAAACCAAGAGCAATCTCAAAGGATTCACCAAGAACTTCAAGAAACTCACCAAATTAAGGTATGTTAGGTGTTCATCTATGGGTTCCTTTCACTAGAGTCCACGAATCCATTTTCAAACTACATGATTGTTGAATTATGAACTTCCATGCTTGTATTGAATTGAATTCATGTTCATGTTATTGTTGGGTTTTAGTCCATGATTAAATTATAAGCTTTTATGAAATTAATCATTGTATGTGTTGAATAACATGATTTTCATTATAAACCCTTTAATTTGCAAGTTGATTTATGTAGCCATGATAACTACATGTATTGATTATCATATAACCTAAGCATTCTCCCAATGTGTTTGATATAATGCCTATGTGAATGAAATAGTGCCATTATAACACGATAACATGTATTGCCCATTCATGTACAAGTTAATGCATTACAAGTATTTGATGAAATGCCTCTATGGATGAATTATGATCAAGTGAAAACTGCTATGTTATTCAAGATTATATTATGCCTTTCTTTTATGCTATCGAGTCCTGGGGATATTTAATACCTAATAATTTAGTTGTGTACCTAGAGCCAGTGTCAGTTACAGAATAGTTTCAGTCATTTTCCAATCAGTAGAATCCAGTCAATTACAAAACTCAGTCAGTTATAGAACTCAGGAAAACTAAGTAAACTCAGTATCAGTCCAATCCAGTTCAGCATACTCAGTTTAATTTTTTTTTAGTTGGGAGTAGGATTAAACACCGAGTGAACCCAAGGATGGGGAATCACCTGCCAGTAGAGGGTGTGATCTCTAGAAGCAATCCTTAATTTCCATAACTACGTAGCCAGCATAGGTTGAGACATCAAACCTGCTAGTTGAGGATTGATGAGGTGTTTTAACCTGCCAGATGAGGGTTCCACCGTTCTCATTAGAGTACCTGGCAGATGAGGATAAATCTTCAGTGTTTTTACCCATGGCATGGTATTGACACCCTACCAACTGGGGTCACAGGTTGGACCCCAACTCATTTATCTTATTTGGGGCATGTCGGTTAGATGATTACCTCCCACAGTCTCAGTTTCAGTCTTCAGAATAGAACTTAGTTCAGTTCTATAGAATCAAGACTATCAGATACAGTCAATTAGTATCTATAACTCAGATATTAGTTACTCAGTATTAGAACTCAGGACTTAGCTTTAGACAAGCTCTGTCACAGTATTTATTTATATGCACTGTAGCGCATACTCAGTTTTTACAATAGTATCAGTTATCCATGTACTCTCATATTCAGTTACTCTATATCATTCAGTCAGTTACTATTTATGTATATAAACCATTGCATTCATCCTTACCTCATCTAACATACCAGTATATTCCACGTACTGACGCATACTCCTTATTTGCGCTATGATGTCTCATATCATAGGTTCGGACGATCAGGTTCCCGAGCGAGCATAGATAGATTTAGATTCAGCCAGCAGTAATAGATTAGCAGTGAGTCCTCATCATTCGAGGATATTTTTTTATTTTATTATTTCAGTAGACTCAGTATTTCAGTAGATAGAGTTAGTTGGGAATTGTCCCATCAACTCCACTTTCAGATAGTTTCAGATTAGAGGCTTTTCAGACTAGAGTTCAGACAGTATTTAGTTTTACAGATTGTTATTTCAGTTGATACACTTTATTTTTATTTATAAATTTTGAACCTTATTGCACTTCAACCTATTATTCCATATTTATTACATTATTATGTTTCAGTGCTCACAACAGATATCAGTAATGGGTTAGCTTATGCTCCTTCGGGGTCATAAGCACCGTGTAGCATCCGGGTTACAGAATCTGGGAATTACAAACTTAGTATCAGATCCTAAGGGTCAATAAAGTCCTAGGGAGTCTTAAATCTGCATCAAGTAGAGTCTTATACATGGGTGTGTAGAGCTCCACACTTATGGACAAGAGGCTATGAGCTGTTTTAGGAAATAGTTTCCCCTCTTCCAGTATTCATGTCATGTGAGTGAGCATGAGCTCAAGTTAAACTCTCATTTTAATTTGTTTCCTTATTTTCATTAACAGAATATGCCTCCCAAAGGGACTAATTAAAGATGAACCAAAATCAGACAGCACCTCAGCTCATTCAGGCAAATCCCCTAGATGAGTTTGTCCCCCATGCAGAGTTCAGACCTTCATTCACTACTCTAGCCAATTTAGTAGAACCCTAGAATAAATGACCAGCTACTATTCTGGCTAATCCAGTGGCCAATACTGCTGCAGCAAGGATTCAGGACTTCACCCGAATGAATCCTCCCCTATTCTCGAGATCTAAGTTAGAAGAGGATCCACAGGAGTTCCTCGATCAGGTTCAGAAAGTCATGGATATCATGGGAGTGACTTTTAGTGAGAGTACTGAGTTAGCTACTTATTAGCTACAAGATGTAGCTAATACGTGGTTTAAGCAGTGAAAGGTAGACAGGGGCACAGACGCAGAGCCCGTAGAGTGGGAAAAGTTTGCTACTATTTTCCTAGATAGATCCTTTCTCTTAGAGCTAAGAGAAGCCAAGGTGTTAGAGTTTATAAATCTCAGGAAGGGCAGTATAAGTGTGAAAGTGTATTCCCTCAAGTTTACTCAGTTATCCAGGTATGCTCCCCATGTAGTAGCAGACAGTAGGTCTAAAATGAGCAAGTTCATATCGGGTGTCAGAGAGAGTGGTTAAAGAGTGTAGAACTATGATGTTGATTAAGGATATGGACATATCCAGGCTCATGAGATAGAGGAGGATAAAAATAGAGAGAGAGAGAGAGAGGCAGAACAAGAGGGCTAGAATAGGTAGTTTTAATTTCAATCAGCATAAATCAGAGGGCGATAACTGTTCTCGATTTCATCCAAAATTTTCAGTTCCAGCTCCATCCTCAGCCAGTGCTCCAGTACCTAAGTTCAGAAATGGTAACAATGATAGGGCACCAGGCTCTAAATCTCAGGGTAGTGTCAACAGTTCTCAAACAAATCCTCTTTGTCAGACATGTGGCAGAAACCACAAGGGTGTCTGCAAAACTGGCAGTGATATTTGTTTTGGGTGTGGCAAGCCGAACCACATAGTCAGAGATTGTCCTCAGTCAGGTTCTCAGGGTCAGCATACTCGTTCTTTAGCTCAGTCCGGTCGCTCGAATCAGCAGGGTGCCGCTTCCAGTGCCACTAGTGGGCAATGCCCAAATAAGCTCTATGTACTTCAATCTAGACAAGACCAGGAAAGTTCTCCTGATGTGGTCACTGGTACATTACAAATCTTTTATTTACATATTTATGTCTTATTAGATCCAGGAGCTTCTCTATCTTTTGTAACTCCTTACGTAGCAGTCGACTTCAAAGTCAAACCAGAAGTCTTAATAGAACCATTCTCAATCTTTACCCTAGTGGGTCAATCTATCATAGACCAGTGGGTATACACGAACTGTCAGGTTATGATATCTCAGAAAGTCACCTCATCTGACTTAGTAGAATTGGAGATGACAGATTGTGACATTCTCGTCATGGATTGGATCCATTCATGATATGCCTCAATCGATTATAGAAATAGAGTTGTTCATTTTTAGTTTCCAAAATGAACCAATCCTTGTATGGAGGGGTATTACCACGGTGCTTAAGGGTCAGTTGATGTCATACCTTAGGGAGAGAAAAATAATATCCAAGGGATGTGTCTATCATCTTGTATGGGTCAAAGACTCTAGTTTAGAGACTCCCAGTCTTGAGTCATTTCCAGTAGTAAATGAATTCTCAGATGTGTTTCCCAAAGATCTTCCTACAATTTCTCCCGTTAGGGAAATAAACTTCAAAATAAACCTTCTTCCAGATACTCAGCCCATATCTATTCTACCATTAAATGGCACCAGCAAAACTCAGGGAGTTGAAAGAACAGTTGAAGGATCTCCTAGATAAGGGAGTCATCAAACCCAATATTTTCCCGTGAGGCACACCAGTCTTATTCGTGTATAGGTTACCATTAGTTGAACAAAGTCACAGTCAAGAATAAGTACCCACTTCCCAGAATTGATGAATTGTTCAACCAACTTCAGGGGGCTAGTTACTTTTCTAATATAGACCTATGATCAGGCTATTATCAGCTCAGAGTCAGAGAATGTGACATTTCAAAAATAGCTTTCAGAACTCGGTATGTTCAATTCGAGTTTCTAGTAATGTCCTTTGGTCTTACTAATACCCCAGCAGCTTTCATGGACTTAATGAACCGCGTGTTCAAGTAGTACTTAGACGTGTTTGTTATAGTCTTCATTGTTGACATTCTTATCTATTCTCATAGCGAGAATAATCACGTAGACCACCTCAGAATCGTACTTAAGACACTCAAAACTCATAGTTGTTCGCCAAATTCAGTATGTGCAAATTTTGGCTAAGGTCAATAGCATTCCTGGGTCATAATATTTCTGGTGATGGCATTAGAGTTGATCCTCAAAAGACTGAGGCGATGAGAAATTGAACTAGAACCATCTCTCCATCAGACATCTGGAGTTTCTTAGGTTTAGGTAGCTATTACCATTGGTTTGTTGAAGGGTTTTCATCTATTGCATCCCCCATGTCCATATTGACTCAGAAGAAAGTCCAGTTTCAGTGGTCATATTCTTGCGAGAAGAGTTTTCAGGAGTTAAAGACTCGACTCACCTCAGGCCCAATTTTAACTCTACCAGATAGTTCAGATGGGTTTGTTGTGTACTATGATGCATCAAGAGTAGGTTTGGGTTGTTTCCTCATATAGAAAGGTAAGGTCATAGCCTATGCCTCCATATAACTTAAGCCCTATGAGAAGAATTATTCGACTCATGATCTCAAGTTAGCAGCTGTAGTGTTAGCCTTAAAGATTTAGAGGCACTATTTGTATGGGGTGTATGTAGATGTGTTTACAGATCACAAGATCTTGCAGTATGTCTTTTCTAAGAAAGATTTAAATTTGCATCAGAGAAGGTGGTTGAATTATTGAAAGATTATGACATGAGTGTTCTTCATCATCCGTACAAAGCTAATGTAGTGGCTGATGCTCTCAGTAGACTGTCTATGTGTAGTGTTGCTCATATTGAGGACAGTAAGAAGAAGTTAATTCAGGAAGTTCATCAGCTTTCCCAACTAGGTTTCCGCTTAGTTGATTCAGCGGAAGGTAGTGTGTGGGTTCAGAACAGTTTCGAATCCTCTCTAGTTTTTGAGGTGAAGGAAAAGTAGGATAGAGATCCCAATCTTGTTAAGTTGAAAGAGCCAGTCAAATATCAGAAAGTATAGCTTTTCTCCCAAGGGGGAGATGGTGTGTTGCGTTGCCAGGGTCGTTTATGTGTGCCAGGTGTAGATGACTTGAGGCAATGAATTCTTGCAGAAGTACATGGTGCACGTTACTCGATTTATCCAGGGGCCACTAAGATATACCACAATTTGCAGGAGATCTATTGGTGGAGTGGGATGAAGAGAGATATTACAGAATTTGTACCTAAATACTCTACATATCAGTAAGTTAAGATTGAGCACCAGAAGCCTAGTGGGTCCATGCAGGAGTTCAGTATTCCTACATGGAAATAGGAAGAAGTGAACATAGACTTTATGATGGGTTTGCCTCGTACTCGTCATGATCATGATTCTATTTGGGTTATTATAGATAGGATGACCAAATCAACTCATTTATTGCTAGTTCATTCTTTTTATTCAGCCGAGGACTACGCCAAAGTCTATATCAGAGAGTTGGTTAGGTTATACGGAGTTCTAGTTTCCATTATCTCCGATAGAGGCACCCAATTTACCTCTCATTTTTGGAAAGCATTCCAAAAGGGTCTTGGTACCCAAGTTCACCTCACTGCAGCCTTCCACCCTCAGACAGATGGTCAAGAAGAAAGGACCATTCAGACTCTAGAAGATATGCTAAGAGCATGCGTTGTCGATTTTAAGGGTAGTTGGGATGACCACTTGCCTTTGATAGAGTTCACATATAATAACACCTATTATTCCAGTATCCAGCTATCAGTCCGCATATAAAAGTAGTAGGGACCAACCTAATGTTCGATGGCTTAGAGAAGGTTTAGTTAATCAGAGAAAGACTTAGGGTTGCCCAGAGCCGACATAAATTATATGCAGATATAAAGAGAAAGGATCTCGAGTTTGAGATTGGTGATTTTGTGTTCCTAAAAATCTCTCCCATGAAAGGAGTAATGAGGTTCGGCAAGAAGGGAAAGCTCAATCCCCGACATGTTGGTCCTTACAGAATTCTCAACCATTTTGGTAAGGTAGCTTATGAGCTTGAGTTGCCTTCATATCTAGCCTCAGTGCGTCCACTATTCCATGTCTCCTAGCTAAAAAATACATTGGTCACCCAACAGTCATAGTTCCTTTAGAGGATGTAAATATTTAGAATGATCTCTCTTTCGAAGAGGTTCCAGTCCAGATCCTCGATCATCAGATTAGCAGACTGGGGAACAAAAAAGTCCCCTTAGTCAATGTTCTTTGGGATAATCAATCCGTAGAGGGAGCTACTTGGGAAGAAAAAATAGATATACGGACCAAGTATCCTCACCTCTTCTCCGCAACCTCAGATCCAGCTTAAGGTAACAGTCTTCCTTAGTTTTACTCAATTCCATGTTTAGCTATAATTATAACTTGGTATCCATTACCGTTGCATATTCAGTCATGCATTCATGAATCAGTTTAGTCAAGTCCTCATGCATCATATATGCATGTTCAGTATGAAAACCCAGCTTGTCAGTAGCTTCAGTCATAAATTCCAAGCATCAAATATGCATGTTCAGTGTAAGAGCTCAGTTTGTCCGTAGTTCAGTCATGTAGTCATGCTCCAGTATGCATATTCTGTGAGTAAACTCAGTCTATCAATGTTTATCATCTTAATCAGTCTCATTCGAGGACGAATGTTCCCAAGGGAGAGATATTGTATTACCCCGTATTTCCTTAGCTTAAATTAACTCTTAGTCCATGACTTATCCTATATAAAATTTTTGAAATACTCGTTATTTTCAGTTTAGAACCTGCCAATGCGTAGGAAATTCAGTTAGCTTTCCAACGATATAAAGTTCGCCCAAATCCGATACCAGGGCGAAGAGTTATGGCCATTTCTGTAAAACAGTGTGCCAATTAGCACTCTAGCGCATCGCGAAGCCAGGCCAAATGGCATTTGGCAATTTCCAGTGAAGCTCCGTGATACCACTGTGTCGCACTACCAGACACATTTATAATTGTCAATTTGAAGTGTTCCAACGAGATCCTGGCGCGTCACGCCAAGGGTGAAATTCAGAATCAAAGGGGCAACGTGATTCCACCACATCGAACCAAGCCCCCAGTTCCCAATTGCCATTTTCTAGTGGCCCAGCGTGTTAATGGCACGTCGCGCCAAGGGACCAATTTGGAAAATTTTGACAAAAATTTAAAGAGTCATCCATGGTTAAATTGGCCTTTTCCCATTACTTTATTAGGTCCAGATATGGGATTTAATCCCTAAAAATATTTTAAGTCATTCATTATTCAACTTTTCCCCAAATCAAAAAGGCATTCTCTCTCAATTATCAAAACCCTAACTTCAAGAAACCAAGATCAATATCAAAGGATTCATCAAGAACTTTTAGAAACTCACCAAATTAAGGTATGTTAGGTGTTCATCTATGGGTTCCTTTCACCCATAGAGTCCACGAATCCATTTTAAAACTACATTATTGTTGAATTATGAACTTCCATGCTTGAATTGAATTGAATTCATGTTCATGATATTGTTGGGTTTTAGTCCATGATTAAATTATAAGATTTTATAAAATTAATCATTGTATGTGTTGAATTACAAGATTTTCATGATAAACCCTTCAATTTGCAAATTGATTTATGAAACCATGATAACTATATGTGTTAATTATCGTATAACCTAAGCATGCTCCCCATGTATTTGATAGAATGCCTATGTGAATGAAATAGTGCCATTATAACATGATAGTATGTATTCCCTATTCATGTACAAGTTAATGCATTACAAGTGTTTGATGAAATGCCTCTATGGATGAATTATTATCGAGTGAACACTGCTATGTTATTCAAGATTATGTTATGCCTTTTTTTATGCTATCGAGTCCTGGGGGTATTTAATACCCAACAATTTAGCTGTGTAACTAGAGCCAGTGTCATTTATAGAATAGTATCAGTCACATTCCAATCAGTAGAATCCAGTCAGTTACAGAACTCAGGAAAATTCAGTAAACTCAGTATCCGTCCAGTCCAGTTCAGTATACTCGGTTTAGTGTCTTTCAGTTGGGAGTAGGATTCAGCACTAAGTGAACCCAAGGATGTGGGATCACCTGCCAGTACAGGGTGTGATCTCTAGAAGCAATCCTTACATTCCAAAACTACGTAGCCAGCGTAGCTTGAGACATTAAACCTGCCAGTTGAGGGTTAATGAGGTATTTTAACCTGCCAGATGAGTGTTCCACCGCTCTCATTAGAGTACCTGTCCGATTAGGGTAACTCTTTAGTGTCTTTACCCATGGCATAGTACTGACACCCTTCCAACTGGGGTCATAGGTTGGACCCCAACTAAGTTATCTTATTTGGGGCATATCGGTTAGATGATTACCTTCCACAGTCTCAGTTTAAGTCTTCAGAATAGAACTCAGTTCCGTTTTACAGAATCAGGATTGTCAGATACAGTCAATTAGTATCAGTAACTCAGTTATCAGTAACTTCAGTTATCAATTACTCAGTATCGGAACTTAGGACTTAGCTTCAGAAAAGCTCAGTCACAGTATTTATTTACATGCATAGTAGCGCATACTCAATTTTTACAGCAGTATCAGTTATCCATATACTCTCATATTTTGTTACTCTATATTATTCAGTCAGTTATTGTTCATACATATGAACCCTTGCATTCAGCCTTACCTCATCTAGCATACCAGTATATTCCACGTACTAACGCATACTCTTTCTTTGCACTATGATGTCTCATATCATAGGTCCGGACGCTCAGGTTCTCGACTGACCATAGATAGATTTAGATTCATCCAACAGTAGTAGATTAGAAGTGATTCATCATCATTCGATGATATTATTTTATTTCATTATTTCAGTAGACTCAGTATTTCAGTAGATGGAGTTAGTTGGGGGATTGTCCCATAAACTCCACTTTTAGACAGTTTCAGATTAGAGGCTTTTCAGACAAGAGCTCAAACAATATTTAGCTTTACAGATTGTTATTTCAGTTGATACACTTTATCTTTATTTACAGATTTTGAACCTTATGGAACTTCATCCTATTATTCCGCATTTATTACAATATCATGTTTCAGTGCTTACAGCAGATATCAATCATAGGTTATCTTGTGGTCCTTTGGGGTCATAATCACTGTATAGCATCCGGGGTACAGACTCGGGGCGTTACATTTACAAACCCAGGGGTGAATCAGGAAGCACTCACACTGAGGTTGTTCCCCTTCTAACTTATAGGAGAAGAATCTTTATGGTTAGGGGAACCGCCAAAAGGCTCTATCACTACATAAAATTAGTTGCATAGGCAATTCTTAAACAGGTTCTTTCCTCAATCTAGGATTTGAAGCTTAAGGATGAGATCTACAATTTCAGGCAGATACAGTTAGAGTCTATGTATAAGGCATAGTTCAGGTTCAAGAAGAAGCTGAGCATGGTGCCAACCATCGGTTGTTAGGGACGAGCTTATTAGAGATATTCTACGAATACCTAACCATTAGCTCCATAGCCATGGCAGACACAATATAAGAGGAGCTTTTATGATACTACACTGGGAGACAATTTTGGAGATGTTAGATCAAATCTCTCCCACTAAACAAGAGTGGAAAATTTGGTAGGCTGAGAGGGGATCTAGTACTTATGTTATTGGTGCCTCCTGTGACCAAAAGGTAGCAGATGAAATAGTAGCACAAGATATTGCATTACTAAGAGCTGATCTTGGGGTACTAGAAAAATAGCATGTAGTAGCGACTTTTGAGAAGGTAAATGCAGTAGCAGTATAGGGATCAGCTTCCAAAGCTTACGAGTTAGAATTAGAATAGGAAGTGAATTATCTGGATCTTTAAATGGCTAGTTTCCAAGCCCAAGGGCAAGGAAACAAAGGTTAAAACTACTATGAAAAATATAGAGACCATAGAAAAGTGTGATGATGACTGGAAAAAGAGGGATAACTATAGAGAGAAGAGAGATAAGTACATTCCAGCTGGCAGACGAGATACAGAATACAAAATGAAATAGATGCTGGCTAAGCTGGTGAAGGGTCAGGAAAATTAAGAGATTAGCCTTAAATAGATTAAGTCCAACATTTCAAGATTAACCCAGAAGGTCGAGTCACATGCCAATTCTATCAAGCAGTTAGAGCACCTGTTCGGGTAGATGTCAGCAACTTTTAACCAAAGGCATCCAGGTACCCTTCTGAGAAACTTGATGTAAAATTTAAAAAATAATGGTCATGTACTTGCTATTACCACGAGGAGTGGTATCACTACATGGATCCCCCACGACTTGCTGCAGAAGCTGATAATAATAAGATATCTATTGTTGAGTCTGAGAAAGTAATACGTGATAAAGGTAAAGTTGCTAAAGATAAAGGTAAGGGTTCGGTTATTAAGCCAGAAATCAGACAAATTTTTAGACCTCCCCCACCTTTTCCTCAGAGATTGAGGAAAAATAAAGTGGAAGGTAAGTTCAAGAAGTTTATTGAGATGCTGAAAGAATTGAGCTTGAACATACCTCTTCTAGAGGCATTAGAGCAGATGCCTGGATATGCTAGGTTTATGAAACAGTTGGTGACAAAGAAGAAAGAAGCTACTTTTGAGGGTGCTGATGGTTTTCTCTACTGTAGTGCAGTCACGACTAGGTTTTTAGCACAGAAAAAAGGTGATCCCGAAGAATTCACTATACCATGCACTATAGGGTCATCCCAATTTACCAGAGCCTTGTGTGATTTACGGGCCAGCATTAATTTGATGTTGCTGGCCGTACTCAAGCAATTGGGCTTGAACCCTCTGAAACCAACTTTGATATGGCTATTGATGGTTGACCGCATAGTAAAGAAGCCTATGGAAATCTTTTTTGATATGATCGTGAGTGTAGATAACTTCATCTTTTTGGCTGAGTTCGTCGTCGTGGACTATGAGGTTGATACCAAGATGCCCATTATATTGGGAAGGCCATTTATAGCCACAGGTTGAGTTGTGGTTAACATGGAAAAAGATGAGATGAAATTTTGAGTCAACGATAAGGAGGCTACATTCAACATCAGAAAATCAATAAAGCAACCAACCAACATGAGGGCAGTGTTGGTAATTGATTGAATTGATGACCCTAGAGGATACTCATATGGGTATCTTGATGAATTCTGAGTAGTCAAGATACTCGTGTTGTGTCGTGACATTAAATCAAGCTCTGCATGAGAGGTAAATCATGGTCCTGTTGGTGAAGTTGGAGTAACCAACATAGCCACGACATGTCGCGATGTTAAATCAAGCGCTGAGTGGGAGGTAACCCACCTTTTTTAGTGTTTACATTTTTGTTGTTTTTCCTTTTTATAGGTTTTTAGCTCTTGGACTTACCGAGATGGAATACGGTTAACATTGCTACATTTATTGATTTCCAGGTAAGGGGGATATATGATCAACCCATCATAGTCAAAAGTCTCACACGATAAGTTGAGTAATAAGTTAAAAAGTTGAAATTTTGAGGATGAAAAATGGAAAGTTATAGACTTTGGCATCAAATTTTACTTTTGGGTCCTCAAACATACATTACGAGACATGCATACAGCCCCTGCTAGTCGCAGGTGCACCTACGCCCAAGGCCTGACCACAGCTGTACCTGTGCCCAAGGACTAACTGCAGGTAGTGGCAACAGGTGGAAGCCGCGAGTTGGTCCATTATGGGACCAATTTTTAATTCAAATTTAGGCCCATCAATACTTATAGATGAACTAAAATAGCACCCCCTCCCCCCACCCCCGCCTATATTTAAACAACCTTAACCTCATTCTAACTCATTCTAATCATCAAAACTTCACTTTTCTCCTTGAATTCAAACTTCCCTCTTAAAACACAAACGAACCCCACACTTGAGTAAAGGCTAAATTGACACTTGTTTGAGATACCAACTTGTCTCAACAAGATGAAAACAAGTTTAAGCTTCGGTTTTGCTTGAGTTCTTCATTATTCACTTTCAGTTCTTCATATAAGAGGTAAGTTCATAGGTTCCTAATGGTTATATATTGATCTATTTATTTTTTAAACAATTTGATATGTGTATTCCATTGCAAAATATATAGAAACTATTATGCTTGTATGTAGGAGCCTTGAAGTAGCCTAAAATCATAATGTAGGGCCTTATTTTGAAGTAAAATACAAAGTTAGACCCCAACCAGAAGTTGAACTTGAATGAATGAAGTAACACCATTAGTTGAGCATGTTTGTTTTCTTTAAAAGCTGTGATTTATGATAGGTTTGTAAACATTGGACTTGTTGGGATTTCAAATAGGTTATAGGGATGTGAAAATTTAGGAAAAATTTGAACTTTTTGAATTTTGAGTTTTTCTTCAACTTTTGCTATCCCACACTTTTAATGGAAACTAACAACTGGTTTTTAGGTACATATGGCATCTAAAGTTATGAAGAAGATAAAGGACACTACTTCGAAGAGACGGGCAAAATCTCCCAAGCCTAGTGGTTTAGTGGAGAAATATCTGAGGCAGCGGCATAGAGACACTATCGTTGAGGTGACATACAGAGTTACAAAAGGACAAACTCACCAGGCTGCTCAGACAGCTGTAGCCCGGCCTAAGATGAAGTTATCCAAGATGTCACCACCACACACTCCTCTACCTAACAATGAGGGGGAGGAGGAGGAGACAAAGTCTAAGTCTACTCTATAAGTTATTGCTCAGGACTCCCAGTCTGAGGAGGGGTACCAGGACTCATCTGAGGAGGTAAAATAGGTAGATCGATCAGCGGTGCCCTAGTATAACAAGATTATTGATACTAATGTACAGCAGATAGATGTACCTCAGTCTGAGGGGGTACAGAGCAGGATACCCACAATGAGTCTGTACAGCAGGGGCAAAGTCTTGCTCCGGCACATGCCCCAGATGCACCTCCTGAGGAGGGACATCTGAGGTGGTGTATGTAAGGGATGAACGAGATATATACTATTGATAGTATTATTTAGGAGGCAGGCAGGCCTATGATCTATATTTATAAGGAGCATCAAATTGACCTATCATGGCTAGATCGAGCACCACAGTTATGGGCGGCATTTGATAGATATCAACTAGAGTAGATGACTAGGCTACTCGATTCCTACATACTGGCTATGGTACAAGAATTTTATTCATCTTACAGAGCTACAGTAGTCCTTCCTATGCACAGACATCCAGGTCTGGTGAGATTTACTAGGCAACCACAGCTTGAGCACACGCTGGTTAGATGGGCCAGGTTGATAATTCGACAGAGACTATCTGTAGAGTTATCTTTGGCCTAGATTATATTACTCTTGCATCTACAGCTGAGTGTGATCACAGACTAAGGGCAATACGTGATCGACATATCATATGAGAGGCTGAGTACCGATTGGAGTGGGTTGAGATGGCTAAGTGGATAGCTAGTTATATTTCATCTTTGGGTGATGCGACCCCAAGGATTGAGAGGCATGCTATGATCAAAAAGGTCCTATTGACATTTGAGGCCAAGTTTTAGTGGTTGATTTAGATACAGACTGATACCCACTACTTCAGATAATATGTTGATGTAGTAAGGAGATGCACTAGTTACTTGTATAATGGTTGGTTATGTTGTTGAATTTTTTGCCATCCTCAGGTATGAGTTATATGACAAATCATTTGGGGAGTTGACTAATCTGTTATTCTCTCACATGATTCAGAGGTTGTGCGATGAGGCTGATGTGCCTAAGTACCGGGTGTAAACGAGCAGGTACTTATGATGGCAACTATGTATACTAGGACTATGAACGATATGGCATGTCTAGGATCTTCTAGGAGATCAAAATAGTAGGCCATAATACCACGATCCCAGAATAAGGGCCCATCAGTTTCCACAGAGCCTGATGAGGCACATCGAGAGGATGTGGGTCTTAGTATTGATATGGAGATAGAGGAGAAGAGAGATGATCCAGACTCTAGTACGCAGGGTGAGGGGACACCAACTATTTCTTTTTTAGCCTTGGCTTCGACCTTAGAGCCAGTGGGTGTACCTTTAGAACCTACTCACCTATCCACTACAGCTCCTACTTTAGGTATGATCACTATATCTAGTGAGTTTTTATAGATCTTAGTGGACAGCCAGAGGGACATAGATGCTTGAGTAAGAGTTATTGAGACTTAGATGACTACCCTCTATGAGAAGATAATATTAGGGGTTAGGACTAGATTTAAGCAAGCACAATCCCAATGGGAGGTTACCCTGAGTATTGCACTGTCTGAGCTACATGTCGATTTTTATATAGGGCTCGATGAGTTTGAGAGATAGGTTATAACCCTATATACAAAGATAGATATATAAAATCTAACCCTGATGAGGAAGGAGTTTGATAAATTACGAGCAGAGGTATTCTCTCTCATAAAGAGCTGTGTTGCAGCCACTCTCTAGTTATACCCCAGGTGGTCCAGATATCACCTACGTGTGTACTAAGATAGTTTGACTTCCTTTCAGAGGGTGATAAGGATGTTTCAGTAGTTAGGTCCAAGAGAGGTCATATAGATAACTTGCAGGACCCTAATTTGTCGTATGACCAGGCCGTTAGAAAGGTTGGGCATGATTTGATGGAGTCTGCATTCATCGATAGGTAAAGGTGTACATCTATAGTAGCGGGTTCATTATCCAGTAATGCACCGCCACCACCATTGCCTCTGTCAGTGGATATGCCCCCATCAAGAGATTCTCATGATTTTGGCGCCTAGTGTGTTCCAGTTATGTTCTCACTTCCCTTGATTTTATTTTAGAGCATTGACGATAGTGCACAATTTTTAGTTGGGGGTGGACATACCATGCCACCGCAGGTTTTTATTGTCGTGATTCTTTTTCTGTCGGTTGTGGTATGGTTGTAGAACTAGCATGTCTAGGATAATTTTGTGACGTATTGTGTTTTATTTTGTATTATGTTTTTTTATGTAATTAGGAGATTTTTTAAATATTTAGGGTAGTAGTCATATTTTGATTGATTTTTTATACCCCTCCAAAAATTTGTGTTTTAGAACTGTGTGAATGTATATATGTGTGAACATTGTGGATCTTGTTATGACATTAGAATTAGGGACATGACAATCACTTGCTAACAATTATATGAACCGGATAAGTAGTAGCTGGTAATATTGACTATGTGCTATGTGTGTGTGAAATATTACCTAGTTCCCTTTGTGTGTTGAATTCATAACATGCTTGGTTAGTTTTGCCTAGGTTAAAGAATAGTTAGTTAGGAAAGTATCATAGGTCATTTTTTATTTTAGTCCACTTTTAGCCTAAATGACCTTCCTTTTGTGAATTATATCCCTTGATCCCTGTTTTGAGCCTTGTAGCCTATTTTTCTTGCTTCACCATTCACCTTCCCATTTATATTTATAATGAACATGTTTTGGCTCTGGTCCTCCTTAGATATTGTGCACCTCAACTCAGGCAAAATACCTAAGTTGAGGTTGGCTATCATAGGGGTGTATAGTGTAAAATGGATATGAAGAAGGGTAAAATAAGAGAAAAAATTTAGTAGGCCTGGATGTGGTAGAAAAATAAAAAGAAGAAGAAAACAAGAATTGTAAAAAATGAGAAAAAGAAAAAAATAAAAGACCACACCCAACCTGAATATGCAATAAAGAATAAAAGGGAGAAATAAGGGTGGAATAAAAAAAAATTGGCTAGCAAGTGAGAACCCACGGTTAGTGGAGTGTCAAGGAGGCTTAGTCACTTGATATATCCATGTGTACCATACTAGCCCCCAAGCCTACATTACAATTCTAGAAAAGTCCTATAGTGATCCTAATTTGACTATCTGAATGCTAAGGTAAAGAAAATAAAGGCACCCCTATAATATTTGACAGACATTGATTGGAACTTCTTTTCTGAGTTTGAGTGTCTCTTGATCGTCCCTGCATTGACATGAATTATTTTATATGAGTGAGTGGGACATTCTTGTTGTGAGGGTACTTAAGTCATATTGCAAGATATTTGCTTGTTTTGGGTAGTGTAACTTGTATATATGAGTGGTTGTCTATTGTTAATGTAATTGTCATAAATTAAACCCATTGAGTCACATTGTTTTTCTTCATGTTCATGCACAGTTGGTTTTGAAAAATAAGATAGAGAGGGTGTTGTGTTCTAAGTTTTAAGTGTTGACTGACTGCCTTGAATAGCTTAGATTCTCCTAGTTAAGCATCGTTTTTGTTTTTGTTTTTGTTGTGTTTTGTTTCCTAAGGACATAAAAACATTCTAAGTTGAGGGTGTTGATGTGCTATAGAAATGTGGCACTTTCGATGCTTAAAACGAGGAAAATATGCAGGTTTCTGAGGTTATTTTGTTAGATATGACTCAATTTGGGTATGTTTTGCAGGAAATCACATTTTGGATGAAAAGTTCATGAAAAAGGTGAAAAATATGTTTTAGGCTACTTTTGGAGCAATTATGGATGTTCGGGACACTTTCCGGCTTGATCGCGATCAAAGCATGTTCGAGAATCGAAGAAGAGCTAAAACGATGACTTTCGGTACTTACTAAGTTAACATGTGGACTGCAAGTAGGACCTGGGGATGATTGGTAGGCAAAGACAGTGCCAGAAGTCCAAAATCCCGAGAGCTGAACTTGCAGGATTTTTTCATCCACAACCCGCATACTATACCTGTGCCCAGGTGTAAGACCCTGTAAGATCCTAGCTCATTTCAGCTTACTATTGCAAGTTAAAAAAGGGTCCAAACTTAGAGAATTTCACTAAGTGTTAAGATTTAGTCACTTCCAAAGCCCATTACACTTTGATGATCCTATTTTTGACCTTCCCAACCTTGGAACGTTAATTTCTAAGTTTCTTCATGATTGGGGTTGTCGATAGTTTATCCCGAGTGAGTTTTGAATTTTTTAGACAATGTTTGAGACTTGTTTGGATAATCAAAATAGCTAGGCTATGCGATATGGACGCGGTGCATCATGTATCACATCGATGGGAAAAAATACAGTGCAACGCCTATCGCATTGATAGAGCAACATAACACGTCATATTTTGTGTCAGGCAATCCGACTTAGTTTAATGAGTTTGGGTCCTTAAGGGGTAATTGAGTCATTTCCCTCACCCTATCCCAGCCATAACATGGGATTTAGGTTCCCAAAAGGCAAAAATTGATCATTCTTTCACAAATTCTCTCAAAAAGAAGTAATCCTCTCAAGA
Organism: Capsicum pubescens; assembly: GCA_030864215.1. Taxonomy (NCBI): domain Eukaryota; kingdom Viridiplantae; phylum Streptophyta; class Magnoliopsida; order Solanales; family Solanaceae; genus Capsicum; species Capsicum pubescens. The sequence goes on along the minus strand of CM061549.1, from coordinate 72,799,876 downwards.
ACAAACCCTAGCCTCTTCCAAATTCAAGCTCAAGCTTTAAGAAATCACCAAGAACTTTTGCTAATTCCTCAATTAAGGTATGTTAGATGTTTATCCATAGACCCTTTTCACCCATGGAGTCTAAGAACCTATTTTGATGTTTTAATTCATGAACTTACATATTTACAAAGAGTTATCTTCATGAAGCTTTTATGAATTTCAATTATAAATGATGTTTACATATGTTTTTTTGTTGAAAGTAGCCCCTACACATTTGAATAAGGGAAATTCCATGTTAAATCCCCAATTTATGGTTTTAGTGTTATAATTATGTTATTCCCATATGTTTTAATTATTCCCATGCTTAAGCCATGAATTTCAAGTGTTTGATGAAATGCCTAAATAGTATGGGTTCTTGAACAAGGACTATTTATTATGTTTTTTGAAGCTTCAGTATGTTCCTATTATTATTGTTATTGAGTCCTAGGGGTTATGAATACCCAAAAACTTAGTTGTTTACTTAGTCTTAGTATTTTTAGAATGGTTTTAGATATGTAGGGGCACTATCAGTCAGTCAGTTATCATATCTGGTTAAACTTAGCTCAGTTTAGAAATCAGTGTCTTTTAGTTGGGAGTAAAGCTTAGCACCGAATGAGCGTAGGGATGGCATCTCCCCTATTAGTAGGTATGAGACGTTAGTAGTAGTCCCTAGGTAGCATACCTACGATGCCACCATAGACTTTTAGGGGTCCCCCGTCAGTTAGGCATGACACTCTCATCCTTCGGGACATTAGATTAGTAGATTCACACAGCCAATATTATTACTTATAGAACAGTACTGACACCCTTCTAATTGGGGTTACAGGTTGGCCCCTGATAGTACATTGGGGCATGTCGGTTATATCTAGCTCCCATAGTCTCAGTCCAGTCTTAGTTCAAAAGTCAGTTCAAGTTTGCTTGACCATAGCATATAGTTATTAGTTATTCAGATATCAAATTTTAGTATTTTGGTTTATAGAATACTTCAGTATCATGTTGTATGCTTGGCCATGCATTTCTCAGGTTTTACTATTTTCATGCATACTATGCATCAGTTATTTCATGCTATTCATTTACAATTATTATTCATGCACATGAGCCCATGTATATTAGCCTAACCCCATCTAGCATACCAGTACATTCAAAGTACTGACCGCATACTCGTTTCTTACGCTATGATATATCATATCATAGGTTCGAACGCTCAGGTTCCCAACTGCATTTAGATATTCCAATGCATCAGTAGAAGCAACAGTGGTGAACCCCTATAATTTTAGGACTGATTATGTTATTTTAGTATTTCAGTTCAGTAGTCAGTTGGAGTTAGTTTCGGGCCTGTCATATCAACTCTTATTCAGTCAGTTTTAGAGGCTTTTGGACACTTCAGACAGTCAGTCATTTTTCCATTACTTTTATCAGTTTTCAGACAGTTATTTTTCGACAGTTATTTTCAGACTTATGATTCTGAAATGTTTTAGTATCTAAAACCTTAGGGCATATTCAGTTATTCCACATATGTGTATTTTATTAGTATTATCCAAGGCTCACAGCAGGTACCAGCTCATGGGTTAGCTTGTGGTCACTTGTGACCATAAGCACCGTGTGGCATCCAGGTTGTACTCCCAAGGCGTTACAAACTTGGTATTAGAGCCTAAGGTTTTACAGTGTCCTAGGGAGTTTGAAAGTCACATTGAGTAGAGTCTTGTGCATGGGAGTGAAGTACGCCACACTTATAGGCGAGAGGTTACGAGATGTTTTAGGAAAAGTTTTCCTTCTTTCAGTATTTATGTCATGCAATTGAGCATAAGCTCAATTTAAACTGTCTTTCTAATTCAATCTTCCTCTCATTTACAGAATATGCCTCCCTAGAAACAATAATATGAGGATAAATAGAAACCAGCCTGCACCTCCATATATTCAGGAAGATCCCCTGAATGAGAATATCTCTAATGCCGAATTCAGAGCTGCATTCACTACTTTAGCTCACTCAGTGGCATCTCAGAATAATCAGCAGGTTGTTACCCCATCCATTACAGTGGCTAATACCACCGCAACTAGGATTTGGGACTTCACCCGAATAAATCCTCCTTTGTTTACAGGATCCAAGTCTGATGAGGATCTGTAGGAGTTCCTTGACATAGTTCAGGAGGTAACTGACATTATGGGTGTGACTTCTAGTAAGAGTGCAAAGTTGGGTGATTACCAGTTGCAGGATCTAGCTCACACCTGGTATAAATAGTGAAAGAGAGATAGAGGCACAGATGCAGGGCCTGTTCAATGGGAGGAGTTTGCCATAACCTTTTCCGATAGGTTATTTCCCTTGGAGTTAAGGAAAGCTAAGGTGTAGGATTTTATAAATTCAAAGCAGGGAATATGAGTGTGAAAGAGTATTTGCTTAAGTTTACTCAGCTAGCCAGGTATGCTCCTAATATGGTGTCTGATAACAGATCTAGGATAAGGAAGTTTGTCTCTTGGGTAGCTGATAGTATGTTCAAAGAGTGTAGGACTGCGATGTTGATTAAGTAAATGGACTTGTCTAGGATTATGGTCCATGATCAACATATTGAGGAACAGGAGTTTAAGGAAAGAGAGATGAAGAATAAAAGAGCTAAAATAGGTAGCTTTAGTTTTACTCAGCTGAGGTCAGATGGTGGTAACCATCCTTAATTCTGTTAGAAATCTTTAGCCCCATCTTTGTCTTCATCTAGTGATCCAGTGCTAAGGTTCAAAAATAGTAATTAGGATAGGGCGCTAGGCTCTAAGACTCGGGGTATTGTGAACAGTGGTCAGACTAATCCCTTTTTCCAGAAGTGTTGAAGGAATAATCAAGGTGTCTGTAGGGCTAGCAGTAATGTGTGTTTTGGATGTGTCAATCCAGTCCACGGGTTGAGGGAATGTCCGACAGGTATGTGAAAAGCTAGGAATGTTCGCCTGCAGGGCCAGACTGACTCTTCAATGACACCCGCAGGTTGCCCAACTCAGCAGAGATCCACTTCCAGTGCCACCATCAATTAGCGCCAGAGAAAATTGTATGTACTTCAGTCCTGGAAGAATCAAGAAAGTTCTCCTAGTGTGGTTACGGGTACATTACAGGTCTTTTATTTACACATTTATGCTTTATTAGATCTCGGAGCTTCTCTTTCTTTTGTAACACCCTATATAACTGTCAACTTTGGAGTCAGTCCTAAAATCTTATCAAAACCCTTCTCAGTGTCCGCTCTAGTAGGTGTCTCTATTGTAGCCAGGCAGGTATACAAGAACTGTTCGGTCACAATATCCTAAAAAGTCACTTCATCTGATCTTGTAGAGTTTGAGATAATAGATTTTGATGTCATTCTTGTCATGGATCATCTCCTCTCATGATATGATTTAGTTTACTATAGAAATAGAGTCGTTCAGTTTCAGTTTCCAAATGAACTAGTTATTGAATAGAAGGGTAGTACTTCAGCATTTAGGGGTCAAATTATTTCATACCTTACGGCAAGAAAAATGATTTCCAAGGGTTGTGTTTACCATCTTATTCGAGTCAAAGACTCTAATTCTGAGGCCCCAAGTCTCGATTCAGTTTTAGTAGTAAGGAAATTTCCATATGTATTTCCTAAAGACCTTTCTGGAGTTCTTTTCGAAAGGAAAATTGACTTCGAAATAGACCTTCTTCTAGATATCCAGCCTATCTCTATTCTTCCCTATAAAATGGCTCCAGCTGAGCTTAGGGAATTAAAAGAATAGCTGAAAGATCTCTTAGATAAGGTATTTATCAGGCCAGTATTTCCCCGTGGGGTACTCTAGTCTTTTTCATGCAAAAGAAAGACGGTTCTCTTAGAATGTGCATCGATTACCATCTGCTGCACAAATTCATAATCAAGAACAAGTATCCACTCCCCAGAATTGATGACTTGTTTGATCAATTTCAGGTTGCCAGTTATTTCTCTAAGATAGACCTCAAATTTGGTTATCATCAGCTCAAAGTTAGAGAATGTGACATTCTGAAAATAGCTTTTAGAACTTGGTATGGTCACTTTGAATTTTTGGTCATATCTTCTGGTATAACAAATTCCCCAGAAACTTTCATGGACTTGATGAACAAAATTTTCAAGCAGTACTTGGACATGTTCGTCATAGTCTTTATAGATGACATCCCTGTCTATTCTCGTAATGAAAATGATCATACAGACCACCATAGAATAGTATTGCAGACTCTTAGAACCCATCAGTTGTTCACAAAGTTCAGTAAGTGCAAATTTTGGCTAAGATTTATGGCTTTCCTTGGCCATATTGTTCCGGTGATGGCATTAGAGTTGACCCTCAAAAGACCGAAGCAGTGAGAAACTGGCCTAGACCCATCTCTCCGTCAGATATCATGAGTTTCTTGGATTTGGCTGGATATTACAGATGGTTTGTTGAATGGTTTTCATCTATTGTTTCCCCCATGTTTAGATTGACTCAAAAGAAAGTCAAATCTCAGTGGTTAGATTCTTGAGAGAAAAGTTTTTAGGAGTTGAAGACTAGACTCACCTCAGCTCCAGTTTTGACGTCGCCAGATAGTTCAGATGGGTTTGTTGTTTATTGTGATACTTCTAGAGTTGGTTTGGGTTATGTTTTGATTCAGAGAGGTAAGGTCATAGCCTATGCCTCTAGACAACTTAATCCCCATGAAAATAATTATCCTACCCATGATCTTGAGTTAGCAGCAATTGTTTTTGCCTTTAAAATTTTGAGGCATTATCTGTATGGGGTGCATGCTGATGTGTTCACGAACCATAAAAGTTTGCAATATGTGCTTTCGCATAGAGAGTTAAATCTTTATCAGAGAAGGTGGTTAGAATTATTGACGGACTATGATATAAGTATTTTGTATCATCCGGGCAAGACCAATATAGTGGCAGATGCCCTTAGTAGATTGTCAATGGGTAGTGCTGCTCATATGGAGAATGATAAGAAGAAGTTAGTTTAGGAGGTTCATCAGCTATCTAGATTAGATATTCATTTGGTTAACTCAACTGAGGGTAGTGTATGGCTTCAGAATTGTTCAGAATCTTCTTTGGTTGCTGAAGTGAAAAAAAGCAAGATAGGGATCCCAATCTAGTTAAGTTGAAGGAGTCAGTCAAAGATCAAAAAGTAAAGGTTTTCTCCCAAGGGGGAGATGGTGTATTGAATTGCCAGGGTAGATTGTGTATATCGAGTGTTGATGGCTTGAGACAATGAATTCTTGCAAAAGCGCATGTTGCACGTTATTCTATTCATCTAGGAGACACTAAGATATACCGTGATTTACGAGAAATCTATTAGTAGAGTGGGATGAAGAGAGATACTGCAGAGTTTGTAGCTAAGTGTGGTAATTATAAGCATGTTAAGGTTCAGCACCAAAGGCCTAATAGAACTATGCAGGAGTTTAGCATACTCATTTGAAAGTAGGAAGAGGTGAACATGGATATTGTGACAGGACTACCTTGTCCGCGTCGCTAGCATAACTCGATATGGGTTATCATAGACAAAATGACCAAGTCAGCCCATTTCTTGATAGTTCATACTTCCTATATAGCTGAGGACTATGCCAAGCTCTATATTAGAGAGTTGGTTAGGTTACATGGAGTCTCGTTATCTATTATTTCTGATAGAGGTACCCAGTTTACCTCTCACTTTTGGAAAGCTTTTCAAAAGGGTCTTGGTACCCAAGTTCGTGTCAGTACAGCCCTTCACCCTCAGATAGATGGTCAAGCAGAAAGGACCATATAGACCCTAGAGGACATGTTGATAGTATATGTTATCGACTTTAAGGGTAGTTGGGATGATCACTTGCCATTGATTGAGTTTTTCTACAATAATAGTTATCACTCCAGTATTCAAATGGCTCCATTTGAGGCTCTCTATGAGAGGAGATATAGATCTCTTATTGGTTGGTTTGAGGTAGGTGAGACTGTATTAATAGGGCTAGATTCAGTGTTTGATGCCTTAGAGAAAGTTCAATTGATCAGGGATAGTCTTAAGATATCCCAAAGCCGATAGATATCATATTCAGATGTGAGCAGAAGAGATCTTGAGTTTAAGGTAGAGATTTGGTATATTTGAAGATCTCTCCTATTAAGGGAGTGAATAGATTTGTCAAGAAGGGTAAACTCATTCCCTGATACGTTAGCCCTTACAAGATCTTGAGTCGTCATGGGAAGGTGGCATATGAGCTTGAGTTGCCTGCAGATTTGGCATCAGTACACCCAGTGTTCCATATCTCCTTGTTGAAGAAGTGTATTGGTGACCCAGTTGTAGTTATTCCTTTAGAAAGCGTAGATGTTCATAACAGTCTTTTGTACGAAGAAGTCCCAGTCAAGGTCTTAGATCACAAGATTTGAAGACTAAGGAACAAAGAAGTTCCCTTAGTCAAAGATTTGTGGTGAAATCAATCCGTTGAGGGAGCTACTTGGGAGGCAAAACCAGATATGCAAACCAAGTACCCTCATATTTTCTCCACAAGCTCAGACTCAGTTTAAGGTAATAGTTTTCCTTAGATTATCTCTTTTCCAGTCTTAGTTCTAGGAAAATGATCATTTTCATGTCATTGGATACATTGATCAGTTCAGACAGTTACCATGTTTTAGAGTCAGTCATAAAATCATGTTTTCAGTCATGTATGTTTAGCCTTTAATCTCAGTACCTCAGTACTTCTCATCTTAATCTATTTCATTCAAGGATGAATGTTCCCAATGAGGAGATATTGTAAGATCCTATAATATCCTAGCTCATTTCAGCTTACTATTGCATGTTAAAAAGGGGTCCAAGACTTAGAGAATTTCACTAAGTGTTAAGACTTAGTCACTTACAAAGACCCTTACACTTCGATGATCCTATTTTTGACTTTCCCGACCTCGAGATGTTAATTTCTAAGTTTTTTCATGATTAAGGTTATCAATAGTTTATCCGGGGTGAGTTTTAAATTTTTTGGATGATATTTGAGACTTGTTTGGATGATCAAAACAGAGAGGCTCCGCGATAAGGTCGTGGCACGTTAGGTATTACATCGGTGGGGAATAATGTGGTGCATCGCCTATCTTATTGATAAAGAAATGTGGTGTGTCGCATTTTGTGTTGGACAGTCCAATTCAGTTTAATGAGTTCGGGTCCTCATGGGGTAATTGAGTCATTTCCCTTACCCTATACCAGCCATAACATGGGATTTAGGGTCCCAAAAGGCAAAAATTGATCATTATTTCATAAATTCTCTCAAAAAGAAGTAATCTTCTCAAGAACAAACCCTTGCCTCATCCAAAATCAAGCTTAAGCTTCAACAAATCACCAGGAACTTTCTCTAATTCTTCAATTAAGGTATGTTAGATGTTCATCCATGGGCCCTTTTCACCCATGGAGTACAAGGACCTATTTTGATATTTTAATTTATGAATTTACATATTTACAATGAGTTATCTTCATGAAGCTTTTATGAATTTTGATTATACATGATTTTTGCATGTGTTTTTTGTTGAAAGTAGCCCTTACACGTTTAAATGAAGAAAATTCCATGTTAAATCTTCAATTTATGGTTTTAGTGTTTTAATTATGTTATTCCCACATGTTTCAATTATTCCCATGCTTAAGCCATGAATTTCAATTGTTTGATGAAATGCCTAAATAGTTTGGGTTCTTGAACAAGAACTATTTATTATGTTTTTCAAAGCTTCATTATGTTCTTCTTATTATTGTTATTGAGTCCTAGGGTTATGAATACCCGAAAACTTAGTTGTTTACTTAGTCTGAGTATTTTCAGAATGGTTTCAGATATGTAGGGGTACTATCAGTCATTCAGTTATCATATTCAGTTAAACTTAGATCAGTTCAGAAATCAGTGTCTTTCTATTGAGAGTAAAACTTAGCACCGAGTGAACGTAGGGATGGCATCTCCCCCATCAGTAGGCATGAGACACTTGTCTCCCCCTTCAGTAGGCATGAGATGTTAGTAATAGTCCTTAGGTTCCAGACCTACGGCGCCACCATAGACTTTGAGGGGTCTAGTGGGTCCACACAAATAATGTTAGTACCCGTGGTACGATACTGATAACCTTCCAACTGGGGTTACAGTTTGGAACCTGATAGTACATTGGGGCATGTCGGTTATAGCTAGCTCCCACAGTCTCAGTCCAGTCTTAGTTCGAAAGTCAGTTCAAGTTTGCTTGACCATAGCATATAGTTATTAGTTTTCAGATTTCAGTATTTCAGTTTACAGACTACTTCAGTATCATGTTATATGCTTGGTCATGTATTTCTCAGATTTTACTGCTTTCACACATACTATGCATCAGTTATTTCATGATATTCATTCAGTCAGTTATTATTTATGCACATGAGCCTATGTATATCAGCCTAACCCCATCTAGCGTACCAGTACATTCAAAGTACTGACCACATACTAATTTTTTGCACTAAGATGTATCTATCATAGATTTGGGTTCTCGGGGTCTCGACCATACTTAGACAGTCCAGTGCATCCGCAGAAGCAGCAGTGGTGAGTCCTCATATTTCGAGGACCGACTATGTTATTTCAGTATTTCAATTCAGTAGTCAGTTGGAGTTAGTTGGGGCCCTGTCCCATCAACTCTTATTCGGTCAGTTTTAGAGGTTTTTGGACACTTCAGACGGTTAGTCAGTTTGCCATTACTTTTATCAGTTTTTCGATAGTTGTTTTCAGACTTATGACTCAGAAATGTTTTAGTAACTAAAACCTTATGGCGTATTTAGTTATTCCATATGTGTATTCTATTAGTATTATTTAGGGCTCACAGCAGGTACCAGCTCATGGGTTAGCGTGTGATCACTTGTGACCGTAAGCACCGTGTGACATCTAGGGTGTACTCCCGAGGTGCTACACCAGGGTCAAGACTTCAGGTACTACCTGCGCCTAGGGACAGAGCACAGGTACTGACCACATGTGGCCACTGACCCTATTTTCTCCTATTTCATTTAGGGTTTGGTTTTAGGGTTTCCTCATGTACTATAAATACCCTTTATGTGGTTTTTAGAAGGAGTTACGCAATTTTGATACTCATAAATATGTTTTGATTCCAAGATCCAATTTTGATCTTGGAATTCTTCAATTAATTAATTCAGTTACAGTTGTAGGTATTATTATTTCTTATCATTGTGATTTCATCTATGCTTTCGATTGTGAATGTTATTGATTTTTTCACAAGCATGAGTGGTTAAAACCCATGGCTAGTCTTCTGGAAACCCTGGCGAATTGATGAAGTAGGAAAAGTGTTTTCGTTGTTTTGAACTGATACATATCCATGTATTGCTTTATATTCATTATAATAGTTTTGTTAATGGGTGCACACGTTAGGATCCCGCCTAGATATTGTTGCTTACTCCAAAAGAGGAGTAGTGACTAGGAAAAGATAAAGACAATAGTAATTTGGAGTTTAACTGTCAATCCATGCTTCTAGGTTCTATCTTAGTAAGATAGTTAGATTTTATGTAATAATAGAGACTCAAAAGATAATAGTTAACTGGGATCTAGATAAGGGTTAGTAGGACGACATCCTGAGACTCAAAAGGTAAAGGGTGAAATCCTTCTGCTCGTCCAAAAGACTATAAAAGGTACATAACTTATCAATTATCCATGCAAAGTATCGGGTCGGTTCAACAAAGCACGATACGCCTATGGAGTTGAGAAGCTAAGGGGAACATAATCCTAGTGTTCACCTACACTGATTACAATCGAAGTTAATATAGTTACTGGCTCAAAATTACTACACAACCCCCCTCTTATTTACTTTTCTTGTTCTACCCGCCGTCTACAACTGCTGAGATCTACATTTCCATGTGTTCCCTTAGGATTCGACCCCAACCTTTATTGGGTTACTATATTTTGACAGCGATCGTATCATCTTTTGAGAGAGGTATGTTTTGTGCGTCATCATTTTTTTATTCTATTCATCTAATTTCGTGTTTATTTACACCGTTGAATTGACATATGTGAAAGCCCTAAATTCTATAACTTTGATCGGCCTTAATTCTCCATGTCTAAGCGCTACTTTTATTTTATTTTTTGAAATTTTGTTCCCTTGATCGTACATTAAAGTTGGTGTTTTATGACTGACACTGAAATTTCACTTATTGGGCCATAATCACCATTTTTGCAACTTCTCTTTAGCCAATTTAATTGATGTGAGTCTTGGTGTGATAAAAATGTTATTTGCATATTCTTCTATGATGTAGTAATGCAAGTTTCATAAATATCATTGACGTTTATCTGTCCTTAGCAATGTTTGGTCATTTACTATTTGCTCACTAATTCTAGCATGTTTTAATTTTTAAAATTAGCTTTGTTGCGTTACTCAACTAATTATGGTATATTTGATCAATTAGTTGATTATGGATTGTTGTATTTAATATATTACATGTCTTTATTCAAAATTATGTGACAGCTTCATGGTTCATCTATTTTTGGTAAACTCTCCGATTTCATGGTCCCTTTACTTATTTTCCTACCCTTGTTTGGTTTGGACAAATTTTCACCCACTTATTTATGATAAATTTGGTCTTTTTTATATTCTAAATTGATTCATCTATCTTTTTAAGAAAAAAAATATTTCATTGGTTGATTGTTGTGAATATTTCTTTTCCTTTTTAATTTTCCTAATTGATATCTGAATATTTTTTTTCTTATTTAAATTTCACACCATTATATGCTTATAAAAACGACTTTTCTCCTCTCATTAGGGACACGACTTAACAACATAAACTCTCTTCAATTCTTATATTCTCAACTTCTGCTTTGGCTACTGGTTAGCTTTTACTGTTAGTTGATTTTGTTCAAATCACTATGGTTCACTCTTTCTTCTTTCTCGCGTCGACTTTCTGTTTTTATTTTATTTTCTTAAAGCTTTGTTCTTTTCTCGAATACTTAAGTGTTGAACATCATAACTCTAAACATGTTTACTTATGGCTTTAACAAATACATATGCTTGATGCGGAGCGTATAATTTATTATTTTTTTTACTTTCTCTTGTCTATGTTGCTTGGTTAAAATGTTGTAATGTTGATGATGTGCTTGTCAAGTTAGTAAATTCATTGATTGTGAAACATGCTTATAAGGCTAATATCGACATTAAAAGGTTTCTTTTGTTTGGATTTTTCTAGTCCGTTTTTGTGCATGTGGCTATGTTAACAGGTTCTTAGCAAGAGTTAGTTGATTAGGGGCTCGAATAGTCGCTTGAAAATGTTAGCTAGAGGACTGCGTTACCAAATTTGCTGTGCTTATATTTTTTATTTCTATTTTTTAGGGTCTGTATAATTGGTTGTAAACCCTATTGTGTGTAATAAAATTTATGGGGCTTCTTATAAGGGCAAAAAATCTGTGATTTGAATGTCCTATCACTTAGATACCATGCCTATAGGGTTATTTAATATTTTAACAAGTTAATTAAATTTTTTTCTCACTTTGACAAATATATTCTAAGATAATCAACGAAACTGTTTTATCACCTAGAAATCATGTTTTTAGGAAGTGCAAACTAACTTTCAATCTATGAAAACTAATTTCAAAATTTTAGTTAATTTTTTGATATCGTAACTAATTTTCAGCACTTTACGTACTTTGACATGTCTGTTTAAACTTTAGCATATTTTTATTAATTTCCAGCATTACAAAATTATTTTCAGCATTTAAATTTAATTACAGAAGTATTTTTCAATTTTCAGCATTAAAAAAAGATATTTTCAGTATTTAAATTTAATTACAAAAGTATTTTTATCAATTTCCAACATTAAAAGAAAATTATTTTCAGTATTTGCTTTTAATTCCATAAATATTTTTTTTTATCAATTTTCAGCATTTAAAATTATTTTTTATCCTTTACTTAAATTTAATTCCATCCATTAAAATTAATTTCCGGCATTTAACTCATTTTTAGCTCATTTAAAATTGATCTCTGCATGTTAATTTTTTGCGATAGCTTTAGCACTCTTACTTCAGTATTGGCATAATAATCAATTCCAACATGCCTTTGACTCCTTATTATGTTATAGAAATTATGTGAATTTCCAGCATGTTAACTTGACAGCCTTTACTTAGAAATTTTTAGTTTCAATGAGTCCCTTATGTTCTTGTTAAAACACTTTTAAGGCCTTAAACTGCTTTAAATGCCTTTTGACTGTTAGAGATCATGCCTATAGGCTTTAATCAAAAAATTATCAAATTATATGTCTACCACCTAATCAACTCTTAATTAATTAGGAGGATTTTTATGAGACCATTACATGCTAAGTGCTAATTCTTGTTGTTTTGTTTGATGCGAACCCAAGTCTAATTAGGCAGCTTAGTTTTCTTTTGTATAGACCCAAATTCAAAAATAGTAAGTTCAATGCCTCTTGGACATTATGTTGGGACGAGTAGGCATTTAGGGAATGCTAGTTTTATCATTTTCTTAAATGCCTTTAGGCATAATGACCAAACTAGGTGGGGTGGGTAGCTACTTAGAAATGATGAAAGTTATCCCGAGCAGAATCCGATAATGCGACACACGACATTGTCACTCGTTAATAAGCCCAACGTTGATCCTAATAGGATAAATTAACTTTACTCCAAACCTTACAAATTTGTTCTTTTTTCTTTATTTTGTATGTTTTAATTGTTTGTGGTAGTCTAAGTTTATTATTTAATAAATCTTTTGTTATATAAATTGTGTCCCTTCTCTCTCCTTGTTTTGTTCATTTTTAGTTATGTATCTTCTCATCACCTAGATAATTAGTAATTAGAAAATAATTAAGTTAGATGTCTTGCTTATTTATTATTTTCATTACTTGGTTATTATTAGATTATTTAAAAAAAAGCGATCTTTGTTTATCATGTAGAATCTCCACATAACATATGAATTAGGTCGAAATCCATATTTGTGGACCTTAAAAGGTGTCTAACATCTGCATTTTGAGGTAACTTGAACCCTTACCCAAATTTTTATTGATGTAGACTAATTAAATGGTTTCTTAATTAGCCTAGAATGGTGTCTTGACGCACTTTAATACGTTAGGTGGCGACTCTTCTCTTTAAATCATCCTAAAAAGAGTTGTCACGTTGAATTTTGATTTTCACGAGAAAAAAGGGCACGACAATACTCAAAATAGTCTTGTTGAGTCATTTTGTTAAGCGCCTACTATTGATAGCAAGAATGTTATTTATAAAAAAAATTATCCACAACTGTTTATGATCATGCTATCTTACATGCAACATCACTTGTTCATCTCAGACTGACTTATTATAATAAATAATCACTACAGTAATTGATCTTTGGTCATGAATCAAATATTGCTCATCTATGAATTTTTGAATATGTTGTATATGTGTTGTAGCAACACCATATCACACCATGGCGGATCCCCAAAAAAGATTAGGAATATATATTGAGTTTGATTCACCCTTCAAATTCGCTACCTTGGATCATTGATGAGAGATTTATTTACTATTCGATTTGTAGATTATCGATTTGATGAAATAAAATTTTCGCAATTAGGGGAGAGAAAAAGGAACTCAAAAGAAAAATTACGTAAAAAATTTCATCATTATCTCATTTTGATCCACATACTCCTATATGTGAATAGGAGGTTCAGAAGATCATTCACTTACAGAAAATAGCAAATCAACTGTCAGATGAATTTACTAATTTGAAAAGATAACTAAGTCACGTATTCCTACAATGAATGTGTCTGTTCAAATTGATGTTCCAAAAGGACCATCTATAAGTGGCATAGCTTCTAAATCCTAAACACGCCTGAAACGTGGTAGACCATTGGGTTCTCAGGATAAATCCTAAAAAAAGAAGAACCAAAAATGATGAAAGTGACACTACAAAAGAATCTCATAAAGAGACTGAAGATCTGATTAATTCTAATATTCATGAAGAATTCTTTAGTGCACCGGGCTGCCCTTTTTTATTCATGAAGAATTTAGTGAACCCGAGACTCAAGTGAATGAAGAACTTTCAATGAGTTATACAGGTGATGAGATAAATATAGATCGGTCAAAATTATGGTGGATAATATTTATGCATATAATGTTGTACTTAACATTATGCAAGACTATCATGACCCAAAAACGAGGGCCATGATGGCACTTGTCGCGGCGTACCTTGACAAGTAAGCCTATCACCCAAACTAATACAAAAAGAGCAAAAGATAGAAATATCCCATGGTAAGGCTTCTAGAATGAAATCGAACCATATAAGTAATCATAACAATGCGGAAAGAAATTATCCAAAATACCAATCATGCCTAAAACTAGATGTCAATAGTGTAAGAACTACTAAGACAATTCAGGAGTCAAATACATCAGAAAAATAACGCAAGGGGATAATATCTGTCTCCGAATACTAATAAAGACATAACTACTATAGAAAAATAGAGGTGAACTTCGGACGCATAAATATTCAACCGCTACCTTGGAAGCTCCAATAATCGCCCGAGTCAAGCAAGTTAAGGCATACTCGAGCTAGGAACTGCATTGAAAGGGGCGCAGTAGGCATAAGTACGGTCCAATTGTACTTAATAGGTATCATAGGCTGACCCAAAAAAAGTAGTAAATAAAGCATATAAATATACACTAAGGGCATGTCACCTGCAATCAGAAAATGTTCCAGAATGATAACGTACACCACTTGCACTAACAATTCTATAATATCCATATATAATACAACAACATATGAGATAGGGATACAAATATAAACAATATCACATACAGGTAGAACAAAAAAGGGACATCTATAATCAAGATCATCAAATATAATTAAAGAAAGATAGAACAATTAGACGTTAACAAATCAAGATATAGCACAAATAGGTAGATGACAAGTCAATATGGCAATTCAAACACAACATAAACATAATAAAGCGGGTGCAATGTATATGATAATGATGATGATGATGATAATGCATGGTATTGGTACACAGCCTTAAGTTTGACAGCCCTAATTTGGCACACAGCCTCAAGATCACCAATATTCGTAACTCTTCTCCTGCATGATCCTTTAGAGATAGTCCATAAAATCCAATATCCGATACCAATATTTAGTATTTCGGTGTTTCCAGTACTTTTAAAGCACATACATAACAAAAGACATAAATCAAGTACACATACATGGCAACAAGTATATATAAAGAAGTAAAACGAACAAGAGAAATGATGTGTATTATGAACTGAGAATGACGATGCAATGTTCACAACCTTTCAAAATGAGTATTTCCACAATCAATCCACATGATGTATTCCCACAACCAACCAGATTGTTATAATTCCACAACTACGTGAGTCAATATTACCACTCATTACTTCCGTTTTATCCATGAATTTTCATATGTCTCAAATACCAATAAGTATGGATATATTACAATATACCAATGAAACCACATTAGGCATTTCAACAACACAATATAATTATTCACATGTATTCAAGGCTATCAACACCACATAGGACCCCACACGGTCACACATATCACATTATATCTCAATTTCAACAATTACATCACACATAGGCATAGGCATAAAACATAGATAGTCATTTTTCATAATTAGTTCTCACTCTTAACATGTATTTTGTACCATCATTTACTACCCAGCGCAGTCTGAAAGAGTTAAGCCATAACCTACCTCGAATGCTGAAATCGATCTGCTACACTTTGAACCCACGACCTTACTTTTCACGAACTATCCCAAACTCCACTAAAATTAAAAAATATGAAATCTACGCATCAAAACATAACCAACAACATCCATATTGACTACTTTTGGTTCGGGATCAAAACGGATCCCCAGAACGGATTTTCAAATCAAAACTTTACTTCAAACATATGTTTTCCATATTTTTAGGAATGTACAGCTAAAAGCCCAAGTCAATCAAGTCAAATCAAGTCAAAAACGAGGTTCAAATTAAAGAAAAACTATTTTTGAGCTTTACCGAGTAAAATCTTTGAAATTTGGATTAAAATCAAGAATCAAAGTTGTTTTAAGGGTTAAATTAATGGAAAACTAGTAATTATAAGATAAAAATATTATTCAAGTAAAAAAAGTGAAACTGGGATTTAAAATCAAGCCCTAATATTTTTGAGATTTCAAGAAGTTAATCAAGTAAGTACTAAGAAAAGAGTGAATTCTTATCTTAAATCTGCAATAAAATCAAGAAATAGGTGTTAATCTAGCTTCTCAAGCTCTCACGAACTTTACTTTTAAGCTCCCACACTATTTTAGGGTTTAACTCCCAAGTAGAGTTGTCAAAATGGGTTGGTCCAACCCAACCCTAGCGGGCTAGAGAATTAAATGGGCTAGGACGGGCTAGCCCTTTTAACTAAAGGGCCTTTACAATAATAGTCCAACCCAGTCCTAAGCAGGCCGTGGGTTGGGACGGGTTGGCCCTTCAGAAAAAATAAAAGCAACCCGAAACATGATAAATGAAAATATTGTAAGTACTAGATTATCACCAACTTTTATGGTTTCACTTGAATATGTCTTCTACTAGTTTTTAGCATGTTATAGGCATCTTACTAATACATTTAAGGGTTGTTAGGTTGGGAAAGAGTTATCCTGGTATAATTAATCTCGAAATTAGTTATTCCATTATGTATACAGATAATTTATCTCATCACTATGATGTAAATGGTGCGATAAATAATATCGGTACTAACTAATACCTCACACCAAACATGGGATAAAATAGTCCTTCATTTTATCTCGGACTATTTATTCCTTATACCTCACACTAAATGATCTCTTAGTTGTAATTAGCTCATGGCATTTACTGTAATAAGCAAAGAAATGGTGATTAGCTACAAATTCCAAATAAAAATTCTAATATGGTTAAGATAATAAATATAGATATACACAAAGTATCTACATAAAAAAAGCAAAATTATAACAGAAGAGAGCCTAAATTTAAAGAACAAAATATTGCATTAAGCAAAGGCAACAACTACTAAACAATCACAAGTAAAAGCAACTTTTTGAAGTTCAAAACTAAAAGCAGCTCACCAGCCATTTAAAACACACACTAAAGAACTTTCAAAAAATTAGTATCAACAAAACATTGGATAAAAAAAATAAGTAGCAAGTTAGAAAAAATTGACAAAATTCTAATTCCTAATAAATAAATGACCAACTTAAAATATTTAATAATTAGTTTTAATTTCCCAGCCCATGGGCTGGCCTCTGAGGCCGACGGGTAAAGTGAGGCTGGGCTTATAAGCCTCATTTCTAAATGGGTTGAAAAATCTTAGCCCAACCCCACTTAATTAAAGGGTTGGGTTGGGTTAGCCTCACGGGCCAAGACCATATTGACAGCTCTACTCTCAAGAGGCAAGATGAAAATGCATAAAATGATCCAAAAAGAGGTGAAAATCTGCTATTTATAGCAGATCTTTCTGCAGTATCAGTTCATATTTTTTTGTTCGATCGGACTTCGATGGGGTGCCCGAAATTCGTTTAGAGTCTGATACATGCAAACGAACTATGCAACCATACTAAATTCAATGTTCCGGATGCGATGGCAATATTAGATTTTCAAAAAAACATCATTTTCACAAAGTTGACCCCCAAAACCCAAAATCATAATTTTTCAAATAGAGGTTCGAGATGAAATTTAAAAGCCGTAAAATCATACTAAATATGCTAACACCCTAAAATCGATATTCCAGATCTGTTGACGAAGTCGTATTTTCCATCCGAGGTTGTTTCGACCATATGTGGGTCACACACTCATATTTTTAATTTTCCAACTTTTCGATCAATAGGAAGAAATGAGCTCGGGTGCATCGGGACCCGAACCAAAGGTCTACCCAGCCTAAAATTGATATTCCATAGCTCCTGGCACAGTCCGTTTGGTCATCTGTTGCATGGATCAAAAGATATCCCCATAAGTCTAAAATAAGGCTCTCGAAGCCATCAAAAACCACAATATCGCATAAATAATACTAAAATGCATCCAAAACAATGCCAATCACCCCGACACCTTAGAAATACCATAATGCAACTACAGGGAGGGGTAAAATAGTTAAATCATATAAAATCACAAATTTCACATATTTCATCAATTTTTTAGATCGTTACATCATCCACCACTAAAAATCTAGTTCGTCCTCGAACTAAGGCAAAGAATACCTGAATCAATGAAGAGTTGGGATAGGAACTATGCATATCAGACTCAACCTCCTAGGTAGCCTCATCTACAGGTCGATGTCGCCACTGAACCTTAACCCTAGGGATAACTCTAGAGCGCAACCATCTAACATCCCTAGCCAAAATGAAAACTGACTCCTCAACAAAGGACAACCGCTCATCTAACTGAACCGACTCCCAAAGAATGAAATAAGACTCATCTAGAATGTAATGGCGAAGCATAGAAACATAAAAAACTGGATTAACAGCTGATAGATCGGGGAGCAATGCCAACTCATAAGCCACATCACCAACAGTCCAAAGAATCTCAAATAGACCAATATACTTGGGGCTAAGCTTGCCTCTCTTCCAAAACCTCATCACACTCTTCATGAGTGAAACTCAAAGGAAAACACGATCACCAACACCAAATCTCAAGGCATGAAGTCTACGATCAGCATAACACTTCTGCCTACTTCTGAGCTACTCGAAGTCTATCTAGAATTATTTGGACTCTGACCAAAGATTCACGAAGCAAGCCTATACCTCGAGGTCTCACCTCTGAAATATAAAACCAACCCACTGGCAAGAAAAAATGCCTACCATAAAATGCCTCAAAAGAAGTCATATCAATACTGGAATGGTAGCTATTATTATATGCAAACTCTGCTAAAGCCAAATACTACTCCCACTGGCCACCAAAATCCATCACATAAGCGCGGACCATATCTTTCTAAACCTGAATAGTCCGCTCTGACTGACCATTAGTCTGGGGTGAAACACCATGCTAAGATCACCCCGAGTACCCAACTCATCCTAAAAAGTCTTCCAAAAGTTAGATGTGAATACAGAACCTCGATCTAAAATAATAGACACTGGCCCACCATGCATATGAACAATCTCATGAATATAGATACTACCCAACTTCTCAACACTGAACGAGACCTGAATTGATATAAATGAGCTAACTTGGTCAATCGATACATGATGACCCAAACACTATCAGAACCATGAGATGTACGAGGTAAACCAGACACAAAATCCATGGTGATGCATTCCCACTTCTGCCCGTGAATGGGCAACCTCTGAAGCAATCCACTAGGTCCCATATGCTCGACCTTCACATGGTGACCACCCCACCAGTAATGCTGCCTCAAATCATAATACATTTTAGTCACACCTGGATAGATAGAATATCTGGAACAATAGGCCTCCTCCAAGATCAACCTAATCCAATCACCCATTCCCGGCACACAAACTCAGCCCCCGATCCTCAGAACTCCATATTAATCAAGTGACACTTCCTTAGCCTCCCCACTCAACACCTTATCTCGAATCAACCTCAATCCAACATCGTCAAATTGATGAGCTCAAATGTGTTCCATCAAAGAAGATCTAGCCTCCACAAATAACAAAACATACCCAGGTATCGAAATATCAAGTCAAACCATCTAGTGAGCTAAAGATTGGACCTCTAAGTCCACGGGCCTCTCTTAGATCAAAAGATACACCAAACTACCCATGCTAGTCGACTTTTGGCTTAAGGCATCTGCAACCACATTAGCCTTGTCCGAATGATAGAGAATAGTCAAGTCATAATCCTTAAGCAACATAAGCCAATGGTGCTGCCTTATATTAAGATCTCGCTAGGTGAAGTACTAAAGGCTATGATGATATGAGAATATCTCATAACGGACTCCATACAAGTAGTACCTCCACAACTTTAAGGCAAACACAACTGTGTACAACTCCAAATCATGGGTAGGATAATTCCTCTTATGAGGCTTCAACTGACGAGACACGTAAGCAATCACCTTGCCCTCCTGCATTAATATATCACCTAATCCAACACTAAAAGCATCATAAAATATAGTAAAACCCGCGCCCTCCTTGGGAACGTCAAGATAAGAGCCAAATTCAACAAATCCTTGAGCTTTTGAAGCTCTCCTCATAAGCATTAGACCACTGAAAAGAAATCTTCTTCTGGGTCAACTTGGTCAATGGAGCTTTAATAGAAGAAAAACCCTTAATAAAACACCGATAATAACCTACCAAGCCATTAAAACTTTGAATCACAGAGGGAGAAATAGGTCTAGCCCAATCACAAATCACTGCCGCCTTGGCTGGATCAACCAAAATGCCTTTCTTAGTCATCATATGACCCAAGAAAGAAATAGACTCTAACTAAAAATCACACTTAGAGAACTTAGCATACAACTTCTCATCCCTCAATCTCTGAATCACAATACGTAAATGCTCCTCATGCTCAACCTCACTCTTGGAATAAACTAAGATATCATCTATAAATACAATAACAAAGGAGTCAAGATACGGTCGAAACACCCAGTTCGTCAACTCCATGAATGCGGCAGGGGAATTGGTCAACCCAAAGTACATGACCAATAACTCATAATGACCATATCAATCTGAAAAACTTTCTTCAAAATATTCAAAGCTCAAATCCTAAGCTGTGATAACCGGACCTCAAATCAATCTTCAAAATACCGCAACATACTGAAGCAGATCAAATAAATCATCAATACGGGGAAAAGGATACTTATTCTTAATTGTCACCCTATTCAAATGTCGATAATCAATACACATTCGCATAAACCCATTTTTTTTCTTCACAAACAAGACAGGTGCACCCTAAGGAGAAATACTAGGTCAGATAAATCCTTTAACCAACAACTCCTGCAACTGATTATTTAATTTCTTTAACTCTGTTGGGGCCATCCTATAAGAAGGAACAGAGATGGGCTTGGTTCCCAGCTCAACATCAATAGCAAAATCAATACCTTGATCCAGAGACATACTAGGCAAGTCTGTAGGGAACACATCCATAAGCTCAGGGATAATACAGACAGAATCCAAGAAAGGAGGTGAAACAACACTGGTACCACAAATATAAGCCAAGTAAGATAAACATCCCCTCTATATCAATTTATGAGCATGAACATAAGATATAATCCTCTTAGGACCCGAATAAAGTGCACTCTTCCAAGCTATCCTTGGCACACCCGACGAAGCTAAAGTCACAATCTTAGAAAACCAATCTAAGACAGCATGATAAGGAGCTAACCAATCCATACCTAAAATAACATCAAAATCAACCATATCTAACACAATCAAATCTACCAAAGACTCATGTACAGAAAAAGTCACAACATAAGATCAGTTCACCCAATCCACCACTAAAGAATCACCTATCGGGGTAGATACATGAATAGGCATGGGAAGAGGCTCACTAACAAAATCAAACTCGAAGTAAAATACACATATACATAGGAGAAAGTTGATCTAAGATCAAATAATACAGATGCAGGTCTAAAAAAATAGGGATGATACTTGTAATCACAGCATCAGAAGCCTCTGCCTCAGGTCTGGCTGGTATAGCATAACACTGACCATGACCACCAACTGCTTGGATGGCCCTACAACCACTACCACGGCTCCACTATCTTTACCTCTCACACCTCTGGTAGAACCCCTACCTCTCACAACTATAATAGGAGTAGCCCAATCACTCAATAGGGACAGTCTCTGGCCACATGGCCAATCTTATCACACATAGAGAAACTTCTACGACCAGCCTCAATAGAAGAAGGTACAACTGGGCCCAAAAGACCACCCTAAACTGTTGAACTAGAAGATCCACCACCTAAACTTTGTAAAGCCGCCACTGGCCTACGATGGTATCCATGAGAACCTCTAAAATCTCTACCTCAAGAGGTTTAATTCCTAAGCTCACCAAAACATTGTGCCTTCCTGGTGCCTCCCTGAGATACACTAAGAATACCCTTTGTAATCTTAGTATGATCCACTATACTTTGGAAAAAAAACCCAAACACAACCATCAGAGATGTAGGCAACTGAAAGAAGACATCTAAACTATTTACAAACTTCTAAATATTCTCAGACTCGGTGAAAATATTATCCTATGAATATCTGAACAGTGTAATGAAGCATGCCTCGCACTCAGAAATTATCATGGAGCCTTGCTCCAAACGATCAGACTCATCCCACATTCGATCCCTCAAATTGTAAGACGTGAATCTCTCCAGAAAGGCATCAATAAAATGATCCCATGACAACTCTGGAGCATCAACAGGCATACAACCGACAAACAATCTCCACCAATTTCTCACAGTATCTCTTAATTGATAGTAGTATAATCCACACCATTCGCGCAGAAAGAGTGAAACACAACTCAGAACAAAGGGTATGAAAGAACTTCGCACGATAAAGAATAAAATGAGAAAAGTTTCTTAAAGATATCCTATAACCTCTCAAAGATAGATACAGACGTCTATGTATCGATCTGTGAGACTCTATTAGACATCTCATTCTTACATTGTTGAGGCCAATAAAACCTGGCTACTTGATACCAAGACTGTCACGACCCAAAAATGAGGGTCATGATGGCACTTGTCGCGGCGTGCCTTGACAAGTAAGTCTATCACCCAAACTGATACAAAAAAAAAGACAAAAATATCCCAAGGTAAGGCTTCTAAAATAAAGTCGAACCATATAAGTAATCATAACAATGCGGAAAGAACTTATCCAAAATACCAATCATGCCCAAAAACATGTGTCAATAGTGTAAAAACTACTAATACAATCCAGGAGTCAAATACATCAGAAAGATAACACAAGGGAATAATATCTATCTCTAAATACTAATAAAAACATAACTACTATAGAAAGATAGAGGTAAACTCTGTACACATAAATGTCAAACCACTATCTTGAAAGCTCCAATAATCGCCCGGTCAAGCAAGTTGAGATGTACTCGAGCTAGGACCTGCACCAAAAGGGGCACAGTAGGCATGAGTACGGTCCACTTGTACTTAGTAGGTATCATAGGCTGACCAAAAAAAGTAGTAAATAAAGAATACAAAATATACACTAAGGGCACATCACCTGCAATCAGAAAATATCCCGCAATAATAGCCTACACTTCTTGCACTAACAGTTCTATAATATCTATATATAATACAATAACACACAAGATAGGGATACAAATATACACAATATCATATATAGGTATAACAAAAGAGGGACATGTATAATCAAGATCATCAAGTACAATTAAAGGAATATAGAATAATTAGACATTAACAAGTCAAGATATAGAACAAATAGGTAGATGACAAGTCAATATGGCAATTCAAACACAACATAAACATAATAAAGCGGGTGCAATGTATATGATGATGATGATGATGATAATGCATGGTATTGGCACACAGCCTCAAGATCACCAATATCCGCAACTTTTCTCCAACATGATCGTTCAGAGATGGTCCATAAAATCTAATATTCGATACCATTATCCAGTATTCTAGTGTTACAGTATTTTCAAAGAACATACATAACATAAGACATAAATCAAGTACACAAACATGAAAACAAGTATATATAAAGCAGTGAAATGATGTGTATGATGAACTGAGAAGATGAACTGAGAATGATGATGCAATGTTCACAACCATTCAAAATGAGTACTTCCACAACCAATCTAGGTGGTGTATTTTCACACCCGATCCACATGATAGATTCTCACAACCAACCACAATATTACAATTTCACAACCACGTGAGCCAATATCCACTCATTACTTTTATTTCATCCATGAATTTTCATATGTCTCATATACCAATAAGTATAGACATATCACAATATACCAATAAAACCATATTAGGCATTTCAATAATACAATATAATTATTCACATGTATTCAAGGCTATCAATACCATATAGGACCCCACACTGTCACATATATCACACCATATCTCAATTTCAATAATTACATCACATATATGTCCCCACACAGGCACAAAACATAGATAGCCATTTTTCATAATTATTTCCCACAATTAACATGTATTTTGTACCATCATTTACTACCTAGCCCAGTCTGAAAGAGTTAAGCCATAACTTATCCCGAATGCCGAAATCGTTCAGCTACATTTTAAACCCACGACCTTACTTTTGACGAATGATCCCAAACTCTACTAAAATCATTAAATATGAAATATATGCATCAAAACAAAACCAACGACACCCATATTGACAACTTTTAATTTGGAGTCGATAGGTCAAAATGAGCTCGAGTGCACCGAGACCCAAACCAAAGGTCTACCTAACCTAAAATTGATATTCCGGAGCTGCTGGCACATCCGTTCATCCATCCATTGTATGGATCAAAACATATCCCCATAAGTCTAAAATAAGGCTCTCAAAGCCATCATAAACCACAATATTGCATAAATAATACTAAAATACATCAAAAACAATGTCAATCACCCCCACAGCCCAAAAATACCATAATGCAACTATGGGGAGGGGAAAAATAGTTAAATCACACAAAATCATAAATTTCACATATTTTATTAAATTTTTAGGTTGTTACAAAGACAGTAAGAACTTTGAACCTCTATTTGTCTATGAATTTCGACAAAAATGTAATTTTCTAAAATGGCAAGACGCAATTAGATTAAAATTTATCGTACTTGCTAAACATGAGGTTTATAGACATGTAGTTTAAATCCCTGATTGTGCCAAAAAAAATAAGGGAAATTAAATTGTAGGATATAAGACATGTCTTACTGCAAAAGGATTTTCTCAAAGACCTGATAACAACCACGAAGAAATATATTTACCTGCTATGAATGCAATAATATTCTAATATCTCATTGATTTTGTTGTACATAAAAACTTTTAACTAGATCCGATGGATGTAGTTAAAATTTATCTTTATGGTCCACTTGATAATTAAATCTATATGAAAATTCGAGAGGATGAAAGATACCTGAAGCATATAGTTTAAAATCTCGAGAATTTATTTAATTAGATTACAAAGATCGTTATATGATCTAAAATAACTGGGGTGCGTGTGTTATAATAATCTTAGTGAGTATTTAATAAATGAAGGTTATATAAATGATGTCATTTTTTTTTGTATTTCTATAAGAAAGCAACATCAGAGTTTACTATACTTGATATTTATATTGATGACATAATGTGACGCCTCGAGACTCCACTCTAGGTGTCACACGGTGTTTACGATCCCATAGGACCACAAGCTAATCCTTGACCGGTACCTTCTATGAGCACTGATTAATAATCATGAAACATATGCTGAAGTAAGACTGAAAATACCATAAGTTTCATAAAAATGATTCAATACTGAGTACATCTACAGAATAACTACTAGCTATTAGTGTCTGAAAGCCTCTAAACATCTGAAATAAAAGAGTTGATGGGACAGGCCCCAACGAACTCACAACAGCTTTCTGGAAGTAACTGAAAAGCTGAAATACTATACATAATAAAATGACTAAATGAGTGTCACATCCTTAATGGATGAGAACTCACTACTATAGCAGCGGCTGATAGACTGATCTGGCTAGGTACAGTCAGGAACCCAAGCATTTGAACCTATGATATGAGATATCATAGCACAAAAAAAAAGTATGCGTCAGTACTTTAAATATACTGGTATTCTAGGTGAGGTTAGGTTGATATGCATGGGTTCACATGCATGAGAATAATAACTAAATATCATGAAATAACTGGATAAGAGAATACGCAAGACGGGGACTACTGTAAGTACTGAACACGCAATACAAAGCATATATCGTCTGTCTGAATTAGTCTGAAGCCAAAGTACTAAGTTTCTGATAAATAAATAACTGATAACTGTAAGTCATTATCATGTAGAACTAAACTGAGTTTTGTACTGGATACTGATTACTGAATATTAAAAATGTAACTGTGGGAATTATTATCTAATAGACATACCCTAATTATAGACTGATATGGGGTCCAACCTATAACCCTAGATGGAAGGGTGTTAGCACCATTCCACGGGTTACTAACAGTAGCTGGGTCAACCCTAATTTGACAGGAAGACTCATGAGATGTATATGGTTACGTCAACCCTAGTCTGGCAGGAAGATGATTTACCCTGCGATGGCTATGTAGTTTTGTAATACAGGGACTGCTACTAAGGGTCAAACCCTCTACTGATAGGAATTCCCCCATCCCTTGGTTCGCTCGGTGCTGAATCCTACTCCCAACTGAATCGACAGTGAACTAATTATTTGACTGTACTAGGCTTGACTGAACTCACACTGATTCTGTTGACCGACCAAATATTACTGTTCTGGATACTATAGAATCCTTCTATTCCGACTGGAGACTAAAAAAAAGCTAAATTTTGGGTATTTAATACCCCCAGGAAACGATATCATAGATAATGAAATCATATCTCAACTCTAAAAGCATCACACATAGGTTATCATGCATAATTCCTTCACATAGACATTTTGTCAAACATCTAGGATACATAAATCTTGTACATGAGAATGAGCAATATATGAATATTATGACTATCACATTAAACACCAAAATTCAAAGATTAAGCATGGGGGTTACATAAATCAACAAGCATTCTAGTTAATTCACACGAAACTCAAATTAGTCTTGACTTGAAATCTACACAACATCACATACATGAACTTAGTTTCATTCAAGAATGTAAATCATAATCTAAGTGCTTGAAAAGGGATTCTTAAACTTCAAGGGTGGAAGGAACCCAAGTATTAACACCTAAACATACCTCAATTATTGAATTCGTGAGAATTGGTTGTGAATTCTTGATACTTGGACTTAAACTTGAAGAAACTAGGGCTTTGTTCTTGAGAGAATTTGTGAAAAAATGAGTAAATTTGCCCTTTTAGATCCTTAATTTCGTGATATAGGTGGGTTAATATGGGTGGAAAATGGCTCCTTTTTCCCCCACAACCCGTAATTTAGTAAGAAAAAGTGACCAGTGATGCGATAGGAGATGCACCACATTAATGGTGTCGACGCAATTATTGATGCGCTACATCGATGGTGACGACGTGATAGCCAATGTGACGCATCCTGATTATGTTGGCTTGCTATTTTGGTCATCCAAACATGTCTCAAACGATGTCCAAATATTCCAAAATTCACCCAAGATGACCTATAGATAACCCTGATCGTGAATTATTTTAAGAATCGACAATCTAATGATGGAAAGATCAAAAATAAGACCATTAAAATATTGACGCCAAAATTGAGACTAAGTCTTAACACTTGGCTGAAATTTTCTAAGTCCGGGACCACTTTTGGCATGCTATAAAGGACTAAAATGGGCTAGGACTTTACGGGGTATTATAATATCTCCTCATTGGGAACATTCGTCCTCGAATGAGACTGATTAAGCTGAGAGGCACTGACGTACTATGACCGTACTGACATGCATAGCTAAAACATGACTGAATGTTTAGACATGACTCATGACTGAACTAATTCATGAATGTATGAATGATAAGAGAATGATATGTAGCTGAAATTAAGCATGGAATAGAGTAAATCTAAGGAAAACTATTATATTAAGTTGAGAATACCGAAGAATCTGAGAACCTTTATTGAACATGCATGAATGGGAATATATGATCATAACTGAGTTTGAAGCATGATACATGAACTAAATATCATGAACTAAACTGATTTCTTGAACATATGCAGTGACATAATAATGGTTCTAAGGCTGAGATACGAATGAGAGAGTCAACTTATGAGTAACCATTATCTTTGGTTGAATCTGACTTCATGAAGAAAAGATGAGAGATTTAGTACATGAAAAACTCAGGGGTATTACATCTCCCCCTTGGTATAGTTCATCCCCCAAATGATACTGACTTTACTAAAATACTAGGAAAACTAAGATGATGCACAAAACGCTTAAGGACTGAATCATGACTGACTATCTAGGATCTGAAATATGATGTATTAACTGAACTGGATTAACAATTTACATGGATGCAAACAAATTATCTCTTGGAAGGGATATATTCATGAAACTTCAGATAGTAAGACTATATTGGAAGACAGAAAAACCATAGGAACCTTTCTTTCTGACTGCTAATCTGAATTGCTGGCTATACAGACTAACTCATACTGAAAGCTTATACTTAACTGGAGTATTTCTTCAACACTTTTTCTAAGAAGTTCTAATGACTTTTAGGGAGTAAGGAATCTTGGGAATAGTCTGAATAAGACATCTAGATAAGAAATCACAACAAGGCTAAAATTTGGTAATATGAAACACAGGCCTGCGAAACATCAGCTAGGATAAAGCTACTAGACCTTATACACTGCAACTACTATATTTCAAGCTTAGACATACTCTTCTAATACTCTCTCAACTATACCTTCTACCTTAATACTGCACTTCACCTAAGACTACTAAAAATATTCACATGGGCACTGATAACTTTACTTACTGAAGTTTGAGTTGGACTGAATTCTCCCACTATGCACAAGCCTACTCGAATCTATGAAATGCACACATAACACTGTAATACTAGTCTGAATCATGAATTAAACACACCCTGTATTTTCAAACCTCTCATCTCATGAATAATTCTGATTTTCCATTTAACAACTAAATACAACCTCTTACTAGCCATTCACTAATACGTAATGAATTTATCCACTTACACACCAACATAATGTTCAAGCCTATCTTTATGACTACAGCCTCAAGTAAAACAAGCGTGCAACAATCTTTTTTTAACATAAAACATTTACTCTCTCCCATCAAAGAAATTGCTCATCACTACATTATTTCATAAGGAGAGGTCACTGAAAGGCTAAACCATGAGTACCTAACGCATGAATAAACACTATACAGAACTTGACACTTAAAAGAGGCCTGAGGAGTAGAATATCAACATCATGGGTTCATCAAGAGACCTAAACTGAGGATATACATGACATAATTTGAATTTCATTGATCATGAGGAGTGTTGCATGAATACTGGAACCAAACATACTATAGAGCATGAGCACATGAGTCATGAGCTGCATGACCTGAGTTTGGACTTTTTGAATTCATGGAACATGATTCACACTGCTGAGCAAACTAGAACTCCTCATACAAGGGATTAGAATCGTACATAATTCTATGAAAAGTGCATGAATATGAGCTATGAGCATAGAGATGATATGTAAGGCATGAGTAGATATCGTAATAACTGAAGTACAAATACTAAAATAAGCATAGGTCGAGCATTCCTCTCCTTAGTGATGTTCTAGAACACACTGGTATCACTACTAGAATCTAAGAGCCTGACTTGGTTACTTATTCTATCACCTCCCCCTTAGCTTAAAGCCATCATTCTAAGTCTATGGAAAACTTAACCAATATCTCTAAACTGTACTTAAACCATTTTACTCTAGATTCCGAGATATAACAATACTCATAAACACTAAACTTACCCCAAAAGATTGTACCTGAAAGTGTAAAACCCTACTGCTGATACTTTCTTTTGAGATAGAACTCTTAACTTTCTATAGCCCCAAATACATCATGTAACAACTTAAGAACTGACTAACTTAGAATTTTCAACTCCTCTTTCTATTAGCTCAACCTTAAAAGATTCAAACTTAGATCCTAACACATAACATGGATATCCTCAATTCTTTAATAACTATACTACTTTCATCATAGCCTACAAATATCACATCCATAACTATAATACCCTGCATGTTTCTAAGCTAGGAAGTGAATAAGTTTTCCTACGTATGAAACTTCCTATCCTATGAGTAGCATTTTAGTTCATGACTTACAATGAATATCCTAGCGATAGGATAGCTTGCGATGTCTTAATCATGCTCATATGAGTCGCTTAGAGTGATGTAAGCTAAGAATTTTTGAATCCATCAAATCTTAGTGTTCGATTTTGCAAGGGTCATCTTTGAATAAGAATAAAGTGATTGATATGTGACATTTTGGCAAATTTAGACCTACCAAATTGTAGAGAATCGAATTATCTTTCCAACGATATCAATTTTGCCTTAATCCAATACCCGAGCGAAAAGTTATGCCCATTTTTGTGAGAGACAGTAAGGGTATGCGATTGGTTAGGCGCCGCCCAACCAAACTTAGGCGATTGGTTAGGCGCCGCCTAAGTCAGTTCCAAGTGCCAAAAACACTCCGTTTTGAGTTATTTTGAGGGTAATTAAGTCTTTTAACACTCCTTACACATCCCTAAACTTAACCCTACGAAATATATAGCTCCTAATCACATTACAACCCTATTAACATCTCAAAGCTCATTATTCAAGAGAACCATAGGAGAAAAACAGCTAGGGTTGCACAATCAAGCTTGAAGATCCAATTTCAATAAAATTCCTCCATCAATCATTAGGGACCTCCCTTCCAAGGTATGCGTAGTGTTCATCCACGGATTTCTTTCGTCCGTGGAGTTCAAGAATCAATCTTTAAAATACAAAAGCTTGGTTAGTTGTGGTGATATGATCATACCCATGTTGATGCTTGTTTGTTTTGCTATATAATAGTATCGTGACTGTATATCTCATGAAAGTTATGTTGTTAGTTAAAAAACATGATCTTTAGATGGATTGATAGAATGCAAGTATGAAATCCACCTATGCCTTAAAGAATGCATGCAAGGTATTCGATAAAATGCCTAGTATGTTAGAACTTCATATTTACATGATTTCATGATATCTAAATAACAAGTTCATGTTAGTCATACACTTCAATATGAATTTCCATGCAAATTATGTGTTGTTATTGTTGTGGTATAAAGCATGTATGATAATGGAGATATAAATTATGTACACAAAATATATCCATGCTTTCCCTACCATGTTTGAGATGCTGAATAAATACATGAAGTATAATATCCCCAAATCATTACAATATGAACTAAATGTTACATGTTGTCGTTCCCTTATGCTTGAATGGTTTCCATGCCATTGCTATGAATAGTATATGTTGTTGGAATGCCCATGATATTAGAATATGAGATTTATGACTTGATTATGAGCATTCCTATTCATGATAGATATTATGATGACCATGTACTTCATGAAATCCCCCACTCATGTATTATGGATTTTTATTGATGGACGTGTACTCAAGAAATTCAAGTTGTGTCAGTTTCCTTCCATCGAGTCCTGGGGGTACTTGTACCCGAAAAATATAGTTGTGTGCCTAGATCCATGTCATGTTTTCACGATACTCTCAGTCAAGCCATGATCTATAGAATTCAGTCAGTCATGTGACTCAGGAAAACTCAAAAATCTCAGTAATCTCAGTAGTCTAGTAATCTCAGTAATCTCAGTGCTCAGTAACCTCAGCAACCTCAGTATTCACAGTCAATCTCAGTAACTTCAATACTCTCAACCAGTCCTCAGAACTCAGTACATTCCGTCAGTCATCAAAATCCAGTAAACTTAGTTTAGCTCCGCTAAACAATACCACTAGTATCAGTCCAGTTAATCAGTATCAGTTCAGCTAATCAGTTCAGTTCAGTTAATCAGTTCAGCTTAGTTATTCAGTTCAGTGTCCTTCATATGGGAGTAGAAGTTAGCACCGAGTGAACCCAAGGATGGGAACTCACCCGCCAGTTCAGGGTGTGATTCTTAGTAGTCATCCTTGTGTTCCAGAACTACGTAGCTAGCGTAGGTTGAGACATCTTAACCTGTCAGATTAGGGTTGATGAGGTGGCTTAACCTGTCAGTTTAGGGTTCCCACCATTCTTATTTGAGTACCTGCCAGTATAGGGTTCTCACAGTTGTCTTTACCAGTAGTGCGGTATTGACACCCTTCCAATCGGGGCAGAGATTGGACACCAACTTAGATATTATAGCGTATTTGGGGCATGTCGGTTAGATAACTACTTCCCACAGTTTCAGTATCAGTCTCAGTAAAAGAACTCAGATAGTTCTTCAGGATATCAGGACTGTCAAATGCAGTACGGAACTCAGCTAGTTCTATCAGATTTAGGACTGTCAGATACAGTCATTCATGCTATTAGTTATCAGAACTCATGTTATCAGATATATCAATTATCAGAATTCAGTTATCATTCATGATATGTTATCATTAAATACATGTCATCAGTATTCATACTCAGTAGTCATGTTATCACGAGCTCAGTTTCAGGACTGTTATATACGGTCAATTCAAATCAGTTCTTCATAATCAGAACTATCAGAAACAATCATTCCTTTATCAGTAATATAGTATCAGTCTCCCAGTATTCAAAAATACAGTATTAGTTCCTCACTTATTAGTGAATTACATATCAATATTAGTAAACTCAATCATTTAGTATCTCAGCATCAGTAAGCTTATGTTGTCAGTATTCAGACTCAGTAGTCAGTATCACCACGAGTTTAGTTGCAGTTACGTATGTAAGTATGTATTCTCACGTTCAAATCAGTCAGCATTGTTCATGCATATAAAAACCTTTGCATTTAGCCTACCTCACTCGTATATTCAGTCGTACTGACGCATTTGTGCTATGGTATTTTATTTGACACCATAGGTACAGAGGAACGAGTTTTAGAGCAGCAGTAGCATTGCAGATTTCAGCAGTCAGTGCTCCTCTTAATTCGAGGACAATATCATTAATACTTTATTATAGTATTTCAGATTAGTTTTTCAGTTCATGGAGTTAGTTGGAGACATGTTCCTTCAACTCCTTATTTAGTTCAGTTAGAGGCTTTTGGACTAGATGTCAGATTAGATGTTCAGACTTCAGTATTTATGTGTTTTTTTGGTATTGTTATACCATGTTTTTCAGATATGTATCAGTATTGAACCTTATGGCCTTACATTTCATGTTTTCGCATATTTTATGATATATTATACAGTTTATAGGTACATATATCTGTCATGGGTTAGCTTGTGGTCCTTCGGGGTCATGAGAACCGTGTAGCATTTTGGTTCAGAAAATCGGGGCGTTACAATAACACATATTTTGAATCAAAAAAACTTAAATTCTTGTATACACTGCTTAAAGCCTACTGATTCACCTTTTACATGACTAGTCCCATGAAATAAATAATCTGCTCAACTTCAGATAACACCATCCCAACTCTACTACTATTTCTAAACTCCTGGTTTTATGCTTCTAACTCTAGATCATATGCTGTCACAGAATTTTAAGAAGGAAGCTAAAATCACATCTGACTCCTAAGAACTAAGGTGCTACCCCTTCATTCACTGACTGGTTCATTGAGAAGCTGAAACTAAACTACTCTATTTCTGAAATCAACAGAAGTGATTTACTGGGATGTTGTAATCAGGAAATTTTTTTATAACCATTTGGCAAGGATATATTTACCCAATGGGGTAGACACTGAGAAGGGCTCTGCTAAGGTTTTGAGACTGACACTGAACTTGACAACTATATCAGGGGTTACAAAATAAAGAGAAGCTCCAGGATCTAACAAGGCATAAATATGTAAATAAATAGCTAGTAACGTACCCATATCCACATCAAGAGAACTTTCCTGATCATGTCGGGACTGAATTGCATATAACCTATTCTGACGCTGACCACTATTAGCACCGAAAGCGGTAGCACCCTGCTAGTCAGGTGATTGGATGAAACTGGAGGACGATTGTACCAACCCTATTGACCACTTTTTGGGCAATCTCTAAATTTGTGGCCTGGCCTTCCACACCCAAAACACACATCACTGTCGGCTCTATATACACCCTTATGATTCTTACAATATTTTTCGCAAAATGGATTAGTACGAACACCCTTCCCACTACCTTGTGACTTAGATACTGGTGCTCTATCTCGACTATCATTCTTAAACTTAGGAACTGGCATACTGGCTGAAGGCAGGGCTAGGGCTGTGTAATACCCCGTATTTTCCTAGCAAAATTTAAGTCTCAATACATGAGTATTCATATATAAAATTTTCAAAATATCCACTATTTTTTAGTTTATAGTTTTCCATTGCGTTGAAAATTCAATTAGATTTCCAACTATATAAAAAAATTCCAAATCCGATAACCGGGTAAGAAGTTATGGCGATTTTAAGTTTCAGTCGTTAAATACCATCATTTTGATCACTAGTGTCGCGGAGCCAGTCTAAATGACAATTGTCAATTTCCAGTAAGGTACCATGATATTTTTGCATCTCTCCAAGGACACAGTTCATGTTTGGTATTTTCCAGTGAGCCTTCGCGATAATGGCGCGTGGCGTAGATGGCCAAAATGACATTCCAAAGGCTTACCGCAATTTCACCGTGTCGCACCAAACTTCCAGGTCCAGTTGTCAATTTACAGTGGCCTAACATGATAGCACCACATCACGTTGGAGCTAAAAATTGGGATATTTAGTTTGCAACCCAAGTTTTTAAATTTGTTTCGGGGTATTTGGGTTTTTTTTTCACAGCCCTAATCAACCTAAAATACGAGATTTAACCCCTAAGTGACCTAAGTAATCATTATTTATTCAATTCCTCTCAAAATTAAAGATCCCTTTCTCAAGAAATGGAAACCCTAGATCTCAAACTCAAGACCAAATCTCAAAAACTCACCATCAATCCTCTCAAATTCATTAACCAGGGTATGTTAAATGTTCATTCATGGGTTTCTTTCACCCATGGAGTCCAAGCATCAGATTTTAATTACAAATTTATAATCTTTTCAAGTTACTCTATTTTAAAATTAAGTTTTCAACCATGAATCTCCATGAACTATGATTCTACACCATGTATGAATGGAATTGTTGTTATTCAATTCCCCATGTTTTAATGTTATCATTCATTGAATTTAATCATGATTTAGTGCTATTCATATTAAATCCATACTATTACTATAAGTACCATAATATTCCTATGATTTGATTAAACTATGAACTACAAATGTTTGATAAAATGCCTACAAGAATGAGTAGTTGATAAAGGTTTTTATGATAAGTCCTCTAAGTTTAATATTGTGTTACTATTTTTGCTTTTGAGTCCTGGGGGTATTGAATACCCGAAAATCATAATTGTTTACTCATTCTCATCTCAGTATCTTCAGAACAACTTTAGAATACATCATGAGTATTACTAGATCAGTCAGTTAAACTCAAAAATAGTCAGTAACTCAGTGTCATTCAAATGGGAGTAGGATTTAGCACCGAGTAAGTGTAGGGGTGGTGGCTTCCCCATCAGATAGGCAGATTCGTTACTAGTAGTCCCTATACTCCAGAACTACGTAGCCATCTTAGGATATGAGAAGTCACCCGTCAGTTTAGGCTTGACTATCTCACAGGGGTTACCCATCAGATTAGGATTGACACCCTTCATCCTTTGGGGAAATACAGTATACCAGACTAATGGATCCACATAGCCAGCGTTAGTACCCGTGGCACGGTATTAACACCCTTCCAACTGGGTTACAGATTGGACCCCAATTAGCTCAGATTGGGGCATGTCAGTTAGATAATAGCTCCTACAGTATCAGCCACGGTCTCATCCACAGTCTCAGCCACAGTCTCAGTTACAGTCTTAGTCAAGTAATCAGTTTAGCCATTCAGTCTTAGTATTGTTTGACCAAAGCATACAGATATCAGTCATCTCAATATTTTAGTTTATAGATTTTATTCAGTTTATGTTATATGCTTGGTCATGCATCCTAAGTATCTACAGATTTCATGAACCTTCAGTATTTACAAACTTTCATGCATTCTATTCAGTACTCTATGTTTTACATGTATATTCAGATATCTATTATTCATGTGCATGAAATCATGCATGTCAGCCTACCTTATTTAGCATACCAGTACATTCAAAGTACTGATCTCATACCTTTTTTTACGCTATGATGTATTATATCATAGGTTCTGATGCTCAGTTCTCGGATCATGCTTAGAATTCTCAGACTCTTAGCAGTTACAGCGATTAGTCCTCATATTTTGAAAATAGATTATTTTACTTTATATCTTTAGTTCAGTAGTTAGTTGGAGTTAGTTGGGGCCTGTCCCATCAATTTACAACCATAGAGTTTAAAGTCTTTCAAATATTCTAGTTAGTTATTTAGTATTCAGACTTCAGTTGGCATGTCAGTTAGTTATTCAGATTTTCTTTATCTTATCAGATTCAGATATTCATTTCTTTAAATTCATAATTTATTATTTGTTTCAGATATTAAAACCTCATGGCATATTAGTTATTTTTTCACATTTATGATTATGTTATTCAGTGCTCACAGCAGGTACCAGCTCATGGGTTAGTTTGTGCTCCCTCGGGACTGTAAGCACCATGTGACGCCCAGGGTGTACTCTTGGGGTGTTAAAAACTTAGTATTAGAGCCTAATGTTTT
This sequence comes from Capsicum pubescens, assembly GCA_030864215.1. Taxonomy (NCBI): domain Eukaryota; kingdom Viridiplantae; phylum Streptophyta; class Magnoliopsida; order Solanales; family Solanaceae; genus Capsicum; species Capsicum pubescens. The sequence goes on along the minus strand of CM061549.1, from coordinate 72,763,549 downwards.
AAAGTTCCCTAGGAAGTCTGAAAGTCACAACAAGTAGAGTCTTGTGTATGGGTGTGTAGCATGCCACACTTATGGTCAAGAGGCTACAAGGTATTTAGGAAAAGTTTCCCTTCTTTCAATATTTATGTCGTGCAAGTGAGCATGAGCTCAAGTTAAACTCTCAATATAATCTGTTTTTCCTTCCATTTACAGAATATACCTCCCAAAAATAATAACAAAAGAGGAGCAAGAAACCAGCCATCACCTCTGCCCATCTAGGCAGACCCTCTGGACGAGCATGTCTCTCACGCAGAATTTAGAGTTATGTTCACCATTCTAGAAAACTCCATAGCAGCTCAGAATAAATGGTCAGCTGTTGTTCAGGACAACCTAATGGCTAATACTGCTGCAACCAGAATTTGGGACTTCACCCAGATAAATCCTCCTTTCTTCATGGGATCCAAATCTAAAGATGATCCACAGGATTTCTTATAGATAGTTCAAAAGGTAACGGATTCTATGGGGGTGACATCCAGTGAGAGTGTTGAGTTGGCTGCATATCAGTTGCAGGATATAGCCCATACATGGTTTAAGCAGTGGAAGGTAGATAAGGGTGTAGATGCAGGGCCTATAGAATGGAAAGAGTTTGCTACAACTTTCTTAGACAGATTCTTCCCATTGGAGTTAGGAGAGGCCAAAGTGTTAGAATTTATTAAATTAAGGTAGGGAAGCATGAGCGTGAAGGATTATTCCCTCAAGTTTACTTAGTTAGATAGATATGTTCCTTCTGTGGTAGCTGACAGTAGGTCCAAGATGAGTAAGTTTGTGTCTGGCATATCTGATAGTATGGTCAAGGAGTGCAGGACTGCAATGCTGATTAGGGAGATGGACTTATCTAGGATGATGTTCTGTGCTTAATAAATTAAGGAGCAGAAGATTAAAAAGAGGGAGAGAGAAAACAAGAGAGCTATGATGGGTAGTTTTAGTTTTAGTCAGCCAAGGTCAGAAGGTGGTAACCATCCTCAGTTTCATCAAAGATCTTTAGCCCCATCACCCTCTTCAGCCAGTGCCCCAGTACCCAAATTCAGAAATGATAATAGGGATAGAGCACCAGGCTCTAAGTCCCAAGGTAGTGTTAACAGTGCCCGTATGAACCCTCTATGTTAGAAATATGGCAGAAACCATCAGGGGGAGTGTAAGGCGGGCAGTGATGTGTGCTTCGGGTGTTGTAAGCCAGGCCATCGAATTCATAAGTGTCGGGTAGTTTCTCAGAGAGGTAGGGAGTTGCGCCAACAAGGCCAGCCCAATCAGTCATCAGTTCTATTCGGTCACTCGACTTAGTAGGGTGTCGCTTCCAGTGCTACCAGTGGTCAGCGTCTAAATAGGTTATATACTCTTTAGTCCCGCCAAGATCAGGAAAATTCTCTTAACATAATTACTGGTACGTTACAGGTCTTTCACTTACATATTTATGCTTTACTAGACCTTGGAGCTTATCTTTCTTTTGTAACTCCATATATAGCCGTCAATTTCAAACTCAGTCTCGAAACTCTAGAAGAGCCCTTTTCAGTGTATACACCAATCGGTGTTTTCATTATAGCCAAGCAGGTATACAGAAACTGTCGGATCACAATATCTCATAAATTTACCTTAGTTGATCTCGTGGAGTTAGAGATAACGGATTTTGATGTCATTCTCGGCATGGATTGACTTCACTCATGTTATGCCTTAGTTTATTGTAAAAATAGAATAGTTCATTTTCAGTTCCTAAATAAACCAGTCCTTGAATGGAGGGGTAGTACTACAGCGCTTAAAGGTCAGTTGATTTCATATCTTAGAGAGAGAAAGATGATATCCAAGGGGTGTATTTATCATCTTATTCGAGTTAAAGACTCAAATTAAGAGAATCCAACCCTTGAGTCAGTTTTAGTAGTTAGGGAATTTTCAGATGTGCTCCCTGAAGATCTTCCCAGAGCTTCTCCCGAAAGGGAAATCGACTTCGGAATAGACCTTCTTCCAGACACTTAACCTATATCTATTCCTCCATATAGAATGGCTCCAGTTGAACTCAAAGAACTTAAAGAACAGTTGAAAGATCTCTTGGATAAAGGATTCAACAGACCTAGCGTCTCCCTGTGGGGCGCACCAAATCTATTTGTGCATAAGAAAGATGGTTCTCTCAGAATGTGTATTAATTACCGTCAGTTGAACAAAGTCACCATCAAGAATAAATATCCACATCCTAGAATTGATGATTTGTTTGAACAACTTCACGGAGCCAGTTATTTTTCTAAGATAGACCTCAGATCAGGCTATCATCATCTTAGAGTCAGAGAATGTGACATTTCGAAAATAGCTTTCTGAACTCGGTATGGTCACTTTGAATTTCTAGTCATGTCCTTTGGTCTCACGAATGCCCCAGCAGTCTTCATGGACTTGATGAACCAAGTGTTCAAGCAGTACTTGGAGATGTTCGTCATAGTCTTCATTGTTGACATTCTTGTTTACTCTCATAGCGAAAATGATCATGCAGACTATCTCAGAATAGTGTTACAAACTCTTAGAGCTCACCAGTTGTTCGCTAAATTCAGTAAGTATGAATTCTGTCTAAGATCAATAGCTTTTATTGGCCATATTCTTTCTGGTGATGGCATTAGAGTTGATCCTCAAAAGACCGAGGCGATGAAAAATTGGCCTAGACCCATTTCTCCATTAGATATCAGGAGTTTCTTGAGTTTGGTTGGCTATTACTGTCGGTTTGTTAAAGGGTTTTTATCTATTGCATCCTCCATGTCCAGATTGACTCAGAAGAAAGTCAAGTTTCAGTGGTCAGATTCTTGTGAAAAGAGTTTTCAGGAGTTGAAGACTCGACTCACCTCAGTCCTAGTTCTTACTTTGCCAGATGGTTCAGATGGGTTTGTTGTGTACTTTGATGCATCCATAGTAGGTTTGGGTTGCGTCCTTATGCAGAGAGGTAAGTTCATAGCCTATGCCTCTAGACAACTTAAACCCCATGAGAAGAATTATCCTACTCATGATCATGGGTTAGCAGCTGTAGTGTTTGCCTTGAAGATTTGGAGGACTTTTATGGGGTGCATGTTGATGTGTTCACAGATCAAAAAATCTTGCAGTATGAGTTCTCTCAGAAAAACTTGAATTTACATCAGAGGGGGTGGATAGAGTTATTGAAAGATTATGACATGAGTGTTCTGTATCATCCGGGTAAGGCCAATGTAGTGGCTGATACTCTCAGTAGGTTGACTATGGGTAGTGTTGCTCATGTTAAAAATGGTAAGAAGAAGTTAGTTCAGGAAGCTCATCAGCTTACTCGACTAGGTATCCACCTAGTTGATTCAGTAGAAGGTAGTGTATGGGTGCAAAGTAATTTAAAATCCTCTCTAGTTTCTGAAGTGAAGGAAAAGAAGGATAAATATCCCAGTCTAGTTAAGTTGAAAGAATCAGTCAGAGATCAGAAAGTAGAGGTTTTCTCCCAAGGGGGAGATGGTGTGTTGCGTTGTCAGGGTCAGTTATGTGTGCCTGGTGTAGATGAATTAAGGCAACGAATTCTTGCAGAAACGCATGGTGCGTGTTAATTTATTCATCCAAGGGCCACTAAGATGTACCGCGATTTGCGGGAGATCTATTGGTGGAGTAGGATGAAGAGAGATATTGCAGAGTTTGTAGCTAAGTGCTCTACATATTAGTAAGTTAAGATTGAGCACCAAAAGCCTAGTGGGTCTATACAGGAGTTCAGTATTCCTACATGTAAGTGGGAGGAAGTGAACATGGATTTTGTAATGGGTTTGCCCCGTGCCCGGCATCAACATGATTCTATTTGGGTCATCGTAGACCGAATGACCAAATCATCTCATTTCTTGCCAGTCCATACCTCTTATTCAGTCGAAGTCTATGCCAAACTCTATCTCAGAGAGTTGGTTAGGTTACACGGTGTTCCCTTATCTATCATATTAGATAGAGGTACCCAGTTTACCTCTTATTTCTGGAAAGTGTTCCAAAAGGGTCTTGGTACCCAAGTCCACCTCAGTACAGCCTTTCACCCTCAAACAGATGGTCAAGCAGAAAGGACCATTCAAACTCTTGAAGATATACTGAGAGCATGCGTATTTAATTTTAAAGGTAGTTGGGATGACCACTTTCCTTTGATTGAATTCGCATATAATAATAGCTATTATTTCAGTATACAAATGGCTCCATTTGAAGCTCTTTATGGTAGGAGATGTGGATCTTCGATTGGTTGGTTTGAAGTGGGTGAGGCCGCAGTAGTACGGCCTGACTTGGTGTTTGATTCCTTAGATAAGGTTCAGTTGATCAGAGAAAGGCTTAGAGCATCCCAGAACCGACAGAAATCATTTGCAGATGGGATAAGAAAGGATCTCAAATTTGAGGTCGGTGATTTTGTGTACTTGAAAATATCTCCCATGAAGGGGCTAAAGAGGTTCGGCAAGAAAGGGAAACTAAGTCCCCGATATGTCGGTCCCTACAAAATTCCCAATCATTAAGGAAAGGTAGCTTACAAGCTTGAGTTGCCTTCAGATCTAGCTTCAGTACACCCAGTGTTCTATGTCTCATTGTTGAAGAAGTGTATTGGTGATCCATCTATAGTTTTTCCCTTAGAAATTGTGGATATTCAGAATAGTTTTTCCTATAAGGAAGTTCCAGTCGAAATTCTTGATCATCAAGTTCGTAGACTAAGGAACAAAGAAGTTCCACTAGTCAAAGTTCTTTTGCGGAATTAGTCCATTGAGGGAGAATCTTATGAAGCAGAAGATGATATGCGGACCAAGTACCCTCATCTTTTCTCCGCGAATTCAAATTCGATTTAAGGTACTAATCTTCTTAAGATTTCTCTCTATCATGCTCAGTTTTAGTTGCACATCATGTTCATGTCAATCGAGCATTTACAAATTAGTTTAGTCATGGATTCCATGCATCAGATATCCATGTTCAGTGTGTAAGCTCAGTTCATCAGTTTTCCTCAACTTAACCAGTCTCATTCGAAGATGAATAATCCCAAGGAGGAGATATTGTAATACCCTATATTTCCCTAGCATAATTTAAGTCCCAATACATGAGTATTCATATGTAAAATTTTTGAAATACCCATTATTTTTTAGTTTAGAGCCTTTCATTGCGTAGGAAATTCAATTAGCTTTCCAATGATATAAAATTCGCCCAAATCTGATAACTGGAAAGTAGTTATGGCGATTTTAAGTTTTAGTCGTTAAAAACCATCATTATGGTTACTAGAACATTGCGGAGCCAGTCTAAATGACAATTGTCAATTTCCAGTAAGGGACAACGATATTGGCGCATCGCACTAAGGACCCAGTTCACATTTGGCAATTTCCAGTGAGCCTCCACGATAATGGTGCGTCGCGGAGGTAGACAAAATGACATTCCAAAGGCTTACCGCGATTTCACCACGTCGTGCCAAACTTCTAGGTCCCAGTTATCAATTTCTAGTGGCCCGATGCGATAGCATCGTGTCGCGCCGGAGCCAAAAATTGGGATCTTCAATTTTCAGCTTGAGTTTTTAAATTCGTTTAGGGGTATTTGAGTCTTTTTCCATGGCCCTAATCAACCTAAAACACGAGATTTAACCCCTAAGTGACCTAAATAATCATCACTTATTCAATTCCTCTCAAAATTAAAGATCCCCTTCTCAAGAACAAGAAATCCTAGCTCTCAAATTCAAGACCAAATCTTAAGAACTCACCATCAATCCTCTAAAATTCATTAACCTGGGTATGTTAAATGTTCATTCATGGGTTCCTTTCACCCATGGAGTCCAAGTATCTGATTTTAATTACAAATTTATAATCTTTTCAAGTTACTCTATTTTTAAATTAAGTTTTTAACCATGCATCTCCATGAACTATGATTCTACACCATGTATGAATGGAATTGTTATTGTTATTCAATTCCCCATGTTTTAATGTTATCATTCATTAAATTAAATCATGATTTAGTTCTATTCATGTTGAATCTATGCTATTACTATAAGTTCCATAGTATTCCTATGATTTGATTAAACTATGAACTACAAGTGTTTGATAAAATATCTACAAGAATGAGTAGTTGATAAAGGTTTTCATGCTAAGTCCTCTAAGTTTAATATTGTGTTACTATATTTGTTTTTGAGTCCTGGGGGTATTGAATACTCGAAAATCATAGTTGTTTACTTAGTCTCATCTCAGTATCTTCAGAACAACTTTAGAATACATCATGAGCATTACTAGATCAGTTAGTTAAACTCAGAAATAGTCAGTAACTCAGTGTCATTCAAATGGGAGTAGGATTTACCACTGAGCGAGTGTAGGGATGGAGGCTTCCCCCATCAGATAGGCAGAGTAGTTAGTAGCAGTCCCTATACTCCACAACTACGTAGACAGCGTAGGATATGAGAAGTCACCCGTCAGTTTAGGCTTGACTATCTCGCAGGGGTCACCCATCAGATTAGGATTGACACCCTTCATCCTTCGGGGCAATACATTATACCAGACTAGTGGATCCACATAGACAATGTTAGTACCCATGGTATGGTATTAACACCCTTCCAACTAGGGTTATAGGTTAGACCTCAATTAACTCATATTAGGGCATGTCGATTAACTCCCACAATCTCAGCCCAATTTTAGTCACAGTATCAGTTATAGTCTTAGTCCAGTAATCAATTCAGACATTCAGTCTTAGTGTTGTTTGACCAAAGCATACAGATATCAGACATCTCAGTATTTCAGTTTATAGATTTTATTCAGTTCATGTTATATGCTTGGTCATGCATCCTCAGTATCTACAGATTTCACGTACCTTAAGTATTTACAAACTTTTATGCATTCTATTCAGTACTCCATGTTTTACATGTATATTTAGATAATTATTATTCCTGCTCATAAAACCATGCATGTTAGCCTACCTCATTTAGCATACCAGTACATACAAAGTACTGATCGCATACCTTTCTTTTGCACTATGATGTATTATATCATCGGTTCTGATGCTCAGTTCCCAGATCGCGCTTAGACTTCTCAGACTCTCAGCAGTTGTAGTGGTGATTCCTCATATTTTGAGGATAGATTATTTTACTTTATATCTTTAGTTTAGTAGTTAGTTGAAGTTAGTTGGAGCCTGTCCCATTAACTCACAGCCATACAGTTTAGAGGCTTTTAGACATTTCAGTTAGTTATTCAGTATTCAAACTTCAGTTGGCATGTTAGTCAGCTATTCAGATTTTCTTTATCTTATCAGATTCAGATAGTCATTTATTTAGATTCATAATTCAGTATTTGTTTCAGATATTAAAACCTTATGGCATATCAGTTATTCTTCTGCATCTATGATTATGTTATTCAGTGCTCACAGCAGGTACCAGCTCATGGGTTAGCTTGTGGTCCCTCGGGACTGTAAGCACCGTGTGACACCCAGGGTGTACTCTCAGAGCATTATAGGCTGAAAATTTCTTACGGGATTAGGACTAGTTACTACTCCTTGACCTAGTCTTAAAACTACTTGTTTTGGCCCTATTATTCTTTCTCTCTTTCTTTCTACGCTCCCCTCTCTAACTCAGTTGAGCATGAATCAAAAGCCTAGATAGGACAACAACCTACAGATTGTTCTGAACAACTACTGAATAAGCTAAGGTAGTGAATGAAGCTCTAAATTTGGCGTGAGAGACATGCTTATTCAAGTGATCTTCCTGTACTGGTGGAGGTGCATGTTTATTCTCATATCTTTTTTTGTTAGTCTTTCTAGGAGGCATATTCTATAAACAGAAGGAATATTGGAATTTGACAGAGAGTTTAACTTAAGCTCATTCTCACTCGCACGATATGAACATTGAAAGAAGGGAACTTTTCCGAAAAATGCCTCATAGCCTCTTGTCCATAAGTGTGGCGCACTACACACCCATACATAAGACTCTACTTGATGTTTCTTTTGGACTCCCTAGAACACTTTAGAACCTGGATCTGATACGAAGTTTGTAATGCCCCGAGTCCACACCCTGGGTGTCACACGATGCTTACGACCCAGTAGGACCACAAGCTAACCCATGACTGGTACCTGCTGTGAGCACTAATTAATAATCATGAAACATATGTGGAAGTAAAAATGAAAATTCCATAAGGTTCATAAAATTGATTCAATACTGAGTACATCTGTAGAATAACTACTAGCTATTAGTGTGTGAAAGCCTCTAAACATCTGAAATACAAAAGTTGATGGGACAGGCCCCAACTAACTCACAATTATTGTCTAAAAGTAACTAAAAAACTAAAATACTATTAATAATAAAATGACTAAATGAGTGTCACGTCCTTGAAGGATGAGGACTCACTACTGTAGCTGCGGCTGATAGAATGATCTAGCTAGGTACGATCAGGAACCCAAGCATTTGAACCTATGATATAAGACATCATAGCGCAAAGAAAGAGTATGTGTCAGTACTTTGAATGTACTGGTATGCTAGGTGAGGTTAGGCTAATGTGCATGGGTTCACGCGCATGAGAATAATAACTAAATATCATGAAATAATTGGATGAGAGGATATACAAGACAGGACTACTGTAAGTACTGAACACACAATACCAAACATATATCATCTGTCTGAATTAGTTTTAAGTGAAAGTCCTGAGTTTCTGATAACTGAATAACTGATAACTGTAAGTCATGATCATGTAGAACTGAACTGAGTTTTGTACTAAATACTAGATACTGATTTCTAAATACTGAATACTGAAACTGTAACTGTGGGAGTTATCATCTAACCGACAAACCCCGATTATAAACTAATATGGGGTCCAACCTATAATTCCAGATGGAAGGGTGTTATCACCATGCCACGGGTTACTAACAGTAGCTGGGTCAACCCTAATCTGGCTGGAAGACTCATGAGATATATATGGTTACGTCAACCGTAGTCTAGCAGGAAGACGATTTACCCTACGATGGCTACGTAGTTATGTACACAGGGACTGCTACTAAGGGTCAAACCCTCTACTGATAGGAATTTCCCCATCTCTGGGTTCGCTCGGTGCTGAATCCTACTCCTAACTAAATCAACACTGAACTAATCACTAGACTGTACTAGGCTTGACTGAACTCACACTGATTCTGTTGACTGGCCGTTTGTTACTGTTCGAGATACTACGGAATCCTTCTATTCCGACTGGAGATTAGACAATAGCTAAATTTTGGGTATTCCATACCCCCAAGGACTCGATAGCATAGATAATGAAATCATATCTCAACTCTAAAAGTATTAGACATAGGTTATCATGCATAATTCCTTCACATAGGCATTTTGTCAAACACCTAAGATACATAAATCTTGTACATGAGAATGAGCAATATATGAATATCATGACTACCACGTTCAACACCAAAATTCAAAGATTAAACATGGGGGTTACATAATCAACATGCATTCTAGTTAATTCACATGAAACTCAAATTATTCTTGACTTGAAATCCACATAACATCACATACATGAACATAGTTTCATTCAAGAATGTAAATCATAATCTATGTACTTGAAAAAAAATTCTTAAATTCCAAGGGTGGAAGAAACTCAAGTATGAACACCTAAACATACCTTGATTGTTGAATTCGTGAGAATTGTTGGTGAATTCTTGAAACTTGGACTTGAACTTGAAGAAACTAGGGCTTTGTTCTTGAGAGAATTTGGGAAAAACGAGTATATTTTCCTTTTGGATCCTTAATTTTGTGATATAGGTGGGTTAAGATGGGTAAAAAATGACTAATTTTCCCCCACAAACCCGTAATTTAGTAAGAAAAAGTGCCTAGTGATGCGACAGGCGATGCACCGCGTCGATGGTGTCAACACAATTACCAACATGTTGCATTGATGGTGACGATGCGATAGCCAATGTGACACGTCCTGATCGTGTTAGCTTGCTGCTTTGGTCATCTAAATGTGTGTCAAACGATATCCAAAAATTCCAAAACTTACCCAAGATGACCTATAGATAACCCTGATCATGAATTATTTTAAAAATCAACAATCTAAGGCCAAAAAGATCAAAAATGAGGCCATTGAAATATTAAGGCCAAAATTGAGACTAAGTCTTAACACTTCGCTGAAATTTTCTAAGTCTGGGACCTCTTTTGGCATGCTATAAAGGACTGAAATAGGCTAGAACTTTATGGGGTCTTACACATAAATCTCATTGAAACTCAAAAAAAGATCCAAAAGGTAATTGAATATCTAAAGAAAGAATTTGATATGAAAGTTCTTGCAAAGAAAGTTTGTCTGGATCTGCAAATTTAACATTTAGCAAACGGAGTTTTCACACATCAATCTGCCTACACTAAGAAGATTTTAAAAGGATTTTACATAGAAAAATAACATCCATTAAGTACTTTAATGATTGTTCGATCATTTGAGGCTAGAAAGATTGATTTTGATCTCGTAAAGAGAATGAAGAGATTCTTGATTTCGAAGAACCATATCTTAGTGTTATTAGTGCACTTATGTATCTTTCTAACGCTACAAGGCTGACATCGCACTTTCTGTTAATTTAATAGCAAGGTATATTTCTTCTCCTATATGAAGATATGGAATGGAGTTAAGTAGATATTGGGATATATAAAAAGGATTATTGATATGGGTCTATTTTATACTAACTAAGATATTGCAGTTCTTGTTGGTTATGCAGATGCAATTTACTTATCTAACTCACATAAAGCTCAATAGTAAATAGATTATGTGCTTACATACAGTGGTACATCACGACGATTTATAAAATAATGTATTGTTGTTACTTCTTCAAATTATGCTGAGACAATAACTATTCATGAAACAAGCGGAGAATGTATATGGTTGGGATCAATGATAGATTTTATCAAAGAAAAGTTTGGTCTGAAGTATGATATTAAGGTACCTACAGTCCTGTACGAAGACAATGATGCATGCATAACCCAATTGAAAGGGAGCTTCATAAAAGAAGATAAAAAGAAGCACATCTCGCCAAAGTTATTTTTCACACCTAATCTCCAAAGAAATGGTGATATTGATGTACAACAAATTTGTTCAAATGATAATCCAACAAATTTATTCACTAAATCTTTACCAACTTCAACTTTTGAGAAGATGATACACAAGATTGGAATGCAAAGACTTAACCATTTGAATCGTCGTCTGCATCAGGGGAAGTAAGAACAAGCATTGTATTCTTTTTTTCTTAATCAAGATTTTATCCTCCTAAATTTTCTTGATAAGATTTTTAATGAGGCATCAAGCAATTAGTATTATGAATAACTATGTATACTTTTCCTTTCACTAGAATTTTTCTTTTACATGGACATTCAAGGGGGGAGTGTTGAGGATATGAATGCTATGTTGGTTGCATGCTTGATGCCCACAATTTACTACTGCTATTCTAGCTCATCCATACATTTAGTCAAACAACTTTATCCTCAAACATGTATTGGTTATAAATAGCCACCTCCCTTGCATTTAAAAATATGAACAAAAAAGTGAAAGAAACAAATATATTAAATTTTGCATAATTTTTCCTCTCTCTCCTCTTTTACTACTTTACTTTAATCTTGTTTTAGATTTTATTTTATAATAAAACCTAATTATTTCGAAATTAAACTTTTTACTATTCTATCTTGATAGAAATATTCATTTTGTGTAATTAATTACAAGGGAAATTGCCTTTATATTTTCTTTTAATATTTCTATGTGTAAGATGTTAGTATAATATAACTGAGACATTCCTTGAAATATCAAAGTCATAATTCTCTGCTCCCTCTATTTTTTTTATATGCTTTATTTTTTTTTCAGAGTCAAACGATACAAACTTTGACCAATATTTTAAAATATATTTTTTAATTAATTTTTTTTAAAATTGCAATTATAGTACTTTTCATATAGTTTTTGAATACCTAAATTTTAATTTTAAAAATTAAATTAATCTAATCTAATTTAACTTTGAAATTTAGTCAAATTGTCTGACGAAAAATGAAGGAAACATATAAAAATGAATGGAGGGAGTATTATATTAGTACTAGAATACATACCCGTGCAACGCGCGGATGATATTAAAAATATTAATCATTTAAAATTATATGATTCGATTTGTATAACCACGTTCAATTATATTGCATTAACTAAAGTTTAATTGTCATCTTAATTTTCATTAATTACAATGTATATACCCAGTAATACTTTGAAATGAACGTTAGTCATGTCTAAATGAGTGTGTTTGCATTGGCAAAATAATCATTTGATTAAGGTAAGCAGTCTTTAAACTTGGACTGTTTCATTTTTGTAAAAGCATATATCTATTCTGAAGTTTAGAAAGTGTTTGTAAGAATAAAATACCGAGTTGCAAGTCGTTATATAATTAAATGTTTAACAACAATTAGAAAAAAAAAATTAGATATCATTGGCTTTTGATCCCTTGTTTATAAACAAAATAACTTTTGTCAATATGTTTGCACCAAAAAAACAACAACAACTTGGCAAGATCTTTTATTCTGATAAAGAAATCAGCCTTGTCCAAGTAAAATATAATAGAATTAGATTCAGACACCATCGAAGTTTTTCTTTTTCATGTTTAAATACAACACTCAAAATATGCAATGACAATATGATGTGACATAATTTTCGAGGAAAAAAAAAGAATTATACACTACATCTACTATTTCTTGTTAACACAAACACTAGCCGACTAACACAGGATAGAACTATCAATTATTGTACTTCCCTGGAAAAGGTCAAAAAGAAAAAAGTTGAAAGTGATATAGGGAATATACATAATTGTCACAAAAATGGATAGTGATTACAAAGGACAAATAAGAGACAACAAGAATAACATACCAGTGTGGTCCCATAAGTGGAATCTGGAAAAAGTTGAGTACACGCAAACCTTATCTCTACCTCAAAGGTAAAACAGAGAGAGTATTTTTTGACACGCTAAAGTAAGATCTTACTTATATTCGAATGTAAAAAACCTCATGGAGAAGGGAAATTTCTCTTATGCTTTATCTTATCATCCTTCATCTTACCCATTTTCTCTCGCACCTTTCGTACTCATTTTGTAAACAGCCGTCAAATGTGCAGCTAAAGAGGGTATTATTTGTTGGTAGCAATTTCAGAAATTTATTTAGTTTATTCTAGATTTTAAGGCATGAAAGAAGACTTGCAAACAGAACACATACCTAGTGTTCTACCTAAAAACAAATACTGAAGTAATCTTTTAATTGGAAGATTTCACAAAAAAAAAATGAAATCTGCTTGTATCCATAGAGATAGAGATAAACACTGATTGAAGGAGAATAGAAAGAGAAATACCAGAAAGTTATGGACAATGATGCACAGAGTGGAGAATGTGAGAAGTTATAATATCAGTTCGTATAGGGTAGTTAATCTACAGGTTAGTGTTTTTTTTTAATATATATGTTCAATTTAATTAATCTTTATTAAGTTGAATTATTGTAGTGTTGACACTTGTCACTTTTGCCTCTTCTATTATCTATCTATAATCTATAATTTATAATTTATAATCTATATCTATATCTATAGTATATTAAAAGTGTGAAGGCCCTTAGAAATGTGATTTGAACTTTTTTTCCTTTGTTAAAAGTCTTTGCTTTAGATAAAATCGTCTTTTCACTATTTTTTATAATATTTTATATTTAAAAATTGAAAATTAATTAAATATATTTACGGTAAAATCTTTCCATATTATAAGTCATCATAATTAATGACAACTAAAACTTTTTTCATAAAACTATTTGAGTAAACTATATGCTAAGAGAAAATAAAACTATTTAAGGAGTAAAATATAGCTTCCCACGATTTGTTTATGTTCAGAATTATTCTATACCGTAAATAGTATATTAACATTGTGTCTTTAATTTGGTTTGGGGTTTTGAGTAGTTAAGTTTAGAATTCTTTATACCATAAATCTATATCTACGTATAATATATATATATATATATATATATATATATATATATATATATTATATATAATACTAAAAGTGTGAAGACCCTTACAAAAGTGATTTGAACTTTTTGTCCTTCATTAAAAAATTCCATAATAGACAAAATCGTCTTTTCACTATTTTGCTCAAATTATTATTTTAATTATATTAATAATATTAACTATAATATTAAATTCAAAAATATACATGGAAAGAAAAAATTAAGAGCCCTAAAATTTATGATACTAAGCAAATACTAGGAAAGAATTTTTTTTTTTACAAAAAAACTACTAAATTCATAAATTTTAGGAATTTGCGTGTGTATAATTTTTTAATTATTTTTTTAAAATATGGCAATGAAGCCTATTTTATATTAAACAAAAGCTTAGTTGGTTAGTTACCTGAACTCCCACCTTGTTGGTGAGGGTTCGATTCCCCACATTGTAATCCCCTGCCTCATTCCCCTTCCCCTTTCCCCAATTTAAAAATATATATATATATTAAACAAAAAGCAAACATAAGTCTTCAAAGAACTATAAAAAATGTAAAATGTCTTTGTATTAGTTTATTATTTTTGGAATTCATATTCTTCTAAAATTAGTAGTTATATATTGGAGGGGGGGGGATTTAAATTTACCATATTTAGATAATTTCTTTTTTGAAGAAAAATGTTTTGGACTTCTATAAATTGACAATCCTTCAACAATACAATAGCATCTTTAATAAACATATGAAACAAGATTATTTACTTTCGGTCTTAGATCATTCTTTATTGTTTGCTTTAGAATTATTTTTTACGTCAAGAAATATTTTTCTAATATTTAATTTACTTTGAGGTGCATTGATTTTGTAGGTATCTTGAAGATGGATGATGATGATAATATATATAGACAGTTGATGATCCGATTTTTGAAAGGTGATTAATTTCGCATTATAATTTTTAATTTTGAATGATATAAATTGTTGTAGCTATTCATTCTTATTGTTTTCATGTAATGATCTTTTCTTTGCCTTCTTTTATGATATGATATGTAGTTTATCAAATTTTACGATAAAGAAAAAATTGAAAGTTGGAATCTATATTCTACTGACTATGATAAAGACATATCTGCTAGAAGAAGTGCAGTCATAAAAAATTTATTTCCCCAAGGGAAGAAGGAGTTCGGAATGACTATCTCTCTCGTCCAGTCCACGAGGATGAAAAACATAACTAAATCTGATCATTAAAAATATAACAATGCGACAGAGACACAACAAGAGACAAAAAAGAGAACCGAAGAACTTTTCTTCAAAAATATTCACAGTACGGAAGAGTTGATAAACATTTCTCCAAAAGTATTTATGAATGAAGTAAAAATTCAACGTACAGCACAATCCATAGGTTTATTTGACAAGACATGCGAAGCACGAGGTTCGGCTAATTTAAATTCACCGTTTGAGTTTTTTTTTGTAATAATATTTTGAAAGGTGAAATTGGGAGTATTCATTATTATATGAGTATAATTTCTCTTTTCGTTAAATTTTTTCATCTCATATGTATTTAACATTACTTGAATTAAGAAGTAGTAGTTGATAGATGTTGTCACCAAGGCAAGTTACAGATGTTAGATATTATGTTTTGATTCCCATTAAATTGTATTAGCATTAAAATCATATGAATTACAAGCTCTTGGGATGTTGGTTTTAATTTTTGTATTTTTTGTTGTTAATTTGCGTAGCTAAGAATTGAATCATTATCTGAATGAGATTAATTTTAAAATTTTCCATGTGCATTAATTAATCATCTTTCAGAGTATGGAATGCCATCAGAGTCCATCTGAAACTCTCCAAATATTTACTCGTTCATCTCAAAATAAGTGTCATCTTAACAAAAATCATGTCCATTATAGCATGAATTAATATATAAAATATGTAGTTTATTAACTATTCTAATTCAATAAAGGTTTCTTGAAAATAGAACACTATTCAGAAGTGGAGTTTACGAGAATAGTTGAAAAGACATATGGCAAATTTTTATCTTGAATTCCTAAAATGACACTTATTTTAAATTAATTTTTTTTATAAAGTTACATTTATTTTTTATATGAAAAGTTTTATCTTGAATTCCTAAGATGACACTTATTTTAAATTAGATTCTTTTGATAAAGTTACACTTATTTTTTATATGGAGAAAATATTCTTAAATTTCTACACGTGAAGTCATGTTCATGATAACCTCCTTATTTACCTTTAATAAAAGAGTGATTAGGTTAAAAGAAACTCCAATATTAGTTTTCAATTTTCCTAAAGATCTAACGTATACCTTCAAACCAATCAATTGCACGTTCTCCATAATGGCAAAACATTATTGTGAGGCGTAAGTAGAAAATTAAGTAAATGTTTTGTCGTGAAAGTCAAAATTTTTATTTTATTTAATTATTAAAGTTGTGTTTGGTCAAAAGGAATACTTACAATTTAAATGTACTTTTTAAAAATATGGTGTATACCTCAATTTTTAAAAATTATCATTAAAATACAATTGAATTTGCTCTAAAATAGTTATATCCCAAAATAGACTGTCGCATATGTCATACATTAGATTGCATATACAAACTACATACTATTAATTTTTAATGGTGAAGTTGTATTTGATTAGAATTTAATTAAATATGATTTGTTTGAGTGTATATTTACTAAAAAAATATATAAAATAATCTCTAAACATGAAATCTTCATTTAGCATGTAATTCGAAAAAAAAGAAAAAAGTGAAAATAAGGGTTTGAATGTATTTCAAATTTCATATACAATTTCAAGTTGTATTTAAAAATGTCATGATAAAACATTGATTTTAAAATAAAATCTACAAAAAGAAGATTCAAAAAGATAAAAAAATTCTCATGGTCTATCGTATTTCAATATAAAACTGCAACAAAAAAAATTAATATGAAATTCAAATTTAGTTCTTAAGCGATAACTATCATAAATATCACCTATCACATATTCAAATCCATTAGTCTTTTTCTAAGACATATTTATACGTCTTCTATAGACTAGCACGAAAAAATTTACAATCAATCTTCTTTGTTTAGAGAATAACATCCTATTTAAAGAAATACAACTTAAAAGGAAGATCAAAATTTTAATTAAACCACATGGCTGCTTGAGAGTATTTTATACTTTACATACTTTGAAATATATTGGCTATAAAGTTTAATCCAACCGTAAGAATGAAAACAATCATAAATTTATCTAGCAAACATGAATGAAAGTTGGAGAGGAATCTAAATAATCAATTTTTTTATACTCAATTTTTTAATAGTTGTGTGATTTTGTAGATGATGTCCTTACCAATTCGTTTTAACAACTTATTGTTTGGGAATAGCTTCAAAAATATTCAAAGAAACTGCAAAGATGAGGGTTATTATAATTAGAATTTACATGTCAAAATGTGTATCTGAGATAGTACTTAATTTTTGAAATGTTGAACAATGAATCTTGATAATATCCACTTTTATATAAATTGATTGTAAAAAATATGATGTTATGATCCAAGCAAAAGCTATTGTCCGATAAATTCTTACAAGAAAAGTGAACGGTTCACGAATCCTTGTATTACAACTAATGGATCGAAAGTGTCATAGAAACATAATTGTTTGAAGACTTACTACTAATTGATAAAAGTGTTTTGTATAAATAAGTTGCAAAATAAAAAGAATTATTAGAATCCGATAACGACATTTCAAAATGCTTATGTAAAAAATTTTATCTCTTCACAAAGTTTTAGTAGTGACGAATTTTGTGTTTAACTTCAAAATTAATCCGTCGCTAGGTATAATTTTTTGAGTAGTGATTATTATTCACTTTAGTCAACTCAGACATATGAAAGAACAATTGTCCAACAAAAAATATTGATTATTCAAACATCTACGTGCTATTATTAATGTACATCATATATCGTAGATATTAAAAGCACAGAGATCTTTAGAAACGTTGGTTGAATATAATAGATAAAATTATCATTTATTATATTTTTAAAAAAATTATTAAATTACTTTATGATATTTAAATTAAGGAGTATTAAAATATATGGTAAAAGGAATATATATTTTAAAAATTCAAGAATCCTTAAATATATGGTAAGAGGTGTTTGGAGAGTTAAAATTAAGAAGTCGATAAATTATATGGTAAGAGAAAAACAAATTTTAAAATAAAGAAGTCCTACATATATGAGAAAAGAAAAAATATATGAAAGAGTTTTGAGATTTAAATATTGAAGTGCAATAATACATGTCTTTATTAATTACTTATTACATGATCCTCTAATTTAAATGAAATCAATTAAAGTTATAAAAATTAAATCCTTATCGTTACCTACTTGTAAGAGATAACAACTCATAATATTAGCAATTTAAAATTGACAAAAAGTTCACCTTATTTATATAATTTTCTAATTTGAATAATTGTATAAAATAATTATAATTACTTATATTTCTTCAGCAATACAAACAGAAAATGGAAAAGAAATACTTTCTTTAATGAGGCATCTTTTTTCTTATTTAATTGTTCTTCTATCCATTGTTTATAAATTTACATATTTTTATTTAATTTCTATTTTATAATTCAAAACAATTGTTCAAACAATTGATGTAATTTTAAAAAATTAGTCTACAATCATTAATTACATGCACACGTTACAATGAATTAAAGTTGGTGGCCTATGACAAAATATTAAGATATCAATTATTGAATCAACTTGGTGGTTGATTTTCTGTATGCTATGAATTATTCGATATATTAACTTTATCAATAAAGATTGTGGTAGAGTGATTATTTTCATATTTAATTTGAATTTTGGGTTTGAACCCCTCTAGATACATAGTCACTTTTGTTAGAGAGGGTTTTTCTCCTTTAATGTGGACCTTTCGTTATGAACTCGAATTTAATCAGGATGAAATTACCTCTCTATAATTGCAATATTTGTCCGAAAAATTCACAGCTACTATAGAGAGGTGATACTATTACAAATATAGAGGCATTTAATGTTTGAATCTCCTTTAATTGTTACTAATAAAAATAAAAAAAATTATTAACAAATTTAACCAAAATAATAGCGAAATAAGGAGGTTCCAAATATATTTCTAAGTTTTTCTTTTCTTTTTACCTTGTTATTGTCCGAATCTCTACGCCCAACTGATTTTTAATAAGACTAAGAAAAATTTAGGCATGAAACTTATGTTGTCCAAAAGTATAGAACGGTTGAAGAACTTAAATTTTTTTACAATTAACTTAGTTTAATGATGATTATCATTAATATTTTATTTTATACAATACATAATATATCTTTTATAAAATATAAATATTTGAATATAGTGTTATAGATAGGTAATTTTACAAAGAGTGCACCAATATAATAAACGTAATTGTTGTTATAGGTAAAATGACGTTATAGAGAAGTAACATATAACATGAAATCAGTTTCGTAGAAAATCAGGTCGCTACAGTGAAATACCATTATAATGACGGATTGTTATAGAAAGGTCTGATTGTATATATATATTTTTAAAGTCGTCTCTTCATTAATTTGAATATAATAAGTTTGTTCTTTTTATACATGAAACTTTCTTCTTTAACGTTGAATACACGTCACTATAAAAAAATAGCATTTACTGATGAAATTTAACGACAGATCAATTTCCGTCGCAGTCTAGCAACCTATTAACGACGAAAACATCAATTTTATCGCAAACATAGCAAGTTTATTTTTAATTTATGATATAGCAACGGATTAACGACGAATTTTTTTCTTCGTCGCTATATTTGGGCGCAAAAATTTGGTACCTTAATTTTATGATGGATTTAGCAACCAATTTTGTGTAATCAGTTTAATTAATTTGTAGCAACGGATTAACAACAGATTTAAGCGTCAGTAATATTTGTCACATTCTTTTATAAATTTTATTTATTTTTAGCGACGAAATTTTCCGTCGTAACTTTTTATAAATTAAAAAATACATATAACATATACATATTTTGGAAAAATAGATTAGGGCTCATTTTGTTCACTCGTTTTCTCTCACTAAGCAGCCTCTCACTCTCTAGCTTTCTTTATCTATAGTTTCTTTGGCCAGACGAAATCAGGTAAGGATTAATTTGTATTTTCTTTCTATCTATACTTTCTACTCTATAATTTGTATTTAATTTGGTTCTAGTTTGGGTCTATTTGGTTCCAGACGGTAAATCATCAAACACTTCACCTTTTTATCTTATTTTTTTAAATGTCGGACTACATTAGATCTTTGATGTGTTAATTGGACTGGTGAATGTGTTATTCGTTAGCTAAATGCAAATTTTTTTGGTAAATTGAGTTTTTTTTATGTAATTTTAGTAGATCTGTGATTTTTGAGGATGTAATTCGTCTCTACATAGTTTACCCCTTCTGCATTTGCGATCTATTTATTTATTTTTATCTATGGACCGAATCTAGGGTGCATGCAAATATTTGGTACTAAATCTGTATATTTTTTTATAGAAGTTTTGAATTTTTTTTCCGGTTAATATCGCAGAAATTAAAGTATTGGGAAAGTGAAAGATAGGTGAAAAAGCACGGGAAAAGTGTGTTTTGGAGCTGACTGAAATTTTGAAGTTCAATAATTTGGCCTATCAGGTAAAATATTCTCGATAATTAGTATGGTGATTCTAGTAGGGGATTTAGCTATGTTAAAGTAGTATTGCTGATTCTTCTTTAAGTTTGATTTTGTGGATGATCTCATGATCAGTTTTGCAACAATGACTATTATATCGTAGATCATTTTTACTTTAAAGTTTTGTTTAATTTCTGTGTTGTCAATTTTGTCTTTGTATTGTATTTGTATAACTTGAGCATGTTATTTGATATCTTGTACTTGGAAAGGATCAATTATTCAGTGAATTAAAATAGGCCTTTCAAGTATATCAACTATGATCTTTGTTCTTGAATTAAAGTTTGATTTGGTGACAACTCTTGCTTTTGATATTTTTGTCAGTTTATTGTTGGAATGTACAATAGAATAGGTGAATGTTATTGTACAACTTATTTAGCATTTGATATTCATTCGTATTATCAAAAAAGTAAAGAATTTTCACATGTTTAGCCTATGAAAAAGAACTATGCACGTACTATATAATCGCAAGAAATATGACATCGTCATGGATCATCAGAAAAGACCATGTAGGGGAGCATCTTGTGTATACAACTTCTGAAATTTTATATGATTCAGTGAATACTTCTATTGTTGCTTTGTTTTGGTTTCTGTAAAGTTCTGGATATTGAAATTTGTTGTTGCATTTTGTATGAACAAAGTTCAATTCCTAGAAATTTCAATTGTTATTCTCCAGCTGACTATTTTTTTTGATAATTTGTTTTATCCACTTACTTTTTTCTGCAGTTTTTGGATAATTTGATTGTCTAGAGAGTGTGTGTTTAATTGTACTTTATTTTAGTAGTTGATTACCTTGCTATTGATTTATTGTCTCAAATCAGAATTGTAACTCATTTCCTTCTTACATTGATGTTGATTGATGACTTTTGCTATATTCTGAGCTATTGATTGAAGAGCACGGTGCTAGCACTGATTATCCTATTTTTTTATTTCAACATTAATAGAAACATGAATAATCTAGAGCGTGGTAGGATGTAAGAGAGGTTAGATGGCCGAGGGGCTTTATACTCTAGTTTTGTAACCGGTGTAAATGAATTTATTCAATTCTCATGTTCTCAATAAAATTGCATGAGTGGTGACAAAGTTAGATGTCAATATGCAAAATGTAAGAATTATAAATTTGTGGATGTCAAAACTGTTAAATGTCACCTTTATCAATTTGGATTTGTTGAGAACTATTTTATTTAGAAGCATCAAGGGAAAAGAGAAGTTATAAGTGGAACTTCTTATGGTAATGACTAGCATGGTGGTGGACAACCTGTATTTGGAGAGAATCCATACCGACAAATGATTTTGGATACAGATGGTCCCAACTTTTCTCAAGGTTCAAGTTGGCAATCTTATAGCAATATTGAATCGGGGCCATCTCATCATTTTGAACATTCAATGGAGGAAGATCCTAATCCCATGTCTAAAATTTTTTTTGATTTACTAGATGCTGCAGATGCAAAATTATATCCCGGTTCATCCCTCACTCAACTTCCAGTTATCTCTTGAATGTTAAATACAAAAATAGAGAACAATATGTCGCAGAGAGGTGTAACGCCCCGAAATCTCATCTCGAGACGTCGCACGGCTCTCAAGGCTACGAGCATCCCCAAGCTAACCCATTGAGATTGTTACTGTGACTGGAGCTTACTTTTAAATAAACTAGTCAAGCAATAATACTGTTATTCTAGCAAGTCTGAACTGAAGTAACTGAAAATAATATATGAATGACAAAATACTGCAAAGTTTGGTCAAAGAAACTGATAGTCCGACAAGCCTCTACTGCTAAAGAACTAGAGAGTCATTGGGACAGACCCCCAACTGACTCGAACTGAACTGAAAATAATAATAACTCAAATACTATGAAAACTGGAAAGCTGAAGAAGTAGGTCCTCGAACCATGAGGACTCAGCAAATGTAGGGATGTAGATGAGATGCTCAAAAATCACTCTCGCTGCTGAGACTGAGCATCTGAACCTACATTATGAGACAATGTAGCACATAGACGTATATGTGGATCAGCACTTTGAGGATGTACTAAGTATATGGGGGTGCATGTAATATGTAAATAATACCATCACAGTTTATAAAAATCATGCATGCTAAGAATAAACGACTCACATAGCTTGAGTAATCCGAGATTCTAAAGATCATCAATTATGAATAGTAAAGCATGTGGTATAAATCTTGTGAGTCATTACACGTAGTTTTCTAAAAGCTTTTTGATGCATCTCTTATTTTAGGACTTAGGAGTATTGGGACTCAAGGACTTGGGAACTTTGGGCTTGGGAGTTTCTTCTAACCGACATAAACCATGTGAGTTGACATGGAGTCCAACGTCTTGCCCACGTTGGGGAGAATTGTTCTACCCTTGCCATCGGAATAGAACCTTAATTTAAGTGATCACTATCTTAGCCCACTATGGGCAAGTCAGAAACCTACAGTGGCACGTAGTTCCAGGGCATGAAAACTTGGAATCATACCCAACTCGATGCTAAAGACTACTCCCATACTTATTGCTCAGAACTTTTTAGGGAAAATCCACCTTAAAACAGCACAAGGGTCTATAATGAAAACCAATTATGCTTCTCTTTACTTTAAATCATGAACTATATGAACAATGTGGGTTTTCCTATTTTAGATTAGGATCAAAAGATCAAATCTTGCTTAAAATAATCTTTCTTGATTACCAAGAATGAAACTTATGGCTTAAAACCCATACTTGGAAATCATGCCAAATCACAATAAACCTCATACTCACAATAATAGAATTAAAATACGTTAAAAATCTCAAAAATTATCCTTGAATTTAAAGTATATATATAATTAAATAATCAAGATTTCATAACGAAGCTTAATTCTTGACAACTATCTTGGAAACACTTTAAAATAGCAATTCACAATAGGGATATGCAATTCATGATATAAATCCTCAATTCAAAGAAAAAATAGGTTGAATAAACATGCACTTCAAAGCTTAAATCACTTACAAGTTCATAAACTTAAAACAAGATACTTTGGGTATAAACCCCAACTTGAAAATCATCAAAATCTTTAATAAAATTCAAGTTTTGGGCACAAGAATGAAAGATTTGTTCTTGTTCAAACCCAACATAGCTCGGATAAAGAACTAGATGAACAAACTTGCTTTTGAGATTCTGTTTGTACTCTTGAAGGAGGGTTGTTGAAATTCTTGAGTTGGAAATCTTGAATCTTGAACTTATTTGGAAAGGGGACGGTGGAATTCTTGAGATTCTTGAAGATGAGTTTTGAACTTAGGGTTTTCAATTAGGAGAAAGTTGATGAAATTTTGCCTAAAGTGTTGGTAATAGGCTTTAATTTTGTGTTTAGATGGAATAAGGGTGGGGGAAATTGACTAAATTTCCCCTTTGGACGCGGATCTTTAATGACTGGAATAAAATACAGCCAGCGACGCGCAGGTCGATGCGCCGCGTTGATGGTACCGACGCAATATCCAACGCGTCGCGCCAAGTTATCGTCGACTCACTGAAATGTGACGCTGGTAGCTGGGAAAATATTAACCAATGCGATAGTCAACGAGGCGCGCCAAGATCATGTTGGTTCACTGTTTTGGGATTCTAAAGTAGCTTCAAACGAAGTTCAAAAACAATCTGAAGCTTGTCCATGTTCACCTATTGACCTTCCTGATCATGAATTAACTTAAATATTCACAATTAACAGACGTCTAGGTCGTGAAATGAGATTGCCAACTTTTGAAGGCTAAAAATAAAACTAAGTTTGAATACTTAGCTAGAATTTTCTAATTCTGGGGCCCCTTATCAAGCTTAAAGGACTAAATTAAGCTAGAAATTTGTGGGGTCTTACAATATCTTCCCCTTGGAAAACATTCGTCCTCGAATGTGGCTAACAAAACTGAGATGCTAAAAACTGAGGCTATAACTGGCATGCATTACTTTACTGGAAGCATGACTAAACTGATTGCAAATGCATGAACTATCGAATGGATGGATATATAAAGCTTGAAACTTAGAATTGAAAAGAGGTGATTTGAGGAAGCTTGTTACCTTGAGCTGAATCTAAATCTGTAGTGAAAAGATGAGGGTACTTGGTCCGCACATATCTTCTTCTGCTTCCCAAGTAGCACCCTCAACAGACTGATTTTGCCAAAGGACTTTGACCAAGGGAACTTCTTTGTTCCTCAGTCTACGAATTTGATGGTCTAAAATCTCGATTGGAATTTCTTCATAGGAAAGGTTGTTCTAAATTTCTGGGCTTTCTAAAGTAACTACAATGGTGGGGTCACCGATGTACTTCTTAAGCATAGAGACGTGAAAGATAGGATGGACGGCTGACAAGTCTGTGGGCAACTCCAGCTCGTAAGCTACTTTCCCCACACGACTCAGAATTCTATAAGGGCCAACATACCGGGGACTAAGTTTCCCCTCCTTTCCAAATCTCTTCACTTTTTTTATGGGTGAAATTTTCAAATACACTAAATCACCCACCTCAAACTCGAGGTCCCTTCTTCTCACATCCGCATATGATTTCTAATGACTATGTGCTATTTTTAATATTTCTCTAATCAACTTAACCTTCTCTATAGCTTCAAACATTGCATCAGGCCCAAGTAGAGCGGCCTCACCCACTTCAAACCAACCTATGGGTGATCTACATCTCCTCTCATAAAGAGATTCAAATGGGGTCATCTGAATACTAGAATGGTAATTGTTATTATAAGCAAATTCAATCAATGGAAAATGCTCATCCCAACTACCTTTGAAATCAAGAGCACATGCCCACAATATATCTTCTAGAGTTTGGATGGTCCTCTCTGCCTGACCGTCTATTTGTGGATGAAAAGCTGAACTTAGGTGACAAGACCATTCTAAAAGGCTCTTCAAAGCTGGGAAGTAAACTGAGTACCCTTATCTGAGATTGTAGACAAGGGAACTCCATGCAGTCTGACTAGCTCTCGGATATACAAATTAGCATAATCCTTCGCTGTAAAGGACGTATCTACTGGCAAGAAATGCACTGACTTGGTCAATCTGTCTACAATAACCCAAAAAATATCATGATGATGACACGATCGGGGTAAACCAGTCACAAAATCTATATTCACCTCTTCCCACTTCCAATTGGGGATACTGAACTCTTGCAACATACCACCAGGTCTTTGGTGCTCTACCTTAACCTGTTGGCAAGTTGCACATTTTTCCACAAACTCCGCTATATCTTTCTTCATACCACTCCACCAATAGATTTCCTACAATCGCGGTACATCTAGGTAGCGCCTGGATGAATGGAATAACGCGCACCATGCACTTCCGCCAAAATTCACTGCCTCAATTCATCAATACATGGCACACACAGTCTACTCTGGTATCTCAGCACACCATCTCCCCCTTGGGAGTAAACCTCTACTTTTTTATCTTTAACGGACTCCTTCAACTCAACTAGGGTAGGGTCCTAATCTTGTTTCTCCTTCACCTCCAAAATTAGGGAAGGTTCTGCACTATTCTGCACCCAAATTCTACCCTTAGCCGAATCAACCAATCTAACACCCAACCTTGCCAAACGGTGAACTTCCCGAGCTAACTTTTTCTTATCTTTCTCCATATGAGCAACACTGCCCATAGATAATCTGCTAAGGGCATCTGCTACTACATTGGCCTTACCCGGATGGTACAACACACTCATGTCATAATCTTTCAGCAATTCTAACCATCTTCTTTGACGAAGATTCAACTCCCTCTAAGTAAACACATATTACAAGATTTTGTGGTCCGTGAACACATCAACATGAACACCATACAGATAGTGTCTCCATATTTTCAAAGCAAACACCACAGCAGCTAATTCTAGATCATGAGTTGGATAATTCTTTTCATGAGGTTTCAACTGTTTGGAGGCATAGGCTATGACCTTACCTTTATACATCAACACACAACCCAAACCAACTCTAGAGTCATCACAATAAACTACAAAACCTTCGGTACCATCTGGTAATGCTAACACTGGGGCTGAATTGAGTCGAGTCTTCAATTCCTGAAAACTCTTCTCGCAGGAATCTGACCACTGAAACTTAAATTTCTTTTGGGTCAATCTAGACATAGAAGACGCAATAGATGAGAAACTTTTAACAAAATGGTGGTAATATCCAGCTTGGCCCAAGAAACTCCTAATGTCTGACGGATATATAGGTCTAGGCCAATTTCTTACGGCTTCTATCTTTTGGGGATCAACTCTAATACCATCGGCAGAAACAATATGACCGAGAAAGGCTACTGACCATAGCAAAAATTCAAACTTGCTGAATTTGGAGAACAATTGATGGTCTTTAAGAGTTTTCAAGATAATTCAAAGATGATTTGCATGGTCATCCTCACTACGGGAATACACAAGAGTTTGTCTACGAATACTATGACAAACATATCTAGATACTATTTGAACACTCAATTCATGAGGTCCATGAAAGCTGCTGGAGCATTGGTTAGCCCGAAAGACATGACTAAAAACTCAAAAGGACCATAACGGGTTCTGAAGGTTATCTTTGAAATGTCACATTCCCTTACCTTAAGTTGATGATAGACGGATCTAAGGTCTATCTTTGAGAAATAACTGGCACCTTGTAATTGATCAAAGAAGTCATCAATTCTAGGGAGAGGGTATTTATTCTTGATTGGGACCTTATTTAGCTAACGATAGTCAATGCGCATATGCAAGGAACCATCTTTTTTCGCACGAGTAGGATGGGAGCATGGAGAAACACTGGGCCTTATAAAACCTTTATCTAAAAGATCCTTGAGTTGCTCTTTTAACTCCTTAAGCTCTACGGGTACCATACGATAAGGAGGAATAGAAATAGGCTGAGTATCGGGAAGAAGGTCAATCCCAAATTTTATCTCTCTAGCAGGAGGTACCTTTGGGAGATCCTTTGGAAAAACATCAGGAAACTCATTTACTATTCTAACTGACTGAATTGGTGGGGTCTCAGACTTTGTGTCTTTAACTCGAACTAAATGGTAAATACAACCTTTGGATAGCAATCTTCTAGCCTTAATATAAAATATGAAATGACTTTTGGGAGATACTGAATTACCTGACCACTCAAAGACTGGCTCATCTAGAAATTGAAACTTAACCATAAGGGTGCGACAATCTATATAAGCGTAACAAGAATGAAGCCAATCCATACCAAGAATAAGATCAAAATCAACCATATCTAATTCTATTAGATCTACGAACATGACCTTATGAAGGACAGTGATAAGGCACTTGTTATAGATCTATTTAGCAATAACTGACTCACCTACTGGGGTAGAAACTAGGAAAGGCTCAGGGATATTTTCAGAACATATCTCAAAATTCACAGCAACTAATGGGGTCACATAAGAGAAACTCGACCCAGGGTCTAACAACACATATACATCAAAATAGAAGACATGAACCATACCAGTAACAACATCTGGTGAATCTTCCTGCTCCTGATGGAAAAGTAAAGCATAAAATCAGTTCTGGCACTGACCGTCACCGGCACTGGATGAAGCGCCCTGAGGAGGGGCTGGGTGAGCTACAAGAGTTGGTGCACTGGTGGCCTGAGTTTGGGGACGAACATCTCTGTTTCCCTGCTTAGCATACGAACACTCTCTAATTCTATGGACCAACTTTCCATAACTAAAACCACCCTTCTGCTAAGCCAAACACTCATTGGGATAAGTCCTACCACACTTAGCACATAGAGGATAACTGGTCTTACCACTCACACTATTTTGGGACCTGGACATGGAAGACTTTACCCACTACTTTTGCTTGGTTCTGGGTATGGGGGCACTAGCTGAAGATGGCGCTGGAAAAGACGGATGACTCTGAAACTGTGAACGATTTCCTCCATGAGATTTAGTCTGACCATACTCAAACTTCCCTATTTTGTCCCTCTTACTTACTCTCTCCCTCTCCTTTATCTTCTCTACCTCAATTTGTTGAGCATGTATCATCAATCTAGAAAGGTCCATGTCTCTATTGAGCATAGTATTCCTACACTTCTTAATTACCAATCCAGATACACTAGTCAGGAACTTGCTCATACTAGATCTAGTGTAAGCTATCAAATTAAGACCGTACTTAGATAACTGGTTAAAGTTAAGGCAGTACTCTTTTACTGTCATTGAGCCCTGCCTCAGGTTCATGAACTCTTCTATCTTAACTTCCTTCATCTCAAGTGGAAAGAACTTATCTAAGAATGCATCCTGAAATATCCACCAAGTCATGGGAGATACATTCTCTCCTCTACTCTTCTTCCACATCACTACCCAATCATAAGCAATATCTTTCAGCCTATAGGATGCCAATTCTACACTCTCCTCTTCGGTAACATGTATAACTTAGATGATCTTTTTCACCTCATCAAGATACAGTTGTGGGTCCTCACCTGCCTTTAACCCAAAGAATTTCGACGGATTCATCCTCATAAAGTCACAAAGTTTGGCTGTAGAAAAATCACTTTCTTGCTGATGTGGTACTGCATCCTGATTATTGGCTTGAACATTAGCAGTGATAGCTTGGGCTAGTGCCTGAAAGGTAGCCCAAAATTCGGCATGAGACATATTCTCAATCAGGGGATCAACAGGTTGGGGTGGCTAATTATCATCCCTACGGGCGTTAGCTATGCGGGGAGGCATATTCAGTCATAAGAGAGCACAAGTTAATAGCAGATAGAGATAGTTGTAAGCACAATGGATTGTGAAAGAAAGATATGATTTTCCTAAACATTCCGTAGCCTCTTTCTCATAAATGTGGTGCACTTCATATTCATGATCAAGACTCTATGTAATTTTGCTTGTCTGACTCCCTAGGACTCTTTAAACCTTAGGCTCTGATACCAAGTTTGTAACGCCCCAAAATCTCATCTCGAGATGTCACACGGTGCTCAAGGCTACGAGTATCCCCAAGCTAACCCTTTGAGCCTGTTACTGCGTCTGGAGCTTACTTTTAAATAAACTAATCAAGCAATAATACTGTTATTCTAGCAAGTCTAAACTGAAGTAACTAAAAATAATATATGAATAACAAAATGCTGCAAAGTCTGGTCAAAGAAACTGATAGTCCGACAAGCCTCTACTGCTAAAGAACTAGAGAGTCATTGGGATAGACCCCCAACTGACTCAGACTGAACTGAAAATAATAACTTAAATACTATGAAAATTGGAAAGCTGCAGAAGTAGGTCCTCGAACCAAAAGGACTCACCAAATGTAGAGATGTAGATGAGATGCTTGGAAATCATTGTCGCGGCTGAGATTGAGCATCTGAACCTATATTATGAGACAATGTAGCACATAGACGTATATGTGGATCAGCACTTTGAGGATGTAATGAGTATATGGGGGTGCATGTAATATGAAAACAATACCATCACAGTTTATAAAAATCATACATGCTGAGAATATATGACTCACATAGCTTGAGTAATCCGAGATTCTAAAGATCATCAATTATGAATAGTAAAGCATGTGGTATAAATCTTGTGAGTCATTAAACGTAGTTTTCTAAAAGTTTTTTGTTGTATCTTTTCTTTTAGGACTTAGGAATGTTGGGACTCAAGGACTTGGGAACTTTGGGCTTGGGAGTTTCTTCTAACCGACATAAACCATGTGAGCTTACATGGAGTCCAACGTCTTGCCTATGTTGGGGAGAGATATTCTACCTTTGCCATCGGAATAAAACCTTAATTTAAGTGATGACTATCTTAGCCCACTATGGGCAAGTCAGAATCCTACGGTGGCATGTAGTTCTGGGGCATGAGACCTTGGAATAATACCCAACTCAGTGCTAAATGCTACTCCCATACTTATTGCTCAGAACTTACTAGGGAAAATTTACCTTAAAACAGCACAAGGGTCTATAATGAAAACCAATTATGCTTCTCTATACTTTAAATTATGAACTATATGAACAATGTGGGTTTCCCTATTTTAGATTAGGATTAAAAGATCAACTCTTTCTTAAAATCATCGTTCTTGATTACCAAGAATGAAACTTATGGCTTACAACCCATACTTGGAAATCATGCCAAATCACAATAAACCTCATGCTCACAATAATAGAATTAAAATACTTTAAAAATCTCAAAAATTCATCCTTGGATTTAAAGTATATATATATATATAATTAAATAATCACGATTTCATAATAAGGCTTAATTCTTGACAACTATCTTGAAAATACTTTAAAATAACAATTCACAATTGGGATATGCAATTCATGGTATAAATCCTCAATTCAAAGCATAAATAGGTTGAATAAACATGTACTTCAAAGCTTAAATCACTTACAAGTTCATAAAATTAAAACAAGATACTTTGGGTATAAACCCCAACTTGCAAATCATCAAAATCTTTAATAAAACTCAAGTTTTGGGCACAAGAATGAAAGATTTGTTCTTTTTCAAACCCCACATACCTCGAATAAAGAACTAGATTAACAAACTTGCTTTTGAGATTCTGTTTGTACTCTTAAAGGAGGGTTCTTGGAATTCTTGAGTTGGGAATCTTGAATATTGAACTTATTTGGAAAGAGGACGGTGGAATTCTTAAGATTCTTGAAGATGAGTACTGAACTTAGGATTTTCAATTGGGAGAAAGTTGATGAAATTTTGCCTAAAGTGCTTGTAATAGGATTTAATTTTGTGTTTAGACCGAATAAGGGTGGGGGAAATTGACTTAATTGTCCCTTTGGATGCGGATCTTTAATGACTAAAATAAAATACGCGCAGGTCGACGCACCGTGTCGATGGTACCGACGCAATATCTGATGCATCATGCCAAGTTAGCATCGACTCATTGGAATTTGATGCTGATAGATGGGGAAAATATTAACCAACGCAATAGTCGACGCGGCGTGCCAAGATCGCGTTGGTTCACTATTTTGGGATTCCAAAGGAGCTTCAAATGAAGTCTGAAAAAAAATCCAAAACTTATCCGGGTTCACTATTGACCTTCTTAATCATGAATTAACTTAAATATCCACAATTAACGTACGTCTAGGTCGCAAAATGAGATTGCCAACTTTCGAAGGCTAAAAATAAAATTAAGTATGAACACTTAGCTAGAATTTCCTAAATCTGGGGGGCCTTAACAAGCTTAAAGGATTGAATTAAGCTAGAAATTTATGGGGTCTTTCAAGAGGCTGTAACCAGATGATGTAATTTCTTAAAGAGGCTTTACCTGAAGATAACATAGTGCTTGACAGCTATTATCAGATGAAGAAGCTAGTGCGTAGCTTAGGTTTGCCAGTTGAAAAGATTGATTGTTGTGAATCAGGATGTATATTATATTGGGGTGATGATGATAAACACCTTACATCTTGTAAATTTTGTAGCAAGCCAAGGTATAAGTGCTCTGTTGGCTCTCGTAAGAGGAAATTGGTCCCTTACAAGAAAATATATTATTTTTCTTTGATTCCGAGATTGCAAAGATTATATGCATCCTATGCTACAGTTGCCGACATGAGATGGCATCATGAGCATAAAAAAAAGTATGGGGTGATGTGTCATCCATTAGATTATGAGGCTTGGAAGCAATTCAATGAAACTCATCCCTTTTTTTGCTGCTGAACCAAGAAATGTCAGGTTGGGGTTATGTACGGATGGTTTTCAACCATTCAGTCAGTCTGGTAGAAAATATTCTTCATGGCCAGTGATTGTCAATCCATATAATTTACCTCCAGGAATATGCATGAAAGAGGCTTATATGTTCTTAACAATCATTGTTCCAGGTCTGAGCAATCCCAAACATAAAATTAATGTTTATTTGCAACCTCTAATACAGTAATTGACTTTGTTGTGGGAGACAGGTGTGGAAGCATTTGACATCTCAAAAAGGAAAAAATTTCAATTAAGGGCAGCTTTGATGTGGACAATTAGTGACTTTCTAGCATATTCTATGTTATCGGAATGGAGTACTGTGGGCAAATTAGCATGTCCTTATTGTATGAAGGAAACATAATCCTTTAGATTACTTCATGGAAGAAAACAATCCTGGTTTGATTGCCACAGAATGTTCCTTGACCAATATCACCCATTTAGGAGAGATCAAAAGAACTTTCTTAAAGGCCAGATTGTCAAATGAGCCCACCAACATATAAAATAGGAGAGGAAATTTTGGATCAAATTTGTAATTTTGGGATAAAAAATGTAACAAAGTTAGATATAGAACATGTTAATAAAATAATATGTAAGATATATGGGTGGAAAAAGCGAAGCATCTTTGGGATTTGCCATACTAGAGTTCTAACTGATTCGACATAATCTTGATGTGATGCATATTGAGAAAAACTTCTTTGATAATGTCTTTAACATTGTTCTTAATTTTGATGATAAAACCAAAGACAATGCACAATCACGTCTAAATACGGTAAAGTATTATGATCGACCTCAATTGGGAAAGGATAGTAATGGACAATATCCAAAAGTTGTTTATACATTAGACAAAGAAGCAAGAGCTATCTTGTTTAATTGGGTGAAAGGTTTAAAGTTTTCAGATGGGTATGTTTCAAATTTGGGTAGGTTGCCAAACACAAATGCGAAAAGATTATTTGGTATGAAGAGTCATGATTTCCATGTGTTCATGCAACGACTAATGCCTATTACTTTTCATGAACTACTTTCTAGTAATGTGTAGCAGACACTTACAGAATTGAGCTTATTTTTTAAGGATCTTACTTCGACCACTCTACGAGTGGATGAAATGGTCCGATTAGAGAGAGATATTCCACAAATTTTGTACAAGTTAGAACGTATATTTCCTCCTTGATTCTTTGACTCAATGGAACATCTTCCTGTGCACCTTCCATATGAAGCAAGGATTGTTGGACCTGTGCAATATCGATGGATTTATCCTCTTTAAAGGTAAATGTGAAACTCTATGTCAAACTTGTGAAGAATAATTAATATATAACTTTCAAACGTAATGTTTTATCTTTTTCTGTATATAGGTATTTGGGAACTCTTAAAAGGATAATTGGGAAATAAAGCTAGTGTTGAAGGTTTCATTTATGAAGCGTACTTGATGATGGAGTCAACACAATTATTTTCTCATTATTTTGAACCTCATGTCATGTCCCAAAATCATAATGTGGATCATAATGACGATGGTGGTGTTGTGGAAGATCTTAAAGGAAATCTTTTAATATTATCCTATCCAGATCAATTTTGGGGAGAAGCAAAAAATAAGAGATTTAACCTTAGATGAAATCAAGGCGTCCCAAAC
The DNA here is from genome assembly GCA_030864215.1 of Capsicum pubescens. Lineage (NCBI taxonomy): Eukaryota > Viridiplantae > Streptophyta > Magnoliopsida > Solanales > Solanaceae > Capsicum > Capsicum pubescens. The sequence goes on along the minus strand of CM061549.1, from coordinate 72,729,679 downwards.
TTATATTTTACTAAATTGTGAGGAGGTTGAGCCATTTGTGAGGTAACCAAATTCTCTTAAACATAATAAAATTTGTTCTTATACCATGACTTCTCTTATTTAAATTATTTTATTGCAATGAAGTGTGTACCTGCAACATTTGGAAGAAGAATTTTTGAATCTCTCTCAAAGTGAAATAGACGAGAGTCTTGAAGAAAATTTTTCTCTATGGTTCAAGGAATATGTAATATTTAAATAAATATTAACTTTTATATAATGATGTACTTAAATTGGCTTCTCAAATTTAACTAAATCTTTGATTTTTTTTAAATAGGCTCAGTGCAATTTCATTAAAAATAAATATTTGCGTAGTCTTGCTCGTGGACCATTAATAGGAGCTATATGTCATTCTGTTTATTTTGTTAACAGATATAAATTTTACACAAAAGGTCATGGTAGCATGATTCAATAATAAATAGTAGAGTTTGTATCTCGGATCTCAATTTTAGTGATTATTATGGGCGGATAAAAGAGATTATACAAGTGGAATACCGTGAAGCCCCTTTAAAGCAAACTGTGTTATTAAAATGCGAATGGTTTGACCCATCAATGGATGTCATATTAAGAAATATAATCAGTACAAATTGGTTGATATTAATCATTGTCGTCGGTATAAAAGTATGAGCCTTTTATTCTGGCAATGCAAGCAACTCAAGTATGTTATGTACCTTATCCAAGAAAGAAGAAGGACAAGGATGATTGGCTAGCTGTATTAAAGGTCAAACCTCTAAATGTTATTGAATTACCAGTTGAGGAAGTGGTGAAAACTTCAGAACTGAATGTTCCTTTTCAAGTTGAAGAAGTTGAAGTCTATGAGGTAGATATGTCTATTTCTATTGATGAAGATGTTCTATTACATGATCCAAATGGGGGTGTTCTTGAAATGAATAAACCTCTTAATGATGGTTTATTTGGAGAGCATCATGAAATCCAAGATAGATCCACAGAAGAAGAAGAATACGAAACTGATGAAACTGAGGAGGATGATGAAGAGGAAGAGTTTGAAGAAGACATAGATAGTGACTAGTGTTTGTTAAAAAATCTGGTATTTTATCTTTGTTGTATTTTGTTTTTAGTAAGAAGACATTGATAGTGACTAATGCTTTATAAAAAAATTCTATTTTATCTTCATTGTATTCTGTTTTGTTTTTGGTATTGGCTTCTCCAAATTATTATCATTTTCTTAGTTTTTGGTTTCCTTTTATTAATCTGTTAGTTTTTCATATCACATCATTTTTAATTTGATTTTTAACAGTAATGATTTAATGACACCATTATTTTTTTTATAGATATGACTCGAGGTGGATATCGTGCAGGCAAGTCCTCAGGTAGGAGTAAAATTGCTAATCGTGCAAAAATTCCTCTGATTCTAACTCCAATAATTAAATAGGATGATACCACTTCCATTCCTATCAGTCTGCCAACCGATCAAACACTAATGCCCAATAGTACGCCATCTATTCAGACATTAGGAGAAAGAAATACCCTAATAATTCTTGAGACATCTTCTGTTTCATCTAACCAAAGAAGCCCAACAGGACAGAATATGAATTCTCAAAGCAACACAGCAGCTGAGGAAATATCTAGTCAGAGAAATGTATCTGGTTCAGCTGATTCCAGTTTTAGCAATGGACGGACCCTTATTTTTCTGACATCTTCAGGGTTAGTACTTACTATTTATTTTTCGTCAATGTTTTTGCGGTCTATTGGTGATTATTAGTTGATAATCAATACCCAAATATCTTTTGTGATTACTGTTTTTGTACACAAATGTTATAGTGTTATTGGTGTTGGATTTGATGTTGTACAGGTTGGAACCTTCTTCAAAATGCTCCAGTTCCATTATATTATCTTTCAAAAGTGAAGTTGATCCTAATGGGATCAATTGGAAAAGGTGTCTCAAAAGATGTCAAAGATGGTTATTTTAAAGAGTTCAAGATATGTTTTTTTAAAATAATAATCGATAGCAATTGTTTGAGTTTGCAGCTAACACTTAATTATTTTACTTTAAACTGTATTTTAGAAGAATTTCTATTGGGATGCTTCCATTAGTGAAGAAGTGGTAAAGCAACAATGGCTGAAGAAGGCTGCATTATTCTACAAGAATTTCATTTCTAATATCGAAAAAACATAGAGATACAGTTTAACTAGAATTTGTAAATGACCATGTGTGGAAAAAGTGGATGAAACCTTGGAAAAGTGATGACTGTATTAAGAAGTCCGATATAAATTCAAAGAACAATTGTGGTGGATGTGAAGTAGCTGTTGGGGCATACATAGGTGGCTCTATCACAGCTGGAGAGCACCGAAAAAATCTTGTAAGTATTGGTTGTTGTTGATTATGTGTGAATCTGAGAAACTAATCTTGTTGTTGTCCATTAATTTTAGTTAAATGATATGGCTAGTACTTTTTTGCTAGACTTGTCATGGTTGTTGTTATGGTTGTCTCTTTGTTGCTGTCCATTGCTTTTATTTGAATGATATGGCTTGTACTTTGTATGAATTCTTGTCTTTATGGGTTGTACTTCTTGTATGACATTGAAAAATGTAAGACAAGTTAGTGTAGCTTCTTGGTTGTGATGAGGATAGCATTAATATCTGAGCAACTAATCTTGTTGTTGTCCACTGATTTCATTTGATACTTTTTACTAGACTTGTCATAGCTGCTGCTATGGTTGTGTCTAAGTTGCTATCCACTGATTTCATTTGAATGATATGGCTGGTTCTTTTTGCTAGACTTGTTATGGTTGTTGATATGGTTATGGCTTTGTTGCTGTCCACTAATTTTATTTGAATGATATGGATGGTACTTTGTGTGAATGATATGGCTGGTACTTTGTGTGAATTCTTGCCTTTATGGGTTGTATTTCTTGTATGACATTGAAAAATGTAGGACAAGTTAGTGTAGCTTCTTGGTTGTGATAAGGATAGAATTAATATCTGAGAAACTAATCTTGTTGATGTCCACTGATTTCATTTGTTACTTTTTACTAGACTTGTCATGGTTGCTGCTATAGTTATGTCTAAATTGTTGTCTACTGTTTTTTTTATTTGAATGATATGCTGGTACTTTGTGTGAATGATATAGCTGGTACTTTATGTGAATGATATAGCTGGTACTTTGTGTGAATTCTTGCCTTTATGGGCTGCACTTCTTGTATGACATTGAAAAATGTAGGACAAGTAAGTCTTGGTTGTGATAAGGATAGCATTAATATCTAAGCAACTAATCGTGTTGCTATCCACTGATTTTATTTGAATGTATGTAAGTGGATCTTGATTGGTTTTTATTAAAATGATTGATTTGGGCTTGCTGTAATTTGTGATTTTACTTTATGGGTTTTGCGACTTTCTGCATTTCTTACACATTTCAAAGTTCACAACTTTGAGAGGAAAAATGAAGCAATCTTGATATTTGTTGCTATGTTCTTGAATTTGTGTTTGATGGTTGGTATATGATCATATAGATAAAGGGTGTTTAGTTATACTAAAAAAGATTCATTTTTGAGGGAAAATTAGTGTTGTGTTATTACAAGTTATTTTTCTATGATTCTCAGTACTTGACAAGGTATGAATGAAGTTACTTTTTTTATTTTTCTATTTTTAGGATATCTATCATAGTATGTTGTTTATTGTGTTTCGATTATCGCGCATTATTTTATTGTTGTTTGGACTGTTGTTATGCCCTTTTGGCTACTGCTAGCTATGTTTGGGCTGCTAGCTATGTTTGAATATGCTACTGTCATGCTACTGTTGTTGCTACCTTATTTGAATATAGTTTTTATTTTGGATAATTTCTTAGAGTTTGAGAGTTGGTTAGTACGTATGCTATTGCTGATGCTGTTAATGTGTTCCATGAGTTTGAGAGTTGGTTAGTATGTATGCTACTGCTGTTGCTATTTATGTGTTCCATGAGTTTGAGAGTTGGTTAGTATGTATGCTACTGTTGCGGTTGTTTATGTGTTCCGACTTTGAGAGTTGGTTAGTATGTATGTTACTGCTGCTGTTGTTTATGTGTTCCGTAATATGTGTTCCATTTTATGGCCTTGTTTATGATTAGTATGTTACCGTTGCTGCTGTTAGCTATGTAAATGTTTGTCATTGTCTTTGAATTGATGCCATTGTCTCATAATCATAAGAGGTTTAAATATAAGTGTAATGATGTTTCAAGATAGATATTAAGTGGGTTATGGATTTTCAAGACAGAATGGAAACAAATGATGTTTCTAGGTGCATAGGAAACAGAAGAAATAGCAATGCACGTTGAGTTTCCTGCAAGCAGCTGGGCTAGTTTCTATTTTTTTTTTTTGCTACTATATATGTGTTCTACAAGTTTCTCTTTTAGTTTTCTCTTTGTTTTGTTGCTATGTCAAGAAGTTTGGTGACATTTTCTTTCTTAGAATTGGGCAAATAAACTTGGTGGTTATTTTATGAATGGGGCAAAGAAACTTGGTATGTATATATTCTACTAGTTTGATGCTATGTATGTTGGTCTAATTCTAAATCTGAAATTCTGTATAGGCTCTTAAAATAGGTTGAGATTCAACTCCAAGTGAGTTATATTTGCACGTTCATACACATAATCATGATGGAAAATATTTTGTTGGTGAGCGTTCCCGACTTCTACATGTAAATCCATAATTTATATCTAATGATATGATACTCTTCTCTTATTTTTCTTTTATTTTGACATGAATGTGAGTCTATATTAATAACTCCCCTTGTTACAGGAAAAGTATAAAGAAATTATATGAAAAAAATTACAATGTGAATCTGAAATTGATCAATTGGAAACATATTATGAAGCTGCGAGAGGAGCAAAGAAGAAAATATTATTTGGTCTTGGGTCTTTAGCTGGCAGTTACTATGGAAAAAAACTTTGTGCCTGCGATGCCTCCTCATCATCAGTACCACCTTTGGTTTCTTTACCGACAACAAATTTGGAGGAGTTTGTGAAGCAATTGATTCCGGCACTTACTACTCATTTTCTTCTGGTAGTTATTGAGCGTGTTGTTGGTATTAGGGTACAATAAGGGGCCATGCTTGATCCTCCTCCTACTAATGATGATGATGACAACGACGTTGATTCCTAGCTTCATAGTATTTGTAGCCCTTGATCATTGCATTAATTTTTTATAGACTATTTTGTTTGGAAGTACAAAACATTTATGTATGTTGTAACAAATACTAATTTTGGTAGATGTTGGTTTGACATTAGTTTATGTTTGACCAAATATTTGAAATTGTGGATTTTTAGACACAATTATTGTGCATTTTGCTATCTATATGAATGTTGATTATTTTACTTATTCTATAATTTACGTGTTTCAATTATTTTCCTACAAAATTATTAGCGACAAAAACTTAGCGATTAATATTTATCGTTACTACTAAAAAACTTTAGGGACGAAAAAATTTAGTTGCTAAAGACGGATGGTATTATGAAAAATAATTAGTGACTAACTTTTGTCGTGCTACTGAAAAATTTTAGCGATGGATAAATTTGATCGCTACTCAGTCGACCAAACCATTTTGCAATGGATTAGCGACAAAATATTCAGTTGTAAATTTAACCACGATGAAAATGAATTTTGGGAATAGAAACGGACTAATTCGTCGGTAACAACAACAACCGAAATTATTTGTCTCTAAGGGGTCGCAAATTTTGCGACGAAAATCAATATTTCATCACTATGAGGCTAGCAACGAGCAATGTAGCGACAGAAGCAGATCAGTCGCTATTTCTATTTAGCGACGAAATTTCATATGATAGCGACGAAAAGTGTGTGTCGCTAAACACAGTTTTTTTTGTAATGCATGCAACACACGTATCCTAGACTAGTATATTTTTTTTATAGAAGAGTGAGTTGGAGGGCGACCAAGGGTATTATAGTAATTTCACAATATAAATTCATCATTCAAAATCTATCTCTTTTTATGAGCCCCATTTTTCATTCAATATTTTCTTTCTTCTTTAATATGCACTACTTCTCATTTCTCACCTTAGCCATATAACTCAAAAGAAAATTCTCAAGATAATCTACAATTTAATGTTTATTATACTATTTCAAATTAATATCATTTTAACAAGTTTTAAATTTCAATTGTTGCATTTAGTTGACAATTATTCAATCAAAAAGATTATAAATTTTTTCAAAGTTTTTTTTATAATAAAATGTTAAAATACTTTCAAAATTGTATATGAAAAGACCTCCCTCTTTAGTACAGTACTTGAAAATAATTTGGAAGCAAGTTTTAAAAAATATATAGTCATTTCGTATATGAAGGAATATACTTCTTTCATTATGTAGGAGTATACTTCATCTATGATCAAACTTAATTTGATACTTTTTCTGATTCACTACAAATTCTTTTTTTTTTGTTTAAACCACCCGGTGTTCGGTACCCACTTTTTAGGAGTCCGACTATATCCGGATTCGCCCTGTATTGGGCCCCATTTGGGGGGAAGTGCTCCCAACAGAGTGTTTGTCCATACCCAGGTTTTCACTACAAATTCAATGTTATATAAATTCAAAATACATGAATATATAATTAAGAATTCTTTCAATAAACAAAGAAAGGAAACGAGAAAAAGGTAGATAATTAATTTCTATTATACAGGAAGTAAAAATATTAAAACAATTAAAAATACTAAAGGAGGATGGCTATATACTTTAAATTTAATAAAAAATTATGTTACAAATAATATTTTTAGGACAATTTGATCAATTTTTAAATTTAGTGATGTGCAGCCTTTTTATAAGTAAAAATAAAAACTTTAAAACATATAATAATAGTATAAATAGGGTAAAAATATATATATATAATATAAATTCATCATCCAAAACATATCTCTTTTTGTGGTCCCATTTCTCATTCAATCTTTTCTTTCTTCTTTAAAATGCACTACTTCTCACTTCTCACCTTAGCCATATAACCCCCAAAAAATAATTCTCAAGATAATCTACAATTTAATGTTTATTATATTATTTCAAATTTATATCATTTTAACAAGTTTTAAATTTTAATTGTTGCATTTAATTGACAATTATTCAATAAAAAAGATTATAAATTTTGTTTCAGGTTGTTTTTTTGTAATAAAATGTTAAAATACTCTCAAATTATATATGAAAAAGACCTCTCTCTTTAATACACTATTTGAAAATAATTTAGAAGAAAAATTTAAAAAATATATAGTCATTTCATATATGTAGGAGTATACTTCTTTCATTGTGTAGGAGTATACTTCTTCATCTATGATTAAACTTAGTTTGATACTTATTTGATTCACTACAAATTCAACGTTACATAAATTCAAAATATATAAATATATAATTAAGAATTCTTTCAATAAAAAAAGAAATGAAATGAGAGAAAAGTATGAAAGATAATTAATTTCTATTATAAAAGGAACTAAAAATTTTAAAACAATTGAAAATACTAAAGGAGTATAACTATATATTTTAAATTTAATAAGAAATTATGTTACAAATAATATTTTTAGGACAATTTGATCAATTTTTAAATTTAGTGGTGTACAACATTTTTAAAAATAAAAAGTTTAAATCTATATAATAATACTATAAATCGGGTAGAAAAACCTATATAACCAAACCACAAGCTTCCTTTCCCTTCTAGATATTTCTCTATCTCTCTCCGCACACAATCATACAACTCTACTTCCTCAAGCTCTCAATCACCAAATCCAATCTTGGATCCAAATAACAACGAGAACACTAACTTCTCAGGATGATGTTTGGTGGTTCACTATTTTCCCATTATTTCTCTGTCTTTAAGTGGTGACCGATAAAACGGTTCAAGCGAAGGTACAAGAAGTTACTGGTTTACCCACACCATTGTTTAGGTATTTTTATCTTGCTTTGAACTTTGTTATAGCCCTTTGTCTTTTGCATTTTCAACTGCAAAGTTTGAATCTGTTTTGGTTAATAGGAATTCATGTCGGATTTAACTTATAGATACACTGACAGTATAAAGAAGTTTTAAAACTGTTAATATTAAAATAACATTAAGTTGAGCTTAAATAAAGTAGTGAGAATTCATATAGCTGATTTCAACTTGTTTGGGACTGAGATGTAGGATGTGTCGGTAGAAAGGAAAATGTTTTCTTGAAAAATATTTTTTTAGGGAAATAAGTGAATTCTCATTTATTTTTTTGTGTTGGATAAGCAAGCAAAAAATATCATAGTAAAAACACTTGTACATAATCTAGACAAATACTATCGCGGGTGTGGGTGGGCGTAGGGAGAATGAGATGGGGGCTATGCAGTGGGGGGTGAAGATGAGGTGTGTTAGAGGGTGGGGGAGGACACAATCAATATAGAATGTCATATGTGGGACTTGTTTTTCCCACTTTTATTAGGAAACATATAAAATAGTTGACCAATTAAACATGAGAAAATTGAAATCTATCTTACCTAACACACCTGTAGTAGTTGTCACTGCAATGGATTTTAACCTAATATATAAGCTAAGATGCCTTAGGTTACTAATCCTACATTTTATGGATGGTTATGTGTAGTTTATATTTTAGTGACCTGATTGTTAGTTTATAACTGGTGTATAGAAGTTAAACTCATTTCTAATAAAAAATTCTATGATAGGTTGTCCGCGAGCATGACCCATTAGGAAGAGATGTTGAATTTTTTTGTAGGCATTTGTATAGTAATGGCAAACCAAAGCCGACATCAAAGGGCGTTGTGGGGGCAGAGCTGGTTAATGGGCTTATTATTCAGGAAAGTGATTACAAATTGGTGAAAACCCGCTTCAGTGCATTCTTTAACACAAACCTTCATTCGTATTTTCAGGGCATTGGTGTTACCAACTTGGTCATTATAGGTAACTGCATACTTATAAGAAAGTTTTTCTCCAGCTGTAGACTTCGAGACTGGATTAACTGATGTGTTTGTATTTGCCAAATGTCTGATGTTTCTCTTTTAGGTGTTTAAACTCCAAATTGCATATGGCAGACTGTCTTTGATATTGTAGCATTGGACTATCAACATGTGACGGTCATTATAGATGCCATAGTTGTTGCCACCCCAGATATACATATTGGTATGTATTCCCAAGCTTCTCATCAAGCGTTACAGATCCCTCAAAGCAGTCACTTTTGTGCTTATTTACGTATTGAATTTTTAGTTTTAATAGCTTTTGAATATTTGTCGTCCTTTATTCTATGTACTGCCCGAGTTGATTAGTATTAAATGTCAAATAACTTCATATAATATCTTATTATAAGTGGTTACGAATTACAATTAATGATCACTTAACCAAATCATAAGTTTGGAGTACAAAGGTCGACGTTTCTCTCTGTCCTCGATACATGCTTTAGTGTTTAACCTTGTCGTGTCTTGTGAAGTATTTATACTTAGATTCATCGATGAATTTGCCACATACTTGAAAGTTCAGGCACCCGTGTGTCCTTATTTTTCTTTCTTAGAAAGCTTGTTCTAAGGAAATTACCGTGTAAAATGGTTTGGATCCATACTTCTCTAAGCTATAATCTTAATTTTGGATCATACTTACAAAGCCATAACCTTAATTAAGTATTAGGAAATACAGTAAAAATATGAAAGTACATCAAACATTTACTTTCAACCTTCTTCATGTTTCGTACTACAAAATTCAGTAAACACGAGCTGTTTTTCACTAATCGTCATTCCAGTCTGCCCTTGGTAACCTCCGATTGCACAAGTCATAGAGAAGTCAAATATGGTACCGGTCCTTCAAACTATCTAGATCTTGGAACAAATTACAACGCGTACAAAATAGGATAAAGCCGATGGTTATCATTTACCTTAAAAGATATATATGTATGTAATAATAACAACTTTAGTATGTCATTGGTGACTGGATGTATTGTTCTATTTGTAAACCAGATCCAACTCTAATTACTAATAAGAGGAATTTGCGACCAAAATAAGTAGAAAGTGACACAAATAAACCACTTTTTTAATATTGAACCAAAATAGGCTTTGCGGAGTTTTTTATTCCGATTTGTGTAATTTAAATTACAACGGAGCCATAACTGCGAAGAACAGTTCAAAAAAAGTAGAAATCGGAATTAATAATTTTGTTTTCAATTTGGACATAAAACTTCAGACTTACAAATCAGAATTAAAAGTTTCACTTTATAAAAAATACTAAAATTGCGGTGGAGCCCTAAAATCGGATTTTTTTCCCCGCTTTGTCCCTTAAATATTATCTGTTGAAGCATGCCAGAATAATATATGAAATGTTTATAATGCTTTCCTTTTTCTCAAAACTTACTTACTAATCTTGACTATGAGTGAACCATGAAAGGATCTGTATCCATTTTATAAACAATTTTAAAACCTTATATTGTCAATATTCTATTTAATAGACAAGATGAGGCTTGTTTTTGTATGCATAAATCCCTTATTCTCCTCATATTGCACTTCACCGTTCTATCATTGTGGCCTTAACATGGTATATAAGATTAACAATTCTATCATTGTGGCCTTTAATGGAACCATCTCACTGCATTTTATTGATCCATAGTTTAATTCAGTTTTTCTTGAATAACTTTATAGCTCCAAAGTGGAGCAATCGCTAGGAATTTGCCAAATGCTAAAATTCTTGATTTTGGATCATGTGTTAACAATTCTTTGTAGTTATGTATTTGTTTTTTTGTCAATATAATAATGTATTTAGTTCGACGACAGTGACAACATTAGGTACTGCATATACAGCAAAAAAAAAATAAGGAAAAAAGAGGAATTCTAAAGATAAAGTAATTACATACTATGATGATTAATTTGAGAAAACAAAAAAAGAAACAAAAAGAGATGAATCGTCTAAAATTGAGGGGGGTGGGGGGGGGGTGGGGGGGGGGGGGCAGAATCAAGAATTGCTTGTGGTGTTCGTAATGTTATGTGTATGTCGAGAAGCCTACAAATCGGAATTAAATGTTTTATTTTGTAGCCCGATTTTAAAAGTTTTGGTATATAACATGCAAACAAATTTAATATACAAAATGGAAGAAAAAACTCCCATTTGAGGGCTTCTCCGCATTTTTATTAATTTTCATAAAACGGAAGTATGAGTTCCGATTTGTACGTCGGAAGACTTAGTTCCAATTTATAACACGTAATTAATAATTCTGATTTACTCTTTTTATGAACTGTTCATCACGTTTACAGCTTTGTTTATTGAATTACACAAATCGAAATAAAAAACTCCGAGTAGCCTATTTTTATTTGTGTTACTTTCTACTTATGGTGGCTTATTTTGGCCGCGAATTCTAATAAGAGTCAGTTTTTCATATGTGAGTGGTGAGGTACAACTTGAGACTTTCTTTTCACATTTTCTTCTTCGGAAGCTACATTGGAGGTGGACAACAAAAAGATCGATTTCAAGATTTGAACTAAGTTTCGCTGATTCTATTGGTTTTAAAGTTGCTTAATTTTTCCTTTGAGATGACCATCAAATTTATGTAGTTATTTTTAAGGACTTTGTTCCTTGCAATTCTGTATTTTTATGTACTTAGTTAATGTATACATCAAACTGTGTCTTACATAAGAATTCTAGTTAATGTATACATCAAACTGTGTCTTACATAAGAATTCCTTTAGTTCCATTTGTAACATCAGAAGCATAATTATCAGTCTCTTCCAAGTTTGAGGGCAGCGATCCAGCCTTATCCGTTTGGCGGATGTGTTCTGTTGTACTTCTTTTTGGTCGTCTCATTTAAGGCAAAAAATAGATGTTTGGATCATTCATAATCCATCTCGAGCTATTGTTACATGCGATGATATTAATATTTTTTTGTATTACAGCGAACATATTTAACATGAAAAATGTTAGGGTGGTGACACCTACGTTAGAAGAATGGTGCCAATCTTAAAAGGAGCAATAGTAGTGGTAAGCTGAATTAGGTGCACAGATATCTTTCACACATTTATTTTGTTGTAATAAAACTTATATGTAATAGAAATAATATGCAACATGTGCAGACATGATTCCTATATTCTAGTTGGAAAGTTTATCTTCATCTGTTGGATTCAATCTGTTTTCTTATTTTCCTTTGTACATAGGTGTATGTTCCTCTATTCTTACCCTTCCCATGTCTCAAAAGCCTTCATTTACCGGGTAAGTTGAAATTTTAATGTACTTCAATTAAAGTTTTTTTTGGGGGGTTTCCATCCGGTGTTCAATGTCCGCATTGGAGCCTCGACTAATTCGAATTCCGCGTTGTAGGGCCCATTAAGGGATAACGCTCCCAACATAATCTTATCTATACTCTGGACTTGAACCCAAAACCTATAGTTAAGGGTGGAACAGTTTCACCACTGCACCACAACTCATGTTGGTACTTCAATTAAAGTTAGTTCATAGCTATTTTAAATTCTTTTTTTAAAAAGAAGAAAAATCTGAATCAAATTTACAAAGTGGACACCCCATGTACTTTTGGTAGCAAATTATTGCGAAAAAGTAATCTTTGTCAGAAAAATATTGAAAATATTGTACAACTAAGAGGTCCACAGAATAAAATTACATACTCCATTTCAATATGTTTGTTTTTCTTTTCTTTTATCTCCTTAAATTCAGTTTGATACTTGACATGTTTAGGATCATACGTTTAAAAGATATTTTGATACACATTTTACATATCTTTAATTTAAGATCATAAGATTTAAAAGTCTTTTATTTATTCTTAAATTTTGTGTCAAATCAAAAAATTAGGAAGAAATTGAAACGGATGGAGTACCTTTTAGATATGCTTCCTTTAGTCTACTGACATGCCGCACTTTCTAATTTTAAAATTCTATCACCGGCATTTTCTAGAAAATATCTCATATACATTTAAATAAGCTCACAAACTTCAGCTTTTACTCAGGAATATCAACTCTTCAGATTTCTCAACTACACAACAAGTAAGTTCATTAAACTGTCTTCATTCTTCTATTAATTCTCTTAATCCTTATTAATATCACTAACTTTAGATCTACTCATTTTACATTACAATATTTTGTATATTTATTTTTTAAGATCCTAGATTTTACTACTAAATGGAAATTTAGTAGGTAATTGAGTGTTGTATTAATATTAACCTACTCTTGTTGTCATTAACAAACATTGTGGTTTTATCACAGGAAAAATAACCATAAGCAACTGCAACATCCTTCAGAAAAGGATTGAGAGGTTGAATCCATATAAGAACAAAGACAGAAAAGCTACGGGGGGATAGCAACTCTAAGCAGTAATGCATCAAAGCAAATACCTCCGCTACATCACATGGATGAAGAACATCACTTCTCGTGGGAGGAACAGATACAACAAACTTGACTTCTTTATCTTCTGATATAGATTTCTCTGCACACAATTGTATTTTATGCAACAAACTAGCCACCTGAAATGTTGTTTAGTTGTTTAGTGTCTAAAGAAAAAATTTCATCTTCTACTCATAGGATAATACAACAGAAAAAGTAACACAGTTCCTTCACATAAAAGAAAAAAGATGACTAATTAATGACAAATTTCTGAGGAGCATTTGAAAAAAATATAATGAAAATTCTAAATGACCTTTTCATGCAAATTATAGCAGAAGAACCAGAAACAAGAAGCTACTAAAGTCAATAGAAGTAACATGAGTGAATGAGATGTCCAAACACCAAGCCTGGATCAAATCACACTGCAGCCTCACGTTTGATGTTACTTTCAGAAGCACATTCAAGACGTGGATAAGCAATCCAAAGAAAGCCTTCTAGATGGCCACGAACGCTCAAGTCTGTTTTTCATTTCTTTTGTTCTTTTTGCAACTTAATTGCAATTTCCTACATCGTCACAGGTCGATGAATGCGCCTCTCCCCCCTCCCCCCCTCCCCCCCCCCCCCCCCCCGCGGAGTTCATCTTTAAGAGCATTCTTATGCCTTTCAAAAGCAGCAAATGTTTGTAGATATTACTTTATTTTTATATCAATTAAAGTATTTGTAGGTATTACTTATTACTATGAATTAGAGAGTAAATCATGAAAAAGATGGTTTCCAAGTTGGTTTTGTCATCCTCTTCAAATATCACAAGGTTTGTACTCATAATAAAATTACGCGTTGAGCCCGTGCAAAGTATGAGCATACCTATCTAGTAGATAGATATATAAAGTGAACTCAAACAAACTATGATTACTAATTTAACATACCATAAAATATCAAAATTGAACTTTAAAATATTAAATTATATCAAATTAATTAAATTTAATATAATAATATAAACATATTTTTTAACAATTGAAAAATCAAAATTATACCACACCCAACCACCTTAGTTAGAATGTCATGGGAATTCCATTTTCATTTGCATTTACATTTCATTTACCTGATAACCACATTTGTCCCTTCTTTATTTTTTCTTCGGAAAAAGGTCAAAAATACTCCTGAAATATTTGAAATGGATCAAAAATATCCTCATTAATTTTTTGGCTCAAAAATACCCCTCCATTAAATTTTTAGCTAAAAAATATCCCTCCCTCTAACAGAATTTCACCAAACATGCCACGCGGATAAAAAAGGCCACGTGGACATGCCACATCATAGTCCACATGTAAAATTCTCTCTTAATTCCATCATCACAAATACCCAAAACAAAAAAAAAAAAATCGATCCAAAATACCTAATGCAACATATTCTCATCAATACTGAATGGAAACAAAAGTGGAGATGGAAGAAAATCAAAAACTATAACCACACGCTTCAAGACTCAAGTAAGCATCAAAGAGGTTCCTAGTGACACCTTCAATAGTGTCATCAATGGGAAAAATGTGTATGCGATTGCCATACTTAACATCAGGGGACACTGATGCACAGAGACAACATTACCAAGTCGAAATTTTAAGTTATTTTTGAAAACCTTGTTCCTTTTAATCTTCAGGACATCACGGGTGTCATCAGCAACAACAAGAGAGTTACGCACAGCTGGATTCAAGTTCAATAATCGCACTTTTCTGAATCAAGAACTGTAAAAATACCTAATGCAGATGAAGAAAGATGCATATCATGCATTAATCCTCCAAACCCGATCTTAATTTTAAAGCACAACAACAATATTGAATCCCAAAGTACGCACAAGTGTGCTTTCTACATAGATATAATAGATAGACAGATACAGAAAATGAAGAGAAAGAACCACAATTAAGTCCTCATATTCGAGATTGCATTTGACAGAACAAACATCAATTGTAGTTTGTATAATTCAGTTTTTGGATTGAATTTTTTTTGGGGTCGAATTGTTTAAATTAGATTGATGGAATTAAGAGGGAATTTTACATGTGGACTATGATGTGACATATTCACATGACCTTTTTTATTCGCATGACATGTTTGGTGGAATTCTATTAGAGGAACAAATATTTTTAAGCTAAATATTTAATGAAAAGTTATTTTTAGCCAAAAAATCAACAATGAATATTTTTTATTTATTTCACATAGTTTAGGAGTATTTTTAACCCTTTTGCCGTTTTTTCCTTAAATATGTTCTCCCAATAGGTTTCCAGTTCCTTCTCTTTTGCTGACTTGGAAAAAAAGTTCTCCCCTTGCCCTCCCCTCCAAACACACACACACACACTGATCAATCAGCAAAAAGGGTTTGTTTTAATCAAGGTATAACTTCAGTTTTTCTTCATGATCAATCTTTTTTTAGTTGTTTTACTAATTTGTTTTTGGGATTTTCTCTCTTGATATTAAATGTTTATGTTCATTCTTACCCTGTTTTCTTGGCTATTTGCTTTGATTTTTTTTGTTTATAAGTTGCTTGACTTTTTTTTTTTATGTTGTTGCTTGTAACTGAATTTTGTTGGGTTTTTGAAACTTTGTTTGGATGATCATCTTGTGATTTTGATCGGTTTTCTTGATAAATAATTTTGGTGGCTAGAAAGTTAATGAAAGGCCGCGTTTCTATCTTTTACCAGACCCGTTGATTTCTCTCAACTAATAGTTATTATCGCATAAAGTTAATTGTTATTATCGCATAAAGTTAATTTCTTTGTTGAAGAAAGTAGATAATAACTAGTATTAGTTAAGTGATCTTGCAAGAAATCAACCCGTATTTAAAAAAGGCTGTGTTTCTATCTATTAGTAATAGTTCATTTAAATAGGACAAGTTGATTTCTCACATGGTCACTCAGCTAACAGTTATTAACTCAGAAAGCCACTTCTTTGTGGAACAAAATTGGAATCGAGATGATAATTATTAGATGAGCTATCATCTAAGAAATCAACCCCTATTTTATGTTGTTGCTGGTATTTAATTTTGGGGGTTCTTACCTAGAAACTTTGTTTGGGTGATTTTCTTGTGTTTTTTTTTGATTCGTTTGCTTGATACATAATTTTGGCGGCTAGAAAGTTAATAAAAGGCCATGTTTCTAATTTTTGGTAATTCATCTAAATATTACTGGTTGACTTCTCATATGGTTACTCGTCTAATAGTTATTATTTCAAAAAATCACTTTCTTTGTTGAAGAAAATTGGAATCAAGAAGACTTATTGAGATAATAACTACTCCCTCCGTCCCAATTTATGTTGCACAGTTAGAATTTCGAGAGTTGACCAAGTTTTTCTTTGACCCTATTTTTTTATGTCTTTTAAATATTATAAGTTATTAATTATTGTGATTTATAGTATTTTTATATAGTTTTTAAATATATAAATTTTATTTCAAAGAACTTAACGCTTCTATGTACAAATTCATGGTCAGAGTTTAGAAGTTTGAATCTCGAAATTTGAATTGCGCCACATAAATTGGAACATAGCGAATATTAGTTGAGTGATCATTTGAGAAGTCAACCCCCTATTTTATGTAGCACTAGCAATATTTAGTGGGTATTAGCTGAGTGATCATTTGAGAAGTCAATTCCTTATTTTATGTAACACTAGTAAGTATTTAATGAGTTGAAGTTGTTTTTCATAAGCTTTTTACATTTTTGAAATATTTTGAACTATTGATTATCCTTACTTATGGAGGACAAAGATTAGGTTAGATGCTTAGTTAGGTAGTGGAAGTTCTCTCGCTTATTCCTTCATACTAGTAATTGTAATATTACTTTGAGATTTTCTTGCTATTTCATTTCTGTGACTAGTTGAGTTCCTTCATACTAGCTTTGTCCTAGAATTTTTTCTTGGCTTCTTCTCTCTTGTTGTTTTCTTTTTTAGAATTGCTTTGTGATGTTTTTATGTGAGCCGAGGGTCTATTGGAAACTACCTCTCTATTCCACAAGGTAGGGTAAGGTCCGCGTACACAACACTCTCCCAGACCCTTCTTGTGAAAGAATACTAGGTATATTGTTGTTGCTGACTATTGTGACTTGTAGCACTCATTCTGTTCAATTGTATACGAAAGGTTATTGAGTGAGAGGGTCAAAACATCTAAATTTTGGTATGAATCAGGACACAGATTCATCATCAACTTTTTTTTTTCTTTTGAAATAAAATTAACACACTTGAAAGCTATATGAAAAATACTGCAAGTCATAGTAATTAACAATTCAAATTTTCTTTTCACAAAAATAGTCCAAAAATATTATGCTTTTCTGCATGAGTAGTAGTTGCACCCTGCTATATTGTTTTTGTTTCTCCTTTTCCTTTTAAGAGTAGGGGAATATCATTGCTTGTTCCATCAGCTGTGTTCTGTAGAAAGGAAATTGATCTATCTTTGAGGTTGAAAGCACCTTGTGATGCGAAACAAGCAGTTGGTAGAGGAAGCAATTCATCAGACAAAAACTTCTGCACAAACCGAGCTGCTATGATATTGTTAACACTTTTTACGTCGACTTTGCATTTGCGCCAGTGATATCTCACTTAAATTATGTTTATAATATTTGTAGTCCTTAAGAGATGGCCGAAGGGGAGGACATTCAACAACTCGTTGTTGACAATGGAACTGGAATGGTTAAGGTTAGTTAGAAACAAAATAGCTTGCAATTTTAGCTTACCGTTTTCAGTTTATTGTATTGCTCCGTATGTGGCACCTGAATGTATCGTTAATCCTATTCTTTATTTTAGGCTGGCTTTGCTGGAGATGATGCTCCCAGGGCTGTATTTCCTAGTATAGTTGGTCGTCCTAGACACCAAGGAGTAATGGTTGGAATGGGGCAAAAAGATGCCTATGTTGGTGACGAAGCTCAGTCTAAAAGAGGTATTCTGACATTAAAATATCCCATTGAACATGGTATCGTCAGCAACTGGGATGACATGGAGAAAATTTGGCATCATACATTTTACAATGAGCTTCGTGTTGCTCCTGAGGAACATCCTGTTCTTCTTACTGAGGCACCACTTAACCCCAAGGCAAACCGAGAGAAAATGACCCAGATCATGTTTGAGACTTTCAATGTGCCAGCCATGTATGTTGCAATCCAGGCCGTTCTTTCTCTGTATGCTAGTGGCCGTACTACTGGTGAGCAGAAAAGCTGTTATCTTCTAGTTCTTTATTGTTCTGCTGCATTGCTAATTCGATTGTTGTGATTCTGAAAAGGTATTGTGCTTGATTCTGGTGATGGTGTGAGTCACACTGTTCCCATCTATGAGGGATATGCACTTCCCCATGCCATCTTGCGGTTAGATCTTGCCGGTCGTGATCTTACTGATTATCTCATGAAGATTCTCACTGAGAGAGGTTATATGTTTACCACATCTGCTGAACGGGAAATTGTTCGTGATGTGAAGGAGAAGCTTTCCTATGTTGCATTGGATTTTGAACAGGAGAGCGATACAGCAAAGAGTAGCTCGTCCGTGGAGAAGAGCTATGAGCTTCCTGATGGACAAGTCATTACTATCGGGGCTGAGAGGTTCCGATGCCCTGAGGTCCTCTTCCAGCCATCGTTGATTGGAATGGAAGCAGCAGGAATTCATGAAACAACCTATAACTCCATAATGAAATGTGACGTGGATATTAGGAAGGATTTATACGGAAACATTGTGCTCAGTGGTGGATCAACTATGTTCCCCGGTATAGCAGATCGTATGAGCAAGGAAATCACTGCTCTTGCTCCAAGCAGCATGAAGATCAAGGTGGTTGCACCACCCGAGAGGAAGTACAGTGTCTGGATTGGAGGATCAATTCTAGCTTCTCTCAGTACTTTCCAACAAGTTAGTTTTTCTTCACTCTATACGGCTTAGAAAAAAATTGATGATTTTAATTGTGAATTTCTTCTTATTAACTCTTCAAGCCTGATGGACTAGCACTAATCTCTTGTTGCTATGCAGATGTGGATCTCAAAGGAAGAGTACGATGAATCTGGTCCTGCAATTGTTCACAGGAAATGCTTCTAAGGCTGGTGAGGACTTAGGTTCTTTATTTTTCTGAATAACTCAGCGGCTTTCTCTTTTTTTCTTTTTGGTGGGTGGGTGGGGGGGGTGGGGGGCTGGTTGCTGGTTTACGCCGTCAAATGGATGCTGCACTTCTGTCACATTGATTGGATGATAGGAAGTGTATTGGAGTGCAGAAGTGTTTGTCATGTTTGATTTTCGAAGTGATTCCTAGTGTGTGCACGCACACACTCATATATGCATTATACATGGGCTGCTTTCTTTTTTGAGATATATCTTTACTTGGTAGTGCTTTATTCTTTTCATCAATTAATTTTACGCCATGGTAATGGACGGCTGGCCATCTTTAGAAGGGACTAACGTTTCTGTTCTATTGCGCTTCTCAGGGGGAGACAGTTGTGGTTATATATCTCATGTAATCGGAAGTTTTTCAATGGCGTGGAATGTGGATTTGCTTGCAGTTTTGAACTACTCTATATGATAGAAAATACATCAGAGGTTTTTAGAAGGGTTATACTGGTAACTGAGTGATAAAAGACTTTTCATTTTGCTTTTATGTTCCTGTAGGTGGGATTTTTTGTGTTAACTTTCAACATGTTATGAATGTGTTATATGTTAACCACAAGGGTTGGTGTGGTGGTTCAACACCTCAACCCTTAAGCAAGAGGTTGGGGGTTCAATCCCCACCTCTGGTGAATGGAGAAAACTCTGTGGCCAGTTCCCTACTGACCGTGGAACGGAGAATTAGTCTCACGGCTGCCGGCTGTAGTGCGCTGATCGTGGAACGAAGGATTAGTCTCACGGCTGCCGGCTGTGGGGATACCTTGGGAAACAAAAGAAAAAAGAATGTGTTATATGTTACATATAATGGTATTGAAGTGTGTGAGTTTGTGATAATCAGTTCTCATTTCTCAGTTTGTGCGAAAATTATGTTCTATTTTTCACAAAGATGAAGAACATATTGCAAGATTGGATTAGTAAAATGATTAATACATTAACAAAGATCGAAATGAATGGGAGCCTTGTGAAGAATGACTAAAAGACTATTCAATAAGTCCTTTGTGTCCAGTATGGTGCCTCAGGAGCTAAATGAGCTTCCATCTTAACACCGGCCTCAGATGCTCTTGTACCTCACTCTTATCACCAGTCAACTCTTGATTCCAACACCAGTTGAATCCCGGTTTCACTTTATATAGAGAACTTGTTCCTTGTTATAATATTAGCTTTTCATGTCCTTCGTGTTGCAAGTTTTTTTTAGAAATAAGGATCTAATAAAATAATTTCATTAGTATTTGATATGGAGTTTATTTATGACCTTTAACCTGTAGTCCTAAATCATTGCATAAAGGAATGAATAACTTTCAAGGCAGTGTGATATAGGTGTTTTAAATTTTAAATTATTGAAAAAGAACAACAAATTCAAATGCAATAAGCACGTTTAGCATTTGTTACAATTTAATCAGATTCATGATAATTAGCGGACATTTTTATTGAACATTTTTATTTGATAGCCTTTTACACTTGACGCTGACATTAAACACTGAGTTGAGGTTAAAAAAATTGTCAGGTATGCTAAAAATTTCATGTGGGAACATGTGTCTCTCACATCCTTAGTTAAGGTCGTTAAACACAGACTTGAGGTTAAAAAAGATGTCAGGTGTGCTAAATATTCCATGTGGCAACGGGTGTCTGTCACATCCTTAGTTAGTTAAGGTCGTTAATCACTGAGTTGAGGTTAAAAAAAATGTCAGGTGTGCTAAAAATTCCACGTGGCAACATGTGTCTCTCACATCCTTAGTTAAGGTTGTCGTTCAAGTCATTCAAGGGATGAAGAGTAGAGAGCTAATTAGACTTATGAAACTATGAAATATCTTTGGCATTTCTAACGCCCTGTAACTTATCAAATATCCTGGACACTAATCCACATGAAAATTATGCCAAGCTAAGATTAATAATTAAAGCACGCCATGATCTCTTAAAAATTCAATTAATTCACAGTTTGCTATTTTTCCCAAAGAAGAATTAGTTATACACACAAGAACAATTGCACGTACAGTTTTCATATATCTTAATTATTAGGACATCAAAGATTAATTAACAAGCACATTTTCATCAATTCATTACATATGGAAAACAGAAGGAAAACAATAAAAGTTGCATAACAAAAATTAAATTGAAAAAGAAAAAAAAACTGAATATGGGTGGTTGATCTGTTTTCAACACGCTCATATTCGACGCAACGCGTCCATTTGTCACCACTATTCACACATAATCAAGACTACTTTGGCGTGCAAAGATAGTTCTTCACTTATTCCAGTGATGGAACATCCGGAGAAGCAAATTCCAGGAGCTCTTTGTTACCTTGAAATATTAACATATCAGCTTCTCTCAAGGTGATTATTACATTTATCCCGTCTCCATTTGGATCATCCAAGAAATTTACATTGTTCTTCATCGGATGTGTTGGTATTGTCACACCCCTTTTTCGTACTCCAAAAGATTCGTTTTAAGTTCGAAAGGATTTTTATTATTAAGTGACCAAAATGAAGAATTTATTTCGAAAAAGGATTATTTATATTTTTTTTTCTTATTCAGAGCCACCACTTGACATAATTCGGTATGTCAAGTCACCTTTGAAAGATCCTTTTCAAAACGATTTGACTCTTTAAAAAACTGATTTGCGAACAGAGATTCCGGTTAAGGAATTCTGTTGACTGAGGGGAAGGTGTTAGGCACCCCTCGATCTCGTGGTTTGACCACGGTCGCTTGGTGGAGCATATCGACTAATTTGGCACTACGAATGTACAAACCACAAAGAAGCACATAAAGCAATCAAACAAACAATCCAAACAAGACAAATCAAAGTATAGTATTCAGTCCAATTATACAGTCCCAAAATAAATAAAATGTAAAAAATGAAAATCCTATTCTAAACTAATCCTAGACTATGCTTTACCCGACGCCTTGGGTCTTCATTACGATCATCCTCCGCCAACATGATACGTCGGGGCATTCGCCGGTGAATAAACACAGATGCCTCAGGGCATTCCCCGGCCAAATTATATATTTTTTTAAATACGAGAAAGACGAACCATTCCACAGACATTCCAAACACTCAAATAATCCAACAGCTCTAAATTTGCCTACCCAACTCGGCCTACGAACATGGCACTATCAGGTTCAATAACATTCAAGCTTATTCCAAATTAAACAAAGCGATCAATCAAAATTGATCTATATTCACCCATGTTTATCATTTCTTCCATTCCAACCCAACTCCCTGCTCAACCACAGATTAATTAATTCTTGGATTAACAAATCATTTTTTTTTTCAATATCAAAAATCAAACATCAACCATACGTAATAATTATTCATGGATAAACACCACTGAACGTCAACAAAATCAATCAATCACAACCAACAAACACAAACATAACCTCAGTTTTCGTCTTTATACTGAAATAAAAGAAGAGTTAAAGAATTTGGACCTTTCGAATATATTTTGACGACTTACGAAGTGAAATAAGAGCAGTCCCGAAAATCCTCAACGAACAACCTCAACCACGGACAACCAACTCGGTATTAAGACCCAAATTGGAAAACTGCACAACGAAATCCAACCCGTATCAATTTCGCACCCACAACTACTGTTTCAACAGATTTACGACGAACTTCGCCGGAATCGGGACTGGTTGGGGCGACTTTGTTTCACCGGAGCTCCGGTGAGCTCGATCGACTATGGGCGTGGTTGGTTTCAACGATCTAAAAGAGTCTCGACGTTATTCCGGTGGGAATTCGCCAGAACCAATTGTGAGGGGTCAATTTTGGTTAGAAACGGGGGTCAAAGGAAAGACACTGGAGTCGGTTCAACGGAACAGTGAACTCCGGTGGCATTACTCTATTTTTCTCTTCACTATTCTCTCTCCCGATCTCTCTCTCGATCTCTCTCCCCCCTCTCGCAGCTCTCTCTCTCTTCTCACTGTGTTTCTCTCGATCTCCCCTCTCAATTCATGTGTGTGTCTAGTGGGTGTTTGTGTGTGAGGTCAGTAAGAAGAACAAGAAGAAAAATGGCCTCTCCGTCCCTTTTCAGTGAGCTCCCTCCTTTGAGAAGATGATTTTGAGGGTATATCTGATGGGATAAAATCCGTGCCCCCTCTTTTATTAGTCTTTTCCAGAAAAATCAAATTGGATTCTTTTTTTCTTTCCTTTTCTGAATTGGAAAGACCAAACCATATTGTAATGTGGCCCTCCCTTTTTTATTAGTGCTCTTAATTCCAATTTGATTTTTCTGGAAAAGACTAATAAAAGGGGGGGCACGGATTTTATTAGTGCTCTTAATTCCAATTAAAAAATGGAAACCTCCCCAGTGGTCCTCCCCTCTTTTGTTTTGTCTTATTCCTTTTCCCTTTTTTGGAAAGAAATGTGAGAAGAGGGGTTAAAGGTAGGGGTAAGGGGTGGTGAGGGGGTATGGGGTAGGGTAGGATAAAGTTTGTTAGGGAGTTTGTTTAAGTTGTTATTTTTTGTATTTTTATGGGATATAATCATATGGATGGAGATATGTGGTAAGACGAGGTAAAAATGGGGAGATTGAGTTTCGGAAGAAACAAAATTACGTGTCTACATCATGCCCCTTTTTGCATGTAAACACAAAGTGTTTTCATACAAAGAAGTAGACAAGGAGACAAAATTTTGACCCGACCATTATTCAAAGAAAAAAAATAAAAGAAAGAAGAGCAACTGGGTCTTGACTTAGGACAACCTACCTACCCAAGTTATGGAGGAATCGAGTGACCGGTATTTCAAAAGATTTGAAAGAGAAGGACTATACCGAGTTGGAGAGTCGAGTGAGGTTCCATCGAGGTTCCGGTTCGCATCTCTGTCATGTCATCAAAAATGAAAATTACAAGTTAAAACATAAATGAAATTACAAAATCCTATTTACGCAGCTTCTTTTGGACTCTTGACTTGAGTTTCATCATCCTATTCTTCAGGCGGGCTCCTGACTTGTAATTTCTTTGACTTGTTGCCTGACTTTCAATTTCTTCTCCCTGTTCTTCAGGCGGGCTCCTGACTTGCAATTTCATCACTTGTTGCTTGACTTTCAACTTCTCCACCTTGTTCTACAGGCGGGCTCCTGACTTGCTATTTCATCAACTTGTTGCTATGCTTTCAATTTCTTCACCCTGTTCTACAGGCGGGCTCCTGACTTGTTATTTTTCAATCTGTTTAACTTTTAATTTCTTCACATTATTTCTTGGTTTTCCATTTATTCGCCCTGTGCTTCGGGCAGGCTCCTGAAATCACATCAAAACTGGAAAGAAAATTATCCCAAACAAAATTATTATAAAGAGAAATTTCGTTTGCCAAAAAAGTAAAGTTCCAAAACAGAAATTGAATTTTTTGCCCCAGTTTATCATCAGAAGACTTTTGGAAAAGTCACATCATACCTACTTGCATGTTGCAATGATGAATCAAGACTCTGACCAAGAAATAAATCTCTTGAGAGTAAAATTGAATAACTAAGACTAGGAAGTGTGTCTCCTAAGAAATAAAATGAGGGATTCTAACTAGAAAGTGTGTCTTCTAGAGATACAAGTTTAAGTTAAAAAGTGTGTCACCTAACAAATGAAAACAAGAAAGGAAGTGCGTCTCCTAAGGATTAAGTGCAATAACTCGACTAGAAAGTACATTTTCTAAAAATCAAGGGGACTGACTCAACTAGGAGTTACATCTACTAGGAATTAAGACTTAAGTTAGGAAGTGCATTACCCAAAAAGCAAAGTTCAAATTACCCAATCAAGGAAGTGCATCTCCTTACCGATGTTGCTTGAATTATCAAAACAAGGAAGTGCATCTCCTTACCAATGTCGCTTGAATTACTCAAATAAGGAAGTGCGTCTCTTTACAAATGTTTCTTGAATTACCCAAACAAGGAAGTACGTCTTCTTACAAATACCATTTGAATTACCAAACAAAGAAGTGCGTCTCCTTACAAGTGTTGCTTAAATTGCTCAAAAAAAGAAGTGCGTCTCCTCACAAATACCGCTTGGATTACCAAACAAGGAAGTGCGTCTCCATACAAACGCCGCTTGAATTACCACAACAAGGAAGTACGTCTCCTAACAAATATCTCTTGAATTACTTAAACAAGAAAGTGTGTCTCCTTACAAATGTTTCTTGAATTACTCAAACAAGGAAGTGCGTCTTCTTACAAATGTTTCTTGAATTACTCAAACAAGGAAGTGCGTCTCCAAATATTTCTTGAATTACTCAAACAAGGAAGTGCGTCTCCTCGCAAATGTTTTCTTGAATTAACCAAACAAGATAGTGCGTCTCCTTACCAATGTTGCTCAAATTGCCCAAATCAGGAAGTGCATCTCCTCACAAATGTTGCTCGAATTGCCCAAACAAGGAAGTGCTTCTCCTTACCAATATCGCTTGAATTACCAAAACAAGGAAGTGCGTCTCCTAATAAATGTCTCTTGAATTGCTAAAACAAGGAAGTGCATCTCCTTATAAATGTTGTTTGAATTATCCAAACAAGGAAGTGCGTCTCCTTACAAATGTTGCTCGAATTGCCCAAACCAGGAAGTGCATCTCCTCACAAATGTTGCTCGAATTTCTCAAACAAGAAAGTGCTTCTCCTTACCAACATCGCTTGAATTACCAAAACAAAGAAGTGTGTCTCATAATAAATGTCTCTTGAATTGCTCAAACAAGAAAATGCATCTCCTTACAAATGTTGTTTGAATTACCCAAACAAGGAAGTGCGACTCCTTACAAGGAAATGTGTCTCCTGGAAATCTTGAATTATGAGTTTTACCATGGCTTTGAATACCAAATATGTGTAGAAATATTGTCTCCTTCATTTGTGGAAGTGCGGTATTGCAACTTTTGATGTTTAGGCTTTGAAATTCTTGATTCGAAGGTAACATGTGTTCCCCAGTCACATTTAATCTTGCTTTCAACCATTAGCATGTGTCACTGGCTTGCTGCATCATTGACCTGAACTCAGATTATTAAGAGTGACTCCGAAACAAATACAATATCCCTGCTTTGTCATGTTTCTCAGATAAACCCTTTGAACCTTGGTATTTCCATGAGTTCCCAAACTTGTCGGTTGACAAAACTTTCTGCATGCCTTATTTTGGCTCACAATCATGTCTTTTGCATGTGCTGGCCCTTTTGTCTTGCTTTGTGCAATTGAAGAAGCTGGTAGCCAGTTTTGAAATTTTTTCTCACTTATTTTGACACGGACTTGACTCAAAGACAAGAGAAAAATGACAATGACTTTTATTTGGACAATTGACTCAAGAAAACAAAATAAAAATAAAGAGAAGAAAGAAAAGACAACGAGTGTCCCCATTTGAAACAAAGAAATGAAATTTTTTTCTAGACATGACAGTCAACCCTAATGATTATGCCATGCATTTTGGATTAAGCTACCTGATCTTTCCATCCAAACTTTCTACCAATTGTTGTTGAGTTAATGGCCTTGAAACTGAGTTGCTCTCTTAGGTCAATTGGATTTAAGACCTTATTCGGCTAGTGACACCTTGAAGGGTTTTTTCCTCAGCTCACCATTGCCTTATGGTGTCTGTGAGGGTTTTTCACCATTGAGACTCTCTTATTTTCATCTCTCTCAACTCACAGTCGTCTTATGGTGCCCGTGAGGGTTTTCACCGATAAGATTCTCACATTTTTATCTCTCAACTTACCATCGCCTTATGGTGCCCGTGAGGGTTTTCACTAATAAGACTCTCTCATTTTTATTTCTCTCTTGATTCCTTGTGCAGAGGAAGACAAGTAGTTCCCAAATACATCATCATATCCCTTACATGCTTTGGCTTAACATCCTTAAAGATTGATCTGAAGGTTTTTCTTTGGTTGTAACTTGACTTTTGGATAGGGTTAGAAAGAAAGGATGACATGAGGCCCAAACGACACTAAAAGTGGGTTAGGACTTACAACTTTTGGAATCGACTCAAACAATGAGGATTAACTCATGCCCCAGTTTCTTTTGACTGGGTGATTCTAAATATTTTATTTGGTTGGACCGAGCCCTTAGTAGGGCAGCCTACGTATCTCACCCCCAAGAGAGGAGAATTGGGTCATGCATAGTTCTGGCAGTTTGTTCTTTTGCTTTGATATGTTTTTTTTTTCTTTTATTCGCTCTTTTCACTTTGCGATTCTTTTTTTCTAACTCTATTTTTCTTGACACTTTTTTTTTGGAAATATTTTTGTCTCTTTTTTGTAACTTTTTGACTTTATCTTTTTACTCGACACTATTCTTTGAACTTTGCTTACTCTATCTTGATTCCAAAAGAGGGGTATGAAAGAAAATAACACTAAGGCTCAAATGGGGTAAACAAAGGATGACTCAATGCTTGGATAACAGAATGAAATGCCTTCATCATATCAATCCTTGAGAATGCAAGTACATAACATGCAATTGGAAGTGAGAGATGAAGATCATTTGCGACATATTTTTAAGCAGATTGAGTCTGTGCGTCATTACTTCTTCTGCAAACTCCACCTTTGTTGTACATTTCTCACATCGAATGACTTATACTTTTGTGGAGTTGGTTATCTTCTTGTTTCTCTTGATATAGGGATCGCACGTCCACTATTTGACCTAATTGGGACCTGTCTTTCGATCGATGACCAAGTTGTGTTTCTCAAAATAATTGCCTTAACTTGTCACCAAATGTCTCATCACTCTATCTATTTTCTCATATGCTCTCTTTTTCTAACTTTAACCCTCTGATTTAATGTTCATGCTTAAACTGGATTTTAAGATCTGGCTGAAAATTTCACTAGCATGTCATATCACTAGAGTCAACATAAAATATGCTATGTAAAGAAAACAAACAAACATATATTTAAAATACAAAGAAAAATGGGACACTTCATTTAGTTGAAACAAAAAATAGCAGGGTTTGAACATAAACAACAAAAGGACAAAACAAGATAAATCCCGAACTACAACCCTGAAATAATCCGAACAATAGAAAATAAAACAAAATAAGCTACCAGACCCCCTTCCTAGTAAGGAGAGGGGTGACTTCTCAATTGCTCAGCCTGACATCTTAGCCACTGGTTTGCATATCAGCATGACTAGAGCTTTCCTCACTGTCAATATTCTGTACTATGATTGATTTATCTTGAATCATCTTTTCAATTTCTCTTTTCAAAGAACGACAATCTTCAATACTGTGACCCTGAACATCAGAATGATATGCGCATCGTACATTAGGATCAAAACTTATTGAATGTGGGTCAGGATTATACCCAAGGAGAGGAGTGATCATTCCCTGTTGTACCAATCTATGGAATAAACTTGCATACGACTCTCTAATCGGTGTGAAGTTATCCCTCGACTTCTGTCTTATTTCATTATTTGGCTTAAATTGAAAACCAGACCTAGAAAGGCTTCGGTATGTATGTGGAGCTGGAGGATAACTCGACAGAGTTGGCGCGCGCCAGTGTGGGTAAGATGGGGGTTGAACATATGGTTGCACATTATACACTTGATATGGAGATGGAGTAATGGAATATAATGGATTTTGGGAAAGATTCTGTGGAACTTGGCCATAAACTTGGGTTTGAGCCCATGGGTAATGATGGTATAGTCCTCTTACCCATGCCTGTTGTCCAACTATAATGACAGATGCATCTTCCTCATTCTTTTTTCCTCGAATACTTCCCGAACCTTTTTGAATTGCTTGAGTAGTCGCTTTTAATGTTGCAAAACTCACAATGCGACCTGTCGTAATTCCATCCTCTATCATCTCCCCTATTTTGAGGACCTCAATAAATGGCTTGCCTAATACAGGCAACAAGTGTTGATAATATGTTTCATCCTGCGCTTGAATAAATGCCTCCACTATCTTACTTTCTTTCATTGGCGGTTTTACCCTAGCAGCTTGTTCACGCCATCTAATCGCATACTCTCTGAAAGTTTCAATACTCTTTTTCTTCATATTAGTCAGGGATTTCTCGTCAGGAATCAACTCCATATTGTATTGAAATTATTGCACGAATTCGTTAGCAAGGTCATCCCAGTTGGTCCACTTGTCGATGTCTTGGTCAACAAATCATTCTGAAGATAGACCTGAAAAACTCTCACTGAAATATGCCATGAGTAATTCTTCCTTCCCTCCAGCGCCCCTTAGCTGGTTGCAATAGCGTCTCAAATGTGCTATAGGATCGCCATGTCCATCATACTTCTCAAACTTCGGTATTTTAAAACCAAGAGGAAGATGTACACCAGGAAACATGCACAGATCTTTATATGAGACACTTTTGTGCCGCCCAAGTCCTTGCACGTTTTTCATAGTCAGTTCCAAACTTCTCAATTTTCTGGCTATTTCCTTTTGTTCTTCTGTCATAACAGGCTTCTCAGTGTTAGGAGGAAATTTAGGCGGTTGAGGGCAATCGTAAGGACCAGTTGACTTAAATGTGGGCTCGAGAGCATAATGCTGATCACTAAAAATATTCAATGCAGGCTCTCTTATAGAGTAGGGAGGCACAACTTGTGGATGAACATCAAAAGTAGGAGCTTCAAGTGGGGGTTGCGCCGCAAAAACATGAACAACAGTTGGAGCCGAGTATGTGGTAGTCTTGGATTGGGGAGTGAGGAAATGAACATTGGAAGTGGTTGGATATTGTTGCCCCGGAGTCGATCCTGATGCATGTTGTGGCATATCAACAAAAATGGGAAATTGTGCATGTGACATGGGAGGAAAGCTAGAAAGATATTCCAGATTATCAGTGGGAACTGGAGGAGGCGGCAACCCATTAGCCCAAGCTCGATGCATTTCTATTATTTGCCGCCTTAATTTCCGAATCTCTTCATTATCTCCTACATTCTCATTCCCCAAACTCCCTATCTGATTAGTTACAACTAACTCGGTATCCTTGTTGGCCATAACTTCCTCTGTGACTTGGAGCAATATGGAGGACCAGCCAAAATGCCACAAACCAAATACCTTAAACTAACTGGACAAGAGATAACAAATGGTTAGAGTTCAACAATTTGTCAAAACCTCTTTTTTTTTTCTTGAAAAGATCACCGAACCCAAGAAGGGCGCCTACGTATCTCACCCTCGAGAGAGGAGAATCAGGTGTGCGTAGTTCGTGAAGTCTTACCAAAATGGCCAATTAAACTCTTTTTTTCATTCTTTCCCTTGAAACTTTAAGAAGAAAAGAAAATAACAATTTGTCAAAAGAATTGACGAAAATCTTTTTGCATTTTTCACTTTTAAAATACCTATACAAAATGAAACCTATGATTACCAAAGAAAAATCTTTTTGGGTTTTCAATTTTGAATTTCATATGAAAATGAAACTTGAAACTATTAAAGAAAAATCTTTTTGTAGTTTTCTCTTGAAGATGTATATGAAACACCTACTCTAAATGAAGAGTGAATAAAACATTTTTTGAATTTTTGAAATAAGATCCCCGAACCCACAATAGGTTGCCTACGTATCTCACTCCCGAAAGAGGAGAGTTAGGGGTGCGTAGTTCGTCCAGATTGTACAATTAACGATTAACTAACAGATTGACCCTAACTTAAGGGACACAACCAAAGACAAACGAATAAAATCTTTTTTTTTTTTTAATTAGACACTTCAACTAAACTGACACCAACAATTATGAAGGAAAATCTTTTTGGTATTTTCATTATATGAAATGAACAAAACTTCTACCATTTTTCATTTTCTTTTATAAAACTACTAAATATTTTTTTTTTTTTAAAAAAATTGAATTATGAATGCATGCTAAAGGAGACAAAGTGAGAAATCTTTTGATGTTTTGGTTTTTGAATGAATGAGTGCAAAAACTAAAGAAATCTTTTTGAATTTTTGAATTGTGAAAACAAAAGCCATAAAGAACACTAAAAGCTACGACACTTTTTTTTTCTTCTTTTCGACTCACTTCACTTTTTTTCTCTATTTTTTTCAACAGTTCTTGCCTACGCACCTTACTTCTAACATGTTTTTCCCCAAATCAGTCCGTCAAATAATCCCTTTACCCTCAAAGATGCAACATTTAGCACGTAGGGATGCGTTAGAGGTGAGTCTCCTACAAAGGACCAAGTGGGCCCCGCTAGGTCTCAGTATGATGCACATAAGCATGACCTAAAGGCTGACCTACGTTGGGGTTCACTAACAAGGCTATTCGGGGGAGCGTATGGTCGATAGTGGCTGCGACAGCTTTCCACCTACTCCATAACACCGACGGCTCCCCCCCTAAAATAAGGGTGACTCAACTAAAGGTCGTGTACAACATGTGTACTACGGACTTGTTGCAGAAAGAAGGCCGGGGGGTGGACACATGATGCCAGATATAAAAGCGTTAATACATAGGATAAATACTGTACACAAAGAGCACGGAAATATTCCATAATGATAAAACAATAACACAAAACAACACAAACAAAATGTTTATACACCTATAGTGTCAAACAAAGCCGATACGACTCCAAAATAAGCTCGAATTCTGAACAAGTCCCCAGCAGAGTCGCCAGAGCTGTCACACCCTTTTTCCGTACTCCAAAAGATTCGTTTTAAGTTTGAAAGGGTTTTTATTATTAAGTGACCAAAATGAAGAATTTGTTTCGAAAAAAGATTATTTATATTTTTTTTCTTATTCAGAGCCGCCACTTGACATAATTCGGTGTGTCAAGTCACCTTTGAAAGATTCTTTTCAAAATGATTTGACTCTTTAAAAAAGTGATTTGCGAACAGAGATTCCGGTTAAGGAATTCTGTTGACCGAGGGGAAGGTGTTAGGAACCTCTCGATCCCGTGGTTTGACCACGGTCGCTTGGTAGAGCATATCGACTAATTTGGCACTACGAATATACAAACTACAAAGAAGCACGTAAAGCAATCAAACAAACAATCCAAACAAGACAAATCAAAGTATAGTGTTCAGTCCAATTATACAGTCCCAAAAAAAATAAAGTGTAAAAAATGAAAATCCTATTCTAAACTAATCCTATACTATGCTTTATCTGACGCCTCGGGTCTTCATCACGATCATCCTCCGCCAACATGATACGTCGGGGAATTCGCCGGTGAATAAAGACAGATACCTCGGGGCATTCCCCGGCCAAATTATACATTTTTTTAAATACGAGAAAGACGAACCATTCCACAGACATTCTAAACACTCAAATAATCCAACAGCTCTAAATTTGCCTACCCAACTCGGCCTACGAACATGGAACTATCGGGTTCAATAACATTCAAGCTTATTCCAAATTAAACAAAGCAATCAATCAAAATTGATCTATATTCACCCATGTTTATCAATTCTTCCATTCCAACCCAACTCCCTGCTCAACCACAGATTAATTAATTCTTGGATTAACAAATCAATTTTTTTTTCAATATCCAAAATCAAACATCAACCATACATAATAATTATTCATGGATAAACACCACCAAACGTCAACAAAATCAATCAATCACAACCAACAAACACAAGCATAACCTCAATTTTCGTCTTTAAACTGAAATAAAAGAAAAGTTGAAGAATTTGGACCTTTCGAATATATTTTGACGACTTACGAAGTAAAATAAGAGCAGTCCCGAAAATCCTCAACGAACAACCTCAACCACGAACAACCAACTCGGTATTAAAAACTAAATTGGAAAATTGCACAACGAAATCCAACCCGTACCAATTTCGCACCCACAACTACTATTTCAACAGATTTACGACGAACTTCGCCGGAATCGGGACTGGTTGGGGAGACTTTGTTTCGCCGGAGCTCCGGTGAGCTCGATCGGCTGTGGGCGTGGTTGGTTTCAACGATCTACAAGGGTCCCGACGTTATTCCAATGGGAATTCGCCGGAACCAATCGTGAGGGGTCAATTTTGGTTAGAAATGGGGGTCAAAGGAACGACACCGGAGTCGGTTCAACGGAACAATGAACTCCAGTGGCGTTACTCTATTTTTCTCCTCACTATTCTCTCTACGGATCTCTCTCCCCCCTCTCGCAGCTCTCTCTCTCTTCTCACCCTCTCAATTCATGTGTGTGTCTAATGGGTGTTTGTGTGTGAGGTCAGTAAGAAGAACAAGAAGAAAAATGGCCTCTCCGTCCCTTTTCAGTGAGCTCCCCCCTTTGAGAAGATGATTTTGAGGGTATATCTGATGGGATAAAATCTGTGGGCCTCCCCCCTTTTTATTAGTCTTTTCCAGAAAAATCAAATTGGATTCCTTTTTTTTTTCCTTTTCTGAATTGGAAAGACCAAACCATATTTTAATGTGGCCCTCCTTTTTTATTAGTGCTCTTAATTCCAACCAAAAAATGGAAACCTCCCAGTGGTCCTCCCCTCTTTTGTTTTGTCTTATTCCTTTTCCCTTTTTTGAAAGAAACATGGGAAGGGGAGGTTAAAGGTAGGGGTAGGGGATGGTGAGGGGGTATGGGGTAGGGTAGGTTAGTTGGGTAGGATAAAGTTTGTTAGGGAGTTTGTTTAAGTTGTTATTTTTTATATTTTTATGGGATATAATCACATGGATGGAGATACGTGGTAAGACGAGGTAAAAATGGGGAGATTGAGTTTCGGAAGGGACAAAATTACGTGTCTACAGGTATGCTTACTTTTATAGGCTTCCATCCAAAATCAGAACTATATACCCCTAAATTGTGCAAGCTAGTGCAAAAAATCCTCTCATATGATGTGGTTGCGGCCTCATTAACTGTTTCAAGCGTGTGTAAAGCTATTTGATCTGAACTACTCATATCCTTCAACTTGTCTCGAAGTTGTTGTTTAGCCTCACACAGTTTAGCTACGAAGTGTGGCACTTGTACCTCATCTCCAGTCTCCGCTACATAGCTAAAGAAAGCACAAGCATTTCCAACGGTATTTATTAATGGAGGGCGTAAATTCATCACATGGGACATTAAAGTTGGTTTGAACTTGCTGAAATTCGCGATGGATAAACATCTATGAAGTAGTGCTGTGGCAACTTCAACGCGAGTTGGATTCTGCACTACTGAAGAAACAGAATCCTTAAGTCTGTCTAAACCAGAGGACGAGAAATTGTATCTTTTTGACACGCATCGTTAGGTGGATGTGGAATATCATCAATTGATAATATTGGGAAGAAAGAAGCCGCGTCAAATTTAGTAGATGGTTTGAAATCCAACTCTCGAGTTGTAGGTGCCCAATCACTAAGGAATTTACATAGACTATATCCATCAGCAAGTTTGTGTGATATGCAAACGCTGACTGCCAGTCCACCACAATCGAAATGGCTTAACTGAGCCACTAGTAGATTACCTTTGAAGGACCTATTCCATGGCAAATTTCGTGGGAAGGCTACATCTATAGTATCATTATAGGGATTGTTAAGAACTCCGTTCATTGGACAATTGATTCGTACATTTAAATACTCTACACCAGTGTCGTTACAATCGACATATGAATTTTCGTCGATTAATCTTCCAGCAAATGGATAGTAAGAAGCTAATACTTTTGAAAAGGAATTTTCAAGAATTTGGCTTATATTGCGGTGGTGATCTGTTGGCTTAGAGTAAAAGGCTGCAATTGGAGCATATGCAGGGGTACCAAAGTGATCAAGTACAGAGAGATTGTGATGTCCAAGTGAACTAGGGGTGGGGGAGGAGGGCTTAATGGTCTTGCTAAAAAGAATAATTGATTCCACCATTTTAGCTCTCTGTTTTATGATTATTTTGAAAGCAAAGAGAGCCCTTACACTTGGTTATATACAACGTGTTAGGGATTATGGATCTAGGGGTAAAATGTGTTAGGCAGTATGGATATATAGAGGGAGAGGGTGTTCACCAGAACCCCCTCAATAAAAATTGTATTATATAGATATATGTTTTTCTTTTTTTTTTATGTACATATAGAAATTTTGAATCCCACAACACAAGATTAGCGGTTGGCTCAGTGTTTTAGTTTCTAAGTTTAAATTTTAGGCACTATATTTTTATTTTTCGAAGTGAAAATCCTGAATCCACACTGATTATTTCTCACCTGCATCCGGTTTGTAACCTTTTATGCATTGATTTGACTCTATGTAGTTAAATAGCAGAAATAGCAACTCCCAAATTTAATACTCTAGTAAATGGTTTCCTCGTGATGGTGACCTAGATGTGTATGTTAAAAAATTAAACAGATTAGTTGACAATCTTAACTGATGATAGCATCAATAATTGGAAGGAGAAAACATTAATTATGATTAGGGGTGTGGGAAACGGGCGGCTTGAGTCGGATATGGGCAGGTTAAAAGTGGGTCATGTTAATATGGATAAAATATCCAACCCAACCCATATTTGATTATGGATAAAATGGATAAACTCAATGGATAATATGGATATTCATATTATCAATTACTTCTTATTATGTAAAGACAAAAGTACTCTTATATTACAAGAAAAACTACATGACTTAACAAGCATAAGTTTTTAATTATTTAATTTAACCTAAGTTTTGATTAATTACAATCCATAGGCTCTCTTACTAATTAAATACACTCCATAACCTCTCTCTTTTATTTCTTCCTTAACTTACTCTTTTTCTCTCTCTCTTTTTTTCTTTTCCTTTTTTCGTTCTCATTCTTTCTTTTCCATTTTTTTGCATTTTTTGTTTTTTTCTTTATTTTTTTCGTTTTGTTACATTTTTCCCTTTTTTGTATTTTATTTTTCATTTTTTTTTGTTCGTTTATTCGTTTTTGTCATTTTTTAAATATTTCTTTCTCTCATTTTTTTTGTTGTTGTAGTTTATATTTATTTGTATCATACTATATACTTCAAATAAATTTATTATTTGTATTTGAATAGTTTAAATGTAAATATTTATAACATATTATTTGTATTTGTATGCAAACAAGTGTATGAATTTATTGTATTTGTTTGAGTCTAACATATACAAATATGCACGCATCATTTATACAAATCTATCGTTAGTATTTGTATGTCAAATTTACCACTTGTATTTGTATATAAACAAGTACCATTTGTATTTGTATAGTTCAAGTTGTATAAACATATATCATATTTGATATAATTATATCAATAAAAATAAAAATATAAATGATAGCATGAACTACAAAATAAAAATACAAATAAAATTATCAATAAATATAAAAATATAAATAATAGCGTGAACTATAAAATAAAAATACTCATACAAGTGCAAATTATAAAATACAAACACAATTGTGTCAATGAATATAAAAATATAAATGATGGTGCACATAAAAATACAATAAGAGATTGACCTATTTTTTATGCTCGACGTAGTAATATTTTTCAAAAGTACAAAAAAATTAGAAAAGAAAAAAGAAGAAAGAAAAAAATACAAAAAGAATAAAAGAAGAATAGAAGCTAGAGATAGAAGAGAAAGAAAAAAAAGTGAAAGAAAAAAACGAAAAAAATAAAAATAGAAAAAAAATCATATTAGAAAAAAAAGGAGGGGGGGGGGGCGGAGAAAAAGAAAAAATATAAAAAGAAAAATGAGAAAGAAAAATTAAAAAAGGAAAAAAAGAAGAAAATAGATAAATAGAAATTAAAGATAGAAGAGAGAGAAAGAGCGAAAAGAAAGAAACGAAAAAGGAAAAAAGAAAGCAAAAATAGAAAAAAAAATGAAAAAAGTTATGAAAATGAAAATTAAAAAAATGAAAAATATTTTCTATTTTTCTTAAAAAAATATTTTTGAAAGAAAAATTCTTCATTCCAAACACACCCTTAATAAGTACACTTTAGACATTGCTACATCTTCACACATGTCATACTTTAATTTTTTTTAAAAAGAAGTTCAATTTTTTTTTTAAAAAAAAGTTATGAAAATAAAAATTGGAAAATATTTTCTATGTTTTTTCTAAAAAAATTTTTTTGATATTTTTTTTCTTCATTCCAAACACGCCCTTAATAAGTATACTTTAGACATTGCTACTTCTTCACACATGTCATACTTTAAGGAGATTATAATTGGTGGATACCCATGGGTTATCCATATTTGAGAATGGATAATATGGATTGACCCATATTTGACCCACTATTAAATGGGTGGGATGCCCAACTCATTTAACATGGATAAAACGGGCGGATAACCACATAATTTATCTAATTTTTCACCCCTAATTATGATCATGTGCTAAGGTTTCCAAGACTTTACCAAAATAGTCTCTAGTTCACTTTCACTTGTCAAGATTTATTTTTCCAGAAACAAATTATATAAATTTTACCTAATATTTTAAGATGTATTTTTTCATTATATTAATATTTGAAAGATTGCATCTTATACGTGTAGTATTTTTTGTAATTTTTTAATATCTAAATTTAAATGTTTAATTAATCTTATTCTGATTAGCTTTGAAGATCAATCAAATTAACTCGCATGAAGAAGCGAAACTTAACAAGCAAAAATGAATAAAGGAACCATTATTTTTATGCACAATAACAAATGAGGAGTGATGGAAATTTTCTTTTTGTATTTCATTCGACGTACAACTAAATTGGTATTTATACATCAAAGAGAAGAATCCAATTCTAGTACTCTGTTAAATGGCAAATTTTTAGGGGAAAGGACAAAAATAACACTTAAAACTAAAATAATTTCATAAAACTAGCACCTAAATTTAAAAACCCAGTAAATAGCCATTAAGGGATGGGTACATCACAATTCAGCCCTTCCGTTTTATGTACAAGGTCGATTTTTTATTTTTAATGGGCCCGTATTTTTTTGCCTTCTTTTTTCCATTCTTTGTTTACTTTGAGAAAGTGAGAGGAAACTGACAACTCTTTCCACTCTCTATGGATTGGAGGAAATTATTGTCATCCAGGACTTTGACTTTTCAGTACTCAACTTGCTGACAATTAAATTTCAATTAAAGTACTCCAACTTCGTGACTTTGAGAAAATATTACGAGTTCGTCTATCATATTTATATATAATAATTATAGAGTTTCTATACATATACATATTCTATATAATAATTATAGCATTTTTATACACATTCTATACAATTTTTAACTACAATTATTATTTAGATACATATTTTATACGACTCTATATAGTTTTATATTCATTCTAAAAAATATATCAATCTAGTATAAGAGAGTCCCAATTGAGTAAATGGACACTGCAAGTGTATCAATATAGTATAAAAGTGTATTAATGTGGTATAAAAGAGTATCAATTGGGTATAGGGACTGCATGTGCTTGCATATAATTTTCTTTCTCTTTTTTAAAAAGTGTATCAATATAGTATAAAAGTGTATCAATGTGGTATAAAAGTGTATCAATTGAGTATAGAGACGACATGTTCCCAATTGGGCCAAATGGCTAAAAAATGGTATTACTTTAGCCGACTGGCTAAACATGTCCACCTTTTCAAATGTAGGTCATTTTTTTTTTAAATGGCCATCCCATGTCCTTTCTCCAAATTTGTAAGCCTAACTGACTACAACAACAACAACTACATACCCAGTGTATTCCCACCTAGTGGGGCCTGGGGAGGGTAGAATGTACGCAGACCATACCACTACCTTAAGCCTAACTGTCTAAAGTATAAAATTACACAAAATGGAATATTTGCAAAATCTGCATTAGGTCTACTTGGAAACAGGCTCGGCCCAAAGATAATTTCTTAAGTGGACCTGTTTCATTCTCTTTAGAGGCCCATTCCTATATAAATATTAGGCAAGATATTTTTGGATGTAGTTTTTTTTTTTTTGGTTTTCCATTCGGTGTTCGATGCCTGTATTGAAGCCCCAACGAATTCGGATCGCGCATTGCAGGGCCCATTATAGTGGTAGTGCTCCCAACAAAGTTTTCTCCATACCCAGGGTTGAACTCTCGACCTCTGGTTAAGGGTGGAGCAGCCCCATCCACTGCACCACAACCCATGTTGGTTGGATGAAGTTTTACCATGTCCTTGGTCATAGTATTTTGAAAAAATATGACTTTTAAGAAATTATGATTTATACCCATAAGTTTTAAAAACTATTAACAATATCCATAACTTTGAATAATCATTTTATTATGAACATGTTCCGTGATAAAAATTATACTCACGGATTATAAGTTCTAACATACTTATAAATACGAGCTACTGAAGTCTACTCAACTCACAAAGGAGCATTAATTTTTTTATTTACATTACTTTTAACAAGTTTTATGCAACAGCGCCATGACCTGTTTAACAAAATTTATTTGTGGGGTTGGTTGATAGATAGAAATAAGTCTTGACTAATAAATGGTGGAGTATGGGGTAAAGTTAAAGTTTTTAAAAGTTTTCAAATAATAGAATTTAACCCCAAAACTACTTTTTTCTAGTATTTGGAAATTTGAATTATTTTTCAAAAATATTTACAAAATAATCACAAATTTTATGGTTAAACACTTTTTGTCAAAAATAATTTTCAAATACAACTTGGGATATCTACGGCCAAATGGGTACTTCATTTGTCTATGCACGTGTCCAAGAGACTTTCTTATCTTCTACTCCGTCTGTCCCAAATTACCCGCCCCAAATTGAAATGACACATTGACTAAGAAAAATAATTAATAACATGACTAGTTTACCATAGTACCCCTATTAAATAATGTTTACATTTTAATTTGAAGAAAAAGTAATTAATGCAAAGGGTAAAACATGGAAAAAGATTTTTGACTCTTCTTGATTAATGAAAAAAAACAAGTAAAATGAGAAATCAAATTAGGAAATTTGGGATGGAGGGAGTACTTAATAATGTATGCATTAGTCTTGTGTACATTACTATTTTATTTGGTACATTTTATAATCTAGATTTGTGAATTTTCTATTTTTATGTGTTTTGATCATTTTGTCCTTTTCCGTAGTTGCTATGTGTTGATTTT
The DNA here is from genome assembly GCA_030864215.1 of Capsicum pubescens. Taxonomy (NCBI): domain Eukaryota; kingdom Viridiplantae; phylum Streptophyta; class Magnoliopsida; order Solanales; family Solanaceae; genus Capsicum; species Capsicum pubescens. The sequence continues at coordinate 72,689,474 of CM061549.1, read as the reverse complement.
GGAGTTTGAGCATGCTGAAACGGTTCTCGAGGCAATAAAAAAAATGATATGTGCGAGTTTGTGATTTTTAGAGGCCTGAAAGTCATATAGTTGACTTCGATCAAAATGCATTATTATGAGTGTCAAAGGACAATTTAGACTACGCTAGTAGATTCGAAATGTCGAATTTACATTAGTAGCGTGGTTGATTCGGGTTTAGGACCTTTATCTTGCATTTCAACCATTTATTTGAAGAATAGTGAAAAGGAGGTCCCCAGAGGTTAATTTATTGAAAACAACCTTTTTTTTGAATATTCGATATCGCCATTGAGTCCGAAATATCAAAATTAGCCAAATAACATAGTCCGTTTGCGTTCAAGAGATTTCAAACGAATCTCGAAGGGTCGACCGATAACTTTAGAATTTAGCAAAGTTTCTGATGTAACAGCTTTAGTGGTCAAAATACTGCTTTAGCAGTCATGCATGCATGCTCCATCGCTTACCGTTAAAGTAGGCACTTGACCGCTTTAGCGGGTGCCACTTTATCGGACTTAGCCAAATAGGCCAGACCGATTTAGTGATCACCCATCGCTTTAGTGATGAGCACTTAAGTAGTTATTTGATCGTTTAAGCAGCCAAAGTTGGGTTAACATAAAACTCATTTTTATATTTTCTTCTATTTCTGGACCTTTGAGCTTTGAGTTTGACGATTCTTAAGGGTTTCTTCTCCATTTGAGCTTGGATGGCTCCAAAACCCTATTCCCAATATTTTTCACCGATTATATCATCAGAAACAACTTTAAATCATGATTACAAATTGGAAATTTGATATTTTTACTGGTAAAATTTAAAAAGATTTTTCTTCGATTTGAACCTTATTTTTAACTTATTTTCATGTGTTTTTTCTCATCTAGACTCCTATAATCTTAGAAAATGTGTTTTTAAAATAAAATTTCAGTTATCCCTTTCATTTTCAAACTCATTATTCAAATTCATTTTGGACTCTGCCCAAATATGGACAATATGGATATCGTTAGCTTTCTTTTAATACGTAGATGTTATATTTGAATGATGAGTTGATTCTGAAGTTTTTCATAGAGGGAAGGCTTCGTATTGGAGCACTTTAGGCTTGGATTTTCTTATTTTGAGGTGAGTTATGGCTTAACTTCTTTCAGATTGAGTTGGGCAGTTAATAAATAAGTAAAGCATGCTATGGATTGGGAAAAATACATGTGAAATTTATATTTCAAGATTATTATTACTGTTATATGCCCATGTGAGGTCTTATACTCTATTATTGTTGACTTATGATATTTGATATTGTATGTTACCCGTGTGGGGGCTTTACTTGACATTATTAGTCTTATATGTGCAGTTAAATGCCTTTATTCTAGGTATAATGTCCGTGCAGGGACTTATTTTGTTGATATAGCCTTTATTTGAGCATTGATTGTCTTTATCATAATATAAATGCCCGAATTAGGAGTTGAGATGATATTAATGATGTCTTACATACATATTTATCTTGACGGTACCTAATGTGAGTTGATGATCATAAATCATGAACATATTGAGTTTATTTCTGGTTTCACACACACACACACACACACACACACACATATATATATATATATATATATATATATATATATATATTATATATATAGACACACACACATGTTGATGGATTGAATATCATCAGATTGAGTTGATTATGAGCATTATGACCTTATTCTATACATATACATTGATGAGATACTGGTACCATTGAGAAACACTATTTTTGAAAGAAAATGAGATACTTTTATAAAAATTCTTTTTGTGAATACAATCTAGAGACGTGAGTTGAGATTGAGATATAAAATATAGTATATGGTTGCAAACTGTAATGACCCTTCAAGTTGTTTTGTGAATATTTCATATTTTAACCCTCCTCGTTAGTGGTGGAGCCAGGAATTTGGTGAAGGCCGAAGGGTGTGCAAATTTTATTCTCAGCTACGTTAAGAGTGTACAAAATTGAATATACACTCATTATGGTTAACATTTTACCTCTATTCACCACATAATTTTCTAGCGAAGGGTGTGCATCTGACCATCCTTCGCTAAAGGTGGCTCCGCCCATGCTCCTCGTAGTGTTTAGACGTGAATTATGACTTACTGAGATGGATAATGTCGATTCTTGAGGTGTTCAGAGGTGAATTAAGTCATTAATGGAGTTCTTGAGTTTTAACAAAGTTAAGCTTAATTGCGGCCAATGTTTGACCAAGACGATTCTGGATTAGTGTTTTAGTGATCTCAATAGATTCGGAATATACTTTTTAGTCAATTTACATATTTAATTTATTTCTATAGAGTTTCAAACAGATTCTAAGGATGTATTAGAAGTTTCGGAGGGGGGGGGGGGGGATAGAGATGTCTTCTACCTTATTAATTAATTTAATTAGTGAGTTAATAGTTGAAAATAATAATTCATTTACGTATGTAGCCAATATCAGAATGAACTAAAGTGGAAAGAATTTATCATATTTATTAATAATAAGAACATAAAATTTGAGAAATAGGACATAGAAGTTACAACATAGGGTTTACTTTTTTCTCACAGTGGAAAATAGAACGAGAAGCGGAGACGCATCAGGTTAGTAGAACTATTGACTGATTCTACCAATTTATTCTGTAGCTTAGGAATTACTAAGTTAATAAATTCGTTTGAGAACATAATGATTATTACCTAATTAGCTAATGATTTCCTTTTTGTCCTTATTAAGGATTTTTAATAAAATAATGGTAATGATTTCCTTTTCATCCGTACTGTGATTTTTTTTCTATAAAATAATGGTGAATTTTTGTGCAACAATGATTTACAGTTTACCATTAAAGTACTGGACGTTCTGGTTTCCTTCGGGTTTAGCGTTGGATTAGCAGATTTTCATTAGTCATGATTTTAATAATTTAGGTGTTAGGTTTAGAGTTTTTAGATTAAGAATTTTTATTTTGGGGTCGAATATTGATTTGTTTTAGTTGAAATTCGACGTACTAGTTCATACTCTTATGAGAATTATATATTTGGAGAGATCTTAATTATTTGGAGACTTTACGGAAAGGCAAATTTGTTAATTGACGTTTGGACTTCGTTTGAGGCAAGTTGAGACTTTCATTAGACTCTTTTTTAAAGTGTTTATTTGTTAGTTATGTATAATGGAAGCAATGGAGAATGGGGATCCCTTATAGGTGAAGTGACGAACATCTATGTGGGTACCAGTGTTATTTGAGGGGGTAAAATAAGTTAATTGTATGTTTTGAAATGTTTTCTCTATTTGCTAACCGATGGGCTGATTTGCTATGGTAAATGAATTATTGAAAATGCTCCTGTTAAGTTGAGTTGATTTTGAAGTTGATATTTGATCTGGCTGAAGACATGAAGTGTTTTACTTAATTTATCATTGATTTGGGATCAAAGTTGCACGCCTACACACCATGCATTTCATTTCATATGGGGTTGGAGTGCACGCCTGTACAATTTTATCTCATTAATTCGGGTCGGAGTGTCTGCCTTCACAATATATTTATTGGGATCAGAGTGCATGCCTGCACAGTTCATGGACCTTGTGAGTCCCCCATGGGTCCTGACTTTGAAGTCATTGCTCTGTAGGTGTGTACACAACATATGCATTACATTGCATTCATTCATTCCTGATTCGGACTAAGTAAAGTGTAATTGACGATTTTGTATTATTTATTAAGTACTTGACTATTAGTTACTTGGTTTTGCGGTATTAAGTAATTCTTGGACTATGTTATGATATCCTTATGACTGTTAGACTTGATTATTCAGTTAGAATATGGTGGTTTTCCTAAGTGTAGAGTGTATAATTGTTTTAGATAGTTGATATGGTGTTACTCATCACCACTTTGAATTAAGATCGACCGATGATGCTTGTTGAGTACACGTGGTTCAGTACTCACCTTTGTTTTTTCTACACCACATGTGTAGGCACCGATTTGACGACCTTCGGGCATTGATTTCTCTGATTCCTCTTTGTTAGCATTATTAGAGATTCGAGGTAGCTGTTGTTGTTTTCAGAAACTATTGAAATCTCTTCTAGCCTTATCTTTATGCATTTTCTGCATTTTAAGATATTCAAATTTTTCTTTGATTTATGTACTTAGTGGCTTGTGTTAGTGACTGTCAGACCTGAGATTGTTTATGTTTTGACTATACTAGTCTAACAATTTACTTATGAGATTATTCAGAATTTATTTTATTCTTATTTTATTCTGTTTTTATAAGTTTGGGATATTGTATTTGAAATTGGGTTCCTGGCTTACCTATCATGGAGGGTGGGATAGGTTCCATAACAATCTCGAGTTAGCCATGACAAAAACACCCCATGGGCCCTATTTGGGAGGTACGAGCTCGATGGGTACATACAGAAAGTCATGTGATGGCTTTCACCATTGCATTGCATTGCATTCACATACGCATCTTTCATGATTTCTTTATTTTTCTTGACTTGTGTATAGTTTTAGTATATTCTTCGTGTATGTTTGTGTTGTATTTCATTTCTGTTTATATATTAGAACTATTAGTGGAGACGGTGTGAGATACCATTTGAGACTTTTCTGCTTGCAGGTGACGTGCTCATAGTATATTTTACTTATCTTATTTTCTACTTTGCTCAATCGGGCTATGATACCTATTGAGTACACGTGGACCCTACTCAACCCTACTGCACCCTTTTGGTGCAGATCCTAGCACAAGTACATCGCACAAAAGTTGAGATCGTGTTGTCGATTGGTGTTATTTTGAGGTACTGGACAATTTTAGTGTTCAAGGATGATTTCAGATCTCATTCTATTTCACTTATGTCTTTATTTGGATCAGGTACATATGTTGTATTTTCAGATTTCAGTTACGCACTAGATGCTCTTACACTATGACACCGAATTTTGGGGACTTTTGAGATTTCTTTCAGACTTCCATTTTAATTATGTCCGTATTGGCTTGACTTCGTTCTATAAGTCTCGTGTTTGTTTATGTTATTGTTAATTTTATTTTTTCTTTTTCAGTTTGAGTGATTGGCTTACTTAACATCGGTGATTGACTTACTTAACATGGTTGATCCACGATAAGTTCCATCATAACCCATTTTTGGGTCGTGATAGATTAGTATCAACGTGCTAGGTTCACTGGTCTCATTAGTGTAAGAGCAAGATATCTACTAGAGTTTGGTGGATCAATATGTAGACTTTTATATCTATCATCGAGAGGCAATTAGACATCTTTAGAAAAAAAATTCTCTAATTTAATTCCTAGTCGTGCGGGTTATTCTTACCCAATATTCTTGGTTGTGTTCCACTCTTTCTGTGCAGATGGTGAGGTCTATATCTTGAGAGCCTTGGGATGTTGAGCCAACACCCGAAGGAACCCAGACTAAAGAAAGAGGTAGATGTTGTGGATAACCCAGAGGTAGAGGATGGGCACGAGGAGCTTCCCCAGTTAGAGAACATGTTTTGAGCTTGAAATTATGTATTCTAGGGATGATTATCAGACATGAAGTATAGATACAACTTATGTCCCACAGGATTCAGTTAATAACCCAGTGTTTCATGGTCTTCTGGTCTGTCTCTTGAGTCGTTTAGAGGGTGTTCTTTAATGTACCTGGTTTCTTTAGTGTACCTTATGTTCCTTAGACTTCGAGTGATGTTCCACCCTCATTGTCGGCATCTGCTTATGGTTTTCCTGCTTTGGGGGTACAACCATCATCTATGGTACCCCTCAAGTGTGGATACATTGCCTGTCAGACTTACTATTGCTCTAATTACTTCGGATACAGTTATGTCTTCTGATGATCAGAAGAGATTTGAGAGGTTTATTCCCTTGGGTTCGTCTAGGTTTAGTGGAGCTATAGGCGAGGATGCCTATGAGTTCTTGATTAATTGTCAAGAGAAGTTACATAATTTTGGATCCCTTGAGTCTCATGGAGTTGCTTATACAACCTATCAGTTGACGGAAGTGGCTAGGGATTGGTAGAGGTCGTATGCTAGTTGTATGCCGTTGGGTTCACCTGCTTAACTTGAAATATATTTTCTGAGGCCTTCTTGGAGATATTTGTATCGTATAGCTTGAGAGATAAGATGCATTATGAGTTTGATCACATGGAGCAGGGCTTCTGATTATTGCTAAGTATGAGGCTTGTTTTACACTTTATCCAAATATTCAACTGCTAGCATTTCCACTGAGTCTGAGAGGACTCGAAAGTTTATGAAGGAGTTAGATGGTACTTATCAGTTAGCTACAACTCAAATGGTAGTTTTAGGTGCTTCTTTCCAGAGTATTATTGAGCATGCCAAGATGAACGAGTCTATTATCTTGGCTAGGGGTGGGCATAAAATACCAAAAACCGAATTACCGAACCGAATCGAACTGAAAAATTTGGTATTGGTATTCGGTAATTTGATATTTGGGAGTAAAATTTTAAAATTATGGTATTTGGGTTCAGGATTGGTAAAAAATATTACTACCATTTGGTATTTTCTGAATATCCATTAATAGTTAAGTGACCCATAAGCCACATACTTATGTGAATACGACATAAAGTAGACTCCTAACTTTACAAAACAGACTTCCTTGCGATCAACATATGACAACTTTTGACGAAAATATCACGCTAAGAATAAAAATCAGGGCGTGGAAGGGAACAACACATAATACATAACACAATTATTGGTTGCATTTGCCCAACTCTAATATTCCTAGCATAGGTCGGAATATGGCTTTAACCAAAGGGACTTGGTCAAGTATTCTTAATCCTTGTGTTCACATGTCAACGCAGATGGAAATTATCGAAAAACTCAGCACTTGGTAGACAACATAACATATATTGCTCTCTATCACATTTATAAGAAGTAATATTATGACTTTACATCACATTTACATCCAGTTCATTACATCCAGTTCATGTTACATCCAGTTTGATGTAAATATTATTCGTGTTACATCCAGTTTTCCCCTTCTTGGAGCTGGATCAAACTACAATAACATAGGTTTTAAGGTGTTTCATTAATTGAGCCACACATATCAACGTGTAACAAAACGAAACAAAATTGATTTTTTATGGTGTAAAATTGTGTATTCAAAGGTGTAAACCTACCAAACAAATTTTCTCAAAATGTTGGTTGGAAATCACCACTATTATCACCAAATAGGATCACTATAAGCATGTCCAACTTTAATATGGTAATACCAAATTTTGTACCGAACCAAAATTTAATTTACCTATTATTGAATTACCAAACCAAAGTTTAATGGTATGGTATTTGGTATCTACTTTCATTTATCGATTATCAAATTACCGAACCTGAATTATAAAAATACCGAATCAAATACCGAACCAAATATCGAACGCCCACCTCTAATCTTGGCTACTCAGGAAGGCACCAAAAAGGAGCATCATCAAGGTGAGTTTAGTAAGCACGCCTTTCGAGATATAAATTCTCTAGTAGTGCTTCTTGTAGGTATCATAGTAGAGCGGTTCGGGATGTGTTGTAGGGGTCAGCTGGTATACCGTCAAGTTCTATGATTTTTGGTAGCCAAGTGTCAAGTTATATGTGTGAAGGTTCCAAGATTGATTCTTTAGGCCACGATGTTTGTTCTAGTTCATCCATACCTTCTTAGATCGAGTCAGGCCATAGAGGATGTTTTATATGTGATGAGTTTGACCGTGTGGCTAAAGATTGCCCTCGACATATGTATGGATCCACTCTGCATAGTTCTCATCTTTAGATATGCCCTACTCTTATATAAGCAGTCAGATATAGTTCATAGAGTGGTAGAGGTAGTGCTAAAGGTGTTATAGGTAGAGGTAAGGGTATTTATAGAGGTTGTTATGGGGTTACCTAGTCTGGGAGTAGACCTAGTCAGTGTTATTCTATCTCTGAGAGATCCGGGGTAGAGGATTCTGATGTAGTTATTACAGGTATCATCCCATTTTGCTACAAATTTGTTTCCATATTATTTGACCCCGGGTCTACATTTCTTCGTATGTCTATATATTTTGCTTCTGGTTTTGATGTTGAATGTAAGCGCCTTGTTATGCCTCTGTATGTTTCTACTCCCTAAGAGATTCTTTAGTGGTGAATCAGGTGTACCGATCTTATGTGGTTACCTTCACAGGCCGTGACACTTGGACAAACTTGATTTCCCTAGATATGATTGATTTTGATGTTATCTTGGGTATGGATTGGTTGGCTACATATCATGCTATTTTAGACTATTATGCCAAGATCATGACCTTTGATAAACTAGGTGTGCCGAGGTTAGTGTGTAAAGATATGATTAATTCAGCTCCGAAAAGTGTTATATCCTTTCTGCATGCTCATCACATGATAGAGATGGGGTGTTTGTCTTATTTAACCTATGTACGTGATACAAGTGTTGCTCACCGCCTCCCATGAATTCTATTTGGTTTGTTCACGAGTTCATGGATGTGTTTCCTATAGATTTGTTTGGTATGCCTTCAGATTGTAGTATTGATTTTGATATTGATGTGGAGCCAGGCATCAAGCCCATTTCTATTTCTCCTTATAGGATGGCGCCTATGAAGTTGAAAGAGAAAATACAGAATTTATTAGGTAAGAGGTTCATTAGACCTAGTGGATCTCCTTGGGATGATCCTGTCTTTTTTGTGAAGAAAGAGAATAGTTATATGCGTATGTGTGTTAATTTTAGGTAGTTGAAAAAAGTGACAGTTAAGAGCAACTATCCTCTTTCTCACATTAATGATCTGTTTGACTAGCTTCAAAGTGATTTGGTATTTTCCAAGATTGATTTAGGATTTGGGTATAACCAGTTAAAGAATATAGCTTCGAATATTACAATTACGACTTTTTGGACTCGATACGATCATTATGAGTTGTTGGCTATGTCTTTGGATAGATCAATGCCCCAGAAACACTCATGGAGTTGATGAATTGAGTATTTTAATCATATCTCGACTCCTTTATAATTGTATTTACAGATGATATCTTGGTTTATTTCAGGAGTGAGGTCGATATGTAGAGAATTTAAGGATTATACTTCGGAGGTTACATGATGAAAAGTTGTATGCTAAGTTTTATAAGTGTGAGATTTAGTTGAATTCTATCTCTTTCTTAGGTTATGTGGTGACTAAGGATGATATTATGGTTGATCCGACCATGATAGTGGCAACTCATGATTGGGCTAAACCTACTTCTCTTATCAAGATTTAGACTTTTGTTCGCTTGACAAGTTATTATCGATGTTTTATATAGGGTTTCTCGTCTATTGCAGCTCTTTTAACCAAGTTGACTCATTATTGATCGAATGTATGTGAGCAGAGTTTCACAAATCTTAAAGTGTCATTGACTTTGGCTCTTATCTTGACTTTGCCCAAGGAGGGTATGGGTTTTACCATATTTTGTGATGCTTCTGGTATTGGTTTAAATGTGGTGTTCATGCAGGGGGTAAGTGATTGCTTATGCCTCTCATAAGTTGAAGCCTTATGAGTGGAATTACCCTACCCATGATTTGGAGTTGGCAGCCTTAGTGTTTGTGTTGAAGTTGTGATGTCATTACTTGTATGGAGTTCCTTACGATATTTCTTGGACCGTCATAGACTTTAGTACTTCTTCAGACATTGAGATCTTAATATGAGATAGCAGCGTTGACTTGAGTTGCTTAAGGATTATGACCTTACTATTTTGTATCATCTAGGCAAGGCTAATGTGGTTGTGGACACTTTAAGTCGATGGTCGACTAGTATGGGGAGTTTAGATTATCTCTTGATTTAGGAGTGACCCTTAGCTTTGGAGGTTCATTCCTTAGATAACCATATGGTTTGCCTTGATATTTTGACACCTATGCGTATTTTAGCCTTTGTTGATGCAAGATCTTTTTTTATAGAGTAGATTCAAGCACACTAGTTTGATGATGAGAGTTTGAAGGTGATTCGAGATAAGGTGTTGAGTAGTGAGGCTAAGGCATCATCTCTTGATCCTGATGGAGTTTTGAGTATTAGTGTATGCCGAGATATGGTGGATCGATGAGATTAATTTTAGAGGAGATACAGTGTTCCAGATATTATATCCATCTGGGTATGATCAAGATGCATTATGATTTGAAGCAACTAAACTAGTGGGGTGGTATGAAGAAGAATGTGGTGGATTTTGGAGCTCGTTCCTTATGTTATCCGCAGGTGAAGGCTGAGCATTAGAGACCTAAAGGTTTGCTTAAGAGATTATCCATTCCTGAGTGAAAATGGAGCGGATCATTATCGACATTGTAAGTGGGTTGCCTCATACTTCTCATGGTTCTGACAGTATTTGGGTCACAGGGGATCGATTGATCAAATCAACCTATTTCATCCTTATTCAAATCTCATCCAGTGTTGAAAAGTTAGCTCGTATCTATGTTCGTGAGTACCCATGTCTATTATTCAGACAGAGGTCAGTGTTCACTTCTATCTTCTGGAAGACGTCTTAGGAGGATATGGATACTCAGGTTGACCTTAGCACAACTTTCCACCCCCATACTGATGGTCAGTCGGAGGGGATAATTCAGGTCTTGGAGGATACGCTCCGCGCATGTGTTATGGACTTAGAAGGTAGTGGGAGCAACATTTGGCCTTAACAAAGTTTGCTAATAATAATAGCAACCATTTGAATATTGTGATGACCCCTTTGAGGGTTTGTATGGTTGGTATTGTCAATTTCCTATTGGTTGTTTTGAGACCTCAGAGGTTAGACTTCATGGTACTGTCTTGCTTTACGAGTCTTTGAATAGAATTTGGGTGATTCGGGATAGTCTTCAGGCCGCCCAGAGTAGCAAAAAGAGTTATGCAGACCATAGTTTCGTGCCTTAAAGTTTGGGATAGGTGATCGAGTCTTCCTTGGTGTGTCGTCCATTAATGGCGTGATGAGGTTTGGAAAGAGGGTCAATCTCAACCCAAGATACATTGGACCATTTGAGATTATTTGGACTTTTAGAGAGGTTGCTTATGAGTTGGTTTTACCTCTAAAATTTTCATCCATTCATTCAGTTAATTCATGTATGTATGCTTCGATGTTATATTTCAGATGAATCTCACATACTTTATTGGGACTCAATTTGGTTGGATGAGAGGTTGATCTTTATTGAGGAGCCAGTGTCCATTTTAGCCAAGAATGTTAGATGGTTGCGTTCTAGAGATATTCTTGTGGTTAAGGTTCAGTGAAGACACCGTCTTATTGAGAAGGCTACTTAGGAGGTCGAGTATGACATGCGTAATAGTTACCCTCAATTTTTTACCAATTTAGATATTTCCTTGTCTTTTAATTCGAGGACGAACTAAAGTTTTAGTGGTGGATTATGTAGTAACCTAAATTTTTGAATTTTATATGTTTTGACTATTTTTCCATCTCTATAGTTGCTATATGTTGATTTTGGGGTCTGAATATGGCTGGCACGGTCTCTAAGGCAATTGGAAACAATTTGTATGGGTTGGTGATTTTTATAGGCTTGAGAAGCCATATAGTTGATTTGTTCAACATTCATTATTTGAGCGTCGGATGACAATTTGAACTGTATCAATAGATCCAAAATGTCAAATTTGATTTAGTAGCATAGTTAATTCGGGTTCGAAACTTTTATCTTGCATTTCGATCTATTGTTTGAAAAATAATAAAAAAAAAGAGTCTCAGGGGTTAATTTATTGAAAACATACTTTTTTTTTCAAAAATCTAACATTACCATTGAGTCCGAAAGACAAATTAACCTAGTAGCATAGTTCGTTTGTGTTTACCATTAAGTCCGAACAACAAGTTAGCCTAGTAGCATAATTCGTTTGCGTTCACGAGATTCTGAATGAATCCTGGGGACTGACCGAAAACTTTACAATTTAGCAAAGTTGGTGCAGCCACTTTAGTGGCCACAATGTCGCTTTAGCAGTGGTGTCTTAAGAAGCAGAGCACTGGTATAGAGGTTTTACTTTCCCCATCGCCTACTGCTAAAGTGGGCACTTGACCACTTTAGCGGGTCTAGCCATATAGGCCAGACCACTTTATCCACCCATCACTTTAGCGACGATCGCTTAATTGGTCATTTGTCCACATAAGCGAACAAAGATGGGTTGATATAATTTTTTTTTCACGTTTTTCCTCTATTTTTGGACCTTTTGAGCTTCTTGTTTGAGTGATTCTTAAGAATCCTTCACCATTTGAGTTTGGGTAAGCTCCAAAACCCTATCCTCACACTCTTTTATCGATTATATCACTGAAAATAACTTTTAATCATGATTTCAAAATAAAATTTTGAGTTTTTACACGTAAAGTTTAAAAAGGAATTTTCTTCGAGTTGGAACTTATTTTTCACATGGTGTTTCTCCTGTAGACTCCTATAACCGTGAAGAATGTGTTTTTAAAACAAAATTTAAAGTTTACTTTATTTTTTTTAAACTTTTTTTTTAATTGATTTTAAACCTAGCCAAAATAAGGGTAATATGGGTATTGTTAGCTTTCTTTTAACACTTAGATGTTATATTTGAATGGTATAGTTGATTTTGAGGTCCTTTATAAGGGGAAGACTCCATGTTGAAGCTCTTTAGACTTAGATTTCATCATTTGGAGGTAGGTTATGATTTAACTTCTTTCAGATTGAGTTGGGTAGTTAATAAATAAGTAAAACATGCTATGAGTTGGGGAAATTAACTGTGGAATTTATATTTTGAGACTATTATTATTGTTGTGTCTGAGTGTGGGCTTATACTCTATTGTTGTTGACTTGTATTATCTGACATTGTGTGTTGCCCGTGTAGGGGCTTTACTTGACATCATTGGCCTTATTTGTGCATTTAAATGTCTTTACTCTAGATATAATGCCCGCGTGAGGGATTATTGTATTGATATAGGCCTTATTTGAACATTAGTTGCCTTTATCATGATATCAATAGTCGGTTAGGGGCTGAGATGATATTAATGATGTTTTACACACAAATTATTCTGATGATGCCTAATGTAAGTTGATGATCATGAATGGTGGACATATTGAATAGATTTTTGGGCTCACTTATGTATATATATGTGTTGATACATAAAATATCATCATATTTAGTTGATTATGAGTACTACATCCTCATTGCATACATATACATATATGAGATACTAGTACCATTGAGAACACTATTTTTTAAGAAAATGAGACACTTTTATGAAAATCCCCTCTGTGAATATGAGCCAGAGAGATGAACTGAGACTGAGATATGAGATACATTAAATGATTTTTGAACTCCCCACCCCACCCCACCCCGAACCTGCGAGCCCGGTGGGTGTAAGCAGAAAGTCATGCGATGGTTTTCAAGCATTCATTCCATCTACATTATTTTCGATACGCATCCTTCATGATTTTAGTTTTGTTGACTTGTGTTTAGTTTCAGTATATTCTTTATGTATGTTTGTGTTGTTTTTCATTTCTATTTATATATTAGAATTGTTAGTAGAGACAGTAAGAGTTACTATTTGAGACTTTTCTGTTTGCAACTGACGTGCTCATAGTATATTTTACTTAATTTATTTTCTACTTTTCTTAGTCTTCCTATGATAACTACTGAGTACAAGTGGATTGTACTCACCCCTACTGTACTCTTTCAGTGTAGACTCTAGCACGATTACACTGCACAGAGGTTGAGATCTTGCTATCGATTGGTGTTATTTCGAGGTATTAGACCATTCGCGTTTTTAGAGTGGACTTGAGATATTATTCTATTTTACTTATGTCATTATTTGTATCAAAGATAGATGGTGTATTTTCAGATTTTAGTTATGTACTTGATGCTTTTACACTATGACATCATATTTTGGGGACTTAAGAGATTTCTTTGAAACTTTCGTGTTAATTATGTTCATTTTGGTTTGACTTCATTCTAGAAGTCCCGCCTTGGTTTATGTTATTATCGATTTCGTTTTCCTTTATTAGTTTGGGTGATTGACTTACTTATCAAGGTTGATCCGTGCAAAGTGTCATCATGAACCATTATAGTGACACATTTTTTATTCATTAGTTATAGACTCTATTGTATATTGAGATGTGTATTATTAATACCTCAATATTCATGGTATTAGTAATACAATGAATTCTAATGCATGCATTAACATAATTAAAGACACAATTGTCCTTTAAAACACTTTCACATCCTTGTCGCCATATATGTGGAGGGTACTTTTGTAAATAAATATATATTTTTTTAAAAAGTATGCAATGCATGTTATTTTTTATTCATCAAATTAAACATTTCATAAGAAAAATCTCATCATATTTAACTAATGCAAGCATAACCAATACTAGCATTCTAATGTTTAATCTCATCATAACCAATGAAAGCATAACTAATACCAGCATTATTAATGCAACCTTTATTAATACATTATAATTTGCACTATTATTATACTTTTTCCCAAACAACTCCTTACAGCTTCTTTGGATGGTTAGTGTATGTTGTAGTATATTGTTAGTTTAAATATAATATTTTTTTATTGTTACTTAAATTTTATTATATCGTATCGTTTCATTGTTGCATAATGATGAAATGTTTCATTTTATGTAACAATTAATTTGGTCTGGTCGTGTCGTTATCTTATTTTTCTTATCATTTTATCTTTACTTATTATCTAATAGTCCTATTTTATCATTTATTCTACCTTTTTATAATAGTTCTACCATTTACCCCACTCTCATATATATATATATGTATATATATATATATATATGTAACACGCGCACACCATTCATTCCATTTTAGTAGGCGTTTGGCCATGAAAACTAAAATTTTTTGGAATTGAAGTTGGAATTGGAGTTGAAGTTGGAGTTGGAGTTGTGTAAGGCCATGTCTTTTTGAAAATTTTTGTTACTTTTGGAAAGTCTCTTTAAAATATAATTTTATACTCTTAATTTTTAAAAACTATCAAAATCGCTCAGCTTAACTAATTTACCTACAAGATATAGCCAAATGTGAGGGGAGACAATAACATTGCTTTTGTTGTTGGTGTTGCATAAAGAGTCACAAGAATGGACGGATTAAGGTTCCGTCGTATCATGAGGAAATTTTTAGGAAGAAGTAAGAAATTGAAGTTACCTTCAATTTTGAGGTCTTTTATCGATGAAAGAAGGAAGAAGTGCGTAATGTGGTAGTTAGACATTTAACTCTGATTGTTGGATGAAATTAATAGGGTGTTTTTGTAATTTTTTTTAAAAATAAGGTCATTTGTAACAATAAATAAATTTGAAATTTAAGTTGGAAAAAAGTGAAAACAAGTAAACTTTTTCAAAGACAAATTGGAATTGAATTTGGAATTCTCATGGCCAAACACCCCAATTTTTACTAAAGTGAAATAATTTTTTGAAAAAAAAGTGAAAATTTTTGATGGCCAAACGGGTTTTTAGTTGTCCTCTTTTTCTTTTACATGTATATTAAGAAGTCATAAATGAGAAGGTAATTTTGCTAATTCATTCCATAAGAAACTTTTTGAGACTTTACAAACAAGTGTTGACACTTCAAAACGAATAAATTTTAAAGGTAAACATGTACCATTTGATACAAATGTACCATTTGATACAAATGTAACATTTGTATTTATATAGTTTAACATTTGTATTTGTATAGTTTATCATTTTTATTTGGGGAAAATGGTGCGGAAAATACCTATACTTTGACAAAATTTGCAGTTATGCATCCTGAACTTTCCGAGGGTCCTATGACCCCCTAGACTATTTTTTTACCGAATTTAAGTGGCATATATTTGACACTTTGAGCACTGCGTGTATTTCATGTACATTGAGTGTGTAAGAAATTTTTTTGATAAGGGGCAAATATATGTCTGTTAAATACGGTAAAAAATAATCCAAGGGGTAGAATTCTTTTTTTTTCGAATTTTTCTGCAAAATTCAGGATGCGCAACTGTAAATTTCGTCACAGTACAGATAATTTTCGCACATTTTCCTTTTTTATTTGTATTGTTTAATTTGTATCAATAAAATATAATTTATATCAGTGACTATAAATACAAGTGTTCGTAGAAAGAAAAATAACAATTCTTTTTCAATTGTTTAAAAGTACAAATGATATTGTCAACTACAAATTCAAATACAAACAAATGAAACAAATAAAAATACAATATGCGGTCAACTTGCAAATATAAATATTAAAAAGTTCTGTAAAAATACGAGCGCATTGATGAAAATAGAATACAAATAAAATAAAAAAATAAAATACAAATACAATGTGCAGTTAATTAAAAAATAAAAATACAAAGCGCTTCTTTAAAATACATGTGTGAATTGTATAAAATATAAATGATGGTGTGAACTAACAAACATGAATACATATGCGAACTATAAAATATAAAAACAAATGAGAACTATAAAATACAAATATAGATACAATTTTATTAACGAATACAAAAATATAAATGATGGTGTGAATACAAATACGATAAATAATTTTGATGTTTTCGTTCTCATCCATGACTTGTGCTCGAGTAGTTAGATTTTTTTAAAATACAAAAAATCTAAAATAAAACCAAAATATTGAGAAAGAAAAAAAGTACAAAAAAGAAGAAAACAATGAAGAAAGAGAAATAGAAGCTAGAGATAGAAGTGAGGAAAAAAAAATAAAAAAAAAATAGAAATAAATAAATTTTTTAAAAAATATAGAAGCTAGCGATAGAAGAGAGAAAAAAATAAAAATAAAAAAACAAATAAAGGAAAAAACACAAAAATAGAAAAAAAGGAGAAAACACGGAAAATAACAAAATTAAAAGAAAGAATCGAAAAAGAAAACGAAAATAGAAAAAAACCAAAAAGTGAAAAAGCGCGAAAAAATGAAAGGAAAAGAGCAAAAAAGAAAGAACTTTATTGTTTTCTTCTAATATTACCCTTGTTAAGTAATTATATTACTCCCTCTATTTATTCTTATTTGCTTCATTTGGATTAGACACATCTTTTAATAAATTCTTTACTCTTAAAAAACAAAAAATAATTTTATCGATATACCCTTAATTATATTTTATATATTCTTCCAAATCAATAATGATTACATTTATTAAATAAGAGGATAATAGAAAGATTTTATTCAAACTCCTCTTGAAAAATTATATGAGCAAGTAGTTAGAAATATAAGCACAATTCAAATGGAGCAAATAAAAAGAAACGTTGAAAGTAAGTAATAGTTGTTGAACTTATATTTGTAAAGTATGATTAAAAAATATACTTCTACTAATAAATAGTAGTATCAGGGCCTTTGAATTAAAAGGGACAAACAAGTTTCTCAATTAAGTGAGAGTCCTTCAAGTTGTAAAAATTAGGTAAAAGGGGCAAAAAAAATTTCAACTTTTTTTTTTTTGAACATTTTCGCTCCAACAACTAAAGAAGTTGTCTCAACAACTATAGAAGTTGTCTCAAACTTAGCAAAGTTGTTCGACAATTGTGCAAAGTTGTTGGACAACTTTGATAGTTGTTGAGACAACTAATGCAGTTGTCAAACTACTATCCTAGTTGTTTAAGCGACTTTATTTCTTTTAACTTAATAATATTGTGGGACCCACTTGTCCTCTTTTTTTAATTAAAGACTTGAGAGGATCTTTGAGCTCATTTTTCTCCAGAGGGAGTATAACTCAACAGTAGTACTAACTATTTTTTTTGTTCATTCCTGCATCTCTTAATATTTAACCTTGAACACATTGATTTCTGGGGTTAGTTGCCAAATAATCATTTAAAAATTTTTATTTGACATTTAGACATAAGTCTTGAAAAATTTATCAAACACCCACTAACTATGATGTCATCGTCTCTTCTTTTCAAGTTAAGAAATCTAGCACACAAGTTTCTAATAATACACTTTTGCTCCCTTATCCACAATTATATCTAAAATATCTTTCCAAAAATAATTAAAAAAACTCCAAAAGCTTAAAATATAAGCTCCCGTTTACCTTCAAAATTCTCTAATTCAGGCATGATTCCTGCAATTTTTTTGGGCGATCAACTCAAAATCAATTTACAAACATCATAATCTTGTCCATTGCATTCCTTGTTACCCCATTTATTTGTTATCTTCTCAAATATACTTTCCACCATTGTTAAAAAGCTTTCAAATCACTCACATTACTCAAAACCTCTTTAGAAAGTACATTACAGTAGCTCAGGCGACTCCAACTTTGTTTTTCTATTCCATAAATCCAACGATCGTTGATTAGAAGTAATATTCGTAATTTCACCATTTTGTACGGATATCTGTTCAGTCATCGACCAATTATCAAACCATTCATATACCCGATAATACCAGTAGCATAATCGAGGATCGACTAAAGTGTATTTCTAGGATGTCTATTGCAGAGTTTGTTCTATTTTTTGGTGATTTTATGGGAGAATGGGATGAGACTCCCAAACGTTGGAAATGAAAATCTTTTACTAAGGTGACATTGCCCATTGCGGTTTGCTGCAACGGTTCATACGATGACTTGGTTTCAAGCGTAATGGAGATTGGGGATTTAGATTATGAGACGAGTGACATGTTGATTAGTTATCTAATGAACTCGATGGAAAAGGTAAATCCTACGATCATAAATAATGACAGACGTGTGTCCTTGTACATGATAGATGTTGGTGCTGATGGTTTAAGGCCTATTTTAAGAATAAATGTAATTGAGAGGCCTTTTTAAGAACCGTTGAATTCATCACCACCCCCACCTCGACGCCTGATAGTCGATGATGATTTGAGTAATTATGAGAACGATGGCGATCATCCAATAAATATGGAAGATGATTCTATGGATATGGAATATGATTCATTAAATGCACAAGTTATTGAAGAAGATTGTGGAACGGAATCACAACCAAGTCATTCCTTCTCCAATGGTACTAATTTTTATTGAGAACAAACATTCAACAACAAGAAGGAGATGCAAATGCTATTAGATGGAGCATTGCTGAGGCAGTCTTTTGATTATATTATGGAGAAGAGTTGTACCAAATTATTGAAGGTAAAATATGTATCTCATGGTTGCAGCTAGTTATTGCGGGCAAAGAAATACGAATTCTTGAACAAATTTTGCATATACAAGTATGTTGGGTTCCATACTTGTGGTGTTGAACACACCATGGGTAGGCATAAAAAAATCTTATCCAAGATCATTGCTTCACTAGGTGTAAATTATTTTCATGATGGTAAGGGTCCAAGCCTAAGAGAAATTCAGAAGACAGTGTTTAGAAAGTTGCATTTCAACGCAAGCTATTGGATGTGTTAGAAAGAAAGTGTAAATGCGAAGAACAATGATCGTGGGACACCGGAGCACGAATATTCTTGCATGCCAGCTTTTTCCTACATGGTCGAGTTATTGAATCTGGTTCTTATTATTCTACCATGGTTAACACGATGGATGGATAGTTCATATACTATTTTTTAGATTTTGGAGCTTGCATACAGGGATATATCCATATGAGAAAGGTAATTATCGTTGATGACACAGATTTATATGGCAAGTACGGAGTGTGTTGCTGAGTGTCGTTACACAGGACACCAAAAATTATATTTATCCAATTATTTTTTGTGTTTTGAGATAAAGAGAATGATGTTTCTTGGACCTTCTTCTTTGAGAAGTTGAAGTCTATAGTAGAAGATGATCCAGATATATGTGTCATCTCCGATAGGCATATTAGCATTTGCACTGCCTTCTCCCATGTTTACAATCATGCGCATCATGGACTTTGCATGAGCCACCTCGCTGAAAATCTTTGTGTAAATCAACACTGTAGAGAGCATCTTTATCTATTCTACGCCGCGACAAAGACTTATTGTTTTAATGAGTTTAGCGAGCATTTTGCGAAATTCAACGATAAATGCCTCGAACTAGCACATATCCTTGAAAATGTGCTTGGTTTTTAGAAGTGGAGTAGAGCACACTTCCTGGGCAATAGGTATGATGTGATGACCACAAACATCACCGAGTCTCTCAACTCAATATTGATGGATGAACGGGAGTACCCCATGTCATACATATTCAATTTGATTAATAAAAATTTTGGTGAAAACTTCACGGAGCGGCATGCATTTGTCGACAGTTCAAATAAAAAATTTGTGCTTTCTGTGAAAATTTTTTAAGGGATAATAAGAGCAAGAGTGTTTCCTTGTATGAGACTAATATAAAAAGGGATCTCGACCAATTCACCGTATTCGACAGCGGTGTTACTGCCAATGTTAATCACTTAGAGAAGACTTGTTCTTGTAGGAAATATGACTTGGTGAAACTGTCGTGCGAACATGTAATGGCCGCTTTGCAATTAAAGTATGGCGATGGCGAAGGTTATGGTAATTCCATCTACGAGTACTCTTTGCCTAATTGAAACTTACCTCATTGCATTTTCTGAAGCTATTAATGTTGTCCTTCTAGAGTCACAATAGATTGTTCCATAGGAATTACAAGACACGAAGATTCTTCCACTCTCCCTACGATCCAAAACTCGGAAGAAAGAGAGTCAAACGCGTTAAGGGCGTCGGTGAAACATTCAAGTCCAAAATGAGGAATAAGTGTTCAATATGTAAGAAAATTGGGCACAAAAGAATCACATATAGCATGGCCAACAACTGTTAGATAGACTCCATTGGATAGGTTTCATCAACATCAACCTCTTCTTCAATCACACCATTGATCACAAATTTGCCCACAGAAGGGCCAGATAAAGATTTACCACTCCGAGTGGTAACTGCCATACATGAGCCATCATTCCAAGAATCCTGCACAATATCACTAGGCAATTTACCACTCTTCCTCTGATTAAATACTGTTGGGAGTTGGCTCATATACTGCTCCAACTTCTTAATAGAGGTTGAGTGCGAATTCACTTGCTGACTTATGGAAGATAAGTCACTCTTCATTGTTGTCACCCCATCATTAGTAACCTCAACTCCCTTTAATAGTTTCTCCATCATGTTCTCCATGGACATCTTACCTGAAATGGTAGCTGCATTAACTCGGTTTCCAGGAGGTACATATGGTTCACTCCTATCATTTTTGTTCTTCTAACTCCCTTGGTCCCTATCTTTGTAACCAGTTTTATCATAATTGTTTTGACCTTGATTCCCTTGGCTATTACCTCAGAAACCCCCCTGATTATTTAGATAGTTCGCCTCCTTTTTAGAATCTTAATCAGGTCTGCTTTGCGATCCAACAACTTTTACCTTCTCAGTCTTTTGTGACAATAAGTGTTTAGTAAGCAGATCCATCTGTGTTTTCATATGTGCCATATCTTAGTCATTCTTATCCTCTTTCTGATGCTGCTCTGCCAACATACCAATAGACACAGTAGGGCTTACTACCACAAAATCCCTGGTATGCCAAGCACTACTTGTTTTAGTTAACCGTTCTAACATATCTACATCCTCATTAAATGCAAGATCCATGAATGCTCTTGCTGCTGCATTGTCAACTATTAGTTTGGATATAGAGTTCATAGATCTGTAGAAGGTCTCTATTAAGTGCTTATCATCCATCTTACAGTTAGGAAACTGTGTCAACTTTTCCTTGAATCACATCCAAGTTTCATGCAGTGCATCATTTGGTAATTAGCTAAAATTTCTAATTTCATCCCTCAACTATAACATCCTGGAGGGCGGAAAAAACCTTTCTAGGAAAGCTTCTTTCAATTGCCTCTAATTTATTATAGAATTCGGGGCTAACTAATTCAACCACATTGTTGCCTCCCCAGACAGAGACAATGGGCATAACCAAAGACGAATGGCATTTTGATCAATACCAGGGTTATCAAAGGACTTGCAAATGTTGATAAAATTCACCAACTGCATGTTTGGGTCATCTCCTGGAAGTCCTCTGAACAACCCCTTTAGATTTAGCAGTTATATCATGGTGCTGGTTATGTTGAACTCCACCCCAGGTGATAGGGAGGTAGAATAATTACTCATGTAGCACCAGTTTTGTCCAAATCATCCTCCTCCTCCTTATCAAAATCAAATTGCACAGCAGGTTGGCAGTTTTCTCTCCTTCTGGCAGCCCGATTTCTGTTAGCAGCCGCCGCTGCATTTTCCATACGCTTTCTATTTGCTGGGTTAATCAAATTATCATATACTAAATCCTCATCACTAGGATTAGGGTCATGAGCTGGTTGCTCATTATTTTGCTGATTAACTTGTGCTCTAGCCTAGTTGGCTAGTCTCTAAGCTTCTTATTGTTCTTCCATTCTACCGATTAGATGTGGTTCAGGATTGAAGGGTAATAGCGGTTCTCCTAAACTTCTGGTATGTGGCATAAAAACAATGAACTTGTAATGAACCAAAAACAACAAATGAAAGTAAAATTTAGGAAACTTGACCAAAGGTCAATTAACAATCACAAATTTAATTGACAATCGTATTTCCCGGCAACGACGCCAAACTTTGATACACCTAAATTACACCTCTCTTACGAGAGAGTAAGCGGTCGTTGTCAAAAATATAACCCAACTAGGTTAGGGTCGAATCCCATAGGGAATACTGTGTTCACTATGTATTGTGGTTGTTACTAGACTGTTGATCAAAGGTTTTGAATTAAATGGGGGTTTTGATTTGTAAACTTTGTTTTGTTATTCGTAATAGTAAGTATTATAGACAACGATTTTTAATTCAAATAGTAATTCAATGAGAATAGAAAAACTAGAGTTATGGTTACCAAGTTGTTCAAACAGCTAGAGATGTGAATTATTTTGACTCTCCAATTAATTACTTCAATTGCAAGAGTTATTGAATCCTATAATTTACCCATTTGATTCTCAACTTGAATGAATAGATTATCCTTCAATTGTTTCAAACATAAAGAATACGTTAATTTATTCAATCATTCTCTCATGTGGGTTGATCACGTTAAGGCATAAACCCTTAACCCAAAGGTCAAAGCCTTTAGATCTTATGTATGCCTCTTTTTTTCCCAAGAAACACTTTTCTATTCGAACAAGTGATGTTCTTGGGATTACCCTTCAAGTTTGCAACCAAAAAAGGTTATTATTGTAAAGAGGGGCTCATACAACTTTAGTTAATTATGGAAATCAAACATTTTCACAACCCCAATTAAATATGTCTTGCCTATGTGTCGCCCGAACTTTATTATCAACACCTCGAATAAGGGGCACATTCACTTTCCTGCATAACTTTGTCATTAGACACGGGAATAGTAGTGCACTTTCCACTTTATGTGCCCTCGTAAACAGTTCATCCATAAATATTTGGCCAAAATTAATCTTCAACACTAAAATTAAACTAGCCACTAACACCATCATTTGGCTATCTAAATTTTCATCATCTCCGATTGGCATCAACCTCAATCTAATAATATCCCACCAGAACTTAACTCTGAAGCTAAGGGAGGACTTAGCAATACGCTCACGTGGGTTGGTTGTCCAGGAGGGGTTACTAACATCAGTCAGCAACCTAGCCAACCAAGGTCTCTGAGTCGATGCAGATGTTAGCCGGTACTCAAGATCAGGAACAACAGGTCGCGCTTCATAGTCAAGCCCAAACAACATCCTGTTGATGGTTTGATCTGATATGTCGATGTTAAATCCTCAAACTGGAACTGACTCCCTATTGGGCAAATCTGAGATGTTCGAGCCCTTTGGACAATCCTTTTCTGCCAATACCGAATAATTAGCAAAGAACTTCCTTACCAAATTCGGCTGATATGATCTGGGAGGCTTTCTTATCTAGGATAATTCGTACTCATTGAACCGACACTCCAGCTCGGGGTATTCATGCAACTCTATTTTCACTATCTGGTACTTTTATCGAATGGCCTTTTGGTTGCCCTGCTTGTTGTCGGCTCCAATCCATCAAGGAATTTATCCTTTGATCCCTTGAGTTATTACCTAAGTTCTTCCCTCATTCGAGGATTCTTTCTTTTGATTACATTTGCTTTCTTGGTATCCATTTCAATAGGGCCAGTTTCCTCCTCAATGGGGTTGGGGTTGGGGTTGGATGTATTGACCCCTTTTTTATCTGGGCTGGAACATGTACTGCTAGTGCTTCTCTCACTCTCCTCTTTAGACTGGGAGAGTGTAGGGATTGTCCTATCTTTTTCGGGTGTTAAAGAAAGGTGCCTCCTCACTTTTAACTGGATCACTTCTTTTTCGTGCTCTACCCCCACCTCTGGTCAAAGGGAGTTTGCGTGCCATAATGCCTGAAAATGGGACAAGGAAGTAGTTTACCGGTTAAAACAGACTAAAAATAGTTGAAAATATGGCTTTACGGTCAACCTGATGTTTCGTCGATGTTCCAACGGTCTGCCAGACTGATCGTTAGCCTTAACTAGTAGGTGTTGATTTTTTAGAATCTTGTGATGGTTGAAGTGGCGGTCCGTCAGGTTACTGATGGTCTGCCAAGTTATCTATCGCGTTTTATCCAGTGAGTAATAGTTTTGGGACTTTTTTGACGGTCCACCCGACGGTCCGTCGCAGATCCGACGGTCTGCCAAGGTGACCGTCAGCAACCCTTTTCAGTCTAAACTTCACTTTGATATTTTTCCAAACACCTGATGTACATCAGTCAATTTTCAACATCACAATGACATCGATTTCATATTTAAGAACAAACTTTTCTTCTTTAAGCACATGGGTTACTCAAACTTTACCCAAAAATAGAGTATATCAGAGTTTGACAAAAATAATATCATCAACAAGACAAAAGAAGAAAACAAGATGACATTCTTTGTGTAGTATTGAAAACTTCTTGCATTTGAATTCATTATTGCAACCAAAATTTGAAAGAAGTTTGATCATACCTTGACTTCAGAGTGGTACTCAATACTCAACTTGCAACTTCAGAAAATAAAAGCAACTTAAGGCTTTTGTCAAAGATTTCTACTTTGGTTGTAATGGGGAGAAGAGATGGATGTGTGTTTAAAAAGGAGAGAAAAGAAGAGGGAGAGTTCTAAAAGGAAGTGATTGATTCCAAATTCTTTAAATTCAGAAGGAGTTAAACAGTTGCAGAATTTGAAAAGGTATTAACGTCTATAGCTATTTTATCTTATCGGTTTAAAAGAAAATTAGGTCAGTTTCTTCAGATTTAAATAACGTTTCAGATCAGCCCAACACGACCCACAGTTAGGGTTTCATTGACGGCCAACTCGATGGTCTATCGGGTGCCTGGCGGTCCGTCTGGTTGGCCATCATATCTTACCAGAGACCAGGAAATTATGCATTACTGCGATGGCTTAGTTGATGTTCCGTCAGTGATGCGATGGTACATCAGTAACGCGACGGTCCATCTACCTATCCGTCAGTCCACTCCAGTATCTCAGAATTTCATCCTCAGTGCAACGGAGGAAGCGACGGTCCATCGAGTCAGTGATGGTACGCCAACTCGACCGTCAAACCTTATCTAGAATGTCCATTTTTTACACGGCTTTGACGGTTCAAGTGACGGTCCGTTGGGATCTTGGAGGTTCATCGATCTTCCCGTCAACCCCCTTTTCAACTGTAGAACTCCTTTTTACTGTATTTTCAGCCCATCACACTTCACAAACACATCAAGTTGCACAAGAACAACAAATGAAATCTAACTATGATTAAAACAACATTTTATAGGTTGCCTCCCACTAGCGCCTAATTTAATATCGCGGCGCAACTCAGTCATCTCAATTACACAAAATTCATCGATATAGATAGTAGCTATATACTTTATTGAGTCCATTGGACTGATACACAGCTTCACTCGTTGCCCATTAATTTTGAAGACACTTCCGTCTTCATTTTCAAGTTTAACTACTCCAGATGAGTAGACTTGGTTAACTTTGAATGGTTCAGACCATTTGGATTAAGGTTTACCTAGAAACAACTTCAATCTAGAGTTTAAGAGGAGTACCCAATCACCTTTCTGAAAGTCTCTCATTGCAATCCTTCGATCATGGTACTTTTTCATATTCTCTTTGTAAAGATATGATCTTTCATACGCACCGAGACAGAACTCATCCATCTCATTCAGCTATCCCAATCTCAACTTTGCTGCCTCATTCCAAATCAAATTCAGCTTCCTGAATGCCCATAATGCCTTATGCTCCAATTCAATCAGCAAGTGACATGCCTTTCCATAAACCTATTGGTATGATGACATGCCGATAGGTGTCTTGAAAGCTATTCTATATACCCATAAGGCATAATCAAACTTCCTAGACCAGTCTAGTCTACTTGCATTCACCGTTTTAGCAAGAATGGCTTTGATCTCTCTATTCGAAATCTCCAATTGCTCACTGGTTTGTGGGTGGTATGGAGTTGCTACCTTATGTTTCTCAACGACATACTTTTCTAAGGAAGCTCAAAATACTCAGTTTCAAAAGTGAGATCCACCATCGCTTATGATGGTGAGAGGTACCCCAAATTAAGAGAAAATATTTCTTTGAAGGAACACTACAACTCTCTTCCCTTCATTGTCGGCCAAAGAGATGGCCACAACCTATTTTGATACATAATCGACAACAACTAGAATGTATTTCATCCCATATGAGCTAACAAAGGGCCCCATGAAGTTGATGCCCCAGACGTCGACCAACTCTATTTCTATCATTTTGGTCAAAGGCATCTCATGGTGCTTTGAGATTGAACCTTGTCGTTGACATTGGTCGCATCTCCGCACGAAATCATAAGCATATTTGAATAAAGTTGGCCAATAGTAGCCATTTTGCAACACTTTCCTGGCAGTCTGGTCACCTGCATGGTGACCTCCAACTGGAGAGGCATGGCAAGCTTCCAAAATGTTTAACATGTTTACTTCTGGGAAACATCTCCTTATAATATTATCTGCAGAACGCCAAAACAAGTATGGCTCATCCCAAAAGTAATGTGTCACATCATGAAGAAACTTCTTTCTTTGGTGAAAAAAAAGGTTCTCCAGAATAACCTCGCTTACCACATAGTTTGCAAAGTTTGCATACCATGACACTCTTTCTAACACAACATCCAAGATTTTCTCATCTGGAAATGCATCATCAATTTCTAACCCATCCTCAAGTGCTTGACCCCCGTCCAGTCTAGACAAGTGATCTGCAACTTCATTCTCACATTCCTTCTTATTTTTGACTTCAAAGACAAATTCTTGGAGAAGAAACACCCATCTAATTAATATCAGCTTGCATCTTTCTTGTCCATCAAATATCTCAAGGCAGCGTGGTCTGTGTGGACCACCACCATCATGGTTCCTAGAAAATAAGCCCAAAACTTCTCAAAAGCATGAACAACTGCAAGAAGTTCTTGTTCAGTAACAATGTAGTTCTTTTGAGCATGTTTTAAGGACTTGCTGGCATAATAAATAGGATGGAATAACTTATCCCTTTTCTTACCAAGTACAACCCTAAGTGCCTGTAATGTTCCGAGTCTGTACCCCAGACGCTACATGGTGCTTATAATCCCGAAGGACCACAAGCTTACCCATGACTGGAACTTGCTATAATAACTGAGTAATAAATATTGTAATTATGTAGAAATAGGAGAAAACATATACCATAAGGTTAAAATCTATTAATAAATCTAAATGCGGTATCAAAATACCAAAACTGAATATAAGTACTGAAAAACTGAACAACTGTCTGAAAAATACTCTAGTCTGAAAAGCCTCTAACTGTCTGAACTGTGGAGTTGAGTGGACAGGTCCCTAACTAAATCCATCAATTGAAATAAAACTGAAGTACTGTAAATAATAAGTATGTCCTCGAACTATGAGGATGCACTACTACTCTGGAAGCTGAGAAATCTGAACTGCTAACGGTGCTCTGGAGCCCGTGCATCTGAACCTATGATATAAGACATCATAGTGAAAAGAAAAGCATGCATCAATACTTTGAATGTACTGGTATGCTCAGTGAGGTTGGTTGATAGTCATGGGTTTATATGTATGCACAATAAGTACCGAATAACATTAGTATAACTGAGTAAGAGTACATGCATGAATACATAAACTGTAACTAAGATCGTGCTAATACTGAGTATTGAATCGACCTGTCCACCATCACTAGTTGTATGTTTGTGGGTGTAGGATTTCCCAAACCCATTTTCTTATAAACAACAATCGACCTCAGGTTAATACTAGCTCCCAGATCACACAAGGCCTTAGCAAAATCAAGAGACCCGATAGTACAAGGAATCATGAATGCTCCTAGGTTCACTTTTTTTTTGTACCAAAGACCTTGTTGAAATAGCACCACAGTGATGAAGGTTATCTACCGGTTCATAGCTCACTGCTCTCTTCTTCTTCACCAGGTCTTTTATGAAATTAGCATACCTAGGCATCTGCTCTAATGACTCCACTAAAGGCACATTCACCGTCAGTTGGCCATGAATTTTCTAAACCTTATATTATCTGCTTTCTTCTTTAATCTATCAGAAAAGGGCGATAATGGTTTTGTAAGGGTAGTAACCACTGCCTCTTTCTCCTCTTTCTTTGACTCCTCTAACTCATCAACTTGTTGATGGTTAGATATACTCATTTTTCCATCCAACTTTTTAGACTCCATTGGATGGGTTTCATCAACATCAAACTCTTCTTCAATAACATCATCGATCATAACTTTGCCCATAGAAGGGCCAGATAAAATTTATCGCTCTGAGTGGTAACTGCCATACATGAGCCATCGTTTCAATGATTTTGCACTGTATCGTTAGGAAATGTACCGATCTTTCTCTGATTAAATACGGCTGGGAGTTGGATCATCTGTTGCTCCAACTACTTAATAGAGGTTGAGTACGAATTCACTAGCTGACTCATGGAAGATAAGTCACTCTTCATTGTTGTCACCCCATCATTAGTAGCCTCAACTCTCTTAAAAATTTTCTCCATCATGTTCTCTGTGGACATCTTACCTGAACTAGTAGCTGCATTGTCTTGGTTTCCAAGAGGTACATATAGTCTACCTTATCATTTTTGTTCTTCCAACTCCCTTGGTCCCTATCTTTGTAACCAATTTTGTCGTAATAGTTCTGACCTTGATTCCCTTGGATATTGCCTCAGAAACTCCCTGATTATTTAGATAGTTTGCCTCCTCTTTAGACTCTAAATCAGCTCTTCTTTGCTATCCAACAACTTTTACCTTTTCAGTCTTCCTTGACAATAAGTATTTAGTAAGCAAATCCATCTGTGTTTTCATGTGTGCCATGTCCTAGTCACGCTCTTCCTTTTTCCGATGCTGCTATGCCCTACTTTGTCTATTGGTATGTCGGCATACCAAGCCCTACTTGTCTTTGTTAACCATTCTAACATATCTGCAGCCTCATTGAATGTAAGTTCCATGAGTGCTCCTCCTGCCGTATTGTCAACTGTTGGTTTGGTTATAGAGTTCAAAGTTCTATAGAAGGTCTCCATTAAGTGCTCATTAGTCTTCTTATAATTGGGACACTATCTTAAGTTTTTCTTAAATCGCATCCAAGTTTCATGTAGTGCCTCATTTGGTAATTGTCTGAAATTACTGATTTCACCCCTCAACTGTAACATCCGGAAGGGCAGAAAAAACCTTTCTAGGAAAGCCTCTTTCAATTGCCTCCAGTTTTTTATAGAATTCGGGGCTAACTAATTCAACCATATTTTTGCCTCCCCAAACAGAGACAATGGGAATAATCAAAGACGAATGATATTTTTACCAATACCAGGGTTATCAAAGGACTTGCGAATGTTGATAAAATTCACCAACTACATGTTTAGGTCATCTCCTGGAAGTCCTCTGAACAACCCCTTAAGATTTAGCAGTTGTATCATGGTGCTGGTTATGTTGAACTTCACCCCAGGTGACAGAGAGGTGGAAAAATTTCTCTTGTAGCTCCAACTTTGTCCAAATCGTCCTCCTCCTCATCAAGATCAAATTGCACAGTAGGGTGATAGGGAGGTGGAATAATCGCTCATGTAGCACCAACACAGTAGGATCCTCTAAAATCCTGAGTTCTGCTTAAGCTTGATGGCCAAGTTGGTAGTCCGTCGAAAGGTTAACGGTCCGCTACTTGGATCGTCACATGAATTCTCTACTTGGAGCATTTTTTTAGCTCTGACGGCTACCCCAGTGGTCTGTTGCATGGCTGATGGTCCGCCAGTTTGACCGTCAATGTTCTTTTTGTGCTATTTTTCCATGTTTGTCTTCTAGATAACTCCTTAACCTGAATACACTAAAATCCAGTATTAGATACAACAGTAGTTTCTTGAAAACACACAATTATATCTTTAAAAAGATGTAAAATGTTTCATCAAAAGCCCGAACATCAACACCCTCAACTTAAGACAATTGCTTATCCTCAAGCAACTCAACATCAAATTGCATACATGAATAATACAATGAAAGGAAATTGACCACTGAATCAGACTCCACACAACCATTCACTTGTCATCTCACTTATATGGGCTCAACACATTAGTATCTACAACAGACATTGGTTATGATTCAACATACACAAATATGGATATCATATCCCACAGAGATCAACAAACTATGTGTACTCAGGTTGCCCTCACAATGAATAAAATCCACCACTCTTTATAGTTTATTGATACAAATCAAAACTCTCACACTCATCAAAGAAGTTACAAGCATAACGTACATACCCATAGGATTTCCCTTATCATTTAACGCTCCCTTGTAGTTGATTTGCCAAGATCAAACAGGTCTTTTCTAGGCTTGTATTAAGGCTTCAGGATAGGTAAGAGAGGATTTTAGGAAAAGTGACTCAGCATTGTGGCTTAACTCTCTTTGCCCTTGAATTCTACCCACCAAGGATACTGCTTTATTAGCTCACTTACCATTCTCTCGTTCATTTATACTTTACCATAATACCTCTTTTATATATAAATATACATGCAAACATCTTCCATCCTTAACTTATGCTGATGCAGCCAGTCAAGGTGCACAATGTCTTGAATAGACCAGGGACAAATGCTTTAAACTAAGCTCTAAACTAATTTTTTATTAGACAGCTAACATCTTAACAATAGACACCCTCAACTTAGGTGTTTTGCCTAAGTTTAGGTACACAATGTCCAACATCAGACCAGGGCCAGAGTTAGGTGTTAATAACCTAAAGAGAGTTAATAACCTAAAGAGAGTTAATTATAGTTATTAGTGCTGAAGAGAACTAATATAAGCTCAGCAAGGGTTCAAAATGGAAAATCTTTTTGGTGGGGTTAATTATTTTGGCTAAGTAGACTGAATGTACAAGGAGGCCTGCTATCCTATCCTATAGAATCAACCATAAAATGGCATCAATGAACCAAGCAAGTTCTGGGTACCACACTATGCAAGAACTAACACAAATACTCATACATACAGGCAACTGTGTCAAACTCATTCTACTACTCTTAAGATTTCCATCACATGTCATGCATATCTTATATGATAATTCCAATTACAGATTCACTAAAGGTTGATCACATATGAAAGACAGGCGTAAGTAGTCATACAAACATATTCATAGCCTTGTGCCAACATTATTTATCATCCATATACACACTAAGATGCTAAAATAAAAGATACTTTTATAAATAAACATTAGCAATAGATATTTACATCACAACCTAAGAAAATAAAAATGCAATCCTAGACATATGTCGGTTCTAATAGATAGCACACGGGAGGAAAAGAACATCGGCAACAAAAAACCCCGCGGTACAAGTACACCTACCCCCATAGAAAATAAATGTTTTTTCCTCAATATATTGAATTAAAGTACAAAAGAGGGGAATACTTGTAATGCCTCTTATTCATCTGAGGCATTTGTAAAATGTGGTAAGGTTCTAGTGTCCTCACCTTCTACAATGTTGACCTCTATGGTGGTAAGGGTACTCATAATCTCATTCTCCAGGATCGGAGGTATTACCCTAGATGGGTCTGTACTGGTCCTCCTTGCTGGGGCAAAACTCGTAGAAATTCTCGCAGCTTCATCTGCTGCTTTCTTTTGTCTTGTCTCCTTGTTTCTCCTCGATCATTTTAAATCTTTCCTCATATCATACTTCTCTCTTTCTTCAAGTGTCATTGATTCTCTCTTTCTTCTTCTAACAACTTTCTTTTCCATACTTTCATCAACTTGCTTTTTGCCTTTGTCTTTCAATGGCTTTCCCATCAAATCAACAATTCCTTTATCCTCATCACTCTGTACTAGGACTGGGTCAAAGATGGGATGCTGAGACTTCCTGTTATTTAACTCTACTATGTTAGCCTGTGCCTGTTTAAAATCCACCATGAACTTGGCCAGATCTGGAATGGACATTTCATCCAACCTCTTGTTGATACGATCTTCCATGTGATCTATCCTCAGCTAAATGTTTTGGAAAGGACAGATTGCTTTTACCATAATTTGATCAACAAAAGGCTTGAATTGTGAAGCCCATGTGTCCAGTTGTTTCTGAAATTTCTTCTGCAACTTCACTGACTTGGTGACATTCTTCTACGTCAACCTATATTTTTCATAATCTTCTCCACCCATTGGTAGTGTAGACCCTGAACCTATAGATATAATTGGTGGCACATAAGTGGCGATGGACAACAACATACCTGTGGGGATTTCTAAAGTGTCTGGGGCTGGCGCGGATTGCATCTGATATGCTGGAGGTTTAGTGACCCGCATCTCAAACTTTGAATCATCATTTAATTTCTCAATGTATTTCCTATGTATTGCCCGGACTTTATTATAAACACCTCGAATCAAGGGAACATTCACTTTCCTGTATAACTCCGTGATTAGACACGAGAATGGTAGTGCACTTGCCATTTTATGTACCCTTGCAAATAGTTCATCAACAATTATTTGGCCGAAAGAAATCTTCAACCCTGAAATTTAGCTAGCTACTAACACCGCCCTGTGGCTATCTAAATTTTTATCACCTCCGGTTGGCATTAACCTTAATCTAACAACAGCCCACCAGAAATTAGCTCTGAAGCTAAGGGAGGACATAGAAATATCCTCACGTGGGTTGGTTTCCCAGGAGGGGTTACCATTATCAGTCAGCAGCCCAACCAACCAAGGTCTCTGAGTTGATGCAGATGTTAGCCGGTACTCAAGATCAGGAACAATAGGTGGTGCTTCATTGTCAGGCCTAAACATCAATTTGTTGATGTTTTGATCCGATATGTCAATGTTAACTCCTCGAACTGGAACTAACTCCCTATTGGGCAAAGCTGAGATCTTCGAGCCCTTTGGACAATCCTTTTCTGCCAATACCAAATAATTAGCAAAGAACCCCCTCACTAAATTCAATTGATATAATCCGGGAGGCTTGCTCATCCAGGCCAATTCGTACTCATTGAACCGATGCTCCTGCTCGGGGTATTAATGCAACTCCATTTTCACCATTTGGTATTTTCAGCGAATGGACTTTTGGTTGCCCTGCTTGCTGTTGGATCCAATCAATCAAGGAATTTATCCTTTGATCCCTCGAGTTATCACCTAAGTGCTTCCCTCATTGGAGGCTTCTTGCTTTTGATTACATTTGCTTTCTCGATATCCATTTCAATAAGGCCAGTTTCTGCCTCAATGGGGTTGGGGTTGGATGTATTAACCCCTTCCTCATCTGGGCTTGAATAGGTACTGCTAGTGCTTCTCTCACTCTCTTTTTTAGACTGGGAGAGTGTAGGGATTGTCCTATCTTTGTCGGGTGTTAAAGGCAAGTGCCTCTTCACTTCTAGCCGACTCACTTCTTCCTCGTGCTCTACCCCTACCTCTGGTCAAAGGGAGGTTGCATTCCATAATGCCTGAAAATGATACAAGGAATTTGTTTACAGGTCAAAAAATACTAAAAATAGTTGAAAATGTCGCTTGACGGTCAACCTAATGGTCCGTCGATGTTTCGACGGTTTGCCAGACTGACCGTCAACCTTAACTAGTAGGTGCTGATTTTTCAGAATCTTGTGATTGTTGAAGTGGCGGTCCGTTAGGTTACTGACGGTCCACCAACTAGTCTGTCGTGTCTTATCCGGTGAGTAATAATTTTGGGACTTTTACGACGGTCCACCCGGCGGTCCGTCGCAGATCCGACAGTCCACCAAGGTGACCGTCAGAAACCCTTTTTAGTCTAAACTTCACTTTAATATTTTTCCAAACACCTGATGTACATCAGTCGATTTTAAGCATCACAATGACATCGTTTTAATATTTAAGTACAAACTTTTATACTTTAAGCACATGGGTTACTCAGACTTCTCCCAAAAATAGAGTATATCAGAGTTTGACAATAAAAAATATCATCAACAAGACAAAAGAAGAAAACATGATGACATTCTTTGTGTAGTATTGAAAGCTTCTTGCATTTGAATTCATTATTGCAACCAAAATTTGAAAGAAGTTTGATCATACCTTGACTTCAGAGTGCTACTCAATACTCAACTCGCAACTTCAGAAAATAAAAACAACTTAAGGCTTTTGTTAGTGATTTCTACTTTCTTTGTGATGAGGAGAAGAGAAGGATATGTGTGTTTAAATTGGAGAGAAAAAAAGAGGGAAAGTCCTAAAGGGAAGTAACTGATTCCAAATTCTTTGAATTCAGAAGGAGTTAAATAGTTTCAGAATTTGAAAATGTATCAATGTCCGTAATCATTTTCTCTTATCGATTTAAAAGACAATTGGGTCAGTTTCTTCAGATTTAAATAATGTTTCAGATCAGCCCGACCCGACCTGACCCGCATTTAGGGTTTTATCAACGACCAGCTCAACGGTTCGTCGGGTGCCCGGTAGTCCATCTGGTTGGCCGTGACATCTTACCAGAGACCAGGAAATTATGCATTGCTGCGATGGCTTAGTCGACAATCCGTCAGTGATGTGATGGTCCGTCAGTGACACAATGGTTTGTTAACCTGTCCGTCAGTCCACTCCAGTATCTCAGAATTTCACCTTCAGTGCGATGGAGGAAGCGACGGTCTATCGAGTCAGTGACGGTCCAATAACTGACCGTCAATCCTTATCCAGAATGTCCATTTTTTACACAACTTTGACAGTTCAAGTGATGGTCCGTCGGGATCCTGACGGTCCGTCGATCTTCCCGTCAGCCCCTTTTCAACTGTAGAACACCTTTCATTCTGCATTTTAAGCCATGCACACTTCACAAACATATTAGATTGTACAAGAATAATAAATGAAATCTAACTATGATTACAAAAATATTTTATGGGTTGCCTCCCACTAGCCCCTGATTTAATGTCACGACATGACTCAGTTATCTCAATTACTTAGACTTCATCGAGATAGATCATAGCTATGAATTTTATCGAGTCCATTGGACTGATATACAGCTTCACTCGTTGCCCATTAATTTTGAAGACAGTTTCATCTTTATTTTCAAGTTCAACAACTCCAGATGAGTAGACTTGGTTAACTTTGAACGTTCCTGACCATTTGGATTAAGGTTTACCTAGAAACAACTTCAATCTAGAGTTGAAGAAGAGTACCCAATCACCTTTCTGAAAGTCTCTCTTTGCAATCCTCTGGTTATGGTACTTTTTTATCTTCTCTTTGTAAAGATCTGCTCTTTCATATGCACCGAGATGGAACTCATCCATCTCATTCAGCTGTCCCAATCTCAACTTTGCTGCCTCGTTCTAATTCAAATTCATCTTCCTCAGTGCCCACAACGCCTTATGCTCCAATTCAATTGGCAAGTGACATGCCTTGCCCTAAACCAATTGGTACGGTGACATGCCGATAGGTGTCTTGAAAGATATTCTATATGCCCATAAGGCATCATCAAGCTTTCTAGACCAGTCTTGTTTACTTACATTCACCATTTTTGCAAGAATCTCTTTGATTTCTCTATTCAAAATCTCCACTTGCCCACTGGTTTATGGGTGGTATGGAGTTGCTACCTCATGTTACTTAACAACATACTTTGCTAAGGCAACTCAAAATACTCAATTTCAAAAGTGAGATCCACCATCGCTTATGATAGTGAGAGGCACCCCAAATCGAGAGAAAATATTCCTTTGAAGGAACACAACAACTCTCTTCCCTTCATTCTTGGCCAAAGCACCGGCCTCAACTTTTTTTGATAAATAATCGACAACAACTAGAATGTATTTCATCCCATATTAGCACACAAAGGGCCCAATACCCCAGACGTCGAACAACTCTACTTCCATTATTTTTGTCAAAGGCATCTCATGGTGCTTTGAGATTGACCTTTGTTGTTGACATTGGTCGTATCTCCGCATGACATCATAAGCATCTTTGAATAAAGTCGTCCAATAGTAGACACTTTGTAACACTTTCCTAGCAGTCTGGTCACCTGCATGGTGACCTTCAGCCGGAGAGACATGACAAGTTTCCAAAATCTTCAGCATGTCTACTTCTGGGACAAACCTCCTTATAATATTATCTGGAGAACGCCGAAACAAGTATGGATCATCCTAAAAGTAATGTGTCACATAATGAAGAAACTTCTTTGTTTGGTGAAAAGAAAGGTTCTCCGGAATAACCTCGCTCACCACATAGTTTCCAAAGTTTGCATACCACGATACTCTTTCTAACATAGCAGCCAAGATTTCCTCATCTAGAAATACATCATCAATTTCTAGACTATCCTCAAGTGCGTGACCCCCGTCTAGTCTAGACAAGTGGTCTGCAACTTGATTCTCACATCCCTTTCTATCTTTGACTTCAAAGTCAAATTCTTGGAGAAGCAATACCCATCTAATTAATCTCGACTTCGCATCTTTCTTGTCCATCAAATAACTCAAGGAAGTGTGGTTTGTGTGGACCACCACCTTGGTTCCTAGTAAATAAACCCGAAACTTCTCAAAAGCATAAATAACTATAAGAAGTTCCTGTTCAGTAACAGTGTAGTTCTTTTAAGCACCATTTAAGGACTTGCTGGCATAATAAATAGGATGGAATAACTTATCCCTTTTCTAACCAAGTATAGCCCCAAGCGCCTGTAACGCCCCGATTCTATACCCCAAAAGCTACACAGTGCTCATAATCCTGAAGACCATAAGCTAACCCATGACTGGTACCTACTGCAACAACTGAGTAATAAATATTGTAATTATGCAAAAATAGGCGAAAATATATGCCATAAGTTTCAAATCTATAAGTAAATCTAAATACGGTATAAAAATACCAAAATTGAATATAAGTACTAAAAAACTGAACAACTGTCTGAAAAATACTCTATTCTGAAAAGGCTCTTGCTGTCTAAACTGTGGAGTTGATGGGACAAGCCCCCAAATAACTCCATCCACTGAAATAAAACTGAAGTACTATAAATAATAAGCATGTCCTCGAACTATGAGGACTCACCACTA
Organism: Capsicum pubescens; assembly: GCA_030864215.1. Classification (NCBI taxonomy): domain Eukaryota; kingdom Viridiplantae; phylum Streptophyta; class Magnoliopsida; order Solanales; family Solanaceae; genus Capsicum; species Capsicum pubescens. The sequence continues at coordinate 72,652,223 of CM061549.1, read as the reverse complement.
CTCTAAAAGTTGAGAAATCTGAACTGCTAATGGTGCTTTGGAGCCCGTACGTCTGAACCTATGATGTAAGACATCATAGCACAAAGAAAAGCATGCGTTATTACTTTGAATGTACTGGTATACTCGGTGAGGTTGGCTGATAGGCATGGGTTTATATGCATGTACAATAATAACTGAATAACATAAATATGACTGGGTAAGATTACATGCATGAATACATAAATTGTAACTGAGATCATGCTAATACTGAGTACTGAATCTGAATACTAATAATCGATATCTGAGTTTACAAATACTATATTACTATGGAACCATACTGAGTTTCATACTGAGCTAAGTGACTATGTCTGATAGTCCTGAATCTGTAGATCTGAACTGACTTCTATTTTGAGACTGAGACTGGAACTGAGACCATGAGAGGTAATAATCTAATCGACATTCCCCTTCTCTAACTGATTTGGGGTCCAACCTGTAACCCCAATTGGAAGGGTGTCAATATCGTGCCACGAGTAAGGACAAGTTGTGTGTTAACCCTCTCTGACAGGATGCTCTTTCGTCAATTCTCGCTGGCAGGATAACTCGAATGAGAAATATCAACCCTCATAATATCTGGCAGGAAGATATCTAAACCTATACTGGCTACGTAGTTCTGTAATACAGGGATTGATTCTAAGGGTCAAACCCTCTGCTGATAGGAATTCCCCCATCCCTGGGTTAACTCGGTGCTGAATCCTACTCCAACTGAATAGACACTGAATTGATTTCTAGTCTGTACTAGGATGGACTGAACGGTTATTGAGATTACTATTTAGCTGAACTAAACTGAGTTCACTGAGTTCCGTTGACTGACGGAATACTACTGAATTCTGTTAGCTGACTGAGTTTACCGAGGTCTGAACTGGATACTAAATTAGACTGGACTAATATGGATTCTACTGAGTTTTCCTGAGTTTTGTAACTGGCTAAGAGTACTACTGATCGTGTCATGACTGATACTGTTCTATGACTGACCATGGCTCTAGGTAATCAGCTAAATTGTCGGGTACAAGTACCCTTAGGACTCAATAGCATAAATTAAGAGACATGGCCTAACATGAAACATGTAAACTCTGAACTTGATCATCATTCATTCATTGGGGCATTTTGACAAACACTTGCATGATATAACTTGCACATAAGCTAACTTGACATGATTTTATTCTATTAATAGTTCACATGGACAATTTATCAGGCACTTGATGAGCATAGTATATGCACATAGTGTTGAACAACAAGTGAGCATCATAACTCATCTCTAATTTCACAAGTCAAGGGTTTATCATGGATTCACATGAATCTACACACATAATGATCAATTTCACATGATATATATATATAAAATCATGAATTAGGAACTTAATCCAAATAACAATCATGGATACACTTTAGTTCCTACCATGGAAATCGTAAAAATTAATTACTTGAAGTTCAAAATAGATTCTTTGACTCCAAGGGTGGAAGGAACCCTTGGATGAACACTTCACATACCTTTGTTGAAGAATTTCTGAAAGCTTATGGTTGAATCTTGAGTTCTTGATTTGAAATTGGATCTTCTATGGTTTTGTTCTTGAGCAAATTTGAGAAAGAATGATTATATTTGCTCTATAGGGAGTTTAATTTCATGTTTGGAGGAATGAGGGTCGAGGGAAAAAAACCTAAATACCCCCAAGAACGCGGTCTTTTAATGACTAAAAACTGGGTTACCGACGCGTAGGTCAACGCGGTGTGTCGATGGCATTGATGCGATAGCCAATGCATCGCGTCGTGTTCATATCAAATCACTGGAATTAGACGCTGGTAGCTGGGGAAAATGAAAATCAACGCGATAGTCGATGCGGCGCACCAAGATCACGTTAATTCACTATTTTGGGATTCCAAAGGAGCTTCAAACGAAGTCCGAAAAATTAGAAAATTTTCCGAAAACACCTACGGACATTTCTAATCATGAATCAACCTAAACATCAACATTTAATGGACGTAAAGGTCACGAAATAAGACTGCCATCCTTCGTAGGTTAAAATGACACTAAGTCTGAGTACTTAGCTAAAATATTCTAAGTCTGGGACCCCTTGACAAGCCTAAAGGACTGAATTAAGCTTAGGATTTTGCGGGGTCTTACAACGCCACTCCACTTGCATCGCACATAATCTCAAATAGCTTTTACCAATTTGGAGAAACAATAATAGGAGCATTAACTAATTTCCCTTTTAGGCATTCAAATTCCTTCAAGCAATCTTCATCAAATATAAACTTGGCCTGCTTCTCCAAAAGTTTTCAAAGTGGGTTTGCAATTTTTGAGAAGTCATTCATGAATCGCCGATAGAAGCCCGCGTGACCAAGGAAACTACACACTCTCTTTACTGAAATGGGGGGTGGTAGCTTATCAATAACCATGACCTTAGCTCAGTCGACCTCAATCCTCTTTGCTGAAATTTTGTGACCAAGGACAATGCCTTCCTTCACCATGAAGTGCAATTTCTTCTAATTAAGTACAATATTAAACTCCTCGCACCGCTGGAAGGCTTTACTTAGATTTACCAAACACAAATCAAAAGAATCACTGACTACTGAGAAGTCATCCACGAACACCTCCAAGGTGTCTTCAACCATATCGAAAAGGATAGACATCATGCACTGTTGAAAAGTAACGGGTGCATAACACAGACCAAACGATATCCGCTTGAAGGTAAAATTCCCATATGGGAAAGTGAATGTCATCTTTTCCTGATCCTCTGGGGCTATAGAAATCTGGTTATAGCCAGAATACCCGTCTAAGAAACAACACCAACCTCTTCCCACTAACTGATCAAGCATCTGATCCATAAAAGGCATTCTAAAGTGGTCCTTCAAAGTCCACGAGTTAAGCTTGCGATAGTTCATACAAACTCTCCACCCAGTCACACGCCTGAGTGGAGTGGAATCAACTCATTTTTCTCATTTTCTACAATAGTCATGCCCTCTTTCTTGGGCATGCATTAGACAGGGCTCACCCACTTACTATTAGAAATGGGATATACAACTCTAGTGTCAAATTATTTAATATTCTCCTTCTTAACCATCTCTTACACAGGTGGGTTAAGACGACGTTGATGCTCAATGGTTGGTGTGCAATCTTCCTCAACCTAGATTTTGTGAGTTCAAATACCTGAAGAAATACCAATAATATCTGCAATAGTCCAGCCTATCGCCCTTTTGTATATCTGAAGTACAAAGATAAGTGCTTTCACTTGCTTCTCACCTAGATCTACTGCAATAATCACGGGTAATGTGTTTCCACTATCTTGAAACACATATCATAGATGGCCTGGCAATGCCTTCAACTCCAATACCGGTGGCTCTTCAATGGATGGATTTACCAGTGGTGTTAGGTGATTTTTATGATCTAGATCCTGCTTCTTGGGAGCATAAGAATATGATCCCATTCAAGTCAAGGAACACACAGTCTCCTCATACTCTTCGATGCCTTTGCTATCAAAATTCATCAAGACAACAACCAAAGGCTCGACAACAAATTTCTCCTCTAATGGCACTTCTTGCTCATCCTCGTAATAAACATCCACAATAGAGAACACACTCATTTCTTTATGCTGCTTGATAGATTGGCACACATCAAACCAAACTACTTTATCATTGATCCTGAATAAGAGCTTATTAGCTCGCAAGTCAATAAGTATGCTTCCAGTTGCAAGGAAGGGTCGACTCAAGAATATGGGCACTTTAAAGTCCACCTAATAATCTAAAATAACAAAATCTACAAGGGATATAATGTTGGCCACCTTTACTAGCACATCATACAAAATACCCACTGGCCTCTTTACCAACCTGTCCACTATCACTAGTCATATGTTTGTGGGTGTAGGATCTCCTAAACCCAGCTTCTTATAAACAGCAAGCGGCATTAGTTAATACTCATTCCCGGATCACATAAAGCCTTAGAAAAATCAAGAGACCCAATAGTAAAAGGAATCATGAATGCTCCTAGGTTTGCTTTCTTTTGTACCAAAGACCTTATTGAAATAGCACCACAGTGATGAAGGTTATCTACCGATTCATAGTTCACTGCTCTCTTCTTTGTCACCAGGTATTTTATGAACTTAGCATACACAGGCATCTTCTCTAATGCCTCCAGTAAAGGCACATTCACCATCAGTTGCTTCAACATAGCCATGAATTTGGTAAACCTTGTATTGTCTGCTTTCTTTTTCAATCTATGAGGAAAGGGCGGCGGTGGTTTTGGAAGGGTAGTAACCACTGCCTTCTTCTTCTCTTTCTTTGACTCCTTTAACTCATCAATCTGCTGATGGTTAGATGTAATCACTTAAGCATCCAGCTTTTTATCCTCCACTGGATAGGTTTCATAAATATCAAACTCTTCTTCAATCACATCATCGATCACAGCTATGCCCACAGAAGGGCCAGATAAAGCTTAACCGCTTCGAGTGGTAACTGCCATACATGACCCATTATTCCAATGATTCTACACTATATAATTAGGCAATGTACCACTCTTTCTCTGATTAAATACGACTGGGAGTTGGCGCATCTGCTGCTCCAACTACTTAATAGAGGTTGAGTGCGAATTCACTAGCTGACTAATGAAAGATAAGTCACTCTTCATTGTTTTCACCCCATTATTAGTAGCCTCAACTCCTTTTAACAGTTTCTTCATCATGTCCTCCATGGACATCTTGCCTGAACTGGTATTTCTAATTCAGATTAAGTGATGGAAAAACTAAACCATATGAACCGTCACCCACCATATGACTCATACCCACCCAAGTCGTACCCACACCAGAAACCAATCCAACCCACCAACCAGCACTAGTTAACATACGAACAATACCATACCAACCATACCCCATCATATGATTAGTACCCCATAGTCGTATGATGTCAAGAAACCAAAAATCCATGAAATTTTCTAAGATTCAAAAACCCCAGAGTGTTTGAGTCTCCCCCACTAGGATCATTCATCCCCGAATGACGGGTAGGGTAAGCACAAGCACGATTCATTGCATTATCAAACATCAATCTATCCTTTAACCAAGTGAGAAAAAAAGATGCGGTCAAGAACACATACCCTTAGCACGAATATCATAAGAAGAAATCAAGTGCTGATACTTTGACTTCATGTCCTCTTCTTCTTCCTATGTAGCCTCTTCCACCTTGTGGTTCCACCATAGATTCTGAACTGAGGTCACATCTTTGTCCATAACCGATAAACCTGCCAATCCAAGATCTCAATAAGAATCTTTTCATACGATAGAGAATCTGAGATACCAAATCCTTCTAGAGAAAAAACTGAAGAAGGATCACCAAGACACTTTCTCAATATAAAAACATGAAATACTGGATGAATGGAGCTCAAACTAGAAGGCAACTCCAATTCATAAGCCACATTACCAACCCTCAGCAAAATCACATAAGGACCAACATACTGGGGACTGAGCTTCCCCTTTTTGCCAAACCACATTACTCTCTTCATGGGAGACACCTTTAGGAATACACCATCCCCAACCTCAAACTCCATGTCCCTATGCCCTACATCTGCATATGACTTTTGGCAACTTTGGGTAGCCTTAAGACTATCCTGAATCACCTTTACCTTCTCCATAGCCTGATAAACCAAATCTGTGCCAAGCATATCTGCCTCACCAAGATCGAACTATCCAATAGGAGATCTACACCTCCTACCATACAATACCTCAAAAGGGGCCATTATAATGTTAGAAAGATGGCTATTGCTGTAAGCAAACTCTACAAGAGGTAGATGCTCAACCCAACTACCACCATAATTAATCACACATGCATGAAACATATCTTCCAATGTTTGAATAGTTCTTTCTGCTTGCCCATCCATCTGCGGATGAAAAGAAGCACCCAGACTAACTTTAGTACCCAACCCCCTTCTGAAGCAACCTCCAAAAGTGAGATGAAAATTGTGTACCACGAGCAGAGATAATCAAAATAGGTACCCCATGCAGCATCACAATCTTATGAAGATACAAGCTCGCATAATTCTCAGCCAAAAGGTTAGTCCTCATTGGTAAGAAGTGAGCTGACTTTGTCATTCTATCCATGTTTACCCAAACCGAATCAAATTAGTTTCGAGATCGAGAAAGACCGGTAACGAAATCCATATTGACCACCTCCTATTTCTATTTCAAAAAATCCTTTTTCTGATATAACCTACCAAGCCTCATGTGCTCAACTTTCACCCATTGACACACTAAACACTTGGTTACAAAATTAGCCATATATTTCTTCATACCATTCCACCAATACATCTCCTTGAGATCAAGTTACGTTTTCATCAAAGTGGGATAAAAAGCATAGCGCGATTCATGCGCCTCGGCTAATACCATTTCTCATAACCCATCGATGTAAGGAACACATAACCTCCCTTGGTTTCGCAAGGTACCATCACCACTGATCTCTAATACCATAACTTTTTGCCTACCTACATCACCCTTGATTTTCACTAAGATAGTATCTAGCATTTTCTTCTCCTTGATCTCTACACCAAGAGACGATCGAACCACTTCCTGCCCTATCACACTACCATTCTTAGAATTTGAAAGGCGAACTTTAAGATAACCCAAGTGATGAATATCCTTCACCAACTCCCGCCCCTCCTTATCCACATGAGCTAAAATCCCCATGGACAACCTGCTAAGAGCATCAACAACAATATTAGCTTTACCTGAATGATAGTGAAGACTCATGTCATAGTCCTTAAGAAGATCAAGCCATCTCCTCTTCCTGAGGTTAAGCTCTTTTTGAGTGAACAAATACTGTAGACTCTTATGATCATAAAAGATGTCCACATGCACTCCATACAAATGGTGCTGCCAGATTTTCTATGCAAACACCACAACTAATAATTTTAAGTCATGAGTAGGATAATTCCTGCCATGCACTTTCAAATGCCTAGAGGCATAGGCAATCACCTTACCAGTCTGTATCAGAACACAACCAAGTCCCACATGAGATGTATTGCAGTAAGCCACAAACCCCTCATTATCCTTAGGCAAAGTCAAAATCAGAGCCAAAGTTAACTTATCCTTTAGCTTCTTGAAACTACCCTTACAAGCATCCTACCAAGAGAACTTTACCTTCTTCTGAGTTAACTTGGTCAATGGGGAAGCTATCATAAAAAAACTTTCCACAAACTTCCTATAATACCCAGCCAAACCAAGAAACTCTAAATGTTGGTTGGATTCATAGGTCTAGGCCACTTCTTAACCACCACCACCTTTTATGGATCCACCATGATCTCCTCACTAGAAATACTAGGACCTAGAAAAGTAACAACGTTCAACCAAAATTCACATTTAGAGAATTTGGCATATAACTATTGCTCTTTCAAGGTCTGTAACACCACACGGAGGTGATTGGCATGATCCACCTCGCTCTTATAATATACCAGGATGCCATCGATGAACACAATGACAAAAATATCCAGAAACAAATAAAATACCTAATTCATCAAATCCATGAATGCTGTCGGAGCATTGGTCAAACAAAATTACATCACCAAGAACTCAAAATGCCCATATCGAGTACGAAAAGTTGTCTTAGGAATATCCACCTCCCTAATCTTAAGCTGATGATACTCGGTTGAAGATCTATCTTAGAAACAAATTTGGCACCTTGCAACTAATCAAACAAGTCATATATCATTAGAAGAGGATACTTGTTCTTAACTGTCGGCTTATTCAAATACCGATAGTCAATACACATCCAAAGGGAACCATCCTTATTACGCATGGATAATACTAGTGCACCCTAAGGGGACATACTAGGATGGATGAAGCCCTTATCCAAGAGATCCTTAAGTTGCTCTTTGAGTTCCCTCAACTCAGTTGGAACCCTTTTATAAGAAGGAATATATATTGGACGAGTGTTTGGAACCAAATCAATCCCAAACTCAATCTCCCTATATGAAGGAACCTGGGAAGATCATCCAAAAAGACTTCAAAAAATTCATTCACCATCGGAACCAAATGCAAAGAAGGACCTTCCGAGTTAGAATCTTTAACCCAGACCAAATGACAGAGACACATGTTAGCCTCCAATGTTTATCATTTACTAATGACAAACTAAAAAGTGAATCCTTGCAGGATATCAAAAGACAACTGATGAAGGAAGCAGGCTCTAGAAAAAGAAGGATATTCAATTGAAAAAAGATTACAACATTCTAACAAGCATGGTAGATAAATCAAATATGCCAAAAAAAGAAGAAGAATCATCATATCTTAATCATGGCAAAACGGGAGATCAAGATCAATCAAAGAATCAATTAGAAACTAAACAAAAGAAGGAAGGACAAAATTATCACATAAGACATCCAGACTAAAAGGAAATAAAGATCATGGACATATCTTATATGGACGTGATCCAAATCCATATATGGACATATCAAACGGCTATATTCCTCTATAATGAAATCAATCTAAGTCCTTGATTGAGAAGAAATCCCTTGAGTTTCCTTATGAAGGGTAGTAGCTAAAGATTATAAAAGGAGAAGACCAAAGACAGACATTCTTCATACAACTTCAAGGAGAAAATTCAAAGTGTCTTATTATTAGTCTTACAAAGCTCTGTAATGTTAGTTTACAATTATTATAAAAAGATTAGGATCGAGTCATCATTGTAACATCAACTGAAGCTGTGTCACAAGATCTGCAGAGAAAAATAAGTCTCCAGAACTTATTTCCTATCATTGTACTTGAATCATACCTTCAATGATATAAAGAAAATTTAAAACCCAAGGGGACTGGACGTAGGCACTGGATTAGTGTGCCGAACTAGGATAAATCCTTGTGTTGTTTACTTTATGCTTTATTATTATGTGCTTAACTTTTTAAGTTTAATTTGGTTGTAAAGTGTTTTGATCTGTAGGCAAGTCGACTGTGAGGAGTCAGTAGTCAACTCACAGAAGAAAATTTCAATTGACCCCCTCTTGAATTTCAATTGGTAACAGAGTAAGGTCTCACAGATAGCATTGCCTAACCACAAGTGAGCAAAACTCAAATGGACAATTATTAAATGTACGGTGCTCTTCTTCAGGATGGTCACTCCTCCACAAGACCATCATATTTCAATAGACAACACTACTCTTATGGGAAAAACAAATTATCTTTCTCTGTCAAATGGAATGACTAGCAAACTTGGGTTGTTATTAAAAAGGTTCCTAAGCTAATTCTAGTGCTCAAGGAAAAACATAAGGGCAAAGATAAAGAATCCGGTTTATTGACATGGAAGATCTTGAAAATTTTGATATTACCAAAGAGCAAAAGGAGGCAATTCAAATTAATTTACGTGCTATAAGTTTACTTTTGTGTGCAATTAGCGGAGAAGAATACAACAAGATCTCAACGTGTGAGACGACAAAAGAAATGTGGGACAAACTGGAGGTAACCTATGAAGGAACCACCAATGTCAAGAGTTTAAAAATTGTTGCTCTTGTAAATAAATATGAGCTGTTCAACATGGAAGAAAATAAGGATATCAAATCAATGTTCACCAGATTTAGTAAAATTGTGTGTGAACTGAAATCACTGGGGATGATCTATCCGCACAACCTGTAAGTCCAAAAACTAGTTTGAAGTCTCTCAAAGATTTGGGAAACCAAGACTGCCATTCTAGAAGATGGAGATCTCCATAATATGACATATGATGAACTGCGAGGTAACCTTAATTCTTATTAGAAAAATTATATCAACAGGTTTTATAAGGATGAAAAGAAGAAACCAGTAGCTTTCAACGCTGCTCCAATTGAAGAGAAGGCCATTCTGGAAGATGTTAATAGCGAAGGAATGACCCTCATCAATCATGGTGTAAAGCAGATCATGAGACAGATATAGCAAGGATCCCAAGGAGGCAAAAGTAATGATTTCATGAGAAAGAATAAACGTTGCTACCACTGGGGAAAGCTTGGTCATTTCAAACAGAATTATCCCAAATTAAAAAGAAGAATGTCCAGGAAGAATCAAAACTTTGGAGCCTGGAGTGGTGAAGATGAAATCGAAGAAGAGGTAGAATCTCCAAATATGTGTTTCATGGCAACTGGTGAATCCATCAAGGTAAGACTACATGATTGCTATAATTGTAATACTGTTGAATCTAACCTGGATATGATTACTGACAAACTTCAAAAAGTTATAGGTGAATATAACAAACTCCCCCAAGAGAAAAAAAGCTATGAAGCTAAATTTAAATGAAAACTCAAAGAGGAATGACGAAACTGGCAAATTAAAATTGAAGCATGTCAAATTGAAATTGACCTACTTCATGAAGAACTTGATAATGCAAAAATAAAATTAAATTTTTTTAGGGTATCCCTAAGCCATAATTTTGTAAGATCAAACTCATTTAAAAATTATTCGAGTTCCCCATTAGGGTCGTTTAAATTAGCTAAGAACTATTTCTCCTATCGAGGGCCCATTTGTTTCATCTATAAACAAAGAGGGCATAAATCCTATAGCTGCATGCATAAGCCTAGAAATGTGTGGGTTTGGAAGCCCAAAGGGAGAACATCTAACCCTAAAGGACCCAAGACCAGTTAAGTACCTAAGCAGAATTAATTTCTTTATTTTGTAGGAACATGTCCGCAAGATCCATAACAAAAAGGAATTGATGGCTAATGTTCTAGATGTATAGCTGGAGAGAAAAAAGTTTTCACAAAAAATATGACAGATTCAGTGACAACTGCGAAAGAAAAAGTCATTAGAGTCGAATACTCCTCCTTTAGAGTCGACTCTCACAACTAAGACGGTAAAATAAAGATATTTTCCCTCCAGAAAAATACTTTTTTGAATGACAAGGTTAAAGTCTGATAAATATTGTCCTCATTTGTTGACATTCTAAATATTATTTTGAGCAACCATTTTTTTAAAAAAATATCGTCAATTATTGTTTTTACTACGTACTTTCCTAATAATTCTAACCTTTTTACTCTGATAAAAGCTTCATCTCGTGAGTATTTATCCAAAATCGCGACTTCACAAAGAACTAACTTTGGACCGAAGCGGTATACATAACTCTCGAAAGCTGTTGTACTTAAATTATCTGGATCCTACGTCAACTACTTGGTTTTAATCTATCCCTTGAAATTGTGCCGCGAATATGTGATAATTTTGTGTTAATGTCCGTTTGAACTCTTCTGTGTATCTAGGGATAAGTTTGTTAGAGTTACGTATTTTCTTTCCATGATTGGATATTTTCAAAATCTGAGTTCTCGAAAAAAGATTTGGTGTCAATAACTTATGAGTCTTATTTTTGGACACAAATCATTTTACTTAGTCAAATATTTTTTGCTGAAGGAAAGATCTTCAAAAAGATTCTGCATTTATGACTCATAAGTCATTATTGATCACATTTTTTTCTTTACTTGATCCAATTTTTACCGCTTTCAAGAAAAGGGGGAACTTTTTTAAAATGGGATTCCATCATTGTATCACTATTTCCCATGCCACCTATACCTCCCTTCACCCTTCCCCAGACTACGTCCCTTCATCTCCATCAGTCCCCTTTCACCTCAAACCTTTTCACTCCTCTATTTTTATCCTCTCTGAACATTCGCCTCCCAGGTTCTCCTAAACGACCTTCCTCCTCTTTTTTTAAAACTCTTCCCTTTACTTTCTTATTCCCAAACCCCAATTAATGGCGAACGTCTCCAAAATTTCCTCTAATGGTACTATTACTCTTTCAGAATCCTCAAGTGAATCTTTATCCATTCTTCTCAAGAGGCGGCGACCCTCTCCCAGCCCCATCTCTTCGGTAAAGAAAAACCATTCAAATTCATCTAACTCTTCTTCTCCAGACGAAATGTACCAGTTCTGGATGAACCTTTCCAAAGAAAATTTGCTTTTTTTCAAGAATCGCTCAATAGTTCCTGGGCGCATCATTAATATCATCCAACTTAAAGATGCCTCATGCAATGTCAGCCACTTTTTCAAATCTCAAGACCTGTCCTTGCTTTTTTTACTCTATGGAACTCTAGTTTTTGAGGACCCTATTCGTATGTTCTACACCAATCTTAGACTTTCCCCAGACAGTGGGGAGTTTGAGACTCTTGTACTCAACACAAGAATTTTCTTGAACAACTTTCTGTTCGAGAAAGTTTTTGATACTAAATTCTCCGGTGTAATGCCTTTTATGAACAATAACTAGCTTGAGGATTTCAAAGTTGGATTTGAGCAAGACAAATAGTTTTTGTCAAACTCTGAATTTGTGTTATCAATCTTTGGTCCTCTATCTCTCTTCTTCAAATATCGCATTTTGGCTCATATTTTTTCCACCACTCTGATCCCCAAAAAAGGATCTCTAAGGAAGATCACTTGTTGTGATATTTTTGTGCTATACTGTCTTGTCGAAAAGATCAAAATTAACTGGGAAACTTGGATTCGCGAGTATATGCTTGAGAGCGAAAGGGAAGTAAATATTTTGGCTAGTTTTCCATATGGACTTCTTATCACCCGAATCCTACTATACTACTCCATAAATCTCTCCACCTACCCATCTATAGAAGTCGCTGAAACTTATAACTCAAGAACCTTTAGCTGCATAGGCTATGTCCTGCTGGAAGATGAATGGTTCAGATAGAAATCAGCTCGAGCGAAGACTGAGCCTCTGAAGGTAAGTAAACCTGTCTCTAACCCCTTAGTTTTTTTGATGCAGGAACTTGAAGAGTTCAAGCAACGATTCAAGTCTATCTAGGTAGGTATCGTGCAACTCCAAAAGTATAATGCCAAGATCTTGGAACTTGGGAAAAGTACAAGATCCAACATAAGCGTGGTCCGAATGGGGCTTGATGGGCTCAAATAAGAAGGATTCAAGTTGTTCTCTCGATTATTCTCTTGCATGGAATCCTTGAAATCCCAAGTCTCTTCCTTGAATGATGATCTGATTGTCTGCGTTCAAAGCTCCTACTCTTCCTTTGTCCAAAATATTGAAAAGTCTTATGGCAAGTTCTGTCAAAACATACATAATACTCTTACCTATTTTTTGGCGAAATGATGAATTATATACTTCTCATTTAAAAAAGGGTCCTGTCCCTTATGTCCCTGGGTTGTAAAGATGATTTTTACTTTCTTTGACAATTTGTTTTTCTATGCGTAGTAATAACTATCCTGGTCATCAACTGCCTATATGATTACATGCTTCTCTATTTGTATGTGCTGTTTTTGTTTGATGCTATTTCTTTTTTATTTTGCCAAAAGGGGGAGAAAGACAGGAAAGCACCTGTTAGTCAGCAGGAACAAGTCAACTGTCAACATACACAGATTGACTATTAAAACATAGAACAACCAAGATGATCACAAGTCAGTGGAGCAAAGTCAAAACAACCAAGGTGATCACGAGTCAGGGGGAGCAAAGTCAAAGTTGACTTTGCTCGTGTAAAATCCAACTGATGGTTACAAAGACAGGGGGAGCAAGCTGACTAACAGGGAAGTCAACTGACATTTACTCATGTTTGTCAATATTAAAAAGGGGGATATTGTTAGCCTCCAGGGTTTATATTTTAATAATGACAAACTAACAAGAGAATCCATGTAGGATATCAAAAGACCACTGATGAAGGAAGCAGGCTCTATAAAAAGAAATACATATAATTGCAAAAAGATTATGACATTCTAACAAGAATGGCAGATAAATAAAATATGCTAAAAATGAAAGGAGAATCATCATCTCTCAATCACGGTAGAACGGGAGATCAAGATCAATCAAAGAATCAATCAGAATCTAAGTAAAAGAAGAAAGGACACAAATAGCACATAAGACATCCAAACTAAAAGGAAATAAAGATCACAAACATATCTGATTTAGACATGATGCGAAGCCGTATATGGATATATCTGATATGGACATATCAAATGGCTATATCCCTCAACCAAGGAATCAATCTAAGTCCTCGATCAAGAAGAAATCTGTTGGGTTTCCTTATGAGGGTAGCAACCAAAGACTATAAAAGGAGAGGACCAAAGACAGACATTCTTCACACAACTTCAAGGAAAAAATTCAAAGTTTCTCATTCATAGTCTTACAAAGCTCTGTAACGTTACTTTACAATTGTTATATAAAGAGTAGGATCAATTCATCTTTGTAACATCACTTGAATCTGTGTCACAAGATCTGAAGAGAAAAATAAGTCTTCAGAATGTGTTTCCTATCATTGTACTCAAATCAAACCTTCAACGATCTAAAGGAAATTTGAAACCCAAGGGGACTGGACGTTGGCACTGGATTGGTGTGCCAACCCAGGATAATTTTTTTTTCTTTTACTTTATTCTTTATAATTTACGTGCTTAACGATTTATATTTAATTTAGTTGTGAAGTGTTTTGATCTGCAGGCGAGTCGACTGTGATGAGTCAGTAGCCGACTGACTCACGAAAGAAAATTTCCATTCACCCCCCTCTTGATTTTCAACACCCTTTAGAGATTAACCTCTGAGCTCTAAGATATGAAATAGACCTCCTCTTAGGATCTAGGGATCTACTCTTCCACTCAATAACCAGTTCACCAAGGAACTTAAAGAAAAGCCTATGGGTTCAACAATTTAAGGATGTGTAGCACGAATGTAACTAATCCATCCCTAGAATAACATCAAAATCCACCATATCTAATTCAAACAAATCTACCAAAGTCTTCTTACTACCAACATATACCACACACCCCTATAGACTATTTTTGGAATAAAAAAGTCACCTACCAGGGTAGAAATAGAAAAAGGATCCAAAATAACCTCAGGATCAAAACCAAAATACACAGCCACAAATGGGGTCAGATAAAAAAAAGTGGACCCCAGATCAAGTAAACAATAAACATTAGAGAAATAAGTTATAATGTACCAGTCACGACATCAGGCGATGCCTCAGATTCCTGCTGAGTAGTAAGAGTATACAACCTATCCTGGCTTATGCCGGTACCAGAAATAGAAATAGATGTAAAAGCAGTACCCTTTGGTGTAGGAGCAAAAGAAGAGGCGACTGAGAGTCTATTCACTTCCGTAGCTACCTTACCAATTAGATAGTTTCTAAGCATATGGCTTGCTGACCATATTTGAAATATCTGTCCCTTCCCTCATCAAATAATCCCTGACGTAACCGACCACAAAACCAAAAAGAAGGACACAATAAAGCTGACTGTGCCTCACTTGCCTGTGATTGGGCACCCTATTTCCTAAAGTTGTTGCCACTCTGTTGACGCCTATCACCCGACTGCTTAGGGTAAGGAGAAAAAGATATAGAGAAGGAACCAGAACTCCCCCACTTCTTCTTTGAACACTTACCACTATCTAGACCACTTTGTTGTTGACCATCACCTTGATCAGAGAACTTGAACATATTAGCCTGCCGTTTACCAATCTCAGCCTTCTTCCTTTTTTCCTCTTCCACCTGTTGTATATGAACAACCAACCTAGAAATATCTATGTCCTTGATCAATAATGCAGTTTTGCTTTGAAAGATCAAATCCTGAGACATTCCTGATGCAAACTTTCTTTTCCTGACCCTCATATCAGACACTAATTCCAAATCATACCTAGATAATTAGTGGAATATCTAGCATACTTTTTGACCGACATCTTCTCTTATTTTAGATTAACAAACTTCTCCATTTTTGCTTCCCTCAACTCCTTAGGAAAGAAGTAGTCCAAAAATGTATTGGAGAAAATCTCCCACAAGGATGATTCCTTAACATCACCCCTTGACCTATCCCATTTCTCATACCATTGGTACACCACATCTTTGAGCTTATAAGTTGAAAACTCCACCCCGTCCACATTTGTGGAATGCATAATCTTGAAAATCTTTTCTATCTCATCCTAAAAACCCTGAGAATCCTCTTCCACCTTAACACCAATAAAGGTTGAAGGACTCATCTTCATGAAATGGCCAACCCTTGTGACCTTAGATGATGTAATACCAGATGTACCACGCTCAGCCTGAGAAGCTACTAACTGAGCAATAATATTAATCTACTGGCGAAACTCAGCATTCATCACATTATCCTGAGGATTACTACAAGGAATCGGTGGAACTCCAGAAATATCAAGGGCTGGACCCCTAGATCGAGTATGTATACCCTGAGTATAACGTGTCCCATCAACATCGTCCGTAGATGGAACAAAGGAGTTTTCTTGAACTTTAGATCATTGAGGCATGATCTGAAAAATGAACAAACAAAATTAGAGAAGATTCTAGGGCTCAACCCAAGCTTGAAAATAGAACACAAAGAAGAAAATATTTCCTAAATGCCTTGTAGCCTCTATCTTATAAGTGTGGCATGCTACACACCCTTAAAAGATACTCTATTCAATACAATTTTTGTAACACCCCAAATCTAGTACCCGGAGTGCTACGCGGTGCTCATGACCCAGAAGGACCACAAGCTAACCCATGACTGATATCTGTACCTGTATACTATAAAACATCATGTAAAAATGCAGAAATAATTGACTGAAACATATCGTAAGGTTCAAAATAGATAAAACATAATATCTGAGAGTACGGTATATCAATACCAAAACATGAACTAAAATAAACTGTCTGAACATACTCTAGTCTGAAAAGCCTCTAACTGACTTAACTGTCTGAATAAGGAGTTGATGGGACGTGTCCCCAAATAACTCCAACTACTGATATAAACTAAGTAATGAAATAATAAAGTAATGATTATGTCCTCGAAGGATGAGGACTCACTGCTAATTCTGACTGTTGAGACTGGAATGCTACTGATGCTCTGGAGATCGTGCTTCTGAACCTATAGTATAAAACACCATAGGAAAAATACGTCAGTACGATTGAATGTACTGGTATGCATATGAAGTAGGTTGAATGCAGAGGGTTAAAATGCATGAACAATGCTAACTGACTATATAACATGAACGTGAGAATACACGCATAAATAAATAATTGTAACTGAATTTATGATGATAATGACTACTGAGTCTGAATACTGATAACATGAGTTACTCATAACTGATACTGAGCGACTGTATCTGACAGTGTAGGTTCTGATGGAACTAGCAGAGTTTCTTACTATTCTGAGTTGACTGTATCTGACAGTCCTGAATTCTGTAGAACTATCTGAGTTCTATTACTGAGACTGAGACTAAAACTGTAACTGTGGGAAGTAGTCATCTAACCAACATGCCCAAAATAAAGCAATATAGCTGAGTTGGGGTCCAATCTGTAACCCCAATTGGAGGGGTGTTAATACTACACCACCAGTATCTAACAAGCTGTGAGTGATCCTCAGCTGGCAGGTACTCAAATAAGAATGGTGGAAACCCTCAACTGGTAGGTAAGCCACCTCATCAACCCTCAACTAGCAAGTTAGATGTCTCAACCTGCGCTGGCTACGTAGTTCTGGAACGCAAGGATTACTTCTAAGAATTACACCCTCTACTGGCAGGTGAGTTCCTATCCTTGGGTTCACTCGGTGCTAAATCCTACTCCAATCTGAATAGACACTAAACATGATTAACTAAGCTAAACTGGACTGAGTTAATTAAGTTCTGTTCACTAACGGAATACTACTGATATTACTGAATTACTGAGATTTCCTAAGTCACATGACTGACTAAGTTATATTGACCATGGATTGACTGAGAGTATCATGAAAAAATGACACTAGCTTTAGGTACACAGATAAGTTGTTGGGTACAAGTACCCCCAGGACTTGATAGAAGGAAACTGACAAGTCATGACATTCTTGAATACCTGACCAATATCAACAATCCAAAATATAATAAGTTAGGGATTTCATAATGCACATGGTTATCATAAACTTGTACATGGTAGGAATTCATATAATAAGTATCATAATTTCATACTCTAACATCATGAGCATTCCATACTCATGCATTTATCATATGGGTTACAAATGAGCTATAATACACAATTTTTATCCTCTTAGGAATTTTATCAAACACCTTACATGCACAACTTAGGTCATAGATGTAATCATCAAATTACACATAATGAACAACTCCATTCATGGATTTCAACTTGCATGCTATCGCAGTTCCATGAAAAACACATAAAGATTCTAAATTGGGAATCGTACAACAAGATAAACATGGTTACAAAATAACCCATAACATAAACATCATGATTTATAATTTGAAATAGGGTTCTTGAGCTTTATGGATGAAAGAAATCCATAAATCAACACTATGAATACCTTGGATGGAAGATCATTGAAAATAAATGGTGAAATTCTTGAAATTGGATCCTTAATTAGATACCCTAAGCTTGTTCTTGATGAATTTAAGAGAGAAACCACTATAATTTGGGTGAAATAGGGCTGAATTACGTGTTTATGACTTATATAGGGGTGGGAAAGTTGACACTTTTGCACTTGAGGATGCGGTCATTTAATGACTAAAAACTGGAAGCCGATGCTACAAGCGACGCGGTGCATTGATGGCTGCGACACGATACTCAATGCATAGCGCGATGATCGCATCGAGCCTCAGAAATTTGGCTCTGATAGCCTGCAAAAATGTTGACCAACTCGATTGGTAATGCGGCACGCCAAGATCGCATTGGTCCACCAGTTTGGGACTCTGAACATGATCTAAACGTGTTCTGAAAAATCCAAAACTTTCCTGGGAACACCTATTGACCTTCCTAATCATGAATTAATGAAAATACGGGCCATTAAAGGACATTAAGATGGTGAAATGATATTGCCAACTTTCGAAGGCCAAAATAGGCTAAGTCTGGGAACTTGGTTAGAATTTTCTAAGTCTGGGACCCCTTGACAAGCTTAAAGAACTGAATTAAGCTCAGACGTTTTGTAGGGTCTTACAATATCTCCCCTTTAAGAACATTCACCCTCAAATAAGACCGAATGAGAGGGGAGAAGAGATAAACTGACGTACATGCTGAATATGAGCAACTAAAACATGATTCCATGATAGACATGAGTGATAACTGAATACACCATATTGAGCATGCATATCTGATGCATGTATAACTGATTCATGAATACATGACTGAGTGTTCTGATGAGTTGAGTTTCTTATAATGAGAATGCATAGCTGATGCATGATTATATGACTGAACTGATACATGAATGCATAACTGAATATGCAATGGTATATAATACCAAGTTTATGATGGAATTTGGAACATGAACTGGATACCAAGTTGTAACTAAAATCTGAACATAAAACTTAAAATCTTAAGGAGAACTGTTACCTTAAGCTAAATCTGAGTTAGCGGAGAAGAGGTGAGGGTTTGCTTCCCAAGTAGATCCCTTAACGGACTGATTTCTACAAAGAACTTTGACTAGAGGAACTTCTTTGATCCTCAGTCTATAAGTCTTATAGTCAAGAATTTCGACTGGAATCTCTTCATAAGAGAGGCCGTTCTGAACATCTATGCTCTGAATAGGGACTACAACAACTGGGTCACCTATGCACTTCTTGAGCAAAGAGACATAGAAGATTGGATGAACTGTGGCTAGATCTGAAGGCAATTCGAGCTCATAAGCTACCTTGCCGAAGCGACTGAGAATTTTGAAGGGACCGACATATTGGGGACTAAGATTTACCTTCTTGCCAAACCGTTTCACTCCCTTAATGGGAGAGATATTTAGATATACATAATCACCAATCTCAAACTTGAGATCCTTTCTGCACACATCTGCATAAGACTTCTGTCGGCTCTGAGCAACCCAAAGTCTTTCTCTAATCAACTGGACTTTTTCTAAGGCATCGAATACTAAGTCAGGCCCTAGGACTACAGTCTCACTAACTTCAAACCAACTGATTGGAGGTATACATCTCCTACCACAGAGAGATTCGAATGGAGCCAACCGAATACTGGAATGATAGTTATTGTTGTATACAAACTCATTCAAAGGCAAGTGGTCATCCCAACTACCCTTGAAATCAATTGCACACACCCTTAGCATATCTTCTAAAGTCTAAATGGTCCTTTCTTATTAACCATCTGTCTGAGGATGGAAGGCTGTACTGAGATAAACTTGGGTACCAAGACCCTTTTGGAATATTTTCCAGAAATGAGAGGTGAACTGGGTACCTCTATCTGAGATAATAGATAATGGAACACTGTGCAATCTGACCAACTAGCTGATGTAGAGTTTGGAAAAATCCTCGGCCAAATAAGAGGTATGGACTGGAAGAAAATGAGTTGATTTGGTCATCCTGTCTACAATGACCCAAACTGAATCATGTTGATGATGAGTATGAGAAAAACCCATGAAGAAGTCCATGCTCACTTCTTTCCACTTCCAAGTAGGAATATTGAACTCCTACATGGAGCCACTAGGTTTCTGATGCTCTATCTTAACCTACTGACATGTAGATCACTTAGCCACAAACTCTGTGTAACGCCCTGAGATCCCATCCCGAGACGTCACACAGTCATTATGACCCTGAAGGACCACAAGCTAACCCTTTTTTGATATCTGTACCTGTACACTGCTTAATATCTAAAATAAATGCAGAAACTGGCCATAAGGTTCAACACATCTATACATACTTAAAATTGAAAACTGAATACTAATACATTTGTCTGAGAAGACTCTAAACTCTCTGAACTATGGAGTTGATGGGATATGTCCCTAACTAACTCTTTCTACTGAAAATATAAACAAAGTCTGATGCAATAATAGTAAACTGAGATTCGTTCTTGAAAGAAGAGGACTCACGGCTATGGCTACTGCTGTTGGCTGGGACTGAACTGCTAAGGAAACTCTGGGTCATATGCCTCTGAACCTATGGTGACAAATAAAACACCATAGCGCAAACATGTCAGTACAGGAATGTACTGAGTATGTAGATAGGGTAAGGCTAAATGCAAGGGCTCATGCATGCATAATGTCTAAACTGAATAATCATGATAATGCCGCACATACACATATATGAATGCACATACCATAGTCACAATTATCATAACTTTAGAGACTAAAACTCGGGTACTGCCTTACTGCAAATTAAACTCACTACTGACACTGAGATACTGAGATACTGACTCATCTGATACTAATGACTGAGAAACTGGATGTACTTACATCGATGACTGAATTCTGAGCTTACTGCTCTCGACTGACAAGATTACAGATCAATCTCTCTAATGGATAATTAAGGAAGCTATTATCAATGGTAAAGAAATGATCATATCTAAATCTGACAACAAGAATACTCAATAGAATCTGATACTGTGATCAAGCCTGTCTGATGGCATATCTCTGAATATGATATCAAATAACTGTATATGAGACCAAGCCTATCTGATGGGATGGTCCATGAATCAATAGAACTATCTGAGTTCCTCATAATGATAGATGACTGTATCAGACAGTCCTGATTTATGAAGATTGATACTGAAACTGAAACTGTAACTGAAACTGTGGGAAGTAGTTACTTAATCGACAAGCCTCAACCTACCATAGGTGGGGTCCAACCTGTAACCCAAGCTGGAAGGGTGTTAATACCGTGCCACTGGTAAAGACCTCTCTCTGGTTAATCCTCTATGACGGATGACCCTTACCAGGTGGTCAACCTAAGGCAATATAATAGTCAAATACTCTATTTCTAGAGGTGAAAGCCTTTTTCTGATAGTGACTCCTGTATCCTGCGTTGGCTATGTAGTTTTGGAGGTTAGGGATTGCTACTGACTCCGGCCTCTCTCGCTGACGAGAGGATCCACCATCCCTTCCCTCGCTCGGTGCTAGTTTCTACTCCCAACTGAAAGACTCTGAAATCAATTCTTAACTGAACACAACTAAAATGAATCTGATACTAATCATGTTTCTCAAAAGATCTGACTGAGTTATGTTAAGATCACTTGGTTCTATATCTGCTAGAATGCTATTAGATTATGATATTTGCTGACGATACAGAGCTTGAATAGATTATTTGAATTACTTCTGAGACTAGAATTGAACACTTGAGTACTATTAGATCTGAGCTGATTTCAGGACTGAGGCTAGATTACTAGCGATACAGAGATTACAGAGATAATTGAGATTACTGAGCTTTCTTAAGTTCTGCAATTGTCTGAGGATACAAAGTTCTATAGTTCACTGAGTTTTGAGAATCATGGCTCGACTGGAATTATCGTAAAACTGACACTGGCTCTAGACAGTGGCTAAATTGTCGGGTATAAATACCCCCAGGACTCGATAACATAAAATAAAGCATAATCATTCCTCCATCATCACAACCATTCATTCATTATCACAGTCATTCATTCATCATTACAGTCATTCATTCATCTTTATTATCATTAAAACATATCTTCTAGTATTTAGGAAACATAACATATACTAGCGTAGGGAAACATGCTACTAGATTATACTTCCTTCAACAAGGTCTTACCTCAAGTACTTCACACCTAAATCAGTCTTGACATGTATTTGGACATCACATGATTTGGGGAAAAACTTCATACTATCATGTCACCACTTGTTCACTAAGGTCCTTCAACAAACACTAGACATGCACAGATTCATACTTATTTGGGGATTTCCCACTATCATGGAATAATTCACCCACTTGGGTATTTTATCAAACACTAGGCATGCATAAACTAACTCATAATTTGGGGTTTCATCTTCAACATACTACAATGGGCCTTTTATGCTTCACCTATGCTTTTTATCAAACCTATGGGGAATATGCTCCGCTTATTAAACCATTTCTACACCCAAATGTCATGAACACATCACATAGAAAACAACATAAGGAAGATTCATCACAAATATCACGTGGATTCCACATACAAGGGTCAAAGCTCATGAATCTTGTAAACAAACATGAATCAAAACTCAACAACACATGGAACATCAATTTCAACTATCATGAATCATTAACAACTCATAAACATAAAATCTTTGAGTTTTAGAAAAGGGTACTTGAGCTTCTTGAATAAAAGAGACCCAAGAATCAACATCTACATACCTTGGGGAAACTCTTTTCTTGAAAGCCTTTGGAAGATTTCTTGATTTCTCTAGATCTTTCTTGATCTTTGTTGAAGAACAAGAGAGGATTTTGTTTTTTGGAAACCCTAGTTCTTGGTGGAAGAAGAGAAAAAATGAGGCTAAAATCCCTTAGCCGGGTATTTATAGAGGTTGGGGATAAGGGGAAAAGACCAAAAATCCTTTGGAATTAAACTGAAAATACCCCGATTTTACATGCTGGTGCGACGCGCCATAATCGCGCCAATTCACTGGAATTTGGATAATTGGGAAACTGTATGACGACGTGACGTGGTGGAAATCGCGTTGCCATCTTTAGTTGTGAACTGTAACTATACCGCGATGCGGTGGAATCATGGAGTTTCACTGGATTTTGACAATTGCCATTTTGGCTGGCTCTGCGACGTGCTAAGGTACCAGGTGGCACACTATCTCACTAAAATGGCTCTAACTCTTCACTCTAGTGTCCGATTTGGGTGAATTTGGTATCGATGGAAAACTTATTCAATGCTTTACATGACAAAAAGTAGAAATTAGGTAAATTCCACAAGATTCAAAGTATTTCATACTTAGGAAGACACTTTTAAAACTTTTGAACTCGGATTTTTGCTTTACTGAATACACTCTAAGGCTCAAACTGGAAGAGGACTTTGCGGGGTATTACACTCTGGAATATCTCTCTTCATCCCACTCCACCAATAGATCTCTCGCAAGTCACGGTACATCTTAGTGCCCCCTGGATGAATAGAGTAGAGCGCACCATGTGCTTCTTCAAGAATTTGTTCCCTCAAGTCATCTATACCTAGCACATAGTGATGACCCTGACAATGCAAAACACCATCTTCCCCTTGGGAGAAAACCTCTACTTTTTAATCCTTGACTGACTCTTTCAAATTGACAATACTGGGATCCCTATCCTAATTTTCTTTTACCTCAGAAACTAGAGATAATTTTGAACTACTCTGAAACCATATATTACCCTTTGCTGAATCAACTAGGCGGACACCTAGTCAGGAAAGATAATGAACTTCCTGAGCTAACTTCTTCTTACTGATCTCAACATGAGCAATACAACCCATAGATAGTCTACTGAGAACGTCACCACTACATTGGCCTTGCCCGAATGATAAAGGACACTCATGTCATAATCTTTCAAGAGCTATAACCACCTTCTCTAACAAAGATTGAGATCTTTATGAGAAAAGACATACTGAAGGCTCTTATGATCTGTGAATATATCTACATGCACCCCATACAAGTAATGCCTCCAAATCTTTAAGGAAAATACTACGGCTGCCAACTCAAGATCATGAGTCAGATAATTCTTCTCATGGGGTTTAAGCTATCTGGAGGTGTAGGCTATGACCTTACCATTCTGCATGATGACATAAGCCAAACCTACTCTTGAGGCATCACAGTACACCACAAAACCATCTGAACCATCTGAACCATCTGGAAGAGCTAAGACTGGAGCTGAGGTGAGTCAAGTCTTCAACTCTTGAAAACTCTTCTCGCAAGGATCTGACCACTAAAACTTAACTTTTTTCTTAGTCAATCTGGACATAGGGGATGCAATAGAAGAGAATCCTTCAACAAACCGTCTGTAATAGCTAGTCAAATCCAAGAAACTCCTAATATCTAATGGAGAGACAGGTCTGGGCCAGTTTCTTACTAGTTCGGTATTTTAAGGATCAACCCTAATGCCATCACCGAAAATGATATAACCAAGGAATGCTACTGACCTTAGCAAAAATTTACACTTGCTGAATTTGGTGAACAATTGATGATCTTTGAGAGTCTAAAGCACGATTCTGAGATGGTCTACATGATCACGCTCACTGCGGGAATCATCTATGAAGACTATGATGAACATATCCAAGTACTTCTTGAACATAAGGTTCATCAAGTCCATGAAAGCTACTGGGGCATTGGTAAGACCAAAGGAAATGACTAGGAATTTAAAGTAACTATACCGAGTACGAAAGGCTATTTTTGGAATGTCGCATTCTCTGACTCTGAGCTGATGATTGCTTGATCTGAGGTCTATCTTAGAGAAATAGGTGGCACCCTCAAGTTGGTTAAACAAGTCATCAATTTTGGGAAGTGGATACTTGTTCTTGACTGTGACTTTATTGAGCTGACGTAAATCAATGCATATTCTGAGATAACTGTCTTTCTTTCACACGAATAGGACTGGTGCACCCCATGAGGAAACACTAGGTCTGATGAATCCCTTATCTAAGAGGTCTTTCAACTATTTTTTCAATTCTTTGAGTTCTGCTGGTGCCATTCTGTATGGAGGAATAGATATAGGCTGAGTATCTAGAAGAAGATCAATGCCAAAGTATATTTCCCTTTCGGGAGGAATTCCTGAAAGATCTTTGGTAAAGACATCTAAATATTCATTCACGAATTGGACTAATTCAAGGCTGGGAGTTTTGGAACTAGAGTTCTTAACATGAAAAAGGTGATAAACATATCCCTTAGATATCATTTTCTATGCTGGAAGGTAGGAAATAAGCTGACCTCTGAAAGATGAAGTGTTACCCCTCCACTCTAGGATGGGTTCATTTAGAAACTAAAACTGGGCAATTCTATTTCTACAGTCGACTGTGGCATAGCAGGAATAAAGCCAATCCATGCCGATAATGACATCAAAATCAGTCATCTCTGATTCGACTAAATCTGTTGTGGTGACTTTCTAAAATATTATAACCGAACAGTTCATGTATACCCATTGGGCTATAATGGTCTTACCCACTGGGGTAGAGAATGAGAAGGGATCTGCTAGAATCTTAAGGCTGACTCCAAAATCAAATGCTATATAAGGAGTAACGAAAGACAAGGAAGATCCTGGATCCATCAAAGCGTAAACATGCAAGTGAAAAATTTGTAACGCACCAGTAACCACGTTAGGAGAATTTTCCTAATCATGCCAGGACTGGAGAGCATAAATTCTATTTTGGCGCTGCCCACTAGTAGCACTGTTAGTGGCACCCTACTGATTTGGGCGACCGATCTGAGCCGAGGAACGGTTTTGCTGACTCTGGGAACCTATCTAAGGAAAATCTCTGACTCTGTGGCCTGGATTGCCACATCGAAAACAAATATCACTGCTAGCTCTGGAAATACCCTGATGGTGTTTTCCACAAGTCTAACAAAGAGGATTAGTTTGGGCATTGCTAACGCTGCCCTAAGACTTAGAGCCTGGCGTCCTATCTCTATTACCATCCCTAAACTTAGGAGCTAGAGCATTGGCTGAAGAAGGAGATGGAACTGATGACTTAGGATAAAACTGACAACGGTTTTCTCCCTCTGATTTAGCTGAGTAAAATTAAAACTACCTGTCCTTGCTCTCTTATTCTACTTCTCCCTCATCTTAATCTTTTGCTATTCTATCCGCTGAGCATAAGTCATAATCCTGGCTATGTTCATGTCATTATTCAACATTGTGGACCTTCACTCAATGACCACACTATCGTTCACCACAGAAACAAGCTTACTTATCTTGGCCCTGCTATCTGCAACCACATAAGGAGCATATCTGGCTAATTGAGTAAACTTAAGAGAATACTCTTTCACCGTCATGTTGCCCTACCTGAGGTTAATAAATTCTAATACCTTCGCTTCTCTCATCTCTAGGGGAAAGAATCTATCTAAGAATGCTGTGACAAACTCTTCCCATTCTATGGATCCTGCATCAACTGACCTCTCTGACTTCCACTGCTTGAACCAAGTATGAGCAACATCCTACAACTGATATGCATATAGCTCATCACTCTCAATAGGTGACACCCCCATGATGTCTGTAACCTTCTGAACCTGGTCAAAGAATTCCTGAGGATCCTCTTCTGACTTAGACCTGAAAAAGGATGGAGGATTCATTCGGGTGAAGTCCCGAATCCTGGCTGCAGCTGAATTGGCCAATGGGTTGGGCAAAATGACATTTGGTCGTTCATTCTGAGAAGCAACTGACTGAGCAAGAGTAGTGAATGTAGCTCTGAACTCTGCATGAGAGACATACTCGCCCAAAGGATCTTCGGGCTGAGGGGCTGACTGATTCCCAGTTCTCTTCTTGGAAGGCATGTTCTGTAAACGGAAGAGAAAAGGATTAAACTGAGAGATTAACTTGAGATTATGCTCACTGGAACGACATGAATACTAAAAAATTGGAAACTGCTCCTAAACATCTTATAGCCTCCTGCACATAAGTGTGGCGTGCAACACACTTATGTACAAGACTTTACTAGATGAGGCTTTCAGACTTCCTAGGATAATATTGAACCTTAGGCTCTGATACCAAGTTTATAATGCCCTGACTCTGGTACCCAGAATGCTACACGGTTCTCATGACCCCGAAGGACCACACGCTAACCCATGACTGATATCTTTACCTGTGTACTGTATAATGTCATGTAAAAATATGGAAATATTAGACTGAAACATGCCGTAAGGTTCAAAATGGATAAAACATAATATCTGAGAGTACGGTATATCAATACCAAAACATGAACTGAAATAAACTGTCTGAACATACTGTAGTCTGAAAAGCCTCTAATTGACTGAACTGTCTGAATAAGGAGTTAATGGGACATGTCCCCAACTAACTCCAACTACTGAGATAAACTAAGTAATGAAATAATAATGTAATGATCATGTCCTCGAAGGATGAGGACTCACTGCTAACTCTGACTGCTGAGACTGGAATGCTTCTGATGCTCTGGAGATCGTGCTTCTAAACCTATGGTATAAAACACCATAACACAAATGCGTCAGTACAATTGAATATACTGGTATACATGTGAGGTAGGCTGAATGCAGAGGGTTAAAATGCATGAATAATTCTAACTAGCTATATAACATGAATGTGAGAATACATGCATGAATAATGACTGTAACTGAATTCGTGATGATACTGACTACTGATTCTGAATACTGATAGCATGAGTTATTGATAACTGATACTGAGCGACTGTATCTGACAGTCTAGGTTCTGATGGAACTAGCTGACTTTTGTACTATTCTGAGTTGATTGTATCTGACAATCCTGAATTCTGTAGAACTATCTGAGTTCTATTACTGAGACTGAGACTGAAATTGTAACTATGGAAAGTAGTCATCTAACTGACATGCCCCAAATAAAGTAATATAGCTGAGTTGGGGTCCAATCTGTAACCCCAATTGGAAGGGTGTCAATATCGTGCCACCGGTAAGGGCAAGCTGTGAGTGACCCTCAACTGGCAAGTACTCAAATGAGAATGGTGGGAACCCTTAACTGGAAGGTAAGCCACCTCATCAACCCTTAACTGGCAGGTTAGATGTCTCAACCTATGCAGGCTACATAGTTCTGGAATGCAAGGATTGCTTCTAAGAATCACACCCTCTATTGGCAGGTGAGTTCCCATCCTTGGGTTCATTCGATGTTAAATCCTACTCCTATCTGAATAGACACTGAACATGATTAACTGAGCTGAACTGGACTGAGTTAACTGAGTTCCGTTAACTGATGGAATACTAATGAGATTACTAAGTATCATAATTTCATACTCTAACATGATGAGCATTCCAACAAACATCTACATTGCACATTAATAGCATGGGAGTCACTTGAACATAAGGGTAAGACATGCATTTATCATATGGGTAACAATTGAGCTATAATACATAATTTCTATCCTCTTAGGTATTTTATCAAACACCTTACATGCATAACTTAGGGCATAGGTATAATCATCAAATTACATATAATGAACAACTCCATTCATGGATTTCAACTTGCATGCTATCATAGTTTCATGAAAAACACGTAAAGATTCCAACTTAGGAATCGTACAACAAGATAAACATGGTTACAAAACAACCCACAACATAAACATCATGATTTATAATTTAAAATAGGGTTCTTGAGCTTTATGGATGAAAGGAATCCATAAATCAACACTATGCATATCTTGGATGGAAGATTCTTGAAAAACATTTGTGAAATTCTTGAAATTGGATCCTCAATTGGAAACCCTAAGCTTGTTCTTCATGGATTTGAGAGAGAAACCACTATAATTTGAGTGAAATAGGGCTGAATTACATTTTTGTGACTTATATAGGGGTGGTAAAGTTGACCCTTTTGTCCTAGAGGACGCGGTCATTTAATGACTAAAAACTGGGTACCGATGCTACAAGCGACGCTGCACGTTGATGACTGTGATGCGATACTCGATGCATCATGCCATCATCGCATCAAGACTCAAAAGTTTTGGCCCTGGCTGCCTGCACAAATGTTGACCAATGTGATTGGCGACGCAGCGCGCCAAGATCGCATTGGTCCACTATTTTGGGACTCCAAACATGATCTAAACGTGTTCCAAAAAATCCAAAACTTATCCGGGAACACCTATTGACCTTCCTGATCATGAATTATTGAAAATATGGGTCATTAAAAGAAATTCAAATAGTGAGATGAGATTGCCAACTTTCGAAGGACAAAATAGGCTAAGTCTGGGAACTTGGTTAGAATTTTCTAAGTCTGGGACCCCTTGACAAGCTTAAAGGACTGAATTAAGCTCAGAAGTTTTGCGAGGTCTTACAGCTTTGTGGACTCCTAATTGACCGTGAACCTAAATCTTTAATACCAACTTGACATGGCCCGAACTAGGTCCTTGTCGTAATGGGTATCTCAAGTTCAACCAGGATCGGAAACCACCCCTGCTACCCAACCCAACCTCCAAATACGCATACCCTGTATTGAATAAATTCTGAATGTATAACACGATAGATTGTTACAATTTTAGACTCTGGGATAGGTCAATAACTGTGACTAACCCAAATAAGTCCAACCATCCAATACCAACTAACAACCATAACCAAACCAATATAAGAATCGAGTTCCTTCCCACTACATAATATAAAAGAATAGAACAATCATAAATTCAGTCAAACAGTACTATCCCCAATACCAATGCCAATACTAAGGCTGACATAACACCGACACAACCTATTCTAACCCACAGTAGTTCCACAAAGCCTCTAACCAATGGAAAAACAATATCCGATTTAGACATACCCCAACCATAGCCAAAACCAATATCCATAAAATGACCAAACTATGTAAAGACATCCATGATGTGAAATGGAGCCTTCCAAAATAAGGAAGCTCACCACTTCAATCCAATAAATGATCCCGAATCCAATCACTAAGAAGGAGAAGTAGAATGGCTGGTTCCTGCATTACGTGGGAATACACCCGCCTAAATACAGGTTAGCAAGTGAACGTTAGCAAGTACTTGGGATAAAGATATAATAATACCAACCTTTACAACCAAGTAAACCAGCCATATACATTCATAACCATATACACACACACACATATATATATAACCATGTTGGTAAGAGGGAATCGGGTTTGGAATGTATTTAAAACCATTAACCTGGGTATGTGTAGCTTAACCATCCTAGAACCACCATGGGCTATATGGGTCCAATGTAACCCCCTGAATAGGCCTCGATGCGTGTATCCTCATAAACTGGAGATACCATAGGAGTAGGGGATTCCTAAGTACCCTTCGCTCTCCATGATACATATATATGATTGTAACTTAGAGGATTCCCATGTACCCCTATGGTTATCATGACCAAATCCTTATGCCGACAAATATGAGTTTCCAGTGTCCATTAATTGGACTCACACCTTTATAGTTAGCTATCATACCCTACCATTATTTCCCAATTCAAAACCATTACCGCATAACTAAGACCACTATTCCATTTGTTATTAACCAAGGCTATAAGTAGTGGTATTGTTATACCAACTATAGCTTGCAAGCAATGACCTTAACCAACCCTTCAAAGATTAATGGATTCCATTATACCTGTAGGTTTCATTATCAAGTTAACTTGGGAGAGTCTCATGTACCCCACAAGTGTTTTATAATTAGATTCAATTGGGGGATTTCCTTGTACCCCACAAGGAATGTTTAATTAACCATTACCACCAAGACCTTACTGTTTAACTATTCCAAACTATTTAAACCATTTATTCCATTTAGGGTTCCATTACCAAGTTATTACATACAATAGTTCCATTAAAAGTCCAACAATATAGTAAACTTATTCTCATAGGTATTTTATCAAACATGTGGGGGCATAGTGTTTCCAAAACTAAAACCAATGACCAATTAACCATTCCTATGCAACCATTTTTCCAAAACACCATTAAAGCATGTAAATCTATAATTAAAACATGGGAAAATCATAACCAAGCATTTATAACCAAAACCCTCAACACATGATTGAAAACCCAAAAACCTAAAAAAATTATGCCATGAAAACAACTCATAAAATATGCCTTTAGTTAGAACTAACAATGAGGGAGAAGTATCTTGCCTTAGGTTATGAAGATGATGGATAAAAATCACCCGTACAAGCCCCAAATTGATCCTCTAGATGAAACTCTAGCCTTCCTTTACCCAAGAGTCTTAGAGAGAATTTGAGAGAGTTTCTAAGTGTTTAAGATTAGAATATTAGGGTAAATGATATCCCAAAAGATTTATAAGTCGTGGGGCCTTAAGTGGTTGAGTGAGGAAATGTCCAAATTACCCCCACTTAAATGTATAAAAATCTCACAGGAAGGTACGACTACCCCATACCAGTTGTACCCCACCGTACGAGTGGTACCCATCACTCGTACCCTAGGCCTCTCCTTGGACCCCAACACTGCCTAACATACGACCATATAAGCCAAGTTTTATTCGATCATACGACCTGTACCCTTGACCTATACCTACCACATAATGGAAATCATAGAGGATTTGGACACTTTCCACCTTGCGAGTAAATGGTATGACTCGTACCCTGTCTTATAGCTCATAGTGAGCTAATTGTACTCAAATCCAAGTTAAGTTACCAAGTTTCAGATAAAGTAATGGAAAAACAAAACCATATGAACCATCACCCACCATACGACTCATACCCACCCAAGTCGTACCCACAACAGAAACCAATCCAACCCACCAACCAACACTAGTTAACATACGACCAAGACCATACCAACCGTACCCCATCAAACAACTAGTACTCCTCGCTGTATGATGTCAGAAATTAGAAATCCATGAAATTTTCTAAGGTTCCAAAAAACCAGGGTGTTTCAAATAGGGTGTATCAATCATCACTTTATTAGAGACAACATGTTACTATGTTATGGATTGTCACCTCCTTCAGTATGGTATATTATTATTATGGACCATCACCTCCTTTAGAGTGACATGTAATTATGTTATGGATTGTCACCTCTTTCAGAGTGACACATTATTATGTTATGGACTGTCACCTTCTTTCAAAGTGATATGTCATTATATTATGGACCACCACCTCCTTTAGAGTTACATGTTGTTATGTTATGGACTGTCATTTTCTTTCAAAGTGACGTGTCATTATATTATGAACCATCACCTCCTTCAGAGTGACATGTTGTTATGTTATGAACCATCACCTCCTTTAAAGTGACATGCTATTTAGTTATGGATTGTCACCTCCTTCAGAGTGACACATTATTATGTTATCGACTACCACCTTCTTTCAATATGATATGTTATTATATTATGGACTGTTACCTCCATCAGAGTGACATGTTGTTATGTTATCAATCATCACCTCCTTCATATTGGCATGTTATTATATTATGGATCATCACCTCCTTCAGAGTGGCATGTTATATGTTATGGACCGTCACCTCCTTCAACGTACAATGTTATGGAGTGTGACCTCCTTCAGTGTAGTATACTAAAACAAAGTATGCACGATTGCCCTTATATTGCATTTGATACTAATAAGTTTAGTGCAGGTGATTAATAGATACGTTGGATCCTAACTTTGTTCAAAATGACATGTTATATTTAAATTGGATCATCTACTCTTCAATGAGACACGTTGGACCATCACTCCATTCAAAGTGGTATGTTACATTTAAATTGGATTGTCTTCTATCTGATGAGACACATTGGACTGTCACTCCATTCAAAGTGGCATGTTACATTTAAATTGGATCGTCCTCCCTTCAATGAGACACGTTGGACTGTCACTCCACTCAAAGTAGCATGTTATATTTAAATTGGATCATATGTGTTTCAATAAGATACATTAGACCATCACTCCATTTAAAGTGGCATGTTATATTTAAATTGGGCCATACGCCCTTCAATGAGACATGCTGGATTTTCACTCCATTCAAAGTGGCATGTTACAATTAAATTGGGTCGCCCACCCTTCAATGAGACATGTTGGATAGTCACTCTATTTAAAGTGGCATGTTATATTTTAATTGGGTCATCCACCCTTCAATGAGGCACGTTTGACCTTTAATCTATTCAAAGTGGCATGTTACATTCAAAATAAGTGATTCACCTTTTACTGGTACATACTGGGTTTTCACCCCATTCAAAGTGGCATAATATTTCTTAGAACAAGTTGTGCAAATTGGTTCATCAACTATCTCAGCATAGCATATTCAAATAGGTTTGCGCTAATTTACATTTGTGTAATGCTACATTTACAACTAATCATTTGTTTGAGTTGTTGTCGAGAGAATCCAAAAGGATAAAATTCTAAAATCAAAACCATAGGTGTTGACGACTCCAAAATGGAATATTTTTTTAGCAACAAAATGGGATGTAGTCTAGAGACAGACCTCAAACTCTTTGGATACGAGCTAAAGGATATTTCCACCACTCTCAAACCACACCCCTATTAGAAAGCATGTGGGTACTTTGGGATGTTATGGTTTAAGCTTCACTTTCAGAATATTTCTAAACTCATATCGAGGGTTACATTCTCTTTCCTTCAAACCCGAGTGAAAATGTACATAAAGCTTTGGAAATTATGTCCGTATAGATTCTTACCTATGGATGTGAAGAGCTTCATATTCATGGTTAAGAGGTTACAAGCCTTTTTTTCATAACTCGAACGACTTGTCACTCATCTCGAACCAAAGATCATCTAAAATAAAATACTATATTTTCTACCGATTGAGTCAAGCCGTAAGCAGTCTGATTTCCTGAGTCTCGGGGATATGTAGGCTGGGATCTATGTTGAAAACTTGACTGCATTCCAACCTCCCCCCAAATCACCTTATTCCCCAGCTTTTTGATTTCATCAAAAACTCAATAACTGGAATAGCTTATGATTTCTTTAAAAATCGTGCTTAAAAATCAAGCGTTATGAACTATAAATAGCCTTAGTTCTCATGTAAACTAAGGCATGTAGAAAACCCAATACCGAGGTTCGTCCATAACTCCATGAAACTCGTACAAAAATCAATCTATTTCAAAAATGAATTTGTGGTTTGACAGAAATTAGAGATGTCAAACTCCCTTTGCCCTGGGTTACTTGCATCCACCATACCCAAAAGGAGGGGACTGTTGTTAACACCTAATTTTAGCCCTCCACGACTAAATTCTCCACAACTAAATTTAATTCTGAATTTCTTTGATTTTCAATAAAATTAAAATATTTATTTCATCTAGATAAATACGCTCAAAAATATTTATTTGGGTTAATTCTGTCATTTAAATAATGATTATGCATTTTCGTATTCTCATATACGAGATTGTATAAACTTTGTTACTTAAATGAATATTTTTATCAAAATTGGACTATTATCAAGTATTATCTTGAAAATTGAATCGAATTGTTAATCTCTTGATTTAAATATAGTTTGTTATCAAAAATAATTTATTTGGAGAAATATTTTTTTGGTTTTACAAAATCAAGAAGCTCATGATTAAATGAGGTATTAATTCATATCGAATTTTGATTTAATTTAGAAGATTTATTAGTTATGGCCATAATTGAAATCAAATTGGCCACAATTGCAATGCAATTGGCTAATTGATTTTCAATGTGGCCAAAACTTAAATGGAATTGGCCAAATTCCTAAAATTCCTACAAAATCCAAATCAATTCAGATCCCAAAATTCAAATTTAAAATTCAAAATTTGTACTAGATTGTACAATGTCCTCTCAACTTTGTTCTTTTTCAAATTAGAATTTCAAAATTTGTACTAGATTGTATAATTCCTCCTCAACCTTGTTTTTTTTCAAATTTGAATTTCAAAATTTGTACTATATTGTACAATTCGCCCTTAACCTTGTCCTTTTTTCATTTTTGAAATTCAAAATTTGTACTAGATCGTACAATTCCACCTCACCTTATACTCTAACAAACATTACCCTCAATTTCAAATTTTTAAAACACCCCTAAATTCTTTCTCCCACATTGGTGGATGAAAAAAATTGATTCTCCATCCTTTTCTATAGATATGTAAGACCCTGCAAAATCCTAAAATTAACTCAGTCCCTTAAAGCTTAATAATAGGTCCTAGACTTAGAAAATTTTAGCTAAGTATTCAAACTTAGTGTTATTTTAGCCTTCGTAAGTTGGAGATTCTATTTCACAACCTTTATGACCTTAATGTGTCGATATTTAGGTTGATTCATTATCAGGAATATCAGTAGGTGTTCTCGGAAAAGCTTCAAATATTTTGAACTTCGTTTGAAGCATATTTAGAAGCCCAAACCAGTGAATCAACGCGATCTCGATGCGCTGCATCGCCTATCGCATTGATAAATGTTTTCCCCAGCTCTCAGTGCTAATTTCTAGTGCGCCGATGCAGACTCGACGTGGCGTGGTGGCCATAGCATCGAACCCATCGATGCATCGGACTGCGCATCATTGGGCATATTTTCAGTCTTTTAAAACCCACGTCTAGATGGGTAAATGGGTCTTTTCCCACCTTGTATTAGCCCCAAAACATGTAATTAAGCCGTCAAAAGGGAAAAATTTACTCATTCTCTCTAATTTCCCAAGAACAAACCCTAGTTCATCACATTCAAGATCCAAGTTCCAAGAAAGTCATCACCATTCACAAGAAATCAATGACTAAGGTATGTCAAGTGTTCATCCAAGGGTTTCCTTCCACCCTTGGAGTTCAAGAAACCTTTTTTAACTACAAGTTAATTGATTTGATGAATTTCATGATTTGATTGGAGTGTGCTCATGTCTATCATACTAGTGGGGTTTCTAATTCATGGTTAATTGCAAGATTTATGTGAAATTATTTACCATGTTTGTAGTATCATGTGAATTCATGAAAAAACCTTTAAATTGTGAATTTGGCAATTGAAATTGTGATGCCTACATGTTGTTTAGTACTATGTGCATAAACTATGCCTCCAAGTGTTTGATGAATTGTTCATGTGAGTTGAGTAATGAAATTATATCATGTCACCATGTATACAAGTTCATGTCATGCACGTGTTTGTCAAAATGCCTCAATGAATAAATGGTGATTAAGTAATTAGTTATCATATGACAAGATTGTGCTATGTCTCATAATCTATACTATCGAGTCCTGGGGGTATCTAATACCTGATAATCTAGCTGTTTACCTAGAGCTATAGTAGTTACGGGATAGACTCGATAGTGTCATGATCATTAGTTCAGCAATCAGTTCAGAACCCAGTCAGTAATCAGTTAGAACTCAGTCAGCAATCAGTTCAAAACCCAGTGAACTTAGTTCAATTCAGTTAGTTAACATGATTAGTAGCAGTTCAGTCCAGCCTAGAATAGTTTAGAACTCAGTCTAGTGTCTATTCAATTGGGAGCAGGATTTAGCACTGAGTGAACCCAAGGATGGAGACTTACCTGCCAGTAGAAGGTGTGATCCTTAGAAGCAGTCCTTGTGTTCTAGAACTACGTAGCCAAGGTAGGTTGAGACATCAACCTACCAGTTGAGGGTTGATGAGGTGTTTTAACTTGTCAGTTAAGGGTAACACCGGTCTTATTCAGATTACCTACCAAATAAGAGTGACCCAGCACTTGTCTTTACCCGTGGCACGGTACTGACACCCTTCCAACTGGGGTTACGGATTGGACCCTAAATCAGTTCAGAGAAGGGGTATGTCGGTTAGATGATTACCTCTCACAGTCTTAGTTTTAGTTCCAGTCTTTGTATAGAACTCAGTTCAGTTCTACAAAAATCAGGACTGTCAGACTCAGTCACTCAACTTAGTACAGAACTCAGCACAATTCCACAAAATTTGGACTGTTAGAAACAGTCACTCAGCTAATAGTATTTCAGTTATCAGTAAACTTAGATATTAGTTAATCAGTACTCAGAACTCAATATTCAGTGTTACCATGATCACAGTTATAGTTTATGTATTCATGCATGTACTTTCATTCAGTTATGTTCATGTTACTCAGTCAGTTATTGTTCATGCATATGAACCCATTCATATCATCCTACCTCACTTGGCATACTAGTACATTCAAAGTACTAATGCATACCTTTATTTTATACTATGATGTCTTATATCATAGGTTCAGACGCACGGGCTCTTGACTGCTCTTATCATCCTAGCCTATCAATATCAGACTTAGTGGTGAGTCCTCATAGTTCAAGGACAAAGTTGTTATTTTAGTTTACTTTTTAGTAGATGGAGTTATTTGAGGACTTGTCCCATCAGCTCCATGTTCAGATAGTAGAGGCTTTCAGACTAGAGTATTTTCAGACAGATGTTTTAGTATTCAATTTTCTAGTATTCAGTATTTTGTTTTTAGTTATGAACCTTATGTCGATGTCCAGCCTACCTTCCATATTTATTTTAGTTATATTGTTATAACAGTGCGACTATTATACAGTGCTCACAGCAAGTACCAGTCATGGGTTAGCTGGTGGAACTTCGGGGTCATTAGCACCGTGTAGCATCCGGGGTACAGACTCGGGGCGTTACAGACTTGGTATTACATCCTAAGGTTCAATAGAGTCCTAGAAAGTTTGAAAGCCACATCAAGTAGAATTTTGTGCATGGGTGTGTAGTGCACCACATTTATGGACAAGAGGCTACGAGATGTTTTAGGAAAAGTTTCCCTTCTTTTAGTATTCATGTCGTGCGATGAGCATGAGCTCAAGTTAAACTCTTAGTCTAATTCATCTCTTCCCTATGCTTCTAGAATATACCTTCCAAAGAAGCTAACGAAAGAAGTTATGAAAACCAGCCAGCCCCTCCACCCGTTCAGGCAGATCCCCTGAATGGCCATGTCTCTCACGCTGAATTTAGAGCTACTTTTACCTCCTTATATCATTTAGTAGTTTCCCAAAACAATCAGCTGGATATTATTCTATCTAGGATTATGGCTCATGATCTACAGAGTAAGGAGGAGAGGCATAGGAAAAATGGGAGAAAGAATAAGAGGGCCAAAATGGCAAGGCTGAAGAGTGCCCGAAAAAATCTTTACCAGAAATGTGGCAAAAACCACCAGGGTGTCTGCAGAGCTGGAAGTGATGTGTGTTTTTGGTGTGGAAATCCAGGTCACATGGTCAGATATTGCCCCCAGTTAAGTTCCCAGGGTCAGCATAACCGTCCCCCAGCTCAGTCCGGTCGCCCGAATCAGTAGGGTGCCGTTTCTAGTGCCACTAGTAGGCAATGCCTAAATAGACTCTATACACTTTAGTCCTGATAGGATAAAATAAGTTCTCCTGATGTGGTCACTAGTACGTTACAAGTTTTCCATTTACATATTTATGATCTGCTAGATCCAGGAGCGTCTTTGTCCTTTGTAACTCCATATATAACTGTTGACTTCGGAGTCAGTCCTGAAACCCTAGAAGATCCTTTTTCAGTCTCTACCCTAGTGGGTAAATCTATCATAGCCTGACGGGTATGCAGGAACTGTCTGATTATGGTATTTCAGAAAGTCACTTTAATAGACTTAGTCAAATTAGAGATGGCCGATTTTGATGTCATTCTCAGCATGGATTGGCTTCATTCATGCTATGCCTCAGTCGACTATAGAAATATAATTTTCTAATTCCAGTTCCCAAATGAACCCATCCTAGAGTGGAGGGGTAGTACTTCAGCACTTAGGGGTCAGCTTGTTTCTTACCTAACAGCGAGAAAAATTATATGTAAGGGATGTATCTGTCATCTTGTTTGAGTCCAAGACTCTAGTTCAGAGACCCCTAATATTAAATCTGTGCCAGTTGAATGTGAATTCCTAGATGAGTTTTCCTAAGATCTTCCTGGAGTTCTTCCCGAGAAGGATGACTTCGGAATAGACCTTCTTCCAAATACTCAACCCATATTTATTCTGCCATATAGAATGGCTCCAGAAGAACTCAGAGAATTAAAAAAACATTTGAAGGATCTCCTAGATAAGGGATTAATCAGACCGGGTGTGTCCCTGTGGGGTGCACTAGTCCTATTTATGTGCAATAAAGACGGTTCTCTCAGAATGTGTATTGACTACCGTCAGTAAAATAAAGTCATGGTCAAAAATAAGTATCCACTTCCCAGAATCGATGACTTGTTTGACCAACTTCAGGGTGCCAGTTACTTTTCTAATATAGACCTCAGATCAGGCTATCATCATCTTAGAGTCAGAGAATGTGTCATTTCGAAAACAACTTTCAGGACTTAGTATGTTCACTTCAAATTCTTAGTCATGTCATTTGGTCTTACCAATGTCCCAACAACTTTCATAGACTAAATGAATCGCAAGTTCAAGCAGTACTTGGACATTTTATTACAGTCTTCATCGATGACATTCTTGTATATTCCCATAGCGAGAATGATCACGCAAATCACCTTAGAATCATATTTCAGACTCTTAAAACCCATCAGTTATCATAATAACTATCAATGTCTTATGTGTCAGCTCAATGATCATAGTTCATATTTGTGAACGTTAGAAAAAACCATGTACGCTTGCAGTTCCTAGTATAAGGAGTTCTAGTTCACTCAGTGTTACGAATCATGTTCCATGAATATAGAAACTCCAAACTCATGTCATGCTTTATAGTATGCTCAGTTCCCGTGACTCATGCTACACTCCTAATGATCAACTAAATTCAGATTTATGTCATGTATATTCTCAGTTTAGATCTCTTGATAATCCAGGATGTTGATATTCTATTCCTTAGGCCTTAGTAAGTGTCAAGTTATGTATAGTGTCCATTCATGCTTCAACTCCTTATGTTTTAACCCTTCAGTGAACTCTCCTTATGAAATGATGTAATGAGGAGCAATTGCTCAGATGGGAGAGAGTAAATGTTTTAGGTTAAGGAAAGATTTGTTGCATACTTGTTTTACACGAGGCTATGGTTATGAAGATAGGCTTGAATGTCATATTGATGTATGAGTGAATGGCTAGTAGGGGGTTGTATTTAGTTGTTGAAGAAGAAATCATAATTTTTCAGGAGATGAAGAGTTGAGGAAATGCAAAATGTGAGTGTCTATTTAGATCCCCGATTCATGTCAATCTTCATCATGTAGTTATCCGAACTCAGTTACAGTCTCAGTTCAGCATTCAGTTCAAAACTCAGTTTAGTCTTAGGTTTTCTTGACCATAGTGTATAGTTATCAGTTATTCAGTTATCAGTAATTCAGAATCATGCTATACTCTTGGTCCAACATTCTCATACAATATAGTTTACACGTATTCATGCTCAGTATCTCATGTTGCTCAGTATGTCCTTACCTCACATGCATAATACTCTATAGTTTCAGTCTAGACTAAGTACAGTTCAATCTTACATGACCAAATATATATTTAATTTTTTTTTACTTAAAT
This sequence comes from Capsicum pubescens, assembly GCA_030864215.1. Classification (NCBI taxonomy): domain Eukaryota; kingdom Viridiplantae; phylum Streptophyta; class Magnoliopsida; order Solanales; family Solanaceae; genus Capsicum; species Capsicum pubescens. The sequence continues at coordinate 72,611,600 of CM061549.1, read as the reverse complement.
GAATATTTTTATCAAAATTGGACTATTATCAAGTACTATCTTGAAAATTGATTTGAATGGTTAATCTCTTGATTTAAGTATACTTTGTTCTAAAAAATAATTTATTTGAAAAAATATTTATTTGATCTTATTAAATCAAGAAGCCCGGGATTAAACGAGCTATAAATTGGTATCGAATGTTGATTTAATTTAGTCAATCTATTACCTATGGCCATAATTGAAATAAATTAGCCCCAATTGCAATGCAATTGGCCAATTGATTTTCAATGTGGCCAAAACTTAAATGGAGTTGGCCAAATTCCTAAAATTCCTACAAAATACAAAATCAAATCAAATCCCAAAATTCAAATTTGAAATTCAAACTTTGTACTAGATTGTACAATTCCCCCTCAACCTTGTCCTTTTTCAAATTTGAATTTCAAAATTTGTGCTAGATTGTACAATTTCCCTTCAATCTTGTTTGTTTTCCATTTTGAAAATTCAAAATTTATACTAGATCGTATAATTCTTCCTCACCTTATCCTCCAACAAACCTTACCCTCAATTTCAAATTTTCAAAACACCTCTAAATTCTTTCTCCCATATTGATGGATGAAAAGAATTAATTTTCCATCATTTTCTATAAATACTACCACTATTTTGGTAGAAAACCAAGCCTCAAAGAGTGAAAAAAAAAACTTTTGAGCAAAGAGTTAAATTTTTTTTAGTAAACATTTTCAAGCGGTAGTCTAATCGGGGTTCTCGAAAGATTGCTTTTCGGTGGTGATCAAGACTCCGAAGAAAGCTTGAAGTTCAATTTTGCTGCTTCGAAAAAGGTAAATGAACCTTTTTCTTTTAATCTTGTTATCGTTTTATTCTTCATCTCCTCTTTGTAGTTTTGTAGTTGTAATTTTATTTTTTGGGATTATTTGCTATAGACGGCCTTGAAGGCCATATGATATTGTGATATCAATATTATGGCTATTTTTATGCTCATTATGTAAAATGAGCTAACAATAGTTGAATATGTTTCTTTGACTTTCTTCTTTGATTAATATGACTAGATGGATAAAGTTTCGACCTTTACTTAATTAAAATACGTACCAATTCCTTGTTAAAATTCGTAATTGGTGGATATGTTCACTTTTAGTATGTAAAGTTGTTTTCTTTATGTCAAAAAAGAATAGTCACTATTTTTTGATTTGCCTTAATAAATTAGATGGATAAAGTTTCGACCTTTGCTTGATTAAAATATGTACTCATGTCTTGTTTAAATTCGTTATTGATGGATATGTTCGCTTTTAGCATGTAAAGTTGTTTTCTTTATGTCATAAAAGAATAGTCACTATTGTTTGTTTTGTCTTAATAAATTAAATGGATAAAATTTTGATCTTTGCTTGATTAAAATATGTACTCATGCCTTGTTTAAATTCTTTATTGTCGGATATGTTCTCTTTTAACATGTAAAGTTGTTTCCGGTATGTCAAAAAAGAACAGTTACTATTGTTAAGGGTCTTGAAATGATTTCTCAATTTGAAGTAGTGAGTTACTTGTATCTAGAGATTTGGTGTTATTTTTGAAAGGCATATCATAGTGTGCTATGTTTGTGGCCTAGAGATTTGCAAAATCACCGCTTAAAGTTGAAATTGACCACTTTGGCATATACATAATAGTTGGCTCATTCACATGTAAAATTTTTAATGTAAGTGCTATTTTTAAGATCTAACTCCTTTGCCGATTCTTAACTCATATGATTAATGAGTTATTTTTCTCCATGATTATATGTCATAGTTCTTTTGAGAAATGTTTATGGTCAGGATTTACTCGTTTTCAAGGTCAAAATTGTCTAAGATTTTGTCTTATTTAAATTAAAAATTTGTTAGGGTTATAGATTTTGTTGAAAGGGTGTAAAACTAAAATAGAAGTTGGCATGATTGGACACTTTTTCTTAGAATTAATCTTTGACCATTTTTTTTTCTTGTCTTTGAATATAATTTTTCAAACATGTTTAATGTATGCAATTTTCTTCACTTGGCTTATTGGTTTACTTCTTAAAGTATTTTTATTCATTTAGATGTCCCATTATTATTCACATGTTGTAGTGAATTTTTCTTCTAAGTTATAGATATGTTCATTGACTCCACTTTGTATTGAGAAATTGTTGTTACATTATTATGTCTTGTATTTCATATTTGAGGTGCTATGAAAGGTTTCCTCATTTCTTGCTCATTCCCCTTTTATTTGTTTAATAAAAACATGCCTTAGACTTTATCATATCATAGTACTTGGAGTAAATATGTGTTAATCTATTTGTCCAAATTTTAAGCAACTATGTTTTTGGATCCATGTTTTTTTTCAGGGGCTAGTTAATTATAGTGTGCTAGATTTAATTTTTTGTAAGATTGTTTAAGAAATGGGTTAATTTCCTTTTTTTTTTTGGATAATTTTGGCTTGCTTTGATATCATAGCTTACTATTTCCTTATGCTTGAGAATGCTATTTTTTCTATTTCATCATTTATCTATTAAGTGTTGAATTTTCGAACACATATTAATTCATTTTTTTTTATCTTTTTCTTTGCATGAATCTGTTTTGGAATTCAAATGGATTCCTTTCCTCTTACATTTCGTAATGGGCCAATGAGGCCCACCTCTTTGATTCAAGTTCAAAATTTAAACTCAAAGTCGATTATATGGCGTACGAGTGCAAGAAGATGAAAGAAGAAGAAAAATGGGTTAAAACCCATTGATAAGGTTGCTAAGAGACTTGAAAAGTTTTGATTTTTATTATTGCCATATTTATTTTTATTCATTTAGTCAATTATTTATTCATTCATTTGGGACTCGAAGTCAAAGATGTAATTTAATACAGGTGAAGCGCATTTTGGGCTTCAAAGGTCTGAAAACTAGCTTAGGACAGGTTATGGGACAAAAGCCTAAGTATTTAGATTAGGACAGGTGAAGATGGGCCAAAAGCCCAAATTGGCTTAGGACAGGATTTTTGGATTTGGTCCTAATGGCTTAAAAGTCATTTAGTCTTCCCCTTTCCCATAATATACTAATTATCTTTAGTTTTTTTAGACTTAGTTAAAAATCCTCGCTAAGTCGTCAAAATTTATTTTGCATAAATCTTGAAGATATTTTTTTCCTTAATTGTTTTCTTTTTAAAAACCAATTTCCCTTTTTAAAGTTAGTCTAAAAATTTGTTTTCAAATAGTCCGTATAACTGCAAGTTAGCGGATACTCTTAGTGCCTTAACAACCTTCCAAGAGTATTAATAGGAACCACTTACTCAGAATTTCTACACTTAAGAGATTTTTTTTGTTTTGAATCTTTTAAGTAATGTTTTTAGTTTTTCTTGATATTTTCTCAAAAATCAAGTGGCGACTCTATAATTCTCAAATTGTTTCGAACTTTTCTTTAAGGTTTCGATATAGTTTAAAATGTCAAAAAAAATATTTTCCAACCCTTCGAATCGAAAAAGAGGAGAACAATAGGGTCTAACTCTGAAGTCTCAACCAATTAATAGGGAATCGACAATGCCTACCATACAATGCCTCAAAAAGGGCTATTTTGATACCTGAGTGGTAGTTGTTTTATAAGAGAACACCGCCAAAGCTAAATGTTGCTCCTATTGACCCCTAAAATCCATAACTCATGTGTGGGGAATATCCTCCAAAACCTGAATAGTCCACTCCGACTAACCATCAATCTGGGGTTGGAAGGTTGTGTTGAGGTCAACCCGAGTATCCAACTCCTCCTGAAAAGTCCACCAAAAGCTAAAAGTAAACACTGAGCATTTGTCTAAAATAATAGACACGGGTACCCCATGAAGATGAACTATCTCACGAACATAGATAAAGGACATCCTGTCAGCATTACAAAAAATGTGAATAAGAATGAAATAGGTTGATTTGGTCAACCGATCCATGATGACTCAAATACTATTAGAACCCTGGGAAGTATGAGGCAAACCAAACATGAAGTCCATGGTGGTGGTCTGCTCCCATTTCTATTAGGAATGGGCAACCTCTGTAGCAAACCACTCGGTCTCTAATGTTCGACTTTCACCTGCTGACAACACAAGCAACAAGCTACACAATCCACCACATACTTCTTCATACCACCCCACCAGTAAAGTTGTATTAAATCATGATACATCTTGATCACACCTGGATGTATAGAATAGCTAGAGTAATAAGCCTTATCCAAAATTAATCTCACCTAATCTCTACTCTCGACACACAAACTCAGCCATCAATGCTTAATACACCATCAGAATTAAGAGAGGCTTCCATATCCTCGCCACTCAACACCTATCCCAAATCACCCTCAAATTATCATCATCAAACTAGTGAGCTCGACTATGCTTCATCAAGAAAGACCTGGAATCGACAAAGGCTAACACACACTCAGGTGTCGAACTATTAAACCTAACCATTTGGTTATCTAAGGACTGAACCTCCAAGGATAAAGGATACTCCTGGTCAAGAGAAAAGCTAAACTCTCCATACTAGTCGACTTTTGACTTAAGGCATCAGCAACCACGTTAGCCTTTCCCGGATGATACAAGATAGTGATGTCATAATCCTTGAGCAATTCAAGCTAATGCCTCTGCATCATATTAAGATCTCACTATCTGAAGAAGTACCGAAGGCTACAATGGTCTGAGAAAATCTCACGAGGCACTCCATACAAGTAGTGTCGCCAGAACTTCAACACAAATACTATGGTTGCCAACTCCAAATCATAGGTTGGGTAATTACTCTCTTGAGGCTTCAACTAATGAGAGGCATAAGCAATCTCCTTGATTTTCCGTAAAAACACTGCACCCAAAATGTAACACCCCGTAAATTTTTTCGTACACTTATCGCGATTATATGGAGTCCTAAAGGCTTGTGTATGGGTTAAATTAAGTTTATGGTGTTCGGAAGTATCCCGTCAATAGTTGTATGTGTAGGTATTGGAATAATATTTCCAACGATATAAAGTTTGCCCAAAACAGAGGAGTATTTCATATAAGCGAGCACATTCGAAATTTCAAAACGGTGGCCGGGAAGCCTGTGAACAGTAAATCTGCAGGAAAATTACTGCAGCTAGGCAATTTTTTTTTGGATCAACTTTAGACGATCATAACTACTTGTACAAAAAGAAATGTGTGAGCTGCTATATATCGACGAAAATCTCCGAGAGTCTTCTTTCCGATGAAATTGGTTTCATCCAAATCCAATGTCTGAGTAAGGATCTATACCCGTTTTACTACAGCCTACCAAAAAAAAACGGAATTTTGGGACAGATTTTTGGGTCAACTTTAAACGACCATAACTCCTTGTACAGGAAGAACTGGGTGGTATACTTTATATGAAAATGAAATCCCTTTGAATTATCTTTCCAATTCAATTGGTTTCACCCAAATCCAATACCGGAGAAAAGAGTTATGATCGATTTACTTCAGCCTGTCAAAACTGTCCACTGGGGACAGATTCGGATTTATTTAAATTTTTAGGGCAAAATGGTCATTTTCTATTACCTCTTGGACGAAAATTGGTCTTTATAAACATACAATTAGCCTCATATATATCATATATCATCCAATTATTAAGAGAAGGTGAAACCCTAGCCTAATTTCAACTTCAAATATTTTGTGATTCAACCGTAGAAAATTCGAATTGGTTCCGTAGTTGTGTTCACCATCTCGAAAGCTTCGAGAAGCACCCCATGGTTATGTAAGGAGGATTCTAAATACAAGAGTTCATTGTTAAGGTGTGAATATTGTTTATTCTTGATTCTTATCCATGAATAAGTATTGATAAAGGATTATGAGTATTGTCTTGATGTTGGAAGATAACTAGAAACATAGTTATGAATTGTTTTGTATAAATTGTTAGTAGTAAATTATGGAAGTTGTTGTATTGGATTATGGAGGATGAATTGTGGTGATATATCATTATATTAGTGGTTATGTATGCCTAGTGATCATGTTGGTATTGGATGGTGATTAAGAGGAGAAATAAAGGCTAAGAGTGATGTTGAGGGATATTGCATGAAAATGCATGATATGTGAATGTAATAAGAGTATAAGAGGATGTATGTAACACTCTTATTGATGAGTTAAATGATTAATTCCTAGACATTATTTGGTGAAGTTAATACCTAAATGGTAAGGTTTGGTTGCTAATACTAGTTTGCCACAAATGACTTATTGTAGATAAGTGTTCGAAGAGTACGGAAAGTCAAGTTGGACTTGTATTGAAGTGGTTATATCAAGGTATGTAAGACATATTCTATCTAATCTTTGGCATGAATAATGACCCATGGCACTCTCAAGTAAGCTTGCAACATTGTCCTACGACACATGACACATAATAACATCATATGATCTTCGACACTACCAATTGAACTTGTTTTCACTTTTAAGATGTCCGGCTAGTCAAAAAAATGTCCATATACTATTGTTGACTCCGAAATGGTTTAATGAGGTATCCATGATTCTCTACTTTATTTTCATGATATTGATTACCTATTTACATGTTTTTCCTATTGAGGTATCATGGTTTCAAGTTCCATAAGGTGTGACCACAAAGTAACCAATCTCAAAGATTAATTGAATTAAGAAATGAAATGTCTTTATTTTAAATTGATGATATGATGTATTGTATTAGTACCACTGATCAGTTGGCCATTGTATTATAAAGATTATGTATATATGCTATTCCAGGGGTGGTCCCTGATGTATTGTATTAGTACCACTGATCAGTTGGCCATTGTATGACATATGTTATGTATTGATAAGGAATACGGGAAGTAATGATATGAAAGTAATGTGCAGGTATCCCATCAGCTCTTTTAAGTGTGGTCTACTCATACTGTTTATTCACTGGTATCTGGTTTCTGTTGATCTTTTGTATCTCATCTTGATACTCACTGCCTTACATACTCAGTACATACTTCCGTACTGATGTCCCTCACGGGGGACCTGTATTCATGCCTGCAGGAACAGGTACTTCAGGTCGTACACCTCCGCAGTAAGAGCCAGGACATTCTGTTGATAGTGGTGAGCTCTAGTTGTTTCGGGGCATCCCAAGTCGTTTCTATATGTATTTTTGGTATTTGTATAAAAGTCTTTTGTGGGCGGGAGTTTGTCCCGACCCTAACTCAGTTGTGTATCTATGTAGAGGCTTTTGTAGACATATTGTACAACCATAGGAGTGTTTGGTTGATAGACGTGATGGCTCTGACGACCAATTACTGTTTATATATATATATATGCGTGTCTGCTGGGCTGATACAGGTACTGTTTTCTTCTATTTACAACGAAGTGCTGCCCAAATTTCTAATTTTCATAAGTAATGTAAATGTGAAAGTATAGGTTATGAACGGGTTCTCCCGGGCCTCCTCGACTATGGGTGCCAGTCCGCTCCAATGGGATTTGGGGTATGACACAAAACTACTCCTGAAGTATCATAAAATATGATTAAACCTGCACCATCCTTAGGCAAAGTCAAAATAAGAGCCGAAGTCAACAACTCCTTGAGCCTATGAAAGTTCTCTTCGCACGCATTCGACTTCTAAAATACCATCTTTTTAAGAGTCAACTTGGTCCAAGGATCCACAATAAATAAGAATCCTTCTACAAAACACCGATAATAACCCGCCAAACCAATAAAGCTCTAAATTTTGGTTGGATAATAAGGTCTAGCCTATCACAAATCATCTCTATCTTGGTCAAATCGACCATAATCCCATTCTTAGTCACCATATGACCTAAGAAACAGATAGAATCCAACCAAATATTGCACTTAGTAACTAAGCATACAATTTCTCATCACGCAACCTATGAACAATCCTCAAATGCTTCACATGACCGGCCTCACTCTTGAAGTAAACCAAGATGTCATCTACGAATACAATCATAAAGGGATCGAGATATGATCAAAATACTTGTTTTATCAACTACATAAATGTTGTTAGTGCATTAATCAATCCAAAAGACATAACCAAGAACTTATAATGATTGTATCGAGTTTAAAAATTACCTTCAGAACATTCGAAGCCATGATCTTCGACTGGTAATACCCGAACCTCAAATCAAACTTGAAAATATTAATGTTCCCTGAAGCTTGTCAATGCCAGAAAAAGGATACTTGTTCTTAACCACCACTTGTTCATGCCTGTAATCAATACACATATGCATAAAACCATTCTTCTTCTGTACAAACAAGACAGGCGCACCCCAAGGAGATACACTAGGTCTAGTGAACCCCTTACTCAACAAGTCTTGTAAGCTCTTTCAACTCCTTCAACTCTGCAGGGTCCATCCTATAGAGAGGAAAAGAAATGGTCTTGGGGCTCGGCACCACATCAATAACAAAATCAATATCATGATTTGGAGGCATACCAGAAAAATCCATAGAAAACACATCCATAAATTTATGAACAACTCAAATAGAATCTGTAGAAGGAAATTAGGCGGGACTAGTATTACAATATGAGTTAAATAAGATAAACACCTTATCTCTATCAAGACGTGAGCATGCAAAAAATATATAACACTCATTGGACCTAAATTATGCATACCCTTCTAAGTTAACCTTAGTACACCCGATGTAGCTAAGGTCATGATCTTGGTATAACAGTCCAAAATAGCATGATAAGGAGATAATCAATCCATACCCAAGATAACATCAAAATCAACCATATCTAATACAATCAAGTCTGGCCAGGTCTCACGGCTCACAAAGAAAATCACATAAGAAAGGTACACCCGATCCACTACTAAAGAATATCCTGCTGGGTAGAAACACGAAGAGGCATAGAAAGAGTCTCACATGCAACATCAAAACCAAAATCAAAATATGTAGACACATAGGAGAAAGTCGGTCCTGGGTTAAATAATACGAAAGTCGATCTATAGCAAATCGAGATGATAGTTTCAATAACAACATCAAAGACCTCTACCTCAGGACTAGTAGGTATGGCATAGCACTAACCATGTCTTCTCCCAGACTAAAAAACTCCTCTACCATCACCGTAAATACCTCTACCTCTCCCTCAAGTGCCTCTACCTGCACCCCTACTACTTTGTGCACCATATCACTCAACTGATATAGGAGTAGGCTTGAAAATACACCAAGGATACTCCTCGGCCACATGGCTAAACTCATCACATACAAAAAACCCTTCGAAGCCTGACTAAATCTGAGAAGGTACAGCTAAACTAGGACGACTACCAGTCTGACCACCCAAAGTTGTTAAACCTGAAGACCTACCACCTGATCTTTATAAAGAATCAAAAAATGGCCTACCATGATAATCATGGGACCCTATACCATAAAAGTATCTACCTCAAGATGCATGTCCATTAAACTCACCATGACGATACACCTCTTGGTACCTTCCTAAGTAACTTGAATGATCAACTCAATCATCTTGGCTTGCTCAATAACACTATGAAAATAAGCCCCTAAGACTACTATTGTCTGAGCTATAGCAAACTAATAAGTACCATCCAATCTTTTCACAAAATTCCAAATATGCTTAGACTCGATGGGGATGCTAGCAGCAGAATACATGGATAAGGTGTGAATGAGTCTCATACTCAGCAATAGTTATAGAGCCCTACTCAAAATTATCAAACTCGACATGCATCTAGTCATTAAACTATATGGAACAAACATCTCTAAGAAAGCCTTAGAAAATTGAGTCCAAGTTACAGCAGGCAAATCCAAAGGTTGTAATTCACATACGACCTTTACTAATACCTAGACATAGCCATCAACTGGTACATATTATAAGCAACTCCATAGGACTCAAGAGATCCAAGATTATGCAACTTCTCCTGACAATCAATTAAGAACTCATAGGCACCCTCACCTTTAGGACCACCGAACTTAGGCGGACCTAAGCAAATAAATATCTCAAACCTTTGTTGGTCATTAGAATTCATAATTGTACCTAAAGTAACCAGAGAAATACTATGTCTGGCAGGCTGGAAATCCATATCAGGGGGTGCCATAGATGAAGAATGTAGGAATACCATGATCAGATACTGGATAAAGGATGGAACACCACTTAAAGTCTAAGAAATATCATAAGGAGATGCTGATACAGATAGCAGAACTATGCTCAAGGTTGGAGGAATAGAATATGTAGATGCCTACATTGATGGTAGTTCCATACTCAAAACTGGAGAAACACTAGGTGCACTCAAGGGAGAACCATCCAAATAAGTCAATAACTAAATCAACAAACCCTTTAGAATTGGGGTAGAAAATAAACCCTATGGGACCTAAGATGGTCCTACATCTCCTATACGTTCAACCTCAGGCTTAAAAGAGACCCCCTAGTACAACCTCTAATCGAGGTATCTCCTCATGCCCATCTTCTACCTCTGGGTCATCCATAACCCCTACCTTGCCATCTAGTATGGGATCCATCCTTGGTGCTTGCTCAGCATCCATAACCTTTTGAGAGCTAGTCCTCACCATCTCTACAAAAAAGAATGGAGCACAACTTAGAACATAAGGTATGAATAACTTGTATAATAAGGAATCAAAACATAGAAGTTTTTTCCTAAAGACATCTTATAGCCTTTCGAAGATAGATACTGACATATATATACCAATCCGTGAGACACTACTAAACATCCTGCTCTTATACATATGAGACCAGTGAACCTAGCGCTCTAATACTAATTTGTCACGACCCAAAAACTAGATCATGATGGAGCTTACAAGGCTAAGCCTTGATAAGTAAACCAATCTGTCACGCCCTAAAATCCCATCGGGCCGGACTGGCACCCGAAGCCGAGAAGGCCCGGGAGAACCCGTTCAATACCTATACTTTCACATTTACATTACTTATGAAAATTAGAAATTTGGGCAACACTTCGTTGCATATAGAAGGATCTAATTACCTGTATCAGCACAACACGCACAAATATATATATATAATACTTGGCCGTCGGGGCCACCACATATACAGATATAACATCACTATATAAACTTCCATGACTTTACCCTTCCTTATGTCTACAAAGCCTCTAGGATATACATGACATAACTAGGGTCGGTACAAACCCCCGCCCACACATGACTCCTGGATCGACCCATGCTAGGCTTATTGACGGGATACTTCCGAACACCATAAACTTAATTTAACCCATACACAAGCCTTTAGGACTCCATATAATCGCGATAAGTGTACGAAAAAATTTACGGGGTGTTACATTCTCCCCCCCTTAAGAACATTCGTCCTCGAATGTTAGCATATTTACTCAATTAATACATGTCCAAACTTAGAATTAACATATTCATCATCATAACATACTTGCATAAAAATACACACTTACTTGTTATTGTTCTTCTTCCGTCTCATGAACTTCCTCCTCATCGTTGAATAGGTAAGGTTACTTAATCTTCATCGCTTCCTCGGCTTCCCATGTGATCTCCTCAACTTGTTGATTCCTCCAAAGTACTTTTACCGATGCTATCTCTTTATTCCTTATCTTTTTAATTTGGCGATCAAGAATAGCAATAGGCATTTCTTCAAAAGTGAGATCTTCTGTAACTTGTACATCTTCCGTAGTAGTGATGTGCGATGGATATCCGATGTACTTGCGAAGCATCGAAACTTGAAATATGGGATGAACTGCTGAGAGCTCTTGAGGTAGCTTTAACTCATAAGCAACTTGTCCAAATCTTTGAATGATCTTGTACGGACCTATGTATCGTGGATTTAACTTTCCTTTCTTGCCAAACCTCATCACTCCTTTCATTGGTGATACTTTCAAGAATACCCAATCGCCTAACGAAAATTCTAGCCCTCTTCTTCTACTATACGCATATGACTTGTGTCGACTTTGGGCTGTTTTCAACCGTTGCTGAATCACCTTGAATTTTTCTATGGCTTGATACACAAGATCCGGTCCGAACATAAGAGTTTCACCCGCTTCGAACCATCCTATTGGTGATCTACACTTCCTCCCATATAAAGCTTCATATGGTGCCATTTTGATACTTGAATGATAGCTATTATTGTAGGCAAACTCAATAAGAGGTAAATGATCATCCCAGCTACCTTTAAAATCTATAACACATGCTCGTAGCATACCTTCAAGTGTTTGAATGGTGTGCTCTGCTTGTCCATCCGTCTGAGGGTGAAAAGTTGTACTCAGATCCACTTGTGTTCCCAAACTCCGTTGGAAAGACTTCCAAAAGTTTGCGGTAAATTGAGTTCCCCGATCCGATATAATAGAAGTTGGAACTCCATGTAACCGAACGATCTCCTTAATATACAACTTCGCATACTCTTCCGCCGTATAAGTTGTCTTAAATGGTAAGAAGTGCGCGGATTTGGTAAGCCTATCAATGATCACCCATATGGAATCAAACTTCCGAAATGTACGAGGCAAACCCGTGATGAAATCCATATTGATCTTGTCCCACTTCCAGACGGGAAGATCTATACATTGCATGTAACCACCGGGTTTCTGGTGTTCTACTTTGACTCTTTGACAATTCGGACATTCATCTACAAATTTGACAATATTCTTCTTCATGTCATTCCACCAATATATTGCTTTCAAATCTTGATACATCTTAGTCGACTCTGGATGGATGGAATACCTTGAACAGTGTGCTTCTGTCATAATTCTCTTTCTTAGCTCAACTACATCAGGTACACATAAACGATTCTGACACTGAAGCACTCCTTCTCGCGTAAGCTCAAATGCCTTTGTCGTGCCACTCTGCACATCCTCCTTAAGCTGCAATAAAATTGGATCTGCATACTGCTTCTCTTTCACTTCAGCTATCAATGAAGATTCCGCTGCATTATGTACAATAACCTCTTCATCTGGAGTTTCGAGAAGTCGAACTCCCAAATTAGCTAGTTGGTGAAGATCCTTAATCATCCCCTGCTTTTCTATAGATGCCATTTTAGACTTATGACTCAGTGCATCCGCTACCACATTCGCTTTCCCTGGATGATACAAGATATCAACATCGTAATCTTTCAACAATTCAAGCCATCTCCGGTGCCTCAAGTTTAGATCTTTCTGACTGAAGATATATTGCAGGCTCTTATGATCGGTATATATGTCAACATGAACCCCATATAAGTAGTGGCGCCATATCTTCAAAGCAAATACAACTGCAGCTAGCTCAAGATCATGCGTGGGATAATTCCTCTGATGTGGTCGCAACTGTCTAGAGCCATAGGCTATTACTCTACCATGTTGCATTAATACACATCCTAAGCCAATTCTTGAAGCATCACAGTACACTGCATACCCTTCTGTGCCTTCAGGAAGTACCAATACCGGTGTAGAAGTCAACTTGCTCTTCAGATCTTGGAAACTCTTTCACAGGCATCATTCCATTGAAACTTGGAGGCTTTATGCGTCAACATAGTCAAGGGTGCAAAAATAAGAGAAAAACCTTCAACAAACCTTCGATAATAACCTGCCAACCCGAGGAAACTACGAATCTCCGTAGGCGTCGTGGGTCTTGGCCAATTCTTCACAGCCTCAATCTTCTGAGTGTCAACTTTTATGCCTTCACTGGATACAATATGGCCCAAAAATGCCACTGACTTGAGCCAAAACTCATATTTAGAAAACTTTGCATACAACTTACGATCACGAAGAATCTGCAACGCCTGCCTTAAGTGATTAACATGATCCTCTTCTGATCTAGAGTAGACCAGAATATCATCTATGAAAACTATCACGAACACATCTAGAAACGGCTTAAACAGCCTATTCATCAGATCCATAAAAACTGCGGGTGCATTTGTCAGCCCGAATGACATAACCAGGAATTCATAATGACCATACCGTGTTCGGAAAGCTGTCTTGGGTATATCTTTATCCTTGACTCTCACTTGATGATAGCTTGATCTCAAGTCAATCTTGGAAAAACACTGGGCACCCTGCAACTGGTCAAATAAATCATCAATTCGGGGAAGAGGGTATTTATTCTTGATAGTCACCTTATTCAATTGCCGATAGTCAATACACATCCTCAGCGAACCATCTTTCTTACGCACAAACAATACTGGTGCTCCCCAAGGGGACATACTAGGCCTGATGAATCCCTTCTCTAGCAAGTCTTTCAGTTGCTCTTTCAATTCTCGCAACTTTGTTGGGGCCATTCTATACGGAGGAATGGAGATTGGTTGGGTGCCTGGTATTACATCAATACCAAACTCTACTTCTCGTTCAGGAGGCAAACTTGGAAGATCTTCAGGAAATACATCAGAAAATTCATTTACCACCGGAACAGTGTGAAGAGTTGGTGGTTCCGCTTCTGTATCCCTTACTCTAACTAAATGATATATGTATCCCTTGGAAATCATTATTCTTGCCTTAAAATAAGAAATAAATCTACCTCTTGGCGCGCTAATTTCACCTTTCCATTCAAGGACTGATTCATTTGGAAAATGGAAATATACCTTTTTTGTGCAGCAATCAATTGTGGCATAACAAGACGCCAACCAGTCCATACCCATTATAACATCAAAATCTACCATTTCTAACTCCACAAGATCAACAATCGTATCACGACCACAAACAGTTACTATGCAGTTTCGATAAACCCTTCTAGCTATAATAGATTCCCCAACCGGTGTGGACACTTCAAATGGCTTAACTAACAGTTCGGGTATTCTTTCGAACTTTCCAGCAACCAATGGAGTAACATAAGATAATGTAGAACCGGGATCAATTAAGGCATATAAATCGAATGAAAATATAGACAGCGTACCCGTAACCACATCTGGGGAAGTCTCTAAATTTTGTCGATCCGCTAGAGCATACGTACGATTTTGAGCCCCACTAGAACTCGTGGCTCCTCTATCACCTCTAACACGACCCATTGGCTATGCACCCCTTCCTGAATAAGGCATCGATGATGATGATGCAACAAATGACCCCGTAGATCGTGCCATACCCCCTATGTCCCTTCGTGGGCATTCCCTCATCATATGCCCCGACATACCGCACCAAAAGCAAACATTGGTCCCCAGCCGACACGCGCCCAAATGATACCTTCTACATTTATTGCATGGCTCTCGAGGAGGTCTCGATTGGCTCATATTCCCTTGCCCTTGGTAACCCACTGATCGCGAACTATGACCCTCACTTCTTTGCCCAAATTGACTGCCTCTGAACCCCTGATGCTGTGGTGGAGCACTAGCTGCAGAATAAGAAAATAATGGCCTAGGTGGTCTAGCAGAAAATTGAGGTCTAAAACCTCCCTGTGGCGCCATAAACTGCCCTGTAGATTTGGCCCTCTTAGAAGACCCGCTTTCAAATTCCTGTGTTCTTCTTCTTTGCCTCTGATCTTCTATTTTCTGTGCAAATGCTTGGATCCTAGCTATATCCATGTATTTATTTAGTGAAGCAATAGTACAATCCCTAACCAAATACGGATCCAATCCATTCACATACCGATGAACTCTGTCATCCATAGTAGCTATAACATTAGGAGCATATCTGGACAAGGAATTAAATCGAAGACTATACTCCCTCACACTTGTATGACCTTGTTGAAGATTTAAGAACTGATCCGCACGGGCCTGACGAGTCTCATATGGAAGATAATGATCAATAAATGCCTCTTTGAACTCTTTCCAAGTAGCTGGGGGTGCATCAATGCCCCTTGACCGTTTCCAGTCTTCATACCAATATATAGCCTCACCTTTGAATCTATACGCGGCTAACTCCACTGTCTCTCTGCCCGATACAAGCATCACATCTAGGGCCCTTTGGATCTGATCAATAAAGTCCTGCGGATCTTCATTAAGATCGGATCCAATAAAAGTAGGCGGATCCATCTTAAGAAAATCTTGCGTCCGAAGACTAGCCGCCCTATCAGTACCGCTAGAACCCACGGCAGGAATGACTTGCCCTTGGACTTGCCCAGCAACTATACGAGTCAAAAGTTACACTGTATTTCTAAGATCTTGATAACAACATTAATAGGTGGCTCTAGGGATATAGTTCTCCTCCCCCTTATTTCTTCCGGACTGGGGGAAGTTTCTGATGCATGCTCAGCTGGAGCCTCACTTTGATTAGCTGGTATAGTGGGTGACTTACTAGTCCCCTCTCCGGCAGCCACATCTACTTGCTTACAGGTATTCTTGCTTCTGATAACCGGCATCATTACTATAATAAGAGAAACAAATGGACTCAGTGGTCAACTATGACTTCATATACAATATAATCTCTATCGCACGATCTAAGACATGAAGAAAAGAAACAATTCCTAAATGTCCATAGCCTCCTGTTTATAGATGTGGTGCACAACACACCGATAAACAAGACTCTACGTAGACACGACTTTGTAGACTCACTAGGACGAACCTCTCTAATACCACTTTTGTCACGCCCTAAAATCCCATCGGGCCGGACTGGCACCCGAAGCCGAGAAGGCCCGGGAGAACCCGTTCAATACCTATACTTTCACATTTACATTACTTATGAAAATTAGAAATTTGGGCAGCACTTCGTTGCATATAGAAGGATCTAATTACCTGTATCAGCACAACACGCACAAATATATATATATATAATACTTGGCCGTCGGGGCCACCACATGTACAGATATAACATCACTATATAAACTTCCATGACTTTACCCTTCCTTATGTCTACAAAGCCTCTAGGATATACATGACATAACTAGGGTCGGGACAAACCCCCGCCCAAACATGACTCCTGTACAATAACAAAACATAAGGAACCGACTCGGAAAGCTCCGAAGAAAACTGGAGCTCACCAACAATAGCTGTATGGCCTGGCTCCTACTTGTGCGGTGTATGAGCTGAGGTACCTGTGCCTGCAGCATGAGATGCAGGTCCCCGTGGGGGACGTCAGTACGAAATATGTACTGAGTATGTAAAGCTGTAGATAATCACATATGATATAGGAGCTCAATAGAAATCAGAAACAAGTGAATAAATCGTAATAGGAGTGGACCACACTTACTAGAACTTGTGACAACCTGTACATTGCATTTATTCAATCACTTTACCTTCGTTCTTATCGTCTTTGTAATCATTACTGTACTGTACTGTGACCATTAGGCTGCCTCCAGTACATATCAACTGGGATCGACCCATGCTAGGCTTATGCCCCTGGGATACCACCCATAAACACATAAATAGGGATCGACCCATGCTAGGCTTATGCCCCTGGGATACCACCCGATAAGAGAGAACTTCCATCACTTAGTTCAATTAATCTTTGAGATTGTTATTTTGGTCGCCACCATATTTTTGATACTTTGAAACAATGATACATCAATAGGAGACATATAAATAGACCATCAATGCAATAACAATGAAGTAAGAACTCATTGGCACATCAATGAAGTGTTTTGGAGTCATCAATGCCATAACAATAAAGTAGGAACTTATTGGTATATCAACAATGTGTTTCAGAATCATCAATATCACAACAATGAAATAGGAGCCTTTTGGTATATCAATGAAACATTTTGACACTTTATAGGATGGAAACAACTTCGTTGGTAACGTAGAACAATACATATTTTTGGACAACCTCGAAATCTTACTTGATGGAACATTGGTGTTTTCATGCCAAAGAACATTGTTAGAGTATGCTTTACATACCTTGATATAACCACTTCAATACAAGTCCAACTTGACTTCCCGTACTCTTCGAACACTTATCTACAATAAGTCATTTGTGGCAAACTAGTATTAGCAACCAAACCTTACCATTTAGGTATTAACTTCACCAAATAATGTCTAGGAAGTAATCCTTTAACTCATCAATAAGAGTGCTACATACATCCTCTTATACTCTTATTACATTCACATATCATGCATTTTCATGCAATATCCCTCAACATCACTCTTAGCCTTTATTTCCCCTCTTAATCACCATCCAATACCAACATGATCACTAGGCATACATAACCACTAATATAATGATATATCACCACAATTCATCCTCCATAATCCAATACAACAACTTCCATAATTTATACAAAACAATTCATAACTATGTTTCTAGTTATCTTCCAACATCAAGACAATACTCATAATCCTTTATCAATACTTATTCATGGATAAGAATCAAGAATAAACAATATTCATACCTTAACAATGAAATCTTGTATTTAGAATCCTCCTTACATAACCATGGGGTGCTTCTCGAAGCTTTCGATATGGTGAACACAACTACGGAACCAATTCGAATTTTCTACGGTTGAATCACAAAATATTTGAAGTTGAAATTAGGCTAGGGTTTCACCTTCTCTTAATAATTGGATGATATATGATATATATGAGGCTAAGTGTATGATTATAAAGGCCAATTTTCGTCCAAGAGGTAATAGAAAATGACTATTTTGCCCTAAAAATTTAAATAAATCCGAATCTGTCCCCAGTGGACAGTTTTGACAGGCTGAAGTAAATCGATCATAACTCTTTGCTTCAGTATCGGATTTGGGTAAAACCAATTGCATTGGAAAGATAATTCAAAGGGATTTCATCTTCATATAAAGTATACCACCCAGTTCTTCCTGTACAAGGAGTTATGGTCGTTTAAAATTGACCCAAAAATCTGTCCCAAAATTCTGTTTTTTTTGATAGGCTGTAGTAAAACGGGTATAGCTCCTTACTCAGACATTGGATTTAGATGAAACCAATTTCATCGGAAAGAATACTCTCGGAGATTTTCGTCGATATATAGCATCTCACACAGTTCTTTTTGTACAAGGAGTTATGATCGTCTAAAGTTGATCCAAAAAAAATTGCCTAGCTGCAGTAATTTTCCTGCAGATTTACTGTTCACAGACTTCCCGGCCACCGTTTTGAAATTTCGAATGTGCTCGCTTATATGAAATACTCCTCTGTTTTGGGAAAACTTTATATCGTTGGAAAGCTTATTCCAATACCTACACATACAACTATTGACGGGATACTTCCGAACACCATAAACTTAATTTAACCCATACGCAAGCCTTTAGGACTCCATATAATCGCGATAAGTGTACGAAAAAATTTACGGGGTGTTACACAATCACCCAAACTGATAAAGTAATACACAAGTACAGTAATAAGCACCTAAGTGAGACTCCTAGAACAAAATCAAGCCAATCATGAAAAATAATTACAATGAAACATGAAAGATATGCATAAAATCCAATCCTAAAATCTGGTGTGATAGCATAAGAGCATCTAATACAATATCCAAACTGAAAATAAATATTCTATCTCCAAAGTAGGAGTAAAGATAACTCATATATAGGAAAGGTTTGTAGTAAACTCTAATAACCTAGAGTGGCTAGTACCTCAAAATGTCACAAACTCCACCACACAAATCAACCTCTGTGAGTCGTACTTAAACTAGGATCTGCACTGAAAGGTCATAGTAGGAGTGAATACAATCCACTTATAATGAGTAGATATCATAGGCTGACTACACAAAGTAGGGAATAAAATAAGTAAAATATACTACAAACATGTAACCCGCAAATAGAAAAGTCTCAAATGGTACCTCATATTGTCTCTACTAATAATTTTAGTATATATATATATATATATAAGTATACAAAAAGGATACCGACATAGATGCAAAGGAGGAAATTCACGGAAACCACACGTAATTTCAAGAAAACTAAGGTAGAAGCAAGATATGTATGGAATACAATGCAATGTAATATGGATGGAATGAATGGTGAAAGCCATCGCATTACTTTTCGTATACACCCACTGAGCTCACAACTACCAGGCAAGATCCATGGGAGTTCATAATCCATATACTGTTTCTCATACCCCAGGCACAATCTCAACTCTCCTCTCTAGCTCATGTTCACGGAGAGATTTTTCATAAAGGTATCTCCTTTTCTTTCAAAAATATTATTTAGTAGTACTAGTATCTCATAAATATATTTGTATAAAATGAGATTTAATGCTCAAAATAAACTCAATGATAATATCCAATCCATCCAACAAGGAATATATATACAAGTAAGCCTAGAAATCAACTCAACAAGTCCATAATTCATGATTATCAACTCCAATTAGGCACCATCAGAATATATGTGCATGCAAGACATTATTAATATTGTATCAACACCTAACTCGGGTAATTTATCAAGATAAAAGCAACCAATGCTCAAATAAGTCTTGAATTGTCAAAATAATCCCACGTAAATGGGCATCATATCCATACTAGAGGCATTTAGATGCACAGATTAGGCCAATTATGTCAAATAAAGCCCCTACACGGGTAACACACAATATCATATATCATAAGTCAACAACAACAACTACATATATTCCCCCACACAAACACAAGACAATATAAATAATCTTAAACTATAAACTCCATAGTTATTTTCCCCAACCCATGGTATGATTTACTTATACATTAACTACCCAACTTAATCTAAAAGAACGTAAGCCATAACCTATCTTAAAATATGAAATCCCAATCTAAAATGCCCCAACTACAGCCTTCCCCTTGTGTATGGACTCGGAATCAACTACAATATTCAAATATAGCATCTACATATTAAAAGATAGCTAACAATACCTATATTGGCCATATTCGGGTTGGGGTCAAAATGGGTTTGAAAAACAAGTTCAAAAATGAAAGGGGTAAACCCAAAATTTTATTTCAAAAACATATTTCCCAAGGTTATAGGAGATACAAAAGGAAACCCACACAAAAATGGGTTAAGAATTGAGGTTCAAAATAAGGAAAAACTCTTTTCAAATTTTACCAATAAAAACCCTAATTTTCACTATGAAATCATGACTTAAAGGTGTTTTTGAAGATAAAATCAAGGGAAAATATTGGGTTTCTGAGTTTAGAAGTTACCCACCTAAAAATCAACATTGAAACCCTTAAAACTAGCATTTTTTGAAACTTGAAGGTCCAAAAATAAATGAAAATCAAGAAAGGAAGGTTATATAAAGCAGTTGTCACTTAAGCAACTAAATGGCCTCTTTAGGGACTACCGCTAAAGTGGTACCGGGCTCCTAAAGAGACTACCACTTAAGTTATGCCTGACCTCTAAAGTAGCTACCACTTAAGCGGTCTTGGGGTACTTAAGTGGATATTGTCCACTTAAGCGGCTGCACCAGATATCAACTGATGCTAATTTTGGTGCAAGCCTACCAAGCTTCAATCAAACTCTTGAAATTTGATCGAAATCTCACCAAGACAAACTATATTCTACTAGGCTAATTTTGACATTCTAAAATCGATGGCAAAATTGAATTTTGAAGAAAAGGTTGTTTCCACAATTCTCTAAATGAAGGGTCGAAATGAGATATAAAGATTCTAAAATCGATCCAACCCTACTACCAATCCAAGTTTGAGATTTCAAATCTGCTGGCACAGTTTGTTTTTCCATTTGATAGTCTAAACAACAAGTGCTGATCAAAGTCAACTATATGGCTTCTTAAGCTTCCATAAACCACAAACTCATACAATTCGTTTCCAATTGCCTTGGAAACCATGTCAATCATCCCGAACCACAATAACGACATGTAGAAACTATGAAAAGGAATAAAATAATCAAATTATATCGAAATAGAAAATTCACAAACCAAGGTCATTACAAGTCGTATCCTAAGAGGGTGTCGTGTAAGGTAATCCACTTGTGTCAGGGGTTGATTCCACGACTCTAATGATTTTACTATTTCTTCAAGGCTCTGCTCTACCTAAACAATAGGGTGATTATACATTTCCATCTTATTATTAAAAGTGACACATATTAAAAATTTTATGAATGTTATGTGATTCATACTAAGCATTCATGAAATTTATGTGATTTATGTCAATAATCACTGATTTAGTTTTACGACATTTAAATACAACTGAAAAATTTGTGATACATTTTCAACATATTATTTGCAAGTGATACATATTAAATTTTTTATAAATTTTAAATGATTCATATTAACCGTTCATGAAAGTTGCATGATTCGTATTAGTAATGCATGATTTATTGCTAAGTCTAGTTAACTCAACTGGAATGTGGGTGATACATTTACAATATATTATTTTCTAGTGATACATATTAACACATTTGTGATTGATATAAGATTCATATTAAGCGTTCAATAAAGACATGTGATTCATATTAGTAATGTGTAATTCATTGTTAAGGAATTTCAACATAAATGGTATTTTAGTTAAACTCCTTAACTTAGTTGATAAAAAACTAATCATCTATATATGTATTTTACAAAGGTTCCATTAATAATTCTTTGTATTTTATGAATCAAATGTATGTATCAAACACATACTAAATGATGACAAATACATTCATAACATGACAGATAAAATAATATGATTGACAAACATGGGAACGCTTTATTTCATAAGCTAAAATGTCATGACATTAACAACAAAAATAGTGAAAACTTAATACATAAAACTGGTTGCATTGAAATATCCAGAAATCTCCAAACATAAGAAACAAAATATCCAGAAATCTACAAACATAAGAAACCATAATCCTTTTGTCAAACAGCAAATACTAGACAACTACAGCTCGACATCAATCATCTTTGTATCCTTAGATGGAATGAAGGTGCGTTTAGGCCTAGGTGGATCCTGATTGTCACTAACATATCTATTAGATGCTTTGTTCACACCATAGTCCCATAACAATGATGCACATCTGGTATGATGTATTTGTGGATCAAACTCTGAAAAGGTTATTTTATGCTCATCACTTAAAAATTCAGCATATGCTACTACAAACAAATCACAATCCCTAAAAATAGAACAGTAAGTACTTTATGATTATTGTGAGCTCTTATGTAAAAAATTACTATCTAAAAGAATAAATGATATGTACAACGTGTCTCTTATTTGTTGCACAATACCATCAATAGTTTGAACATCAAATGTATACGAATTTTTTTTTGTATTTGGCATGGTGAAAGGTCTGAATAATTGAAATCATCTTCGTTGTCGATGTATTTCAACCAGGTAATGATAGCAAACTCGTACAATGAAAATAAAAGAATTGTATTATTGATCAATACCCTTAGTTGATCCTGATATGGGTATTGTACCTCTAAGGTCATCAAACACCTTGCTATCAATCCTTGAAAGTTATAATTAGGGAGGTCCAGAAATGACCCAAAAGAAGTGCTTCTGAAAATTCTGATTCCTTTATCATTCAAAACATCTTTAAGCCTATCTATTACATTGATGTTGTGTGCATTACCAATCCTTAAGTTGTGGGCATGTCATTTTTTCACAACCAAATTAACATTCTGCCAACAACAAAATTTGACAATAACACAAATCAAAAGATGATTCATAGGTCAAATGTATCACATATTTATAAATTACAACAACAATAAAATGAGAATAGAAAGTATTATCATATATGTATCACCAAAAATCTGATCCACAGAGAATCACTCTTACACTGTATGATAATTTATATCACCAATTAAATATCAAAATATGTATCAAACATTTAGTGTGAAAAAAATGTATCACCTATTAATTGAAATAATAACTGTAACAACCATATGAATCACCAAAACACCATATGTATCACCAATTAAATATCAGAATATGTATCAAACATTCAGTGTGAAAAATGTATCACCCATTAATAGCATATGAATCACCCATTAATTGAAATAATAACTGTAACAACCATATGAATCACCAGAACACCATATGTATCACTCATTAATATAATATGTATCACCTATTAAAAATATAAAAATGGTATAAATCGTATGAATCACCATAATATCCATATAATGATAACACATATATCATCTATATGAATCACCATTAAATTATAATCATATATGAATAACTAAATACTTTTATATATGTATCAATCGATTCTTTTATGTTTACCATCTATATGTATCACTTGCGATAACAAAACCTGATTCAACAGGAATTTTAGGATATGTTCTATTTCCTTCTCAACTTCCATTTGCATGTAGGGCTTGTCTTAAAATATTTAATTTTTCACGTTCATTGCGCTGCTTTGACCTATTTTTACTAAAACCTAATTCGGTGTAATCAAAGTTGCCCAGAGTAAAACTCAAAACTTGATTACTAGTAGAAACACCTTTTTGTGTTTCAATTTAGGAAATCCCAAGCTGAATGAGGGTGAATCTTCATTAGCCATTGAAGATAAAAAAATTAACACAAAAGAAGTTAAAGCATATATGAATAGTGACTTGTCTTGTTAAAAACTAACTTAAAACCCACATAAACAAACAACTAACCTCTTTGAAGTAATTGACAAATTTTAAAATTTAATGATGAAAGATTATGGTTCAAATCAGTTGAAGTAGTGGAGAAGGAAGTTAACTCAAAATCTGCTGATATGGGAGAGATTTTAGGGGAGGAATTTGTGGGGAAAAAATTGTATGCATTAAAAGATGAGAGAAAATCACGTTAATGGAGGAGAGAAAAAAGGGTATGAGATTTACAACATATGTATTAACACTAAAGTGGAAAAAAAGGATTTTATATAATTTTTAAAAGGGTAAGGGATATTTGGTAATATGGTGTCTTAAGTTTGAGACTTGTGTAATTTATTAGTTGACACAAATATAGTGATACAACGGTTGCACAACTAACAGTACAAACGATATATTTTTTGTGCATGCAATTAGCCTTTATATAAATAAAGTCGATTGCAACGATTATGAATTGTAATTTTATAAAATGTGTCTAGTGCTCCTTATTTTATACTTTCATTAGACTAATTTTGAATGTCTTCCTTGTATCTTTAAAATGTAGATTATGGGTCATTTGCAATAATTCCTCTCCTTCATCTTTGTCACCTTTTTATAAAAATAATAAAAATAAAATAAAGTGTGGAAAAAAGGAAAAATAGGAAGATATTATGTATGTTTTGTATGAAGGAAAAACTTTTTCATGAATTTTTTTTCTAGAAAATGTTTGCATGGAAAACAAGTTGGTTTCTTACTTATTTTCTCATTTTCGGTTGGTCAGTGGAAAATATATTTTTGAAAATATCTTCTAGTGTTTATTTGGTGAGTGAAATATATTTTTCAGAATATATCTTTTAGCATTTGGCTAGAGAGTGAAAATAACTTTTTAGAAATATAGTTTCTAACCCAAAAATCAAATCCGACGATCGATCCAACACCAAAATCTGACACCTAAATCAAGATCCAATTTTGACAGCTGATTCGAGACTCGACCCAAACTCCAAATTCGATGATCGAAACAGACAGTCGAACTGGGACCTAACCCCGACACCCAAGAATCAACCTTGGTAATCCACCCAAGACTCGGCCCTGACACTCAACTCAAAATCGACCCCGACACCTAATCTAGGACTTAAGCCCAACACTCGACTTGAGATCCACCCTCGACCCCTAAATTGAGACCCGACCATGACTCCCGATCTTAGCACCCGACCTGAGACCTGACCCCGACTCCTAAAGTGACACCTAATTCTGACTTTAGACTCGAAACCTAACCTTGGCACCCGACCTTAAATCTCGACCCGAGACTCGACCCAACTTCTGACCCGATACCAGGTCCTGACTCCCGACTCGAAACCTGACCCTAATATGAGACCCAACCTCAACTCTCAACTCGAGACCAAACCCCAACTCCCAACCTTGACTTCTAACTCAGGAACATACCCTGGCTCTGACCCGATACCCAACCTTAACTATCGACTCAAGATCGAACACTAATTCTCGAGATCAACTCTCAAATCGAGGTCCAATACTGACTTTCAACCTTGGACCAGACCTTATCACTCGACCTGGCCTCAACTCTTAAATTAAGACTTAACCCCGACTCTTGACTCGAGACCTGACATAGACTCTCAACCCGAGATTTGATCCTGACTCTTGACCTGAGACCCGACCCTGACTCCCGAATCAAGCTTGAACCTGATACTCAATTTGATACCCGACCATGGTATCCGACCCTAACTCTCAACCTGAGACTTGATCTAAACTCCTGACCCCGAGACTCGACTTTAACTCCCAATTCGACACTGACCCCAACTTTTGGCCCCTGCACCCAACTCCGAGATACGATCCCGACATCTAGCCCTGACTCCTAATCTGAGATCCAACCCTGACTTTCAATCCGAGTACCAAACTTGACTCTTGACTAGGAATATGACCTTGGCACCTAATCCGAGAACCAACTCCGACCCCTATTCTGAAAGCCAACCTCGACATTCGACCTATGACCTCACCATGTCTCTCGTCTTAAGACCTGACCCCAACTTTTGTCCCGAGACCCAACCCTAACTCCTAATCCCAATTCCTGAGTCAAGAATCGTGGAGTCAGATCCCGTGTTAGTGTGGAAAATTGGTACTCGAGACTTGGGTTATGGTGGAATATTGAAGTGTGAGGTTGAGAGAAAGTTGTGAAAAATGTTTTTCTTACTTTTTGAAAGGAAGTCATTTTCCTTAAATTGAGAAAAATAAATTGATTTGGAAAACAATTTTCAAAATATTTAAGCCAACCAAATATGAGAAAATTAGAAAATATTTTCTGAAAAATGTTCTCCTTCATAACAAACACACTCATTGAAGAAAACAGTAGTGAGACCCATAGTGACATTTGACAAATAACTACAATGCAGACTCACTAGATGTTTTTTTTTTCATTGGTTAATAGGATAGTTATATTGCATCAGTGGTAACAAAAATCTACAGAAAGTTAAGTTGTAGTATAGCCACTATAGTATCTACGACATTATTTACAAACAAGCTTCCACTACCTTCCCAGGAAGTGACCTATCATTAATAATAGTATCATACATAGTAAAAGTAGACTGACGTGGATGCACCTATCTGATAGTGAACCCCCCTTATTTATCAGCATTCAAAATTCTATATAAAAATAATGGAAGGTTTCAAAACAGTGTTAGTAGCAATAGTGAAGATCTTAGCAAGCCTATCAGCTAGTTCTATGCGGACATGAAGAACTAGTGGATTACAAATAGAAAGAGTATTTCTTATAGGAAGACTTTGACAATCCACAATGCAAACTCACTAAACTCTAATTTTCAATTTGTTAAAGTGCCAGTCACCTTGTTTCCCTCTTTATAATAGTGTTGAATAATTCAAGAATTCAGGTAATTAATTTTGCTTCTTCTTAATACATATGATTATTCTGTTCAATCTACTTAACAATGTTTCTATAAAGTTAGTGTCCTAAAGTCGAGTTTTAATAAAGGCAAAATACATAGATAGACCCTTGAACTTTTTGAGTTTTTCCGTATTGACACCTCAATTAGGCCAGGTAATTTTTGAACCCCTAAATACTTCATAAAATATGTCATTAAACACAATTGCTGACATGGCATGACATGTACAATACACTCTCCACTGGGAGAGTGAGAAGCCATAATTAACCCAAAATAAAAAAAAAGACAACCAATCAAAAATAGAACACATAGAAGGAATTACAAAAAAAAGAAAAGGAAGAGATTAAAGTTTTATCCATGTCATGGACTCCACCGTCTTTCTCTTCCATAAACATAGCATTTATACCTTCAAATTGCATCTGAAGTCAATGGTGTTTTTTATATTACAATAAAATCCAATCAAATTTCAAATTCAAAATTATCTCAAAGTTGAATCCATCAAGTTTTCAACAATGGACTCTTCAATATAAATTTAAATTCCAATTTCATAAATAACAATGAACTCCACCGAAAAAACATCCAACACCATCCACTATACTATGAAAATAATTCACCTTCTTCTATTTTCAGATTTTTCTCTAATGGTTATTAGGTGTTGTTTTGGTGGGAAAATGGAGGAGTGAAGGTGAGGTCCTCTTTTTTTTTCTCACTAAAAATTGTATTTGAGAAGTGAGAAAAATTAAAAGAGGCAAAAAAAAAATAGAATGAATGTAAGAAAAAAGATGGATGATAATGGATGAAAAAGGGGAAAGAAAAAATTGAGTATATGTTATTAGCTAGTGGTGCTTCAATGGTGGAAACTAATAAAATTTAGATGAAGAAGAAAACACAAAAAATAATTTACTTTTCTATTATTTTTTAATTTTTTTTATCTTTTCTTCTTTGATGACATGAAATTTTATGATTGGTTATAGTTTTCATGTCACAGCAAGTGCATTTCACGCGCTGAACACTTAAAAAATGTAGGCTTTAAAAAAGTATGTAATGACCCGGGAGTACACCTTGGACTCCACACGGTGCTTACGGTCCCATGAGACCACAAGCTAACCCATGAGCTAGTACCTGCTGTGAGCACTAATCAAAACTGATAAACAATATATGCGGAATGCCAACTAAAATGACATAAGGTTTTAATAACTGAAAAACAATAATGAAATATGATTTAAAATATCTGGAGACATACTGGTAAAACAACTGAAAACCGAGTAAACTGTTTGTACTACTCTGAAAGCCTCTAAACTGTCTGACTTTGGAGTTGATGGGACAAACCCTCAACTAACTCTGATTAAATAAATAACTGAACTACTGACATAACTGAACATAAGATACTCGTCCTCGAAGGAAAAGGACTCACCACGACTGCTGCTGATGTAATAAAAAGTCTAAGTACGATTGGGGATCCGAACGTCTGAACCTATGATATAAACCATCATAGCGCAAGAAAAGAGTATGTGATCAGTACTTTTGAATGTACTGGTATACTAAATGAGGTTAGGCTGATATGCACGAGTTCATGTTCATGAGTAATAACTAACTAAATATATAGCATGAGGTACTAAATAACAATGTGTGAACACTGTAAAGACTGAGAATGCATGACCATGCATAAAACAAGTACTGAAGTAGCCTATAGATTGAGATACTGAAATCTAATAGTTACTTTACTAGTAACTACATGCTATAGTCAAGCAAGACTGAACTGAGTTCTGAACTGAATGCTGAAACTGAAACTGTGAGAGTTTTCATCTAACCGACATGCCCTAATATAGATTGATTGGGGTCCAACCTATTACCCCAGTTGAAAGGGTATTAGTACCATCCTGCGGGTTACTAACAATGGCTGGGTTAACCCTAATCTGGCAGGAAGAATCATGAGATATATATGTGTATGTGAACCCTAGACTGGCAGGAAGACATATTAACCTACACTGGCTACATAGTTTTGTAACTCAGGGATTGATACTAAGGGTCACACCCTAAAGTGACTGGAATGCCTCCATCCCTGAGTTCGCTCGGTGCTGAATCCTACTCCTAAATGAACCGACACTGATCACTAGGTTGTACTAATCATGATAGAACTCACACTGATTTAGTTAGTTGACCGAATACTACTGCTCATGATATGACTAAGACCATTCTATATCCATCGAAGACGAAGTAAAGAGCTAATTTCTGGTATCCAATACCCCCAGGACCCACTAGCATTGAAAATGAGACCATATTACAACTTTAAAAGCATAACAAATATATCACCATGCACATGTCTTTCACATAGACATTTTGTCAAACACTTGAGAGACATAATCTTGTACATGAGGATGAACAACATATGGATATCATGACAACAACATTCAATATATAATTCAAGGGTTTTGATAGGATTACACCAATCAACATACATACTTGTTCATTTACATAAAACTCATACTTTTCGTAGTTTGAAACTCACACAATCAACACATACACGAACACAATTTAATTTAAGAATGTAAATCATAATTTAAGTTCTGTTAAAGGATTCTTGAACTCCAAGGATGAACATCTAACATACCTTAGTAGTTGAATTCGTGAGAGTTGTTGGTGATTTCTCGAATCTTGATCTTAGGATTAGAGAAAATAGGGCTTAGTTATTAAGGGGATTTTGAGTGAAATATCAATTTGGGGGAAAAAATATTGCTTTGGGACTTAAATCCCGTGTTATGGACCACTTGGGTGAAGGGAAAAAACCCTCTTGCCCTTAAAAACGCAGAACAAAACTGTAGAAAATACTCGGTCTGGACTGGGCAGGGCACCGCAGGCTCTAGAGCACTGCTTTGAGCAGGGCGTCGCGGGCTTCCCCAACACCAGACTGGGTGGGGCGCCGTGGACTGATCGCCTTGGGTTTCTGTTTTGGAAGTCCAAACATGTCTTTACGCTTGTCCAAAAATTTTGAAACTAACCTAAGGTGTACAATTGACTTCCCAGATCATGATTCAACTTAAAAACACCCTTTCTGATATAAAAAAGGTCAAGAATAAATTCATCGAGGATTGAGGGCTTTAGAAATGGCTAAGTCCTAACACTTAGTAAAATATTCTAAGTTTTGGACCCCTTTTTACATGCATGAGTGAGCTGAAATGAGTCTAGGATCTTACGGGGTCTTACAAAGTATCATGTCGAACGTTTGTACTTAATTGAAACCATTTGTGAATGAATAAAAGGTTCAACAAGTACTGTTGACACCTAATTTTTGCCTTTCATGACTAAATTTAATCCTGAGTTTCTTCGATCTTTAATAAAATTAAAATATTTATTTCATCCAGATAAATATACTCTAAAATATTTATTTTGGGTTAATTTAATCATTTAAGTGATGATTATATGTTTTCGTATTTACATATACGAGATTGTATAAATTTTATTACTAAAATGAATATTTTTATCAAAACTGGACCATTATTGAGATTAATCTTGAAAATTAATTCAAATGGGTAAAATCTTGATTCAAATATCATTTATTCTCAAAAATAATTTATTTGGAGAATATTTATTTGGTTTTATCTAGTCAAGAAGTTCAGGATTAAACTGGTTTATAATTCGATTGGGATCTTATTTAAATATTGTCAATTTATTGAATTTGGTCATAATTGAAATCAATTTGGCCATAATTGCCATGCAACTAGCCAATTCATTTTCAAAATGATTTTAATTTAAATAAAACTGACTAAAATTATGATCTAGGGCCATTTATTAAATCCTAATTTCAATTGCCAACCCGAAACCAATCAACATCCACCAAAAATTCAAATTTGAATTTCAAATTTATACTAGATTGTACAATTTCACCTTAACCTTGTCCTTTTTTCATTTTGAATTTCAAATGTGTACTAGATTGTATAATTTCACCTTACCTTATCCTTTAACAAACCTTATCCTCAATTTCAGATTCCCAAAACATCCCTAGATTCTTTCTTCCATATTGGTGGATTCAAAGAATTGAATCTCCATCGTTTCCTACAAATACTACCACTATTTTGGTTGAGAGACAAGTCTCAAGGAGTTGAAAAAAACTTTTTGAGCAAAGAGTTAAATTTTTTTTAAGAAAAGCAGTAGGCTAATTGGGGTTCTCGAAAAATTACTTTTCGGTGGTGGTCAAGACTCCGATAAAGTCTCAAAGTCCCATTTTGCTGCTCCGGAAAAGGTAAACACATCTTTCTTTTTAAGTTTTGTAATCATTTTCTTATTTATTTCCTTCTTCGTAGTTTCATAGTTGTAATTTTTTTTGCTGGGATTGTTTGTTGTAGACGGTCTTAAAGGTCATAGGATGTTGTGATATCAGTATTATGACTATTTTTTATGTTTATGGTGTAAAATAAGCTAACAATAGCCGAACGTGGTTCTTTGGCTTAATTCTTTGATTATTATGACTAGATGTATAAAGTTTCGACATTTACTTGATTAAAACATACTCACGCTTTATTTAAATTCATTATCGATGGATATATTTATTTTTAGCATGTAAAGTTGATTCCTTTATGTCAAAAATAATAATTACTATTATTTGTTTTGCCTTAATAAATTAGATGGATAATATTTTGACCTTTGCTTGATCAAAATACATACTCACACCGTGTTTAAATTCATTATCGGTGGATATATTCACTTTTAGCATGTAAAGTTATTTTCTTTTTATCGAAAAGAATAGTTATAAATTGGCTAAGTCAAAGTACAAGAACTTTTCATCTGCTTGCTATTATTTTGATGGATTTTAAAATCCCCCTATGAGAGATGAAGTACTAGCTTTATATTCGAGTTGTTTATTTCTCTTTTGTTCGTATATTTTTTTGTCAAAATGATTAAAAAATTCTGACTTCTATTGATTAGAGAAAATGGTTCAATGAGTTTTGCAATATCTTGCCTTCCTCTAATAAAATTCGGACTCGTGTTTATTATTTTCAAAGGGTCTATGAAAATATTTCTTAAACTGAAGTAGTGAGTTACCTGTATCTAGGGATTTGGTGTTATTTTTGAAAGGCATATCATAGCATGCTATGTTTAGCGATTTGCAAAATCAGTACTTAAGATTGAAGTTGAACACTTTGGCATACACATGATAGTTGGCTCATTCACATGTAAAATTTATAATTTAAGTGTTACTTTTAAGATCTAACTCCTTTACCGATCCTTAATTCATATGATTAAAGATTTATTTTTCTCCATGATTATATGCCACGATGAAATGCTAAGTTCTTTTGATATATATTTTTGGTCATGATTTACTCGTCTTTAAGGTCAAAACTGTCTTTGATTTTCTTTTGTTTATATTGAAAAGTTGTTAAGGTTATTGATTTTGTTCAAAGGGTGTAACACTAAAATAGGAGTTGGAATAATTGGACACTTTTTTCTTAGAATTAATCTTCTACCATTTTTTTTATCTACTCTTTGAATATAATTTCTCAAACATGTTTAATATGTGCAATTTTCTTTACTTTTTAGATTTTTTATTTATTCATTTAGACGTTCCATTGTTGTTCACCTGCTATAGTGAATTTTTCTTCAAGTTATCAATCTGTTGATTGACTCCACTTTGTATTGAAAAAGTATTGTTGCATCAGTATGTCTTGTATTTCATATTTGAGGTGCTACGAAAGATTTCCTCATCTCTTGCCCATTCCTCTTTTCTTCCTTTAATGAAAATATACCTTAGAAATTATCATATAATAGTATTTGGTGCAAATATGTGTCAATCGATAGGGAATATTTATCTAAATTTTAAGCAACTATGCTTGTAGATTCATGTCTTCTTTTTGAGGGATAGTTGATTATGTTGTGCCAGATTCAATTCTTTATAAGATCTTTTAAGAAATGGGTTAATTTTCCTTTTTGCTGGATAATTTGGTTTTCTTTTATATCATTGTTTAATTTTTCTTTATTCTTGAGAATGCTATCTTTTCCTTCTTATCATTTATCTATTAAGTATAGAATTTTCGAACACAATAATTTATTTTATTTTTTTCTTTGCATGAATCTGCTTTGCAGTTCAAATGAACTCTTTTCCTCTTGTATTTTGTAATGGGCTAATGAGTCCCACCTTTTTGAGTCAAGTCCAAAGTTTAAGTCCAAGATCGATTATATGGCGCGCGAGTGCAAGAAAATTAAAGAAGGAGAAATGGGTCAATACCCCATTGTTGAAGTCGCTAAGAGGCTTAAAAGTCTTGATTTTATTATTATTTTATTTATTTTTATTTATTTATTCATTCATTTGGGCCTCAAAGTCAAAGTTGTAACTTAATATAAGTGAAGTAAATTTTTGGGCTTTCAAGGTTCGAAAACTAGTTTAGGACCAAAAGCCCAAAATGATTAGACTAGCACAGGTGCAAGTGGGCCAAAAACCCAAATGATAAGATTAGGACAGGTTATAGGCCAAAAACCAAATTAGATTAGGAAAGGGTTACTGAATTTGAGCTTAAGAGCCTAAGTCTTTGATTTTTACCCTTTCCCCTTAACATGTTGTTTGATATTAATTTTTTGAACTAGTTAAAATCCCTACTAAGTCATCGAAAAAACTGGTTTTGTGTAAACCTCAAAAATAATTTTTTGCTTTAATTAATTTTTTCTAAATCTAAAAGCCAATTTCTTTTCTAAGTTAGTTAAAAGTCGCTTTTAAGTAGTCTGGATAACCACAAGTTAGTGGACATTTTAGGTGTCTTAAAAACCTTCCTAAAGTGTTAATAGGAAACTCTTACTCGGACTTTTATTAAAAAATCTAAGTCTTTTTCTGTTTTGAGACTTAGAATTTTCTTTACAAAGATTTCTTAATTTCTTTTCAAATAAATTAAGTGGCAGCTCTGTGTTTTCAAATTAAATTTGAAAAATTCTTCAAAGTATTTGAATTCATATAATGTTGCAAAAGTCATTTCTCCACAAAATAGAAATAGTAACTCCGCTGGGAAACTTTAACTAGGTTCTAACCAAATATTTGAATGAACTTATTTGACTAACTATTCAGGTTTTTAATATTAAAAATGTTTATGTGCTTATGTGTCAAAAATTTTTTGCGAAATTAAATTGTTGCATTGCATGACATATTTCTCCATTTAAAATATATAAATTGGTTGGGGTTTTGCTGATGTCGCAACTCCTATTGTTCAATTCTAAATCAAGTGTTGGAAATACGATAATTTATTGGCACGTTAGGCGTCCGATGACTGTTTGTATTTTCAAACCCAAGTTGTCCACTTGGGAACCTAGTCCAAACTCACTCTAGACAACTAGAATAGAGCAAAACCAAAACCCTCTTTTTAGGCATGAGCCTAGGATGACCCAACATCCGAGGGGGTATTGGACCTATTAGAAAACCTACCCTGCATCTATTGGCCACGAGTTAATAACAGACGAATCATATATATGTGTTAAAGAAATATATGTTATTTAATCCAGTACATTATCCTTTGGGGGTAGGGGAAAACTTACTTTGTTTGCTTTTATGTAAGGATGCTTCAACCATACACCAATTGAGAGAAGAATTAAAGTGAGCCAGGCAAGAGGTTGATGATGCTAGATGGTGTTTGATTTATTTTGATGATTGCATGGTTTCCCAAATTGACAACATAGGGGAAATGACCTACAAGAGTAAAGTACAATTGTGTGGGAGTCACATAATTATCAACAAATATCTCATATGGCAAGATGTGGATAAAGCTAAGAGGGCTAATGCCTATGAAGGATCATCTAGGAGCTCCACCTTTACTTTCTAACATACCATACATTTAGCCACAAAGTTAGCCACATCCCGCTTTATGTTATTCCACCAATATAGTTCCTTGAGGTCATGATACATCTTTGTTGAACCAGGATGCATCATGTACCGTGATCCGTTGGCCTCTGCAAAAATCCTGCCTCATAAATCATCAATATCGGGAACACACAACCTTTCTTGGTACCTTAAGATACCATCTCCGCCAATTATGAAAGCCATAACCTTCTGCCTGCCCATATCACTCTTGATTTGCATCAAGATAGGATCCAACACCTGTTTCTGCTTTACCTCAATACCAAGGGATGACTGCGCCATTTTCTGCACAAACACACCATCATTCTCAGAGTCTAAGAGATGAACTCTAAGGTAGCCAAACAATGAATATCTTTAACCAATTCCCGTTCCCCCTCATCCATAAGTGACAAACTACCCATAGACAACCTGCTAAGAACATCAGTAACCATATTAGCTTTACTTGGGTAGTAGTGAAGACTCATATCATAGTCCTTCAACAACTCAAGCCACCTCCTTTGCCTTAGATTAAACTTCCATGTAAACACATATTGCAGGCTTTTATGGTCAAAAAAGATATCAACATGAACCCCATATAAATAGTGACACCAGATCATCAACACAAATACCACAACTAATAACTTCAGGTCATAAGTCGGATAGTTCTTCTTATGCACCTTTAACTGTCTAGATGCATCATATTGCCATGTTGCATCAACACACAACCCAATCTAACTTGGGACACATCACAATATACAACAAAGCCCTCAGTACCCTCAGGCAGAGTCAAAACCAGTGCCGAAGTCAACTTATTCTTCTGTTTTTTGAAACTACCCTCACAAGTATCAGACCATGAGAATTTCACCTTCTTCTGAGTCAATTTGGTCAATGGGGGTAGAAATAAAAGAGAAACTTTCCACAGAGCTTTTGCAATAATCGGCTAAACCCAAGAAGCTCCAAATATCGATTGGAGTCATGGGTCTAGGCAATTTCTTAACCACAACAACTTTCTGTGGATCCATCATGATCCCCTTACTAGACATAACATAACCCAGGAAAGTGATAGTGTTCAGCCAAAATTCATATTTTGAGAAATTAGAATACAACTGCTGATCTTTCAAAGTCTACAACACAATGCGGAGGTGACCGACATAACCTACCTCACTCTTAGAGTACACCACAATATCATCTATGAAAACAATCACGAACAAATCTTGAAACTGATGGAAGACCCTATTTATCAAGTCCATGAATGTCGTCGGGGTATTGGTTAACCCAAAAGACATGACCAAGAACTCAAAATTCCCATACTGGGTACGAAAGGCAGTCTTAGGGATATCCACTTCCCTAATCTTTAACTAATGATACCCGGATTGAAGATTGATATTAGAGAAGAATTTTTAGCACCCTGGAGCTGGTCAAACAAATCATCTATCCTTGGAAGAGGGTACTTATTCTTTACCATCATCTTATTCAGTTGCCGATAATCAATACACATTTGAAGGGAACCATCCTTCTTACACACGAACAAAATAGGTGCACCCTATGGGGACACACTAGGACGAATAAAACCCTTTTCTAAAAGGTCTTTAACTTCTCCTTAAGCTCATTCAACTCAGCTGGATCCATTCTATATGGGGGTAGAAATAGGACGAGTGTCTAGAATAAGATCAATCCCAAAATCAATGTCCCTATCAGGAGGAACACCAAGAAGATCATGAGGAAAGACTTTAGGAAACTCATTTACCGCTGAGACAAAATGTAAGAAAGGACCCTTCGAGTTAGAATCTTTAACCCAGACCAAATGATAGAGACACCCTTTTGAACTTAGTTTCCATGCTCTAACATATGATATAAACCTCCTCAGGCATTAATAAAATTCTCTCCCACTCAACAATCGACTCATTTGGAAATGTAAACATGATCTTATGGGTCCAAAAGTCTAAGGAAGCATACCAAGAGTGTAACCAATCCATCCCCAAAATGACATCAAAGTCAACCATGTCTAATTCAAACAAATCCACCAAGGTCTCTCTACCACCCAAAAATACCCTAATAGACACTTCTAGCCACCACAGATTCACCTAACGGGGTAGAAATAAAAAAAAGGTTCCTAAATACACTCGAGACCAAAATCAAAATACACAATCACAAATGGTGTCACATAAGAGAGAGTGGACCCCAGATCAAGTAAATAGTACACATCATGAGAGAAGAGTTTCAAAATACCAGTAAAGATATCAAGTGATGCCTTGGACTCCTGAGGGGTAGTGAGAGCATAAAGATGGTTTCAACTAGTGTCAAAGCCTAATGGGGCACTCTTTGGTGTAGGAGTTGTTAAAAGGGAAACATGAACTTTATTTACGGGATAGTTTCAAATCATATGCCCTGGATGACCATACTTGAAACACCTGTCCCTCTCTTCATCAGAGAAGCCACGATGCAATCTACCATGAAATCTGCAAGAAGGATGAGATGGAGCGGATTAGGCCCCACTGGCCTGAGATTAGGCACCTATGCCCTAGAAGAAGCATAACCTTGAAAATGCCGGTCACCAGACGTCTTTTGGTAAGGATCACTAGTCGTCGAGTATGACCTAAAGTTACCCCACTTCTTCTTGGACCACTTTCCACCATCCCTACCACTCTGTTGTTCACCTCCCCCTTATTCTGAATGTCGAAAATTTTTGCTCTGCCTTTCCCTAATCTCAATCTTTTTCTTTTTCTCCTTTTCCACTTGCTGTATATATACCACAAGTTTGGATATGTCCATGACCTTATTCAATAAGCTAGACTTACTCTCCAAAATCAAGTCTCGGGATAGCCTAAAAGCGAACTTTCTCATTTTAGCTCTCATGTTGGATACTAACTTGGGAGCATACTGGGACAACTGATGGAGTTTCAAGACATACTCCTTGACTGTCATCCTTCTCTATTTCAAATTGATGAATTTCTCCACCTTCAGAGGAAAGAAGCGTTCCAGAGAAGAACTTAAGAAATCATCCTATATAGCAAAATCAACATCTTTACCTCTCAACTTCTCCCATTCTTCGTACCACTGGTACGCTACATCCTTAAATTGGTAAGTAGAAAACTTCATACCCTCCACATCCGAAGCATGCATAACCCAAAAGATATTCTCAATCTTATTAATGAAGCTCTGAAGATCCTCCTCAACCTTGGTACCAGTAAATATTGAAGGATGCAATCTCATAAATTGGCAACCTCTGGTGGCCTCTAATGAACTCACAGCAATGCCCACATGACTCAACTATTGTGACTGAGATTTTACCAACTAGGTCAATAGATTAATGGAGCATCGACGGGTATCTCAAGTCCAACCAGGACAGGAGACCACCCCTAATACCCAAATTATTGACCACCTTACACCCTATGTCAAATGAATTTCAAACATATAACAAGATAAGAAAATATCAATTTAAGGACATTATGATAAGTATGTAATCCAGAACCAACAACCAGCAACCAAACATCTAACGAATACCACACATGTCCACAGTAGTCCAACCAAGCCTCTAATCAAAATAAAAAAATATCCAATTGGGACATGCCCCCGACCATATCCAAAACCAAGACCAAAAGAAATATTAAAGGAATAAAGAAATCATTAGCATGAAATAGGGTCTTCTGAAGTATGGAAGCTCACCACTTTAATCTGACTCAAAAGTTGTCCTTGAATCACCTAGTCACTGAGCGGAAGAACTGAAAGTATGGCAAATTCCTACATTGCGAGGGGATACAGTATGCAAAGATGGTTAGTGGGTGAATGCTAGCATGTAACTCAAGGATGAAGATAAAGTAATGCCATCAATCAAAAACCAAGTCAAACCAATGCATATAACCATATGTTATTACATATATGTATAAATATATATATCACGCCAGGATAGGGAACAAATTTTACCATGCACTTTAAAACCTTAACCTGAGTTGTGTAGCATCACTATCATAAATCTACCTACGGGCTATATGGGTCCAGTGTTACCCCCTGGACGAGCCTCAGTGCGTATTAGCCGCACGAATCGGAGATACAATAAGTGGATGGGGATTTCCTTGTACTATTCATCCTCTATGATACATATGTAAGTATGTGCACTTAGGGTATTACCTCGTTACCCACAAGCACGTGGTCATCAAGACCAATCCTTATGTCAGCAAATAGGAGTTTCCAGTGTTCGTCCTTGGGACTCACACCTTCACGACTAGTTAGCACTACCCTCATTATTGCCCAATTAAAACATCTAACACATAACCAAACCACCAATTCCAGGAGTCAATTATTAAGGCGTTATTAAGTGGTATCATCATATCGACTATAGATTCCAAGAAATGTCATTAAGCCACGACTTAGGGATTACCGTGTACCCCACAGACTCTATTATAGAAATCACTTGGGGATTCTCTTATACCCCGCATGGTTTTCAAGACTATTACCATCCAATTTACCAATATGCTATACATTAATACCGAGAGATAAATCAAACCAAGTGATGATGTCTATTCAAAAACCATTTATGCAAGTGGGTTGAAGTTGTTACCAATTCCCATACCAAACCAATTGAATTGGGGATTCCTTTGTACCCCTAATTCCATTATTTACCAATTTTAGGGATTCCATTGTACCCATGTCTATCCACTATCCCCATGTACCCCAAATCATATACCAACCATTAATTTAAACAAAACAATTTCACAAATATCATAGAAGAGGCATTTAAACCATTTATATTCAAAACCCTCAACCCATAGTTCAAAACCCAATATCAATACCCCATGAACAATACTTGAAATCACATGATTTTGAAAATTTACAATGATGGATGAGTAACATGCCTGAATTACAAAAGTTTACGAAGAGAAATTAACCCCCTGAGCCCTTAGATAACCACTTCTTGGAAACCCTAAGTTTCTTCATTGAGATAATCGTAAGAGAGCTTTGAGAGTGTTTAATCTGTTAAAGTGTGGAATGAATACCCCGAAGTGTTTTATAGATGAGGGGTCTAAAGGGTTTTAAGTGGGAAATGTCTAAAGTGCCCTCAACTTACAAGCTATGAAAAGGTCGACTTTGATTACGAGTCAACCCTTGACTCATATCCTCTTCTTGTGACTCATTACCACGAGTCAT
Organism: Capsicum pubescens; assembly: GCA_030864215.1. Classification (NCBI taxonomy): domain Eukaryota; kingdom Viridiplantae; phylum Streptophyta; class Magnoliopsida; order Solanales; family Solanaceae; genus Capsicum; species Capsicum pubescens. The sequence continues at coordinate 72,571,537 of CM061549.1, read as the reverse complement.
AACCAAGGCAGTACTACTAAGGCACCCTATACTATTATCCTTACAACTCAACCAACCAACCTAAAATGAGACCTTGCGACTTATAGGGTCCAGTCATAATCAACACAAAACCCAAATTTGAGAGTAACACTAGACACCCTATGATTATACATAACGACTTGAAACATATCCTCATGGCTTATAGTGAGCCACTCGTACTTAGAGAAAAATCAAGCCACAAACTTACTGATTTTCTTACGACTCATCCCCAATGACTCATCATGAGTCTTTACGACTCATACCCTCAAGTCGTACCCAAGTCAGTAACTTTAACACTATACAATGGATATGTTACGATAAGGTTCACCTGACCCATTAAGACACTATCCCACTCATAAGGTGAGTCATTACCAAGGTTATGAGCCTAAAGTTTAAAAATCAAGGGCGAAAAACCTAGGGTATTACACAGGGAGGCAAAGCTAGTTGAGCAGAGATAAGAAGTACATCGTCGAGCAGCACTCGGTGAAAATTAGAATAGAGTCAGAGGAGTCCATCCTCAAGTAATCCCAGTATATCAGTATGTGGAACCATACATGAATGATGAAGAAGATCTGGGATATGTTGAGTCAACAAATACTGGAGCCATTATTCCTACCGTTTAACCCCTCGGCATTAAGTTTGACATAATGATCACAATGATCCAACTCTTAAATCTGAAAGGTGTATTTGCGGGTTTGGATACAAAAGATGCAAATATACACCTTATGAATTTCATCGAGATCTGCAATTCGTATACAAATCTAAGGGTAAATTAGGAGGCACTTAGACTGAGTTTGTTCCCCTTCCCACTGGAGAAGTATCTTTATGGCTAAGTGAACTTCCAAGAGGATCTATCACTACATGGAATGAGTTGTGCAGAAACTTCTTGAACAAGTTTTTTCCTTCACCCAGGATTATGCAGCTTAAGGATTAGATTTATAATTCCAGGCAGCTACAGTCAAAATTTATGTATGAGGCATAGTTCAGGATCAAGAAGAAGCTGAGCATGGTGCCCAACTATCAAATGTCAGGGAAAAGCCTATTGGAGATATTCTACAGAGTCCAAACCATCAGTTTTAAAGCCATGTCAGATACCATCTCTAGAGAAGCCTTTATGAGACTTCGTTGGGAGGCAGCTTCAGATATGCTAGATCATATCTTACTCACTAATTGAGGGTGAAAAACTCAGAAGTCTAAGAGGGGATCTGACACGTATGATATTGGTGCCTCTTGTGATAAAAAAAGTAGCTGATGATATAGTAGTACAAGAGATTGCACTGCTAAGAACTAATCTTTGGTTACTGGCAAAGCAGTTTGCACTAGCAAGTTCCAAGAAAGTGAATGCAGTACGAGCATAGGGGTTAGCTTCCAAAGCTAATAAGTCAGAATTAGAAGAGGAAGAAAACTATTTGGATCGTCAGTTGGCGAGTTTCTAAGCCCAAGAGCAAGAGAACCAAGGTCAGAACTATATGAAAGATACAGAGACCATAGTAGGGAGAGAGATAATGATTGGAGAAAGAAAGACAACTATAGAGAGAATAGAGATTTATACGTTCCACCTGGCAGAAGAGATACAGAATAAAGAATAGAAGAGATACTGACTAAGCTGGTAAAGAGTGAAGAAAATTAGGAGATTATCCTTAAGGAGATTAAGGCCAATATTTTAGGGTTGACCTAGAAGGTTCAATCTCATCCCATTGACATCAAGAAGTTGGATCACTAGCTTAAATAGATATCAGTAATATTAAACCATAGGCAGCCAAGTACCCTTCCGAGCAACACTGTGCAAAATTTAAAAAAGATGGCCATATTCTTACCATTACCACAAGGAGTGGTATGACTACTATGGATCCACCATTACTTACTGTGAAAGCGCCAAGAAATGATGAGGCTTCTGTTAATGAGATACCTATTTTTGAGTTCAAAAAGGTAATAGGTAGTGATGATAAATATGGTAATGACAAAGGTACGAGTCAGGTTATTTAGCAGGTAATAAGAATAATTCCAAGACCATTTTTTCCTTAGATACTGAAGTAAAAGAAAGAGAAAAGTAAGTTAAAGTGATTCATTGAGATGTTTAAAGAGTTGAGCTTGAACATACCTGTTCTTGAGGCATTGGAAGAGATGCTTGGATATGCCAGGTTCATAAAGTAATTGGATACAAAAAATAAAGGGGTGAAGATTGATGATGTTGATGGTTTGCACCACTGTAGTGTAGTCACTACTAGGCCTATGGCCCAGAAAGGGGTGCTCCCGGAGCATTCACTATACTATGCATTATTGGGTCATCCCTATTCGTCTGAACCTTATGTGACTTAGGAGCTGGTATAAATTTGATGTTGCTGGTTATATTCAAGCAATTGAGCTTGAGCCCTCCGAAACCTACATTAATGCAACTGTTCATGGATGATCATACAACGAAAAAAATAGTGGGCATTTTGTTTGATGTGATTGTGAGAGTTTATAACTTTATATTTTTGGCTAACTTTATTATTTTGGACTGTGTGGTTTACAATGAGATTCCTATTATATTGGGGAGACCATTTATAGTCACAGGTAGAACGATGGTTGACATGGAAAAGAGAGAGCTGAAGTTCAGAGTCAACACTGAGAAGGCCACATTCAACATTTGAAAATCAATGAAGTAACAAACTAACATGATGATACAAGAATAAAAAGCATAAGGATTACAAGGTCTTGTCAAAGGTTCAAGCTTCGGATTTGCAAGTGCTTGGAGACCTTTTTTGGAACCATTACAAAGCCTTGTTCAAGTTAAAAGAGGAGGAGGGGTTCTAAACTCCATAGAAGCCTAATTCAAGGTCTTTCATTAAGGTCAATATTGTCTTTGATGGCTCTCTCTTTTACACTCCAAAGGAGCACCCTTCATTAAGGGTATTTTAGTTTTTATTATGTAATAGTATAAATAGACATTTTAGCTTCTATTTTCCTAAGTTTTTGATGAATTAATTGAGTATTACTCAAATTGTATTTTATTTCCTTATTGTAGGGCTTGGAAAAACCATCTTAGTGTAGGTCTTGGAAAAGACATTGAAACTAGGGTCATTTTTGAGTGTGGAATCACTCTTGTTGACATTTTGGCAAGAAAGGTTGGGTGCTTGAGGAGTTGATACCTTTGTGTCCACCTAAGAGTGTGGTGTTATCTCTCATTGGTGTTGTGTATCTTGGTGTTTGATACACACCTTGGTGATATTCATTGATGTGAATGCATGTCTCACTACTATCCTTTACATTTTATGCACTTTTCCTTTATTTTGTTATTGAATCCGTGAGTTGTCTTGTGTTCTATTTCATCTCCCCTTTCTTCTCGTTGCTGATTTTTAGGTCCTTAGTCTTAATTTCTGTTTTAGTAGTTTATTCTCTTAGCATTTGGTATCAAATCCATGTATTAGAGTTCTTCCCAAAACTCTAAGCCTTGGATCTAAGAAAATCTCATCAAATCCAAAGAAAAATCACAAAAAAAGTAGATCTTGTAGTTTTTGTTGTAGATCTATGTGTTGAAAGTTAGATCTACTCATTTTTATTTTGTTTTGAAGGTCTCTAGTGCTAGATCCTTTCTCTTTAGTGCCTAGGGAGTCTATATCTAAGTTTGGAGCAAGGTTTAGTTGTTTTTGAGCTAGATCCACCATTGTTGTGCCTTGTTTGAAGCTTTTTTGGAGGTGGTAACGTGTAGTTTTGAGTTGGTTGGATGATTTGGGATTGATTTGTTGTTGTTTGAGCTTGCCTTGGCCTAAGGACCCTAGATCCAAAAGAAAAATTGAAATTAGGGTTCATTTGCTTGTTGGTCAAACTTCAGTCAACTCTTGAATATTCATATTGTTCTTCACCATATTCATATCTTGTTGAAGATGAATATTCAAAAAGAGTGTTAGATCCACAAAAATAAAGAAAGAGAGTGGAAAAGTTGTTTGTACAAAACAATATTCCAAGAATTTTCAAGTCTTCCAAAAGGAAGAGGGGACAAGGGACATCAAAGTACAAGTGGGTTATACCATTGATTTCAAATCCATTTGAACTTGCAAAAAGGGCTCCAATCCTCCATTTTCACCAAATTTTCGTGGAAACACTCTCTTTAGTGGATATTTGGCCGAAACTACAAGTTGAAATTGGAAAATTTTGCAAAATCGACAACAAACCATATTGTGCCACGTCATCACTAGTTGATCAACCTAATTAAGCTCTAAACTAGATTTATTTGTTTCTAATTTTTTATTCTAGTGTCTTGTGTGTTAAACTCTATCACTAATTATCAAGCTAGTAAGTACCTACTAGGTTGATAATTAGTCTTGAGTCCGTTTTGTTCGTGTTTTCGCTTTTTGTGTTCTTTTCTCATTTTTCAAGTCATAGTAATTTGTTGGTTCAAGTCCGTACATCATTTTTATTTGAGTCATATCAAACAAAAATCGATCCAGGCCAAAGTAGATTCATCACTCACTCACTTGTCAAGTACATACCAAGATTTCAACACTTATGAAACCAAGTGTGAGGTAAAAACCGAGTGTGAGAGTGGTGAGGCTTTTGAACTAACTTGTTTGTTTGTTTTGTAGGTTTTACTTGTTTCTTTACGTACACTTGACCATGGAACCCAAAGATTCACAATCTCTAACCTTGGATAACAATATTCTTGGAACAATCATGACCGGATTTGTGGCTCTTAACAGAAAGATGTACAAGATGTTGTGAACGGATTTGGAATCAATAAAGGGTGACATAACTAGAATAAATGAGAGTTTGGATAGATTATTTCCACCCAAATATCCACAAACTCAAATGCCACCTCAAAATCCAAACTACCAAGATTTAAACTCACTTGACTAAAGACCCTACACTTCACAAAATCCAATGCCTCCTCTCCGCAAGTTAGAATCTGAAGAGAATATGGTCAAGCCTCAAGATGGAGAGAAATTTAGTGGTGAGATACAAGAAGAGTGTGAATAAAAAAGGAAAGGGAGAAGTCACAATTGATTGTGGGTCTTGCCCACAAAGGACCCTTATTACTCACTAAACCAAATACAAGAATTTTGCCTAGTATTTTCTCTTATCATGTGAAGGTTCAAGACCCTAGAATTCCCGAAGAGAAACCCAAGGAAGTTCCCTTCAAGCCCTTGGCCGAAAGTCCCAATTTTGGGATAAGTGATGAGGAAATGAGTCAAAGGGAAACATTTACATATTCCATTGTAATGTGGATAATGAAGGCTTCCCAAACACAAAACCAAGTGAATAACACACTTCTCATGATCTACAAGGTAACAAAGTTATCTTCTACGCTCCTAGAAACTTGAATTGTAGTGGCCAAAGTGGTGTAGTTTCAGATTTTCTTAGTGAAGAAGTGTATGAATATTCCTTTTGTGATGCTCTTGGTGAGTATTAGGTTTCATAAGAACCAAACTCTTTTTATAAGTACGCAAGAACTAGTCGATCCTTTAGATGACAAAATTGATTCTTTTCCTAAGAATAATTTGTGTCCATCTAGTGCTAGCACTTATAACTTGAATAAGGTTCCATTACCAAGAGACAAGAGTATTCACACACTAGTTAACCCTTGTGAAAAGCAAGGTGAGTCTACGTTGGTATGTGAGTTGCCAACGACTAGTGAGGTTGTGATTGATAATCAACTTACTCACGTATGTAGTCCACTACTTGATCATGTGTGTGGTTTGTTTGGTAAGTTTCAAGTTAGTGATAATATTGATAGAGTTTATCATGGGATTGCAGATGATTCTTTGAGCATGGTTTATGATGAAAGCCATATTGATAGCTTTTCTCAAAGAAACCAAGAAAAGGCACAATCGGGTGAAGGTGACCTTGAATTGCTTGAATATTTAGGAAACCCGAATTGTGATTGTTCTTATGAAAATGTTTTTGTGTGTGATCCCTTTGCTTCTCATGGTTATTTATATCTATGTGGGGATTACTCTCTTAAAATATAAAGTGGTGCATGCTTAGATATGTCATTTACTTCTTCTTTATGTGTTTCCTATATTGAGCATCCTAGTGGTGATGAACTTGGAACTAGTGAGTACTTGCATAAGGGAACCACAGCTGAAGTTGATTTGTGTGACACCTTTCTCTACTCTCTATTTTCCTTTTATGATGTGTATGCTATTGTAGAGAGTATGTCTTTTAGATTGGGTGAAGCCTATGGGGAAAAAGAGTGTTGTCTAGATCTATGTCTAAGGTCACTCTTTCCATTTGACCCCAATGCCAAATATAGATATGATGATGCTGGCACAGCCAACTTGTTGCTTGGTCTACATGAAAAGCAAAGTATTATTCTTGAAAACCCAAGGGCAAAAGTGTCATTGTCTTCTTGGGATAATGCTTATAAATGTGCATCCTTACTTGACACACTTGTTATTGAATTGAGTGAATACCAACTTATGGATGCCTAGTTGATTGTTTGTTTGGAAGGAAGAAGTCAAATATGCTTAATTTTCTTAATTCCATTCTTATGTGCCTCATGTGCTATATCTTTTGGACCAAGTGACCCTCTTGTCGATGATAGTACCTTGGGTGATGTTTTCATACTTAATTCATTCTTATACTACCTCTTTACCTATAATGATAATCATGTTAATTTTGAATGTGTATTGTGTAGAGGTAGTAAGTTTGGTGGCTGGTTTTCTTGTTTTAATGATAATGATATGTGGGTGAGGTGGACCTTAGGATCTATAGAGCCACCATATTTGATGAGGTCCTTTGTAGAGGTAATGAAACAAATGTATCTTATGGTTCCTAAGACAAAGGTAGTCTTACCTTTTGGGTATAGTAAAACCATTAAGACCATTATAGTTTCTTTATCTCTTGATAGTTGCCAAAACCACCTTCTTTGTGCCATTCATGTTAAGCTCTTCATGTCACACAAAAAGGACCTGTGGATATATGTTGAACAACCTTGGCTTGTTGATATATGTGATGGTCTTGGGTTGCACTCCTCTTTCCTTGATGTATATCTTAGCCAATTCTTTTTTATGCTTGTAGTAAGTGTTTCATGATCATAACAAAGGATTGTTGGTTGTATTCCAAAAGTGTACCCCCTTGGCATGGTTATAAAATTTGTGGTACTAATGCTAACCCTCCTACTATGAGGATTGTGTACTTATTTTTCCTTTCTATTAGGTTTTTTAGGTGTGAATTTGAGAAAAAAATTCTTTCAAGATGAAGAGGATGACACAAGCATAAAGAGCACAAGGATTACAAGGTCTTGTCAAAGGTTCAAGTTTTGGATTTGCAAGTGCTTCAAGACCCCTTTTGGAACCATTACAAAGCCTTGTTCAAGTTGAAAGAGGAGGAGGGGTTCTACACTCCATAGGCACCTAATTCAAGGGCTCTAATTAAGGCCAATATTGTGTTTGATGTCTCTCTTTTATACTCCAAAGGAGCATCCTTCATTAAGGGTATTTTAGTCTTTGTTATGCAATAGTATAAATAGACATTTTATCTTCTATTTTCCTAAGTTTTTGATGAATTAATTGAGTATTACTCAAATTGTATTTTCTTTCCTTAGTGTAGGTCTTGGAAAAACCATCTTAGTGTAGGTCTTGGAAAAGACATTGAAACTAGGGTCATCTTTGAGTGTGGAATCACTCTTGTTGACATTTTGGCAAGAAAGGTTGGGTGCTTGAGGATTTGATCCCTTTGTGTCCACCTAAGAATGTTGTGTTATCTCTCATTGGTGTTGTGTGTTTTGGTGTTTGATACATACCTTGGTGCTATTCATTGATGTAAGTATATGTCTCACTACTATCCTTTACATTTTATGCACTTTTCCTTTGTTTTGTTATTGAATCCGTGAGTTGTCTTGTGTTCTAATTCATCTTCCCTTTCTAATCATTGCTGATTTTTAGGTCCTTAGTCTTAATTTCGGTTTTAGTAGTTTATTCTCTTATCACATAAGGGTAGTGTCGGTGATAGATTTTATTGATAACCCAGGAGAGTACTTTAGCGATATCTCGATGAATTTTGAGTAATCAAGGTACCCTCACCATGCTATGATGTTAAATCAAGCGTTGCATGAGAGGCAACCCATGAACTTGTTGGCGAGCTCTGAGTAACCACATAGCCACATTGTGCCATGATATTAAATCAAGCATTGAGTGGGAGGAAACCCACTATTTTAGTATTTACTTTTTGCTTGTGTTTCTTTTTTGGGTCTATAGCTTATGGACTTACCCGAAATATAGTAGGATTGCTACATGCATAAATTTTCAGGTAAGAGAACTGTGTGAGCAACCCATAAAAGGTCACAAGTCCCACTCGGGCCAGGTAATGTTGAGCAATGATTAAAGAAAAGATAAATTTTAAGGAGGAGAATGGAAAGTTATGGACTTTGGCACATAATCATACTTTTGAAACCGTAAATTCAAGTTATGGAACCATAATTAACTAGAAAAATATCAAAATGTGAAGTCCAGAATGCAGAAAAATGGGCCAAAAATTTCAGCCCACATGTACCCTGCATATACGGACCTCATGTGGCCCATGCGCCCCATGGCTGGCCGCATGTGGGTGCTGCAAGTGGGGTACGTGTGGTCCCGAATTTTAATTAAAATTACAAGCCCACCAATGCTTATTTAAGACCTAATTTGCCCCCCCTCAATATTTAAACATTTTTTGCCTCATTCTAACTCATTCAAATCCTTAAAACTTTTATTTTCCCTTTAAATTCAAACTTCCCTCTCAAATCATAAACTAATCCCGTCCATAAAGAAAGGCTAAATTAAAACTTATTTAAGATACCAACTTGTCCCAACATATTAAAAACAAGTTCAAATCTGGGTTTTGCTCGATTTCTTCATTGTTCACTTCTAGTTTATCATAAAAGAGGTAACTTTCTCGGCTCCTAATAGTTATATACTGATTTAATTATTGAATAAACAAGTTGGTATGTGTATTTCCATGAAAAATATATAGAATATATCATGCTTGTGTGTAGGATCCTTGAAGTATCCTATAATATTGATGTAGGGTTTGTTTTGAATTAAATTCTAAGTTTAGGCCCTAAACGGGAGTTGAACTTGAAAAAGTAGGGTAATACCAAAAGTTGGACATGATAGTTTGCATTGAAAATCATGATTCTTGATATATGTGTGAACATTGGACTTGTTGGGATTTCAAATAAGTTATAGCGGTGTGAAAATTAAGAAAAAATTCAAACTTTTTGAATTTTGAGTTTTTTTTCAACTTTTACAATCCCTTATTTCTGTTGGAAACTAACGAATATCTTTTCAGGTATATATGTCACCAAAAGCTGCTAAGAAGAAGAAGTCTGATATAGCAAGGAGATGGATGAGTCCCCCGAGCCCAGTGGTTCGGTGGAGGAGTAGCCAATTACATGACTTAGAGAGGCTACAGGTAGTATGACACGCAAAGGGACTAGAAGACAGATGAGGCTGGTAGTTGAGACTATTATATTAGGCATTATAGGAAAACCTCTACATGAGTAGTCACAGTGGGGCAGACGACCAGCCTTTACTCATCCTAGGTCTCGAACTGATGTTGTTCATATTGTCCAAGCTACACGTGCACGTGTAGCCCAACCGAAGATGAAGTCAACAAGGAGATCACCACCATATTATCCTCTGACAGATGATTATAATGATGAAGATTAGGCATATTCGAAGCCAGTTCCATAGGGTATAGCTCAGGACCCCTAGTCTGAGAAACGGTCGTAGGATTTATCTGAGGCTACAGAGTTGGAGGAGTCATCAGCGGTACCCCAAACTGAGGAAGGTACTGCAGTTCATGTACTACATTCAAATGTACCCCGTTATGAGGAAGGTACATAGTAGGAATCCCATTAGGTGCCCGTTCAAGATGAGGAGGCACCAGTATAACAAGGGCAGACTTCCGAACCCATACATGCCTCAGAGGCACCTCTTGAGGAGGATAATTTGAGGTGATGTGTGGAAGGGTTGCAGATAATATATGATATAGAGAGTCGTATTTCAGAGACCGATAGGCCTAAGAGGCTTATTTTTAGGAGTGCAAGATTGAGTTGTCTGGGCTTAGTAGAGTACCATAGTTACGGGCCACATGTGATTGTTATCAATTAGAGTGGATGACTAGACTACTTGGTTCTTATAGCGCAGTTGTGGTATGAGATATTTATAAATCATATTGTGCCAAGTTAGTTCTTCTGATGCACAGATTTCTAGGTCTGATGAGACACATGGATTAGCTGCAGCTTGATCAGACCCTTATGAGAGGGGTCAGGGTTGATCTTTCAACAGAGACTATTCAGTGGGTCATTTTTGGTCTAGACTATATCACTCCCGTATCCACAATAGAGTGTGACTACATACTGAGAGTCTCACATAATAGAAACATTATGCGGGAGGATGAGTATAGATGAAAAAGGGTTGAGATGGCTAGGTGGATAGCCAACTATATTTCACTTTTGGGTGATGAGACCTCATGGATCGAGGGACATAGTGTGACAAATAAGGGTTCTTTGACTTTTGATGCCAAGTTATGGTGGTTTCTCATTTGATATAGAATTTTCCCTACTACTTCAGATAATATGTTAACTTAGGAGGGAGCTGCCCTGATTACTAGTTTGATAGTCGGATATGCTATTGACTTTGTAGCCATCCTCCAGCATGAGATCGATGATAGAGCTTTTGAGGAGGCGACGAATTTGACATTCCCCTACCTGATTAAGAGGTTATGTGATGAGGCAGGTGTACCTGAGATATAAGGATTAGATAATAGAGTATTTATGATTGCCACTACACAAATAAAGAGTATGAAGGATCCGGTATGTCGACCCTTCCCAAGAGATCTAGTGAGCCTGCCATAGTACCTCAGGCCCAAGCTGAGGTCCCATCAGTTGCCAAAAATCCTGGTGATATACATGGAGGTGATGTTGGGGTTTGCATTGGTCTTGAGATGGGGAAGTAGAGAGAGGACATAGATTTGAGTACATAGGGTGAGGAGACACCAGTCACTTCTTCACCAACCCCAGCTTCGACCTCATAGACAGTTGGCATATCTTTAGATCCCACTCTTCCATCCATTACAGCTCCTGTTATAGGTATTAATATTGTATCTCGATAGTTCTTATAGAGCTTAGTGGACAGTCAGAGGGCCACTGATTCCCGATTGCGGGTTGTTGAGACCGAGATGACTGCTCTATTTGAGTAGATCCTATCAGGGGTATGGACTAAATTCGAGATAGAAGAGGCTAGATAAGAGGCTATACAGAGAGATGCTATGTCTGACCTATGTGTTGATTTACAGGTACATCTAGATGCTTTTGAGAAACACGTTACAACCAGATTTGCAAAGTTAGAGACATATGATCTAGGACATAAGAAAGAGGAGATGGATATATTATGAGCAGAGGTACGCTCTCTTACATAGAGTCACATAACAACCACTCCTTATTTCATACCCCCAGTGGTCCAGATATCACTCCACGTGCACCCAGATATTTTGAATTCTTTGTGGATGATGATGATGAGCGCCCAGTAGCGAGGAGGTCTCGACATGCTATATAACCAGGTCTTTAAAAAGGCTTTACATAATTTAATAGATTCTGCAGTTGTTAAGAGATAGAGGTATGTAGAGATAGCAGCGGGTGCATCTTTTAGTAGTTCACCACCACCACCTCCGCCAGTTGATATGCCCCCATCTGAGGATTCTCCTGAGATGGGTGCTTAGCGCATCCCAAGTATGTCCTCATTCCCTTTGTTTTTATTATTATAGAGTATTGAGGATAATGCATAGTTTTTAGTTGGGGGTGGGGTATACCATAGCCACCGCGGGTTTTTATTATTGTGCTTCTTTTCCTATCGGTTGTGGTATCATTGTATAACTGGTATGTCTAGGTCAAAATTTGTGCCGTATTATGTTTTGTTTTTTATTATGATGTGTTTTTGTGTAATTAGGAGATTTTTAACTATTTAGGGTAGTTGTCAAGGTTTTGATTAATTTATGAGAAAAATGATATCCCTCCAAATTTTTGTTTTAGAATTGTGTGAATGTATATATGTGTGAACATTGTGGATCTTGTTATGGCATTAGGATTAGGGACATGATAATCACTTGCTAACAATTGCATGATCTAGATAAGTAGTGTAGACACGTAATTTTATCCCTTCACAACTTAGTTTTATCGTCTACCCTATCTTACCACGTATCCTATCCGCGTGATAATTTTTTCACAAGAAAAACAAATAAATAACCACCTCATCATTTTATTTATTTTTATCTTTATCACAAATAACAAATCCTAACAAATTTTATCTTGTTTTAAATATTCCAACAATCCTCCCTATTAAAAGTGGAAAACACATCACCACCCCTACACCCCCTCACCCCACCTCATGTGACCTCTCCCTCCCGCTCCCTATATTTCTTCTCCACAAAGAAAAAGGAGATAGAGACAAAAAGGACACCTAGGTGGGTCCGACCAAAAAAAAACCCTTACCAATACACATTCTCCACATCATTATATATATATAGAGCTCAATTCTGAAAGGGGGGGTCTTCTTCTTTTTGGAAATATATACATACACAGAGACCCAAAATTGCACGGACCTCTCTGAAATTCTCACCAAAATCACATACGCATACACTCACCTCTCTCAGATCCTCATGAATCTCACGCACACACACTCAGGTCGCTGGAAAACATACTCTCTCACTGAGAAACATACACACACGTGCACGCAATAAAGAGAAGACGATGGATGGGTGGTGTTTGGCGGAAATGCAGAGATAAAATAGCAAAAATAAAGAAAACCCGAGTCCTTTTCGAGCTATTCCCGGCGACACTTACGCTGGAATTGGTTTTCATCATCAAATCAATCAATTCAGTCCCAAATATGCTAGAATTTCTTTGTCTTTCTCCAATTTTTGGATGAGATCTAGCCGGATTCTGACTGTTTTAGTTGTTTCTGTCGCTATCAACTCACAAGAGCTCAGTTCCCGTCGATGTTTAGTTTTCTGTTGGATTTTTAAGGGTTTCATATTCATCTATTTTCTTGATTCGGGCTTGATATAGTGCGTTGGGGGTTTTCTTGAAATCTAGTGGGTTCAATATTCGTGGTTTGGAGCTCAGTTCATCGTGAGGATTTTATTCGAGGATTTTAGTTTTTCGGACTTCTTTATTATCAACGAAAACAAGTGCTATTGAGGTCCATTTCCTTAACCCGCTATCTTTTTATTTATATTTTTTGTTGAATTGGTTATGACTATGTTTGGAGATTTGTTGGATTTTTATTGATGTTGATGTTATGATCATGATGCTCGGTGATTCGGTTTTGGTGGTTTGAGGAATGAATTTGATCATGTTTTAATGGATTGATAAAAAGGAAGAAGGGGTGGAATTGAAAATTGATGAAAAGGATAGATTTGGATCAATTTTGATTCATTGTGATATTGAACGTAAATGTCATCAAATTGGATAGGCAAATATAGGTTCGGGTAGGCCAAAATTTAGAAATAAGTGCTTCGTTGGATGTTTGAATGTGGAGTTGTGTGTTGAATGTTTTCTAGTTTATTGCATTCGATTGAAATGTATTCATTTGGCCGGGGGATGCCCTGAAGTTTCATGTTTTTATTCACCGGGGAATGCCCCGACACACTATGCTGGCGGAAGATGTTTGTGGTGAAGGCCCAAGGCATTGAGTAAATCATTGAAGCGTATATAGGATTAGTGTTTGTTAGAATAGGATTTACATACTTTGTATTTTTTTTTATTATTTTGAACTGTATAATTGGACTGAACATTATTATTTTGGTTTTGGATTGTCGTTTGATGTGTTTGATGCTTGTATATGTGTTTTATGTGATTTATATATTTTTAGTGTGAAAATTAGCCGATACGCTCCACCAAGCGACCGTGGTCATACCATGTGACTGAGGGGTGCCTCACACCTTCCCCTTGGTCAATAGAATTTCTTAGTCAGAATCTCTGTTCGCAAATCAGATTTAAAGAGTCAAATCATTTTGAAAAGGATCTTTTAAAGGTGACTTGGCACACCGGATTATGTCACGTGGCGACTCTGAATAAAAAAATATATATAAATAGTCCTTTTTGAAACAAATCTTTATCTTTTGTCACTTAATAATAAAGACCCTATTGAACTTCAAATTATTCTTTTTCGGTTAAAAAAGAAGTGTGATAGCTCAGGCAACTTTGCTGGGGACTTTTCAGAATTCGATCTTATTTTTGGAGTTGTATCGGCTTAGTTTGACATTATAGGTGTATAAACATTGTTTGTGTTTACGTTTGTTGTTTATTTTATCATTGTCGAGTGCCTATGTGCTACGTGTTTATAGGTTTTCTTCTTATGTGTTGCCACTTTATATCTGGCATCATTTTCATAACCCGAGTCAATTCTTTCTGTAATAAGTCTCGGAGTGCACGTCGTGCGCACGAACTCTAGTTGAGTCACCCTTATTTTAGGAGGGGGAGCCGTCGGAAGTATGGAGTAGGTGGAAAGCAAAGCAGCCACTATCGACCATATGCTCTCCCGAACGGCCTTGTTAGTGAACCGCAACGTAGGTCAGGCTTTTGATCATGTTTATCTGCTTCATATTGAGACCTAGCGGGACCCACTTGGTCCTTTGTAGGAGACTCACCTCTGAAGCATCCCTATGTGCTAAATGTTGCATCTTTGAGGGTAACATGGTCATTTGACTGACTATTTTGGGGGAAAACATATGTTAGAAGTAAGGTGTGTAGGCTTGAAAAAAAAGAGAAAAAAAAGGAGTTTCATAGTTTATTTTTAGAGTTCTTTATGGCTTTTGTTTCTTCACCATCAAATATTCAAAAAGAAAAAAAATTCACCTTTGCAGTCATTTGTCAAAAACAAAAATATAAAAAAGATTTTCCTTTTGTTTCTTTAGTATGCATTCACAATTCGAAAACCCCAAAAAGATTATTTTTTTTACAATAGGAAGTTTTTATAAAAGAAAATGCAAAAAGATGATAGAAGTTTTGTACATTTCATATATTGAAAATAGAAAAGATTTTTCTTTCGTAGTTGTTGGTGTCATTTTTATGTGAAGTGTCACATCAAAAACTCAAAAAAAAAAAAGGATTTTATTGACTTTTTCATCATCTGTCTGTGGTTATGTCTCTTAAGTCAAGGTTTAGTTTATTCTTTAATCTTTAATTGTCCGATCTGGACGAACAACGCATACCTGATTCCCGTCCCTCGGGCCGGGATAAGTAGGCAACCCTCGGTGGGTCCGATAATATTTATTTTTGGCCTTTGTCTTAGTCATAACCTAGGGTTCGACTCCTCTTAGTCTAGTGCCATTAGCTGGTTTTAGCCAAGTAGGTTGATTTTTCTTAGTGGTATCATTTGATGAATTTGAGTCATAAAGTAGTCTGTCCCTTCGACACACGTCCGCGTCACCATCCCATGGGTTGGGAATTTTTTTCTGTCTTATCAAATGTTTAAGTTAAATATCCTATGTGTTGTTACAGAATGGATTTGTCCACAAAGTCTAGAGTCCTTATGGTTGGCAAGGTACCCAAAAAATTGATCAAGTGGTGGGGCACGTTCAACTACTCTGAAAAGTATGAAGTGAGGAAAGTTCTAGGCAATCTTATAGAACTTCTGGATCTCACGCCCCGTCTAGATCTAATAGAGGTTGTGTTGACTTTTTGTGATCCAAACAATTTGGTGTTTAGATTCAGAAGTTGTGAATTGACCCCTTCCCTGGCAGAAATATCTCATTTATTTCGATTATCTTATATGGATCAGTGGATAATTTTACCCCGAAATCATACGGGAAAGAGATTTCTTCGACTCTGCGGGTTAAAAGATAACAAGCATCTGGTGTGTCTCAAACAGTCATGGATTTCCTTCGATTATTTGTTTGCTAGATTTGGGTCCTTAGAAAGTTTTGACTGCTTTTGGGATGAATTTTGTACTAACAAGGAGAAGTGGGAACAACATCGTCTTGAGGTTTTCTTTTTGGCTCTATTGGGTATTTTAGTGTTCCTGTTAGATGAGAGGCGTATCAATACTCATTTACAATCAGTGGTGATGGCATTATTCATGAAAAAAGAGCAAGTTATCATTGTACCAATGATCTTAACAGAAATATATAAGGCTTTAACTGAGGTGAAAGGAGGGATCCAATTTTTTAAGGGGAGTAATCTGATATTGTAATTGTGGATGCCTTCTTTGCTTAAAGAAGATGTGGTCAACCGTTGTCTGGATGATCGAGTGAAATCCATACAAGAGAGAATGTGTTTTGATAAATTTTCTTTCCCTATGGAAGTCAATGCCTGGATCGAATTTTTCAAATCAAGAACTCCGAACAACATTCTTTAGACCTATATGTGGTTCCATCCTAAGAAAATCTTGATTAGATCTCAAATCCAACTCCTTCTAGTTTTGATAGGACTTAACTGCACTAGACCTTACAGTTCAAGAAGGGTGATGCGTCAGTTAGGTAGGGTGTTAGACGTCCCACCAATAATGGACCTTCTAAAGGATGTAGAGTACTTTAAGGACCAAGCCTTGGGGGAAGGAAAATATGAGAAATTCTGGAATAACGCGATGAAGCTAGGTATCGATACCCTTGTGGAAGGTTTGGATAATCTGGGGTGCACTCAAAACTATGAAATATGGCTACAATCTATACCTCGTGTCATTAGTAGACCATTACCGGCTCATCTTAGAGGGAGAATATCGGAAGAAGTTGTGATTGAGGACGATGAGAAGGAAGATCCAGGTGCCAAAGTGGAGCTATTGAGAGTTCAATTATAAGGTTTAATCACAACTGTGGAAGGGTTTCAGAAAAACCTTTTTGGGTGTACTCTACAAGAGACAGGAACACGTGCCAGAAGCTTCCTCCCGAGTATCAGAGCATCATTGCAGGATATGTTAAAAAATCTGAGTGGAAAAGCAAGAACTTCACAGACGGGACTATCTCAGTCAGGGCCATCCCACAACACAACAGTTTGAAGGGGCACTTCTTATGTTTATTTAGTTTAAGTCCTTGTTTTTCTGTTATTGTATTATTGTGTCTTTTTCAAGTCAGTGGAAAGTTTATTAGAGTCTTCATTAAGAGTGTTATGTATGTTCTCCTGTGGGTCTAGAGTGTCGTTCAGTTTTTGTTTATTAATATTATGGTTTTCTTAAATTCAGAGTCTGTTTAGTTGTTTCTTTTATGAAATGTAGATGTTGTTGCATTGTGCTTTCTTTGGTTTGCTTTTCATCAAAAAAAAAAAAATCTTCAACTTTGTGATATTTATGCATGCGCCTCTTGAACTACGCAAGATCTGATTCATGTACAACATGATACGTAGGCAACATACTTTTGGGTTCGATCTAATCACTTTGTTTCTTTGGTTTCATTATTTTTTCTCTTTTAAATAAAAGAAAAATCCATAAAGAATGATAAAAAGAAGGGAGGTATCGAGAGAAGAAAAGAAAGAAAGAATGATGAGAGAAGAAAAGGAAAGAAAAGAGACTGATGCAAAAAAAAAAGAAGTGAGTACGAAAAGAAAAAGAGAGAGAGGTGTAATTGGAGCAAAGAAGAAAATGAGTGTAGGAGAAAGATCGGGATGATGTTAAAATGGCCTCATTACCCTCAAAGGCCGGTAGAAATATGCATGAACCTAGGATGTATACAATGTGATTTCAATGCTTGTTGCCAGACCTAATCCTAACGGGTTTTGTCGTTGATGAGCATGTTCTTTCAGATAAGTGGTTGGTTTGTAGCACTCTGGCTAGCCACCTGTACTTCAATAGATAAAAAACGAAGCTTGCCATGGCTAGTAGGGAGATTAAAAATTCACTCGTTGACCCAGATCAGGATCCCAGGGAAAAAAGTTCAGAATGCAATGATGAGGTATTGAGACTTAAACAACAATTGATATATCTGCACCGAGCATGGTCTAGCGGCATGCCTCCTCCTCCACTCCTTGAAGATCTTGGGAATATCCCCAATTGCCCACCTCTCTCTCAGGCGAAATTCTCTGTTCCCATTGAGTCACCCAAGCACGCGCCAGGATTCACTTTATGTCAATATTATTCGGGCACTTCTAGTGTACCCCTGGTAGCGCCCCAACTAAGGCCCGCTACTTAGCCGGCGCCACCAGCAGCACCTGTGTATGTGGCTCCACCACCGCCTGAAGCTCCCACCTATGCTGTGCGTCCGGCAATGGTACTTCCTCGCTCTACCAGTGAACCAATGTTTAAAATTTTGAAGAACCAACATTATTCCCCGCAACCTACTTTAAAGATGAGTGACCCGTATGGGTACACTCAGCCACCTGTGTTTCCATTTAATACGGAGAAGCCTGTTGCAATAGAGGAATAAGAATTCATGGCACGGAAATTGAAGAGCTTAGAACAGGCCATGAGGAATTTGCAAGGAGTCAGAGGTTATAAGAGTGTTTCCTATAAATATCTTTGCATGTTCCCCGACGTTAACCTTCCCTTTGGTTTTAAAATGCCCAAATTTGAGAACTATACTGGGCACGGTGATCTCATGGCGCATCTAAGACGTTATTGCAACTAAATGAAGGGTGCAGGGGGAAGAGAAGAGTTGCTCATGGATTTCTTTGGAGAAAGTCTTTCCGATATGGCTTTGAAATGGTTTGTCGATCAGGATATTAACAAGTGGAACAGCTGGCATGACCTAGCTAATGAGTTTGTGCAACATTTACAATATAACATCGATATGGTTCCTGATGAGAAATCCCTGGTTAACATGAAGAAGACAAGCACCGAAAGCTTTAGTGAATACGCGATAAGGTGGCGAGAATAGGCCACTAGGGTAAAACCTCCAATGAAAAAAAGTAAATTGGTGGAGGTCTTCGTCCAGGTATAAGACGAGACTTATTTTCAACATTTGCTTCCTGCGATGGGTAAGCCGTTTATAAAAGCCCTCAAAATGGGTGAGATGATAGAAGAGGGTATCAAAACCAGACAGATCATAAGTTTTGCTGCATTAAAGTCCACCACCCAAGCAATTCAAGGTGGCTCTGGAACTTTTGGAGGTAAAAAAAAAGAAAGAGAATGTGGCGATCGTTGTAGCTGGATCCCATTCCTATCCCAAAAGACCGTCTTACCCCTATCACCACACCCAAGCCCAAGCCTATTCCCAAGCTCCATATATTCCTCCCCATCATTACTATCCCTCACAAAACCCAATATATTCCATTCCCCCACCCCGGTACCCAGTATATAGTGCACAGCCATATGTCCAAACCCCTTCTTACCTGCAATGGCGTGCCCAAGCTCCTTAAAATCGTCCTTCAGCTTCACCAAATTACCAAAACCCTGCCAAATCTAGTTTCCAACCTAGGCCCGACTATAAGAAAGAGAAGGAAGTCAATAATCATTTCACACCACTCGGGGAATCGTATGCTAGTTTGTTTGATAAGTTGAGAAAGATAAAGGTCTTGAGCCCAATTCAAGAAAGGCTTTCGAATCCACCTTCGAGGAATCTGGATTATTCTTTAAGGTACGCATATTGTTTTGACATACCAAGGCATGATATCGAGAAATGTTGGCATTTGAAGAGAGCCGTCCAGGATTTAATTGATGCAAATCAGATTTTGGTACAGGCCCCTGAGATTCCAAAAATCAACCAAAACCCATTGCCAACCCATGCTGAAACCAATATGTTGGAGTTAATATATGAGGGAAAAGAGTCATCAATATGTTATAAGCCTATCGTCAGAATACAGTTTAAGGAGGATAAATCGGTGCACGTGGTGGATTCTTTGAAGGCAATGTCATTAAGCCAAGAAGAAACAGGGGAAGATAAAGCCCAAAAAATCATAAGGAAACTCGTGATCACAGTGAAAGGAGTTGGAAAAGTTGTTGGTTCAACTCAGGATAAACCCAGGTTAATAGTGGTAGGAGCTTCGAGCACTCCTGTTTTGACGATAAAAGGAGAACTTACAGCACCTATTATCATCAAACCGATGACCTAACTTCTGATAGTCAACACAAAAAACATCCCCTGGAACTACAAGCGGACTGTGATAACTTATCAAAGGAAAGAAATTATGGAAGAAGTAGATAATGTAGGGGGTTTGACTCGGTCCAGAAGATGTTTTGTGCCTAAAGGTTTGAGGAAGCCCAAACCAGTGGTGAGTGGGCCTTCGTCTCTTAAAAATCCTATCACCGAAGAAGAAGCTGAAGAATTTTTTAAAAAGATGAAATTGTCGGAGTATTTAATCATAGATCAGCTGAAGAAGACCTCTTCTCAAACTTCCCTCTTATCTTTGTTGCTGCATTCTAAGGAACATCGTGATATTATAGTGAAGTAATTGAATAAGTCTTATGTTCCTAGTGAGATCACGATAAATCAGCTCGAGAAAATGGTTGGAAAGATCTTTGAGGTGAATTGGATCAGCTTTTCTGATGATGAATTGCCTATTGAAGGTATGGGGCATTGCCGGGGTCTTTACATTACCGTGAGGTGTGAAGATTTCGACGTCACTCATGTCATGATTAATGGAGGTTCTGGCGCAAATATCTTCCCCATATCTACCTTATAAAAGTTGAACATTGGTATTAAGAGGATCAAGCCCAACAATGTATGTGTCAGGGATTTTGATGGAGCAAAATCAAACTCCATTGGTGAAATAGAACTATGTTAATTATAGGGCCTATTGAATTCGCCATAGAATTCCAAGTGTTGAATATCGACTCCTCTTACAATCTGTTGTTGGGAAGACCATGGATTCACAAAGCCGGGGTGGTTGCATCTGCATTGCACCAGATAATCAAGTTTGAGCATGACAGACAAGAAGTGGTTATTCATGGTGAAGGGGATTTTTCTGCCTACAAAGATTCTCCCATGTCTCTTATTGAAGCAAACAATGTAGAGGGAATATTTTTCTATTAAACTTTTGATACAGTGTCGGTGGATCACATCTTTGAAGGGCAGGTTATACCAGGGCCACAATTGTCTTCTGCTTCTGTCATGATGATAAATGAAATGTTAAAATATGTACTTGAGCCAGGAAGGGGTTTGGGAGTGACTCTTCATGGTATAGTTCATCCAATATACCCGAGTGAGAGAATGGGAACTTTTGGTCTAGGATTCAAACCCATGGCTGAAGATTGGAAAACTGCCAAGAGAATGAAAAGGGGAATATGGTCACTCTCTCATCCAGTGTTGTTACTCAGTAAGTCATTTGTCAAGAGCAGTGTCACGAAGTCTATAGAGTTCGAAGCTAGATTGGTTGATGATTTCCAAAACCTGTTGGTTGAAGTTGACATGGTTAAAGTTGGAGAAGGTACCAGTAAGGCAGATGTGCAGTTCATAGGTCCTGATATCCAGCTCAACAACTGGGAAGTCACTCTTCTCCCCATCAAGAGGGAGTTTTGGTAGTTTATTTTTTTTCTTTCTGTTTATCCGAGTTATTTCAGGGTTGTAATTTGGATTTTAGCTCGTTTATGTTATGTTTTTGTTTATGTTTAAACCCTCCTATCTTTCCCTTTTAATGAAATGCAATGTCCCTTTTGTCTTTTCCTTATACAGTTCTCTTTATGTTGATTCTAGTGATATGACATGCCTGTGGAATTTTTAGCCTGATCTTAAAATGCAAACTAATCAAGATATAATGAAGAAAAAGAGGGAATATAATGAAGAGGCATTATAAGAAATAAGCAAAGAGTTGGAACAGTTTGAAGACAAGCCAAATCCGAATCTAAATAAAACTGAGCCAATTAATCTTGGGAATCAAGAAGATGTTAAGGAAACTAAAATAAGTGTACATGTTTCGCCACTGTCAAAAGAGGTAATGATCCAAGCATTAATTGATTATAAAGAAGTTTCCGCGTAGTCTTATGTTAATATGTCTGGTTTAAACATTGAATTAGTGGCCCATAAATTGCCAATTGATCCTGCGTCCGCCCTGTCAAACAGAAGTTGAGGAAGTTTAAAAGTGATATGAGTATAGAAATCAAAGAGCAAATCATGAAACAACTTGAAGCCAAAGTCATTCGAGTGGCGTGTTATCCTACGTGGTTATCCAACGTTGTTCCTATCCCAAAGAAAGATAGAAAAATTTGAGTATGTATTGATTGCCATGATTTGAACAGAGCAAGTCTGAAGGATGATTTTCCGCTGCCCAAAATCCATATTTTACTGGATAACAGTGCTAAACATGAGGTTGCCTCTTATTTGGATTGCTATGCTAGATACCACCAGATCATTATGGATGATGACGATGCGAAGAAGACATCTTTTATCACACCATAGGGTACTTATTGTTATAGAGTGATTCCATTTGGTTTGAAGAATGTTAGAGAAACATACATGAGAGCCATGGCCACTATGTTTCATGATATGATGCATAAGGAGATTGAAGTTTATGTTGATGATGTGATTATCAAATCCAAGAATTAGGCCGACCATGTTAAGGATCTGAGGAAGTTCTTTGAAAGGCTTCGTAGGTATAATCTCAAACTTAATCCAGCAAAATATGTATTTGGAGTTCCATCCGAAAAGCTATTGGGGTTTGTAGTCAGTCGTCAGTGTATTGAATTGGATCCTTCCAAGATCAAGGCCATTCAGTATTTGTCGTCGCCAAAGAATAAAATGGAGGTGATGAGTTTTCTTGGTATACTGAACTACATCAATAGGTTTATTTCTCAACTCACAACCACATGTGAGCCAATTTTCAAGTTGCTGAAGAAGAGTGATGCAGTCAAGTGGACTGATGAATGTCAGGAAGCGTTTGATAAAATCAAAAGATATCTTTCAAATCCACCGGTGCTGGTGCTGCACAAGCCTGGCAGGCCTTTAATTTTGTATTTATCGATTATAGATAATTCATTCGGTTGTGTATTGGGTCAACATGATGTCACAGGCAAGAAGAAGCAGGCTATTTATTATCTTAGCAAGAAGTTCACCACATATAAATCCAGGTACGCTCTTCTTGAAAGAACGTGTTGTGCCCTAACTTGGGCAACGTAGAAATTAAAGCATTATCTTTCGTCCTACACTACTTATCTCATCTCCCGCATGGATCCTTTAAAGTATATCTTTCAAAAGCCTATGTCGATGGGTCTATTGGTAAAGTGGCAAATATTACTTACTGAGTTTGACATTGTATATGTGACTCGAACCACCATAAAAGCCTAAGCCTCGGTAGATCATCTTACTGAGAATCCCATTGATGAAGAGTATTAGCTATTAAAGATGTATTTTCCTAATGAAGAGGTATTGTGTGCCGGTAAAGTCATTATAGATGCTGATCCAGGTTGGAAGTTGTTCTTTGATAGAGCTGTAAACATGAAAAGAGTTAGAATAGGTGCAGTTCTGATATCTGAATCGGGGCAACAATTCCCAATAATAGCACAACTGTGATTTTATTGTACTAACAACATGAAAAATATAAAGCTTGCATTCTAGGGCTGAGGCTAGCTGTTGATATGGGAGTCCAAGAATTATTAGTGTAGGGGGATTCAGATTTGCTCGTCCATAAGATTCAAGACGATTGGGAGACGCGAGATTTAAAGCTCATACTGTATCGACAATGCTTGCAAGAGCTATGTCAACGGTTTGTGTCAGTAAAATTTAGTCATATTCCAAGAATTCATAATGAGATTACTGATACTTTAGCCACTTTGTCTTTAATGCTTCAACATCCTGATAAGTCCTATATCAATCCACTGCAGTACAGAGTCGTGATCAACATGCTTATTGTAATGCAGTTGAAGAAGAGCTCTATGGTGAACCTTGGTTCTTGGATATCAAGCGATACATTCAGTCGGGAGAATACCCAAAACATGCCACTAGTGATCAAAAAAGGACTATTTGGCACTTAGCTAGTGGATTTTTCTTAAGTGAGGGAATCTTATACAAGAGAACCCCTGATCTGGGACTTTTGAGATGCATAGAAACAAAATAAGACTCGGCGATCATGGTTGAAATACACTCTGGAGTATGCGGGTCACATATAAACGATTATATCTTGTCAAAGAAGATACTTCGATTTATTATTGGCTTACTATGGAGAGGGATTCTATTCATTTTGTTCGAAAGTGTCATCAATATCAGGTACACGATGATTTGATACATTCTTCTCCTGCTGAGTTACACGCAATGTTTTCTCCATGGACTTTTGTAGCTTAGGGGATGTTTGAGCCAAAAGCGTCAAATGGGCATAGATTTATTTGGGTGGACATTGATTACTTCACAAAGTGGGTAGAAACAGTAACTTTCAAGTCAGTAACCAAGAAGGTAGTGGTAGATTTTGTTCATGCCAACATCATTTGTAGATTTGGAATTCCCAAGATGATCATTATAGTTAATGCATCCAATCTCAATAGTCATTTGATGCGAGAAGTGTGCCAACAGTTCAAGATCACACATCGAAATTCCACTCTGTATCGTCCGAAGAAAAATGACGCTATGGAAGCCGCCAATAAGAATATCAAGAAGATACTGTAGAAAATGATACAAGGGTCTAGACAATGGCATAAGAAGTTGTCGTTTGTATTGCTAGGTTATTGTATTACTGTTTCCACTTCAACAGGGGCAACTCTATATTTATTAGTGTATGGGACAGAAGCATTCATTCCCGCAGAAGTTGAAATTCCCTCTCTTCGAGTAATTGTAGAAACAGAGATTAATGATGATGAGTAGTTCAAAACCCAACTAGAACAGTTAAACTTGATTGATAAAAAAGGCTGACGTCGGTATGTCATGGACAATTGTATCAGAAAAGGATGACTCGAGCGTCTATTAAAAAGGTATGCCCCAGGCATTTTGAAGTTAGTCAGTTGGTATTGAAGTATATTCTCCCTCATCAGGTTGAGGCTAAAGGCAAGTTCTACCCAAATTGGCAAGGTCCCTTCATTTTGAAGAAATTATTGCCCAATAGAGCTTCATATTTTTCAGATATGGAAGGCAAAATTGCAAAAATGGCTATCAATGCTGATGCAGTCAAAAGATATTATGTATGATATTTTTCCTTGTTGGTTCTATTGCATGTTTAGTACTTGAATTTTTGAAGATTGATATGATAAAGGCATTTCTTTCTGCTATCCAAACATTGTGTCATCCTTTGTTTACCCCGTTTGAGCTTAGTTCTATTTTCTTTCATATCCCTCTTTTGGAATCAAAATAGAGTCAAAGATAAAGTGTCAATGAAATAAGAATAAAAGAAAGGTATGAAGAAAAAAAACAAGAAAAGAAAAAATCAATCAATACGAAGAACAAGCTGATGGAACTACGTGTGACCAGATTCTCCTCTCTCGGGAGTGAGATACGTAGGCTACCCTACTCGAGACTCGTTCCAACCAAGTGAACAATTTAGAATTACCGAGACAAAGAAACTAGAGCATGATTTAGTCCTCGTTGTTTAAGTCGATTCCAAAATTTGTAAGTCTTACCCCACATCAATTGTCATTTGGGCCTCATGCCATCCTTTCTTTCTAACCTTATCCAAAAGCCAAGTTACAACTAAAGAAAGACCTTCAGATTAATCTTTGAGAATTGTGAGGCTGAATATGTGATGGATATATGGAAATATTTTGGGCATTATATTTTTTGTATCATTATTGAAAACATGAAAGAATAAAAATGAGAGTCTTATTGGTGAAAACCCTCACGGGCATCATAAGGCGATGTTGAGTTGAGAGAAATAAGAAATGAGAGAGTCTTATTGGTAAAAACCCTCACGAGAACCATAAGGCGATGGTGATTTGAGAGATATAAGAAATGAGAGAGTCTTATTGGTGAAAACCCACACGGGCACCGTAAGGCGATAGCGAGTTTGAGGGAAATTAAAAAAAAAGCTTGTTGGCAAAAAAATTTCAAGATTTGGTCAATTGAATGAGGTGTACGAGTCCGATGGGTTTGAAGAAGTAACTCAATAGCAAAGGCACGAACTCAACAACAAATGGGAAGTTTGGGTAGAAAGATCAGGCAGCTTAATCCAAAATGTATGTCATAGTCATTGGAGTTGGTTGCCAAATTCAGATAAGTTTTTTGCTTTGTTAAAAGAGGGATATTTCCCTTTTCTTTCATTTACACATTCATATTTTTGTTCTTTTATGTCTTTTATTAAAATAAAAGTCACCATCATTGCTTTGCATTTTGAGTTTATTCTATGTCAAAACAAGCGAGAAAGGATTTCAAAACTAGCTACCAGTCTTCCTAATTGTATGAAGAAAGGACAAGGGCCAGAACATGAGAGAAACATAATCATAATTCAAAGCAAGCCTATCATTTGACGGGTGGATGGACTCGTTAGGAGTATAAGAGTTTAAAAAGGTGTGTCTCAGAGGCATGGAAAAATAGAAATTTGGCATTGGAATAAAGGTCACTTCCTTCAATCTGGGTCTGGGTCAATGGTGCGACAAGATAGGGGCAAGTGTCAGCGATCTGAAACAAAGATGAAAGGAACGAGTGCTGGAGCATATGCATGGGAAGCCAAGTGCTGCAAGCCACCCCTAAATTTTAATTGACGAAGTTTCTTTGATGAAACAGGGGCAAAGTTTCTGTTTAGTAAATTCAGCTACCGTTGGGAAAACATATTCATAGATTTTACTTTTTGTTTAGGACCCTCCAGAAAAATGATATTTTACTTTCTGTTCAGGACCCTCCTGAAAAATGGTAATTTACTTTTTGTTTAGAACCCTCCTAAAAAATGGGATTTTACTTTCTGTTCAGGTTCCTCCTGAAAAATGGGATTTTACTTTCTGTTCAGGATTTTTTTGAAAAATGGGATTTTACTTTCTATTCAGGACCTTCCTGAAAAATGGGAATTTACTTTCTGTTCAGGACCTTCTTGAAAAATGGGATTTTACTTTTTGTACAGGGCCCTCCTGTAAAATGGGATTTTAATTTCTTTTCAGGACCCTCCTGAAAAATAGAAATTTACTTTTTGTTCAGGACCTTCCTAAAAAATAGGAATTTACTTTCTGTTCATGACCCTCCTGAAAAATAGGAATTTGCTTTGTGTTCAGGACCGTCCTGGAAAATGGGAATTTTCTTTGTGTTCAGGACCCTCCTGGAAAATAGGAATTTTCTTTATGTTCAGGACCCTCCTGGAAAATGGGACAATACTTTCAAAACATGAAATCCTTCTTTATCATAATCTTTGTTTGGGATAATTTTTGTGTTAGTTTTAATTTTGGATTTCAGGAGCCCGCCTGAAGAACAGGGTGAGAAAATTGCAAGTCAGGAGCCCACCTGAAGAACAGGGTGATGAAATTGGAAGTTTATGAAGTTGCAAGTCAGGAGCCCGCCAAAAGAACAGGGTGATGAAATTAAAAGTCGGGAGCTCGCCCGAAGAACAGAGTGAGAAAAATTGCAAGTCAGGAGCCCTTCTGAATAACAGAGTGATGAAATTGAAAGTCAAGATCCCATTTGAAAGATATGTTAAAGTAATTGAAAGTCAAATAATAGGGTTGAAAGATGAAAATCAAGCAACAAGGTGAAGCAATTGAAAGCTGAGCAACAAGGTGAAGAAATGGCAAGTCAGGAGCCCGCCAGAAGAATAGGGTGATGAAATATAAGTCAGGAGTCCAAAAGAAGCTTCATAGATAGGATTTTTTTTATTTTATTTTTTTTAACTCGGAATTTTTATTTCAGATGTAATAACAGAGCCATAGACCGGAACCTCGACGGGACCTCACTCGAATCTCCAACTCGGTATAGTCCATCTCCTTCCAATCCTTTAAGTTACCTGTCACTTGATTCCCTCATAACTTGGGTAGGTAGGATGTCCTAAGTCAAAACTTGGTTGTCCTTTTATCCTTCTATTTCTTCCTTCGAATAATGATCAGGACAAAATTCTGTCTCGTTGTCTACTTCTTTGTCTGAAAACACCTTGTGTTTACATTCAAAGAGGGCATGATGTAGACACGTAATTTTTTCCCTTCACAACTTAGTTTTATTGTCTACCCCATCTTACCACGTATCCTATCCGCGTGATTACTTTTACTCAAGAAAAATAAATAAATAAATAACCACCTCATCATTTTACTTATTTGTTTATTTTTATTTTTATCCCAAATAACAAATCCTAACAAATTTTATCTTGTTTTAAACTTCCCAACAACCCGCCCTATTAAAAGTGGACAACACATCACCACTCTTACACCCCTTCACCCCTACCTCACGTGACCCCTCGCCCCCATATTTTTTCTCCATAAAGAAAAAGGAGATAGAGACAAAAAGGACACCTAGGTGGGACCAATAAAAAAAACTCCCTTACTAATACACATTTACCACACTATTATATACATACAGAGCTCAATTCTGAAAGGGAGGGTCTTCTTTTTTTTGGAAAAATATACATACATAGAGACCCAAAATTGCACTGAACTCTCTAAAATTCTCACCAAAATCACACACGCACACGCTCACCTCTCTTAGATTCTCACAAATCTCATGCGCACACACTCAGGTTGCCAGAAAACACAATCTCTCACCAAGAAACATACACACACACATACTGTAAAGAGAAGACGACAGATGGGTAGTGTTTGACGAAAATCCAGCGACAAAATAACAAAAATGGAGAAAACTCGTGTCTTTTTTGAGCTTTTCCCGACACTTATGCCGGACTTGGTTTTCATCTTCAAATCAATCAATTCAGTCAAAAATACGCTAGAATCTCTTTGTCTTTCTCTGATTTCTGGACGAGGTCTAGATGGATTCTGACTTTTTTAGTTGTTTTTGTCGCTATCAACTCACAAAAGCTTAGTTTCTGTCGATGTTCAGTTTTTTATTAGATTTTTAAGGGTTTTGGATTCGTCTATTTTCTTGATTCGGGCTTGATATAGTGCGTTGGGGGTTTTCTTGCAATCTAGTGGGTTTAACATTCGGGGTTTGGAGCTCAGTTTGTCGTGAGGAATTTGTTCGAGGATTTTGATTTTTTGGACTTCTTTATTATCAACAAAAATAAGTGCTATTGAGGTCCATTTCCTTAACCTGCTCTCTTTTTATTCATTTTGGTTTGTTGAATTGGTTATGATTATGTGTGGTGTTTTGTTGGATTTCTGTTTATGTTATGATCATGATGCTCGGTGATTCGGCTTTGGTGGTTTGAGGAATGAATTTAATCATGTTTTAATGGATTTGTAAGAAAGAAGTTGAGGGTGGAATTGAAAATTGATGAAAAGGTTAGATTCAGATCAATTTTGATTCATTATGATGTTGAACATAAATGTTATCGAATTGGATTGGAAAATATAGGTTCAGGTAGGCAAAATTTAGGAATAAGTTCTTCGTTGGATGTTTGAATGTGGAGTTAGGTGTTGACTGTTTTCTAGTTTATTACATTCGATTGAAATGTATTCATTTGGCCGGGGGATGCCTCGAAGTTTCATGTATTTATTCACCAGGGAATGCCCCGATGCACTATGTTGGCGGAAGATGTTCGTGGGGAAGGACCGAGGCATCGGGTAAATCATTGGAGCGTAGTATAGGATTAGTGTAGGTTAGAATAGGATTTACATTTTTTGCATTTTTTTATTTTTAGTTTGGACTGAACATTATTATTTTAGTTTTGGATTGTCGTTTGATGTGTTTGATGCTTGTTTATGTGTTTTATGTGGTTTATACATTTTTAGTGTCAAAAATAGACAATACGCTCCACCAAGAGACCGTGGTCAAACCACGGGACTGAGGGTGCCTAACACCTTCCCCTCGGTCAACAGAATTCCTTAGTCAGAATCTCTATTCGCAAACTAATTTTAAAGAGTCAAATCATTTTGAAAAGGATCTTTCAAAGGTGACTTGGCACACCGAATTATGTCACGTGGAGACTCTGAATAAAAAATATATAAATATTCCTTTTTGAAACAAATCTTCATCTTTTGTCACTTAATAATAAAGACCCTTTCGAACTTCAAATTATTCTTTTTCGGTTAAAGAGGGGTGTGAAAAGTAGTAGCTTATAATATTGACTCTATGCCATGTGTGTGAGAGGCTACTTAGTTCCCTTTATGTGTTGAATTCAGAACTTTCCTGGTTAGTCTTTCTTAGGTTATAGGATAGTCAGTTAGGAAAGGATCATATATTTGTTTTTTGTTTTAGTCCACTTTTAGCCTAAATGACCTTCCCCACGTGAAATAGTATCCCTTGATCCATGTTTTGTGCCTTATAACCTATGTTTCTTATTTCACCTATCACCTTCCTATTCGTGTTGCAATAACCTTTTTTATCTGTTCCTGCTTGGACATTGTGCACCTCAACTCAGGTAAATTGCCAAAATTGAGGGTTGCCATCATAGGGATGTGTGCTGGAAAGTGGGTATGTAGAGGGATAAAATAAGAGACAGAGTTAGTTAGGTTGGGTGTGGTAGCAAAAGAAAAGAATAGAAAAAAAAAGAAAAATTATAAAAAAAGTGAAAAAGAATAAAAGACCACACCCAACCTAAATGTGCAATAAAGAATAAAAAGGGAAAAATAAGAGCGGAATAAAAAGAAAGATAGTTACTAAGTGGACCCCAAAGTTAGTGTAGTTCCAAGGAAACTTAGTCACTTGATATTCATATGTACCATACTATCCCCCCAAGCCTACATTACAAGCCGAGAAAAGTCCTATAGTGATCCTAGCTTGATTGTCTAAAAACTAAGGTAAAGAAAATAAGGGCAAACCTATGGTATTTGGAACTTCTCTTATGAGTATGAGTGTCTCTTGACTGTCCCTGCATTGACATGCGTTATTTCATATGAGTGAGTAGGAATTCTTAGTTGTAAGGGCACATGAATCATATTGCTAACTACTTACGTGTTTGGGTAGTGTAACTTGTGCATATGCATGGTTGTCTATTGCTAATGTAATACCATGTCTTGATCCCATTGTGTCACATTATTGTACTTTATGTTCATAGATAGTTGGTTTTGAAAAGTTGAGATAGGAGAGCGTGTTATGATTTGAGCTCAAAGTGTTGATTAACTGCCTTGGATAGCTTAGAGTCTCCTAGTTAAGCATCGTGTTTTGTTTTGTTGTGTTTTGTTGCTTGAGGACATGCAAATGTTCTAAGTTGAGGGTATTGATGTGTTATAGAAATATAGAACTTTCAATATTTAAATGAGGAAAATATGCAAGTTTCTTAGGTTGTTTTGTTAGATATGATGCATTTTGGGTATGTTTTATAGGAAACTAGGTTTTGGATGGTAAGTTAGTAAAAAATAAAAAAAATGGAGTTTTTAGCTAATTACTTGATCAATTTTGGGTATTCGTGACACTTTTCGGATTCACGTGACCAAAGCATGTGATGAAAGTTGAAGATTTGAAGCTTGGTTGCAAGCATTAGAAGGCCTGACACTTGCCTATGTCAACATATAAACCACATGTAGCACATGTGGTTTGTATAAGACTAAGGTAAGTATCGAAATTGAGATCCAGAGAGTGAAAAGATCTAAAAAAGAACTTTTGATACTTACCTATGTCAACATGTGGACCACATGTGTGTAAGGTAAGTACCAGAAGTCCAAAATCCCAAAAGCAGAAGCTGCAGGAATCTTTTTTGGCACATATAGGTGTCTACATGCACCCAGTCTCAGGCTGGCACATGTGCCTAAGGCCAGGCTGCATGTGAACATAACCCTTTTTTGTCCCTTTTCATTTAGGCTTTGATTTTAGGGTTTCCTCATATACTATAAATACCTCTTATGTGTTTTTTGGTAAAAGTGATGCACCCTTGATACTTACAAATATATTTTGATTCCGAGATTCGATTTTGGTCTTGGAATCCTCTTGTATTGATTTCGGTTGATTAATTCATTTAAATTTTTGGGTTCTTACTTATGATTATTGTGATTTCATCTTATGCTTTCAATCATGAATGTTGTTGATTACTTCACAAGCATGAGCAGCTAAAAACCCTTAGCTAGGGTTGTAGAAACACTAGCAGATTGATGAAGTAGGGAAAGTGCTATTGTTGTTCTGAACTGATACCTATGTATGCATTTTATTATCTTCAATTTAATAGATATATTAGTGGTTGCAAATGTTATGATCCCACCTATATTATTGCTACTTACTCCAATAGAGGAGTAGTGACTAGGAAGAAATAATTACAACAGTAATTTGAAGTTTAACTGTCGATCCACGCAACTAGGTATTATCTAAGTAAGATGGTTAGCTTTCATCTAATAACTAGAGACTCAAAAAGTAATAGTTAATTGGGATCAAGATAAAGGTTAGTAAGGCGACATCCTGAGACTCAAAAGGTAAAGGGTGAAATTCATCAGCTCATCCAAGAGACTGTTGATGGTACCTAACTTATTAGATTATGCATGCAAAGTATCAGGTTGGTTTGATAAAGCACAATAAGCCCATAGAGTTGAGAAGCCAGGAGGAACACAATCCTAGTGTTTACCTACAAGTTATTACAACTGATTACAACTAAAGTTGATATTAGCCACTTGTTTGATATTTCTACTCAAATCCCCTCATTTTCTTTTTTGAGTTTTGCCCGTTGATTATAATAGATGAGAGCCACGATTTCTCTTATTTCATTGGGATTCGACCTCAACCTTTATCGAGTTACAATATTTGAAAAAAATTGTATAATCTTTAGAGTGAAGGTGTATCTTGGGTGTTATCAGTGTCAGTGTTCTCTCGCACTCAATAGGGAGAGTTTTATATTAGGATGGTATCAACGGTCCAGGCAATGTTTGCAGATTTAGTAAAAATTAAGGAATCGCTAGAATAAGGCATACAAACAGGGAAAATCATCAAAACCCCAACATTATTCGGGTCGTTTATGTTCCCAAGAAAGAAAAGAAAAGATGTGTCTACGGTATCTACTGATTCTGTTGCTAAATTAAAGAAGAAATTCAAGCCTAGGAACATTTTTTCTTCCCAACTTCTCCCAAGTCTTCAGTCCCTATTCTACACCCAACCCAAATAGCAAGCTCCACTTTAAAATATCCAATATCAATACCAAGTTCCATTTCCAAATATCCAACCCCAATACAAAGCTCCACATCTAAATATCCAACCCCAATACCAAGCTCCACAACCAAATGTCCTACCCCACTACCGAGCTTCACAACTAAATATTTTAACCCAATATCAAGCTCCATAGAAAAACTATCAGCCTCATGTCCAAGCTACCCTTCCAAACCATCAAATGAAAATCCAAGTGCCTCCAAATTATCATCAAGCATCTCCTCTCGCTAATCAAAACCATTACAACCTCCCTCGTCCAAACCTCAAAAAGAAACCTCCTCAAAACTTTAGGCCATTAGCTAAAAGTCATACCCAGATCTTTGAAAGATTAAAAGCAGCCACTAATTTGCAGCCTATCCATCCAAAACCTACAAATCCTAATTCCTTATTTTTTTCATGTTGATCAAAGTTGTGCCTCTCATCCAAGAGTGTCCAGGCACAATATCGAAGATTTTATAAACCTTAAGCATAACATCTAAGATTTAATTGATAAAAAGGTTATTACTCTTCAATCGTCGATGCAAAATGTCAACAGTAATTCATTGCTTAATCATGGGGGAGCCACGGTTAACATTATTAAAATAAAAGGCTAATGGGTATCTAACAAGACTATTACTAAGGTAGATTCAGAAAAACCCAAAAGGATAGAAAGAGTGGAGAAGATAAAGAGAGTCGTGGATGCCTTAAGTGTCAATGAAAGTCCACCATTTATAATGTTGACAGCCTCGACTTAGGTATATGCTCCACCACCACCGAGAAAGAAATGTGTTGCAGAGACTGTCGCCACCCAGGGGATGACACGATCCAAACAATGCTATATCCTTAAGATTTGGCCAATAGAAAGGATTCACAGGAAAGGCCAATTGCTGTAGGAGAGGTCAAAGAATTTTAGAGGCGTATGCATCCAAAGGAATATTCAATTATCAAGCATTGGGAAAAAACCCAACCCAAATTTCTATTTGGGTGTTGTTAATGAGTTCACAATACCACCGATAAGCTTTATTGAAAGTCCTAGATAAAGTATATGTTCTTGAAGGCACGAGTGTTGAAAATCTGGCGACAATAATAGGGAATGTTGTGGGAAGTCACCCTATATCGCTTAGTGAGGAATAGTTGCCTTTTGAAAGAGTAATGCATAATAAAGCCTTGCACATTAAGGTTAATTATCATGACTGTGTGATTAATCGGGTATTGATAGACGATGGATCTAGTTTGAAAATTTATCCTCTTTCCACATTAGCTTAACTAGGCTACGACTTGGGAAAGGTTCGAAAAAGCCATGTTAATGTGTGAGCTTTTGATAGAGGGAAAAAAGATACTATAGGTGGAGTTGATTTGTACTTCCAGATGGGATCTTCTAAATTCAAGAATAAATTTGATGTTATAGATATCCATCCTAGTCACAACCTACTTCTCAGGAGGTCGTGGATTCATGGTGGAAAAGCGGTTTTATCACCTCTTCATCAATTGTTAAAGTTCATTTGGGAAAACCACGAAGTGGTTATTCAAAGAGAATAAATCCATTTGAGCCACCCCAATGGTTATGTACCTATGTTTTAAAATATTCCAAGGGGTAGTAATTTTTATACGGTGTAAATTATGAATGCCACTGAGAAAGATCCAACGCCCTAAATGTCAATGCCCTCCATCTATAAGATGATGGCGATTGTGATGTTAAGAAATGGATTCATGCCTAGTCGAGGCGTAGGAAATAATTTAAAGGAATCATTGAGTCAGTCGGAATCCTAGAAAAAGAGTTTATGTATAGGTTAGGGTACAAGCCAACAAAGAAAGATGAGAATGAAGATAAGTAAAAGATGGGTCAACCCAACCCGTTGCCACTCTTGTACCAGTTGTTTCCTGTGTGTGAGGTGTCAACAGATTATGGTCTGGAGGATGACATAGGAAATTTGTTTGAAGAATGCAGTCCTATACTAGAATATTTCTCTAAGGATAGTGGGGTAAGAAAGGTTGCATCCGGGGAGACTTTGAAAAAAAGAACCTCTACTCCCCTCAAAATGAAAATTACTAGTAGTTTTAAAAATTGGTGATGATCCAGAAAAGGCCTCGTGATCCACCCTTTTATGTTTCAAATTTCTTTCTTGTGTTTTACTATTTTCAAAAAGGCACGGTCCCGTATTTGTGCGGCTCATGAGCCATAGTTTGTAAATATTTTCCAAATTTTAATGAAAAGACCTCTCTTTATCTAAGAAGTTATTTTGGAGTGTGATTATATTTATTTTACTATTTTTAATCATCGTGTTATCATCTAACTTGGTTTGTTTATTTTTTTCAGTAACAATAATTTAAAACCTCTAAATGACATGTCATGTCAAGAGCTAAATAAACAAAGTGAGGTGAATAATGATGAATGAAAGGTACTATCTAAGAAAGTGGAGATTAAGAAGAGGGCGTATGTTAAGTTGAGTGAGAGTAAAGATGAAGAGGAGAAATAGGTGAATAAGGAGGTTTACATAATAGCAAGTAAGGAGGATAAGTTAGCAGTTACGACTGCTAAGTCAGACGTATTCGAGAGCTTGTATGGGGGGTTAGAGGAGAAAGACAGGGAATAACGGTTATATAGGCTTGCTAAGGCTAGGGAGCGGAAGGGTCGTGACCTCGATCAAGTGAGGTGCATTAAGTGGGAGAATGGTAGTGTTTAGGTGGAGGATGCGTACATTAAGAAAAGAAGGCAGGAGTATTTT
Source organism: Capsicum pubescens (assembly GCA_030864215.1). Taxonomy (NCBI): domain Eukaryota; kingdom Viridiplantae; phylum Streptophyta; class Magnoliopsida; order Solanales; family Solanaceae; genus Capsicum; species Capsicum pubescens. The sequence continues at coordinate 72,535,928 of CM061549.1, read as the reverse complement.
TATAGACTTTTGAATAAGGAGGGGGATAGAGGCATTGAGCTAGGGGAGATGGAGCACTCAGAGAAGAGCTGTGTTTTTAGTTTCTATAGGTATTTTAGGGTTGAAGAGGTCATAGAGGCTATTCGTAGGATGTGGAGGGGTAGGGCAACGGGGCCTGATGAGATTCCGGTGGATTTTTGGAAGTATATTGGTGGGGAAGGTTTAAGGTGGTTGACTGATTTATTTAATAGCATTTCCAAGAATGCGAGAATGCCTGAGGCTTGGAGGTGGAGTACTATGATTCCATTATATAAAAACAAGGGTGACATTCAGAGTGGTTGAGCGGAGATTGAGGAGGGTCGTGTCCATTTCAAAGAATCAGTTTGGATTTATGCATGGTCGCTCGATGACAAAGGCAATCCATCTGGTAAGGAGATTGGAAGAGAAGTATAGAGAAAGAAAGAGGTATTTACATATGGTATTCATCGACCTGGAAAAGGCGTATGATAAAGTCCCGAGAGAGGTCTTTTAGAGATGCTTAGAGGTGAGAGGGGTTCCGATGGCGTACATCAGAGCTATTAAGGACATGTACGATGGAGAGAAGACCTGAGTGAGGATGGTGGGAAGTGACTCAGAGCATTTTTTGGTCGAGATAGGGTTGCATCAAGGATCGACTCTTAGTTCATTCCTTTTTGCGTTAGTGATGGACGTGTTGACACAGAGTATTCAAGGCGAGGTGCCTTGGTGTATGTTATTTGCGGATATGTAGTGCTCATCGATGATATGCGGGGGGTGTGAATGACAAATTGGAGGTTTGGAGGCAAACCTTTGAGTCTAAAGGGTTTAGGTTCAGTAGGTCTAAGACGGAGTATTTAGAATGCAAGTTTAGTGACTCGAGGTAGGAGGATAAAGTGGTGGTGAGGTTGAACTCCCAGAATGTTTGTAAGAGAGATAGTTTTAAGTATCTTGGGTCAATGATCCAGGGGAATGGAAAGATTGATGAGGATGTTTCTAAATGTATTAGAGTTGGATGGATAAAGATTGATGAGGCTCCTTCTTGTTTTTCATCATATTCTTGTATACCATAGATTGACCGTTTGTACCTTTTTTGGCTACAACATTAACTCTCTGACAGTACTTAGCAAGTAAGAATTTCCCCAAAGAGTGTTGCTGCTCCTGAACACCTACCATTGCTTCAATTGCATAGCTTCGCTTGTTTCAACAAGATGTCTAATTCCAACCCCTCCTTCATTAGTGGGGAAACATAAAGTTCTCCAGGATGCCCAGTGGTACTTCTTCTTGGTGTCTTTCCATCCCCAAAAGAAATCAACAAACAAACTCACAAGTTTTTTTAAGATGGTTTTGGGAGTGATACATGCAGAGATAGTATGAATAGGAATTTCTTACAAAACATGTTTTACCAGCACCACTCTGCCACAATAACTACGCAGTTTTGACTGCCAACCTGTAATTCTTAAAACCACTTTGCTAACCAGCCCAGTATAATGACTAATTCTTTGCCTTCCAATATAAAGCGGACAACCAAGATATGAAATGGGACTCTGCTTCTGCTGAAATCTAGTTTTATCTTTGATCCTTGAAATTATGGAGGGAAAAGCTTAGTTAGGTACCAAGAAGTGACTTTTTTCTTTGTTAATCAACTGGCCTGAAACCTCTTCATATGATGCTAGTGTCTTTATTATTAGTTTTAAAGTGTCTCCTGCTAGTAGTGAATATAATGATCTCATCAACAAAATTGAGGTGATTTATTTGAGGGTCTTTCCTCTCCATGTGAAATCCATACTATTAAGGATGATGCTGCAGATTATTTAAGGCCCTTGATAGCACTTCAGCCCCAAGAATGAATAGAGCAGGGGAGAGGGGGTCACCTTATTTCAAACTCCTAGTAGAATGAAAAAATCCATGTCTAGTACCATTAACAAGAACTGAGTACTATTTATTGGAAAAAGTTCTCCAAATCATGTCAATGAAGGTTTCACCATAACCAAATCTTCTTAACACTAGGAAAGTATATAACCAAGACTCCCTATCATATGCCTAGTCCATGTCCAGATTTATGACCACATTTCCACCCACGTTTGGTTTCTTAATGCCACTAATAATCTTCTGGGCAAGCATGATGTTCTCAACAATATTCCTACCCCTTACAAAGCCTGATCGGTTACTGGAAATTAGAGTGGGAAGAATGGGAGCTAATCTAAGGTAGAGGAGTTTAGAAATAACTTTGTTGGTGAATTTACTTAAGCTGATAGGTCTATATTCAGAAAGTTTATTGGGATGAGAAAATCTAGGAAGAAGGACCAAACAAGTATGTGAGAAGTATTTTGGCGTAGTATATCCACAAAAGAAAGCTATCACTACTTGAAGAGATCTATACCAATGATATTCCAGCAGGACTGAAAAAATCTTCCATTCATACCATCAGGACCAGTAGCTGAATGAGGATTCATTGAAAATTCTACTTTCTTCAGTTCATCCAGAGTAGGTATTACCTGAAGGACCTCATTCTTAACATCTAAAAGCATTTTAGGAATAGTAGCTAACATTTCTTCTAGAACATGCTCTGTTTTTTCAGTAAAAATATCCTGGAAGTGTTGACAAGCAGATGTAGCAATTGCATCATCCCCTTGAATACAAACCCCATCACCATCTTTAACTTTATAAATAAATATTCTCCTTCTTCTTCCTCTGATAATAGCATGGAAATAACTGAAATTTATATCTCCATACTTAAACCAGTGCAAATGGGATTTCTATCTTAATATATTATTTTCCAACTTGAGATGCCTGATGTATTCATCTTGTAGTCTATGAAACTCCTATCCGTTTATGTTTGTGCCATTTGAGATCAAATTCTCCTCAGCTACTCTGACCTTCTCTTTATACTCTTTCACATTAGCATAAATGTCACCAAATTCTTCTTTAGACCAGATACCTAAAGTAGAGGTTAATCTCTTCAACTTCCATTGGAATTTCCACATAGGTGTTCCATCACAAAACTTTTCCAACATGCCTCCACAGTATTAATAAATGTGGGATTTTCCACCCAGTAGTCCAAAAATTTAAAGTACTTTATGTGTGTTTCTACCCTTTCCTGTATCTCCATAAGAAGTGGACAATGATCAGATCCTACAAAGGACAGATGAGTGATATTAGTCATTGGAATTTTATCCAACTAGGCATCTAAAACCATTGACCTGTCCAATATTTTCCATATTCTACACTGAATGCCCCTTAAATTGGGTCAAGTAAACTTGGGACCCTGAAATCCCAGATCAATTAAACCACGAGCCTCTATTACACCCAAGAACTCAAAGCTCTTTCTCATGTCATAAGGGATTCCTCCTAATTTTTCATCTACTTCAGTAATTACATTGAAGTCACCAATTGTGCACCAAGGTAAATATGTTGTAGACAGTTGGACCATTTGATTCCACAAAGGTCTTCTAAGAGAGTCTCTACACTTGGCATAAATAAAGGTCACCAAATAAGGTTGAGTAAGGGAACTGTGAGCAATTAAGCAAATAATTTGTTGAACCTCATTAGCAATGATATCATAGGAGATGTCCAGAGACCAGAGAATCCAAATTTTTCCATTAGGATTACAAATAGAATACTCTATCTTAAGCAATCTTTTAGATTTTTCAAGGTGAGTAATATTGGAGAAAGGTTCCAGAATTGTTACTAGAGATATTTGATGTATGGAATGAGTTGTTGGAGTCTTTCCAGCACACCTTGGGTAAAGATACCTCTTACATTCCAAGTAAGGTGTCTGATCATTTAGCTAATTTTTTAGAATGAAACCTGGTAAAAGGTCTGGCTGTGGGAGCAGGCATGTTGTGTGATGGATGCTTGATTCTATTCTTGGACCTGAGTAAATTACCTCTGGGAGAAAGTCCTTGTAGTATAGCAGTCTGATTCACATACATTGTCGAGTCTTCAGAATCACTTGGATCAAATACATTAAGCAGATCATCATCAAAGGGATCTTTATGTTCCAAGTGACTATATTCTATATCATCCTCAGAGTGTATCACTCTGTATTCATCATCCATCTCTTAAGAAGTGGTCTGATAACCAACTTTAGTGGTAATAGGATGATCCTTCTTTCTAGTGTCCTGCACATTAGAGGAAACATCCTATACTTTTGCAGTGAAAATAGCACCATTCTGCATCTCCTTATCCAGCACCCCTGTAACCTTTGGTCAGCTCAGTTGATGTTCTTGGACAACACCTTGTACATACTCCAAATTGGCTTCCTCATGAGAAGGGACATCACCTTTCTGCACTATCTCATCCTGCACCTTGTAGCTTCAGGTCTATTTATTTGGTTCTCCTTGATAGAACCCTGCATTTGCACCAGATGGACTTCCTCATGAGAAGGTATATCACTATTCTGCTCTTTCTCATCAATCACCCCTGCAGCCTCTGATCTACTTTGGTTTGCTACCTCATCACTATTAGTTGGGCAATCATATTCAACCTTTATATGATCTTGTTGTAATGCTGTAAATGCATTAGATATAGTTGGAGCATCATCCTCATGCTGGTTCCTTGTTTGTTTACCTGGAGACAATGGCTTGAATATCATTTTTTGGTTGTCCCTTCTACCCCTCCTTTTGTGATTCTGCCATTCATTGAAGGGTTCCTTGCCTCTATCTGCATTATTCAGATATGTGTTATCTGGTGATTTCAGCCTCCCTTGACACATTTGAGAGTAGTCTTCCTATACACCATCCTCTTGGATGTTTTCGTTTGACTCCAGCTTCCTCTTAGCAACCTCATCATTCTCTTTAATCACACAATTTCTTACAGCATGCCCTTGATGTTTGCAATAAGAACAATATCCTGGAACCTCTTCATATAAAATGAATTTCCATATTCCTTCATTATGCTCATCATCATCATATACCATCCAAACATATTGGGGTATTGGTTTAGTTAGATCAATTTGCAGATTGACCTTGGACAAACTCCCCCTAGTTTTTTTGTAGGTTACCAAGTCAAGAAACAATACCTTCCCTATAGGAGAAAGTAGAGGTGTCACCACCTCCAAAAAATAACAGTGCCAAAAAAGCTCAGGCAGACCAACCCAGATAGGAACCAGTGGGGGTTCATAATTTAAATCGCATCATCTATCCTTAGATATACATCTTCCCATTTGACCAAACTGTTGAATGATCATATTCATTATCCAAATAAATATATATATGTCTAGAATTGAAGTGAGTAATTTTGACTTTCCCCTTTAATTTAGTTTACAGGATGAATTGTCTCCTAATCACCTCCATTTTAGGTATGCTATTTTCAAATTTTCCAATCAAAGTAAACCTACACCTTTGAGCCAGCTTCACTTTATAATCTTCAAACTTAAACACAACTACTGGAAGACTTTTTTTGGTGGTTATTTTGGGGGGATCAATATGAATAATTTATGCTTTTATGGCGTCTTGGGCTCTCAGCTTTGTAGCCAAAGAATGTGTGACCCTGGGACAGGAGGGTCATGAATTTGACCTGATTTGGACCATGCAACTGTAGAACCTATAGCCCCTACAACCATTGAGGCTCGATTCATCAACGCCGTCATGACCTTCGTACTATCATCATTGGTTGTTTCAGGGGGTTCATCCTTGTCAAATTTTGCATTAGATGGATTAATAGAAGAAGTAGGGTCCTTACCATCATCCATGATTTTGGTACTTGTCTCCATTACCACCTTCATCGAATTAGTCAAAACAAATTGTGGTTGATGTGCATCCACTTTCAATGTCTCTGCTGTGAGTAGATTCTGTGTAGCTTGTGTTGAAGTTAGTACCTCTAGGAATTGTATTGATTGCTGCTTCACCTCTCCCATTTTTCCTTGCATAGCTGATTGAGCTTGATTGATAATCTCCTGAGCCCAACGTAATTATTCCTCAGAAATACAAGTTGAACCTTTAGTGAATTGGGGCATTTGCTGAGGGATGTGTGGCATGTGTGTGGGTGGATTTTTCTGTGGGGATCGGATGTAGGCATGCCATCCCTGGGAGGAGCTGTCCGGTGGCCGAAGGAGCTCCGCCAGCGGTTGGGAAGCCATAGTAGCCACCAGTTGTATCAGGCAGGAGTAACTGACTTGTAACTCCCTAGAGTGAGAAATTTTAGAGAGAGATTTTTTGTTGTATCTAGGTATATATTCGAGTGTAATTAAATTGATCGGGTACTATGTCAAACTTAGTTTATGTTGTATTTTGCTTTCAATACATTGTTCATTAGATTGAGGAGGAAGATTTTGCAGGCTATGATTAAAATTTAGGTTGATATTACAATATAGTAATATATATTTTTTATCCATTTTTGAGTTAATGTTGGCTAAGTTCAAGTAAACATATAATGGTAACTCCAGACTAATATTATATTGATACTTTTTATTTTTTTCCCTATTCTTTATAAATTGAAATTATAGAAGAACAATCCTACCAAAATCAATAATTATCTAACTGCTGGAAACAAAATTTGAGAATCACATAAGATTTTGCTTATTTAATTTATCGTTGTTCGATTTAGATAAGAAATTCTAATGTATAACACTTTTGAATCAATTTTACTATATAAGAAAATTTTATAATTTTGTATAAGTAATCATTGTTTTGATCATATTTACGAAAAGCAGACGATTTCGTTTTCAAGGCCAAAACTTATGATTTGTGTGGATTAAGCTTCCTTGAGTTGTGCATTCAATGACCAGGGAACTGAATTTTATTTTGGTACTGGTTATTTCTGCAGTTGCAAACAAAAGGCTTCACCCATTGGATTAATTGAATACTCTAAAAGGTCACGGGGATATTGCCCCGGGAGTTTGCTTCTTACCCAATGCATAATATTTAGCAACTGATATTATTTAGTTCTACCTATTTGTATTATTTGAGCTCTAAGTTTCAAACACCGAGTTGTATGATCGTCGTACTTCTACTAGCATGCATAAGTGTTTGTTTATTAGTTTGTGGCTACAATTAATTTGTCGAGATATGCATGTTGGAATCATCAACCTTTTTGTTTTCGTTTTCTTTTGATAAATTCTCTTTTGTATAACCTTCCTCAAAGGGACAAGCTCTATAGGACACAATTCCAAATCATTAAACTACTATTTCTGCTCGATTTTTCTTTTTCTTTCAGTTTTTAAGCATTCGAGTCCTAAGAATTTTTTAGAGCAACCTACTTATTCATATTAGTTTTGAATTTCATTGTGGAGTTTGATATGAGCCCAAATGACATATGAAAATTTTAAGAAGTACCAAATTTTTAAAAGTTTTAAGTAAGTCATCAAAAATATTCTAAAGATTTAACTTTAAAATAAGAAAAGATTTTAAATATAGAAAAAATAAAAAAAATATTGTACTACAAATATGGTTCAAATCGACGCGTCTCTCTTAGCTTCTAGCGGCAAGAAAAAGAGGTATTGCATGACAAATGCAAACGTAATGATCCATTAACCACTTGAAACTTCTGGTGATAAAATATATACGTGCTTACAATAAAATATATGTTTACATTATTATATTGAAGTGTGAAGGATCTTTGAGAAGTGATTTGAACTTTTTGCATTTCATTAAAAATCTTCGCAATAGACAAAATCGTCTAATTTTAAATAATCAAAAATTAGACGTGTGAGACACGTGCGGTTAAACTAATATATATATATATATGTATATGTATGTATATGTATATGTATATTTATGTATATGTATATGTATATATATGTTTATGTATATGTATGTATGTATATATATATATGTATATATGTATATATATATATATGTATATATGTATATATATATGTATATATGTATATATGTATATATGTATATATGTATATATGTATATGTATGTATGTATATATATATATATATGTATGTATATATATATATATATATATGTATATATTTGGCAAATTCAAATTTCTCAAGAGCACACATATAGAACTGCTTTTAATGTTCCTTTTTAATATAATTTCTTGCCTGTGAACCAGGACTAGAATCAATTAGGTGATGAATCATAATTTAACAACAATTAACATCAAACTCCATTTCAGAGGGAGTGGGGTTATCCCTATCAAGGGACAATATTGTCACGACCCGAACCGGGGCCGTGGCCGTAACGGACATTCCAAACCATGAAGGCTCGGGCGCCCCTATCTGTCTGGTAATCATGCACAACATTCATATAATAGAGGAAAAATGCGGAATTATTTAACAGAACGGAATCATGGTCATAAGTCTGATATAAATTCAACAAGGGTAAATGAAATCCAAAACCATCTAATGATATCTAAAAGCCGTCTGCGAAATCTCTACTACATTACTAATAATACTGTCTGAAAACTGGGACAAGGCCCCCAGTAGATCAAAACCATAACTGATAATAAATGTCTAAAAATAACTAGGCCTTCTTAAATATAGAAGGCTCACCGACTAGACCCTGCACTTCTGTCTGAAGAAATCTACTGTTTATCAGGACCCCTAGACTGTGCCTCAGAACATGGAAGGAAAGAGGTTAATAAAGATGTACTGGTATGCAGATCAATCCAAAATAAATTTTTAATATAAGTAAAATAGTTGAAGGCTAGTCATGAAACATCACATACGATATAAATTCCAAAACAAATGAGCATCTTTGATAATCATAAAACTTTGCTGTCAATGCAGCCTCTGATCTTTGTATTACTTCTGAGTTAGGTGGCACTCCCCTACAAGTCTGATATTCTACAGGCTATATGGAATCCGCTATTGACTTAGCGGGAAAGCCCCCAACCCAAGTGTGCTGTAAGGGTTGGAGTGTCTGAGTCTGATACGCCACAGGGCACTAGGCCAGTGTATAATAATATATCCGAATTAGCAAATTATGATTTTAGGCAATGAGTTTTCTGAACTCGTGCCTTCTTCGTGGAACCACCTAAGCTCTCTTTATGCCCAATTTTAGTCTGTTTTGAAACATGCATCATTGTAGTTTCAAAAATCTAAAAATCTAATTTCAAACATGCATTCTTGTCACGATCCAAACTAGGGCCTGGTCGTGACGGACATCCCAAACCCTGAGGGCTCGGAACGTTCCTCTCTATCTGGTAAGCATGCACACATTCATATGAATAAAGAAGATGCGGAAACATAATATGCTACGAAAACATGGTCAATTCTGAATTCAGCACAAGTATGAAAATTGAAAATCAACTACATCTAATAACATCTGACTCAGTCTGCGAAATCTCTACTACAGGAAAATCTGACAACTGTCTGAAAACTGGGAAAAGGCCCCCAGTAGAACAAAACGATAATAAGGGACATAATCTGAAAAATGGGCCTTCTGTAATAGAGAAGGCTCACTAACTAATCACTGCAACTCTGTCTGACGAATCTACTACCTTTCTGGATCCCTAGACTGAGCCTCAAAACCTGGAGAGAGGAGGGGGAGTCAATACAGATGCACTGGTACGCAAAGCAATCCAAAATAAAGCTTACATGTAAATAAAATAGTTTGGGAAATAACTTTATCAAAACATTATACATCAAGTGGCTTTCGAAACACATGGGCGCATTTCTGAAAAAGATGTAACCTGCCTGTCAATGCAAGTTCTGATATGTATATTAATTCTGAGTTAGGTGGAACTCCCCTAAAATTCTGACATTCCACGGGTAGTATGGAATCCGCCATTTACTCGGTGGGAAATCCCCCAACCCAAGTGTGCCGCAAGGGTTAGAGTTTCTGAATCTGATACACCACAAGGCTCTAGGCCAGCATAATAAATAAACCCGGATCAGAAAGTCACAATTTTGGGCAATGAGTTGTTTGATACTCACGCCTTCTTCGGGGAACCACCTAAACTCTCTTTATGCCTAATTTTATCCTGTTATAAATCATGCATGTTTCTAGTTTCAACATCTGAAAAGTCTAATTTCAAACATGCATTAAATCTGTTCTGAATTATCATGGCATAATCTGAATTGGTATCATCACACCATGACTTGCAAGTCCTATTTCTGAGCCATAATGCATCATTCATAATTCTTTCATTAAAACACAGTTCAGACCACCCAAACATGCAAACAATCTAAAAGATTTCATGTTCCGAGAACACAAGTCAAAACTATGCTGAGACTGTTCAAACATATGGTGGTCATGTGCTTTTGGAAAAATCATGCACTCTTTCATTATATGAATATTTTCAACATTTATCAATATGAACAACCCTCTCTTTCGAATTCAAAACCATAAATCAACCTGTAGCATTAATCAAGATATTTCATATCATGTTTTTCAAGATACATTCAAAACAATCCATATCATAAAAAAATTGGGAAAATCATACCAAGAGAGGGATTCATGCGTGTCATGCTCTCAATTCATTCATAAATCATAAAACATATGCATACGTATATATATAATTTCAAATCAATTTGGGGAAGGTCAAAAGACCAAAACAATACCTTCAAGATTTCTAAAATATGAATGTATTCATAAATCTGAAAACCCCTTTCTTAAAATCATGATTTCTATGCCCATGAGATTTTTAGGAAAACCCCGCGTACCTTAAAATAGGAAAACAATGGGTGTTTCTTGAAGCCTATGATCCGGGGATTTCGAATCTTCCATCGATTTTGAAAACCCAAGGTTGAATCTTGAGTTTCTTGAAGTTCTTGTTTGAAGCTCTAGAGAGGATTCTTGATGATTTTGATGAAAGTAGGGTTAAGTTGCTCAAACATACCCTAAATCCTTTGTTTGGATGGTTTTTAAAGGCTAGGGAAAAGTCAAAATTACCCTTAATGACTCCTAAACGGAACTGAAAATTTGAACTTAAAAACCCAATTTTGGGTGCCACCGCGATGCGCCACAATCGCGGTGGTCCACTGGAATTTGACGAGTGGGAAATTGAATGCCTCCGCGATGTTCCACCATTGCGGAGCCCCACTGGAATTTGACGATTGTCAATTTGACCCTCTCCGCGATGTGCTAGACACCAAAATGACGATGTTTACGATTGGAACTTTAAATTATTCATAACTTCTTCACCGAGGGTCCATTTTGAATGAATTTTATATCATTGGAAAGATAATTCAGTCATCTACGTAATGAAAGGTTGAAATCTAGGAAATTCCACATTAAAATTTATTTAGATCATTCTAAAAGCTAATGCTTAGACTTTCCATGGATGGAATTTAGCTAAGAAGATGTCGGGGTGTTACAATATCCCTCCCTTGGAATGATTCGTCCCCGAATGATGATGAAGAAAATAGGCAAGCGTGATTCCAAGCATACTAAAGCATAGAAAGATTAAGGTAAAGGTTGTACCTCAACTCCGTCATCTACTGGGTCAAAAAGGTGTGGGTATCTTGCTGTCATGTTATCCTCTGATTCCCAAATGGCTGCTTCAACTTTCTGATTTCTCCACATCACCTTAATCAAAACTATTTCATTACTTCTCAACTTCTGGACCTGACGATCTAGGATTGCAATAGGTTCCTCTTCATATGATAAGGAGGCTGTCACCTTGATCTCTTCTACAAGCAACACCAAAGAATGGTCTCCAATGCATTTCTTCAACATGGATATGTGAAATACCGGATGGACAAAATCCAAACTGGCAGGCAATTCTAACTCATACACAACACCACCTATTCTCCTCAAAATCTGATATGGTCTTATATAGCGAGGACTCAATTTACCTTTCTTCCCGAATCACATGACTCACTTTATAGGAGAAACTTTTAGAAATACCCAATCATCGACCTCAAACTCTAAATCTCTTCTCTTAACATCGACATAAGATTTCTGATGACTCTGAGCTGTCTTAAGTAGTTCTCTGATGACTTTCACATCCTGCATTTCCTAATGAACAAGATCGGGCCCAAACATTTGCATCTCACTTACTTCATACCTCCTATAGGAGACCTACATCTTCTCCCATACAGTGCCTCAAATATTGCCATCTTAATACTGGAATGGAAACTGTTATTATACGTGAACTCTATCAATGGCAAGTTCTCTACCCAACTACCTTTAAAATCAATCACACAGGACCTCAACATGTCCTCAAGGGTCTGAATGGTGCGTTCGGCCTGCCCATCGGTCTGAGGGTGAAAAGCAGTGCTTAGGTTCACTTGGGTACCTAATCCTTTCTAGAAAGATCTCCAAAACTGAAAAGAGAACTGTGTACCTCGATCGGATATGATGGACACAGGCGCACCATGAAAATGAAATATTTCTGGAATGAACATCTTGGCATAATCCTCTCTCGAATAGTTAGTCCTGACAGGCAGAAAATGGGCTGACCTGGTCAGTCTATCTACAATCACTCAAATAAAATCATACTGATTTTGGGACTTCGGGAGCCCTGTAATGAAGTCCATATTAATCATCTCCCACTTCCACAAGGGCAAAGATATCTCTTGGGAAGAACCACCTGGCCTCATGTGTTCTACTTTAACTTGTTGACAATTCAAAAACTTGGAAACAAAGTTATCCACCTCACGTTTCATATTATTCCACCAATACAAAGATTTCGGATCCTGGTTTATCTTAGTAGAGCCTGGGTGAACAACATACCTTAAAGTGTGAGCTTCGTCAAGGATTCTATTCCGTAAATCATCCACATCTGGTACATATATTCTACCCTGGTATCTTAAAATACCATCACCACCGATATCAAATGACATCACCTTTTGCTGACCCACATCATTCTTAATTTGCATCAAGATGGGATCTTCAACCTGCTTTTTTTTAACTTCCGCACAAAGGGAAGACGTAGCTATCTCATGAACAACTATTCCCCCATCTTCAAAATCTAAGAGTCGCACTCCTAGAGTTATAAGATGGTGAATATCTTTCACTATCTCTCTCTTTCCTACCTCAACATGAGAAAGACTGCCCATAGACAATCTGCTGAGGGAGTCGGCTACCACATTTGCCTTACCCGGATAATAGTAAAGGCTCATGTCATAGTCTTTCAAAAGCTCCATCCAACGCCTTTGCCTGAGATTTAGTTCTTTCTGTGAGAAAACATACTGCAAACTCTTATGATCAGTGAAAATATCAACATGCACCCCATAAAGATAATGCCTCCAAATTCTAAGTACAAACACCACAGCTGCTAATTCCAAATCATGAGTGGGGTAGTTCTGCTCATGCACCTTTAACTGCCTAGATTCATAAGACACCACCTTTTCGTACTGCATAATTACACACCCAAGTCCTACACAGGACGCATCACAGTACACAACAAAACCCTTTGTACCTTCCGAAAGAGTTAAAACAAGAGTCGTAGTTAACTTGTCTTTCAACTTCTTAAAACTATTCTCACAAGAGTCGGACCATAAAAACTTCACCTTTTTCTGAGTCAACTTAGTAAGTGGAGAAGCTATAGAAGAGAAACTCTCTATAAACCTCCAGTAATACCCTGCCAAACCCAAGAAACTCCGAATATCGGTTGGAGTCGTGGGTCTGGGCCATTTCTTTACTGCCTCAATCTTTTGGGGATCAACCTTAATCCCTTCACTAGACACAATGTGCCCCAACAGAGCAATAGCATTCAGCCAGAATTCACACTTGGAGAATTTCACATACAACTTATGATCTTTAAGGGCCTGAAGAACAGTGCAAAGGTGATTGACATGGTCCTCCTCACTTTTAGAGTAAACCAAGATGTCATCAATAAAAACTATGACAACCAGGTCTAGGAACTGATAAAAAACCCTAATCATTAGGTCCATGAAAACTTCAGGGGCATTATTCAATCCGAAGAACATGACTAATAATTCAAAATGACTGTATCTGGTTCGAAAAGCTATTTTGGGAATATCTGACTCTCTAACCTTCAACTGATGGTATCCCGGATGAAGGTCTATCTTTGAAAAACAGTTAGCACCCTGAAGCTACTCAAAAAGAACACCAATCCTAGGAAGAGGATACTTATTTTTAATCGTGACCTTATTAAGCTGACGATAATCTATGCACATACGCAGGGAACTATCTTTCTTTCATACGAAGAGTACAAGTGCACCCCAAGGAGAAATACCAGGTCTGATAAAACCCTTATCTAGGAGATCTGCTAGCTGTTCTTTCAACTCTTTTAACTCTGCAGGAGCCATTCTATATGGTGGAATAGAAATAGTATAGGTATCTGGCAACATATCAATGACAAAATCTATCTCCCTATCAGGTGGAATTCCTGGAAGATCATCTAGAAAAACTTTTGGGAATTCATTTACTACTGGGACAGACTGAAGGGGGAGACTTTCAGTGTTAGAATCTTTAACCCGAATAAGATGGTACAAGAAACCCTTGGAAATAAGTTTACGGGCTCTGAGATAAGATATAAAGTGCCTTCTAGGTGCTAAGGAATTCCCCTCCAACTCTATTGTTGGCTCATTCGGAAAAGAAAAGGTAACCTTTCGGGTCCTACAGTCTAGTGTGGCATAACACCGATAGAGCCAGTCCATTTCTAGGATAGTATCAAAAGCAACCATATCAAGTTCTATAAGGTCTACTACAGTATCCCTACTAAGAATAGACACAACACAATTTTTGTACACCTTTCTAGCCACAATCGAATCTCCCACCGGAGTGGAAACAGACAAAGGTTCAGCAATCACATCGGGTTCAAACCCAAAACCAACAGCCAAATACGGGGTCACATAAGATAAGGTAGACCCGGGATCAAGCAATACATATACCTCACGGGAAAAGATTTGTAACATACCACTGACTACGTCTGGCAAGGCTTCCGCCTCCTGGCGATTAGTCAGAGCATATAGCCGGTTGCGACCGCTCCTGGCAGTTGAATTGGTGCCCTTTTGAGGAGGTGGGGGTGCAGAAGAGTTTTCTTGATACTTAGCTCCACCAATATTCCTCCTAGCAGAGGGACATTTCCTCTAGAAGCGGCCAGTCTGGCCGCATAAATAACACACCAACGAGCCCAACTAACACCTTCCCGGATGATGCCTACCACAAGTCTCACATCACGGATAAGAATGGTACTGCTGAGCCACACTAACTTGCGACTGAGTATCCTGGGCTCTGGGTCCCTCGCTAGCATGAAAAATCTGAGATCGTCTATAAACTGGAGGTCTGGGCGCTGGGGCGCTAGCTGCAGACTGTGACTTTCCCCAAAACTTCTTCTTTTGCCATTTGTTACCCCAGTTACCACCCTGCTGCTGACTGGGGTTCTGATCCACTGATCTGGCTCTCTTCGTCTACCGATCCTTCTCTCTGCACTCGGCTATCTTCTTTTTCTTCTCCTCAACCTACTGCATGTGGACTGTCATCCTACCAAAGTCCATTTCCCTATTTAGCATCGCCCCTTTGACATTCAAGCACCAGAATATTTGAAAGACTGAAAGCAAACTTCCTCATGCGGGCCCTCATACTGCTCGTCATCTCATGAGCATAACGGTCCAACTGATTAAACTTTAAAGTATACTCCTGAAAACTCATCTTACCCTGCTTAAGGTTCATGAACTCCTCCGTTTTGGCTTCCCTCAACTCTAGAGGAAAGAACCGGTCAAGAAAAGCTTCCACAAACTCATCCCACACTGTGGGCTCACCACTGTCACCCTGCGCCTCTTCCCACTCATTATACCATTGGTTCACAGCATCCTTTAGCTGGTATGCCGCTAGCTCAACACCTTTTACCTGATCCATATGCATCACTCTGAAAATCTTTTCCATTTCGTCTATGAAATTTTGCGGATCCTCTTCTACCTTAGTGCCAGTAAACTTAGGCGGGTTCAATCTCATGAACTGACCCACCCTAGTAGCTTCAGATGTAACAGGTGTAGAACAAAAAACTTCTGATCATTAGGCCTGATTAGCCACCAACTGTGTCAGCATATGAATAGATGGTCTGAATTCTGCATTCGAAATATCCCTCTGAGTAGTCGGGGGACGATTAACATTAGTTCGAGGAGCCCTAGGTGGACTGGTTGGGACTGGAAAGACTCCTAGAGTAGGGACAGGTTATGAAGTGTGATCTCTGTTATGTGTCCTCATCCCATAAGTGGGACAAACTTTGTCCTCTTGAGGATTAACGTTGGTGAGACAGGGAGTCATAACTGGTTTATTCTGAAAAGCAAAATATCATTGATTAGGGGACAGATTAGACTCTGAAGCATGAACTAAATCACAAAGAAGAGAAACATTCCTAAACTCCTAGTAGCCTCCTGCTTATAAGTGTGGCGCGCTACATACTCATAAACAAGACTCTACCCGGTGCGATTTTGCAGACACTCTGGGACCATGAACCGTGCTTTGATACCAAGTTTGTCACGACCCAAACTAGGGCCTGGCCATGACGGACATCCCGAACTCTGAGGGCCCAAAACGTCCCTCTCTATATGGTAAGCTTGCACACATTCATATAAATAAAGAAGATGTGGAAACATAATATGCTACAGAAATATGGCAATTCTGAATTCAGCATAAGTATGAAAATTAAAAATCAACTACATCTAATAACATCTGACTCAGTCTATAAAATATCTGCTACAAGAAAATCTGCCAACTGTCTAAAAACTGGGACAAGGCCCTCAGTAGACCAAAATGATAATAAGGGACATAATCTGAAAGACGGGCCTTCTGGAATAGAGAAGGCTCACCAACTAATCACCGCAACTCTGTCTGACAAATCTACTACCTTTTTAGACCCCTAGACTGAGCCTCAGAACCTGGAGGGAGGAGGAGGGGTCAAGACAGATGTACTGATATGCAAAGCAATCCAAAATAAAGCTTATATGTAAATAAAATAGTTTGGGAAACAACTTTGTCAAAACATTATACATCAAGTGGCTTCCGAAACACATGGGCGCATTTCTGAAAAATATGTAACCTGCCTGTCAATGCAAGTTCTGATCTGTATATAACTTCTGAGTTAGGTGGAACTCCCCTACAATTCTAATATTTCACAGGCGGTATAGAATATGTGATTGACTCGGTGGGGAAGCCCCCAACCCAAGTGTGCCGCGAGGGTTGGAGTTCCTGAATCTGATACGCTACAGGGCTCTAGGCCAGCGTAATAAATAAACCCAGATCGACGAATCATGGTTTTGGGCGATGATTTATTTGATACACACGTCTTCTTCGGGGAACCACCTAAACTCTCTTTATGCCTAATTTTATCCTGTTCTAAATCATGCAAGTTTCTAGTTTCAACATCTGAAAAGTCTAATTTCAAACATGCATTAAATCTGTTCTTAATTATCATGGCATAATCTGAATTGGTTTCGTCACACCAAGACTTGCAAGTTCTATTTCTGATCCATAATGCATCATGCATAATTCTTTCATTAAAACACAGTTCAGACCACCCAAACATGAAAACAATATAAAAGATTTCATATTTCGAGAACACAAGTCAAAACTATGCTGAGATTGTTCAAACATATGGTGGTCATGTGCTTTTGGCAAAACCATGCACTCTTTCATTATATGAATATTTTCAATATTTATCAATATGCACAACCCTCTCTTTCGAATTCAAAACCATAAATCAACTTGTAGCATTAATCAAGATATTTCATATCATGCTTTGCAAGATACATTCAAAACAATCCATATCATAAGAAAATTGGGAAAATCATACCAAGAGAGGGATTCATGTGCGTCATGCTCTCAATTCATTCATAAATCATAAAACATATTCTTACGTATATATATAATTTCAAATCAATTTGAGGAAGGTCAAAAAACCAAAACAATACCTTCAAGATTTCTAAAATATGAATGTATTCATAAATCTGAAAACCCCTTTCTTAAAATCATGATTTATATACCCATGAGATTTATAAGAAAACCCCGCGTACCTCAAAATAGAAAAACAATGGGTGTTTCTTGAAGCCTATGATTCGAGGATTTCGAATCTTCAATCAATTTTGAAAACCCAAGGTTGAATCTTGAGTTTCTTGAAGTTTTTGTTTGAAGCTCTAGAGAGGATTCTTGATGATTTTGATGAGAGTAGGGTTAAGTTGCTCAAACATATCCTAAATCCTTTGTTTGGATGGTTTTTAAAGGCTAGGAAAAATTCAAAATTACCCTTAATGACTCCTAAATGGTACTGGAAATTTGAACTTAAAAACCCGATTTCGGGTTCCACCGCGACGCGCCACAATCGCGGTGGTCCACTGGAATTCGACGAGTGGGAAATTGAGTGCCTCCGCAATATGCCACCATCGCGAAGCCCCACTGAAATTTGACGATTTTAAATTTGACCCTCTCCGCGACATGCTAGACATCAAAATGACGATGTTTACAACTAGAACTTTAAATTATTCATAACTTCTTCACCGCGGGTCCGTTTTGGACGAATCTTATATCGTTGGAAAGCTAATTTAGTCATCTACATAATGAAAGGTTGAAATCTAGGAAATTCTACATGAAAATTAATTTAGATCATTTTAAAATCTAATGCTTAGACTTCCCATGGTCGGAATTTAGCTAAGAAGACGTCGGGGTGTTATAATTATATTCTGTTCTGAATTAACATGGAATTATCTGAGTTGTTTCCTCATACCAAGACTTGATAGTCCTATTTCTGAGCCATAATGCATCATTCAAGATTCTTTCATCAAAAACTCAATTCAGACCACCCAAACGTACAGATAGTACAAGAGATTTCATGTTCCGAAACATAAGTCAAAACTATGCACAAATTCTTCAAATGTATGGTGGTCATGTGCTTTAGGAAAAACCATGAACTCTTTCATTATATGTATATTCAACATTTATCTATATGCACAACCTTTTGATTCCACAATCATGTTCGAATCATAGTATAAATTAAGACCTTTCATATCATGCTTTTCAAAATAATCTATATCATACGAATAATGGAAAAAATCATAACAAGAGAGGGATTCATTATAATTCACGCTCTCAATTGAATATTCAGCCTTAAACACATGCTTACATATATATAGAATTTCTAATAAATTTGGGGAAAGGCCTAAAGACCAAACCAATGCCATTGAGACTTCTAAAACATGATTATAAATCATAAATCTAAAACCCTTTTCTTAAAATCATGATTTCTATGCCCATAAGATTTTTAGGAAAACCCCACATTCCTCAATTTAGGAATTTGATGAATGATTCTTCAAGCCTATGGTTTGGGGATTCCAAATCTTCAATTAGTTTCGAAAACCCACGGTTGAATCTTGCGTTATTTGAGTTTTTAGTTTGAAACCCTAGAGAGTGTTCTTGAGTAATTTAGATGATTTTTGAATGTATTCTGATGTCTTTGGGATTAAATCCCGTGTTTAAGATGATAAGGGGGTGGAAAATACCAATGTACCCTTAATGAGACAAAATAATAATATAACTGGGAGCCCAATTTTATGGGCCACTACGATGCGGAGCCATCGCGTTGTCTCACTGGTTGGGACCTGGAGCTTCAGCGCGATGCTTCATAATCGCGCAAGGCTACTGGAATTTGGCAATTGTTAAATAGACCCCCGTTCCAAGCACCAAAATGATGGTGTTTTACAACTAGGACTTAAATTGGCCATATCTTCTTGCCCGGGTATCGGATTTGGGCGAATCTTATATCGACGAAAAGATCATTCAATTTTCCACATGATAAAAATTTTAAATTAGGGAAATTATATGTGGTTTAAACTTTAATCACTTTGCAAGTCCAAAAATGAGACTAAGTCTCTTTGACACCATTCTAGTCATTTAATTCTAAGACCATATTACCACGAGCTAACGCATTGACGATGCAGGGCGTTACATTATCCCCCATTGGGATCATTTGTCCCCGAATGATGACGCGGAACAAAGACAAGAAAGATTTAAGGTATACTAAGACCGTAAAATAATAAAGCAAGGATTGTACCTTCCATTTCGTTATTCACCGGATAAAACAGGTTTGGGTATCTAGCTCTCATGTCATCTTCTGATTCCTAAGTTGCTTCTTCAACTTTTTTATTTCTCCACAACACCTTAACCGACACTATCTCTTTGCTCCTCAACTTTTGAACTTGGCGATCTAAGATTGCAATAGGTTCCTCTTCATATACTAATGAGTCTGTCACCTTGATCTCCTCTACAGGAAACACTAGGGAATGATCTCCAATACATTTCTTCAGCATGGATATGTGAAATACCAGATGATCAGAACCCAGATCTGCAGGCAACTCTAACTCATACGCAACTGCACCTATCCTTCTCAAAATCTGGTATGGTCTTATATAGCAAGGACTCAGCTTCCTTTTCTTCCCAAATCGTCTAACTCCCTTCATAGGGGAGACTTTTAGAAATACCCAATCACCAACTTCAAATACTAGCTCCCTTCTTCTGACATCGACATAGGATTTTTGTCTACTCTAGGCTGTCTCAAGTCATTCTCTAATAATCTTCACATCCTCCATTGCCTGATGAACAAGATCAGGCACAAATAACTACATCTCACCCACTTCATACCACCTTATTGGTGACCTATGTATTCTCCCATACAATTCCTCAAAAAGATCCATCTTAATACTAGCATGATAACTGTTATTATATGCGAACTCTATCAATGGAAAGTGATTTACCCAAGTACCTTTGAAGTCAATCACACAGGCCCTCAACATATCCTCAAAGGCCAGAATGGTGCGCTCAGCTTGCCCATCAGTCTGAGGGTGGAATGCAATACTCAGATTCACTTGGGTACCTAAAACCCTCTGAAAAGATCTCCAAAAACTGAGAAGAGAATTGCATACCTCAATCAGATATGATGGATACAGGTGTTCCATGCAAGCGGACTATTTTTTCAATGTAAAGATTGGCATAATCGTCTACTGAATAGTTGGTCCTCACAGGCAGAAAATGTGCTGACTTGGACAGCCTGTCAACAATCACCCAAATAGAATCATACTGGTTTTGGGACCTCGGAAGTTCTATAATAAAGTCCATATTGATCATCTCCCACTTCCACAAACGCAAAGCTATCTCTTGGAACGTACCACCTGGCCTTATATGTTCTACTTTAACTTGTTGGCAGTTCAAATACTTAGAAACATAATTAGCCACATCACGCTTCATATTATTCCACAAATATAAGGTCTTTAGATCATGGTACATCTTATTAGAGCCTGGGTGAACAACATACCTCGAAGTGTGAGCTTCGTCAAGGATTCTCTTTCGTAACCCATCTACATCTGGCACACATAGTCGACGTTGATAGCTCAAAATACCATCACCACCTATTTCAAAAGTCATCACCTTCTGCTGACCCACATCTTTTTTTATCTGCATTAAGATGGGATCTTCAACCTGCTTCTCTTTAACTTCTGCACAAAAGGGAATATTTAGCTACCTCATGAACAACCACTCCCCCATCTTCAGAATCCAAAAGTCATACTCCTAGATTTGTAAGTCGGTGAATATCCTTCAACATCTCCCTCTTTCCCTTTTAAACGTGAAAAAGACTGCCCATAGATAACCTGCTGAGGGTGTCGGCTACCACATTTGCCTTACTCGGATGGTAGTATAGTAGTGCAGGCTTATGTCATAATCCTTTAAAATCTCCAACCAACGCCTTTGCCTGACGTTTAATTCTTTCTGCGAGAAAACATACTGTAAACTCTTGTGGTCAGTAAATATATCAACATGTACCCCATAGAGATAATGCCGCCAGATTTTAAGTGCAAACACCACAACCGCTAACTCCAAGTCATGGGTGGGGTAATTATACTCATACACCTTTAACTACCTAGATGCATAGGCCACCACCTTACCGTGCTTCATAAATACACACCTAAGTCCCACACGGGATGCATCACAGTACACAACAAACCCCTCCGTACCTTTCGAAAGAGTCAAAATAGGAGCAGTTGTCAACTTATCTTTTAAATTCTCAAAGTTATTCTCATAGAATTCAGACCACACGAACTTCACCTTTTTTTGAGTCAACTAAGTAAGTGGTGCAGCTATGGAAGAAAAACTCTTTACAAATCTTCTGTAATACCCTGCCAAACCCAAGAAGCTTCGAATATCGGTTGGAGTCGTGTGTCTGGGCCATTTTCTCACTACCTCAATCTTTTGGGGATCAACCTTAATCCCGTCACTAGATACGATATGCCCTAAGAAATCAATAGCATTAAGCCAGAATTCGCACTTGGAAAATTTTACATACAACTTATGATCTTTGAGAGTCTAAAAGATGATTCGGAGGTGATTGGCATGGTCCTCCTCACTCTTAGAATAAATCAGAATATCATCAATGAAAACTATAACAAACAGATCTAGAAACTGACGGAACACCCTATTCATAAGATCTATGAAGGATGCAGGGGCGTTAGTCAACCCAAAGGACATGACTAGGAATTCGTAATAACCGTATCTGGTTCAGAAAGTTGTTTTGGGAATGTCTGAGTCTCTAACTTTCAACTAATGGTATCCCGCACAAAGTTCTATCTTTGAAAAATATTTAGCACCCTAAAGTTGGTCAAAGAGATCATCAATCCTAGGAAGAGGATCTTTATTTTTAACAGTGACCTTATTTAGCTGGCGATAATCTATGCACATACGCAGGGAACCATCTTTATTTCACACGAAGAGTATAGGTGTACCCCAGGGAGAAACACTAGGACGTATAAAACCTTTGTCTAGAAGGTCTGCTAGTTGTTCTTTCAACTCTTTTAGTTCTGCAGGAGCCATTCTATATGGGGGAATAGAAATAGGACGGGTGTCTGACAACAAATCAATACCAAAATCTATCTCCCTATTAGGTGGTATTCCTGGGAGATCATCTGGATAGACTTCTGGAAACTCATTTACCACAGGGACTGACTAGAGAGGAAGATTTTTGACATTAGAATCTTAAATCCAAATAAGATAATACAAACAACCTTTGGAGATAAGTTTACGGGCTTTAAGATAAGATATACAGTTCCCTCTAGGCGCTAAAGAATGACCCTCCCATTCTATCACTGGATCATTTGGAAAAAAAAAGTGACTCTTCGGGTTCTACAATTTAATGTGTCCTAGCATGAATGAAGCCAGTCCATCCCTAGGATAGTATCAAAATCAATCATATCTAGGTATATGAGGTCTACCATGGTATCCCGACCACAAATAGTCACCAAAAAATTTTTATACACTCTCCTAGCCACAACAGAGTCACCCACTAGAGTGGAAACAAATAAAGGTTTCAAAATTTCATCGGGCTCAAACCCAAAACTGACAGCCACATAAAGGGTCACATAGGATAAGGTAGACCCGGGATCAAGTAATATATAAGCATCATGGGAAAAGATTTGTAACGTACCGATGACTACGTCTGGTAAGGCTTCCGCCTCCTGGCAGTTGGACAATGCATACATCCGGTTACATCCACTCTCGGCAATTGAGGTGGTGCCCTTTTGGGGAGATGGTGGTGCAGAAGAATTTTCCTGAGATTTAGCACCACCAACACTCCTTCTAGCCGAAGGACAATCTCTCTGAAAATGACTCGACTGACAACATGAATAGCATACCAGCGAACCCAGCTGACACCTCCCTGCATGATGCCTACCTCAGGTCTCACACCATAGAAACGCACGATGCTACTGAGCTACGCTGCCCTGTGACTGGGTATCCTGAGCTCTGGATCCATGATTATTTTGGAAACACTGAGGTCGTTGATCTAGTGGAGGTCTGGGCACTGGGGCGTTGGCTTCGGACTAAGAATTACCCCAATTCTTTTTCTTCTACCATTTATTTCCCCAATTACCACTCTGTGGCTGACTGTGGTTCTGATCCGCTGTTCTGTCTCTCTTTGCCTATCAGTCCTTCTCCATAGATTCAGCGATTATCTTCTTCTACTCCTCTACCTGCTGCATATGCACTGAAAGTCTAGAGGATTCTATATCCCTGTTCAGTATAGCCCTCTTACATTCAAGAACTAAGTCATCCGAAAGGTCGGATGTAAATTTTCTCATTCAGGCTCTCATATTACCAGCCATCTTTAGAGCATAATGAGCCAGTTGGTTGAACTTCAGAGTGTACTCCTTGACACTCATTTTTCCTTGCTTAAGCTTTTTAAACTCCTCAGCTTTGGCCTCTCTCAACTCAAGGGAAAAGAACCGATCAAGGAAGGCTTCCATGAACTCGCCCCACACCGTGGGCTCAGCACTCTCACCCTTAGAATTCTCCCACTCATATACCACTGGTTCGCAACTTTTTAAAGCTGGTAATCTGCCAATTCCACCCCTTCCACCTCATCTACATGCATCACCATGAAGATCTTCTCAATCCCATCCACAAACTCTTGTGGATCCTCTTCTACCTTGGTGCCCAAAAATTGGGCGGGTTTATTCTCATGAACCGACCCACCCTAGTAGCCTCAGATATGACCGATGTAGACCCAACATCTTTCGACCGTTGAGTATATGTGGCTACCAACTAAGAAAGTATGTGAATGGAATATCTAAATGCTGCATTCGATACCTCTCTTTCGCGAGGCTGAGTGCGGTTAGTCCCTGTCCGGGGAGCTCTGGGTGCCCTAGGTGGGCTGATCTGAGTAAGTGGGACTCTCTAAGTAGCATCAATATTCAGAGTCTGAGATCTGTTTTGGATCCTCATCCCATGAGTGGGACGGACCTCATATGTCTGTGCATTCTGATCGATAGTACGACGGGGAGACATGATTGTTTTTCTAAAATGCAAGAAATCACAGATTAGAGGATAGATTAGACTCTAAAGCATGAACTAAATTACAAAGAGGGGAAGCATTCCTAAATGCCTAGTAGCCTCCTGCTTATAAGTATGGCGCGCTACATACCCATAAATAAGACACTACTTGATGCAATTTTGCAGACACCCTAGGACCATGAACCGTTCTCTGTTATCAAGTTTTTCACAACCCAAACAAGGGCCCTGGCCGTAATGGACATCCCAAACTATGAAGGCCCGGGCACCCCTATATGTATGGTAATCATGCACAACATTCATATAATATAGGGAAAATACAGAATTATTTAACAGAACGGAATCATGGTCATAAGTCTGATATAAATTCAACAAGGGTAAATGAAATCCAAAACCATCTAATGACATCTGAAAGCCGTCTGCGAAATCTCTACTACATGACTAAAATACTGTCTGAAAACTGGGACATGGCCCCCAGTAGACCAAAACCATAACTGATAATAAATGTCTGAAAATAACTAGAATGTTTGAAAATAACTAGGCCTTCTTAAATATAGAAGGCTCACCGACTAGACCCTGCACTTCTGTCTGAAGAAATCTACTGCTTATCAGGACCCCTAGATTGTGCCTCAGAACCTGGAAGGTAGGGAGGACAATACAGATGTACTGGTATGCAAATCAATCCAAAATAAAGCTTTTAATATAAATAAAATAGTTGAGAGCTAGTTATAAAACATCACATACGATATAAATTCCAAAACACATGGGCATCTTTGATAATCATAAAACTTTTCTGTCAATGCAGCCTCTGATCTTTGTATTACTTTTGAGTTAGGTGGCACTCCCCTACAAGTCTGATATTCCTTGGGCTATATGAAATTCACCATTGACTCGGCAGGGAATCCACCAAACTAAGTGTGTCATAAGGGTTGGAGTGTCTGAGTCTGATACGCCACAGGGCACTAGGCCAGACTATAATAATATACTCGGATCGGCAAATCACGGTTTTGGTCAATGAGTTGTCTGAACTTGTGCATTCTTTGGGGAACCACCTAATCTCTCTTTATGCCTAATTTTAGTTTGTTTTGAAACATGCATCATTCTAGTTTTAAAAATCTGAAAATCTGATTTCAAACATACATTCTATTCTGTTCTAAATTAACATGGCATTATCTGAGTTAGTGTCGTCACACCAAGACTTGCAAGTCCTATTTATGATCCATAATTCATCATGCAATATTATTTCATCAAAAACTCAATTCATACCACCCAAACATACAGATAGTAAAAGAGATTTCATGTTCTGAAACATAAGTCAAAACTATGCAAAAATTCTTCAAACATATGGTGGTCATGTGCTTTTGTAAAAACCATGCACTCTTTCATTATATGTATATTCTACATTTATCTACATTCACAACCCTCTCTTTTTATTCCACAATCATGTTCGAATCATAGTATAAATCAAGACCTTTCATATCATGCTTTTCAAAACAATCTATATCATACGAATAATAGGAAAAATCATAACAAGAGAGGGATTCATTATAATTCATGCTGTCAATTGAATATTCATCCTTAAACACATGCATACATATATATAGAATTTCAAATCATTTTGGGGAAAGGCCTAAAGACCAAAACAATGTCATTGAGACTTATAAAACATGATTATAAATCATAAATCTAAAACCCTTTTCTTAAAATCATGATTTTTATGCCCATGAGATTTTTAGGAAAACCCCACGTACCTCAATTTAGGAATTTGATGATTGATTCTTGAAGCCTACGGTTTGGGGATTCCAAATCTTCAATTAGTTTTGAAAACCCATGGTTGAATCTTGAGTTATTTGAGTTTTTAGTTTGAAACCCTAGAGAGTGTTCTTGAGTAATTTGGATGATTGTGAATGTATTCTGGTGTATTTGGGATTAAATCCCATGTTTAAGCTGATAAGGGGGTGGAAAATACCTAATGTACCCTTAATGAGATGGAATAATAATATAACTGGGAGCCCAATTTTATAGGCCACCGCGACGCGGAGCCATCGCATTGTCCCACTTGTTGGGACCTGGAGCTTCAGTGTGACGTGCCACAATCGCGCTAGGCTACTAGAATTAGAAAATTGTTAAATAGACCCCCTCCGCGATGAGCCAAGCACCAAAATGACGGTGTTTTGCGACTAGAACTTAAATAAGCCATATCTTCTTGCCCAGGTATCGGATTTGGGCAGATCTTATATTGATGGAAAGCTCATTCAATTTCTCACATGATAAAAAATTGAAATTAGGGAAATTATATGTGGTTTAAACTTTACTCACTTTGGAAGTCAAAAAATGAGAGTAAGTCTCTTTGACACCATTCTAGTCATTTAACTCAAAGAGCATATTACCACGAGATAATGCATTGATGATGTAGGGCATTACAAATATGATGCAATCCCTTGGACATATTTTACTTATGGTCAGCTTATTGAAGCCTGTACTCAAGAGGGTCTCAATCTCTGTAATGAGTTGAAATTGTCTAGACAAATTAAGCTGGATAGGCTTAAAGAAAAAACCCAATTAGGTGATTTTTGTGGACAATTTGGTATGGAAAATCCTACATCTACTTCTAAGAAAAAGAGTCATAGATATGTTGTTGTTAGAACTAATAACCCAGATAAGCCTTATAGGATAAAGAAAAAATCCATACATAGATCCAAAGAAGAGCGTGAAGCTATAAAAATCCATCGTAAGTCTATTATATTTACGAAAAATAGGTCTAAGAGAGACTTATCAAAAATCAAGTGTTACAATTGTGGTCAATTTGGTCATATTGCTCCAATTTGCAAACTTCAAAAGCTCAAGTCCTTAGGACTTTCTGGTGAGGTTCATGATAAGGTTTATGGTTTGTTATCTTCTTCAGGTTATGAATCTTATTCTGACTATGAATCTACTTTTGAAACTGAGGTTGAATTATTTGATTTAACTAATAACGAAAATCCTGCCAATGAAAAACCCTGTTCTAATGTTTGCGCTGGCTGTAATAATAATGTTTGCGATTGTGATGATACTTTCTATAAATTGCAATCCCAGTTTGAAGATTTAGATTTAAATATTCAAACTATCACTACTGATAGCATTTTATAGATATTAAAAGAAGTCACTGATGAAAAACTGCGTCAAAAAATTATTGATCTTACTTTTTCCCAAATCGGTACTTCAAAGCCTGTTGATAATAAATATGTTAATAAAAATACTGATTCTATTATTGATATTATGCCTTACTCTCTAACTAAAGTTGATAGATGTCTTGTCATTAGGCATACACCTGGTAAAGACACGTCTTTCAATGATTTAAAAATAGAAGTTGAAAATTTAAAAAGGGAAATTATTTATGTGAAACAAAATCAAATGATTTCAGATCTTAGAATTTCAAAGATTGAAAAGGATATTTCTCAAAATGATATTTCCTCTAGATCCAAAAGGAAAGAAAAAAATGTGGAAAATTCAGAAAATTCTGAAAATGATCTTTATGTAGCTAATGATTGTTTTTTGGGTATGATGCAAATTGTTTTGGCCCATAAATGGTATATAAATTGTAGTATCTTGATTAATAATGAATTTTCTATAACTAATGTGGCCATGATTGATATGGTGCTGATGTTAGTTGCATTCAGGAAGAACTAATTCCAACTAGTTATTTTTATAAAACCACACATATAGTCAAATCTATATCGGATCATCCTCTTGATATTAATTATAAGTTACCTCATGCACATATTTGTAGATATAAGATTTGTATCCCGCATTTTTTTCTTAGTAAAAAATCAGTTATATCCTCCTATTATTTTAGGAACCCCTTTTATAAATGCTATTTATCCTTACACGCATATTGATGAAAATAGTTTCAAGGCTACTGACAAAAACCAAGAAATTTCCTATCCTTTTGTTACCGATCCAGTAATAAGGGACATAAATGCTTTAATTGATATGAAGCATCGACAGGTAAATTTCTTACATCTTGAAATGATGAGTATGAATATTCATAATATTATGAATTCTGTGAAAATTCAGGAGAAAATAAAGATGCTTTCTAATCAATTGATGGTTGATATTTGTGCTGAACACCCCAATGCTTTTTGGAATCGCAAAGAGCATATTGTTACTCTTCTTTATGAAGATCATTTCAGAAAAAATAAAATCCCAACCAAATCTCGACACTGCCAAATGAACACAGAGTTAGTTGAATTCTGTAAGAAATAGATTGATAATTTCTTAAAAAAGGGTCTTATAAAACCTTCAAAATTTCCTTGGTCGTGCACTGCTTTTTATGTTAATAATGCTGGCGAAAAAGAATGTGGTATGCCAAAACTTGTTATAAATTATAATCCTCTTAATAAAGTTTTGAAATGAATTAGGTATCCCATACCTAATAAAAATGATTTGTTATATAGATTATATAATGCTAATATATTTTTAAAATTTGATTTAAAATCTGGTTATTGGCAAATTCAAATATCTCAAGAGCACACATATAGAACTGTTTTTAATGTTCCCTTTAGACAATATGAGTGGAATGTGATGTCATTTTGTCTAAAAAAATTCTCCTTCTGGATTTCAAAAAATCATGAATGATATATTTAGTCCGTATATAGATTTTATAATTGTGTATATTGATGACATTCTTGTATTTTCAAAAACATTAGAGTTGCATTTTAAACATCTGAATATATTCAAGAAAATTGTGTTACAAAATGGTTTGGTCATCTCTAAACCAAAAATGTGCTTATTTCAAACTGATATTTGATTTTTAGGACACAATATTTTCCAAGGAAGAATTGAACCCATACAAAGGGCTTTAAACTTTGCTAAAAAATTCCCTGATGTTATAACTGATAAAACTCAATTGCAAAGGTTCTTAGGAAGCCTTAATTACATTTCTCCTTTCTATCAGAATCTGTCTCGTGATTTATCCCCTTTATATAATAGGCTAAAAAAGGATTACAAAGTCCTTCAGCCTAATTCTCACACTAATTTGGTAAAAACGCTTAAAAAACGTGTCGAGTCTTTATCTTGTTTAACCTTAGTTAATCCTGCTTGGTTAAAAATAGTTGAGACTGATGCTTCAAGTATTGGTTATGGTGGAATACTTAAACAAATAAATCCCCATAATAATATTGAAAGCCTCATTAGGTTTCATTCTGGAAAATGGTCTGAAAGTCAGAAAAAATACGCCATTGTGGCTCATGAAATGTTGACTATTGTTAAATGTGTTTCAAAATTCCAAGATGATTTATATAATCAAAATTTTATAGTTAGGACTGATTCTCAATCAGTTAAATATATGTTTGATAAAGATTTTAAACATGATGCTTCCAAATAAATCTTTGCAAGGTGGCAAGCTCAATTAGCCCCTTTTGATTTTGAAATACATTACAAGAAAGGGAGTAAAAATTCTTTACCTGATTTTTTGTCTAGAGAATATTTAAATAATTAAATGAATTTTAATATATACTTTCTTTTTGAAAAAAAAAATTACGATTATCAAATGCATTCCTCTAAATGAAGATATTCATTTTGTTATATTAGAAAAAATCATCCATGATATGATAGAAGGAGATTTATTTCTTCCCAATTTTGCAGATATCCGTGATGAAAATGATTAGTATAATATTGATTTATATGAATAATTTTCTACGAAGTATGCCTACTGATCCACCCTGGCAAATAGCTAGAGGACGAGGCAGAGGAAGAATCCACGGAGGAAGATACTCCTCCTCAGGGGAAAGATACTCCCCATCATCATCATCATATACTTCGTCTTCATCTAATTTCCCAGTATAGCAAAAGATAAATATGAGCCTGATAAGTGCAAGGATTCCGCATATTGCAGAATCTTCTTCAAAGGACAGAAAAACTCAGCATATAAGCACCTCGATCCATCTAGAAGATATTCCAGAGGATCATCCTTTATATGAGCAACTGCAATCTTTTATATCTGCAAAGAAAGTTGATTTGTTTGCTTCAGTTACTAAAGAAAACCCTGCAAAAAGGCAACAATATGAAAAACTTGAAAATCGAGAGCTAATAGTTCTCATAGAAAATTATCAAATATGCAAACAAAATGATCCCTCGAAACTCCTCCAAAAATATTTACTAGTTAACCTTTATTTTGCAGGTGAATCCTATAACACAAGAGCGTTCTATGAATCAATATTATTGTCCACTGGAAGTATTGAATTGGAACATCACCAAATGGGTGAGTCAACCCTAGATGTTCATGGATACTCCAAGATTATTATTAAAAAACTCATTTCAATAGAAGACTGGGGAACTACTTCCATGTCAAAAAAGGCCATGATGATGAAAGGACCAAAAAATTTCCTTTACATATTGGGACTATATTAAGGACTTTACTCAGACTTTATATTACAACAATATTAAACGTAAGCATACTTGGTTTTTAAAAGTCATCTCTAAAGTATTTGAAGATCCAATTCCAAATTAGTTTATTCAGTGGTGGTCATATCATGGCCCTACAATTAAAATTCTTCCAGAAGAATACCTACATCTGTACAAAAAATGGACAAAGATATCCCCGTTCTTAACGGATTTATACCATTCAGACCATGTCTGCAATCTGGATAAAATTGACCAGATGTATTTCTTTATAGAATTCTCCATTCCATGGATACATAAATGGGGTGTTGAATTTGGTTACACTAAAGAACAAATACCCAGACTCTATAGGGTATTCTACAATAATTTTTGGGAAAAACTGACCAGAAAAGATCCCCTTACTAAATTACCACATGGACAAGAATTGATTGAATCCATTAATAGAAAAATCCTCGAATACTCTACCACTCCTCAAAAGAAACTCGTTAAAGATAAAAATCTCATTTATATTTCTAGAAGAATCTCTGTACATGAAGGAGATAAGATGGAAATGATTGAGTAATATTTAGAAGAAGTCTGAAAAAATTTAATGAAAACATTTGAACAACAATCGGATACCTCTATGAAAAGTCTTACAAGAGATGAAGTAGCTGAAACTGAAGATATTCAAGATTCCCAGCCACTTCATCCAGAAAATATTCTTGACGAAGGAGAAATCGAAAAAACAGAGGCATTACTCTACCATCTAAAAAGAAAAGACAAGATGTAACTAGAAGGGACCATTCTACTGTTTAAATAGTAAAAACACTATGCGCAGGGACCCGAATGTGGGACCCATAATACTGTGCACATATGTTTTTTTTTCTTTATAAATAGTTGCCTTATTTGTTAAAGAGGCACAAGTTAAAAAATTTATTTTCTCTCTTTCTCTCTCTATGCCTGAACTTCCCCTTCTTTCTTCTTTGTAATTACTTCAAGGTTTGAATAAAAAGCTGATAGCCGCCGATTAATAACTATTCCGGTCTTGCATCCGGCCACTTAGAAAGTATTTATTTCTTTTTCATCTAACGTACTTTTAATACTTCTTCTTTCCTTCCATCCGTGACTATGTCCGGAAAAAAAACCTTTCATACCTATTCCAGAGATCTAACTTCTCTTACTTAGTAACTATAAAAGATCCAGACTCTATCAGAATATGAAGGAATTTTTCTATAGTTTCTTGACTTGGTTCTGAAATGGTGGTACAGTCGAGTTTAATATTTCTTGTGTTGTCTTTGTCTTAGTGACTACGTCGAGTAAGTTGTGCCTCATTAGCCCATGAAATATGGAAATAAACAGAGAGACTTTTTGCACAGTCAAAATTTTTAGACAAATAGATTCAACATAAGTATATTAAATATCTTAAAGGCCTCTTGTTTAGGTAAAAAGATTAATTCTTCCATACAGTCAGTAAGTTATTTGAAAATTCTTTTATATTTTGGTTGGTTCTTAGGTTTGGTATTCCGACTATGGCTTAATTTGATATTTGGAAGCTAGTCTGGCAGGTGCCGCGGCTTACCCCGCCAGATATTTGCTTGTGTTTTTCTCCATCTTTCATGGGCTAAAGAGGCACATCTTACTAGACATAGTCACTAATACAAAGCCAACACAAGCAATATTAAACTCGACTGTACCACCATTTCGGAACCAAGTCAGGAAACTAGAGAAAAATTACTTCATATTTTGATAGAGTCTGGATCTTTCATAGCTATTAAGTAAGAGAAGTTAGATCTCTGGAATAGGTATGAAAGGTTTCTAGCCGGACAAAGTCATGGCTGTAAGGGAAGAAGAAGTATTAAAAGTATGTCAGAAGAAAAAGAAATAAATACCTTATAAGTGGCCGGATGCAAGGCCGGAATAGTTGTTAATCGGCGGCTATCGGCCTTTTATTCAAACCTTGAAGTAATTACAAAGAAGAAAGACAGGGAAGTTCAGGCGTAGAGAGAGAAAGAGAGAAAATAAATTTTTAACTTGTGCCTCCTTAACAAATAAGGCAACTATTTATAAAGAAAAAAAAAACAACTGTGCACAGTATTATGGTCCCACATCCGAGTCCCCGCACATAGTGTTTTTACTGTTTAAATAGTAGAATGGTCCCTTCTGGTTACATCTTGTCTTTTCTTTTTAGCTAGTGGAGTAATTCCTCTATTTTTTTTATTTCTCCTTCGTCAAGAATATTTTCTGGATGAAGTGGCTGGGAATCTTGAATATCTTTAGTTTCAGCTATTTCATCTCTTGTAAGACTTTTCATAGAGGTATTCGATTGTTGTTCATCTGTTTTCATTAAATTTTTTTGGACTTCTTCTAAATATTGCTCAATCATTTCCATCTTATCTCCTTCATGTACAGAGATTCTTCTAGAAATATAACTGAGATTTTTATCTTCAACGAGTTTCTTTTGAGGAGTGGTAGAGTATTCGAGGATTTTTCTATTAATGGATTCAATCAATTCTTGTCCATGTGGCAATTTAGTAAGGGGATCTTTTCTGGTCAGTTTTTCCCAAAAATTATTGTAGAATACCCTATAGAGTCTGGGTATTTGTTCTTTGGTGTAACCAAATTCAACACCCCATTTATGTATCCATGGAATGGAGAATTCTATAAAGAAATACATCTGGTCAATTTTATCCAGATTGCAGACATGGTCTGAATGGTATAAATCCGTTATGAATGGGGATATCTTTGTCCATTTTTGGTACAGATGTAGGTATTCTTCTGGCAGAATTTTAATTGTAGGGCCATGATATGACCACCACTGAATAAACTAATTTGGAATTGGATCTTCAAATACTTTAGAGCAGACATTTAAAAACTAAGTATGCTTATGTTTAATATTGTTGTAACATAAAGTCTGAGTAAAGTCCTTAATATAGTCCCAATATGTAAAGGAAATTTTTTGGTCCTTTCATCATCATGGCCTTTTCTGACATGGAAGTAGTTCCCCAGTCTTCTATTGAAATGAGTTTTTTAATAATAATCTTGGAGTATCCATGAACATCTAGGGTTGACTAACCCATTTGGTGATGTTCCAATTCAATACTTCCAGTGGACAATAATATTGATTCATAGAACGCTCTTGTCTTATAGGATTCACCTGCAAAATAAAGGTTAACTAGTAAATATTTTTGGAGGAGTTTCGAGGGATCATTTTGTTTGCATATTTGATAATTTTCTACGAGAACTATAGCTCTCGATTTATAAGTTTTTCATATTGTTGCCTTTCTGCAGGGTTTTCTTTAGTAACTGAAGCAAACGAATCAGCTTTCTTTGCAGATATAAAAAATAGCAGTTGCTTATATAAAGGATGATCCTCTGGAATATCTTCTAGATGGATCGAGGTGCTTATATGCTGAGTTTTTTTGTCCTTTGAAGAAGATTCTGCAATATGCGGAATCCTTGCACTTATCAGGCTCATATTTCTCTTTTGCTATACTGGGAAATTAGATGAAGACGAAGTATATGATGATGATGGGGAGTATCTTCCCCCCTGAGGAGGAGTATCTTCCTCCGTGGCTTCTTCCTCTGCCTCGTCCTCTAGCTATTTGCCAGGGTGGATCAGTAGGCATACTTTGTAGAAAATTATTCATATAAATCAATATTATACTAATCATTTTCATCACGAATATCTGCAAAATTGGGAAGAAATAAATCTCCTTCTATCATATCATGGATGATTTTTTCTAATAAAACAAAATGAATATCTTCATTTAGAGGAATGCATTTGATAATCGTAATTTTTTTTTTCAGAAAGAAAGTATGTATTAAAATTCATTTAATTATTTAAATATTCTCTAGACAAAAAATCAGGTAAAGAATTTTTACTCCCTTTCTTGTAATGTATTTCAAAATCAAAAGGGGCTAATTGAACTTCCCACCTTGCAAAGATTTATTTGGAAGCATCATGTTTAAAATCTTTATCAAACATATATTTAACTGATTGAGCATCAGTCCTAACTATAAAATTTTGATTATATAAATCATCTTGGAATTTTGAAACACATTTAACAATAGTCAACATTTCATGAGCCATAGTGACGTATTTTTTCTGACTTTCAGACAATTTTCCAGAATGAAACCTAATGAGGCTTTCAATATGATTATGGGAATTTATTTGTTTAAGTATTCCACCATAACCAACATTTGAAGCATCAGTATCAACTATCTTTTACCAAGAAGGATTAGCTAAGGTTAAACAAGGTAAAGACTCGACATATTTTTTAAGCGTTTTTACCAAATTAGTGTGAGAATCAGTCCAAGGGCCTTTGTAATCCTTTTTTAGCCTATTATATAAAGAGGCTAAATCACGAGACAGATTCTGATAGAAAGGAGAAATGTAATTAAGGCTTCCTAAGAACCTTTGCAATTGAGTTTTATCAATTATAACATCAGAATTTTTTTTAGCAAAGTTTAAAGCCCCTTGTATGGGTTCAATTCTTCCTTGGCAAATATTGTGTCCTAAAAATCGAATATCAGTTTGAAATAAGAACATTTTTTATTTAGAGATGACCAAACCATTTTGTAACACAATTTTCTAGAATAAATTCAGATGTTTAAAATGCAACTCTAATGTTTTTGAAAATACAAGAATGTCATCAATATACACAATTATAAAATCCATATACGGATTAAATATATCATTCATGATTTTTTGAAATTTAGAAGGAGAATTTTTTAGACCAAATGGCATCAGATTCCACTCATATTGTCCAAAAGGAACATTAAAAACAGTTCTATATGTGTACTCTTGAGAAATTTGAATTTGCCAATAACCAGATTTTAAAAATATATTAGCATTATATAATCTAGATAACAAAACATTTTTATTAGGTATGGGATACCTAATCCATTTCAAAACTTTAATAAGAGGTTTATAATTAATAACAAGTCTTGGCATACCACATTTTTTTTCGGCAGCATTATTAACATAAAAAGCAGTGCACGACCAAGGGGATTTTGAAGGTTTTATAAGACCCTTTGGTAAGAGATTATCAATGTCTTTCTTACAGAATTCAACTAACTCTGTATTCATTTGGCAGTGTCGAGATTTGGTTGGGATTTTATTTTCGCTGAAATCATCTTCATAAAGAAGAGTAACAATATGCTCTTTGCGATTTCAAAAAGCATTAGGGTGTTCAGCACAAATATCAACCATCAATTGATTAGAAAGCATCTTTATTTTCTCCTGAATTTTCACAGAATTCATAGTATTATGAATATTCATATTCATCATTTCAAGATATAAGAAATTTACCTGTCGATGCTTCATATCAATTAAAATATTTATGTCCTTTGTTACTGGATCGGTAACAAAAGGATAGGAAATTTCTTGGTTTTTGTAAGTAGCCTTGAAACCATTTGCATCAATATGTGTGTAAGGATAAATAGCATTTATAAAAGGGGTTCCTAAAATAATAGGAGGATATAATTGATTTTTACTAAGAAAAAGAAATGTGGGATGCAAATCTTATTTCTACAAATATGTGCATGAGGTAACTTATAATAAATATCAAGAGAATGACCCAATGCAGATTTGACTATATGTGTGGTTTTATGAAAATATCTGATTGGAATTAGTCCTTCCTGAATGCAACTAACATCAGCACCACTATCAATCATGGTCACATTAGTTACAGAAAATTCATTATTAATAAAAATAGTACAGTTTATATACCATTTATGGGCCATACAAATTTGCATCATACCCAAAAAATAATCATTAGCTTACATCAAGATCATTTTCAGAATTTTTCGAATTTTCCACATTTTTTTTCTTTCCCTTTGGATCTAGAGGAAATATCATTTTGAGAAATATCCTTTTCAATCTTTGAAATTCTATGATCTGAAATCATTTGATTTTGTTTCAAATAAACAATTTTCCTTTTAAAATTTTCAACTTCTATTTTCAAATCATTGAAAGACGTGTCTTTACCAGGTGTTTGACTAATGGCAAGACGTCTATTAACTTCAGTTAGAGAGTAAGGCATAATATCAATAATAAAATCAATATTTTTCTTAACATGTTTATTATCAACAGGCTTTGAAGTATCGGTTTGGGAAGAAGTAAGATCAATAATTTTTTGACGCAGTTTTTCATCAGTGACTTCTTTTAATAACTCTAAAACGCTATCAGTAGTGATAGTTTGAATATTTAAATCTAAATATTCAAACTGGGATTGCAATTTATAGAAAGTATCAATCGCAAGCATTATTATTACAATCAACGCAAACATTAGAATAGGGTTTTTCATTGGCAGAATTTTTGTTATTAGTTAAATCAAATAATTCAACCTCAATGTCAGAAGTAGATTCATAGTCATAATCAGATTCAGAACCTGAAGTATATAACAAACCATAAACTTTATCATGAACCTCACCAAAAAGTCCTAAGGACTTGAGCTTTTGAAGTTTGCAATTTGGAGCAATATGACCAAATTGACCACAATTGTAACACTTGATTTTTAATAAGTCTCTCTTAGACCTATTGTTCCTAAATCTAGTAGACTTACGATGAATTTTTCTAGCTTCACGCTCTTCTTTGGATCTATGTCTGGATTTTCTCTTTATCCTATAAGGTTATCTGGGTCATTAGTTCTAACAACAACATATCTATGGCTCTTTTTCTTAGAAGTAGAAGCAGGATTTTCCATACCAAATTGTCCACAAAAATCACCTAATTGGGTTTTTTCTTTAAGCCTATCCATCTTAATTTGTCTAGACAATTTCAACTCATTAAAGATATTGAGACCCTCTTGAGTACAAGCTGTAATAAGCTGACCATAAGTTAAATTTGTCCAAGGGATTGCACCATAATGTCCCTTGATTGATTTTATAACCCTTTCTGCAAAAAGAGGTGGAAGTCCATCTATGAATCTAGCCTTCCAATGTTCAAGCCTAGATTTGGGTAGATCCATAACTCTACTAATGAAAGTATCTTTGTACCATCTGAATTCTCCTAAATATTTCATCTAAGGCCATTTAAGAGGGTACGGGTATTTTCATGTTAGTTGGTAAATCTACCCCCAAATTGTTGAATAATGGTGAGCATAAGGGTATATACAACATCTTCCCTCCCTTCCGGTAGTTCTCTACCTAGGTTATCAATGCCAGGAAGCATATTCTTAGCCTCAAAAATTTTGTTTGTTTCATCGTTGGAAAGAAAGTTGTCCCACCAGCCACGAAGTTGGCCAATAAAACTTGCAACAATCATTTTACATATAGTGGCATCTGTTCGAACATGTCTTCCATCATTATCTTTAGGGCTAGTGACTTTGGCAATCGTAGAATACATTAACATACGATGGACTAAAATAGATAATTGTCTTTCTGATAACCCATCTAAATTCTATTCATAAATATGATCTCCACTATAAGACGTATTTGTCAAGGACCAATCTTTTTCCTCTATCAGAATATCTTGAGGAGTTTGTCTTGGGTAACAAGCAGTTTGCATACGGGGGATGTCAGCATATTTTTTTCCCGGTTGTTTTCTTATCAAACCTCTGAGTTTATTTAACTCCGAGTGGATTTCATCACCTACATCCGTAATTGGAGTAGACTCAAGGTTATCAACAAAAGCTTTTGACAGATCAATGGGTTTTGTGTTTAAACTAGAATTTTTTTTTTCAAGTAATTGTTCAAGCTATTCTAATTCAGAGGGTTTTCCAAATCCTTGAATATCAGAGGGTCTTTGAATATGAGGCTTAGCTATCTAATCTTCTATTTTGCTTTCCGATGTGGAGGCAATATCAGATGATCTTTACTATCACTTAGCTTCTTAATCAAAGTTGTCATAGTATCGAGTTTTTTATCAAGAGAAGAAATATGTTCTCCAAGAACTTTCACATATAGACTCAAATAATTATTTTGAGCAATTAAACTATTTATTTTAGAAATAGTGATTTTTCCAACTTCATTATCAACGAATTTTTTAAAAACAGAAAAAGTTATACCAGTATTATTCGGTAGTATAAAAGATGATTGAGGAGGGTAAATAGCCTGAGTAATAGTACCATTTGAATTTTGGTAAGATCTTTCAATAATTTTTCCATATAAAGGTAGGTAAACAGATATAAACCATGGCACAAACAAATAATTTGATTATTTTATGCACACATTTCATAGAATTCTTCAGAAATATTTTTCATTTCATCAAGACTATAAGTTTCAAAAAACCATATCCTAAACATTTTCTATTTTTCACCAAAAAATTCCTTTTTAATATAATTTCTTGCTTGTGAATCAGGACAAAAAAATCAATTAGGTGATCAATCATAATTTAACAAGAATTAATATCAAACTCCATTTCAGAGGGAGTGGGGTTATCCCTATCTGGGACATTATCATTATCTTGAATTATATTTGTTTTAGGATTGATTTTAATTTTTTCAATACTTCTAAGTGGAGTATGCAAATCTGCAGAACTTAAAGTATGTAATGATGCAGCACAGTTTCTAGCTGGGCCATATACTGGTTTAACTGGAGAGATGTGATGCATAGCAGGCAACATTCTAGGTATAGAAAAAGAATTTATGTTATAAACGGTAGAATTATCATTAAATTGAAGACAAATTCTTCCATCAGAATTTTGAGTAATATGAGTTAACTCAGAGTTTGTCACATCTTCCGTAAGTTGTTTTGGAGAAATAACTGAGTTCAAAATCCATGTTTTTGGAAAATTGATCTCATCCTATCTTATAGGTCTCTTTGTAGTGACCTTGGATTTTGCAAAATTTATTTCAATTAGCATAGTATAATCAGAGACATCATCAATCAATTTACATCGAGGATTCATTGTAGCTAACAAACGATAATAAATGGGATAGGATAAACAGATTAGTTCAGATCCATGTACATAATTATAATCATGAGTTTTTACATTTAAAGTCAAAACATCAAGAATATTTATGTCAGTCAAAGATAATTGTAAATTCGGTTGGGTGTTAAAATACACAGGGTCGTAAGCAAGAGTAGATTCAATTGATCCCATTAAAGACTATCTGAAATTTAGATTTCTAGCATCACGTAGTACAGCTAGAAATATTTCTGGAAGGCCTTTCAAGGTTAAAGATTTAAAAGCAATTTGCACTAAAGCAATATGCATAAAATTATACTGATTTTTAAATATATCAATATCTTTTTTATTCAGTAATTTTATGGTTTGTTCGTCTGCATTCAAACCAATAGATTGTTCAGTGGTTTTTATTATCTGCTTATATTTAAATTTATCAAGAAAGCCATATTCATAAATGATTTTTATATCAATTTTTGAAATAGTCCATTTATTTAATAAATTAATATTTTGAGGTAAATCTACCTCTTCAAGTTTAGTACTTTTCGTACTAACTTCTCCCATATCCATTGAATTAAAACTTCATACCTATGCCATAGACTCATATATATACATATATATGTATATATGTATATGTACATATATACACATATACAGTATATATATATATACATATATATATACTAAATTAAGGTACGTGCGTTGCACATGGTTTATAATACATAAATATATATAAAAATGGATTACATGTAATATCAACTAACGATTAGATTAATATAACATTCATATAAATGAAGAGATAAATATTAATACATTAAGTGGTTTATAATACATAAATATATATAAAAATATATTACCGGTAATATCAATTAACGATTAGATTAATATAACATTCATATAAATGAAGAGATAAATATTAATACATTAATACAATATTTGTATTCATAGTAAATTGAATATTTTTTGAATTTGCAAGGACAAAAAATATGAGTTATTTATTTAATTATATAGTATTTTTTCCTAGATAATGTGGAGTGTGATTTAATAGATGTGTTATATATTTCATCAAAATAATAAAAAAAAAATGCTCGTATTACTCTCAATATTTCTATCAAAAAATATAAAATTAAAATATGAATCTTAATTATGATATAGAACTTTGAATTAAAAATTATAATGCACTATAAAATTAATATTATTGAGCTTAATCGATTTACATTATAAAGTTGAAGTACAAATTTATTTGAAAGACATCAATAGAAATTGTCTATAAAAATAGATAATAATTTATTATTATAAATTTCAAGAACCTACTGAAATTTTAAAATTTTTACCTCAAATCACAAGTAAAATTTGACCTATTAAAAATTAGAAAACTTACCTCAAATCACAAGAAAAATTATCTCTTTAATCATAAGATATATTAAGATTTCACAAAAGAACTTTGCAATTAGCAATTGTCTATCAAAAATACATAATGATTTATTTATTGTGAACTTCATTTATATACTAAAAATAAAGATAACTTATCTCAAATCACAAATAAATTTATCTCTTTAATAATAAATAGTATCAAAATTATAAACATCAATAACTTACCAAAATTCATGCAATTTCGTGTACAACTTTTGCTGGTCCTATCAATGTCAAAAGCTTAAATTTGAAGCCAGCAATATATTCTCATGTTACACCAATGAGATTTCAGTCTCTTAGTCTCATGCATCTTGAAACAGAATGTGTTGGTTCGACAGATACTAAATATCAAAATATTCAACGGAAAAAGCTATGAAGCAG
This sequence comes from Capsicum pubescens, assembly GCA_030864215.1. Lineage (NCBI taxonomy): Eukaryota > Viridiplantae > Streptophyta > Magnoliopsida > Solanales > Solanaceae > Capsicum > Capsicum pubescens. The sequence continues at coordinate 72,494,296 of CM061549.1, read as the reverse complement.
TTTAAATTGTGTGGAGGAAATCCAATTTTGATGTTAAACATATTTAGATGCTCAAATTAACATGTACACATTAATTGTGCTATTTCAAATAAAGAAAATATTTGTATTAGTTCATTATAATTTCTTAAAAAGCAACAACTCCTTTCTTTTTTCAAAATTAGATATTTGATAGTTATGGACTTTTGATAGGAGAAAGGAAATTTTTCCTTTTTAATTTCTTTTTGGTTTCACGTTGGGAGAAGTTTTTTTTTTGTTGTTGATTTTTGGATATTTTATTTAGGATTTTTGGGTTGTCCTTTTTTTGTTAGGAATGGTCAAATTTTTTTTAGATGATGGAAAAATAATTCTATTTTTGTGAGGAAAACTATTTTTTTTTTTTTATAATATAGTCAATATTTTATATTACCAAAATAATTAGGTAATGGTGAAAAGATGATTTTGTCTAAAACAAATTCTTTTAATGAAGGGCAAAAAGTTCAAATAACATTTCTAAGGCCCTTCACACTTTTAATATATTATATAGATATATAGATATAGATTATAGATATATATATAGATATAGATTATAGATATAGATTATAGATAGAGATAGATATACACATACTTGAATCTAATTTGATCTAACTTTAAATATATCAGCATTATAAGAGTCAAACGGAATTCTTTGAAACACAACATTATGATTTTGAAGGAGACTCATCCATGTCGAAGAACAAATCAGATTTTGTTGGAAATGTGATTTGAGTTTGTGGCTTCACCAAACAATCCAGATGGGAAATTGAGAAGTCCAGTTCTAAAAGGCCCAAATCTGAAGCCCATTTATGACAGGAAATTGCCTACTACTGGCCTCATTACACAGCAATTCCAGCACCTCCTGTTGTAGATCTCGTGATTTTCATCATGTCTAAACTCACTGGTCATGCTGGAAGCAGATTTGGGTTATGACCATCCAAGTTGCACGGACTATTCACTTTCAATGTCGCACTCATGTCGGATGCTCCAAAACTACACTATATTTAGAGAATTTGGCACGCACCCATTGACATTTTTGAAAACTCCAGGCAACATAACTATAAACAACTGTTTTTTATAAGTAGCCAAATGAAAAATAATCACTATTTTGGAGTTTCAAATTCCACAAGTGGAACTCCAAAATTATGGGTTTCTCTTGTGAAATTTAAAAGGGAAATTACGTAAATGTATCCTTTTGGCCATCTAGTCACCAACATGGTCGGAGCATACATTACCTTTACAATGTATACATATCTTGTGTATAGATATGTATATTATATGTATATACACAACCATACACTATACACATATTTTGTAAACTAGATGACCAAAGGCATTTGACTGTATTTCCCAATTTACTTAAACTCGGGAAGGGCATCTATTTTATGGTTTATAAGATCGAGAACAATGGCTAGTTTTCAATTAGAGAAACTGAAAATGACTATTGTGCATTCTACCCCCCTTTACTCTCTTCGAAGATTATTTTAAAATTGCATTCATTGTTATTGATTAATGTAGGTGGGCTATTGGGAAGGATGTGATTGTGCATGAAAGAATGATGGACTACGTAAGATTGGGTGAAATGGGGATCTCAAGGGATGCCCAATTGAGAGCTTTAACTCTTTTGAAAGTTGTTGCTCAAGGAAATGGCAAGCAACTCTTCAATTTTGCACATCAAATTTTGAGGAATCGTTCGCAAATATTGAGTCATTTCTTCTCCCTTTCTAAACATTTTAGCCTCCAACGAATTCCAACTCAGCATTGCACATTTCTTGAAAGGGCCAGAGAGCCATCTCCAGGTGACTTTTTAAATGTGTCCTTAAATTTGACCTCAACTAATATTTATGGCCTCCAACTTTGGGTGTCCACAAATAGACACTTAAACTTGTATAAAGTTGAACAAGTAAATACACGTGTTTACCTATTCCACACGCATGGTGTCATACTTGGCATCTCACACAAATTTCCATAGAACATGTGTGTTTACTTATTCAACCTTACAAATTTACATGCAACGTTGGAGGACATAGATTTTAGCTGAGGCCAAGTTAAAAGTCATATTTATGTATTAACTAGTTTAACCGCACATGCCTCGCACGTGTAACATTTGATTATTTAAAATTAAAAGATTTTATCTATTGCGGAGATTTTTAATAAAGTGAAAAAAGTTTAAATCATTTTTTAAAGCATCTTCACACTTTAATATAATAATGTAAATATGTAAGCACATATATATTTTACCAACAAAAGTTTCAAGTGGTTGATGGTTATCACTTTTACGTTTGCCATGCAATACCTGTTTTCCTTGCTACCAGAGGCTAAGATAGACACATCAATTTGAACTATATTTATGGTATGGTTATTTTTTTTGTATTTAAAAAATCTTTTCTAATTTTTAAAGTCAAATCTTTGTAAAATCATTGATTACATTCTTATTACGTACTTAAAACATTTAAAAATTTAATACTCCTTAAATTTTTCTTTTTTTATCATTTTTATATTTATGTTTAGATTTTTCAAATATTCTTAAAATCAAATTTAATTGATTTAGAATTCTTAAGCTAATGAAAATAGTATTAGTTGTCATTAATTCTAATGACTTCTAATAAAATTATTTTTATCATAAATATTTTTAATTAATTACTAACTCTTAAATATTAGAAAAACAAACGAAAAAAAGACAATCTTATCTAAAACAAACAAAAATTTAAAACAATATTTCTAAGTCTCTTCACACTTTTAATATAGATTATAGATATCACTACTAAATAATCATGTCTATGCACCATGTGTCCTAAAAATAACTCGTTGTGCCATTGATGGCAGCTTATGCATGGGTGAAGTGTAAGAGGAAAGAAGATAAAAACTGCGCAGAAGTTTTCATAGTTGCAAAAATCGTAGGTCGTCCAGGTAGCAAATTTTTTGCAGGAGATCGTTATGTTCGACTCAGCTTGCCAAAAGGCCAACATGATTTTGACTTCTTGATCCGTCGACTGAAAAAATTGGTCTCCCAAGAATGTGAAGCCAAGTGCACAAGTCATGTCAAGTTCTTATTAGATTATGATCTATGCATTTCCCTGTAAATTCGACATGTACCAGTACCTTGTGTATGATTTAAAATGTCATTTAAACTTTACTACCTTAAAATTTTGTTTATAAAATAATAGATTTGGCCAAAAAAGTATAAATAGTGTAAAAATGGAAGGAGGTAAAGGAAGGGAGGCTACTCTTCTGTTTTATTGATTGAGTCGCTTTTCCTCAATCCACTCATCCAGTCCTCTTCATGAACTTGTACAATCGATGCCAAAAAGATAGCCTAACTCTATTGTCAAAGGAATAAGGGGCGACAATTTGGCAGCAGATATCCAGAGGTGCGGAGAGAACTGTAAAATATTGCTCAGTTCTTCCTACATTACACTAATTCTGTAGGCCAGGGCAAAATATCTTCCACCATACCTGGCCTCGTCTACAATCTCTTAATGTCGCACCCCTTTATGTTCAACAGGATTGAGCCAACAATAATTCAGGCAAACGAAGAAATGTTTCGAGAGATCTATTGCGAGTCTTGTGGCTACTGTGTACCAACCGCAAATAAATAGTCCAATTTTGTGGTTTCAAATTCTAATCAACAGGGTGTTTAGCAGCAACGAATTTCTTTGTCCTTTCAAGAACACCAAAAAATATGGATCCTCCAACACCTATCCAAAGTACTCGTGGCCCTATTCCCTGCAATACAAGGGTAAAGAATTAGCTTTGCTTGCTCAAACGTCCTAGTTACATTGAATTAACTGTCAACATATATAAATGTTCGAAGGAACTGGTAAATTTTGGAGCTTCTTTCCCACCAACAAATGAAAGATGAAAGAAATCATGTCAGGTTTCAATACATAGTTTTGGAAATAAAACACGAGAAAAAGAGAGAAATCAAGGATGATGTTTCTATCATATATAATGGCTGACAAACTAACAAGGTATTATGAAAATTTGTAACTCAGTCAGTATAAGGAGGTTGATGCCAATTCGTCATCTACACTCTACTTTTTGGAGGCACAAGATGAAAAGTGGCATTATAATCACTATGTGTACAGCCAAGCATATTCACGTAAGTCATACAACGCAAAGTCACTACCTTAAAAAGAGTAGAAGCTCCTTCTTCTCGTACAATAGTGTTAACACAATGCAAAATGCCTTCATACTGCTTTGCTGAACCCTGCAAGCGTAAAACAAAGAAGCATAAACATTCAGCATACAATAATGAACAAGAGAGAGATGCAGTTAGAGACATTCGAGGGCACGAAACCTGAACCATCAATCTGGTTTTTATCACATCAAGAGGAGTAGTTATAGCTCCTGTTATTGCACCTGCAATTAATTTAAGATTCAGATGTAACAGATCTCCGAAGAACAGAAATTATCGCTGTGATACTAAATGTATAATGGGCTTAAAGTCAAAAGAAGAATCCAGATACAAGCTTTGCATAGTGTCTCTTTTTATCCATTTCCAATCTATCCATATATAAAAAGAGAAGCAAAAACGATACGTGTCATCTATTTATATATAAAAAGAGAAGCAAAGACAATACGTGTCATCGCCATTAAGAAACAAGAATTTTCATTAACAATTAAACTTAAAAATTAAAACTTTAAAAAGATTAGAACTTCCACACACAACAACGGTTTAACACACTACACCTTAAAAATTGAAATTAAAATAACTTTTTCAACTGCCACAATATAAACTGAAAACAAAAAAGGAAAATAAACAGAAATAAAATTTTCCTAACATGCAGGATTAACAATATTTTCTAAATTTCTAAATTAATTACAATTTTAAAAAATATAATGAAAAATAAAAATAAGTCTACACAGCTATATATTTTTTGGAAAAATGTAAAACAGTCATTTTTTGAAAAAACAAATTACAATAAAGCAAGAAAATAATATTAAAATTAAAATACATTAAATTTTACAATTCTCTTGACATTTTTTAGGTTTATCATTATCCCAAATAAATCTACTCCAATGTTATTATATATCTATCTTAATTTAATATTAAAATAATATAAGAATGAAAACCAAAATATAAAATATCATTTAAATTCTCAAGTAGATGTTTCAATAATTAAAATTAAACTCTAATTTTTTTTGTTGAAAAAATAATGTTTTGAAATTGTGAAATAATTTTGAATATTTATATTTCTGTTTATCAACTGACCGTGCATCGCGCTGGAACGTATACTAGTTGATTTCTAATAGGAGAAGCTCAAGCTCACTTTTCTCCAAAACTTGCCAACTAAAAACTTTAATTCTTCAGCATCTTATGTGCTCTCACAGCAAAGCTTCTCACAGAAGGAGGGAAAATATAATGCAACAGACTTCACCATCCAAGACACTGAAGGACCACTACAACAACAACAACAACAACAACATACCCAGTGTATTCCCACCTAGTGGGGTCTGGGGAGAGTAGAGTGTACGCAGACCATACCACTACCTCAAGAGAAGTAGAGAGGCTGTTTCCGATAGACCCCCGCTTAGGACCAATAACAGTATAATCAATACAAAAAGTAAGCGCATATAAACTAGGATGGTACACAAAACAAACTAACAGTATAACAAACACAAAAGATAAGTGCATAATAAACTAGTACGGGATGCAAAAAAACCAACACCACTAGCCCCAAAAACTACAGCCACAACACTACGAACCAGAAACTCCAGACCCAAAGAAGCATTCCCCTATTACTACTGCCGCGCTCACACCCCCTAACCCTCTATCCTAATCCGCGTCCTCCACACCTTCCTATCAAGGGTCATGTCCTCTGTAAGCTGTAATTGCTCTATATCATGCCTAATCACCTCCCTCCAATATTTCTTCGGTCTACCTCTTGCCCGCCTAAAACCATCCATAGCTAGAGTCTGCCAAGTGAAAATGTTTCTCTAAAATTCCTCTTCTTGTTGTTGATTTATTTTGAGAAGTGTGTCCCAACTAACATAGATTAGCTTGAAATTGATCCTCAATCCAAAGAATATTCCATAGACGTAAGCAAAGACCCTTGTGATTCATAAATATGTATCATGTTCACGTGTACAAAGATATTTGAAGTAAATTGATTACATAGGGAATGTTTCTTTAGTGAAGGATTTCCGCAGATGTCAGTGTACCCAGTCGAAAAGCTAAATGACACAGATGATATCATAAAAATTGGATATAACCTAAGACGTGAGTACCTGCAATGGCACCAATCATTGCATTCTCGGAATCTTTAAGGTCCCTCTTTGCCTGCATATGAATATAAAAACAATTTTGTAAATTTATGAATTTGAAGAGTTTATAATATAATCATTTGGCATACAATTTATGTAGATTCTCTAGTGAAGCAGAATGAAATTGAGCAGTTCCAGCTCAATGAATAAAGAAAAATACAATAAATAGCTGAAATCTTACTGGTATACTGGTGTTTCATTTTACTTTTGCTTAACTGTACGAAAGAAAAAAGGGTTGAAAATTTCCACTGTAATTGTCAGTTCTTGTGGTCTTTGTGTTTGAAGACAGATGTTGTGTAACTATAGACATACAATGCAGCTATGCTTTGAATTTGTCATGTGTGACAGAACTAGCAGAAGCGGAGCAAGGATTTGAAGTTTATTGGGATTCTACTCCTTTTAAGTTACTGGGTTCTAAATTAATACTAATTTGTATATGTTCAATGGATTTCTTAAAACAAATACAGGGTTTGGACCAACGTTATTGGGTTCAGCCGACCCCGTAACCTATACTCTAGCTCTGCCCCTGAGAACTGGTAATATTGAATTTGATTAAAATAGATGACGTGTAAGCATCAATAGATAGCCAACTTACAGCTAACTTATAGCCCATCTGCATCTGTTCGTATATACAGAACTGGATAGCATCAAATGGTAAGTCCCGCAATAGAAAAGAACCATAACCCTGCACTCAAGAAAAAAACCAACGGATTTTCAAAAGGTTGAGCAAAGATAGCCATCATTCAACATAGATACAAGTTTCTGATGTGTTCCCCCAAAAAACACCTACGTACAGCATAAAGGCCTCTAAACCTTTCCTTAGCAACAATGAGCCGGACCGCATCAGGGGCAGAAGCAAATTGGCTGATCTGCATCCTTTGCTTAACTACCTGAAGTTATTCATACCTAAAACCCATGATGCGACACCAAAACATCAGATAAGATAATTAAGGTTTCATTACCTCTGTGGGTACACGAACAACAGAAGAAGCAGCTCCACCGATAGCACCTGCAGTCTAAATTGAGTGTTAAAAAACTTTATACTTTGATATTTTTGAAATGTGGGACATTTATTGCCTGCCCTTTTCTTAATTTATTCAGCGTAAATGCAAAAATATTGAAATTCAGCAAGGGAAAATTTAAACTCATTGTCCGACAGTTATCCTTTACGCTCACGTAGATGTGTTAATTTTAAATCAACTTCCAGAAATAAGAACAAATCACTGAGAGGTTCAAAGAGAGTTCCATTATCTTCAGTATGGTATGTTTAATTTGGATTTAATATAGTTGTAGACTATAAACTGCACTCACAAATTGCCTCATCCCAGATCATTGAAGATCCAAAATTATAACAAAATAAGGGTTGCCGGAGATATTTCAAGTTGCAATGCTTACCAAATGAGCTAAGGCACTAAGGTTTTCCGGGAGGCTGTTCAGCAATTTTCTCTTTGCAGGTTCATATGCACCAATAAATATTGCCGATGCTCTGCAAAGAACAGCGTAGAGTGACAACTTTTCTTTGATAAGCACAGCAATGTATTTTGAGGAAAGCAGTCTACTTAAGAATTCCAAAAATAACTACAATATTTGAAGGCTGTAACTTGGTTATAAAAACCAACAACTTGTTGAAGATGAATTCCACAAACAAAGATCTAGTTACCATTTTGTTGAATGAAATAAGTGCAACACAGTGGTTTTGCAGGTTCTATAGGATATAAAAGACGTAAACCTAATAGGTAAAAATTTGTCATCATTACCCTGATGGTTAACACACAGTTTACTTCATTCATTGTTGATACACCATCAAATACAAGAAAATAATTAGAATAACATCATCCCTTTCACATTTTAATCCGCTTAATTGTAAGTGACAATCATGTCAGGTGGGTTAAACAGCAGAGTATAAACAAAGGTGGATTTAGATAATATAGTAGAAGCATAATAATAAGCTATTGGTAAAAGAACTTCGATATTAAGCTTGTCATGCATGCAGAGACCTATAAAATTTTCAGAAAGGAATATAAGAATTTTAGATGGTACAACAGAGAGAAGCCTAATCACGAGCCAAAATTTGTCTGCCTATAATAGTCGATGTTTGCATCTCTTTCTCTCTCTCCTTATTTTTTATGGGGGAGAAGATAATTAGTTTGGTTTCACCTCAGCTTACTAGAAACACAATTAGGCAAACAAGTATTATACAGAAGCATCACACCTTACATCAAAGATGAAAGTGTTTGTGTCCAGTGTCCCTTTATATAAATTATTACTGTCAAGTGAAGGTTCCTATATTTTATCAACAAAACTGTCATTGTCCAAATAATTAAATCAAGCAACTGCATATGGTTTAGTGCTACTGAAGCCAAGTATATAACCTGTCAGCAAAAGAAGTTCACACAGTTCAACGCATTGTTCAGTTCAACGCGTTCTTAGAACTGGACGAGCCTTTTAAACCATAATGATTAATGTATGATAAAGGACCTGAGTGTAATTTTTATAATGCACAATGTGCATTGAACAAGAATTTCATCCATGGATTCATATTCATATTGTGAAGTATTCAAAATCCAGATTACTTACGGTAAGACACCAACAAGATTTCCAGCCAATCCTGAATAAAGACCTTTCAAAATGATTTGTCCCCCACCACGAACTGCCTAACATTAGAACATGAACAGCTGGTCAAATCAACTAGTGTAGTATAGGCAGTGAAAAGATTCACTTACCTAAAGTCCTCGTATAATCTAAATCAAACTTAAGGAGATTGATACTCAAGTTGGCAGCTTGATGGATGAGAAATTAAAGGTTAAGGAGCAGTGAGAAAATTGTCAAAAGCTAATCTCATTGTCTTAGCTACTCAAGAGTCAGAATATCAAGTGAAAAACATTCAGACAAACAATTAGTATGTGCTAAAAAGATAAGTAGTCGGAAAAAGGAAGAACAATCATAGAAGATATTCACCAAATGTTTAACAGAATAAACCTGCTTGAAGTCGAGTTTTAATTGTATCAATTGGATACAAAGCAGCTTCAACAACAACACCAGCAGCAGCTCCAGCTACAGCTCCCTCTAAAGAAGTCCAATGTAAGATATTACAATTAAAAAAGGAGAGGTAAATGGCAAAAGGCATTGTTTAGAATCTGTCACTAGAAATGTACACAATACCAAAAGCAACACAAAAAGAAGGCTTTAACACAAAAGCTGCAGGGATATAACTCTCAACTAATCGACCTAGAGGGATATAACATCAACTGAATCCATCTACAACCCATAAGAGCACTTAAAGGTGTCACTCAGTAATACCATCACAATTCTGCACCATCACCAGATGAGAAGTAAATTAACACCATTTTTCCTAACTATGTGCCACAATATGATAAAGAGAAAACACAAAGTACCAGATCTAACATCTTTTGACTTCTGAGATGATTACAATGACAATTAAATAGGATTCCTTTCCACTCTTAAATCCTCCAGTATTTTCAAAAGCCACTCAAACATGATGTACCTCTAATACAGACACAATAGAGCATAAACAATAATCACCAAATAACACTATAAGTATACCAAATTTTGATTCATTTGAAAATTCATATTTCTGTATTTTGGTCTTGCTATTATTGCGGTTATCCTGAAAGCCATCTGCATTTTTTAACCAAAAAGTGAAACTGAAAGTAAACGCAGAATTTACCAGAAGATTCCTTCCTCGAATCTGCTATTTTCATCTTCGCTTTTGCAGGTTCATATTAAAAGGGCCAGTCACTCTCTAGTACAGTTAAAAGTCTTGATCTAATTCAGTAAAACTCCAGAAAATATTGTGGTTAGTTCCAGAGCAATTAGAAAAAACTTACCATATAATATGCGTAAGAGATCAAATGGACTGTGTTGTTTGCTGATGGATGCAATAGCTTTCTTTGACTTGTGATGGGAGTTGAGAGCCTTGAAGTTCAGTCTATCTTCTGCAAGAAGAATTTCGTATCATCAAAAGTGGCAAAACGGAACATCAATCATCTGATTTATCTAACTTTTTCTACGTACTTAGGAATCATTCGGAAACATGTGAAAGGTATAAGGAACAATTGTTTTTTTTTTGACGGTATAAGGAACAATAATTTTGCAAATGAAACTAGTCCAGTGAAAAGGAAAAGCACAAAAGCCAACCTAATGGAACTTGTCAATGCTTTGAAATATAATTACTTTTTCTTTCTTGGTTTTCTATATTAAACTAAGTGTTCTGCAGATACTTTGCCAATTCTACGCTTGATGATTCTAGAATCAGCATAATAGTTATGCGAACACTTTGTGAGGCTTCCTCGGAGATGCTGCCTCTAATTTGTGGAACTGTATCAACACTCTTGAATGGGGTTCCTGATGAGAATGGTCACTTCTGAATCACTCTCCTCTTCCACCTACAAAATTTTCTATTCTACTGCTTAGAACCCAATGCAGAAACAGAAAATTTTCTATTCTACGACAAACACATCCATTCTTTGAAACAGAAAATCGTTGCCTGTGCTTTCAGTTGAATGGAACCAATCTAGGTAATACATATGATAATTTACTTTTTCCTAAGTATAACAATGAACACACACAAAAAAAAAAAGCGCTTGCTTATCCAGAATCTTAATAAGAAATGAAATTCACAAACTTCATAACATAAAATCATCATCACACTGAACTAAACTTAAACCACGAAGCTTTCAAGCAGGCGATGAAAAATATCCTAAAGTACATGTTTAATCATTGCACAAACAGTAGAACTGTCAATTTTAGCTCTAATTACAAACTTCATTTTGAAAAATCATATAGAGTGAAGGGTAGAAAAAGTGTAAACAATTGATAGTTGAAGTGTGTTTTAATAAACAATTGGTGATCATTCAAATGGAAACTCGCAGATAGGAAACTTGCACATATAGTTTAGGTATGACAAAAAAATCGGGATACTTTAAATGTGTATTTGACCATTAACTAAATGATTTTACAATGATATCGGAATCAAGGTCCAAATTGAGCAACAAGATCGTACCAATGGGGGCGTAAAATTCAAATTTCGACACTTGAAACGGAATATATGCAACCCAATAAACAATGTGAGATACTTCAATTAAGCAGATAACAGATGAATGTAGAAAGTAGACTTCAATCAAGCAAGCAGAAATAAACTTATAACATATAGAGGAAATTACCGGGCAATTCCGTCTTCGCGTTGATAGCCATTGGTATAGCTGAAGAACAATCACTAAAGAGGAGTCAGAATTTTTATGAACACAACACGTGCTTGTAGACTACTACTCATAGTTTGGTGTAAGATATTAAAATATATAATTTTAGGATAAAAATTTTGATGCGATTGCTAAATTTAGATTATCTTTCAAACCTTTTAATTATCATTTTTCATATGTCTATATAGCATTTTGTACGTGTATTTAATATTGAAAAAGAAAATTACATATATTTGTTTGTGTGCAATATTTAAATCTTTAGTTACAAAAATAATGTGATATCGACAGTGAAAAACATAATTTAATATTTAATATAATATCGAAATTGCAAAATATTTCAATTAAAAAGTTATATTATGTGCAACATTATATTCAATTAAATCACAAATATATGTACATTTAAATAGATGCAATGTTAATATCTTTAATTTTGAACATAATAAGAACATCAACAATTACTCAATGTAATTTAAAAAATGAAGTTTGGAGAGAATGAGATATAAGCATATCTCATTCTTATATTGTGCGTTAGTGAAGTTATTTATGATAGACAATAAAATCTCATTTTATAGCAGACTCTCCATTGACTTTTACAGCAGAATTAAAAAAAAAAAATTCATAATCTTCTTCATAATTGATGAGAAGCTCCTTATTATAAAACATTATTCTCCTTTTTTTCTCCTAAAATTAGCTATACTATAGACAACCACTCAAATTATTATAAACAATAGTCATAACAAGATAAAGCGATAGTCAAAATACACAAAAAAATACAGATTATAGTCTAAGAAATTTACTATCAAAATTCGAAGAGTAGGAGAGCTATATTTTTTATGTACGCGCTTTGCACGTGTACCTATATGTTTAACGTTAACAAAATAAGTGAACCGAGATATCAGATCTTTTTTGTAAAATTTTGGAATTGACATATATTTATGCAAATTTTTACAAGATTTTTCTTTCCATACCTTTTTTTGGTTATTCTTTTTTACGTGATAGTTTTTTTAGGTTTCTTTCCATGTTTTCCTTTCTTTATTTCCTTTTTTTTATGTGATTTTCCTTCTTCTTTGTATATATTTTGTAATACTCTCCTTTTTCTTTTACCTGATTTGTCTATTATATTGTGGTATGTCTATTAAAATTATATTAGGAAAAAGGACTCTAAAATCAATTATCATTAATCTAAAATTTTAATATTTTAAAATCAATTGTCATTAAAAAAAAATGATAAAAAGAAGATTTTGTCTATTGTGAAGTCTTTTAACGAAAGACAAAAAGTTCAAACAATATTTTTATGAGACAGAGAGGTACCTTCAATTTTTCGGACTTCATTCGGCAGTCATTGTTGATTTTCTCGATGAGAAACTTTTAATCTGAAGAGAAACATAAGAAATCATTAAAATAGATGGTCAATTATTTATTATGTATAAATCAAAATAAAAATAAGAAGAAAATCTACAACATGAAAAGAGATGAAAAACACAAACAATAGCATTAATAGGAGTGTGAAACAACCATAACAAAAACAAACTATCAAAACTTAATGTTGCTACATTTTTTTTGACACGTTGAAGATTTTTCTTTTTCTATATAGAGAGTTCTAAATCTAAAGGAGCTAAAACTGGTAAAAGTTTATCTAAAATATAGTTTAATTAATTTTACAGTCATAAATTTTATGTACATAATTTAAATTAGAAAGGTTTGATAATTAAATTTTAATGAATTTTTAAAAAGTAGAAAAATAGTGAAAAACGATTTTGTCTAAAGCAAAGTCTTTTAATGCAGGGCGAATATATATATATATATATATATATATATATATATATAATATTAAAAGTGTGAAGACCCTTAGAAAAGTGATTTGAACTTTTTACCCTTCACTAAAAGTATCTGTTTTACACAAAACTGTCATTTTACTATTTTTAAAAAATTATTATTTAATTATATATACAATATTTTATTGTAAGAGTCTTAAATATATGGTAAGTTTTAAAAATTAAGAAGTCCTAAAATATATGGTAACAATAAAATTTATGATAAGAATTATTATAAAAATCAATCATTAAAGAGTTCTAAAATATATGGTAATATCAAAATATATAGAAAAAATTATTATTAAAATTAATAGTTAAGAGTATTAAAGTGTATGGTAAGAGAAGAGGGAAAAATCAAAATAAGAAATATATGTTTATGGCTTTATGCACTAATTTCCTATTCTAGAAGAAGTCAAAATTGGGATAGGTTTATAACCAATTAAATATGTAATTTTTTTGTACTTTATTAAAAGAAATAAATGGTAGGAGAATTAATTAATATTTTTATTTCTACTATTCAATTAAAAAAATACTCCTAAAATAGCACTCTATTAAGGAGATACTTTTATAAATATTGAGATGTACGTTAAACTAGAGAGCAAATCGATTTGCCTATTGGGAGAACATGATTGATGCGCATCTAACTTGATTTGATTGCATGTCTAGATTGGTGGATTCTTGATTTTCTAACCCTTAATATATGTGTATATATATATCTTGTTTGTTTTCATTCAAAATCATTCTTTATATGTGTATATATATATATTGTTTGTTTTCATTCAAAATCATTCTTTAGGTTAAAATTTTCGCTCAGACAAAATTAGTTGGATCAAAATCAAAATTTTGTGATCACTATTATATTATTTTATTTATAGTTTACAGCTCGTAGATGAATGTTGATTGGCTTTGAAGAATTTCTTGTGTAAAGGTTAGATTTATTTGTATTGTTTTGATATCTTTATTATCTTATTGTTTTATTTTAATTTACAGATGCTAGATGAATGTTGGTCGGCTTTGAATTTTTTTTCGGTAAAGGTTAGGTTTAATTGTATTATCGTAATATCTGTATTAGTTTGTTATTTTGTGGTAGTTTACCGTTCGTAGATGAATCTCGATCGACTTTAAGAAATTTTTGTGTGTAAAATTTAAGTTTAATTATATTATTTTGATATCACTTTTATCGTATTATTTTGTTGCAGTTTACAGGTGATAGATACATGTTGGTCGGCTTTGACGATTTTTTTATGTAAATGTTAGGTTTAGTTGTATTATTTTGATATCTCTATAATCGTATTATTTTGTTATTGTTTACAGGTGGTAGATGAATATCGATCGACTTTTAAAAATATCTTTGGTAAAAGTTAGGTTTAATAAATAAATTTTCCATCTTTACATAATCAAAAGATATTAAATTTAATTATTATATTCATATTTATTATTTAAATAAATATCCTATTTAGTGTAATGTTTGAACTTATTAAAGTGAGGTACACGCGCAAGGCACGTACACCTAAACTAGTATATATATATATATCACTTTACTACTATATATAAGAGACAATGTGAGATTTTGATAGTCCTCACATCAAATTCTTTTATCAATCTTATCCCTAGTTTAAATTTTAATTATTCTACAAAATTTCATCCATTTTGATAAATTTAAACAATTAGATGGGCTTATTAAATGCTACAAAAGTGACGAGTCATGAAAAAATGACAGCGACACCATAAAAAACTATTTATATAATCAAATTCAAAATTGATCCAAGGGTTTATTGTCTTTCTATTTTGTAGATAATTAATCTTACTTTAAATTTTTGTTTTTCCTAACAAATTTATCACGAACAAATAATTAAAGTATATTGATATTCCCTTTCTAACTTAGTGCATGCTTAATTATTAAATATTTTTTTTTTATTATGTATAGTTAAACATGCTTGAACATTTTTTTTTTAAAAAAAAAATACAATTCAACTTTTCAAATATTAATGATACTAAATAATGTAAAATGAGGGTAATTCTTTTTCACATTGTTTGATGATGAATTTTTTTTTTTTTTAAGAAAATGAGCTTATCAACATTTTATAGAATTTAGGACAAAATAAGGAATTTAACATGAAATATTAAGCTAAATAAGATGAATGCTATTTTTGTAAACAAACTATCTATTCTTAGAAAGAATGCAGTGCATATCATTTTTAGTACCATAAATCAAATAATCACTAAAAACCAACACCAGGATAACTAATCTCAGGACAACTAATCCCAGCATAACTAATTCCAGCACAACTTGTTTCCCAACCAAACAACCCCTAAGTGTTTTAACGAACTTAGCTTAATAAATACCTTTAAAAATTGTAATTCTTTAGTAGTTTTTTGGTTGAGTAAAATACTCATTATTTAAAAAAAAAAACTCAAAATTAGAAGAACATACTTAATGTCTTTTTTTATTATCTAAACCTCACTTATTTAGGAACAAATAAAAATGCTAAAACACCACTTGTTTAAGAATGGAGTGAGTATAGCAGATGACCCACTGGATTAATCTAATTGCAGCAAACTATTAGTGAAGAAAATAGTACTCATAAAAATTAAAATGCACTTTGAGATTTCACAAAGGACACTAAAATAGTGCTTACATAGCTATTGCGGAGATAGGTTGATACTTGTACTCTATAGGTTGACACTTGTAGTCTATATATGTATGCAAATGTAATGAAAGAGGAGAATAATAGTTAGTTACAAAGTTGATTAGGAAGTTAGTTAAGTCAGCTTCTAGAAGTACACAACTCAATATATATATAGGTAGTATGCACTAATACAACACAATGAATAATACTAATTGATAATTTCTTCCTTCCCCCATTTGCTCTCTTTTTCTTCCTCTTCCTTTTCTTTTCATCATCATTACCATCTTCAATTGCTACTTCTTAATCTTCATTAATAATTCATCATGGTATCAGAGCATCGCTGAAACAAATTAGTGCTTTTACACGATCCTACATTCCTTTTGATTTCAAGAACATATTTTCTGTGAATCGGGTATGCAATTTTTGGAAATTCTATCCATGGAGTCAATTGACACTCCTTCAGTTCCTACTAATAGCAGTTCTCAGTTAACTTCACCTCTTGATATTAATCATCTTCTGCATCTATCAACTGCAGATGTTTCTAGTATCTCTATTGTCTTATTTCAGTTTAAAGAAAGTGAGAATTATATTGTTTGGAGTAAAGCAACTAGGAGTGCATTATTAGGTCGTAACAAATTTGGCATTATTGATGGATCTTGTACACAAAAAAGTTTCTCTGTTGAATTGGAAAATCAGTGGGAAAGAGTCAATACAATAATCCTGTCATGGTTAATGATTTTTATTTCTTTTGATCTTTTTGGTGGAATAGTATATACATCTGATGCACATCTTGTTTGGCAAGATTTAAAAGACGGATTTAATAAGATTGGTGGTTCAAGAACCTATAATCTTCATCAAGATATTGCAATAATTTCTCAAAGAATTCAGTCTATTTCTGTCTACTTTACTAAACTGAAAACTTATGGGATGAGCTTGATTCTATGGTCCTATATCCAACTTGCAATTGTGAGAAATCAAGAGAATTTGTGTTGTATCTTCAGAGCCAAAATTTGTACCAATTTCTCATAGGATTAAATGACATATACTATTAAGTAGAAGTCAGACCCTTACCAACTGTTAGCATGACACACTCCATGATCATAAGTGGTGAAAGTCAATGTAAATGAACTAGATAAAATAGAATCTAATTATGTGGCCCAAACTGCCAATGACACAGGTATTCTTGATGCAACACCTAATGTAGGTGATGCTGTAGCTATGTACTCTAAGGCTAGTTACTTAGGTGGTGTATATCAGAAAGGGATAAAAGGGTATAACTCCATCTATAATGCAAATGTAGTATGTCATCACTGCAAGCTAAAGGGGCATTACAAAAGTGATTTTTTCTAGTTGGTTGGCTATCCACCAAAGCATCCTAGGCATAGTGATCACAAAGGGAATATTGAAACTAAGAGAAACTATGGTCACAGGCAGGGTTATGATCAAAGATCCAAGCAAATAATAAATGGTCCTATTACACACAATACCATAGCTGAGGATTGTAACTGTCGGCCACATCAAATGCAATCTCAAGTTGTTCTTGTAACAACTCGCATTTTTGGCTAGACATTAAACCATCGTTCCTATGTATGTAAACTCTAATCCCATAATTTGTATTTGAATATATGATTTATGATCGTTATACTAGTGTGAAGAGTTCTTATGAGGTGACAATATTCATAGGAATCACTTAGAGCAAAGTTGAGCGAAGAGCCTTTGATTCGTCTAAATTTTAGTATTCGATTCTACAAGGTTAAACTTTGAACATGTATAACTTATGAAATATCTGGAAATTTGCATCTAAAGACCAACTAAATTATAGATAATTGAATTAGCTTTTTAACGATACCAATTTCGCCTTAATCCGATACCCGAGCGAAATATTATGACCATTTTTTTAGAAATAGTAAGGGTACGGGATATCCCCATGCCGTGAGGGATTTTCCCAAGAATTGGGGTCGCGTCAGGAGGGCTATTCCCTCAGAATAGGGGTTGCACCATGAGGGCTATTCCCCCACTATTCTTGATCTAAGGGGCCAAGAAGTAATTTGGTCCTTTGCCCCTAACCCCATTCATCCAAAACACGACTTATAACACTCAAAAGGGTATTATTTGCCCATTACCCTCAAAATTTAGAAAATAAAAACCCTTCCCCTACCCAAGAATGAGCAATTCAAGCCTCTCTTTCCAAGGACAAGAAATTCAAGCTTTCTTCCTTAAGAATTAAAGGATTCAAGTTCCAATTTCAAGCTTCCTTCAAGAATTTATCTAATTGAGGTATATGGGGTATTCATAATGGGTTCCTTCCACCCATTGAGTCCCCAAAATCCCCTTTTTGGTTTAAGTAAGAAATTATCCTTCTTTTATGAAATTATCTTTGTTAATAATGAATTTAATCAATGTGTTTTCTTAGTAATTTGAATTCAATACATGTCACTATGTGTCTCCATATGAATTTGGTTATTTCATGTTTGAATTTCAATTTCCCATGTCATACTTTATTGATTTCATGTTAAATCATCATGTTATGAATTGAACCATGTGAAATTTTTACCCTCCTAATTTTATCTCATTCCCATGTTCAAATTCACGTGTCTCTTTTATTTATACAAGCATGAGAAACACCAAGAGCACAAGACCTTTCATAGTGAGTTAAGCCAAAGAGTTACATGGTCTTCAAGCAATGTTTATGAAGTTGGAAGCTTGTGATTGTGTCATGAGTTCACCTATTGGAGTGTATATGCTAAAGTGTGAAGAAGATCTTTGAAATATACTCCAAATCCATCTCTATTTGGGGGTTCATTAAGGGCATTCTTGTCTTTTAATGACTTTTTTTTACACTCCAAAGGAGCACCCTCCATTAAGGTTATTTTTGTCATTATTTGTAATAGTATAAATAGACACCTTAACTCTTATTTTTCTTAGTTTTGAGATAATGAATTGAGTGACTTTTTAGATTGTAATTTTAGTGTTAGATTGTAGCCTTCTCCTTCTCCTTAAGAGAGGAAAACTGAAATTTGAACCTTGAATGCATTTGAATTGATTTTCACTTGTATTGGGTTATTTGGCAAGAAAGGTGTGCTTGAGGAAGTGTGAGTCCTTTGGGTCACCTAAGAGAGTGGTTTGAGCTTCTATTAGTGAGGTGTGATTGGATATTTGATACATCTCCTTTTGTTAATCACATAATGGAAGTAAGGGTCTCTCTACTATCTTTACATTTATGTAATTCTTCTTCTTTATCTCCTTTTAGTGTGTTGTTTTTCTCTTTGTGTGCTTGCTGATTTTTGCCTTTTAAGTGTCCATTTAGTGTCTAGCCTTACTTTAGGCTATCATTTGGTATCAAAGCCTTGTTTAGGGTTGTTTCAACATCCCTAAATCTTGGTTAGTGTTTTTATTTAGAAAATCTCAACAAAAAAGAGTCAACTATGAAAATACAAAAAAAAAGGTGTTGTCTTGTGTGTTTGTTGTAGATCCGAAATTTTCAAGTTAGATCTATAAGTTTTTATTGTGTTTTGAAGGTTTCTAGTGCTAGATCCTTTCTCTCTAGCGCATAAGGAGTCTAGATCTACTTTTAGAGTAAAGATTGGTTGAGTTTGAGCTAAGATCCACCATGGCTATGGAGTTTTGAAGCTTTTAAGCTAGATATGAAAATTACCCTTGCTATTTAGACGTGTGTTGTGGATGATTTTTAGTGGGTTGAGTTTGTTTTGGCATAAGGAACCTAGATCTACAAAAACAAAATCAGATTTGGAGTCCATTTGCTTGTTGGTCAAACTTGGTCAACACTTGAATATTCATCTTGTTCATCCATCATCTTCATATCTTAGTGAAGAAAAATATTCAAGGGTGTTTGTTTGATCCAAAAAAGGAAAGAAAGAGAGTGAAAAAGTTGTGGTCCAAAAGCATATTCCAAGAATATCCAAGTCTTCCAAAAAGGAAGAGGGGACAAGGGGACAAACAAGTACACTTGAAAGTACAAGGGGGGACCAACTCATTTTGAATTCATTTGAAGCTCCAAAAAGGCTTCAAAACCTCCATTTTCCCCTCTAAAACCAAAATCCTTTCATCCCCAAAGAAGTGTTTGGCCGAAACAAGTTTTTGGGAAATTTGAAATTTTAAAAAGTGACAACCAACTCCGTAGTGCCACATCATCACTTGTGATCAACCAAAATTCATCTCTAGAATTAGATTTCTTAGTTTCTAATTTTTTAGTCTAGTTTCTTTTGAGTTAAGTCTATCACTAATTAGCAAACTAGTAAGTACCTACTAGGTTGGTAATTATTTTAGAGTTCATTTAATTCGTGTCTTCGGTTTTTTGTGTGCTTTCTCGTTTTAAAGTCGTAGTGTTTTGTTGGTTCAAGTTCGTACATCACTTTATTTGAGTCATTTCAAACAAAGATCGATTCCGGACTAAATCTTCTCACCACTCAAGTAACTTACCAAGTATTGCCAATTATCCAACACTTGTGAGGCCAAGTATGAGGTAAGGTTGAGTGTGAATGAAGTGAGGTTTTTGAACTAACTTATTTGTTCGTTTTTTAGGTTTTGCCTTTGCTATTTTTTGCTCTTTTTTAGGTACATTTGACCATGGAATCTGAGGGTTCTTCATCCCAACCTTTGGAAAATGATATTGTGGGGGCCTTGAAGGCTCACTTTGATTCCTTAAGCCGAGAGTTGAAAGGTGATATGGATGCTATGAGAAGAGACATAAAAGGTGATATGGATTCATGGAGGAGTGAAATGGCATCCTTGATGGGTGGTGTGATTAGAATGAAAGCGAGGGTTGATATATTATATCCACCAAATCCTCCACAAAATTCAAACCACCAAGTCCCAAATCCACTTGACCAAATACCCTACACTCCATAAAACCCCATGCCACAAATCCAAACACATCACAACCAAATCTGGTTGCCCCTTTCCAAACTTCCCTAAACCGAACTCAATCCATCCAAGTAGGAGAAATGAGAGAGTTATAACCCAAGGAGAGTGAGTCTAAGCCTCAAGATATAGAGAAAATGAATGGTGAGGTACAAGGAGGATGTGAAAAAAAAAAGTAAAAAGGAAAGGGAAACCATGGGTAGTGAAGTTGGAAAGGAAAAGAAATGCTTGATTGCGGATATTGTCCACAAAGAATCCTTATTACTCACTAACCCAAATAATAGCATTTTCCCTAGTATTTTCTCTTCTTATTTTCAGGTTCAAGACCCTAGAAGTCCCGAGGAGAAGTTCAAGGAAGTTCCCTTAAAGCCCTTGGCCAAAAGTCCCAATTTTGGGATAGGTGATGAAGAAGTGAGTACAAAGGGAAACCTTGACATATTACCTTGTAATGTGGAGAATTAAGGCTTCCCCAATGCAAAACCAAGTGAAGAACACACTTCCCAAGATCTACAAGGTAACAAAGTTATCTTTTACACTCCTAGAAACGTGAATTGTTATGATGTGGCTAGTAGTGGACAAAGTGGTGTAGTTTTGGATTTCCTTAGTAAATAAGTGTATGAATCTTCCTTTGGTGATACTCTTGGTGTTGTTAGGTTTCATAAGAACCAAGCTCTTGTTGTGAGTACGCAAGCACTAGTTGATCCTTTAGATGACAAAATCGATTCTTTTCATAAGAACGATTTGTGTCCATCTAGTGCTAGCACTTATAACTTGAATAAGGTTCCATTACCAAGTGAAAAGAGTTTTCACACACTAGTTGGCCATTGTGAAAAACAAGTGGGTTTCCCTAGTTTAAATAAAGGTGAAATTGGTACACTCTACCCTCCCTTAAGCTTTAAATATTGTGATGTGGCTATTAGTAGCCAAGGTGATGTGAATTCGGTATTACATGGTGTAGAAATATGTGATTCTTTTCTTGGTAGTTCTCTTGTTACGTATAATGATTAATGTGCTCCTAAGAATAACTCACTACTTAAACATGTGAATGATATGCTTGAAATCTCTCAAGTAGATATTGGTGCTTGTAATATTGATCTAGATAATGAGTATGGTCCTTTGAACTTGTGTGGTGAAAGTCTTGATATTAGTCTTGTTCGTAGTTGTAATACCCCGAGAATCCCAACCGATATTAGAACCATGCTTCAAGCTCATGAGAAATAAATTATAGTGATTTAGAAGTTTTATGATCAAGTTAGATGTATAGTAAGTCCTCACATACGTCCTAGCTATTAGACGAATCAAAACATCCCTTACTGATTGAATTCTTGAGAAGGACATTGCCATAGTCAACTTCAAATGAGCATATCTACTATTTTACAAAGAATTTTTGATCTCATGATCAACCAACAGATATATAATTGAATTATCTTTCCAACAATATCAATTTCACCAAAATCCGGCATCGGAGTAAAAAGTTATGGCCGTTTTCTGAGAGCTGTCCGAGCTATCCAGGAGCGACGGGCAAGCTGACGGACCATTAAGTCAGCGATGGACCGTTGATTTGGCCGTCATAAATGAAGTAGTAAGGCCGTTTTATGGACCAAAAATGATGGTTGGAGTGACGGTCCTTCACTCAGACCATTAGTTTTATCCGAAACAGCACTGAAACGCCGTTTTAAAGGGAGTTTTGGATATTTTTCCACCCTATTTAACACCCAATCATGTAAAATAAAAGCACATAACTCCTCATTCATCCATAACATCAAAATTAGGGTTTCTTTCAAGATCAAAACCCAAGAACAAGATTCAAACCCTTCTCCAAGAAAACTTAAGAATCAAAGCGTCACCATTCAAGAACCTTCAAGAAAAGTTAACCTCCTTCAAGATTCAAGCTTTTGAGGTATGCATAGTATTCATTCATGGACTCATTTCATCCATAAGGCCCAAGAATCTCTTTTCTAAGTTCAAGTTTATGGATTTCTTTATGAATTTCATGTTGGGTTTGTTTTGTTTATGTTGAGAATGATCAATTGAATTCAAATCCATGTTGGGTGATCAATGTTATGTGGAATTAATTTGTATAGATGTATATTCATGTGAACCTATGATTAAACCCTAGGATGATGAAATTAAAGGTGAATTATGATGTTTAATTGTTGTATAATGATGTTTATATATACCATGCCTACCATGTGTTTGATTAAATGGCTATATGAAGAAAAAGTGCCCAACTAGTATGATATCATGAAATCCCCAATTATGTACAAGGTTATGCATATCATATGTTTGATGAAGTGCTTCAGTACATGAATTATGAATTATGATGTTAGTCATGTGTTTAAGTAAGTCATGCTATGTCAGTTTCTTTCCATCGAGTCCTGGGGGTACTTGTACCCGAAATATTAGCTGTGTTCCTAGAGACATGTTATGTTTTCATGATACTCTGAATCAAGCCATGATCCATAGAACTCAGTCAGTCATGTGACTCAGGAAAACCCAGAAATCTCAGTAATCTCAGTAGTTCAGTAATATCAGTACTTAGTAATCTCAGTAATCTCAGTAACCTCAGTATTCCCAGTCAATCTCAGTAACTACAGTACTCTCAGTCAGTTCTCAGAACTTAGTATATTTCGTCAGTCAACAAAACTCAGTAAATTCAGTTTAGCTCCGCTACACAATACCACTAGTATCAGTTCAGTTCAGTTAAATAGTTTATCTTAGTTAATCAGTTCAGAGTCTTTCAGATGGGATTAGGATTTAATACTAAGCGAGCCTAGGGATGGGGACTCACCCGCTAGATAGGACTGAGATCCCTAGAAGTAATCCTTAAGTTACAGAACTACATAGCCAGCGTAGGTATGAGATGTCACCCGTTAGATAGGACTGACATACTCAGGGATCACCCGTTAGCACATTTAAATGTATAGGACTGACCCCAGAGGTCACCCGCCAAATTAGGACTGACTCCACAACAGTTGACTTTACTAGTGACGCGGTACTGACATCCTTCCAACTGGGGTTACAAGTTGGACCCCATTTAGCATAGTATGGGGTATGTCGGTTAGATGAATACATCCCACAGTTTCAGTTACAAAATCAGGACTATCAGATATAGTCAATTTAACTCAATAGTATAGATTTAGGACTGTCAGATACAGTCAATCCTTATTATTCTAAATAGACTTCGGGATCACCCACTAGACAGGGCTGATCTCAACTATGGTCAGTCAGTATCAGTATCATCAGATTTAGAGATCACCCGTTAGATATAACTGATCTCAGATTCAGTTACTCAGATATAGTATGAAACTCAACTAGTTCCATTAGATTCAGGACTGTCAGATACAGTCACTCAAGTTATTAGTTATGTCAGTTACCAGAACTCATAGTATCAGTATTCAGCTTCAGTTCTGTCAGATACAGTCAACCAGACTAGTTTTTCATAATTAGAACTATTAGACACAGTTATTCATGTATCAGTAACATAGTATCAGTCCTTCAGTATTCAGTAATATAGTATCAGTCTTTCTCACTCATCAGTGACTCAGATGTCAATATCAGTAAACTCAATAGTCAGAACTCAATACTTAGTCCTATCATGATCTCAGTTACAGTTACGTAGTTATGCATGTATTCTCACGTTCATTTTAGTCAGTCAGTTAGTATTGTTCATACATATGAACCATTTGTATTCAGCCTACCTCACTTGCATACTAGTACATTCAAAGTATTGATGTATTTGCGCTATGGTGTCTTATACCATATGTTTAGAAGCACGAGCTCCAGAGCATCAGTAGCATCTAGGTTCAGTAGTCAGAGTCAGCTGTGAGTCCTCATCCTTCTAGGACATGATGATTATATTACTATTTCAGTTTTCAGTTTATTTCAATAGTTGGAGTTAGTTGGGGACATGTCCCATCAACTCTTTTTTCAGACAGTTTAGAGGCTTTCAGACTATAACATGTCAGACAATTATTTCAGTTATTTTGGTATTGATATACCATATTTTCAGTTATGTACTAGTATTGAACCTTATGGCCTTTCAGTTCATATTTTTGTATTATACAGTCTTTTATGCAGTATACATGTACAAATATCAGTCATGGGTTAGCTTGTGGTCCTTCGGGGTCATGAGCATCGTGTAACATTCCAGGTACCAGATTCGGGGCATTACAAACTTGGTATCAGAGCCTAAGGTACAATAACATCCTAGGAAGTCTGAAAGCCCGCATCTAGTAGAGTCTTGTACATGCGTGTGTTGTGCACCACACTTATGTGCATGAGGCTATGAGATGTTTTAGGAATAGTATCCTTTCTTTCAGTATTCATGTCATGCCAATGAGCATAGGCTCAAAGTTAAACTCTCAGTCTAATCCATTTCTCCCTTTTTTTTACAGAACATGCCTCCTAAAAGAAGAAATAAAAATCAGTCATCCCCTCAGCTCGAAGAAACTTTGGGCGATCATGTTTCTCATGCGGAGTTCAGGACCATATTCACTACTTTTGCTCAGTCGTTTGCCGCCCAAAATGAATGGCCAGCAGCCATTTCGGCCAACCCAGTGGCCAACTCAGCTGCAGCCTGGATTCGGGACTTCACCCAAATGACCCTCTATCCTTTTTAGGTATAGGATAGATAAGGACCCTCAAGAATTCCTAGATCAGGTTTAGAAGGTGACATATATCATGGGGGTGACTACTGTTGAGAGTGCTGAGCTAGTTGTATATCAGTTACAGGATGTGGCTCATACTTGGTTCAAGTAGTGGAAGTCAGAAAGGGCAGATGAGGCAAGGCCTATAGAATGGGATAAATTTTTCACTGCATTCTTAGAGAGATTCTTTCCCCTAGATCTTAGAGAAGCTAAGGTGCTAGAGTTCATCAACCTCAGGCAGGGCAATATGATAGTGAAAGAGTATTCTCTTAAGTTTACTCAATTAGCTAGATATGCCCCTTATGTGGTTGCAGACAGTAGGGCCAAGATGAGTAAGTTTATGTCAGGGGTGAATGATAGCGTGGTTAATGAGTGTAGATCCGCCATGCTGAATAGTGACATGACTTTAGCCAGACTTATGACCCATGCTCAATAGATAGAAGAGCAAAATATTAAGATAAAGAAAAAGTAGAATAAGAGGGCGAGGACAGGTAGTTTCAGCTTTGCTCAGCCTAAGTTAGGGGGTGGTATCCGTTCTCAGTATAGTCATAAGATTTTAGTCCCAGCTCCATCTTTAGCTAGTGCATTAGTACCCAAGTTCGGGAATGACTGTCATGATGGGTCGCCAGGATCCGAGGCCCAGGGTAGTGAGAACAGGAGTCTTACCTATCCACTTTATGAAGAGTGTGGTAGGAATCACCTAGGTATGTGTAGAGCAGGAAGCGAGGTATGTTATGGATGTGGTAAGCCAGGCCACAGGCTGCGAGAACGTAGAGTAAGGGCTCAGAAGGGAAAAAATTTGCGCCAGCAGGGCATCACTTCCAGTACCACTAGTGGTCAACGTCAGAATAGGTTTTATGCTCTTCAGAGTCTCCATGATCAAGGAAATTCTCCCAGCATAGAATCAAGTATGTTATAGGCCCTTCATACTCATGATATGCATTGTTAGATCTCTTGCTCTCATTTTAGCTTAAGATTTTTAGCATGAGTTGTTCAGTCATGAATCAGTCTGTTGATGCCCTGTGCATCTCCCCAGTATCTCAGTAAGGTAAGCATTCTTAGAGGGACATAGTGTCCCTATGGGGAGATACCCCATTATTCCTAAACGCTCTCATGTCTTAAATTCAGTTTCTCTTTGCATAAAGAATCCAGTTAGAGTAGAGGGTACTCATAAGTTATCCCTCAAGTTAAGATCTCAGTCGTGAGCCATGTATTTAGGGGCTCAGTTCAGTTCACAAAATTCAGTTTATATGTCATGTTTCAGCCTCAGTCATGTTCTCAAGTTCCCATTCATGCATACTTCTAGCATAATCATGGGGTCATCAGTACTTTTCAGTTACATAGAATTTTTCTTAAACTTACTCAGTTCCCTATTCAAATTACCATTACAAACTTGGTATTCAGTTTATGCTCAGATCCCCAAGACAAACTTGGTACTAAGTACTCTTACATATTCAGTCATGCATTCATATAGCAGTTTAGTCATGTAATTATGCATCAAACATGCATTCTCACTGTGAGAAGTTCAGTTCATTAGGATATTCAGTCATGTATTCATGAGTCAATTATCCATGCATCATATATACATGAATTCAGTTTATTAATCATGCATCAGACATGCATGTTTAGTATGTTATATTCAGTTATCAGTCATGTTAGCCATGAGATCATGTTCCAGTTATTCATGTTCAGTATGTATGTCAGTTTATGTTCTTCTCCTCTCTCACTCAGTCTCATTCGAGGACGAATGTTCTCAAGAGAGAAATATTGTAATACCCCGAGAATCCCAACCGATAGTAGAACCATGCTTCAATCTCATGAGTAATAAATTATAGTGATTTGGTAGTTTTATGATCATGAGAATGCTTGTGATTGTGTCATGAGTTCACCTATTGGAGTGTATATGCTAAAGTGTGAAGAGGATCTTTTAAATACACTCCAAAGCCATCTCTATTTGGGTGTTCATTAAGGGTATTCTTGTCTTTTAATGACTTCTTTTTATACTCCAAAGGAGCACCCTTCATTAAGGGTATTTTTGTCATTATTTATAATAATATAAATAGACACCTTATCTCTTATTTTTCTTAGTTTTGAGATAATGAATTGAGTGACTTTTTAGATTGTAATCTTAGTGTTAGATTGTAGTATTCTCCTTCTCCTTAAGAGAGGAAAATAAAAATTTGAACCTTGAATGCATTTGAATTGGTTTTCACTTTTATTGGATTATTTGGCAAGAAAGGTGTGATTGAGCAAGTGTGAGTCCTTTGGGTCACCTAAGAGAGTGGTTTGAGTTTCCATTAGTGAGGTGTGATTGGAGATTTGATACATTTCCTTTTGTTAATCACATAGTGGAAGTAAGAGTCTCTACTATCTTTACATTTATGCAATTCTTCTTCTTCATCTCCTTCTAGTGTTATTTTTTCTCTTTGTGTGCTTGCTGATTTTTGCCTTTTAAGTGTCCATTTCGTGTTTAGCCTTCCTTTAGGCTATCATCTTTTATGTATTGAAATGTAATATGATTCGGATCTTTGAATTACTACTTTTTACTGTTGTTCCAACCGTTGTTATCGCATTTTAGTAATCATTCAGTACTGACAGGTTATGAACACCCAATACCTATGTGTTTTTACATGTTTTCGGTGTCAAATTACAAGTCAGTCAGACTATGTTTTTATTACTATATTTAGACTACCATGTTCATGCTGAGCACTTATCAGTATGATACCATGTCATGTAAAACCATTAATAACACCAATTTCATTCAGTTGGAAGTAGGATTTAGCACTGAGTAAATGCAAGGATGGTGGATCCTCTGTTAGTTTAGGCAGAGTAGTTAGTAGTAGTCCCTAAGTTCCAGAACTACATTGCCAACGTAGTATATGAGGGGTCACCCGTCAATTTAGTCTTGACTTCCTCTCAGGGGTCACCCATCAGTTTAGACTTGACACCCTATTCGTTTGGGACAACAGATTAGTGGATCCACATAACCATGTGTCAGTATTCGTGGTAAGGTACTGACACCCTTCCAACTGGTGTTATAGACTGGATCCCAATTAGCTCAGATTGGGGTATGTATATTACATGATAGCTCCTATAGTTTCAATCAGTTTCAGTCTATACAAGTTCAGGTTTGCTTGACCAAGTAATCAGATTTTCAGTTATTCAGATATCAGTTATTAAGTTATTCATATTATTCAGTACATGCTTTACTTGGTCATGCATTCTCAGTTTTACATGTTAATATTTTCATACTCAATATCCATACATGAACCTCAATTCAGTTTTACAGCATGTTCAGCTTTACATGAGATTTACATATAATATTCATGTTTTTACTGCTTCCCAGCTTTAGTTCTACTTATTCTAAAAAAGTAAAGAGTGAAGAAACTAAGTGTAGTGATTCACCAACTTATCAGATTATGTTTGTAATCATGTTTTAAGATACTTCGATTTTCAGTTTAGTTCAGTCTCTTGGTGAGTCCACTTGCACTTAGCATACATGTTTTAAGATTATGTATCTATTCAGTTTTACTTATTGCATTCACCCCCACTTACTCAGTACATTCCAAAGTAATGATCTATATATATGTCTATGTGCTATATTGTCTTATAATGTAGGTACCATTTGTAGCCCATATATCATAATCAAACAGTTCCCAACTTTTAGCCTATAAGTGATGAGTTTCTTATTTCAGAAACTCCAGTCAGTTGTAGTTCATGTACTATATTGTTATTATTCTTATGTATTGATTTGTGGCAGTTGGTGGCATTTCCCAGCCACCTCAAATCAGTACAATAGTGGCTTCATAGACAGTTAGTCAGAGTCACTCATGTAATTCAAGTTTTTCTTTCAAATTTATCATGTTGTAAACCCTTTGGGTATCACATTTATTCATATTTTCTTATGATTATGCTTCCGTATAGCAAATTTAGCTTATATAATTAATTTAATTCATATGATCAAGTATCATGCCAGTTCATGTATTAGGTTGGAATTACTTATGGTTCTCAGCACCTTGTTACGATTAGGGGTAGTATCGGGTTGTGAAAAACTTGGTATTAGAGTACAAGGTTCAAGTTTTCTAGGGTGTCTATGAAGTCGTGTCTAGTAGAATCTTGCGGAACAATACAGAGATGTCTGTACTTTATTCTTTGAAAGGCTATAGGGTGTTTAAGAGATGTTTCCCTTTATTCATACTCAGATCATGTTGTAGAGATATTCTCTAAGAAACTTATACAAAATTCTAATCATGCTCCAATCATGCTCCATTCATGCCAACTCTACCTTATTTTTGAGGTAATAGAAAAAGTCAAGCTTAAATTCCTACTAATAGAGTTTTCTCAGACAGTCCCCACAGATAGTTACATGATTTCATATTGACTCAAAAAGTATCCCACCAGTGCCTTTATGTTCCAAAGTATGAAAGATTTCATTCATGATCATGAAAAATCGTGTATTGAGCCAAAGTTAGATGTTCCCTCAGATCCCTTCTCAGAAACCAATGATAGCGTATGATCTAGAGTTAGAAGCATGAACCCAAAAGTTTAGTAGCAGTAAACTGGGGATAGTGTTTATCTGGATTAATTAGATTGTATATCCATAGGTGTTAGTTGTATGAAAGGTGAGCTAGTAGGCTTGAAATAGTGTATGCAATAATTTAAGTTTATTGATTCAAAATTGAGTATGATGATGTGGGTATGATTTTTTAGAGGTGTGCCCAAAATGATATGGGATTGTATTATTTCTAAGTTCTTACAGTGTGTGTGCTTAACAAGTACCCTTGAGTTACTAAGTGTGAATGAGGCTAGTTATGTAGTATATGATGTTCATACCAGCTAAGTTATGGTTTATATATTATTGATGATGAGTATGTTGTCGAGAAGGGTGTAAGTATGTGATGATGATTGCTGAATCTAAAGAAAGTTAAGGATAATATATATTAAGGGAGTGTTCATGAATGAAGTTAGTATAGTTCATTAAAGTTTGGGAATAACCATGTTTCGTATTAGAATCAAAGTTTGAAATTCTAGATGGTGTGAACTTAGGGTATGGTGATACTCCTAAAGATTCTAAATTAGTCAATGTTTAAGTTATTATATAATGATTGTTGGGGATATAGAAAGTTAAGAATTCTATATCAGAAGGAAGTATTAGCAACAGATTTCACAGTTTTAGGTGTCGTCTTTTAGGGTGAGTTTATTATTTATATGTATTATTATATCTTGGACTCTAGAGTAAAGTGGATGAAGTTAGAGTTTATTAAGGGGTCCACAGACTTAGAATGATGGCTTAAAACTAAATGGGAGATTATAGAACAAGAAACCAATCCAGGCTCTCAGATTCTAGTAGTGATGCCAGTGTGTTGCAAAACAACAATAGGGGAGGAAGATACCCGACCCATTCTTATGTCAGAGCAACTTTTTGTACTTCAATCATCATGACATCTACTCATGCCTTACATGTTAGCTCTATGATCATAGATCATATTCATTCACTTTCCATAGAATCATGTACGTTTATAATTCCTAGTATAAGGGGTTCTAGTACACACAACAGTACAAATCATATTCCATGAATTTATGAACTCCAAACTCAGGTCATGCAGCTCATGACTCATGTACTCATGCTTTTACAGTATGCTCAGTTTCCATAACTCATGGTTCACCCTTAAAGACCAGTGAAATTCAAATTATATCATATATGTCCTCAGTTTTGATATCTCTGATGAATTCATGCCTTTGATACTCTATTCCTCAGGCCTCAGTTAAGTGTCAAAGTTAGGTATAGTATTCTTTTATGCTTCTGGTCCTCATATTCTAACCTTCTAGTTACTTATCCTAAATTTTATGATAGTGGTGTTGAGTAATTGCTAAGATGAGAGAGAGTAAATGTTTCATGTTGGGGAAAGATCATTTTACACTTATTTTATTCGAGGCTATAAGGTTGAAGGACGATTGAGTCAAAGATTTTGGTATATGTCATGGTTCATTGAGAATTTCATGTCTGTTTTCTTAAGAATAGTGCAAGAAAGTTGTTATTTATAGAGGTCTAGAGAATATAAGAAAAATACTTTTATGGGTTGTTTGCCTAGAAGTTCATACGTGGTTATAATGATAGGCTTTAATGTCATGTTGGTATATAAGTGGATGAATGCATTGTGCGCTAGTGAATGCCCAACAAGAGGTTGAATTTAGTTGTTTAAGTGGTAAGAATAATTATTCTTGAGATGAGAAGTTGTGAAAACACATGGGGTATTGAATTCATGGTTCAGACTAGTATTATAGTGTCATGTACAGTACCTTGTGATTTTGAGTTAGGCTTGAGCATGGTGAGAGTATGTAGCTCACTCCGACTTTGGCTGGAGTAGTTATATTTACTCATGCAAGAATTGAAGGAGCGAGGCTAAGCTTGAATTGGGTAGTTGCATTGCCTAAGGCCTAGTAATTCTATCCTAGCTTATATTCAATAGGCCTATGTTCCATGTTACAAAGTTATAGCCATATTAAGATTCCTTACTCAGATATCTTATTCAGATCATGCCCAAGAATTATTTGACCCCTAATGTTATTAGCACTTCTTAGCAAAAATATTAAAGAAATACCCTAGTTAAGGGTAAACTTTCAGCATGATTCAGTCCGTATATACAACAATTGAGTTTAGCAATCAGACAGATAAGCTCCTATAGTTTTCCAACTTTCTTTCTAGTCTTACTACCCAAAGTTTCATGAATATGGCTATTCCAGGTGGTAATTTTTTCGCATACATGTATGTTGCGAATTCCGTTCAGTCCAAGTGTAACAACCCATATTTTCGGGCTAGAATTCAAATCATTGTTCCTATGCATACAAACTTGAATCCAATTATTCTATGTATATACATCTGTTATTAGCAGATATATGATGTGTGAATAACTTTGTATATTGATCGAGGTCATAATACCTCTAACTGAAAGACGAGTTAAGGACTTTTCTATCGATAGAGATTTGACAAATGCTTTGGCTAGGATCCACTTTAGATGAGTGTATCTCCTATAATATATCGATACAGGTGTCCTAATATATATCAAATGAAAGGTCTTTGAGTTGTCATTCCAATGCATCTGGTTTTACCTTAATCCGATATTGGAGTGGGAAGTTATGCCCATTTTACCTCAGTATATCCATCTGTCATCAATTTGACGACTAGGCTGATAGGTTATCAACCAGTTGACAACCCATCAGCCAAGTCGTCAACCTTAGGCAGAAGTATTGAATAAGGTGACGACTAGGCTGATAGGTTATCAACAAGTTGACGACCCATCAGCCAAGCCGTCATCCTTAAGCAGAACATAAAGCGGAGTTGACGACTAGGCTGATAGGCTATCAACCAAGTTGATAAGCCATGAACCAAGTCATCAACTAAGGAAAATTTCAACAATTCTTATTTATCTTCAGAAGGGTATTTTCATCTTTCCCTCACCTTAAACCCTACCCCCATGACTTAAAATCCTCTATTAAACGTATTTTCCCCAATTCTCAAACACATAATATGTTACTTCCTCTCCCATACTCAAGAACAACTATCTAGGATTTTATTCAAGATCATCTCCCAAGTCTCAAGATTCAAATTAAAGAATATCAAGAACATCAATATTAGGGTTTCTCACCTAAAGATTCAAGCCTCCTTCTCAAGAACAACAATTTAAGGTATGTGGGAGTTCATCCATGGGTCCTCTTTCACCCATGGAGCCCAAAAACCTCTTTTTTGTTTTAAATCATAAGTTTTACATATATAAGTTGAACTATCTCCATAAATCTCTTGTTAATTCAATTTCAAGTTAGGATTATAAGTTCTTTCAAATGGAATAAGTTATATCATGTTTGCATGTCGAAATTCCCATATCATGTTTAGTTAATTCATGTTAAATCCCTGATTTATGATTTT
Source organism: Capsicum pubescens (assembly GCA_030864215.1). NCBI lineage: Eukaryota > Viridiplantae > Streptophyta > Magnoliopsida > Solanales > Solanaceae > Capsicum > Capsicum pubescens. The sequence continues at coordinate 72,460,900 of CM061549.1, read as the reverse complement.
AGTCATGTAATCATGCTATTTTTTCATGCTTAAAGCCTTCCCATGTTCAAGTTCATGATTCCCAAGTGTTTGATGAAATATCTATGCTTTTGGGTCTTTGATCCATAATCACTTATTATAGTATTTCAAGTTTGATATCATATTTTATACTCATTCAGTGCTGGTGGATTATGAACACCCGATACCTATGTGTTTTACATGATTTCTATTTTTAAGTAACAAGTCAGACATAATCATGATTTTATCCTATATTCAGATTATCATTTTTATAATGAAGGTTCCAGTCTTACTTTATGTTTAAGACATTAGTTTACATGTTTAGAATTACTTTAGAACCTGTATGCAATGTTGTTTTCGAAATACCATGACCTGAGATTATCAGTTATCAGTGCATACACCAGTTATTATTTCAGTGTCTTTTAGTTGGCAGTAGGATTTAGCACCGAGTGAACCTACGGATTAGAGCTCACCCGTCAGTTAGTATTGGGTCCTTAGAAGCAGTTGCTAAGTTTCAGAACTATGTAGCTAGCATAGGATTATGAGATGTCACCCACCAGTTTAGGACTGACACTCGAGGGGTCACCCGCCAGTTTAGGACAGACACTTCTTTGGGGTCACCCGCCAGTTTAGGACTGACTCCATAGCCAGTGTTAGTACTTATGGAAACACCCTTCTAATTGGGGTCATAGGTTGGACCTCGATTAGGTCATATTGGGGCATGTTAGTTAGATAATACCTCCCATAGTCTCAGTATAGTATTCAGTATATTCTCCATTCATTTTTGCTTGACCACAACATACAAATTCTTAGTTATTCAGTTATCAGGTTTTAGTCTTTCAATTTATAGATTATTTCAGAAATATGCTTATGCTTGGTGTTGCATCCTCAGATTTTATAAATTTTATGAATTTATGATTAGTTATCTCATGTTGTTCAGTAGTCTATATTTATATATAAACTATTCAGTATATAGATGCTAGTTATCCCCTTTTCTTAAATTCCAATCATTTCATCACCCAAGGATTAGTTAATCAGTTGAACAAATTATCTCAGTACAATTATGTTTGGTTTTGTATGTTCACGTATGCATGTTTTACCGTATTCCAACTTTATTTCTACTTATATTAAAAAAGTAAAGTTTTTAAGAAACTATGTGTAGGGATTCTCCAGCTTATCAGATTATGGTGGTTACTCATGTTTTAAGATATTTCAGCCTTCAGTTTATTTCAATCTCTTGGCGAGTCTACTTATATTTTGCATGCATATTTTAAGATTACGTATGAAACCAAATTTACTTTTTGCATTCACCCCCGCTTACTTAGTATATTCTAGAAGTACTGATACACATATACATCTATGTGGCTACATTGTTTTATAATGTAGGTGCCAGCTGTAGCCTATTCATCATGATCAGACAGTTGCAGTCTTCGACCAACAGGTGATGAGTTCTCCTATTTCAGGGACTCCAGTCAGATGTTTTCATGTACTTTATTTTTATCATTATTATGTATTGATTAGTGGTAGTTGGAGTCTTGTCCCAGCTATCTATAGTCACTATAGTAGAGGCTTCATAGATGTCAGTTAGAGTCAGTAATGTAGTTTCAGTTCTCTGTTCAGTTTTATTAGATTATAAATAGTATTAGTATTATATTTTCCCATATTATGTCATGATTATATTTTTGCATAGAAATTTAGCTATTTTATATATTCTAAATCAGTTGCTCAAGAAGAATGCCAGTTCAGGGGTTAGCATGCAATCACTTGTGGTTCCAAGCACCGTGTTACGACTAGGGGTAGTCTCAAGTCATGACACCAAGCATCATGTTTCAGATTCAGATTTTTAGTTATAATTTAGTACATAAGTATTTGGTACATCATCTCAGTTTACTAAGTATTCCAACTCAGATAGTGTAATACCCCTTGTATGACTCAGTCTCGTCATCTCATCATTCGTTCTTACAAAATGTACTTGGAGATGCCATGAAGCCCTTTTCTTTTGATTCCTATACGTGTTTTGTTAAGGGACAATTCCTAATGAGAAGTTATGTACTTTATTCCATCCTTAGTAACTTTTGGAATTCTATTGAATCAATTATTTCTTCGCAGTTCTATATGTAAGATCATATCATGAGCATTGCAAGTGAGTTCTAAACTCTTAGCATGAATCATCTCCTTATAGTCAATAAAGTCAAGTCATCTTAGAAATTAGTTTCATGATAAAGTTAAAAAGTTTCAGCTCAACTATATCCTTCATTATCAGAAATGTCATGTGTACATCGTTCCACAATCATAAGACTTCAACAAGTTCCTATCCATCATTCGAGGATGAATGATTCCAAGAGGGAGATAATGTAACACCCCGCATTTTCGAGCTAGAAATTGAACCGTCATTCCTACGTGTGTAAACTCTAATCCCATGATTTTTATTTGAATATATGTTTTATAATCATTATCCTAGTGTGAAGAGTACTTATGAGGTGAAAATGTTCATAGGAATCACTTAGAGCAAAGTTGGGCTAAGCCTTTGATTTGGCCAAATTTTGGTATTCGATTCTACAAGGGTCAACTTTCAACGTGCATAACTTTTGAAATATCTTTAATTTTTCATATCAAGATGGAAAAAATTATAAAAAATTGAATTATCTTTCAAATGATACCAATTTTGCCTTAATCTGATCCCCGAGCAAAAAGTAATGACCATTTTTTGAGAAACAATAAGGGTCTGCGATAGCCCCGCGCTGCGAGGGCTATTTCCTCGGAATAGGGGGTCATGCCACGAGAGATATTCCTTCATTATTATTGATCTAAGAAGACAAGGGGTAATTTTTCCCATTTCCCTCAACCCAATTCATCCAAAACACAACTTATAGCACTCAAAAGGGCATTACTTGCCTATTACCCTAAAAAAATTTCACGTAGCACCCCCCTCCCCAAGAATGAGAAATTCAAGCCTCTCTTCCCAAGGAAAAGAAATTCAATTTTTCTTCCTTAAGAATTAAAGGATTCAAGTTCCAATTTTAAGCTTCCTTCAAGAATTCATCTAATTGAGGTATGTGGGGTATTCATAATAGGTTCCTTCCACCCATTGAGTCCCCAAAATCCCCTTTTTGGTTTAAGTAAGAAGTTCTCCTTCTTTTATGAAATTATCTTTGTTAATAATGAATTTAATCCATGTATTTTCTTAGTAATTTGAATTTAACCCATGTCAATATGTGTCTTCATGTGAATTAGGTTATTTCATGTTTGAATTTCAATTTCCCATGTCATACTTCATTGATTTCATGTTAAATCATCATGTTATGAATTGAGCCATGTGAAATTGTTACCCTCCTAATTTATCTTATTCCCATGTTCAAATTCATGTGTCTCCTTTATGTATTGAAATGCAATATGATTCAGGTCTTTGAATTACTACTTTCTACTGGTGTTCCAACTGTTGTTATCGCATTTTAGTAATCATTCAGTATTGATGGGTTATGAACACCCAATACCTATGTGATTTTTTATGTTTTCGGTTTCAAGTTACAAGTCAGTTAGACTATGTTTTTATTACTATATTCAGACTACCATGTTCATGCTGAGCACTTATCAGTATGGTACCATGTCATGTTAAATCATTAATAACACCAGTGTTATTCAATTGGAAGTAGGATTTAGCACTGAGTAAATGCAAGGATAGTGGCTTTCCTGTTAGTTTAGGAAAATTAGTTCGTAGCAGTCCCTAAGTTCCAGAACTACATTGCCAACGTAAGATATGAGGGGTCACCTATCAGTTTAGCCTTGACTTCTTCTCAGGGGTCACCCATCAGTTTGGGCTTGACACCCTAGTCCTTTGGGACAACAGATTAGTGGATCTACAAAACCATGTGTCAGTATCTGTGGCAAGGTACTGACACCCTTCTAGGTTACAGGCTGGATCCCAATTCGCTCAGATTGAGGCATGTCTGTTACATGATAGCTCCTACAGTTTCAGTCGGTTTCAGTCTATACAAGTTCAGGTTTTCTTGACCAATTAATCCGAATTTTAGTTATTTAGATATCAGTTATTAAGTTATTCAGATTATTCAGTATGTGCTTTACTTGGTCATGCATTCTTAGTTTTACATGTAAATGTTTTTATGCTCAGTATCCATATATGACCTTCAGTTCAGCTTTACAGCATGATCATCTTTACATGAGATTTACATACAATATTCATGTTTTTACTACTTCCCATCTTCAGTTCTACATATTTTACAAAAGAAAAGAACTAACAAAATAAGTGTAGTGATTCACCAGCTTACCAGATTATGTTTGTACTCATTTTGTTAAGATACTTTCGATTTTAGTTTATTTCAGTCTCTTGGTAAGTCAACTTGCACTTAGCATGCTTGTTTTAAGATTGTGTATCTATTCTGTTTTTACTAATTGCATTCACCCCCATTTCCTCAGTACCTTCCAAAGTACTGGTCCACATATATGTCTATATGTTACATTATCACATAATCTAGGTACCAGTTGTAGCCCAGATATCATAATCAGACAGTTCACAGATTTTAGTTAGCTAGGTTATGAGTTCTCTTATTTTAGAGACTCTGGTCAGTCATAGTTGATAACTCTCAACTCACTCCTATAATTGAAGGGTGAGGCGGTCATTTTCAAGTAACCCAATTTGAATTGGGGTTAAATTTTCAAGGAGCAAATTATAGACTTCCAATACTATGGGTGCTCAAATTACTACAAGATTACCCAGAATGATAACAAAAACATGTAAAATAACTTTGTGGCCTTACACTTTATTCCATCAACCTTTACCACCCCAACTTAGGATTTTATCCTCAAGTTAAATTTTTAAGTTAAAGTAGGGCTTGGTTCACAAGAGAGATAAAAGGTATGGGTCACGACATGGCAGGAAACTATTCCAGTTACTGCGATCACGAGTCAGGACCACATTCGCATTACCGCAATCGCAATCTATGACCACAGTCGCGCTACTTGAGGCTGGTTCCGTGTCAGCTCTACAAGCTCAAATTTCTTCCAAATTTAAGCTGCTAGTACGTTCTCCAATATGGATGCATATGAAGATCATTAGAACAATGCTAACAAGTGTGTGAATTTGCAGTTTAGAAAACAAATATTAATATTTAAAGTTCATTTGAGCATTTTATCAAACACTTAATATGCATATCTCATTTGTCCACCTATTTCACACATCATTGGGTACTCATGATTTTCTCACTTATGTGCACACCTTAACCAAACAACCAACATTACACAAAAACCACGTATGACAACATGGAAAACATATTAATCAAAGTTTTACGCCCTTCTTAATCATGCATTCTATGGCCTATTTTCAAAAGTAATGGCATGGATTCATGTCACCTACCGGAGTTGTGATGCAAAGGGATGCTGTTTGAGAGCTAAAAAACTTAGCTAGAAATTAGCCAAAATTTGAGAGTACAAAATTGAAAGGGAGTGTGAGGGAAATGAGGGAAATTATGGGTTAAATGGCTGAAGTGGTCGCGACCATGGTCAAGGGAGTGCAATCGTGGACATCCGCATGACCGTGATCGCACTTGGGGACTGCAATCGCGATAACTGAGAGCAATTCTGCTCCCCTATTCAGATTTTTACTCAACTTTGACATATTTCTACCCTGTTTAGCTTATACAATGCACTCCATAGTGCAACAAATGCATGGGTTATTCATATAAAAAAGATAAAATCTACCCTACAAAAACATAAAAAAAGGGATACGAGCCACTCTCGTGGCATTTGTGGGTTGCCTCCCACCTAGCACCTTAGTTATCATCGTGGCACGATGTCTTCCTTCCTTCATTCTCAAGGTGGGTCTTTGAACTCCTATTTATTCATCTTTTCATTTTTAACATCCACCACAGATACTTCTTGAAACTCTGCGGTTTGCTTCTTTGACTTGCAAATTTTGAAAGATACCTTATTCTCTTGCACTCTAAATTCATCTCCTACAGTTCTAGATCGACAATGGCTCTCCTAGAGGCCAAGAAAGGATGTACAAGAATGATAGGCACCTCTTGGTCTATTTAACAATCCAATACCACGAAATCAGTTGAGAGAATGAACTTTCCCACTTTCACAAGGACATCAAATAATATACCCACCGACATTTTTATAAATCGATCTTTCATCAAGAGCTAGATAGAGGTCGGATTTGGGGTATCCAAACCAAGTTTCTTGTATATGCCAAAAGACATTAAGTTGATGCTTGCACCTAGGTCACATATAGCTTTTGCAAATTCATGCGTCCTAATTGTGAAAGGAATATTGAATGCTCTGGGGTCATTTTTTTCCGCAACCTTGCTATCCAGGATAGCGCTATACCCATGAGTGACCTTAATAGTGTCTCCTTTAACAAGTTTCTTCTTGTACATCAATTTTTTCATCAAATTAGCGTATCCCGAGATCTCTTGGATTACCTCAAGAAATAGGATATTTATCGATAGGTTTCTAAGTTTGGCCATGAACTTCCCCTATTTTTCATTTTCCTCATTTTTATGCAAACATTGAGAAAATGAGGGAGGAACTTGGATTGTTGTTCTTACTTCAACTTGTGGTCTTTCAACTTCAATCACCTCTTCATTGCTCTCATCAATCTCTTTCTCATCATTTGCCTCTCTTCTTTGAGGTGTCACTTCTTTTGCTTTGGCCCTGGGTATATTCTCACTCATTTCTCCTCTAAAAGGTTCCTCAAGTGCTTTCCACTCCTTGAGACAATTGCAAGGACTTGAGCATCATTCTTTAGGTTAGCAATTGTGTCACTCGAAAGTCCACCTCTAGGTCTAGTAGTTAATTGCATTGATATTTTCTCCACTTGGGTCTCCGATTGCTTGATAGAGGCGGAGTGAGACACCACTATTTGAGAGAGTTGGGAGAAATCACCCTTTAAATCGTAGACCATCTTGTCTGTGCCTTCTATTCTATTCAAGATACTTGCTAACATATCCTCGGTCTTAAACTTTTTAGGGTCAATGGAACTACATTCATTTTCTTTAGCTCAATTATAATGAGGGACCTAAAAATCATAATCATATTTGTGATCTCTCCAATCTTAATCATGCTCATGATCAATCCAACCTTGGTTCCCACCTTGTATTTGATAGGAAGGGAAGGAACCCCCCGAGTAGTTTTCCAAGTACCAGATTTCTTTATCCAACTTCTTTGACTTTTCATCATCTTCATAAGATTTTGATGCTACGGTGTTTATCGTTTTCACGGGTTCACCCATAACATGCTTCGTCAAGAGCTCAAGTTTGGTCATAATTTTGGCCATGTTCTCCTCTTTTTCTTCTTCTCATTTTCTTTGTTCATTTGCCACCACAGAGGTAGTAAAGGGGTTTTTGGAAGCTTTGGTATCTCAGTATGCCAACCCTAATTTTGTTTTAATACTGCTCCTATCAATCAGAAGGCCGCAAGATGATGCAATCTCACTATAGAGCCGCCCACCGGATTATCCACCACCATTTTGTTTAGTGGATCAAGAGCCCAAAATAAAATATCGAGGAGCATTTTTTTCGGGACTTCATGATTTGGGCATAGGGATAGCTTTCCATTAAACATCTCCCAAGCTTCAAACAACAGTTCTCCATTCACTTGCCAAAAGTTCACAATCTCATCCCACTTTTGAAGCATTTTTAATAGTGGGAAGAATCTATCAAGAAACACCATGGTAATATCTTCCCATGATGTAATTGAGCCGGGTGGAAGTGAGCAAAGCCATAAAACCACCTCACCCATTAGTGAGAATGAGAAAAGTCAAAGCCGGATGGATATTTGTGTAATATGTGCTATGCTAAATGGCGCACAAAATTCCACAAAGTTCTTCAAATGGCATATGCTTGACCCCATACAACCCTTTCATTTGCAACATGTGAAGCATAACGTTAGTCACATAAAACACTCCATTCTCATTAGTTGGAGGGATGCGAATTGTACTTATTTATCCTGCTTTATTTAATTGGCCTTCATCATTAAGAAGGTCATCGAGGGGGCCCATATTTCTTGCGTTATCACTCATCGCTCTATTTACACTTTGATCACCTACAGTAGATTCAAAAATAACAAATAAAGTAAATTACACCACTCCGCATATTTCCAAGTAATAATGACACCACACAAGTAAAATCTATATCTCACTCCTTGGCAATGGCTTCATTTTGATAACTCTCAACTCACTCCCATAATTAAGGGGTGAGGTGGTCGTTGTCAAGTAACCCAATTTGAATTGGGGTCAAATCTCAAGGAGCGAATTATAGACTTCCAACACTATGGGTGCTCAAATTACTATGAGATTACCCAAAATGCTAAGAATAATGACATGTAAAATAAAATGGGGGGATTTGTTTGGAAACTTTTTGTACAATAATTAGCAAATGATCAAGAGATGACACTTTTATTTTAAGCAATAATGTTAGGGTAAATCTTGGGATTATGTCTACCTAAAAGTAAAAGTATATGGGTTAATGATGGTTTATCATGAAATTTGGTTGTTAACTAAAGGATAGGCTAGGGCAAAGGTCATTATGGTCAATATTTTGATAAAACCACCATGATTTCACCCATTGGATTTTCCGAGCACCTAACAAGTGCGAAATTTGTAATCACCCAGAACCTCAATCAAGCATCCCTATTTCTAGGATGATGATCTTGACATGATTTACACTCCTAATACATTTATTTCTAAGATTGCCAAAGGGAGAAAACCATAGGCTTAATTGTCCACCATTGCCTTTTACCCCTATAACTCTCTTTCAAGGATCTTATGGGATACCTCATATTCATCTTCATCCCTTTTTTGAGGATGATAAATAGTTTATAGATTTTGGGTTTTTCACCCATCAAACCTATTGGGAGATTTGGAGCTTTCATCCATCAAATTCTAACTCATAAGCTCAAGCAATGATGAAATCCTTACTCAAAAACTAACACTCATGCAAACATAACAATGCCCACACACAAATTATACTCTAGTTCAACATAATCTCAAGACTAAATTACTTAGCTACTCATGAAGAAAGTGAAGCGATATATACCATAAGGATTATCCAAAGAATTCATTATTCACAAAAATCCTAAGAAATTTAGCCTCCAAAGTTAATTACACACTTGACCAATTAAGGTTTTAAGTCTTGAATTCAAAGATATCTTATGAGGTAAGCTATGCCCAATGAAGAAAGGGTTTTTGCTTATATATGGTTTGGGATTCATCTAATTACTTTTATAGATCTTCCCCTAGGCATATTCCCGCTGAAATCGTGATTGGTCATATCTTTCCAAGACCATATACACACGACCATGGTTGTAAGCTGTGACAACATTGTGCTGACCGTCTTGATTGACCGCGATCGCAGATTGAGGACTGCGGTCGCGGTAACTGAGGCTAGTGTAGTATAGGTCGTCAGTTGCACTCTTATTTTCTCCCTTTTTATCATTTTCAGCTCCAATACACATCTGTAAGACCCCGCAAAATTCTAAGCTTAACTCAACCCTTTAGAGTATGATAAGGTGGTCCCATACTTAGAATTTTCAGATAAGTGTTTGTACTTAGAATTTTTTATCCTTCATAAGTTGGAGATCTCATTTCATGACCCATACGACCTTTACATATCTATTTTTAGGTTGATTCATGATTAGGAATGTTAGTAGTTCTTCCCGAACAAGTTTTGAATTTTTTAAACCTCATTTGATTCAAGTTTGGGAGTCTAAACCAGTGGATCGATGCAATCTCGATGCGCCGCATAGATTATCGTGTTGATAAGTATTTTTACAAGATCCTAGTGTCAAATTCTAGTGAGTCGATGCGGATTCGATGTGGCGCATTGGCCATAGCATCGATCCCATTGATGCGACGCGTTGGGCTGCGCATCACTGGACCCATTTTCAATTATTAAAAACTGCATCCAGAGGGGTAAATGGGTTTTTTCCCACCTTATATCATCCCCCAAAATACGAGATTAAGCCTCTTTAGAGGTAAAATTCATTCATTCTTTTCTTAAATTCTCTCAAGAACAAACCCTAATCCATCAAATTCAAGATTCAAGTCCCAAGGATTTCACCATCAATCTTTACTAATTCAAGTACCAAGGTATGTGAAGTGTTCATCCAAGGGTTTCCTTCCACCCTTGGAGTTCAAGAAACTCTTTTAAAACTTCAAGTTGATTGATTTCATGAATTCTATGTTGGATTTGAGTATGTTCATAATTATGATGTTAATTGGGTTTCTAATCTATGGTTTATTACAATTTCATGTGAAATTACTTAACATGTGTGTAAAATTATTTGAATTCATGTAAAAACCCTTGATTTGGTAATTTGGTATTAAAATTATGATGCTTATATGTTATTTAGCATTATGTGCGTAGCTTGTGTTCCCCAAGTACTTGATAAGTTACTCATGTGAATAAAAGAGGAAAATCATGTCATGCTAGCATATGTGTAAGAATATACCTCACAAATGTTTGATAAAATGTCTCTATGAATGACTTATGAACAAGTGTGCATTATTATGCTTTTCAAGTTGATGCTATGTTTTACTTGTCATGCTATCGAGTCTTGGAGGTATTCAATACCCAAAAATCTAGCTATTTACCTAGAGCTACAGTAGTCATAGAACAGTCTTAGTAGTGTCATGAATAGTAGTACTTAGTAATCAGTCACTGTTTCAGTTCGATATTCAGTTCAGACCTGAGTAAACTCAGTCAATTAATAGAAATCAGTAGTACTCCGTCAGTTAGCGGAACCCCGTGAACTCAGTTTAGTTCAGTTAGATAACACGATCAGTAATAATTCAGTCTAGCCTAGTATAGTTTGGAAATATGTTCAGTGTCTATTCAGTTGGGAGTAGGATTCAACACCGAGCAAACCCAAGGATGGGGGAACTCCTGCCAACAGAGGGTTTGACCCTTAGAAGTAATCCCTGCATTCTAGAACTACGTAGCCAGCATAGGTTGAGATATCTTCCTGCTAGACTAGGGTTAATACATCTCATATGAGTTTTCCTGCCAGTGAGGGTTGACGAAAGGGCTTCCTATCAGAGAGGGTTAACTCATAGCTTGTGTTTACCCATGACACGATACTGAAACCCTTCCAACTGGGGTTACATGTTTGACCCCAATCCATTTAGAGAGGGGCATGTCGGTTAGATAATTACCTCCCATAGTTTTAGTTACAGTTTCAGTCTCAGATTAGAGCTTAATTTATTTCTACAGATTCAGGACTATCAGACACGGTCATCCAACTCAGTATAGAACTCAGATTAGTTCTATAGAATCAGGACTATAAAAAATAGTCAATCAACTATCAGTATTATAGTATCAGTAAACTCAAACATCAGTTAATTAGTATTCAAAACTCAGTAACCAATGATAACATGATCTCATTTACAGTTTATGTATTCATGCATGTACTTTTATTCAATTATGTTCATGTTACTCAGTCAGTTATTGTTCATGCATTTAACCCCATACATCTCAGCCTACCTCACTTAGCATACCAGTATATTTAAAGTACTGACACATACTTTTATCTTGCACTATGATGTCTTATATCATAGGTTCATACACACGGGATCCTGATCATACTTAGCAGCCCATCTATCAGCAACAAACTTAGTGGTGAGTCTTCATAGATCGAGGACAAAGTATCATATCATTTTATTATTTCAGAGTTTAGTTTATTTCAATAGTCAGAGTTAGTTTGGGACTTATCCTATCAATCAATATTCATACAGTTAGAGGCTTTCAGACTAGAGTATATCTATAATACCCCGTACTCTTCCTAGCATGAAAAGTTTTCCAAGAATGTTAGAAGATTTCTTTGAAAGATTAATCCACTTTTGTACATATGTTATTTTCAAGATTTTCACTTTTTGACATGTGGGAAATTCAATAAGCATTCCATCAATATAAGATTCGCTTAAATCCGACACCCGGGTGAAGAGTTAGAGCCTTTTTAGTGAGACAGTATATCACCTGAGCCTTCAGCGCGTCGCAGAGATAGCTCAAATGGCAATTGTCAATTTCTAGTGTTTCTCCATGATAGTGGTGCATCGCTCCAAACTTTCAGGTCCCATACAAGGTGGCAACACGATAGCTCCGCATCACACCACCATGCAATTTCCCATTTCTCACTTTCCATTGACTTGGCACAATAGTGGCGCGTCACGCCAAGGATGAAAATCGAGAAATTTTCTCAGAAATTAAAGACACGTCCAAGGGTTAAAAGGATCAATTTACCACCCCTATATATACCCAATAACACGTGATTTAGTCATTCTTCACCAAAAATATACTAGTTTCTCTCAAGTTTCTCTCAAGAACAAGCTAGGGTTTCTATTGGGGATTTAAATTCAAGAAGGTTTCACCATCAATCTTCATGAAATCATGAACTAAGGTATGCATAGTGTTCATTAATGGACTTCTTTTGTCCATGAAGCCCAAGAATCTCTTTTCTAAAGTAAAAATTTTAGATTTACTTTATAAATTTCATATTGGGTTTATTTTGTTTATGTTGAGAATGATCAATTGAATTCAAATCCATGTTGGGTGATTAATTTTATGTGGAATTGATTTGTATAGATGTATATTCATGTGAACCTATGATTAAACCCTAGGATGATGAAATTAGATGTTGAATCATGATGTGTAATTGTTGTATAAGGGTGTCTACTTATATTATGCCTATCACGTGTTTGATTAAATGCCAATATGAAGTAAAAGTGCCCAACTAGCATGCTATTATGAAATCCCCATGGTTGTATAAGTTTATGTATATCACATGTTTGATGAAGTGCTTCAATATATGAATTATGAATTGTGTTGATGGTCATGTGTTCACGTAAGTCATGCTATGTTAGTTTCTTTCCATCAAGTCCTGGGGGTACTTATACTCGACAATTTAGCTGTGTCCCTAGAGCCATGTCATGTTTTCATGATACTCTCAGTCAAGCTATCATCAATAGAACTCAGTCAGTCATGTGACTCAAGAAAACTCAAAAATCTCAGAAATCTCAGTAATCTCAGTACTCAGTAATCTTAATAACCTCAGTATTACCAGTTAATTCAGCTCAGTAGTATAGATTTGGGACTATCAGATACAATCAATTCTTATCATTATAAATAGACCTCGGGATCACCCACCAGATAGGACTGATCTCAACTATGGTCAATTAGTATCTGTATCATCAGATGTAGAGATCACCCACTAGATAGGACTGATCTCAGATTCAGTTACTCAGATACAGTATGAAACTCAGCTATTTCCATCAGGTTTAGGACTGTTAGATATAGTCACTCATGTTATCAGTTATCAAAACTTATGTTATTAGCATTCAACTTCAGGACTGTCAGATACAGTCAACCAGACCAGTTCTTCATAATCAGAACTGTCAGACACAGTTATCCATGTATCAGTAACATAGTATTAGTCCTTCAGTATTCACTAATACAGTATCAGTTTCTTACTTATTAGTGACTCAGATGTTATTATTAGTAGACTCAGTAGTCAGAACTCAGTATTCAGTCCTATCATGATCTCAGTTACAGTTACGTATGCATGCATGTATTCCCATGTTCATGTTAGTTAGTCAGTTAGTATTATTCATGCATATGAACCTATTGCTTCCAGCCTACCTCACTTGCATACCAGTACATTTAAAGTACTAACGCATTTGTGTTATGGTGTCTTATACCATAGGTTTAGAAGCACGAGCTCTAGAGAACTAGTAGCATCCCAGTTCAGCGATCAGAGTTAGCAGTGAGTCCTCATCCTTCGAGGATATGATGATCACGTTACTATTTTAGTTTTCAATTTATTTCAGTAGTTGGAGTTAGTTGGGGAAATGTCCCATCAACTCCTTATTCAGACAGTTTAGAGGCTTTCAGACTACAGTATGTTCAGATAATTATCTTAGTTGTTTTGGTATAGTTATACCATATTTTTCCGTTATGTACTAGTATTGAACCTTATGGCCTTTCAGTTTATGTTTTTGCATTTACGATATTATTACTATTATTTAGTGCACAGTTTACAGTTATCAGTCATGGTTAACTTGTGGTCCTTTGGGGTCATGGGAATCGTGTAGCATTTCGAGTACCAGATTTGGGTTGTTACAAACTTGGTATCAGAGCCTAAGGTTCAACAGTGTCCTAGGAAGTCTGAAAAGCCGCATCTAATAGAGTCTTGTACATGCGTGTGTTGTGCACCACACTTATGTGCAAGAGGCTATGAGATGTTTTCGGAATAACTTCCCTTCTTTCATCTCTCAGGTCGTGCTATAGAAAGGTTCTCTAAGAAACTCATGTAGATTCTTCTTATGATTTACTTATGTCAACTTCACCTTACTTTCAAGGTAACAGAAATGACGAAGCTGAAAGTCCTAGAGATAGGGCTTTCTAAGATAGTCCCTGCAGATAGTTAGTATGGGATTTCCCACAAGCTCAAAAGTATCCCATCAGTTCAGTTATGCTCCAAAGTTGTACAACTCTTATTCATGATCATGAGAACTCATATGTCATTAGATCCCTTCTCAGAATTCTATGATAGCATATGACCTAGAGTTAAAAGCATGAACCCAGGAGTTTAGCAGTAGTAGAGTTGGGATAACGTTATTCAAATTGAGTAGATTATGTATTCATGGGGATAATTGTACCAAGGTAGACCAGTAGGCTTGAACAGTGCAAGTAAGAATTTAAGAGTATTGATCTAAAATTAAGTATAAAGTTATGGATGTGAATTAGGAGATGCAATATTAGTAGTATATGAAGAAACAGAAGCAAATAATGTGTTTAGTAAGGTAAGAATGTGTCTAGCAGAGTATTAGTAGGTGAAAATGATTGCATTTTAGTTCAGAGTTTAGTAATGTGCTCACAGACTTATGATGATGGATTAAAGCTAAGGGGGAGATGATAGATCAAGTAACCCATCCAGGCTCTCAGATTTTAGTAGTAGTACCAGTACGTATAGAAAAGCAGTAAGGGAAGATGATTCCCGACCCATTCTTATCTCACTGTAAAGTTTGGTACTTCAGTCAACATGATACCTACGCATGATTCACATCTAAGTTCCATAAACACAACTTATATTCACACGCTTTCCATAGAATCATGTACGATTCCAGTTACCAGCATAAGGAGTTCAGTTCTGTTCCCCTCAGTAATGCAAATCATGTCCCACAAATACAGAAAACTCTAAACTTAGGTCATGCAACTCATGAATCATGTACACATATCATGCTTTACAGTATACTTAGCTTCCATGGCTCATGCTATGCCTCTACTGATCAGTTAAATTCAAACTATGTTATGCATATCCTCAGTTTAGACCTCTTGGTGAATCCATGATATTTATATTCTATTTCTCAGGCTTCAGTCAAGTGTCAAGTTTAGTTAGTGTCCATTCATGCTTCATGTACTCCTGATTTAACCCTTCAGTAGGCTCTCTTTGTGAAAATAGTGTAGTGGAGAGCAGTTGCTTAGAAGGGAGAGAGTGGATATTTTATATTAAGACAAGATTGTTGCATTCTTATTTTACACGAGGGTGTAGTGGTGAAGATAGGCTTGAATATCATGTTAGTGTACAAGTAAATATCTAGCAAGAGGTTATATTTAGAAGTTGGTAAAGTACAGAGTGTGAGTGTGCATTCGGATCCCTAACTTATGACAGCCCCCATCGTGTAACTATCAGAATTCAGATGCTATCTCAGTTACAGTTTTAGTGTTCAGTGTTCACTTTCAGAATTAAGCTCTTCAGTATCAGTATAAACCTTAGTTATCAGAACCCAGCATTCAGTTCCAGTAAGAATCTTAGTTACAGGTTTAGTTATAATACCAACTTCAGTTCAGTAACAGATCAGAAACTCAGTTCGTTTTCAGGATTACCCGACCATAGCATATATCTATCAGTTACTCAGTCATTAGTATTTTAGTACCTTAGTTACAGAATTTTTCCAAATCATGTCATACGTTTGGTCTCGCAATTTCAAGTAACACAGTGTTCATAAATCCATGCCCAGTCACCTCATGTCACACAGTCAGTCCTTACCTCCATGCATAATACTCTATAGCCTCAGGCTAGTCATCCAGACTAAGTACAATTTAGTATTATATGCCAGAATCCATCTATGAGTTATTCAGTTAATCAGATCAGTTAGTATATTTATGCATTCATGCTCAACACTATGTGAACCTTTTCAGCAGTCTCAGTTGCAGTGCATAAGGTTTGGTTACTTTATCTTAGATGATGTTTCATAGGACTTACCTCCTAATACAAGAACCCCAGCCTTGTAGCAATCTCCCATTTAGATGTCCTACTCGGACCAGGCCAAGATTCACTTTCTCTCTACAGTCATTAGAACTCTATAGAAAGAGTGTCATAGAAATGCTTCGATCGTGTATAAGTTTTCAGCATGAGTTAGTCCGCAAAGCCAGTACTTCAGTTTAGCAGTCAGAATAGACAAGTTCAGATGGTGTGGTTTCCCCATCTTCCCATCTAATCGCACAATTTGGAATCTCATGAATGTTATCATTCTAAGATGGACCAACTAGGTAGTTGCGTGTTTAACTTGGTCCATGTATCATGCTTTCGTTTTAGATCCAAGATATTCAGTTAAGACTTAGCTCGTAGATGCATTGTGCATCACTTTAGTTTCCTCAGTGACTCAGCCAAGTCAGTATTCTTTGAGGAACATAGTGTCCTAAGGAGGAGATACACTATGAACCTCCACACTTTCATGACAAGAACATCCCATTCTCTCTTCACATAACGAATCCAGTTTGGAGTAGTGGGTACCCATAGGTTGACTCTCTAGCTCCAATATCAGTCATATACCATATGTTCAAGGTACTCAGTTCAGTTCACAAAAATTCTGTTCATGCTCCACATTTCAGTTTCAGTTATGTCCTCATGTTCCCATTCATGCATAATCCTAGCATAATTATGGGTTCACCGTATTTATGGCTTAAGTAATGGGTTTTTCTTGCACTTACTCAGTTCCATGTTCAAATTACCATTACAAACTTGGTATTCATTTCATTCTCAGATTTCCATTACAAAATTGGTACCTTTACCCTTATATGTCTAGTCACATGCTCATGAGTCGGTTCAATTATGTATTCATACATCAGATATGCATGAGTAGCTTATCAGTACTCTCAGCCATGCATTCATATATCAGTTTAGGCATGTAATTATGCATTAGACATACATTCTCACTGTAAGAAATTTAGTTCATCAGAATATTTAGTCATGCACTCATAAGTCAATTATCAGTCATGCATCAGATATGCGTGAATTCAACTTATTAGTCATGCATCAGATATACATGTTTAGTATGTTATATTCAGCCATCAATTATGTCAATCATGAAATCATGTTCCAGCCAGTCATGTTCAGTATGTACGTCAGTTTGTATTTTTTTCCCTCTCACTCAGTCTCATTTGAGGACGAATGTTCTCAAGGGGGAGATATTGTAATACCCCATAATTTTCCTAGCTTGAAAAATTTCCCAAGAATGTTAGAGGCTTTATTTGAAAGATGAATCCACTTTTGTACATGTGGTATTTTCAAGATTTCCCTTTTTGATATGTGGGAAATTCAATAAGCTTTCCATCGATATAAGATTCTCTTAAATTCGACACCCGGATGAAGAGTTAGAGCCCTTTTTAGTGAGACAGTGTATCACCTAAGCCTTCAGTGCATCGCAGAGATAGCTCAAATGGAAATTGTCAATTTCTAGTGTTGCTCCACGATAGTGGCGCATCGCGCCAAAATTCTAGGTCGCAGACAAGGTGGCAACGCGATAGCTCGGCGTCGCACCGCCGTGCAAATTCCCATTTGTCACTTTCCAGTGACTTGGAGCTATAGTGGTGCGTCGCGCCAAGGATGAAAATTGGGAAATTTTCTCAGAAATTAAAGATCCGTCCAAGGTTTAAAAGGGTCAATTTACCACCCCTATATATACCTAATAACACGTGGTTTAGTCATTCTTCACCCAAAATATACTAGTTTCTCTAGAGTTTCTCTCAAGAACAAGCTAGGGTTTCTATTGGGGATTTAAATTCAAGAAGGTTTCACCATCAATCTTCACGAAATCATGAACTAAGGTATGTATAGTGTTCATTCATGGACTCCTTTCGTCCATGAAGCCCAAGAATCTCTTTTCTAAAGTAAAGATTTTAGATTTTCTTTATGAATTTCATGTTGGGTTTATTTTGTTTATGTTGAGAATGATCAATTGAATTCAAATCCATGTTGAGTGATTAATGTTATGTGGAATTGATTTGTATAGATGTATATTCATGTGAACCTATGATTAAACCCTAGGATGATGAAATTAGATGTTGAATCATGATGTGTAATTATTGTATAATGGTGTCTATCACGTGTTTGATTAAATGTTGAATCATGCCTATCACGTGTTTGATTAAATGCTGATAAGAAGGAAAAGTGCCCAACTAGCATGATATTATGAAATCCCCATGTTTGTCCAAGTTTATGTATATCACATGTTTGGTGAAGTGCTTCAATATATGAATTATGAATTATGTTGATGGTCATGTGTTCACGTAAGTCATGCTATGTTAGTTTCTTTCCATCGAGTCCTGGGGGTACTTATACCCGACAATTTAGCTGTGTGCCTAGAGCCATGTCATGTTTTCACTATACTCTCAGTCAAGTTATCGTCCATATAACTCAGTAAGCTATGTGACTTAGGAAAACCCAGAAATCTCAGTAATCTCAATAACCTCAGTATTCCCAGTCAATTCAGCTTAGTAGTATAGATTTAGGACTGTCAGATACAGTCAATCCTTATCATTATAAATAGACCCTGGGATTACCCACCAGACAGGACTGATCTCAACTATGGTCAATCAGTATCTGTATCATTAGATGTAGAGATCACCCGCTGGATAGGACTGATCTCAGATTCAGTTACTCAGATACAGTACACAACTCAGCTAGTTCCATCAGGTTTAGTACTGTCAGATATAGTCACTCATGTTATCAATTATATCAGTTATCAAAACTTATATTATTAGTATTCAACTTCAGGGCTGTAAGATACAGTCAACTAGACCAGTTCTTCATAATCAGAACTGTCAGACACAGTTATCCATGTATTAGTAACATAGTATCAGTCCCTCAGTATTCAGTAATACAGTATCAATTTCTCACTCATCAGTGACTCAGATGTTAATGTTAGTAGGCTCAGTAGTCAGAACTTAGTATTTAATCCTATCATGATCTCAGTTACAGTTACGTATGCATGCATGTATTCTCACATTCATGTTAGTCAGTCAGTTAGTATTATTCATGCATATGAACCTATTTTATTTATCCTACCTTACTTTTATACCAGTACATTCAAAGTGCTGATGCATTTATACTATGGTGTCTTATACCATAGGTTTAGAACTACGAGCTCCAAAAAACCAGTAGCATCCCAGTTCAACGATCAGTGTTAGTAGTAAGTCCTCATCCTTCAAGGACATGATGATCACGTTAATATTTTAGTTTTCAGTTTATTTCAGTAGTTGGAGTTAGTTGGGGACATGTACCATCAACTCCTTATTCAGACAGTTTAGAGGCTTTCAGACTATAGTATGTTTAGACAATTATCTTAGTTTTTTTGGTATTGTTATACCTTATTTTTTAGTTATGTAATAGTATTGAACCTTATGGACTTTCAGTTCATATTTCTAAATTTACGATAGTATTACTATTATTCAGTGCTCAGTTTACAGATATTAGTCATAGGTTAGCTTGCGGTCTTTCAGGGTCATGGGCACCGTGTAGCAATTTGGGTACTAGATTCGGGGAGTTACAATTTCAGACAGATGTTTCAGTATTAAGTTATTAGTATTCAGTATTAGTTTTCAGTTATGAACCTTATGGCATTTATAGACTTACTTCCGTATTTATTTTAGTTATATTATTATTACAGTATCATTATTACTTAGTGCTGACAGCAGGTACTAGTCATAAGTTAGTTGGTGGTTCTTCAGGGTCGTTAGCACTGTGTAGCATCCAGGGTACAAAATTAGGGCGTTACAAACTTGGTATCAGAACCTAAGGTTCAACATAGTCCTAAGAAGTCTGAAAGCCGCGTCTAGTAGAGTCTTGTGCATGGGTGTGTAGCACGCCACACTTATGGATAGGAGGCTGTTATATGTTTTAGAAAAAGTTTCCATTCTTTTAGTTGAACTCTCTATATAATCCGAGTTTCCCCTTCTGTTTACAGCACATGCCTCTAAAAAAGACTAAGGGGAGAGGAACATAAGACCATCCAGCACCCCAGCTCTTCCAGCCAAATCCCCCGGATGAGCATGTCTCCCACGCGGAATTCAGAGTAGCTTTTAGCACCCTAGCTCATTCTTTGGTAGCCCAAAATAAATGCCCAGCTGCTATTCTGGCCAACCCAGTGGCCAATACTGCTGCAGCCAGGATTTGGGACTTCACCCGAATGAACCTCTATCATTTACTGGGTCTATGTCAGATGAGGACCTACAGGAATTTTTGGATCAGGTGCAGAAAATTACAGATATTATAGGGGTAACTGCTAGTGAGAGTGCTGAGTTGGACGTATATCAATTACAGGATGTGGCTTACACATGGTTCAAGCAGTGGAAAGCAGAAAGGGCCGTAGATGCAGGGCCCATAGAATGGGAGAAGTTTGCTATTGCTTTTCTGGATAGGTTCTTCCCGCCAGAGTTAAGAAAAATGAAGGTTTTGGAGTTTATTAATCTGAAGTAGGGTAACATGATGGTACAAAAGTATTTTCTCAAGTTTACTTAGTTATCCAGATATTCCCTAACGTGGTAGCAAATAGAAAGTCTAAGATGAGTAAGTTTATGTCGAGGGTGTCTAACAGTGTGGTCAAGGAGTGTAAGACCATAATGCAGATTAAGGAGATGGACATATCCAGGCTCATGGTCCATGCTCAGAAAATATAAAAGTCTAAGAATAAGGAGAAGGAGAGGGAGAATAAGAGAGTGACAACAGGTAGCTTCAACTTCGCTTAGCCTAAATCAGAGGGCGGATTTCACTCTCAGTTTTGCCCAAAATCCTAAGTCCCAGATCCATCCTCAGCCAGTGATCCAGTGCTAAAATTTAGAGATGACAATAAAGACAGGTCACCATGCCCTAAACCCCAGGGTATTGTTAGCAGTGCCCAAAAAAATCCTCTTCGCCAGAAGTGTGGCAGAAACCATCAAGGTGTCTACATAGCTGGTAGTGATGTATGTTTTGGATGTGGAAATCCAGTCAACAAGGTTAGATATTGTCCTCAGGTGGGTTTGTAGTGTTAGCATAATCATCCCTCAGCTCAGTTTAGTTAACCAAATCAGCAGGGTGCCACTTCCGACGCCACCAGTGGGCAACGCCCAAACAGACTCTATCCACTTCAGTCCCAACATGATTAGGAAAGTTCACCTGATGTGGTCACTGGTACATTACAATTTTATTATATATATGTTTATGCTTTTCTAGATCTAGGAGCCTCTTTGTCCTTTACAACACCTTATATAGCTGTTGACTTTGGAGTCAGTCCCAAAATTCTAGTAGAGCCTTTCTTAGTCTTTACCCTAGGTGGTAAATCTATCATAGCCCGACTGGTATATAGGAACTATCCGGTTATGGTATCTCAGAAAGTCACTTCAGCAGACTTAATAGAACTAGAGATGATAGATTTTGATGTCATTCTTGGCATAAATTGGCTTCATTCATGCTATTCCTCAATTGACTGCAGAAACAAAATTTTCCAATTTTAGTTTCCAAATGAACCTATCCTAGAGTGGAGAGGTAGTACTTCAGCACTTAGGGGTCAGCTTGTTTCTTACCTTAGGACGAGAAAAATGATATCAAATGGATGTGTCTATCATCTTATTTGAGATAAGAATTTTAGTCCTGATACTCTCAGTCTTGAGTCAGTTCCAGTAGCATGTAAATTTCCATATATGTTTCCCGAAGATCTTCCAGGAGTTCCTCCCGAAAGGGAAATTGACTTCTGAATAGACCTTCTTCCAGATACTCAGCCCATCTCTATCCCACTATACAGAATGGCTCCAATGGAACTCAAAGAATTAAAAGAACAGTTGAAGGATATCTTAGATAAGGGATTCATCAGACCCAGCGTATACCCTTGGGGTGCACCAGTTCTATTCGTGCATAAGAAAAATGGATCTCTCAGAATGTGCATTGACTACCATCATCTAAATAAAGTTACGGTCAAGAACAAGTATCCACTTCCCAGAATCGATGACTTATTTGTCAAACTTCAGGGTGCCATCTACTTTTCTAAGATAGACCTCAGATCAGGCTATCATCAGCTTAGAGTCAGAGAATGTGACATTCTGAAAACATCTTTCAAAACTTGGTATGGTCACTTCAAATTCCTAGTCATGTCATTTGGTCTTACCAATGCCCCAACAACTTTCATGAACTTGATGAACCGTGTGTTCATGCAGTACTTGGACATGTTCATTATAGTCTTCATAGATGATATTCTTGTCTACTCCAGCAGTGAGTATGACCATGCAGACTATCTCAGAATAGTATTACAGACCCTAAAAAACCATCAACTGTTTGCCAAATTTAGTAAGTGCAAATTTTGGCTAAGGTCAGTAGCTTTTCTTGGCCATATCATTTTTGATGGCATTAGAGTTGATCCCCAAAAGACTGAAGCAGTGAGAAACTAGCCCAGACCCATCTCTTCATCAGATATTAGGAGTTTTTTGGGTTTGGATGGCTATTACCAATGGTTTGTTGAGGGGTTTTCGTTTATACCCTATGTCTAGCTTTACTTAGAAGATAGTCAAATTCTAGTGGTAAAATTCTTGTGAGAAGAGTTTTTAGGAGTTGACGACTCGACTCACTACAACCCCAGTTTTGACTTTACTAGATGGTTAAGTCGAATTTTTGGTGTATTGTGATGCTTCCAGAGTTGGTTTGGGGTGTGTTTTGATGCAGAGAGGTAAGGTCATAGCCTACACCTCTAGAAAGATTAAGCCCCATAAAAAGAACTATCTAACCCATGATCTTAAGGTAGCAGCTGCAGTGTTTTCCTTGAATATTTAGAGATACTACTTGTATGGAGTGCACGTTGATGTGTTCACTAACCATAAGAGCCTGCAGTATGTGTTCTCTCAGAAAGACCTAAAACTCCGTCAGAGAAGGTGGTTGGAGTTGTTGAAAGACTATGACATGAGTGTTCTGTATCATCCAATAAAGGCCAATGTAGTGGTTGATGCTCTCAGTAGGATGTCTATGGGTGGTGTTTCTCACGTGGAAAATGATAAGAAGAAGTTAGTTTAGGAAGTTCATCAACTTGCTCGACTAGGTGTCCGCTTAGTAGATTCAACAAAAGGTAGTGTATGGGTTCAAAGCAGTTCAGAATCATCTCTGGTTTCCGAGGTGAAGGAAAAGCAAGATTGGGAACCTAATCTAGTTAAGTTGAAAGAAATAGTCAGAGATCAAAAGAGGGAGCTTTTCTCCCAAGGGGGAGATAGTGTGTTGTGTTGTCAGGGTTGGCTATGTGTGCTGGGTGTAGATGACTTGAGACAGCGGATTCTTACAGAAGTGCATAGTGCGCACAACTCGGTTCATCCAGGGTCCACCAAGATGTACCGTTACTTGTGGGAAGTTTATTTGTGGAGTGGGATAAAGAGAGACATTACAGAGTTTATAGATAAATACTCAATGTGTCAGTAGGTTAAGGTTGAGCATAAGAAGCCTAGTGGGTACATGCAGGAGTTCAGTATTCCCACATGGAAATAGAAAGTAAAGTGAACATTGACTTTGTGATGGGTTTGCCTCGTACTCATCGTCAACATGATTCTATATGGGTTATCATGGATAGGATGGCTAAATCCACTCATTTCTTACCAATCCATACCTCTTATTTAGCCGAGGATTATACCAAGATCTATGTTAGAGTATTGGTTATATTGCATAGAGATCCGTTATCCATCATTTCAGATAGAGGTATGTAGTTCACCTCTCATTTCTGCAAAGCCTTCCAAAAGGGTCATTGTACCCAAGTTCACCTCAATACAGCCTTCCATCCTCAGATAGATGGGCAAGCATAAAGGATCATTTAAACTTTGAAAGATATGCTAAGGGCGTGTTCCATTGACTTTAAGGGTAGTTGGGATGACCACTTGCCCTTGATTGAGTTTGCGCGTAATAAAAGTTACCATTCCAGCATTCAGAGGGCTCTATAAATCTTCTATTGGTTGGTTTGAAGTGGGTGAAGACACAGTGGTAGGGCCTGACTTGGTATTTGATACCTTAGGAAAAGTTCAGTTGATCAGGGAAAGGCTTAAGACAACTCAGAGCCAACAAAAATCATGTGCTGATGTGCGAAGAAAGGATCTCGAGTTTGAGATTGGTGACTATGTGTATTTGAAAATCTCTCCTATGAAGGGAGTGAAGAGGTTTGGCAATAAGGGGAAGCTCAGTCCCTGATGTATCGGTCCTTATCGAATTCTCAGCCGTTTCAGAGAGGTAGCTTACGAACTCAAGTAGCCTTCAGACTTTAGCTTGAGTGCACCCAGTGTTTCATGTATCCTTGCTTAAGAAGTCCATAGATGACCCGGCAGTTGTAGTCCCTATAGAGGGTATAGATGTTCATAACAGTCTCTCTTATAAGGAAATCCCAGTCGAAATTCTTGATCATCAGGTTCGTAGGTTGAGGAACAAAGAAGTCCCTCTAGTCAAAGTTCTTTGGATAAATTAGTTCGTTGAGGGAGCTACTTGGGAAGAAGAAGCATCTATGCGGACCAAGTATCCTCACCTCTTCTCTGCAAACTCAGACTCAGCTCAAGGTAACAGTTTTCCTTGAATTTAATTAGTTCCATGTTCTTATATATTTTATGAGTTAGATATCAGTTCAGTTGCATAACATCCTCATATCAGGCATACTTCCATGAAATAGCTCAGTCATGTGTCATGTCTTCAAAATTTAGGCATGCATCAGTTATGCATGTTCAGTATGATAATTCAGTATATCATTAGTTCAGTCATGAAATCATGCTTCAGTTGTGCATGACCAGTATGTAAATTCAGTCTATTAGTATTCTTAGCTTAGTCATATTCATTCAAGTATGAATATTCCCAAGGGGGATATATTGTAAGACCCCGCAAAATTCTAAGCTTAACTCAACCCTTTAGATCATGATAAGGGGATCCCATACTTAGAAATTTCAGCTAAGTGTTTGTACTTAGAATTATTTTAGCCTTTATAAATTGGCGATCTCATTTCACTACCCTTAAACCTTTAAATATCAATTTTTAGGTTGATTCGTGATCAGGAATGTCAGTAGTTGTTCCCGGACAAGTTTCGGTTTTTTCAGACCTTATTTGATTCAAGTTTGGGAGTCCAAACATGTGGATCGATGTGATCTCAACGCACCACATTGACTATCGCGTTGATAAATGTTTTCCCAGCTCCCAGTGTCAAATTCCAGTGAGTCGACATGGACTCGACGCGGCACATCGTCCATAGCGTCGATCCCTTCGATGCGGCACATTGGGCTACGCGTCACTGGACCTATTTTCAATTATTAAAAAGCTGTATCCAGAGGGGTAAATGGGTTTTTTCCCACCTTATATCAACCCCTAAAGCATGATATTAAGACTTTTTACAGGCAAAATCCATTCATCTTTCTCTCAAATTCTCTCAAGAACAAACCCTAACCTATCATATTCAAGATTAAAGTACCAAGGATTTCACCATCAATCTTCACTAATTCAAGTACCAAGGTATGTGAAGTGTTCATCCAAGGGTTTCCTTCCACCCTTGGAGTTCAAGAAACTCTTTTAAAAACTTCAAGTTAATTGATTTCATGAATTTTATGTTGGATTTGAGTATGCTCATGATTATGATGTTAATTAGGTTTCTAATCTATAGTTTATTACAATTTCATGTGAAATTACTTAACATGTGTGTAGAATTATGTGAATTTATGTTAAAACCCTTGATTTGGTAATTTGGATTGAAATTATGATGTCTACATGTTATTTAGTATTTTGTGCATAGCTTGTGTTCCCTAAGTTCTTGATAAGTTGCTCATGTGAATAAAAGGGGAAAATCATGTCATACTACCATATGTGTAAGCTTATACCTCACAAGTGTTTGATGAAATTTCTCTATGAATGACTTATGAACAAGTGTGCATTGTTATGCTTTTCAAGTTTATGCTATGTTTTAATTGTCATGCTATCGAGTCTTGGGGGTATTCAATACCCAAAAATATAGCTGTTTACCTAGAGCTACAATAGTCACTGAACAGTCTCGGTAGTGTCACGAATAGTAGTACTTAGTAATCAGTCATAGTTCGGTATTCAGTTTAGACCTCAGTAAACTCAGTCAGTTAACAAAACTCAGTAGTACTCCGTCAGTTAGCGGAAGCCAGTGACCTCAGTTAAGTTCATTTAGATAATACGATCAGTAACAGTTCAATCTATCCTAGTACAATTTAGAAATCCGTTAGTGTCTATTCAGTTGGGAGTAGGATTCAACACCGAGTGAACCCAGGGATGGGGGCACTCCTGCTAGTAGAGGGTTTGACTCTTAGAAGAAATCCCTGCATTATAGAACTACGTAGATGGCGTAGGTTGAGATAGCTTCCTGCCAGACTAGGGTTGATATATCTCGTACAGGTTTTTCTGCCAGTGAGGGTTGATGAAAGGGCTTCCTATCAGAGAGGGTTAACTCACAGCTTGTCTTTACTGGTGGCATGGTACTGATACCCTTCCAAAGCTAGGGTTACAGGTTGGACCCTAATCCATTCAAAGTGGGGCATGTCGGTTAGATGATTACCTCCCATAGTTTCAGTTTTAGTTTTAGTCTCAGTATAAAACTCAGTTCAGTTATACAGATTCAGGACTGTCAGACACAGTCACCCATCTTAGTATAGAACTCAAATCAGTTCTACAGAATTAGGACTGTCAGAAACAGTCACTCAACTATAAGTATTATAGTATCAGTAAATTGAGACATCAGTTAATCAGTATTCAGAACTTAGTAACTAGTGTTAACATGATCTCAGTTACAGTTTATGTATTAATGCATGTACTGTCATTTAGTTATATTCGTGTTACTCAGTCAGTTATTGTTCATGCATTTGACCCCATGGATCTCAGCCTACCTCACTTAGCATACCAGTACATTCAAAGTACTGACACATACTTTTCTCTTGTGCTATGATGTCTTATGTCATAGGTTCAAATGTACGGGCTCCTGACCGCACTTAGTAGCCTATCTATCAACAACAGACTTAGTGGTGAGTCCTCATAGTTCGAGTACAAAGTATCATAGCATTTCAATATTTCAGAGTTCAATTTATTTCAGTAGTCAGAGTTAGTTGGGGACTTGTCCTATTAAATCCATATTCAGACAGTTAGAGGCTTTCAGACTAGAGTATTTCAGACAGATGTTTCAGTATTCAGTCATCAGTATTCAGTATTGGTTTTCAGTTATGAACCTTATGGAGTTTACAACCTTACTTTTTCATTTATTTCAGTCATATTATTATTACAATATCATTATTACTCAGTGCTCACAGCAGGTACCAGTCATGGGTTAGATGGTGGTCCTTCAGGGTTGCTAGCACCATGTAGCATCTGGGGTAAAAACTCAGGGCGTTAGAACATATTTTGATCTCCTTAACCTATGCTTGTAAAGAGTGGATATTAGTGCATTTACTCTCAATTATGTCTTATTTATTCATTCAAAACAAGGTAATGTACATGAATGTTGAGTGAGAATGAGTTGTAAAATCACCACTCGTCAACGCCCCCAACTTAAGACCTTTCTTGTCCTCAAGCAACACTATCCCTTATTTTGAGATAATTTATTATGTATGCCCTCATTCTATTACTCAATGATTATGATGACTCAAACTTGATTTCTATCACCAAAAGCTTTTCACACATGGGAAAATAGGCTTTTAATGACTCCCCTCATCACAAAATAAAATAGTAGAGGATGCAATAGACTTTGGGGAGCATTCATGTAACAACTACTAATACTCTAAAAATGACTCACATGTTGACTACAATAATAAAATACTTCCGATTATCTCATTGTGAGGAAGATGACAAAATTACCCACCCCAACTAGTTCACATGCCTCCTCACAAGAAAGGAAAAATTCACACACCTAGTCACTAAGCATGCAACAAGGAATTTTAAGTTCAAATACTCACTCTCTCAAGAAATTCTCCATGTTAACAAGTACCATGCCATAGGCTTGCCCCTATTTTCAATCACCACTACAATGACCACACTTGGTTGGGAATCACAAAGGGATTTTTGTTCTTGTAATGTAGGTTTAGGGTTAGGGTAGGATATCATTTGGGAGTGACATGGCTACACCCCTCCTTACATATTCACATCACACTTTTTCAACCCTTCTTTTTGGCTAAGTGTCACTCTTCTTTAATTTCTTTGTTTTCCTACACCTACTAATAGCTTTCTTTGTGCACCACTTTTCTTTCATTTCTTTTTCCTGCAACCTACGCACACTTCATTCCTTTGATGGACTCATTTATTTTCTATTTATTTATTTTCGCAGTTCAAGCTCATAAGGCATTTCACTAACAACTTTGTGGCCTTACACTTTCTTCCATCAACCTTTACCACCCCCAACTTAGGCTTTTAGCCTCAAGTTACATTTTCAAGTTCAAGGAGGGTTTGGTTCACAAGAAATATAAAAAGGATGGGTCACGGGTTGTAATGAGTTAGCCAATGAAAGGTCTAAAGGCTCAAAGTGGGTACTAAGGATAATTATGCATGGGTAGGATTTTTAGGCTAGAGTGGGCTTCCAAAATCACAAGATGGACTATGATTATTTTACCAACCAAGCACAATCAAAATTTAGCTTTGAAAGACTAATGGGGCAAGTTCTAGGTTGTACAAGTACACATGAGATGAAGACAATTAACTTCACACACATGGCATGAAAATGTTGTTAGGGGTTCAATTTTCTACCCACTCGAGACAAAGATGGAGTATTCACTATTTTTTAAAGTCAACTTTCGGAGTCATAGAAAGAGGGAATTTTTTTTTCACCAAGTTGCTCACGTCTATGCCTTCGAATTTTGTAAAAGTTTCAGACAGAGGGGGTTGTTTGATTTTGTATTCACACCACACATAATTTTATAATCATGGAAAACACCCAAGATATTATCTCACATTGAAAATCGTAGTACGGGCAACCCACCATATGGTTACTCAGACTTCAATGGATAATAATGCAATCCCAGTTTATCAATGCCACAAGTACTCAGATTTCCTTTGCATTCTATGGATTCGGTGCCACAAGTACTCAGACTTTCCCTGTACCCATGGTCAAAAACCCATTCACAACGGAACTAAAATAAGATAACAAACCTAGAATAAAATAGCTAATCCATGCAAATATGGGTACCATCAGAGTGCCCGATTATTACAACCCAAATAAAAATAAAGATAATAATTATCCAAAATAGCAGAAAAGTATGTAGAAATATCATTAATATAGGCCCAAATTAAATGAATAATAATAAGGAGACAACACCAACTGAAATGATAGTAGTGTCCCCACTGCATAAATAATCAATGGTAAAAAGATAAGGGTGCTCCCTGAAACCACATCAAGGGCTGCTATCATAGTTGGAATCTGTATCACCACCCTGTTCCTCAAGATCAGACTATTTAGCTGGGGCCTTCTCCTCATCACTGTCCACCCAAGAAGAAGGAAGTCTATCTCAGGGCCTTAGAACCTTCCATAGGTCCTTCACGCCCTTCCATATCCTAATAAAGAATTCTTTCCTTTTCTTTTCCCTTGTAACCATTTTTTCATGCGCGATCCGAAGGACTCGCGATCCGAAGGGCTCGGTATGACACATAAGAATGATGAGAGGTGGAAAGGTCTCTCGGTCCTTGGGGCAAACTAGACATAAGATCTTTGATGGTTGCAATATTTACTCTAATCTTCTCAAGAGGCCCGTGGTGCTTGGCCTATGAGACTCAGGCTCACTGCATGCTAGCTTTTCTAAGTCAATCTTTCTTTTCTTACTTTTATCGGGTGTGCCCTCACCTCTAATTCTAAAGGGGTAAATGGGGGCATTAGGGTGCAACCATGTATCACTAGCATACTCTTCCACCCCCACTCTTTTGCAAATCTCTGTAATCAAGGAGGAGAAGAATAGATACGGACCACCTTGGTCCTTGAAATGATTTATCTCATTAACCACGAGTTGACCAATATCTAGAGGGATGCCATCTAGAATACATGCAAAAATCCTAGCACATAATTTGGAGACTGTTGTCATATGGGTGCAAGGAGAAACTCGGCTATAGATGATGTGCAACTATATCCGAGCCTCAGAAGTGAAGTCATTCACAGAAATATTGCTTTTAGTCATGGTCCATGAGACTTACTTTTCGGGGAATAGTCGTTGTGCTAACAAACTCCTCAATTTACACCCCTTTGGTTTGAATTCACTCATGTCAGTATGCTTGAGACCATAAACATCATTGATTTGTTTAGCCCCAACTTTCATCGTATTTCCCCAAATCTTGACAGTCACATTGAATGGGTTCGAAAAAGAGACTTCACCGATGTTTTCATAAAATTTATGGACCCATTGCTTATTTGCAATGCATGGATCCGTGGTGAATCACCGTCACCCTATGGCTTCAAGTTTGTCATAAAGGTCCAGTAGTTTCTACGACACTTTTCCAAGCAAATTCCTCTGTCTAGGAGCAGTTTTGTTCTCAAAAGATCCCTATAGTAATGAGTGTGGTACTCGGGTGCCATGAATCGAATGTGATCATACTTATCCATGATGTTGTCCAGAAATCACTAAGCACACATTATATCTTTCAATGACATTTTAATTATGCAAACAGTGCTATATTGATCACTAGAGTTCATTGGACTAGGTGCTTGACTAAAAAATGGAAATGTAGGATTTTTGGCATGGCAGGAAACTATCCTCATCTACCACGATCGCGAGTTAGGACCACTACTAAAAAAGCTATAAAAAGAGACTTAAAAAAGAGACCTCATGAGGTCTCTTTCCTTGGAAAAGAAACTTCAAAAGTGACCTCAATGGATGGTATCTAAAACATAGGTTGCTTTTAATAAGAGACCTCATATGGTCCCTTAAAAGCAACCTCACGAGGTTACTAAGGTTTTATATGGATTTTTTAAAAGAGACCTGTCTCTAAATTATTTTTCATAATTATTATTCTTTTATTAAAAGAGACCTCTTAAGGTATCTATTTGATTTTATTTTTTATTTTTTTAATAAAAAGAGACCTCATTAGGTTGCTCTTGATCTTTTTCTAGAAAATGGAAATATGAAATAGCAACCTCATGAGGTCTCTTTTCTACAAAATAAGAGGGGCAATAACCATTTTTGCAAATGCTTCCATTTTAATTCAATTCAATAATTTATACAATATAATCAATTAAGTTGAGCTCCAAGAGCTCCCACCAATCAATCAAACTACAACAAACACCTGTAAATATAATCTAATGAACAATAAAAGAAAATCAAATTTAAATACCTTATGAACGAACAAAGCATAGAAGTCGTAAGTTATTTATAGAATACTTTTGTTCAGACTACTTTAAAGTTTTAATGCATTCAAAAACACTTAATAATTCAAATAAGCCATCATAAAGTACATAGTTTAGATTATCTAACACAAGACTAAACTTTAACAATGTGGCAATGCATTGTCCACATAATAATCCTCATCATTTTCATCACTGCTGGGCTCCTCAGTCACATCTCTGTATTGACCATATACTCCATGTGAAATAGGTAGAGACGGAGGCAGTTGAGGAGGGTGAACTGCATCATCAAGACAAAGAGAAATTCCCTCTCCAAAGCAAATTAAAAATCGAATTGGGTCTTCATTCCCGCATACTATATATCCCTTTACCTTTCCCTTTTATGTGAGGCCTTAGCTTCATTAGATAGCTCAACTATCTACTTTTTCAAAGCTAAAATCATCTCCCTTGACTCATCATTCTGAGAGATACCGAGGCCTTCTAGTCCCGAATTAAATTCACAAAAGGTTTGTTGCATTAAGCCATAAGCATACCCATACCAAATTAGACCACTAATTGTATCTAACTATATTCTCTCATTCTGCTCTTAGCTAAATTACAGGTCTTGACTATTATCTGGTAGAGTTCGACGGTTGATTTTGAATTTAATAATAACATTAGAATATAAATTTAGGAAATAAAGTAATTACTACTAGAAATAGAGGCTTACATAGGTCATCTTAGCTCCTGGCTCAACCCAAACATCAGGATCTCCCGGGGTTTTCTTATTCCTTGTGTATGTAGCCTTGAAAGCCTTAGCTTACGTTATCGGCCTCCCAAGCTCCTTTTCCTACAAACAAAATATATTAGTATACTAGTAGCATTTCATAACTTGATAAAATGAAAATGTGAAGTTGCCAAATTCATATCACATTAACAACCAAAATATGAAGAAAAAGAAGATTAATGACTTTTTTGGTCTCTATTGCATAATTATAGGTGATATTGCAGTCATTCCATGAACCTAACAGTTTCCTCCATACATTTCTCAGACTCTGAGCTCCACTCATATATAATGATCCACCCTTAATAGATTCTCTAGTTTTCTTACCAATCTCTCTCATCTGCTCCAGCCTCAAATCAGTCATCCAATGTATAATTAACTTTTGCCAATTTTCAGGAAAAATCCACCTAGGCCTCTTGTTATTTTCACGAGCTTTTGATAGCAAACCAACAAGTATGCGCACAACTTTTAACTTGAAGTTTGTAGTAATCTGAGCTTCATCTTTTGGATGCCAAAAAGACTTCCCCTGTAATTACAAGATAAGAAAATGTAAATTAATCTATAAGTGCAGCGAAACAACATGAATACAAACTACTGGCATAGGCAGAAATGGCTAATTATAACTGCAAGAAAACACATTCCTTACCCCCCAAACAACATACCTATCCTACAAGTTTTCATCAGCAGTACAAAGGAGTTAGAGGTGCAATAACTACTACTAGCTTACCACTATAACACTAATAATTATTCCAAGTCTAAACTCTATTTTCATCATACACATTATGTTTTTCAGCCTCATTATCAAAAGGAGATGAAACTTCAAGTAATCTAGAATGAATATTATCAAACTTTGAACTATATAAATATTTTTTTTCTATCTCATCATCACTACCATCATCATTTTTTTGCTCAATAAGGCATAAAAAATAGCTATACCAACTAAAATAAGCTGAACCAGTTCCTAATTTCCTGTATTCAAAGCTTGGCTACTAATTTTAGGAGCTTCCAAAGAAAATAGTGGAAATTCAACTCAAAATATCACAACTAGCATAGCTTTAAGGACAAAATGTTGTGAAACTTACAAGAGTCTACATGGTTTTTTGGAACTAATTGATAGTTTGGTTTCTTGTTTTTGGAGATGTAAGGTGGTGAATCTTGATCCATTTGAAAGATAGAAACTTGGGTTGTGTTGGGTTTTGGATATTGTTTTATATGTCGTAGACTGTGAAATGAGTATTAGAATATGAAAAGTCTTAGGAACTCTTGAATACCATTGTTCAAGTCATATAAAGAGTCCATCCATCACTTAAAAAAAATCAATGTAAGACTCTTTAACTCCATAACAAAATGTGGATTGATCATGAAACGACAGTTCACCAAGAAAAGTTAAAAATTAAAAATATATGAAATAGGACTCAAAATGAAATATGTTTTTTAACTTATGGTAACCGGAGTTAGTCCACTCCATGGCCTTTACCTTAACAACAACAAAAAAAAAACTTCTTTTGTCATTGAGTAGATACAATATGGACAGTAGAAATATCATTGTTTGTGACAATGGAACTGGGGTATTATTATTTGAATTTCATTGGAATCCATTATTTAAAAAAAATTCTTTTAATCTACTAGAAATTCATCTCAACACTCTACAACTGTAAAATCAAACTGATCTTTAATAGCCGAAACAATTACTTAATAGATTAGATAAAATGGGAATAAAGTTGGTGACTTTGAATGTGCCAAAGTTTTATGAGTATTTCTGACATATTAAGTTTACATCAAAGAAAACATTTGAAGATTGATAAGGTATTATACATCAGATAACTTTTTGCTCGAACAACTGCACCTGCAAAGTTTTATGATACACATTTTCCTATTTTTTTAAGCTCGTGTGCATTTTTCCTGCAATTATTGTAACTCTGAGGATGTGGCAACAAAAGAAAAGTTCCCTAAGGAACCTATATAACCTAATAAAACCTAGAACATGACCACAATACTCACCAATCGGTCAAGTACTTCTAAATTTGCAATATAGCATGACAATATCGAGGTGCTATAAACAAAATACAATAATTTTAAATCACAAATTAGGTATGTGTGTTTGTGTGTGTGTGTGGGGGGGGTTGTCTAATTAGTTATACAACACCTTCACCTCCAACTTTAAGGCTTAGGTTTAAGTTAGCAAGATGAAATGTAAACTACAGTTAATTCCTCGAGGGGTGAAGGAGGGAAAGGGTGGGTTCTTTATGTTACTCTTTTCTATGGTGGTGCCCGAGCTAGATTGCGCCAACTTTGCCTAAATTCCAGAGAATACCTGTTACCACCTACCAAACCAAGTACTTCTTGAATAATGGGCTCCCACGATTTTCATTTGCTTCATTAACTACTAAGCTACACCCTAAAGCGAGGTGACTTGGTGAGGGTTGGGTTTAAAAAGTATCAAGAATGCGATTAATGATAATAAGACAGAAGACATGAACAAGTACCGCAAAAACTTGTAAACACTGAAAGTGAGGGAGGACCTCAGCAGCAAGATTTGACTCAATTTATGAGATTTATTCAACAGCTCACACACCAAAAGAAGGCCATATTTTTGGCAACAGATAACTCCACACTAATTATTTATGACCAATATTGTACAATAATGAGTCTTTAAGGATCCCCCACTACAACATATGATAAACCACTCCTTACACAAGAAGAAAGTTTTTCAATTGCAAAGCATTGAGATTATTGCAGTACTATAATTTTCTAATTTAACTAGCAATCAAGTCTCAAGATTTGAATTCTTAAAAGGAATAAATACCGTTCTGAAAGATCTTGCTTGTTAACTATTAGATCCTCTAGATTTCAGATACACATTTCTAAAAATTGCATGAAACCCTAACTAATTGAAAAGCAATTTGAAATATCACATAAAACCCTTAACTATTCGATCAGAAAGCATAAATTTGAAATATAGTTCTAAAATAAAATCAAGAAAGACGAAAACATAGAAATGCAATTCAAGACAGTAAAACCCCCAATTATTCATTACAATCTTCACATTTTGGGAAAATTAAAGAAGACCCAAGAGATTCATATATTCACATTCTATTCTATACATAAATAAGAAAAAATCAAAGCTTGCACCCTTACTTGGAATGAAAGAGTCGACGAATGTCAGACTTGAGAGAGGCTCAAATTTAAGAGAGGGAGCTGACCCTATTTTACATTTTATTTTTCTTTTAAGTGATTTGTTTTTTCTTTTTAATTATAAAAATATATATATATAGATTTAAAAAGTAAATTAATATTTTTTCACTTCATCAAGTAGTGATAGATAATTATTTTTAATAATAAATATTAATTTATTAAAATAATAGCAACCTTACGAGGTCACAATGTTTAAAATTTTAGTGACCAATTTTAATTATTTTGGCACTAACTTTTTTTGCATTTTATTTTCGACCTCTTGAGGTCCCTATTATTATGTTGCAGAATTTATTTAGGATTTACCGACTTCATGAGGTCTCTTTATTTTAAAACAAATTAAAAAAATAAATTAAGGAGGTAAGTGACCTCATGAGGTCTCTTATTTTTGACCTACTTTTGAGGTCTCTTATTTTAGATCTCTTCTTATAAATTTTTAGTAGTGGACCACATTCGCATTACCTTGATCGCGGTCTATGACCGCTGTCGTGCTACCTAAGGCTGGTTCTATGTCAGCTCTGCATACTCAAATTTCTTCCAAATTTAAGCTACTAGTATGTTCTACAATATGGATGCATGTGAAGATCATTATAAAAATGCTAACAAGTGTGTCAATGTTCCCTTTAGAAATTAAATATTAATATTGAAAGTTCATTTAAGCATTTTATCAAATACTTGGTATGCATATCTCATTTGTCTACCTATTTCACACATCATTGGGTACTTATGACTTTCCCACTTGTGTGCACACCTTAATCAAAAAACCAACATCATACCAAAACCAAGTATTACAACATGGAAAATATATCAATCAAAGTTTTAGGCCCTTCTTAATCATGCATTCTATGGCCTATTTTCAAAAGTAAAGGCATGAATTCATGTCACCTACCAGAGTTGTGATGCAAAGGGATGCAAGAATGTTGTTTGAGAGATCACAAACTTGGCCAAAAATTAGCCCAAATTAGAGAGTACAAAATTGAAAGGGAGTGTGAGGGAAATGAGGAAAACTAGGGGTTAAATGACAGAAGTTGTCGTGACTGCAGTCAAGGGACTGCGATCGTGGACACCCGCGTGATTGTGATTGCACTTGGGGACCACAATCGCGGTAATTAAGAGCAATTCTGCTCCCCCATTTTCCCTTGTTCAACATTTTACTCAACTTTGATATATTTCTCCCCTGTTTAGCTTATCCAATGCACTTCATAGTGCCACAAATGCATGGGTTATTCATATGTAAAAGTTTACATCTACCTTACAAAAACATAACAAAAAGGATACGAGCCACTCTCGTGGCATTTGTGGGTTGCCTCCTACCTAGCGCCTTAGTTATCATTGTGGAATGACGTCTTTCTTTCTTCATTCTCAAGGTGGGTCTTTGAACTCATCTTCATTAATCTTCTAATTTTACACATCCACCACGGATACTACTTGCAACTCTATGAGTTGCTTCTTTGACTTGTAAATTTTGAAAGAGACCTCATCCTCTTGCACTCTAAATTTCATCTCCCCCAGCCCTAGATCAACAATGGCACTCCCGGTAGCCAAAAAAGGATGACCAAGATATATAGGCACCTCTTGGTCTATTTCACAATACAACACCATGAAATCCTATGGGAGAATAAACTTTTCCACTTTTATAAGGACATCAAATAATATACCCATTGGCCTTTTTATAGACCGGTCCGCCATCAAAAGCCGCGTAGAGGTCGGCGTTGGGGTATCCAAACCAAGTTTTTTGTAAATGACAAAAGGCATTAAGTTGATGCTTGCACCCAGGTCACATAGAGATTTTTCAAATTCACGCATCTTAATTGTGCAAGGAATAGTAAATGCTTTGGGGTTATCTTTATTTTCCACAACCTTGCTATCCATGATAACGCTACACCCATGAGTGACCTCAATAGTGTCTTCTTTAACAAGTTTCTTCTTAGACATCAACTTTTTCATCAACTTAGCGTATCCCAAGATCTCTTGGATTGCCTCAAGCAACAGGATATTTATCGATAGGATGCTAAGTATGACCATGAACTTCCTCAATTTTTCATTTTTCTCTTTTTATGCAAACGTTGAGAAAATGGGGGAGGAACTTGGATTGTTATTTTTTCTTTAACTTGTCACCTTTAAACTTCAACCACCTCCTCATCACTGTCATCGATCTCTTTCTCATCATTTGCCTCTCTTCTTTGAGGCGTTACCTCCTTTTCTTTGGCCTTGGGCATATTCTCACTCACGCCTCCTCTAAAAGGTTTCTCAAGTGATTTTCCACTCCTTGTGACAATTGCTAAGACTTGAGCATCAATCTTTTGGTTAGAAGTTCTGTCACTTAGAAGTCCATCTCTAGGTCTAGTATTTAATTGCATGGATATTTGCCCCACTTGGGTCTCCAGTTGCTTGATAGAGGCGGAGTGAGACACCACTGTTTGAGAGAGTTGGGATAAATCACCCTTTAACTCACGGATAAACATCCTTGCTAACATATCCCTGGTCTTGAATTTTTCAAGGTCAATGGCACTATATTCCTTGGATTTATCTTGATCATGGTGAGGGACTTAATGGTCATAATCACATTTGCAATCTCTCCAATCTTAATCCCGCTCATGATCCATCCAACCTTGGTTCCCATCTTGACTTTTATAGGTGGGGCGGGACCCCCGAGTAGTTTTCCAAGTACTAGATTTCTTCATCTATCTTCTTTGCCTCTTCATCATCTTCATAATATTTTGATGCTACAAAATTTATTGATTTCACGGGTGCACCCGTAACATGCTTCGTCAAGACCTCAAGTTGGGTCATCATTTTGGCCATGTTCTCATCCTTTTCTTCTTCTCGTTTTCTTTGTTCATTAGCCACCATAGAGGTAGTAGAAGGGGTTTTGAAAGCTTTGGTATCTCGGGTATGCCAACCCCAATTTTGTTTCGATACTTCTCCTATCAATCAGAAGGTTGCAAGATGATGTAATCCTACTATAGATTCACCTGCCGTATTTTCACCACCGTTTTGTTTAATGGATCAAAATACCTATATAAAATCTTGAGGAGCATCTTTTCTGGGACTTC
This sequence comes from Capsicum pubescens, assembly GCA_030864215.1. NCBI lineage: Eukaryota > Viridiplantae > Streptophyta > Magnoliopsida > Solanales > Solanaceae > Capsicum > Capsicum pubescens. Next base: position 72,422,307 of record CM061549.1, on the reverse strand, counting down.
ATGATTTAGGAATTGGGCTATCATTCTATTAAACCTCTCCCAAGCTTCAAACAATGGTTCTCCATTCATTTCTTGGAAGTTCATAGTGTCATCCCGCTTTTGAAGCATTTTTTATGGTGGGAAGTATCTATCAAGAAACCCCATGATAATCTCTTCCCATGATGTAATTAAGCCAGGTGGAAGTCGCGAAGCCATAAAACCGCTTCACCCATTAGTGAGAATGGGAAAAGTCGAAGCTGGATGGATTCTTATGTAATATGTGCTATGTTAAATGGCGCACAGACTTCCACAAAGTTCTTTAAATGGATATTCGGGTCCTCATATGCTTGACCCCCATACAACCCTTTTATTCACTAGTCACATAAAACACTCTATTCTCGTTGGTTGGCGGGATGCGGATTGCACTTGTGATCCTGCTTTATTTAATTGGCCTTTATCATTAAGAGGGGCATCGAGGGGGCCCATATTACTTGTGTTATCTCTCATTGCTTTGTTTACGCTTTGATCACCTACAAAAGATTCAAAAATAACAAATAAAGTAAATTACACCACTCGGGTATTCCCAAGTAAGAATGACACCACACAAGCGAAATCTATATTTCACTCCCCAGCAACAACGCCATTTTGATAACACTCAACTCACTCCCATAATTGAGGGGTGAGATGGTCATTGTCAAGTAATCCAATTTAAATTGGGTTCAAATCTCAAGGAGTGAATTATAGACTTCCAACACTATGGGTGCTCAAATTACTTTGAGATTACCCTGAATGCTAACAAAAAGAACATGTAAAATAAAATAGGGAGATTTATTTGGAAACTTTTTGTATAATATTTAGTAAATGATCAAGAGATGACACTTTGTTTTAAGCAACAATGTTGTGGGAAATCTTGGGATTATGTCTACCTAAAAGTAAAAGTATGTGGGTTAATGATGGTTTAGAATTAAATTTAGTTGTTAACTAAAGGATAGGCTAGGTCTAAGGTCATTGTGGTCAATCTTTAGATAAAACCACCATGATTTCCCCATTATCTCTTTCGAGCACCTAACAAGTGTGAAATTCGTAATCACCCAAAACCTCAATCAAGCATCCATATTTCTAGGATAATGCTCTTGACATGATTTACACTTGTAATACACTTATTTCTAAGATTTCAAAAGGGAGAAAACCATAGGATTAATTGTCCACCATTGTCTTGTCCCCCTATAATCCTCTTTCAAGGATGTTATGGGTTACCTCATATTCATCTTCATCCCTCTTTCGAGGATGATAAAGGATTTCTAGAGTTTGGGGATTTCACCCATCAAACCCATTTGGAGATTTGGGGCTTTCACCATCTTCCAACTTATAAGCTCAAGCATTGGTGAAATACTTACTCAACAACTAACAATCATTCAAACACAACAATACCTATAGATAAATTACACTAGTTCAACATAATCCCAAGACTAAATTACTTAGCTACTCATGAAGAAAGTGAAGAGAGATAAGCCATAAGTATTATCCAAATCATTCATTCTTCACAAAAGTCCTAAGAAATTTAGCCTCCAAAGTTAATTACGCACTTGCCTAATTAGGGTTTTAAGTATTGATTTCAATGATATCTTATGAAGTAAGAAATTCCCAAAGAAAAAAGGGTTTTTACTTAAATATGGTTTGGTTATTTGTCTTAGTACTTTTACAGATCTACTCCTAGGCATAATCCCGCTGAACTGTGATTACGCATATCTGTCCGCGACTGTGTCCACGCGACCACAGTTGTGTGCCGTGATGGTGTTGTGCTGACCATTTTGACTGACTGCAATCACAAATTGAGGACCGCAGTTGTGGTAACTGAGGCTGATGTAGTCCAGGTCTTCAGCTGCACTCTTCTTTGCTCCCCTTTTATCATATTTAGCACCAATCTACATCTTTTGATCTCCTTAACTCTATGCCTACAAAGAATGGATATTAGTGCATTTACTCATGAATATGTCTCATTTATTTATTCAAAATAAGGTAATGTGCACGAATGTTGAGTGAGAATGAGTGGTAATATCACCACTCAATAGTAGTTTATGTACTATATTGTTATTATTCTTATGTATTTCTTTGTGGTAGTTGGAGGCATGTCCCAGTTTTCTACAGTCAGTAGAGTAGAGGCTTCATAGACAAATAATTAGAGTCACTCATGTAATTCAAGTTCTTTTTCAAATATATCGTGTTGTAAACCTTTTTTGTATCATATGTATTTAGATTTTATTATGATTATGCTTACGTTTAGAAAATTTAGCTTAGATAATTAATTTAATTTAGATGATCAAGTATTATGCCAGTTCATAGGTTAGCTTGGGATCACTTATGGTTCTAAGCACCGTGTTACGAATAGGGATTAGTCTTTGGTCGTGATAAATTTGATATCAGAGAACAAGGTTCAAGTGTCCTAGGGCGTCTATGAAGACGTTTCTAGTAGAGTCTTGCAGAATGGTATGGAGATGTCTATACTTTTTCCTTTGAGTGGTTACAGGGTATTTAAAAAATATTTCCCCTTTTTCATACCTCAGATCGTTCTGTCGAGATGTTCTCTAAGAAACTTATAAAGAATTCTCATCATGCTCTATTCATACCAACTGTACCTTATTTTTGAGGTAATAGAAACGATCAAGCTTAAATTCCTATTAATAGAATTTTCTCAGATAGTCCCCACAGACAGTTACGTGATTGCATGTTGGCTCAAAAAGTATCCCACTAGTGCCTTTATGTTCCAAAGTTTGAAAGGTTTTATTCATGATCATGAAAAATCATGCATTGAGCCAAAGTCAGATGTTCCCTCAAATCCCTTGTCAGAAACCTATGATAGCATATGATCTAGACTTAGAAGCATGAACCCAGAAGTTTAGTAGTAGTAAACTGGGGATAGTATTTATCTGGATTAAGTAGATTATGTATCCATGGGGGCTTGCTGTATGAAAGGTGAGCTAGTAGGCTTGAAATAGTGTATGCAAGAATTTAAGTTTATTGATTCAAAATTAAGTATGATGATGTGGGTATGATTAGAGGTGTGCCCAAGGTGATATGGGATTGTATTAAGGAGCAGTGAGAAAATTTTCAAAAGCTAATTTGATTGTCTTAACTACTCAAGAGTCAGAATATCAAGTGAAAATCATTCATACAAACAATTAGTATGTGCTAAAAAAATAAGTAGTCAGAAAAAGAAAGAACAACCATAGAAAATATTTACCAAATGTTCAACAGAATAAACCTACTTGAAGTCGAGGCTTAATTATATCAAATGGATACAAAGCAGATTCAACAACAACACCAGCAGAAGCTCCAGCTCCATCTCCATCTTCAGCTCTAGATCCATCTTAAGAAGTCCAATGTTAGATATCATAATTAAAAAAAGGATAGGTAAATGGCAAAAGGCATTGTTTAGAATCAGTCACTAGAAATGTACATAATACCGAAAACAACCCAAAAAGAAGGATTTAACACAAAAGCTGCAAGGATATAACTCTCAACTAATCAACCTAGAGGGATATAACATCAACTGAATCCAACTACAACCTATAAGAGAAATTAAAGGTGTCACTTAGTAATACCATCAAAATTTTGCACCATCACCAGATGCGAAGTAAATTAACACCATTTTTCCTAACTATGTGCCACAATATGATAAAGAGAAAACACAAAGTACCAGATCAAAAATCTTCTAACTTCTGAGATGATTTCAATGACAATTAAATAAGATGTTTTTCCACTCTTAAATCCCCCAGTATTTTCATATGCCACTCAAACATGATGTATCTCTAATACAGACATAATATATCACAAACAATGATCCCCGTATAACACTATAAGTATACCAAATTTTGATTCATTTGTAAATTCATAATTCTATATTTTGGTCATACTATTATTGTGGTTATCCTGAAAGCCATCTGCATTTTTTAACAAAAAATAAAATTGAAAGTAAACACAGAATTTACCAAAATATTATTTCCTCGAATCTGCTATATCTTTGATTTTGAAGGTTTATATTAAAAGGGCCAGTCACTCTCTAGTAAAGTTAAAAGTCTTGATCTAATTTCAGTAAAACTCTAGAAAATATTGTGGTAAGTTCCTTAGCAATTAGAAAAAACTTACCATATAGTATGCGTAAGAGATCAAATGGACTCTATTTTTTGCTGATGGATGCAATAGATTTCTTTGACTTATGATGGGAGTTGATAGCCTCATAGTTCAGTATATCTTCTGCAAGAAGAATTTTGTATCATCAAAAGTGACAAAATAGAACATCAATCGTCTGATTTATCTGACATTTTGTACGTACTTAAGAATCATTCGGAAACACGTGAAAGGTATAAAGAACAATTAAAATTTTTAACGGTATAAGGAACAATGATTTTGCAAATGAAAGTAGTCCAGTGAAAAGGAAAATCATAAAAGCCAACCTAATTGAACTTGTCAATGCTTTGAAATATAATTACTTTTTCTTTCTTTGTTTTCTATATTAAACTAAGTGTTCTGCAGATACTTTGCCAAATCTACACTTGATGATTCTATACTCAACATAATAGTTATGTGAATACTTTGTGAGGCTTCCCCAGAGATTCTGCCTCTAATTTGTAAAATTGTATCAATACTCTTGAATAAGGTTCCTAATGAGAATGGTCACTTTTGAATCACTCTCCTCTTCCACCTATAATATTTTCTATTCTAATACTTAGAACCCAATGCGGCTAATAAAAATCCACAGATGACAAACACATCCATTCTTTGAAATATAAAATTATTGCCTATGCTTTCAGTTGAATATAACCAGTCTAGGTAATACATATGATAATTTACTTTTTCCTATGTATAATAATGAACATACACAAAAAAAGTGCTTTCTTATCAATAATATTAATAAAAAATAAAATTCACAAACATCATGAAACATCCTGGGTTTAGACCCTTAAAAAATTTCTTGAATTTCATTCTCCAAACTCAGTATAACTCATGGGTACGAGTCGTATGTTGGAGTACGAGTGGTGTGGTCCTATCGTATGCTGACTAGAGTTAGTTGGTGGGATGTTTTTGGTTATTGGAAAGGGTACGACTTAGGAGTATGAGTCGTAGGGATTGGTATGAGTCATATCAAGGACTCGTATGGTGGGCAGTGTTTGATCCTCCTAGTATTACATTCTGCCAGGGATACAGGTTATGTGTATGGATTGTATACTGTGGTTATGACTTATTTGGATGAGTCATATAATGGACAGTGTTTGATACAATGGTTGAGGCTTGGATACGAGTGATGGGTACCAATCGTGTATAAATGTACGACTCGTATGGGTCATTCATATCCATGCGATGAGTTTTTTATGAGATTTAAGTTCGGGTATTCTTGACATTTACCTACTTATCCTAATTAGGACCAACTACTTCTAATACACTTTGGAGATTATTTACCCTATTATTCTATTCATTTACACTTAGAAACTATTCTAAAACACTCCATAATTCTCTTAAGAGCTTTTGGGGCAAATGGCTAGGGTTTTATCTTGCGGATTGCTTTGGGTATTGTCTTGGTGATTTCCTTCCATCAATTCATCGGTATACGACATTATTCTTTTCCCTAATTGTAATTTCAACTAAAGGCATGGTTTATATGATTGATTTCATGGTTTTACTGTTTCATGATTATGGTTTTAAATTATTATTTGGGGTTTTTGATATTGAATACTTGGTTATGGTTTCCTATCATTTTAATTATACTTTCATATGCATTAATGGTGGTTTTGGACAATTGGATTGCATGGTAATGGTTTAATGGCCTTTGAAAATGGTTTTGGTTATATTATTCCCCCAAGGTGTTTGATAAAATTGTTATAAAAATATATTCATTGCATTGATTTATTTTAATGGAACTCTTGCATGTTTTAAACTTTATAAAGGATTTATACATAGTTTAAATGGTTTGAAAAGGCTAAAGGTTAAATGGCTATGCTTGTGGAAAATATGAAAGTCTCCCAAGTAGATCTAATATGGAAATTGGAAGGGCACCTAAGGTTCCCTTAACCTAAATAGTTTGGCTATGGATATTACTTGCAAGTAAAGGGTGATATGATGATTCAAATAATATTGGCCTTGGTTAATAAAAGGATAATGTTTGTGTTATTTTAAAACTAGTTTTAATTTGTCATTAATTGTGGGGTATGTATCAAAGACGTGGAAGGTGGCAGTCTCAGGGTGACCATAACCAAAAACTCATATTTGCCGATATGAGGTGGCTTGATGACCGTGTGCGTGTTATATTTTATATTGGGGATGTACTAGTCATCCCATGGGATATTTCCTGGTTATGTGGCTACACGCAATGGGACCCTTTCAGTAGGGGGAGATGAACCCATATCGCCCGTGGGTGGTTAGGAAGACCAAGATACATAGCCCAAGTATAAAGGTTTTAAATGCATGCTAAACCTGGTTCCCTTTCCTAGTATTTATATATGTATGGTTGTATGCATTATGGATGATTTTACTTGGTCTTATAATTGGCATTATTTTATCTTTATCTTGAGATTTATGCTAGCAATCACTCACTAACCCCGTCTACTGATGGTTGTATACCCATGATATGTATGAAATGACTATTCTACTCCTCCTATTTAGAACATAGATTCGGTATCAGCATTTGGACTAAAGTGGTGAGCTTCCATCCTTTTGGGAGGCATCATTTCATGTTATAGAATTTCTTTAAACACTTTTTTTTACTTTAGATATTAGTTTTGGCCATGGTTGGGTGATATCCCAACTGGATTTGTTTACCCTTTTGGATAGAGGCTTTATGGTACTTTTAGGGGTTGGTATGAATGGGATCAATATTTGTGTTTGCCTTAGCGTCGCTATTGGTGTTGGGGCTAACACCCTTGGATGATATTGTTGGTTTTTCCATCATATTACATTTTTGGATTAATCATATTATATTTTGGTATTCTCTTTGGTTATGGCCTAGTTTATGTCCTATGGTTTGGTTTGGTATGGTTGGTCTATTGGTGTGGTACGGTTGAAATCGGTTGGGTCGGTCATAGTTGTAACCCTATCTTAGAGTATTAATGAGAACAATAACACTATCTTGTTATATATTTGAAATTCAGCCACCTAAGGCTAGATATAGGTGGTTAGGTTAGGTAACAGGGGGCGGTTCTCATTCCTGGTTGGACTTGGGATTCCCATTACGACAAGGCCCGAGGTCAGGTCGTGTCAAGTTGGTATCAGAGCCTATGTTCATGGTCAACTGGGAAGTCCACAAAGCTGTGTCGAGTCGAGTCGAGTCTCTTTTAGGGGTGTGAAGTATGCCACACTCATAAGAGAGAGATTGCAAGACATTTAGGACCATTTTACTTTATTGGTATTCTATCTTCAAGCTTGAGTTCTCAATCCTGGAATCTTCTCTAATCCTTATTTTTTTATCTTTCAAATCATGCCTTTTAGATCTGGAACACAAGGAAATTCTTCCATCTTATTGTGGATAATGCTGAATGGGTACGTCCTATGTCTGGAGTACTTCTTCAATCTCATGGTCATATTACTAATGGTGCTGGAGTTCTTCTTATTATGGGTAGTTCTCCTAAGGTCCCTTAGGGAAATGTGATGAATGCAGAATTTTGTCAGTCTATCCATGTTATTGCCCAATTGGTCACTACTCAGGCCGAGTGGGGTGCGCTAGTGCTTTGTCTGCTGAGGCCATAAGGGTTGGTTAATTTAAAAAGATAGGTCCTCCAACTTTTACTGGGGTAAAGGTGGAGGAGGATCCACAGGGCTTCTTGGATGAGATAGAAAAGATCTTTTGGGTGATGTAGTCTACTAATGTAGAGAGGGTTAACTTTGCATCTTATCAACTCAAGGATATTGCTTATCAGTGGTATGAGGAGTGGGATAAGGATAGAGGTGATATGGAAGAAGAAGGGTTATGGATGGCCTTTTCTAATGGCTTCTTGAATTGGTTCTTTCCTCAAGAGTTAATGGACGCTAAGATAAAGAAGTTATGAACCTCAGGCAGGGGAGGATGTGAATAAAGGAGTATATTTTGAAGTTCTATCAGCTATCAAGGTACGCTTCTAATTTGGTGGCTGATATAAGGTCGAGAATAAGGAAGTTCACTTCTGGTTTAATAAAGATTTGATTTTGGAGAGCAAGTCTGCCTTGCTGATTAAGGATATGGATATCTTGAGGTTGACTATTCATATGTAGCAGGTTGAGGATGAGAAGAGAAAGCAAGTAGAGTTTGGGGATAGGCAGGGAAAGAAGAACAAGTTTTCTAATCAAGGAGGTGCTCAGTCTCAGGATGGTAGAGATGGTGTCAAGTAGTAGAAAAAGAAGTGGGGGAGTTATCGCTCCTTTTCTACTAGTGCTTCTTACCAGTCGAGAGATAGGATTCATCAAGGTGATGATAATTCTCGGGCACAGGTTGTCCAATCTCAGGCAAGCGGAGGTCAGTCAGTTTCTTTGTGTCGTCCTTGTCGATTTTGTGGTCGTCCTCATCGGGGTTATTGTGAGGAAGGAAAGGACAAATGATTTAAGTGTGTCTAGGTTGGCCATTGTCTCAGGGATTGTCTATTCAACAAGTTTTCTATAGGGGTGAATAAGATTCCTGTGTCTTTATCTTCTATTCCTACACTTGGTGGGGTGGCATCTGCTTCTGTTACTGCTTCTAGTTCTAGTGCTAGTTGGAACAAGTTGAATGCTTTGGTATCTTAGCAGGAATCTGAGGCATCACCTGATGTCGTTACTGGTACATTGTCTTATAACTTTTCTTTTGTGACGTATATAGTTTGCTTTATCTGGGGTCTACTCTTTCTTATGTGACTCCATATGTGGCTGTGTCTTTTATCCAAAAGTTATCTCGTATCCTTTTTTTGTTTTTACCCTGATAGCTGACTCAGTTATTACTAGGAGAGTCTATAGGGGGTATGTGGTATCTGTTGGTAGCAAGCAAACCTTAGCGGATCTGTTTTAGTTGGATATGGTAGATTTTGATGTAATTGTGGGTATGGATTAGTTACATTCTTGTTATGCATCTGTAGATTGCAGGATCCGTAGGGTTATCTTTAAGTTCCCTGGTGAACCAGTTATAGAATAGGAAGGTAGTTCCTTATCTTCGAGGGGGAGGTTTATATCTTATCTTAGAGCTCAGAGGTTAATCTCCAAGGGTTGTCCTTATCACTTTATCCTGGTTAAAGATTCTAACTTGGAAGGTACTTTTTTGTCTTCAGTCTCAGTGGTTAATAAGTTTCCAAAGGTCTTTTTGGATAATCTTCCTGGTGTTCCTCCAGATAAGGAAATAGTGTTTGGTATTGATTTGCTTTCGGACACTCGTCTAATGTTTATTCCTCTGTATAGAATGGCTTTGGCTGAGCTGAGGGAACTGAAAGAGCAACTTAAGGTCCTTCTAGATAAGGGGTTTATTCGTTCTAGTGTTTCTCCATGGGGTGTACCAGTGTTGTTTTTGTGCAAGAAGGATGGTTCTCTTCGGATGTGCATTGACTATAGGCAGTTGAACAAGGTGATGGTCAAGAACAAATATCCTTTCCTAAGGATAGATGATTTGCTTGACCAGTTGCAAGGTGCCAAGTTCTTTTCTAAGATAGATCTTTGGTTCGGGTGCCATCAGCTTAAGATTAGGGAGATGAATATCCCTAAGATGACTTTTTGTACTCGATATGGGTATTTTAAGTTCCTGGTGATGTCATTTTGGTTGACCAATGCTCTGACAATATTTATAGACTTGATGAACAGAGTGTTCAGGCAGTGTTTGGATCTCTTCGTCAATATGTTTATTGATGACATTTTTGTTTATTCGAAGAGTGAGGTGGATCATACTAATCACCTATGCATGGTGTTACAGACCTTAAAGGAACAATAGTTGTATGCCAAGTTCTCTAAGTGTGAGTTTTGTTTTAACGTTGTGACTTTATAGGGTCATATAATTTATAGTAAAAAGATCATAGTGGATTTGCAGAAGGTTGCTGAGGTGAAGAGGTGGCCTAGGCCCACAACTCCATCTGATATTCAGAGCTTCTTGGGTTTAGCTGGGTATTATAGGTGGTTTATGGAAGATTTTCTTTGATAGATGCTCCTATAACTAAGTTGACTTAGAATAAGGTTAAGTTTTCTTGGCCGGATGCTTGTAAAGAGAGTTTTGAGAAGTTGAAGTATAAGTTGACTTTGGTTCCAATCCTGACTTTGCCAGAAGGCAATGATGGGTTTGTGGTTTATTGCGATTCATCTCGGATAGGGATTGGTTGTGTTTTGATGTAGTATCGGAAGGTGATTGCCTGTGCTTCCAGGAAGTTGAAGGTATATAAGAGGAATTATCCTACTCATGATTTGGAGTTGTTGGAGATTATGTTTGCTTTGAAAAATGGCGACATTATTTGTATGGTGTTCACATGGATGTCTTTTTTTTATCATAAGAGTCTTCAATACATGTTTAGTCAGAAAGAGCTTAATCTTAGGTAGAAGAGATGGCTTGAGTTTCTCAAGGATTATGATATGAGTCTTCACTACAACCTAGGTAAGGCTAATATGGTTATTGATGCTCTTAGCAGGTTATCCATGGAGAGTTTGGCTCATGTGGAGGAAGGTAGGAGAGAATTGGTGAAGGATATTCACCATTTGGCTAATTTTGGAGTTTGCCTCTTAGACATTAAGGATGAGGGTGTGATGCTGTAAGAAGTGGTTTGATCGTCTCTTGGCGCGGAGTTTAAAGAAAAACAAGTGCTGGATCCTGTCTTGATGAGAATCAAGGGTAATGTTAGTGGGCAAAATGTAGTGTTATTTGAGATCAGTGGTGATCATACTTTATGATACTAAGGGAGGTTGTGTGTTTCTAATGTTGATGGGTTACCACAAAGGTGTTTGGCTGAGGTTCATGAGTCATGCTATGTTGTTCATCCCATCTTAACTAAGATGTATCATGATCTTAGGGAGATCTATTAGTGGAATGGCATGAAGAGAGATGTCGCTGATTTCGTGGCCAAGTGTATGATGTGTCAACAGGTTAAGGTTGTGTATATGAGGCTAGGAGTGTTGTATTAAGAAATTAATTTGACCGAATAAAGGTGGGACATGATCAATATAGACTTTGTTACCGGTATTCCTTGGTCTCGAAATTAGTATGATTTGATTTGGGTCATCGTGGATAGGATGACCAAGTCTACACATTTTTTGCCAGTGCGGACTATGTTTTTGATAAAGGATTATGTGAGGTAGTATCTTTAGGAGATTGTGAAGCTGCATGGGGTGCCTATTTTGAATATCTATGATGGTGGTACACAGTTTGCATCTCATTTCTGGTGGTCTTTCCAGAAAGGGTTAGGGATTTAGGTTAGTCTGAGTACTGCTTTTTATCCACAGTCAGATGGGCAAGTGGAGAGAACTATTTAGACATTAGAGGATATACTTCGGGCCTATGTGATTGACTATAGAGGCAATTGGGTTGAGCATCTACCTTTGGTGGAGTTTCCTTATAACAATAGCTGTCATTCGAGCATTGGTATGGCTCCTTTTGAGGCATTGTATGGAAGGAGGTGTAGATCCCCTATTGGTTGGTTTAAGCATGGGGAGGTGGACACGTTTGGTCCGAATTTGGTCTATCAGGCGATGGAGAAGGTTAAGCTGATTCAGGATAGGCTTAAAGCTGCCCAATGTCGCCAAAATTCCTATGCAGATGTTAGGTGTAGATACTTGGAGTTTGAGGTCCGGAATATGGTGTTCCTCAAGGTATCTCCCTTGAAGGGATTAGTGCGGTTTGGCAAAAAAGGGAAACTCAGTCCTCGGTTCATTGGTCCTTATGTGATGTTGCAGAGAGTTGGCAATGTTGCTTATGAGTTAGAGTTGCCATTTAGCTTGAGTTTGGTTCATCAGGTCTTTCATGTTTCTATGTTGAGGAAGTGTCTTGGTGATCCTTCTTCGGTTGTTCCTTTGTAAGGATTAGGTATTTCGGATTCTCTATCTTATAAAAAGGTCCCGGTTGAGATACTAGATAGGCAAGTTCATTGGTTACAAACTAAGGATGTGGATTCGGGTAAGGTTCTATGTCGGAACCATAAGGTGGAAGAAGCTACTTGGGAAGCGAAAGAGGACATAAATTCCAAGTATTCATATTTGTTTTCTACTCTTGGGATTTGTACGAAAGGTATGTGTCTTTAACACATCTTTATTTTCTGAGTCTATTAAAGAAAAGATTTACATCTTTGCCTCTTTGTTTGCAAAATTTATTAAAAGGATGTTTGATAATGTAAATGACTCTGTGTGTGGTTGCCCCTACCTTGTTTGTCATTTTGGGATGACTGTTCCTAGTGAGGGAGACTGAAACATCCTGGGTTTTGACCCTTAGATAATTTCTTGGGATTCCCTTTTTAGGACTCAATACGACTCATGGGTACGAGACGTATGCTGGGGTACGAGTGGTATGGTTCTGTTGTATGCTGACCAAAGTTAGTTGGTGGGATGGTTTTAGTTACTGGAATAGGTACGACTTAGGGGTATGAGTCATAGGGATTTGTACGAGTCTTATCAAGGACTCGTATGGTGGGCAGTGTTTGATCCTCCTGGTATTTCATTCTGCTAGGGATATGAGTTATGTGTACAGATTGTATACTGTGTTTACGACTTGGTTGGATGAGTCGTATACTGGACAATGTTTGATCCAAGGGTTGAGGCTTGGATACGAGTAATGGGTACGAATCATATAGAAAGATACGACTCGTATAGGTCAGTCGTATCCCTGCGATGAGGTTTTTAAGGGACTTAAGTGGGGGTATTCCAGACATTTACCTACTTACCCAAATTAGGACTCATGACTTATTATACACTTTGGAGGCTATTTACCCTATTATTCTATTCATTAACACTTAGAAACTATTCCAAAACACTCCATAATTCTCTCAAGAGTTTTTAGGGCAAGAAGACTAGGGTTTTAACTTGCGAATTGCTTTGGGTCTTGTCTTGGTGATTTCCTTCGATCAATTCTTTTGTATAAGGCATTATTCTCTTCGCTCATTGTAATTTCAACTAAAGTCATGATTTATATGATTGATTTCATGGTTTTACTATTTCATGATTATGGTTTTCAACTATTATATGGGGGTTTTGATATTGAATTCTTGGTTATGGTTTCCTATGGTTTTAATTATGCTTTCATATGCATTAATAGTGGTTTTGGACAATTGCATTTCATGGTAATGGTTTAATTGTCTTTAGAATTGGTTTTGGTTAAATTATGCCCCCAAGGCGTTTGAGAAAATGCTTATAAATATATGTCATTGCATTGACTTCTTTTAATGGAAGTCTAATATGTTTTAAACTTGATAAAGGATTATACATGGTTTAAATGATTTGAAAAGGCTTAAGGTTAAATGGTTATGCTTGTGGAGAACATGAAAGTCTCCCATGTGGATCGAATATGAAAATTAAAAGGGAACCTAAGGTACCCTTAACCTAAATGGTTTGACTATGGATATTACTTGCAAGTAAGGGGTGGTATGACGATACCACTAATATTTTCCTTGGTTAATTAATGAATAATGGTTTGGTTATTTGGAAACTATTTTTAATTGGGCATTAATGGTGGGGTGTGTAGCAAAGCCGTGATATGTGGTGGTCCTGGGGGGGACCAAAATCGGAAACTCATAATTGCCGATATTAGGAGTCTTGATGACCGTGTCGTGTGCCCCAATTTATATTGGGGATATACTAGTCATCCCATGGGATATTTTTGGTCATGTAACTACACACACTAGGACCCTTTCATCAGGGGGAGCTGAACTCATATCGCTCGTGGGCAGTTAGGACAGCCAAGCTACACACCCCAGGTATAAAAGGTTTTAAATGCATGCTAAACCTGGTTCCTTTTCCCGGAACTTATATATGTATGGTTGTATTCATTATGGATGGTTTTACTTGGTTTTATAACTGACATTATTTTATCCTTATCTTGAGATTCATGCTAGCGGTCACTTGCTAACCCTATCTACTGGCGGTTGTATACCCACGGTATGCAGGAAACGTCCATTCTACTCCTTCTATTTAGCATACAAATTCGGTATCCGCATTTGGATTGTAGTGGTAAGCTTTCATCCTTTCTGGAGGCATCATTTCATGGTATGGAATTTCTTTAGACACTTTTCTTTTACTTTGGATATTGGTTTTGGCCATGGTTTGGGGCATGTCCCAACCGGATTTGTTTACTCTTTTAGATAGAGGCTTTGTGATATTTCTGGGGGTTGGTATGGGTGGGATCGGTATTGATGTTTTCCTTGGCATCGATATTGGAGTTGGGACTTACACCCTTGGATGATATTGTTGGTTGTTCCATCATATTACATTTTGGGATTAAACATATTATGTTTGGGTATTCTCTATGGTTATGGATGATTTATGGCCTATGGTTTGGTTTGGTATGGTTGGGCAATTGGTGTGGTACAGTTGGACTCGGTTGGGTCAGTCACGATTGTTACCCTATCCCAGAATATTAATAAGAACAATAACGCTATCTTGTTATATATTCAAAATACAGCCCACATAAGGCTGGATATAGATGGTTGGGTTGGGTAACAGGGGGCTGTCCCCGTAACCTGGTTGGACTTGGGATGTCCATTACGACAAGGCCCAGGGTCAGGTCGGGTCACTTCATAACATAAAATCATCATCATACTGAACTAAACTTAAACTACGAAACTTTCAAGCAGGAGATGAAAAATATCCTAAAGTACATGTTTAATCATTCTACAAACAGTAGAACTGTCAATTTAGCTCTAATTACAAACTTTATTTGAAAAATCATATAGAGTGAAGGGTAGAAAAAGTGTGAACAATTGATAGTTGAAGTGTGTTTTAATAAACAGTTGGTGATCATTCAAATGGAAACTCGGAGATGGGAAACTTGCATATCTGATAGTTTAGATATGACAAGAAAATTGGGATACTTTAAATGTGTGTTTAACCATTAACTCAATGATTTTACAATGATATCGGAATCAAGGTCCAAATTGAGCAACAAGATCATACCAATAGGGGCGTAAGATTCAAATTTCAACACTTGAAACAGAATATATGCAACCCAATAAACAATGTGAGATTCTTCAATTAAGCAGACAACAAATGGTTCCTCTTCAAATAATTTTATCATTGATAAACAAAAAAAAATCGATGAATATAGAATGTAGACACTTCAATCAAGCAAGCAAAAATAAACTTATAGCATATAGAGGAAATTACCGATCAATTCCATCTTCGCATTGACAGCCATTGCGTATAGCTAAAGAACAATAACTAAAAAGGAGTCAAAATTTTTATGACCACAACACGTGCTTGTAGACTACTCCTCCTTTACTGGGATAGTTTGGTCTAAGGTATTAAATATATAGTTTTGGGATAAAATTTTTGGTGTCATGTTTGGTTTCTAAATTTGGAATAACTTATCGTGAAATTAACAAATAGTATATTGGGATAAATTATATAAACAATTTCACCATAATTTACCTTAGGATAAAGTCATAAAATTACAAAATTACACTCAAAACCTTTTAATTATCACTTTTCATATATATCACTTTACTACTATATATAAGAGAAAATACGAGATTTTGATAGTCCTCACATCAAATTCTTTTGTCAATTTTATCCCTAATTTAAATTTTAATTACTCTACAAAGTTTCATCCATTTTGATAAATTTGAAAAATTAGATGGGCTTATTAAATGTTACAAATGTAACGAGTCATGAAAAAATAACAGTGACGCCATAAAAAACTGTTTATACAAATTCAAAATTGATTCAAGGGTTTATTGTCTTTCTATTTTGTAGATAATTAGTCTCACTTCAAATTTTTGTTTTTCCTAACAAATTTATCATGGAAAAGTAATTAAATTATATTGATATTTCCTTTCTAACTTAGGGTGTGCTTAATTATTAAACAAAAAATAATTTTTTATATATAGTTAAACATGTTTGAACATTTATTTTTTTAAAATACAAATCAACTTTTCAAATATTAATGATACTAAATAATGTAAAATGAGAGTAATTCTTTTTCACATTTTTTGATGATGAATCTTTTTTTTTTTAAAATGAGCTTATCAACATTTTATAGAATTTAGGACAATATAAGTAGTTTAACATGAAATATTAAGCTAAATAAGGTGAAGGCTATTTTTGTAAACAAACTATCTATTCTTAGAGAGAGTGCAATGCATATCATTTTTAGTACCATAAATCAAATAATCAATAAAAACTAACACCAGGATAACTAATCTCAGGACAACTAATCCCAATATAACTAATCCCATCGTAACTAATTCCAGCATAACTTGTTTCTCAACCAAACTACCCTAGGTGTTTTAACGAACTTAGATTAATAAATACCTTTAAAAAAATGTAATTCTTTAGTAGTTTCTTGGTTGAGTAAAATACTCATTATTTAAAAAAAAAAACTTAAAATTGGAGGAACATACTTAATATCTTTTTTTTTATTATCTAAACCTCACTTATTTAGGAACAAATAAAATGCTAAAACACCACTTGTTTAAGAATGGAGTGATATAGCAAATGACCCACTAAATTAATCTAATTTCAGCAAACTATTAGTGAAGAAAATAGTACTCATAAAAATTAAAATACAGTTTGAGATTTCACAAAGGACACTGAAATAGTACATAGCTATTGCAGAGATAGGTTGATACTTGTATTCTATAGGTTGACACTTGTAGTCTATATATGTATGAAAATATAACAAAGAAGGTGAATAAAAGTTAGTTACAAAGTTGGTTAGGAAGTTAGATTCAGCTTCTAGAAGTACACAACTCAATATATATACAAGTAGTATGTACTAATACAATACACTAAATAATACTAATTGACAGTTTCTTCCTTCCCTCATTTGCTCTCTTCTTCTTCCTCTTCCTTTTCTTTTCATCATCATTACCATCTTTTATTGCTACTTCTTAATCTTCATTAATAATTCATCATAACATCACTGAAACAAATAAGTGTTTTTACACGATCCTAC
This sequence comes from Capsicum pubescens, assembly GCA_030864215.1. Classification (NCBI taxonomy): domain Eukaryota; kingdom Viridiplantae; phylum Streptophyta; class Magnoliopsida; order Solanales; family Solanaceae; genus Capsicum; species Capsicum pubescens. The sequence goes on along the minus strand of CM061549.1, from coordinate 72,405,272 downwards.
ATTCCTTTTGATTTCAAGAACATATTTTTTGTGAATCGGGTATGCAATTTTTGAAAATTCAATCCATGGAGTCGACGACCACTCCTTGAATTCCTTCCAATAGAAGTTCTCAATCAGCTACACCTCTTGATATTAATCATCATCTGTATCTATCAACTGTAGATGTCTCTGGAAACTCTATTGTCTTATTTCAGTTGAAAGAAAGTGAGAATTATATTGTTTGGAGTAAAGCAATTAGGAGTGCATTATTAGGTCATAACAAATTTGGCATTATTGATGGATCTTGTACACAAGAAATTTACTCTATTGAATTGGGAAATCAGTGGGAAAGAGTCAATGCAATAGTACTGTCATGGTTAATGATTTTTATTTCTTTTGATCTTTTTGGTGGAATAGTATATACATCTGATGCACATATTTTTTGGCAAGATTTAAAAGAAGGATTTAATAATATTGGTGGATTAAGAACCTATAATCTTCATCAAGAGATTGCTACAATTTCTCAAGGAATTCAGTCTGTTTATGTTTACTTTACTAAACTGAAAAACTTGTTGGATGAGCTTGATTCTATGGTCCCATCCCCTGCTTGCCATTGTGAGAAATCAAGAGAATTTGTTTTTTTATCTTCAGAGGAAAAAGTTGTATTGATTTCTCATGGGATTAAATGACACATACTTTTAAGCAAAAAGTCAGATATTGCTAATGACACCCTTACTAACTGTTAGCATGACACACTCCATGATCATAAGTGATAAAAGTCAGTGTAAGTGAACTAGATAAAATGGAATCTAAGTCTGTGGTTCAAACTATCAATGACACAGGTATTCTTGGTGCAACACCTAATGTAGGTTATGTTGTAGCTATGTACTCTAATGCTAGATACTTAGGTGGTGTATATCAAAAAGGGAAAAAAGGTATAAATCCAGCTATAATGCTAATGCAGTATGTGATCACTGCAAGCTAAAGGGGCATTACCAAAGTGATTTTTTTTCAGTTGGTTGGCTATCCACCAGAGCATCGGAGGCATGGTGATCACAAAGGGAATATTGAGACTAAGAAGAACTATAGTCACAAGCAGGGTTATGATCAGAGATCCAAGCAAAGAATAACTATTCCTATTACACACAATACTATTGCTGAGGATTGGAACTATCAGCCACATCGAATGTAATCTCAAGCTATTCTTGTAACACCTCATATTTTCGGGCCAGAGATTGAACTGTCGCTCCTACCTGTGTAAACTATAATCCCATGATTTGTATTCGAATATATGTTTTATGATTGGTATCCTAGTATAAAGAGTTGTTATGAGGTGAAAATGTTCATAGGAATCACTTATAGCAAAATTGAGCGAAGAGCCTTTGATTCGTCCAAATTTTGGTATTCGATTCTACAAGGTTCAACTTTGAACATGTCTAACTATTGAAATATATGGAACTTTGTATCTCAAGACCCATAAAATTATAAATAATTGAATTAGCTTTCAAATGATATAAATTTTGCCTTAATACAATACCTGAGCGAAAAGTTATGACAATTTATTTTGAGAAACAGTAAGGGTTCACGATAGCCCCGCGACGTGAGGGCTATTCCCCTAGAATTTGGGTCGCATAACGAGGGCTATTCCCTTGGAATATGGGTCGCACCATGATGGCTATTCCCCGTTATTCTTGTTCTAAGGGGGCAAGGGGTAATTTGGCCCTTTCCCCTCTACCCCATTAGTCCAAAACATGACTTATAACACTCAAAAGGGCATTATTTTCCCATTACCCTTAAAATTTCTCATGTAGAACCCCCCATTCCCAATAACGAGCAATTCAAGCCTCTCTTCCCAAGAACAAGAAATTCAAATTTTCTTCCTCAAGAATGAAAGGATTCAAGTTCCAATTTTAAGATTTCTTCAAGAATTCATCTAATTGAGGTATGTGGGGTATTCATAAATGGGTTTATTCCACCCATTGAGTCCAAAAAATCCTTTTTTTTATGTAAGTGTGAAATTCTCCTTTGTTTATGAAATTATCCATGTTATTAATGAATTTAATCCATGTATTTTCTTAGTAATTTGAATTCAAGCCATGTCAACATGTGTCTCCATGTGAATTAAGTTATCTTATGTTTGAATTTAAATTTCCCATGTCATACTCCATTAACTTCATGTTAAATCATTATGTTTTGAATTGGACCATGTGAAATTGTTACCCTCTAAAGTTTATCTCATTCTCATGTTTAAATTCATGTGTCTCCTTTATGTATTGAAATGTAATATGATCTGGGTCTCTGAATTACTACTTTATATCGGTGTTCTAAGTGTTGTTATCGTATTTTAGTAATCATTCAGTACTGGCGGGTTATGAACACCCGATACCTATGTGTTTTTACATGTTTCCATTTTCAAGTTATAAGTCAGTCAGACCAAGTTTTTATTACTATATTCAGACTACCATGTTCATGCTGAGCACTTATCACCATGATACCATGTCATGTTAAACAATTAATAACACCAGTGTCATTTAATTGGGAGTACGATTTAGCACCGAATGAACACAGGGATGGCAACTCCCCTGTCAGTTTAGGTAGAGTAGTAAGTAGAAGTCCTTAAGTTCTAGAACTACATAGCCAACGTATGATATGAGGGGTCACTAGTCAGTTTAGGCTTGACTTCCTCTCAGGGGTCACCTGTCAGTTTAGGATTGACACCTAAGTCCTTTGGGTCAACAAATTAGTGTATCCACACAGCCATGTGTCAATATTCATGGCAAAGTACTGACACCCTTCTAGCTAGGGTTACAGGTTGGACCCCAATTAGCTAAGATTGAAGCATGTTGGTTACATGATAGCTCTCACTATTTTAGTTAGTACTCAATCTATACAAGTTCGGGTTTGCTTGACCAAGTAATAAAATTTTCAATTATTTAGATATCAGTTATTAAGTTATTTAGATTATTTAGTACTTGCTTTACTTGGTCATGCATTCTCAATTTTACATGTTCATGTTTTTATGCTTAGCAACCATACATGACCCTCATTTCAGTTTTACAACATGTTCAACTTTACATGAGATTTATATACAATATTCACGTTTTTACTACTTCCCAGCTTCAGTTCTACTTATTCTACAAAAGTAAAGAGCTAAGAAATTAAGTGTAGTGATTCACCATCTTATCAGATTATGTTTGTACTCATGTTTTAAGATACTTCCGATTTCAGTTTATTTTAGTCTCTTGGTGAGTCTACTTTCACTTAGCATACATGTTTTAAGATTATGTATCAATTCAATTTTATTTATTGAATTCACCCCACTTACTCAGTACATTCCAATGTACTGATCCACATAATGTAGGTAACAGTTGTAGCCCACATATAATAATCAAACAGTTTGCAGCTTTCAGCCAGTAGATAATGAGTTATCTTATTTAGGGGACTCCGGTCAGTTGTAGTTAATGTATGTATCGCCCCGAAATCTAGTTCTCGGGATGCCACACGGTGCTCCGAACTACAAGTAGTCCTAAGCTAACCCTGGCTGCTTTCTAACACATCTGAATCTCATCATAGGGAAATATAAGTATAAAATCATGATAAAATACAGAAAACTATCTCAATATATCTGAAAGTACTAATCTCATCAATCTGATTAAACAAATACTGAAAAGTCTGAATAAGACAACTGAGATCTAAGACTGAATCTGGTAGTCCGACAAGCCTCTAATAGCTGAGTCTAAAGATTCACTGGGACAGGCCCCAGCTGATTCAAACTGGCTGAAATAAATAAAAGAACATCTACTAGTAAGCTAAAATATGAATAGCTAAGTCCTCGAACTATGAGAACTTACCAACTGTAGGGATGTAGATGAGATGCTCGAAAATCACTGTCACTACTGATACTGAGCACCTAAACCTATATTATGAGACAATGTAGCACATAGACGTATATATAGATTAGTACTTTAAGGATGTACTGAGTATATTGGGGTGTATGCAATAAGTAAATAATATCATCACAATATATGAAATCAACCATGCTAAATATAAATGACTCACGTAGGCTTGGGTAAATCTAAAAGTTGAAGATCATAAATCATGAATAGTAAAACATATAGTATAAATCTTGTGAGTCATAACACTTAGTTCTAAAATTTGTATTCTGTTATTTATTCTTAAATCATATCTGAAAACTTATTCTGCAAGGGGATTCTTTCAATGCTTTAGGGAATATATTCTTAACTGTTAGACTATATGGAGGATACTTTTAAAACTATTCTGAAATATCATTACTGTTAGGCTTTTAAACTTTAGGGAAAATACTTTATATGAAAAGTTGTATATCTTTTACTAGCAGGAAGGTTCTCTTAACCGACATAAATCATATGATCTACATGAAGTCCAATGTCTTGACCTCCTAAGGAGGAAACCTCACATTGGGGAGAGGTTTCATACTCTTGCCAGGGAGCATAACCTAATCCAGGTGATCGATCACAAGCTAAATTTGTTATCAATATAAATGGGAATAATCTGAGTCTGTACCTACGTTGGTACGTAGTTTTGTGAAAGATAGGGAACGCTAATCCCACACTTCTCGCTCGGTGCTAAATACTACTCCCTTTAAGATCTGTATGCTCAAAACCATTGGAAATCCACTTCTTAAAACTAGCATAAGGATTTATATGAAAAACCATTTATGTACTGACTTTAGTAAGTCTATAAACAAAACTGTTCCGATTTTATGTAAACTGTAAAATCTATAGTGGATTCCAAAGCTAAACCAATGATCAAAAGATCTAAGCTTTTTCTGAAAATTGAGGATAATCTGTTCATAAGATGCTTAAAGCATCATCTTTCTTGAAACAATAATATTCCATCTTAGGGTAGTAAACCATGTATCAATCTCATGTTAAAGCGTCATAATATTCATGCTAGGTAATGTAAATATTGATAGAACCACTCAAATTCAGGAAATTTCAGCAACATGCATGAAAATATGAATAAAATCATGGAATTCAACTTCTAAATCATTGCAAATATCATAAGCTTGTGATTAATAATACTGGATGTGAACCCTAACTTGAATTTCATGAAAAATCATATAAATTGCAGTAAATTTGCAATCAAAGTAAAATTTTGGATGCAAGAATGAAAGAATTATCCTTGTTCAAACCTCACATACCTTAAATTGATGGTCTTTGATGAAAATTTGGATCTTGGATTCCTATTGATGCTTAGAGGCTGAATTCTTAGTGCTCTTGTATTGGGAAATCTCAATCTTGAATTATCTTAGAGAATTAATGGAGGAATCTTGGATTTCTTGGGGAGGAAGTTGATGAACTAGGGTTTTGATTTGAGAGGGAATGATGAATAAAGCATAATATGCTTTGAAATATGCTTAATATTCTATTTTTGGACGGATTGGGGATTGGGAGTATGACCAAAATGCCCTCTTTAAACTCCCAAACAAAATTGAAAAATGCAACATTTTGCGAACTGGGTGGCACCGCGACACGCCACTATCACGGTGGCTCACTGGAAATTGGACGAACGAGAAATTGGGCCTCTCCGTGATGCTCCAAGATCGCGAAATCTTACTGTAAATTGCCAAACGGAAAATTAGGCCTCTTCGCGATGCGCCAATATTGCGGGACCTCACTGAAAATTGACAATTATGATATTATGCTTCTCCGCGATGCGTTAAGGGCCCAAATGATGGTGTTTTATGACTGGAAGTTAAAATAGCCATAACTTCTTACTCGGATATCGAAATTAGGCGAATCTTACATCATTGGAAAGCTAATTCAATTTTCTAGATCATGGAAAGTCCAAATCTAAAGAATTCTACACAAAATAAATAATATTCATCTTGGAAGATATCCCTTAACATTCTAGGGACAGATTCTAGCAAGAAAAGGTACGGGGTATTACAATGTACTATATTATTAGTATTATTATTATGTTTTGATTTATGGTAGTTTGAGGCATGTCCCAACTACCCACAACCAGTATTGTAGAGGCTTCATAGAGAATTAGTCAAAGTCACTCATGTAATTCAAGTTCTTCTTTCAGATTTGTTGTAAGCTCTTTTGGTATCACATGTATTCATATTTTCTTATGATTATGCTTTTGCTTAGAAAATTTAGCTTATATAATTAATTTAATTTGGATGCTCGAGTATAATGCCAGTTCATGGGTTAGCGTGGGATTTCTTGTGGTTCTAAGAATCGTGTTACGACTAGGGGTAGTCTTGGGTCATGATAAACTTGGTATCAGAGAACGAGGTTAAAGTTTCCAAAGGTGTCTTTAAAGTCATGTCTAGTAGAGTTTTGCGAAATGATATGGAGACGTCTGTACTTTTTTTCTTTGAGAGGCTACAGGGCATTTACGAAATGTTTCCCTTCTTTCATACCTCAGATCATGCTATAAAGATGCTCTCTAACAAACTTATACAGAATTCTCATTATGCTCTATTCATGCTAACTCTACCTTATTTTTGAGGTAATAGAAATAGTCAAGTATAAATTCGTACTAACAGAGTTTTCTCAGACAGTCCCCACAGACAGTTACGTGATTGCATGTTTGCTCAAAAAGTATCCCACCAGTGCCTTTATGTTTTAAATTAATAAAGATTTCATTCATGATCATGAAAAATCATGCATTGAGCATAAGTTAGTTGTTCCCTCAAATCCCTTCTTAGAACCCTATGATAGCGTATGATCTAGAGTTAAAAGCATGAACCCAAAAGTTTAGTAGCAGTAAACTAGGGATAGTGTTTATCTGGATTAGGTAGATTAAGTATCCATGGTGTTTAGTTTTTTGAAAGGTGAGCTAGTAGGCTTGAAATAGTGTAACACCCCTTTTTTCGCTCGAAGGATTCGAGTTCGAAAGGTTTTTCCAATTAAAGTGACGATATTGAATAGGGATTATTTTAGTTATAGAGTCGCCACTTGGAATTGAGTTATGGTGTTCCAAGTCACCTTTTTGAATCCCTAATCAAAAGGAAATGACTATTTTTATTGGTTTGCAAAAACAGAAGATCGGATAAGGAATTCTGTTGACCGAGGGGAAGGTGTGAGGCACCCCTCATGTCCCGTGGTTCTAGCACGGTCGCTTCATTGACTTATACTTAACTAAAACTATTTCGATAAATTGTGTTAAGGCCTAAATTCGCTCAATTTATTATACCGAAAACTAGTGTATTATCTTATATTAAATAAATCGTGTGAAAATTAATTTTTGAAAAATATATGCCAAGGTACATTATAGCATCCTTGAATTTTAAATGTCTCCAAAAGATGCGTATACCGCATTGTTAATCGAGACGAATATTTTAAAACCATAACATAATAAAAATGTATTGTCTATATACATAAAACAACAATTTATATTTTTATTACACTAATAAAAAATAAATATTTTTAAGTCAAATCGTGATTATCAAATTGACAGGAAGACAATTTTTTTAAAAAAGTCAAAACACGGTTAATTAAATAAACCGAGTTAATGTATACGTAGAAATAAAGAAAAACAAAAATTCTAAATAAAAGATAGTATCATAACACATAGTTTTTCAGTTTTTGTATACTAAAGAAAAATGATAAGAAAATATTTAAAGAAGAAAGTCACGAATTTCTTTTTAATTTAACTCTAACACAAAATAAAAAAGAAAACATACAACTCGTATTATGTGATATATATCTCTAAAAAATAAATTTGTTTTTGACCTATATACATATAAAATCATATTTTATTTTATATTTTTGATAAAATATTTGAGTGACCACTTTTGATTAAATGTAGCTACGATAGTGATTTCTTAATTAACAATCTCTTAATCATTTAACTAGTAAATTGTCAAAAATCCTCCAAAGCTTAAGTCATACAGTGATATTAAGTAAATAGGAACCAAAATGCAAAGACCATAATGGGTGATGCCATAGAAAGTAGAAAAGAAAGTAGATTTCAACAACTGTTACATTTTATTTTATTTTATTTTTTCTCTAAAAAAAACTCTAAACATACACATTTACAAAAATATACCCAAACAATATCAAGATGAAGCAGTAGTATTTACTTAATCCCACTTTTTTGGAAATAATTTGACAATTATATACCAACTTAAGAAAAATACGAACACATCTATGATCCTAACTCCATATCTACGTATAAATATAAACAATTCGGTAACTTAATCATATAACATGTAACAATAGAAAATTCACATAATTAATTCACTTCACATAGTAAATAATGTAGGAAACCACTTGAACATTTTTATACATATTTTTCCACAGTAAGATCTATAACGAAAATAGTACAGGATTGAAGAAGAACCTGTAAGGAATTAAATTGAATAATGCAGCAAGAAATCTTCACCGAAAACTTTAAACGGAACCCGAATTCATCTATACCCTTTTCTCTCTTTTGACTGATGATTTTCTCTGACTTTTTTTTTTCTGTTATCTAATGCTTGTAGTGTCTGATCTTTTTTCTTTTTTTTTTAGTTTCTCCGTTCCCTCTTTAATTTTTTCTTTTGGTTTTTGTTTCTTTCTTTCCACCAAATGTTGTTCTCCTCTTTCTCGTATGTCTTTTTTTTTTTTTATCCCCTATGTATTTTCCGTGTGTGTTGTGTTATATAGAGATGTAGGAGGGGGGAAGTTGAGAAAAATTAGGGGGTGGTTGGGGTAGGATTTTTAAGGATAAAGATCCCCCCCCCCCTTTTTTTTTTTAATAAATAAGTAAATAAATTATATAAATAATAATAATAATAAAATAATATTAACTAATTAATTTTTTATACTAAATAAAAATATAACTATCTTAAAATAAAATATAATTAAGAGAAAATAAAATTGCTAGCATATTTATAAAAATTTAAATTAAAAGAAAAAATATTTTTTTGAAAAATTTTCATAAAAATAAAAATATCTTACAATGTAACTTTATTTTTTGAATGTTTTTTTTTTCACAATTTTTAAAATCAAATCTACGAAAAAATAAAATAAGAACTAAAGATAATATTTTGACATAAATAAATAATTAATGTCAAAAAAAAAACTCGGGAGGGTAACAAAATCACGTGTCTACATTTTGCCCCTCTTTGTGTGAAATCTCGAAGAGTTTTCATACAAAGCAGTAGACAAAGAAATGATTTTTGATCCTCCGATTATTCAAAAAATGAGGATAAAAATAAAATAAAAGATGTGACTGAGTCTTAGTTTTGGACCGCCTACATATCCAGAGTTTTAAGGGAATCAGGTCATATGTAGTTCAATGGTAAAAAGTGAGAGAAAGAGATAAAGGTCGAGTAAGATTCCATCGAGCTTCCAGTTTCCGACTTTCTACTTTTACATTGAAATGAATCACAAAAAATAAAATGAAGATACAAGCGAAAGATCCTATCTATGCTACTTTTCTGAAATCTTGACTTGAATCTTCATGACTTCTTAAATGGTGAGGTAGTCGTTATTCTGAGTTGAACTTGAAACACGAGATGTTCCTTCTCGTTGGATTTTGGCATTAGAGAGGAACTTGATAATTGATTTATTCTTCAAACTTTACTCTGACTTGAACTTGACAATCTTCACCCTATTCTTCAGGTGGGCTCCTGAACTTGCAACTGATAATGTTCACCCTATTCTTCAGACGGGCTCCTGATTTGCTACTTCTTTACCCTGTTCTTCAGGCAGGCTCCTGAACTCAAAGTAAACAGTAAAATAGAAAAATAACATCCCATTCTTCAGGAGGGTCCTGAGAAAAAAGTAAAATCCAATAAATTCGAACAAAATTTTGCCCCAGTTTGTACTTAGAAAATGAATCGACTAAAAGGTATGTCTTATAGGAATTAAGAGGAATGACTCGACTAAAAGGTACGTCTTATAGGAATCAAGGGTAATGACACGTCTAAAAGGTACGTCTTATAGGAATCAAGAGAAATGACTCGACTAAAAGGTACGTCTTTTAGGAATCATGGAGAATGACTCGACTAAAAGGTACGTCTTATAGGAATCAAGGGGGTAACTCGACTAAAAGGTACGTCTTATAGGAATCAAGGGAGTGACTCAACTAAAAGGTTCATCTTATAGGAATCAAGGGGATGACTCGACTAAAAGGTATGTCTTTTAAGAATCACAGGAAGTGACTCGACTAAAAGGTTCGTCTTATAGGAATCAAGGGGATGAATCGACTAAAAGGTATGTCTTATAGGAATCATGAGGAGTGACTCAACTAAAAGGTACGTCTTATAGGAATGGTCACACCCCTATTTTTACCGCATCCGACCCTGCTAGGGATTTGGTTTTAGAGAAAATATTTTTTTCTAATTAAAGTGACGTTTTGAATAGGGATTATTTTATTTACAGAGTCGCCACTTGGAATTGAGTTTGGGTGTTCCAAGTCACCTTATTGAATCCCAATTCAAAAGTAAATGACTCTTAATTTTTGGTCTGCAAACTAGAAATCCGGATAAGGAATTTTGTTGACTGAGGGAAAGGTGTTAGGCACCCCTCGAGTCCCGTGGTTCTAGTACGGTCGCTTTAATGACTTGCGTCTAACTTAAATTAATCTCTTGGATACATAATATTTGTTAGCCTAAAAGTTACTTACATCCTACTTTGAATTCATTTTAAATTATTTAATTATATTAATGCGTGGCTTCCCAGTAGCAATACTTTCTGGTTATACCACAAGTTTTGATACATCTCTCGCGCCTTTGAGGCCTTTATGAATCGTCCCATTTTGCAAGTCTAGATAAGCACCTAATAGGTTTAAAATCTACCCAACCCAATTCAATCGGCTTCAAACGGTAGGTTAATTTACTATAACGAATGATCGGTAGCAGGGCTTTCCAACTTCATTGTTAATTTTCACTTGTATTAAACTATAATTTTTAGAGGTTAAGAACGTAAATCATTCTTTTACAGATTCTCTCATTTCCTAAAGAATTGATTGTACACGTAATCTATATTTCTTTAGCCAACCATATTTGTCTATATTATTTCCATCTATACCATACTCCTAATAGTTCAATTAGATAACAAAATAACGAAAGTCTTAAGAGTAAAATACAACTTCATTTGTCATGTTTCATGTGTTCATCACCTGATTTATACGACCAATCTTATCAAGGTAATACAAACCTTAAACAAATACATCAAATAAAATAGTAAGTAAAATTAAATGATAGATTATAAAATAGCACACACAGATTCAAAAGATCACAAATTTGAATCAATCTAATTTAATAAATTATTTATAAATCCAATTTTAGTATGGAACGTACTGTTCATATGCTAACCAAATAACCTGAACTTAAACTGTAATACAATTGGAAATGGGTTTGATTTTATTTTATTTTTATTTTATAATCAATCCATAAATTATACGAAACACTTTAAGTAATAATTAATGATGTACTAATCTTCCTTAATGAGGGTATTGCTTAAACAATCAAAGACTTTCATATCCACAGTGGAAAATTATTCCCAACAGTTAAGGAACAAGAAAGCAGTGAACTATGGATAATATCTCTACTAAATTGTTGCTACAACCACCTTTTTTCTTTGGTAAGATTCAAACTTTGGAAATTTTGAGCAAAAATAAGGACACCCCACTGGACCTCATTTATTAGTAGGTTAACATACATGTGGATTTATATACATACATACTGTGAAAGACATAAAAAAGATGATATATATGCACACATGCTGATAAACTCTCAAACCATTGGTGATACAAATTCATTATAAGATCTCATGTAAATGGTGAATTATGTCTTCTACAAAAAATTATATAGAACATTGTTCATGTTTGAATTCTCATGAAAACTTACATGAAAAAAATAAAATTTAAAGACGAACCTGGGTAACAAATTAAACCAAGTAATGTAACAAGGAAGCCAATTTACCAAAAACGTCGAACGGAACTCCAAAATCTAAACCCAACTCTTCTTCTCTTCAACTATTTTTTTTTTGTTTCTCTTTTCCTTCTTTGTTTTCCCTATTGTTTTTCTCGTTTCTCTCTTTCTATTTTCTAATGTTTTCTTGTTTTCAATGGTTGTTCTTCTTCTGTTTCTTTTTTTTCTAATCCGTGCCTGTTTTTTTCTTTTTGTGTTGTATTGTTATATTGTGAGCTGTAATGGGAAGTTGAGGGAGATATGGGAGTGAATGTGGTGATTGTAGGGCGGTTTGGGTAGTTTAGGTTAGGATTTTTTATTTTTTTTTAAATTAATGTTTTAAATAAATAAATAATAATAAAAGTGATAAAATTTATTTATAACTAATAAATTACAAAATATGTTAAATAGCTAGTCTTAGAAATATGATTAAGAAGTATTAATATCAGTAGATTTTTATTAAAAGTTAAAAGAAGAAAACAAATATAATTTAGAAATTTTTTTTTCCCTAAAAATAAATAAATAATAAAATAAAAACTTATTTAAAAATGTGACTCTATTTTTGTAGTTTTCAAATTTTTTAAAACAAATTTAGTAAAAATAAGATAAACTTAACATATCTAATTTTGCTCCTAAGAAAAACAAATTGAACACTAAAATGGCAAAAAAATACTTAAGTTTGGTAAAAAATTAGGTGTTTACAGGAATCAAGAGAAATGACTCGACTAAAAGGTACATCTTATAGGAATCAAGGGGAATGACTCGACTAAAAGGTACGTCTTATAGGAATCATGGGGAGTGACTCGACTAAAAGGTACGTCTTATAGGAATCAAGGGGATGACTCAACTAAAAGGTATGTCTTATAGGAATCAAGGGGATGACTCAACTAAAAGGTATGTCTTATAGGAATCAAGAAGAATGACTCGACTAAAAGGTACGTCTTATAGGAATCAAGGGGGATGACTCAACTAAAAGGTATGTCTTATAGGAATCAAGGGGATGACTCGACTAAAAGGTACGTTTTATAGGAATCAAGGGAGTGACTCAACTAAAAGGTATGTCTTATAGGAATCAAGGGGATGACTCAACTAAAAGGTACGTCTTATAGGAATCAAGAGGATGACTCGACTAAAAGGTTTGTCTTATAGGAATCAGCGAAAAATGACTCGACTAAAATGTACGTCTTCTAGGAGTGAATGTTCAAGTTAGAAAATGCTTCACCTAAAAAATGAAAACTGACTTATTCAGACTAGGAAGTGTGTCTCCTAGGGGTTGAATGAAATTACTCGACCAGAAAGTGCATCTTATAGGAGTGATGGTTCAAGTTAGGAAGTGCTTGACCTAACAAATAAAACTTAAATTATCCAGATTAGGAAGTGCATCTCCTAGGGGTTGAATTTTTACCATAATTTTATTATCAAACCTGTGCAACAACATTGCTTCCTGCATCTGTAGAAATGATGCACTGCAGCTCTTGATATTTATGCTCTAATGTCCTTAATTTGAAGGTAACATGTTTCCTATTTCATCAAAGAAAGCTTGTGAGTTCAAAAACATGGTGGAATCTTTAGCTTCCGTGGAAATCACCCTTGCTCTCGTCATATTTAACCTTGCTTCCAACCATCAGCATCTGTCACCGACTTGCTGCATCGTTGACCCAAACTCAAATTATTAGAAGTGACTCTGAAACAAACACAATATCTTTGTTTTTCCATGCTTCTCAAATAAACCCTTTAAACCTTGATATTTCAATGAGTTTCCAGACTCGTCTGTTGACAAAACTTTTCTGCATGCCTTATTTTGGCTCACAATCATGTCTCTTTCATCTGTTGGCTTTTTGTCTTGCTTTGTGCAATTGAAGAAGCTGGTAGCTAGTTTTGAAATCTTTTCTCACTTGTTATGATACAGACTCGACTCAGAGACACAAGAAAAATGACAATAATTTTTATTTGATGATAAAGATACCAAAAAATCAAAAATAGAAAAATAAAAAGAAAAGAAAAAAAATAGCCATCCTTTTTTTTTTGAAAACGACAGAAAAAAACTTATTTGGGTGTGGTAGCCAATTCCAGCAATCATGACATGCATTTTGAATTAAACAACTTGATCTACCCACACTAATTATTACAACTCTTGTCCACTTATTGAGTTTGAAATGGAATCAATCTTGAATATGCTCCCTCTAGATCACAATCCTCCTTCAGTTAGTAGCACCTCAATGGGTTTTTGCCAACGCCTATCTCATTTTCATTTATTTCTCAGCTCATTGTCGCCTTATGGTGCCCAAAAGGGTTTTCACCAATAAGACTCTCTCATTTTTACTCATTCATTTTTTTTTCATTTTTTTTTTTGAAAATAACGCCCAACATACGAAACATCATGCACCCATAACATGTTTATCCTTAACATTCTCAAAGATCGATCTGAAGGTTTTTCTTTGGTTGTAACTTGGCTTTTGGAAAAGGTTAGAAAGAAAGGGAGGCATGTGGCTAGAAAATTTACATAATATTAGGTGAAACATACACTTTTCGGAATCGACTTTTTTTAAGAAAATAAACTTTGTCCCAGTTTCATTTCATTCTGGGTTATTTGATTTTTCTTTGGGTAGGACCGAACCCCAGAGTAGGGTTGCCTACGTATCTTGTCATAGCAAGAATCAGGTCAAACGTAGTTCATAAATCTTGTTCTTTTGCTTGACTTTTTTATTCTTGACTTTTCTCTCCTTTTCTTCTTTTTTTTTTAAGAGAGAGAGATATTTTTCCCGACTCCATTTTTTCTTGATACTTTTCTGACTTTATTCTTTTTTTCTTGACACTTTTCTGACTCTATTTTTTTTCTTGACATTTTTTTTGGCAGACTCTATTTTGATTCCAAAAGAGGGATATAAAAGAAATAAAACAAAAGCTCAACAGGGATAACAAAGGATGACACAATATTTGGATAATAGAATAATATGCCTTCGTCATGTCAATCCTTGAAAATGCAAGTACATAACATGCAATATGAAAGTGGGAGATGAATAACATGTGTGACACTTTAATAACACTAACTTTAACTGAGTATGTATGCCACTTCTTCTTTTACACTTGTTCAGCATACTACTCCACCTTTGTAGTAAATCCCTCACATCGAATGATCCATGCTTTCGTGGAGTTGATTTTATTTCTGTTTCTATTGAATAGGGATCTCGCATCCACTATTTGACCTAATTGAGACATGTCTTTCAATTGATGACCAAGTTATTCTTGTGATTCTCAAAATAATTGCCTTAATTTTCAAAGAAGGCTATGACTTGGTCACCAAATGTTTCAACACTCTACCTATTGTCTCAGATGTTTTTCCTAACTTTAGCCCTCTGATTCAAAGTTTATGCTTAAATTGGATTTTAAGATTTGGCTGAAAATTCCACAGACATGTCATATCACTAGAATTAACATAAAATGTGGTGTATAAAGAAAACAAACAACTAACACATATTTATAACACAAAGGAAAAGGGACACTTCATTGAATTAAAATGGAAGATAAAAGGGAACATAAACGACAAAGGGACAAAACTAGATAAATCCCGAACTACAACCCTAAAATAATTCCAAAAACAGAAAAGAAAAGAAAAAAAACTACTAGACCTCTTCCTACTAGGGAGAGGGGTGATTTCTCAATTGCTCAGCCTGACAACTTAGCCACTGGTTTGCGTATCAGCATAACTAGAGATTCCACCACGATCAGACACATTCCCTTCAACAAATAAGTTTTGGGTCCCCATACTTAACTCTTTATTTCCCACATATCGTGCAGTTCCACGTGCTGGTGAAGAACTCTGTGGGACGGTTGAGGTGCCAATGTTTTGCACCACAATTAATTTTTCTTGAATTATTTTCTCTATTTCTCTTTTCAAAATACGACAATCTTCAGCACTGTGACCTTGCATATTAGAATGATAAGTACATCGTACATTAGAATCAAAATGTTTTGAATGTGGATTGGGAATATATCAGGGATAGGAGTAATCATGCCCCATTTCCTTAATGTTTAGAACAAACTGGTATAGGACTCCCCAATTGGTGTGAAATTAACCTTTGCCTTCCTACTCATTATAAACTCTGGCCTTGGATGAAACTTAGATTTAGAGGTTTCTTGGTAAATTTGTGAGGGTCGAGGACGACGTTGAGGGATTGGGGAACGCCATTGTGGATAGGAAGATGGATGAGCATACGACTGTGTATTGTTCAAAGGATATTGAGGAAGTGGAAAGGGATTTCTTGGATTTTGGAGAAAGGAACCTTGTTGTATGTAGTTGTGTGGATCTAATATGTAATCTTAGGATTGAGGCTGACTATATTGGTGGGTTGGATCTCTCAAACTCCGCTTTGGCCCTGGTATGACAATAAATGTGTTTTCCTTCTTCTTTCCTTTAATTTTCCTTGATCGATTGCAATATCGTCCCAAATGTTTCACAGAATCCTCTATCCATCATGTTCCTTAAATTTTGATATCTCAAAGCTTTGAAGAAGGTTGACACTTGAAGACATGCCCCAGTCTTTAATAGTGGGGAACGGAGGAGAAAGATGCCCACTGGCCCAAGCTTGATACATTTCCATCATTTGTTGCCTTAGTCCCAAATTCTCTTCCTTTAAACTTTTATTTTCTTGACTCTATGTTTGATCCATGAAGTTACTCTCTATATCCTTGTTGGATACAATTAAACCTTCTTTAGATTTGGTGTGATGTAGAGGACCAGCCAAAATACCATAAACCAACCACCTTAAACTAACTGTATAAGAAATAACAAAGGCGTCAAAATGCAATATTTTTTCAAAAACTCTTTTTCTTTTATCTTCTTTTTTTGAAGAGATCACCCAACCCTAGAAGGTTTTCCTACGTATCTCACTAAGATGAGATTAGGTGTGCGTAATTCTCAAAAATTGGAGATACAAAGAAATATACCTTTTTTTAATTATGAGAAATTTATTTATTTATATATTAAATAATATATTTTTCATTTTTGAAAATAACTTTTTTTTTTCTAGTCTAAAAGGAAAGACAACCATTTTTTAAAGATCACCGAATCCATTGAGGACTACCTACGTATCTCATTAAGATGAGAATCAGGTGTGCGTAGTTCTTGAAATATACGTCATACAAAACTTAGCATCAAGACCCCTAAAGGTACATGGTTGTTAAGATTTATATCTATTTTTTTTTTTTTAAAAACTTAGCCTCATGATCCCTAAAGATTCAGGGCTATTAAGATTTGTATTTTTTTTTTTGTAAAATCTTAGCCTCATGATCTCTTAAGATTCAGGGTTATTAAGATATATATGAAAATTAATCTTAAGGATAAGAAAAATAATTATGAAAGTACTCATATTTTTTAAAACATTCCCCGATAAATCTATGAACAATTTTTAAAAAGATAGGGTCATATCCTGGGAAGGACTTCCTACGTATCCCACTAATATATGAGAATCAGACCCTCGTAGTTCATAAAGACCGTAAAACTATGTTACTATATATTTAGAAATTTTCTTTCTTTTAAAAATATATTTTTTCTTTGAAAAATGATTTACTAAATTTGAAAATAATATAATTTGTTGCATTTCAAAGTTGCCTAAAGCCGGTCAACAAAAAAATATCCTTCCAAACAAATGTCAAAGAGCACGTAAGATGTACATGTTGGTCTTTATAAAGTGGGTCACCTGTTCTAGACAGACCCGACCCCTATGTCGAGTCCCGCTAAGTCAAATGCATATAATGCAAATAAAGCGACACCTAATAGGGATAACCAGATTATGAATTTTCAGTTCTTCTAAGTTTAAGCCTAATAGGGATAGGTGTCTAGAATGGCTTACCCCAGTGGACACTCGAGTCGAGGAGGGACAACTTGGTCGGTAGCAGGGAAACACCGCCTTCGTTGTCGATCCGAACCCCGCCAAACATGTGTGACTATAATCCCTCACCAAGTGCCTTGACACTCTGGCTATCTCAAAAAGAAAGTAGGATACATGCACTACATTTCTTCTATCCTATTTCAGAGACTCAGAGGGGGTGCACAAGAGAAGACAATATATAATAAAGTTCAATCAATATCAAAGCGGTAAATAAGCGACAAGTAGAACATAGGGCCAACAAACACAGCATCAACAATAATTAAAGCAAGTATAAGTCAATATAAAAAGTTCGAATTATTATTATCACCCAGCAGAGTCGCCAGAGATGTCACACCCCTTTTTCGCTCGAAGGATTCGAGTTCGAAGGTTTTTTTCAATTAAAGTGACGATATTGAATAGGGATTATTTTAGTTATAGAGTCGCCACTTGGAATTGAGTTATGGTGTTCCAAGTCACCTTTTGAATCCCTAATCAAAAGAAAATGACTCTTTTTATTGGTCTGTGAAAACAGAAGACCGGGTAAGGGATTTTGTTGACCGAGGAAAAGGTGTGAGGCACCCCTCAAGTCCCGTGGTTCTAGCACGGTCGCTTCATTGACTTATATTTAACTAAAACTATTTTGATAAATTGTGTTAAGGTCTAAATTCGCTCATTTTATTATATCGAAAACTTGTGTATTATCTTATATTAAATAAATCGTGTGAAAATTAATTTTTGAAAAATATATGCCAAGGTACATTATAGCATCCTTGAATTTTAAATGTCTCGGAAAGATGCGTATGCCACATTCTTAATCGAGACGAATATTTTAAAACCACAACATAATAAAAATGTATTGTCTATATACATAAAACAAAAATTTATATTTTTATTATTACACTAATAATAAATAAATATTTTTAAGCCAAATCGTGATTATCAAATTGACAGGAAGACAATTTTTTTTAAAAGTCAAAACACGGTTAATTAAATAAACCGAGTAACGTATACATAGAAATAAAGAAAAACAAAAATTCTAAATAAAAGATAGTATAATAACATAAATAGTTTTTCTGTTTTTGTATACTAAAGAAAAATGATAAGAAAATATTTAAAGAAGAAAGTCACAATTTCTTTTTAATTTAACTCGAACACAAAATAAAAAAGAAAACATACAACTCGTATTATGTGATATATATCTCTAAAATATATTTTTTTTTTGACCTATATACATATAAAATAATATTTTATTTTATATTTTTGATAAAATGTTTGAGTGACCACTTTTGATTTAATGTAGCTACGATAGTGATTTCTTAATTAACAATCTCTTAATTATTTACTAGTAAATTGTCAAAAATCCTCCAAAGCTTAAGTCATATAGTGATATTAAGTAAACAGGAACCAAAATGCAAAGACCAAAATGGGTGATGCCAGAGAAAGTAGAAAAGAAAGTAGATTTCAACAACTGTTACATTTTTTTATTTTTTTTATTTTTTCTCTAAAAAAAAAACTCTAAACATACACATTTATGAAAATATACTCAAACAATATCAAGATGAATCAGTACTATTTACTTTTTGGAAATAATTTGATAATTATATACCAACTTAAGAAAAATACGAACACATCTATGATACTAACTCCATATCTACGTATAAATATAAACAATTCGGTAACTTAATCGTATAACATGTAACAATAGAAAATTCACATAATTAATTCACTTCACATATTAAATAATGTAGGAAACCACTTGAACATTTTTATACATGTTTTTCCACAGTAAAATCTATAACGAAAATAGTACAGGATTGAAGAAGAACCTGTAAGGAATTAAATTGAATAATGCAGAAAGAAACCTTCACCGGAAACTTTAAACGAAACCCGAATTCATCTATACCCTTTTCTCTCTTTTGATTGCTGATTTTCTTTGACTATCTTTTTTTTTTTTTCTGTTTGCTGATGCTTGTAGTGTCTGATTTTTTTTTTATTTTAGTTTCTCCGTTCCCTCTTTAAGTTTTTTTTTTTCTTCCTTTCCACCAAATGTTGTTCTCCTCTTTCTTGTGTGTCTCTCTTTTTTTGTTTTTTTTTATCCCCTATATATTGTCAGTGTGTGTTGTGTTATATAGAGAGGTAGGAGGGGGATGCTGAGGGGGAAGTTGAGGGAGTTGAGAAAAATTAGGGGGTGGTTGGGGTAGATTTTTTAAGGATAAATATCCCTCTTTTTTAATAAATAAATAAATTATATAAATAATAATAATAATAATAATAATAAAATAATATTAACTAATTAATTTTTTATACTTAAGAAAAATATAATAAAAATATAACTAACTTAAAATAAAATATAATTAAGAGAAAATAAAATTACTAGCTTATTTATAAAAATTTAAATTAAAAGAAAAAATATTTGTTTGAAAAGTTTCCATAAAAATAAAAATATCTTAAAATGTAACTTTATTTTTTGAATGTTTTTTTCCACAATTTTTAAAATGAAATATACTAAAAAATGAAATAAGAACTAAAGATAATATTAACTTGGGAGGGTCAAAAATCACGTGTCTACAAATAGTGTATGCAATAATTTAAGTTTATTGATTCAAAATTAAGTATGATGATGTGGGTATGATTTAGAGGTGTGCCCAAGATGATATGGGATTGTATTATTTCTAATTTTTTATAGTGTGTGCTTAGATAGTACTCTTAAGTTGCTAAGTGTCAATGGGGCTAGTTACGTAGTATATGATGTTCTTACCAGCTAAGTTATGGGTTATATATTATTGATGATAGGTATGTTGTCGAGAAGGGTGTAAGTATGTGATGATAATTTCCAAAGCTAAAGATAGTTAAGGATAATATATATTAAGGTATTGTTCAAGAAGAAGTTAGTATAGTTCATTGAAGTTTGAGAATATCCATGTTAAGTGTTAGAATCTCAGTTTGAAATTCTAGATGGTGTGAACTCAAGGTATGGTGATACTCCTACAGATTTTAAGTTAGTCAGTGTTTAAGTTATTAAATGATGATTGTTAGGGCTATAGAAAGTTAAGGGTTCTATCTCAGAAGGAAGTATTTGCAATGGGTTTCACACTTTTAGGTGTAGTCTTTCAAGGTGAGTTTATTATCTCTGTGTATTCTTATATCTTGGACTCTAGAGTAAAGTGGATATAGTTTAGTTTAGAGTTTATTAAGGGGTCCACAGTCTTAGAATGATGGCTAAAAGGAAGAGTGAGATGATAGAACAAGAAACTAGGTCAGGCTCTCAGATTCTAGTAGTGATGCCAGTGTGTTGCAAAACAACAGTAGGGGAGAAAGATACCTGACCCATTCTTATCTCAGTGCGATTGTTTGTACTTCAATCATCATGACATCTACTCATGCCTATATGTCATCTCCATGTCATAGCTCATGTTCATGTACTTTCCATAGAATCATGTATGCTTCCAATTCCTAGTATAAGGATTTCCAGTTCACTCAGTAGTACAAATCCTACTCCATGAATTTATAAACTCCAAACTTAGGTCACGCAGCTCATGACTCATATACTCATGCCTTACAGTATGCTCAGTTCCCATAACTTATGGTACACCCTTAAAGACCAAGGAAACTTAGATTATATCATATATGTCCTCAATTTTGATATCTCTGATGATTTCATATCTTTGATACTCTATTCCTTAGGCCTCAGTTAAGTGTCAAAGTTAGGTATAGTATTCTTTTATTCTTTAGGTCCTCATGTTCTAACCTTTTAGTGACCTCTCCTTAATGTTATAATAGTGGTGTTGAGTAATCGCTGAGATGGGAGAGATTAAATGTTTCATGTTTGGTAAAGATCGTTCTATGTTTTTTTTATATGAGTCAATAAGGTTGAAGAACGATTGAGGCAAAGCTTTTGGTATATGTCATGGTTAGTTAAGAATTCCATGTGTGTCTTCTTAAGAATAGTGCAAGAAAGCTAATATTGATAGAGGTTTAGAGAATATAATAAAGATGCTTTTATGGGTTGTTTTCCTAGAATTTCATATGTGGTTATAATGATAGGCCTGAATTTCATGTTGGTATATAAGTGGATGAATGCATTGTGCGTTAGTGATTGCCTAGTAAGATGCTGAATTTAGTTGTTGAATTGGTAAGAAGAATTATTCTTGAGATGAGAAGTTGTGAAAATTCATGGGGTATTTAATTCATAGTTTAGACTATTATTATGGTCTTATGTGTTGTACCTTGTGATTTCGAGTTAGGCTTGAACATGGTAAAAGTATGTAGCTCAACTCTGACTTTGGCTGGAGTAGTTATATGTACCCATGCGAGTATTTATGGAGATAGGCTAAGATTGAATTGGGCAGTTGCGTTGCCTAAGGCCCAGTAATTCTATCATAGCTTATGTTTCATAGGCCTATGTTCCATGTTACAGAGTTATAGCCATAGTAAGATTCCTTCATCAAATATTTTATTCAGATCATGCCCAAGAATTGTTTTTTCCTTGATATTATTAGAACTTCTTAGCAAAAGTGTTGAAGAAATACTCCAGTTGAGGGTAAACTTTCAGTATGATTCAGTTCGTATATACACCAATTCAGTTTAGCAGTTAGACAAATAAGCTCCTATAGTTTTCCAACTTTTTGTCTAGTCTACTCTCTGAAATTTCATGAATATAGCTATTTCATAAGGTAATTTATTCAGATACATGTAAGTTGCAAATTAAGTTCAGTCCAAGCATAATGTTTCAAATTCAGCTATTTAGTTATGACTCAGTACATAAGTTTTTAGTACATCATCTCAGTTTTCCAAGTATTCTAGATCAGATAGTGTAATACCCCTTGTACAATATTAGTCTCATGGTCTCATTATTCGTGCTTACAAAATGTACTTGAAGATACCATGAAGCCCTTTTCTTTTGATTCCTATACGTGTTTTGCTAAGGGACAAATCCTAATGAGATATTACGTACTTAATTCCATCCTTAGTAACTTTGGAATTCTATTGCATTAGTTATTCATTCACATTTCTATAAGTAAGATCATATCATGAGCATTTTGAGTGAGTTCTAAACTTTCAACATGAATCAACTCCTTATAGTCAATAGAGTCAAGTCAACTCAGAAATCAGTTTCATGATAAAGTTATAATATTTTAGCTCTGCTATATTCTTCATTACCAGACAAGTCATGTGTACATCATTCCACATTCATAATACTTCAACAAGTTCCTATCCATAATTCGAGGCCGAATAATTCCAAGGGGGAGATAATGTAACACCCTGTATTTTTAGGCTAGACATTGAACCATCATTTCTACGTGTGTAAACTCTAATACCATGATTTTTATTTCAAAATATGTTTCATGATCCTTATCCTAGTGTGAAGAGGTCTTATGTGGTGGAAATATTCATAGGAATCACTTAGAGCAAAGTTGAGAAAAAAGCCTTTGATTCAGCCAAATTTTGGTATTTGATTCTACAAGGGACAACTTTGAACATGTATAACTTTTGAAATATGTGGAATTTTGCAGCTCAAGACCCACCAAACTATAGATAATTGAATTAGCTTTCCAGCGATACTAATTTTTCCTTAATACAATACCCGAGCGAAAAGTTATGAATTTTTTTAAGAAACAATAAGGGTCCGTGATAGCCTCATGCCGCAAAGACTATTCCCTAAGAATTGGGGTCGCTTCACGAGGTCTATTTCCTTGGAATAGGGGGTCCCACCACGAGGTCTATTCCCCTACTATTCTTGATCTAAGGGGCCAAGGGGTAATTTTGCCTGTTCCTCTCAACCCCATTCGTCCAAAAAACAATTTATAACACACAAAAGGTCATTATTTGCCCATTACCTTTAAAATTTCTCCCATAGAAACCTTCCCCCTCCCCAAGAACGAGTAATTCAAGTCTCTCTTCCCAAAAACAAGAAATTTAAGCTTTCTTCCTTAAGAATTTAAGGATTCAAGTTCCAATTTCAAGCTTCGTTCAAGAATTTATCTAATTGAGGTATGTGGGGTATTCATAATGGTTTCCTTCCACCCATTGAGTCTCAAAGATCCCCTTTTTTGTTTTAAGTAAGAAATCCTCCTTTCTTTATGAAATTATCTATGTTAATAATGAAATTAATCCATGTATTTTCTTAGTTACTTGAATTCAAGCCATGTAAACATGTGTCTCCATGTGAATTAAGTTATTTCATGTTTGAATTTCGATTTCCCCTGTCATACTTCATTGATTTGATGTTGAATCATCATATTATGAATTAAACCATGTGAAATTGTTACCCTCGCAAGTTTATCTCATTCCCATGTTCAAATTAATATCTATTTTATGTATTGAAATGTAATATGATTTGGGTCTTTGAATTACTTCTTTCTACTGGTGTTCCAACTGTTGTTATCGAATTTTAGTAATCCTTCAGTACTGGCGGGTTATGAACACCTGATACTTATGTGTTTTTACATTTTTCCATTTTCAAGTTACAAGTTAGTTAGACCATGTTTTTATTACTATATTCAGAATACTATGCTCATGCTGAGCACTTATTAATATGGTACCATGTTATGTTAATCCATTAATAACACCAGTATTATTCAGTTGGGAGTAGGATTTAACACTGAATAAATGCAGGGATGGTGGTTCCCCTGTCAGTTTAGGAATAATAGTTAGTAGTAGTCCCTTAGTTCTAGAACTATGCAGCCAACATAGGATATAAGGGGTCACCGATTAGTTTAGTCTTGACTTTCTTTCAGGGGTCACATGTCAGTTTAAGCTTGGCACCCTGGTCCTTTTAGACATCAGGTTAGTAGATCCACACAACCATGTATCAGTATCCATGGCAAGGTATTGACATCCTTCCAATGGGGTTACAGGATGGATCCCAATTATCTCAGATTTAGGCATGTCAATTACATGATAGCTCCCATAGTTTCAGTCAGTACTCAGTCTATACAAGTTTAGGTTTGCTTGACCAAGTAATCAACTTTTCAGTTATTATGTTATTCATATTATTTAGTACATACTTTACTTGGTCATGTATTCTCAGTTTTATATGTTCATGTTTTCATGCTCAGTATCCATATATGACCTTTAATTCGGTTTTACAGCATGTTAAGCTTTACATGATATTTACATACAGTATTCATGTTTTTACTGCTTCCCAGCTTCAGTTCTACTTATTCCACAAAAGTAAGGAGTTAAAAAACTAAGTGTAGTGATTCACAAGCTTATTAGATTATGTTTGTACTCATGTTTCAAGATACTTTGAATTTTAATTTATTTTAGTGTCTTGGTGAGTCTACTTGCACTTAGCATGCATGTTTTAAGATTATGTATCTATTCAGTTTTACTTAATGCATTCACCTCCACTTACTTAGCACCTTCCAAAGTACTGATCTACATATATTTCTGTGTGTTACATTGTCTCATAATATAGGTACCAGCTGTAACCCACACATCATAATCAGATAGTTCACAGTTTCCTGCCAGCAGGTGCTGAGTTCTCTTGTTTTGGGGACTCCAGTCTATTGTAGTTTATGTACTATATTGTTATTATTCTTATCTATTGATTTGTGATAGTTTGAGGCATATACCAACCACTTACAGTCAATATAGTAGAGGCTTCATAGACAGTTAGTTAGAGTCACTCTTGTAATTCAAGTTCTTCTTTTAGATTTATCGTGTTGTAAATCCTTTTTGTATCACATATATTCATATTTTCTTACGATTATGCTTCCATTTAGAAAGTTTAGCTTATATAATTAATTTAATTTGGATGCTCAAGTATCATTCTAGTTCATGGGTTAGCTTGGAGTCACTTGTGGTTCTAAACACTATGTTATGACAAGGGGGTAGTCTCAGGTCATGAAAAACTTGGTATCAGAGCACAAGGTTCGAGTGTCCTAGGGTGCCTATAAAGCCGTATCTAGTATAGTCTTGCGGAATGGTATAAAGACGTCTGTACTTTTTTCTTAGAGAGGCTAAAGGGAATTTTACAAATGTTTCCCTTTTTTCATACCTCAAATCATGCTATAGATATGTTCTCTAACAAACTTATAAAGAATTATCATCATTCTCCATTCATGCCAACTCTACCTTATTTTTGAGGTAATAGAAAAAGTCAAGCTTAAATTCCTACTAATAGAATTTTCTCAGATAGTTACGTGATTGCATATCGGCTCAAAAAGTATCCCACCAGTGCCTTTATGTTCCAAAGTATGAAAGAGTTCATTTATGATCATAAAAAATCATGAATTGAGCCAAAGTCAGATATTCCCTCAGATCCCTTCTCAAAACCCTATGATAACGTATGATCTAGAGTTAGAAGCATGAACCCAGAAGTTTAGTAGCAGTAAACTGGGGATAGTATTTATCTGGATTAAGTAGATTATGTATCCACGGGGGTTAGTTGTATGAAAGGTGAGCTAATACGCTTGAAATAGTGTATGCAAGAATTTAAGTTTATTGATTCAAAATTAAGTATGATTATGTGGTTATGATATAGAGGTATTGCCAAGGTGATATGGTATTGAATTATTTCTAAGTTTTTATAGTGTGTGTGCTTAGATAGTACCCTTGAGTTTCTAAGTGTGAATGAGTCTAGTTACGTAGTATATGATGTTCTTACCAGCAAAATTATGGGTTATATGTTATTAATAATGGGTATGTTGTCGAGAAGGGTGTAAGTATGTGATGATGATTTCTGAAGCTAAAGAAAGTTATGGATAATATATATTAAGAGAGTGTTCAAGAATAAAGTTAATATAGTTCATTAAAGTTTAGGAATATCCATGTTAAGCATTAGAATCTAAGTTAGAAATTCTAGAAGGTGTGAACTCAAGGTATGGTGATACTCTTGAAGATTCTAAGTCAGTCAGTGATTTATATGATGATTGTTGGGGCTATAGAAAGTTAAGGGTTCTATCTCAGAAGAAAGTATTAGCAGCAGGTTTCACAATTTTAGGTGTAGTCTTTTAGGGTGAGTTTATTATTGAGGCGTATTATTATATCTTGGACTCTAGAGTAAAGTGGATGTCGTTCAATTTAGAGTTTATTAAGGGGTCCATAGACTTAGAATGATGGCTTAAAGCTAAGAGGGAGATGTTAGAACAAGAAACCAAGTCAAGCTCTCAGATTCTAGTAGTGATGCCAGTGTGTTGCAAAATAACAGTAGGGGAGGAAGATACCCGACCCATTCTTATCTTAGTGCAACTTTTTGTAATTTAATCAATACGACATTTGATCATGCCTTACATGTGATATCCATGAACATAGCTCATATTCATGCACTTTCCATAAAATAATGTACGCTTCCAATTCCTAGTATAAGGAGTTCTATTCACTCAGCAGTACAAATCATATTCCATGAATTTATGAACTCCAAACTCAAGTCATGCAGATCATAACTCATGTACTCATGCTTTACAGTATGTTCAGTTCCCATAACTCATGGTGTACCCTTAAAGACTAGTGAAATTCAGATTATGTCATGTATGTCCTCAATTTTGATATCTGTGATGAATTTATGCCTTTGATATTCTATTTCTCAAGCTTCAGTTAAGTGTCAATGTTAGGTATAGTATTTTTTAATGCTTCAGGTCCTCATGTTCTAACCTTTCAATGACCTCTCCTTAATGTTATGATAGTTGTGTTGAGTAATCACAGAGATGGGAGAGAGTAAATATTTTATGTTGGGGAAAGATCATTGTATGCTTTTTTTATACGAGGCTATAAGGATGAAGGATGATTTAGGTAAAGCTTTTGGTATATGTCATGGTTAGTTGAGAATTACATGTGGGTCTTGTTAAGAATAGTGCAATAAAGTTAGTATTGATTGAGGTTTAGAGAATATAAGAAAGATACTTTTATGGGATGTTTCCCTAGAAGTTCATATGTGGTTATAATGATAGGCTTGAATGTAATGTTGGTATATAAGTGGATGAATGTATTGTTCGCTAGTGAATGCCTAGCAAGAGGTTGAATTTAGTTGTTGAAGTGGTAGGAAGAATTATTCTTGAGATGAGAAGTTGTGAAAATGCATGGGGTGTTGAATTCATGGTTTAGACTAGTATTATGGTGTTATGTACAGTACCTTGTGATTTCGAGTTAGGCTTGAACATGGTGAGAGTATGTAGCTCAACTCCAACTTTTGATGGAGTAGTTATATGTACCCATGTGAGTATTTAAGGAGAAAGGCTAAGCTTGAATATGGCAGTTGCATTGCCTAAGGCCTAGTAATTCTATCCTAGCTTAGGTTTCATAGGCCTATGTTCCATGTTACATAGTTATATCCATATTATTATTCCTTACTTACATATCTTATTCATATCTTGTCCAAGAATTCTTTGCTCCCTAATGTTATTAGCGCTTCTTAGAAGAAGTCTTGAAGAAATACTCTAGTTGAGGGTAAGCTTTCAGTATGATTTAGTCCGTATATACACCAATTCAGTTTAGCAGTCAGACAGATAAGCTCCTATTGTTTTCCAACTTTATGTCTAGTCTTACTATCCAAAGTTATATAAATATGGCTATTCCATGAGGTAATTTGTTCACATACATGTAAGTTGCGAATTCAGTTCATTCCAAGCATCATGTTTCAGATTCAGCTATTTAGTCTAGACTCAGTACATAAGTGTTCAGTACATCATCTTAGTTTTCCAAGTATTCCCACTCAGATAGTGTAATACCCCTTGTACGATCTCAGTCTCATCGTCTCATCATTCGTGCTTACAAAATGTACTTGGAGATGCCATGAAGCCCTTTTCTGTTGATTCCTATACATGTTTTGTTAAGGGACAATTCCTAATGAGAAGTTATGTACTTTATTCCATACTTAGTAACTTTTGGAACTTTATTGCATCAGTAATCCCTTCGAGGTTCTATATGTAAGATCTTATCATAAGCATTTTGAGTGAGTTCTAAACTCTCAACATAAATCAACTCCTTATAGTCAATAGACTCAAGTCATCTCAAAATTTAATTTCATGATAAAGTTATAATGTTTTATCTTATCTATATCCTTTATTATTAGATATGTCATGTGTACATTATTCCATACTCATAAGACTTCAACAAGTTCCTATCTATGATTCGAGGATGATTGATTCTAAGGGAGAGATAATGTAACACCCTGCATTTTTGGGCTGGACATTGAACTGTCATTCCTATGAGTGTAAAATCTAATCCCATGATTTGTATTTGAATATATGTTTCATGATCTCTATAAGAGTGCTTATGAGGTGAAAATATTCATAGGAATCACTTAGATAGAAGTTGAGCTAAGAGCCTGTGATTCAGCCAAATTTTGGTATTTGATTCTACAAGGGTCAACTTTGAATATGTATAACTTTTTAAATATGTGAAATTTTGAAACTCAAGACCCACCAAATTATAGATAATTGAATCAGCTTTCCAACGATACCAATTTTTCCTTAATACGATACACGAGCAAAAAGTTATGACCATTTTTTGAGAAACACTAAGGGTCTGCAATAGTACCATGCCGCGAGGGATATTCCCCCATAATTAGGGTCGCATCGCGGGGACTATTCCCAAAGAATAGGGGGTCGTTCCACAAGGGCTCTTCCCCTACTATTCTTGATCTAAGGGGCCAATAGGTAATTTTATCTGTTCGTCTCAACCCCATTCGTCCAAAACACGACGTATAACACTTAAAAGGGCATTATTTGCCCATTACCCTTAAAATTTATCATGTAGAAGCCTTCCTCCTCTCCAATAACTTCTTCCCAAGAATAAGAAATTCAAGCTTTATTCCTTAAGAATTCAGGGATTTAAGTTTCAATTTCAAGTTTTCTTCAAGAATTCATCTAATTGAGGTATATGGGGGTATTCATCAATGTAACACCCCAAAAATGGTCATGAGATGTCACACGGTGCTTGGGACCATAAGTGACCCTAATCTAACCCTTCTACTGGCATAACTCATAAACAACTGAATAAAATACATAAATTTGAATGAAATAAGCAGAAGATAACTCTTTTCTAAATCTGATCAATACCAAACTAAATTAAAATAATTACAACTCTGCTTTTACAAATAAAATTGGAATCAAATACCTTAACTCTACTAACCTTCTATGAAGCCTCTACTAGTATTGACTATAGGTAGCCGGGGCATGGCCCCCAACTATACTAAATCAATATGACTGAATAAAGAAAAATAATAATAAAATATTGCTCAAACTGTATAACTGACTCAAGCCCTTGAATCAAGAGGACTCATCACCTGCTGACTGGAATCTACAACTGTCTGAATATAGTATGCGTGCTACAACTCATACCTACATTATGAGACAATGTAGCACATAAACATATGCGTGGATCAGTACTCTGAGGATGTACTGAGTATATGGGGGTGAAATGCATAAGAAAACATCATCTCATTATCATAACTTGTAAAACAATGCATGGTAAATGTAAATGACTCATATAAGCTGAAATATCTGAAATACTAAAATTAATAATCATGAGAAACAAATCATACTTATAAATCTAGTGAGCCATAACATTTAGTTCTAAAAGTTGTGCTATTACTCTGTCTTTAAATCATACTATCTAAGTGTAGAAAGGACTCACTTCTAAGTCTGAAATCTGAAAGCTAGAATCCGTAACTCTTATCTTTCTGTAAAGCATAATCTGAGTAAAATGGTGAGCCTTTACACTTAGTTTTTCTAAAAATCTGGGAAATACTTTATCTTAGAGATTAAGAATGTTAAATCCATAACTTTCAAAACATATTCTTTTATCTTAAAGCTTGAAATTAATAGACTGTTGAAGAGTGGGGGACATCTGTTGGGAGGTTTTTCTAACCAAGATACACCATGTGAGAATCCATGGAGTCCTACGTCTCGCCCCTATTAGGTAGGGCTATTCTACCCGTGCCATCAGAATAGAACTTCTATCTTAAGTGATTACAATCTGAGTCATCCACGTAGAAGTGGGAATAAATCTAAATCCTACGTTGTCACGTAGTTCTGGGTATGAAATCGTAGTAACTTACCCATTTCGGTGCTAAATACTACTCCCATTATTATGCTCAAAATCTTAAGAAATCCACTTCAAAACTAGAACAAGGGTTTACAAGAAAACCAATTATGCTTTTCTTTCTTTAATCCCAAGTCATATGAACAAAGTGGATTCTTTATCTTAGCTTAGGACCAAAAGGTCAAATCTTTATCAAAATCTAAAAATAATCTTATTTGAGGGTGCTCATAGCACAAATAATCTCTAAATAGCAATCATAATTAGGGCATAATGAACCATGCATTAATCTCATGTTAAAACATCTAAAAATTCATGCTTGATAATGTAAACACTTATGATTCTACATAAAATCGGAAAATTTCTGCATAATACATAGAAATATGAATATAGTCATGTAATTCAACTTCTAAATCATGGGAAATCTCATAATCTTGCAAATAATGATAATGGACATAAACCCTAACTTTAATTTCATGGGAAATCTCATAAATTTCAGTAAATTTATAATTAAAATAATGTTTTGGTTACAAGGATGAAAGAACTATCCTTGTTCAAACCCCACATACCTTGGATGATGAACTAGATGAACAAGTTTGCTTTTGGGATTCTATTTGTGCTCTTGAATGATGATTCTTGGTGTTCTTGCATTGGGAACTTTAAATCTTGAACTTATTTAGGAAAAGAATAGTGGAATCTTGGGGATTCTTGAAGTCGAATGATGAAGCCTAGGATTTTGGTTGAGAGAAATTTTGATGAACATAAGCATAGAACGCTTGTAATAGGGTTAAATCTTGTGTTATGAATGATTTGTGGGCTTGGAAATTGTCCAAAGTACCCTTTTTAACTTCTAAACAAAACTGGAAAAATGACCAAAAATTCCAATTTACTGGGCCACCACGACGCGCCACTACTGCAGTGGCTCACTGGAAAAAGGACGAACGGGAACTGGGTATTCACCTCATTGCGCCACAATCGCGGTGGCCCTTGGATTTCCATCTTGGCCACTAGTACGACACGCCAACATTGCGAAGTCTCACTAGAATGAGACAATTGAAAAAATGGGCTTCTCCGCTATGCGGAGCTATCGCAGAGGGCCATTGGAATTTGACAATTGCGGATTTTGCCTTCTCCGCGACGCACCAACTTCCCAGGTGGCATACTGTCAACTTAAAAATGCAATAACTTCTTCGCTAAATTTTAGATTTGAAATTTGGTATCAATGAAAAGATTATTCAATTTCCCACACAATAAAAAGTCGAAATCTTAAAAATTCCACATGAAATAAATATTATTCATTTTGGAAGCTATCCCTTAACATTCTAGGAACAAATTTAAGCTAGAAAAGTTTGGGGTTTTACAATCAATGGGTTCCTTCCACCTATTGAGACCCAAAAATCCTCATTTTGATGTAAGTATGAAATTCTCTTTCTTTTATGAAATTATCCATGTTAGTAATGAATTTAATCCATGTATTTTCTTAGTAATTTGAATTCAAGATATGTCAACATGTGTCTCCACGTGAATTAAGTTATTTTATTTTTGAATTTCAATTTCCCATGTCATACTCCATTGATTTCATATTAAATCATCAAGTTATGAATAGAACCATGTGAAATCCCTCCTAAGTTTATCTCATTCCCATGTTCAAATTCATGTGTCTCCTTTATGTATTGAAATGTAATATGATTTGGGTCTCTAAATTACTACTTTCTACTGGTTTTCTAAGTGTTGTTTTAAGATTTTAGTAATAGTTCAGTACTGGCGGATTATGAACTCCTGATACCTATGTGTTTTTACATGTTTCCATTTTCAAGTTACAAGTTAGTCAGACCAAGTTTTTATTACTATATTCAGACTACCATGTTCATGCTGAGCACTTATCAGCATGATACCATGTCATGTTAAACAATTAGTAAACAATTAATAACACCACTATCATTTAATTTGGAGTAGGATTTAGCACCAAGTGAATGCAGGGATGACGGCTCCCCTGTCAGTTTAGGCAGAGTATTTAGTAGCGGTCCCTAAGTTCTAGACCTACTTAGCCAATGTAGGATATGAGGGGTCACCCATCAATTTTGGTTGGACATCCTCTCAAGGGTCACCCGCCAATTTAGGCTTGACACTCTAGTCCTTTGGGTCAATATATTAGTTGATCCACACAACCATGTGTTGGTATCCATGGCAAGGTACTGACACCCTTCCAACTAGTTACAGGTTGGACCCCAATTAGCTTAGATTGGGGAATGTCGATTGCATGATAACTCTCACAGTTTCAGTCAGTACTCAGTCTATACAGGTTTAAGTTTGGTTGACCAAGTAATCAAATTTTCTGTTATTCAGATATCAGATATTCAGTTATTCATATTATTCAGTGCATGCTTTACTTGGTCATGCATTCTCCGTTTTACATGTTCATATTTTCATGCTCAGTGTCCATACATGACCTTCAGTTCAGTTTTACAACATGTTCATCTTTACATGAGATTTACATACAGTGTTCATGTTTTTACTACTTCACAGCTTCAATTCTACTTATTCTACAAAAGTAAAGAGCTAAGAAACTAAGTGTAGTGATTCACCAGCTTATCAGATTATATTTGTACTCATGTTTTAAGATACTTTTGATTTCAATTTATTTCAATCTCTTGGTGAGTTTACTTGCACTTAACATGCATATTTTAAGATTATGGATCTATTTAGTTTTACTTATTGAATTCACCCTCACTTACTCAGTACATTTCAAAGTATTGTTCCTTATATATGTCTATGTGATACACTGTTTCATAATGTAGGTACCAGTTGTATCCCACACATTATAATCAGACAGTTCGCAGCTTCTAGCCAGTAGGTGATGAGTTCTCTTATTTCAGGGACTCCGGTCAGTTGTAGTTCATGTACTATATTGTTATTATTCTTGTGTATTGATTTGTGGTAGTTGGAGGCATGTACCAGCCACCTACAATCAGTATAGTAGAGGCTTCATAGACAGTTAGTCAGAGTCACTCATGTAATTCAAGTTTTTCTTTCAGATTTATCGTACTGTAAACCCTTTTGGTATCACATGTATTCAGATTTTCTTACGTTTATGCTTCTTTTCAACAAATTTAGCCTATACAATTAATTTAATTTAGATGTTCAATTATCATGCCAATTCATGGGTTAGCTTGGGATCACTTATTTTTCTAAGTACCGTGTTACGATTAGAAAAGAGTCTCAGGTCATGAAAAACTCATGCACCACAATCAACTCACACCATGCAAGGTGCAAGAGCTATAAACATCACTAAGATTTACACTTGAGCAATATGAGCAGATTTGTCAAATGCTGCAGAACCAAACTCAAGGTCATAACATGGCATCACATCCTCAGCTAATTCAACTTGTCAGGTACTTGTGGTGCCCTACTAGTCAAAAATGATCTACATGAATATATTATTGACATAATTGATTTCCTTTTTGATCTTATTCATATTCCAAGTCCTTTAGTAATAATTTATGGTGGGTGGATTAGAAGGATGGGATCCCTATCTAAACATCAATAATTGTCCAAGAAGGTTAGTGGGGTTCCTGCTATGGTGAAAGATCTTTTGTTCGGCTGGGAAAGTCAGAATTGTTGTAAACCAACTTGATAAAGGGTAGTGGTAGGGACAGTCCTAGACTCGCTGAAAGTGTGATAATACTTTAAGAAAGAGACTTGAATCTAGGTCCAGCCTTACTTGCATTCATTTATAAAAGGGGATGTCTACTTTTTCGTTTATATATGCAAGCTCCCAATTAGTCACAATCGCACTTCTGTACTATATCCAACATATATTAAATCACTTACCAACCTCCAGTGGTGTCCTTCTCTTTTGTTTCTAAACTAGAAGAATCTTGGGATATCAAAAATAATATGTTGATTGTAAGTTTTTATTCCTCATTCTCATATAAGAACACTTGGTTTGTTCCATTCTTAGGGAAGGATCTACTGGAAATACTAGACTAGTATCTTCATTAGCTGAAAGGAATTAGTCTCCACTAGCATTATTCAAAGAACAAATAAGAAAATAGTGGTTGATTGCTTTTTCTTATAGGGGGTTTGACTTTCCTTCCTGTTCCCTGTTCTACTAATCATATGACTGTAGATATTGAACTTTTAAACCAAACCTCAAAATCTGAGTCTGTGCATCCTATGAAAGTTGTGTTACCAAATGGTGATCTGTCAAAAGGTACACATGCTGAAATTAGTAACATATCTGATAATAGAACTCTCACAAATGTATTTCACATTCCACAGTTTAAATATAATTTATTATCATTCTCAAATGCTATCGAACAACTATAATGTTCATCTATCTTTCTTCCTATTTTTATGTATTTCAGGATTTTTGAAGTGGGAAGGTGAAGGAGATTGGTAGAGAAAGAGATGGATTATACTTATTATTGAATAAAGGACTACCAAGAAGCAGAAGAACAAACTGCTTTAATGTGATGCCTTAAGATAGTACTAGTATAGCACTATGGCATAAAACACTTGGCCATGTTTCTTACAAAATATTGAGTAGATTACCAGGTTCAGATGATAAAAATACTACTACATGCAGTATTTATCCATTTGCTAAACAAGTTAGGCTGCCTTTTCCGACTAGTGTAATAATTACTGAAAAGGCTTTTGATCTAGTTCATATGAACCTCTGGGGTCCTTGTAGTGTAGTTACTTGTGATGGTCATAAATTCTTTCTTACTATTGTATATGTTAACTCAAGAATGTCATGGATATTTCTAATTAAGTTAAAGTTTGATGTAATTGTTGTTCTTAAGCATTTTCTTTTTAATATTGAAAATCAATTCAATACATACATCAAAACCTTGAGAATTTATAATGGAATAGAGTTTCAGGATAAGTTGTGTGCTGAATTATTCACTAGTTTTGGAATAAAACATCAAACTTCTTGTTCCTACAATACACAACAGAATTGAGTTGCTGAAAAAAAGCATAAACATCTTCTATAAATGAAAAGAGCAATTAGGTTTTAGGCTAACATTCGTCTAAAATACTGGGGGCATTGTCTTACAGTTGCTACATATTTAATTAACACACTTCCTATACCTGTAATTGGTCATATGACACCTTATGAGAAGTTATATAGTAGGAAACCATCACTTGATCATTTAAGAGTGTTAGGTTGTCTGTGCTATGCGAAAGATGTTAATGAATCAAATAAGCTTATGACTAGGTCAATTGAAGCTATAAATATGGGCTACTTAGAAACTAATAAAAGATATATTCTACTTAGTCTCACTAACAAGACTTCTTTTGTGAATAGGGATGTCATATTCAAGGAAGACATATTTCCCTTCAAAAGTCAGACTACTCATCCAACTGAAGAAATATTTCCCATGACTGATTAAGATTTATTACATGACACAGTTAACCCTGTGACTCTGAGTCATACTAAAGATAGCAGACTCTCAAACAATATTTGCTACACTAGTTCTAATGCAATAACAATCAACTACTATTGCTATAAGGTTACCTAGTTCTTACTTGTTCACTGAAGTGCCTTATTAAACCACTCAGTCAAGACCTACTCAGTCAAGAACTGTAGCTCCAGGAACAAAATATATTCCTACTACTAGAAAAACTAGGAGTGCAACTACTAGAAAAGCTTAGGATTTGCAGAGAATCAACAAGAGAAACACATCCTCCTGGATGGATGAAAGACTTTGTGTCATTAACAATCAATAACAATGTGCTTTATCCCTTATATGACTATATATCATATGATAAATTGTCCTCTAAACATCAATGTTACTTATCTGCCTTCCTAATATCATTAAACCAATTACCTATGTAGAAGTTATCAAGGATCCGAGATGGATAGAAGCTATGCAAACTGAAGTTGCATCCCTTGAAAGTAACAACACTGGGATAATAGTTCCTCTACCTAAAGGAAAGAAGACAATTATATGAAAATGGATCTATAAAGTAAAGTAGAAGCCAATAGTATAGGTGGAAAGATTCAAGGAAAGTCCAGTTACTAAAGGCTATAGCTAGAAGGAGGGCATTGATTATCAAGAGACTTTCAGTTCTGTGGTTAAAATAGTGACCTTGAGAACAGTTGTTGCACTTGCTGCAACTAAAGATGGGCACATTCATCAGATAAATGTTCTTTAATGCCTTTCTACAAGGATATTTAGAGGATTAAATAAATATAAAGCTTCCTCAAGGATTTTAGAGTCAGGGGATAAACATAACCATGTATGTAGACTCTGAAAATCCCTATATGGTTTAAAGCAAGCACCTAGATAGTGGAATGCAAAACTAGTCAAAACTTTGATCAACCGTAGTTCAAACAGAGTCAATTTGATCACTCTCTACATATCAGGAGATCAAATTATATTGGTATATGTAGATTATATACTAGTTATTGGAGACTATCCAGATCAAATCCTAAAGACAAATACCAAGTTTTCAAGATAAAACACCTAGATGAACTAAGATACTTCTTAGTAATGAGTTTGAAAGATCTCAATAGGCTATTGTCATGCATTAGATAAAATATGATCTTGAGATCATATCTCAAACTAGACTTAAAGCTTCTACACCTATTGATACCACTACAAAATTAACTACTAGTGAATATGATTAGCATATAAGGAAACTGATCAAAACAGAGATGTGTTTGCTGATAAAGGTACCTATCAAAGACTTGTAGGCAAGCTGCTATATTTAACAATGAATAGACCAGATAGAGCATATAGTGTACACACATTAAGCCAATTTCTGTAGAAACAAAAATAGTCTCACAAGAATGTTTTTCATGACCCATACTTTTCATCATGATACTATCAGGATTCAATACTATCATACTCAGGGTTTCCAATCCATATGGCTAAACATGATATAATTGTGTACAATAATACCATCATAAGATAGAAGAGGCCAAAGACATACCTCAATTCTCGATACCGGATCAATGACCAATCTTTCATAAGCTAGCTATAATAATGATCATAATAATGATAATAACAATATCAATAACAACGCGAATAATCATCTACTCTGGACAACCAAATACCTAGCCAAGCCTATGAGTACCCCCCACCTCCCCAAACTGGGAAGGTTAAATCAACACATAATAACAGAAGGCATATTTTCACCCATATCTATGCAACTGTCTCATACCGGCTGATAGACATAGGTGCATACTGGTGATAGGCGATGCACATATAGGAATGAATTCAAGGTACACAATTAATATCACAACTCATCATAATTATCATCATCATAGCCGTCATTATAGTAATCAACCTTCGTCCTTGTAGGGTATCAATGTATTATCATAATATCCTTTGACTCTGTCGGGTATCAATATCATCACAATAGCATCCTACGACCTTGTTGGGTATCAATATCATTACAAAAGTATCCTCTGGCCGTGTCGGGTATTAATATCATCACAATAGTATCCTTCGACCTTGCCGGAATCAATATCATCATAATTGTATCCTCCGACCTTGTAGGCTATCAATATCATCACAATAATCATTACAGAATAATATATACTAATATACTCATGAATATAATCATATCACCATAAAGTATCTATCTCGAAATTACTTCCCAACTACTCATTATTAGCTAATCAATACTATTTGTAATGAAATCACTAGTTCGCTCGTCATCATATGACCTTTAGCTATTTGTCTAAACATTATCGTTATTCAGGGGATAGGAACTAACCATTATTTATTAAATAACCAATATCTAACATCTATCCAAGGTTCATAACTAGACCATAATAGCTATTTATCCATTATTCCAAATTATGAACTAATCATCATATATCCGTTAACTATTATTAGACAACACATAACCACTTATCACCTAACCCTCTTTTATTAACTAACATCATTCATTTACTAACCATCGTTACCAACTAATCCTCATTTAAATATTCATTAATAAACCATTTAGCAACTATTCTATGTTATTAACTACACACCTCTTTATTACCAACATCACTTATTATCTAGCCTCATTAATACATAACCCCCCACTTGATAACTAATCGACATTATAAACTCAATAATCAATATCACTAATCTTCACCTATGCTAAACCCGACATCATCATTAAACACGTATCAACTATCGATAGCTACCATATTTCAAATAAGCAAGACTCATTAACTATTATATTTGATTTCGAGTCACCAAGTGATTTAGTCTCCTAAAAGATAACTAACTACCACATAACTTAACTTTTAATTAAGTAGAACAATTATAAGATCATATTTCATCTGGAATCACATAAGTTACCGATATAATAATCATGAATGTACCACATCTATGTATGCCATCACCAATATTCAATCAATAAAGTCATAAGCAACATACAATGTCTTCCTCCATCCCATACCGGAGAGATATGTATAAAAGTAGATACATGCATACTCTTAAGCTTAATTGCATCTTTTATAATGATAAACAATTCTCAAATATCCAATCATCATCATAGCATAGACCTTGGCCTAATAATATATCCGAAATAATCACAAGATCATAATCATAGTCTTAGGCCCGTATACATATCCAGAACTTATATCAATAAACATATTTATAAGATGTAGCATATATATAATCATCTCATATATATTAGGCATCTCACATCTAGGAGGCATAATATCAATAAGTATACCACCTCTCTTAGACATCTCATATCTATAGGTCATACATTATGACTAAGAGGAAAAACATCTCTATAATTCCAATAATCATAACTATGAGGAAAATCATCTCTATAGATCAAATATCATAACTAAGAGGAAAATGCATCTCTATGGGCCAAATATCATAACTAAGAGGAAAATGCATCTCTATGGGAAAATATCATAATTAAGAGGAAAAATGTATCTCTATGGACCAAATATCATAATTAAGAGGTAAATGCATCTTTATGGGCCAAATATCATAATTAAGAGGAAATGACATCTTTCAAGGCCCAATATCACATCTATGGGAAATTAACATCTCTATAGTCCATTAATCACAATTCGATGAAAATCATCACAAGTTATCAATTCACCAAGTAAATCTCATAAATAAGGCTCATTATACTCAACTAGGCCTACTATCCAATACTAAGCCCACAAGGGCTAACATAAGTCTTGGCCTAAGTGGGCCAGATGATCCCATTTCTAATACTTAACTTCCATAATTAGGCACACTATGTCCCAAACTAGGATAAGTCATCTAGTTCATCTTCTATATGTCAAGTAAGCCAAATTCAATCCTAGGATAGGAACTTTGACTAGAAACAAGGGTACTCAAGTCAACTCTACCCAAATTACGATTTCAAGACTACCACTCTAGTCCCAATAGGTCAAATATAAAAATCATACTTCAAATTCTAAAACCACATCCCAAACATATTTTTACATCATAACCATGCTACAACAATTCTAAACTACAGAGAAAAAGCAATAGGATTCAAAAGGGTTATAAACATGCCATTTTACGGGTCCAAAGTCCTTATCTAATCTCCAAACATCAACAATCAAGGAAAATTTATCCTACTCATAATCAAGCCTAAAATACATACTCACACACAATAAATATCACTCATTATCTATGAAGAAAAGTGGGCAGAAGTCAACCCCAAGGCCAAATCGTAAAACCTCACTTTATGCACCACGTGCCCATCTTTACTTCACAATTCCCAAAATGTTATCACACTATAAAAATTATAATATACTCATCAATACGAGACTAACGATACCCATATTGAACTATTGTGCTTCGGGTCCAAAAATGTAAGACCCCACAAAATCTTAAGCTTAACTTAGTCCGTTAAAGGTTGAAAAGAGGTTCCAAACTTAGAAATTTTAGATAAGTGCTTATAATTAGAATTATTTTAGCCTTCTTAATTTGGCGATCTTATTTTACCACCCATATGAACTTAATATGTCGATCCTTTGATTGAATCATGATCGGGTGTATTAATAGGTCACTTCGGGTGAGTTTCGGAATTTTTGAACCTCATTTGAACCATGTTTGGGTGACCAAAATAATGGATCAACGCGATCTCGATGTGTTGCATTGCCCATCGCATCGACAGATAATTTTACCCCAGCTTTCAGTGCAATTCCAGTGAACCAACGCAAACTCGATGAGGCGCGTTGGTCATTGTGTCGATGCCATTGATGCGGTGCATCGGTCTGCGCGTCACTGGACACGTTTTCAATCATTAAAAAGCCGCATCCAGGGGGGTAATTGGGTCATTTTTCCACCCGTATTCATCCCCAAAAATATGAGATTAAGTCATTCCTAGGGCAGAACACTCACTTTCTCTCAAATTTCTCTCAAGAAAAAATACTAGGGCTTTTAATTTCAAAGCCAAACTACAAGAAGACACCATAAATCTTAACGAGTTCAAGCATCAAGGTATGTTAGGTGTTCATACAAGGGTTTTTGTCATGCCTCAAATCCTATTGGGGCGGACTGGCACCCGTAATCAAGGAGGCCCGGGAGAACCAGCTCATAACCTTATACTTACCATGCATAGCTCTATGACAACCCAAAATTCGGACAACATCATGTCGCATATAAAAGTAAATAATCACCTGTATAAGCTCGAGAACACATATATGTATATACAATACTTGGCCGTTGGAGCCATCACGTCTATTAACAAAACACCACCTTGACTATACATTAGGTCTACAAAGCCTCTAGACAATACACTGAGTTTAACTAAGGTCGGGACACACACCTCCATATAACTAACTTCTATACAATACCAAAATTGACTAGATAAGACACGGAAAGCCTCGAAGCAAACTGGAGCTCACCAAAAACAGCTGGATATCCTGGCTCCTATTTGTGCGGTGTATGAGCTGAGGTACCTGTGTCTGCAGCATAAAATGCAGGTCCCCCGTGGGGGACGTCAGTACGAAATATGTACTGAGTATGTAAATCTGTAGATAATCACATATGATATAGGAACTCAATAGAAATCAGAAACAAGTGAATAAATCATAATAGGAGTGGACCACACTTACTAGAACTTGTGACAACCTGTACATTGTATATATTCAATCACTTTAGCTTCGTTCTTATCATCTTTTTAATCATTAATGTACTGTACAGTGACCATTAGGCTGCCTCCAGTACATATCAATTGGGATAGACCCATGATAGGCTTATGCCCCTGGGATACAACCCATAAACACATAAATAGGGATTGACCCATGATAGGATTATGCCCCTAGGATACCACCCGATAAGAGAGAACTTCCATCACTTAGTTTAATTAATCTTTGAGATTGTTATTTCGGTCGCCACCGTATTTTTGATACTTTGAAACAATGATACATTAATAAGAGACATATAAATAGACCATCAATGAAATAACAATGAAGTAAGAACTCATTGGCACATCAATGAAGTATTTTGGAGTCATCAATGCCATAACAATGAAGTAGGAACTTATTGGTATATCAATGAAATATTTTGGAGTCATTAATAGCACATGGATCTTGTTTGAGTAACCGGATACCTTCTGACATTCATTAGTGCAATAAACATGGTAGATTTGGAAAACAAGTAAGTATTGGAATGTCTTGACATCTTGTAGGGTGGAAACAAGTTCATTGGTAACGTAGGACATCATACAAAACCATTATGGATCACATGTTATTGAATAACTTTGGAAACTTTCTTAATAGAACAATTGTTCACTTTTATGCCAAAGATATGGTATAGAGTATGCTTTACATACCTGACTGTCAACCTTCAATACTAGTCCCAAATGGACTTCCCTTCTTTTCGGATTACTTATCTACAATGAACATATATAGCAATCTAGTATTAGCAACCAATCGTTACAATTAAATTATTTGAATTCACCAAACTAGCGGTTAAGTAGTAAGACTTAATTACACCATAAAGGGTGTCACTTTAACCCTCTTATACTCCAATTACATTCGCATGCCATGCTTATTCATACAACATCCTCCAATATCAAGTTTGGATTCATTTATCCTTCCAACCAATCCATTAAACCAAATTGATCCATAGACATAAATAATCATCAATTCAATAGTATATCACCATATCCACCTCCCATAACTCAATTACCATATCCAACTTCCACAATTCAATACAAACAAACCATGCAAAATAGTCCATAACCCTATTTCCATCACTTTTCAATAATAACCAATACATATAATCCTCTATCACACATATACATATGGAAAAGAACAAAGGCAAACAATATTCATACCGTAGAATTCATCTCTTGATTATGCAATCCTGTTTGCACAAATAATAGGTGCCGTTTGAAGCTCTCGAGATGACAAACGCAGTTATCGGATTACTTTAGAATTTCTACGGTTGAATCAAAAGTAATTTAAAGGTCAAATTTGGCTAGGGTTTGTTCTTTCTCAATGATTGATGATGAAAATGAGTTTTTGAACTAATATACATGTATATATACAGATATTCCCATCCATAATATAATAGGAAATGACCAAACTGCCTTTAAAATTTAAATAATGTCAAATCTGTCCTTGGGTGGACTGTTTTGGTAAGCTAAAGTAGATTGACCATAACTCTTTGCTCCGATATTGGATTTTGGTGAAATTGGTATCGTTGGAAGGATAATTAAAGTGCTTTCATTTCATATAATGTAGGCCACCCATTTCGTCCTGTACAAGGAGTTATGGCCGTTTGAAGTTGACCCTAAAAATTCGGCTGGCCTTAGTAGTTTGTGTGCAGGAAATTTTCCTGCACATTTACTATTCCAAAATATCCCGGCCACCGTTTTATAGTTTCGAATGTGCTCGATTATATCCGAAACCTATCTGTTTTTTGAAATCTTTATATCGTTGGAAATCTTATTCAATAACCTTCGCACGGAACCATCGACAGGCAAATTTTGGTATAAA
Organism: Capsicum pubescens; assembly: GCA_030864215.1. Classification (NCBI taxonomy): domain Eukaryota; kingdom Viridiplantae; phylum Streptophyta; class Magnoliopsida; order Solanales; family Solanaceae; genus Capsicum; species Capsicum pubescens. Next base: position 72,361,603 of record CM061549.1, on the reverse strand, counting down.
TAAAATAAAAAAATTAATTCCATATAAATAAGACCAATACACGTACTTGAATACGCCAATACACGTACTTGAATACGGGGTGTTACATCCTTCCCCCCTTTAGGGCATTCGTCCTCTAATGTTAGCGTAGTTATTCAACCGAAACAAGGTCAAGTCCATCATTAATATTCACATCATCACATAAATACTATGCATATATAAAAAAAACTTACTTGTTAATGTTCTAACTTCGTTTATTGAACTTCCTCTTCATCTTTGAACAAATGAGGGTACTTAGATTTCATTGCTTCCTCAGCTTCCCATGTAATCTCTTCCCTTTGATGATTTCTCCAACGTACTTTCACAGATGCTATCTTTTTATTTCTCATCTTCTTAACTTGGCGATCTAGAATAGCAATAGGCACTTCTTCATAGGTAAGATCTTCCACAACTTGCACATCCTCAGTAGAAGTTATATGTGATGGATCTCCAATGCACTTTCAAAGCATTGACACATGAAATACCGAATGTACTAATGAGAGCTCTAGGGTAGCTCTAATTCATATGAAACTTGTCCAAACCTTCGAGTGATCTTATACGGGCATATATAACGTGGACTCAACTTCTCTTTATTGCCAAATCTCATTACCCTTTTTATTGGTGATACCTTCAAAAATACCCAATCACCTATAGAAAACTCTAGCCCTCTCCTTCTACTATCCGCATATGACTTGTGTCGACTTTGGGCTATTTTTATTCATTGCTGAATTACTTTAACCTTCTCTATGGCTTGATAAACAAGATCCGGTCCGAACAAAAGAGTTTCACCCACTTCGAACCATCCTATTGGTGATCTACACTTCCTTCCATATAAAGCTTCATATGGTGCCATTTTGATACTTGAATGATAGCTATTATTGTATGCAAACTCAATAAGAGGTAAATGATCATCCTAGTTTCCCTTAAAATCTATTACACAAGATCGTAGCGTATCTTCAAGTGTTTGGATGGTACGTTCTGCTTGTCCATCTGTTTGAGGGTGAAAAGTTGTACTCAATTTCACTTGTGTTCCCAAACACCTGAAAAGACTTTCAAAAGTTTGCGGTAAATTGGGTTCCTCGATTTGATATTATAGAGATTGGAACTCCATGTAATCGGACTATCTCTTTAATGTACAGCTTCACATACTCTTCAACTGTGTAAGTGGTCCTAACTGGTAGGAAATGTGCGGATTTGGTAAGCCTATCAACAATCACCCATATAGAATCAAACTTCTGGGATGTACGAGGCAAACCAAGAATGAAACCTATGTTGATTATGTCCCACTTCCAGCTTGGAAGATCAATGCATTGCATATAACCTCCAAGTTTTTGGTGCTCAACTTTAACTCTTTGACAATTTGGACATTCAACTACAAATTCTGCAATGCTCTTCTTCATGTCATTCCACCAATACTTATCTTTCAAATCTTGATACATTTTGGTTGATGCTGGATGAATGGAATACCTTGAACAATGTGCCTCTGTCATAATCTTCTTTCTTAGCCCATCTACATCCGGCACACACAATCGGTTTAGGCACTGAAGTACTCCTTCTCGCATAAGCTCAGATGCCTTGTCGCACCACTCTGAACGTTCTTCTTAAGCTGTAATAAAATAGGATTTGCATATTTCTTGTCTTTCACTTCAGCTACTAATGAAGATTCCACAACATTATGTACAATAAGCTCTTTATTCAGAGTTTCAAGAAGGCGAACTCCCAAACTAGCTAACTGGTGAAGATATTTAATCATCCCTTGCCTTTTTATAGGTGCCATCATAGCCTTATGACTTAACGCAGCAGCTACCACATTCGCTTTCCCTAGATGGTACAAAATATCAATATCGTAGTCCTTTAATAGTTCAAGCCATCTTCGCTGCCTTAAATTTAGATCCTTCTGATTAAAAATATATTGCAAGATCTTATGGTCAGTATATATATCGACATGAGCCCCATATAAGTAGTGGCGCCATATCTTTAAAGCAAAAATAACTGTTGCCAGCTCAAGATCGTGTGTAGGATAATTTTTCTCATGTGTCCGCAATTGTTTAGAAGCATAAGCTATTACCTTACCATGCTGCATCAATACACATCCTAAACCAATTCTGGAAGCATACTGTATACCCTTCGGTGCCTTCTGGAAATACCAACACGGGTGTAGAAATCAACTTGTTCTTTAAATCTTGAAAACTCTTCTCACAGGCATCATTCCATTGGAATTTGGATGCTTTATGGGTTAGCTTGGTTAAGGGTGCTGAAATGGAAGAAAATCCTTCAACAAACATTCTATAATAATCGGGCAACCCGAGAAAACTATGAATCTCCGTAGGCGTTGTGGGCCTTGGCCAGTTTTTCACAGCTTCTATCTTTTGAGCATCAACCTTTATCCCTTCACTAGATACAATATGACCCAAAAATGCCACCGACTTTAACCAAAACTCACATTTAGAGAACATCGCATAAAGCTTACAATCACAAAGAGTCTGCAATGCCTGTCGTAAGTGATTGGCATAGTCCTCTTTTGATCTAGAATAAACTAGAATATCATCTATAAAAACTATCACAAATACATCCAGGAATGGATTAAGCACCCTATTCATCAAATCAATAAAAGCTGCGGGTGCATTTGTTAGCCCAAATGACATAACTAGAAATTCATAATGACCATACCGTGTTCGGAAAGCTGTCTTGGGTATATCCTTCTCTTTGACCCTCACTTGGTGGTAACCTGACCTCAAATCAATCTTAGAAAAGCACTTGGCACCCTGTAACTGATCAAATAAATCATGAATTCTTGGGAGAGGATATTTATTCTTAATAGTCACCTTATTAAATTGCCGATAATTAATACACATCTTCAGCGAGCCATCCTTTTTGCGCACAAATAACACTGGTGCTCCCCAGGGGGACATACTGGGCCTTATGAATCCCTTATTTAGCAAATCTTTCAATTGCTCTTTCAATTCTCATAATTCTGCTGGGGTCACTCTATACGGAGGAATGGAGATTGGTTGGGTGCCCGGTATTACATCAATACCAAACTCTACTTCTCGTTTAGGAGGCAAACCTGGAAGATCTTCAGGAAATACATCAGAAAATTCATTTACCACTGGAACAGCGTGAAGAGTTGGTGGCTCCGCTTCTGTATCCCTTACTCTAACTAAATGATATATGTATCCCTTGGAAATTATTCTTCTTGCCTTAAAATAAGAAATAAATCTACCTCTTGGCGCACCAATTTCACCTTTCCATTCAAGGACTGATTCATTTAGAAAATGGAAAATATACCTTTTTTATGCAGCAATCAATTGTGGCATAACAAGACGTCAACCAGTCCATACCCATTATAACATCAAAATCTACCATTTCTAACTCCACAAGATCATCCATGCCATCGTATCACGACCACAAACAGTTACTATGCAGTTTTGGTAAACCCTTCTAGCTATAATAGATTCCCAAACCATTGTGGACACTTCAAATGGCTTAACTAATAGTTCGGGTATTCTTTCTAACTTTCCAACAACCAATGGAGTAACATAAGATAATGTAGTACTGGGATCAATTAAGGCATATACATCGAATGAAAAGATAGACAACGTACCCGTAACCACATCTGGGGAAGCCTCTAAATTCTGTCGATCCGCTAGTGCATACGTACGATTTTGAGCCCCGCTAGAACTCGTGGCTCCTCTATCACCTCTAACACGACCGATTGGTTGTGCACCCCTTCCTGAATAAGGCATCGATGATGATGATGCAACAAATGACCCCGTAGGTTGTGTCATACCCCCTATGCCCCTTCATGGGCATTCTCTCATCATATGCCCCGACATACCGCACCAAAAGAAAATATTGGTCCCCAGCCGACATGCACCCAAATGATACCTTCCATATTTATTGCATGGCTCTCGAGGAGGTCTATATTGGCTTATATTCCCTTTCCCTTGGTACCCCACTGTCCACGAACTCTGACTCTTACTTATGTGCCTAAATTTATTTCCTCTGGACCCTTGGAACTGTGGTGGGACACTATCTGCAGAATAAGAAGATAATAGACTAGGTGGTCTAGCAGAAAACTATGGTCTAAACCCACCTTGGGATGCCATGAACTGCCCTATAGATCTGAACCTCTTGGAATATCCTCTTTCTAATTCCTGTGTTCTTCTCCTCTACCTCTGATCTTCTATTTTCTGTGCAAAAGCTTGGATCCTCTCTATGTCCATATCTTTGTTCAAAGCGACAATAGTACAATCTCTAACAAGATATGGATCCAGCCTATCCATATATTGATGAACTCTGTCATCCATAGTAGCTACAACATTAGGGGCATATCTCGACAAGGAATTAAATCGGAGACTGTACTCCCTCACGCTCATATTCCCCTGATGAAGATTTAAAAACTGATCTGCACAGGCCTGATGAATTTCAAATGGAAGATAATGATCAAGAAATGCCTCTTTGAACTCTTTCCAAGTAGCTGGGGGTGCATCAATACCCCTAGATCGTTTCCAGTCCTCGTACCAATATATAGCCTCCCATTTGAATCTATACGCTGCTAACTCCACTGTCTCTCTACCCATTACATGTATAACATCTAAGGCCCTTTTAATTTGATCAATAAAGTCTTGTGGGTCCTCGTTAAGATCTGATCCAGTAAAAGTGGGAGGATCCATCTTAAGAAAATCCTATGTTCGAAGGCTAGCCTCCCTATCTGTACCATTAGGACCCGTGGTAGGAATGGCTTGCCCTTGAGCTTGCCTATCAACTATACGAGTCAAAAGTTGTACTACATTTCTAAGATCTTGATCAGCAACATTAATAGATGGCTCTGGGGATATAGTTCTCCTCCCCCTTATTTCTTCCAAAGTGGAAGAAGTTTCTAATGCATGCTCAGCTGGAGCCTCACTTTGATTAGCTGGTATAGTAGGTGACTTACTAGTCCCCTCTCCAGCAGCCACATCTACTTGCTTACCAGTATTCTTACTTCTGGTAACCGGCATCATTACCATAATAAGAGAAACAAATGGTTTCATTGGTGAACTATGACTTCATATACAATATAGGCTTTATCGCACGATCTAAGACATGAATAAAAGAGACAATTTCTAAATATCCATAGCCTCCTATTTATATATGCGGTGCACGACACACCGATAAACAAGACTCTAGGTAGACACGACTTTGTAGACTCACTACGACGAACTTCTCTAATTCCACTTTTGTCACACCTCAAATCCTATTGTGATGGACTGGCACCCGTAACCGAGGAGGCCCGGGAGAACCAGCTCATAACCTTATACTTCCCATGCATACCTCTATGACAACCCAAAATTCAGACAGCATCATGTCGCATATAAAAGAAAATAATCACCTGTCTAAGATCGAGCACACATATATATGTATATACAATACTTGGCCGTTGGAGCCATCACGTCTATTAACAAAACACCACCTTGACTGTACATTAGGTCTACAAAGCCTCTAGACAATACACAGAGTTTAACTAAGGTCGAGACACACCCTTCCATATAACTAACTTCTATACAATACCAAAAGTGACTGGATATGACACGGAAAGCCCCGAAGCAAACTGGAGCTCACCAAAAACAGCTGGATATCTTGGCTCCTACTTGTGCGGTGTATGAGCTGAGGTACCTATGCCTGCAGCATAAAATGCATATCCCCCGTGGGGGACGTCAGTACAAAATATGTACTGAGTATGTAAAGCTGTAGATAATCATATATGATATAGGAGCTCAATAAAAATCAGAAACAAGTGAATAAATCGTAATAGGAGTGGACCACACTTACTAGAACTTGTGACAACCTGTACATTGTATTTATTCAATCACTTTACCTTCGTTCTTATTATCTTTGTAATCATTACTTTACTGTACTGTAACCATTAGGCTGCCTCCAGTACATATCAATTGGGATCGACCCATGATAGGCTTATTCCCCTAGGATACACCCATAAACAAATAAATAGGTATCGAACCATGATAGGCTTATGCCCCTGGGATACCACCCGATAAGAGAGAACTTCCATCACTTAGTTCAATTAATCTTTGAGATTGATATTTCGGTCGCCACCGCATTTTTGATACTTTGAAACAATGATACATCAATAAGAGACATATAAATAGACCATCAATGCAATAACAATGAAGTAAGAACTCATTGGCACATCAATGAAGTATTTTGGAGTCATCAATTCCATAAAAATGAAGTAGGAACTTATTGGTATATCAATGAAATATTTTGGAGTCATTAATAGCACATGGATCTTGTTTGAGTAACCGGATACCTTCTGACATTCATTTGTGCAATAAACATGTAAGATTTGGAAAACAAGTAAGTATTGGAATGTCTTGACATCTTGTAGGGTGGAAACAAGTTCATTGGTAATGTAGGACATCATACAAAACCATTATGGATCACATGTTATTGAATAACTTTGGAAACTTTCTTAATAGAACAATTGTTCACTTTCATGCCAAAGATATGGTATAGAGTATGCTTTACATACCTGACTGTCAACCTTCAATACTAGTCCCAAATGGACTTCCCGTCTTTTCGGATTACTTATCTACAATGAACATATATAGCAATCTAGTATTAGCAACCAAACGTCACAATTCAATTATCTGAATTCACCAAACTAGTGGTTAAGTAGTAAGCCTTAATTACACCATCAAGGGTGTCACTTTAACCCTCTTATACTCCAATTACATTCACATGTCATGCTTATTCATACAATATCCCCCAATATCAAGTTTGGATTCATTTATCCTTCAAACCAATCCATTAAACCAAATTGAGCCACAAACATAAATAAGTATCAATTCAATAGTATATCACCATATCCACCTTACATAACTCAATTACCATATCCACCTTCCACAATTCAATACAACCAAACCATGCAAAATAGTCCATAACCTTATTTCCATCACCTTTCAATGACAACCAGTACATATAATCCTCTATCACACATATACATATGGAAAAGAACAATGGAAAACAAGATTCATACCTTAGAATTAACCTCTTGATTATGTAATCCTGTTTTCACAAATAATAGGTGTCGTTTGAAGCTCTCGAGATGACAAATGCAGTTATCGGATTACTTTGGAATTTCTACGGTTGAATCAAAAGTAATTTAAAGGTAAAATTTGGCTAGGGTTTGTTCTTTCTCAATGATTGATGATGAAAATGAGTTTTTGAACTCATATACATGTATATATAAACATATTCCCGTCCATAATATAATAGGAAATGACCAAAATGCCTTTAAAATTTTAATAATGTCAAATCTGTCCTTTGGTGGACTGTTTTGATAAGATAAAGTAGATCGACCATAAATCTTTTCTCCGATATCGTATTTTTGTGAAATTTGTATCTCTGGAAGTATAATTCAAAGGGATTTAATTTCATATAAAGTAGGCCACCCAGTTCGTCCTGTACAAGGAGTTATGTCCGTTTGAAGTTGACCCTAAAAATTCGGCTGGCCTCAGTAGTTTGTGTGCAGGAAATTTTCCTGCACATTTACTATTCCCAAATATCCCGGCCACCATTTTATAGTTTCGAACGTGCTCGATTATATCTGAAACCTAACCATTTTTGGAAATCTTTATATCATTGTAAAGCTTATTCAATAACTTTCGCATAGAACCATCGACGGGCAAATTCTGGTATAAATAAAATAAAAAAATTAATTCCATGTAAATAAGACCAATACTTGTACTTGAATACGCCAATACACGTACTTGAATATAGGGTGTTACAGTTTTCTTCCACCCTTGGAGTTCAAGTCCTTTTAAATTTACAAGTTGATTTCTTTCATGAATTTCATATTGAACTTAACAATATTTATGATTATGACGTTAGTTGGGTTTGTAATCCATGATTAATCACAAGTTTTATGAGAAATAAATAGAATATGTGTGTTGTTATATGGATTCATGTTAAAAACCCTCAAATTTATGAGTTTGGAATTGTGATCATGATGCTTGCATATTGACTACTATTATGTGCATAAACTAAGTTCCCCAAGTGTTTGATGAATTATTCATATGAGTGAGTAATGAAATCATATCATGTTAGCATTTATACAAGTTCATGCCATGCAAGTGTTTTCTAAAATGCCTCAATGAATGAACGGTGCCAAAGTAACTAGTTATAATATTTTCAATATTGTGATATGTTTTACAATTTATGCTATTGAGTACTGGTGGTATATAATACCTAACAATCTAGTTGTTTACTTAGATTTATAGTATTTTCAGAATAGTCTCAGTGATGTCATGTACCGTAGTACTTAGTCAGTTACAGAACTTAATGTATTCAGTCAATTAACAAAATTCAGTGTACTCAGTCAGTTAATAAAACTCAATGAACCCAGCCCAGTTCAGTTAGACAGTACGATCAGTAACAGTTTAATCAAGCCTAGTACAATCTAGAAATCAGTTCAGTGTCTATTCAGTTAGGAGTAGGAATCAACACCGTGCAAACCCAGAGATGCGGGCATTCCTCTCAGTAAAAGGTTTAACCCTAGCAACAATCCCTGCATTACAAAACTATGTAGCCAGCGTAGGTTGAGATATCTTCCTGCCAGATAACAGTTGATACATCTCATACGAGTTTTCCTACTTGTGAGGGTTGAAGAAAGGGCTTCCTGCTAGAGAGGGTTTACTCATAGCCAATGTTAGTGCCCTTATCAAGGTGCTAACACCCTTTCAACTGAGCTCACAGGTTGGACGCCAACTCAGTTCATAATTGGGGTACGTCGGTTAGATGAACACTCCCACAATTTTAGTTTTAGACTCAGTATAAAATCTCAGTTCCGTTTCAGAATTAGGACTGTCAGATACAATCACTCAGCTTAGTATAGAACTCAGTTCAGTTCTACAAAATCAGGATTGTTAGAAGCAGTCACTTAGCTAACGGTAATACAGTATCAGTAAACTTAGAAATCAGCCATTCAATTTTCAAAACTCATTAATCAGTGTTAATGAAATCTCAGTAACAGTACATGTCGTTATATACATAGCATTGCATAATCAGTATTTACAGCAGTTTTGATTACATATGTACTCTCATTCAGTTATATTCATGTCATTCAATCAGTTATTATTCATGCATATGAACCCACGCATTCAGCCTACCTCACTTAGCATACCAGTACATTCAAAGTGATGATGCATACCTTTATGTTGTGCTATGATATTTTATATCATAGGTGAAGATGCACGAGCTCCTGATCATACCTACCTGCCCAGATTATCATCAGCAGATTTAGTGGTGAGTCCTCATAGTTCGAGGACAGAGTTTTATTTCAGTTTATCCGTACCTCAGTAGTTGGAGTTAGTTGGGGGCTTATCCCATCAACTCCACATTCAGACAGTTAGTTCGATGATCTTCAGACTAAATTATTTCAGATAGTTGTTCAGTTTGCAGATATGATTGTCAGATGTTCAGTTTTCAGTATTAATTTTTCAGTATTCAGTATGTGATTTTAGTTTTGAACTTTATGCCTATTTCCACCTATTTTTTGCATTATTACATTATTATTATTCAGTGATAGCATAGGTACCAGTCATGGGTTAACTTGTGGTTTTTCGAGATTATGAACACCGTGTGACATCCGGGGTAAAGACTCGAGGTGTTACAAACTTGGTATCAGAGCCTAAGGTTCAATAGAGTCCTAGGAAGTCTAAAATCCACGTTTATTAGAGCCTTGTGCATGGGTGTGCAGCGTGCCACACTTATGAACAAGAGGCTATGAGGCATTTTAGGAAAAGTTTCCCTTCTTTCAGTATTCATATTGTGCGAGTGAGCATGAGCTCAAGTTACATTGCCAGTCTAATCCTTTTCTTACTTCTTTTTATTGAACATGCATCCCAAAAAGAACTACGGAAGAAGAATATAAAATCAGCCAGCACTTCAGCCTATTCAGGCAGATCCCCTAGACGAGCATGTCTTCAACGCAGAATTCAGAGCCACTTTTACCACTCTAGCTCATTCTATGGAAGCCCAGAATGAATGTCCAACTGTGTTCCAAGACAACCTAGTGGACAATACTAATGCAACTAGAATTTAGGACTTCACCCAAATAAAACCTCCATTATTTATCGGGTTTAAGTCAGAGGAGGACCCACAGGAATTCCTCGATCAGGTGCAGAAAGTCACAAATATTATGGGGGTGACTGTTTGTGAGAGTGATGACTTGTCCATGTATCAGTTGTAGGATGTGTCTTACTCATGGTTCAAGCAGTGGAAGGTAGAGAAGGGCACAGATGTAGGTCCCTGTAGGATGGGAGGATGTTGCCACTATTTTTCTGGATAGGTGTTTCCCACTAGAGTTGATGGAAGCGAAGGATTTGGAGTTTATTAATCTGAAGTAGGGAAACATGACAGTAAAAGAGTATTCTCTTAAGTTTACTCAGTTAGCCAGATATGCCTCTTATGTGGTAGCAAATAGTAGATCTAAGATGAGCAAGTTTGTGTTTGGGGTGTCTAACAGTGTGGTCAAGGAGTGTAGGACCGCAATTCTGATTAAGAAAATGGACATGTCTAGGCTCATGGTGTATGATCAACAGATAGCGGAGGCTAAGAATAAGAAGAAGAAGAAGGGAAATAAGAGAGCTAGAACAGGTAGCTTCAACTTCACCCATCCTAAGTCAGAAGGTGGAAATTATTCTCAGTTCCACCCTAAATCCTCAATTCCATCTCCGTCCTCAGCTAGTGCCCCAGTGCCAAAATTTAGCGATGGCAATAAATATAGGGTAACAGACCCTAAATCTTAGGGTAGTGTTAGCAATGCCCGAACAAATCATCTTTGCCAGAAGTGTGGTAGAAACCATCAGGGTGTCTACAGGACTGGCAGTGATGTATGTTTTGGATATGGCAAGCCAGGCCATAGGGTTAGAGAGTGTCCTCAGGTGGGTTCGCAGAGTCGGCATAATCGTCCTTCAACTTAGTTCGGTTGCCCGAATCAGTAGGGTACCACTTCCAGTTCCACCAGTGGGAAACACCCAAACAGGATTTATCCACTTTAGTCCCGACAGGATCAGGAAAGTTCTTCTGATGTGGTCACTGGTATGCTACAACTTTATCATTTGCACATTTATGCTTTGCTAGATCCAAGATATTCTTTTTCCTTTGTAACTCCTTATATAGCTATTAACTTTGGATTCAATCTCAAAATCCTAGCAGAGCCCTTCTCAATCTCTACCATAGTGGGTAAATCTATCATAGCCCGACGAGTATACAAGAACTGTCCGATTATGGTATCTCAGAAAGGCACTTTAGTAGACCTAGTAGAACTAGAGATGACAGATTTTAATTTCATCCTTGGCATGGATTGGCTTCATTCATGCTATGCTTCAGTTGACGGCAAAAATAGAATTGTCCATTTTTAGTTTCCAAATGAACTTTTCCTTGAATGGAGGGGTAGTACTTCAGCACTTAGGGGTCAACTTATCTCTTACCTTAGGGAGAGAAAAATAATATCTAAGGGATATGTCTATCATCTAGTTTGAGTTCAAGACACTAGTTCAAAAAACCCTAATCTTGAGTTAGTATCAGTAGTATGTGAATTTCCAGACGTGTTTCCCGAAGATCTTCCTAGAGTCCCTCTAGAATGGGAAATTGACTTTGGAATAGACCTTACTCCATATACTCAGCCTATCTCTATTACTCCATATAGAATTGCTCCAGCAGAACTCAAAGATTTAAAAGAATAGTTGAAAGATCTCCTAGATTAGGGAGTCATCATACCTAATGTATCCCCTTGGGGGCACCAGATCTATTCGTGTGTAAGAAAAATGGTTCTCTTAGAATGTGTCTAGACTACCATCAACTGAATAAAGTCATGGTAAAGAACAAGTATCCACTTCTGAGAATCAATGACTTATTTGACCAACTTCAGGGTGCCAGTTACTTTTCTAAGATAGACCTCATATCAGGATATCATCAGCTCAGAGTCAGAGAATGTGACATTCTAAAAATAGTTTTCATAACTTGGTATGGTCACTTCAAATTCTTAGTCATATCATTTGGTCTTACCAATGCCCCAATGGACTTTATGGACTTGATGAATTGCGTGTTCAAGAAGTACTTGGACATGTTCATCATAGTCTTCATTGATGACATTCTTGTCTACTCCCGCAGTGAAAGTGATAATGTAGACCATCTTAGAATAGTATTACAAACTCTTAGAGGCCATCAGTTGTTCGCCAAATTCAGTAAGTGCAAATTTTGGCTAAGGTCAGTAGCTTTACTTGGCCATATAGTTTCTGGTGATGGCATTAGAGTTGATCCTCAAAAGATCAAAGCAATGAGAAACTGGCACAGACCCATCTCTTCATTAGATATCAGGAGTTTCTTAGGTTTGGCTAGCTATTACCGATGATTTGTTAAAGGATTTTCATCCATTGCATCCTCCATGTCCAGATTGACTCAGAAGAAAGTCAAATTCTAGTGGTCTGATTCTTATGAGAAGAGTTTTCAGGAGTCGAAGACTCGACTCACTACAGCCCCAGTTTTGACTCTACCAAATGGTTCAGATGAATTTGTTGTGTACTGTGATGCTTCTAGAGTTGGTTTAGGGTGTGTTTTGATACAGAGAGGTAAGGTCATAGCCTATGCCTCTAGATAACTTATGCCCCATGAAAAGAATTACCCCACTCATGATCTTGAGTTAGTAGTTGTTATATTTGTCTTAAAGATTTGGAGGCACTATCTGTATGGGGTACATGTAGATGTGTTCACAGACCACAAGAGCCTGTAGTATGTGTTTTCTCAGAAAGATCTGAACCTATGTCAGAGAAGGTGGATAGAGTTATTGAAAGACTATGACATGAGTGTTATATATTATTCGGGTAAGGCCAATGTATTGGCTGATACTCTTAGTAGGATGTCTATGGTAGTTTTTCTCACGTGGTGGATGGTAAGAAGAAGTTAATTTAGGAAGTTCATCATATTTCCTGACTAGATGTCCGCTTAGTTGTTTTAGCAGAGAGTAGTGTGTGGGTGTAGAATAGTTCAGAATCATCTCTGGTTTTCAAAGTGAAGGAAAAGTATGATAGATATCCCAGTTTAGTTAAGTTGAAAGAGTCAGTTAGAGATCAGAAAGTAGAGGTTTTCTCCCAAGGGGGAGATGGTTTATTGCATTTCCAGGGTCGGTTATGTGTACTAGGTGTATATGACTTAAGTCAACGACTTATTGCAAAAGCGCATAGTGTGCATTACTCTATTCATCCAGGGGCCACTAAGATATACCACAATTTATGGGAGATATATTGGTGGAGTGGGATGAAGAGGGACATTATAGAGTTTATAGCTAAGTGATCTACGAGTCAGCAGGTTAAGATTGAGCACCAGAAACCTTGTGGTTCCATGCAGGAGCTCAGTATTCCCATGTGGAAGTGGGAGGAAGTGAACATGGACTTTGTGACAAGTTTGACTCGTACTTAACGTTAACACGATTCTATTTGGGTCATTGTAGATCGGATGACCAAATCAACTCACTTTTACCAGTTCATACCTCGTATTTAGCCGAGGATTATGCCAAGCTCTATGTCAGAGATTTGATCAGATTGCATGGAGTTCCATTGTCCATTATTTCAGATCGAGGTAGAAGTTTACCTCTCACTTTTGGAAAGCCTTCCAAATGGATCTTGGTACTCAAGTTCACCTCAGTACAACCTTTCACCCTCAGACAGATGATCAAGAAAAAAGGACCATCCAGACTCTAGAAGATATGTTAAGAGTGTGTTCCATTGTCTTTAAGGATAGTTGGGATGACCACTTGCCTTTGATTGAGTTCACATATAATAACATTTATCATTCCAACATTCAGATGGCTTTGTTTGAGACACTCTATGGGAGGAGATGCAGATCTCCCATTGGTTGGTTTAAAGTGGGTGAGGCCGCAGTGGTAGGGCTTGACTTGGTATTTTATGCCTTATAAAAAGTTTAGTTGATCATACAAAGAATTATGACAGCTCAAAGCCGATAGAAATCGTATGCAGATATGCGAAGAAAGGATCTCGAGTTTGAGATTGGTGATTATGTGTATTTGAAAATCTCGTCTATAAAAGGAGTGAAGAGGTTTGGCAATAAGGGGAAGCCCAGTCCCTGATATGTCGGTCCTTACCGAATTCTCAGCCATTTTGGAAAGGTAGCTTACAATCTTGAGTTGACTTCAGACTTAGCTTCAGTGCACCTAGTGTTCCATGTCTCTTTTCTAAAAAAGTACATAGGTGACTCAACAGCTGTAGTCCCGATAGAGGGAATTAATTTCCAGAATAGCCTCTCTTATGAGGAAATCCCATTCAAAATTCTTGACCATCAAGTTCACAGATTGAGGAACAAAAAGGTTCTTTTAGTCAAAGTTCTTTGGTGGAATCAATCCGTTGAGGGAGCTACTTGGGAAGCTGAAGCAGATATGCAGACCAAGTATCCTCACCTCTTCTCCAAAAACTCAAACTCAGCTTAAGGTAATAGTTTTCCTTGAATTTACTCAGTTCCATGATCAGATTACCTTTACAACTCTGTATCGGTTCAGTTGCATAGCAATCTCATATCATGCATACCTTCATGAGACAGCTCAGTCATATGTCATGTTTTCAGAACTCAGTCATGCTTCAGTTATGCATGTTTAGTATGATAACTCAGTATATCATTACTTTCAGTTATGTAATCACGCTTCAGTTGTGCTTGTTCAGTATATGAATTTAGTCTATTAGTATTATCAGCTTGGCCAGTCTCATTCGAGGATGAATGTTCCCAAGAGGGAGATATTGTAAGACCTCACAAAATCTTAAGCTTAACTCGATCCGTTAAAGCATGAAAAGAGGTCCCAAACTTAGAAATTTTATCTAAGTACTTATACTTAGAATTATTTTATCCTACTTAATTTGGTGATTTTATTATATGACCCTTAAGACTTTAAAATATCGATCCTTGGATTGAATCATGATCAGGTTTGTTAATAGGACACTTCGGGTGAGTTTCAAATTTTTTGAACCTCATTTGAACCATGTTTGGGTGGCCAAAATTATGGGTCGACGAGATCTTGATACATCACATTGCCTATTGCATCGACAAATAATTTTTCCCCAGCTTTCAGTGCAATTCCAGTGAACTAACGCAAACTCAATGCGGCGTATTGGTCATCGCGTCTATGCCATCGATGCGGTGCGTCGGTCTGTACGTTACTGGACACGTTTTAATTCATTAAAATCTCACATCCAGAGGGGTAATTGAGTTATTTTTTTCACCCGTATTCAGTCCCAAAAACACGAGATTAAGTTATTCCTAGTGCAAAAACATTCACTTTCTCTCAAAATCCTCTCAAGAAAAAATCCTAGGGCTTTTGATTTCACATCCAAACTTCAAGAACACACCATTAATCTTCACGAATTCAAGCATCAAGAAATGTTATATGTTCATCCAAGGGTTTTCTTCCACCATTGGAGTTCAAGAACCCTTTTAAATTAACAAGTTGATTATTTTCATCAATTTCATGTTGAACTTGACTGTATTCATGATTATGATGTTAGTTGGGTTTATAATCCATGATTAATCACAGGTTTCATGAGAAATAAATAGCATGTGTGTGTTGTTATATGGATTCATGTTAAAAACCCTCGAATTTGTGAGTTTGCAATTGTGATCATGATACTTACATATTGACTAGTATTATGTGCATAAACTATGTCCTCCTAGTGTTAAATGAATTGTTCATGTGAGTAAGTAATGAAATCATATCATGTTAGCATGTACACAAGTTCATTCCATACAAGTGTTTGCTAAAATGCCTCAATGAATGAATAGTGCCAAAGTAACTAGTTATCATGTTTTCAAGATTGTGCTATGTTTTATAATTTATGCTATCGAGTCCTGGGGGTATCTAATACTTGAAAATCTAGCTGTTTACCTAGATTTACAGTAGTTTCAGAATAGTCTCAGCAATGTCTTGTACAACAGTACTCAGTCAGTTATGGAACTCAGTGTATTCAGTCTATTAATAGAATTTAGTGTACTCAGTCAGTTAATAAAACTCAGTGAACCTAACCTAGTTCAATTAGACAGTATGATCAGTAATAGTTCAGTCAAGCCTAGTATAGTCTAGAAATCAGTTTAGTATCTATTCAGTTGGGAGTAGGAATCAACACCGAGCGAACCCAGGGATGGGGGCCTTCCTGCCAGTAAGGGTTTGACCTTTAGCAGCAATCCTTACATTACAAAATTACACAGCCAGTGTAGGTTGAGATATCTCTCTTCCTGATAAGGGTTGATACATCTCGTACGAGTTTTCCTGCCAGCGTGGGTTGACGAAAGGGCTTCCTGCCATAGAGGGTTAACTCATAGCCATTATTAGTATCCCTTTGCAAAATGCCAACACCCTTCCAACTGGGGTCACAGGTTGGACCCCAGCTCAGTTCATAATCGAGGTATGTCGGTTATATGAACACTCCCACAATTTCAGTTTCAGTTTTATACTCAGTATAAAATCTTAGTTTAGTTTCAAAATTAGGACTGCCAGATACAATCACCAAGATTAGTATAGAGTTCAGTTCAGTTCTACAAAATCAGGACTGCCAGAAATAGTCACTCAGTTAACAGTAATATAGTGTAAGTAAACTTAGAAATTAGCCATTCAGTTTTTAGAACTCATTAACTAGTGTTAATGAAATCTCAGTTAAAGTACACATAGTTATACGCATAACATAGCATAATTTGTATTTACAGTAGTTTGGGTTACATATTTACTCTCATTCAGTTATATTCATGTCATTCAGTCAGTTATTTTTCGTGCATATGAACCAATGCATTCAATCTACCTCTCTTAGCATACCAGTGCATTCAAAGTACTGACACATACCTTTTTTTTGTGCTATGATGTTTTATATTATATGTTCAGACGCACGGGCTCCTGACCATACCTAGCATCCTAGATCATCATCAACAGATTTAGTGGTGAGTCCTCAGTAGTCGAAGTTAGTTAGGGGTTTGTCCTATTAATTCAACACTCAGACAGTCAGTTAGAGGCTCTTCAGACTAGATTATTTCAGATAGTTTTTAGTTTGCAGATATGATTGTCAGATGTTCAGTTTTCAGTATTGATTTTTTAGTATTCAGTATGTGATTTTAGTTTTGAACCTTATGGCTATTTTCACCTAATTTCCGCATTATTGCAGTATTATTATTCAGTGATAGCAGCAGGTACTAGTCATGGGTTAGCTTGTGGTCCTTCAGGATTATGAGCACCGTGTGACGTCCGGGGTACAGACTCGGGGAATTACAAAAAAGTCACCAAAAAATCCCCTAGTGGGTCCCACTTACAAAAAATACATTTTCGAATCAACCCAACGATCATACATGAACAAGAAATCAAAACCCTAAAAAATGGGTGAAAAAATAAGAAATCTTTGGGCTAAAATCAAGACCTAAGTGAATTTGGAGATTTTGGTCAAAAACCAAGGAATACATCAATAAAGTGATGAAATCTTACCTTAATCCGGATGAAAATCATGATAATAGATGTTTACCAAGCTCTCAAGACACCCACAAGACTCAATTTTGAGTTATCATACCTATTTAGGATTTTAGGCTCTCAAAGATGAAGGAAAAATCCTCAAATTTTCGACCTTGGGGTCTACTTATAGACCCCCTTGCGGAGAGATACGGTATCCCTTTGACAGCAAAGTCAAAAACTTATTTTTGACCCTTGAAACTCATTCGGAACCCAAATAACATGATCAAATAGTAAAAACTTTCATCCAAGATCATTTAGGCCAAAAAGTGGGGCCCATATATATAGTTCTATCTTTAATAAAATCCGCTCAATAGCCCATAATAAGCTTGGAAGCCTTAGGACCTGGACCAAGGGTATCCCTAGACTAAAATTAACATTCCAAACGTGATGGAGAAGTTGAATTTTCAATTCGAGATCGTTTTATTGAATTTTTTTCCCGGTGGACATTTGAAACCAACGAAGACTTCTAAATAGAGGATTGGGTCTAAAAATCAAATGAACTTTCCGGTCACCAAATCATCGGTCCCAACGAGTCATAAATGATTTGGGGAAGTTATGGAGAAGCTCAAATGATGGAAATAAGCATAAATATGGAATATGACCTAAAGGGTCATTACAATGTTGCTCTCAAAATTGATAATTACTTTAAAGAAAACCCCGGACAAGGTTTACTGTTGTCCTACAACAAAAGAGATATGCTCACAACACATTGTGATGTGGACTGGGCTGCTTGTGCATTCTCTAGGGACTCTATCACAGGGTACACTATCAAATTTGGTGACTCACTCATCTCATTGAAATAAAAAAAATAGGCTAGTGTGTCCAGAAGGTCAGCTGAATCTGAGTATAGGAGTATAGCTTCTTTAGTAGCTAAACTAACTTGGATTATTGGCCTAATATCAAATCTTGGAGTTCAGGTTCAACTACTAGTCACAACTTTTAGTGTTAGAAAAGCAATAATTCAGATGACAATAAATCCAGTGTATCATGAGCAAACTAAACACATAGAAATATATTGTCACTTTATTAGAGAGAAAAATTCAACAAGGATTAATAAAGCCTAAGTAAATTTCAACACATGACCAGTCTGCAGATGCACTAACCAAGAGCTGGAACAAAGTTTAACATGAATACTTGATATCCAAACTTGGACTTGCTAACATATTTGCAGTACCAAGTTTAAGGAGGAGGGTTGAGGAGATAGGTTGATACTTGTACTCTATAGGTTGATACTTGTAGTCTCCATATGTATGAAAATGTAATGAAAGAGCTGAATAACAATTATTATAGAGTTGGGTACGAACTTAGTTAAGTCAGCTTCTAGAAGTACACTACTCTATATATGTACTAATATAATGCAATGAATAATAATTGACAGCTTCTACCTTCTCTCAGTTGCTCTTTTTGTCTTCATCATCACCATCATTTTTTTATTACTTCTTCTTTGTATTCATCAATATCCAACCTGTGAATGGAGATAATATGATTGCATACAATGAACGAGACACAGAAAGAACAGCCGCATTGAAGGTTTGTGGCAATTCAGGGGTTTAGAGAGTTTGAAGTAAATCAAAATGACCAAAAACTTTAGAGAACATTGGTTCAAAATAGTCCCTTAAATTTGGGTATTGGTTCAAAGTAGTCCATTATATTTGTGTATTTATTAAATGAGAAGTCCCTTACATTTAGGTATTTGTTCAATGGAGTTCCTTGCATTATATTTGTTCAAAGTAGTTCCTTGCATTTGGTATTGGTTCAAAATAGTCCCTAATGGTGGAGCAGAAATAGTCCTCCAATTTTACAAATCTACTGCGCTTTTGATCTTAACCTAACAGAACTATAGAAAACTGACCTAATATATTCATCCACCCGATGAGAATAAAATGTATTCAACCAACCAAGTAATCCAATTAATAATAACTATTTGGTAAACATTCATCAGAAAATAAGTAAAAAGTAGAAATTAAAATCATCTTCGATCAAAGATTGTTGCTAAAAATTAAATCAGCGTAGACATAAAGAATGATTGAAATAGTTATTCTGGCTCAATTTTGAATTCCAAAAGAAATATAGATGATATAGGAAAATGTAAATTCAAGATTAATACGATCATAACTATTATATGTCAAAATAATAAGTGTCCTATCACAATGGTGTTACCCACCACTACATCCTCTCTAGAAACTAATTCATAAAGACTAGTGTATCCACCAGAAGTGGATGCACCAAATCAACCTACATCTCATCCAACTTAGGTCTGTTGGTTCGAAATCGAGAGTGCGTCATGTAGAAGCTAATAGTTTGCAAACTATAAAGACAATAATTTAGAAAAAAAGAAAAACATACTAAAAAATGATATTATTAATATGATTTGGTCAAATGACCTGCATATTCAAACTTAATTAAAAAGCTTAAAAATCAATTGAGAGAAAAATCTCTCTCTAGTAAAAAATCATTAATGTTTGGTTTGAGAAGAGAGATCATCTATTTATAGAGGTGCAAAACCCTTACTCTAAGAAAGAATAACCCTAATAAGGAGAGATATTTTCCAACTAGCAAACTTTTTTCAAAGCAAATCCTAATAAATTTTCCCTTGGCTTGAATTTTCTGGCAAATCAAACGTGATCTTATTCTTGTTCACATAATCTTCATATCACTGTTGCTTAGCTGTTAGGATTTTTGCCCTGATTTTTTTACCAAAATTAAGTTTTACTTTTTCTTGAAAAGAAAATAAAAGTAACCATAATTGCTTTTACTTTTCTTAAAAGGAAAATATAAAACGTTTTCATATTTGACAAACTTCTTTCTTAGAGGAAAGGTTTTGAAACTCTATAAATATAAGACCCCCCTTCTCATACAATAACACAAGAGCTTTCACAATGTAATCGTTAAAAAAGGCTAGTTTTGGGGGAGATTTCTCCCATAAGTTTATGATTTCTCGAATATTAGTTTTTAATATATAGGTCATTTGACCAAACTATATTAATAATATGTTTTTAGTAATTTTTTTTCGTTGTCATCTGAATTATCTCCGTCTTGGTTTGAAAACTTTAAGATTCCACATAACGCTCTCTAAATTTCAAACTCAACAAGTGGTATCAAAGCTTACAGTTCAAAGGTTCAAAAGTTTGGTGAAACGATATTAAATAGGTTCAAAGCAGTTTCAAATCAAGATGCAACCAGTTTGGCGATAATGACAATTTTGTGTCACTATATGAATTGTCAATCATATTTCTATAATCCCGCTGTCACATATTTGAAAATAAAAGCACACTTTTAACCCTGCAAATAGGCTCCAATATTTTTTACCCGAAAAACGCTGATATATTTTAACCCAAAGAGACTCAATTTTTAAAGCATATCAAATAGCAGTGATATATGAAGAATACATGAAGAACGAAGATTATGCACAAGAAGGATGAGGATTAAGAATATTTTTCATAAAGTCAAGCCAAAATAGGGAGATTTGTTAGGGTTTTGCCCTGATTTTCTTTCCAAAATTAAGTTTTACTTTTTCTTAGAAAGAAAATAAAAGTAACCATAATTACTTTTACTTTTCTTGAAAGAAAAATATAAATCTTTTCATATTTGGAAAACCTCTTTCTTAGAGGAAATATTTTGTAACTCTATAAATAGAAGACCCCCTTCTAAAACAATAACACAAGAGCATTCATAATGTAATCGTTAAAAGATTCTAGTTTTGGGGGAGATTTCTCCCATAGCTTTATGCTTTTTCAAATATTAGTTTTTAATATGTAGGTTGTTTGACCAAACCATATTAATAATATATTTTTAGTATTTATTTTTCGTTGTCATCTGAATTATCACCGTCTTGGTTTGCAAACTTTAAGCTTCCGCAAAACGCCCTCTCAATTTTGAACCCAACATTAGCATGCTTAAAATTAGAGATTTTTGGTGTTACAAATATTGAAGCCCTTTGAAGGGCTAAAAATGAGTTTTATTTTCAAAGATGTAACAATAGGATTACTGAAAATATGATTAACAATTATCTTCACATGTTATTTTTTTGACCTTTTTTGGATAAAAACTTCATTATCATTGAGTTGGTTGCAACTTTGATCTCAACATGTCCTCAATCTGAACCATTAGATCATAGAACCATAGGCTCTGAGAACACTTGTTGAGTTCAAAATTGAGAGGACATAATGCGGAAGCTAATAGTTTACAAACCATAGAGATGATAATTCAGACAAAAAAGAAAAACATACTAAAAATATATTATTAATATGGTTTGGCCAAACGACATGCATATTGAAACTAAATTAAAAAGCTTAAAAATCAACTGAGAGAAAAATATCTCTCTAAACAAGAATCTTTGATGACTACGTTGTGGATGCTATTGTGTTATGGCTCAAGAAGAGATATTTTTTATTTAAAGAGGTACAAAACCCTTCCTCTAAGAATGTATAAATCAAATAGGAAAATAGATCTTTTCCAATAAGGAAACTTTTTTCCACTAAGAAAGGCAATTCTAATTATGTTAGAATATGAGGAAAAGTAGGAAATTCAGGGAAAATCCTAACAAGATAGTGCACGAGCTAAGGGGATGTAGTTGTAGTAGTTGTGGTCATGATCTACCACATTGAAGAATTAACTTTATCTCTTTAAATATTGTGAAACTCCCTCTAAATGTGACATTTTATACCACAATAATGATAGGTACAACTATCATTTTATCCGTGCAGCACAGACCTAATGATTCCTACCGCAAGAAACACAAATAGGGGGCTTTGTTGGAAGCAGTGTTTCAAAAGAAGGGGTCATGAGGTAAGGCATTTTATGTAGAATAGAGAGAGGCATAAGCTCCAAGACATGGAGCGTAAGTCCCATGGATTTTTGGGTTGTATATCTCTATCTTTTTCTTTTATAATTTTATTACTATATATATTTTATAATGTTCTACAGCTTGAACAAAGTTTCTTTAGTTTTTATGCTCAGGACTTACATTTTTATGCCCGTGACTTACATACCAAATTATAGGACTTATATGCTATGAATAGACATTTTTATTTGCATCCTGAAGCATTTTTAGTAGGCGTCGCCCAACAAATTACCTTGGGACTCGCCCCAAAAATGCCTTTAAAATACTAGTTAGAACACTGGGATGGGAGTGTAGTACCCTGAACTATCATAAATAACCTCCTTGACTCTGTCCTTGCCTTCCAAATTAAGCACTACCACATAACAGTAATGCATATTGAGCTGGTCCTAATAACCTCGTGCTACCTCTGTAAGAGCCACCTAAGCACATGTTGTATAGTCCTTCTTGCCCAAGTACCACTTTTTTCTATTTCTCTAATTCTCTATGATGGAAAAATAGAGTAGGGAGAAATAAAAATAACAAATATGGATCATATGAATCATATGCTAATATAGGTGAGTAAACTAAAGGCTATAATCAAGAACATCTATAGTCCCCTCTTTAGTTGTTCAAACTATATGAAAAGGACATATATTGTTCAAAACAAGTTACAATATTATATACTGGACAAGAATTAGTAATAGTAAGAGAATAGTCACAAATAATATAATGTGGCAAGCTACAATCTTGGAATTAATTTTGGTTTGACTCCAGTGTAAAACATTATAGTCAGTCGCTCTCTAAGGTTCCAAAGCTAATTCCAAACATATACACTTGTAGATGAAATTTTGAATGCACAAAATAATTGCCTAAAAATTCTATAATAACCCTTCAGGTCATTTTATGCTTTTTCAAACTTTTCACTATTTAGAGCTTTCCTATAGCTCCCCAAAGTCATTTATGACTTGGTGTAGCTGACAGTACAATTACCGGACAATTCATTTGGTTTATAAAGTCAATTATTTATTTTGAAGTATTCAATGGTAAGAATTGGCTATTAGACATAAACTTTAGGTTAAGAACTTCGCATGCCAATTCTGACAGTTTCATCAGCTCCAAAACATTAATTTTAGGCTTAGGGAACCTTTGGTTTGGGTCCCAAGGCTTTCAGACTCATTTTGGGTTATTGGTCAGAATTTGATAAAAGTGGCCCTTAAGTGTGGGGCCTACTTTTCATCGAAATGACTTTGGATGAAAATTCCAACAACGCCCTTAAGTTCAAAATATCAAATTTGATATGATAGTAGAGTTCATTTGCATTCATGGTATTTTGAACAAATCCCAAAGGATCGGTTGAATTTTAACAAAATCTAAGTTTTGCTGGTGCATGGACTTAGTTAGTGCATTAGCTTAAGAGACCAAGAGGTCGCTTTAGCAGCCAAGTCCAGTCCATGCACTATCGTAAAACTAGAGGCCATACTGCAAAAATAGAGGCTAGATCGCTAAAGTAGATGTTGGTTAAGCAATATCATGTTTTCTTTAGTCGAGGCCAACCCATGCTCGAAGATCGCTGTAGTGGTCTAGTGCCGCTACATCAGTGACTCTTAAGCAGTCAAGCAACTTGAAAGGGCATTTAATTTAGCCCCTCATCTGTGTTTATCCCATTTCTCTCAAGTCTCAAGAGCATTAAAATCAATAGAAAATATGGAAAATAGGGACACTGAACTTTAGGTAATTATGGTGTGTTGGTGAGCTCGAAAATGTCATCTCTCATCATAATCCTTGTAAGTCTCCATCTAGTTATTGATTTAGTTCTCTGATTTAGTCATAAATCTCTAGTTCTTTGATGGGTTAGTTGTGATATCATTTGAACTCATAATTTACACATTTTTTAGGATAAATAGTCCTTGAGAATAGAGGAATGTGTGGACAATTTTAAAAGTGCAATACCACATGTGGTGCCCAGATGTAATTTTGACTAGATTTTGGATTCTAAGCATAAAAATACAATATGGATATCATTATTCTTGTATTAATGCATAGATCTCTATTTTGATAGCGTGGCATCATGCAGAGGCTTCTCAAAAGAGGAAATCTCCAATCTAGTTGATCTTATATTAAGCTTAATTATAGTATCGATACAATATTATGCTAGTTTTGGGTTGGGAATTATGAATTAGTGGCGTACTTAGCAAATTTAGTTATTAATCCAATTAGCAAACCATGATTAGACGTATTGACTAAATTACTCATTTCTTAGATTAAATTACTATCTTAGGACTCAATGAGGCTTATTTCGAACCTTGTACTGGCGTTTTGAAACCTTAACCTAGTTTGGATAGTAATTGCCTTAGAATGGACTTTTAGGGTAAAAAATAGGCCCTCCATCCCATCTAAGGCCAAGAATACTATTGGTTCCTTATAGACTCTGTAGTCAATTATACATCATCCTATTTACATTCTTGAGCTCAAAGAAAATTTATATGCATTATGACTTATTCTAGGCTTGTACTTGGGAACTACTAACACCAGTTCAATTCTAAAACATAATGATAATAAGGCTGACTTGTGTCTGAAAAATTATGATACTAAGATTAGTTTGAGGTCGACAATTATGATGATATTATCTTTCAGTTCAAATTCGATATTCATTATACTATTTTTGGTTCAAGTTTGGCATGTGAGATAGTATTTTTGATTTGCGTCCAACATTGAGAGCTTACTTATGATGGTTGTGGGACCGATTTGAGTTTGGTGTTTATGGTATAGAAAGATCCACGACTACAGTTTCAAGAATTGGATGGTTGGACCATTTATTGTTATTACTTCTCCTTAACTGCATCCACCAAGCTAATGAGGGTTCATGTTGGATTATTTACGGTATCTACCAGGATTATGATGGCTTGCGTTGGACTATTTACTTTTGTTTACATCTTCTGGGCTTTTAGATCCCTTGTTATACTATAGATACGTTCTCTTGATATTATTTATTCAGTTATTTATTATCGATATTTGGAGCATTATTCTAGGTTTGTCCTTTTCCCCCAACTTAATTTATTATCTTGCATCTTATTGTATTTATATATTGATTTAGCTTAGTTGGCTGATGATGCCTACTAAGTACCAATTGCATTGATACTCATACTTTACTTTTGTACCCTTTTTTATGTAGATCCAAGTACTAGCTACCACCATTGAAATTGCTTTAGTACTGGTTGGAGTTCAGAGATAGGGTGAGCTTGTGAAGTAGGAGCTGACTTTATCTCTTTCTTAGCTTTTGGGATGGTGTTTCTATTTTGATTTTATGGTATATTTGACATTGATAGTACTCTTATTCTTTTCCTAGAGGCTCTTGTATTGAACTTACTAGACCATGGGATATTGTTACTCTTTTATTTTTATATCTTTAATTATGCTATCATCATTATGATGTATGACTGGTAACTATTTACTTGTATAATTATGGTACTTATGCTACTTTCCACAAATTAGCCCATTACTTATCATTCTAGGCTATAGTTTAGGTTACCCACTGACGGGTCAAAGTAGATTCTATCATGACTCGAGAAATCAGGTCGTGATAAATTGGTATTAGAGCCTGGGTTTATCGGTATTATTGGTACAAGTTCAAGTGTATAGTAGAGTCTAACAGATCAAAATGATGATGTATGTTCTTATCTTCGAGAGGTTATATGACATTCTTAGGAGATCTTTACTTTTTTCATTCAGTTTGTGTTGGTTTCTAAGATTCACTTGGATTAAATCTTTTGCATATAACTAGGATACGAGCTACTTCTACTGGAGATAAGGACCCTGAGTCCACAACTAGGGTTCCTATCAAAGGATGTGGATGACCTAGAGGTCAAGGGTAGGTAAGAGTAGTATCCCTGACTAGAGTTCCTGATAGGGAGCCTTCACTAGACCCTATTCCTACTCCTACACCAAAGATTCCTCCACCCTAGCCAGTGGTGGGATAGGGGGAAGCCCATGTTCTATCAAGGTTTATATCTTTATTGCTGCTCAGAGATGCTTTAGTTTATCTTTTAAGATTGGTTGGTGGTGCAAATTTCAATAGTTCTCAGTCTACAGATTAGAGTGGTACAGTGGTAGGGAACAACCTATTATTGTAACCCCTAGAGTTGAGAC
Source organism: Capsicum pubescens (assembly GCA_030864215.1). Classification (NCBI taxonomy): domain Eukaryota; kingdom Viridiplantae; phylum Streptophyta; class Magnoliopsida; order Solanales; family Solanaceae; genus Capsicum; species Capsicum pubescens. The sequence goes on along the minus strand of CM061549.1, from coordinate 72,335,066 downwards.
CCCTCCAGCTTTTGTAGTCCCCCAACTTTCTATGTCTATTGATGAGAAGAAGATGTTGGCTAGGTTCTTAAAATTGACTTTGCATAGGTTCTTTGGGGCACCGAGCTAAGATGAATTTAAGTACTTGACTATTTGTGAGGATAAGCTTCATAATTTGGGCCTAGTTGTGTTTCGTGGGTCAACTACATTGTCTTTCAATTGGACCTAACAGTTAGACATTATTGAAGAGGTTATCTTGATTCCAGGCTAGCTAGATCTCCACTATTGACGTGGACTTAGTTGTCCAAGATTTTCTTGGAGAAGTATATTCCTCATAGCCTTAAAGAGATTCTGAGAGACTAGTTCATGAGATTAGAGTAGGGTTCTATGACCGTCTTGAATTATAAGGCTTGGTTTCATGAGTTGGATAGGAATGCTACATCTATCTTACCAACCGAGTATAAGAGGATCTATTCTTTGTTTAGGGATAAAGACTTCCTCTTTGCATGGATATATAGAGTTTTGTTGCTGTTGGTAAATTTTTATGATCATGCCCAGATCATGAGGCACAAAGGGGTAGAGATAAGAAGTTGTATTATCAAGGTAGTTTTAGTAGGAGTTAGAGTGGCTCACAGTTCAAAGATAGAGATTTTCAGGGTAGGTACGCTCCATTCCAATCTTATTAGCACTAGAGTCAATCTAGTAGACCCGTTCATGACATACTTTATGTTACCAATGCAGATCAACTAAGATACATTGAACATTCTGGCTAGAGTCATGGTTATCCTATGAGAGATGCATATTTTTTGTTTTCTAGACAAGCCAGCTATTCAAAGTTAGCCAGATCTTTTAGATATAATGTTTCACCAGGGGCATTTTATTATTATAGAGCCTTCAACCATTTCTCTAGAGAGTATCCTCACCATGGAGCAGTTGTACCTACAATAACACAGAGTATTTTTTTTATTAGGGAAGTGCCACCCTTAGTTAGGGGTGGTATGCAAAGTTGTCGGGGTAGTCCCTAGGGTTCTCAAGGAGGTCTTTAGGTAGGTAAGACAGGTGATCGGTCAGGCACCCAGCCAGGTGATAGGAAAAGTTATTTATATACTATTCTTGGTAGATCAGATGTAGAGTCTTCAAATATTGTTATTACTGGTATGATCTCAGTATGCCATCAGTCAGATTTTGCTTTATTTTATTCGAGATCTACTTATTCATATGTGTCTGCTTATTATGCACCACAGTTAGAGTTATCTTGTGATTCTTTATCTATGCCATTATGTGTTTCTACTCCCATGGGTGATTATTTAGTAGTGGGTCGGGTTTATAAATCATGTATTTTGACTGTTTGAGAGTTTAATACTTTGCCTGATCTTATTCTATTCGATATGGTGGACTTTGATGTGATTTTGGGCATGGACTGGTTATTCCCCTATGGTGAGGTCTTGAATTATTTTGCCAAGATAGTTACCTTAGCCATGCTTAGTTTACCTCTGGTAGTATGGTAAGGTTCTATTAGCTGTACACCAACTAGGATTATTTCTTATGTTTGGTCTAGGAGATTCATCTTGAGGGGTTGTGAGTCTTATCTTATGTTAATAATATTAGTGCGTAGAGTCCTTTGCTTGACTCTATTCCTATAGTGCATGATTTTCCTGATATTTTTCCTACTAATCTACCTAGCCTTTACCGTGAGCATAATATTAAGTTTATTATTGATCTTGAGCTGGGAACCCAACCTATTTCTATGGAACCTTACCGCATGGATCCTATCTTTCTTAAAGAGTTAAATTCTGAACTTTAGGATCTTCTGTGTAAGGATTTAATTAGGATGAGTGTGTCTCCTTGGGGTGATCCTGTCTTATTCATGAAGAATAATGATGGTTCCTTGAAAATGCGTACTGATTACAAGTAACTAAATAAGGCGACAGTGAAGAATAGGTATCCTATGCCGAGTTGATGACTTATTTGAACAACTAAATTTTTTTACCCACTTTAGGAAGCAATAATATTCTCTAAGATTGACTTGAGATCCAGTTATCATCAGTTGAGGATTCAGGATAAGGACATCCCAAAGACCACCTTCAAGACTCTCTGTGGCCATTTGAATTCCCAACGATATCTTCTGGGTTGATTAATTCCCCAAAACATTCCTATATTTAATGAACCGTATGTTCAAACCTTATTTGGAATGCTACGTAATTGTGTTCATTAATGATATTCTTGTGTACTTGATGAGTTAAGTGGAGCATATGCAACATTTGAGGATTGTGCTCCAGAATTTGAGAGATCATAGGCTTTTTACCAAATTCTCAAAATGTGAGTTCTAGATCGAGTCTATTGTATTCTTAGGATATGTGGTGTATAAGGATAATATTATGGTGGACTTAATAAAGATTGAGGATATTTGAGATTAGGCCAGACCTACATCTCCTTCTGAGGTTCATAGCTTATATGTTTGGAAGGTTACTACAGGCGGTTTGTTGAGAGTCTTACTACTATTGCAGCGTCGATGACCAGATTAACCCAAAAGAAATTTTATTTATAGTGGTCTGAGGAGTGAGTCGAGCTTTTGAAAGCTCAATAATTTTCTCACTTTAACTCCTATTATGGTTCTTCCTGTTGAGGTAAGGGATTTAACATATATTGTGATACTTTTGGTATTGGTTTGGGTCATGTTTTGATGTAGCAAGGCTAAGTTATTGCTTATGCATCAAGTCACCTGATGGTGTATGACCATAACTATCCCACTCATGATTTGGAGTTGCGATGGTAGTTTTTGTTCTTAAGATTTGGAGGCATTATCTGTATGGTGTCCATTGTGATATCTATACTGATCATCACAGTATTTAGCACCTTGTGACTCAAGGGGAGATTAATTCGAGGCAATATAGGTGGATGAAGTTGCTGAAGGATTATGAAATCTCTATTCTATAACAACTAGGCAAGGCAAATGTGGTAATGAATGCCTTAAGCAGGAAGGCAATGAGTATGGGTACCTTGGTTTCTATTTTTGTTTTGGATAGGATGTTGGCATGGGACATTTAATACTTAGCCAACTTGATGGTGCAACTTGATATTTTTGACTCAAGGAGGATCCTTGATAGTATTGAGGTTATGTATACATTATTTGAGAAGATTTATAGTTGTCAATTTAGGATAGAGGATTTTGTATCATCCGTGATCAGGTGCACCAGGAGGGATACCATCAATCTTGAGGGTATTCTGAGATATGATGGCTGCATTAGTGTTCTGGGGGTTGGTAAATTGCTTTAGTTGATACTGTGTGAGGCTCACAGCTCCAGATATTTTATTCACCCTAGGATAGCTAAGATGTAGAAAGATTGAGGCAACACTACTAGTGGAGTGGCATGAAGAGAGATATAGCAGACTTTGTATCTTGTTGCCTATGTTATCAGTAGGTGAAGGCCGAGCATCAGATGTCTGGTGTCTTGATTAAGAGATTAACTATTCTCAAGTATAAGTGTGACCAGATCACCATAAACTTAGTTAGTGTTTTTTCTCGATCTTTATTGTGCCCAAGTGTACACATAAGCGTACATGGTTCACCAAGTAGGAAAATGACCTTTAAAAGACAAGTATAGATCCCATAGGGACTTGTTCTTATCAACTATATAATTCTAGTTCACTATAAAGATTAAACAAGTGCTAAAGTAACCAATAAAGTATGACAATTAAAAACTAAAAGTAAAAGTAAACAATGAGGTAAAGTAAGGTTCTTGGACAACATTGGGGAGAAACCCTACTTATATAATTTTTTTTGGTTTAGTTAATTATCTTTGTTATTGGTTCACATGGTTTATAACATGATCATGGTCTTTCGAACCTGTAATCAACGATCTAACTTAGCCTCACAACTAAATCGTTGAGAAGGGATTCAAGAACTATGTTAAACACATTTGTATTTCTTCCCATATATGAACAAAATAAGATGAATTAGGTATATTCCTAGACTAAATGCAATTCATAACTTCAATTCATTGAATGATTACAATCCTATTCCATATACCCCACATTCAATTCTATCCTTCCTCCTTATGAGATCATGATAGAATTATGCATTTATCCTAAGGGTCGTGAATCCATAGAATAGTTAGAAAAAAATATATATGAACAACCAAAAATGATAACAAAATTAACCAATTCAATTAACAAGAAACAAAATTAGCCAATTCAATTAACAAGCTTAGTACTCATTTTCTTGGCCTTAACCCTAAATTTAGGTGTTTAGCCTCTCATGGAATTACAAAGAATCAAAATGATGAAATCCATGAAATAATTCAAAGGTAAACTAAAGGAATAAAAAACCTAATTGAATACTCCTCAAGTTTATTCCAAGCCCCACAAGTCATCCATGATGGTTACAAAACAATAGAAGTGTCATATTTATAGTAGGCTACAATTGCCCGAATTGAAGTAGCCACCCTGTCACACCCTTATGCGGAGGATAGGGAGCATGGCATGACTCTATTGTGGTGAGATACTGTAATTCACATTTTAATTTTTAACCAAGTGTGTGTCACGCCCTTAAAGGGGTGTCTAAGCAGCATGGTACACCCCTAAGCCTAAAAATTCAAGATTTGAACATCAATTACTCCATGCATTTGGCCTTTAACTCCTTGCTTCATTGTAGATTTTCCTCTTCAAAACAAATTGTAAATTACCTCCATATCATGTTTATGATATCACCAAGATTCCTGTAAACCACACCACAAAATAGAGATTTAAACTAGATGAATCAAACAAGACGACTAGAATGACACATAGCTCAAGCTAAGAGTACTAGTTTTCTCGTTTAAATTCTAATTGAGTGTTTTGATTCCAAATTTTATTATAACACACCTTAAACATCATAAACAAATAACTTAACACTTAGATTCTCATTTATAAAAATATTAACTCATTACGTGTATAAGAAGTCCTCAAAACTAAGTTAATTAAGGCTAGATAACAACAGTCTGGTGCATAAATCCACCTAAGATCATCACCCCACACTTAAAACCTTGTTCTTCCTCAAACAACTCTTTATATTGAGCACCATAATCAAGAAATACTTCAACATTACTACTACAAACAAGACATTCAATCTAGTACTACAATGACTGCACACATAGCAAGTTGTACACTAACCATGTTATATACACTTGAAAACTCATGAACACTACTCCGAAACAATCTAACCTCAAGAATTGACTCACCATATTGTAAAACTAATTCTTATTACTCAATCAAAGATATCATATAAATCACCTAACATCATCAAGCATGTCCTTCACTACAAGATAGTTACCCATATTCACTCATATAGATACAATTTATCATAGGAATAGGTATAAGAATCAAATTATGCTCACTCTCACAACAAATTATCATGTAACACAAGATGAACCATAGGCTTTCCCTTAGTGTATTACTCAAATAATATTAGAATGTTAAGTCTTAAAATCAAATAGGAGTTTACGGGTTGTAATGTAGGCTAAAGAACGGGTAGGAACTATTCTGGTCAGTAACTATGACTATCTTCTCTAATTACTTTAATACATCACATTATACATTAAACTCTTCTCTAAACAACCAACCTTTCACCACCTCCACCTTCATATGTCTATTTGTTTTGTCCCATCGCATTAAGCTAGTTCGTATCTATTATGAAGAAAGTATTCTTTATCAACACATGATTCAAAATTGATCAATTTATTAGTGTTCATTACATTACTCCAAACCAATAAACATAAACTTTTTTACACAATTAGCTACTATTTTAGGGCCTCACTTTCACCTCTTTTGTAATGCCCCAAGTTTTTAGTCCTTGAATGTTTTCTAAAATTTTATCCTCACTGTCCTGACTACGACTTACCCTATGAGTCATAGGGTGTCTCTTGATGAGTCAAGTGAACCTTTTCATAAGGTATCCAATGAATGGTGTTTGAGTTACTATCCTGGGTACGACTTGGGGACACGAGTGATAAAGATCCATGACAAGTCATTAGGATCAAATTGTAACCAAATTAGAAATTAAGGGGAAAAGTTTTGCTCTGAGTATGAGTGACTCACAAAGAGTCATAAGGACTTGTTATGAGTCATTGGGTGCAAATCATAGGATATCCAATGTTTACCAAATTGGGTTCTGTGTTGGCCAAGAATGGACCCTACGATCCCATGATGAGTGGTACTAGATAAGTCGTAGGGTCAAAAGTGTATGGGTGTCCTGGGAACTATCTTAGTTATGATTCTAGGTGATGAGTCATAATGAGTTATACGAGTCGTATAGTAACCCGTAGTAACTAATGACTAAAATTCCATCCGTTATTTTAAGGGCTTTTTGGGCAATTTTCCCCTCACCCAATTAAAACTCCACATCCATAGAGCATTTAAAGGGTTATATATCATTGTTAAAGAACTAAAACTCTTCAAAACCTCTTTCAAATTCTCTCAAGTATCCATACTTATGGTGTCCAAGAAGTAGGTTATCCAAGGGTGCAAGGGTTGAATTCTTTTTGTAAAAATTGGTATTTCAATCATGTTACTCTTCCTTCATTGTTAATTTTTTTAAAAAATATGTTTAAAAGTGTTGTGCATGAGATAGTTATGTTGTTTTTGAAATAAGGGTAGAGGTTTTTGAATGCTTATTGGTTGACCAATGTTTTCCTATGGTTACATATGATTATTTATGCTCTAATTGTAGTTTTGAACTTATGGGTGCATGGGTATGGTGAATTCTACTAGGGAATTTTGATTTTCCCAAACTTTAGCCTTTTGAAGTGGTTATGACCCCAACCCCATATTGTGAAATTGGTTTTAATTATGAGAAATATGGGAATTTATAAAATTAAACTGTGGGGGCTATGAATTCTTCCAAGTAATGTAATTTTTTTTGGCATATTGTTGTTACCTTGCAAGTGTAGTTGGTGTGATGATACCAACAATGTATGCCTTAATGTTAAATATGGTTAAATAAATGAAAATGTGTGGTGAATATTTTTATTTTGGATTTAATGAGGGTTGTGTTGCTAAGACATGGAAGTAGAGGTCCGAGTGTCTGATACTGAAAACTGCATTTTTTAACATAGGGGTCAAAGTGACTAGGGAGGTTTGAGTCCCCCTCCTTATTATTATATGATTAGAGAGGTTCGAGTCTTCCGCACATCATTACATGATTTGGTGCTTAAGTTACCTTAGTGTATGATGGGTGGTTCTAGTATCCCATTCATAGATATGAGATTATTCTCCGATTCATGCGGCTACATGAATTGGGGCCCGACCAGGGGTGAGAGCTGGGGCCCAAATAGCCCGTGGGTACAAGTTATGATGGTTGAGCTACACAATCAAGGATAATATTTTAAAGTGCATGTTAAGCCTTGTTCACTATCCTGACATGTGATATATTTACATATGTATATGAATTTTATTATATGCATTGGAATTTGAATGACTTGAAACTGTTGATTACGGAATTATGTTATCCTTATCCTTGAGAATCATGCTAGTGTTCACCTCGCTAACCGTATTCAGATGTTGTATCCCCATGCGATGTAGGAACTAGTTATACTTCTACTTCTCTTACTTAGTGATTAGTATTTAGGATTAGCTCATAAGTTGACATTAAAGTGGTGAGCTTCCATACATCGAAATTCTATGTTTCATATTTTGGCCTTTTATATCTCAGACTATTTAGAATTGTTTTGGGTATAGTAAAGGGCATGTTCCAACACTTTATTGATATTCAATTTTTGTATAGTCCTTATTTGTACTACTGTAGATATTGGGCAGTGTCGTTCGGTTGTTTAGCGGGTCATCGATCGTCAGTTATGGACTTGTTTTGAATTTTCTTAAGCTTGTTTTATGCTATATTATTATATGTTTGGAATTCATTTGACATTGGGGAGTGTTATATTTGGTTAGGTGAGGTGCAAGGGGATCTCCGGTCCACATGCCCTAGTTTGGGTTGTGACAAAGATAGTATCAGAGACAAGGTTTGGTGTCATTATGTGTCTAATAAAGTTGTGTCAAGTAGAGTCACAATTATAGGTTTATAGTTGACCACACTTATAAGGGAGAGGCTTTGAGGCATTTAGGAATGTTTCCCTTTATTGTTGTTCTATTTCGAGCTATAGAGTCTAAGGTCTTGAGTCTTCTCTAATCCCCATTTGTTTGCCTTTCAGATCATGCCTCCAAGAAGATATGATGTCCGTGAGAACTCTTCTATACTATTTGAGGACAATGTGGATGGAGCTTATCCTACTCCAAAAGTTTAGACATGGTCCAGGGTTGCTGTTTTTGATTATCTTGATGGAGCTCGATCGGTTCCCCCTATCCCTCTCCAGGAACCTTAAGCTAACGTATCCAATGTTGAATTTCACCTGTTGATTAATTTTCTTACATAGTTGGTGGCCTCCCAGACTGAGCGTGTTGCTTCTGTTGCTTTATCCTTCGAGGACACTAGAGTTGTCTAATTTATAAGGTTGAGTCCACCTACTTTCACTAGTTCTAAAGTTATGAAAGATCCTTAAAACCTTATTAATGAGATGGAAAAGATCTTTCATGTGATTTATGCTACTGATATGGAGGGTGTAGAGTTCTTATCTTATCAACTGAAGGATATCGTATACCAATGGTATGAGGATGGGTCCAGTCTAGGGGTGACAATGCCGAGTCTACTTTATGGGCTAATTTCTCTAGTGCTTTCCTTGATCACTTCTTTCCTCAAGATTTGAGGAAGGCAAAGACTGAGGAATTCATGAATCTGAAGCAAGGCAGGATATTTGTAAAGGATTATTACTTAAAGTTTCTTTAGCTATCGCATTATGCTCCTGAGTTGGTGTCTAGCATAAGGGCTAGAATGAGAAAGTTTACCTCAGGGTTATCCCGTGAGTTGATCTTAGAGAGAAAGACTACCTTGTTGAACAATGATATGGACATCTCTAGACTTGTAGTGTATATGCACAAAATAGAATAAGAAAAGAAAAAGTAAGCGAAGATGAGTGAAAGATACAGTAAGGAGTTTTGCTACTTGGATCAGGGTGGAGTTGAACAACAAAGTGGTAGAGATGGTGGAAAATGGTCAAAGAAGAAATGGGGCAATTCTGGTTCCTACTCTGCGGCTAGTACTCCTTATCCAAAGCCATCGGGTAATGTTCATTCTCAGTATAATAGTGGGTTTAGAGAACCAGGAGACTAGCCTCTAGATAGCAGGGCTCAGTCCACTCCGTCATATCCTTCTTGTAGATTTTGGTCAGGTGAATCATGGTTTTTATCAAAGAAGGGAGGAACAAGTACTTTAAATGTGGTTAATTGTTCATATACAGAGGGATTTTCCTTCTAAGGTTGCTTTTGGAGAAAATAAGATTCAAATTGCTACTTCATCCTCTCCTGCACCAAAGGGTATACTTCTGCTTCTAGCTCCGGTACTAGTCGGAACCGTTTGTTTGCTCTTGCCACTCGCCAAGTTTTTGATGTGTCCCTTGATATTGTTACTGGTATGCTCAAACTCTTTTCTTATGATGTATATTGTCTACTTGATCCAGGGTCTACTCTCTCTTATTGGACCCCTTATTTGGCTATCCATTTTTGTTTTAATCTTGAATGTATTTTGAACCCTTTCTTTATGTACACCCCAATAGGTAATTTGATTATGGCTAGAAGGGTCTATAGGGGTTGTGTGATGTCAGTCTTTGGTAGAGAGACCTTGGTAGATATGATAGAGTTGGACATGCTAGACTTTGATGTGATTTTAGGGATGGATTGGTTGTATTCGTGCTATGTGTATCTTTATTGTCAGACCCAAAGGGTGATTTTCTATTTCCCAAATGAGATAGTAATTGAGTGGGAAGGTATTTCCCTAGTACCCATAGAAAGATTCATTTCGTATCTTAGAGCCCAAAAATTGGTTTCTAAAGGGTACCTCTATCACTTAGTGCATGTTAGGGATTCTAGTTCCGAAGGTCCTTTTTTTCAAATTGTCCCTATGGTTTGTGAATTTCCCGAGGTGTTCCCTGATGATCTTCCTAGTGTTAGTCTCAATAGGAAATTGATTTCAGGATTGATCTTCTTCTGGACACTCATCCTATTTCTATCCCTCCTTATAGAATAGATCCGGCCGAGTTGAAAGAACTAAACGAGTAGTTAAAAAATCTTCTTGACAAGGGTTTTATCCTCCCTAGTATGTCTGTATGGGGTGCTCCAGTTCTTTTCTTGTGTAAGAAGGATGGTTCCCTTCAGATGTGTATTGATTACTGCCAATTGAAAAGGTGACCGTGAAAAATAAGTATACACATTTAAGAATTGATGATCTCTTTGATCAACTTCAGGGTGCTAAGTTCTTTTCTAAGATTGGTTTTCGGTCTGGGTACCATCAGTTGAAGATTAGGAAGGAGGATATCTCTAAGACTTCTTTTCAAACCCGATATGGACATTTTTAGTTTTTGGTAATATCATTTGTCTTGACTAATTCCCCGACGACATTTATGGATTTTTTAAATTGGGTTTTCCATCAGTTCTTGGATTTGTTCGTGATTGTCATTATTGGTGATATTTTTGTGTATTTTAAGAGTGAGGTGAATCATGCCGATCACCTAAGCCTTATCTTGCAGACCCTAAAGGATCAACATTTATATGCTAAGTTCTCAAAGTGCCAGTTCTAGTTGAATGTTGTGACTTATCTAGGTTATGTTGTTTCTAGTGAAGGGATTATAGTGGATCCACAAAATATTTTGGTGGTTGAGAAATGGCCTACACCCATGACTCCATCTGACATTCTGAGCTTCTAGGGTTTAGCTGGCTATCATAGAAGGTTTGTGGAGAGTTTCTCTTCAATTCCTACCTCATTGACTAAGTTGACCCAGAAGAAGGTAAAGTTCTTATGGTTTGATGCTTGTGAGGGTAGTTTTGAGAAGCTAAAAGATAAGTTGACTTCGTCTATGGTCTTGACTCTACCTGTGGCTACTGATGGTTTTATAGTCTATTGTGATGCGTCCTGTGTAGGAATGGGTTGTGTGTTGATACAGTATGGAAAGTAGTTGCTTATGCTTCTAGGCAGTTGAAGGTTCATAAGAAGAATTATCTAACTCATAATTTAGAATTCTTAGCGGTGGTGTTTGTATTAAAGATTTGGTGGCATTATTTTGTATGAGCTCCATGTTGATATTTATTCTAATCATAATATCCTGCAATACGTGTTCACTCAGAAGGAGCTAAATCTCAGGCAAAGAAGATGGCTTGAGTTGCTCAAGGACTATGACATGAGTCTTCACTATGATCTAGGTAAAGTTAACGTGGTTGTTGATGCTCTTAGCAGGTTGTCCATGGGAAGCTTGTATCATATAGATGAGGAGAAGTGGGATTTGGTAAAGGATATTACCATTTGTCTAATCTTGAAGTTGATCTCTTGGATTCCAAAAAAGGGTGGTATTATTATTCAAAAGGTAGCGAAGTTATCTCTTGGTGCTGAGGTGGAAGAGAAACATATATTGGATCCTATCTAGATGCAAATCATGAATGATGTAGGTAGTTATAAGGTATAATGGTTTTTGAGATTAGTGGTGATGGTATCCTTCGGTACCAAGGTAGATTATGTGTTCCTAATGTTGATGGGTTGCGAGGTAGAATTTTTTCCAAATCCCATGAGTCGCGTTGTATTGTTCATACTGGTTTGATGAAGATGTACCACGATCTTAAGGAAATTTATTAGTGTAATAATAGGAAGCAAGATGTGGTAAATTTTGTGGTAAGTGCATGGTATGTCAACAAGTAAAGGTGGATCACTTAAGGCCAGGTGGGTTGACTCAAGAGATTGAGTTTTCGGTGTAGAAATGGGAGATAATTAACATGGATTTTGTTTTCAGTCTTCCATGGACTCTCAAGCTATTTAATTTAATTTGGGTCATTGTGGATAGGATGACTAAGTTTTCTCACTTCTTGCCTGCGAGGACTAATTTCCCTTGTGAGTATTATGCCAAGTTGTTTATTGAGGAGGTCATGGAGTTGCATGCTACTCCATCTCCATCTTATCTTATTGCGGTAGCCAGTTCTCATCTCACTTTTGGAGGTCTTTCTAATGAGGTTTGGGGACTAAGATTACCCTTAGTACTTCTTTCCACCTATAAATGAATGGGCAAGCAGAGATGATGATTCAGGTTTTAGAAAACATGCTTCGGGCTTGTGTGTTTAATTATAGTTGTAGTTGGGTTGACCACTTTCCTCTCATAGAGTTTCCTTACAATAACAGTTATCGTTCTAGCATTAGTATTGCTCCGTTTGAGGCCTTTTATGGTAGGAGGTGTAGGTTTGTTATTGGATGGTTTGAGGTTGGTAAAAATAAGTTATTTGGTCCTTATTTTGCTCACCAAGACATGGAGAAGGTGAAGGTGATTCGGGATAGACTTAAGGCCGCACAAAGTTACCAAACGTCCTCTACAGATGTGAGGTGAAGAGAGTAGGAGTTCGATGTTAGTGATTGGGTATTTCTGAAGGTGTCTCTTATGAAAGGAATGATGCAGTTTAGTAAAAAGGGGAAGCTCAGTCCCCGTTATGTTAGTGCGTACTTGTTCTTGAAGAGTGATGGTAATATTGAATACAAATTGGTGTTGCCTCCTAGTTTGAGCTCCATTAATCCAGTGTTTCATGTTTCGATATTGAGAAAGTGTGTGGGTGAACCTTCAATGGTTGTACCTTTAGAAGAGGTGGGTATTTTAGATTCCTTGTTCTATGAGGAGGTCCTGGTTGAGATTTTGGATTGGCAAGTCCGTTGGTTGTGGACAAAGGATGTGGCCTCGATAAAGGCTCTTCGGAGGAACCAAAAGGTCAAAAAAGCTACATGGGAAGCCGAAGAGGACCTAAAGTCCAAGTATCCGTTCTGGATAATCACACTTGAGGTATGAGTATTCCTTAACATCTTTGTTTTCTAACTTTGTCAAATGAAATTGTGATTTACTTGGTATCCTTTCTTTTGTCTTTGTTAAAGGTAAGTGTGGAAGTATTTGGAGTCAATTCATGCTAATAAATACCTTGTCCTATAATTCGAGGATGAATGATCCTAAGGGGGAAGTATGTAACGCCTCAAGTTTTTGGTCCTTGAAAGTTTTCTAAAATTTATCCTCACAGTCCTGACTACGACTAACCCTATGAGTCGTAGGGTGTCTTGACGGGTCATGTGTCCATAGTCATAAGGTTTCCAGTGAATGGTGTTTGAGTTACTGTCCTGGGTACGACTTGGGGACATGAGTCGTAAAGATCTATGATGAGTTATTGGGATCTAATCGTAACTAAATCAAAAATTAAGTCGCAAAGCTCTACTCTGAGTACAAGTGGCTCACTATAAGTTATAAGGTCTTATTACGAGTCGTTGGGTGCAAATCGTAGGATGTCCAGTGTTTAACCAATTGGGTTCTGTGTTAACCTTGAATAGGCCCTACGAGTCGTAAGGTCCCATGATAAGTGGAATCGACTGAGTCGTAGGGTCAACAGTGTATGGGTGTCCCGAGAACTATCTTGGTTATGACTTAGGGTGACAAGTTGTAATGATTCTATACAAGTCATATTGTGACCTGTAGTCACTGACGACTAAAATTCCAACTTCTAACTTAAGGGCATTTTGGATAATTCCCCCTCACCCAATTAAAACCCCACATCCATACAAAACTTAAGGGGGTTATATCTCATCCTTAACGTACTCAAAACTCTTCAAAAAACTCTTTCAAATTCTCTTAAGTAGCCATACTTAGGGTTTTCACGAAGTAGGTCATCCAAGGTCTCAAGGGTTGAATTCTTTCTATAAAACTTGGTATTTCGGGCATGTTACTCTTCCCTCATTGTTTATTTGTTAAAAGCATGTGTTTTAAAATGTTGTTCATGAGACATTTATGTTGGTTTTGAAACAAAGGTTGAGGGTTTTGAATGCTTATTGGTCGAACAATATTTTCCCATGGCTACATATGATTATTCTTGCTTTAATTATGGGTTTGAATTTATGGGTGCATGGGTATGGTGAATGAACTAAGGAATTGTGATTTTCCCAAACTTGTGCCTTTTGAAGTGGTTATGACCCCAACCCCATATTGTGAAATTGGTTTTTAATTATGTGAAATGTGGGAATTTGTAAAATTAAACCAATGGGGTTGTGAATTCCTCTAAGTGATGTAATTGTTTTGACATGTTGTTGTTACCTTGCAAGTGTAGTTGATATGACGATACCAACAATGTATGTCTTAATGTTAAATATGGTTCAATGAACGGGAATGTGTGATGAATGTTTTTAATTGGGCTTTTATGGGGGTTGGGTAGCTGAGTCGTGAAAGTTGAGGTCCGAGTGACCGTTACTGAAAACTGCATTTGCCGACATGAGGGTCAAATTGACCCGGAAGGTTCGAGTCCCCATCTTTATTATTGCATAATTAGGGAGGTTCGAATCCCCTTCATATCATTACATGATCGGGTGCTTAGGTCACCTTAGTATATGAGATTATTCTCTAGTTCGTGCGGCTACACGCACTGGGGCTCGACTAGGGGGAGAAAGCCAAGGCCCATATAGACCATGGTACATGTTATGATGGTTGACATACATAATCCAGACTAAATTTGTAAAGTACATGTTAAGCCTTGTTCCCTATCCCGACATGTGATATATATATATATATATGTATATATGTATGTATGTATATGCATTTGATTATATGCATTGGAATTTGATTAATTTTAAACTGTTGATCATGGCATTATGTTATCCTTATTCCTAGGTATGATCCTAACTTTCACCCCACTAACCATCTTCGGATGTTGTATCCCTACACGATGCAGGTACTGGTCATACTTCTACTTCTCCTGCTCAGTGATTAGGATTTAGGATCAACTTGTGAGTTGACATTAAAGTGGTGAGCTTTTATACATCGAAAGTGTACGTTTCATGTTTTGGTCTCTTATGTCTCTGACTATTTTGAATTTTTTTGGCTATAGTCGAGGGTATGTCCCAAACACTTTATTGATATTCAGTTTTGGTTGAGGCTTTGTTTGGAGTTCTATAGATATTGGACGGTGTCGGTCGGTTGTTTGGCTGGTCATCAGTCGTTGGTTATGAACTTATTTTGAATTTCCTTAAGCTTGTTGAATGATATCTTGTATATGTTCGGAATTCATCTAACATTGGGGAATGTTGTGTATTGTTAGGTTTGGTGCAGGGGGTTATCTCTGGTCCACGTGGGACTTGAGTTACCCGTTATAGCCAGGTCCTGGTTCGGGTCGTGACATCTTTCCTTCTAATTTTTCTTACTCCTTAACCTCAATAATTTTTTTTAATAAAGTTCTTAGGATCTTTTGATCAAAATATGGTCAATCAAAGAAGGGTAATAAGATAATTATGAGGCTACCAAGTAATATAGTCTACAGGCTCAATTGGGATCACTTGGATTATGCACACTATTAGATAAAAAAGCTATAGAGACATGGCTATTAACGAAATGACTATATCATCTCCTAAAGCTAACTTATTTATTTTTCTTTGCACATACAGTAGGTAAGTTCTAGATATTAATATGAAATAAGGACTACAACAAAACCCTCACATCATACATGGAACATGCTCAAATCAAGTAGGATCACCATAGATTCTCAACCAAGCACTATAATGAATTCGGAATTAAGGCAACATCGCACAAGAGTCATAAAATTGACTCTAGGTATCTCAAAAGTAGTCAGTCAACACAATCAACATGCTTTAACACTCAAAACCACTTGCATTATGTACACAAAAATTTGACAATTTAATCCTTTAATGGAAAAGGGAAACTGGGTTCAAAACGTGTCTCCTTGAAAAAGAATCAAAAAGAACAACCAAGGGATGGGTAAAGTGAGCACCTACTAGACTGACACCAACAAAAACTAAACTAACAAAGAAAATCTTTTTGTAATTCTTTAATATTTACTCAAAAACAAATAAACAACCAAAAGCAACTCCTACAACAATACTTCAACTAAAACCATGGGAAGATTCCCCACCCCACACTTAAGAACATACTTTGTCCCTAAAGTATACTCAAAAGTAAGGATAGAAATACTCCCTGAGTCCTCTAGGCCTAGATAACAGCATCTTCAAACATAAATCAGGTTGGGTAGACCCTACACCTAGTCTTTGCTATGCTTCATAGCTCTGGTCTCCAATAATCAGACTTCCCATAAACCTGTGACTCACCAAAAATAAAAACTAATGTAAAGTAAAAACTATAATATGAAAATAAAATCCCTACCTTAACTTGGATTGCCTCCCAAGCAACTCCTGATTTAGTGTAGCTGCAAGACCCATATCACTACATCTCACCCATATTCCTTCATCCTTTCTTCCTACTCGGAGGGAATCTCCTCACTCATTTCTAACCATTTGAGGGTACACTCTCAAGAGCTACACCATTGTTGACAATAGCCTTTTCATGATCTTCTTTCATGTTTACCCTTTTGGACATAATTAGTGGCTTAGGAAACTCTACGACAGAGTCCAAAGAGGTCATCGGTGGTTTAGACCCCACCCCACACTCATCCACTTCCATAGGTGTGATAATGTATAAGTCTTTATAATGGGAAGTGGATTGAGTGGTTTGTAGACTTTGAAGACCACCTCTTGATCATCCAATCTCATCTTTAGAGTGCCCACTCTCACATCAATTAGTGCTCCTCCCTTCGCCAAGAATGGATGTCCCAAGATGATTAGTACCCTGCCATCTATATCATAGTTAGGAATAATAAAGTCAACAGGAATAATAAACTTACCAATCTTAATAAGAACATCGTCTATGATTCACTTGGGTTGAACTCTAGTTCTATCTGCCTTTTGGAGCACCTCAAAGCATGGCCTCGATTTCCCTAAAAAAGAGTATTGAATACTAACAGGGGAATCAATTTTATACTTACGGCTAAATCATATTAGTGATGGTTAAACTTCCTAGGTCATTTAATTTCTCGGGCATCTTCCTCATTTCCACTAAACTACACTCTTCAGTAAGTGCCACTATTTCAATATTTTGTAGCTTAGTTTTGTAAGTCACCACATCCTTCAAGAACTTAGCTTACTTCGGCTATCATGACCCAAACCAGGTCCTAGCTGTGATGGGTATCTCAAGTCCCATGTGGATTGGAGATCACCCTCTTTACCTAACCAAACCAACAAAAAATCCTCAATTATCGGATAAACTCCAAACATATAACAAGATAGCATATAACACAACTAATAAAAATTCATTCAGTGTATATACCATCCATCGGTAAACGAAAAACCGCCCGCCACCAAAATAATCAACCAAATAAACTAAGTCAACAAAAATCCAACAAAGCCTCTACAAAATTAAAATCAATAGAATGTCGGGACATACCCTCGAAAGTATCCAAAACAAATTATAAACAAGGTCTAAGACATAGGAAATAAGGACCATGAAATGAAGCCTTCTAAAGTATGGAAACTCACTACTTCAATGTCAACTCTCGAACTAACTCGAACACCTGATCACTGCGTAGGAAAAGTAGAACAAATTTTGGTGCCTGCGTCACATGGGGATACATCATACGAAGATGATTAGAGGTTGGAGAACTAGCAGGTAACTCAGGGATAGAGGATTAAATAATGTCATGATAATAATTCAAATACAATACAACATTCAATGCATACTATCATATGAAATATATACACACATATATAATACCATATGTTGTGGTAAGGAACAAAGCTTAGCATGAACTTTAAAACCCTTAACATGGGATGTGTAGATTAAACATCATAAAATAAGAAACCCACGAGATATATAGGACCAACTCTCCCCTAGCAAGAAGGCCCCAATACGTGTAGCCACACGAACCAGATAATATCCAAATCGGTATATGCCTTTATGAGGACTCTATCCTCCTAGTATAGTCAAGGTGACTTAAGAACCAATGAATACAATATGGGGGACTCAAAAATCCCATCATATATTCATTTGGTGGACTCAAACCTCCCGGTCATATAGAAAACCGCACCGGATAACGCAGTTTCTAGTATTAGTCTTGTGGATTCCACTTTCATGGCCCAGCTACACATCCCACTTTAAAGATTAATTAAAACCTTCATCACACATATACAACTATTAATATAGTTACTTACCGAAGGTATCCCGTTGGTATCTTCATACCAACCCCACTTGAAAGCGTACAACATGCCATAACCTTTATTAATTAACTTGGGACTCAAACCCATTGTCTAAACAAAGACATCAATTTAATTCAATGTTTAGGGACTCAAACACATTTAGCATTTCAAATCAATTTATTTCCAACAAGGCCTTCATAAAACCATTTACCAATCATCAACATTCTTTGGCCAATGCCTTCTTTCAATACACAATTCAACATGTGACAAGATTATTCTCATTGACAATTTCACAAACAGATTTAGGGCATACCACTATCAAAACCAAAACCCATAAAATTTAGAGTTAAACATGACCCCTTATTTAGAACACCATTCTCATGTACCCACATGTGCAAAACCATTATTAAAACATGCATAATCATAAATTAAATCATTAGGAGCAATACCCAATAATATTCATTCAAACCCTCAACCTTAGTTTTCAAAATCACTATTAATGATTCATGAAATTTTTTTTAAACATACAATTTTAGTGAACTAACAATGAAGGTAGAGTCACATTCCTGAGTTACAGAGATTCACAGAGAGAATTTGATCCTTAAGCCCTTAGATGACCACTTTGAAGAAACCCTAGCCCAATCTTTCTTAAGAACTTTTAGAGAGAGTTTTGATCTTGTAAAGGGTATAATGGATGACCAAAAAGTGTCATAAAACGTGTGGTATTAAGGGCTTGGGGCGGGAAATATCTAAAGTACCCCCAACATAAAGTTTTAAAATCTCAATTTTGGTTACGAGTTAAGCCATTGACTCATCACCACAACTTATGACTCATACAATTGAGTCATCACCAAGACAGAGAATTGGACACCACTCACAAACCAACTTACAACTTCCTAGTCCCACTCTTCACTAGACTATACAACTCGTATGGTCTAGTAGTGACCAACACAAAACACCAAGGGCTTGGACACTGGACAATATACGACTGGACCCTAACCACTCGTTACATGATCATACCACTCATGAGGAGTCTCTCATAAACAGGATAGAACTTTTCCAATAACGCACTAGTTAGCTTATGACTAGGGGCACCTAACTCATAACTACACCATACGACCCATGGTGTGAGTTGTAAGAAGGGTAGAGAGCCTAAAGCTTACGACATTTGCAAAGGACAAATTCTAAAGTATTTCTGCGGCTTACACTACAAAATATCTAACGAATGAAGATTAATGTGAAGTTCTCTAAACTTGTCAAAGAACTTCTTGATACATGCTTCCTCCTTAGCCTTCTTAAGCCTTTGAGGGAATGGTTGTGGTGGTATTTCGTGCACTTGCTCTGCAACCTTTTTCTTAGGTTCTCAAACTTTCTCTAATTCTCAACATTTTAACTTGAAACTTTTTGTGGAACCAACTTTTCCTGTGCCTTTGGATTTTTCTTTGGAGGTTTGTCAATAAGATCTCTTCCATTCCTCAAGGTGATTTCCATAACTTGCTTTGGGTTCTCTGTGTTACTTAGAAATCTAGATTGTGACCTCATATTCTGTACCTTAGCAAGCTTCTCCAACCATGCTTTAAAATTCTTTTGGGCAAGTTTTTGATTTTTATCTCAGCAGCCATTTGCTCTTTATTGGACATAATCTTCTTCAAAGTTTTTTTAATATTACTATCTTGTGTGTTGTGCTGCTGCTGAAACTGCTGAGGTTGATTAGCACCCCATGAATAGTTATCATGACTTTGCCATTTGTGGTGGTAGGCATTACCATAGGTACCTTTTTGTGCATTGCCTATAAAATTCACTGATTTTGTATTTGCACCACATAAGTATACAGAGTGAAAATTGTTGCCACAAATCTCGCATGATGCTGGGGTTTGTTTAATCATATTTACCTAAGCCTGGGACTGATTAACACTAAATTTTCTAGACTCTGTCACCATCTGGTTTTGAAGAGCTGATAATTAGGTGGTAAGGCTGTGACACTATCAACTTCATCCCTAATGACTTTTTTGCAACACTTCTTGATATGTCACCATGCCAGTCAGGATTACCTTGTGCAATAAAATTCACTAAGGTATATAGCTTATCATATGTTTTCTCTAGTGCTTGACCACCTGTAGCTGAATCTAACAATATTTTTGTATTATAGTCAAGTACTTCAATAATGTTATGAGCTAATACCTTGTTGGACTATTGCTGGTCTAGACAATCTTGGAGAAGAGATTAAAACCGATCCCAAGTATGATACAAGTTGTTATTTGTCTTATGCTTGAAACTCAATCTCATTGCATAACTTTGCAGTCTTGCCAGATTGGAAGAAAAGAATAAGGAAATTCTTGGCCAAATCATCCCATGTATTCAGAGATACTGTTGACTCAACGTTCAACCACTTCTTTTCTTCCCCCAAAAGTAAAAAGGGGAAGAGTATTAGTATTACATAATCTGTAAATAATATAGTAAGGATGAATATGTCACTGATCTATAGGAAATTCTATAAGTGAATCTATGAATCTTTATGTGACAAGCCTATGAACTGCACACTATTATGCAAAAGCTGCACTATATTTTATTTTAGGAAAAATCCACCTTCGGGGGTTGGTTTGTGTATAGTGGAGGTAACATTAATTGAGAGTGGGCCTGTCACTTCACGTACTGTCCTATGGGCTAGTGGATCTTTATCCGTGGGGGAAAGAATAGCCTCTTCTTATTGAATTTAAGGTATCTGGTAGAGAAGTACTACTTCTCTTCACAATTGGTGTAAGTGTTGCTTAGGTTCGAGACATGGGTCAACTAACTACTTGTCCCTTGCCATATTACTAGATTTTAAAGCCTAAACCTACAAATTCAAAGGATAAATCAAGTAAGTAGCACTCATGAAATCAAATAGCAAAACTCAAACTAAGATAGTTGCCAATTTTTAAGTCCCCGATAATAGAGCTAAAATCTTATTTCTCCCAAGAACACATGCAAGTGTACGTGGTCCACCAAGTAGTAAAATGGACTATAAAAGCCAAATATTGATTCCACAGGCACTTGTGCTCAACAACTATCTAACTCTAGTTCACTATAAAGATTAAACTATTGCTAAAGCATAACAACCCGTATTTTTGGGCTAGTCTTTGAGCCGTCGTTCCTACTTGTATAAGTAATAATCAAAATTATTTCCATGTGAATATGAGTTTTATGATATTTATCCTCGTGTTTGATGTTCTTTCGAAGTGAAAAATGTTCATAAGAATCACTTAGATACAAGTTGAGCTAAGAACCTTAGATTCGTCCAAAGTTTGAGGTTCGATTCTACAAGGGTCTACTTTGAACGTGTATAACTTTTTATATACGTGGAATTTTACATCTCAAGACCCACTAAATTTTAGATAATTAAATTATCTTTCTAACTATTTCATTTTCTCCTTAATCAGATACCCGAGCGAAAAGTTATGGCATTTTTTGTGAGAGGCAGTAAGCCGATGCAATTGGGACATGATGAGTTGGTCATAGATGTGATTAGAGATGCGACACAATTTAAACCGCATTACTGAACTATTTCACATGCTATTTCAGTTCCTAAAGGGTCTAGTGGCACTTTGGTCTCTTCCCCTCACCCTAGTCCGCCCATAACATTTAATTTCAGACCCCAAAAGCATTAGATACATGATTTATCATCTCTTTCTCTCTGAGAAAAACCTATCCCCCTTGAGAACACCAAGAACTTCATCAAAGTTTCTTCAATACAATCAAGAAATTAAGGTCCCTAATCCAAGAAGTTCAAGAAAAAGCTTTCAATAACATTCCCAAGGCCTCCAAGTCAAGCTTTCAATTTCAAATCATCTATTAAGGTATGTGGGAGTTCATTCATGGGTTCTCTTTAACCCATGGAGCCCAAAACCCTTTTATTTCAATTAAAGAATGAATGTTTCGATCATTATATTATTTTAAATGTTCAAGAAAGATCGAATTACATATTTTCATGGTGATTTTAATTAATTTCAGCCGATGTGTGATTCCATGCAAGATTTTGAATTCCCCATGCTATGAATTTGAGTTTCCCATGCTTTATTCAAGTGAATTCCACGATAGATCCTAAATTCATGATTTTTATCAACATTCCAATATTTTAAATTCACTCTTTCCACATGTTTGATGAAATTCCCATATCATGTTCAGTCAATTTCAAGATGAATCCCCAAGTTATGAATTTTTCCATGTAACTCTATTGTTTACTCGTGTTTAAGACATTTTTAGGTTCAATCTATGATCTTTACATGTATGATTAAACGCTCATGTCCTATTTCAAGCGAATTTCATATGAATTCTTAAATTCATGATTTTAGTCATATAATCATGCTATGCTCCCATGTTTAAGATATTCCCATGTCCAAGTTCATGATCCCTGTGTGTTTGGTGAATTGCCCCATGTTAAAGTATTAATATCCGCATGCTTGATGAAATGCACAAGTGATGGGTTTCCTTAAATAATGCTTACTTATTATGGTCTCAAATTCTCTCATGTGTCCTTATTATCTATGCTATCTAGTCCTGGGGGTATTAAATACCCGACATTTAGCTATTTATCTAGTCTCCAGTCAAAATAGAATGATTCTGTAGTATCCCAAATAGTAGCATTTGATCAGTTAATATAATCAGTGTGAGTTTAGTCAAGCCTAGTACAGTATAGTGATCAATTCAGTGTCAATTCAGTTAGGAGTAGGATTCAATACTGAGAGAACCCGGGGATGGGGGCATTCCTGCCAACAGAGGGTTTGACCCTTAGTAGAAGTCCCTAAGTTACAAAACTACGTATCTAGCATAGGGTAAATTATTTTTTTGTAAGGCAAGGGTTGGCGTAACTATATATATCTCATGAGTTTTCCTGCCAGATTAGGGTTGACCCAACTCATGTTAGTAACCCGTGGCACGGTTCTAACACCCTTCCAACTGAGTTACAGGTTAGACCCCAAATCAGTCTATATTTGGGGTATGTCAGCTATATGATAACTCTCACAGTCTCAGTTACAGTATCAGTTTAGTAGTTAGTTCAGAGTTCAGTTTTAGGTTTGCTTGACCATAGCATACAATTATCAGTTATTTAGTTATCAGTATTTTAGCTTACAGACTATTTTAGAATCATGTTATATGTTTGGTCTTGCATTGTTAGATAATACAGTTTCCATGCATTCATTCTCAGATATATCATCTTTTTTAGATAGTCCTCAAATAATATGCATAGTAATCTACAGTTTCAGTCCAGTTATCCAGACTAAGTACTGTTCATTCTCATATGACTAGTATTAAGCTAGCAGTCATTCAGTTAATCAGATAAGTTTAGTATATGACTATGTTTGGTTTTGTATATTTATGCATTCATTCTTATTATGATTGTACATTCACATCCTCGAGTTATGTCAGTCTCCATCTCATAGTTTCAAATTTAGTATTCATATAGTAGCCAGGTTTTACCATATCCTAGCTTTAGTTCAACTTATATCCTTAAAGTATAGTTTTACAGAAACTAAGTGTAGAGATTCACCATCTTATCAAAGTATGTTTTTCACTCATGCTTTAGGATATTTAAATTTTTAGTTTATTCCAGCCTATTGGTGAGTCTACATACACTTAGAATGCATGTTATAAGATTACTTTTGAAATTAGTTTTACTTATTGCACTCACCCCTGCTTATTCAGAACATTCCAAAAGTACTGATCCATATATAAGTCTGTGTGGCTACATTGTTTCATAATGTAGTTACTATTTGTAGCTCGCATACCATTATCAGACAGTTGCAGTTTCCAACCAGCAGGTAATGTGTTTTCTTATTTCGGGAACTCCAGACAGTTTTAGTTCATGTACAGTTCATTTATTTTCAGATGTATTGATTAGTGGTAGTTGGAGGCATTTCCCATCTAGCTACAGTCAGTATAGTAGAGGCTTCATAGATGTCAGTCGGAGTCAGTCATGTAAATTTCAATTTTTTCCTTCAATTTTATCAGATTGTAAACTCTATCAGTATTGTAACTATTTAGATTATTCCATGATTATGTTTCTGCATAGTAAATTTTGTTATCTTATACATTATAAATCAGTTGATCAATAGTATGCTAGTTTATGGGTTAGCTTTGGATCACTTATGGTTCCACGCACACGTGACGATTAGGAGGTAGTCTCGGGCCATTACAAACTTTGTATCAAAGCATAGAGTTTAAGTTTCCTAGGGTGTCTATGAAGCCGTGTCTAGTAGAGTCTTGTGAAATGGTACAGAGACATCTATACTAGTCTTCAAGAGGCTACAGGGCATTTAGGAAATATTTCCCTTCTTTTATGTCTCAGATAATGCTATAGAAAGGTTCTCTAGCAAACTTATACAGATTCTTATATTTCTTTATTCATGCCATCATTTCTTTGTTTTTGAGGTAATAAAAACAGTCAAGCTCAAATTTCTATAGATAGTTTTCTCAGATAATCCCCACAGACAGTTATGGGATTATGCGTAGGCTCAAAATATACCATTAGATACGTTATGTTCTAAACTTTGAAAATATTTATTCTTATTCATAAAAATCATGCATTGAGCCTAAGTCAGATGTGCTCTCAGATCCCTTCTCAGAATCCCTTGACATCATATGATCTAGAGTTAGAATCATGAACCTAGAAGTTTAGCAGTAGTAGAGTTGGGATAGTGTTGTATGGATTGAGTATGTTATGTATCCATGGGGCTAGTTATATGCAGTTAAACTGGTAGGCTTGAAACAGTGTAAGCAAGAATTTAAGTTTGTTGATTCAAAATTATATGTTGTTGATGTCGGATGTTTAGGTGTAATGGTAGTTCTCATGGTTTAGAAGTGATGTTAGTAAGCTATGAAGGAATTTAGTATGTTTCATTGAAAATTTAGGGATATCCATGTTAAGTGTTAGAATCTAAGTTTGAATCTTTAAAAATTTAGCTAATAAAAAAGGGAGTTGAAGCTCTAGATGCTGTGAACTTAGAGTAAAGCAATTGCATTTTAGTTTAGAGTTATTAAAGAGGTCTACAGACTTAGAGTGATGGCTTAAAGATAAGGGGGAGATGATAGAACAAGTACCCAAGTCAGGCTTTCAGATTCTAGTAGTGATTCTAGAGTATTATAGAAAATCAATAAGGAAGGATAATTCCCAACCTATTTTATTTCAGTGTTGTATTTCAGTCTTCATGATATATACTCATGACTTATATGTCAGCTCCATAATCATAGTTCATGTTCATGAACATAATAGAGAATCATGTACTCTCCCAATTCCTAGTATGAGGAATTTCAGTTCATTCAGTAGTACGAATCATGTTCCATGAATTTATAAACTCCAAACTTAGGTCATGCATCTCATAATCATGTACTCATGATTTACAGTATGTTCGCTTCCAGTACTCATGATACACTCCTAATGATTAGTGAAATTCAGTTTATTTCATGTATGTCCCCAGTTTAGACCTCTTTGATGAATCCATTATATTGATACTCTATTTCCTCAAGCCTCAGTGAAGTTCCATGTTAAGCATAGTATTGTTTCATGTTTCAGGTCCTCATGTTATAACTTTAAGTGACCTCTCCTTATGTTATGATTAGTTGAAATTCTATGTGTGTTTTCTTGGGGTAGTGCATGGAAATTTTAAGGATAAAGGTTTAGATAATATGAGAATGATACTTTTATGGTTGTTTGCCTACAAGTTCATGTGTGGTTATAAAGATAGTCTTGAATTTCTTGTTGGTGTACAAGTGGAATATATATTTGAGTATAAGCTTTCAGTATAATTCAATTCGTATACCCAGCAATCCAGTCTAGTAGTCAGATAGACAAGTTCCTATAGTTTTCCATCTTTCCTATTCATGAGGTAATTCATTCTTGACCATGTAAATCATAAATTCAGTTCATTTCATGTACCAGGCATCATATTCAAATCCCAGATATTCACTCACAATTCAGTCCTTAAGTTTCCCATGCATCATCTCAATCTTTCCTTAGTATTTCAACCATATCAGTACCATCCGGGGGACGAAGTATCCAAAGGGGGAGATGTATTATAATACCCTGAGTATTTATGTCGTATACCTTTCATTTTTCTTCACAAAATAGGATCCATCTTGAAGTAATAGTTACTCATCAGTTTACTCTCTCATTTCTATCTCAGCCTTCTAATCATTATAATGTCATTGTATGTATTAAAGAAAACAGTTCAGTTTATGATATTCAGTTCATGTATCATGTTTTAGAATCAATTATGCAATCATGTTCCAAGTCATGCATGTTCAGAATATAATCTCAGTTACCTTTGTATAGTACTCTCAATCTAACCAGTCTCATTCGAGGATGAATGTTCCAAAGGGAGAGATAATCTAACACCCTGTATTTTTGGGCTAGTCTTTGAACCATCGTTCCTACGTTTATAAGTTATAATCCAAATTATTTCCATGTGACTATGAGTTTCATGATCTTTATCCTCGTGTTTGATGTGCTTTTGAGGTGAAAAATATTCATAAGAATCACTTAGAGCCAAGTTAAGCTAAGAACCTTAGATTCGTCCAAAGTTTGGGGTTCAATTCTACAATGGTCTACTTTGAAGGTGTATAACATTTTAAGATTATAAGTTCATAAACCTATCCCATTATACATTGAATTTTTCAGCTCAAGACCCACCAAATTTTAGATAATTAAATTAGCTTTTCAACGATACCAATTTCGCCTTAATCCAAAACTCGAGCAAACAGTTATGGCATTTTTATGAGAGGAAATAAGTCAACGCTATTGGAACGCGATGCATTAGTCATCGACGCGATTAGCGATGTGACACGATGGAAACCGCGTCACTGAACTATGTCATACGCTATTTCAGTTCCTAAAGGGTCTAGGATCACTTTGGTCACTTTCCCTCACCCAAATCCGCCCATAACACTTAATTTCACTCCACAAAAGCATTAGATACATGATTTCTCATCTTTTTCTCTCCAATAAAACCTTAGCACCCTCAAGAACACCAAGAACTTCATCAAAGTTTCTTCAATTCAATCAAGAAATTAAGGTCCCTAATCCAAGAAGTTCAAGAAAATGCTTTCAATAAAATTCCCAAGGCTTCCAAGTGAAGCTTTCAATTTTAAATCATCTATTAAGGTATGTGGGAGTTCATCCATGGGTCCTCTTTCACCCATGGATCCCAAAACCTTTTTATTTTAATTAAATAATGAATTTTTCGATCATTATGTTATTTTAAATGTTCAAGAAAGATCAAATTGCATATTTTCATGGTGATTTTAATTAATTTTAGTCCATGTGTGATTCCATGAAAGATTTTGAATTCCCCATGCTATGAATTTGAGTTTCCCATGCTTTATTCAAGTGAATTCCATGATAGATCCTAAATTCATAATTTTTAGCAACATTCTCATGTTTTAAATTCATGTTTTCCACATGTTTGATGAAATTCCCATATCATGTTCAATCAATTTCAAGATGAATCCCCAAGTTATGAATTTTTCCATGTAACTCTATTGTTCACCCATGTTTAAGAAACTTTTAGGTTCAAGCTATGACTTTATATGTATGATTAAATACTTATGTCCTATTTCAAGCGAATTTCATGTGAATTCCTAAATTCATGATTTTAGTTATGTAATCATACTATGCTCCCACGTTTAAGATATTCCCATGTCCAAGTTCATGATCCCCATGTGTTTGGTGAATTGACCTATGTTAAAGTATTAATCTCCTTATGCTTGATAAAATGCCCAAGTGATGGATTTCTTTAAATAATGCTTACTTATTATGGTCTCAAATGCTCTCATGTGTCCTTATTATCTATGCTACCGAGTCCTGGGGGTATTGAATACCCAAAACTTAGTTGTTTATCTAGTCTTCAGTCGAAATAGAATGATTCTATAGAATCCTGAACAGTAGTATTTGGTTAGTCAAAAGTATCAGTGTGAGTTCAGTCAAGCCTAGTACATTGTAGTGATCAGTTCAATGTCGATTCAGTTGGGAGTAGGATTCAGCACCGAGCGAACCTGTAATACCCCGTACTTCTACCTAGCTTAAAAACATCCCAAAAATGTTAAAGATTTGTTTCAAAGATGAATCCAATTTTATACATATGGTATTTTCATGATTTTTACTTTTTATCATGTGGAAAATTGAATAAGCTTTCCATCGATACCAAATTCGCCCAAATTAATGTATTATGAATTGTTGATATTGGTCATGTGTTTAAGAAGTGCCATGTCCTATCAGTCTCATGCTAGCGAGACCTGGGGTACTTGTACCCGATAATTTAGTTGTGTGCCTAGAGCCAGTGTCATGTTTTCACGATACTCTCAGTCAAGCTATGATCCTTAGAATTCAGTCAGTCTCATGACACAGGAAAACTCAGTAAATTCAGTATCAGTCTATTCCTACTCAGCAATCTCAGTTACCTCAGTGGTCTCAGTAACATCAGTACTCAGTAATCTCGGTAACCTCAGAATTCCCAAAAATCTCAGTAACTTCAGTACTCTCCGTCAGTCCTCAGATCTCAGTATCATTTCGTCAGTCAACGGAACTCAGTGAACTAAGTTTAGCTCCGATAAACAATACCATTAGTATCAATTCAGTTTAGTTAATCAGTTCAGTGACTATTCAGTTGGGAGTAGGATTCATCACCGAGTGAACCCAAGTATGGGGACTCACCTGTTATTTAGCTGAGGGTGTGATCCTTAGAAGAAATCCTTGTGTTCCAGAACTACATAGCCAGTGTAGGTTGAGATGCACCTTACACTTTTAGGGATTTATACATCTCATTTGAGTTTCCTACTAGGAAGGGTTGACGGAAGAGCTCCTTGTCAGAGAGGGTATACTCACAGCTTGTCTTTACCAGTGGCATGGTATTGACACCCTTCTAGCTGGGGTTACAAGTTGGACCCCACCAGTTTAGTTTCGGGGCATGTTGGTTAGATGATTACCTCCCATAGTCTCAGTTTTAGATCCAGTTTCAGTAATAGAACACAGTTCAGTTCTACAGAAATCTAGAACTATCAGATACAATCAAATTAGTACAGTGCGAAACCCAACTAGTTCCATCAGTATAAGGACTATCAAATACAGTCACTCATATTATCAGTATTTAGACTCAGTAATCATGTTATCACGAACTCAGTTAATAGTATATTAATTATACAAAACCCATGATATCATTATTCAGTTTTAAGACTGTCAGATATAGTCAATCAGACCAGTTCTTCATAATCAGAACTGTCAGAAATAGTCATTAGTTTATTAGTAATATGGCATTAGTTCCTCAGTATTCAGTAGACTCAGTCATTCAGTATCCTAGTATTAGTACTGAGATATCTGTAAATCTACATTATCAGAATTCATGAGTCAGCGTTATCATGATCTCAGTTATAGTTACGTATTCATGCATGTATTCTCGCATTCATGTTATACAGTCAGTTATTATTGTTCATGCATATGAAGCCTTGCATTTAACCTACCTCACTTTCATAACAGTATATTCAATGTACTGACATATTGGTGCTATGGTGTTTTATACCATAAGTTTAGAAGCACAAGCTCCCGAGCATCCTTAGTAGATCAAATGTTCAACAGCCAGACTAACAGTGAGTCCTTATCATTTGAGGATAACATGATTATTTTATTACTTTATTATTTCAGTAGTTCGGAGTTAGTTGGGGACATGTCCCATCAACTCCACAGTTTGTTAGACAGTTTAGAGGCTTTCAGACTACAGGATATTTCAGATAGTTTATCTAAGTTTTGGGTATTGTCATGCCCCACTACAGACATTGTTTTATATTCAGTATTAGTTCTGTTTTGAACCTTATGACCTTACAGCTTATATTCTGCATATTTACAATGTATTATTCAGTTCTTAGTTACAGATATCAGTCATGGGTTAGCTTGTGGTCCTTCGGGGTCATGAGCACCGTGTAGTATTTCGGGTACCAAATTTGGGGTGTTACAAACTTGGTATCAGAGCCTAAGGTTCAATAGTATCCTAGGAACTCTGAAAAGCCGCATCTAATAGAGTTTTATACATGGGTGTGTTGTGCACCACACTTATGTGCAGGAGGCTATGAGATCTTTAAGGAACAGTTTCCCTTCTTTCAGTATTCATGCCATGCCAGTGATCATAAGATCAAAATTTTCTCTCAGTCTAATCCATTCTCCCTTTCGATTATAGAACATGCCTTCCAAAGAGACTAACGAAAAGAGAAAAGGAAATCTGCCAGCACCTCAGCCCATTTAGGCAGTTCCTCTGGATAAGTATGTCTCTCATGCAGTATTTAGGACTGCATTAACTACTCTAGCCAATTCAATCGTAGCTCAAAATGAATGGCCAGCTGTTGTTCTGACCAACCCAGTGGCCAATTCTGCTGTAGCTAGGATTCAGGACTTTACCCGAATGAGTCGTTCCTTATTCTCAGGTTCTAAGTCGGAAGAGGATCCACATGAATTCCTCGACCAGGTTCAGAAAGTCACAGACATCATGGGAGTGACTTCCAGTGAGAGTGCAGAGTTAGCTGTTTATCAACTACAAGATGTAGCCCATAAGTGGTTTAAATAGTGGAAGGTAGACATGGGTAATGATGTAGAGCCCATAGAATGGGAAGAATTTTCTACAACCTTCTTAGATAGATTCTTTCCCCTAGAGTAGAAAGAAGCCAAAGTGTTAGAGTTCATCAACCTCAGACAAGGTAGCATGAGTGTGAAAGAATACTCCCTCAAGTTCACCCAGTTAGCCAGGTATGCTCCTCATGTAGTAGCAGACAGTAGATGCAAAATGAGTAAGTTTGTGTCTAGGATATCAGGTAGAGTGGTTAAGGAGTGCAGAACTACTATGTTGATTAAGGAGATGGACATATCTAAGCTTATGGTCTATGCTCAGCATATTGAGGAGTAGAAACTTAAAAAGAAGAAGAGGGAAAATAAGAGGGCCAAAACTGGTAGTTATAGTTTTTCTCAGCCAGGGTCGCAGGGTGTTAACCGTTCTCAGCATAGATAAAAGATTCCAGCCCCAGTTCCATCTTCAGCTAGTGCACCAA
Source organism: Capsicum pubescens (assembly GCA_030864215.1). Taxonomy (NCBI): domain Eukaryota; kingdom Viridiplantae; phylum Streptophyta; class Magnoliopsida; order Solanales; family Solanaceae; genus Capsicum; species Capsicum pubescens. The sequence continues at coordinate 72,303,910 of CM061549.1, read as the reverse complement.
CACCAAAGTTCAGAAATGACCATAGAGATGAGGCATTAGGGTTCAAGACCCAGGATAGTGAGAGCTGGGTTTTTAGTCATCCACTTTGCGAAGAGTGTGGTAAGCATCATAAGGATGTGTGTAGAGCCAACATTAATATGTGTTTTGGATTAGGTGAGTCAGTTCATAAGGTCCGAGACTATCCTAAACCCGGTCCTTAAGGTCAACACAGTCGTCCTTCAGCTCAGTCCGATTTCCCGAATCAGCAGGGTGCCAATTCCAGCGCTATCAGTGGGCAACGCCCAAATAGACTCTATTCACTTCAGTCCTGATAGGATCAGGAAAGTCCTCTTGATGTAGACACTGGTATGTTACAGATCCTTCATTTACATGTTCACGCTTCTTAAGATTTAGGAGCTTCTTTTTCTTTTGTTACTCCGTGCATAGCAGTCTACTTTAAGGTCAGACCAAATGTTAATAGAACCTTTTCTAGTCTCTACCCCAGTGAGTCATCTAACACAGCCGATAGGCATGCAGTAACTGTCCAGTTATGATATCTCAGAAATCCAGGCCTTCAGGTTCTAGTAGTAATACCAGTATGTGTAGGAAATTAATAAGAGAAGGTAATTCCCAACCTATTCCTATTGCAATGCGAAGTTTTATACTTCAACCCTCCCGATTGTTATGCATGATTTATGTCACAATTCCATGCACTCATGTCATGCTTTATAGTATGCTTAACCCACACAATACATGACTTCACTCCTAGTGTTTAGTCGAACTCAGATTATGTCATATGTACTCTCAGTTTAGATACCGCGGTGAATCCGTGATATTAATGTTCCATCCCTAGGTCCTTAATCACAGCGTCATTCAGTAGTTTGTATCCAGTAAAGGACACAAATAGTCCTACAGAACCATGGCTTTCAGCTATCAGTTATTTATCCATCAGAATTCAGTGCTCCCATACCAGTATAAACCTCAGTTATCATAAATCCAGTATTCAGTCCCAGTTACAGTCATAGTTACTTTTATAGTCTCAATTATCGTCTTATCTACAATCTCAGTCCCAATCCTAGTTCAGCCAGATCAGAAACTCAGTTCACTTTCAGGATTACCCGACCATAGAATATAGCTATTAGTTACTCAGTTATTAGTATTTTAGTACCTCAATTACAAAATATTTCCGAATCATGTCATACGCTTGGTTTTGCAATTTCAAATAATACAGTTTTCATAAATCCATGCCCAATCACCTTATGTCACTCAGTCAGTCCTTACCTCCTATGCATAATACTCTATAGCCCGACCATAGCATATAGCTATCAGTTACTCAGTTATTAGTATTTCAATACCTCAGTTACAAAATATTTTTGAATCATGCCATACGTTGTGTCTCGCAATTTCAAGTAATACAATTTTCATAAATCCATACCCAGTCACCTCATGTCACTTAATCAGTCCTTACCTCCTATACATAATACTCTATAGCCTCAGGTTAGTTTTTCAGACTAAGTACAGTTCAGTCTTATATGCCAGCGTCCATCTATAAGTCATTCAGTTAATCAGATAAATTAGTATATTTATGCATTCGTGCTCAACACCATGTGAATCTTTTCAGCAGTCTCAGTTGCAGTGCATAAGGTTTGGTCACTTTATATTAGATTATGTTTCATAGGCCTTGCCTCCTAAAACAAGAATCCCAACCATGTAGCAATCTCCCACTCAGATGTCCTACTCAGACCAGGCCAAGATTCGCTTTCTCTCTAAAGTCATTAGAACTCTATAGAAAGAGTGTCATAGAAATGCTCCAGTTGAGTATAAGTTTTTAACATGAGTTAGTTTGCAAAACCAATACTTTAGTTTAGCAGTCAAATGGACACGTTCGGATGTCGTGGTTTCTATCTTTCCATCCAGTCGCACTATCCGGAGTCTCATGATTATGATCATTCTAAGATGAAATAACCAGGTAGTTGCATGTTCATCCCAGTTCATGCGTCATGTCTTAGTTTTAGATCTCTGATAACTGGTCATGATTTATTTCGTAGGTGCCCTATGCATCATCCCAATTTTCCTTAGTATCGCAGTCAAGTCAGTATTCTTCTAGGGATATAGTGTCCCAAGGGGTAGATGCTCTATATCCCCCGAATTATTGTGTCCATACCTTTCAGCTTCTCTTCAAGTAATGAATCCAGTTTGGAGTAGTGGGTACCCATAGGTTGACCCTCTAGCTCTAATCTCGGTCGTAAGCCATGTACTCGAGCTACTCAGTTTAGGTCATGATATTCAACTCATGTATCACGTTCTAGACAAAGTTATGTTCTCATGTTTCCGCTCATGCATATTTAGTAATTAAGCTCATACTTAGCCTAAGGTAATAGCTTTTCTCAAGCTAATCCAGTTTCATAATCAGATTTCAGTTACAAAGGTGGTATTTAGTTCCATGCTCAATTTTCATTTCAAACTTGGTTTCTTTAACCTTACATGTTCAGTCGTATGTTCATAAGTCAGTTCAGTCATATATTTATGCATCAAATATGCGTGATCAGCTTACGAGTAATCTCAGTCATGCATTCATGTATCAGCTCAGTCATTAAATCCTGCCTTAGATATGCATGCTTAGTATGAATCTTAGTAATGTCAGTCAGGTAGTCATGTTTCATCTGTTCATTTTCAGTATATACTTCATCTTATCATTTCTCCTATCTAAATCAATCTCATTCAAGGACGAATGTTCCCAAGGGGGAGATATTGTAATACCCCGTACTTCTACCTAGCTTAAAATCATCCCAGAAATGTTAAATACTTGTTTCAAAGATGAATCCACTTTTATAAATGTAGTATTTTTAAGATTTTCACTTTTTATCATGTGGGAAATTGAATAAGCTTTCCATCGATACAAAATTTTCCCAAATTAATGTATTATGAATTGTTGATATTGGTTTTGTGTTCAAGAAGTATTATGGCCTATCAGTCTCATGCTATTGAGTCCTGGGGGTACTTGTACCTGAGAATTTAGCTGTGCACCTAGAGCCAGTGTCATGTTTTCACAATACTCTTAGTCAAGCCATGATCCTTAGAATTCAGTCAGTCTCATGACTCAGGAAAAATCAGTAAATTCTGTATCAGTCTAGTCATACTCAATAATCTCAGTGACCTCAGTGGTCTCAGTAAAATCAATACTCAGTAATCTCGGTAACCTCAGTATTCCCAAAAATCTCAGTAACTTCAGTACTCTCCATCAGTCCTTAGATCTCAGTAGCATTCCGTCAGTCAACGGAACTCAGTGAACTCAGTTTAGCTCCGCTAAACAATACCATTAGTATCAGTTCAGTTCAGTTAATTAGTTCAGTGTCTATTCAGTTAAGAGTAGGATTCAGCATCGAGTGAACCCAAGGATGGGGACTCACTTGTTATTCAGTGGAGGGTGTGATTCTTAGAAGCAATCCTTGTGTTCCAGAACTACATAGGTAGCATAGGTTGAGATGCACCCTATGCGTTTAGGGATTTATACATCTCATTTGAGTTTCCTACTAGGAGGGGTTGATAAAAGAGCTCCCTGTCAGAGAGGGTATACTCATAGCTTTTCTTTACCCATGAAACGATACTGACACCCTTCCAGCTGGGGTTATAGGTTGGACCCTACCAGTTTAGTTTTGGGGCATATAGATTAGATAATTACCTCCCATAGTCTCAGTTTCAGATCCAGTTTCAGTAATAGAACTCAGTTCAGTTCTACAAAAATCCAGGACTGTCAGATATAGTTAAATTAGTACTGTGTGGAACCCAGATAGTTCCATTAGTACCAGGACTGTCAGATACACTCACTAATGTTATCAGTATTCAGACTCAGTAATCATGTTATCATGAACTCAGTTAATAGTATATTAATTATACAAAAACCATGTTATCAGTATTCAGTTTTAAGACTGTCAGATACAGTCAATCAGACCAGTTCTTCATAATCAGAACTGTCAGAAATAGTTATTCCTATATTAGTAATATGACATTAGTTCCTCAGTATTCAGTAGACTTACTCATTCATTATCCCAGTATCAATACTCAGTTATTAGTAAATCCAAGTTATCAGAATTCATGAGTCAGTGTTATCTCGATCTCAGTTATAGTTACGTATTCATGCATGTATTCTAACCTTCATGTTATACAGTCAGTTATTATTGTTCATCAATATGAATCCTTACATTTATCCTACCTCACTTGCATACCAGTACATTCAACGTATTGATGCATTTACGCTATGGTATTTTATACCATAGGTTTAGAAGCACGAGCTCCCGAGCATCCTTAGTATATCAGACATTCAACAACCAGACTAACAGTGAGTCCTCATTATTCGAGGATAACATGATTATTTTATTACTTTATTATTTCAGTAGTTCGGAGTTAGTTGGAGACATGTCCCATCAACTCCATAGTTTGTCACACAGTTTAGAGGCTTTCAGACTACAGCATGTTTCTGGCAGTTTATCTCAGTTTTGGGTATTATCATACCCACTACAGACATTTTTTTATATTCAGTATTAGTACAGTTTTGAACCTTATGGCCTTACAACTTATATTCTGTATATTTATAATGTATTATTCAGTGCTCAGTTACAGATATCGATATAGGGTTAGCTTGTGGTTCTTCGGGGTCATAAGAACCATGTAGCATTTTGTGTACCAGATTTGGGGCGTTACAGAACCTAGGAATGGGGGCATTCCTACCAGCAGAGGTTTGACCCTTAGTAGCAGTCTTTGAGTTACAAAACTATCTTGCCAGCATAGGGTAAATTATCTTCCTATCAGACTAGTATTGACGTGACTATATATATCGCATGAGTCTTCCTGCCAGATTATGGTTGACCCAGCTTATGTTAGTAACCTATGACACTGTTCTAACACCAATCCAACTGGGGTTATACGTAGGACCCCAAATCAGTCTTTTATCGGGGTATGTCGGTTAGATGATAACTCCCACAATATGAGTTATAGTCTCAGTTCAGTGGTCAGTTCAGAGTTCAATTTCAGGCTTTCTTGACTACATCTTACAATTATCAGTTATTCAATTATTAGTATTTCTGTATTTTAGTTTACAAACTATTTCAGAATGATGTTATACGCTTGGTCTTGCATTCTCAAATATTACAGTTTCCACGCATTCATGCTCAGATATCTCATGTTGTTTAGATAGTACTCAACTCATATGCATATTACTCCATAGTTTCATTAAAATTATTCAGACTAAGTACAGTTTAGTCTCACATGACTAGTATTCGGCTAGCAGTCATTCAGCTAATCAGATACGTTTAGTATTTGACTATGTTTGGTTTTGTATGTTTATGCATTCATTCTCAGTATGACTGTACTCTCAGATCCTCGAGTTATGTCAGTTTCTATCACGTAGTTTCAGACTCAGTATTTATACAGTAGACATGTTTTACCATATCCCAACTTTAATTCTACTTATATCCTTAAAGTATAGTTTTACAAAAACTAAGTGTAGAGATTCACAATCTTATCAGAGTATGTTTGTCACTCATGCCTTAGGATATTTCTGTTTTAAGTTTATTCGAGCCTATTGGTGAGTTTACGTACACTTAGCATGCATGTTTTAATATTACGTATGAAATCATTTTTACTTATTGCACTCACCCTGCATACTCAGTACATTCTAGAAGTACTGATCCATATATATGTCCATGTGGCTACACTGTTTCATAATGTATGTACCATTTGTAGCCCGCACACCATGATCAGAAAGTTGCAGTTTCCTACCAACAGGTGATGAGTTCTCTTTTTTCGGGAACTCCAGACAATTTTAGTTCATGTAAAGTTCATTTATTTTCATATGTATTGATTAGTGGTAGTTGGAGGCATGCCCTGATATCTATTGTCAGTATAGTAGAGGCTTCATAGATGTCAGTCAGAGTCAGTCATGTAAATTTAAGTTTCTTCCTTCAATTTTATTAGATTGTAAACTCTATTAGTATTGTAACTATTCAGATTATGCCATTATGTTTCTGCACAGTTAACTCAGTTATCTTATGCCTTATAAATTAGTTGCTCAATAGTATGTCAGTTTATGGGTTAGCTTGGGATCACTTGTGGTTCCAAGCACCATGTGACGACTAGGGGTAGTCTCGAGTCGTTACATAAAGTAACTAATAAAGTTTGTGAATTGAATACTAAAAATTAAAAGTAAACAATGTGGTAAAGTAAGGTTCTTGGACAATATAGGGGAGAAACCCATGGTTAAGGCACCACGAAAAATCATACTTAGCTATATAATTTTCTTGGTTTAGTTAATTATCTTGGTTTTTGGTTCACGGTGTTTATAACATAATCGTGGTTTTCCGAACCTCTAAACATGAATCTAACCTAGCCTCACAACTTTATCGTTGAGCGGGGATACTAGAATTAAGTTAAACACATTTTTATTTCTTCTCGTATATGAAACAAATAGGCCAAACTAGGTATATTCCTATTCTAAATGCAAACCATAACTTCAATTCATTGAATGATAACGATCATATTTCATATACCCCACATTCTATTCTATCCTTTGTCCTTATGGACTCATAATTATTGGTAGAGAATCCATATAATAGTTAATAATAGGAATATAAGAACAACCAACAATGATAAAAAATAAACCAATTTAATGAACATTCTTAAGTACTCATATTCTTAGCCTTAACCCTAGATTAGGATATTTAGCATCTTATGGATTTACAAAGAATCACAATGATGAAATCCATGTAATAATCCAAAAGTAAACTAAAGTAAAGGAATGAAAATACTAATTGAATCCCCCTCAAGTGTATTCCAAGCCCCACAAGTCATCCAATATGGTTATAAAACAATTGAAGTGTTCTATTTATACGAGGCCATAATTTTTTGAATTGAACTAGCCACCATGCCACGCCCTTATGCAAAGGATAGGGAGCATGGCATGCCCCTATGTAATGCCCTCAGACCACCCCTGGATATCAAACAATGCTTAGGATCACAAGTGATCCCAAGATAACCCTTGTACTAGCATATTACTTAAGTTACTAATTTAAATACATAAAAAATAGAAGTGATAAGAGGAAGAGAAGTCTTTAGTTGAACATAATCACAACAAGACTATTTAAACTAATTATGAATCTAGTTATACAAAACAAAATTGGAATCAAATACATCAATTCTACTAACTGTGTTTGAAGCCTCTACTAATACCGATTATAGATAGCCAGGACATGACCCCCAGCTATCCCTAATCAATATGACTAAATAAAGAAAAAAAGATTCTACTTGAACTATGATTGACATGAGCCCACGAAGCAAAAGGACTCATCACCTACTGACTACTGGTACCTACATTATGTGGAGGCGAATGCATAAGTAAAACAATAACAGAATATACTCATAGACTTTCAAATAATGCATGCTAAGTGTAGACGACTCACCTTGATCTTGAATAAAACAAAGGCTGTAAAATTATAAACATAAATAATGATGCATAAGGATAAACTTTGTGAGCCATAAAACTTGGTTCTAAAAGCTTTACTATTTATTGTTTCTTATGAGAGGTTCTTCTAATCGAGATAAACCATGTGATCTATCATGGAGTCTAACGTCTTACCCACATAGAGGAGAGTTGTTCTACCCTTTCCATTAGAATAGAACCTTAACTTGAATGATCACTATACTTAACCCATAATGGGACTTAAACCTACAGTGGTACGTAGTTCTGGGTCTTGTGACCTTGGACTCATACCCAACTCGGTGCTAAATACTAATCCCACATTACTTATATGCTCATACTTTTAGGAAATCCACCTTAAAATACCACAAGGTTTTTATAATGAAAACCATTTATGCTTATCTTTCTTTAAATCATAACCAAGATGAACAAATATGGATTCCATATCTTATCTTAGGATCAAAAGATCAATCTTTACTTTATGTTTTGGTATAAAATTATCAAATAAACTTAAGATCATAGTCTTCTTGTAATATCAAAACTCATACTTGGGGTTTAGAGCATATATACTTCAATTCTCAAAATTTCACAATAGAGCTTCCTTCTCAATAATCTTCTTGAAATACTTGAATAATTTCAGTCAAGATAATGAAATTTAAATCACAATATGAATCTTATAAATCAAAACATGAGCATGTGTAATCTTGATAAACTTAAAGCCTTTGAATCTCATGTTTTTTTGCAAATAACTTGTAACATAATATCATGCTTAAAACTCAATTGAAAATCTTTAATCAATATTCAAATGAAACTTATGATATACGAATCATAATCGAGAATATTTATGTCAAAACATAAATAGATGACAATAAGCATGCACTTTAATACTTAAATCACTTTATAAATCCATAAACTCGAAACAAGATAGATTGGGTATTAACCCTAATTGCAAATCACATAATCTTAACTTTAAAACAAGTTTTGGGCACAAGTATGAAAGAGTATCCTTGTTCATAAACCCCAAATACCTTGATTGGAAGAATTCTTGAAGATAACTTTGAATTTGGAACTTAACTTATTGGTTGTTGAGAGATGACACTTGGATTTTGTTCTTAGGAAGAGGGGAGGGTTTTTGATTTGTTTACTGGTTTCTTAGGGTTAAGGGAGAGGAGTTAATATGTTTAATACTTTATCTAATCATTTTAAAGTGATTAGGGACAGTTTAGGGGAGTGAAATGACTTCAACACCCTTGATTTAAGTCAAAATGGAGCATTTTTGGCACTTGGCATTGACCTAGGAAACACCTAGTCAATCGCCCAAGCCAAGGTTGGCAATGCATGTCCAATAACCTAGCCCTAGGATGGGTGACGTATGGCTAATCACCTAGCCCTTTGTTGGGTGACGCCTAGACAATCGCACACCCATTTCAGTAGCCTTAGGCGATTGGTAGGCGATGCACAACCCTATACATGGCCTTAAATTTTCCCTTATGTCTAGGATTAAGGAAAAAATGGTATTGTTGGAAAGCTAATTTGATTATCTACAATTTGATGGGTCTTAAACTTCTAAATTCCACATATAAATAAAGTTATCCTAGTCCAAAATTGGCCCTTATGGAATCAAACACCAAAATTTCGCCGAATCAAAGGCTCTTAGAGACATGACACATGGATTCAAGTATGAATCATAGGACTATAGTTTACACACGTAGAAATGAAGGTCCAATTTCTAGCTTTGAAATGTATGGGGTGTTAGAACATCTCTCGCTCGGAATTATTCATCCTCGAATGATGGATTGGAACTTATTGGGACCTTAGAAGTATGAATTAATGTAGACATAAAATGTCTACTAATGAAGGATATAGCTGAGTTGAAAAATTAAAACTTCTATCATGAAATTGACTTCTGAGCTGACTTATGCGGAGAGATTAGAACGCACTTGAAATACTCATGATATGATCTTATATTTTGAATTTCAAAGTGATAACTGATGTAATAATATTCCAAGAGTTACTAAGGATAGAATAAAGCACATAACTTTTCATTAGAAATTGTTCCTCAATAAAACACGTATAGAAAATCAAAATAAAAGGGCTTCATGGTATCGCCAAGTACATTATGTAAGCATGAATCATGAGACAAAGAGACTAAGATTGTACAATGGACACTATTTGAGCTGGAATACTTGGAAAACTAAGATTATTCAGTGAACACTCACGAACTAAATCATGACTAAATATTTGAATTTTAGATATGATGCATGGACTGAACTGAATTACCTCATGGAACATACATACTCATCAAACTTCGGATAGTGAGACTAGATAGAAAGATGGAAAACCATAGGAACTTATCTATCTGACTGCTAAACTAAATTGTTGGCTATATAGACTGAATCATACTGAGAGCTCATACTCAATTAGAGTATTTCCTTAACACTCATTGCAAGAAGTTCCAATAACATTTATGGAGCAAATAATCTTGGGCATGATCTGAATACAGTATCTGAATAAGGAATTAAAACATGGCTACAAATTTATGACATGGAATATAGGCCTATAGAACATAAGCTAGGATAAAATTACTAAGCCTTAGGCAATACATCTGCTAACTTTCAAGCTTAGACACACTTCTAAAATACTCCATCTACAATACTTTTCCTTTAAATACCATGCTCATTTGATTCAACTTATAATTCTCACATGGGCATATATAAAACTCTAGCCAAAGTCTGAGTCGAGCTACATACACTCACCACGTTTAAGATTAACCCAAAATCATAAAGTACAACATATGACACCATAATACTAGTTTGAACCATGAATTCAATACCCCAAGCATTTTAACAATTTCTCATCTCTAGTATAACTCTTCTTATCACTTCAACAACTAAATACAACCTCTTACTAAGAACTTATTAGCGCATAATGAATTCATCCACTTATATACTAACCTAAAATTTAAGTCTATCATTATAACCATATACGAACTTATAGAAATGCACCCAAAAAGCCTTTTTCTCATATTCTCTAAACCTCTATCATTAACAACTTTCTTGTACTATTCTTAAGAAGACACATACAAAATCTCAACTAACTGTGATGCATATTAAAAGTTTGGCCTCAATCTTACTTCATATTTATAGCCTTAGATTAAAAAACGTATACAAAAGTCTTTGCTCAAAAAGAAATATTAACTCTCTCCTATATAAACAATCTTTCATCACCATTGTCATCTCCCCCTTAGACTAAAGCCAACCTTCTAAACTTATGGATTTATTTTGTATCCCTAGGACTTAGCCATAATTTCTTCACTCTAATGTTCTATAGATAAATGCTCAACTCACGCGAATAAGCTATACTTAAAATATACTAACTTCATTTTTGGACAATCCTCCTTCACGAATACCATCCTTTACTTTCTCTATCTTCAATAATCATCACTATAGACTTACACTCTCCCACACAAACATATCTGTCACATTAAACACCTAACCTGTATCATATTTCTAAACTTATATTTTTCCCTTAACCACGAGAATCAAAATCATACCAAAAGACTCAACATCATCTATCCATAACTCCTTAACTTAGCTATTAAGAACACCATTTACTATATAGCCAATCTTCTTCCCATTTAGCAACTCGAGGGTACTACTAACCACACACAACCTTTAATAATCTTAGAAAATTATGCAACCCTTATATCACCTTGGGTACACATCTAAATCATACCTATAACATCATACTTAATCTCAAATCAATAAACTTAAATTCTTGCATGCACTGTTTCAAGCCTACTGGTTCACCTCCATATAACTACCATCACTAACTAAATCATTATTTCCACCTTGATGGTCATCCACTATTCAAACTTAGTGTCTAATGCTAGGCATGATTAACATGACAATGTCACATACTATTCTCGCTTAAAAGCTATAAAATAAAACACAAGAAACAAAAAAACAATAGTCCACTATAACCTCATAACAATAGTAATCGATCATAATCCTATGGTATGCCTTATTAAAATCTATTAGCACATCGTTGTTCTACACATTACGACTATTTACCCATCTATACACCTAATTACTTTCATAGCTCTATAAGTTTCAACTAAACTCTTTTGAAACCTCAAGGGAAGCCTAAATTAACAATACTCAACCACCAAATACTTCATTAATATACTATAATTTTCTAGAACAATAAATACCATCAATAACTCCTTTCCTACTTCAAGTAAACAAAAATTCACCTTAACTAATAACTCCTTCTCTACCTTTCACCAAGGAACTTGTACTATATTTATTTTCCCTAAACTAATACACAAGGACATATCACCTCAATACTAACTCAATCGTATGCAAAACCTCATCTATATACATTTAGACAATCTCCATCACCTCCTTTCTTGTCACTACACTTTAATACCTATACTTCCAACTATAAAAAGGTTCTACTACTTATGAATCATAACACACAATATCATAATATCCCTCAAATGCAAACTTTATTTAACAATTTAGGTTCACACTATCTCCTCTCATGAGCACTATCCGGATTAAAGGGGTTTAATGAGGAATCTGAACATATAACATATTCTATTTTAACTTGACAAATCATATGGATGAGGACATAAGCTTTCAATTTAAGGGACTTATAACACACTAGTAGGTTCCTCTCAAGCCCCTTATGTTATTTCTGAAGTTACTGATATTAAATTTGAGAGCATCATCTTAGGAGAAATTGAAATCTAGTACTCATGTTATCTTAGAAAGTCATGGATGGAGAATTATGGAGTAACAAAAAAATCGGTAGAAGTTTATTAGAGAATAACTCTACAGCACGATCTAGAGCATGAAAAAGGGAAACATTTTTTAAATACACTATAGCCACTTGAAGAAAAGTACAAACGTATTTGTACCATTCCACAAGACTCTACTAGACACGGATTCATAGACACCCTCGGACACTTAAACTCTGTACACTCTGATACAAAGTTTGTAATGCCCCGGGACCACCCCTGGATGTCACACGGTTCTTAGGACCACAAGTGATCCCAAGCCAACCCTTGTACTGGTATATTACTTGAGCTATTTATTTAAATAAATAAAAACTAGAAGTGATAAGCAAAAGAAAAGCATTTAGTTGAACTTAATAACAACAAGGCTATTTAAACTGATTATAAATCTGGTTATAGAAAACAAAACTAGAATCAAATACATCAACTCTACTAATTCTCTATGAAGCTATAATACCCCGAATTCCTAGAGCTTAACTTAGTTATAAGTGTGTGAGTTATCCTATATAAAATTTATGAAATACTCAGTATTTTTCATTTTAGCACCTTCCAGTACGTAGGAAATTCAATTAGTTTTTCAACAATATAAAATTCGCCCAAATCTGATACCCAGGCGAAGAGTTAGGGCAGTTTATGTAAAAATAGTGGCTCACCCCGATTAGTCCGCGTCGTGATGAGTATCGCGATAGGCACACCATCGTGTCGCGCTGAAGGCCAATTTGGCATTTGTCAATTTCCATAGGGTTACCATGACTGCACTGCCTTGTAGTGAACCCCAAAATAGCAATTGTCACAATCCAGAGAGTTATTGCGATTCCACCGCATTGCGGTGGATATAGCGATGACCCATTCACCGCGTAGCGGTGAGGCCTTAATCGGCATTCCAGTTGTGGTATTTTAAATCCTAAGGAAAACTTAGACTTTTCCCATGACCCAGATCAGCCTTAAAAATGAAATTAATCCCTAAATGACCAAAATATATCATTATTTACTCAATTTTCCCCAAAGTACATCATTCTCTCTCAAAAGCAAGAAACACTAGTTTCAAAATTCAAGAACAAAGATCAAGAATTTCTCCAAGAACCTTCAAGAATTAATAATCCAAGGTATGTTAGGTGTTCATCTATGGGTCTGTTCCACCCATAGAGTCCACAGATACATTTTCAAACTACAAGATTGTTGAGTTATGAACTTTCATGCTTGAATTGAATTGAATTCATGTTCATGTTATTGTTGGGTTTTTGTCCATAATTAAATTACAAAATTTCATTAAATTAATCATTATATGTGTTGAATTACATGATCCTCTTGATGAACCCCTTCAATTTACAAGTTGATTGATGTATCTATGATAACTATGTGTCTTGATTGTTGTATAACCTAAGCATGCTCCGCATGAGTTTGATAAAATGCCTATGTGAATGAATTAGTGTCATTATAACCTGATAGAATATGTTCCCCCTTCATGAATAAGTAGATGTCTTACAAGTGTTTGATTAAAAGTCTCTATGGATGAATAATGAACAAGTGAACAATGTCATGTTATTCAAGATTATTCTATGCTTTACTTTTTATGTTATCGAGTCCTGGGGGTATTTAATACCCAAAAATTTAGTTGAGTCCCTAGATCCAGTGCCAGTTACAGAACCTCAGTCATGTCACGATCAGTAGTACTCTCAATCAGTTACAAAAATTAGTAGAACTCAGTCAGTTTACCGAACTTAGGAAAACTCAGTAATCTCAGTATAAGTTTAGTTCTGTTCAGTATACTCAGTTTAGTGTCTTTCAGTTGGGAGTAGGATTTAGCAAGTGAACCCAAGTATGGGGGATCACCTGCCAGAAGAGGGTATGATCTCTAGAAGCAATCCTTGCATCCCAGAACTGCATAGCCAGCATAGGTTGAGACACAAACCTGCCAGTTGAGGATTGATGAGGTATTTTAACCAGTCAGTTGAGGGTTCCACCATTCTTATTAGAGTACCAGCCAAATGATGGTAACTCTCAATTGTCCTTACCCGTGGCACGGTATTGACACCCTTCCTATTGGGGTTACATATTAGACCCCAACTCAGTTATCTTATCTTATTTGGTTCATATCAGTTAGATGATTACCTCCCACAGTTCCAGTCTCACTCTTCAAAATAGAACTCAGTTTAGTTCTACTGAATCAAGACTGACAGATACAGCCAACCAGTATTAGTAAATCAGTTATCAGTAATTTCAGAACCAGTTACTCGGTATCATAATTCAGGACTTAGCTTCAGACGACCTTAGTCATAGTATTTATCTATATGTACATGAATGCACACTCAGTATTTACAGTAGTATCAGTTATCCATGTACTCTCATGTTCAGTTACTCTATATCATGCAGTCAGTTATTATTCATGACTATGAATTTACGCAATGATGTCTTGTATCATAGGTTCGGATGCTTAGGTTCCCGATCGTGCATAGATAGATTTTGATTCAACCAGCAGCAGTAGATTAGCGGTGAGTCCTCATCAATCGAGGATATTCTTTTATTTCAGATTTTCATTAGTTGTAGTATTTCAGTATGTGGGGTTTGTTGGGGGCTTATCCTATCAACTCCACATTCAGACAGTTTCAGTTAGAGGCTTTTCAGACTAGTTTTCAGACAGTGTTCAGTTTTATAGATTGTTATTTCAATTGTTACACTCTATCAGTATTTATATATTATGAACCTTACGGCATTTCAATATAATGACCCAATTTTATGGAACCATAACATCATATAATGCTTATGATCTCGAAGGACCACAAGCCAACCCTCTACTGATATTTGTACCTGAACACTGCATAATATAGAAAATAAATACGAAAACTGTCCATAAGGTTCAATACACCTAAAAATACTCAATTGAAAACTGAATACTGATACATCTGTCTGAAAAACCTCTAAACTGTCTGAGCAGTGGAGTTGATGGTACATGTCCCTAACTAACTCCGTCTACTAAAAATAAACAAAATCTGAACCTATGTCTACTATTGCTGACTGGGACTGAGCTGCTAAGGGTACTCTGGATCTCGTGCCTCTGAACCTATGGTGTTAAATAAACCACAATAGCGCATATGCATCAGTATGGGAGTGTACCGAGTATGCAGACAAGGTAAGGCTAAATTCAAGGGCTCATGTATTAATAATTACTTAACTGAATAATCATAAGAGTACTAAATTAGAACACATGCATGAATGCATAAACCATAACTGAAATCATCGTGACTCAAAATACTGAAACTCAAATACTACCTTACTGTCATCTGACTCACTACTAATACTGAGATATTGAACAACTAAATTATCTGATACCAATAACTGAGTACTGGAGTTGAGATCTATCTTATCTAGCAAGTGATCTCGAAAACTGAGGATACTGAAGTTGATTGAAAAAATACACTCATGTTATTGACTGAATTTTGAGCTTTCTATTCTAGACTGACTGCATAGGAGATCAAAACTCTCTAATAGATGATTCCGGAATCTACTATCAATGATAAGAAAAGATCATGTCCGAATTTGACAACAAGAATACTCAACTAAATCTGAGACTTACATCAAACCTATCTAACGGGTGATCTCGGGATTTGATAATGAGATTACTCAACTGAATATGAGACTGAGATCAAGCCTACCTGATGGGTGATATCTAGATCTGATAACAAGAATACTCAACTGAATTAGAGACTGAGATCAATCCTATCTGATGGGTGATCTCGGGATCTGATAATATAATTACTCAACCGAATATGAGACTGAGATCAAGCCTATCTGATGGGTGATCTCTAGATCTGATAACAAGAATACTCAACTAAATCTGAGACTGAGATAAAGCCTATCTGATGGGTGATCTCAGGATTTGATAACAAGAATACTCAACTGAATCTGAGACTGAGATAAAGCCTATCTGACGGGTGATTTCGGGATCTGATAATAAGATTACTCAACTGAATATGAGACTAAGATCAAGCCTATCTGACGGGTGATCTTTAGATCTGATACTGAATAACTTTATATGGGACAAAACCTATCCAACAGGTGGTCCATGAATTAATGGAACTATCTAAGTTCCTCACTGAGATAGATGATTGTATTTGACAGTCCTAATTTTTGAAGATTGATACTGAAACTACAACTGTGGGAAACAGTCACTTAACCTACATGCCCTGAATCTCAACTGGTGGGGTCCAACCTGTAACCCCAACTGGAAGGGTGTCAATACCGTGCCACGGGTAAAGACCTCTCTGGTCAAGCCTATCTAATGGATTACCCTCGCAGGAAGTCAAGCCTAAGGAATATAATAGTCAACCCTATCCAACGGGTGACCAGCCTTTCCTGACGAGTGACTCATGTATCCTGCATTGTCTACATAGTTCTGGAGTTCAGGGATTGCTCCTAATAACTCTGCCTCTCTGATGAGGAGACGGCATCCCTATCCTCGCTCGGTGCTAGCTCTACTCCCAACTGAAAGACTTAGAACTGATTTTTAACTGAACACAAACTAAGCTGAATCTGATACTGATCATGTTTCTTGAATGATCTGACTGAGTTAAGCTGAATTCACTTGGTTCTATATCTGACGTAATACTACTGAACCTCATTACCTGACTGAACGACACTGAGCTATGAATAGGTTACTCAATTACTACAGAGGTCAGAACTGAACATTTGAATACTACTAGATCTGAGTTGGGTATAAAACTGAGGCTAGATTACTAGCGATACTGAGATTACGGTGATTACAGAGATTACTGAGATTTCATAAAATCTATATTTGTCTGAGAGTACAGAGTTTTATAATTCACTGAGTTCTAAGAATCATGGCTCGACTGGAATTATCGTGTAAACTAACACGGGCTCTAGACAACAGCTAAATTGTTGGGTATAAATACCCCAGGACTCGATAACACAAAAGTAAAACATAACCACTTTTGAATAATCAAGACCATGGACAATGATTCACCATCACAATCACTAAGGCATCACTTCAAGAATTTAAGAATCCTAAACATGTAATAACATAGGGGGTCATGCTATTGGATCATACTCCATTCAACAAGGTCTCGCATCAAACACTTGGCATGTATTAAAGTCTTAGCATGTATCAAAGAGCACATAATTGGGGAATTTCATGCTATAATGTCACAATTCATTCACTAAGGCTTTTCAACAAACACTTGACATGCATGGGCTTGCACACAATTGGGAATTTCTAGTCAACATGCTATAATGTCTCTAATTCCTTCACATAAGCATTTCATCAAACATATGGGGGCATGCTTTTCTTATTCAAAAAATTTCTTCACTTAATTGACATAAACACATCACTTAACAAGAAACTTAAAGAGGGTTTATCATGAACTTCACATGAATATCACATACTAGGGTCAAAGCTTGAAAACCTTATAAACAAACATGAATGACAACTCAATCATAGCATAAACATCAATTTCAACTCACATGAATCATGAAAACTCATAAACTTACAAGCTTTGAAATTTAGAAAATGGTTTTTGATCTTGTTGGATGAAAGGGACCCAAGAATGAACATCTGCATACCTTAGAGAAAATCTTTCTTGAAAGCTCTTAGAGAGATTCTTGATTTCTTTTGATTTTACCTTAAAGAAGAAAGAAGGGTTTTGATTTGTAGAAAGCCTAATTTATGATGTTGAATAGGAGAAATGAGGTTATAAACCTTGATCGTATATAAATAGGGGCTGAAAAGAGTGGGAAAAATACCAAAGATCCCTTTTAAAATCTAGTTAAAAATGTTTAACGGGGGCTACGAAGGTCCGTTGCTCAGTCTGACGGTCTATTAGATCGTCCATGGAACATTGTCCCAGAAAATAATACACTTCCTCGAGGTGACGTTTGAAGCGATGATCCATCGCAAACTCGACAATCCGTCACACTATCCGTCGGACGTTGGCCAAGATGAGGTCACGCTGCCTCAGCGCGACGGTCCCAGCAATGGTCCGTCTCAGCCTCAAAAGTCTGTCTTCCTGGACGTCGCACTTTGGCATCACTGCCTTGGTTGCGATGTCTTGGGCGATAGTCCGTCAACCCGTCCGTCGCACATGGGCGGTTCCAACTATTTTCAATAAAACGGCCATAACTTTCTCGTCTGATGTCGGATTTTGACAAAATTGGTATCGATGGAAATGTTATTCAATGCTATATATGAAAAACAGTCGATATTAAGGAAATTCTACATGGTTAAAAATATTTCTCACTTAGGAAGACACTTCTCAATCTTTTAGGGCCGAATTTACACTTTACTTGACACGCTTTAAGGCTTAGACTACGAGAGAAATTTGTGGGGTCTTACATTATCTCCCCCTTGGAAAAATTTGTCTTCAAATGTAGCTTGATAGGCTAAGAATACTAATCAACTGAACTTACTCAAGGAACAAGAACTTCTGAAACATGACTATGCAATTGGAACCACTGATACTCTGAGTTCTCATACTGTACATGCATACCTTACGCATGAATACCAGACTGAAGCTACTCATAAGTTGTATTCTCATAATGGACATGTATATCTGATGCATGGAATCATAACTGAGTTGATCTCATGAATGCATGACTAAACACACTGAAAAGCTGAACTCTTTCTACTGAACGTGTATATCTAATGCATGAATGTCTGACTGAACTGACTCTCGAAAGCATGAATGGCTATGAAATGATCACTGATGTTAACTTCATAAGGAGATTCTGAACATGAAAATGAATGAGTCTAAGAACATGAGAGCATCACAATATCATGGGGTATCTCCCCCTTGGGACTCTATGTCCCTCTACAAACACCTTCCTGAAATGTTGGGGCGGTGAACGAGGCACCTACGAACTGGGTCATGATTGACCGACTTAGATATGAAACTCATGCATGACTCATGCTGACATATAAGCTCAAAATGGAAGCAAAGGATCTAGAAATGCATATCACAAAGATGAAGGACTCATAACATACTCGTGTCTATATCAGGGAACCTTTCCTGATCATGGAGAGCCTGAAGCGCATAGAGACTGTTCTGACGCTGACCACTATTGGCACCGGAAGGGGCACTCTGCTGAAGAAACTCTCTACCCCTATGAGATAGCCCTCTACATTCTCAAATCTTGTGGCCTGTCTCACCATACTCAAATCACACATCACTACCGGCTCTACACACACCGAGGTGGCCCTTACCACACTCTCTATAAAGTGGATTGGTGCGAACACTACTAGCACTACTCAGGTATTTGGAGCCTGACGCCCCCATCATAACTGATATCCCTGAACATCGATGTGGGTACACTAGATGAGGATGGAGATGGTACTAAAATCTCTGACTATGATGAGAACGATTACCACCCTAAGACCCTGCCTGAGAGAAATCATGACTACCTGTTCTGTCTCTCTTACTCACTCCCTCTCATTTTTTTGTCTTATCTGCCTTAATATACTGTGCATGCATCATCAGCCTAGCAAGTTCCATATCTCTATGAAGCATAGAAGTTCTACACTCTTTCAACACTAACCTGGACACACCAGTCACAAACTTACTCATACTCGCTCTAGGATCAGCTTTCAAGTTAGAAGAATACTTAGCTAACTGGTTAAACTTAAGACAATACTTTTTCACAGTCATAGAGCCCTGCCTTAGGTTCATAAACTCCTCTACCTTAGCCTCTCTCATCTTTAGCGGGAAAAACTTATCTAAGAAGGCACCCTGAAACTCTTGCCAAGTTACGGGAGATGCATTCTCCCATCTACCCTTCTTCCACATCACTACCCAATCATGACCAATATCCTTCAACCTATAGGATGATAACTCTAAATTGTCCTTCTCATAAACATGCATAATCTGGGTAATCTTCCCCACCTCCTCAAGATAAAGTTGTGGGTCCTTACCTGCTACTGATCCAAAGAATTTTGGTGGGTTCATTCTCATGAAATCTCTAATTCTGACTGTGGTTGAACCCCCATCTTGCTGAGGTTGGGCCACAGCCTGACGGTTACCCTGAACATTAGTCACAACTTGGACTAGCGCCTGAAAAGCAACCCGAAACTCGACATGTGACATACTCTCATTCTCAGGATCTACTGGAGAAGGGGGATGGTCATCAACCGTACAGACATAATCTCTACGAGGAGTCATACTCTATAAATGGAAGAAAGAGGTGTATTAGACTGAGGATCAACTCAATCTCATGCTCACTCGCACGACATGAATACTGAAAGAAGGAAAACTACTCCAAAAAAACATCTTATAGCCTCTTGTACATAAATGTGGCATGCAACAAACCCATGCACAAGACTCTACTAGATGTGGCTTTTTAGACTCCCTAGGACCCTGTAATACCCTGCATATTTCAAAGCTAGGAAGTGAATAAGTATTCCTACGTATAAATCTCCTATCCTATGATTCATACTTGAGTACATGACTTACAATGAATATCCTAGTGATAGGATAGATTATGATTCATTAAGCATGTTCATATGAATCACTTAAGGTAAGACAAGCTAAGAGTTTTTGAATCCATCAAGTTTTAGTGTTAGATTTTTAAAGGGTCATCTTGGAATGAGTATAACTCGATGTTAATGTGGTATTTTAGCTGATTTAGACCCACCCAATTGTATAAAATTGAATTATCTTTCCAACGATACCAATTTCGCCTTAATCCAATACCGGAACGAAAAGTTATGCCCATTTTTGTGAGAGACAGTAAGGATAGGCGATTGGTTAGGCGCCACCCAACTGAACATAGGTGATTGGTTAGGCACCGCCCAACCTAGCTTGGGAAATTACTTGAGCACCGCCTAAGTCAGTTTCAGGTTCAAAAAACACTCTATTTTGAGTTATTTTAAGTGTAAATAAGTCTTTTAACACTCCTTACACGTCCCTAAACTTAACCCTACAAAATATATAGCTTCTAAACATATTACAACCCTATTATCATCTCAAAGCTCATCATCCAAGAGCACTAAAAGAGAAAAACAACTAGGGTTGCATAACTAAGCTTGAAGATCCGATTTCAAGGAAATTCCTCCATCAATCATCAAGAATCTTCCTTCTAAGGTATGCGTGAGTTGATTCATGGACTCCTTTCGTCCATGAAGCTCAAGAACCATCCTCTAAATTATGTATTATGATGCTTATGATGTTGGTGGTTGATGTTTATGTGGTTGGAGTTTGATGATGCCTAAGATGGGATCTTTGTATGTTTTGTGTGAGGATATGGTGGTATTTAACATATAAATATGTGAAATTGGTGGTTGAATGTTTGAAATCTTGATGAATCCACCTATTCCTAAGATGTGCATGTAAGGTGTTTGTGAAAATACCTAAGGGAATAGAAATCATGGTTTTATGACATAATAAGTCCTAAATGACTATTCCCTGTTCTAAGTTTATGTTCAACGTGATCCCCAAGATATTATCTTGAATTGAAGATATTGTATGAGATGCTCATGATATTGTTTTGATATGGAATGACCATGTTATTGAAGCCATGCAAGTATATACATATTGTGTGCATTCCCGATCATGTGATAGTTTGTTGAGAATCACTCTTATTATGAAATCCTTACTTATAATATTGTGAGTTGTGGACTCAAATCTTGTGATCAAGTCATGTCATGTGTGTTAGTTTCCTCCTATCGAGTCTTGGGGGTACTTGTACTCAAAAGTTATAGTTGTGTTCCTAGAGCCATATCATGTTTCACGATATCCGAACTTAAGCTATGATTCCATAGACTTCAATCATTCATGTGACTCAGGAAAACCTAATGATCTTAGTCAGTTGTCAGATATCAATAACATTCCACCAGTAAACAGAATTCAGTAATATTAAGTCATGTACAGTCAATTATTCATGTCCAGTCCCTCCAGATGGGAGTAGAGGTTAGCACCGAGTGAACCCAAGGATGGGAAGTCACCCTCCAGTTCAGGGTGTGATTCTTAGTAGTCATCCTTGTGTTCTAGAACTACGTAGCCAGCATAGGTTGAGACATCTTAACCTACCAGATTAGGGTTGATGAGGTGGCTTAAACCATCAGTTTAGGGTTCCCACCATTCTCATTGAGTACCCACCAGATAAGGGTCACTCACAGGCTGTCCTTACCCGTGGCACGGTATTGACACCCCTCCAGTCGGGGCAGAGATTGGACCCCAGCTTTGCCATAGCAGGCATACATGGGGAATATTGGTTAAAGACTACTTCCCACAGTTTCAGTATCAGTCTCAGTAAAAGATCTCAGTGCGTTCTTCAGATTTTAATATATGCAGGACTGTCAAATACAGTCGTCCATGTTATCAATTTTAGTATCAGTCATAAATGTTATCAGTAAACCATGTATTATCTTACAGGTCATGCTATCATGTATTCATGGTCCCAGTTTCTATATATATGTGTTGGCACTCCCACGTTCATATTAGTCAGTCAGTGTTGTTCATACATGAAACCCTTTATGTTCAGCCTACCTTCCTCGTATACTCAGTACTCCAGTTGTATTGACGCATTTGCACTATGGTGCTTTCTTTTCATGTTACACTATAGGTTCTGAGACACGACATCTAGCCCAGCAGTAGCGGTAGCATTCCAGTCGCATAGCTATAGTGAGTCCTCATTGATTCGAGGACAATATAATTTGATACATTTATTTATTTCTTCAGTTCAGTTTTACGGAGTTAGTTGGAGACATGTTCCTTCAACTCCTTATTCAGATAGTTTAAAGTCTTTCAGATTCATGTTCAGTTTTATGTTCAGACTTCGCTTTCAGATTGAGTTGTTTTGGGTATTTTCACCCACATGGTTTTATTTAGTTGAACCTTATGGCCTTACAGTTCTATGTATTTCATATTATTATATCATGATTTGCAGTATACACGTACAAATATCAGTCATGGGTTAGCTTGTGGTCCCTCGGGGTCATGAGCACCGTGTAGCATTCCAATTCAGCAAATCGGGGTGTTACAAAGTTGGTATCAGAGCCTAAGGTTCAATAGAGTCCTAGGAAGTTTGAAATCCGCATCTAGTAGAGTCTTGTACATGGGTGTGTTGCGCGCCACATTTATGTGCAGGAGGCTATAAGATGTTTTAGGAACATTACCCTTTCTTCATTATTCATGTCATGATGGTGAGCATAATCACAAGTTAAACTCTCAGTATAATCCATTCTTCTCTTATTCCAGACCATGGCCCTAAAGAGAAAAAAACATCCAGCTTCTTAGCTCGAAGATCCTTTGGGCGAACATGTTTCCCATGCGGAGTTTAGAGATGCATTTACCACACTTGCTCAGTCTATGGCTGTACAGAATGAACGGCCACCAGTCATTTTGTCCAATCCAGTGGCCAATCCCAAAGCAGCTAGGGTTTGGGACTTTATCTGGATGAACTCTCCATCTTTCCATGGGTCTAAGTCTGATGAGGACCCTCAAGAGTTCATTGACCAAGTCCAGAAGGTCATTGACATCATGGGTGTTACTTCTATTGAGAGTGTCGAGTTAGCCGCCTACCAGTTACAGGATGTTGCTCATGATTGGTACAAACAGTGGAAGTCTGAGAGGTTAGATGATGCAGGCCCAATCGAGTAGGAGGAATTTATCACGGCCTTCTTAGACAGATCTTTCCCCAAGAGCTTTGGAAAGCCAAAGTTCTTGAGTTCATCAACCTCAGGCAGGGGAATATGACGGTTAGGGAGTATTCTCTCAGATTTACTCAACTAGCCAGGTATGCTCCTCATGTGGTTGCAGACAATAGGGCTAAGATGAGCAAGTTCGTGTCAGGGGTCAATGATAGCGTGGTAAATGAGTGTAGGTCTGTGATGATGATCGGTGATATGACCTTAACCAGACTCATAACCCATGCCCAACAAGTAGAAGAGAAGAAGTTTAAGACTAGTGAGAGGCAGAACGAGAGAGCAAGGTCAGGTAACTTCAACTTTGCTCACCCTAAATCAGATGGAGGAAACTGTTCACAGTTTTTCTCCAAGTCAGCCATTCTAGTTCCTTTCTCTGCCAGCGCTCCAGTGCCGAAGTTCAGAGATGGCAATAGATACAAAGCGCCAGGCTCTAAATCTCAAGGCAGTGTTAGCAGTGCCCTAACGAATCCCTTGTCAGACTTCTGGTAAGAACCACAAGGGCATTTGCAGAGCCGGTAGTGATGTCTATTTTGGTTGTGGTAAGACAGTCCACAGGATTAGGGAGTGTCTGCAGTCAAGTCTTCAGGGTCAGTAAAATTATTCTGCAGCTCAGTTCGGTCTCCCGAACCAGCAGGGTATCATTTTCAGTGCTACCAGTGGGCAACGCCCAAACAGACTATGCTCTTCAGTCCCGGCAGGATCAGGAAAATTCTCCTGATGTTGTTACTGGTACGTTACAGATTTTCCATGTTCATGTTTATGCTTTGCTAGACCCAGGTGCATCCTTGTCTTTTATTACTCCATACATAGCAGGAGATTTTGGAATCAGTCCCGAAGTCCTAGCAGAGCCCTTTTCATTCTCTACCCCAGTGGGTAAAACCATTATAGCCCGGCTGCTATACAGGAACTGCCCGGTTATGATATCTTAAAAATCCACGTCAGCAAATTTAGTGGAGTTAGAGATGACTGATTTTGATGTTATTCTTGGCATGGATTGGCTTTATTCCTGCTCTTCCACAGTCGACTGCAGAAACAGGATAGTTTAGTTTCAGTTCCCGAATGAGCCCATCCTAGAGTGGAAGGGTAGCATTTCAGCGTTCAGGGGTCAACTTGTTTCCTACCTTCATGCAAGGAAAATAATTTCTAAGGGGTGTGTGTATCATCTTGTGCATGTTAAAGATTCCATTTTTGAATCTCCCACCTCAAAATAGTCCCTGTTGTTAATGAATACTCAGATGTCTTTCCCGAAGATTTTCCAGGCATTTCTCCCGAAAGGGAAATAAACTTCGGCATAGACCTTCTTCCAGATACCCAACCTATTTCTATTCCTCCATACAGAATAGCACCAGCAGAACTCAAGGAATTGAAAGATCAGTTGAAGGATCTCTTAGATAAAGGATTCATCAGACCCAGTATTTCCCCATGGGGTGCGCTAGTATTATTTATGCGTAAGAAAGATGTTTATCTCAGCATGTGTATTGATTACCATCAACTCAATAAGGTCACGGTCAAGAATAGATATTCTCTTCCCAAGATTGATGATCTATTCGACCAACTTCAGGGTGCCAGCTACTTCTCCAAGATAGACCTCAGATCAGGCTATTATCAGCTCAGAGTTAGAGAATGTGACATTTCGAAGACAGTTTTCCGTACTCAGTATGGTCACTTTGAATTTTTAGTCATGTCATTTCGTCTTACCACTGACCCTACAGTTTTTATGGATTTGATGAACCATGTATTCAAGCAGTACTTGGACATGCTTGTCATAGTCTTTATAGATGATACTCTAGTCTATTCTCGCACAGAGCGTGATCATGCAGACCATCTCAGGATTTTTTTCAGACTCTCGGGGATCACCAGTTATTCGCTAAGTTTAGCAAGTGTGATTTTTGTCTAAGATCAGTAGCATTCGTTGTCCATATTGTTTCCGGCGATGGCATTAGAGTAGATCCTCAGAAAACCGAGGCAGTAAGAAACTGTCCCAGACCCGTATCTCCATCAGATATTAAGAGTTTCTTGGGTTTGGCTGGATATTACAGATGGTTTGTCGAGGTATTTTCTTCTATTGCATCTCCCATGTCCAGATTGACTCAGAAGAAGATTAAGTTTCAGTGGTCAGATTCATGTGAGAAAAACTTTCAAGAGTTGAAGACTCGACTAACCTCAGCTCTAGTTCTAGCGATTCCAGATGGTCCAGATGGTTTTGTAGTCTATTGTGATACATCCAGAGTGGGTTTAGGTTGTGTACTCATGCAGCATGGTAAGGTCATAGCCTACGCATCCAGACAGTTAAAGCCACATAAGAAGAATTATCCTACTCATGATCTTGAGTTAGCAACGATAGTTTTTGCCTTGAAGATTTGGAGGCATTATATATATGGAGTTCATGTAGATGTCTTCACAGACCATAAAATCCTCCAGTATGTCTTTTCCCAGAAAGATCTCAATCTTCGCCAGAGAAGGTGGTTAGAGCTCTTGAAGGATTATGACATGAGTGTTCTTTATCATCCGGGCAAGTCCAATGTTATGGCTGACACTCTCAGTAGACTCTCTATGGGTAGTATTTCTCATGTTGAGGATAGTAAGAAAAAGATGGCTCAGGAGATCCATCAGCTTTCTAGACTAGGCATTCGCTTAGTCGATTCTTCAGAGAGTGGTGTATGTGTTCGTAGTAGTTTAGAGTCATCTCTAGTTTTCGAGGTGAAAGAGAAACAAGACAGGAATCCTAGCCTTGTCAAGCTCAAAGAGTCAGTTCAAAATCAGAAAGTCAAGGTTTTCTCCCAAGGGGGAGATGGTGTTCGTCGTTGTCAGGGTCGTCTATGTGTTCCAGGTGTAGATGAATTAAGGAAGAAAATTCTTTCAAAAGGACGTGGTGTGAGATACTCTATTCATCCGGGGTCTAGTAAGATGTACCGCGACATACGGGAGATCTATTGGTAGAGTGGGATGAAGAGAGATATTGTAGAGTTTATGGCTAAGTGCTCTACATGTCAGCAGGTTAAGATAGAGCATCAGAAACCTAGTAGTTCTATGCAAGAGTTCACCATTCCTACTTGGAAGTGGGAAGAAGTGAACATGGAATTTGTGACAGGTTTGCCTAGAACTCGTCATCAGCATGATTCAGTCTGGGTCATTATAGATAGAATGACCAAGTCATCTCATTTCTTTCCTGTTCATACTTCTTTTTCCGCCGAGGATTATGCCAAACTCTATATCAGGGAGTTAGTCAGGTTACACGATGTTCCACTATCTATCATCTTAGACAGAGGTACCCAGTTCACCTCTTACTTTTGGAAAGCGTTCCAAAAGGGTCTCGGTACCCAAGTCCATCTCAGCACAACGTTTTATCCTCAGATAGATGGTAAAGCAGAGAGGACCATTCAGACTCTTGAAGATATGCTAAGGGTGTATGCAATTGACTTCAAGGAAAGTTGGGACGACCACTTTCCTTTGATTGAGTTTGCATACAACAATAGCTATCATTCTAGTATTCAGATGGCTCCATTCGAAGCTCTCTATGGTAGGAGATGTAGATCTCTGATTGGTTGGTTCGAAGTTAGTGAGGCCTCAATCATAGGTCCTGACTTAGTATTCGATGCCTTAGAGAAAGTTCAGTTGATCAGAGAGAGACTCTGGGATGCTCAGAGCCGACAGAAGTCCTATGCAGATATTTGTAGAAAGGATCACAAGTTTGAGGTCAATGACTATGTCAATCTTAAGATATCTCCCATGAAGGGAGTGAAGAGGTTTGTCAAGAAAGGGAAACTCAGTCCCCGGTATGTCGGTTCCTTCAGAATTCTTTATCACTTCGGCAAGGTAGCTTATGAGCTTGAGTTGCCTTCAGATCTAGCCTCAGTCCATCCAGTCTTCTATGTCTCTTTGCTAAAGAAGTGCATAGGTAACCCAGCAGTTGTTGTCCCTATTCATAGCATCGACATTCAGAACATCCTCTCTTATGAAGAGATTCTAGTCAAAATCTTAGATTATCAGACTCGTATATTAAGGAACAAAGAAGTCCCTCTAGTCAAGGTTCTTTGGCAAAATCAGTCTCATGAGGGAGCTACTTAGGAAGCAGAAGCAGATATGCGTACCAAGTATCCTCACCTCTTCCCTGTCAATTCAGATCAAGCTCAAGGTAACAGTTCTCCTTAAGCTTATTAAGTTTCATGTTCATGTTTCCAGTATAAACTTGGTACCTATTAACCATTTCATACTCAGTCATGCATTTATGTGTCAGTTGTCTGTGCATCAGATATGCACGAGTTCAGTATGTTTAGCATGTTAGTCATGAGATCAAGTTTCAGTTCTTTATGTTCAGTTCAGGTTCTATTGTCTTGTATCCCTTCTCAGTAAATTCTTATTAGAGAACGAATGTTCCCAAGGGGGAGATATTGTAATACCCCGCATATTTCTAAGCTAGGAAGTGAATAAGTATTCCTACGTATGAAATCTCCTATCCTGTGATTCATACTTGAGTACATGACTTACAATGAATATCCTAGTGATAGGATAGCTTATGATGCATTAAGCATGTTCATATGAGTCACTTAAGGTAATACAAGCTAAGAGTTTTTGAATCCATCAGGTTTTAGTGTTCAATTTTGCAAGGGTCACCTTTGAATGACTATAACTCTATGTTAATGTGTTATTTTATCTGATTTAGACCCACCAAATTGTAGATAATCTAATTAGCTTTCCAACGATACCAATTTCACCTTAATCCAATACCGGAGCAAAAAGTTATGCCCATTTTCGTGAGAGACAGTAAGGATAGGCGATTGGTTAGGCGCCGCCCAACTGAACATAGGTGATTGGTTAGGCGCCGCCCAACCTAGCTTGGGAAATTACTTGAGCACCGCCTAAGTCAGTTACAGGTTCAAAAAACACTCTATTTTGAGTTATTTTAAGTGTAAATAAGTCTTTTAACACTCCTTACACGTCCCTAAACTTAACCCTACAAAATATATAGCTTCTAAACATATTACAACCCTATTATCATCTCAAAGCTCATTATCCAAGATCACTAAAAGAGAAAAATAACTAGGGTTGCATAACTAAGCTTGACGATTCAATTTCAAGGAAATTCCTCCATCAATCATCAAGAATCCTCCTTCTAAGGTATGCGTGAGTTGATTCATGGACTCCTTTCATCCATGAAGCTCAAGAACCATCTTCTAAATTATGTATTATGATGTTTATGTTGTTGGTGGTTGATGTTTATATGGTTGGAGTTTGATGATGCCTAAGATGGGATCTTTGTATGTTTTGTGTGAGGATATGGTGGTATTTAACGTATAAATATGTGAAATTGGTGGTTGAATGTTTGAAATCTTGATGAATCCACCTATTCCTAAGATGTGCATGTAAGGTGTTTGTGAAAATACCTAAGGGAATAGAAATCATGCTTTTATGACATAATAAGTCCTAAATGACTATTCCTTGTTCTAAGTTTATGTTCAACGTGATCCCCAAGCTATTGTCTTGAATTAAAGATGTTGTATGAGATTCTCATGATATTGTTTTGATAAGGAATGACCATGTTATTGAAGCCATGAAAGTATATACATGTTGTGTGCATTCCCGATCATGTGATAGTTTATTGAGAATCACTCTTATTATGAAATCCTTACTTATGATATTGTGAGTTGTGGACTCAAATCTTGTGATCAAGTCATGTCATGTGTGTCAGTTTTCTTTTATCGAGTCCTGGGGGTACTTGTACCCAAAAATTATAGTTGTGTTCCTAGATCCTTGTCATGTTTCACGATATCCTAACTCAAGCTATGATTCCATAGACTTCATTCATTCATGTGACTCAGGAAAACCCCATGATCTTAGTCAGTTGCGAAATATCAATAACATTCCACCAGTCAATAGAATTCAATAAGATTAAGTCATGTACAGTCAGTTATTCATGTCCAGTCCCTCCAGATGGGAGTAGAGGTTAGCACCGAGTGAACCCAAGGATGGGAACTCACCCGCCCGTTCAGGGTGTGATTCTTAGTAGTCATCCTTGTGTTCCAGAACTACGTATCCAACGTAGGTTGAGACATCTTAACCCGTCAGATTAAGGTTGATGAGGTGGCTTAACCCGTCAATTTAGGGTTCCCACCATTCTCATTGAGTACCCTCCAGATAAGGGTCACTCACAGGCTATCCTTACCCGTGGCACGGTATTGACACCCCTCCAGTCAGGGAAGAGATTGGACCCCAGCTTAGGCATATCAGGCATACATAGGGCATGTCGGTTAAACACTACTTCCCACAGTTTCAGTATCAGTCTCAGTAAAAGAACTTAGGGCGTTCTTCAGATTTCAGTATATACAGGACTGTCAGATACAGTCGTCCATGTTATCAGTTTCAGTATCACTCATGATAGTTATCAGTAAACCACATATTATCTTACAGGCAATGCTATCATGTATTCATGGTCCCATTTTCTATATATGTGTGTTTATACTCCCACATTCATATTAGTCAGTCAGTGTTATTCATGCATAAAACCTTTTATGTTCAGCCTATCTTCCTCATATACTAAGTACTCCAGTTATACTGACACATTTTCTCTATGGTGCTTTCTTTTCATGTTACACCATAGGTTCTGAGACACTAGCTCCAGCCCAGCAGTAGCGGTAGCATTCCAGTCGTAGAGACACAGTGAGTCCTCATTGATTCTAGGACAATATGATTTGATACATTTATTTATTTCTTCAGTTCAGTTTTACGGAGTTAGTTGGAGACATGTTCCTTCAACTCCTTATTCAGATAGTTTAGGGGCTTTCAGATTCATGTTCATATTTACGTTCAGACTTAGCTTTCAGATTGAGTTGTTTTGGGTATTTTCACCCACATGGTTTTATTCAGTTGAACCTTATGGCCTAACAGTTCTATGTATTCCGCATTATTATATCATGATTTTCAGTATACAGGTACAGATATCAGTCATGGGTTAGCTTGTGGTCCCTCGGGGTTATGAGCACCGTGTTGCATTTCGGTTCAGCGAATCAGGGTGTTACAGACACTATTGAACCTTAGGCTTTGATACCAAGTTTGTAACGACTCAATTTTCTGGAACCAGAATGTCACACGATGTTTATGATCCTGAAGAACCACAAGCCAACCCTCTACTGATATCTGTACCTGAACACTGCATAATATAGATAATAAATGCAAAAACTAGCCATAAGGTTCAATACACCTAAAAATACTCAATTGAAAACTGAATACTAATGCATCTGTTCGAAAAGACTCTAAACTGTTTGAGTTGTGGAGTTGATGGGACATGTCCCTAACTAACTCCATCTATTAAAAAAACAAAATCTGATACAATAATGATAAAATAATCATCCTCGAATAAAGAGGACTCACTGTTATATCTACTGCTGCTGACTGGCACTGAGCTGCTAAGGGTACTCTGGATCTCATGCCTCTTAACCTATGGTGTCAAATAAAACACCATATCACAAATGCTTCTATACGGGAGTGTACCAAGTATGCAGATGAGGTATGGCTAAATGCAAGGGCTTACGCATGAATAATTACTTAACTGAATAATCATGAGAGTACTGAATTAGAACACATGCATGAATGTACAAACCATAACTGAAATCATCATGACTCGAAATACTGAAACTCGGATACTGCCTTACTGTCATATGACTCACTACTAATAATTAGAGATGAACAACTGAATCATCTGACACCAATAACTGAGTACTGGAGTTGAGATCAGTCTTATCTAGCGAGTAATATTGAAAACTGAGGATACTGAAGCATATTGACTAAATATACTCACATCATTGGCTGAATTTTTATCTTTCTACTCTCGACTGACTACATCAGAGATCAAACCTCTCTAACGGATGATTCCAGAATCTACTATCAATGATAAGAAAAGATCTTGTCCGAATCTGACAACAAGAATACTCAACTGAACCTAAGACTGAGATGAAGCCTATCTGACGGGTGATCTCGAGATTTGATAATGAGATTACTCAACAGAATATGAGATTGAGATCAAGCCTATATGATGGGTGATCTCTAGATCTGATAATAAGAATACTCAAATAAATCTGAGGCTTGGATCAAGCCTATCTGATAGGTAATCACGAGATCTGATAATGAGATTACTCAATTTAAGATGAGACTGAGATCAAGCCTATCTGACGAGTGATCTCTAGATCTGATAACAAGAATACCCAACTAAATTTAAGACTGAGATCAAGCCTATCTGACGGGTGATCTCAGGATATGATAACAAGAATACTCAACTGAATTTAAGACTGAGATCAAGCCTATTTGACAGGTGATCTCAGGATCTGATAATGAGATTACTCAACTGAATATGAGACTGAGATCAAGCCTATCTGACAGGTGATCTCTAGATGTAATACTGAATAACATTATATGGGACCAAGCCTATCTGACGGGTGGTCTATGAATCAATGGAACTATCTGAGTTCCTCACTGAGATAGATGACTATATTTGATAGTCCTAATTTCTGAAGATTGATACTAAAACTGCAACTATGGGAAGTAGTCATGTAACTGATATACCCCGAATCTCAACTGGTGCAGTTCAACCTGTAACCCCAGTTAGAAGGGTGCCAATACCGTACCACGGGTAAAGACCTCTCTGGTCAAGCCTATTTGACAGATGACCCTTGTAGGAAGTCAAGCCTAAGGAATATAATAGTCAAGCCTATCTGACGGGTAAATAGACTTTCTTGACGGGTGACTTTTACATCTTGCGCTGGCTACATAGTTCTCGAGTTCAGGTATTTCTCCTAACGACTCTGCCTCTCTGATGGGGAGCCGCCAACCCTGCCCTCACTCGGTGCTAGCTCCTACTCCTAACTAAAAGACTCATAACTGATTTTTAACTAAACACAAACTAAGCTGAATCTAATACTGATCATGTTTCTCGAATGATCTGACAGAGTTAAGCTGAATTCACTTGGTTTCGTATCTGACGGAATACTACTGAACCTCATTATCTGACTGAATGACATAGAGTTATGAATAGAGTACTTGATTACTACCCAGGTCAGAACTGAACATTTGAATACTACTAGATCTGAGTTGGGTACAGAACTGAGGCTAGATTACAAGCGATACTAAGATTCCGGGGATTATAGAGATTACTGAGATTTCTTAAATTTTGTATTTGTATGAGAGTACAGAGTTCTATAACTCAATGAGTTTTGAGAATCATGGCTCGACTGGAATTATCATGAAAACTGACACGGGCTCTAGACAGCAGCAAAATTGTCGGGTATAAATACCCCAGGACTCGATAACATAAAAGTAAAACATAACCATTCTTGAATAATCAAGACCATGGACAATGGTTCACCATCACAATCACTAAGGCATTACTTCAAGAATTTAAGAATCCTAAACATGTAATAACATATGGGGACATGCTATTGGATCATACTCCATTCAACAAGGTCTTGCATCAAGCACTTGGTATGTATTAAAGTCTTTGCATGTATCAAAGAGCACATAATTGGGGAATTTCATGCTATCATGTCACAATTAATTCACTAAGGATTTTCAACAAACACTTGACATGCATGGGCTTGCACACAATTGGGGATTTCTAGTCAACATGTTATAATGGCTCTAATTCCTTCACATAAGTGTTTATCAAACCTATGGGGAGCATGCTTTGCTAATTCAACAATTTTCTTCACTTAATTGACATGAACACATCACTCAAAAAGCAACTTGAAGAGGGTTTATCATGAACTTCACATGAATATCACATACTAGGGTCAAAGCTTGAAAACCTTGTAAACAAACATAAATCACAACTCAATCACAGCATGAACATTAATTTCAACTCACATGAATCATGAAAACTCATAAACATAAAAGCTTTGAAATTTAGAAAAGGGTTCTTGATCTTCTTGGATGAAAGGGACCCAAGAATCAACATCTGCATACCTTAGAGAAACTCTTTCTTGAAAGCTCTTGGAGAGTTTCTTGATTTCTTAATTTCTCTTGATTTTTCCTTGAAGAAAAAAGAAGGGTTTTGATTTTGTAGAAACCCAAATTTTTTATGTTGAAGAGGAGAAATTAGGTTATGATCCTTGATCGGATATAAATAGGGGCTAAAAAGAGTGAGAAAAAGACCAAAGATCCCTTTTAAAATCGAGTTAAAAATGTTGAACGGGGGCTGCGACAGTCGAAGCGATGGTCCGTCGCTCATCCTGATGGTCCATCGGATCGTACGTCGCACATTATCCCAGAAAAGAATACACTACCTCAAGGTGACAGTTGAAGTGATGGTCCATCACAAACCCGACGGTCCATCGGACCATCCGTCGCACGTTGTCCAAGATGAGGTCACACTTCCTTAGCGTGACAGTCTCAGCGATGGTCCATCACAGCCCCAAGGTTCCATCGTCCTGGCCATCGCACTTGGGTGTCACTTCCTTGGTTTTGATGAGCTTGGCAATGGTCCGTCGCAAGCTCGACGGTCTGCCAACCCGATCGTCTTACCTGTGCGGTTCCTACCATTTTTAGTAAAACGACTATAACTTCCTCGTTCGATATCGTATTTTGATGAAATTGGTATCGATGAAAAGCTTATTCAATGATCTACATGACAAAAAGTCAATATTAGGGAAATTCTACATGGTTCAAAATATTTCTCTCTTGGGAAAACACTTCTCAATCTTTTAAGTTCGAATTTACACTTCACTTGACATGCTCTAAAGTTCAGACTCCGAGAGAAATTTGCGAGGTCTTATATTCAGCCTATCATTCCATATTTATTTTAATATATTATCCAGTGCTTATAACATATATTAGTCAAGGGTTATCTTGTAGTCCTTCGAGGTTGTAAGCATCGTGTAGCATCCGGGGTATAGACTCGGGGAGTTATAAACATGGTATGAGAGCCAGAGGTTCAACAGTTTCCTAGGAAGTCTGAAAGCCACATCACGTATAGTCTTGTGCATGGGTGTGTAGCGCGCCACACTTATGGACAGGAGGCTATGAGATATTTTAGGAATAGTTTCCCTTCTTTTAGTATTCATGTCGTGCGAGTGAGCATGAGCTTAAGTAAAACTCTCAGTCTAATACGCTTCTCCCTTTCATTTATAGAACATGCCTCCCAAAAGGACTAACAAAAGAAGAATCAAAAACTAGTTAGCTCCTCAGCCCATTCAGGCGGATCCCCTGGACGAATATGTTTCCCATGAAGAATTTAGAGCTCCATTCACTACTCTAGACAATTATGTAGCAACTTCAAATGAATTGCCAACTGCTATTTCGTCCAACCCAGTAGCTAATACTACTGCATCCAGGATTTGGGACTTCACCCGAATGAATCCTCCTCTATTCTCAGGATCTAAGTTGGAAGAAGACCCACAAGAGTTCCTCGATCAGGTTCAGAAAGTCACAGATATCATGGGAGTGACTTCTAGTGAGAGTGCTGAGTTAGCCACTTATCAGCTACAAGATGTAGCTCATACATGGTTTAAGCAGTGGAAGGTAGAAAGGGGCACAGATGCAGAGCCCATAAAGTGGGAAGAGTTTTCTATTGCTTTTCTAGATAGATTCTTTACCTTAGAGCTGAGAGAGGCTAAAGTGTTGGAGTTTATCAACCTCAGAAAAGGTAGTATGAGCGTGAAGGAGCATTCCCTGAAGTTTACTCAGTTAGCTAGGTATGCTCCTCATGTAGAGGCAGACAGTATATCCAGAATGAGCAAGTTTGTATCTAGGGTGTCAGATAGTGTGGTTAATGAGTGCAGAACAATGATGTTGATTAAGGAGATTTAAATATGCAGACTCATGGTCCATGCTCAGTAGATAGAATAAACTAAGATCAGAGAGAGAGAGAGGCAGAACAAGAGAGCTAGAACAGAGAGCTTCAATATCAATCAGCCTAAGTCAGAGAGCGGTAACTGTTCCTAGTTTCGTCCAAAGTCTTTAGTTCCATCTCTGTCCTCAGCCAGTGCTCCAGTCCCTAAGTTCAAAAATGGTAGCAAAGATAGGGCACCAAGATCTAAGTCTCAGGGTAGTGTCAGTAATACTCGAATAAATCTTCTTTGTCATACTTGTGGAAAGAACCATCAGGGTATCTGTAGAGCTGACAGTGATATTTATTTCGGATGTGGCCAGCCAGGCCACCGAGTTAGAGATTGTCCTTAGTTAGGTTCCCAGGGTCAGTATAACCGTCCTTCAGCTCAATACGGTAGCCTGAATCAGAAGGGTGCCACTTCTAGTGCCACCAGTGGGCAACACCCAAATAGGATATTTGCACTTTATTCCAGACAAGATTAGGAAAATTCTCCTAATGTGGTCACTGGTGCGTTACAAATCTACCATTTTTATGTTTATGCCTTGTTAGATCTAGGACCTTCTTTGTCTTTTATAACTCCCTACGTAGTAGTCGACTTCAAAGTCAAACTAAAAATCTTAACAAAACCATTCTCAGTCTCTACCCTAGTAGGTCAGCCTATGTAATACCCCATGCTTTTTTGTAGCTTGAAATTATCCCAAGAATGTTAGAAGCTTTCTTTGAAAGATGAATCCACTTTTGTACATGCAGGAATTTTAAGATTTTCACTTTTTATCATGTGGTAAATTGAATTAGCTTTCCAACGATACCAATTTCATCCAAATTCAGTATCAAAGTGAAAAGTTATGGACGTTTTATCGAGAGCTATCAAAATTGCCCAGGTACGACGGCCAGGTTGACGAACCGTCGATCTAGCGACGGACCTTCGCCTTGACCGTCATAGCCAAGGCACTGAGGCAACCTTCTGGATAAGGTGCGACGGACAGGTTGATGGACCATCGAACTTGCAACGGACCGTCGCCCAAGCAGTCGCTACTTAGGCAGTAAGTCCTTTTCCTGGTCCACGTGCGACGGTCAAAATGACTGACCATCAAGCCATAGATGGACCATCACACCAGCCCAGGCCGTCGCTACTTAGGCAGTAAGTCCTTTTCCTGGTCCACATGCGACGGTAGAAATAACTGACCGTCGAGCCATAGATAGACCATCGCACCCACCATCGAACAACCCGTTCAGTTATTTTTAAGTCATTTTTACAGAGGCTTTCTAGTCTTTTACCACCCATTTATATACCTAGTATTATCCGACAAAGTCTCCAAAAAAAATTCATTATTCTTCCACAACACCAAAAATTAGGGTTTTCTCCCTAAGAGCAATCCTTAAGCAACAAAATCCAAATCTTATTCAAGAACTAAGAGATTCAAATTTTTCAAGTTTATGAACTTCAAGAAACTCACTACCAGGTATGCATAGTATTCATTCATGGACTCATTTCGTCCATAAAGCCCAAGAATCTCTTTTCAAAGTTCAAGTGTATGGATTTCTTTATGAATTTCATGTTGGGTTTGCTTTTGTTCATGTTGATAATGACCAATTATATTCTAATCCATGTTGGGTGATCAATTTTATATGGAATTGATTAGTATAGGTGTAGTTTCATGTGAACCTATTATTAAACCCTTGGATGATGAAATTAGGGTTGAATCATGATGTTTATTTGTTGTATAATGTTGTCTATAAACACTATGCTTACCATGTGTTTGATTAAATGCCTATGTGAAGGAAAAGTTCCCAATTAGTATGATATTATGCAATCCTCATGTATGTACAAGTTTATGCATATCACATGTTTGAAAAAATGCCTCAATAAATGAATTATGG
Organism: Capsicum pubescens; assembly: GCA_030864215.1. NCBI lineage: Eukaryota > Viridiplantae > Streptophyta > Magnoliopsida > Solanales > Solanaceae > Capsicum > Capsicum pubescens. The sequence continues at coordinate 72,266,313 of CM061549.1, read as the reverse complement.
ATTGTGATGTTGGTCATGTATTCAAGAAAGTCATGCTTGTCAGTTTCTTTCCATCGATTCCTGGGAGTACTTGTACCCGACAACATAGTTGTGTGCCTAGAGCCAGTGTTATGTTTTCACAATATCCTCAGTCAAGCCATGTTCAGTAAAATTCAGTTAGTCATATGACTCAAGAAAACTCAGAAAAACTCAATAATCCTAGAAATCTCAGAAATCTCAGTATTATTCTGTCAGACAACGAAACTCAATTAACTCAGTCCACTTCTATTTAGTAATTCATGTACATTGTCTATTCATATGGGAGTAGAAATCAGCACTGGGTGAACCCAAGATGGGAACACACAATTTCAGATGAGGGTATGATTCTTAGAAGTCATCATTGCATTCCAGAACTATGTAGCTAGCATTGGTTGAGACATCAACACTATCAGATAAAGGTTGATGAGATGGATAAGCACTGTCAGATGAGGGGCCTACCATTCTCTTTTGGGGACACTGTCAGATGAGGGTCACTCACAGCTTGTCTTTACCAGTGGCGCGGTATTGACACCATTCTAATTGGGGTTACAGATTGGAGCCCAACTCAGCTATAATGCATTATTTGGGGAATGTCAGTTAGATAACTACTTCCCATAGTTTTAGCTACAGAAAAAGGGACTGTCAGATACAATCATTCAGTCTCAGTAACAGAACTCAGATAGTTTTACAGAATTTAGGAGTGTCAGATATAGTTAACTCAGAATAGTATGAAACTCAACTAGTTCTATCAGATTCAAAACTGTCAGATACAGTCACTCATGTTATCAGTTATATCAGTCATCAGAACACAGTTACTAGTCATGTTAGTTATCAGTAAATTCATGTTATGACGATCTCAGTTATAGTTACTATGTATTTATGCATGCATTCTCACGTTCGTATTAGTTAGTTAGTCAGTATTGTTTAGGCATATGAACCCCATGCATTCAACCTACCTCACATGTATACCAGTATATTCAAAGTACTGATGCATTTGCGGTATGGTGTCTTATACCATAAGTTTAGAGACACGAGCTCCAGAGCATCAGTAGATTCTAGTCTCAGCAGTCAGAGTTAGCAATGAGTCCTCATCTTTTGAAGACATGATCAATATTTTATTACCTCATTAATTTATTTATTAGTTGGAGTTAGTTGGGGATATGTCCCATCAACTTCTTATTCAAATAGTTCAGTCATGATTTAGAGGCTTTACAGACTACAGTATGTTCAAACAATTTATTTTAGTTGTTTTGGGTATTTCTTACCCTACCCAAATGTTATATTTTTATCAGATATTATATCTCAGTGTTGAACCTCATGGCCTTTCAGTTCATGTTTTCGTATTATACAGTATATTATGTAGTATACAGGTACAAATATCAGTCATGGGTTAGCTTGTGGTTCTTTGGGGTCATAAGCACCGTGTTGCATTCCGGGTACTAGATTCAAGGCATTACAAACTTGGTATTAGAGACTAAGGTTGAATAGTGTCCTAGGAAGTCTGAAAGCTGCATCTAGTAGAGTCTTGTACATGTGGGTGTTGTGCGCCACATTTATGTACAAGAGGCTATAAGATGTTTTAGGAATAGTTTCCCTTCTTTTTGTATTCATGTCATTCTAGTGAGCATAGTATCAAGTTCATCTCTCAGTATAATTTGTTTCTCCCTTTCTTCTACAAAACATGCCTCTAAAAGAAGAAATGGGAATCAGTCAGCCCCTTCGCCCGAAGTACCTTTAGGAAAACATGTTTCTCATACAGAGTTCAGAGCTATATTCACTACTCTTGACCAGTTAGTTGTTGCTCAGAATGAACGACCAGCTATTATTTCGGCCAACCCAGTGGCTAATTGATTTATAGCCAGGATTTGGGACATCACCCGAATGAATCCTCCATCCTATCTTGAGTCTAAGTTAGATGAGGACCCTCAGGAATTTATCGATCAAGTTTAGAAGGTTACTAACGTTATGGGGGTGTGAGGTATTGAGAGTGCTGAGCTAGATGCATATCAGTTGTAGGATATTGCTCACACATAGTACAAGTAGTGGAAGTCAGAAAGGCCAGTTGATGCAGGGCCTATTGAGTGAGAGGAGTTTGTCACCACATTCTTAGGGAAGTTCTTTCCCCTAGAGCTGAGAGAAGCTAAGATGTTAGAATTCATTAACCTCAAGCAGGGAAATATGATGGTGAAAGAGTATTCTCTTAAGTTTACTCAATTATCCAGATATGCCCCTCATGTGGTTGCCGATAGCAGGGCCAAGATGAGTAAGTTTGTTTCTAGGGTGAATGATAATATGGTCAACGAGTGTAGGTCTGCGATGTTGAATAGTGACATGACTTTAGATAGGCTTATGACTCATGGTCAACAGATAGAAGATCAAAAGATTAAGACGAGGTAGAAGCAGAATAAGAGAGAAAAGATAGGTAGTTTCAACTTTGCTCAACCTAAATCGGAAGGAGGAAACCGTTCTCAATTTCGTCCTACGTCATCAGTTCCAGCTCCTTCGTTAGCTAGTGCTCCAACTCCTAAGTTCAGGGATGGTAATAAAAATAGGGTGCCAGGCTCTATGTCTCAGGGAAGTGTCAGCAATACCCGAACTAATCCCCTTTGTCAAACTTGTGGTAAGAACCACAAGGGTGCTTGCAGAGCTGGTAGCAATGTCTGTGTCGAATGTGGCAAGCCAGGCTACAAAGATAGAGATTGTCCCCAGTCTGGTTATCAGGGTCAGCAAAACCGTTCCTCATCTCAGTCTACTGATAACGCTCAATCTACAGCTCTCGTAGGAGTGTAAAGCGATCGTTTGTCAAATATAGAACCCAACCTGGGTTGGGTATCGATCCCACAGGGAATAGCTTGGTCAACAAGTAAGCAACGATTACTAGACTTTTAGTGAAAGTCTCATAAGAAGGGGGGAACTGTATTGTGAAAGTAATGTAACCAAAATAAGAAAGTAAAGCAGACAATAGCAAAGTAAAAGAACGAAGGTTTTGTAATATGTAAACAATGAGAATTGAGGAGTTGGGGTTATGTCCACCTTCTGAGTTATGCGTCTCTATTGGCTATGAGTGTGCGGAATTCAGACATGCATATGCTTATAGAGAATTGTATTCGATGGTAAATCCAGGCGTCTTTCGACCTATACGAGGATTATTTCACTTTAACTCTTTCGAGCTTAAAGCGTGTCTAACAGTACGAATTCTCCAAGAGGTTAATCCAGTTACGGGACTAACTTTTTAATAGGGGATGGGACCCTACTACCTTGACATTATCTCTTTTCCAGACAGATAACCTTTCTTTCAAACAAGTTAAATGTTATACTGGCGTATTCTTGCGTTTGCAACCACAAAGAATTTAGATTAAGATGAAGAGAATAATGATATAAGAAGCATACGTGTCACGAACTCACAAACTCACAGCAATAGATAGTGTCTCATTCGGCTTCCATAACCCCAACAGAGAAGTTTAGTTACCCATGAGTGCGAAGAAAATCACAATTGACATTGTTGTTATACCACAATAAATATTTCACGTTTGTAATGGTGTGGTAGGCGTTAGGCGTGAATCCCTTAGCAAAGTAACGTTTCTCTTGTTGTGGAATTTAAGAATAGATGAATAGAAGAAGAAAAATAGAATTAATGGAAGAATGATTGTTTAGAACTAGAATGTCTTAGAAGTAGAATAGAATAGAATTGAATGTAAGAAGATGTCTCAAAATCTCTAGAAAGATAGGGTATTTATAATACCCATATCCTATTCCTACTAAGCTAATGAAATGCTTAACCAAATCCTACTAAGCTAATGAAATACTTAACCCAATTGTACTAGGTTAATGTATCATTATCCTAATCCTAACAAGCTAATGTAATACTTAACCCAATTGTACTAGGTTAATGTATCATTATCCTAATCCTAATAAGTTACTTCTAGTCCCCAAAGTCTTCAGAAATGTTGTTTTAGCCCGAGACAGAATTTCCATGCGCCATCTTTAGTCCTTGGCGTCCAAGATTGGCTTTTCTCCTTTCGTGAAGCTTTCTTTGGCGTCAAGTTATCCATGAAATGCTGAATTCTGCATCATTTATACCTGAAACTTTGCTAATCATGTTTGTTAGCTCACTTACAGGAAAATGGACTAAAAGTGCATGAAATATATAATTTGTTCTCAAAACTAGGCTAAAATATGGGCAAAATATAGTGCTATAGGCGTGTAAATTCGCCTATCATCAACACCCCACACTTAAAGCTTTGTTCGTCCTCGAACAAAATATCATGTCCCTCTAAACATCAACTTAGGGTTTCACAGCAACAACACAAAATATTCGTCAAAACAAGCACAACAATTATCAACAAAGAGTAGTTTTTCGATCATTAGTAGAAACAGTTTAACCTCTAGCATAGACTCGTGATGGTGGTCAACTCATATTCAAAGGTTAAGGCACAAAGAATCATACACGACCACCCAAAACTCATCAACCATGTGTGTCTCACAATGTATTACCCATAATCACTCACAAGTATAGCATATTTTTCAAACATGGGTATCAAAATATCCTTGCTCTCACTCTCACAAAGAATTCATATGCAGCAACTGATGACCATAGGCTTTCCCTTAGTGTAATGCTCTACTAAATGTCAGAATGCTAAGCTTAGAATCAAATAGGTCTTTTGATGGTTGTAATGTAGGCTAAGGGACGGGTAGGACTATTTTGGCCAGAAATAGTGACTATGTTCCTAAGCGCTTTAATACATCACATTGTATCATTAACACTTTTCTTCCAAACAACCTTTCTACTTTCTTTTATTCTACCACTCTTTTTCTCCTCTTTTGTTTTTCAATTTTAAACATAACTAACTTTTCAGTTTTCCTTTCCTTTTTCTTTTGATAACATACCTCTTATGATAGCACTTTCTTTTTCATAACTCATTCAAGCACCAATGCATTCTAAAGCATCATACTCACCCAATTTCCTCTTATTTTGTCACATGACTTTTTCACTTTAAAGCACTTAGGAATTTGGATCAAATTATGGTCTTGAAAAAAATGGATTAGGCTTACATACGAGGTTTGTCAAAGAAAATAGGCTAAAGGCTCAAAAGGGTTTAACTAGGATGATGTCCATGGGTAGGTAAAAAGAAGGTAAATAATCATAGGTTGCCAAAGAAATGCCTAAATCATCTCCTAGACTTGCACTCTTTATTTTTGCTTTACATACATACCAGGCAAGTTCTAGCATCAGCCACAAGCACATAATATACTATTATCTCACACACACAAGGCACATGGTCGACTTTATTGGGAGTAGTATAGACTCTTGACCCAACAGATGAAGGAATTAAACCAAACAATATCACATAGTGAGTCACAATTAGAGCCTAAATGTCTCAATAGTCATGATTTTAGCACAAACTCTTGTCATAATATCATGCTGCCTATTAGAATAATTTCATGCGAAGCTAAGATAAAAAAACAATTAACTACAAACAAACATAAATAAATGCAAATGTGGATGGAGAAGTATAGCATGCAAATACCAGCACCCCACACTTAGACGGGACACACTGTCCTCAGTGGAAAATAAATAAGAAGAACCTGGTTAGTCAGACTCATCCTCTATGTCTGGGGTCATACCCCTTGCATCGGAATCATCATCAGAGTCATCATCCTCAGAAGTTCCTCATAATTATCCCACTTAATTCCAAGAGTGAGTCGAGGTATTTGCAGCGAGGAGGGTTCTCCTTGCTCTTTTCGGCCTCTTTTCTTGCCTTTTTGTGAAGTGGTAGCCTTATCTTTGTCTTGTCTTTCTTTGGGTGCAATTGTACCACCTTTACCATGCCATACGTCCAAATCGCATCTGAAATCGATCTCCTCGTTTTATACCTCTTGCACCTATATTCGCTCAAAACCAATGAAAACGATTAGTAGGATGGGTTGCCTCCCATCAAGCGCCTTAGTTTTGGTCGTCGCACGACTCTTATTTTTGGATTTTTATTTATCAAAAATGAAACACGTACTAGAATGAGAGAAAGACAAAAAAATGAAAAACGATAAACGATGGGTTGCCTCCCATCTAGCGCTTGATTTATTGTCGCGGCACGACATAGCTATCTCGATTACTTAGACTTCATCGAGATAGATGGTTGATCATTTTCTAAATGGATTCAGACGATAATGAGGCTTACTTTTAAGCATGCAATCTTCTTCGAGATGACCCTTGTGCATGCCTATCCTAGGAGGGATACCAATTATATCATCAATAGTCCAACCCATAGCTCTCATGTATCTCTTCAGAGCAGATATGAGAGCCTCTACGTGTTGTTTACTTAAATCATCCGCACTCACCGGAAGTATATTTATACTTTCCAAGAACACATACCTTAGATAATCGGGGAGCTCTTTCGATTCTAGCATTGGTGGCTCTTCAAGGGAAGTCTTTGCTGTTGGTGACGGTTGATTCTTAAGATCACGGTCCGGTTTCTTAGGAGTATGGGAATAGGACTCTATTTCTGTTAGAGCACCCATAAGTTCTTCATAATCCTCATCGTCCTCATGCTCAACATTCAGTGGCGCAGCATACAATGGCTCAACAGTAAGCTGTTTCTCTACAGATAATGCTTTCTTATCCTCATGATGAACATAAGCTACAGAGAACACATTCATATCGTCGGGCTGCTTCATTGCTTTGCATATATCAAAGAGGACCACTTCGTCATTCAACCGAAATAAAAGCTGATTAGCTCTCATGTCAATAAGCACACTTCCTGTTGCAAGAAAAGGACGTCCCAAGATTATGGGAACTTCAGAATCCACCTCGCAATCCAAAATCACAAAGTCTGCAGGAAAAATGAAGGTAGACACCTTCACCAACACATCATTCAAGATACCCACAGGTCATTTTACCGACCTATCTGCCATCACGAGCCGCATATTGGTTGGTGTAGGGTCGCCCAACCCCAACTTTATGTAGATGGATAGTGGCATCAAATTGATGCTAGCTCCCAAATCGCACAATGCCTTAGCAAAGTTCATAGATCCAACTGTGCAGGGAATAGTGAAAGCACCAGGGTTTTCTTTCTTCTGTACTAATGACCTTGTGGCAATTGCACTGCAATGATGAATATTATCTGCCGGCTCATAGCTTACTGCCTGCTTCTTTGTCAACAGGTCCTTCATGAATTTAGCATACCCAGGCATTTGTTCTAGTGCCTCCACCAACGGAACATTAATGGTCAGCTGTTTTAACATTGTCATGAATTTACTGAACCTTGTATCATCCGCCTGCTTCTTCAATCTTTGAGGAAAAGGTGGTGGTGGATAGGGAAGTGTTCTCTCCAAATCTTTCTTCTCCTCTTGCTTCCGTATTTCGGTCTTTTCAAGCTTCAAAGTACTAGGGGTGACGTCATGGACGTCGCGGTCAGCTTCTATGGCGTCATCATCTTCCTTATGTTCGGCCACTTGCTTGCTTTGGGATGAATTTTCCAGCACCTTACCACTCCTAGTGGTAATAGCCATGCATGATCCGTCATTCCTTGGATTTTGCACAGTGTCGCTAGGTAGAGTGCCAGCCTTTCTTTGAATGAGTGCTGCTGAAAGTTGGCTCAATTGCTTCTCTATTTGCTTGATTGAAGTGGAATGAGAATCAACTAATTGCTTCATAGAGGACAAATCATTTATTACCTCCATTACTCCTGCGCTCGTTGCTTCCACTCCTTTCAGTAGTTTAGCCATCATGTCTTCCATACTTCCAGAACTAGATGTGGTGGCGTCACGTCTTCCAGGGGGAACATACAAACCACTTTTGTCATTCTTGTTCTTCCAACTACCTTGGTCCTTGTTTCCATATTTATCATAATAGTTCCGACCTTGGTTTCCTTGGGTATTACCTCGGAAACCCCCCTGATTGTTTAAGTAGTTAGCTTCTTCTTCCGAATCAGATTCGTCTCTTCCTTTTGACGCAATGGCTTTGACTTTTTCGGTCTTCCCTGATAATAGATGCTTTGTAAGAAGATCCACTTGTGTCTTCATGTGCGCCATATCTTGATCACGTTCTTCTTCTCTTCTCCTTTGGTCTGCATTCATGCCTATAGATAAAGTGGGGCTTGCTACCTCAGAATCCCTAGTATGCCAAGCTCTACTTTGTTTCGTCATACGATCTAGCATATTGCTTTCTTGACCAAAGGTGAGTTCCTTAAAGGATCCTCCAGCCGCATTATCCACCACTGGTTTAGTTATTGAATTCAGGGCTCTATATAATATCTCCATTAGGTGAACATTAGTCATATGATGGTTTGGGCACCTCGCTAGATTTGTCTTGAACCTCTCCCATGTTTCATGAAGAGCTTCAGTGGGAAGATGACGAAAGTTGCTGATTTCATCTCTTAATTGTGCTCTTTTGGATGGCGGAAAGAATCTTTCTAGGAAAGCGTCTCTCAATTGCCTCCAATTTGTAATAGAATCAGGAGTCAGCCCATTCAACCATAGAGTTGCCTCCCCAGACAGAGACAATGGAAATAGACGTAATCGAATTGCATTCTGACCAACTCCAGGATTGTCAAACGACTTGCATGTAGAAATAAAGTTGATGAGATGCATATTCGGATCATCGCCTGCTAGTCCACCAAATAATCCCTTGAGTTGCAATAACTGAATCATGGTGCTCGTGATGTTGAACATGGCTCCGGGTGCCAATGGTGGAGGAATAATGGCTCCTGTGGCTCCGACTCCATCAAGATCATCATCATCATCGTCGAAAGCTGGCTGCATAGCTTGGCGTTCAGGCCTAAACCTAGCTTGACGATCTCTTCTGTTGGCAGGTGTTGCAATCTCAGCAGCATGCCTAGGGTTTAGTAGCTCGTCATCACCTAGATCTTCATCATCAGGATTTGTTGCTTGCCCAGGGTTATCAATATTCTATTGATGCACTTGAGCGGCATCTAGTGTAGCTAGTCTCGCCTGTTCCTGTTGAGCAGCCATCCTTTTAATTGCGCGTTGTGCCTTCATTCTGCGAATACGTTATGGTTCAGGATTGATAGGTAATAACGGTTGACCAGAACTTCGCGTATGGGGCATGCACTGAATAAAAACCTGCAGTAAACAAAAACAAAAACTAAAAGTAAAAGTACGAGAATCTTTGACCAAAGGGTCTAGTAATTATTACGAACTTAATTGACACTTGTATTCCCCGGCAACGGCGCCAATTTTTGATAACGCTCAATCTACAGCTCTCGTAGGAGTTTAAAGCGATCATTTGTCAAATATAGAACCCAACCTGGGTTAGGTATCGATCCCACAGGGAATAGCTTGGTCAACAAGTAAGCAACGATTACTAGACTTTTAGTGCAAGTCTCGTAAGAAGGGGGGAATTGTATTGTGAAAGTAATGTAACCAAAATAAGAGAGTAAAGCAGAAAATAGCAAAGTAAAAGAATGAAGGTTTTGTAATATGTAAACAATGAGAATTGAGGAGTTGGGGTTATGTCCACCTTCTGAGTTATGCGTCTCTATTGGCTATGAGTATGCGGAATTCAAACATGCATGTGCTTATAGAGAATTGTATTCGATGGTAAATCCAGGCGTCTTTCGACCTATTCGAGGATTATTTCACTTTAACTCTTTCGAGATTAAAGCGTGTCTAACGGTACGAATTCTCCAAGAGGTTAATCCAGTTACAGCACTAACTTTTTAATAGGGGATGGGACCCTACTACATTGACATTATCTCTTTTCCAGACAGATAACCTTTCTTTCGAACAAGTTAAATGTTATACTGGCGTATTCTTGCGTTTGCAACCACAAAGAATTTAGATTAAGATGAAGAGAATAATGATATAAGCAGCATACGTGTCACGAACTCACAAACTCACAGCAATAGATAGTGTCTCATTCGGCTTCCATAACCCCAACAGAGAAGTTTAGTTACCCATGAGTGCGAAGGAAATCACAATTGACATTGTTGTTATACCACAATAAAGATTTCACGTTTGTAATGGTGTGGTAGGCGTTAGGAGTGAATCCCTTAGCAAAGTAACGTTTCTCTTGTTGTGGAATTTAAGAATAGATGAATAGAAGAAGAAAAATAGAATTAACCGAAGAATGATTGTTTAGAACTATAATGTCTTAGAAGTAGAATAGAATAGAATTGAATGTAAGAAGATGTCTCAAAATCTCTAGCAAGATAGGGTATTTATAATACCCATATCCTATTCCTACTAAGCTAATGAAATGCTTAACCAAATCCTACTAAGCTAATGAAATACTTAACCCAATTGTACTAGGTTAATGTATCATTATCCTAATCCTAACAAGCTAATGTAATACTTAACCCAATTATACTAGGTTAATGTATCATTATCCTAATCCTAATAAGTTACTGCTAGTCCCCAAAGTCTTCAAAAATATTGTTTTAGCCCGGGACAGAATTTCCATGCGCCATCTTTAGTCCTTGGCATCCAAGATTGGCTTTTCTCCTTTCGTGAATCTTTCTTTGGCGTCAAGTTATCCATGAAATGCTGAATTCTGCATCATTTATACCGGAAACTTTGCTAATCATGTTTGTTAGCTCACTTACAGGAAAATGGACTAAAAGTGCATGAAATATATAATTTGTTCTCAAAACTAGGCTAAAATATGGGCAAAATATAGTGCTATAGGCGTGTAAATTGACCTATCATCATCTAGTCGCCCAACTCAGCAGGGTGCCACTTCCAGTGCTACTAGTGGACAACGCCTAAACAGACTCTATACTCTCCAGTCCCGGTAAAATCAGGAAAATTCTCTTGATGTGGTTACTGGTACGTTATAGATATTTCATGTGCATGTTTACGTTTTGCTAGATCCAGGAGCTTCTTTGTCTTTTGTTACTCCTTATATAGTAGTTGATTTCGGAGTCAGTCTAAAAATTCTAGCAGAACCCTTTTCAGTTTCTACCCTAGTGGGTAAAACCATCATAGCTCGGTGGGTATACATAAATGACCTGGTTATGATATTTTAGAAAGTCACTTCAGCAGACTTAGTCAAATTAGAGATGACTGATTTTGATGTCATTCTCGGCATGGATTGACTTCATTCCTTCTATGCCACAGTCGACTACAGAAATAGAATAGTTCAGTTTTAGTTTCCAAATGAACCCATCCTAGAGTGGAAGGGTAGTGTATCCACTTTCAGAGGTCAGCTTATTTCCTACCTTCGGGCACGGAAAATGATATCTAAAGGATGTGTCTATCATCTTGTTCGAATTAAGGACACTAGTTCCAAAACTCCCAGGCTTGAATCAGTCCCAGTAGTAAATGAATATTCAGATGTATTTCCCGAAGATCTTCTAAGAATTCCTCCCGAAAGGGAAATATACTTCGGCATTGATCTTCTTCCAGATACTCAGCCTATATTTATTCCTCCATATAGAATGGTACCAGCAGAAATTAGAGAATTAAAAGAGCAGTTGAAGGATCTCTTAGATAAGGGATTTATCAGGCCCAGTGTGTCCTCGTAGGGTGCACCAGTTTTTATTCATGCGCAAGAAAAATAGTTCTCTCAGAATGTGTATTAATTACCGTCAGCTCAATAAAGTCACGGTCAAGAACAAGTATCCTCTTCCTAGAATCGATGACTTGTTTGACCAACTTCAGGGGGGCAGTTGTTTTTCTAAGATAGACCTCAGATCCCGCTATCATCATCTCGGAGTCAAAGAATGTGACATTTCAAAAATAGCTTTTTGTACTCGGTATGGTCACTTTGAGTTTCTGGTTATGTCCTTTGGTCTTACTAATTCCCCAACAACTTTCATAGACCTGATGAATCATGTGTTCAAGCAGTACTTAGACATGTTTTTCATAGTCTTCATAGATGATATTCTGGTCTATTCCCGTAGTGAGCGTGATTATGCAGACTATTTCAGAACAATACTTCAGACTCTGAGAGATCATCAACTGTTCGCCAAATTCAATAAGTGCAAATTTTGGCAAGGTCAGTATCATTCCTTGGTCATATCATTTCCGTTAATGTCATTAGAGTAAATCTTCAAAAGATCAAAGAGGTAAGAAACTGGCCCAGACCTGTCTCTCCATCAAACATCAAAATTTTCTTGGGTTTGGCTGGTTATTACAGATGGTTTATTGAAGAATTTTCTTCTATTGTATCCCCTATGTCCAGATTGACTCAAAAAAATTTCAAGTTTCAGTGGTCAGATCCTTGCGAGAAAAGTTTTCAGGAATTGAAGACTCAACTCACCTCAACTCCAGTCTTAGCTCTTCCAAATGGTTCAGATGGTTTCATAGTGTATTATGATGCATCTAGAGTAGGTTTGGGTTGTGTTCTCATGCAGCATGGTAAGGTCATAGCCTACACCTCCAGACAACTTAAACCCTATGAGAAGAATTATCCTACTCATGATCTTGAGTTAGCAGCCATAGTTTTTACCTTAAAGATTTGGAGGCATTATCTATACGGAGTTCATGTAGATGTGTTCACAAATCATAAAAACCTCTAGTATGTCTTTTCTCAGAAAGAATTCAATCTTCGTCAGAGAAGGTGGTTAGAGATCTTGAAATATTATGACATGAGTGCTCTTTATCATCCGGGCAAGGCCAACGTCATGGCCAACACTCTCATTAGACTGTGTATGGGTAGTGTTACTCATATTGAGGATAGTAAGAAGATGTTAGCTCAGGAAATCCATCATCTTGCCAGACTAGGTATTCGCTTAGTCGATTCAGAGGAGGGTGACATATGGGTTCAGAGTAGTTCAAAATCATCTATAGTTTCTGAGGTGAAAGAAAATCAAGATAGAGATCCCAGCCATTTCAAGTTAAAAGAGTCAGTCAAGGATCAGAAAGTAGAGGTTTTCTCCAAAGAGGGAGATGGTGTATTGCATTGTCAGGGTCATCTGTGTGTTTTAGGTGTAGTTAACTTAAGGTAGCTAATTCATGAAGAAGTATATGGAGTGCGCTACTCTATTTATCCAGGGGCTATAAAGATGTACCTGACTTGTGGGAGATCTATTAGTGGAGCGGGATGACGAGGGATATTTCAGAGTTTGTGGCTAAGTGCTCTACATGTCAGCAGGTTAAGATAGAGCATCAAAAGCCTAGTGGACCTATGCAGGAGTTCATTATTCCTACTTGGAAGTGGGAAGAAGTAAACATGGACTTCATGATGGGTTTGCCTCGAACTCATTGTCAGCATAATTCGATCTAGGTCATTGTAGACAAGATGAACAAGTTAGCTCATTTCCTCCCAGTTCATACCTCCTATTCAGACAAGGATTATGCCAAACTCTATATCAAAGAGTTGGTCATATTGAACGTTGTTCCATTATCTATTATCTCAGATTGAGGTATCCAGTTCACCTCTCATTTCTAGAAAGTGTTCCAAAAGGGTCTTGGTACCCAAGTTTATCTCAGTAAAACATTTCATCCTCAGATAGATGGTCAAGAAGAGAGGACCATTCAGACCCTAAAATATATGCTAACGGCGTGTGCAATTGATTTCAAGGGTAGTTGGGATGACCACTTGACTTTGATTGAGTTTGCATATAATAATAGTTATCAATCCCGTATTTGGATGGCTCCATTCGAAGCTCTCTATGGTAGGAGATGCTGATCTCCAGTTGGTTGGTTTGAAGTTAGTGAGGCCTTAGTTATAGGGCCTGACTTAGTATTCGATGCCTTAGAAAAAGTCCAGTTGATCAGAGAAAGACTCCGGGCTGCCTAGAACCGACAGAAGTCTTATGCAGATATTCATAGAAAGGATCTTGAGTTCAAGATTAGTGACTATGTCTATCTAAATATCTCTCCCATGAAGGGAGTGAAGAGGTTTGGAAAGAAGGGAAAGATCAGTCCCCGATATGTCGGTCCCTTCAAAATTCTCAGTCGCTTTGGCAAGATAGCTTATGAGCTCGAATTGCCTTCAGATCTAGCCTCATTTCATCCAGTCTTCCATGTCTCTTTGCTCAAGAAGTGCATAGGTGATCCAACAGTTATAGTACCTATTCAGAGTATAGATGTTCAGAACAACCTCTTTTATGAAGAGATTCTAGTCAAAATCCTCGACTATCAAACTCGTAGACTGAGGAACAAAGAAGTCCTTCTAGTTAAAGTTCTTTGGCATAATCAGTCCGTTGAGGAAGCTACTTAGAAAGCAGAAGCAAATATGCAAACCAAGTATCCTCACCTCTTCTCCGCCAACTCAGATCAAACTCAAGGTAACAGTTCTCCTTAAACTTTTCAGTTTCATGTTCAGACTTCAGTTACAAGCTTGGTATACAGTTTATGTTCAGAATTTCATCATAGACTTCGTATTAAATACCATTGTATATTCATACATGTATTCATGTATCAGTTCAGATATATAATCATGCATCAGATATGCATTCTCATTTGAGAACCTTGTTTCATCAGAACTCTCAGCCATGCATTCATGAATTAGTTACACAAGCATCAGATATGCATGCTCAGTATGATATATTCAGTTATCAGTCATGCCAGTCATGAAATCATGTTTCAGTCATTCATTTTTAGTATGTACGTTGGTTTATCTTCTCTCCTCATTCGAGAATGAATTTTCTCAAGGAGGAGATTTTGTAATACCCCATACTTTTTCCTAGCTTGAAATTGTCCCAAGAATGTTAGAAGATTTCTTTGAAAGATGAATCTAATTTTGTACACGTGGAATATTTAAGATTTTTACTTTTTATCATGTAGGAAATTGAATTAGCTTTCCAACGATACAAATTTCGTCAAAATACGGTATCAAAGTGAAAAGTTATGGATGTTTTATCGAGATCTATCTGAATCACCCAAGTGCGACGGCCAGGTTGACGGACCGTCGAGCAAGCAACGGATTGTCGCCTTGACCGTCGCAGCCAAGGCAGTGAGGTAATCTTCTGGATAAGGTGCGATGGATAGGTTGACGGACCTTCAAACTTGTGACAGACCGTCGCCCAAGCCGTCACTACTTAGGTAGTAAGTCCTTTTCCTGGTCCACATGCGACAGTCGAAATGACTGACCGTCGAGCCAGCGACGGGCCGTCGCACCCACCATCGTATATCCCATTCAGTTATTTTTAAGTCATTTTTAAATAGGATTTTTGGTCTTTTACCACGCGTTTATATACTTAGTAATATCCGACCAAGGTTCATAAAAATTCATTATTCTTCCACAACAATAAAAATTAGGGTTTTCTCCCTAAAAGCAATCCTTAAGCAACAAAATCCAAATCTTCTTCAAGAACTAAGAGATTCAAATTCTTCAACTTCAAGAACTTCAAGGAACTCACTACCAGGTATGCATAGTGTTTATTCATGGACTCCTTTCGTCTATGAAGCCCAATTTTATGTGGAATTGATTAGTATAGGTGTAGTTTCATATGAACCTATGATTAAACCCTTGGATGATTAAATTAGGGTTAAATCTTGATGTTTATTTGTTGTATAATGTTGTCTACATATACTATGCTTACCATGTATTTGATTAAATTCCTATGTGAAGGAAAAGTGCCCAATTAGTATGATATTATGCAATCCTCATGTCTGCACAAGTTTATGCATATCACATGTTTGATGAAATTCCTCAATAAATGAATTATGGATTGTGATGGTGGTCATGTATTCAACAAAGTCATGTTTGTTAGTTTCTTTCCATCGAGTCCCGGGAGTACTTGTACCCAACAATTTAGTTGTGTGCCTAGAGCCAGTGTCATGTTTTCACGATATCCTCAGTCAAGCCATGTTTAGTAGAATTCAGTTAGTTATGTGACTCAAGAAAACTCAATAAAACTAATAAAACCCAGAAATCTCAGAAAGCTTAGTACTACAGAAATCTCAGTATTATTCTGTCAGTCAACGAAACTCTTTTAACTCAGTCCACTTCAGTTCAGTAATTCATGTACATTGTCTATTCAGATGGGAGTAGAAATTAGCACCGAGTGAACCCAAGGATGGGAACACACACTATCAGATAAGGGTGTGATTCTTATAAGTCATCCTTGCAATCCAGAACTATGTAGCTAGCATAGGTTGAGACATCAACACTGTCAGATGAGGATTGATAAGGTGGATAAGAACTGTCAGATGAGGTCCCCACCAATCTCGTTTTAGGACACTGTCAAATGAGGGTCACTCACAGCTTGTCCTTATAGGTGGTGCGGTATTGACACCCTTCCAATTAGGGTTACAGATTGGATCTCAACTCAGCTATAATGCATTATTTGAGGCATATCAGTTAGATAACTACTTCCCATAGTTTCAGCTATAGAAATCAGGACTGTTAGATACAGTCATTCAGTCTCAGTAATAGAACTCATATAGTTCTATAGAATTCAGGACTGTCAGATACAATCAACTCAAAACAGTACGGAACTCAGCTAGTTCCATCAGATTTAGGACTGTTAGATACATTCACTCATGTTATTAGTTATATCAGTCATCAAAACTCAGTTACCAGTAATGTTAGTTATCAGTAAATTCATGTTATCACGATCTCAATTATAGTTACTATGTATTCATACATACATTCTCCCATTCATATTAGTTAGTTAGTCAGTATTTTTCATGCATATGAACCTTATGTATTCATCCTACCTCACAATCATACCAGTATATTCAAAGTACTGACGTATTTGCGCTATGGTGTCTTATATCATAGGTTCAGAGATACGAGCTCTAGAGCATCAGTAGATTCCAGTCTCAACAGTCAGAGTTAGCAGTGAGTCCTTATCTTTCGAGGACATGATAATTACTTTATTACCTTATTAATTTATTTATTAGTTGGAGTTAGTTGGGGATATATCCCATCAACTCCTTATTCAGATAGTTCAGTCATAATTTAGAGGCTTTTCAGACTACAGTATGTTTAAATAGTTTATTTTAGTTGTTTTGGGTATTTTTTACCCCACCCAGATGTTATATTTTTATCAGATATTATATCTCAGTGTTGAACCTTATGGCCTTTCAGTTCATGCTTCGCATTATACAGTATATTATGCAGTATACAGGTACAGATATTAGTCATGGGTTAGCTTATGGTCCTTCAGGGACATGAGCACCGTGTAGCATTCCGGGTACCAGATTTGGGGCGTTATAGTTTATCGTAGCCCAATGGGTATACAGGAACTATCCAGTTATGATATCGCAGAAAGTCACTTCAGCAAACTTAATAGAATTAGAGATGATAGATTTTGATGTTATTCTCGACATAGATTGGCTCCATTCATGTTATGCCTCAGTCGATTGTAGAAACAGAATAGTTCATTTTAAGTTTCCAAATGAACTAGTCCTTGAATAGAGGGGTAGTACTACAGCGCTTCAGGCTCAGTTGATTTTATACCTTAGTGTGAGAAAAATGATATCCAAGGGATGTATCTATCATCTTGTGAGAGTCAAAGACTCTAACTCAAAAACTCCCAGTCTTGAGTCAGTTCCAGTAGTAAATAAATTCTCAGATGTGCTTCCTGAAGATCTTCCTAGAGTTTCTCCTATTAGGGAAATTGACTTCAGAATAGACCTTTTTCATGATACTCAGCCCATATCTATTCTGCCATACGAATGGCTCCAGTAGAACTCAAAGAGTTAAAAGAGTAGTTAAAGAACCTTTTAGAGAAAGGGTTCAACAGACCTAGCATTTCCCTATGGGGCATACCATTCTTATTCATGCGTAAGAAAGACAGTTCTCTCAGAATGTGTATAGACTACCATTAGTTGAACAAAGTTACAGTCAAGAACAAGTACCCACTTCCTAGAATCGATGACTTGTTTGAACAACTTCAGGGTGCTAGTTACTTTTATGAGATAGACCTTAGACTAGGCTATCATCAGCTCAGATTCAGAGAATGTAACATTTCAAAAATAGCTTTCCAAACCCGGTATGGTCACTTCGAGTTTCTAGTCATGTCCTTTGGTCTCACCAATGCCCCAGCAACCTTTATATACTTGATAAACCGAGTGTTTAAGAAATACCTGGACATGTTCATTATAGTTTTCATCGATGACATTTTTGTTTATTCCTGTAGTGAGAATGCTCAAGTAGATCACCTTAGAATCGTACTTCTGACTCTCAGAATTCATCAGTTGTTTGCTAAATTTAGTAAGTGCGAATTTTGGTTATGGTCAGTAGCATTCCTTGGTCATACTATTTCCGGTGATGGCATTAGGGTTGATCCTCAAAAGATCGAATAGGTGAGAAACTGGTCTAGACCCATTTCTCCATTAGATATCAGGAGTTTCTTGGCTTTACCTAACTATTACCATTAGTTTGTTGAAGGGTTTTCATCTATTAGATCCCCTATGTCCATATTAACTCAGAAAAAAGACAAGTTTTACTAGTCAGATTCCTGTGAGAAGAGTTTTCAGGAGTTGAAGACTCGACTCACCTCAGCCCTAGTTTTGACTCTGCCAGATGGTTCAGATGGGTTTGTTATGTACTGTGATGTATCCAGAGTAGGTTTGGGTTATGTCCTCATGCAGAGAGGTAAGGTCATAGCCTATGCCTCTAGACATCTTAAACCCCATGAGAAGAATTACCCTAACTATGATTTTAAGTTAGCAGTTGTAGTATTCGCCTTAAAGATTGGGAGGCACTATTTGTATGGGGTGCATGTTGATGTGTTCATAGATCATAAGAGCCTACAGTATGTCTCTTCTCAAAAAGATTTGAATTTGTGTCAGAGAAGCTGGTTAGAGTTATTAAAGAATTATGACATGAGTGTTCTGTATCATCCAAGAAAACCCATATAGTGGCTGATGCTCTCAGTAGACTGTCTATGGGTAGTGTTTCTCATGTTGAGGATGGTAAGAAGATGTTAGCTCAGGAATTTCATCAGCTTTCCCAACTAGGTATCCACTTAGTCGATTCAGCAGAAGCCAATGTGTGGGTTCAGAAAAGTTCCGAATCCTCTCTAGTTTCTGAGGTAAAGGAAAAGTAAGATATAGATCCCAGTCTTGTTAAGTTGAAAGAGTCAGTCAGAGATCAAAAAATAGAGGTTTTCTCCTAAGGGGGAGATGGTGTATTACGTTGCAGGGGTCGGCTATGTGTGTCAGGTGTAGACGACTTGAGGAAACAAATTCTTACAGAAGCATATAGTGCACGTTACTCTATTCATCCAAGGGCTAATAAGATGTACCGTGATTTGCAGGAGATCTATTAGTGTAGTGGGATGGAGAGGGATATTGCAGAGTTTGTAGCTAAGTGCTCTACATATCATCAAGTTAAGATTGAGCACCAAAAGCTTAGTGGGTCCATGCAAGAGTTCAATATTCCCACATAGAAAATAGGAAGAAGTGAACATGGACTTTGTGACGCGTTTTCCTCGTACTCGTCATCAGCATGATTCCATATGGGTTATCGTACATAGGATGACCAAATTAGCTCATTTTTTGCCAGGTCACACCTCTTATTTAGCTGAGGACTATGCTAAACTCTATATCAAAGAGTTGGTCAGGTTACACAGAGTCCCAATATCTATCATCTCAGATAGAGGTACCTTGTATACCTCTCATTTCTAGAAAGCATTCCAAAAGGGTCTCGGTACCCAAGTTCATCTCAATAAAGTCTTCCACCCTCAGACAGATGGTTAAGAAGAAAGGACCATTCAAATTCTAGAAGATATACTGAGAGCATGCATTATTGAATTTAAGGGTAGTTGGGATGACCACTTGCCTTTGATTGAATTCGCATATATTAACAGGTATCATTCTAGTATTTAGATGGATCTATTTTAAGCCCTCTATGGTAGGAGATGTAGATCTCTAATCGGTTGGTTTGAGGTAGGTGAGGTCGCATTTGTAGGGCCTAACTTAGTATTTGATGCCTTAGAGAAGGTTCAGTTAATCAGAGAAAGACTCAAGGATGCTCAGAACCGACCAAAATCCTATGTAGATATGAGGAGAAAGGATCTTGAGTTTGAGATCAATGATTTTGTGTACTTGAAAATCTCTCCTATGAAAGGAGTACATAGGTTCGGCAAGAACAAAAAGCTCAGTCCCTGATATTTCTGTCCTTACAGAGTTCTTAGACATTTTGGAAAGGTAGCTTATGAGCTCGAGTTGCCTTCAGATCTAGCTTTAGTACATCCAGTATTCCACGGCTCCTTGCTAAAGAAATGCATTGGTGACCCAGTAGTTATAGTTCCTTTAGAGGATGATAATATTTAAAATGATCTTTCTTTCAAAGGAGTTCCAATACAGATCCTCGATCATCAGATTTGCAGACTGAGGAACAAAGGACTCTCTTAGTCAAAGTTCTTTGGCGGAATCAGTCTGTTGAGGGAGCTACTTGAGAAGCAGAAGCAGATATGCGGACCAAACATCCTCACCTGTTCTCCATAAACTCAGATTTAGCTTAAAGTAACAGTTTTCCTTGTCCGTACTAAGCTCCATGTTCAGTTACAATTACAAACTTGGTATTCCTTACCGTTGCATATTCGGTCATGCATTCATGAATCAGTTCAAACATGTACTCATGCGTCAGATATACATGTTTAGTGCAAAAATTCAGCTTACCAATAGCTTCTTTCATGTATTCCATACATTAGATATACATGTTCAGAATAAGAACTCAGTCTGTTAGTAGTCCAGTCACGTAGTCATGTCTCAGTTATGCATGTTCAGTGTAATACCCCAAATTCCTAGAGCTTAACTTAGCTCTAAGTACGTGAGTTATCCTATATAAAATTTATGAAATACTCAGTATTTTTAAGTTTAGCTCCTGCCAATGCGTAGGAAATTCAGTAAGCTTTCCAACGATATAAAATTTGACCAAATTCGATATCTGAGCGAAGAGTTAGGGAAGTTTATGTAAAAAAATTAGCTCACTGCAATTAGGCCGAGTCGCGGTGAGTATCGCGATGAGCAATCCATCATGTCACACTGAAGGCCATTTCGGCATTTGTCAATTTCTAGAGGGTCACCATAATTTCACTGCATCGCGGTGAACCCCAAATAGCAATTGTCACGATCCAGAGAGTCACCACGATTCCACCGTATCGCGGTGGATATAGCGATGAACCATTCACCGCGTCGTGGTGAGGCCTTAATCGGCGTTCCAGTTGCGGGATTTTAAATCCCAAGGGAAACTTAGACTTTTTCATGACCAAGATCAGCCTTAAATACGAAATTAATCCCTAAATGACCAAAATATATCATTATTCACTCAATTTTCCCCAAAGTACATCATTCTCTCTCAAAAGCAAGAAACTCTAGTTTTAAAATTCTAGAACAAAGCTCAAGAATTTCTCCAAGAACCTTCAAGAATTAATAATACAAGGTATGCTAGGTGTTCATTTATGGGTCCTTTCCACCAATAGAGTCCACGAATCCGTTTTCAAACTACAAGATTGTTGAGTTATGAACTTCCATGCTTGAATTAAATTGAATTTATGTTCATGTTATTGTTGGGTTTTTGTCCATAATTAAATTACAAGCTTTCATGAAATTAATCATTAGATGTGTTGAATTACATGATCCTCTTGATAAACCCCTTCAATTTACAAGTTGATTGATGTAGCTATGATAAATATATGTGTTTATTGTTGTATAACCTAAGCATGCTCCCCATGTGTTTGATAAAATGCCAATGTGAATGAATTATTGTCATTATAACCTGATAGCATGTGTTCCCCTTTCATGAATAAGTAGATGCCTTACAAGTGTTTGATAAAATATCTTTATGGATGAATTATGAACAAGTGAACAATGTCATGTTATTCAAGATTATGCTATTCTTTACTTTTTATATTATCGAGTCCTGAGAGTATTTAATAACCGACAATTTAGTTGTGTGCTTAGAGACAGTGTTAGTTATAGAACCTAAGTCACGTCACGAACAATAATACTCTTAGTAAATTACAGAACTCAGTAGAACTCAGTTTGATTACTAAACTCAGGAAAACTCAGTAAGCTCAGTATCAGTTCAGTACATTTCAGTATACTCAGTTCAGTGTCTTTAGGTTGGGAGTAGGATTTAGCACCGAATAAACCCATGGATGGGGGCTCACCTGCTAGTAAAGGGTGTGATCTCTAGAAGCAATCCTTGCGTTCTAGAACTACGTAGACAGCGTAGGTTGAGACATCAAACCTGGCAGTTGAGGGTTGATGAGGTGTTTTAACCTGTCAGTTAAGGGTTTCACCATTCTCATTAGAGTACCTTCCAGATAAGGGTAACTCTCAGCTTGTCCTTACCCATGGCACGGTATTGACACCCTTCTAATTGAAGTTAAAGATTGGACCCCAACTTAGTTATCTTATCTTATTTGGGGCATGTCGGTTAGATGAATACATCCCACAGTTTCAGTCTCAGTCTTCAAAATAGAACTTAGTTCAGTTCTACAGAATCAGGACTGTCATATACAGTTAACCTGTATTAGTAAATTAGTTATCAGTAACTTCAGATACCAGTTATCAGTATCAGAATTTAGGACTTAGCTTCAAACAAGCTTAGTCACAGTATTTATCTATATGCACATGAGTGCACACTCAGTATTTACAGTAGTATCAATTATCCATGTACTCTCATGTACAGTTACTCTATATTATGCAGTCAATTATTATTCATGCATATGAACCCTTGCATTCAGCCTTACCCCATCTAGCATACTAGTACATTCGACGTACTGATGCATACTCTTTATTTGCGCTATGATGTCTTATATCATAGTTTCAGACGCTCAGGTTCCCAACCGTGCATAGATAGATTCAGATTCAGCCAGCAACAGTAAATTAGCAGTGAGTCCTCATTATTCGAGGATATTATTTTATTTTAGATTTTAAGTAGTTTTAGTATTTCAGTATGTGGGGTTAGTTGAGGGTTTATCCCGTCAACTCCACATTCAGACAGTTTCAGTTAGGGGCTTTTCAGATTAGTTTTCAGACAGTGTTTAGTTTTACAAATTATTATTTCAGTTGATACACCTTATCAGTATTTATAGATTTTGAACCTTACGGCATTTCAGCCAATTATTCCGTATTTATTTCAATATATTATTCAGTGCTCACAGCAGATATCAGTCATGGGTTAGTTTGTGGTCATAAGCGTCATGTAGCATCCGGGGTAAACTCGGGGTGTTACAGAAGCCTTTACTACTATTGACTATAGGTAGCTGGGATATGACCCCCATCTATCCATAATCAATACGACTTAATAAAGAAATTAAGATGCTACTCAAACTATGATTGACTCGAGCCCTTGAAGCAAAATGACTCATCACCTACTGACTGGAAGCTGCACACTGTCTGATTAAGATGTATGGGATACAACTAGTATTTACATTATGAGATAATATAGAACATATACATATATATAGGCCAATACTTTTGGAATTTACTGAGTATATGGGGGTGGATGTATAAGTAAAACAATAACTGAATATACTCATAGACTTTCAAATAATGCATGCTAAGTGTAGATGACTCACCTTGAGCTTGAATAAAACAAAAGTTGTAAAATCATAAACATGAGTAATAAAGCATAAGGATAAACTTTGTGAGCCATAACACTTATTTCTAAAATCTTTACCATTTATCCTTTTTTTTTAGGTTCTTCTAACTGACAAAAATCATGTGAGATATCATGGAGTCCAATGTCTTACCCATGTTGAGGAGAGTTGTTCTACCGTTGCCATCGGAATAGAACCTTAACTTGAGTGATAACTATACTTAACCCACAATGGGACTTAAAACTATGGTGCCATGTAGTTATGGGGCATGTGACCCTGTACTCATACCCAACTCAGTGCTAACTACTACTCCCATATTACTTATATGCTCATACTTTAAGGAAATTCACCTTAAAATAGCACAAGGTTTGTATAATGAAAACCATGTATGCTTATCTTTCTTTAAATCATAATCAAGGTGAACAAATGTGGATTCCATGTCTTATTTTAGGATCAAAAGATTAATCTTTAATTTAAGTCTTGGTATAAAATTATCAAAGAAACTTAAGATCATAGTCTTCTTTTAATCTCAAAACTCATACTTGGGGTTTAAAGCATATATACTTAAATTCTCAAAAATTCACCATAGAGATTCATTATCAATAATCTTCTCAAAATACTTTAATAATTTCAGTCAAGATCATGAAATTGAAATCACAATATGAATCCTATAAATCAAAATACGAGCATGTGTAATCTTGATGCACTTAAAGCCTTTGAATCTCAGGCTTAATTTCATATAACTTGTAACATAATATCATGCTTAAAACTAAATTGAAAATATTTAATAAATATTCAAATCAAACTCATGATATATAAATCATAACAGAGAATCTTTAAGTCAAAACATAAATAGATGAGAATTAGCATGCACTTTAATATTTAAATAACTTTATAAATCCATAAACTCAAAAAAAGATAGATTGGGTATGAACCCTAATTGCAAATCACACAATTTTAACTTTCAAATAAGTTTTGGGCAGAAGGATTAAGAGTATCCTTGTTCATAAATCCCAGATACCTTGATTGGAAGAATTCTTTGAGAGAACTTTAAATTTGGAACTTAACTTCTTGATTCTTGTGAGATGAAACTTGGATTTTGTTCTTAGGAAGAGGGAAGGGTTTTTGATTTATATACTGATTGCTTTAGGTTAAGGGAGAGGAGTTAATGTGTTTAATACTTTATCAAATCATTTTGAAGTGATTGGGGATGGTTTATGGGTGTGAAATAACTTCAACACCCTTCATTTAAGTCAAAATGAAGTGTTTTTGGCACTGGGTAATGACCTAGGAGATGCCCAGCCAATTGCCCAAGCCAAGGTTGGCAATGCATGGCCAACCGCCTAGCCCTGCATGGCCAACCGCCTAGCCCTGGTCTGTACGATGCATAACTAATCGCCTATCCCTTTGATGGGTAACGCCTAGCCAATTACACACCCATTCTAGTAGCCTTAGGCAATTTTTAGGCGACGCACAACCCTTTGCATTGCCAGAACTTTTTGCTCGGGTATCGTATTGAGGAAAAATTTGTATCATTGGAAAGGTAATTCTATTATCTACAATCTGATGGGTCTTATGCGGCCAAATTCTACATATAAATAAAGTTATACTTGTCCAAATCTGACCCGTATGCAATCAAACACCAAAATTTGACCGAATCAAAGCCTCTTAGCTCACTTTGCTCTAAGTGACTATTAGGAACATATTTCCTTCCTCATAAACTCTCTTCACACTAGGTTAATAATTATGAAACATGGATTCAATTATGTATCACAGGACTAGAGTTTACACACGTTAAAATGAAGGTCCGATTTCTAGCTTAGAAACGTATGGGGTGTTACACCCTATAGTGGTGAGATACTGGAATTCACATTTTAATTTGCAACCAAGGGTGTTTAATGACATTAAAGGTGTGTCTAGGCAGCGTGGCATGCCCTTAAGCCCAAAAATTCCAGATTTGAAAATAAAGTACTCCATGCGTTTGGCCTTTCATTCCTTGCTTTGTCATAGCTTTTACTCTTCAGAAAGTAGCTTATAAATCACCTCCATATCATGTTTATCATCTCACGAAGTTTCTTAAAATTTATCACACCATTAATTAGAGCTTTAAACAAGATAGAATCAAACAAGATGACTAGAATGACACATAGCTCAAGCTAAGAGTACTAGTTTTCTCGTTTAAATTATAATTGAGTGTTTTGATTCAAACTTTGATTTGAAAACACCTTAAACATCATTAAAACCTAAACTAACACTTAGATGCTCATTTATACAAGGAATAACTCATTATGTACACAAGAATTCCTCAGAACTAAGTTAATTAAGGCTAGATGACAATACTTAGGTGAATAAATCCACCCATGATCACTTTTCCTATTGTTCTTATGATATTTGGGTCATTATAGGTCGGTTTACCAAATTGTCACATTTTTATCCTATTCAGATGTCCTTCAGTGCTGAGAGGTTAGCCCGTATCTTTATTCATAAGATAGTTTGCCTGCATGGAATGCCAATATCTATTATGTTAAATAGGGGCTTAATATTTACTTTTAGCTTCTGGAGGGATTTTTAGGAGAAGTTGGGTACCCAGGTTGATGTTAGCACCACTTTTTATCCTCAACCTGATGGGCCGTCGGAGTAAACTATTCAAGTTCTTGAGGATATGCTCTAATATTGTGTTATGGACTTTGGAGGTTAGTGGAAGCAATACTTAGCATTAGAGGAGTTCGTATGTAGTAATAATAATAACTACCATTTGAGTATTGAGATATCACCATTCAAGGCACTATATCATAGGCATTATCGATCTATGATAGGGTGGTTTGAAACCTCTAAGGTTAGGTCCCGTAGTACTGAGTTGCTTTGGGAATCGTTGGATAGAGTCAAGGTAATTCAAGATAGACTGAGGGCATCTTAGAGTAGTCAAAAGGCTTATACAGATCATAGACGTCGTGCCTTAAGGTTTGGAGTTGAAGATCAAGTGTTCCTTCATATATCACCCATGAAGGGCGTGAGGAAGTTTGGAAGAAAACACAAAATCAACTTCAGACATATTGGACCTTTTGAGATCCTTTGCACAGTTGGAGAATGACTTATGAGTTGGCCTTGCTCCTTGTTTTTTCCACTATTCATCTAGTTTTTCATGTTTCTATAATGTGGTATTACATCCCTAATGAGTCTCATGTGCTTCGGTGGGACTCGGTTCAGTTGGATGAGAGGTTGACCTTCGTGGAGGAGCTAGTCGTTAGTAGTTAAGATTTAGTACACTACCAGAAATTAGGACTATGGAAACAGAATTTTTGGTGATGGTTGCAAATTCGTTGCTATAGATATTCTACCGCAACACATTTAACCGTTGTCAAAAATAATAGTTCTATTAGCACTATAACCGTTGCTATTGAAAATAAACGTTTGCAATAGGTGTATATATAACAATGCTTTTTTAAACCGTCACCCTAGAAACATCTATGGCAACACTTAATGGAGAAAAAATAATCTATTGCATCATTTATTTTTAATCCCTTCATAATATTTCACATAATAGCGCAAAAAACAAAACATTTTTCTCTCTTTTCTTTCTCATAAAAGTATCAAAACACTATTTCTTTCTCTTTCTCGTAAAAAACCATTTTTCATATTGCATCGATCTATTGCGTCTTTCTCAGATAACCCATTTCTTAGATAACATAGATGCATCGATCTATTGCATTGATCTGTTGAAATTTAGGGGTGAAATTATCATAAAAGTGTCTCAGATAACCCATTTCTCAGACAATCGACAATCATTTCGAGGGAAAATTGAAATTTGGGGGTGAAATTGGAAATTAGGGATTGAAGAAATCGAAGCTTGTTGGTTCTTATATTCTGTTCATTTCTTTCTCCTTTGATTTCCTTTTTTGGTCGTGCCTTTACACCTCTACTTCACTTGGTTAGTTTATACGCCTCTCTCATTAAGCTACTCTATTTGTGTTTATGGGGTTTCATTGATTTCCATTTTCGTGTTTATTTCACTACTAAAAATTGTTGTGGTTTCATTGTTTTCCATTTTTGTGTTTATTTCAATGCTGAAAATTGTATCTGTTATGTACATACTTGGTTAAATTAGTCAAACAGAATGTGTTTTAGTGAAAATTTTGCTGGGGTTGATAAGTTTCTTTTGTTAACTCTGTACTTCGATTATAATATGAATTTAATCATATGTCAGTCTTGGGACTGCTTTGGAGTGTTTTCTTGAGCCGAGGACCTATCGGAAACAACCTCTATACCTCTGAGGTAGAGGTAAGGTCTGTGTACACTCTACCCTCCCCAAACTCTACTTTGCGGGACTACATTTGGATGTTGTTGTAATCATGTCTCAGTTCCAAGTTTAATTGCATACTTTTGGAAACTGTTAATTCTTATCGGGTGTTATATTTGACATGGAAATGTAGTTTTTAAATTTGCCATATTTGCTGCATTTCTTTTTCTTTGGTAATAGTTGTTGCCTTTAGTTTTGATGCACATTTACATGTTTAAAGTTTGTGTCTTTCACAAACAAAAATTTTGTTAGGTGGGAATTAAATGATGCTGAACTTTTTCTAGCCTAGTGTGGTGCATGAATTGTTCTAGATTTTTGCTTACATTGCCTTAAGAAACTTGTAGAAGTACTTCAAAAAACAAGCTAAAGATTCAAGGTTTGAATCCCATCAATCCACCTACTATGAGCCATCAACTCTAAATTGGTGGATTAGTTTGGCAACTTATTCTTTTGAGTTGAACAGACTACTCAATGGATTAGTCGAGGTGCACATAAGCCTAAGGAATGACCAATAACCCAAATTATAAAGAAGTAAAAGCACTTCAGAATGTTCTGTGAAGAGTTGAACTCATGACCTCCAAGTTATAACGGGAAGCTTCTTCAATTTCGCGGAATCTTATAATGTCTCATTTGTTTATCTATATATTGTCTTAGTTTCCTTAACCTCATTCATCAATGCAACATCTATCAAGCTGGCCTTCCTCATTATTAATTCTCATTGTTTTTCCCTTGTAGACAACAACAGTTAGATTTGTCTTTGATGATGAAGCTCTGGAAAGATTTCATGGTCCTTCAGTAAATAATGCACTCTTTAGTAATGCATGCCCAGATGAAGAGAAGAATAACAAATAAAGAAGTTAGTTATTAAAAGAAAAAACAGATAAAACATCCAGTCTTATGATCCTTTTCCTTATTCAGCTAGCTAATGAGTTGTGCAATTTTTTAAAAAGTTGATACACGTGAAAATGAAAACATGTTTGTAAAATAATTCCCTCCTATGTATTCTTTCTTAACCTCTAATTTAATTTCATTTAACAATGCTTTTTCTCAAGGTTAATATTATGTAATAGGGAATACAATTACAATGGCCTCCTATCATATTTTCTACCATTGTGAAAAGCAAATTGGTGTCCCAGAATTGACTTGATATGTCCTTGAATTTTAGAAGGATCTCTGATTTGAATAATCACCATACATAGTTCTCATGGCTAATATGGTAGTGAAGCGTAGCTTTATATAACATGCGGTTACATCCTTATTTGTATGAATCTAATGCAAGCAATTTACATATTGTTATGTAGAATATTATTTGTTCTTTCTAGTTGCTATATTAGTTGTGAGGTTTAATCTGATTAAATTTCAAAAATAGAACGGGAAGCAACTGTATGATGTTATAGTGGAGAGATGTGACCCTTCAAAAACTAGCAGACCTAAGTAGTGTAGCACGGGCTCCAGGTGAAAAGACGAAGATGAACCAGACAAGCCATAAGATCAGACTTAGTAACAAGGTATGAAGCTAAAGGTTTAAGGAACTGGTCCGTTCAGTTACAAAATGTACTTTAATGTAATGAACTAACATATATTCGTTTTATGTTTCTAGTAAGGCTGGCAACGGAACCGAAAAATTCCATTTTGGTTCGCCAACTCCGTTTTTTGTTTGGTTCCGGTAACACAACGGTACCGGTTGCGAACCATCAAAAAATTGTGGTATTTCCGGTTCCGATGGACCGGTTTCGGTACCGGTTGACCGGTTTTGGTCCGGCGATGCATTAAATTCTGCCTTTTTTTTAATTGGGTTGGTAGCAATAGCTCTTTTGGCCATTGCAATTATCCTTTGCAGCCCCCCCCCCCCCTCCTCCCAATTACCCCACACCACCCCTTAAAATTTTCACTACAAATATCCTTCATTTCAATTCTTTTTCCACACAAATATTCTCAATTCTCATACTCTCTCTTAATATTCTCACATTCTCTCTAAATATTTATAATTATTATATTAGTTGGAGTTGAAGATTTTTTGAAGATATTACAGCTTCAATTATCATCTTTTAATTCCAACATTTGGTATATGTCTGCTTTTACGCAGACGTTCGGTATATTCGTTCCAACTTTAATCTCTTTTTATTTACTTTAATATTTATATTTTTACTTTTTAGTATCTACATTTGTTTACTTACATTAATTTTTTAATATATAATATTTGTATTGTTTGTTTTAATATTTTAATTTTATTTAATTTTAATTATGGATTCCAGAAAAAATAGTAGTGGCCGGTAAAAAACTAATTTTTGATAAGGTTTTTCATATAAATAAAAAAAGTAAGGATACTACTAGTTTATTACCTCCTAGACTTAATAAAACTTCTTTATCACAGCCTAATGGTTTTGACGTTGGTATCATTATGGAATTAGATCATGAGACCCTAAGTAGGCATTATAATAATTTTGAGGAAGACTTACCAGAAGAAGATGATATAGAAGAACAAGAGTTAGGTGATATTCCTATCCCTACTAGTTCAGTTATGGAATTACCGAAAAACGGTGAAGAACTTCCCCCGTTACTGGAATTTACTAGGGCCAAAGGTACCGAACGTACTAAAAGGTCTTTAGTTTGGAAATTTATGGAGTATGATAGGGTAAAAAGTACTGCTACTTGCAATAAATGCAAGAATGTTTTTAAACATTTGACCGGGGGAAAAAATGGCGGGATAGGGTTGGTAACTTCACATTTGATGAAATGTAATAAAAAATGTATTCGTCTAAAACAATTAGGCTAAGGCAACAAAAGATGGTACACCATTTGTGCATGAATTTGTAGGAGGTAATAGGGTTCAAATGCGTTTAGACATGAATAACCCGACTAGCCCAAGTTCATCATCAACATATAGTGAAGATGTAGGGTGTGTTTGGTATGAAGGAAAATATTTTCCAGAAAATGTTTTCCAATTTTCTCATGTTTGGTTGGCTTAAAGGTTTTAGAAAATGTTTTCCAAATCAACTCATTTTCCTCAATTCTAAGGAAAATGACTTCCCTTCAAAAAGTAAGAAAAATATTTTCCATAACTCTCTTTCAATCTCACTCTTAAGTTGAAATATTCATATAACTCTTCAAATCATTCATCCCTACTCTGATCCTCAATCCCCACCCCCACCCCCTCCCTATTAAAAAAAATATTTTAAATTTTTTCTTACCTCATCCCCTACCCAAACCCCTACTTCCTTCCAAAAAAATAATAATTTAATTTTAAAAAAAAATTCTAACTTTTTTCTTACCTTTCCTTCCCTCCCCCCCCCCCCCCCACCAACCTTCTCCTCCTCCTCCCCCACCCCAGAAAAAAAAAATTAAAATTAATTTTTTGAAAGATTTCAATTTTTCCCTACCCCAGCTTCACTCCCCTACCCCCGACCCCATCTCCCTAATACTCCCCATTCAAAAAAAATATTTCAAATTTTTTTTCTTACCCCACTCTTTCTCCCCTACCTCTCCCCCTAAAACAAATTTAATTTGTTTTTAAAAAAATCAAAATTATTTTCTTACCCCACCCTTATTACCTATTTTGACACCCTAACCCCCCACATATCAACCCCCTCTCAAAAAAAGAAAATATTTTTAATTTATTTTTTAAAAAAAATTCAAAACTTTTTCTCATCCCACTATTTTTATCCTATTTGTTCTCATTATTTTTGTTAAATATATACAAATACTTTTAGAAAACATATACTTATACAATTTACATAACGATTACATGAATATAAGTAAGAAATAACTTATTTTTCTAGAAAAAAATTTCCTCCATGTCGAACGCACCCTAAAAAAGTATTTTTTGAGATCAAAAATTATTTTTCTAAAATGTATTTTTACGCTTTAGCTAAACACTAGAATGTATTTTTTGAAAAAAAAAAATTCATTCACCAATCAAACACTATAAAATATTTTTCAAAAAATATTTTCCATCCACCAACCAACATAGGAAAACAAGTAAGAAATCAACTTGTTTTTCAGGAAAACATTTTCTAGGAAACTTTTTTCCATGGAAAACATTTTCCTTCATACCAAACACACCCGTAGATAGAGAAGAACTAGCGAAAATGGTTGTTGGTATGGGTTTGTCTTTTAGTTTTTCTTCGCATCATGATTTTATTCATTATATTCAACGAGTATATAATCCCTCTTTTAAAGTTTTTTCACGAAATAAGATTAAACATGATATTTTTAAATTTCAAGATGAACATTGCCATTTTCTTCGTTGCTTATTTGATAAATTTGATGGTAGAATATCTGTTACTTATGATAGGGGTCGTAGTGTTGTCGGTAATGATTAATTTACTGTCACAACTCATTGGATTGATCACGATTGGAACATGCAAAAAAGAATTATTGCTTATAAATATGTTGACGAGTCTAAAACCGGTATGTATATAGCTAGTACAATAACGGAGAGCATGAAATATTTTAGATTTATTGGTAAACCTATGGCTGCACATTAGATAATGCTTCTAATAATTTGAAAGCTATTGAAGAGTTAAAAACTAGATTATGTTCTATGGATGAAGATCATTTTCATGTTAGATGTACTGCACATATTTTAAATTTGATAGTACATGATGGTGTTCATTTGTTTGGAAATGGTTGTTGTAAAGTTTGAATTACTTGTAGTTATATTTTTAAAAATAAAAGAAAGGATGTAATGGATGATTTTAAATATAAATGTAAACAATGTGACCTTCCATGTAGAAAAGTTCCAAAAGAAATTCCCACTAGATGAAATTCTTTATTTCAAATGCTTGAAGTTGTTTTTATATATTGTAAACCTATACAATTAGTTTATAATGCTTATAATGAGGATGATAATTTAATTCTAGATGAAGATGATTGGATTGAAGTAGAAGAACTTTGTAAATTTTTGAAAACTTTTTATCAAGCTACGAACACATTATTTGCTCAATATACTCAAACTATTTCTTCTGGTTTAGTAACTATTACTGTTATTTCTAAAGTACTTGCTGAATATAAAAAATTATGCCCTTACAAAGAGGCAATTGAAGCTATGGTTGATAAATTTAAAAAATATTATTTTCCTATTTCACAAATTTTTTTGACAATTAATTTATTCAACCCATTTTATAAAGAACATGGTACAGTGATGTTGGTTAAAAAGTTATACAACAATTTAGAAATTGGACCTCATGAAAAACCATCAGTTGACACTTGTTGTGCTAGAATAGTACATAAAGCTAGGAGTTTATATAACTTGTATCAAGTTATGGAATAAAATATTGGGCCGATCGAACCTACTACTTCTAGACGTAGATATGATGATTTAGATGACAAGATGGGTGAAGAACTTGGTCTTCAATATTGTAGGAGTAATGATTTTGAT
This sequence comes from Capsicum pubescens, assembly GCA_030864215.1. Taxonomy (NCBI): domain Eukaryota; kingdom Viridiplantae; phylum Streptophyta; class Magnoliopsida; order Solanales; family Solanaceae; genus Capsicum; species Capsicum pubescens. The sequence continues at coordinate 72,233,207 of CM061549.1, read as the reverse complement.
TCGTATCTTTCACAGGATCGAAAAAGTATTAGAGATGAAACTGGAAAACAACAACTTTTATCATGGTGGAAGACTCGTATCAGACAATTTCCAAAACTTTCAAGGATGGTTCGAGATGTGCTATCAACTCAAGCTTCTTCAGTTGCTTCGAAGTAAGCTTTTAGCGCAGGAAGATTTATAATAAGAGATCATCGATATTCGTTAGCAAAGGATAGTTTGGAGATTACGGTATTATTTAGAGATTGGATCAATGCCGAACAAAGAAATTTTGGGCTCCCAAAATTACCGCCCCATGTTGAAGACGAAATAGATGAAATTTTTGAGGAAAATAGTGATGACAGAATGGAAGCAATGGAGGAACAAGGAAAAAGACCAATTCCGAAAGATTTATCCGCCGAAGAAATAGAAAAGTTACGCCAAAAATATTATAGACAATTTAGAATTAATAAGATTCTACAATAGAGATTTAATTCAAACAGAACCCTTCCTAGAAGGTGGCTGCGTAGATTAGATTTTCTTTTAATATCTTTGTAATAAATGTACAATGTATGAAATTTGAATAAATATAACGGCTATTCGCCTAATTTTATTTTAAAATTTGTCTTTTGTTTGTTGCAATTATGGAAAAAAAAGTTTAATACAAAACTTTATAAAGTTAGAATTTTTTTTAACTTTACAACTTTAAATTATATAAATATAATTTAACTTCTTAAACTTATTAAAAATATTATATTAACTTAAACTTAAGGATATATTTTTAAGTTCAAGATATATTAAAATATGTTATATTTATTAACTTAAACGTAAGATATATTATTTAAGTTAAAATTTTAAACTTTTTAAGATATATTAAAACTTAAACTTATTAAAAAAAGTTAATAAATTATATAAGTGAATATATAAGTTAATATATTATATAAGTTAAAATTTGAAAAAGAACTGTACATAGTACATTAAGGCCGGCATCTCTTCCGGTAAAGTTTCGGTGTCGTTCCGGTCTGATCCGGTTCCACACCGGTAACCAAGGGACCAGTGCGAACAAGGGTAAAATTCTGGTATTTCGATTTCAGTAACACCAGTTCCGGTGACAAATTCGGTAAGGAAGTTTCGGTACCGGTTTCGGTACCGGTTTCGGTTCTGGTCATACCGGTCTGGCGGTACCGGTTCCGGTCCGTTGCCAGTCTTAGTTTCTAGCATCTGTAAAGTCATAAAAGATAAAATAGTTCTCGCTTTGAGTTTTCTTGCTTTGAGTTTTAGTGTCACAAGTACATGTATTATCATCATTACTAAATGAAGGGCAGCCTCTACCTAACCTCTGAGATAGAGGTAGAGGTAGAGGCTCCGTACACTGTACTCTCTTCCGATCCCACCTTTGTAACTACACACGGTATGTTTCTGTAACTTTATGAAAGGTGGTAACTAGATATTATCATCATTACTATATTAAAGCAAACCTCTATCTCACCTCTGAGGTAGAGGTAGAGTCTGCGTACACTATACTCTCTTCCGATCCTATTTTGTATAACTACAGATAGTATGTTTCTGTAACTTTATGAAAGGCGGTAACTGGATATATTTTAAGCTTTCTGTGCTTATATATGAGATGTGTAACAAAAGTTGTACCTTATATTTTCTTACATTTTAAAGTTCTACATGTGGTTTGGTTATCATTCTCTTGAAATATGTAAGTTCTCCAACACGTTGATTTGTTGATTTGCTGCCTAATTATATGTTGGCCAGTTGTAAGCCCAGAAATTAACATAAATCGAATCAATTAATGCTATGGTTTTATGTTATGCTTACTATATATTAGAAAAAGCTTTATTAATAATTCTTCTTTCATTACTAGCAAATCTTATGTCCCTCTATGTAATGCAACATTTTTACAAGGGAGAATACATGCATAATTACCCCCTATAGTCAGCAGGGAAAAGTCATTTACATACTACTTTACGGGGGACATAATATCACAATGTGAATCATAACACCACTTTCATGGTGCCAACGTATTGGATAGTTAGCCTACTCTTCATTGGATCAAATTTAAAACGATCATATTGAGTATTGGTCTTCTAGAAATTCGTAGGATAAATTCTGTACTTATAGTTATGTTACGATTTCAGATTAGGCATAATCAGTCCTAATTAATACAACATGGTGGTGCAGTCTTTTGCTGCAATTACCCATCAAGAAATCCAAAAACACTAGGGAATTGTTTTTCATTTATTGTAGCTTTTGTGGACAGAGTTATGTGGTAGCAATTGATGCTAGTAGGAGGTGATAGGTATCAATTGATATTAGTTGAGTTGCGCACAACCATTGCCTGTATCATCTTGTGGGGATAGTAAGTGCATTGAGCATCATGAGGTCTACCATTCAAATTTTAGTAGAGATAAAAACACTAGGTGATTTCTTTTTCATTTGTTGTGGCTTTGGTGGATAGAGTGATGTGGTAACTGCTGCTGCCTGCTGGTGGGAGGTGATAGGTATTCTGTAGAATTAGTCTAGGTAAGCAAGCTGGCCAGGACACCATGGTTATTAAAAAAATTAGTTTGGATAGAAGTTGAAATTAAATTAATGCACCCAAGTAACTTTCTGAATTACCATTTGTACTTTTGGATAGTCTGGTTTGATTGTGGTAGTTGGATAAAGGGGCAGAGAGAGAGAGAGCAGAAGAATGATGATTTCAAGAAAATTGTGTGCGGATAGAAATTAGCAATGCCAGGATGATGGTGCAAATGTGAGCATTCACCCGTGAGAAGGCTCAGATTTTGTATCTACAAAAGAAGACTAAAAAAGAAAGCTAAGTTTAGTGTATGTTAGAAGGAAATAGAAGTCTTTGGTGATGTAGAAGACATGACAGTAACAAGAAGGTTGTGACGGTAAACCACACAGGATAGCCTATATTTTAGTAGTGAATTTTCGTTGAAATTTGTTTGTCCTTATCATTATCACATATATGCATTTTTTGTGACTGTTGTTTTATTCTGTAAGTGAAAGAGTCACTCTGGTAACCCTCATTGTTGTCAGAGCCGTTCACCAGCTACTAGGCGCAAAACAAGTCGGTCCCCGACAACTAGGCATCACAAGAGATGACGAAGTCACAGTTCCTCAGATTCTCCTAAACCCAAGTCTCGAAGTCTTAGTCTTACATCCATTGAGCGTAAAAGTGTTGCATAAAAATTGAAGAAAGAAGAAAAAGAAAGAAAAGGTTTGTTAGACGTGACACCATAATGATGTTACTTTTGGCTATAGTCTATGTTCAGAAGTTGCTCTCAAGTACTCAACTATAGTGAGTTCTGTAAGTTATTGCTTTCCAGAGGTTTGACCTAGTCTTTAATTCAAAGAAGTCAACAGTAAGTAAACTATAATCAAATAAATAATATGTGTGTGTACCACATCATGAAGCAAACAGTAGCTATATGTTTTTATGTCGTTGTCTAAGGATAGTGATATCCATTTTTGTGCTTTTTCAAAATTAGTATGCAACTGCTCATGTTAATATATTTATAGAATTTTTTTACTGTAGTGTTCAACCACTGTAGACTCTTGGCATGTTGGTTAAGAGAGGAGCTTATGACTTGATTATCTGTCGGTCTGAAACCCTCTGAAAAATGTGCTGTACATTTTGTCATACATCTTGATCATTGATGCTATTTCTTTGCATTCTAGTCCATTATGTTTCAAGATACATTGTGCAGCATGCTTGTTGCTTTAACATTCGTTTCTTTTCTATTCAAATTTGGGAAGTGTTAAACAGTTAAGCTTTTATTTCATGTGCTATCTGTACTTTGAACTAATTAAATACCTTTCAGGCTACAGCTAGAGGCAGAGCACAAACAATTAGAAGAGGAAACTGCAAAGAGATTAGAGGAAGAAATAAGGAAAAGGGTCGAGGAATAGTTAAGTTCAGAGGAAGTTAAGCTGGAAATGGAGAGAAACTGACTATTTTAGTGATGTGTATATAATTTTTTATTATAATTTATTATGTAAATGTAATTTATTATGTAAATATAAATTTACAAATAACTATTTTATATAAATTGTTGCAATTGATATTTGAACTAGTTACAACATGTGGCAAAAATCGTTGCAATAGATTCATAAATCTTTGCTATAGTATTAGAAATTGTTGCAATAGGTAGTCAAGAACCGTTGCAAAAGGCCAATAAAATCGTTGCAATAGGTAGTCAAAAGACATTGCAACAGAATAATAGACCGTTGTAATAGACTTTAAAAGTAGTTGCAATAGATAGGAAAAAATCGTTGCAATAGATAGGAAAAAATCGTTGCAATAGAATTATAAAACCATCGCAATAGCTTCTATTGCAACGGTTTAACATCGTTGCAGTAGAATCTATTGCAACGGTTATTAGCTGACGTTATATGTGAAAAGAGGTGTCTTAATAATAGAATAAATAACCATTGCTATAGGTTGGTCTATGGCGACGGTTTCTACCAACCGTCGCATCAACCGTTGCGATAGCTCTATTGCAATGCTCACATATAGGACAGTTGTTTAACCATTGCAATAGAGCTATGGCGATGGTTGTTATACCTATGGAGACGGTTTTTGAATCGTCACCATAGGGGTAATTTCTAGTAGTGAGGGCTGAATTAAATGCCCTCCCTACGTGTCGTTTAAGCAGTCACTTGCCTACTTAAGCGGTCACAGCTAAAGTGATCCCTGGACATAGGCCAGACTCTACTAAAGAGAACAAGATATTACTTAAACAACATCTGATTTAGCGGTCAGGCAATCGCTTAAGCGAACAAAGGTCATCTTAAGCAGATGCACCAGCTAAGTCCATGCACCAGCTAAACTTGGACTTTGCCAAGTTTTCACCGACACTTCATTCTTTGGAAATTTCATCAATGCAAATGAACTATGCTATCCTATCAAATTTGACATTACGAACTCAATGGCTCCACAAATTTCTATTCGGAGTTGTTTTAATGAAAAGTGGCCCCCACACCCAAGGGACACTTTTATCAAATTTTTCCCAATAGCCCGAAATGAGTTTAGAATTCTTAGGACCCAAACTAAAGGTCCTTCTCGATTAAAATTGACGTTATGGAGTTGGTGGAGCTATCAAAATTGGCATATGAGGCTGCTAACTAAATGTTTATTCCTAATAGCCATTCCCTACCATAGTAGACTTCAATATAGGGAATTGGCTTTAAAAATTAAATGACTTCCCCGATAACTGAACTGTCAGCTCTACCGAGTTGCAAGTGATTAGGATAGTTATAGGAAATCTCTAAATAGAGAAAAAGAATGAAAAAAACTTAAAATTACCTAGAGAGACATTAAAATATTCATTACTAAAAGGACTTCCGTCTGCAAAAGTAAATAGTTAAGATGTACTTGATGGCTCAAACAAGTGGGGATATTAGGACCGCATCTCGATCTTAATCTTCCAATCAACCTTCTCTATTAGGCGATGTCTCTATTCACATGTTTTCTCCCATTTCTCTTAAGTCTCAATAACATTAAAAGCCCTAAAGCATGTGGAAAATTTGAAAGGTTGAACTGTGGGTGATTGTGGAGTGTTGGTGAATTTAGAAACTTTATTTCCTCATCATAATCCTTGTAAGTCGTTATCTAGTTATTGCTTTAGTTCTCGTATTTAGTCATAAATCCCTAGATATTTGATGGGTTAATTGTGATATCATTTGAGTTAAGAAATTATCAATTTTTAGGGTAAATGGTCCATAATCATAGAGGACATGTTGACGATTTCAAAAGTGTGATACTGCAAGCAGGCCCTACATAGAATTTTGACTTGATTTTGGATCTAAAGCACAAAAATAAAATATATGGGTATACTTATTCTCTTTTTAATGCATAGATTACTATTTTGATAGAGTGTCATCATAAAGAGGCTTTTCGGAAGGGGACATCCCCAATCTAGTGGACTTCATCAAGCTTTCTTTAATAGCCAGGTAGGATAGGATTACCCTTCTCTTAGATTGAGCTTAATTATAGTATCCATACATATTATTCTAGTTTTTGTTAGGAATTATGACTTGGTGGTGTATTTAGCGAATTTAGATTATTTAGCTAGTTAGTGAGACGTGATTATGCACATTGACTAAATTACTCGTTCCTTCGGTTAAATTGCTATCGTAGGACTCAATGAGGCTTATTTAGCACCTTATAGTGGGGTTTTGGAACCTTAACCTAGTTTGGGGTAGTAATTTCCTTAGTATAGACTTTTGAGGTTAGAATTAGGCCTCTCCCTCCGGCCCACCTTAGTCCAAGAATACTATTGGTTCCTTGTAGACTCTATAGGCATTTATACATCATCCTATCTACATTCTTGAGCTCGATGGGGATTTAGATACATTATGACTTGTTCTAGCCTTGTACTTGGGAACTACTAAGACCGGTTCAAGTCCAATAAATTATAATGCTAAGACTAAATCGAGTACAGGAATTATGATACTAAGATCCTTTCGAGTTTGGAATTATGATGACATTTTCTTCCAATTCAAGTCTGGTATGCATAATACTAATTTCGGTTCATTTTCGACATGTGAGACGTTGTTTTTTGGTTTTAGTCCAGAATCAAGATGTTACTTATGATGGTTATGGGACCTGTTCAAGTCCAATGTTTATGGTATGGAAAGATCCATGACTACGGTTTTGAGATTTGGATGGTTGGTTTGTTATTACTTCTCTTTGACTGCATTCATTGGGCTTATGGGGGCTTGTATTGGATTATTTACTTTTATTTACGTCCTCTGATCTTATGGAGGCCCAGTTATGCTATAGATAGTTGCATTTTCGTGATATTATTTATTCAGTTGTTTACTTTTGATATTTGGAGCATTATTCTAGGTTTACCCTTTTCTCATGGCTTTGCTTATTATCTCACATCTTATTGTATTTAAATTACGATTTAGCTTAGTCGAGCGATGATTCCTACTAATTACCCATTGCTTCGTTGCTCATACTACACTTTTGTACCATTTTCTTGTACAAATCCAAGTATTAGCTGCCCCTGTTGATATTATGTTAGTGTTGGTCGAAGTTCAGAGATAGAGTGAACTCTTAGAGCTAGAGATAACTTTCTCTCCTTATCTTTTGGGATGATCTTTCTATTTTGAGGCAATTATATATTTGACACTAATAGTACTCTTATTATTTTGCTAGAGGCCCTTGTACCATCTTACTAGGTCGTGGGATATTGTTACTCTTTTCTCTTTGTATCTTCAGTTGTGCTATCACCCTTATGCTTATGGTTGGTAATCTATTTATTTGTAAAATTCTGACACTTATGCTATATTCCACAAATTAGCCCATAACTTGTTGTTTCAATCTATGATTTTGCTTACCTACTGGTGGGTCAAAGTAGGTGCCATCATGACTTGAGAAATTGTGTCGTGAAAAATTCACAAAGAATAAGATATTAACTCTTGAAATAATGATAGAGGTGAAAGAGAGATAATGAAAAAGCATCTGCTTTCTTAGTTTCTACATTAACTCACATGTGATGCTCATTAAATAGTACATCATTTAGAATTCGTCCATCAAAAGAGTGAAAGAAGAAAAATAGAGTTGATGCACGTAATATAACATTATTGTTGAATTAATGACAATATCATAAAGACAAATAACTTTCAAGACTTCTAAGTGTCTTTTCATCCAGAGTTATAATTACAAGAAATCTTCATTTTAATAAATGTGTAACATTATGAAGAAGTAACTCTCCCATTCCATAAATACTAATGACTTACGGATGTTTACAAGGATTTATTTTGGTAAATTGTGAAGACTCAAGATACTAACCAACAAAACAAGTACACCTAAGGAGCCTCTGATGTCCTAACCACGTTTGGGAAAAGGTTGTTTAGGCTCAATCGAGTCTCAAACAACTAATTAGAATTTTTATCAATGAAACCTATTACCTTCGGTATCCTTCTTTGTCTTATTAACACATGAGTCCTAACTTGAACTATGCTTTTAATATAATTTATTACAAACGCTGCAGTAACTGTCTAATTTCTAAAAATTCTTCTATTTTTGGTTGTCCAAATATTTATATAGCTGCTCCAAGAATGGCAGTGATGTGCTCTATCCTGAACCTGCACCGGTGACTCTTCTTCATCTTTATAAGAGTGTTATAAATTGTACTCTGCAGAAATAACAATCCAGTCCACGTAGTATATACTACCACAACCCTTAAGTACAAAGGCATTCAACACATAGATACTGAAGATCCTTAGGACTATAAGTTTCACATAGCACACATCCAATGTTGTCACAATGGATACCCATACATAGCATCCTATCCTTAGTTAAGTGTTTTCGTTGCACTACTAACAACTCTATAAACCTCTTCTTAGGCTGCATTATCTTACTCCATATCAAATTGGACAAAGTCCACTTTGGTAGACTGCCTATTATATCATATTACAAGTATCTATCGAGTATATCCCATTGCCTGTCAAACTATATTGATCATTGACATACCAATCCCTCGCATCCTTTTTCAATCAATGCAATTTTCTCCAATACAACCCACAGTTTTGTGTAGGATTATAGTTCCAAAAATCATCCCTCTTCATATAAACACCATGTACCTATTTCACCCACAGTGCCTTCTTTCCTATGCATATACAAATGAGTTTACTTATGAAAGCTATGTTCTAGATTTTACAATATTAACATTCAAACCACTTTGCTATTTTGGTCTACACATAGTATCCCAAGATACTAATGCATTTCTCCTACCTTCTTTAGTATACCACATAAAAAGCTATACACCTTTTATCACCTCTTTAACTACACTTTGAGGCACAAGAATACAACCCCCCAAAAAATTTGTGAAGCAAATAAAACTGAGTTAGTATATTATAGTCTACCTATATAAAATAAATTTGTCATAGATGTGGATTGAATTCTTTCAGTAATCTTCAAACTCAACTGGCGACAATCCTGTTTACTCTACTTTGTAGGGGAAGAGGCAACCCAAGATATCTCACTGGGAAAATGCCAGTTGAAAAGCCAATAATATCTAAAATACTTTGTTTAACATCCTCATTCACCTCTGTAATGAAAATATTGGGTTTCTCAGAGTTAGCCTCCAAACCAATAACACTAGTAAAGTGGCTAAGTGCCTTCATAACTCACTTAACTGTTGCATTAGTGCCTTTACAAATGTAATGACCCTCCAGGTTATTTCCTTTATTTACATACTATTTTAATATTTAGTGCTTTTCTATAGATGCCAAAGTCTTTATGACTTGCTGGAGCTAACATTTCGGTTATCAGGTAGTTCATTTAACTTTTACAGTCAATTTCCTATTTTTAAAATTTTCACTTTGAGAGTTAGGTATCGGGCTTGCACTTCACGTTAACGGCCTTTTATGCCAATTCTAATAGTTTAGTTAGATTTGGAATATCAATTTTAGGCAAGGGGATATTTGGTTTGGGTCCCAAGGCTTTTCCAAACTCATTTTGGGCTATTGAATGGATTTTGGTTAAAATGACCATTGGGTGCAGGACCCTATTTCATAAAAATAATGATGAACTGTACTCAGATGGAAATTTTGATGGCTTCATGGAGTCTAGAATGTCAAAATTTGTAGGGTAGCATAATTAATTTGTGTTTATGGGATTCTAAACAAATCACGAGGGTCCAATTAAAAACTTGGCAACTGCTAAGTTTTGTTGGTGCAACATCAAAATAGCCTTCGTGTTTGTGAATGACAAGTTCACTGGCCATCGTGTTCGTAAGCTTGTCCTCACATTCATAAAGAGTATCCTCTGGGATGGACCGTACTTTCTTTTTTGCAATCGTGGTAGACTGGCTGCATTCGCGAAAGGTAAGCTAGGTTAAAGCCCGTGTTCATGATGGGTCCTTGCGTATATGTTGAAGAGACCTTGGCAGTATATATAGCTGCCAAATCCATTTTTTCTCCTAATTTACAAGTCTCAACTTCCACTAAAATCCCTAGAGAGCTAAGAGAGCGAGAGGATGGATACGTGGGAGTTCGAGGCAAGTTGGAGAGTTCATGGGGATGTTTTCTCATCAAGGATTATCATAAGTTTTTGTTAATTTCTCAATTAGTTCTCTTACTTAAAATTAAAATCCCTAATCCTTTGTAGGCTAATTTGAGGGTGTAATTGTGCCTGAATTTCACCCATTTTTTAGGATAAATGATCCTTGAGACTAGATGGACATTTTGAATGTTTCAAAGTTGTGATCCCGCTCCACATTGAACTTTTAGCTAATTTTTTTTTATGAAAAGCAGTTATATACAATATGGTATTAATATTCATGTATAAATGTGTAGATCATTATTTTGATAGAGTGGCATTGAGAGGAGGCTTCTCGGACTGAAAAATCTATAATTTAGTGGACTTTCTTGGTCATTTTGTCGGCGTTCAGTTAGGCTAGACTTATTTTCCTTGCAGATTTAGATTCCACTTATGATATTAGTATGATATTATGCTAGATTTGGGTTGGGAATTATGGCTTGGCTGCATGTGTAGTGAAAACTTAGAATTTTGATCCGGTTAGAGAGCTGTTTTAGGTAGAATTAACTTATTCCTCTTTCCCGTGAGTTAAAATGTTTCCTTAGGACATATTCAAACTTATTTAACACCTAGTAGTTGAAATTGGAAGCCTTATCCTAGTTTTTGGGTAGAAATCACCTTAGAATGAACTTTTGAGGTTTAATAACGGACCTTGCTGACCCTCTTTAAGGTCAAATGTTTTAATTTTCTCCTTGTAGATCTAGGAGGCCTCGTTTCATCATTTTACATATATTCTTGGAACCTAGGATGATTTAGACATCTTTCAAATTCTTGACTAGACCTAGTAACTTGCATTTATTTTAAAGACCAGTTCGAGTCCGACAATTGCTATTTATTTATATTTATTGACCAATTCGAGTTTGAAACTTACTATTCATTTATGAAGTTAAAAGATTGGTTTGAGTCTAACACTTACTATTCAATTATGATATTTAAAGATCGATTCGAGTCCGACATTTATCATTCACTTATGACACTAGAGGCCGATTTAGGTTTGACATTTATGGTTCACTTATTATATTAAGGATTTGATTTGCAACCGATATTTATGATACAAAAGGATTCACATATATGGTTTTAGTGGACAGTTACATTATAATTATTATTGTCAGTACTTTTCCCTTGATTGCATCAATCAAACTTATGGGGGATCAACTGGATTATTGTAACGCCCCGAAATCGGGTCCTGAGACGTCACACGGTGCTTGGGGTCACTTGTGACCCCAAGCTAACCCTTTTACTGGCATAACTCATGAGCAACTGAATAAAAATATAAATCCATACAAATCAACAGAAATTAACTCTTTTCTGAATCTTATCGATACAAAAATGGAATTTTACAGGATTACAATTCTGCCTTTACAACCAAAATTAAAACAAAATACATCAACTTCTACTGACTGTCTATGAAGCCTCTACTAGTACTGACTGTAGGTAGCCGGGTCATGACTCCCGACTACCCCAACTCAATATGACTGAATAAAGAAAATACAACACTATAACTCTGCATAACTAACCCAAGCCCTTGAATCAAAAGGACTCATCACCTGCTGACTGGATACCACGAACTGACTGAATCCGAAGGTGAAACTATACCTTGTACCTATATTTCAAGAAAATGCAACCCACATCCGAAGATGTGGGTCAGTACCATGGAAAAGAACCGAGTATATGGGGGTGTATGCAGTTGTATAAACATCATCATCATAAATATTTATAAGAAATATGCAGGATGTATGAAAGACTCACATAGCCCAAAGAAAATCACCATAATCATGAGAGGATGAAATAAGTATAATAACACATGTGAGTCATCATATAATTTGTCAATCACTTTCAGTTCATCAAGAATATCAATTCTTATAATGTAAATATCATTTAAATCTTTCGAAAGAATAACTTTCACAATTCCACTTTCAAATCACTTCACCATTCACCATAGACACAAGGAAACACACACACACTGGGAGATCCTATAACCGACATAAACCATGTGAGCTACATGGAGTCCAACGTACAACCCACGTTGGGGAGATTCGTCCTATCCTTGCCATCGGAGTAGGACTTCCAGTATCAATTCAAAAATACTAGTGATCACTATATAAATCAGCCTCAGGCTCATATCCTACGGGGGCATGTAGTTCTAGGGAAGTAAGATCACTTTATACCTCCCACTCGGTACTAAAGATTACTCCCAAACTTAGGTTAGAAATTTAAATCAGCCTCAGGCTCACATTAAAGAAAATCCACAACAACACTTCAACAATTTTCATCGGGAGCCAATTTGCTACCCCTTTATCATAATCAATAAAAACGTGGATTTCTTTCACAGTCGAGTTCAAAATAACTCATTCACGATCAGAAGGTCAAATCATTCAAAACGTCTCAAATATTCAACATCAATGTGCATATAGCACACATTTTCTCAAAGACACAATTTCAAATGGGGTTCAAGACCCAAATATCAAAATCATAGTAAATTTCTTTCAAGCATCATGCTTTAAGTCATAATTTCATATAAATTCAACTTTTCAAAGTCATAAACATCATAATCTCAAGATAACCAAGATAGAATATAAGTTCATGCTCCAAAATCATAATAAACATATAAAAATCATATCTTCGTAAAGAAAATTACTTTTGGGCACAAGAATGAAAGATTGTTCTTGTTGAAAACCCCCACATACCTTGAATGATGAACTTTAGATCGATACTCATTTTTGAGATGTTAATCGTGCCTTTGAATGATGGTTCTTAGAGTTCTTGAACTAGGAACTTGGAATCTTGAATAAATTTGCAGAAATAAATGGTGAACTTTGGAGGTTCTTGAAGTTGGATGTAGGAGCTTAGGGTTTTCTTTTTGAGGAAATTTGATGAAATATAACATATAATGCTTCTAATAGGCTTTAATATAGGGTTTGGATGGATTTTGGGTGAGGGGGAATGACCAAAACGCCCCTAAAAATTAAATAATTCTCGAATCTGTCCTTTGGTGGACTGTTTTGATAGTCTAAAGTAGATCAACCATAACATTTTACTCCGACATCCAAATTGGATGAAACCAATTTCATTAGAAAGAGGACTCCCATATCTTTTCGTTGATATATAGTATCTCACCCAGATCATTATGTACGAGGAGTTATGATTGTTTAAATTTGACCCAAAAATTTACTTTTGATAGGCTGAAGTAGATCGACCATAACTGTTTGCTCTGATAGACAAATTGGATGAAACCAATTTCATCGAAAAGAGGACTCACAGATATTTTCGTTGATATATAGTAGATCACCTAGATCATTATGTACAAGGAGTTGTGATCATTTAAATTTGGAGCAAAAATACGCTAGGCCTCAGTACGTTTTTTCCTGCATGTTTTACTGTTCACTACTATTCACGGTTCGATCGGAATATTCATAACTCGTCGCTCAGGTGTCCGTTTTGGATGATCCACATATCATTGGAAAGCTTATTCGATAATATACGCAATGGTGGGTCATAATCTAAGACATTCTACGCGGAAAATTTATAATTCATTCTAGAAGATAGAACCCAACACGTTTACGCACAAAATTTCAACGAAAAATTTCCCGGGGTATTACAATTATTCTTCTCTTATTTGTGTCTTTTGTAATTATTGGACCCTATTAGGCTATAGTTATCTTGTATTTTTTGATATTATTTATCCTGTTATTTATATCTTTTAGTCGGAGCGTTATTTCAAGTTTTCCCTTTCATCCTTGACTTTAATTTACATTCTCACATCTTATTATGCTTTTATTATGATTTAGGTCAGTCGTTTAATGATGCCTACTGAGTAACCATTGTGTTGGTACTTATACTAGACTTCTTCATATTTTCTTGATGTAGATTCGAGTACTAGCTATTGCCACTAACGTTCTATCCAGCATATTCTAGAGTTTGAAGATAGGGTGAGCTTTCAGAGCCGGAGACTCTCTCCTTCTACTACTTTTGGGATAGTTTTTCCTTTAGAAAATATTTGTATATTAATACTATTAGTACTTATTCTTTTATTTAGCGGCTCTTGTGCCGACCTTACTAGGTCGTGGGATACTCTTTTGCTATTTTCTCTCTCTTATCTTATAACGACCCGAGACTACCCCCTAGTGACTACACGGTGCTTAAGATCCTGAGAGACCACAAGCTAATCCATGAGCTGGTACCTGCTGTGATCACTGAATAACATGATCATAAATACAGAAGAATACTTACATGTCATAAGGCTTTAATAACTGAAATATGAGTCTATAGAAACAACTGACTGAATATGATAAAATAAAGATAAACTGGATCACTAACTGTAATATCTTAGTACTGAATAACTGATTCTAATGTCTAAAAAGCCCCTATAACTGACCGAATGAATATAAGTTGATGGGATAGGCTCCAACTAATTCCAACTAACTACTAACTGAGACATGAAATAAAGTAAGTCTGTCCTCGAAGTATGAGAACTCACCACTACTACTGCTGAGAATCTGATGTGTCTACTCACAAGCCAAGAACTGAGTGGCAAAACCTACGATATAATACATCATAGCACAAAAGAAAAGGTATGCGATCAGTACTTTGAATGTACTGGTATGCTAAATGAGGTACACTGATATGCATGGTTTCATGAACAGAACTAATGATTAACTGGATATGCATGTAAATCATGGAGTACTGAATAGAGAACATAGAATCTATATATACTAATAATGCATAGAAATCTGTAAATACTGAGGATGCATGACCGAGCATATAACATAACTGAGTAAAATTTGTAAACTGACATACTAAGATAACTGAAATCAGTATGCTTTGGTCAAGCAACACCAAAACTGAATAACTGAACTGGACTATAACTTAGACCATATCTAAGATGTGGGAGGTATCATCTAATCAACATTCCCTAATTTGTGCTAATCAGGGTCTAACCTATAACCCCAGCTGGAAGGGTGTTAATACTATGCCACTGGCACTAACAATAGCTGTGTGGATCCACTGAACTGATATAATTTCCATAGTACTAAGGGTGTCAAGCCTGAACTGACGGGTGACCCCTGCGAGATAGTCAAGCTTAATCTGACGGGTGACTACTTATATCCAATCCTTGTTACATAGTTCTGGAGTATAGGAACTGCTACTAACGACTCTGCCTATCTAACAGGGAAGCCTCCATCCCTACACTAGCTCGGTGCTAAATCCTACTGTCAACTGAAAGACACTAGGATACTATACTGTTCTGAGTTAAATAACTGATATCTAACCTATTCTGATAATGCTTATAATATAATCTGAAGACTATTCTGTAATTTACTGAGGCTGGACTAAATAAACAACTATGATTTTTGGGTATTCAATACCCCCGGGACTCAAAGCAACAATATTGAAAGGACACTAAATCTTGAAGGCCAAAACATAAAGGCTCTTTAATAAATAAATCACTCTTGTAGGCAATTTATCAAACACTTGTAGTTCATGGTTTTAAACAATCATAGGAACATAATGGAACTTGTAGAAATAGCATGAATTCATCATAATAACATTAAATCATAGTTTAATTCAGTAAATCATAATATTAAAACATGGAAGATTGAATAATAACAATAATTTCATGGTAACATAATATAGAATCATAGTTCATGGAGATTCATGGATGAAATCATAATTTAAAATATGATAACTTGAAAATATCACAATTTTATAATTTAAAAAGGTTTCTTGGACTCCATGGATGAAAGAGATCCATGGATGAACATCTAACATACCTGGGTTAATGAATTTGAAGATGAATGGAGAGTTCTTGAAAAATTGCCTTGAATTTGAGATCTAGAGTTTCTTGTTCATGAAAAGAGGATCTTTAATTTTGAAGAAGAACTGAATAATGAATACTACTTAGGGTGTTTACGGGTTAATTTTTTGCTTTAGGTTAATTAGGGCCGTAGAAAAAGACCCAAATACCCTTAAACGAATTTTAAAATGGAAGCTGAAAACTGACCATCCCGATTTTTGGCCTTGGTGAGACGCACCAATATCGCGCCAAGCCATTGGAAAAGGGACAACTGGGACCTGGACAAACGACGCGAAGCACCACTATCGCGGTAAGCCTTGCCATTTTGGCCACCTTCGCGATGTGCCATGATCACGGAGGCCCACTGGAAATCGACAAATGGCAAATTGGCTTGTTCCGTGATGCGCCATGATCGTGGAGTCACACTTTTAATTGAAAATTATTTGGACTATCTACGTGACGCGCTGAGGGTTAAAATGACGGTGTTTAATGACTGAAACTTAAAATCACCATAACTTCTTACTAGGTTATCGGATTTAGGCAAATTTTATATCGTTGGAAAGCTAACTGAATTTCCTACACAATGGTAGGCTCTAAACTAAAAATAATGAGTGTTTCAAAAATTTCATATACGAATACTAATGTATTGCGACTTAGATTATGCTAGGGAAATATGGGCTGTTACAATATCTCCCTCTTGGGATTATTCGCCCTCGAATAAAACTGGTTAAGCTGAGGGAACTGATGGACTGAGATTGCACACTGAATATGCATGTTTGATGCATGGAATGTATAACTGAACTGATTCATGAATACATGACTAACATAAACATGATGTACAGCTGAAACCGAGCATGACAGAGAAAATAAAATCTTAAGAAGATTAGTACCTTATACTGAATCTGGATTCGCAGAGAAAAGATGAGGGTACTTGGTCCGCATATCTATTTTTGCTTCCTAAGTGGCTCCCTAAACAGACCGATTCCGCCAGAGAACTTTGGCTAGTGGAACTTCTTTGTTCCTTAGTCTACGAACTTGATGATCAAGAATTTTGACTGGAACTTCCTCAAAGAAAAGGCTGTTCTAAATATCTACACTTTCTAAGGGAACGACTACAACTGGATCACCAATACACTTTTTCAAAAATGAGACATGGAACACTGGGTGTACTGAGTCTAAATCTGAAGGCAACTTAAGCTCTTAATCTGCCTTTCTGAAACGACTGAGAATTCTGAAGGGACCGACATATCGGGGACTGAGTTTCCCTCTCTTGCTGAATCTCTTCACTCCCTTCATGGGAGAGATTTTCAAGTACACAAAGTCAATGACCTGAAACTCAAAATCCTTTCTCCTTACATAGGCATACGACTTCTATTGGCTCTGGGCAACCCTAAGCCTTTCTCTGATCAACTGAACCTTTTCTAATGCATCAAACACAAAGTCAGGCCCTACTACTGCAGGCTCACCTACTTCAAACCAACCAATTAGAGATCTACATGTCCTACTATAAAGATCCTTAAATGGATCCATACAAATACTAGAATGATAGATGCTATTGTATGTGAATTCATTCAAAGATAAATGGTCATCCCAACTACCCTTAAAATCAACAACGCACGCTCTCAGTATATCTTCAAGAGTCTTAATGGTCCTTTCTACTTGACCATCTATCTAAGGGCGGAAGGCTGTACTGAGGTAGACTTGGGTACCAAGACCCTTTTAGAATGCTTTCCAGAAATGAGAGGTAAACTGAGTACCTCTATTAGAGATGATAGATAAGGGAACACAATGCAACCTAACCAACTCTCTGAGATAAAGATTGACATAGTCCTTATCTGAGTAAGAGGTATGGACTGGTATTAAATGAGTTGATTTGGTCATCCTATCTACGGTAACTCAAATAGAGTCATGCTAATGACGGGTACGAGGCAAACCTATCACAAAGTCCATGTTCGCTTCCTCCCATTTCCACATGGGAATACTAAACTCCTGCATGGTCCCACTAGGTTTTTGGTGCTCAACCTTAACTTGTTGATATGTAGAGAACTTAGCTACAAACTCTTCAATATCTCTCTTCATCCCACTCCACTAATAGATCTCCCGCAAATTATGGTATATCTTAGTGGCCCCTGGATTAATAGAGTATTGCACACTATACGCTTCTGAAAGAATTCATTCCCTCAACTTATCTACACCAAGCACAGACAATCTACCCTGACAATGCAAAACACCATCTCCCCCTTGGGAGAAAACCTCCACTTTCTGATCTCTGACTGATTCTTTCAACTTAACTAGACTCGGATCTCTATCCTACTTTTTCTTCAACTCGAAAACTAGAGATGACTCTAAGCTACTCTGCACCTATGCACCACCTTCTGCTGAATCGAGTTAACAAACACCTAGTCGGGCAAGATGATGAACTTCATGTGCTAACTTCTTCTTACCATCCTCAACATAAGCTACACTACCCATAGACATTCTACTGAGAGCATCAACCACTACATTGGCCTTTCCCGGAAGATACAGAGCACTCTTGTTATAATATTTCAATAGCTCTAACCATCTTCTCTGATGCAAATTTAAATCTTTCTGAGAGAACACATACTGAAGGTTTTTGTGACCTGTGAATACATCCACATGCACCCCATACAAGTAATGCCTCCAAATTTGTAAGGTAAACACTACAACTGCTACCTCAAGATCATGAGTCGGATAATTCTTCTCATGAGGCTTAAGCTGTCTGGAGGCGTAGGCTATGACCTTACCTCTCTGCATGAGGAAACAACCCAAACCTACTCTAGATGCATCATAATAAATGACAAAAATATCTGAACCATCTGGTAGAGTCAAGATTGGGGATGAAGAGAGTCGAGTCTTACACTCCTGAAAACACTTCTCACATGAATCTGACCACTAAACCTTAACTTTCTTTTGAGTCAATCTGTACATGGGGGATGCAATAGAAGAAAACCCTTCAACAAACCGATAGTAATAACTAGATAAACCCAAGAAACTCCTGATATCTGATGGAGAGATGGGTCTAATCCAGTTTCTCACCGCTTCAGTATTTTGGGGATCGACTCTAATGCCATCACCAAAAATAATATGACCAAGGAATGCTACTGATCTTAGCCAGAATTCACACTTATTAAATTTAGCAAATAGTTGATGGGCTCTAAGAGTCTGAAACACTATGCTGAGATGGTCTGCATGATCATTTTTGCTATGAGAATAGACAAGAATATCATCAATAAAGACTATGATGAGCATGTCTAAGTACTGCTTGAACACTCGGTTCATCAAGTCCATGAAGGCTGCTGGGAAATTCATGAGACCAAAGGACATGACTAGAAATTTAAAGTGACCATATCAAGTTCAGAAAGCTATTTTTGGAGTGTTCTGTTCTTTGACTCTAAGCTGATGATAGCCTGATCTGAGGTCTATATTGGAAAAATAACTGGCACCCTGAAGTTGGTTGAACAAGTCATCGATTATAAGAAGTGGATATTTATTCTTGACTGTGACCATGTTCAACTGATGGTAGTCTAAGCATATTCTGAGAGAACCATCTTTCTTACGCATGAATAGAATAGGTGCGCCCCACGAGGAGATGCTAGGTCTGATGAATCCCTTATCTAAGAGATCTTTCAACTGTTCTTTTGATTCTTTGAGTTCAGCTGGAGCCATTTTGTATGGCGGAATAGATATAGGCTGAGTATTTGGGAGAAGGTCTATTCCGAAGTTGATTTCCCTTTTAGGACGAACTCTAGGAAGATCTTCAAGAAATATATCTGAGAATTCTTTTACTACTGGAACTGACTCAAGAGTAGGAGCTTCTGATTTAGAGTCTTTTACTCGCACGAGATGGTAAATACACCCCTTCGATATCATCTTTCTATCTCTAAGGTACGAAATCAACTGACCCCTAAGAGCTGTAGTACTACCCTTCCACTCAAGAATTGGTTTATTTAGAAACTGAAAATGAACTGTTCTGTTTCTACAATCAACTGAGGCATAGCCTGAGTGAAGCCAATCTATGCCAAGAATGATGTTAAAATCCATCATCTCTAACTCCACAAGATCAACTGAAGTAACTTTCTGAGATATTATGATCGGACAGTTCCTGTATACCTGTCTAGCTATAATGGAAAGACCTATTAGGGTAGACACTGAAAAGGGCTCTACTAGAGTTTTGAGACTAACTCTAAAATTGACAACGATATATGGAGTTACAAAAGAAAGAGAATCTCCAGGGTCTAGTAAAGTATAACTATGCAAGTGAAAGATCTGCAATGTACCAGTAACTATGTTAGGAGAATTTTCCTAATCTTAGCGGGACTAAAGAGCATATAATCTATTCGGATGCGAACTACTGGTAGCACTAGAATCGGTACCCTACTGAGTTGGGCGACTGGATGAAACTGACGACTGATGGGATTGGCCCTATTGGCACACATCCCTACCCTTCTGAGCAACTACTCGATACTCTCGAATATGATAGCCTGACTTTCCATACCCGAAGAACACATCACTCCCTCTCTACACTTATCCTGATGGTGTCTGCCATATTTTTTACACAGAGAATGTGTACGAGCACTGCTAACACTATCCTGGGACTTAAAGCCTGGTGCTCTATCCCCTATTATCATTTCTAAATTTGGGTATTAGGGAACTGGCTGAAGAGGGTACTGGGGATGAAGACCTCAAATGAAACTGAGGATGGCTACCACCTTCTGACTTTGGTTGATTGAAATTAAAACTACCCATCCTAGCTCCCTTGTTTCCTCTCTCCCTCTTCTTAATATTTTGCTCCTCTATCTATTGAGCATGATCCATAAGCCTACAAAAGTCCATCTCACTAATCAAAATTGTTTTCCTACACTCCTTGACCACACTATCAGACACGCCAGACACAAACTTACTTATCTTGGACCTACTGTCAACCACCACATGAGGAGAATATCTATGTAACTGAGTGAACTTGAGAGAATACTCCCTTACACTTATTCATCCTTGCCTCAAATTAATGAACTCCAATACTTTGGCCTCTCTCAACTCCAATGTAAAGAATCTGTTAAAGAAAGCTACGACAAACTCTTCCCATTCTATAGGCCCTGCGTCAACACCTATATCAACTTTCCACTGCTTAAACCAAGTATGGTCTACATCTTGCAATTGATATGCAGTCAACTTAGCATTCTGACTAGACGTCATCCCCATAGCTTCCATGACCTTTTGAACCATATCTAAGAATTCCTGCGGATCCTCTTCAGACTTGGATCCCATGAAAGAAATAGGATTCATCCGAGTGAAATCCCAAATTCTAGTTGCAGTAGTATTAGCCAGTGGGTTAGCTGGAACTGCAGCTGGACATTCGTTTTATGGTGCTACGGAGTTTGCAAGAGTAGTGAACGCAACCCTGAATTCTGTGTGAGAGACGGGCTTATCCAGAGGATCTGCCTGGACGGGCTGAGGGGCTGGCTAAGTTCCTGTTCTTCTTCACTTATTCTTAGGAGGCATGTTCTATAAACAGAAGGAAGAAATGGATTATACTAAGAGTTTAACTTGAGCTCATGCTCAATCGCACAACATGAATACTTGAAAGAAGGGAAACTTTTTCTAAATGCCTTGTAGCCTCTCGTACATAAGTGTGGCGCGCTACACACCCATGCATAAGAATCTACTCGACATGGATTTCAGACTTCCTAGGACACTTTAAAATGTTAGGCTCTGATACCAAGTTTGTAACGACCCAAGACTACCCCTAGTCCTTACACGGTGATTATGATTCTGAGAAACCACAAGCTAACCCATGAGCTGGTACCTACTGTGAACACTGAATATCATGATCATAAATACGAAATAATACTAACAGGCCATAAGGTTTTAATAACTGAATTTAAAACTAAAATATGAGTCTACAAAAAAACTGACCGACTCTGATAAAATAAAGATAAACAGGATCCCTAACTGTAATATTTGAATACTAAATAACTGACTCTAATGTTTGAAAAGTCTTTATAACTAACTGAATGAATATGAGTTGATGGGACAAGCCCCAACTAACTCCAACTAACTACTAACTAAGACATGAAATAAAGTAAGCTTGTCCTCAAAGTATGACGACTCACCATTGGTAATGCTGAGAATCTGATGAGTCTACTCACGAGCCAGGAACTAAGCATCAGAACCTATAATATAATACATCATAGTGCAAAAAAAAGGTATGCGATCAGTACTTTGAATGTACTGGTATGCTAAATAAAGTAGTATGATATGCATGGTTTCATGAATAGAACTAATGATTAACTGGATATGCATGTAAAACATCGACTGAGTAGAGAACATGGAATCTGTAGATATTTATAATACATGGAAATCTGTAAATACTGAGGATACATGACCAAGCATAAAACATAACTTAGTAAAATTTGCAAACGAAAATACTAAGATAACTGAAATCAGTATGCTTTGGTCAAGCAACACTAAGACTAAATAACTGAACTGGGACTGTAACTGATACCATATCTAAGACTATGGGAGGTATCATCTAAGCGAAATTCCCTAATTTAAGCTAATCGGGTCCAACCTATAACCCCAACTAGAAGGGTATTAATACCGTGCCACGGATACTAACAATGGTTGTGTGTATCCACTGAACTAATATAATGTTCAAAGGACTAATGATGTCAAGCCTGAACTGATGGGTGACCCCTGCGAGATAGTCAAGCCTAATCTGACTGGTGACTACTCATATCCTATGCTTGCTACGTAGTTCTGGAGTATAAGGACTACTACTAATGACTTTGTCTATCTGAAGGGGAAGCCTCCATCCCTACACTAGCTCGGTGCTAAATCCTACTCCCAACTGAAAGACACTGAGATACTATACTGTTCTGAGTTGAATAACTGATATCTGACCTATTCTGATAATGCTCATAATATAATATGAAGACTATTCTGTAATGTACTAAGGCTAGACTAAATAAACAACTATGATTTTTGGGTATTCAATACTCCCAGGACTCAAAGCAACAATATTAAAAGGACACTAAATCTTGAAGGCCAAAACATGAAGGCTCTTTAATAAATAAATCACTCTTGTAGGCATTTTATCAAACACTTGTAGTTCGTAGTTTTAAGACAATCATAGGAATGTCATGGAACTTGTAGAAATAGTATGAATTCATCATAATAACATTAAATCATTGTTTAATTTAGTAAATCATAATATTAAAACCTGGAAGATTGAATAATAACAATAATTTCATGGTAACATGATGTAGAATCATAGTTCATGGAGATTCATGGATAAAATCATAATTTAAAACATGATAACTTGAAAAGATCACAATTTTATAATTTAAAAAGGTTGCTTGGACTCCATGGATGAAAGGGATCCATGGATGAATATCTAACATACCTGGGTTAATGAATTTGAAGAGATAAATGGAGAGTTCTTGAGAAATTGCCTTGAATTTGAGAGCTAGGGTTTCTTGTTCTTGAAAAGAGGATCTTTAATTTTGAAGAAGAATTGAATAATGATGACTACTTAGGGTGTTTAGGGGTTAAATTTTGTGTTTTAGGTTAATTAGGTCTATGGAGAAAGATCTAAATACCCTTAAATGAATTTAAAAATGAAAGCTGAAAACTGACCATCCTAGGAAAAGGAACACCTAGGACCTGGACATATGGCGTGATGAGCCACCATCCCAGTAAGCCTGTGCATGCCATTTTTTCCATCTTTTCGATGCGCCATGATCGCGGAGGCCCACTGGAAATTGACAAACGGGAAATTGTCCTGCTCCGTGATGCGCCATGATCGCGAAGTCACACTGGAAATTAATAATTGTTATTTGGATTGTCTACGCGATGCACTGAGGGTTAAAATGATGGTGTTTAATGATTGAAACTTAAAATCACCATAACTTCTTACCCGGTTATTGGATTTAGGCAAAGTTTATATCATTGGAAAGCAAACTAAATTTACTACGCAACGACAGGCTCTAAATTGTAAAATAATGAGTGTTTCAAAAATTTCATATATGAATACTCATGTATTGAGACTTAGATTATTCTAGGGAAATATGGGGTGTTACATATCTATATGTCCATCATACTTATATTTTATTGCCTACAATCTATTTGTATGATTAATTTTGTATTCATTATACCTTCCACCAACTAGTACATAACTTGTCATTTAGAGCTACAATTTGGCTTACTTACTGGTAAGTTAATTTATGTGACATCACGATTCATGAAATTTGGTTGTGACAACAAAATACATTAAGTAATCAACAAATATTAGGTGAATCAATTTTTTTTCTTACAAATTGGATGAAATCTAAGATCTGGTAATTGTTCCATTTATTCAACACTCTAGATAGATAGTCCATTAGCATGAAAAAATGTAGAGGTGAAATTGGATCTCCCTGATTCAACCCTCTCCCCACTTCAAAATAACCACAACTATATATATTTACCATAACAGAAATCTGACAGTGGAAACACATGCCATTATCAATTATCTCACTTTCTCTGTAGTAACACCAAAAATTTAGTATGGAGAGTTACAAGATATTTTTATTCCTGCATTAATTAAAAAGGAACAAACTTCAATTCCCCACTAATGAAAATATAAAGGATTGAACAATTTCTGGATAAAAGAAAGGAACTTGTACTTATGTATCAATAACTTTTAATCTGAATTGACACATAGTGAAATGAAAAAACAATAAATACCTACAAAACGAAGTACTTTATTTGAATTGACATAAGTTGAGACCCCCACAACAGAAACCATATCCTTGATTTTTTATGCAAACTCCGTGATAATTTCGAAGTGCTTTTACTGTCATGCACTCAGACCTTGGGTCTCATGAGTGCTCTAGAAAGACAACCCAAGTATTTCATAAAAGGTGACCACACCTTTACAATCACGTAGGTGAACCTATCAAGTCTATCTTAAATTGATCACCTTAAGATTATGGATTTCTAAGAACTAAATAAGCTCAACCTTTTAAAACACTACCTCAAGACATTAAGAAAAGATATGTAGTGCTTATTGAGGTCTTATAATCCTTATTTTGACCTCAAATGGGTATCTACCATACTATCTTAATCTATAGGCTTTAGCCCTGTCTCCCCCTTTATGATTCAAGGACTATTTTCCTTATCAAACCTATAGTTTAAACATCCAAAAATTTCATTTGAACCTTACATATTTTAAGGAAATAACATCATGTTTTAATAATTGTTTAACTATACCATGTCTAATATGACTATGTCTCTTTCTTCTGTTGTACACACTAGTTTAACATTTCCAAATGGCATTATTGAGTCGTAATGTAAAGAAATTGGTGAATCTTGTCTTTCTCATAATGATACTTCTACTAAATGGCTTCTCAACTACTCAACTTCTTTCTTTGCCAACTCAAGGGAAATTATTTTAGATTTTTTAGTAGAATGTGCTATACAAATCTGTTTTGAAGATTTCCATGAAATAATACATGATACCAAATTAAACATATGGCCACTAGTAGACCTAACTTCATTATTGTCACTTACCCAGTTTGCACCACAATAAAATCTAAAATAATAGGAAATTTATTAAAATGCAAACACCAATATATAGTACCTCTCAGATACTTTAACAAGTGATGAAGAACATTTCAATTTTCACTACTAGGATTATGAGTATTTCTACTCAATCTGCAAGCAGTATAATCTATATTAAGTCGAGTATAGTTCATGTGAAACTTTACACTCCTAATTATTTAGAATATTTAGTTGGAGAAACACTAGAATCTTTATTCCACTGAAACTAAATCAAAACAATCAAATTTTTTCAATATCTTTTCAATATAATGAGACTAACACAAAGACAAACCATAATAGTTATTTTGATTTTTATCCCTAAAATAACATAACCTTCTCCAAGGTCTTTCATTTCAAATTTGCATAACAAAAAATTCTTAGTCTCATTTACAACATTCATTTAGGCCAAAGATTATCATGTTATCCATATACAAACATAAAATCACACATCTGATCTTATTATTTTTGAGTAAACACATGTATAATATGAACTAAAAACAAATCCATTGTCCATTAATTTGAAATTAAACTTCTCATACCACTACTTAGGTTCCTTCTTTATTCTATGTGAGGACTTTCTCAATTGCCATACTTTATCTGTAATAGCCATCGTATTAGGTTTTTTTAAATTTTTGTGTTTCGACTATTTCCCCCTTACCCATAGTTTCTTTAACTCATTTATGAATTATGGGGATAGTTGGCATGATTTTTGATATGTTTAGAAGTATTTTAAAAGAATTTGAGGTTTTGAACTCCCTTAAAAGGGGGTTTGTTTAACTTTGGTCAATATTTTATGATCCAAACCTCACTAGTGATTCTGATAGTCTCATTAACTTTGAAATATCAATTTTAGGTTAGTAGCATGGTTAGTTTGGGTATCAAGCCCTTACCTTTTATTTCGATCCTCTATTTGAAAACTAGTTAAATTTGGTCTTAAAAGGGTCCCGAGGTTATATTTGTTGAAAATGATCTTTTTTAAAAATCTGACATCTCCCTTGAGTCTAGAACATATAAATTAGCCTAGAAGCAGTATTGGCTTATTTCTGTGGGGTTCAAAATGGATTTCAAAGGTCCGTTCAAAGAGTTTTGACTTATGCCTTTGTTGGTTTTCAATAATTTTCTGGTGCAAGCTCCCATCTACTTTTCCTTCATAGCCCAAGGATCATATTCACGAAGCTCTATTTTCATTACTCTTGCATTCACAGACAGAGGCTCACATTCGTGAAGGGTTGAGTAATTCTTGTTCACATTAGCAGACCTAGGGGTCACGTTTATGAAGGTCCATGTTGGGCAACCTCGCAATCTTGACCAAGGGCCATATTTGTGAAGGAAAACATTCTTGGATAAAATATTAACTCCTTTTTTTTCTCCAAATTATATTTTCTCTATTTTTGGACTTCTAAAGCTCAAATTAAGGTGATTTCAAAGGGGTTTTCACATTTTCTTTTGTGGGTAAGTTAGTAAACCTTTATTCTATCAATTTCCATTATTTTTCTTATCAAATAATGTGATTTTGGCTTTTTTTATTTGGTAAAGTGTAAATTAAATTTCTTTAACTTGAGGTCTGATTTCAACTTAATTTTGTGTGGGTTTTCAACTATAGAATCCTCTTGATGTGGGAAACATTATTCTTAAATAAAATTTTGAATTTAGCTCTTTAATTTTCAAACTCATATTTTAAACCCATTTTAGACCCGTATTAAGTAGGGTTAATATGTGCATCATTAACTTTATTTTTAATTGTAGATGACATATTTGATTAGATTAGATGCATTGGTGTTGATTTGAGGGATTCAAGATTCTGGTTGGGGATTTGGATGGTGTTTGGGATTGAGGATCTTTATTTGAGGATATTTTATATGCACCTTGACTTTTTTTAAAGCAGTTATACGTTGTATGCGTATTTGTTGTATTTTGTGTATCACTTTGGATTCGGTGTCTCGCTTAGGTGAAATGACAAACATCTCCATAGGTACCAAATTCTTTGATGGATTATAGTTAGATTATTATCTTGATTAGTTAGTATTACTACTTGTAAATATCCTTGGAGTAGAATGTAGGTAGATAACTTAGTGATTCTTGAATAATTGATATTGACTACCTATTTTAGAGCTTAAATTTTGTTAGCAGATTTTATTGTGATGATTGTGGTTTTGTGCCTTTTTAGGGTGTAATTATTTTATTATTATCATTATTGATAGAATTCTTGAGGTTTTAGAGGATACTCAGAGTATGAATAGACTTGTAATAGTTGATGAGACTTATTGAATGAAATAAGCTAGGTTTGGATAATTTTGAGATTAATTATTCTTAGAATCGGGGTTTATTTCATATTGCCCATGTGGGGTATATGTGAGAATTATTATGAACATCAGTAAATATTTATTATTCTGTGCCCAAGTGGAGGCTTATAGGTATATTTCTTTTAATTTGAGAGGATACATTATTGTGATGCTCAAGTGGGGACTTGACTTGATGTTATTGGTCATGTTTTGTGCATTAAGCGCCTTATTTTGTATTGTGTCACCCAAGTAGGGGACTGACCTGACATAATAGGACTTATATGAGCATTAATTGCATATTCATTATAGTTATACCCGAGTGAGTGGTTGAAAATAATAATATTGATGACTACACGACTATTTTTTATAGTGGTGCCAATTGAAAACTGATATAAAAGATTATTGATATATTAAGTTAATTTTGATCTTGCTTATACATCTAAAGAATGGATTTTATATTATTATGAATTGGTTATGAGCATATCATCCTCATATTGTACATGTATATTTATGAGACATTGGTACCACCGAGACATTCTAATTTTTGTAAGAAAAATAAGACACTTTATAAAAAGAAATGTGTTGGTACAGTTGATTTGAGACATGTGGTTAAGATTGTAAGAGTATATGAGTTGCAAACCCTCCATGGGTCCAATATTGTGAGAGTTGAGGATCGGTAATTGTATACAGAAAGTCATGCGATGTCTTTCAATCATTCATCATCATTACATTGCATTGCATCACCTAGATTGTATAACATTTCCTTGATATGGTTTGATATTGTTGTTGAATGCTTACTTTTATAGTTAATTATCATGATTTGACCTTGTTTGTGATATTGTGCATTGAGCATTTATTTTAATTCATTACATCATATTATTCTACTTCTTGGTTGATTTAGAAGTTGAGGTATACATTCGATGTAATGTATGACAATGGATTGATTAGTGAGACATCTATCTTCTCACCTAGTAGTATCATGGCATATACATACTTGTACACTCTCACTATTTTATCACAAATTATTGATTTAACATGATAATTGATCTTGATATACTATGTTAGTGATTTTATTTATAAATATCTTTCTATTCTTATTGATCATAAAATGGCTAGTGTTGACTCACCTACACTTATGTGTCTTCCCTATTTATGGATAACATTATGGCAATTGTGTTGGGTTACCTATTTGAAGTAGAGAATTTAATGGCTATAGATCTATTTGGGGAAGACTTAGGTAGTTGGCTGGTGGTTCTCGCCATTGCTTTGGATTAGGGTTGGTTATCAATGATGCTTACTGAATAGCACGTGGTTTCATACACCCATTTACTTTTCTTTCTATATTTTTTGTACTCTGTGCAGGTATTAGACTGATTGGTAGATGGTAGATAGAGTTCCTTTAAAGTTGATGTTGCGAAGATCGATGAAGTGGTTGACACTTCACAAAGATTACTTGAATTTCTCCCTATTTATCTTATGCTTTCTTAGCATTAAGATACCTTATATTACTCTTTTCTTTCTATATTAAAGGTTTGAACTAGTGATAACTAGACCTGGGATGTATCTTGATCTTTACTTCTTCTATATATTTATATGAATTGGGTTTATTCTCTCTTCTTTCACTTCTATATTACCATAATTATAAATTCAGGTTGAGATAGGCTTACCTATATTAAAGGGTATAATAGGTGGCATCATATGCCTATTTTATGTTATGAGAAAGTGGTATTAGAGCCCAACTTTATTAATCTCATTAGTACAAGCCAAGTTAGCAGTCTTGAAGATCGGTATGGAGACATCCATTATGTATCTTCGTTAGGCTAGATGAATTTAGGAGATTTTAGTTTCTTTATTTAGTTTTAGGCTTTCAAAGTTTTGTATAACTAAAAAATTTATTTCTAAATCTTTCACAGATAGTGAGCATATGTTATTTTATGGCTAGAGATTTAGATCCTATGCCTTTAATGTGCAACATAAGTAGGGTTTGAGGTAGAGGTCGGGTTAGGATATTTAGATAGATAAAGGTTAGGTTAGAGTTAACTCTTCAGGTTCTAGGGTTGTTAGCAGCGATAGGTTTAGGATGTTAGAAGGGTTAAGGCCAGTGCAGATACCATCTATGACCATACCTATGATTGAGGATTGTTCAGTTATAGTGTTGGGTTTCCTTCGTAGGGTTGCTCTTAATTTTGTTTATTATGCTAGTTCAAGTCTTTAGATTGCAAATGCACAAGTGACCACTACTGGATCTCTTAGTGTCAATGAGGTATTGTTAGGGACTACTCCATATCTAGTGAATTTTCCTTTTATGTCCAGGAAGGACAGATTAGATACATAGATTTCATGAGGTTAGGTCCACTTTATTTTGATAGAGATCCTAGGTTTGATGCTTATATGTTCTTGATTGGTTGCTGTGAGAGGTTACATAG
Source organism: Capsicum pubescens (assembly GCA_030864215.1). NCBI lineage: Eukaryota > Viridiplantae > Streptophyta > Magnoliopsida > Solanales > Solanaceae > Capsicum > Capsicum pubescens. The sequence goes on along the minus strand of CM061549.1, from coordinate 72,203,057 downwards.
GTTGGGATTTATGGATTCTAATAGAGTAGACTTCACTTTCTTTTAGTTATTTGTGCCAGCTAAACAGTAGTGGAGGATTTTTTAAGAGGGTATACCCATTGGATAACTTCCTCTTTTATGGGATCAGTTTGCTCGTATGTTTTAAGAGGAGTTTGTGTAGAGATATAAGAAATTTTTAAGCCAGAGGGCCTAGGGACTTTATGATCATCATGATAGGTATGATGGGGTCAAGAAATTTGTGGCTATGATTGGAGAGGGTTAGATCAGGGTGGCCTTTTGGGCCCTTCAGGCCTAGTTCAACAAGTTTTAACTTTCTTAGGTTGCTTTTTATGTGAAGATCTCAGGCACCATAGCAAGTATTGCACAAAGGTTAGATAAAGAAATGCTTGACCAGTTGTTCCAGGAGGTGACAGTTCCTAATATTAGGTTATATATGATAGACATGAGATAGAAGTTTCTAGTATAATAGCCATATGTACAATTTCAGTTATCCTTTGATTTATCTTTGTAGTATTTGAGTATGGTCTATATCCTTCTATGTGCTTAGCTTTTTGTAATTGAGCGTTATATGATTCATGGTGTTTTATTGGGTCTATTGATATTACTACCCCATAGATAATTCCTTAGTGGTGGATCAAGTGTATCAATCCTATATTGTGACTCACTTAGAGTGCATAGTAGGATTAGGCTTGATTTCTTGAGTTTTATAGATTTTGGTATAGAGGTGTATGATCTCTTTGATGGTTATGTTGTAGACTAATGGTGGACCAATGGTGGGTTTTGGCATATTCAGATTATAGAAGGTGATACAAAAATTCTCAAGAGAATCGTAGGTCAATTAGGATCGAAGTAGTGATTCAATCATTGGGATGGAAAGTTGTGAGTAATGAAAGTTACAATTGGAAGGCTTGTGTAAAAATGCCTACACGTGTTATTGACAGTGCGTGTATATAAGTTGGTTGTTATAGGGGGTCAATTTGATGTATTTATGGTTATAGCTAATGTTGTATTGATGATATCGAATTTATGGGATGACAAGTGGTGCTTACTAGATTTAGTAAAGAGATGCAGTAGGTCATATTTGGTACAACCAATTAGAAAGATCACATTTGAAAAATTTCTAGTTGTATAAGGAATGGTTTGTAGATGTTCATGCCTTTTGTACTTATTACTTCCTTAGTTATTGTCCTTTTTTGCATGATGGGATTAAATGGTAGTGAGACACTCCTCATTTAGGTTTAAAGGATTTCAACTTATAAGGGATTCTTGCTTTGTGTCAAAAAGAGTTTCGAATGGAAAGGAAAACTTACTAGTAGAAAATATTACTTCTATAGATAAGTGGCCTAATGGGATATTATTTGCTCATGAGTTTTTATTTAGAGTATGTGTTACTATTCCATATTTCTTGTGTTGAAGAAATACTGAAGGGAAAATTTAGTTAAGAGAAGGCTAAGGAACTTATTCATAAGGAGTTTTGATATATTTAGACTTTAGTTGCAGATTCAAGTTGAAAATATGAAGTTTTGAAAGTGTGGTTCATTAGTAGGTTATACAGATCCTAGTGGTTATTCTTCTTAGTTGGAATTATGATATTGGTGACCATCATTGAGTTATAGTAATTATTGTACTTCCTATACAATTGACTTTTCCTTGTTATGACGGGTTGCTTATGTGTGTTGGATCGGAAAGACTCTTTGTTCTACTCGATTATTAAAGACTTTGGGATTTTTGATGGATTTTGGATATTGAGTCTTGCATATGTTCTGTGATGAGTTGTTTGAGTTTTTGATATTATTTATAGATTTCATGTGTACGATCTATAAAGTGTTAATAATGATTCTTAGTTGCCTCAAAAGGTTAAGTAGTAGATTTGACAATTGAATAGTGATCTGGCGTGCTAAAAGTGACTTTTGAAGTTTTATATTGCTTTGATAACTATTTTGGGCCTTATAGTTTTAGCCTAAGCAGTGGTGTAATTTGATTTAATAGTGATAGTATCACCCCGAGGTAGGTTGATTTAGTGTTTTGTTGGGTACTGATGTGATTTATGGGTTCCTTGGATTTTGGTCGGTCTAAGGATAATTCTTGGTCTTATGGTTGTAGAAAGTGTATTATGGTGCCTTGTTCAGGTTTAGGTTAGCTGGGTATGTTCATAACTTCTATTTTGTTGGACTTAGTTTTTGGGTAGGGAGAAAGTTTAAAAAGATAGAAATTTGGCTTTATTGAGAATTTGGCCTTAGATTCTAGTGTTGTAACCTAGTGAGTCCTTGTGTGATATATTTTTGGTTCTGTGATTGTGACTCCGTATTGGATTTATTGGTTGTTGTTTGTAATAACTCGTATTTCCATAGCTCATTTTAACTCTCAGTGCATGAGTTATTATATATAAATTATTCTAAATCCCCCGTAATTTTCAGTTTAGATCCTGCCATTGCTTAGGAAATTCAATCAACTTTCCAATGATATAAAAATTCTCCCAAATTCGACACCCAATCGAAGAGTTATGATCATTTTTGTGAAACAGTGTGCCAAAATGCATGTCAGCGCATCTGATAACGCTCAATCTAAAACTCTCGTAGGAGTGTAAAGCGGTCGTTAGCAAATATAGAACCCAACCTGGGTTGGGTATCGATCCCACAGGGAATAGCTTGGTCAACAAGTAAGCAACGATTACTAGACTTTTAGTGCAAGTCTCGTAAGAAGGGGGGTTTGTAATGTGTAACAAAATTATTAAAGCAAAAACTGAAAATAGCAAAGTAAAAAGAAAGAATGTTTAGTAGGTTGTAAAACAATGAGAATTGAGGAGTTGGGGTTATGTCCACCTTCTGAGTTATACGTCTCTATTGACTATGAGTGTGTTGAATTCAGACATGCATGTGCTTATAGAGAATTGTATTCGATGGTAAATCCAGGCGTCTTTCGACCTATTCGAGGATTATTTCGCTTTAACTCTTTCGAGCTTAAAGCGTGTCTAACGGTACAAATTCTCCAAGAGGTTAATCCAGTTACGACACTAACTTTTTAATAGGGGATGGGACCCTACTACCTTGACATTATCTCTTTTCCAGACAGATAACCTTTCTTTCGAACAAGTTAAATGTTATACTGGCGTATTCTTGCGTTCGCAACCACGAAGAATTTAGATTAAGATGAAGAGAATAATGATATAAGCAACATACATGTCACGAACTCACAAACTCACAACAATAGATAGTATCTCATTCGGCTTCCATAACCCCAACAGAGAAGTTTAGTTACCCATGAGTGCGAAGGAAATCACAATTGGCATTGTTGTTATACCACAATAAAGATTTCACGTTTGTAATGGTGTGGTAGGCGTTAGGTGTGAATTCCTTAGCAAAGTAACGTTTCTCTTGTTGTGGAATTTAAGAATAGATGAATAGAAGAAGAAAAATAGAATCAATGGAAGAATGATGGTTTAGAACTAGAATGTCTTAGAAGTAGAATAGAATAGAATTGAATGTAAGAAGATGTCAGAAGATGTAAGAAGATGTCAGAAGATGTCTAGCAAGATAGGGTATTTATAATACCCATATCCTATTCCTACTAAGCTAATGATATGCTTAACCAAATCCTACTAAGCTAATGAAATACTTAACCCAATTGTACTAGGTTAATGTATCATTATCCTAATCCTAACAAGCTAATGTAATACTTAACCCAATTGTACTAGGTTAATGTATCATTATCCTAATCCTAATAAGTTACTGCTAGTCCCCAAAGTCTTCAAAAATGTTGTTTTAGCCCGGGACAGAATTTCCATGCGCCATCTTTAGTCCTTGGCGTCCAAGATTGGCTTTTCTCCTTTTGTGAAGCTTTCTTTGGCGTCAAGTTATCCATGAAATGCTGAATTCTGCATCATTTATACTTGAAACTTTGCTAATCATGTTCGTTAGCTCACTTACAGGAAAAAGGACTAAAAGTGCATAAAATATATAATTTGTTCTCGAAACTAGGCTAAAATATGGGCAAAATATAGTGCTATAGGCGTGTAAATTTTCCTATCATCAACACCCCACACTTGAAGCTTTGTTCGTCCTTGAACAAAATATCATGTCCCTCTAAACATCAACTTAGGGTTTCACAGCAACAACACAAATATATTCGTCAAGACAAGCACAACAATTATCAACAAAGAGTAGTTTTCCGATCATTAGTAGAGACCATTTAGCCTCCAACATAGACTCGTGATGGTGGTCAACTCATATTCAAAAGTTAAGGCACAAAGAATCATACACAACTACCCAAAACTCATCAACCATGTATGTCTCACAATATATTACCCATAATCACTCACAAATATAGCATATTTTTCAAACATGGGTATCAAAATATCCTTGCTCTCACTCTCACAAAGAATTCATATGCAGCAACTGATGACCATAGGCTTGCCCTTAGTGTAATGCTCTACTAAATGTCAGAATGCTAAGCTTTGAATCAAATAGGTCTTTTGATGGTTGTAATGTAGGCTAATGGCGAGTAGGACTATTTTGGCCAGAAATAGTGACTATGTTCCTAAGAGCTTTAATACATCACATTATATCATTAACACTTTTCTTTCAAACAACCTCTCTACTTTCTTTTAATCTACCACCCTTTTTATCCTCTTTTGTTTTTCAATTTTAAACATAACTAACTTTTCAGTTTTCCTTTCCTTTTTCTTTTGATAACATACCTCTTATGATAGCACTTTCTTTTTCATAACTCATTCAAGCACCAATGCATTCTAAAGAATCATACTCACCCAATTTCCTCTTATTTTGTCACATGACTTTTTCACTTTAAAGCACTTAGGAATTTGGATCAAATTATGGCCTTATCTCAAAATGGATTAGGCTTACATACGAGGTTTGTCAAAGAAAATAGGGTAAAGGCTCAAAAGGGTTTAACTAGGATGATGTCCATGGGTAGGTAAAAAGAAGGTAAATAATCATAGGTTGCCAAATAAATGCCTAAATCATCTCCTAGACTTGCACTCTTTATTTTTGCTTTACATACATACCAGGCAAGTTCTAGCATCAGCCACAAGCACATAATATACTATTATCTCACACACACAAGGCACATGGTCTACTTTATTGGGAGTAGTATAGACTCTTGACCCAACAGATGAAGGAATTAAACCAAACAATATCACATAGTGAGTCACAATTAGAGCCTAAATGTCTCAATAGTCATGATTTTAGCACAAACTCTTGTCATAATCTCATGCTGCCTATTAGAATAATTTCATGCGAAGCTAAGCTAAAAAAAATAATTAACTACAAACAAACATAAATAAATGCAAATGTGGATGGAGAAGTATAGCATGCAAATACCAGCACCCCACACTTAGGCGGGACACACTGTCCTCAGTGGAAAATAAATAAGAAGAACCTGGTTAGTCGGACTCATCCTCTATGTCTGGGGTCATACCCCTTTCATCGGAATCATCATCAGAGTCGTCATCCTTAGAAGTTCCTTATAAGTATCCCACTTAATTCCAAGAGTTAGTCGAGGTATTTACAGCGAGGAGGGTTCTCCTTGCTCTTTTAGGCCTCTTTTCTTGCCTTTTTGTGAAGTGGTAGCCTTATCTTTGCCTTGTCTTGCTTTGGGTGCCATTGTACCTGAGACTTAAAACAATGTTCATGTTAGCATCATCTCGATGGATACAATCTATAAACAAGTAGTAGTGGCACCACCCCACACTTAGTTTGTTGGTACAGACTAGTGAAGTGAAAGTGGTCGATTACTCAGACTTCATCGACATACGTTTTAGGGGCTATATTCCAACAAGAAATTCAGATATGTAACACTTCTTGCAATCTTTGCAATACTTTCATGTTAGGTATATCAAGACTTCTACATAGGGATTACATCATGGTATAGTTTCTATCAATAATCACAATCTCCTATGTCGGTAGGCAACTATAAGTCTTATTCCGATGAGCGAGACATCCCAACATGTAAGTATTCAAGTGACAAGAGTATGCAATGTTCATGACTATAGCAATTCCGCAAGTAGTATGACAATGCATCAAAATCGAATTAAAGTCGGAAACAAGTTAAGATCATCCTAACGTATATGTTCACTCACTTGGTTGTGTATCAACAATTCAAACACATTCACATCTCCAATACTTCTTCAAGATTTAGAAATTCATAATAGACATAGTAACGTAGTACTTACGAAAAATAGATGAAGAACACAAGAGTACTTACGTGATTAAAGCCTTTGGAGATGTTCTTGTGAGGTGGAAGAGCAAAACTTTTGAGAAGATTTGGATGCTATGTGCGGTGCCTATGTTAGGTTTTCAATGTGTTTGTGCCTCAAGACTAAGTCTACTTTATATAGGAAAAGAATGGGTCGGGTTTTGACCCATTTAAAATTGGTTTTGGAGACAAAAAGTGACCATAGGCGGCGCCTTTAGCTTTGCCTATGCTTGGCATAGGCGGCGCCTAATGCAAAGCCTATGGTGAGCATAGGCGGCGCCTAGTGCAATGCCTTTAGTGACCATAGGCAGCTCCTTTAGCATGGCCTATGAGATTCAGAGACAAAATGCTTTGGCATAGGCGGCGCCTATGCTATGGCATACTTGAGCATGGGCGGCGCCTATGCTATAGCACACTAGATTCCGAGACCTTGGGCTATAGTATAGGCTTTGGCTTGTTCGTGGCCTAGTTTTACCTAGGACTAGCCTTGCTCGATGCCTATTTTGTCATGAGCAATGCTCAATCCATAGTCTTATGCATCTTAATTCCTAACTTACCACCTTTACCATGCCATACGTCCAAATCGCATCTGAAATCGATCTCCTCATTTTATACCTCTTGCACCTACATTCTCTGAAAACCAATGAAAACGATTAGTACGGTGGGTTGCCTCCCATCAAGAACCTTAGTTTTGGTCGTGGCACGACTCTTATTTTTGGATTTTTATTTATCAAAAGCAAACACGTAATAGAACGAAAGAAAAATGAAAAACGATAAATGATGGGTTGCCTCCCATCTATCACTTGATTTATTGTCGTGGCACGACATAGTTACCTCGAGTACTTAGACTTCATCGAGATAGATGGTGGATCGTTTTCTGAATGGATTCAGACGATAATGAGACTTACTTGTAGGCATGCAATCTTCTTCGAGATGACCCTTGTGCATGCCTATCCCAGGAGGGATACAAATTATATCATTAATAGTCCAACCCATATCTCTCATGTATCTCTTAGAGCTGAGATGAGAGCCTCTACGTGCTGTTTACTTAAATCATCCTCACTCACCGGAAGTATATTTATACTTTCCAAGATCACATACCTTAGATAATCGGGGAGCTCTTTCGATTCTAGCATTGATGGCTCTTCAAGGGAAGTCTTCGCTGTTGGTGTGGGTCGATTTTTGAGATCGAGGTCCAGCTTCTTGGGAGTATGGCGATATGTCCCTAATCCTGATAGAGCACAAATAGCTTCTTCGCAATTTTCAGCATCCTTACTCTCTTCATTCATGAGCACAACCGCCACTAGGTCATCAATAATTTGCTCTTCTTCAAGTAGTTCTTTCTCATCATCAAATTAAACATCAACCACCAAGAATACGTTCAGCTCTTTGGGTTGCTTCATTGATTTGCACACATCAAAGCGAACTACTTCGTCATTTATTCGCAATGAAAGCTCATTAGCTCTCAAATCAATAAGCACGCTTCCTGTAGCAAGGAAAGGGCGCCCCAAGATTATGGGAACTTTAGAATTTGCTTCACAATCCAAAATAACAAAGTCTGCCGGAAAGATGAATGAAGAAACCTTTACCAATACATCACATAGAATCCCAACAGGTCGTTTTACCGACCTATCCTCCATTACGAGCCTCATATTGGTTGGAGTAGGATCACCTAACCCCAACTTTTTATAGATAGATAATGGCATCAAATTGATGCTGGCTCCTAAATCACATAATGACTTGGCAAAATTCAAAGATCCAACAGTGCAAGGAATAGTGAAAGCTCCGGGGTCATCCTTCTTCTGAACTAGTGATCGGGTAGCGATGGCGCTGCAGTGATGGACATCATCTTTCAACTCATAACTTGCTTCCCGCTTCTTTGTCAAAAGATCCTTCATAAATTTTGCATACCCAGACATTTGTTCAAGTGCTTCCACTAATGGAACATTAATGGTTAGCTGCTTTAACATAGTCATGAATTTGCTAAACTTCTTATCATCCGCCACCTTCTTCAATCTTTGGGGAAAAGGTGGTGGTGGGTATGGAATTGTTCTCTCCACGACTTTCTTCTCCTCTTGATTCCGTTTCTCAGCTTTTCCAGGCTGCACGTCGTGAGGAGTGACGTTAAGGACGTTAGGATCGGCTGCTGCGACATCTTCCCCTTTCGCCTTATCATCAATTTCCGCTTCTTCGTCAACCACTTGCTAGCCTTTTTCTGAAGTTTCCAGCACCTTACCACTTCGGGTAGTGATGGCCATGCATGACCCATAATTCCTTGGGTTTTGCACAGTATCGCTAGGTAAAGTACCCGCCTTTCTTTGATTGAGTGCTGCTGAAAGTTGGCTCAATTGCTGCTCTATTTTCTTGATTGAAGTGGAATGAGAATCAACTAATTTCTTCATAGAGGACAAATCATTTATTACCTCCGTTACTCCCGCGCTAGTTGCTTCCACTCCTTTCAGTAGTTTAGCCATCATGTCTTCCATACTTCCAGAACTAGATGTGGTGGCGTCACGTCTTCCAGGGGGAACATACAAACCACTTTTGTCATTCTTGTTCTTCCAACTACCTTGGTCCATGTTTCCAGATTTACCATAATAGTTCCTACCTTGGTTTCCTTGGGTATTACCTCGAAACCCCCCCTGATTGTTTAAGTAGTTGGCTTCTTCTTCCGAATCAGATTCGTCTCTTCATTTTGACGCAATGGCTTTGACTTTTTTCGGTCTTCCCTGATAATAGATTCTTTGTAAGAAGATCCACTTGTGTCTTCATGCGTGCTATATATTGATCACGTTCTTCTTCTCTTCTCCTTTGGTTTGCAGTCATGCCTATAGATAAAGTGGGGCTTGCTACCTCAGAATCCCTAGTATGCCAAGCTCTACTTTGCTTCGTCATACGATCTAGCATATTGCTTGCCTGACCAAAGGTGAGATCCATAAAATATCCTTCGGCCGCATTATCCACCACTGGTTTAGTTATTGAATTCAAGGCTCTATATAGTATCTCCATTAGGTGAAAATTAGTCATGTGATGGTTTGGGCATCTCATTAGCTTCGTCTTGAACCTCTCCCATGTTTCATGAAGGGATTTAGTTGGAAGCTGACGAAAGTTGTTGATTTCATCTCTCAATTGTGCTCTTTTGGATGGCGGAAAGAATCTTTCTAGGAAAACGTCTCTCAATTGCCTCCAATTTGTAATAGAATCAGGAGTCAGCCCATTCAACCATAGAGTTGCCTCCCCAGACAGAGACAATGGAAAGAAGCGTAATCGAATTGCATTCTGACCAACACCAGGATTGTCAAACGACTTGCATGTAGAAATAAAGTTGATGAGATGCATATTCGGATCATCGCCTGCTAGTCCACCAAATAATCCCTTGAGTTGCAATAACTGAATCATGGTGCTTGTGATGTTGAACTTGGCTCCGGGTGCCAATGGTGGAGGAATAATGGCTCCTGTGGCTCTGGCTCCATCAAGATCATCATCATCATCGTCGAAAGCTGGCTGCATAGCTTGGCGTTTAGGCCTAAACCTAGCTTGACGATCTCTTATGTTGGCAGGTGTTGCGATCTCAGCGGCATGCCTAGGGTTTAGTAGCTCGTCATCACCTAGATCTTCATCGTCAGGATTTGTTGCTCGCCCAGGGTTATCAATATTCTGTTGATGCACTTGAGCGACAGCTAGTGCAGCTAGTCTCGCCTGTTCCTGTTGAGCAACCATCCTTTCAATTGCGTGTTGTGCCTCCATTCTGCGAATACGTTGTGGTTCAGGATTGATAGGTAATAACGGTTGACCAGAACTTCGGGTATGGGGCATGCACTGAATAAAAACCTGCAGTAAACAAAAACAAAAACTAAAAGTAAAAGTACGAGAATCTTTGACCAAAGGGTCTAGTAATTATTACGAACTTAATTGACACTTGTATTCCCCGGCAACGACGCCATTTTTTGATAACGCTCAATCTACAACTCTCGTAGGAGTGTAAAGCGGTCGTTAGAAAATATAGAAACCAACCTGGGTTGGGTATCGATCCCACAGGAAATAGCTTGGTCAACAAGTAAGCAACGATTACTAGAATTTTAGTGCAAGTCTCGTAAGAAGGGGGGTTTGTAATGTGCAACCAAATTATTAAAGCAAAAACTGAAAATAGCAAAGTAAAAAGAAAGAATGTTTAGTAGGTTGTGAAACAATGAGAATTGAGGAGTTGGGGTTATGTCCACCTTCTGAGTTATACATCTCTATTGACTATGAGTGTGTTGAATTCTGACATGCATGTGCTTATAGAGAATTGTATTCGATGGTAAATCCAGGCGTCTTTCGACCTATTCGAGGATTATTTCGCTTTAACACTTTTGAGCTTAAAGCGTGTCTAACGGTACGAATTCTCCAAGAGGTTAATCCAGTTACGGCACTAACTTTTTAATAGGGGATGGGACCCTACTACCTTGACATTATCTTTTTTCCAGACAGATAACCTTTCTTTCGAACAAGTTAAATGTTATACTGGCGTATTCTTGCGTTTGCAACCACAAAGAATTTAGATTAAGATGAAGAGAATAATGATATAAGCAACATACGAGTCACGAACTCACAAACTCACAACAATAGATAGTATCTCATTCGGCTTCCATAACCCCAACAGAGAAGTTTAGTTACCCATGAGTGCGAAGGAAATCACAATTGACATTGTTCTTATACCACAATAAAGATTTCACGTTTGTAATGGTGTGGTAGGCGTTAGGCGTGAATCCCTTAGCAAAGTAACATTTCTCTTATTGTGGAATTTAAGAATAGATGAATAGAAGAAGAAAAATAGAATCAATGGAAGAATGATGGTTTAGAACTAGAATGTCTTAGAAGTAGAATAAAATAGAATTGAATGTAAGAAGATGTAAGAAGATGTCTAGAATGATAGGGTATTTATAATAACCATATCCTATTCCTACTAAGCTAATGAAATGCTTAACCAAATCCTACTAAGCTAATGAAATACTTAACCCAATTGTACTAGGTTAATGTATCATTATCCTAATCCTAACAAGCTAATGTAATACTTAACCCAATTGTACTAGGTTAATGTATCATTATCCTAATCCTAATAAGTTACTGCTAGTCCTCAAAGTCTTCAGAAATATTGTTTTAGCCCGGGACAGAATTTCCATGCGCCATATTTAGTCCTTGGCGTCTAAGATTGGCTTTTCTCCTTTCGTGAAGCTTTCTTTGGCATCAAGTTATCCATGAAATGCTGAATTCTGCATCATTTACACCTGAAACTTTGCTAATCATGTTCGTTAGCTCACTTACAGGAAAAAGGACTAAAAGTGCATAAAATATATAATTTGTTCTCGAAACTAGGCTAAAATATGGGCAAAATATAGTGCTATAGGCGTGTAAATTCGCCTATCATCAGCATCACAGAGGCCAGCCAAATGGAAATTGGAAAATTCCTATGTTGCTCCGCGATATTGGCGCGTCGTGCCATAGGTTCAATTCATAATTGTCCAATTGATGTGTTCCAACACGATCCCAACACATCATGACGATTCAAAAATTCAGAATCAAAGGGGCATCCCAATTCCACCGCGTCACGCCAAGCCCCCAGTTCCCAATTGTCATTTTCCAGAGACATGGCGCGATAGCACCGCATCACGCGAAGGGCCCAGGTTAGAATTTTTTGACGAAAAATTAAAGTGTTGTCCAGGGTTAAATTAGTCTTTTCCTATTATTTTTATATGCCCAGATACAGGATTTAATCCTTTAAAAAGTTTTAAAGTCATTCTTTATTCAATTTTTCCCAAAATCAAGAGCTTTCTCTCTAAAATAACAAACCCTAGCTTTCAAGATATCACAAACAAATTTAAGAAATCCTTCAAGAACTTCAAGACTTAAAGTAACCAGGTATGTTAGGTGTTCATTCATGGGTTCCTTTCACCTATGAAGTCCAAGAATCCTTTTAAAAAAACCTACAAGTTTATGGAATTGTGAATTCCCATGATTGAAATTGATTGTATGCATGTCTATGATGTCAATTGGGTTTTAAATTCATGATTAATATAAGATTCATGAAATTAGAATAATACTTATAGGGATTTATATGAATTGCATGATTAACCTTTGAATTTGAAATTGAATATTGTATTCATTATTACATGTGTTTACCCTCATTATGTGAAATACTCCATGCTCCCAAAGTGTTTGATAAAATTTCTATGTGAAGTAAATAGTGGAATCATGACATGTCATTTTGTGGTCCCAATCATGTACAAGCTTATGCCTTACAAGTGTTTGCTAAAATTTCTCTATGGACGAATTATGATCAAACGAATATTGTTATGCTTTACTTTTCATGCTATCGATTCCTAGGGGTATTTAATACCCGGCAATATAGTTGTTTACCTAGATTCAGTTTCAGTTACAAAATAGTCTCAGTACGTCACAATCAATAGAAGTCAGTCAGTTACCACACTCAGGAAAACTCAGTAAACTCAGTATCAGTCCAGTTTAGTTCAGTATAATTAGTTTAGTGTCTTTCAGTTAGGAGTAGGATTCAGCACTGAGTGAACCCAAGTATGGGGGCTCAACTGCCAGTAGAGGGCGTGATCCTTAGAAGCAGTCCTTTTGTTCCAGAACTACGTAGACAGCGTAGGTTAAGACATCAAACCTTCCAGTTGAGGGTTGATAAGGTGTTTTAACCTGCCATATGAGGGTTCCACCATTCTCGTTAGATTACCTTCCAGATAAGGGTAACTCTTCAGCTTGTCTTTACCCGTGGAACGGTACAAATAACCTTCTAATTGGGGTTACAGATTGGACCCCAACTCAGTTATCTTATCTTATTTGGGGCATGTCGGTTAGATGATTACCTCCCAAAGTTTTAGTTTCAGTCTCATAATAAAACCAGTCCAGTTTTATAGAATCAGGACTATCAGATACAATCAATTAGTATTAGTAACTCAATTATGAGAAATCTCAGATTATCAGGTACTCAGTATCAGAACTCAGTACTTAACTTCAGAAAAGCTCAGTTATAGTTTATAAATATATATATATGCACAGTATTGCATACTCAGTACATACCACAATTCAAATTATCCATGTACTCTTATGTTCAGTTACTCTATATCATTCAGTTAGTTATTGTTCATGCATATGAACCTTTGCATTCAGCCTTACCTCATCTAGCATACCATTACATTCCACGTACTGATGCATACTCTTTCTTTGATATATGATCTCATATCGTAGGTTTAGACTCTCAGATTTCCGACCACGCATAGACAGATTCAGATTCAGCTAGCTGTATCAGATTTAATAGTGAGCCCTCATCCATCGAGGATATTATTTTAATTCATTATTACAGTAGACTCAGTATTTCAGTAGTGGGAGTTAGTTGGGGGCTTGTCCCATAAACTCTACTTTCAGACAGTTCATATTAGAGGCTTTTCAGACTAGCTTTCAGATAGTTTTAGTTTTACAAATTATTACTATAGTTTGATATTCTTCATCGGTATTGCAGATGTTTTGAAACGTATGGAATTCAACCTATTTTTCCGTATTTATTATAGTATTTTATTCAGTGCTCGCAACAGATATCAGTCATGGGTTATCTTGTGGTCCTTTGGGGTCATAGGCACATGTAGTATCCGGGGTTTAGACTCGGGGAGTTACAAACTTGGTATCAGAGCCTAAGGTTGAATAGAGTCCTAGGGAGTCTTAAAGCCGCATCAAGTAGAGTCTTGTTTATGTATGTGTAGCACGCCACACTTATGGACATGAGGCCATGAGATATTTTAAGAGAAGTTTCCCTTCTTTCAGTATTCATGTTGTGCAAGTGAGCATGAGATCGAGTTAAACTCTCAGTCTAATCTATTTTTTCTTTTTGCTTACAGACATGCCTCCCAAAAAAACTGACGAAAGATGAATTGGAAATCAGTCAGCACCTTAGATTGTTCAGGAAGATCCCCTGGATGAGCATGTCTCTCATGCAGAATTCAGAGCTGCATTCACTACTCTAGCCAATTCCATAGCAGCTTAGAATGAATGACCACCTGTTTTTCAGGAAAACCCATTGGCTAATATGACTGCAGCTAGGATTTGGGACTTCTCCCGAATGAATCCTTCCCTATTCTCAAGATCTAAGTCAGAAGAGAATCCACAGGAGTTCCTCGATCGGGTTTAGAAAGTCATAGATATTATGGGAGGGACTTCTAGTGAGAGTGTTGAGTTAGCTGCCTATCAGCTACAAGATGTATCTCATACGTGGTTTAAGCAGTGGAAGGTAGACAGGGGTACTGATGCTGAGCCAATAAAATGGGAAGAGTTTGCTACTATCTTCCTAGATAGATTCTTTCCCTTAGAGATGAAAGAAGTCAAGGTGTTAGATTTCATCAATATTAGGCAGGGAAGTATAAGTGTGAAAGAGTATTCCCTTAAGTTTACTTAGTTAGACAGGTATGCTCCCCACGTAGTGGTAGATAGTAGGTCCATAATGAGCAAGTTCGTATCTAGGGTGTCTAATAGTGTGGTTAAGAAATGCAGAACAACAATGTTGATTAAGGAGATGGAAATATCTAGGCTTATGGTCTATGCTCAGCAGATAGAGAAGACTAAGATCAGAGTGAGAGAGAGAGAGAGAAAAAGAACAAAAGAGCTAGAACAAGTAGCTTAAATTTCAATCAGCCTAAGTCAGAGGGCGGTAACTATTCCTATTTTTGTACAAAGTCTTCAATTCTAGCTCCGTATTCAGCCAGTGCTCTAGTCGCTATGTTTAGAAATTGTAACAAATATAGGGCACTAGGCTTTAAATCTCAGGGTAGTGTCAGCAGTACTGAACAATTCCTCTTTGTCAGTAATGTGGCAAAAACCATTAGGGTATCTGCAGGGCTGACAATGATGTTTGTTTTGGGTGTGGCAAGCCAGGTCACAGAGTCATAAATTGTCCTCAGTCAGGTTCTCAGGGTCAGTATAACCGTCCCCCAACTCAGTACAATCTCCCGAATCAGCAGGGTGCCACTTCCAATGACACCAGTGGGAAACGCCCAAACAGGTTGTATGCACTTCAGTCCATACAAGATTAGGAAAGTTCTCTTGATGTGGGCACATGTACGTTACAAATCTTCTATTTACATGTTTACGCCTTATTACATCCATAAGATTCTTTGTCTTTTGTAACTCCTTACATAGTAGTCGGCTTTAAAGTCAAACGAGAAATCTTAACAGAACCATTCTCAGTCTCTACACCAGTGGGTCAGTCTATTCTAGCCCGACAGGTATATCTCAGAAAGTCACTTCAGCAGACTTAATAGAATTAGAGATGATAGATTTCGACGTCATTCTCAGCATGTATTGACTCTATTCATACTATGCCTCAGTTGACTGTAGAAATAGAATTGTTTATTTTTAGTTCCAAATGAACCAGTCCTTAAATGGAGGGGTAGTACAACAACACTTAAGGGTCAGTTGATTTTGTACCTTAGAGCAAGAAAAAGGACATCCAAGGGATGTGTCTATCATCTTATGCTAGTCAAAGACTCTAACTCAGAAAACCCAACTATTGAGTTAGTTATAGTAGTAAATGAATTCTTAGAAGTGTTTCCTGAAGATCTTCCTGGAAACCCTCCTCAAAGGGAAATTGACTTCAGAATAGACCTTCTTCCAAATACTCAACCCATCTTTATTTCGCCATATAGAATGGCTCCAGCTAAACTTATAGAGTTAAGAGAACACTTAAAGGACCTTTTATAAAAGGGGTTCATCAGACCCAACATTTCCCCGTAGGGCTGTAATACCCCGTACATTTCCTAGCTTGAAATGGTCTCAAGAATATTAGAAGCTTTATTTGAAAAATGTATTCACTTTTGAACATATACTGTTTTTAACATTTTCACTTTTAGTCATGTGGGAAATTGAATTAGCTTTCCAACGATACCAATTTCATCAAAATCCGACATCGGAGGAGAAAGTTATGGCCAAAATACAGAAGACAGTAAAACTGACCAGGTGCGACGGTGAGGCCGACGGACCGTCAGACTAGCGATGGACCGTCGCTCAGGCCGTCACAAGGGAAATAATGAGGAATCCTTTTTCTTTTAAAAAAAAATACAACTTTATGGAATTGTGAATTCCCATGCTTGAAATTGATTGTATGCATATCTATGATGTTAATCGGGTTTTCAATCCATGATTATTACTCCCCCCGTCCCAGTTTATGTGTCATCATTTTCGTTTTAGTCCATCCCAAAAACAATGTCATCTTTCCTTATTTGACAATTATTTAAAGATACAATTCCACTTATCCTTATTGGTCCCACTTAATTAAAAAAAGACACTAGCAAATTTTTGATAAAGGATAATTTGGTAAACATTACCAAGTCTTCCCTTATTTCTTAAACTCCGTGCCCGGTCAAATGAAGACACATAAAATGGGATGGAGGTAGTATAAGATTCATGAAATTAGAATAATACTTATGCGGAATTATATGAATTGCATGCTTAACCTTTGAATTTGAAATTGAATATTGTATTCATGATTACATGTGTTGATCATCATCTTGTGAAATAATCCATGCTCCCCAAGTGCTTTCTAAAATATCTATGTAAAGTAAATAGTGGAATCATGACATGTCATTACGTGGTCCCAATCATGTACAAGGTTATGCCTTACAAGTGTTTGATAAAATGTCTCTATGGACGAATTATGATTAAGTGAATATTGTTATGCTTTAATTTTCATGCTATCGAGTCCTGGGGGTATTTAATACCCGACAATCTAGCTGTTTACCTAGAGCCAGTGTCAGTTACAGAATAGTCTCAGTACGTCATGATCAGTAGAACTCAGTCAGTTACAAAACTCAGGAAAACTCAGTAAACTCAATATCAGTCCAGTCAAGTTCAGTATAATCAGTTCAGTGTCTTTCAGTTGGGAGTAGGATTCAGCACTGAGTGAACCCAAGGATGGGGGCCACCTGCTAGTAGAGGGTGTGATCCTTAGAAGCAATCCTTGCATTCCAGAACTACGTAGCCAGCGTAGGTTGAGACATCATACCTTCCAGTTGAGGGTTGATGAGGTGTTTTAACCTGCCAGATGAGGGTTCCACCGTTCTTATTAGAGTACCTTCCAGATGAGTGTAACTCTTTAGCTTGTCTTTACCCGTGGTACCGTACTAACACCCTTCCAATTGGGGTTACAAATTGGACCCTAACTTAGTTATCTTATCTTATTTGGGGCATGTTGGTTAGATGATTACCTCCCATAGTTTCAGTTTCAGTCTCAGAATAGAACTCAGTTCAGTTATATAGAATAAGGGCTATCAGATATCGTCAATAAGTATCAGTAACTCAGTTATCAGAAATCTCAGATTATCAGTTACTTAGTCTCAAAACTCAGTACTTAGCTTCAGAAAAGCTCAGTTATATTTTATAAATATATATATATATATATATATATATGCAAAGTATTGCATACTGAGTATACACAATAATTCAGATTATTGATGTACTCTCATGTTCAGTTACTCTATATCATTCAGTTAGTTATTGTTCATGCATATGTACCCTTGCATTCAGCCTTACCTCATTTAGCATACCAGTACATTCCATGTAATGACACATACTCCTTCTTTGCGCTATGATGTCTCATACCATAGGTTCGGATGCTCAGATTCCTGACCGCGTATTGACAGATTCAGATTCAGCCAACAGTATCAAATTTAGTAGTAAGTCCTCATCCAATGAGGATATTATTTTATTTCATTATTATAGCAAACTCAGTATTTCAGTAGTTGGAGTTAGTTAGGGCTTGTCCCATCAACTCCATATTTAGACAGTTCAGATTAAAGGCTTTTCAGTCTAGCTTTCAAACAGTATTCAGTTTTACAAATTATTATTACAGTTTGTTATTCTTTATCGGTATTGCAGATATTTTGAACCTTATGGCATTTCGGCCTATTTTCTGCATTTATTACGATATATTATTCAGTGCTCACAACAGATTTCAGTCATGGGTTAGCTTGTGGTCCTTCAAGGTCGTGGGCACCGTATAGTGTTCGGGGTACAGACTAGGGGTGTTACAATGTCTCTCAAGGTTTTTTTCTATCCTACACCTATTTTTTGCCTTTTGTTGCTTGTACGTTTGAGAAAAAAGTGAATTTTAGTGGTGGATACTATAATGACCCTCATACTGATTTTAGAAATTCCTATATTTTGACCATTTTACCCTTCCCTATAGTTTCTTTATATTTTTTATGTGTTGTGAAGATGGTTGGTATGATTTTCAATGCATTCAAGAGTGTTTTAAAAGAATTTGTGGTTTTAAACACCCTTAAAGAGGTTAGTTTTACTCCGGTTAATATTTTGTGATCCAAGCCTCAGATTATGATTCTGACTGTTTCATTAGCTCTGGACAGAATACTATCTCCAATTTTTGTCCCAAATTATATTTTCTTCACTTTTAGAATTCTAGAACTCACATTAAGGCGATTTCAAAGAGTTTTCATGAATTCTTCCTTCGGTAAGTCCCTAAATCTTTATTTTATCACTTTCCATTAAATTGATCTTCAAAACAATTTCAAAACCTTGATTTTAAATGTGATTTGTGGGGTTTTTACTTGGTAAAGTGTAAATTAATTTTCCTTCGATTTGAGGTCTAATTTTTACTCGATTTTCCACCGATTTTCAACTATAGAATCCTCTTGATACAGGGAACATTACTCTTAATAAAATTATTATTCTACTCCTTTTGTTTGCAAACTCATTTTTCAAACCCATTTTGGACCAGTCTTAAAGAGGGTCAATATAGGTATGATTATCCTCTTTTTGACTTATAGATGAAATATTTAATTAGATTAGACACATTTAGTGTTGACTCGAGAGAGTCTAGCTTTTTGTTGGGGCTCTGGATGATGTTTGGGCTTGCACATTTAAGGTAAGTTAAGATGTACCTTGACTTTTTTCAAAGTACTTATGTGTTTTATGCTTGTTTTTGTATTATGTGAATCACTTAAGACTGGGGTTCCCACTTAGGTGAAATAGCGAGCATCTTTATTGGTATCAGAGTGTTTGATAGATTGTAGTTAGATTATTATCTTGATTAGTTAGTAGTACTATTGGTAAATATCCTTAAAGTAGAATGTAGATATATAACCTAGATATTCTCAAATAGTTGATACTGAATGCTTATTTTAGAGCTTGAATCTTATTAGTGGACTTTGTTGTGGTGATTGTGTTTTTGTGCCTTGTTAGGGGGTAACTATGTTATTATCATCATTATTGATGTAATGTTTGAGGTTTCAGAAGATACTTAAAGTATGGATAGACTTGTAATAGTTGATAAGACTCAATGAATGGAACAAGCTAGGTTTGGGTAGTTCCATAATTAATTACTCTTTGGATTATGGTTTGTTTCTTGTTTCTTGTGTTGGGCTTGCGAGAGAATTAATATGAACTTGAGTAATTATAGATGATTCTATGCCCGACCGGGGGCTTATATGCATACTGCTTTTGGTTTGTGAGGATATATTATTGTGATGCTTGAGTAGGGACTTGACTTGATATTACTAGCCATATTTTGTGCACTAAATACCTTATTTAGTATTATGTCGCTCAAATAAGGGCTTGACATGACATCGTAGGCCTTATATGAGCATTACTTGCATATTCAATATAGTGATGCCTTAGTGAGGGCTTGGAAATGATAATATTGATGACTATATGACTATTTATGGTCGTGGTACCAAGTGGAAACTGATATCATAAATTATTGATAAATTAAGTTTATTCTAAGCTCACTTGTACGTGTATTAAATGGATTTCGGTCTTCATATAGATTGTTTATGAGCATTAAATCCTCATATCACACATACATATTCATGAGACATTGGTACCACTGCGACATTCTAATTTCTATAAGAAATTGAGGCATTTCATGAAATGCTTTTACTAAGGGATGTGCTGGTAAGGTTGATTTAAGACATGAAGTTAATATAGTAAGAGTATATGGGTTGCGAACTTCCCATGGGTCTTATCATAGGAGAGTTGAATCTTGATAGGTGTATACAAAAAGTTATGTGATGACTTTCAATCTTTCACCGTTATCATTACTTTGCATTGCATGACATTTCCTTGTTATTGTTTGATATTGTCATTTAATGCGTACTCTTATAGTTATTTATCATGATTAAGACTTATTTGTGATATTGTGTATTGAGCATTCATTTTACTTCATTACATCATACTATTCTACTTCTTAGTTGATTTGGGAGTTGAGATATACATGAGACATAGGGTATGGCTATGGCTTGATTAGTGAGACATATAGCATCGCACATAGTGGTAGTATAACTTACAAAAACCTATACACTCTCACTATTTTATCATAAGGTATTGATTTAACATAATAATTGATCCTTATATATTGAGTTAGTGAGTATTTCTTATAAATGACTTTCTATTCTTGTTGATTATAAATTGGCTAGTATTGACTCACCTAGACTTTTATGCCTGCCTTGTTTATTGATAATGTTATCACCGTTGTGTTGTATTACCTTATTAGGTTGAAATGGAGAATTTAATAACTATAGATCAATTTGGGGAAGACTTGTATAGTTGGGGTGGTGGTTCTCGCCATCGCTTTGTATTACGGTTGGTTATCGATGATGCTTGTTGAGTACATGTGATTTCTTACTCACCCCTTGATTTTTCTTTCTTTTTTTCTTATCTTTTTGCATCCCGCGTAGGTATTAATTCAATTGGTCGATGGTAGATAGATTTTCTTTGGAGTTGACATTGAGGAGATCAAGGTAGTAGTTTACGCTTCACAAATCTTACCTAGATCTCTCTATTTATCTTATGCTTTATTCGAATTAAGATACCTTAGATTACTATTTTTCTGTATTAGTGGCTTATAATAGTGACAACCAGACCTGAGATGTATCTTGATCTTAGTTTCTTATATATATATATATATATATATATATATTAAATTTTGATTTATTTTCTCTTCTTCTGCTTCTATATTACCATAGTCGTAATTAGGTTGGTATAGGCTTACTTGTATCGAAGCATGTAACAGGTGCCATCACATGCCTATTTTGGGTTGTGACATTATTCTCTTGTCTCGGGGCCACAAAACCCTCAGGTTTGACGTATAGATCTCTTCCTCTAAATCAATATTTAAAAATATTAATTCAATATCCATTTGGTGTACCACTAAACTATGAAAACAACTAGAGTTATAAGATTTCTAATGTTCACAGGAGAATAAGTATCAAGGTAATCAACACCTTCTTTTGGTTAAAATCCTTAATAATAAGTCTAGGTTTATATTTATCAATTGTACCACCCGAGTTCAATTTATTCTTAAATATCCACTTGCTAATTATGAGTTTACAATCATTAGGAAAATTATATAAGTCCCAAGTGTGATTAGAAATTACAGAGTCTAATTTACTTTTAAGGACCTCTTTCCAAAATAGTGCATCTAGTCAGCTCATTTATTCATCATAAGCCTTAAGAGTCCTCTTATATTAAGTAGATAGACACTGATTAATCGTTTAAATCTCAATATCAAAATTCTCAGTTAAGAAGATAGGGATAAAATCAAAACCAAAGCTAGTCGAAAAATTCACATCTTTTTCTCCTTCTAAGTTTATTTTTATGCTCATTTGCAACAACACTAGAGTGAGGTATAATAAGAGAATTAACAGACACAGATGTAGAAGCATTAATATTGATGTACAAGAATTAACAGACATAGATGTATATGCATTATTTTATACATCACAAGGCACATTAATTTTTAAAGAAAAAGTATGCTAAAAAATTTCACACCTCTAGATTCAAAAATAGAATAATCATTAAAATACAAATGTATATGCAGCCCAATTTGAGCATCAAATAAAGGAAATGCTCAAATGTCTTAAAACCTACATTTAGTCATTTAAAATCAGGTAGACTAGTCTTAGCCAAACACCTTCACACATTTAAAAATTTCAAGGTAGGGATAAATCCTTCCACAACTCATAAAGTCTTGTCTAACTTCTTATGAGGGACTATATTAAAAATATATCATGAAGGCAAGACAACTTTCCCTATATATTGCCAGGTACACACAAATTTAAAAGTATGGAGTTTATTAGTTTTTAAGGGTTCTATTCTTCCGTTCGACTATAGCATTTTGCTGGGAAGTATATGGTGCACTAAACTTATGTAAAATATCATTTTTATCACAAAGGACTATAGGTTCTTAGTACTATATTCATTACCACTATCAAATATAAATCTCTTGATTTTTCTATCTAATTCATTTTCTACTTCTTCTTTAAATTTCTAAAATATTCTTTTAGCCTCGTTGTATCAATCGTAGTTTTGAATTTTAGATTTTCAGCATTTCAATCATTTTGTCCTTCATCCATAGTTTCCATATGTTATTTGTGAGTTATGAGGACGTTTAAAACAGTCTCCAAAGTATTAGGGAGTGATTTGAGTGAGTTTAAGGTCCTTAGAGGCTTTAAATGTAGGTAGTTTGACTTCAGTCAAAATTTTGTGATTCGAGCATTGGATGATGATTTGATCATTTCTATTAGATTCAAAATATTAATTTTTGGTTGGTATCATAGTTAGTTGGGTTCCCTAGCCTTTATATTGCATTTTGAATACTTAGATGAAAATGAGTTAAAATAGCTTAAATGGAGTCCCTGGGGATAACTTATTGATAATGAACTCTTTTCATAAATCTGATGTTTTCATTGCATCCAAAACTTTAAAAATTATCCTAGTAGAAAATTTGGTTTATTTTTTGGGGCCCCAATAAATTTTGAGTGTCCATTTTGATACCTTTTCAACTTGTGTTCTAAGAGATTTGTTGGTATCTGGTGCCTTCTTCATGTTCATAGTTGTCTGGTCTTATTCATGGAGAAGGAATAAATTGTTCATCGACACCATGATAGAGGTATCATGATCACAAAGGGTAAGAATCTCCAGTCATGATGAACGCGAGGTGGTGGCTGCATTTGCAAAGAATAAATGCATATATTCTGAGTTAGTTTCTTCTTTGCATTATTGACCTTCCGCAATTGATGTACATCAAAGTGACGCTACTTCAACAAAGCCTTTCACAAGAAGTCAAGCTAAGAACCTTCAAGCTTTTCAAGCTTTATGGATGAAGATGTAATCTTTAGAAGGCTCTAATATGGATGACTTGAAGATATTTGATATACTAAGTGTGTCTACCACTTAAAGTACCAGTTAATTTAAATGAAGGAAAATTTGGTCTTTTCTTACTTCTTTTAACCCTTTGTATAAATAGTTAGATATTAGGGTTGACCTACTAGTTTTGGAATATTGAATATTTGTGCCTCCTTTGAGAGCTTGGAAACCCTTTATTGATTTTCAACAATTGTCCTAGGATTTGCAAGTAAGGTAACTACCTTCTTGAGGATTCTAATAGATTTGGTGCATTTTAGTTCCCAATCAAGGGGTATTTTAGTTAGTTTCACCATTACATATTTTGATTGTTTGAATCTAATTGTGTCTATCTTTCTTTATTTTCCATCTTTAATTCCTATATTGCTTTTATTTTCTTGTTTCACTTCAAATTGGTATCAAGAACTTGGATTAGATTTGTTTTCAAAAACCTAAGTCTTGAGATTTTGATATTTTAAAAAAAAATCCCAAAAAAATAAATCAAATTTGATTGAATATTGTTTGATATTATTCCTTGAGTTACATGTTGTTGTTTCCTAGTTGAAATTTAAAAAAAAAATACATGACAAAAATAAATTGAAAGTCATGTTGAAGAAGAAACTTGAAAATGGGTTTTGTTGATTTGGTGTTTGGTTGAAGAAATTGTTGGTTAAAAGTTGTTGGTACAGTTTTGGGGAAGTTATATCTCAAATTTGAGATCATTTGTTTGGGTATTGAATAAGATGAATTTGAGAACTACAAAATAGTTTAATCTTTCAAACTTGTTTCTTCTTTTCTTGTTAATTCTAGCTAGTTTTCTTTGAGTATTAGTTCATACTTAATGTTAAACTGGTTTATGTTTGTTTAATTTATTCGTGTCAATTACTTTTGAGCTTTTTTTCTTTCATTTCATTATATTCTTATTTGTTTCCTTGTCCGTTAGTCTTAATTGTTCGTTCTTGATTACATAAACTTCACTCCATTCCGAAGAAGTAGTACTACTAGTGAATTATTTGATGGTGTTGACTCTCAACCTTGGGTTATTGAAGAGTGGTAACAAGCAAGAATGAGGTGAGTTTATTTGAGGATGTCCTTAGAGTGATACATGAGTGTGAGTGATAAAAGAGGGAAACATGATGTGAGTGAGTGGTGAGGAACTCTTTCTACTAACTTTTTATTTATTTTGTAGGTACAATGACTTAATTGAAGGGAAAATCCTCTAGGAAAATTTCCATTTTTCTTCAAAAGATATTGGAATGAATAAAGAAAAAAGAAAAAAATGGAAGATGTCGACAGAAGAGTAAGAAAACAAGAAATAACAAAGAAACCACTAAAAGTTTTCAATCCATTGGTCAACATGATGAGGTATCAAGTTAGAATCCTCTTGATGTAACTCCATCCCATATGGTAGTACAAGATACCCACTTTCCTAATGCTACTTTATGAGAAGTTTTCAATCAAGCAACACTTCCGAGGGAGGGGGGGGGGAATCAATAATGAAATCTTCCACCGCTAGCCAATAGAACTCAGATGAGAGCCCAACATAACCTTGAAGAACAAGATTCTTTTAATGGTGATAATTATGATTATGGAGCCAATGATCAAGTTCAACAAGAGAGGTTAGATGGGAGAGGAAGAATAGAGGGGAATAGAGGGTGGTATCCGATTGATGGTAGGAAATACAATAGAAGGAATGATGATGAAGATCGAGGATTCAACAACATCAAGGTTACCCTTTCATTATTCCAAGAAATTAGTGACCCGAATAAATATCTTGATTGGATTGTGAAACCTTAAAGGCAATATAATCTCAACAATGTGAGTGATGTTAAAAAGATGACTTATGCTATAAGTCACCTTGATGGTTTTGCTTCTACATGGTGGGAGAAAATTGAAAGTGATGCTTTGGTGAATAGAGACTTTGTTAAAAGTTTGAATGACATGAAAAGACATATGAAAGAAAGGTTCGTGGGTCAAGATTATGAGAAAATACACTCAAGAAGTATTATAATCTTCAAAAAGAAAGTAAGAGTGTGGAAGAGTATTATGAGGAGCTAGAGCATATTAGGCTTCGAGCTAATGTCAATGATGAAGAGGTGAAGCTTGTGGCCAGATTTATCTCGAGCTTAAATAAGGAGGTAAGGAAACCATTAGAAATGCATTATCTTTCTACTTTATATGAAGCTTATCAAATGACACTCAAGGTGGAGAGTCATCGAAAGAAAAATAAGTCAAAGGTACAATCTTCTTCTTCTTCATGGGCTAAAAATAAGGAAGCTTGGGAATCATCTCACACTAGGGATAAATCGAAAGGTGCAAAGCAAGAATTGAAGTCCAACTTAGACAAAGGCAAATCAAAAGTGGACTGCAAACATAAACTTGAAACTCCATCTAAAATAAAGTTTTTTAAATATCAAGGATATGGTCATAAGAAAAATGAGTGTCCTAATAGAAGAACTATTACCGCATTGAATGATGGTGGTTATTAAACCAAAGATGAATCTAAAGATTACCATGTGGAGGATGATATTAGTGATGATTTTATAGGAAAAAGTGATAGAGAAGAAATTAATGATGATGGAGAACTTGTTATTATTGTGAGGAAAAGTATGAGTTCTCTACCAAGGGAAGATCTTGATCAAAGAGAGAAATTGTTTCATAATTGGTGTAGAGTGAAAGAGAAATTATGTTTTTTTATCATTTATAGTGGAAGTTGTGTCTTTGTTGCTAGTGTATCTATGGTCGAACAATTGGAACTTCCAAAAAGAAGGCATCCAAAACATTATAGATTGCAATGGATCAATGAATGTGGTGAACTAAAGGTGACCAAGAAGGTGTTGATAAAATTTAAGGTTGGAAGTTATCATGATGAAGTTCTTTGTGATATTGTACCAATGGAAGCTTGTCATTTATTATTGGGAAAGCCATGGAAATATGATGTGGGGGGTAAACATAATGGAAGGTCAAATACATATGCATTTTTTAAGGATGATAAAAAGCACATTCTTAACCTACTTTATCCTTTTTAAGTGAGTGAGAAATATAGAAAAATGGAAGAGTTGAAAGAAAAACTTGAGAGAAAAAAGAAAGTGAGAAGTAAGAGGGCAAAAAATGATAACTCAAGATAGGAAAAAAGAGAGGTTGAGAGCTCAAGTGAGAATGAGTTATCACAAAAAAATATAGGTGACCAAGAAAAGAAAAAAGATAAAATAAAATAATTTTTTTTCATGATTTTACAAAACCAAAAGAGCATGAAAGAGCTAAACATTGGGGATGCTACTCAAGTCGTATTTATTAAACCTAAAGGATATTCTTTGCTTTCAAACATTGAACTAAACTTTTTATTTTTAACAAGTGTTGTTTCTTCTTTATTGCAACATTATGAAGATCTATTTTCAGAAGGAATACCAAGTGGGTTTCCTCCTTTGTATGGAATAGAGCATGAAATTGACTTTTTGCCGGGTTTTCAAATACACAACAAAGCAGCTTATAGGAGCAATCCTCAAGAGACTAAAGAATTATAAAGACAAGTGGAATAACTTTTGAATAAAGGTTTTGTGAGAGAAATTTAAAGTCCATGTGTGATGCTTATAATTCTAGTGTCCAAGAAGGATTGGACATGAAGGATGTGTGTAGATTGTCACACCATTAATAAAATTATGGTAAGATATCGACATCCCAGTCCTAGACTTGATGATATGCTAGTTGAATTATGTAGTTCTACCTTATTTTCTAAAATTAATTTGAGAAGTGAATATAATTAAATCCGAATAAAATTCAAAGATGAATGAAAAACTGCTTTCAAAACTAATTTTTGATTATATAAGTGGATGGTGATGCCTTTTGGGATAACCAATGCACCAAGAAATTTTATGCGATTAATGATCCATGTGATTAAGTCATTTATTAATAATTTTGTTGTGCTTTATTTTGAAGATATTTTGGTTTATATAAATTGTTTGGATGATCACGTGCAACATTTGAGAATGATATTGGATGTGTTGAGAAATAAAAAGTTTTATGTGAATTTTAAAAAGTGATCTTTTTGTCTGGACCATGTTTTTTTCCTTGGCTTTGTTGTAAGTTCAAGAGGAGTTGAGTTGGATGAAGAAAAGGTAGAGGCTATTAGAAGTTGGCTAACTCCTATGTCCATTAGTGATGTTAGAAGCTTCCATGGGTTGACAAGTTTTTATTGGAGATTTGTGAAGGGTTTTAGTTCTTTAGATGCTCCTCTAACCGAGGTCATTAAGAGTGATACACCTTTTATTTAGGGTAGAAATCAAGATGAAACCTTTAGAGTCTTGAAAGAGAAACTTAGTTTCACTCCATTACTTCAACTTCCTAACTTTGAGAAGATGTTTAAAATTGAGTGTGAATTAAGTGTGATGCTAGTAGAGTAGGCATTAGTTCCATCTTAATGCAACAAGGGAAACCCATAGCGTACTTTAGTGAGAAATTAAGAGGAGCTCCATTGCAATTGCAAAATACCCGTGCTTATTCCTAGCTAGAAATCATCTCAAGGATGCTAGTACTTTCTTTGAAATACAAATCTATTCTTGTACCCGGGGTATTTTTGAGATTTCTACTTTCTATCACGTGGGAAATTAAGTTATCTTTATAACGATACCATTTTTTTCCAAATAACACCAGACGAGGAAGTTATGGATATTTTACTAAGAACTAACCAAAACGCCCAGGTGCGGTGTCCAAGTTGACGGACCGCCAAACAAGTGACAGATCGCCAATTTGACCATCACAGCAAAGGCAGTAGGGCCATGTTCTGGATAAGGATTGATGGACGAGTTGACGTACCATTAGATTTTTGACAGACCGTCATCCAGGACGTCAAATCTTATCCACTGAACCCTATTTCTGGTCCACGTATGACGGTCGAAATGACGGACCGTCAAGTTTCTAAAGGACCGTCAGTTAGGTCGACACACTCCACGTTTAGTTTATTTCAAGGCCATTTTATCAGGGGTATTTTGGTCACTTACCACTTGCCTATATATACCCAGATGAGTCCGAATTCAGCCATTTTGCTCATTATTATTTCACAAATAAAAACTAGGGTTTCTCTCTAAATTTAATCTCCAAGAAAAACACCTATCTTCTTCAAAAAATCAAAGGATTTCAAATCCTTCAAGTTCAAAAACATCAAGAACCTTGAGTCAGGTATGCATAGTGTTCATCTATGGATCCATTTCGTTCATAGAGCTCAAGAACCATGTTTTAAATATTATTTTATGATTGTCTTGTTGTGATATGAGCATTTACATTTTTGATGGTTGTTGTATAAGTTTCAAGATGATATCTAAAGGTGTTTTCATGAAGTATATGTGTTTGTTAGTTAAAACCCAAGATCTTTATGTGGCTTAATATGGTGAAATTCATGAACACACCTAAGCTAAAAGAATGCATGCAAAGTGTTTCATAATATACCTAGGATGATAAAATTCATGTCCCATGATTTAATAGTGCTTAAATGACAAGTCCATGCTCTATGCTTTATGATTTCACATGAATTCCACGTGATTGATATGCTTTGTTGTTGCGATATGGATTGAGAATGATATTGAGGATATGCAAGTATATACATGTTGTATGAATTTCCCTCCCATGTGTAAGATGTTGAGAGCTATGCTTAGTATAAAATCCACTACTTACGATATTGTAAATTATGGACTCTACTCCTACGTTCAAGTCAGTCATGTGTGTCAGTTTCCTTTCATCGAGTCCTGGGGGTACTTGTACCCAAAAAATATAGTTGTTTGCCTAGAGCCATATTATGTTATCATGATAATCTCAGTCAAGTTATGATCTATAGAACTCATTCGGTCATGTGACTCAGGAAACCTCATAAATCTCATGATCTCAGTAAATTCTTAGATAGTAGTACTATTCCATAAGTCAACGGAAGTCAGTTACTCAGTCCATGGACCGTTAGTTAAATCATGTTCAGTCTCTTCAGATGGGAGTAAAATTTAGAACCGAGTGAACCCAAGGATGGGAACTCACCTTCCAGTTTAGGGTATGATTCTTAGAAGTTATCCTTGTATTCTAGAACTATAGGTTTAGACATCTTAACCTATCAGATTAGGGTTGATGAGGTGTCTTAACCTATTAGTTTAGGGTTCCCACCATTCTCATTTTGAGTACTTGCCAGATAAGGGTCACTCACATCTATCCTTACCAATGGCGCGGTATTGACACCCTTCCAGTCGGGGAAGAGATTGGACCCCAACTTAGCTATATGCATTATTGGGAAATGTCGGTTAAACAACCACCTCCCACAGTTTTAGTCCCAGTCTCAGTAAAAGAACTCAAATAGTTCTTTAGATTTCAGTATTCCAGGACTGTTAGATACAGTCAATTTAGTTATAGTATGAAGCTCAGGTAGTTCCATCAGATTCAGGACTGTCAGACACAACCACCCATGTTATCATGATTCTAGTATTATTCATGTTAGATATCAGTAAACCATGTATTAGAGTACAAATCTAATTATTATGTATTCACAATTCCAGTTACTATATATGCATGTTTGCACTCTTACGTTCATATCAGTCAGTCAGTCAGTTAGCATCATTCATGCATGTAACCCTTTTACATTTAGCCTACCTCGCACGTATACTCAGTACTTCCAGTTGTACTGACGCATTTGTACTATGGTTCTTTCTTTCTTGTTACACCATAGGTTCACAGATACAATCTCCAGATCAGCAGTAGCAGTAGCATTCTAGTCGCAGACTTACAGTGAGTCCTCATCCATTCAAGGATGATATTATTTATTTTATTTATTATTTTAGTTTAGTTTTGCTAGACGGAGTTAGTTGGAGACGCGGTCCTTCAACTCGTTATTCAGATAGTATTTAGAGGCTTTCAGATTTAGCTCAAATTTGATTCAAATTTTCGTTGTTTTGGGTTTTCGTTACCCTATATGGATGTTATGATTTTTCTGATATTCTATGCAGTTGAACATTATGGCCTATTGTTCATGTTTTCCACATTATTACATCATATATTGTAGTGTACAGGTGTAGATATCAGTCGTAGGTTAGCTTGTGGTCTTTCGGGGTCATAAGCACCGTGTAGCAATCTGGTTTAGAAAATTGGGGCGTTAAAAACTTACTATTAGAGGCTAAGGTTCAACAGAATCCTAGGAAGTCTGAAAGCCACATCTAGTAGAGTCTTGTGCATGGGTGTGTTGCGCGCTACATTTATGTGCAAGAGGCTATAAGATGTTTTAGGAACAATTTACCTTCTTTCGGTATTCATATCACGCTAGTGAGCATAATCTTAAGGTAAAAACTCAGTATAATACGTTCTTCCCTTATTTCAAAATATGCCTCCAAAGGGAAGAAACCAACCAACTCCTTAGCCCGAAGATCCTTTAGGCAAACATGTTTCTTATGCGGAGTTTAGGCCCGCATTCACCACACTTGCTCAGTATATGGCTGCCCAAAATGAATGGCCACCAATTATTTTGGACATTCCAGTGGCCAAATCAGCCACAACTAGGATTCGAGACTTCACCCGAATGAACCCTCCATCTTTCTTTGGGTCTAAGTCTGATAAAGACCCTCAGGAATTCATTGACCAAGTCCAGAAGGTCATAGACATCATGGGAGTTACTTCTTGTTAGAGTGCCGAGTTAGCCATATACCAGTTATAGAATGTCGCTCGTACTTGGTACAAACAATGGAAGTTTGAGAGGTTAGAAGATGCAGGTCCTATAGAGTGGGATAAATTTTTCACGACTTTCTTAGACAAATTTTTTCCCCAAGAGCTGAGGGAGGAAAAAGTTCTAGAGTTCATCAACCTCAGGCAAGGAAATATGATGGTTAAGTAGTATTCTCTCAGATTTACTCAACTAGCAAGATATGCCCCTCATGTGGTTGCAGACAGCAGGGCTAAGATGAGTAAGTTCGTGTCAGGGCTGAATGATAGCGTAGTAAATGAGTGTAGGTCTGTGATGTTGAACAGTGATATGACTTTAGCTAGGCTCATGACTTATGCTCAACAAATAGAGGAGTAGAATATTAGGACTAGGGAGAGGTATAAAAAGAGAGCAAGGTCAGGCAGTTTTAGTTTTGCTCAACCAAAATTAGAAGGAGGAAACCGTTCACAGTTTCGTCCTAATCCAGCAATTCCATCTCCTTCCTCCGCCAGTGCCCCAGTACCAAAATTCAGAGACGAAAACAGAGATCGAACACCAGGATCTAAGTTCAGGGAAGTGTCAGCAATGCCCGAACTAATCCCCTATGTCAGACTTATGGTAAGAACCACAAGGGTACCTGTAGAGCTGGTAATGATGTTTGTTGTGGTTGTGGAAAACTAGGCCACAGGATTAGAGAGTGTCTGCAGTCAGGTATATAGGGTTAGCAGAATCGCTCCACAGCCCAGTTCGATCACCCAAATCAGTAGAGTGCCTCTTCCAGTGCTACTAGTGGGCAACGCCTAAAAAAACTCTATACTCTTCAAACCTGATAGGATCAGGAAAATTCTCCTGATGTCGTTACTAGTATATTACAGATTTTCCATGTTCATGTTTATGCTTTTCTAGATCCAAGTGCATCATTATTTTTTGTTACTCCTTATATAGTAGGCGATTTTAAAATTAGTCCCAAAATTTTAGTAGAGCCTCAGTCTCTACCCCAGTGGGTAAAACCATCATAGCTTGGCGGGTATACAAGAACTGCCCGGTTATGATATTTCAGAAAGCCACGTTAGCAGATTTAGTCGAGTTAGAGATGACTGATTTTGATGTCATTCTCGACATGGATTGGCTTCATTCCTTCTATCCCATAGTTGACTGCAGAACCAGGGTAGTTCAGTTTCAGTTCCCAAATGAGCCCATCCTAGAGTGGAAGGGTAGTACTTTATCTTTCAGGGGTCAGCTTATTTCCTACCTTCGGGCAAGGAAAATGATTTCTAAGAGGATTGTGTATCATCTCATACATGTTAAAGATTCCAGTTCTAAATCTCTTAGTTTTGAATCACTCCCTATTGTAAAGGAGTATTCAAACATGTTTCCCGAAGATCTTCCAGGCATTTCTCCCGAAAGGGAAATAGACTTCGGCATTGATCTTCTTCCAGATACTTAACCTATTTCTATTTCGTCATACAGAATGGCACTACCAGAACTCAAGGAACTGAAAGATCAGTTGAATGATATCTTAGATAAGGGGTTCATCAGGCCCAGTGTATCCCCATGGGGTGCACCAGTCTTATTCGTACACAAGAAAAATGGTTCTCTCAGGTTGTGTATTGATTACTGTTAGCAAACAAAAGTTACGATCAAGAACAAGTATCCTTTTCCCAGAATAGATGACTTGTTTGACCAACTTCAGAGTGCCAGTTATTTCTCCAAAATAGACCTTAGATCAGGCTACCATCAACTCAGAGTTAGAGAATGTGACATCTCGAAGATAGTTTTTTTTACTCGGTATGGTCACTTCGAGTTTCTAGTTATGTCCTTTGGTCTTACCAATGCCCCAACCGCTTTCATGGACTTGATGAACCATGTGTTCAATTAGTACTTGGACATGTTTGTCATAGTCTTCATAGATGATATCCTGGTCTATTCCCGCACAGAGTGTGATCATTCAGACATCTCAGGATTGTTCTTCAGACTCTCAGAGATCACCAACTATTTTCCAAATTCAGTAAGTGCAAATTTTTTCTAAGATCAGTAGCATTCCTTGGCCATATTATTTTTGGTGATGGCATTAGAGTAAATCCTCAGAAGACCGAAGTGGTAAGAAACTGGCCTCGCCCCATCTCTCCATCAGATATCAGGAGTTTCTTAGGATTGGCTAGCTCTTACAGATGGTTTGTTGAGGGATTTTCTTCTATTACATCCCCCATGTCCATAGTGACTCAGAAGAAGGTAAAGTTTCAGTGGTCATATCCTTGTGAGAAGAGTTTTCAAGAGTTGAAGACTCACCTCAGCTCCAGTTCTAGCTCTACCAGATTGTTCATATGGTTTCGTATTCTATTGTGATGCATCCAAAGTGGGTATAGGATGTGTCCTCATGTATCATGGTAAGGTCATAGCTTATGCCTCAATACAGTTAAAGTCCCATGAGAAGAATTATCCTACTCATGATCATGAAGATTTGGAGGCATTATCTATATGGAGTTCATGTAGATGTCTTCACAGATCATAAGAGTCTCTAGTAGGTATTTTCTCAGAAAGATCTCAATCTTTGTCAGAGAAGGTGGTTAGAGATCTTGCAATATTATGACATAAGTGTCCTTTATCATCCTGGCAGGGCCAACGTTGTGTCCGACGCTCTCAGTAGACTCTTTATGGGTAGTGTTTCTCATGTTGAGGATAGCAAAAAGAAGATAGCTCAAGAAATTCATCAGCTCTCTAGACTAGGTGTTCACTTAGTTGATTCTTCGGAGGGTGGTGTATGTGTTCAGAGTAGTTCAGATTCATCTCTAGTTTCCGAGGTGAAAGAAAAGCAAGACAGGGATCCTAGCCTTGTAAAGATAAAAGAGTCAGTTCAGAATCAGAGAGTAGAGGTTTTCTCCCAAGGGGGAGATGGGGTTCTTCTTTGTCAAGGTCGTCTGTGCATTCCAGATGTAGATTACTTAAAGCAGCGAATTCTTGTAGAAGTGCAAGGTGCGAGATACTCTATTCATCCAGGGGCCACTAAGATGTACCATGACCTGTGGGAAATCTATTGGTAGACTGGGATGAAGAGAGATTTTGTAGAGTTTGTGTCTAAGTGCTTTACATGTCAGCAAGTTAAGATAGAGCATCAGAAGCCTAGTAGAACCATATAGGAGTTCACCATTTCTACTTGGAAGTGGGAAGAAATGAACATGGACTTCGTGATGGGTTTTCCTCGAACTCATCATCAACACGATTCAGTTTGGGTTATTATAGACAGGATGACCAAGTCAACTCATTTACTTCCAGGTCATACCTCTTATTCAGCCGAGGATTACGCCAAACTCTATATCAGGGAGTTGATCAGATTACACGGTGTTCCATTATCTATTATTTCACACAGAGGTACCCAGTTCACCTTTCACTTTTGGAAAGCATTCCAAAAGGGTCTTGGTACCCAAGTCCATCTCAGTACAACCTTTCATCCTCAGAAAGATGGTCAACCAGAAAGGAACATTCAAACTCTTAAAGATATGCTAAGGTCATGTGCAATTGATTTCAAGGAAAGTTAGGAGACCACTTGCCTTTGATTGAGTTTGTATACAATAATAGCTATCATTCCAGTATTAAAATAGTTCCATTTGAATCTCTCTATGGCAGGAGGTGTAGATATATAA
Source organism: Capsicum pubescens (assembly GCA_030864215.1). Taxonomy (NCBI): domain Eukaryota; kingdom Viridiplantae; phylum Streptophyta; class Magnoliopsida; order Solanales; family Solanaceae; genus Capsicum; species Capsicum pubescens. The sequence continues at coordinate 72,168,365 of CM061549.1, read as the reverse complement.
TTGGTTGGTTTGAAGTTAGTGAGGCCTCAGTCATAGGTCCTGACTTGGTTTTCAATGCCTTAGAGAAAGTTGAATTGATTAGAGAGAGACTCTGGGCTACTCATAGCCGACAGAAGTCTTATGCTTATATTTGTAGAAAGGATCTCGAGTTTGAGGTCGATGACTATGTATATATCAAGATCTCTCCCATGAAGGAAGTGAAGAGGTTCGGCAAGAAGAGAAACTCAGTCCCCGCTATGTCGGTCCCTTCAGGATTCTCAGTCATTAAGGCAAGGTAGCTTATGAGCTCGAATTGCCTTAAGATTTAGCCTCATTTTATCCGGTCTTCCATGTATCCTTTCTCAAGAAGTGCGTAGGTGACCCAGAAGTTGTAGTCCCTATTCAAAGCATTGATGTTCAGAATAGTCTCTCTTATGAAGAGATTCCAGTCGAAATTTTAGACTATCAGACTCGTCGATTGAGGAACAAAGAGGTCCCTCTAGTTAAGGTTCTTTAGAGAAATCAGTCCATCGAAGGAGCTACTTGGGAAACAGAAGTAGATATGCGTACCAAGTATCCTCACCTCTTCTCCGCCGATTCAGATCAAGCTCAAGGTAATAGTTCTCCCTAAGCTTATTCAGTGTCATATTCATGTTCCCATTACAAATGTGGTATCTACTACCATTTCATACTCTGTCATGCATTCATGTATCAGTTCAATTATAAAATCATGCATCAACTATATATTCTCATCTTGAGAAACTCAGTTTATTAGAACACTCAGTCACATATTCATGTATCAGTTAGCCATGTATCAGATATGCATGAGTTTAGTATATTTAGCATGTCAGTCATGAAGTCATGTCTCATTCACTCATGTTTTTTTCATGTTCATTTATTTTTTTCCCTCTTAGTCAGTCTCATTTGAGGATGAATGTTCTCAAGGAAGAGATGTTGTAATACCCGTGCTTACTCCTAGCTAAAAATCATCTCAAGGATGATAGTACTTTCTTTAAAATACAAATCTATTCTTGTACACATGGTATTTTTGATATTTCTACTTTCTATCACGTGGGAAATTGAGTTAGCTTTCTAACGATACCAATTTTGACCAAATCCGACACCAGACGAGGAAGTTATGGATATTTTACTCAAAACTGACCGAAATGCCCAGGTGCGACGTCCAAGTTGATGGACCGCTAAACAAGTGATGCACCGCCACTTTGACCATCACTGCCAAGGCAGTAGGGCCACATTCTGGATAAGGATTGACGGATGAGTTGATGGAACGTCAAATTTTTGATGGACCGTCATCCATGCTGTCAATTCTAATCCAGTGAACCCCATTTCTGGTCCTCATATGACGGTCGAAATAACGGACCGTCAAGTTTCTGATGGACCGTCAGTCGGGTCGTCACACGTTACATTCAGTTTATTTCCAGGCCATTTTAACAGGGGTATTTCTTCACTTACCACTCGCCTATATATACCCAATGAGTCTGAATCATGATTGATTATTTGAGATCTAAAACTAGGTACCAAATCATGATTGATTATTTGAGGAAGTTGAGGTGATGCACAAGGAACCTAGGTACCAAATCATGATTGATTATTTGAGATCTAAAACTGAAGCGTAATGTACGAATGCATAGACATACTGACTTATCTGATTAACTGAGTAACTGGTAACTAAATATTGGGTATGCAAGATTGAATTGTACTTAATCTGAGTAGATGGGCTGAGGCCATAATGTATTACGCATATGAGAAGGGACTAACTGAGTAACATAAGGTAATTGATCATGGATTTCATGAAAGCTATATTGTTTGAAAATGCAGGACCAAGCATATTACATGATTTGGAAACATTCCATAGACTGAGGTATTGGAATACCTATAACTGAGTAGCTAATAACTGTATGCTATGGTCAAGCAAGTCTAAAACTGAACTAAATTTCTGAGCTGAATACAGATCTGAAGCTGACACTTAACTTAAGAATGTAACTGGGATCCATACTGAAACTAAATGCTGGGTCCCGATAACTGAATACTGAAATTGAGGTTTTAACTGATACTAAAGTGCTTAATTCCGAGACTAAGCACTAATTACTGAGTGTTGAGTACTAAAACTGTAACTGATATGGAAACTAAGTTATGATAGTCACATAATGAAGGTTGACATAAGTCAAGGATCTGAATATACATTCACACTCTGAATTTTTTTCCAATTTCTAAGTACTACCTCTTGCTAGCCCTTTGCTTGCATACTAACAGGATATTCAAGCCTATCTTTGTATCTACACACTCGTATAAAACGTGCATGAAATAATATGCTCTTAACATGAAACATTAACTCTTTCCCATCTAAGTAATTTCTCAACACTACACTATTCTCATAAAGAGAGATCATGAAGGGTTAAATCAGGAGAACCTGAAACATGAATGGATACTGACTAAACTTGGCACATAACTGAAACCTAAGGAATAGAATATCAACAACATGGATTTACCAAAATGTTTTGAATTGAGTATATACATTATATAGTCTGAATTTATCTGATCAATAGGGGCGCAGCATGAGCTGGGGAGCATGATACGTGTACATGAGTCATGAGCTGCATAACCTGAGTCTAGAATTTCTGAGTTCATGGAACATGATTTGTAACACTGAGTGATCTAAAACTAAACTTCCTATACTGGGAACTGAAAGTACACACAATTCTATGGAGTACATGTGAACATAAGCTATATCCATGGAATATGAGACATGAAGCATGCATAGGCACTATGCTGACTGAAGTACGAAGCTTTACACTGAGATAAGGATAGGTCGGGAATCTCCTTCCCTAACTGCTTTTCTGTACATACTGGCACTACTACTGGAATCTAAGAGCTTGACTTGGTTACTTGATCTATCATCTCTCCCTTAGCTTGAAGCCATCATCATAAGTCTGTGAACACTAAACTAATCTCTGAACTGCACTGAAATCATCGTCACATACTTACTAAACACATTATCTACTTCTGTTTTCTGCTAATATCACATCCTTGCCTTACTAAACACATTATCTAAACACATTATCTAAACTTGCCTTACTAAACACATTATCTACTTCTGTTTTCTGCTAATATCACATCCACACCTTCATGCCTAATTTTAAGTCAATAAACTTAAATTTCTAACTCACACTGTTCAAACCTACTGATTCATTCTGGCACAACTATCCCCATGAATAATAATCTGATCAATCCGGATAACATTATCCCAACTCCATTACTGCTAAATCCCTGGGTTCATGCTTCTAACTCTAGGTCACATGCTATCATAGGATTTTAAGAAGGGATCTGATGGCATATCTAAATCTAGGTTCGAGAATGAGTTCTCATGATTATGAATGAGATCCATACAACTTGGGAACATAACTTAACTGATGGGATACTATGTGAGAAAGCTCTATCTTTAGGACTTAAGCTTCACTATTTCAATTACCTTAAAAGTAAGGTGGAATTAACATCAGTGAAGCATGATGAGAATCTTCATGAGTTTCTTAAAGAACCTTGCTATAGTACGATCTGAGACATGAAAGAAGGGAAACTATTCCTAAAACATCTCATAGCCCCCTGCACATAAGTGTGGTGCACAACACACGCATGTACAAGACTCTACTAGATGCGTCTTTCAGACCTCCTAGGACTCTATTGAACCTTAGACTCTGATACTAAGTTTGTAACACCCCAATTTTCCGAATCGAAATGCTACACGGTGCTCATGATCCCGATGGACAACAAGCTAACCCATGACTGATATCTATACCTGTACACTGCATAATATAACATAAAAATGCAGAAACATGTACTGAATGTCCATAAGGTTCAAATCTAAATAAAATATCTGATAAGATAATGTCTAAAAATAATATAACAATACCAAAACAAATCTGAAATAACTGTCTTATATGCTATAGTCTGGAAAGCCTATAAACTGTCTGAATAAGGAGTTGATGGGACATGTCCCATACTAACTCCATCTAGCAACTGAACTAAAATAGTAAATGGAGCAATAATCATATCATCCTCAAATGAGAAGGACTCACTGCAAACTCTAAACACTGGAATACTACTGCTGATATAGAGCTCGTGCCTTTGAACCTATGGTGTAACATAAGAGAAGGAACCATAGAGCAAATATGTTAGTACGTCTAAATGTACTGATTATACGAGTGAGGTAGGCTAAATGAAAAGGGTAATATGCATAAACAATACTGACTCATATGAATGTGAGAATACATATATGCATACATAACTGTAATTGAACTTGTGGAGATACTGACTACTAACAACATGAGTGTACTGATACTGATAAATTGAATAGATGAATGACTATTTTTGACAGTTCAAATTATGAAGAACTAGTCTGATTGACTGTGTCTAACAGTCCTGAAACTGAATACTGAGTATGTAAATAACTAATAAGTGAGGAACTAATACTATATTACTAAATACTGAGGGACTATTACTATGTTACTAATACATGAATAACTATATATGACAGTTCTGATTATGAAGAACTAGTTTGGTTGACTGTGTCTGACAGTCCTGAAGCTGAATACTGATATCATGAATTTTGATGACTGATGTGATTGATAACATGAGTTCTAAGAACTAATATAACTAATATCATAAGGGACTGTATCAGATAGTCCATAAATTTGAAGGAACTATCTGAGTTCCATTCTATTTCTGAGTTGACTGTATCTAACAGTCCTGAAATCTGAAGAACTATATGAGTTCTTTTATTGAGACTGATACTAAAACTGAGACTGTGGGAAGTAGTTGTCTAACTTATATTCCCCAATAATGCATGTAACTAAGTTGGGGTCCAGTATATGCCCCAACTGGAGGGGTGTCAATACCGTGCCACTAGTAAGGACTGCTATAAGTGACCCTTATCTGACAGGTACTCAAATGAGAATGGTGGGAACCCTAAACTGACAGGTTAAGCCACCTCATCAACCTTAATCTTATAGGTTAATATGTCTCAACCTATGCTGGCTACGTAGTTCTAGAACACAAGGATGACTGCTAAGAATCACACCCTGAACTGGCAGGTGAGTTCCCATCCTTGGGTTCACTCGGTGCTAACTTCTACTCCCATCTGAATGACACTAAACTGAATAACTAATCTAAACTGAATAACTGAACTAAACTGATTAGCTTAATTGATACTGATTAACTGGACTGATACTAGTGGTATTATTTAGCGGAGCTAAACTAAGTTTATTGGATTCCGATGACTGATGGAATGTACTGAGTTCTGAGGACTGGTTGAGAGTACTGAAGTTACTGAGATTAACTATGAATACTAAGGTTGCTGACATTACTGAGCACTGAAATTACTGAGATTACTGGACTACTGAGATTACTGAGTTTTCCTGAGTCACATGACTGAATGAATTCTATAGATCATGGCTTGACTGAGAGTATCATGATAACATGAGATAACTCTAGGCGCACAACTATATTTTTTAGGTACAAGTACCCCCAAGACTCGATGGAAGGAAACTAACACAACTTGACTTTCTTGAGTACATGACCATAAATAACAATTCATAATACATGAGTGAGGGATTTCATGAAGTACATGGTTATCATAATATCTAACATGAATAGAAATTCTTATAATCAATTCATGAATCTCATATTCTAATATCATGGGCATTCTGACAACATATATTGTTCATAACGATAGAATGAAAACTATTTAAGCATAAGGGAATGGAAAACATGTAACATTTAGTTCATATTGTAATAATTTGGGGATAACTCATATCATACATCAAAATCATGATCTTGTTCATAGCATGGAAGGAATATAGACATACTATTAATCCATTCCCCTATCATCATGTACATTCCATTAACACATATATTGTACAACAATGACGAGTGGGCTCTTTGAACATAATAGACTAGCATGAATTTATCATATAGTTCACCCCTAAGTTATAATACATGATTTCTATCATTCTAGGAATTTTATCAAACACCCTACATGCACAATCTTGAGCATAGGTGTACTTAACAAATTTAGAAATCTTGAACCACCCAAATTCATGGGTTTCCAACTAATATGCGCATACGCTTCATGGAAACACATTTATATACCATCTTGAAACACAATTAACAACCATCAACATGAACATAATCACACAACAACATAAAGATAATAATTTATTATTTAAAACATGGTTCTTGAGCTCCACGGATGAAAGGGATCCGTGGATGAACACTACGCATACCTTATTTCTTAATTACATGAAGATTGATGGAGAGAATTGCTTGAACTTAAATCTTCTATGAAAACCCTAGCTTGTATTCTTGATAGGATTTTGAGAGAAAGAATATTGTTTGGTGAAATAAGGGCTTAATTCCGTGTTTAGGCATTATATAGGGTGGGAAAAGGACCATTTTGCCCTAAAAACGGACTGTTTAAGTCACCTGGACTACAACATGTGCGGCGCACACTTTATCGCACACATTAAGGTATGGTTCGCACACCTTATCGCACATATTAGGTTGTGCTTCGCACACCTTATGGCATACTTTAGGTTGTGCATCGCACTCCTTACATTAGGCGACGTACTCCACTTTACAAAGTCATAACTTCTTGCTCGGGTGTTGGATTTAGGAAAAATTGGTATCATTGTAAATATAATTAAGATATATTTCTTTTTATATATAGTAGGCCCTCTAATTCAATATATACAAGGATTTATGACCAATTGAAGTTGACCTAAGTTTTGACGCTCACTAAAACTTGAACGATAGGAAAGCTTTCAACTTGTACTTTAGTTAGGGAACCCATATGATCTAAATTCATGCTAAAATAGATTCCCACACTACATAATTGATTAAAACACTAAATTTACATAGAATTTGAGGCTTTTGAAATGTCTACGCATCAGAATGACGGATTTTCATTCTAGTCCAAAATGTGGGGTATTACACCTATATGAGTATCATTGTTGGCTTGAGATATTATTATTATTATGATTCCCGTGTGGCAGCTTACATGTATATTATATTTGACATGATAATCAATTCTTGTTGTATACCCGGGTGGGGTGGCATTGGTCTTGTTTGAGCATTGATTGTGTTCATTAATGTTGTGATGCCCGATTGGGGGCTTGACTTGATATAGTTTGGTGTCTTATATGACTGTTCATTATTGTTGAGACATGCAAAGGTTTATACCATGAATTATTGAAATATTGTGGATATTTTAGCTCATTTTATACTATGATTTAATGATTCATTAGATAATATTATTTTTGTTATGAGCATGCATTCTCATTTCAATTTTCTACATGCATGATATTGAATATACATTGAGATATCAACTTTGAAGGAAAATGAAACACTTTATGAAACCTTTGATTGATAAATGTACTATTGAGGCTGGTTGATATATGAGATTGTGCACGTATATGAGTTATGAAACCCCCATGGTATCCTATCTTGGAAGCTTTCACTTGAAAGGTGTATAAAATATGATATTAAGATATTACATCATGTCCATTCCATTACATTGTATCATTTTTATCCCTTAATGTTTTTTGATATCGTGTATTTGTCCTTCTTTGTTACATATACTTATGTGTAATCTTAAATTAGTATTTGTAGAAACTATTAGGAGATACAATGTGAGCTACTATTAGGGAACTTTTCTTTATGCATGTGGAAGAGTGCTCATAGTATTATTTACTTTTTTTGTTTTCTAATTTTCTCTGTCTATCTATGATGCCTACTCAGTACAAGTGAACCATAATTACTCCTACTTCTGTTCCCTTTCGATGTAGATCTCTGTATAAGAGTGACTCATGTTACCTAATAGATGTTGTTGAGAGTTGATTTAGCATACTGGTAAGCTCTACTCTTGGTGTTTTGTTTCAGCCTCTATCTATCTTTTATATATTTATTTATTTATTTATTTATTTATTTTTGAAGACGGACATTTGTCATTAGATTTCATTACTGTCTTAGATGCGCTTTATATTTATGACATAAGGTTTTAGAAGATGACTGCATTTCATTTAGATATCTCATATTTATGATTATTATGGCCAAACTTAGTTCCAGAAGTCTCATAGACTTAGTTCCAAATGTCTCATATTTTCTTTATTTCTTTCCACTTTCATATTTCATATTCTTATGGCTTTTCTACTTATCTACCAAGGTTGGGTAGGGGTAGATATCATTATGACCTTTACTTTTAGATCGTTAGAAATTGAATTTAGAGAGTTTGGTTTACTAGTCTCATATAAAAAAGAGAAGGTGTCCAATAGAGTCTCTCAGATCAATATTTTGACATCCATATCTATTTTTGAGAGCTATATGACATATTTTAGAAAAACTTCCCTTATTTCATTCCTTATCAGGTGTATTGTTCATACCTAATAGTTTAAACTTATATTCTATTCTTTTCTATGCATATGGTGATGACTAAATCTAAAATCATTGAGGATGATGATCTAGAACCCACCAATGGATCCCACCGTGAATGACATCCACACTAACTCTCCGATGACAAAACCAACTAACCACAAAATATCAACCAAAACCTTAGCCAAAATTAGACAACTAACTATTTTTCATATAATAAAACAATTTATCCAGTATTCTAAACGATAAACTATGCGGAATAAATGAAACTTAACAAATCCATATAACATGAAAGCTATTATACAAAAACACTAATAAGTATCAACAAATGGGTTCAACTCAAAACAACTAAAAATCTCTAAGCATTTATGGAATCCCGAAAGATGTAGCTCAGCCTTGAGTTTGAACACTATCTAAATCACAGCTGAGGTCTTTAAACAGTCGCTGGAATATGCTCTACACTCAATAAAATGAAGAGCACATGTAGTATTAGTAGACAAGAAACTATGGTGTACAGGTAAAGTCATCGACCAATGTAAAATGAGAAATATGAACCCATAACCATAACTCAATAATTCAAGACAACCATGACTGTGTAAACATACCTCAAGTTCATTACACACGTCCTTATTTAAGAAATTATGGAACTTAGTCATTATAAGTTAACATGGATAATAAGACAAGTCAAGACCATGACTACCAACAAGATTCAAAGTCTACTATCATGACACCAATAATTTGATTGATCATGTCCCAATTACACAAGTAAATAGACAATATAGAGCTATGCCATAACATACAATTAGCCCAAACCACTCGAGGATCCATAAATATAATAATAATGGAAATTATTATTGCAACTCGATTTACATAAAGAAACCACCTTTACTAAATAATCACATCAAAGTAGTTCACTCAAGAAACCAAAATAACAAGTCAATAATTAAGCATGGTTCACTCAAGGAACCAATATAACAACAAACTCATAATCCTCAGTTCACTCAAGGAACTATCACACTCACTTGTATCTTATAAATACATCCTAGGTGTCTTATGGTCTCCAACTATCCATGACCTACAAGGAATGAGCTTTTGTCCATGTACCAAAAATTTTTAGTATTTAGTGTCTACCAATCTTATATCAACCAACCACGTGATGATGTCCAAATATTGGTACCTCTACAATAATAAACATAAATCCCATGAACATGTCCAACTACTAGTACATCCCACAATAATTACATGTATCAAAAAAATTGCAACCACAAGGATAAGAGAAACAACACTTGTACAATCAATAAGCTTTTCATGTAAGTTTATTGCATGTAATTAACACTTAGTATATCAATTAGTCATTTACTTTTCTTGAACATGCATTGTAGAAGCAATACAAAGGAATAGTTATCATGAACACATAAGAAAAATTGTATTTCAAATAAATTAAACCATCACATATCTTAATCCAAGCCTGAAATGTTGTTGCAAACTTGCGCCTTCCCTTTTCTTGCAATCTCATCTTGATTGAGGTATAAAAATAGAAATATAATACTAAATTAACCAAATGACTTATAATATCAAGGATTATAATCCTGATACGAAACCCCAAAGCCAATTTCCTTATCAAATCTTTGGTTCTATGGTTTTGTTACTATTATTCCACCTTAAATCTATCGATTTCATGGTTACAATAGTGAATTATAGTCATGCAAGAGTAAATTATTATTAATTAACTAATATAGAAATGCTTTTCATCTAATTTACCATATTTCACTGCAATAGTAGTGATCCTAAGGTTTAAAATCAAAAACTAGTTAATAAGAGTGATTAACTTTCCTTTATAAACAAATTTAGCAGAAAATTGGTGAAAATTGCCTATGCTCTTCCTAAAATAAGTAGAGAAAACAATAAACTATTTTGAGGTAATTTCTACCTTGATCCACACATAACCTTTTGTAGCAGTCCTATCCCTCTATAGCAGCATTGCTATAGCAGAATCTACCTACTATGGTGGGATTGGCCAACTTTTGCTCCCTCTATAGTAGGAATTTTTTTTTGCTATAATAGTATTAACATAGTAGCCTACCATCCATTATAGTGGGTTTAACAAGGTAGAAAATCAAGATTGCTCTCCGTTTTTCCTTTTCTGCAATGCACCCTTAAACCATGACATTTTGAACTAACCCCTTTATGTTAAGTTCTATATTAAGAGTTCTACATACCCAAATTTACTTTTAACAAATTCTATATATTCCTCATCATTTATCGTACATAAAAATAATCTAAACTTTGTTACATTTACCTAATCCATTTCTAGATTACCCTAGACCATACCTCACTCAGATTTTATCTAAGACTAGCCTAACCTGAAATTTCTAACTTCCAATTTGGGAAATATCATAACCCAAATATTTGTACATTATTTTCTCATAATGATGCTGAGGATCATTACAACAGATACTAATTTACACATCATTCATCCTCAAATTATCAAACAGGAAAAGTGAGCCATGTCAAATAAAGAAAAGAGTACTTGTATCCTCAAACAAGTAAGAATACTTGTCCCAATGTTCTTCTTGGTTTCCCAAGTAAATTTCTCCACTGGATGATACTTCCATTTTGCCTTAACCGATCATAAGAAATATCATTATCTACATCCCAATCAATAATAGCAATCGGCTTCTCCTCATAAGAAAGATCCTTATTCTAGTAATACTGAATCCTATTTGATTATGTAATCCTCATAGACATGATATCTCTTGAGCATGGATACATGGAAAACCATGGACTATTGATAAGCTTGGTGGAAATGCCAACCTATATGATACTATACCCACGTCCTCTAGAACCTCTAACAAACCATATATTGAGATCTTAACCTATATTTCTTGCCAAACCTCATGACCTCCTTCATAGAAGATACCTTCAATAAAACTTATTTGCCAACCTTGAATGAAATATCACTTACCTTATGGTATATGTACTCATTTTGCCTACTTTAGTTTGCAAATAACTTGGTTTGAATGAACCTCACCTTCTATTGAGATTTATTCACCAAGTGTGTGCCTAAAGGATTCACATCACCAACTTTGAACCATCCTAAGGGTGATCTTTAACTCCACTATAGAAAGTTTCAAATGGAGCTAAATCAATTCTAAAGTGATGGATATTGTTATATGAAAAAACATACAATGGAAAAATCTCATCCTAATAACCACCTAAGCTAACTTCACTAGCCCTCAATATATTTTCAAGCACCTGAATAGTCATCTATGAATGCCTGTTATTCTGCAAATAGAAAGCAGTGCTAAAGTCAAGCTTAGTGCACAAATCCTAATGTACCCTATCCCAAAACTTTTAGATAAACAACATACGTCTAATGAAAATTATGGAAATTGGCACCCCCTATAGCCTTAGTATATTCTTAACATAAATCTTGGCTAACTGCTTTAAGTTGTAATCAACTCTAATCGGGTAAAATGATCTAACTTAGTCAGTCTTTCTACTATGACCTAAATCGAGTCATGATGCTCCAAGGTCTTTGGAAGACCCACCATAAAGTCCATCACTATCCTTTCCTACTTCAACTTGGTAATGGGCATCCTCTGAAGTAAACCCGCAGGTCGTTGATGCTTGTACATCAATTGCTGACAATTATGGCATTTTGACATATACTCCACTATATCCCTTTTCATCTCGATCCACCAAATAAAGTTCTCTCAACTCATGATACATCTTGGTTGCACTAAGATAAATAGAGTATTAAGAATCATAAGTTTTGATAAACACATATAGAATCAAATCACCAACCCAGGGCTCACACATGTATACCCTCACCATCAATACCCCACATGCATCAAGTATGGCATTAGTAGCTTCACCATATATTACCTTATTCTGAATCTTGATTAAGTTTTCATCTTTAAACTATTTATCCTTGAACTAACCAAGGATGTTGGCCTTACCTACATACTAGACAAAGTCCACCTCTATCAAAATACCAAACAACATAGACAAAGATGTTTGATTTTGAATCAATCTAGCAAAAGGTCACTTTGACACCTCAAACAAGATAGACTACCCATACTCACTGTTTTTTTATCTCAACGTGTCTGCCATCACTTTGGCCTTACCCTAATAGCATTATATGGTCATATTATAGTCCTTTAATGATTTTATCCACCTTCTCTATCTCAAATTCAAGTCTTTTTTATGCTGCAAACTATGACGGTCTATAAATACCTAACACTTGACACCATATGGCTAGTGTCTCTAAATCTTAAGTGCAAAGTCCACTACTACCATCTCCACATCACAGGTTGGGTGATTCATATTATGAGGCATTAATTTCCTTGAAGCATAACCAATCACATCTTGTCTTGCATCAACACATCACCCAAGACAAAGAGTAAATCATCAAAAAATATAATGAATTCCTTATCTTCTACTGGCAGGGAATGGATATGGGCTATAGTCAAAAGTGTCCTGAGCTTTTGGAAACTCTTCTTGAACTTATCTAACCAAACAAATATCACCTCCTTCTAGGTCAACCTTGTCAAGTGAGTAGCAATAGATGCAATTTGTTTAACAAACCTACGATTGTAAATAGCATGGACAATAAAACACCTAACCTCATTTACATCGATAGGCTGAACCCAACTCTTTGAAGCCTCAATCTTCTAGGGATCCACCATCAGCCCTTTTCAAAATTGTATGCCTTAAGAAGGTAGCCAAAGACAACCAAAACTCGTATTTTATGAACTTAGCATATAATTGTTTCTCCTTTAAAATCCCCAACACAATGTGAAGATGAGTTGCATGTTCCTCCTTTTTCATAGAGTAAACTAGAATATCATCAATAAAGACAATCATAAAAGAATCTAATAAATACTTAAAGATACCATTTATTAAGCTCATGTAGATACCATGCATTAGTCACCCCAAATGATATTAACAAGAACTCATAATGACCATGCAAAGTCCTGAAGTCTATCTTAGGTGTACCTCAAGACGAATCCTTAACTGGTAATAACACAATCTCAAGATGTCTTGGAGAAATTTGAATAACCCTACAAATAGTCAAAAAGATCATCGATCCAAGACAATGGATACTTATTCCCAATGGAAAATTTATTCAACTGCATGTAATCAACACATATCCTCATGATTCTATCTTTTTTTAATAAACAACAGTGGAGAATCCTAAAGAGAAGCACTAGGACATATAAATCCCTTATCAAGTAACTCCTCCAGTTGAGTCTTAAGTTTCCTCAACTCAGTCAAAGCAATTTGATAGGGAGGAATAAAAATAGGATGAGTACTCGATTCTAAATCAATACAAAAGTCAATGTCCCAATATGGAGGCATACTAGGCAAATCTATGGGAAACACCTCCTAAAATTCTAACACCCCGAGGACCGACTCAATAGAAGGAAATTCTGCATTAACATCCCAAAGATGTGTTATAAAAGCCAAATACCTTTCCCAACTAACTTCTTATCTCGAATAAAAGATATAATTTTTATTAGCTTAGGATTATACACACCTTCCCACTCTAACCTATCCATTATGGGCATCTCGACTGTCATTTTCTTAGAATTTCAATCTAACATAGCATGATACAAAGATAGATAAGTCGTACCCAAGATAATGTCAAAGTCAAGAATATCCAAGATTATTAAATCTATCAAAGTCTAGAAAATAGACATGACCCACCCTAGAGCCTTGTCGTAATGGGCATCCCAAGTCCATCCAGGACTAGAGACCACCCCCGTTATCCGACCAACCTCCAGTCGCCTTCCCTGAGTTGGCTGAATTTCGAGCATGTAACAAAATAGTGTAACAACTCACATAAAGACTCTGTTAATAGCTCATAACCGTGACCGACCCAATCAAGTCCAACCATCCCATCCTAATAATTCAACTATACCAAACAAGGCCATAAACAAGGACGTTCCAAAACATAATATAATTAATCCCAAAATATAATATAATGGAAAAATGAGAAATTATATACGATGATGCTAGCCTCCCATCCTATTCCAATACCAAGGCTGACACCCATACCGATCTCGCTCATTCAAACCCATAGAAGTACCACAAATCCCGTAACGAAAAGAGTAATGAAATACAGTTGGGATATGCCCTCAACCATACCCAAAACCAATATCCAAAATAAAATAAAAAGGTCTAGAAATATCCATAGCATAAAATGATGCCTTCCAAAAGTTTGGAATCTCACCAGTTCAGTTCAATTGATGTCCACGAGTCAATTAATATGTATGAGGAGTAGAACGACTGGTTCTTTCATAGCGTGGGTATACAACCGCTTGTAGATGGGGTTAATGAGTGATCGCTAGCATGATATCAAGGTAAGGATAAAATAATGTCATTTGTAAAATCAAGTAAAACCATCTATATGCACACAACCATATATATATATATATAGAAAGAGAAAGTGAGAGAGAACCATGATGGGAAAAAGGGATTGGGTTTAGCATGCCTTAAAAACTGTTACTTAGGGTTGTGTAGCTTTGCCATCCTAAACCACCCATGGGCTATATGGGTTCATCTCCCCCTACTGAAAGGGACCTAGTGCGTGTAGCCGCACGACCAGGGTAGTATCCCATGGGATGACTAGTACATCACCAAAATAAAGTGTAACATCATGCACACTGTCACCAAGACCAATGCTATATCAGCAAATATGAGTTTCCAGTTTTAGTCCCCCAGGACCTTCACCTTCCACAGCTTATCTACACTTCCCGCCATTATTACCCAATTAAAACTAATTTCCAAATAACCAAACCATTATTCATTTATTAACCAAGGCCATTGATATTGGTATCATTATAACAACCCTTACTTGTAAGTATCATCCATAGCCAACCATTTATAGGTTTAAGGGGACTTTCAAGTGCCCTTCTATTTACTATATTAAACCTCTTGGGAGACTTCCATGTTACCTACAAGCATAACCAATTCACCATTTACCATTTCAAACCATTTAAACCGAGCATAATTCCTTTACCAAATTTAAAACATGTAAGACTTCCATTAAAACAAGTTAATGCAATAAACATATCTGTATAAGCATTTTATCAAACACATTGGGGGCATAATATGACCAAAACCAATTCCAATTACCAATAAACTATTCCCATCCAATCTAATTATCCAAAACCACTATTAATACATATAAAAGCATAATTAAAACCATGGGAAACCATAACCAATCATTTAACATCAAAACCCCCAAATCATATTTGAAAGCCAAAATTATGTAATAGTAAAACCATGAAATCATTCACATAAACCATACCTTTAAGTAAAATTAACAATGAGGGAAGAGAACACACCTTAAACAAAGATGATGACGAAAAGAAATCACCAAGAAAATCCCCAAATTGATTCTTTAGTTGAAACCCTAGCTCCCCAAAAGCTCTACAGAGAATTACAGAGTGTTTAGAAAGAGTTACTAAGTGTTAATAAATAGGGTAAATAACCTCCCAAGTATGTTAGAAGTCATGTAACCCTATTAGGATAAGTGTGGAAATTTCTAGAATACCCCCACTTAAGTAGCACCAAAATCCCATCATATGGATACGACTGACACACACGAGTTGTACCCTCTAATACGATCGGTAACCACCATTTGTAACCTGAACCTTTACCCTTGGATCAAACATTGTCCAGTAGACAACTCATCCAACCAAGTCATACCAATAGCATATGATCTTTATCCATGAACCGTATCCCTGGCAAAATAAAATACCCGGAGGATAGAACACTGCCTACTATATGAGTTTCTGATATGGTTTGTACTCTGGCTTATGGATCCTAGTGATCCACTCGTACTTAGATGCAATCGATGTAACCAAGTTTAAGATTAAGTTAAGGAACCAAACGATCCATAATCACCAATACGACTCGCACCCTAGATCTTATCTATTCCAGTAATCGAAATCCATCCCACCAACCGACATGGTCAGTATTCGACTGGACCATACTATCTGTACCTCAACATATGGCTCATACCCATGAGTAGTATTGGGTATAGAGATTGGAATTCCAAAAAAAATTTAAGGTCAAGAAACTAGGGTGTTTCAGTCTCACCCACTAGGAACAATCATTCCCGAATGACGGAAAAGGTTGAGGTAGCCACATACATGAGTCCTTTGTATTGTGTTATCAAATATATTCCCAATGTTTAACAAAGTTCAAAAACAAAGAGGCAAAGATATAAATCTTTCCTTTAACAAACTCTGAAAACAAAGATGTGTTGAAGACACATACCTTTCACACAAATCCCAAAAGCAGAATATAAATGTGGATATTTGGACTTCATGTTCTCTTCTGTTTCCCAAGTAGCTTCTTCGATCTTATGGTACTGCCAAAGAACCTTAACTAAAGCCATATCCTTGGTCCATAATCGACGAACCTTCTCTCAATCAGGACTTCATCATAAGATAATGAATCTGCGAGACCCAATCCCTTCAAAGGAACAACCAAAGAAGGATCACCAATGCACTTCCTTAACATGGAAACATGAAATACTGGATAAACCATGCCCAATTTAGAAGGAAACTCTAGCTCATAAGCAATATTACCAACTTTCCACAAAATCTCATAAGGAACCACATATAGAGGACTGAGCTTCCCCTTGTAGCAAAACCACAGTACTCCCTTCATGGGAGATACCTTGAGGAAAATATTATCCACAACCTCAAACTCCAAGTATCTACACGGAACATCCACATAGGACTTTTAGCAACTTTGAGCAACCTTAATCTTATCCCAAATCACCTTCACCTTCGCCGTAGACTGGTATACCAAATTGAGACCAAACATGTTTGCCTCACAAAGCTCCAACCAACCAATAGGAGATCTATACTTCCTACTATATAATGCCATAAAAGGGACCATACCAATACTAGAATGATAGCTATTATTGTAAGCAAACTCCACCAAAGGTAGATGCTCAACCCAATTTCCACCATAATCAATCACACAGGCTCGAACCATATCCTCCAATGTCTGAATAGTTCTCTCCGCTTGCCTATCTATCTGTTGATGAAAACTAGTACTCTAACTCACTTTGGTCCCTAACCCTCTCTTAAAAATACCACAAAAAATGGGATGCAAATTATGTTCCATGATAAAAAATAATCAAAATCGGCACCCTATGCAGCTTCATAATATCCTAAAGATACAACTTCGCATAATCCTCCATTGAAAATGTAGTCAACACTGGAAAAAAATACATAGACTTAGTCATCCTATCCAAGATAACCCTAATTGAATCATATTGACTCCAAAACCGCGGAAGACCAGTAACGAAGTCCATATTTATCACATCCCACTTTAATTTGGGCAAATCAATTTCTTGATACAACTCTTCTAGCCTCATATGCACAACCTTAACCTATTGACACATCATGCACTTGGCCACAAAATCAGCCACATCCCTCTTCATGCTATTCTAATAATAGGTATCCTTGAGATCATGATATATCTTAGTTAATTCGGGATGAACGACATAGTACGACTCATGCACCTCAACAAAAACCCTTTTTCGTAACCCATTGACATCAGGAACACATAACCTTCCATGGTACAGTAAAGTACCATCACCACTAATCTTAAACACCACTACCTTTTTCCCACCAATATCACTCCTGATTTTCATCAAGATGGGATCCAACACTTTTTCTCCTTAATCTCCACACTAAGAGAAAATCTAACCACTTCTTGTAAAACTACACCACTATCCTTAGAGTACAAGAGGAAAACTTTAAGATTAGCCAAGAGGTGAATATCCTTCACCAATTCTCACTTTCCTTCTTCCACATGAGCCAAACTCCCCTTGGATAACCTGCTAAGAGCATCAACAACCATATCAGCCTTACCTGGGTGAGAGTAAAGACTCATATTATAATCCTTGAGAGGCTTAAGCCATTTTTTTTATTCCAGATTAAGCTCTTTCTGAGTGAATACATACTGTAGACTGTTATGATTAAAAAATATATCCACGTGAACACTATACAAATAATGCCGCCATATTTTTAAAGCAAACATAACCGCAAACAACTCTAAATCATGAGTAGGATAATTCCTCTTATGTAACTTAAACTACCTGGAAGCGTAAACAATTACCTTCTTGTGTTGCATTAACACACAACCATACCCTACTCTAGATGCATCACAGTAAACCACGAACCCATCATTGCCTTCCAGTAAAGTCAGAATTAGAGCTAAAGTTAACTTATCCTTTAACTTCTAAAAAATCCCTTCACAAGTATCTGAGCAAGAAAACTTAGCCTTCTTCTTAGTTAACTTAGTCAAAGAAGCATCTATCAAAAACCAACCTTCCACAAACTACCTATAATGCCCGGATAAAGCCAAGAAGCTCTAAATGTCGGATAGAGTAATAGGTCTAGGCCACCTTTTCACCACAACAACCTTTTATGGATCCATCATGATTCCCTCACTAGAAATAATATGACCCAAGTAAGTCACAATGTTCAACCAAAACCCACTGTAACACCCCAAATCTGGTACTCAGAATGCTACACGATACTTATAATCCCAAAGGACCATAAGCTAACCCATGACTGATATCTATAACTGAGCCCTGAATAATAATGGTAATATCGTAAATGCGGAAACATGAACTAAAATTCCATAAGGTTCAATACTAAAACATAACTTAAAATATGGTATAACAATACCAAAATAACTAAAATAACTGTCTGAATATGCTGTAGTCCAAAAGCCTCTAAAACTAAACTGTCTAAATAAAAAGTTTATGGGACAATTCCCCAACTAACCCCATCTGCTAAAATAAACTAAGTATTGAAAGAATGAAATAATTAAATAATAATATCCTCGATTGATGAGGACTCACTGCTGACTCTGACTGCTGAAACTGGAATGCTACTGATACTCTGGAGCGCGTGCTTCTAAATCTATGGTATAAAATACTATAGCACAAATGCATCAGTATGATTGAATGTACTGGTATGCAAGTGAGGTAGGATGAATGCAATAGTTCATATGCATGAACAATACTAACTAACTGAATAACATAAACATGAGAATACATGCATGAATACGTAACTTTATCTAAGATTGTGATAACACTGACTCATGAATTCTGATAATGTGGATTTACAGATATCTGGGTACTAATACTGGGATACTGAAAAACTAAGTTTATTGAGTACTGAGGAACTGATGTCATATTATTGATAAAGGAATGACTGTTTCTGAAAGTTCTAATTATGAAGAACTGGTCTAATTGACTATATCTGACAGTCCTAAAATCTAAACACTGGTAACATAATTTTGTATAATTAATATACTATTAATAGGCTGACTGTGTTTGACAGTCCTGATTCTGATAGAACTAGCTGAGTTTCATACTGAGCTGAGTGACTGTATCTGACAGTTCTGAAATTGTAGAACTGAATTAAGTTCTATTACTGAGACTGGATCTAAAACTAAAACTGTAGGAGGTAATTATCTAACCGGCATGACCTAAAACTGAACTGGTGGGGTACAACCTGTAGCCCTATCTGGAGGGTGTCAGTCCCATGCCACATGTAAAGACAAGCTATGAGTGAACCCTCTCTGATAGGAAGCTCTTCCGTCAACCCCTTCTAGTATGAAAAACTCAAATGAGGTGTCTAATCCCTAAACTCATAGGGTACATCTCAACCTATGCTGGCTACGTAGTTCTGAAATGCAAGGATTACTTATAATGATCACACCTTCTACTGGCTAACAGGTGAGTCCCTATCCTTGGGTTCACTAGGTGCTGAATCCTACTCCCAACTGAAGAGACACTGAACTGATTTAAACTGAACTGAACTGTTACTGATAGTATCTGTTATCTAATTTGAATAGAGTTCACTAAATTTTGTTGACTGATGAAATACTACTGAGATTGGATAACTGACTGAGATTACTGAGTTTTCCTTAGTCTTGTAACTGACTGAATTCTAATGATCATGGCTTGAATGGAAGTATCATGAAAACTGACACTATCTCTAGGCACACATCTAAATTATCGGGTACAAGTACCCCCAGGACTCAATAGCATGAAACTGACAAAACTTGATACTTCATGAACACATAACCAATATCAACAATTCATAGTACAATATGTTGGGAATTTTATGAAACACATAGTTGTCATAATGTTGTACATGGATGGAATTGCACATAGACATGTCATACTTTCATCAGCCTAATCTCATGAACATTCCATCAAATACTCATAATGCACACAATATCATGGATGTCAGTCTTGGTCATAATGGTAAAGCATGCATTTATTATTTGAGTCACAATTGAGCTATAATAGCCAATTTCTATCCTCCTAGCCATTTTGTCAAATACCGTGCATGCAGAACTTAGGGAATAGGTAAAATCATCAAATTACACACCATAAACAACTCAATTCATGGATTTATCTTGCATGCTAATGTAGTTTCATGAAAACACATAAAAATTCCAACTTGGGAATCATACAACAAGATAAACATGGTTACAAAAAACCCACAACATAAAAATCATGTTTTATAATTTGAAAGAGGGTTCTTGGACTTCATGGATGAAAGGAATCCATAAATCAACATTTGACATACCTTGGTTCCTAATTTTACAAAGATTGACAGAGAGATTCTTAAATTTGAGTATTGAATTTGGATCCCTAATTGAAAACCCTAACTTGTTCTTAAGAGAAACTTGAGAGAAACTCTATATTTTAGGTGAAATATGGATGAATCACGTGTTATTGGATTTATATAAGGTTGGGAAATTGACCTTTTTTCCCTTAAAAATGCGAACATTTAAAGACTAAAAACTGGGTGCCGATGCTACAAGCGCCGCAACACATTGATGGCTGCAATGTGATACTCGACGCGTCGCGCCATGATCGTGTCAAGCCTCAAAAGTTTTGGCTCTGGCATCCTAAAAAATGTTGACCAACACGATTGGCGATGCGGCACGCCATGATCGCGTTGGTTAACTATTTTAGGACTCTGAACATGAACTAAACATGTTCCAAAAAATCTGAAACTTGTCCAGGAAGACCTATTGACCTTCCTGATCATGAACTAATAAAAATACGGACCATTAAAGGTTGATGAGGTTTCAAAATGAGATTGCCAACTTTTGAAGGCCAATGATAGTCTAAGTCTAGGAACCTTTCTAGAATTTTCTAAGTCTAGGACCCCTTGACAAGTTTAAAGGATTGAATTAAGCTTTAGGATTTTATGGGGTTTTACAATATCTCCCCCTTGAGAATATTTTTCCTTGAATGAGACTGAATGAGAGGGAAGAAAAGATAAACTGACATACATACTGAACATAAACTACTGGAACATGATTCCATGACTGACATGACCGATAAACTGAATGTATCATACTGAACATGCATATCAAATGCATGGTTAACTGGTTCATGAATGAATGACTGAATATGAAATGGTAATTGATACCAAGTTTATCATGGAAATCTGAGCATGAAATTGGATAAGTTCAAGGGAGACTGTTTCCTTAAATTGAAAATGCTAATAAGCCTGAAATTAATTACTAAATATGCATGAGCAGAAACACGTGAACGTAACTGAGTCTGGAACGTGATACATAAGTTGGATATCGTGATCTAAACTGAGTACCTTGAATACGTGGCTTAGGCTGAGGTCGGAGTTTGAGGTTCAACTTATAAGTACCCCCTAACTCCAAACCGGATTCATTATGAGAAGAGTTAATAACATGTTTTATGTCATGAGAGTTTTAGGAATTATCGTGTATCTTCTCCTTGGGATACTAGGTCCCTCAAAGAATACTGATTTTTGCTGAGATACTGAGGAAAACTAAGGCGATGCACAAGGCACCTACGAACTGAATCACGGATGGATATCAACGATCTAAAGCTAAGACAAAGTGATTAGACCTTACGCACTACAATTGAGACTTCTAAAAAGATTTACGTGGGTGATGAGCACGAATGCATAAAATTTTACTAACTTTAACTAATTAACTGAATAACTTATATTTGAATACTGGGCGTGTAAGACTGAACTGTACATAGTCTGGATAGTTGGACTGAGACTATAGTGTATTAAACATAGGAGGTAATGATTGAATGGGTAACATGAGGTAACTTAGCATGAGTTAGGGAAAATTGTATTACCAAAGGAACGCAAGACCAGGTGTCTAATCATTATTCAGAAACATTCTGTAAACTGAGGTACTATAATACTAATAACTGAGTAACTGATGGCCATATGTTATGGTCGGGTAATCTTGAAACTGGACTGAGTTTCTGATCTGACAACTGTACTAGGACTGGGACTGAGATTGTAGCTAAGACGGTAATTGAGACTATAATCGTAACTAAGACTGTAACTGAGACTGAATGCTGGTTTTCTATAACTGAGGGTTAGATTGGTATGGGAGTAATAAATTATGATGGATAAGTAACTGATAGCTGAAAGCCATGGTTCTGTAGGACTATCTGAGTCCTTTACTAAATATTAATTACTGAATTGACACTGTAACTGAGACCTGTAGGATGGAACATTAGCACTACAGATTCACCGAGGGATCTAAACTGAGGGTATACGTGGCATAATCTGATTTTGACTGAACACTAGGAGTGAAGTCATAAATCATGTGGGCTAAGCATACTATAAAGCATGACATGAGTGCATGAGTCATGAGCTACATAAACTGGGTTTGGAATTTCTGAATTTATGGAACATGATCCGCAACATTGGATGAACTTGGAATCCTCATACGAAGAACTTGAAACATACACTATTGTATGAAAAGCGCATGGATATAAGTTGTATTCATGGGACTAAAATGGAAAGCATGCGTAAGTATCGTGATGGTTGAAGTACAAAACTTTGCACTAAGATAGGAATGGGTCAGGAATCATCTTCTCTTATGGATTTCCTACACATACTGGTATTACTACTGGAACCTGAAGGACTGACTTTCAGATATTTTCTAACCAAACAGTTCTTGTATACCTGTCGGGATGTGTTAGACTTACTCAATGGGGTGGGGACTAGAAAAAAGTCCTGTTACCATTTGGTTTGACCTTAAAGTTGACTGCTATGTAAAGAGTTACAAAATAAAAAAGATGATCCTGAATCTAAAGAAATGTGAACATATAAATGAGGGATATATAACATACCAGTGGTTGCATTAGAAGGACTTTCCTGATCCTATCAGGACTGAAGTGCATAGAGTCTGTTTGGGCATTGCCCACTGATAGCGCTGGAATTGGTACCCTGCTGATTTGGGGGACAGGACTAAGTTGAAGGATAACCGTGCTTACTTCTAGGGCTAGGCCTAGGACAATCTCGGACCTTGTGACCTGTCTCACCACGTTCAAAAATTACATCACTATCGGCTCTACATATACCCTTATGATGCTTACTACACTCTTCATAAAGTAGATGAGTAAAAACCCTACTCTCACTACCCTGGGCCTTGGAGCCTGGTTCCCTATCTCTACAGTTATTTTTGAACTTTGGTAATAGTGCACTAGCTGAAGATGGAACTGGGGTTAGTAACTTCTTTCTATGTTGAGAACGGCTACGACCCTGCGACCCTGGCTGAGAAAAACTATAACTACCAGTTCTGGCTTTCTTATTTTCCCTCTCCTTCTTCTTATGTTTCTTCTCCTCAATCTGTTGAGCATGGACCATAAGCCTAGATATGTACATATCCTTAATCAACATTGTAGTCCTACACTCCTTAACTACTATACCTGATATCCTAGACATACTCTTATTCACTCTATATCTAGTGTCCGCTACTACATGAGGGGCGTACCTAGCTAACTGAGTGAACTTGAGGGAGTATTCTTTTACGCTAATGAAACCTTGTCTGAGGTTGATGAAGTCTAACACTTTGGCTTCTTTCTTCTCTAGGGGAAAAAATCTACCTAAGAAATCCGTAGCAAACTTTTCCCATTCTATGGGCTCTGTACCTGCACCCCTGTCTACCTACTATTTCTTAAACCACGTATGGGCTACATCTTGTAGCTGATAGGCGGCTAACTCGGCACTCTCACTGGAAGTCACTCCCATGATATATGTGACTTTCTGAACCTATTTAAAGAGTTCCTGTGGATTCTTTTTAGACTTAGAACAGGATAATAGGGGAGGATTCATTCGTTTGAAGTCCCGAATCCTAGCTGCAGCAGAATTGGCCACTTGGTTGGCCGGAACAACAGCTGGTTGGTCATTTTTAGCTGTTACTAAATTGGCTAGAGTAGTGATTGTAGTTTTGAATTTTGCATGAGAGACAATCTCATCCAGAGGATATTCCTGGACGAGCTAAGGTGCTGACTGATTCTCTATACCTCTATCGTTAGCCCTTTTAGGAGGCATGTTCTGTAAATAGAAGAGAAAAAAGGATTAAACTAAGAGTTTGACTGGATTTCATGCTCACTCGTATGACATGAATACTGAAAGAAGGGAAACTATTTCTAAAACATCTCATAACCTCCTGAACATAAGTGTGGTTCACAGCACACCCATGTACAAGACTCTACTAGATATGGCTTTTCAGACTTCCTAGGACGCTGTTGAACCTGGCTCTAATACCAAGTTTGTAATGCCCTGTATCTGGTACCTGGAATGCTACACGGTACTCATAATCCCGAAGGACCACAAGATAACCCATGACTGATATCTGTAACTGAGCCTTGAATAATAATGGTAATATCGTAAATGCGGAAACATGAACTGAAAGGCCATAAGGTTCAATACTGATATATAACTGAAAATATGATATAACAATACCAAAACAACTGAAATAACTGTCTGAACATGTTATAATCCGAAAGCCTCTAAAACTAAACTGTATGAATAAAGAGTTGATGGGACAATCCCCCAACTAACCCCATCTGCTAAAATAAACTAAGTTCTGAAAGAATGAAATAATCAAATAATAACATCCTTGAATTATAAGGACTCACTACCGACTCTGACTGCTAAAACTGGAATGCTACTGATACTCTGGAGCGCATGCTTCTGAACCTATGGTATAAAACACCATAACACAAATACGTCAGTACAATTAAATGTACTGGTATGAAAGTGAGGTAGGCTGAATACAATGGCTCATATGAATAAACAATACTAACCGACTGAATAACATCAACATGACAATGTATGCATGAATACATAATTGTATCTAAGATCGTGATAACACTGACTCATGAATTCTGATAATGTGGATTTACTTATATCTAGGTACGAATACTGGGATACTAAAAGACTAAGTCTATTGAGCACCGAGGAACTAATGTTATATTACTGATAAAGGAATGACTGTTTCTGACAGTTCTGATTATGAAGAACTGGTCTAATTGACTGTATCTGACAGTCTTGAAATCTTAATACTGTTAATTAAAATTTTGTATAATCAATATACTATTAACTGGGTGACTGTGTCTAACAGTCTTGATTCTGATGGAACTAGATGAGTTTCGTACTGAGCTGAGCGAATGCATCTGACAGTCCTGAAATTATAGCACTGAACTGAGATCTATTACTGAGTCTGGATCCAAAACTGAGACTGTGGGAGGTAATCATCTAACTGACATGCCCCAAAACTGAAATGGTGGGGTCCAACCTATAAACCCAGTAGAAAGGGTATCAATACCATGCCACGGGTAAAGACAACCTATTAGTAAACCCTCTCTAATAGGGAGCTCTTCCATCAACCCCTTCTAGTAGGAAAAACTCAAATAAGGTCTCTAATCCCTAAAATCGTAGGGTACATCTCAACCTACTATCTCTACATAGTTCTGGAATGCAAGGATTTCTTCTAAGGATCACACCCTCTACTGGCTAACAAGTGAGTCCCCATCCTTTGGTTCACTTAGTGCTGAATCCTATCCCACCTGAAAAGACACTAAACTCTTTTAAACTGAACTAAACTGTTTTTGATAGTATCTTTTAGCTGATTTTAACAGAGTTCTCTAAATTCTGTTGACTGACAGAATACTACTGAGATCTAATAACTAACTGAGATTACTGAGTTTTCCTGAGTCATATAACTAACTGAATTCTAATTATCATTGCTTGAATAGGAGTATCGTGAAAACTGATACTGGCTCTAGGAACACAGCTAAATTGTCAGGTACAAGTACTCCTAGGACTTGATAGCATGAAACTGACAAGACTTAACACTTTGTGAACACATAACCAATATCAACAATTCATAATACAATAAGTTAGGGATTTCATGAAACACATGGTTGTCATAATGTTGTACATAGATGGAATTGCATATAGACATGTCATACTTTTATCAACCTAATCTCATGAATATTCCATCAAATACTCATAATGCACACAATATCATGTAAGTCAGTCTTGGTCATAAGGGTAAAGCATGCATTTATTATTTAAGTCATAATTGAGCTATAATACCCAATTTTTATCCTCCTAGAAATTTTGTCTAACACCCTACATGCACAACTTAGGTCATAGGTGAAAACATCAAATTACATATCATAAATCACTCAATTCATGGATTTCATCTTACATGCTTACGTAGTTTCATGAAAACACATAAAGACTCTAACTTGGGAATCATACAATAAGATAAACATGGTCACAAACAACCACAACATAAATATCATGTTTTATAATTTAAAAGAGGGTTCTTGGACTTCATAGATGAAATAAATCCATAAATCAACACTTTACATACCTTAGTTCCTGATTTTACAAAGATTGACGGAGAGATTCTTGAATTTGAGTATTGAATTTGAATCCTTAATGGAAAACCCTAACTTGTTCTTGAGAGAAACTCTATATTTTGGGTGAAATATGGCTGAATCACGCGTTATTGGGTTTATATAAGGATGAGAAATTGACCTTTTTTCCCTTAAAAATGCGATCATTTAATGACTAAAAACTGGGTGCCGATGCTACAAGCGACGCGGCGTATTGATGGCTGCGACGCAAAACTCGATGTAGTGCACCATGATCGCATTGAGCCTCTGAATTTTTGTCTCTAGCAGCCTGCACAAATGTTGACCAACATAATTGGCAATGCGGCGCTCCATGATCATGTTGGTCCACTGTATTGGGACTCCGAACATCATCTAAACGTGTTCTAAAAATTCAAAACTTGTCTGGGAACACCTATTGACCTTCCTGATCATGAACTAATAAAAATACGGACCATTAAAGGACGTTAAGTTGGAGAAATGAGATTGCCAACTTTCGAAGTCCAATAATAGGCTAAGTCTGGGAACCTAGATAGAATTTTCTAAGTCTGAGACCCCTTAACAAGCTTAAAGGACTGAATTAAACTTTAGGATTTTATGGGGTCTTACACCCACGCTTGGAGAACATGGCATACAACCAATGTTTCTTTAAAGTCTGCAACACCACACAGAGGTGATTACCAATGACATCACCAAGAACTCAAAGTTGCCATACCGAGTACAAAAACCCATCTTAGGGATATCCACCTCCCTAATCTTTAGCTGATAGTGTCCAGACCGAAGATCTAGCTTACAAAAGAACTTGGTACCTTGAAAGTAGTCGAAAAGATCATCTATCCTTGGAAGAGGATACTTGTTCTTAACTTTCGCATTTTTTAACTACCTATAGTCAATACACATCTGAAGGGAACCATCCTTCTTGTGCACAAACAATACTGGTGCACCCTAAGGAGATACACTAGGTCAAATAAACCCCTTATCCAGAAGATCCTTAAGTTGATCCTTAAGTTTCCTTAACTTAGCTGGAGCCATTTTATATGGAGGGACAAAAATTGGACAAGTGTCAAAAATTAAATTAATACCAAACTCTCTTTCCTTATCCAGAGGAAAACCAGGGAGATCATCCGAAAAGACCTCTAGAAACTCATTAACCATAGGAACTAACTAAAAAGAAGGACCTTTCGAATTAAAATCTTTAACACAGACCATATGATAAAGACAACATTTAGAGTTTAACCTCCGAGTTCTAAGATAAGAAATAAACCTCCCCTAGGAGATAAAGAAACACCCTCCTACTTTATAACTGGTTCACCAGGGAACCTAAAGATAACCCTATGAGTCCGACAATCCAAAGATGCATAACAAGAATGTTACCAATCCATACCTAGAATAATATCTGAATCCACCATATACGACTCAAATAGATTCACCAAGTTTTGCTTGCCACCAACAAATTCAACACCCCCCGATTGACTCTCTTAGCAATAATTGAGTCACCTAATAGGGTATAAATAGAAAAAGGATCCAAAATAACTTCTAGATCAAAATTAAAAGATACATCCATATAAGGAGTCAGATAGGATAGAGTAGAACCCGGATTAAGTAAATAATATACGTCACAAGAGAAAAGTTGTAATATACCAGTAACAATATCAAGTGATGCCTCAAATTCATATTGGGACGCCAAAGCATACAACCTATTCTGACCAACACTAGAACCAGGAGTAGTAACAGAAGAAGATGAAACACCACGAGGTGAAGTAGTAGAAGATGAAGCCACCAAAATCTTATTCTCCCCCATAGAAGCCTTATGGACCAGACAATCCCTGAGACGATGACCTTCCTGGACACACTTAAAATATTTATCCTTTTCTATATCATAATGACCCCGATGAGGACAACCATAATATAGATAAGAAGGGCATAAAGAAACTTATTGATCTCTATTTGCCTGAAATTGGGAATCCTACACTCAAAAATTATCATGACCATAATGAAACCTGTCGCTCGACTGATAAGGAGCACTAGCAGAAGAGTAGGAACTTGAAATCCCTCACTTTTTTATGCCATTTGACACCATCTTAACAACCCTGATAGAAAAACCTGCTTTTCTTACCCTGCCTATCTCAATACTTTGCCTGCTTTCTTTTCTTGTCACAACTCGAACTGAGGCCCTAGCCATGGCGGGCATCCCAAACCATGAAATCCCGAGAGGCCTTCTCTAAATGGCAATCATATACATAATTCATATATAGTAAGGAAATGCAGAAATATAGAAAAATAGAAACATGGTCATTCTCTTACTTCAAATGAACAATAAAAAATTTAGTTCATAACATTTGAAAACACACGACATCAGTGTGCGAAATCTCTAACAATACCAAAGACCTATATCTATCTGAAAACTGGGACAAGTTCAGATAATAAATCAAAATAAACTAACAATATTCTAAAATAGTCCTTTCAAAATATAGGGAGGCTCACCAACTGCAAACTCTGACAGGATTCGACCTATTCCTTAGTGAGACCCTAGGACTGTGCCTTCGATCCTGAAATATAGGGGGTGAATACAATTGTACTGGTATGTGAAACTACACAAAAATAGCATGTTTTTTTATAGAAAATAGATGAGAGAATTTTGTAATAACTATGAATATAATGCAAGTAAGAAAATACATGGGCATACTTTAGTGCACTTTAAAACAATTCTGGACATTTTTGACTCACTCTTTGTTATTAATCTGAGCTAGTCGGTACACCCTATGAATTTGGAAATCCTTGGGCTATATGGAATGTGCCCTTGACTAGGCGGCCAAGCCTCCAACCCAAGTGGACTCTAGGATTGGAGAAGCGATACGCCCATATGATTACACCACAGGAATCCCCCTATGGGAGATGCCCTAAAAATGCCCTTTTATGTAGGATCATATACCATAAGTCCCGCATCAGCATGTATGGTTTCTAGCGATGAGGCCTTTTATTCAAAACCTTCTTTGGGTAACCTACAAGCTCTCTTAAGATCAACTTTTAGTTCTTTAAAGAAAACATGTTCATACTTTCAAAACATTCAACACTATCTTGTTAAGGGCATAAAATCATCGGGTCTCATCCTACCCAAACTTGTAAGTCAATCAAATCATGTCATATCATATTTGCAGCCCTTTCCACTTATTATCATATTAATGACCACCCCTAGCCTTTAAACATCAGATGAGAGAGAATAATGCAATAGACCTATAATACCCCATATTTTCGTAGCTTAATTTAACTCTCATTACATGAGTATTCATATATAAATATTTTAAAATACTCTGTATTTATTAGTTTAAAGCTTACCATTGAATAGGAAATTCAGTCAGCTTTCTAACGATATAAAATTCGCCTAAATTCGACACTCGTGTGAAGAGTTATAATATTTTCAGTAAAATAGTGTATCACCTGGTTGTTCACCATGTCTTGCTAAGGGCTCATATGGAAATTGTCATTTTCCAGTGTGCCACCGTAATCCCACCGTATTACACCATGAGCTATTTTCCCAGTTGTCAAATTCCAGTGAGGCTCCACGATGGTACCGTGTCGCGCCAAGAGAAATTTCCCAGTCATCCATTTTTACACAGTCCCAGCCACATTCTAGTGGCTCACCACGGTGCCACCGTATCGCGATGAAGCCCAAAATCGAGTAACCAATGATGAAAATTTTAAATTTTCCCAAGGGTAATTTTGTATTTTTTTTCACGGCCCTAATCAGTCTAAACACAAAATTAAACCGCTAAATAACCTATTATATCATTATTTACTCACTTTCTTTCAAGATTAAAATCATTCTCTCTAAAAAGAGAAAAACCCTAACTTCAAGAATCAAGGTCAATTCTCAAGAAATCCTCCAAGAACCCTCAAGATTTAATCTTCTCAGGTATGTTAGGAGTTCATGCATAGGTTCCTTTCACCTATGAATCCCAAGAACCTCTTTTTAAACTACAAGTTATAGATTCATCATTTCAATGCTTGAGATTGAATGTATTCATGTTCATGCTATTAATTGGGTTTCAATTCATGATTTAATCATAGGTCTCATGAAATTAAAATAGTTTGTGTAATGAATTATATGACTTGCATGCTAAACCCTTGAAATTTCCAATGAGCATAGTATTCATGTTATTCATGTGTTGACCATTATCATGTGAAATATCTCTTAGAGTTTGCTAAAATTCCTATGTGAGATAAATAGTGCAATCGTGATATGTCATTATTTGGTCCCAATCATGTACAAGCTCATACGTACCAAGTGTTTGAAAAATTGTCTAAATGAGTGCATTATTATGCTTTTATGGTTATGCTATGCTTCACTTTGATGCTATCGAGTCCTGGGGGTATTTCATACCCTAAAATCTAGAAGATCACCTAGATCTACAATAGTTACAGAATAGTCTCAATAGTGTCACGATCAATAGTACTCAGGCAATTACAGAAATCTGTGAAACTAAGTACCAGTCCAGTTTAGTCTAGTATAATAATCAGTGTCCTTCTGATGGGAGTAGGATTCAGCACCGAGTGAACCCAAGGATGGGGGCTCACCTTCTAGTAGAGGGTGTGACCCTTAAAAGCAGTCCTTGCATTCCAAAACTATGTATTCAGCATAGGTTGAGACATCAACCTTCCAGTTGAGGGTTGATAAGGTGTTTCTATCTACCAGTTGAGGGTACCACCATTCTCATTAGAGTACCTACCAAATAAGGGTAACTCTCTAGCTTGTCATTACTCGTGGAACGATACTGACAGCCTTCTAACTGGGGTTACAGGTTAGACCCCAAATCTATGCAAAATAGGGCATATTGGTTAGATGATTACTTCCCACAAGTTCAGTTTCAGTGTCAGTTTAGAACGCAGTTCAGTTCTACAGTATCAGGACTGTTAGATATAGTCACCCAATTATCAGAAATTCAGTTATTAGTAATCTTAGATTATCAGTTACTTAGTATCAAAAATAAGTACTCAGCTTTAGTAAAAGCTCAGATATAGTATTTACGTATATGCACTGTATTGCATACTGAGTATTTGTAGTAGCTTCAGGCATCTATGTTCTCATATTCAGTTACCTTATATCATTCAGTTAGCTTACTGTTCATACTTATGAACCTTTGCATTCAGCCTTACCTCATCTAGAATACCAGTACATTCCACGTACTGACACATACTCTTTGTTTGCGCTATGTTGTCTCATATCATAGGTTTGGATGCTCAGGTTCCCGACTGTGCTTAGATAGATTTAGTTATCAACAGAAGATTAAGTAGTGAGTCCTTATATTTCGAGGATATGCTTTTAATTCAGTATTTTAGTTTATTAATATTTTAGTATTAGGAGTTAGTTGGGGGCTTGTACTGTCAACTCTATATTCAAATTGTTCAGATAGAGGTTTTTTCGACTAGACTAGTTCAGACAGTATAATCAAATTTTAGATGTTTTTATCAGATGTTATTACTTTACTAGTTTTTTAGATTTTGAACCTTATGGAAATTCAACCTATTTTCCTTATTACTTTTAGTATAGTTATTCAGTACTCACAATAGGTACCAGCTGAGGGTTAGTTTGTGGTCCTTCGGGATCGTAAAAACTGTGTCGTGTCCAAGGTGCAAACTCGGGTCATTGCAAACTTGGTATCAGAGCCTAATGTTCAATAGATACCTACGAAGTCTAAAAGCCTCGTCTAGTAGATTTTTGTGTAACATACCATACTTATGGACAAGAGGATTTGAGGTGTTTTTAGGAAAATTTTCCCTTCTTTCATTATTCATGTCGTGTGGGTGAGCATGAGATCAAGTTAAACTCTCAGTATAATTCTTTTCTTCCTTCTGATTTTAGAGCATGCCTCCCAAAAAGTGCAACGTTAGAAGAATAGAAAACCAGTCAGCACCTCAACTCGTTTTGGTAGATCCCGTAGACGAGCATGTCTCTCATGCAGAATTCAGAGTTGCATTAACCACTCAAGAAAATTCCATAGCAACATAGAATATACATCCAGCTACTGTTCAGGCCATCCCAGTGGCCAATACTACTGCAATCAGGATTTGAGACTTTACCCGAATAAATCCTCCCTTATTTGTAGGATCTAAGTTAGAAGAGGATCCATAAGAGTTCTTCAATTAGGTGTAGAAAGTCACAGGTATCATGGGAGTGACATCCAGTGAGAGTGTTGAGTTAGCTACCTACCAGCTACATAATGTAGCTCATACATGGTTTATGTAGTGGAAGGTAGACAGGGGAACAGATGCAGAGCCCATAGAGTGGAAAGAGTTTGCTACTACTTTTCTAGATAGAATCTTTTCTCTAGATATGAGAGAAGTGTTAGAGTTCATCAATATCAGTCAAGGATACATGAGTGTGAAAGAGTATTCCCTCAAGTTTACTTCGTTAGCCAGGTTTAATTCCCATATAGTAGCAGACACTAGGTCCAGAATAAGCAAGTTCGTATCTGGGGTGTCAGAGAGTGTGGTTAAGGAGTGTAGAACTGCGATGTTAATTAAGGAGATGGACATATCTAGGACCATAGTCCATGTTTAGTAGATAAAATAGGCTAAGAATAAAGAAAGAAAGGGAAAACAAGAGAACTAGAATAGATAGCTTCAATTATACTTAGCCTAAGTTAGAAGGCAGTAATCGTTCCTTATTTCGTCAGAAGTCCTTAGTTCCATCTCCGTCCTCAGCCAGTGCTCCAGTACCTAAGTTAAGAAGATATAACAAAGATAGGGCACCAAGCTCTAAATCTCAGGGTAGTGACAACAGTGCTCGAACAAATCCTTTTTGTTAGAAATATGGCAGAAACCATTAGGGTGTCTACAGAGCTAGCAGTAATGTATGTTTCGGGTGTGGAAAGCCAGGACACAAAGTTAGAAATTGTCCTCAGTCAGGTTCTCAAGGTCAGTATAACCATTCTTCAGCTTAGTCCGATCGCCCGAATTACCAGGGTGCCACCTCCAGTGCCACCAGTGGGCAATGCCCAAAAAGGATTTATACACTTTAGTCTAGACAAGATCAGGAAAGTTCTTCTGATGTGTTCACTGGTACATTACAGATCTTCCATTTACTTGTTTATGCTTTGCAAGACCTAGGAGCTTCTTTGTCTTTCATAACTCTTTATATAGCCGTTAACTTTGGAGTCAATCCTGAAATTCTAGAAGAGCCTTTCTCAGTCTCTACCCTAGTAGGTATGTCTATCATAGCCTGACGAGTATACAGAAACTGTCCGATTATGATATCTTAGAAGGTCACTTCAGCAGACCTTGTAGAGCTAGAGATGGTAGGTTTTTACATCATTCTCAGCATAGATTGGCTCCATTCATGATATGCCTCAGTTGATTATAGAAATGGAATTATTCATTTTTAGTTTCCAAATAAACCAGTCCTTGAATAGAGGGGTAGTACTACAACACTTAAGGGTCATTTGATTTCATACCTTAGAGCGAGAAAGATGATATCTAATAGATGTATATATCATCTTGTACGAGTCAAAGACTTTAGTTCAAAGACTCCCAGTCTTGAGTCAGTTCCAGTAGTGAATGAATTCTCAGATGTGTTTCCTTAAGATCTTCTTGGAGTCCCTCCCGTAAGGGAAATAGACTTCAGAATAGACCCCCTCCTAGACATTCAGCCTATATCTATTCTTCCATATAGAATGTCACCATCAGAACTCAAGTAATTAAAAGAATAGTTAAAGAACCTTTTAGATAAGGGGTTCATCAAACCCAGCATTTCCTCGTGGGGTGCACCACTCTTATTTATGCATAAGAAAGACGACACTCTAGAATATGTATAGACTACCGTCAGCTGAACAGAGTCACAGTCAAGAATAAATACCCACTTTCTTGAATCGATGACTTGTTTGACCAACTTTAGGGAGCCATTTATTTTTCTACGATATACCACAGATCATGCTACCATCCGCTCAAAGTTAGAGAATGTGACATTCTAAAAATAACTTTCCCCGGGATGGTCACTTCAAATTTCTAGTCATGTCCTTTGGTCTCACTAATGCCCCAGCAGCCTTTATGGAATTAATGAATTGCATGTTCAAGAAGTACTTGCACATTTTCATCATAGTCTTCATAGATTACATTCTTATCTACTCCCGTAGTGAAAATGATCTTGCAGATCACCTCAGGATCGTCTTTCAGACTCTCAGAACTCATCAACTGTTTGAAAAATTCAGTAAGTGCAAATTTTGGCTAAGGTTAGTAGCATTCCTTGGTCATATAGTTTCTGGTGGTGGAATTAGAGTTGATCCTCAAAAGACCGAGGCGGTGAGAAACTAGCCTAGACCCATTTATCCATCAAATATCAGGAGTTTCTTGGGTTCAAATGGCTATTACCATCGGTTTGTTAAAAGGTTTTCATCTATTGAATCCCCCATGTCCAGATTGACTCAGAAGAAAGTCAAGTTTCACTGATCAGATTTTTGTAAGAAAAGTTTTCAGGAGTTTAAGACTCGACTGACTACAACCCCAGTTTTAACTCTACCAGATGGTTCAGATGGGTTTGTTGTGTACTATGATGCATCCATAGTAGGTTTGGGTTGTGTTCGCATGCAGATAGGTAAGGTTATAGCTTATTCCTCTTGAAATCTTAAGCCCTATGAGAAGAATTACCCTACCGATGATCTTGAGTTTGCAGCTATAGTGTTTTCCTTAAAGATTTGGAGGTGTTATTTGTATAGGGTGCATGTAGATATGTCCTGCAATATCTCTTTTCTCAGAAAGATTTGAATTTGTGTTAGAAAAAGTGGTTAGAGTTTTTAAAGTTTATGATATGAGTGTTCTGTATTATCTGGGCAAGGCTAATATAGTGGCAGATGCTCTCAGCAGGTTGTCTATGGGCAATGTTGCTCATGTTGAGAATGGTAAGAAAAAGTTAGTTTAGGAAGTTCATCAGCTTGCCTGACTAGGTGTCTGCTTAGTCAATTCAGCAGAGGGCAGTGTGTGGGTTATAATAGTTCTAAATCATCTCTAGTTTCCAAAGTGAAGGAAAAGCAGGATAGAGATCCCAGCCTTGTTAAGTAGAAAGAGTCAGTCAGAGATCAGAAAGTAGAGGTTTTTTCCCAAGGAGGAGATGGTGTGTTGCGCTTCCAAGGTTGGCTATATGTTCCCGGTATAGATGACTTGAGGCAACAAATTCTTGCAGAAGCACAGGGTGTGCATTACTCTATTCATCCAAGGGCCACAAAGATGTATCACGATTTTTGGGAGATCTATTGGTGGAGTGGAATAAAGAGAGACATTGGAGAGTTTGTAGATAAGTGATCTATGTGTCATCTGGTTAAGATTAAGCACTAGAATCCTAGTGGGTCTATACAGGAGTTCAATATTCCCATATGGAAATAGGAAGAAGAGAATATGGACTTTATAACGGTTTTGCCTCGTACTTGTCATCAGCATGATTTTATTTGGGTCATTGTAGATAGGATGACCAAATTAGCTCACTTTTTTCCAGTTCATACTTATTATTTAGTCGAGGACTATGCTAAACTCTATATCAAGTATTTGGTTAGGTTACACGTAGTCCAAGTATCCATTATATCAGATAGAGGTACCCAGTTTACCTGTCACTTCTGGAAAGCATTCAAAAAGGGTCTTGGTACCCAAGCTCATCTCAGTATAGCCTTCCACCCTCAGACAGATGGTCAGGCAGAAAGGACCATTTAGACACTTGAAGATATGTTAAGATCCTGCATTATTGATTTTAAGGGTAGTTGGGATGACCATTTTCCTTTGAATAAATTCGCATATAGTAACAACTATCATTCTAGTATTTAGATGGCTCCGTTTGAGTCTCTTTATAGTAGGATATGTAGATATCCAATTGGTTGGTATGAGGTAGGTGAGGCTGCAGTAGTTAGACCTGATTTAGTGGTTTTTTCCTTAGAGAATATTCAGTTAATCAGAGAAAGGCTTAGGGCTGCCCAGAGCCAATAAAAATAGTATGAAAATGTGAGAAAAAAGGATCTCAAGTTTGAGATTAGTGATTTTGAGTACTTGAAAATCTCTCCCATTAAGGGGGTGAAGAGGTTATGCAAGAAGGTAAAGCTCAGTCCCTGATATGTCAGTCCTTACAAAATTCTAAGCCATTTAAAAAAGGTAGCTTACGAGCTTGAGTTGCCTTCAGATATAGCATCAATGAACCTAGTATAACACGTTTCCTTGCTAAAGAAATGTATTGGTGACCCAACAGTTATAGTTCCCTTAGAGGGCGTAGATATTTAGAATGGTCTCTCTTTTGAAGAGGTTCAAATCTCGATTCTCGATCGTCAGCTTCACAGACTGAGGAACAAAAAAGTTCCCTTGGTCAAAGTTCTTTGGTGGAATTAGTCCGTTGAGAGAGCTACTTGGGAAGAAGAAGCAGATTGCAGACCAAGTATCCTCATATTTTCTCTGCATATTTAGATTCAGCTTAAGGTAGCATTCTTTCTTAGATTTTCTCAGTTCAATGTTCAATTAAAGTCATAATCTTGGTATTCTTTACCATTGCATAACATCTTCATGACAATCATGCATTTATGAATCAGTTCAGCTATGTATTCATGCATCATGTATTCCATGCACCAGATATGGATGCTCAGTATATAAAAACTCAATCTATCAGTTTTTCTCAGCTTAACCAATCTCATTCTAGGATGAATGTTCCCAAGGGGGAGATATTGTAATACCCCATATTTCCCTAGCTTAATTTAACACTTAGTATGTGAGTATTCATATTTAAAAATTTTAAAATACTCAGTATTTGTCAGTTTAGAGCTTACTAGTGGGCAGAAAATTCAGTCATCTTTCTAGCGATATAAAATTTGCCCATATCCAACACCCGGGTGAAGAGTTATAACATTTTTAGTAAAATAGTGTACCACCTGGTACTTCACCGCGTCATGGTAAGGGATCTTATGGCAATTGTCATTTTTCAGTGTGCCATTGCGATCCCACCGCACTGCGCCAAGGGCCATTTTCCTAGTTGTAAAATTCTAGTGAGGATCCACGATGGTTCCACATCGTGCCAAGAGCAAATTTCCCAGTCGTCAATTTTTACACAGTGCCAGCCATATTCCAGTGGCTCACCATATTGCCACCGCATCACGGTGAGGCCCAAAATTGGGTATCCAGTGATGAAAATTTTAAAGTTTACCAAGGGTAATTTGGTATTTTTCCACATCCCTAATCAGTCTAAAAATGAAATTAAACCCCTAAATAACCTATTATATCATTATTTACTCACTTTCTTTCAAGATTAAAATCATTCTCTCTTAAAATGGAAAACCCTAGATTCAAGAATCAAGGTCAATTCTCAAGAAATCCTTCAAGAACCTTCAAGATTTAATCTTCTCAGGTATGTTAGGTGTTCATTGATGGGTTCCTTTAACCCATGAAGCCCAAGAACCTCTTTTTAAACTACAAGTTATAGATTTATGATTTCAATACTTGAGATTGATTGTATTCATGCTCGTGATATTAATTGGGTTTCAATTCATGATTTAATTATATGTCTCATGAAATTAAAATAGTTTATCTCATTGTATTCATGTGTTGACCATTATCATGTGAAATAATCCATTCTCCCCAAGTGTTTGCTAAAATGCCGATGTGATATAAATAGTGGAATCATGACATGTCATTATGTGGTCCCTATCATGAACAAGCTCATGTGTACCAACTATTTGACAAAATGTCTAAATGAGTGCATTGTTATGCTTTTATGGTCACGCTATGCTTTACTTTGATGCTATCGAGTCCTGGGATATTCAATAAATCTAGCTGATTATCTAGAGCTACAGTAGTTATAGAATAGTATCAGTAGTTTCACGATCAGTAGTACTCAGTTAGTTATAGAACTCAGTGAAACTTAGTATCAGTCCAGTTTAGTCCAGTATAATAATTGGTGTCCTTCACATAGGAGTAGGATTCATCATCGAGTGAACCCAAGGATGGGGGTCACCTGCCAGTAGAGGGTGTGATCCTTAGTAGCAGTCCTTGCATTCCAAAACTACATAGCCAGCATAGGTTGAGACATAAACCTGCCAGTTGAGGGTAGATAAGGTGTTTCTACCTGCCAGTTGAGAGTACCATTGTTCTCGTTAGAGTACCTACCAAATGAGGGTAACTCTTTAGTTTGTCATTACCCGTGGCATGGTACTGACACCCTTCCAGCTGGGGTTAAGGGTTGGACCCCGAATCTATGCAGAAAGGGGCATGCCGGTTGGATGATTACCTCCTACAGTTTCAGTTTCAGTCTCAATATAGAACTCAGTTCAGTTTTATAGAATCAGGACTGTCAGATACAGTCACCCAGTTATCAGTAATCTCAGATTATCAGTTACTCAGTATCATAAATCAAAACTCAGCTTCAGTAAAATCTAAGATACAATATTTACGTATATGCACAGTATTGAATACCCAATATTTATAGTAGCTTCAGACATCTATTTTCTCATATTCAATTACTCTATATCATTAAGTCAGCTTACTGTTTATGCATATGAACCCTTGTATTCAGCTTTACCTCATCTAGCATACAAGTATATTCCACGTACTGACACATACTCTTTCTTTGTGCTATGATGTCTCATATCATAGGTTCAGATGCTCAAGTTCCAGACCACACTTAGACAGATTCAGTTAGCAGCAACAAATTTAGTAGTGACTCCTCATCTATCGAGGATATGCTTTTAATTTAGTATTTCAGTTTATCAGTATTTCAGTATTCGGAGTTAGTTGAGGGCTTGTCCCATCAACTCCATATTAAGATAGTTCAATTAGAGGCTTTTCAGACTAGACTAGTTCAAACAATATATTCAGATTTCAGATGTTATTACTTTACCAGTATTTTATATTTTGAACTTTAAGGAAATTCAGCCTATTTTCCGCATTACTTTTAGTATTATTATTCAGTGCTCACAACAGGTACCATCTCATGGTTTAGCTTGTGGTCCCTTGGGATCTTAAGCACCGTGTGGTGTCCAGGGTGCAGACTCGAGGCATTACAAGTCCTTTCGTTCAAATTTTCCTCAAAACATTCTCCTCCCAATTGTAAAATCAATAGGTAGTCACCTAATTTTTATAATTTCTTAAAATTCATGAAAAGTGATAATTTGACCAAGTAGACATTTACCATAGGAAAATACCCCCTCTACATGCAATAAACCGAATTGTTCATGATCATCTGTAAAGCATTCATCATTTAGTTTCTTTTCAAGAAATTCATTCATTTACACAACCCACCACACTTGAAATAAAAAATAACCTCATTGGAGAGGGACTTTAATCATTCATCCTCTTAGACGCACTTTACAATACAATAAAATCATATATATATATTGCAACAGTTCAATTTCGTGAAAACTAAGATTGAGACAAACATATGCTTGCTTCAAAACGACCCCATAATACTTGTTTTTCAATATAATAACAAAACACTCCTTTATAAAAAATTATTGGGGATCTTTATTCTTAACGAAAATAGTAAAAATTATGCCCATGGTGTTTACAGTAGTCACACATACCTTATGTTATTTATTTAGAAGAATAGAACCCGAATCTTGAAACTTTTCTTGAGAATCTTGAACTTAAAGACAGATTCTTGATCTTTGGGATGGAAGGTTAGGGTTTTGTTTTGAGAGAATTTTGAATTATATTTTGGATATATTATTCTCTAATAAAATCTTAATAAGATGTTAACACGACTTGGGGTTAGGGGAAAAGTCTAAACTCCCCCTCAAAATTAAAATTTTCAGCAAAATCCTGCTTCTGAAGTTCACCGCGATGTGGTGTAATCATGGTAGCGTACTGGTCCCGAAAAAAATGATCATAACTTTTTGGTCGGGTATTGGATTAATGTGAAATTAGTTTTTTTGGAAAGCTTACTCAATTATCTACGATATGGTGTGTCTTGAGTTGAAAAATTCCACATACATAAAAAGGAATACGCATTAAAATTTGACACTTGTAGAATCAAATACCAAACTTTGAATGATTCAAAGGATCTTAGATCAACTTTTCTATTAGTGATTTCCATGAAAATTTTTCACCTCATAATCACTTAATACACTAGGATAAAGATCATGAACAACAACAACAAACCCAGTGTATTCCCACAAAGTAAGGTCTAGGAAGGGTAAAATGTATGCAGTCCATACCTCTACCTTCGAGGAAGTAGAGAGGCTATTTCCGATAGACCCCCAGCTCAAAATAAAGATCATGAAACATAAATTTAAATATGATTCATGCGATTATATTTTACACATGTAGAAACAACGGTTCGATTTCTAGCTCAAAAATGAGGGGTGTTACATTATCTCCACCTTGGCATTATTCGTCCCTGAATGATGGGTAAGGACTTTTTGAAGCTCTAAAAGTGTAGAATAAAGAACTTAATCATGAATTGAACATTTTTCTCAACAAAATATGCAAAGGCATCAAACGGGATTCATGATAACCCTTAGTGAAATGTATAAGAACGAAGCTTGAGGTAATGAGACTTTACATAGGGATGATCCTTCACGTGATTTCTATGAATCTTAATCATCACAACATAAGACATGAGTTGATTTGGTGACAATAGGCCTTATTTATATCAGTACAATCATGAGATGCAATTTCATTGGAAATAGGGATAAAAGTATTCTCTACTTTACATGATACAACGAATAGACTTAAACCTAGAGACACTACTCGTCTCCACCCCACACAATAAATATCATACTTCACACTTTCCATCTTACAATTATCCCATCACAAAACCACAAGAGTTTGAGTCCCACTGCAGGGTACTTCTAGGTTGAAGCGTAACTCGGAGAAATGAGGTGCTAGTTTAAACTGTGGAACCCTGTACTCTATATTACATTAAGAATATTATTTTACCTTAACACTACCATCAAACACAATCGGATTTTAATTCAAGGAATACTAACCACACAGTACACGAGTTGTTTTTCATCAATCACAACATTCAAGCCTATCATTACTACACCGACTTCATGGATTTCCCCTACTAAAACCAGCAATTTGAATCACTTTCACAAAGATTTTAGCCATATATCTTCTTCCTAACTATTTCTCATAATGAAGGTCCATCCCCTTTTTTCCCCTATCACCAATAATCTTAGCTAAAGTGATCAGATAAAAATTTTAACATTCAAGATTATCTACTCCCCCCTTCCTAAGTCACTGCTACTCTTCCATAACAACTATCATTCTGAGGATCATTAAGGGACCCGAGCATAAGCATCATGAATGGGAGAAACAATACTCAATTATAACCTATATTTTTTGATCTACTAAAGAAGGAAAATTAGGTGAAGATACGTTACAATCACGAAGTTCTACATATATAAAGTGTCTGGATCATAAACAGAGAGATGTTCAGACATAAACTTACACAACATGAGTTCCTAGAGATGGAGAGATGGGCACAGTGAGAATCATGTGAGCATATATCAGGAGCAGTATAACCTAAAGTCAGAATCTATAAAATCAACAATTCAGGCAAGGATTGATACCTGATGCTATTGCTTCTCATTTTCAGAGCTGAGATCGTCATGAGTTTTCATAAACTTTATCACTTTGGCTAAACCTGACATAGAAATGAATCAGTGACATATAGAAACATATTTTCTTAGGACCAATCATGCTATGAGACATAGATTTTTATAGATCATGAGCAACATAACATATGGCATTAAACACTTGAAGGATTGGGTTACTGAGATCTCATTGCTTCTAATTTGGCGGTTGGATCATAACATAAGTTACATAGATAACTCAGACCTTGGGAATAGGCACAACTTCAATATATACGACATTGGTAGAATATCCTCATTAAATTCAAATAAGAGGATCTTACTTGAATAGTAATAGATTTTGCCATGACTCCTTCCTAAAACTAGACGCCTTAAAAAAATTTGAGAACTACCTTAAGTCACCATCTCCGCCTTAGATCAAAGTCAAAATCCTATACTTGAAGACATATATTCTCACTAAATATATGAGAAAAACACTCAACACAACGGGGTATCACCATACACGTAACCGCTACACTCCCACTGATAAACTATACTCTGAAGGCCTTGCTTTTCGAAAATGCTACTCTTTACTTTCGCTAGCCTCTATAGCTATCACGGTATCACTCTCACTCTGTGAGCATACACATCATCACTACATATCACATAATAAATAATTTTTCACCACTTTACACGCCAATTCTAGACCTCTACTAGCATACTTACAATCTGAATTAAATTGTAAAACTATACCGAAGGCACATGTTGCCTACCCATACTTACTTCATTCAACTCCAAAGATCACCATGCAAAAACTCCCTTGACTTCTCTATACTAAAAAATTCAAGAATGTGAACTAGGTACACATGACACTTATACATAGATAAACCTTATCTAATAATATGCTACATGGGAGGGGGGTTAATGTCATGCCTCAAATCCTATTGGGGTGGACAGACACCCGTAGCTGTAAAGGCACGAGAGAACCAATTCATAACCTTGTACTTCTCATGCATGTATCTATGACAACCAAAGGTTCTGGCAAATATGATATTATGTATCAATGTGAATAATTACATAGGAAAGCATAAACTTATATATATATATAACACTTGGTCGTTGTGGCCACCACGTCTAAAGGCAACACACTACCATAACTTTACATTAGTCTACAAAGACTCTAAAAGATACATAGACATAGTTAGGGTCGGGATAAACCCCTAACCTACTCTTGACTTACTGCACAATAATAAAATATATGGAACAGACTCGGAGAGCCCCGAATCAACCTGAAGCTCACCAATAATCACTGAATAGCCTGTGTTCCTACTAGTAAGGTGTATGAGTTGAAGTACCTAGGCCTGCATCATGAAATACAAGTCCCCCATGAGGGACGTCAGTACGAAAATATGTACTGAATATGAAAAAATGAAGGTAACAACACATGATACAAGATCTCAATAGAAATCAGATACAAGTGTATAAGTAGTACTAGTAGACCACCTTTATATATACTTGTGGGACTACATACATTACGTTCTTTTCTTTATTTTTAACTTTCTTACTTCATAATCTTTGCCATCCATATATAATGCAAATGACAAGCTGATCAGTGGTAAATAGATAAATTAGGATCAGTCTATGCTAGGCTTACGTCCCTGAGCTGGCACCTATATATAAAGATTGGGATTATCTTATGCTAGGATTATGCCCTTGATCTGTCACCCATATATAAAGGTATCGAGATCGGCCCATGCTAGGCTTATGCCCCTGAGATACCACATATTTTATAGATTTGTGTTACTTAGTTTATTTAGCCTTTGAGATTGTTACTTTAGTAGTTATGACATTATGGTACCTTGACCAATAATCTGCTAATAAGAGACATATAAATGGATACTTAATGCAATAACAATGAGGTAGGTAGTTGTTGGCACACAAATGAAGTGTTTAGAAGCTAAAAATACACATGGGTCTTATTTGAATAAACAAAAAACTTCTGAAATTTTCTAGTGAAAATAGATGTGCATGTTAAATA
Source organism: Capsicum pubescens (assembly GCA_030864215.1). Lineage (NCBI taxonomy): Eukaryota > Viridiplantae > Streptophyta > Magnoliopsida > Solanales > Solanaceae > Capsicum > Capsicum pubescens. The sequence continues at coordinate 72,123,607 of CM061549.1, read as the reverse complement.
ATAAGCATGTATCGAGGTGTTTTAACACATTAGAGAGTGGGAACAAGGTAATTTGTTACATGAAATGTAATGTCCTGCTATTATGTATCACTTGTTGTAGGATAACCTTAGAAGCATACTTGATGAACAAATGTTCAATTTCATGCCAAAGAGTACAAACTGGAGTATGCCTTACATACCTGATTATATAACTCCGAAACTAACCGAACTTGACTTCCAACCTTTAAGATTACTTTTCTACAATACAAGATATGGTAAACTAATATTAGAAACCAACCGACACGTTTGGGCTATTTAACTTCACCAAATAAGTAACTGGGCAGCAGAATCTTAATCTATCAATTAAGGGTGTTATTTTAACCTTTTTGTCTTCCAATTAACCCCATATACCATACATGTCCCTATAAGGTTCACTGAAACCAACTTGGCTTCACTGCATATTTCAAACAGTACGCAAAACAAATTGGGCAGTAAACAAATGAAATAATTGGTTTGGTGGTGTACCGCCACACCTTTCTTTTATATTTCATTACAAACTAATTATACCATTCTCAAACATCAACCTAGAAGCCCATATCATATATATACAAAATAGTCCACAATACAGCCTCAAATCTCTTTTATTGTATTAATCAATTCTTGAACTCGTCATCTCTTGAGTTCTCAATAACAACACATCCATAATTCTCTTTCAAATTCACATACAAAGAGAAACAAAATAGAGCAGTCACCTTGCCTCAATTAAACAACTTATTCTTTTAATTTGAACTCCTCAAAACTTCAACTTTCACTTTCCTTCACACTTTAAACCAAAGAAGAAAAAAGATCTCTTAATAACAAAGAAAAAGTGAGCAAGTAGCTTGTTCTATATTCTACCATGTATTTATAATTAGGCACCTATAGCATGTTTTCCTAATATTACCTTGAGATAATTAAGGTAAACCATAAATGTTTTCACTTACCTTGGGTTGCAAAGGTGAGGGTTTCTTCAAGAACCCTAGAAGGAATTTTAGGGCTACTACTTGTTATTTTAGAGAGTGTCGAGAGATTTTGTGAAATATACTATTTTTTGTGACTTAGAGATGAAGTAAAATGACCAGAAACCTGACCTTATAAAGGCCCTAAAATTGCACCTAAAATTGGTCAAGTTGGTCCATGTAGGTAATGCACCTACTTAAGGGTTCAAGCTTCTCAACTTTTCAAAGTAGGTGATGCACCTACTTACTTAAATTCTTATTTTGGGCTCAATTAACTTGGGCCTTTGGAAGGTTTGTGTGTTGGGCAATTTATCCATTTTCTTCCTCTTTTATTCAATTTGGGCCCAATTGAGTACGTTCGTATAAGCCCAAATCTGGTCCATAGCTATGGGTCCATTAATTTGATCCAAATAGCTTAAGTAGGTGAATCACCTACTAGCTTAATTAAGTCAAGCAAGAACCTCAATATTTTATTCCATTTCCAGCTCCTAATCGCTTTAATCTAACCTTCAACTTATACACACTTGGTCACTTTAAAATTTAGATTCAAATACTAGCTTACGATCCCAAGTTTAAATAGTCGTATCGACGTTAAATTGGTCCCATCACATTAAACTATACGGGCAGAAATTTATAATTCTATCTACACCATTAATAATTGCATAAAAAATATCATCCTTTTCCTATACCACAAGGCTATACCAGGTTCCATATAATTAGAACAAGTACAAGAAAAATACGGAATGTTACATCCTTCCCCCCTTAGGAACATTCGTCCTCGAATGTTAGCATAACTATCCAACCAGAACAAGTTCATCCCTAAGTTTAAAACCCCTATTATCACATAGTACTTATATAATATACTTACTTGTTATTGCTCTAATTCAGCATCTTGGACTTTATCTTCGTATTTGAACAAATGGGGGTACTTAGATTTCATCGCTTCTTCAGCTTCCCATGTTATCTTTTCTACTTATTGGTTCCCCCAAAGCACTTTTACAGAAGCTATTTCTTTATTCCTTAAGTTTTTAACTTCTCGATCTAGGATAGCAATATGTATTTATTCATAGGTAAGATCTTTCGTAACTTGTACATCTTCAGTAGGAGTGATGTGAGGTAGATCTCCTATGCACTTTTGAAGCATTGAGACATGAAATACTGGATGAACTATTGAGAGCTCTTGGGGTAGATCTAATGCATAAGCAACTTGGACAAACCTACGAGTAGTCTTGTATGGGCCTATATAATGTGAACTTAGTTTTCCCTTCTTACCAAATCTCATAACCCCCTTCATTGGTGATACCTTCAAGAATACCCAATCACCTATAGCAAACTCTAGCCCCCTTCTTCTAACATTTGCATATGACTTGTGTCGAATTTGGGATGTTTCTAGACACTGTTGGATCACTTTAACCTTTTCCATAGATTTATGAATAAGATCTAGTCCGAATAAGGCAGTTTCACCCTCTTCAAACTATCCAATTGGTGATCTACACTTTCTTCCATACAAAGCTTTATATGGTGCCATTTTGATACTTGAATGATAGCTATTGTTGTAGGCAAACCCGATGAGAGGTAAATAATCATCCCAACTTTCTTTAAAGTCCAATACACAAGCTCGTAGTGTATCGTCAAGTGTTTGAATGATACGTTCTGCTTGTCCATCTGTTTTAGGGTGAAAAGTTGTACTTAGATTCACTTGTGTTCCCAAATTTCTCTGGAAAGACTTCTAAAAATTTGCAATAAATTAAGCTCTTTGATCTGATATAATATAGATTGGAACTCCGTGCAGACGAACTATCTTTTTAATATACAATTTGGCATATTCTTCAACTATGTAAGGGATCCTAATCGGTGGAAAGTGTGCTGATTTGGTAAGCCTATCAACTATCACCCACATGGAATCAAACCTTCGAGATGTACAAGGTAAACCAGTAAAGAAATCCATGTTGATCATGTCCCACTTCCATATTGGAAGATCTATACATTGCATATAACCCCCGGGCTTTTGGTGCTCTACTTTAACTCTTTGACAATTTGGACATTTGATTACAAACTCTACAATGTTCTTCTTCATATCACCCTACCAATAAATCCCTTTCAAATTATGGTACATTTTTGTTGACCCTAGATGGATGGAATACCTTGAATGATGTGCTTCTGTCATAATACTCTTTCTTAGCCCATCTACATTAGGCACACACAATTTGTTTTAGCACCAAAGTACTCCCTCTTGCGTAAGGTTAAATGCCTTTATCCTACCATATTGCACATTCTCCTTAAGCTATAGTAGAATCGGATCTGCATATTTCTTCTCTTTTACTTTAGCTACTAGTGAAGATTCTGCACCATTACGCACAATAAGCCCCTAATCTGGAGTTACAAGAAGGCGACCCCCCAAATTGGCTAGTTGGAATAGATCCTTAGTCATCCCTTGTCATTCTATAGACTGCCCATAAGTGACCTCCATAGACTTATGAATTAATGCATCAGCTACCACATTTGTTTTTCCCAAATGATACAAGATATCAACATCATAGTCATTTAATAACTCAAGCCATCTTCACTGCCTCAAATTTAGGTCCTTATGATTAAAGATATACTGCAAACTCTTATGGTCCGTATATATGTCAACATGAATCCCATAAAAATAGTGACACCATATCTTTAAGTCAAATATAACCAATGCTAGCTCCAGATCATGCGTTGGATAATTTTTCTCATGTGGCCACAATTGTCTTGAGGCATATGCTATGACTTTACCATGCTACATCAATACACACTCTAAGAAAATTCTTGAAGTATCACAATACACTGCATACCCTTCAGTGCCTTCTGAAAGTACCAATACGGGTGTAGGAGTCAACTTATTCTTTAGATCTTGGAAACTTCTTTCACATGCATCATTCCATTAGAACTTGGATGCTTTATATGTTAGCTTTGTTAAAGGTGCAGAAATTGGAGAAAATCCTTCAATAAACCTTCTATAATAACCTGCCAACCTAAGGAAAATACGAACCTCCATGGGCGTTATAGGTCTTGGCCAGTTCATCATGGCTTCTATCTTTTGAAAATCAACCTTTATTCCTTCATCAGATAAAATATGACCTTAGAATGCCACATATTTAACCAAAACTCACATTTGGAGAACTTTACATAAAGGTTACGATCATGAAAAATCTGTAAGACCTGTCGTAAGTAACTAGCATGTTCCTTATTTGATCTCGAATAAACCATAATATCATCTATAAAAACAATCACAAACACATCCAAGAATGGCTTGAGCACCCATATTCATCAAATCTATAAAAGTTGCAGGTGCATTAGTTGGCCCAAAGGACATGACTAAAAACTCATAATGACCGTACCATGTTCGAAAAGATATCTTGGGTATGTCCTTCTCTTTGACCCTCATTTGTTGGTAACCAGACCTAAAATCAATCTCTGAAAACCACTTGGCGCCTTGTAACTGATCAAATAAGTCATCAATTATTGGAAGGGGATATTTGTTCTTAATAGTCACCTTGTTTAGTTGTCGATAGTCAATACACATTCTCAATGAGCCATCCTTCTTAAGAACAAATAACACTGGTGCGCCTCAAGGGGACATGATAATCCTTATGAATCCTTTTTCTAGCAAGTATTTCAATTTCTCTTTCAACTCCCGTAATTCTGTTGGGGACATTCTATACGGAGGAATTGAAATTGGTTAAGTACCTAAAATCACATCAATACCAAACTCTACTTCTTATTCTGGAGGCAAACCTGGAAGATCTTTAGGAAATACATCTGGAAATTCATTTACTACTGGAATAGTTTGAAGAGTTGCTGGCTCCGCATCCGTATTCTTCACCCTAACTAGATAACATATGTAACCCTTGTAAATCATCCTTTTTTCCTTAAAATAAGAAATAAATTTACCTCTTGGTGCACCAATATTACCCCTCCATTCAAGGATTACCTCTTTTGGAAAATGGAAATACACCTTTTTAGTTCGGCAATCTACTGTGGCATAGAAAAAAGCTAACCAATCCATACCCATTATTGCATCAAAATCTAATATTTCTAACTCAACCAGGTTAGCCATTGTATCGCGACTGCAAATATTTATTATAAAATTTTGATACACTCTCCTAGCTATAATAGATTCACCAATCCGCGTAGATACTTTGAGTGACTTAACTAGTAATTCTGGTGTTTTTTTGAAGTTTCCAGCAACCAATAGAGTGACATATGATAATGTAGAACACGGGTCAACTAATGCATATACATCAGGTGAAAAGATGGACAATGTACCTGTAACCACATCTGGAAAAGCCTCTGAATTTTGTCGATCCGCTAAAGCATATGTATGATTCTGAACTCCACTAGAGCTAGCTGATCCTTTAGCACCTCTACCATGACCCATAGTCTGTACACCTCTACCTGAATGAGTCACTGATGATGATGATATAACGGTTGATCCATTAGGTCGTACCATACCACCCATGCCCCTTTGTGGAAATTATCTCATCATATGCCCAAACATACCACACTAAAAGCAGGCATTTTTCCCAAACCGACATGCACCTAAATGAAGCTTTTCACTTTTTTTACACAACTGTAGAGGAGGACTTAATTGACTCATACTCCCTTGCTCTTGATACCCTGTTGTTCATGAACTCTGACTCTCACTTCTTTGCCCAAACTGGTTGCCTTTAGACCCTTAAAACTATGGTGGAGCACTAGCTGTAGAATAAGAAGATAATGGCCTAGATGGTCTATTAGAAAACTGAGTCCTAAACTCTTCTTAGGATGCCATAAACTACCCCATAGATCTAGACCTCTTGGAATACCCTATTTCCAATTCTTGTGTTCTTCTTCTTTTCCTCTAATCCTCCATTTTTTGTGCAAATATTTGTATTCTTGCTATGTCCATATCTTTGTTCAAAGCAACAATAGTACAATATCTAACTATATATGGATCTAATATATCCACATATCGATGAACTCTATCATCCATTGTAGCTACTACATTAGGAGCATACCTAGCCAAAGAGTTAAATCGGAGGTTGTACTCCCTCACGCTCATATTCCCTTGGCGAAGATTCAAGAACTGATCCGCACGAGCTTCTCAAATCTCAAATGGAATATAATTATCAAGAAATGCTTCTTTGAACTCTTTCCAAGTAGCTGAAGGTGAATCGATACCCCTAGATCATTTCCAGTCTTCATACCAAAATATAGCCTCCCATTTGAATCTATATGATGCTAACTCAACCATCTTTTTACCCGACACATGCATGATATCTAGAGCCCTTTTATTTGACCAATAAATTTATGTGGGTCCTTATTAAATTCTGATCCAGTGAATGTGGGAGGATCCAATATAAGAAAATCCTGGGTTCGTGGGCTAGCTGCCCTTTCTGCACCATTAGAACCTGTGGTTGGAATGGTTTATCCCTGAGCTTGTCCAACAACTATACGAGCCAATAATTGTACCGCATTTCTTAGATCTTGGTCAGTAGCATTAATAGGCGGTTCTGAGGATACAGTTCTTCTCCTCCTTAGTTCTTCTGGAGATGGAGGAGTAGAAGAAGTTTGGGATACAAACTCAACTTGAGCCTGGATTTGATTAGCTTGTCTAGGTGGTTACTAGCTGGAAGCCACATCTATTCACTTACCTATATTCTTACTCCTTCTCGTAACCAGCATCTTTACTATAATAAGAGGAAAAAATAGGTTCAATTGTTAAATATGACTTCACCTACAACATGGGCTCTATTGCACGATCTAAGATATAAAGAAAAAAAGACAACCCCTAAATGTACCATAGCCTCCTGTTTATCCATGTGGTGCACAATACACCTAAAAACAAGACTCTATATAGACACGACTTTATAGACACCCTAGGATGACCTGCTCTGATACCACTTTTGTCACGCCTCAAATCCTATTCGGGCGGATAGGCACACATAGCCGTAAAGGCCCGAGAGAACCAATTCTTAACCTTGTACTTCTCATGCATGTAACTATAAAAACCAAAGGTTCTGACAAATATGATATTATGTATCAATGCGAATAATTACATAGGCAAGCACAAACTTATATATATAACACTTGGCCATTGGGGCCACAACATCTAAAGGCAAGACACTACCATAACTTTACATTAGTCTACAGAGCCTTTAAAAGATACATAGACTTAGTTAGGGTCGGGAAAAATCCCCACCCTACTCTTGACATACTGCACAATACAAAAATATATGGAATAGACTCGGAGAGCCCCGAATCAACCTGGAGCTCACAAATAGTCACTTAATAGCCTGCGCTCCTACTAGTGAGGTGTATGGGCTAAAATACTTGGGCTTGAAGCATGAAATATAGGTTCCCCATAAGGGATGTCAGTACAAAAATATGTACTGAATATGTAAGGCTGAAGGTAACAACACATGATACAAGAGCTCAATAGAAATCAGATACAAGTGTCTAAGTAGTACTAGTAGAACACCTTTATATATACTTGTGGGACTACATACATTACGTTACTTTATTCATTTTTACCTTTCTTACTTCATAATTTTTGTAAGCCATATATAATGTAAATGACCAGCTAATCAGTAGTAAGTAGATAAATTAGGATCCACCCATGCTAGGCTTATGCCCCTGAGTTTCCACCTAAATATAAAGATTGGGATCGGCCTATACTAGGCTTATGCCTCTGAGCTTCTACCCATATATAAAGGTATCGAGATCTTCCCATGCTAGGCTTATGCCCCTGAGCTTCCACTCATTTTACATATTTATGTTACTTAGTTTATTTAGACTTTAAGATTGTTACTTTGGTGGTCATAACATTATGGTACCTTGAACCAATAATCTGCTAATAAGAGACATATAAATGGATACTTAATTCAACAACAATGAGGTAGGGAGCTGTTGGCACACAAATGAAGTGTTCAGAAGATGAAAATACACATGGGTCTTATTTGAGTAAATAGAGAACTTCTGAAATTTTCTAGTGAAAATAGAGGTACAGGTTAAATAATAAGCTTGTATCGATGTGTTTTAACACATTAGAGAGTGGGAACAAGGTCATTGGCTACACAGAATGTAATGTGCTGCTACTATGTATCACTTTTTATAGGATAACCTTGGGAGCTTACTTGATGGAACAAATGTTCGATTTCATGCCAAAGAGTACAAAATGGAGTATACCTGACATACCTGATTATATAACTCTGACACTAACCAAACTTGACTTCCCGCCTTTCAGATTACTTATCTACAATACAAGATATGGTAAACTAATATTAGCAACCAACCGACACATTTGGGCTATTTAACTTCACCAAAGCAGTAAACGGACAGTAGGCTCTTAATCTATCAATTAAGAGTGTTATTTTAACCCTTTTCTCTTCCAATTACACCCGCATACCTTACATGTCCTTATAAGGTTTACCGAAACCTCCTTGTCTTCACTACACATTCCAAACAATACGCAAAATAGATTGGGCAGTAAACAAATGCAATAATTGGTTTGGTGGTGTACCGCCACACCTTTATTCTATATTTCATTACAAACTAATCATACCTTTCTCCAAGATCAACCTAGCAGCCCATAACATATACATACAAAACAATCCATAATATACCCTAAAATCCCTTTTATTGTAGCAATCAATTATTGAACTCATCATCTCTTGAGTTCTCAATAACAACACATCCATAATTCTCTTTCAAATTCACATACAAGGATAACAAAATGGAGTAGTCACCTTACCTCAATTTTTCAATTTATTCTTTTAATTTGAACTCCTCAAAACTTCAACTTTCACTTTCCTTCACACGTTAAACCAAAGAAGAAAAGAGATCTCTTAATAAGAAAGAAAAAAGTGAGCAAGTAGCTTGTTCTATATACTACCATGTATTTATAATTAGGCACCTACAACATGTTTTCCTAATATTCCCTCTAGACAATTAAGCTAAACATAAGTGTTTTCACTTACCTTGGGCTGCAAAGGTGAGGGTTTCTTCAAGAACCCTAGAAGGAATTTTAGGGTTGCTCCTTGTTGTTTTAGAGAGACTAGAGAGATTTTGTGAAATATACTTTTTTTGGTGACTTAGAGATGAAGTAAAATGACCAACAACTTGACCTCATAAAGGACCTTTTTTGTCTACCTCCTTAGCTGCATTTTGGACCTTAAAATTTGTCAAATTGGACCAAGGTGATGCACCTACTTAAGGGTTCAAGCTGCTCAAATTTTCAAAGTAGGTGATGCACCTACTTACTTAAATTTTTATTTTGGGCTCAATTAACTTGGGACTTTGGAAGATTTGTGTGTTGGTCCATTTATCCATTTTATTCCTCTTTTATTCATTTTGGGCCCAAATGAGTACATTAGTATAGGCCCAAATCTTGTCCATAGCCATGTGTCCATTAATTTGGTCCAAATAGCTTAAGTAGGTGACTCACCTAATAGCTTAATTAAGTCAAGCAAGCACCTCAATAGTTTATTCTATTTCCAGCTCCTAATCCCTTTAATCTAACCTTTAACTTATACACACTTGGTCACTTTAAACTTTAGATTCAAATACTATTTTACGATCCCAAGTTTAAATAGTCGTATCGACGTTAACTTGGTCGTATCACATTAAACTGTACGGGAAGTATCTATAATTCCATCTACACCATTAATACTTGCATAAAAAATCTCATCCGTTACCTATACCACAAGGCCATACCAGGTTCCATATAATTAGAACAAGTACAAGAAAAATACGGGATGTTACAGTTAAACTTATTCTCATTTCCTAACGCTCTGAACCACTTAATGATTCAACCAAAATTCATCATTTTTCTTTTATTCTCACGTATGCATATACATAACAATTTTCCACTGATTATTCCACAAGTTGCCAATATCAGCTATTGCATACATCAAATCAAGCCTGCTACTTTCTTCCACAAAACATGCATCATAAATCTTAAGCTACTATTCTCACCGCCACAATCCACATCTAAAGTTCAAGACTATTGTCAAACAGCACCAATCATATGAAACATGCCATATATTATACTACGAAGCAATATTTTTCTTAACTGATGATACACTTTGAACATTTATGAATTGGAAAGAGATGAAAAGACTACATTGCTCTTCTGGCAATAAAATTAGTGACTGGAATGTTGTTGTCAAGGTCACCGTAATGCGGTGAAGTCCTCACCACTATAACCACCAAAATACGCCACTATTGTAGTGAGGTTCTGGAATCGCAATCCAAACATGACCCAATCCTCATCCGAAAAATCCAAAACTTCCCCAAGACACGCTTCTTACACCCCTGAACATTAATAATCTCAAAAATCTATGTCTTGAGGTCTAGAAGACCAAATTAGAAATCTTCAAAGTTAAGAGGCTTAAAATATGCCTAAGTCTCCCAATACTTAGAATAATTTTTAGGTCCTAAACTTTCCATGCATGCAACTAAGAGTTAAGTAAGAATAGAAATATCTACCTAAGTATCTTATGCACTTAACTATGTCCCATAAGTTTATCCTCTCCATGACATTACCATTCAACCTCAAAACTCTACTACCTTCCTTCTCCCGTGTAGTACTAGTTCAAAATTACTAGAGAAAAAACAATCAAGGGAGGTAAAGTCACATAATAAAGATAGTCGATCTTAATCTTATAAAATAACCATTACGATCTTTTCAACCTATTCCACTTTCTCACATTGTAGTTACTTACCAACATATACATCACAAATACCTTCAAAATTCCATAGACAGCAATAAGTCTACACCTTTAACTTATTAGTTAATTTAACTGTTTCCATTCACAGCCTATAAGGGACTTCTATAACCATAATAACTATCTACTCTTGGCTCCTTCCCTATTTTGAATAGATAATAATCATTGAAAAACACTTCATCCACAGACTACCATAGAGTCTACAAATATTGCTACCACATTAGTCTACCACTCAAATGGCAAACCATCCCTCAATCAACGGTTATACCACTAAATTAGCTTTTTTAGGCAAAAGTAACCCTCATTCTGACTTCTAAGCTTGTGACATCATATCACTAACTTCGGGACCATCTTACTACTAATAGGGTATGACACCTTAGCACATACTATCACTCGAGTGGAAGTGTTGTTCCAACATTCTGACATACATCACTACCCTTAAGCATAACATCTGCATCAAGAATTTTAAAAGGGACTGAATACACTTCATACCTCAGGCCCAAATGAACGATTGATATAGATAGGGGTATAATCATAAATCAATAGACTTTAAAGTATTTATGAACTCCTTTCAAGTCCTTATACAATGTCATAATATTTTATGGCTCAATTAGAAGGGACCACTTCATTTAGACTCTAAGATTTGCACTAGAACCGACTCGACAAAGAGACATAGTTAATAAAGTCAGAGTAAATAAGGAGTCCGAATAACTTCCAAATGGAAAATACAATGGCATGCTTTAGAACAAACACAAGTGAAAAAATCCTAAATGCCTAGTAGTTTCCTACTTATAAGTGTGGTGCACTACACACCCGTAAATAGGACTCTACCCGACGTAATTTCGTAGATACCTTGGGAACATGAACCAACCTCTGATACGAAGTTTGTCATGACTCAAACCGAGGACTAGCTGTGATGGGCATCAAGAACCATGAAGGCCCGAGAGCCCTTATATAACTATAAATCAAATACACAATTCATATATAGTAAGGAAATGCAGAAATATAACAAAACAAAAACATGGTCATTCTTTTACTTCAATTGAACAATACAAAATTTAATTCATAACTTTTGAAAACACACGACACAAGTTTATGAAATATCTAACAATATCAAAGACCAATATCTATATGAAAGCTGGGACAAGGCCCCCAGTCAGACCATAAAACAAAATAAACTAACAATATTCTGAAATAGGCCTTTCAAAATTTGGGGAGGCTCACTAACTACAAACTCTAATAGGATTTAACCTACTGCTTAGTGGGAATCTGGGACTGTGCCTCATATCCTGAAATATAGGGGGTCAATACAATTGTACTGGTATGTGAAATAACCCAAAATAGTATGCTTTTTATACAAAATAGATGAGAGCATTTCATAATAACCATGTACACAATGCTAGTAAAAAAATAAATGGGCATATGTTTGTACACTTCAAAACAATTCTTGGCAACTTTGACTCACTCTTTGTTATTATTCTGAGCTAGTCGGTACACACTACGAATCTGGAACTCCACGGGCTATGTGGAACCTGCCCTAGACTCGTTGGTCAAGCCTCCAACCTAAGTAGCCACTAGGAACGGAGTGGTGATACACCCATGTGATAACTCCACTGGAAACCCCCATAGAAGATGTCCTAAAATTTTCCTTACATGTAAGATCATATATCGTAAGTCTCGATCGACATATACGATTTCTAGTGAGGAGCCCTTGCACTCAAATGCCTTCTTCGGGTAACCTACTAGCTCTCTTAAGCCCAATTTTTAGTTCTTTAAAGTCAACATGTTCATACCTTCAAAACATTCAACACTATCTTGTTAGGGTCATGAAATCATTGGGTATCATCATACCCTGACTTGCAAGTCAATCAAATCACATCATATCATATCTGCAGCCCTTTCTACTTATTATCATATTAATGACCACCCCTAGATTTTAAACATCAGATGAGAGAGAGTTATGCAATAGATGAGAAAGTGTTATGCAATAGACCTTTCATTTAAATTTTCATCAAAACATTCTTCTCCCAATTGTAAAATCAATAGGTGTTCACCTCATATTTGTAATTTCTTAAAATTCATGAAGCGTGTTAATTTGACCAAGTAGACATTTACCATAGAAAAATACCCCCTCTACATGTAATAAACTGAATTGTTCATGATCATCAGTAAATCATTTATCATTTTGTTTCTTTTCAAGAAATTCATACATTTACGCAAGCCACCACACTTGAAATAAAAAATAACAAAATAGGAGAGAGAGTTTAATCATTCATGCTCTCATTCACACTTTACAATACTATGAAATCATATATATACTGTAACGGTCTAATTTCTTGAAAACTAAGATCGAGACAAACATATGCTTGCTTTAAAACTACTCCATAACATATGCTTTTAAATATAATAACTAAACAATTCTTTATTAAACATGATTGGGGATCTTTAATATATATAAAAATAGTAAAAATTAGGCCCATGGTGTTTAGAGTAGCCCCACATACGTTATGTTATTTAGTTAGAAGAATAGAACCCGAATCTTGAAACTTTTCTTGAGAATCTTGAACTTAAAGATGGATTCTTGATCTTTGGGATGAAAGTTTAGGGTTTTTTTTTTTGAGGATTTTGAATTAATTTTTGAGTATATTATTCCCTAATAACGTCTTATCAAGCTTCTAACTCGACTTGGAGTTAGGGAGAAAAGTCAAAACTTCCCTTCGGAATTAATTTTTTCAGAAAAATTCTGCTTTTGGAGCTCACCGCGAGGTGGTGTAATCACGGTGGTGTACTGGTCCTGGCGAAAATGATCATAACTTTTTGCTCGGGTATCGAATTAAGGAAAAATTAGTATCGTTGGAAAGATGACTCAATTATCTAAAATTTGGTGGGTCTTGAGTTGAAAAATTCAACATACATAAAAAGGTGTAAATGTTCAAAGTTGACCCTTGTAGAATCGAATACCAAAATTTGGATGATTCGAAGGCTCTTAGCTCAACTTTCTCTAAGTGGTTTCCATGAACATTTTTAACCTGATAATCACTTAACACACTATGATAAAGATCATGGAACATGAATTGAAATATGAGTCATGGTATTAGAGTTTACACACGTAGAAACAACGGTCCGATTTCTAGCTCAAAAATACAGGGTGTTACATTATCTCCCCTTTGGCATCATTTATCCCCGAATGATGGGTAGGGAATTTTTGAAGCTTTAAAAGTGTAGAATAAAGAACGTAATCATGCATTGAACATTTTTCTCAACAAAATATGCAAAGGCATCAAACAAGCTCCATGATAACCCTTAGTGAAATAGGTAAGCACGAAGAATGAGGTAATGAGACTTTACATAGGGATGATCTTGCACGTGAGTTCTATGAGTCATAATCATCACAACATAAGGAATGAGTGATTTGGTGATAATAGGCCTGATTTAAATTGGTACAATCATGAGATGGGTTTCGTGGGAAATATGGATAAAAGCATTTTCTACTTTACATAATACAACGAACATACTTAAACCTAGAGACACTACTCGTCTCTGTCCCAAACAATATATAGCATACTTCACACTTTCCAGCTTACAATTCTCCCATCACACAGCTAACCATAAGAGTTTGAGTCCTACTGCAGAGTACTTCTATTTTTAAGCCTATCTCTGAGAAAAAAGGCGCTAGTTTAAACTATGGGACCCTGTACTCTACATTCCATTAAGAATATTATTTTACCTTCTCACTGCCATCAAACATAATCAGATTTTTATTCGGGTAATACTAATCACATATACATGGGGTTAGGGGAACATTCTAAACTGCTCTTGGATTTAAATTTTTTAGCAAAATCCCATTTTTAGAGCTTACTGCGACGCGGTGTAATCGTAGTGGCTTACTGGTCCTGGCAAAAATAATCATAACTTTTTGCTCGGGTATCGGATTAAGGCAAAATTGGTATCATTGGAAATCTAACTCAATTATCTATAATTTGGTGGGTCTTGAGTTGAAAAATTCCACATACATAAAAAGTTATACACGTTCAAAGTTGACCCTTGTAGAATCGAATACCAAACATTGGATGATTCAAAGGCTCTTAGCACAACTTTGCTCTAAGTGATTTCCATGAACATTTTTCACCTCATAATCACTTAACACACTAGGATAAAGATCATGACACATGAATTTAAATATGAGTCATGGGATTGGAGTTTACCCATGTAGAAATAACGGTTCGATTTCTAGTTCAAAAATGCAGGGTTCTACACTTAACATCCTCCACTTTCTGCATATGAATAGTCAACCTTGAGATTTCTATATCATTAATCAGCAAGGCAGTCTTGATCTCCAAAATCAAATATTAATTCAACCCAGAAGTGAACTTCCTCATTCTAGCCCGCATGCCATCCACAAAATTAGGAGCATACCTTGACAATTGTTGAAACTTCAAGGAATATTCCTTGACATACATTCTCCCCTACTTGAGATTCATAAACTCGTCCATATTTGCTTTCCTCAACTCTTAGGGAAAGAAATGATCCTGAAAAGCACCTAAGAAATTATCACACAAAGATGACTCCTCCATATCTCTTCTATCCCTATTCTACTATTCATACCACTTATATTCCACCTCTTTGAGATGATAAGCTACAAAGTTTACCCCCTCCACATTGGTAGCCTACATCACATGAAATATCTTCTCTATCTCATCTAAGAATCCTTGTGGATTCTTCTACACCTTTAGTCCAGAAAAAAGTGGGAGGACCAATCTTCATAAATTGTCCAACCCTTGTGGCCTCAGTAAACAAAGCACTAGACACACCTCACTCAGCCCAAGCAACAACCAATTTCCAATAGCATAAATAGATTGACCAAACTCTGCATTAGTCACCTCGCCTTGAGGAGGACTAGTAGCAATCATTAGAACTCTAAAACTATCAGGGATAGGATCGTAAGATTGAAGATGAACCCTATAAGTAGGATGCACCCCTTAAGCATTAACCCCAAATGGAATATAAGAAATTTTTTATGTTCCAGATCTACGAGGCATGATCTGAAGGATGAACAAACAAGAATTAGAGAAGATTCCAGGACTGAGACTCCAAGATTAAAAATAGAATACCAAGCAAGTGAAACATTCCTAAATTCTTTGTAGCCTCTCCCTTATGAGTGTGGCATGTTGCACACCCCTAAAAGAGACTCTACTCGACATGGCTTTGTGGACTCCCAATTGACCATGAACCTAGGCTCTGATACAAACTTGACAAAACCTGCCCTTGGGCCTTGTTGTAATGGGTATCCCAAGTCCTTCCAGGAACAAAGACCACCCTCGTTACCCAACCCAACCTCCAGCCGCCTGACCAGAGTTGGATGAATTTTGAGCCTGTAAAAAAATAGTGTAATAGCTCACATAAAGACTTTGGGAATATGTCACAACCGTGATTGACCCAACCGAGTCCAACCATCCCATCCCAATAATTAAACCATACCAAACAAGGCCATAAACCAGGCCATACTAAGGACATTCCAAAGCATAATATAATTAATCACAAAATATAATATGGCAAAACATTGAGAAATTATGTCCGATGATGCCAGGCTCCCAGCCTATTACAATGCTAAGGCTGACACCCATATCGATCCCACCCATTTCAACCCATAAAAGTACCATAAATCCTCTAACCAAAAGAGTAACAAAATCTAGTAGGGACATTCCCCCAACCATAGCTAAAACTAATGTTCAAAATAAAATCAAAATGTCTAGAAATATCCATAACATGAAATGATGCCTTCTGAATGGATGAAAGATCACCACTTCTGTCCAATTGCTATCCCTAAGTAAATCATTATGTAGGATAAGTAGAACTGTTGATTCCTACTTAGTGTAGGTATACAACTACCAGTAAACGGGCTTAGTGAGTTACCGCTAGCATATTCTCAGGGAAAGAATAAAATAATGTCATTTATAAAACTATGTAAAACCATCCATATGCATACAACCATACATATATATATATAACCATGCCAGTAAAAAGGGATCGGGTTTAGTATGACTTTAAAAATTTTACCTGTGCTATGTAGATTTGACATCCTAAACCACCTATGGGTTCATCTCTCCCTACTGGAAAGGCCCCAGTGCGTGTAGCCGCACGACCTGGGAAGTATCTCATGGGATGACTAGTACAGACCCAAAATAGAGTGTGGCATCATGCACACGGTCAGAAAGACCAACCACATATCGAAAAATATGAGTTTCCAATTTTGGTCCCCCCGGGACTACCACCTACCACGGCTAAGCTACAATTCCCGTCATTATTGCCCAATTAAAACCAATTTCCAAATAAAAAAACCATTATCCATTTATTAACTAAGGCCATTGATATTGGTATCGTCATACCAACCCTTACTTAAAAGTATCATCCATAGCCAACAATTTATTGGTTTAAGGGGACTTCAAGTGCCCTCCCATTTACCATATTAAACTATTTGGGAGACTTTCGTGTTCCCCACAAGCATAACCAATTAGCCATTTAGCATTCTACACTATTTAAACCATGAACAATTCTTTTACCAAGTTTAAAACAGGCAAGAGTTCTATTAAAAGAAGTTAATGCAATGAACATATCTTTATAAGCGGTTTGTCAAATACATTAGGGGCATAATATGATCAAAAACAATACCAATTACTAATAAACCATTCCCATTCAATTAAATTATACAAAACCACCATTAATGCATATAAAATCATAATTAAAATAATGGAAAACCATAACAAACCATTTAACATCAAAACCCCTAAATCATATATGAAATCCAAAATTATGTAATAGTAAAACCATGAAAACATTCATGTAAACCATGGATTTAAGTAAAATTAATAATGAGGAAAGATAAATTGCCTTAAACCAAGAGGATGATAAAAAAATCACCAAGACAAGCCCCAAATTGATCCTTTAGTTGAAACCCTAGCTCCCATTGACCAAAAGCTCTAAAGAGAATTATAAGGTGTTTAGAAAGAGTTTCTAATTATCAATGAATAAAATAATAGGGTAAATTACCTCCCAAGTAGGTTAGAAGTCATGGTACCCTATTAGGATACGAGGGGAAATGTCCATAATACCCTTACATAAGTTGTACCAAATTCCCATCACAGGGATACGACTGACCCATACGAGTCATACCCTTCGATATGATCGGTATCCACCACTCGTAACCTAAAACTCCACCCTTGGACCAAACACTGTCTAGTATAAAACTCATCCAACGAAGTCGTACCAATCGCATACGATCCGTATGAATGACCCGTATCCCTAGCAGAATAAAATACCTAGAGGATTGAACACTGCCTACCATATGAGTCCCTGGTTTGCTTCGTACCCTGGCTTACAGCTCATGGTGAGCCACTAGTACTCAAATCCAACCTAAGTAACCAAGTATAAGATTAAGTTAAGGAACCAAATGATCCATAACCACCAATACAATTAGTACCCCAAAGTCATATCCATTCTAGTAACCAAAATCCATCCTATGAACCAACACTAGTAAGTATACGACTGGACCTTACCATCCGTACCCTAACATATGGTTCATACCCATGATTCGTATTGTGTCCAGAGATCAGAATTCCAAGAAATTTTCTAAGGTTCAAAAATTAGGGTGTTTCAAAAACCATGAACAAAATTGAACATGCATGATAAACGTGGGTCGCTACAGTGTAACGCAAATAGGAGAGTAAGGTATATCAGAAATCAAGTCTAATTCTTAGGCAACTCTAACAAATACAAAAGAATAAGTTAAACTCAAATAAAATAAAATAGCATCTATCTGGTCACAGATAAAAATAGTACCTACAATAATATCATTAGATTCCTCGACCTCAATCTTTCCTAGAAAGACATAATAGTGAGCTCGATCATCAAGCTGGGAAACCTCCCTGGTAGGATGCGCTCTACCCTTCTATGCATTACCATTACCTCAATTTCCATCACGATCTCCCTAATTATTATCCTGCCCACCCTATGGATGACCCTTATTATTACTATTACCTTTATCACCTCTACCATTAGGAACCACAATCTCATCTTGTTATTGGACCTATAACCTAGCCTATCAATAAGGCTACACTTTATTGAAGTGCCCCACAATGCCTCAAGTATAATAACCTCACTCAACAGAAGGACTGTTATCTAAAGAATAAAAAATCCTTGGGTATTTAGCAACCGATGCTGAATGAATAGACCCTAAATAACCCCCTATAGAAGATGGTAAAGCTAAATGAATGAGGCAATCTGAATAAGTGTTCTTATAACCCCTAGAGTAAAAACTACAAAATTAACTCACATTTTGGGACTTCTACGCTAATATTGTTGCCTGAAAAACTTGTTTCACCCCTTCCACCTTTTTCATATAATTAGCCACATCAATGGTCTTTCTGGTCGAAGTCATATAAATAGTCAAAACTGCAAGTCGGTGTTCATTCCTTTCCCAAATAATAAAATTATCTCCTCCTCTATACAAACTTACTAGGGAGCATAATAGGAAAATTTATGAAACTTCGTCTTATAAGTCGAATATATTACCCTTTTTAAGGGTCCAAAATTATCTTTTTTGCGATCATAAAGGGTATGGGGTACATACTTCTCCAAAAAGGGGTAAGAAATTAAGATCATGCTAATAGAGGCAAAGCTAGTAAATGAATCCACATATGCCCTTCACTACTACTTGGAATCACCTTGAAGCTGGAACATGATAAACTCAACACTATGTTGCTCTACTATACCTATTTTATACAGCCTTTCATAATAATACAATGAACTCAAATGCATCCTTCATCTCAAAGACAACAAAAGTATGAGGTTTCATCTTTAGGAACTTAGTCAATAGTCATATTAAGTCCCAATCATGATAGCATCTAACACCAAACAAAGAAATATCTTAATTTCTAAGGCCTCACCTATTCTAGGATCAACTATATTTGTTGGTTGAACACATGGAAACTAATAAGTAGGTGTAGTAGGAGTGGCCCCAGTATTAGCCAATCCACATAGATAAGAAAGTACTTGCTGAATCATCAAGATGAAATAAGAGTAAATATTACACCTCCATCTAGTGCAACCTCCTTCTGCTCCATAATATCCTAATTTATCTCCTCAACCTTTTCATAATAATCCCAAGGTGAAAGAGGAGTCACTGATCTCTAACGAGGTTAATTAGTAATTGCTCAAGTTGTACCACTAGTGGGTATTTCTCTCACTCTCCCTATTTTTCACACCATTTGCATCCAAATCCCCAAATAATTGATTCTACAACTGGAGTTGTTGGTGTGAGGTATGTGGATCTAGTTTTGTTAGCTATAGTATTAATCGTTAGAAAAAAATAAATAAGGTCAAATAACAATTTGTATCACCAGATATCAATTGGAATCAAGTCATAGCAGGAAATAAGAAAGAAATAATAGTTTCCTAAAGTCCTATACCTCTTGAATAAAGTTACATATGTCTCTATAACCTTCCATGAGACTTTACTACACCCGATTTGGTACAATAAGATCCACAAACCTAGGACTGTAATACCAACATTTTCATAACCTAAACCCATCATGAGTGGCACCTACACTAACTCCCTAGTGCAAGAACCAACTAACCCCAAAACATTAACACAATATTTAGCTAAGATAAGGCAACTAACTATTTTTTCATTAAATAAAACAATGTCTCCATTTTCTAAATAATAAACAATGCAGAATAAATGAAACTTAACAAATCTCCTAGAACCTGAAATTCATAATACCAAAACGCTAATAAGTATACAAATGGGTTTAACTCAAAACATTTGAAAATGTCTTAAGTCTAAAACATTGGACCATAAACCTAATGAAAAACTCGTGATAGCCCAAAAGAAGTAGCTCACCCTTGAGTTTGAGCACTACCTAAATTACAACTGAGGTCTTGAATCAGTCAGTGAAATATTCTTTGTAGTCTACAAAAAGTAGAGCATATGTGTTGTTAGTACACATAAAATAATGGTGTACTATTAAGGTCATTGACTAACCCAAATGAGAAATATGAGCATATAACCATAACTTAAATAAGACAACTATGAACACCTACCATGTAAACTTACCTCAAGTTCATAAAACTTAACCTTATTCAATAATTTTATGGAACTTAGTCATTATATATTAACATGGAAAATAAGTCAAGTGAAGAAAATGACTACCAACAAGACTTTAAGTCAACAACCATGGCACAAGCAATTTAATCAACTGCATATCAATTACACAGGTAAATAGAGAATATAGAGTTATGCCACAACTTACAATTTGCTTGAACCACTTACGGATCCATAAGTATAACAACAATGAAAATTATTATGCAACCCAATTTATATAAGGAAACCACCTTTATCAAATAAGCGCATGAACTCTATTCACTCAAGGAGCAAAAACAGCAAGTCAACACATAAGCTCGGTTTACTCAAGGAACCAAAATAACAATAAAACCATAAACCCTAGTCCTCTCAAAAATTATCAAAGTCACCTATATATTGTATATACATGCTAAGGGTCTTACGATCACCCACTAGCCATGGCCTACAGGGGATGAGATATTGTCCATGTACCAAAAATACAAAACATCTAGTGTTTTCCAACCTTATATCAACCAATCCTATGAAGATGTCCCCATAATAGTACATCCCACAATAATAAATTTAAATTTGATAAAGATGTCAAAATATTGGTACATTTCACAATAATTACATATATCACAACAATAACAATCATAATAATAATAGTAACAATACTTGTACAACCAAAAAACATTTTTTGTAAGTTCATTGCATGCAATTAACACTTACGATAACAATTAGTCATTTAATTTTCTTGAATATAAATTGTACAAGCAATGTGGAATAGTTATCATGCTCATATAAAACAAATTGGGTTTCAACCACATTAAATCATCACCATCCTCAGTCCAAATCTGAAATGCTATAATGAAACTGAGCCTTCCCTTTTCCTAATTGTGGTCAAAATAGAAATACATAGAAAATCTACCAAATAACCTACAATATCGAGGGTTTTCCTAATCATTCCTTTTATTGTAGGGTTTTCGTATCATAAGTACACCTTAAACATACCAATTTCATAGATAGTGAATTAAAGTCATGCAAGAGTAAATTATCAACAATTATCAAAACCTAAAGGTTTTACACCTAACTTACCCTATTACACCATAAAAGTTAGTTAGGTCAAGCTAAATCCTCACTAAAACCTATAAGCGAGTGATTTTAAGGTTTAGAAATCCATAAAACTAGTTAATGGGTGTGATTACCTTACCTTTACAAAGAAATTTGGTGGAAAATGGGTGAAAATTGTCCAAAATTAGCTATGTTCTTCCAAAATAAGTTTGAAAATATCAAACCATTTTGGGGTAATTTATGCATAAATCCACACATTCTGCTATAACAGCCCTATTCTGCTACAACAACATTGTAGCAGGCTTCCATTTACTATAGTTGGTATGGTGAGATAAAAAGTCCTGACTACTCCCCGTTTCTTCTTTTATGCAATGCATTCTCAAACCATGACATTTTAGACTACCCTCTTTATGTTAAGTTTGATATCGAGAGTTCTACTTACCCTAATTTACTTACAAAAAATCCTACGAATTCTTTATCATCTTATCTAGAAAAAACATACCAAACTTTATTTCATTTACCTAATCAATTTTTGAATTTCCCTAGACTATACCTTCTTGAATTTTAATCAAGAATAGCCTAGCCTAATATTTCTAACTTCTATTTTTAGGAAAATCTTAACACAAGTTTTGTATGTTAGAATTACTTGTAATGATAGAAAAGCTCGTTACAACCAATCAAATGATGATGCATGGGTCGTGGCTAAGTTATAGGTAAAGGTCAGGCATAAGGAGCATCTTCTGCAAGAGGATGAGCTAGAGTAGCCTTTATCAAGCTTAAGATTGAACATAATATGGCAGTGTATTAGACTAAGAAAGTGGGTCCAGCTCAGATCCCTTAGGGTTTTTTTGTTACTCTAGAGCTACAGGATATGCTGATTAACCTTTTGAATTACTTGGATGGTATTCCACAAGCAGGTATTCTATTGGGTATACCAGATGGTTCACATACTTTAAGAGGTATTCAACCACCATAGGAGGTTCTTATTATCAGTGTTTAGACTCACTAATCATAGCTATCTCCTGTGGTGGATCCACATATTGGGACATTGCCTACTATACTCAATATTCCACACATATTTTATAATACCAAATACTTTTATTAATTCAATTCTGCTCCTAGTGTTTTAAGTGTTTAGTAGATGAAGAATGTTCATAGAAATCACCTAGAGCCAAGTTGAACCAAGAACCTTAGATTCGTCTAAAGGTTCGTGTTTGATTATATAAGGGTCAAATTTGAAAGGGTATAGCTATTTATGTATATAGAATTTTATAGCTTCAGACCTATCAAATTATATATAATTGAGTCATCTTTTCGACGATACAAATTTTTCCTAAATCCGATACTCGGGTGAGAAGTTATGCACTTTTTGTGAGAGGCAATAGCTCACCGCGATTATGCCGCATTGAGGTGATCACCAAAATCACACTCATTTCTTTCCAATAGATCACCTAAATTGTCCAATGTCGCTCTAAAAATTGTAGTGGAACAGGTACTGTGTCACATTAGAGTGCATATTCGCGCTCGTCTATTTCAAGTGATGAATATGATAGCACCGCATTGTGGTGTAGTAAAAATTCGCACTCGTCCATTTCCAGTGATGCAACACGATAGAACCACATCGCAGAGGAGTGTAAATTCTCATACGTCTGTTTTCAGTGATGCAACGTGATAGCACGGCATTGCGCCAAGGTGTAAAATCAGGATTTTAGTCGAGAGTTTAAGTTTTAGAAGGGGATTTAAGTCAATTACACTCACCCTAATTCATGAAAACAGAGGATTTAACCCTATTCTAATAATATTACACTCCTTATTCACCAATTTCCTCTCCAAGAAAACCTTATAAATTCAACTTTAAGTCAAAGAAATTCAAAGTTTCACCATTCCTTTGTCAAGATAATCAAGAATTCAAGTTTCCAGGTTAAAGAACTTCAAGAAGAAGCTTCAAGAACATCATCAGGAATTCAAAGTTCAAGATTTTGCGTTCAAATAATCGAATAAGAAATGTGGGGTTATGAACAAGTCTACTCCTTTCATCCTTGGGCCCGAAACTAGTTTTAGAGTTGAGATTTACATGAAATTATATAAAATTCAATTTAGGGTTCATACCCAATTTTCATTGTTCAAAGATGTTGATGTTACAAGTAATTTAAATGTTGATTTGCATGTTTTCTTTCACCTCTTTATGCGTGTGTCATGATTTTACGGATTAAGAATTAAATTTCATTGTCTTGACTAAAATTGTTAAAGAATTTCAAGATTATCATTATCGAGCATAAACTTTGTGATAATTTGATATGAGTTTAAAGCATGGGTTTTTAAGCCCTAGATTAAGTATTGATATTTTAAGAAGATTTTTCTTTTAAGCACCCTAAGACTAGTTTGTATTCAGATTTTGAACAAGATTTGGTCTTTTAATCCTCATCTAAGATATGTAATCCAAAAAATTATTTTTATTACAGTTTAAAGTAAACCGAACTGGTTTTCATTGTAAACCTTTACGTTAGTCCTAAAGTGGATTTCCTACAGAATGAACATATATATTAAAGGGAGTAGTATTTAGCATCGAGTTGGGTATGTGTCCTAGTTCACATGCTCCAGAACTACGAGCCAACATAAGTACAGATTTAGATCATTCCCATGTATATGGATGACAGATACAAATTGTGATCACTTAGCTCAGGTTATACTCTTTGGCAAGAGTATGGAACCTCTCCTCGATGTGAGGTTTTTCCTTACAGGAACTAGATGTTGGACATTATGATAGTTCACATAGTGAATGTCGGTTAGAAGAACCTCCCTAAACATAAGTCTTTAAAAAGGAATAACAGAACAACTTTTAGAAAACTAAGTGTAAATTCTCACAAATTTACTCATATATGGTCCTAGTTAAGACATTACATACAGAAATCCAACTATTAGTTTTCATCTGATAAAAGTGAGTCTTTCCTAGACTTTGCATGCATGATTTGAAAACAGATTTCATGTACAGATTTAGAACTAATGTGGTGCTCACAGTATTTATATAGTATATATTTTATCATTCATGATTTATGCTTTCAACTTGCAATTACTAAAGCCAAGGTGATCCATTTATACTTAGAATGCATTGTTTATGAGAAAGATATACATTCCATCACTATTTTACTTATGCATTCACCCCCACAAGCTCAATACATTCCAAAAGTACTGATCCACATATATGTCTACATGCTACATTTTTTAATATTGTAGGTTCAGGTGCTCAATTTTAGCAGCGTGATTGACCACGAGCATATTTATCTACATCCCAATAGTTGGTGAGTCCTCATAGTTTAGGGACCCAGTTAATCAGATTTCCAACTTTTTAGAGTAGTTTATTCAGTTAGTTTAAGTCTGTTCGAGTCAGCTGAGGGTCGATCCTAGTGACTCTCTAGTTAGTAGTATTAGAGGCTTGTCCTACTACTAGATTCATTTCAAACTTACAATGACGGTTATTCAGATGTCCTAGTTAAACACTTTCAGCCATTATGCTCAGTTAATTCTATTTCAGTTCAGATAGTAATCAGTTGTTTAATATTATTTTTCATTCTTAGATTCCTGTATTATGAGTTACAGCTTTAGTAGAAGGCTAAAGGGTTATCTTGAAACTACTCATAGTTTTGAGCACCGTGTGACGTCTCAGGACCTATTTTTTTGTGTTACAAACATGGTATCAAAGCCTAAGGTTATAAGAGTCCTAAGGATTCAGACAAGATGCATTATGTAGAGTCTTGATAATGGGTGTAAAGTGCGCCACATTTATAATCAAGATGCTATGAGATGTTTTTGAAAACCATCCTTTCCTTTCATGATTTATCGTGCTTACAATGTCTCTTTCTTCTTTTAACTCATTCTCTTACGTGACAGTTGAATATGACTCCTTATCGAGCTAATTCATATAGAAATAATAACCAACCACCCCAGCCTGCTCACCCTCTGAATGAGAATGTGTCCCATGCTGAATTTTGGGCTGCCTTTTAGGCGTTGGCCCAAGCTATGACTGCTAATGTTTAGGGAAACCATCAAGCGATAGCCCCACTTTAGCAGAATGGTAATTTAGCAAAAGCCAGAATTTTTGACTTAATGAGAATAAATTCGCCTGAGTTCTTTAGGTCAAAAGCAGGTGAGGATCCACAACTTTACTTAGATGAGGTAAGAAAGATCACCCAAATTATACATGTTACTGAGGAGGAGAGTGTAGATTTGGCATCCTATAGGCTGAAGGATATGGCATTTGATTAGGTGGTAATGTGAAAGAATGCTAGAGGTGAGAATACAGCTCATATAAGCTGGCAAGTGTTTCAAGATGTATTTCAAGACAGGTTCTTTCAGCGTGAATTGAGAGAAGCTAAGGTAAAGGAATTTATGAACCTGAGGCCGGGCTCGATGATAATGAAGGAGTATTTCCTTACGTTCAATCAGTTATCTAAGTATGTCCCTGACATGATTGCTGAACCAAGGTCGGGTATGAGTAAGTTCATTACTGGAGTGTCTAGTTTAGTGGTCAAGGAGTGTAGGACTTCCATGCTTATTAGTGATATGGATCTTGCTAAGCTGATGGATCTTTCTAAGTTGATGATTCATGCTCAACTGATTCAGTCAGAAAAGCTAAAGGGGAGAGAGAAGGAAAATAAAAAGTCTAGAATCGGGTAGTTTGACTATGGCCAGACAAGGTCTGGAGGGGGGAATCATTTGTAGTTTCAGGGTCACTCATCTATACCAGTGCTATCTTCATCCAGGTAGGAGTTGTGGAGTAGAACTTCTATGGCTAGGTCTTAGATTAATGTGAGTGCTTGTTGGGATATAAAGTCTATTATGTATATGGTAAGTTGCATCATGGAATCAAAGAGTGTTTTCATGCTAAGTAAGAAAGAAGGGATGTTCGTCCCCAGACTCAGGCTACTAGCGCACCAGCTCTTCTAGGTTGCCCAGTCCCTCCTCAAGGTACATTATCCAGTACCTGTAGAGGTCAACGCCAAAATCGGTTCTATGTTTTACCATCTCGTCAGGAGAAGGAGAGTTTGCCAGATATTGTTACTGGTATACTTTATGTCTTTTATCTTGATGTTTATGTATTGTTGAACCCCGAGTAGAATCTATCTTATGTGACCCTAGTAGTTGCAGTAAATTTAGGGGCAAGTCATGAAAAACTCCCTAAGCTCTTCTTAGTTTCCACATCAGGGTGAGTCAGTTATTGCAAAATGAGTCTATAGAAAGTGTTGTATCACTGTCCTTTATAAGATCATATTAGCAGACCTGATAGAGTTACACATGGTTGAGTTTGACATTATTCTTGGTATGGATTGGCTCCATTCCTGTTATGCATCTATAGATTGTCTCACTCAAGTAGTGAAGTTTTAGTTTCCTGATGAGCCAGCCTTTGAGTGGTAAAGCAATTCAGTATCTTTCAAGAGTCATTTCATATCCTATCTTAAATCTAGAAAGTTGATATCAAAAGGGTGAATCTAGCATCTAGCTTGAGTAAAATACACTAGGTTTTGAGGCTCCAACAGTTTAGTCAGTCCATCTAGTCAATGACTTTTTTGAAGTTTCTCCTAATGATTTTTAGGGGTACCTCCCGATAGGGAAATAAAATTCGGTATTGACCTTCTTCATAATACTCAGCCCATATCTATTCCTCCATATTGTATGGCTCCATATGATCTTAAGGAGTTCAAAGAGAAGCTTAAATACCTCTTAGATAAAGGTTTAATAAGGCCAAAGGTCTCTCTATGGGGTGCTCCCGTCCTATTCATGCAAAATAAAGATGGTTCATTGTGAATGTCCATTGACTATCATTAGCTAAATAAAGTCACAATCAAAACAAATATCCTCTTCCTAGGATTGTTGACTTATTCGACCAACTCCAAGGTGCAAGTTACTTGTCTAAGATAGACCTTAGATCCGGCTATCATCATCTTAGAGTAAGGGAATGTGATATTCCAAAGACAACTTTCAAAACCCGTTATGGTAATTTCAAGTTTCTAATCATGTCCTTCAGGATGAAAAATGCCCCAGTAGCTTTTATGGACTTGATGAACAGAGTGTATAAACAGTATTTGGACATATTTATCATAGTCTTTATCATGATATTCTTGTCTATTCTCGTAGTGAGGATGACCATGAAGACCATCTTAGAATTGTGTTGCAAACTATTAGGAATCACTAGTTGTTCGCCAAATTCAGCAAATGTGAATTTTGGATAAGATGAGTAGCTTTCCTCAGTTATATTGTTTCCATTTATGGCATTAGAGTTGATTCCCAAAAGACTGAAGCAGTGAGAAACTGGCCTAAACCCATCTCTCCATCAGACATCAGGACTTTCTTGTGTTTAGCTAGCTATTATAGACATTTTGTTAAAGAATTTTTGTCTATTACATCCCCATGTCTAGATTGACCCAGAAGAAAGTTAAGTTTCAGTTGTCAGATTCCAGTGAGAAGAGTTTTTAGGAGTTGAAGGCTCAACTCATGTCAACCCCAGTTTTAGCGCTACCTGATGGTACAGATGGATTTGTTGTCTATTGTAATTCTTCTAGAGTTGGATTGGTTTGTGTTTTGATGCGGAGAGGTAAGTTTATTGCCAATGCCTCTAGACAACTTAAGCCTCATGAAAATAACTACCCTACCCATGATCTTGAGCTAGCTATTATTGTATTTGTATTGAAAATTTGTAGGCACTATCTTTATAGTGTGTATGTTGATGTATTCACGGACCATAAAAGCTTGTAATATGTGTTTACTTAGAGAGAGTTATATCTTCATCAGAGAAGATGGTTATAATTGTTGAAATATTATGACATGAGTATGTTATATCATTCAAGCAAGGCTAATATGGTGGCAAATTCCCTATCTATGGGCAGTGTTGCACATGTAGAGAATGATAAAAGAGAATTAGTTTGAGAAGTTCACTGGTTATATAGATTGGGTGTGAGGATGGTTGACTCAGCTAAGGGGAATGTTTGGGTTCAGAGTAGTTCAGAATCTTCTCTAGTTTCTGAAGTGAAAGAGAAGCAAGATAAGGACTCTAGTTTGGTCAAACTGAAGGGGTCCGTTAAATACCAAAAGGTAGAGGTTTTCTCCCAAGGGATAGATGGTGTGTTTAGATACCAGAGTAGATTATTTGTGTCGTACGTTGACAATTTGAGGTAGCGGATTATGGAAGAAACACATAGTGCATGTTTTATTTTCCTAGGAGCCACCAAGATGTACTGTAATTTGCAGGAAGTCTATTGGTGTTGTGGTATGAAGAAAGATATCACAGAATTTGTGGCCAAGTTACAACTTGCCAATAGGTTAAGGTAGAGCACCAAAGAACTGGTGGCATATTGAAGGAGTTTGGTGTCCCCACTTGGAAGTGGGAAGAGGTGAACATGGACTTTGTGACAAGGTTACCCCATTCGCATTGACAACATGATTTGATTTGGGTTATGGTAGACAGATTGACTAAATTATCCCACTTCTTTCCAGTTCACACATCATACATAGATGAATATTATGCTAAGTTGTATTTCAGAGATTTGGTTAGATTACACGGAGTTCCCTGGTCCATTATTTCAAATAGGGGTACTCAGTTTACCTCTCAATTTTGGAAATCCTTTCAGAAGGGTCAGGGTACCCAAGTTTATCTCAGTTCAGATTTTTACCCACAGACAGATAGTCGGGCATAGAGAACTATTCATATCCTAGAGGACATGTTGAGTTCATATGTTCTTGACTTCAAAGTCAGTTGGAATGACCACTTGCCATTGATCGAGTTTGCCTACATAATTATTACCATTCTAGTACTCAGATGGCCCCGTTTGAGGCTCTTTATAGGTGGATATATAGGTCACCAGTCGATTGGTTCATTGTGGGTGAGGCCTATTTGATTGGACCAGATATGGTGTTTGAAGCGATAGAGAAAGTCCAGTTGATTCTAGAGAGATTGAAGATAGCTCAGAGTAATTAGAAATTTTATGCAGATGTAAGAAGGAGATCTTGAGTTTGAAGTCGATGATTTAGTTTATTTAAAGGTTTCACCCATGAAGGGGGTGAAGATATTTGGAAAAAAAAGGAAGATTAGTCCCTGATATATGTGTCCCTATAGGATATTGAGTCATGTAGGGAAGGTAGTGTGTGAACTTGAGCTACCTGCTGACTTATCATCAGTTCACCCAGTGTTCCATGTATCCTTATTAAAGAAGTTTAATTATAATTTTGCTGTTGTAGTCCCTCAAGAAAGTATGGATATTCACAATATCCTTTCATACGAAGAAATTCCAGTAGAGGTTCTTGATCACCAGATCCATAGACTTAAGGAACAAAGAAGTTCACTTGGTCAAAGTTTTTGGCAGAATCAATCTATTGAGGGTGACACTTAGGAAGCAGAAGCTGACATGCGAACCATGTATCATCACCTTTTCTCTGTAAACTCAGATTCAACCTACAGTAACAGTCTTCTTTAACTCATTTCTTTCCTAGTCTCAATTTCAGCCATGTTATTATCTTCATGTCAATTCATGCATTCGCTGATTAGTTCAGTCGCTCAATATGTTTTAGATTTAGTCATTCAGTTCTATTTTACTGGTGCATGCAAGTATATAGTCCAGTTCCTCAATACCCTCAGCTTAACTAGTCTCGTTCAAGGATGAATGTTTCTAAGGAGGAGATATTGTAATACCCCATAATTTTATTAATTCAACTTAGATCTTAGTGTGTGAAGTGTTTAGTATGTGAAGAATATTCATAGAAATCACCTATATTCAAGTTGAACCAAGAACCTTAGATTCGTTCAAAGGTTAATGTTCGATTCTACAAGGGTCAACTTGGAAATGGTATACCTATTGATGTATGTAGAATTCTCTAGGTTAATACCCACCAAATTATACATAATTGACTCAGCTTTCCAATGATACCAATTTTACCTAAATCCGAAACACGGGTGACAAGTTATGGCACTTTTCGTGAGAGGCAGCAGCTCACTGCGATTATGTTGCATCATAGTGATCCCTAAAATCACACTCATCCCTTTATTGTAGCTCATCATGATTGTCCAATATAGCTCTAGAAATCGCGGTGGAACATGTACCGCATTGCGTTGGAGTGCAAATTTGTACTTGTCCATTTACAGTAACGCAATGTGATAGCACTGTGTTGCGGTGGAGTGAAAATTTGCACTCGTCCATTTCTTGTAACACAACACGATAGCACCACATCGTAGAGGAGTTCAAATTCACACTCGTTCATTTTCTAATGAGGCAGCGTGATAGAACCACGTCGCGTCATGGTGTAAAATCAGGATTCCAGTCGCGAGTTTAAGTTTTAGAAGGGCATTTAAGTCAATTAATCTCGCCCTAATTCATAAAAACAGAGGATTTAATCCCTATTATAATCATATTACACTCCTTATTCACCAATTTCTTGTCCAAGAAAACCCTAGAAATTCAACTTTAAGTCCAAGAATTCCAAAGTTTCACCATTTCTTTTTCAAGATAAGTAAGAATTCAGGTTTTCGGGTTCAAGATCTTCAAGAAGAAGATTCAAGAACATCGTTAGGAATTCAAAGTTCAATATTTTTCATTCAAATGATCGAATAAGGTATGTAGGGTTATGAAAAAGGATACTCCTTTCATCCTTGTGTCCAAAACTAGTTTTAGAATTAAAATTTATATGAAATTATATGAATTTCATTTTAGGGTTCATACCCAATTATCATTGTTCAAAGATGTTGATGTTACAGGTGATTTAAATATTGATTTGCATTTTTTTCTTTCATATCTTTATGCGTGTGGGATGATGTTATGAAATGAGAATTGAATATCATTGACTTGGTAAAATTGTTAAAGAATTTCAAGATTATCATTTTTTATCATGAAATTTTTGATGATTTGATATGAGTTTAAAGCATGGGATTTTAAGACCTAGATTAAGTATTGATATTTTTAGAAGATTTTGCTTTTAAGCATCTTAAGTCTAGTTTGTATTCAAATTTTGAATGAGATTTGGTCTTTTGATCCTCAGCTAAGATATGGAATCCACACAGTTAGTTTTATTATAGTTTAAAGTAAATAGATGCATAACTAGTTTTCATTGTAAACCCTTACATTAGTCTTACTGCGAATTTCCAATAGAATGAGCATTTAAAGGGAGTAGTATTTAGCACCGAGTTGGTATGTGTCCTAGTTCACATACCCTAGAACTACGAGCCATCATAGGTACAAATTCATATTATTCCCATGTATATGGATGACAGATACAGATTGTGATCACTTAGCTTAGGTTATACTCCTTGGAAAAAGTATAACACCTCTACCCAACATGAGGTTTTTCCTTATGGGAACTAGATGAGGGACACTATGATAGCTGACATAGTGTATATCGGTTAGAAGAACCTCCCTAAACATAAGTATTAAAAACAAAATAATAGAACAACTTTTAGAAAACGTAGTGTAATGCTCACAAATTTACTCAGATATGGTCCTACTTAAGACATTACTTACAGAACTTCAACTTTTACTTTTCATATGATAAAAGTGAGTCCTTCCTACACTTAGCATGCATGATTTGAAAATAGATTTCAAGTACATGTTTAGAACTAAGTGTGGTGGCTCACAGTATTCATATAGTATATTTTATCATTCATGATTTACGCTTTTATCTTTCAATTACTCAAGCCAAGGTGAGCCATTTATACTTAGCATACATTGTTCATGAGAAAGATATACATTCGGTCACTATTTTACTTATGCATTCACCCCCACATGCTCAGTACATTCCAAAAGTACTGATCCACATATATCTCTATGTGCTATATTATTTAATAATATGGGTTCAAGTGATCAGTTTCAGCAGCGTGATTGACCGCGAGAATCTCGATCTACATATCGACAGTTGGTGAGTCCTCATAGTTCAGGGACCCAGTTAATTGGATTTCCAGCTTTTTAGAGTAGTTTATTCAACTATTTTCAGTCAGTTTGAGTTAGCTCGGGGTCTATCCCAGTGACTCTCTAGTTAGTAGTATTAGAGGCTTGTCCAATTGTTAGATACATTTCAGAATTACAGTGTCAGTTATTTAGATTTCCTAGTTAAACACTTTCATACATTATGCCTAGTTAATTCTAGTTCAGCTTATACAATATTCAGTAGTTCAGTATTGTTTTGCCAGCTTAGATTCATGTATTATGAGCTACAGCTTTAGTTGAAGGCTTAAAGGGTTAGCTTGAGACTACTCATATTCTTGAGCATTGTGTCATATCTCGGGATCTATTTTTGGGGCGTTACATATTTCCTGGTCCTGAGATATTTTTCAAAGAGCTAAAGAGATTCAAGAGATTTATTCTATTAGCTCCTCATAAATTATGTGGTGCTATTGTCAAGAATGCTAATGAGTTTCTGATTGACTTTTAGAAGATATTGTATACCTCTAATTTCTTGAGTCTAATGGTGTTTCTTACACAACCTACGAGTTTATTGATGTGGCCTAGGTTGTGGTGGATATATCTTGCCAATTGTCGGTTGGGGAGTTCCCCTTAGATGAATGGACACATTTTTAGGCATTTTGAGAGATTTGTGCCCTATATAGCTTAAGGGACCAATTACGACAAGTTTGTTATTTTATAGAAGGGCTCCATGAATATTGAAAAGTGTGAAGCTTATTTGCATTCATTGTCCTAGTATGCCATACCTAGTATCTCAAAAGAGATTGAGAGGAATCAAGAGATCAAGTCTATTTTGGCGAAGATTGAGAATGCCAATAGGATAGACTAGGTTAGAAGGTTTTATGATGCATTGTGGACCTATTCTATAGTGTTCAAGACCCCTATAGGTGCTTCCCCATATCAACTTATGCATGAAAAAACATACCACTTGACTGTTGAACCTGAACATAAGGTATTGTGGGAATTAATAAAGTCTAACTTGAACATAAGGCATTATAGGAATTAAAGAAGCTGAATATAAAATGGAGTGATGCGGAAAATATGAGATTAGAATAGATGAATGAGATAGATAAATTGTCTCTGCACTTATAAAAGCTCAGCCGCATACAGGGAAATGATGAATTTGTATCAATATCAAAAGATTGAAGGCATATAATTTCACCTAGGAAACTTGGTCTTGCTATACATTTCAAGGCTTTTCATAGTTTCTAGAAAGATGAGGTCCAAATAGTTTGTAACACTTACTGTTGTAAGGATTTCTTGCATAAGGAAATTAAGCTAAAAAGAGATAAAAGATCACCTTTTAACATAAATGGTCAGTGTGTGAATTACTATATGGGAAATACAGAAAAAATAAAGGCATATGAGAAATTAATCCTTGATGAGTCTGCATACTTAAGAGAGCTGGGTCATGCCATGACATTAAATCATGCACTATATGGGTGGAGACCCATGGACTAATTTGTGAAACTGAGAAATCAACTTAACCACATTGTGTCGCGATGTTAAGTAAGTGCTTCTTAGGAAGCAACCTATGTTTTATACTATAAATTTTATAGGGTAATGTTTTTTATCGGTGCAGGGATTGTGCAGGAAAAAAGTTATTGAACGAGAATATGGAATGAACCCATGATAGAACTTAATGATTATGGGAAGATCCCACGTTTGTGGGTTTAGTCTCCTAAGAACAATTAATCAAAGTCTTGAAGGATGACATTTAGGAGTTATCTCATGATTGTTCTTCACAATCAGACCTTGATGATATGGTCATTGTATCAGCTATATGATGTCACTTTTGTAGGTCATCAAAATGGGCATCGAACCTATGAGTTAAGAAACAATTATGGTTACATGTCAAGGCTATCCCTAAGCTCTGTAGGTGTAATGCCCGGCAAAATTCTCTTCCAGTCTGAGCCTTAGAGCGTATTTGGTAAATAAAAAAATCTGAGACTAAATATTTCAGAACTATCTTCCCAAGTATAAAATACTTTGAATCGTGTGGGAATCTATTTGAGAATGAATTAAGATCATAGAGGTCCCTTAACTCAAGGACGAGTTGAAATATTTCCTATCGTTCAAGTTTTACTGATCGTCAAAATTTAGGTCAACTTCAATTAACTATAACTCCTTGTATATATCTAATTAGAGGACCTACTATCTATCAAATGAAATCTCTTTGAATTATTTTCCAACGATACCAATTTCTTCAAAAACCAAAATTGGAGCAAAGAGTTATGCCCATTTTACTCCAGCATGTCTGGCTGGAAAACTGGTGATGACAATTGTAACAAGCCGTCATACCCGTGATGGCCTATCACCAATGTCGTCAGACCTGGGCAGATTTCTGACCCTGGTGAAAAAAATTTGTGACAAGCCGTAACGTCCGTGACGGCCTATCACCAATGTCGTCAACCTTAACCAGAAACTCAAAATTTCACCTTTTTGTGATGACAATTCGTGATGGGCTATCACCAACTTGACAGCTTATCACAGATGTCATCAGCTATATTTTTTCAGCAATTTAAGGATATTTTTGCAAGGGTATTTTTGTCATTTCCCACCTTTTAGAGGTTTCTATAAATATGAGCATCCACCTCTAAATCCTAATTTCTCCATCTTGTCTCTCAATTCTCTTAAGAAGACATAACTAGGGTTTCATTCAAGAACCCTAATCTTCCAAAAATTCATCCATAATTCTTCAAGATTTTTTCAAGAATCAAGTTCCTCATAGTGTGGGCTTCGTGAATTATTTATTACAAGTGCGGATAGAGTCTCTAGCATTGGAATACATCCAATTTCAAAGATTAAGGTATGTAGATGTTGATTCTTGGGTCCCTTTCATCCAAGAATCTCAAGAACCCTTTTCAAAACTAAATTTTTTTTATGTTTATGAGTTTTTAATGATCTGTATGAGTTGAAATTGATGTTCAATGTGTTGTGGAGTTTTGATTCATGTTTGTTTACAAGATTCATGAGACTTAACCCTAGTAGGTGGAATCCTTGTGATATTTGTGATTAATCTTCCTTATGTTGCTTTCTATGTGATGTGTTCATGTTAAATTGGTGTAGAAATTATTGAATAAGTGAAGCATGTTCCCCCTAGGTTTGATAAAGAGCTTAGGTAAAGCATAAGGGCCATTGTAGCATGTTGAAGATGAATCCCCAAATTATGAGTTAGTTTATGCATGCCTAGTGTTTGATAAAATGCCCAAGTGAATGAATTATTCCATGGTAGTATGAAGTTTCCTCAAGCCATGTGATATACAAACACATGTCAAGATTGATATAGGTATGAAATAGTTGAGGTAAAACCTTTTTGAATGGAGTACAATCCAGTAGCATGTTTCCCCTACTTTATTATATGATTATATTTCCGAGATGCTAAAAGTGACCCCTTGGATACTGTGTTAATGAATAAGATGTTTATGATCATTAAATTCTTGAGGTGATGTCTTTAATGATTATGATGATGCATGAATGATTGTGATGATATATGAACGACCATAATGATGAATGAATGATTATGCTTTACTTTTATGCTATCGAGTCCTGCGGGTATTTATACCAAACAAAAGGGATGTTGTCTAGATTCCAAGTCAGTTTCTCGATAATTCCTGTCGAGCCATGATTCTCAGAACTCATTGAACTATAGAACTCTGTATCCTCAGACAAGTGTAGAACTTAAGAAAGCTCAATAATTTTAGCTATGTCTGTAATCTCTGTATCACTAGTAATCTAGCCTTATCCCTGTAATCAGCTCAGATATAATAGTATTCAAGTGATTTAATTCTAATCTCAGAAGCGATTCGATTAATCTATTCAAGCTCTGTATTATCAGTCAGATACCATGATTCGATACCTTTTCCGTCAGATACAAAACTAAGTAATCTCAGCGTAACTCAGTCAGATCTTTTGAGAAATATGATCAGTATCAGATTCAGTTCAGTTGTGTTCAGTTGAGAATTCAGTTCAGAGTCTTTCAGTTGGGAGTAGAAGCTAACACCGAGAGAGGGAAGGGATGGAAGCTCTCCTGTCAGAGAGGCCAAGTCGCTAGGGACAATCCCTGAACTCCAGAGCTGCGTAGCCAGCGCAGGATGCAGAAGTTCCCGTCAATAGAGGTTGTCACCATCAGAAAGGTTTAACTATTATATTGCCTCAGGACGACTTCCTGTGAGGGTTATCCCGTCAGAGAGGCTTGACCAAAGAGTTCATTATCCGTGGCAAGATATTGACACCCTTCCAACTAGGGTAATAGGTTGGACCCCACCTGTGGTAGGTTGGGGCATGTCGGTTAAGTAACTACTTCCCACAGTTGCAGTTTCAGTATCAATCTTCAGAAATCAGGACTGTATGGTACAGTCGTCTATCTCAGTAAGGAATTTAGATAGTTCCATTGATTAATGGACAATCCCGTCAGATAGTCTTGGTCTCATATACAGATTCTTATCATATCTAGAGATCTCCCATCAGAGAGGCTTGGTCTCAGTCTCATACCATGTTGAGTATTCTTATTATCATATCTAGAGATCTCCCGTCAGATAGGTTTGATCTCCATCTCAGATTCTGTTGAGTATTCTTGTTGTCAGATTTGGACATGATCATACTTCTTATCATTGATAATTGCTTCCAGAATAATATGTTAGAAAAGTTGATCTCTAATCCTGTCAGTCGAAAGCAGTAAGCTCAAAATTCAGTCCTTGATGTGAGTATGTTCGGACTCTCAGTTATCATTATCAGATGAGTCAGTGATTCAGTATCTCAGTGTCAGTAGTGAGTTCAATCTGCAGTAAAGTGGTATCCGAGTTTCAGTAAATAGAGTTGCGATGATTGTATTCATGGTCTATGCATTCAAATATGTGTTCTCATGTAGCATCTTCATGAATATTCAGTTTAGATATTGTGCATGCACGAGGCCTTGTATTATCCTACCTCGTCTACATACTCGGTACATTCCTGTACTGATGCATTTGTGCTATGGTGTTTTATTTGAAACCATAGGTTCAGATTCACAGGATCCAGAGTATCCTCAGCAGTTTAGTCCCAGTAAGCAGCAGTAGCAGTGAGTCCTCTTCTTTGGAGGACGAATCTGAGTTTACTATTATTGCTTATGACTTTGTTTATTTTTAGTTGAGGGAGTTAGTTGGGGACCTTTCCCTTCAACTCTGCAGTTCAGACAGTTTAGAGGCTTTTCAGACGGATGTATTGGTATTCAGTTTTTCTGTATTATGAATATTCATAGACGTGTTGAACCTTATGGCTAGTTTCCGCATTTATTTTAGTTATTATGTAGTGTACAGGTACAAATATCAGTAAAGGGTTAGCTTGTGGTCCTTCGGGGTCAAGCACCATGTGACGTCTCGGGATGAGATCTCGGGGCGTTACAAACTTGGTATCAGAGCCTAAGGTTCAAGAGTGTCCTAGGGAGTTTGAACATCCGCATCTAGTAGAGTATTTTTCATGGGTATGTAGCACACCATATTTATGTACAAGAGGCTACGGGATGTTCTTAGGAGCAGTTTCTCTTATTTTAGTGATCATTTCGTGTTAGTGAGCATGATCTCAAGTTGATCCTCAGTCTAATCCACTTGTTTCTTCCAATTATAGAGTATGCCTCCTCGCAGAGGTTTTGTCCGTGGGGTTGATGATCAGCCCCCATAGCCAGTAGATCCTGAGAATAAGTGTGTGTCACATGTAGAGTTTCGGGCATCTTTTCAGGTGCTATCCCAAGCTATGACTAGTATTCAAGGCAACCGTCATATTGAATCCCCACCTCAGCAAGATGGGGACTCAGCCACAGTCAGAATCATAAGTTTCATGAAAATGATCCCGCCAGAATTCTTTGGGTCAATAGTAGGTGAAGACCCGCAAATTTATCTAGAGGAGGTGAAGAAGATCACTCGGATTATGAATGTTTCTAAGAAGGGGAGTGTTGAGTTAGCATATTATTGGTTGAGGGATGTTGCTCATGATAGGGTAGTGATGTGGGAGTAGAGTAGAGGGGAAAATGCAACTCCTGTGACTTGGCTAGAGTTTTTGAGTGCCTTTCTAGATAGGTTTTTCCCACTAGAGATGAGAGATGCTAAGGTAGAAGAGTTCATGAACCTAAGGCAAGGTTCCATGACCGTGAAAGAGTATTGTCTTAAGTTTAACCAATTAGCTAAGTATGCTCCTGACTTGATAGCTGACCCTAGAGCGAGTATGAGTAAGTTTGTGACTGGTGTATCCGGATTAGTGTTGAAAAAGTGTAGGACTACTATGCTTCATAGAGATATGGGCCTTTCTAGGCTAATGATTCATACGCAGCAGATTGAGGTGGATAAGATGAAGAAAAGAGAGAGAGTGAGTAAGAGGGCCAAGACAGGTAGTCGTGGTTTCTTGCAGTCAAAGTCTCAAGGTGGTAGTAGTTCTTAGTATGGTCAGATATTTTTATTACCAGCTCCATATTTAGCTAGTGTACCTACATCTATGTTCGGGGGTGTCAGATCTGAGGGAGCACCAAGCTCCAAAGCCCATAGTAGTGCCAGTGGTGTTCGTACCCATCCGTGTTATGGAGAGTGTGGCAGGCGCCACCAAGGTATGTGTAGAGCTGGTAGTGATATGTGTTTTGGTTATGGTGAGCCAGGCCATAGAATAAGAGAATATAGAGTGCTGACTCAGAGGGGTAGACTCCTTGCGTTTCAAGCTCGCCTTAATCGGGAAAGATCCCCTGAAATAGACCCGGGTATGTTATGATCCCTTTATCTTTATGACATTCATTGATAGATCCTTTGCTCTCATTTTGAGCTTATATGTTAGCATGATTCATGCATGAGTTTCAGATCTTGATCGATCAATCA
The DNA here is from genome assembly GCA_030864215.1 of Capsicum pubescens. Lineage (NCBI taxonomy): Eukaryota > Viridiplantae > Streptophyta > Magnoliopsida > Solanales > Solanaceae > Capsicum > Capsicum pubescens. Next base: position 72,083,932 of record CM061549.1, on the reverse strand, counting down.
TAACCCAGTCTGTCGGTGCCCCGTACACCGCCCCAGTATTTCAGCAAAGTGTGTTTAGAAGGACATAGAGTCCCAAGGGGCAGATACCCCATAGTATTATGATATTTCATGGAATTAGATTAATCCTTATACATGTTTAGATTTTATTTATTAAGTTAGCATCAGTCGTTATTGCATTGTAAATTCATGCTTTCGAAAGTCAGCTTAGTCGGACATTCATGCATTAGATATGCACATTTAGTAGAAATGAGTTCAGCTTGTCAGTGTTTGATCAGTCATACATTCTTGAGATCATCCCAGTTATGAGTCCATGCATCATATATGCATGAGTGTTCTGAGAATTCAGATGTGAGTAGCTTCAGTCGAGTATGACATGCACCGGATATGAATCATTCACAGTATGAGAACTCAGTATGTCAGTTATTCTAGTTCCGTAAGCATGCCTTGAAATGTTTCCATTTATTTAGTAGGTTCTATTGATCTATATTTTTATTCTTTCAAGTGACATTCGAGGACGAATGTTCCCAAGGGGGAGATAATGTAATACCCCGCAAAATTCTTTTCCAGTCTAATACTTAAAATGTATTTGGTAAAGCGAAAAATTTGAGTCTAAATGTTTTAGAAATATCTTCCCAAATATGATCTACTTTGAATCGTGTGGGAATCTATTTAAGCATGAATTAAGATCATAGAGTTCACTAACTCAAGGACGAGTTGAAATCTTTTCTATCGTTCAAGTTTTAGTGACCATCAAAATTTAGGTCAACTTCAATCGACCATAACTCCTTTTATATATTGAATTAGAGGACCTACTATATATAAAATGAAATATCTTTGAATTATATTTCCAACGATATTAATTTAGTCAAAAACCGATATCGGAGCAAAGAGTTATGCCCATTTTACTCCAGCATGTCTGGCTGGGAAAATGGTGACGACAATTGTGACAAGCCGTCATGCCCGTGACGGCCTATCACCAATGTCGTTAGACCTGGGCATATTTCTGACCCTGGTGACGATATTTTGTGACAAGTCATCACGCCCATGATGTCCTATCACCAATGTCGTCAACCTTAACCAGAAACTCAAAATTTTACCCTTTTGTGACGATAATTCGTGACGGCCTATCACCAACTTGATGGCTTGTCACAGATGTCGTCAGCTATTTTTTTCAAAAATTTAAGGAGAAATATGAGTATCCACCTCTAAACCCTAATTTCTCCATCTTCTCTCTCAATTCTCTTAAGAAGACATAACTAGGGTTTTGTTCAAGAACCCTAATCTTCCAAAAATTCATCCATAATTCTTCAAGATTTCTTCAAGAATCAAGTTCCACTTAGTGTGGTCTTTGAAAATTATTTATTACAAGTGTGGATAGAGGCTCAAGCATTAGAATTCATCCAATTTCAAAGATTAATGTATATAGATGTTAATTCTTGGGTCCCTTTCATCCAAGAAGCTCAAGAACCCTTTTCAAAACTCAAAGATTTTTTTATATTTATGAGTTTTTAATGATTTGTATGAGTTGAAATTTATGTTCAATGTGTTGTTGAGTTTTGATTCATGTTTGTTTACAAGATTCATGAGCCTTAACCCTAGTAGGTGGAATCCATGTGATATTTGTGATGAATCATCCTTATGTTTCTTTCTATATGATGTGTTCACGTCAAATGGGTTAGTTTATGCATGCCTAGTGTTTGATAAAATGCCCAAGTGAATGAATTATTCCATGATAGTATGAAGTTTCCTCAAGCTATGTGATATCCAAACACATGTCAAGATTGATATACGTATGAAATAGTTGAGGTAAAACCTTGATGAATGGAGTACAATCTAGTAGCATATTTCCCCTACATTATTATATGATTATGTTTCCGAGATGCTTAAAGTGACCCCTTGGTGACTGTGATGATAAATAAGATGTTTGTGATCGTTAAATGCTTGAGGTGATGTCTTGAATGATTATGATGATAAATAAATAATTATGATGATGCATGAATCATTGTGATGATATATGAACGATCGTGATGATGAATGAATGATTATGCTTTAATTTTATGCTATCGAGTCCTGGGGGTATTTATACCAGACAATAGAGTTGTTGTCTAGATCCCATGTCAGTTTCTCAATAATTCCAGTTGAGCCATGATTCGCAAAACTCAGTGAACTATAGAACTCTGTATCCTCATACAAGTGCAAAACTTAAGAAAGCTCAATAATCTCAGTTATCTCTATAATGTCTATATCGCTAGTAATCTAGACTCAGTCCTGTAATTAGATTAGATCTAATAGTATTCAAGTGATTCAATTCTAATCTCAGAAGCGATTCGAGTAATCTATTAAAGCTCTGTATCGTCAGTCAGATACTATGATTCGATACCTTTTCCGTCAGATATGGAACTATGTTATCTCTGTGTAACTCACTCAGATCTTTTGAGAAACATGATAAGTATCAGATTCAATTCAATTGTGTTCAGTTGAGAATTCATTTCAGAGTCTTTTAATTGGGAGTAAAAGCTAGCACCGAGCGAGGGAAGGGATGGCGGCTCTCTCGTCAGAGAGGCCGAGTCGCTAGGAGCAATCCCTGAACTCTAGAACTGGATTGCCATTGCATGATGCAGGAATTCCCATCAGTAGAGGCTGTCACTATCAGAAAGGTTTGACCATTATATTGCCATAGGCCAACTTCCTGCGAGGGTCATCCCGTCAGAGAGGCTTGACCAGAGAGGTCTTTACCCGTGGCACGGTATTGACACCCTTCCATCTGGGGTTATAGGTTGGAACCCACCTGTGGAAGGTTGGGTTATGTCAGTTAAGTAATTACTTCCCACAGTTGTAGTTTCAGTATCAATCTTCAAAAATCAGGACTGGGTGGTACATTTGTCTATCTCAGTGAGGAATTCAGACAGTTCCATTGATTCATGGACCATCCCGTCAGATAGGCTTGGTCTCATTTACAGATTCTTATTATCATAGCTAGAGATATCCCATTAGAGAGGATTGATCTCAGTCTCAGACCATGTTGAGTATTCTTATTATCATATCTAGAGATCTCCCGTCAGATAGGCTTGATCTCCATCTCAAATTCTATTGAGTATTCTTGTTGTCAGATTCGTACATGATCATACTTCTTATTATTGATAATCTCCTCTGGAATAATATGTTAGAAAAGTTGATCTCTAATCCTGTCAGTCGAAAGCAGTAAGCTCAAAATTCAATCCTTGATGTGAGTACGTCCAGACTCTCAGTTATCAGTATCAGATGAGTCAGTGATTCAGTATCTTAGTGTCAGTAGTGAGTTCAGTCTGCGGTAATTGGTATCTGAGTTTCAGTATCTAGAGTTACGATGATTGTGTTCATGGTCTGTGCATTCATATATGTGTTCTCATTATGATGATTGTCTTCATGTTTATTCAGTTTAGATATTGTGCATGCATGAGCCCTTGTATTAGCCTACCTCGTCTACATACTCAGTGCATTCTTGTACTGACGCATTTGCGCTATGGTGTTTTATTTGACACCATAGGTTTAGAGGCATAGGATCTAGAGTATCCTCAGCAGTTCAATCCCAGTCAGCAGCAGTAGCAGTGAGTCCTCTTCTTTTGAGGACGAAGCTCAGTTTAATATTATTGCTTCAGACTTTATTTATTTTCTATTGAGGAAGTTAGTTGGGGACTTGTCCCTTCAACTCTGCAGTTCAGACAGTTTAGAGGATTTTCAGATGGATGTATTAGTATTCAGTTTTTCTGTATTATGAGTATTCATAGATGTGTTGAACCTTATGTCTAGTTTCCGCATTTATTTCAGATATTATGCAGTGTACGGGTATAGATATCAATACAGTGTTAGCTTGTGGTCATTCAGGGTCATAAGCATCATGTGACGTCTCGGGATGGGATCTCGGGGCGTTACAGTAGGTTCCTAGATAAGTTTTATTTATCCCTCATAATATGAGATAAAGTCACGAACATATGTTGGAGTCATTTGTTGGGTCCATTTGTTTTAATGAACCATTAAAACTGACTTCATCTAACTTAAAATCTAATTCTAATACCCTATACCCTCGAACTTTTGACCTAAACCCTTATTCAAACTATTTTCACACTAATTGGATTGATCTAACTTTTAAGAGGCCAGAAAATTCACCTTAATTTCATACACCCTAACTACTCCTCACTGCAATGATCTCTGAAGAACTTAAATTCTTAAATAAAAATTATAAGTTCATCACATATGTGTGTTTATTATCTATTAAGTCATCCATTATAATGATTAAATTGCTAAAGTATGTTCAGAACATAGCCACTAGGGAAAAAGATGGGTGACATGATCAAGGTTCTGAATGAGTACAAATAATGGGGAAGTTTGAGTACCTTTTGTTTTTTGTTAAGTGTCAGAGGATTCCACGACAGAACTAGGGTCGTAGGTCGGGCCGTTGTCGAGTATCAGTGTTAATTCCATAGGAACTTCTCATATGAATGCATCCCATGATCATTTTATCTTGGTACAATCATAATTAATGGTTGTCTGATTTGACATTTCCTCAGTATATGTAGAGTGATCATATGATCAAAAGGTGAGATCATAAATTTATTGCATGATCGTCTATATACCTCATCTGATGTAATATTTCCTCAGTTATTTTGGGGAAGTATTCCTACGATAGGAAGGCATGATCATAGGACAAGTCTTTTGAAACATTTATTGCATCTATTTAATTTTATTTCAAAATTGATGCTAACTTTTTCCAATAAAGATACAATGGCACCAAAGGTGCACACAAAACTAAGGAAAGACATCTCATAGAAAAGGGCACCAAAAGATGCACCTACGGCCTAAGAGAGTAAGTCAGACTTTTAACCGAGGTAGAGTATTCCAATATACGTACAGAAGAACAACACTTCTATCGAACCACAAGAGTTATGGAAAAAAAGATGCAACAATCCAAGGCCATGACATCTATGTTCTTGTTTGAGTCTGCAACCACCACTAAGATTCCTAGTCTGAAGAGAGAAGGAACCAAGGGGGTGAAACTAAGGTTGTTGATAAGGAGAGTTCCTCAGAGGAGTAGGATGAGTCCAACCCCAAATTCTTCAAGGGTGTTTCTGCTACCCAACCTTAAAGGGGCATGGATTCAAGAGGTTGGGTAGTCCCAAACTCTAGAGACTATTACATTGATTGGGTATTAGTGACAGACTAGGAAAATAAAAAAAAGGAGCATTCAAGAAGCTCCCCAGATATTGCTACAGTCCCTTTAGAAGATTCTAAACTTGGTTTAGGGGTTTGAGAGGTATGATTTAGGGTGGATATTAATAAACCTTTGGGAATATGTATTGTAGTTGGTGAGTGAATTTATGCCAACTATGTGGCCATGATGAACGCCATCACTCCTTCGAGCACGGAGAAAGACATGTTGAAGCAACCCCAACTTGGCGCTATTTAAGTTTGGGATGTTGAGGTTGATATCTCTACTATAACTATATCAAGAGCCTTATTGTGGGAAGAATTTGATCCTATTGAGGAGACTTTGATGTATGAATTTTAGATAATAAACTTAAAGACGGTGAAGATGTGGACTGTCAATGATAGGCTTATGCACTACAGGTGATTGGCGGGCCATATTGCTGAAGTAGGTGAGAATGCCCCATGGGTCAATGGGGCAGTAATTTTCAATAATACTTTGAAGTTCACCACCGAATCTTGGTGGTACATTGTCAGTCAACAGATCTTGCCCACGATAATTGATAATACATTAGGTGCAACCAATGTTAATTTAGTTCCTACACTTTTCTTGGGGGTGGAGTAGAATATCACGTGGATCATTGCAGAGAAGATTTAAGATAGGGTGCTATAGTTCAGCACGATAGTGCATAGGCCTACTAAGATTGAAGATATGGAACTGATAAAGGATATTAGGAACCAAGATCTTTTCTTAGAGGGTTCAACCTACTAAGACTGAAGATATGGCACTGATATGGAACCTCTTCATCCTCTACACCACCTACCTACATTCATTGCCAACAATTTATTTCGCCTGGATACACTTTGATTTCAACTTCACAATTGGAAGATATTATGTAGAGAAAACTTTTATATGATGATAGGATTAAAATGATATAGGTTAGGGTCAAGCCCTATGTAAGTAATGAGTTTTGGGTTACTGTTAGGATAGTGTACACTCGAGCAAATTGATTTGAGAAATTGATGACGGCTAGGATTGCTATAGCACATGCACCAGATTTGATATATATTAGGGTAGACCGGATCGAGTTTAAGAAAGTGATTAGGGTTGTGACTGAGTTGGTTGATGTCTTATCTTCTCCACCACTGCCTATACCTTCATTGGCTACTATTTCAGTGTATAGATTCCTCAGTTTTGATTTATATACTCTATCCCTAGATATTGTTGAGACAAATGTTTAGGGGACAAGCATATAAATAGAGCCTCAAAAGAATAAAAAAGTCAATCTAACTGATAAGATGGAAATAGGAAGTCAAATAATAATAATAAGAAGAGAATAAAGGAGAAGGAACCGAACAAATCTCTAAGGTAGTGATTTCAAAAGGAGAAAAGATACCACCTACAATAGAGGTGGTTGAGACTATTGGAGGAGGTATGAAGTTTTCCCTTGAATTGAGGACCTTAAGTGCACCGACCGCTACTAGTGCAAACTTATCTAAGAGTGACATGGCCAAAGTTGAAGCCACTAGAGTGGAGCAAATCATGTCACCTAAATTATAACTTTGAGAAAGTATAAAGAGGTCACTAAATCAAATATAGATCCCAACTAGGTTGGGGTCGAACCCATGACGAATATTCCAAAAATCGATCAAGAGCTTGCTGATGTAATTGGAAAGCGCACTAATAAAAAGGGGATTTTGTAACAAAAAGAGTAATCATAATGACTTTTGGGTGACTAGGGTTGTGATTAATAATACATGAGCACTATAATTATGTTCTCCCTTACTTCATAACTCCATTGACTATTCATGCTTATCAAACTATCCCAATAACCTGCATGCAAAATCTAACAAGTTATGGATCACCTAACCATCTCTCGACCTTAGTTTAGGTAAATTTCACTCATCTCCTCTCGGTCCCAAAGTGTCTCATTACTAACCCTAGTTTGATGATCTCATATTAACTATCCTAGTTATAGCTCAAGTTACAGATATTAAGGTTGATAGCTTTAAATTACTATTGTTATGTTTTTTTCCTATTGTCTACCTCTCTATCAAGCATGTAACAAATACAAGCAAGTTTCTAACATGTTCTCCCTCTAAAAAAGAAATTAAAATGAAGGAAATCCCAATACATTTGATCTAGAATGACTCTTCACTTAACCTGCTTTATTAATTCATAAAGGGTTCCCAAAACCCTAATTGTAGGGATTAACTGCTCATGGTCATAAGAACAGATAGAGATTCATAGATAAAAGCATAATGTTGAATTCACAAAGAATAATATGAAAAAAACAAAAATAATCAATTATAAACCCCCAAAACCAAGAACAATAGTTCCAACATCAATAATGTATCTCAGAACTCAAGATAATGTAAAAAGTGTATAGAGTGCATAAAATGATAATAAAACATCCAAGGGGTATTTATAGATACAAAATAAAACATATCCTAGATGGTGTAGAAAATTTGGGTCGACATTAACACACGACTCATGGGTTGGGTCGTGGATTTGACCCATGAGTTGTGCCTTGAAGGCATGGAAATTAGAGCTAAAAATTAAACTTGCAAAACTTTAACTCATGGATCCAACTCACGAGTCATGAGTTAGATTCATGGCTCGTGAATTGGTATTGTGGAAATCAGATATTGCTACAGTCCTTAGAACTCAACCCATGACTATTACTCATGATTTAGTGGTCCTACGAATGAGTCGTAGGGGTTCCCACTTCAGTAACTTTTCATCCTTTTATCTTAGTCTTTTCTCGGAACCTATTTTCTTATGAAATCAATACAAACATACATCATAACTAACAAGAATACCTACGTTCCTGCACAATTTCCTTGTTTTACACATCAAAAGTGCCATGAAGCCATGGCACATGAATACCCTCAACTTGGAATATTTGCTTGTCCTCAGGCAACTAACAAAAACCTTAAAAACATGATGCTTAACTAAAAGAAACCTAAGGCACCTACGACAGTCAATTCAGTTTAGATGCAACTATCAACCCCCTCATATTCATAATTTTCTAAACCACTATATATATACATATAACACAATATCATGACATTAAAGGAATGAAGTGATGGCATTAAATTAGCAACAAACAACCAAGCACATATACAGTTGTCATAATTCGAACAAATAAGCAGTGAACAATACAACCCATTTACCCTCACACTAAAAAAGTCCCAACTCTCATAGTATTATAGTGAATCTAATATAGGGACTAAATCAATATACTCATGCTCACAATGAAATTCAAACAAAGTGCATGAAATACCATAGGTTTCCTTTTATTTTCTATGCCTTAGTTTTTTAGACAGTTGGACTGGGATCACTATAGAACTTTTATAGGCTTGTAATATAGGTTTGGGGGAAGGTATTGTACATATGGGAAATAGTGACTCACCATTCTTGGCACTACACTTACAGTTTTGGATCCACTACTTAACCATGCTAGTTTTTGTCTCACTTTTTCTTCTTTATTTATTTTCAGATTGGGTGTGGTTTTCTCCAGGCATTACATTTACCATATCATTTTGTTTTATTTTTACACACTTTACTACCACACCCAACCCTACTTTCTTTTTTAAGCATCTTTTTCATACCCATCTTTAATTGTGCACCCCTGTGATAGTCACCCTCAACTTAGGCGATTTGCCTGAGTTATGGTACACAATGTCCAAGGAGGGGCGACAACCAAAACAAGTTAATTATAATTAAAATGGGAAGCTGAAAATGTTAAAGAAGAAATAGGTCACTTTAGGCTCAAATTTAGGGTCATGGGATATTTATTCTCATATGGATGGCCTTTTAGGCTAAGAGTGGACTTATTCAAATATGGCCTATTATTATGTCCCATATAACCAACTATCCTACAACTTAGGAAAGACTATCAGGGCAAATTCTAGATTACACACAAAGTCAATTATGTAAACTCCTCACACATATATGTCATAGGGTCATATTATCAATTAATACTATTTAGTTCATGCAATTCTAAGCTGTGATTATTTTTTCCCTAATACTAATGCCACACCAAGATACAACCATGGTCACAACATCATGTACTCACAACACATAGTTCATAAAAAATTTAGAAATGGTATCTTCTTTTTTCAAACACCTAAAAACACAAAACCTTGACTGCACCAAGTTCCTTATTTTTCATCTAGTTAAGAAAACATAACACAAATCACGAACAATACAACCTAAACATGTTGACTCTACTATGATAACACAGTCTAGACAAAAGAGACATGACAATAAGAACCCCAAGTAGTTGGTACACACCCACCCCCAATAAAAATTTGATGCATTGTCCCTAGTGCATACTAAGAAGAGGAATAATACATGGGAGTAGGGACATTCCTAGGATGCTTTAGGGATTGGATGCTACCTCTCCCCTAGTTGGGTCATCAGAAGGCACGTTGAATATATTGCCAGGATGTGGTAGTGGTATACTTAAGGAGGATCCCAACGCTCGCTGGTTATTCTTACTCTTATCAATGTGGTAATGAATAACATACTCTTTGTTGGCCTTTTTAAGGTCCCTCACAAAATAATTTGAGCCGTCACTCTACTCGGTATGCTCTCATTCTTTTTTGGCCCAAGTAGTATGGGTCACATCCTCATCAGCAAATAAATAAAAAATCAATAATGGTGGTGTAGGCAGCGGCTGTAGAATGGAAGGTATAACTAGAGGCATGATAGGATAAAATATCTCAGCTAAAGTACAGACCTCGAATGTTAATATGGATACCTCTTGATGTAGGCTCGATAAATTAGGCACTCAAGCCTCTTAGAGTCGCTATCCCATTTAGAAATAAAAACTATTAATCCACCCATATTTCTCTCTACTAAACTTCCCTATAGCATCCATTATCTTTGACTCATCTCACACCTCTGATGCCTCTAAAGTAGTCCGAACACAAGGTGAGATCTGACTTAGTAACATGGAAAACTTTATGTCGTTGTGCGCCTAGTGCTCTACTAACTCCAACTACATATCCACCAACTACTACAAAAACTCTCATGATACTATCACCATGCTTGAAAGCGGCGAGCGTGGGGGCACTATAGAAGTAGAAACTAGAACTAAATTGCTTGTAGCCCCCTCACTTCCTACAGTAGCTAAAGTCTCTACCGGCTGGCTTTTTATCACAAAATCGCCACTTATTATTGGCCTATTAACCTTTTCATTCAACTTTAAAGGTCCCTTAAAGAGGGCCACTCTAGAAAAAGTAGAAGGTTATGCCTTATTCAGTGCAACTAGGTTGGCATCATCACGAATCAACCCTACATCATCCATCCAAGTAACTTTAATATGATGATCAATCTCTGGTTGTATTGATACTTCCACCATATCTCATAATCTTTCAATCTAATAGGGGAAATAAATATTTATGATCTCCCAAAAATCTCTCTCGTGAATTTTATCTCGAATCCATCGAGGGAAGTCTATGTCATATCTAATAATGATACAGGTATCAAATACTGCCCAGTCCTATATGAGTGAATTATCCATAGTTGGGGACTTAATCTATGCCTTACTATGGACCACCAAAACATCCCTACAAAGTGCAGTGAGGACCTTTTTATATATGTCTTCCCCTCGACTCAAGGGCGTCAACACCAAGCTTAATAATAAGTTAAGCCACCCATCTTAATAGCTCTCTCCCCTCCCCCCGCTGGTTGAGATCCATCATTATTATCCATGTCTACACCATCTTCATCCTATAGTCAAACTTAGTTATAGTCTCTAGACTCTCAAACTTTAGCCCAAATAGTAATCTATGGATTTTCTCCTTAAATAAATTAACCTGAACACCCCTGACTAGTGTATGGGCCAGTAGAGGCTAGTCTTGAGCTATATTCCTCACTTGTGTAATCAAATCAATGCATGTAGTGTAGATAGCATAAAACCCCTGCACAACCTTTGGGTTGTAAGGTCTGGAAGGCTCACCCATCTATCTGAGCTTATATGTAATAAATGTGGCCTTAAAATTCTAAATCTCTACCAAACCTGTGATCCCAATGTGTAAATCCTCAACTATGCTCTTCTGAAGCCTATCCTAATCTGTTATATCAATATAATAGCTATAAATGCTATGTATATCATCCACACACCACTTTTGAATAGATGGGGTTAGTGGCATAATGTATGTATGTGCAGACTCCACCTTTGAATAGATGGGGCTGGTGGCATAATAGAGGAATGCATTAACTCATCTACTATTGTGGCTGAGGCTAATATAGAGGCATCCTTAGTAGCCTTTGAAGACTTGGGTACCTCCTCAAACTGGGGAGCATCTGTCGCTCTATCTTTACTATGAGACTCAGACTCCACCCTCTCTTTAGACTGGGGAATGACTGACTCCTCCTCACTATCATCAAAACTAGATTTATCCTCTTCTTTGAGAAAGAGAAGGTGAATTTAGTGGTGAACTTCGTGCTTTATTCATTCTGAGTCTATCTTGGTTAGCAGTAGAAAGTAGGGCCCGGGGACTGGACTGAGATGCTGGTGGTGGTGCAAGATGAGAACCTGGCTGAATGAAAGCCTTGGCTATTGCATCTCTCTATGTCTGGTATTAAGTCTGGTGCTGAACCAAGGGTGTACTATCAATGGATTACTCCTCTACAAATCCGCTTCATTCGAGAAAATCATCTCTCTGTCTTGACTGTACTCTCTTATTCGGTGTTTCCTTTAGTGTATTGGAAGATATATGGAGAATTATAAGTAATCAATTCATAGTAATCAGAAAGTACAAAAAAAACTAAGTCTAATTGCAGGTCCAATCCATGAGTCTAGGTCACGACTTATGGACTGAACTCACAACTTGTGGGATGGACTCATGAATTGAAAAAGGCAATCCACGAATTAAATGCATGACTCATGGGTTCAATTCATGAGTCATTACTTACCCTCGTTGTATCAAATCTTGAGTCTGAGTTACAAAACCTCAAGTCTGTTTTCGTCCAATCCACAACTCGTGAGTGTAATTCATGGGGTATAGGTTGGTCTCATGTGTTCGAGTTTTAGGGTGAACTTCTTGTACTCAAATTTCCAACTCCTAATTCATATTCAATATCACCTACGCAATTTATTCTAATCAAATTAGTTTGAAGCAACACAAATAAATATAATTCCACCATTTTGGATTTCAGTTTATTCAAGAATTTTATGTGTCAATCAAGTCATATTAGTCTAAGTGTTGTTTCAAGTTTCCTTGAACCAGATAAATTAATCACAAAATTTAAATTGCGAGAGACTTTACCTCACATATGAAGATCAAAGCAGACAAAGAACAGTTGATTTAACATAGTTGGGGCCTTAGTGCGCATAATAGTAGGGGGATGAAGTAGGATTTGGAGTTAAATATGTGTAGAGGTGATGGAATTTAAGAGATTTGAGTTTAAGTATAAGTTTTTAAATTTGAATGGGATTATGTTTTGCTTTAGGGTTTGGATCGGGTTGTCAGTTTTTTTTAAAGAAAATAGCCTATCTAAGTTGGGTCATGTGGACCTAATATTTTTATATTAAAATTTGATATTTGGGTTATCTGGGACCAATGGTAACTCACGGGTCATGAGTATAACTCAAGATTCATAGGTTGTGGGTATGAGTCAAATTCTATGACCAAAATTTCCATTGTAATTTCTACGACATAACCCATGAATCACAAATTTGACTCACGATCTGTGGGTTGATGTCTTGAGTTGAGGTTCTAAATCCTGATAAGGATATCTAATTCCCATGACTTGACTCATGAGTTGTGGGTTTGACTTATGATCCATGTGCAGGACTTGTGAGTCATGTTCAAAGAACATAAAATCTCCTCTAGTACTCACAAGTGCATTCCACGAGCCATGAGTTGTGCCTGTAGATTACACTAGTGAATAAACTTGCCATGACTTGTCTACATTTTTCAATTTTTGTCTTAATCTAGTGAGTGAATCCCCTCTAGTACTCACGACTGTATTCCACTATCCATGAGTTGCACTTGTAGATTACACTCGTGAATAAACTTACCATGACTTGTCTACATTTTTTTATTCTTGTCTTAAGCTAATGATTTCCTTTTATTTCTTTCCCTATAAAACAAAAAAAAGTGAACAATAAAACCTTGGGTTGCCTCCCAAGCAGTGCTTCTTCAATGCCCATAATGCATTATGCTTAAGTTTAACCGGCAAGTGGAAAACCTTGCCACACACAAGCTGATAAGTAGATGAACCAACTGGGGTCTTGTAATCTATTTGATAGGCCTAAAGTGCATCATCCTTTTTTCTCGACCAATCCATCCTATTGACATTCACAATCTCTATCTTTAAATCCTATTATCTAATTCTTATTAGTGTGCATAGACCAATCATCCAAATTTCTTGACCAATCATATAATTCATATTAGAGAGCATAAACCAAATGACTTTCTTTTAAAGAAAAACATCCCATATGGATAGGATAAAGTTGTCTTCTCTTGGTCTTCAGGGGTAACTGAGATTTTGTTATACCCCGAATAAGCATCTAGAAAACAATACCATCCCTTAATAGCGAGAGAGTATTACATTTGATCCATAAAGGGCATAGAAAATATCCTTCTTGGTCCATGAGTTTAACTTTCTATAATCCATGTAAACACTCCACCTCATGACTGGACTCATATTAATTAGTTGATTCTTCTCACTGGGAACCATAGTGATTCCTTCTTTCTTTGTCACATAAAGAACTTGTCTCACCCATTTACTATCAGCGATAGGATAATCACTCTGGCATGAAACCACTTAATGATCTCTTTCTTTACAACCTATTACATTGGTGAACCCTCCATTGGTTCTAAATGATATGTATTCACTCTAACTGAAGATGGATTTTTTGAGTGCAAATTCCAAGTGAAATTTTGATAATGTTAGCAATGGACCATCCAATGACCCTTTTCAATGTCTGAAATTAAAATAAATCAGTAGAAATGATAACCAACAAAGTATTATTAGACCCCAAAAATACATAATTCAAATAAAAAGGAAGTACTTTAGATATGAAACATGAGGCTCTTTAATAGATAGTTTAGACGGAGGGATCACTCTATTTGGTAGGTGTGTGAACCTCTACCAATAAGTGTATGACCTATATCAACAAGTGTGCTCACCATCTCATCATACTTATCCTTGTCATCATTGTCAAAACTAATTATTACTATTGTAAGTGCCTCAATGCTAAGTCTATCGAAATCACATGTTTGTCCTTTGGTTGTTTCATGGATTGTCATACATTAAAAAACTTGCTCAACATTCAATCAAAATTTCATTTGCCTTATTTCCATGTTGATCAATGCCCTACTAGTAGCGAGGAAAGTCTTTTCCAATATGATTGGAGCCTTGAAGGCAACCTAATAATCAAGAATCACGAAGTCAACCAGAAATATGAAAGATGACACCTTCATAAATACATCACATAAGATACCCATAGGATTCTTCACAATATTGTCCACCATTAAAAGTCTCGTAGAAGTTGCTTTAGGTGACACCAACCACAACTGCCTATAGACAACTAGAAGCATTAGATTAATGCTAGCACCCAAGTCACATAAGGCCCATGAAAAATTAAATACCCAATATTATAAGGAATTATGAAAGCTTTTGGATTTTTTTTCTATTCAACTAAAAAGCAAGAGACAATTGCACTACAATGGCATACATTATCCACAAACTCTAAACTCACTGTCCTCTTCTTTATCACTAAATCCTTCATGAACTTTACATAGATCATCATTTATTCCAGAGTCTCTACAAGAGAGATATTCACGGATAACTACTTTAATATTAAAATAAAATTTGATACTTTTCCTCTTTAAATTTCTTCATCAATCCATGGGGAAAAGGGTGGGGAGGTCATGGGATGGACTTCAATGCTGGCATGACCTCCTTACCTTTTTGTTTAGCAATATTAGTTTTTTTTAGCAACTAGAAGATTTTGATATTCCTCTTTATTTACCACCATATCTCTATTTTTGCCTTGTCTATATCATCAATGACTAAGGGGTTATTCTTCTTGTCACCAACCATAGGCATTGTTAAATTAATAATAGGCTTATCGCTCTGGGGGTAATAGCTAGAAAATGACTATCATTCTTAAGATTCTGATCAGTGTTACTCAAAATTGTGCTCGGCTGATACTTGTTTAATAAGGCAGATATCTACCCAAATTGGTTCTCTAGATATTTAATGGTATTCGTATTATACGCCATATTTGTCTCAAACCTAAAATGTCTACTTTAATTTTTGCAAGGTAACTCTCCTGGCTCCCGACCCCTTAACAAAATTTGCAAGAAAAGTTTTCATTCTTGAATTTCTAAACTCAGTATCATGGTTCCCGAGTGGAATGTAAAGGCAACTTTTATCTTTGTAATAATCTATCTATTTCTATTCACCATCATCATACCTACTCTTGTATCTATACCTAAACCAATTGTAGTTGTCTCCAAAATAGTTTTGACCTTGATTCCCTTGTCTAGAGTTCCAATTATCTTGATTAGACCTTTAAACCTTAGGTTAAAAACTCACTACCTCTCTGTTAAGATATTTAGACTTCTTCTCAGAATTTGAATCTTCATACCTACATTGACCTTCTCTGCCCTAACTTTTGCAAATTGCTTAGAGAGCAAACCAATGTCAGTCCTTAGTTATGCCACCTTTTAAGCCATTATCTCATCTAGTGCTTGTTACTCATTAGAGGCTCTAATTGTATAAGTATGAGATGACATGTCTGCTTCCTGAGTATGACACCCTCAGTTGGTTTTCATAATCTGATCCAAGATCTGGGTTGCATGTTTCTATCATAAACTCATAAAGACCCCACCTATAACAGTTTCTACAACAACATTCGTATTAGCATTTAAGTCTCAATAGAAGATCTCTAATAAGTTTCTTCTAGTAATCTTGTGATTTGGAACATTACGTAACTTCTTCTTAAGCCTTAACCATGTCTCATATAGTTGATCTAAATGCAACTATTATAATTTATGTATTTTATCTTTTAATTTCAACATTCTATAAGGCATAAAAAATTGGTCCAAGAACAAGTCCTCAACTCATTCCAAGTAGTGATAGATCCATGGGGCAACTCACCTAACGACAAAGTAGCTTATATCATTAGAGAGAATGAGAATAATCTTAGTCAAATCACCTCCTGACTGACTCCAAAGAGACTATATGAAGTGCAAATTTCCATAAATCATGATATGCATGTTTGCATCATAAGTAGGCAGGCCAACAAATAGCCTTTTCAAAATTAGTAGCTGAATCGTTGCACTTGTGATGTTAAACTTAATATTTTGAGTCAATTCCGATGGATGATTCACCTATTTTAATCGACTCTACATGCCCCAAGTCTTCCTCTAGATCATCAAAAACAGGTGGATATTGTTGGATGGGTAGGTTTCCCCCTGTTTTTTCTCATTCTGTCCCTTGCATAAAGAGTAACTAGACAATTTGGTTCCTCTTGCCTAGCCATTTCTTCCCTTTCTGCTTGTTGGGTAGCTGCTTGCTTAGAATTTTCTTCAGCCATTAATTAAGTAGTGTCCTATTCTACAGTTGTCATGCCCTATTTTTTACTAATATTAAATAAAGCCCGCCTTATAAACTATAAAAGAGTTACATTTTGTACATAGTAACCACCTAATTTTTAAGAAAAATAATAAAACATATTGATCTATATGACATGTTCTTTAATCTACGGATATCAGTTTATATTCTAGGCAAGAATTTAAATTATTCTAAAGGAAAGGGGTTAGATATCCTTCAGAATCCACAAATATGGTACCCAACTAGACTAAATTTATCAAAAGAGGGAGAAGGTAAAAAATTAATTGTTTTGAAATTATAAATTTAAAAAGTATGTAGTAAAATAATGTAGAGTTTGTGTAAAGAGTATGTGTCATTTGCATGGATCATATATATTATATGTTAAATATGTATATACAAGTATGAAAGGGTGTATAAGCAATATAAACATTGTGCAAGAACATATATGAAAGAAAAAGTGTTTCTATAAAAAGAAGGCGCTTTATTTAATAAATGAAAGGACAAGATTTTTCGTATAAAGTATTCTTAAATAATAATTTTATCTAGCAAAGTTTAATGGTAGGAAAGACTAAATAAAAAAAGATTTATTTTAAAGAAAAAAGGTTGCACGATATTTTCTAATGTAAATATGTGAATTAGTTGATTACATTCAAAAATAAATTTAATTTTTTTATATAAATATTAGCAACCTAGGTTTTGCCTAAATGTGTGGTGAGAATTGTGAAAATAAAGCACATTCCTGACCAACATTCCCAAAAGTAAAGTTATCACTATGGTTAACATTTTTACAATTGTAAGAATAAGAAAAAATTTAAGGTAAAATTCAAACTCCTTTTGAACACCATTTTCGAGGAATAACCTCAAGAACCTGTATAAACACTTGGTAGAAAAGTTAGTAACGAATAAAAAATTATAAAAATAAATTGAAAAAATTTATCTGCATATATGTATATAAATGTATATAAAGTTAGAAATTTTATTAAAGAATGGGATCGGATTAATTTTTAAATACGCTATGGTTACGAAGTGGTTGCTCGATTCATTGGCCTTTCTAAATCGACTAGGAAAAATTCGAACCATAAGCTTTTGTGTTTTCTTGATGATGTAAAGATTTCATCATCGTGAAAATATTTATTTATTATTGTGTATTTATACACGTATGTCCATGTTTGGGAGTTCTTGAAAACCGATGGGAGTTTATTCATGGGCCATGTATTGAAACTTGATATGAAAAAGTAGACTTAAAAATAAATTCAGTCTTTTGTTATGTGGTGACCTCAAAAATCCGACATAAAGATTTTATCATTGGCCGAAGGTGTAGTAATTTGGTCAAAGACAAAAAATATCCAAAAGAAATACCCAAAATAGTAAAAAAAGTAGCAACGATTGGATGAATAAAAGAGTTAACTGGAAAACACCCTATTATCATCGAAAAACCTATGATCGGCAACATAAGAAATAATATAAATTAGCAACTTCATTCAAAAAAAGACAAGACAATGATGAAAGTGGCGTTTCATTAATGGCACTCACCGGAGCAACGCCAAATGGGATATTAATCTGACCAGATTTGGCCATTACTGTGGGACAGTAGTGACTGTAGTGCATCGGATCTTGTTGGCAATCAACTTTGATGAGGCAACAACGAATAAAGGAACGGAGGAAAAAATGGAGAGAGTGAACATTTTGGTGGTAGTGATGGTGTTCTCTTGCGATGCCTTATTGAAGCTCTTCGCCGGAGAAGAATGAAGAGCAAAAAAGCAACAAGAATGGAGAAAAGTGTGTGTAGAGAGAGAGACAAATCTAATGTGTCATGTATGGGTGTGTTAATATGTATGGTGCTTTTTTTTAATGGAAAAGAATTTACCTCCTCCCCTCTATTTTTAGTATAAAAGAACCCCTCTTTTTACTGAAAAAGTAAAAGGCTAACCCTCTTGTCCCATTGAAGCATGATTTAGACCATGGGTTAGTATCTAATGATTTTTAATTCTTTTAACCAATATGTAAAGACTATTATTCAAAGGATAAAAGTCATCGCATAGTCTTGTCAAATGCCACTTTTAATAAAGGTGAAAAGACCTTGACTTGACCGAATTGTTATTCTGTGTATTAAACTAATTGATCCAAATTACTTTTGCAGACTATATTAAATAATATACAAAAATGTAGGTATCAATATATAATTACAGAAAAATATAAGAAAATTAAAAATGTAATTTATTTTTAAAATGTGATACATTGCAAATTATAAAATAAATTATAATGTCATGTCGTGTATGTGCAGATAATTGTCAAAATATTAATATGATAATAAATTGATAAAATCCTAATATAAGGATAATAATCAATAAATTATGAAAACTAACAAATATAAAAATAAATTGATAAGTTCCTACAATAATGTCACGATCCGAACCGGGGCCTACTAGTAATGGGCAATCTAAAACACACCATGGGCTGGAAAAAAACCTCTTAGCATTACCTCAAGAGCATATAAATATAAACAACAAAAAATAACCAAATCAATGATAGATATATAAAACCAAAAAAAAAGATATAAAGAGTCAAAACAAGATATCAACAACATCCCAATCCTGCCCACGAAAGCCTCTAAACCAATAATACCAAAGAAGTCAAGACATGCTCCCGACTATGACAAAAAAAGAATTCAAAGTACTAAGACAATAAGAAAATCATTGAAATGTTAGGGCCTTCTGAAGGATGGAGGATCACCACTTCATAGATAATCAATAGAAGTACTCAACCACCTAACGGTGCACAAGAGAAACAAATATTTCTCTGAACCTACATCATAAAATGATGAAGCGTCTGAAGACAGTTAATAGGGCAAGCACTGACATGTAAATCAAGGGAAAGGGATAAAATAATGCATTTATCAAAATCCAGCCATAAACCACATAAACAACATTTATATATATATATATATATATAGACAAGGGTCAATTAACATGATAGTTTAAAACATTATCCTGAACTATGTAGCTCGTTTCGTCCTAAAGGCACCCTTGGGTTATATGGGTCAAATGCCCCTATCAGAAGGGCCTCAGTCCATGTTAACCGAATGTATTGAGGAATGGATAAAGACACTAAAACGATAGCCATCCAAAATATAATGTCAGTCTAGACACATGGTCATATAAAGCCGCAACATCGATTAATATGGTTTTCGATGTTGGTCCCTTCGAGACTACACCTTTACGGTGAGCAATACAATTCCCTTTAAGCCTGAATTAAAATACTTTTCATATAAACCAACCATTAACGAAGGATTCATTTATTTAGGCATTCACCAACTTGGAACCGCCAAACCAATATTGTTGTAAGTTATTTCAATTAAGACAAACTAGTCCATTTAACCAATAGACTCCCAAGTTTCATTAAAATCCATAACTATTGCTACTATGGGCATTTCGAATCCACTTATCTATTAATTCAATACAATACTTTCAAAAGATATATTAAATTATGTAAAAAAAAATTCATATTCAAAACCATGTTTACAATATGGGTTGAGGTTAATGCCATTACGAAGCAAAAAATTCATCAATTTTGGTGAAACCTATCTCACCCATTTCAACCATAATCAAAATGCACTAATTCAGTCCCAAAATCATCAATTAAAGCATGAATAATCCATTTAAAATATAGAAAAAAGTAATTCAAGCAATAACAACCAAAAACACGCAATTCAATTTCAAACCCATTAACTCAAATCACAGGAATGTTTAATAAATTGAGGCCACAACATAAAATTCAAGTTAAGGAAAGAGAAACATGCCTGAAATACAGAAGAATTTGAAGAGAAGTCAAAGTTTGGAGCCTGAAGTAGTGATTTCTTGTAAATCCCTTGAACTATCTTAGGTTCGGAGTTAAAGAGGAAAAAAATGATGTTTGATCTTGGTAACTAAAGGGAAAAGGGTCAATTTGATGTTTTAAAGACATTTAACGGGTAAAGGACCAAAAGCCCCTCACCCTAAGTGAAAAAAATAAAAGTTTGAAAAAAAATATATAGCAGCATGTCATGCTGCTATCACGGAGCGTAGCCAGTGTGCCATGCTCTTATCGCGGAAGCTAAGTCATGTTGCATGTCACTATCACGGATCCACACAACCTCAGGGTCCCAAAATAACCCCTAACCCCTTCTAAAAATTTCAAAACTTTTTCAAAACACTCTTTTGACATCCCTTAACATAATTCAAGTCAAAAATTTATGTTACGCACATGGAAGGTAAAAGATAAAATGATCAATAGTTTTATGGGATGTTACATTATCCCCCCTTTGGATCATTCATCCTTGAATGAGGAGTTAGAATATTTTTAGCACGATAATTAAAAGAATACTGTAGAATCCAAGAACAAATTTGAAAAACGACAAGAGGGAAATGATATTCATACCTTAAGCACTTTCATCCAACGTTTCCCAATAATGGGTATTTGGCTTTCATATCTTCTTCAGCCTCCCATGTAGCTTTTTCCACCTTTAGATTTCTTTAAAGAACCTTCACTAAGGCTATAACCTTAGTTCTCAATATACGAACTTGGCTATTTAATATTTCAACTTGGACATCCTCATAAGACAATGAATCATTAACACCTAACCCACATCCTCAAAAGGCACTATCAAAGAAGGGTCACCCACGCAATTTTAAAGCATAAACATATGGAAAATGGGATGAATCAAAGACAAGCTTGATGGTAAATTTTATTTATAAAAGACATTCCCGATTCTTCTTAAAATATGATATGGACCAATGTAATGGGGACTGAGTTTTACCTTCTTTCCAAATCTTATGACTCCTTTCATGAAACCTTCAATAATACCCAATCACTTACTTCAAACTCCAACTCTCATCGCCTCACATCCGCATAAGACTTTTGGCGACTTTGAGCATTCTTACATCTTTCTCTAATCACTTTCACCTTCTTCATGGATTGGTGAATCAAGCCAGGTCCAAACAAACTAGTCTCACCCACCTTGAACAAACCAATAGAAGACCTTCCCCTTTTACCATAAAGAGATATTTAGATGCTAGAATAATAACTATTGTTATAAGAAAACTCAATAAGAGGGAAATGGTCAACCCAACTACCTTTGAAATCAATTACATAGTCCTTAGCTTATCCTCTAAAGTCTGAATAGTGTCTTCCGCTTGTCCATCCTTTCGAGGGTAGAAAACGGTGCAAAGGTTCACTTATGTACCCAAACCTTTCTGAAACAAATGCCAAATGTGAGAAAAAAAATTTGTACCTCAATCCAAAATGATTGACACTGGCATACTATGTAATTTAACAATCTCCTGAATAAACAACTAAGCATAATCCTCTCCTAAGTAATTAGTCCTCTTAGGCAAAAAGTGAGCAGACTTAGTCATTCAGTCCAAAATAACCCAGATAGAATTATATTGATTTAGAGACAGCGAATGATCCATTATAAAATCCATATTAATCATCTCCCACTTCTACATGGGAAACTATATCTTTTGAGACATGCTACCAGGACTCAAATATTCTACGTTGAATTCTTGACTAACAATATATTTAGCAACAAAATTTGCCACATCACTCTTCATATTATTCCACCAGTAGATTTCAATTAAGTTATGATACATTTTGGTTGAACGTGGATGAGCGGTATATCTGGACTCATAAGTTTCGATCAAAATCATTTCTCGTAGCACATCTACATAAGGAACACATAACCCTCCTTGATACCTCAAGAAGTTATCTCCCCCAATCTCAAAAGAGATAACCTTTTGCCAATTCATATCATCCTTCATTTACATAAGTATGGGATCCAAAACCTATTTCTCCTGGACCTTAGAACCAAGATACGATTTAACCACTTCTATAACAATCACTTCTCTATTCTCAGAGTCCAATAGGTGAACTTTTAAGTTGTCTAGCTTGTGAATATCCTTCAACAATCCTCTTTTCTAATCCTTAACATGGGATAAGATCCCCATTAACAACTGCTAAGAGCATCAGCAATAACATTAGCTTTACCTGGATGGTAGTGCAAACTCATGTCATAATACTTAAGCAATTTTATCCACTATCTCTTCCATAGATTCAATTCCTTTTATGTAAACACATACAAAAAGCTCTTATGTCCTAAATAAATATCCACGTGCACCTCATAAAAATAATGGCACTAAATATTCAAAGCAAAAACCATAGATGCCAACTCTAGATTGTGAGTCGGGTAATTCCTCTCATGAACCTTAAGCTACCTGGAAGCATAGGCTACAACCTTATCATGCTACATCAAAACACAACCAATTCGTACACGGGATACATCACAATACACAACAAACCCATTAGTTCCTTCGATTAGGGTCAAAAAAAGTGTAGAAGTTAACTTCTCCTTTAACTTCTCAAAACTACCCTCACAAGCTCGTCTATAAAAAATTAGCCTTTTTCTAAGTTAGCCTCATCAGCAGAGAAGCTATAGATGAGAAACTCTCTACAAACCTCCTATAATACCCAGCCAAGTCCAAGAAGTGCCTAACATCAGTTGGAGTCATGGGTCTACGCCACTTCTTAACTGCCTTAAATTTTTCTGGATCCACCTTGATCTTTCATTAGATACAACATGATCGATAAAGGTCACAATACTTAGCCAAAATTCACACTTAGAAAATTTAGCATACAATTTTTGTTCCTTAAGTGTTTGCAACACAATTTGAAGGTGATTGAAATGATCCTCCTCACTTTTGGAGTACACCAGGATTTCATCAATGAAGATTATAACAAATAAATCAAGAAATTACCTAAACACCCGATTCATAAGATCTATAAAAGAAGTCAGAGCATTAATCAACCTAAATGATAACCAAGAACTCATAGTGGTCGTACCAGGTTTGAAAAGCAGGCTTAGGAATATCCACCTCCTTAATTTTTAATTGTTGATAGCCCAAATGAAGATTAATCTTAGAGAATACCTAGACCATGAAGCTGATCAAATAGTTCATCAATCCTAGGGAGAGGGTACTTATTTTTCACTATAACCTTATTCAACTGACGATAGTCTATACACATCTGAAAAGACCTATTTTCTTGCAAAAAAAGCACAGGATCACCACATGGAGAAGCACTAGGATAGGTGAAACCCTTATTAAGAAAATCCTTTAATTATTCCATTAGTTCCTTTAGTTCAATCGAAGCCATCCTATAAGAAGGAATAGAAATGGGATGGGTATCAGATATAAATCAATCCTAAAATATATCTCCCCAATGGGAAGGATTCCAAGAAGATCTGGAAAAACTTGAAGAAATTCATAAACCACTGGGACATATTGAAAAGAAGGACTCTCAAAGTTAGAATACTTAAACAAAACTAGATGATATAGACACCACTTGGAAATCAACTTTTGAGATCTAAGATAGGAAATAAACCTTTCTTTTGTACTAAGGAACCCCCTTTCCATTCAATCACCAATTCATTAGAAAAATAAAAATTGACCTTTCGTGTCCTACAATCCAGAAAAGCATAGCACAAATGGAGACAATCCATCCACAAGATTACATTAAAATACACTATGTCAAGTTCTATCAAATCCACAAATGCCTCCCTATGAAGAATGGACCCCACATAACCCTAATAGATTTTCCTAGCAATAATAGAATTACCCACCGAAGTAGAAATAGAAAAGGGGAAAGAAATATTTTTAGGATAAAAACCAAAATGTAAAACCACATAAAGGGTCACATAAGACAGGGTAGAACTTGGATAAAACAAAAAATAAACACCACAAAAGAAGAGCTATAATATACCAATGACAACATTTGGATGCCTTAGACTCCTGATGAGTAACAAGTGCATAGACATAATTCCAATTATTCTTGGAACCTAATATGGCTCCCTTAGGTATAGGAGCCGAAGATATGGTGACTGGGACTTCATTAGCTCCAGTGAAAACGTTATCTATAGGACAATTCCAATGTAGATGACCAGGCTAACAAACATTAAAACAATAATTCCTTTCTTTCTCATAATACCCATGATAAAGTTGTCTAAGAAATCAACAAGGAGGATAGGGTGGAGATGACTGAGATCCACTAATGTAATACCCCAGCTTTTGGAATCTAAAATTTTCCCTATGATTGAGCTCACTGCTCAACCTATGACCCAAGTGATGAGTCAAAGTCACTTGTTACGGGTCATATGGTACTACTCATAGTCCAACCGGTAAGTTTTTCTGATGTTTCTACCCTAATCACAATTAGGACCATATGAGTTTTAAGGAATGGTCATGAGCCATATGGTGTGACTCATGACCAAACTAGTGTAACGTCCCTATATTTCTTCCAAGACTGTGATTAGAAGTCACGAGCTATGTCAACTGGTGATGAGTCATAGGCTATGACTCCAAGTCACACAAGTATGGTGGCCCTGAGTCATTATCTCAACTATGAGTCCAAGCAATTATTCATGATCCATAACCATGATTCATGACATGACTCATAGCGACTAAAAATAATAATTCCTGCCTGTTTTTATTAAGGGAAAGTGGGTTTTTTCCTCTTATTCCATTATTTTTCCTAACCTAAATACACTAAGGGACCTCATTATCTTTCATTACACAAATCAAAAACATACTCTTCACTCTAAATTCTCAAATCTAGAACAAAGCTAGGGTTTCTAAGGGTTGGTCATCTAGGGCTCAAAATGTGGTTTCTTCTCCAAATTATTGGTATTTTCAGGCATATATCACCTTCCAAAAACTTGTTTTATGAAATGCATATGTTAAATCAAGGTTTGTGTGAATTAAATTGTTGGATTTTGAATTATGGGTTGAGGGTTTTGAATGGTTGGTACTTGGTTGGTCTTCCCATGGTTTTTGAATAGTTATTCATGCTTTTTTTATGGTATTTGATCTGAATATGTGCACAAGCATGGTGAATGGGATGTGGGTCGTGGATTCCCACAAAAATTATGGTTTTTCTTGGAATTGGCATTAACCTCAACCTATTTGCATAATTAGTGTTAAAATATAGACAATTATATTATTTTGCACACTTTAATAAACCATTGTATTGCATTAATGTCTAAACAGATCAAAATTATTTTGAAAGACCTTGGCGACAATGAGTTGATTTTAAAATTTGAACTTTGGAGTCTTATGGCTAATTGGTTTGGTTTGGCATAATGGAATTAGCTTGAGAGCATAATTAATTGGTATGACGATACCATTTAGTAAATGCCTAAATGGTGACTCCTTTATTAAATAGATGGGTTATGTGTAAATATTTTAATTTGGTCTTAAAGGGAGTTGTGTAGCTTACCATGGAAGTTTGAGGTCCCAGGAGAGGACCGATACTGGAAACCACATTTGCTAGCATAGTAGCCTTGGTGGCCGTGTGCATAGTTTATACTTTATATATATATATATATGTATATGTACATGTATATGTATATGTATATGTATATGTATATGTATATGTATATGTATATGTATATGTATATGTATATGTATATGTATATGTATATGTATATGTATATGTATATGTATATGTATATGTATATGTATATGTATATGTATATGTATATGTATATGTATATGTATATGTATATGTATATGTATATATATGTATATGTATATATATATTTGTATATGTATATGTATATCAGCATATATATGTATATATATATATATTAAAATCCTATCGGTTTCTTTTCATAATTTGGATTTCTTTTTAGACATGGTTAGGAGCATGTCCCGACCTAGTTTAATATTACAATTGGTTTAGAGGATCTTGTAGACATATGTGTGGGTTAGACGGTGTTGTTGAATCTTAGAGCTTATTCTTGAGTTACATTAACTGTTTTATTGCTATTATCTGGTTTTCTTCCACTTTTCTATTATTTGGGATATGTTTGGATTGGAATGGCTATAGGTATGATCTTCTATCCTCGGTGGACTTAAGATACCCATCACGACTAGTCCTGAGGTCGGGTCATGATAAGCGTGGTATTAGAGCATAGCTTTAGGGTCATTGGGTATCCATAAATCCATGTCAAATAGAGTCCCTTTTATGGGAGTATAGCACGCCACATTTATAAGGGGGAGGCTACAAGAAATTTAGGAATGATTCCCTTTCTTGTATTCTATTTCAGGTTCCTCCTCAAAGATCTGATATTCGTAGAAACTCTATTGGCACTTCTTTCCTACCTGAGGTCAATGTGGAGAGGACTCGCCCTATCTATGGAGTGTACACTTGGTCTAGGGTCCCTACGCCTAATTGAGAAACTCTACCTGAGGTACTACAGATCCCCACTATTCCTTCTTTGGTCGTGACACTCACACCCAATCACCTTTAGAAGACATCTCTAATGCAAAGTTCCACTAGTTTATTCATCTACTTACTTAATTAGTGATATATAAATCTCGGCAATCTAGTCCTATTTATGCTGCTGTAAGTTCTTATGAGGTTACTCGAGATGGGTAGTTTATGAGGTTGAATCCCCCAACCTTATTTGTCTCTAAGGTTGAGGAGGATCCTCAAGTATTTATTAATGAGATGGATAAAATATTTAGGGTGATGCATGCTTATGATTCTGAGGGTAAGGAGTTTGTTGCATATCAGTTGAAAGACGTGGAATATCAATAGTATGAGAAGTAGCATATCATTTCTTTACTCAAGAGTTGAAGAAAACTAATGCGGGGGGTTTGTAAATCTAAAGCAGGTAAGATGAGTGTGAAGGAGTATGCCTTGAAATTTCATCAGTTGTCTAGTTATGATCTAGAATTAGTGTCTAGCATGAGGTCTAGGATGAGAAAGTTTGCTTTGGGTATGTCTCCTGACTTGGGTTTGGAGTGTAATGTTGCTTTATTCAATATTGATATGGATATCTCCATACTTTTGGTTTATATGTAGTAGGTAGAGGATGAATAGAAAAATAGAAAGAGATAGAAGAGAGGCAGAACAAGAAGTTTAAGTATTCAAAACAGGGTCTGAATCAGCAGAACAGAGTACAAGATAGTAGATAGTGGGGCAAAAAGAAGTCTTGGGGAAACTCCGGTTCGTATTTCTTCAGCTAGTGCTACTTATCCAAAGAAATCTAGTTATCATCAACATAAGACTAGTAATGGTCCTAAGGAACAGGGTGCCCAATCTCAGGCTAGTAGAGCTCAGTCATCCCCACTCTATCCTCTTTGTTGATTTTATTGTCAGCTTCACCATGCTTATTATGATGAGGGGGAGGTACTTGTGTTTTTAATATGTATATCTTGGTCATACTCAAAGGAACTATTCTTCAGCTAAAGTAGCCACAAGGCCTAATAAAGTTTTGGTTTCCACTTATACAACTCCACATAAAAGGGTGCTACTTTTGGTACTGGCACTGGCTAAAATCGTCTTTATGCTCTTGCCACCCATCAAGAATATGAGGCATCCCCTAATATTATCACTGGTATGTTAAACATTTTCTCCCACAACATTTATGGTTTACTTAATCTGGGGTCTACTCATTCTTATGTGACCCCATATATGGTTGTGCATTTTGGTTTTGTAACCTACAAGTATTTTCGACCCTTTTTGTGTCTATTTTGGTGGGTGATTCTGTAGTTGCTAGAAGGATATATTGGGGTTACGTGGTTTCTATCTTTCATAGAAAGACATTAATGGATTTGGTAGAGCTTGATATGGTAGAATTCAATATGATCATAAGGATGGATTTGCTCCATTCGTTCAATGTGTCTTTGGATTGTAGGACCCAAAAGGTTAGTTTCCAATTTCCTATCGAATCAGTAACTGAATTGGAGGGAATTTCCTTGGAATCGAAAGGGAGGTTTATTTCCTATCTTAAAGCTCATAAGTTGATTTCCAACGGGTGTCTATATCACCTAGTTCGGGATAAGGATTTTAGCTCTGAGGGTCCTTACTAGCAATCTGTTCTTGTGGTTTGTAAGTTTCCCAATGATCTTCCTGGTATTCTTACCAATATGGAAATAGTTTTTGGGATTGATCTTCTATCGAATACCTATTCTATCTTTATTCCTTCATATAGAATGGCTTTGAATGAGTTGAAAGAACTAAAGAAGAAGTTAAAAGATCTTTGTAATAAGGGTTTCATCCATCCTTGTATTTCTTCATAGGGTGCTCTAGTGATTTTTATGCAAAAGAAAAGATGAGGGTACTTGGATCGCATATCTTCTTATGCTTCCCAAGTAGCTCACTCAATAGACTAATTTTTTCATAGAACTTTCTCTAAGGAAACCTCTTTGTTCTTCAACCTACGAAGCTGATGGTCAAGTATCTCAACTGGGATTTCTTCATAGGAGAGGCTATCTTTCACCTCCACACTCTCTAAGGTCATGAGTGAAGCTGGGTCACCAATACATCTCTTTAACAAAGAGACATGAAACACCGGATGAAATGATGCCAAATCTACAAGAAACTCTAATTCATAAGCTACCTTCCAAATATGGCTTGAGATTCAATATGGGCCAACATAGCGAGGAATGAGTTTGCCCTTCTTTACAAATCTCTTCACTCTTTTCATAGGATAAATATTCAAATAAACTAAGTCACCAACATCAAACCTAAGAGTTCTTCTTCTAATATCTATAGAAGATTTCAGATGACTTTGGATTATCTTCAGCCTCTCTAGAATTAACTGAACTTTCTCTATCGCGTCAAACACTGAATTTGTCCCTATCCAAGTAGACTCACCTACTTTAAACTAACTAATAGGGTATCTATATCTTCTTCTTGATAGATCCTCAAACGGATCTATCTAAATACTGAAGCGATAGTTATTTTTGTAGGCAAACTCAATCAAAGGTAAGTGGTCATCCCAACTACCCTTAAAATCAATAACACAGGCTCTCAACGTGTCCTCTAAAGTTTGAATGGTCTGTTTTTCTTGACCATCTACCTAAGGATGAAAAACTATATTGAGATAAACTTGCATAGCAAAGCCCCTCTGAAATGCTTTCCAAAAGTAAGAGGTAAACTGAGTACCTCTATCTGAGATGATAGACAACAGAACCCCATGTAACTTCACAAACTCCCTAAGATAGATCCTTGAATAATCCTCAGTTGAAAACAAAGCATGAACTGGCAAAAAATGAGCTGACTTGGTTATTCTATATATAATGACCCATATTAAATCATACTGACAACGCGTATGAGTCAACCCTATCACAAAATCTATGTTCACTACCTCCCACTTCAAAGTGGAGATACTAAACTCTTGTAATATACCACTCGGCCTTTAGTTCTCTACCTTGACCTGCTGATAATTTGAACACTTAGCCACAAACTCTGCAATATACTTCTTCATACCACTTCACTAATAAAATTCTCGTAAATCAGGGTATATCTTAGTAGTTAATGGATTGATAGAGTATCGTGCACCATGCGCCTCTTCCAATATTTATTATCTCAAGCCACCAACGCATGAACGCATAACCAACCCTGACAATGAAGCACACTATCTCTCCCTTGGGAGAAAACTTCCACCTTTTGATCTTTAACCGTCTCCTTCAACCTAACCAAACAAGGATCTCGGTCTTGCTTTTATTTTGCTTTAGTAATAAATGAAGATTCCAAACCAATCAAAACCCATCTACTTCCTTAGACTAAATCAACCAACTAAACTCTTAAACTAGCAAGATGATGAAAATCATGGACTAGCTCCTTCTTATCATCCTCAAAATGGGAAACCCTACCCATAGACAATCTACTAAGGACATCTGCCACTATATTGGCCTTGCCCGAATGATACAACACACTCACATAATAATCTTTCAAAAACTCAAGCCACCTTCTCCAATGAATATTTAGGTCTTTTTGCAGGAACACATACTGTAAGCTCTTATGATCCTTGAACACATCAACATGAACCCCATAAAGATAATGACTCTAAATCTTCAAGGAAAAGATGACAGTTGCCTACTAAAATCATGGTTTAGATAGTTCTTTTCATTAATTTTAAGATGTCTAGAGGAATAGTCTATGACTTTACCTTTCTTCATTAATACACAATCAAGACAAACTTTAGAATAATTACAATACACTATGAACCCATCTGTGTCATCTATAAAGGTAAAGATTGGAGCGAAAGTGAGTAGTCTTCAACTCCTGAAAACTCTTCTCGCAAAAATCTGACCACTAAAATTTAACCTTCTTCTAGGTTAGCCTCGACAAACCATCTGTAGTAACCAGCTAAACCTAAGAAACTCCTGACGTCTGATAGAAAGATGGGTCTAGGATAGTTTCTTACTTCTTTGGCCTATTGAGGATCAACTCGAATGCCATCACCAAAAACTATGTGACCAAGAAAAGCTATTGATCTTAACCAGAATTCACACTTGCTAAAATTAGTGAATAGTTGATGACCCCTAAGGGTCTGCAACACAACACTTAGATGGTCTGCATATCACTCTCTCTATGGGAATAGACAAGGATATCATCAATGAAGACTCTAAAGAACTTATCCAAGTACTTCTTAAACACCCTATTCATCAGGTCCATGAAAGCTGTAGGGGCATTTATTAGTCCAAAAGACATAACTATGAATTTGAAGTGACCATACCTAGTTCTGAAGGTTGTCTTTAAAATATCACATTCTTTCACTCTAAGATGATAATAGTCGGATATGAGATCAATATTAGAGAAATAACTTGTACCTTGAAGTTTTTCAAACAATTCATTAATTTTGGGAAGAGGATACTTATTCTTGATGGTGACTTTGTTCAAGTGATGGTCGTCGATGCAAATTCTGAGAAAATTGTCTTTCTTGTGCATGAATAGTACTGGAACACCCCATAGGGAAACACTAGGCCTGATGATACCCTTATCTAAGAGATCCTTCAATTTTTCTTTCAATTCCTTAAGCTCAACTGGAGCCATTATGTAAGCTGAAATTGAGATAGGCTGGGTATCTGGAAGGAGATTTATTATGAATTTAATTTCCCTTTTTAGAGGAATTCCAGGAAGATCTTCGGGAAAAACATCTGGAAATTCCCTTACTACTGACACTAACTCAAGACTCAGAGTCTCAGATTTTGAGTCTTTGACTTGGACAAAATGGTACTTACACCCCTTAGATATCATCCTTCTTGCCTTAAGATAGGAAACATTCTAACCCTTAAGCATTGAAGTACCACCCTTTTATTCGATGACTTTCTCATTAGGAAATAAGAATTGGACAATTCTAATTTTGCAGTCAACTGAGGCATAACATGAGTAGAGACAATCCATGCTGAGAATGACAATAAAATCAGTCATCTCTAACTCCACAAGATCAACTAAAGTAACTTTCTGAGACATAGTGATAGGGAAATTTCTATTTACCCATCTTGCTACAATAGACTTACCTCCTGGGTAGATACTGAGAAAGGCTCTGCTAACATTTTTGGACTGACACTGAAGTCTATAACTATGGATGGAGTCACAAATGAAAGTGAAACTCTGGGGTTTAAAAGTCCATATACATGAAGATGAAAGACTTACAATTTACCTGTAACCATATTAGGAGAACTTTCCTGATCATGTCAAGTCTGGAGAGCATGAAATAGATTCTGGCGCTGCCTACTGGTGGCACTAGAAGTGGTATCCGACTGAGTTGAGCCACCTATTAGGGATGGTGAAAAGTTGGGTTGACTCTACTGATGAACATTTTTTCTCTTCTAGCCAGCCCTTGGGCAATCCCTTATCCTGTGGCCTGGTTTGCCACATTAAAAACACACATCACTACCTACTGGATATTCAAATTGATGATTCTTACCATATTTCCTATGGAGCGGATTTGTGCTACCACTACTCATACTACCTTGGGACTTCGAGCCTAGCGCTCTATCCCAATTGTCCTACCTGAACTTAGGAACTAGTGCCCTATCTAAAGATGGAGCTGGGGCTGAAAATTTATGGCATAATTGGGAACAATTACCATCTTCCGACCTTGGTTGAGAAAAGATGAAACTACATATTTTGCCCCTCTTATTCTCTCTCTTTCTGCTTAAGCTTCTCCTCTGCAATCTGCTGAGCATGAACCATAAGTCTGGATAGTTCCATATCCTTAATCAATATGGCGTTCCTACACTCCTTAACCACACTATCAGATACACTAGATATAAACTTACTCATCCTAGACCTAGAGTCGGCCACCATAGTTGGAGGATACCTAGCCAACTGATTGAACATGAGTGAGTACTCCTTCACACTAATACTACCCTACTTCAAATTTATGAGCTCCTGAACCTTCGCTTCCCTCAACTCTAGTGGAAACAACATGTCTAAGAAAGTTGTGGAAAATTCCTCCTACTGTATAGGCCTTAAAGCATGGATTAAACTTATCTTGAACATGTAAGATACATAATGAAAGAAGAGTTTAAACTTTAATCAAAGAGGGGGTTTTTGGGCTCAATGGGTGAAAAGAACCCATTGATGAACACCCCACATACCTTAAAGTTCTTGGCTTGGTTAAGTAAACTTGACCTTTAAGACTCAGGAAATGATCTTGAGAAAAAACCTTAATCTTGTTCTTGAGAATGGAACTAGGGATTTTTTGTTATTTAACTGATGGAAAAGAGAGGAAAATTAACACCCCTTGAGGTTAAATAACGTGATTTGGGAGGTATAAGGGGAGAAATGACTAAAAAACCCTTAGAAACCCTCTGAAAGTTATTTGGAAGCCGTTCCGATGAGTTTGGGTACGACTCATATGCTCTGGGTATGAGCCATACCTTAAATCATCACCAAGAACCCAAATTTTGACCCCTACTATTGTGGGTAGACTTCTCCTAACGACTTGTATGTTCTGGGTACGGGTCCTCATCAGGAGTTGTACCTTATTGGTAGCTTTGATAGTGCTTTAGTAATTTGGCTATAACTTTTCACCCTAATATTGTATTTTAGGCAAAATTGGTATCATTGGAAGATAATTATATTATCTATCTATTGGTGGGTCTTTAGGTTAGAAATTCTTTGTAGAACAGAAGTTATGCTCATGTGAATATGACTATAGCTATATTCTTTATAATAACTTAATTGCTAAGGGATGTTTTAATTTGTTCATGAGATAGGAGCTATTTTAGGACTTAATATATATCCAAGTAACTTATAAATCTATCAAAACATGAGGCTTGATTCTTGGATCCTTCACTGATAAGGATACTAGTCAAAACTTATTACTCGTAACAAGTCACACGACTACCACTTATCCTTTCGTAACCTAGACTGAACTCATCTCACCTCACACTGACTTAGTTATAACTTAGCACGTACGACTTGTATGACCACCTTATGACTTCCAAGGTTTAAGTCATACCTTAAATAGAATATGACTCATCACACACTGTCATAGGTACGAGTTGAACACACGACTCATTTGATATTCATACGACTCAAAGGCATGAGTTGTATGTTTCACAGTGACTTCAAAACATGGGGTATTATAATTTTATCCTTTAAGATTGGTGGTGATGTTATCTTAAGGGACCAAGGTAGATTATGTGTTCCTGATGTTGATGAGAGCTCATGAATTAAGGTATACAATTCACCTAGGTAAGACAAAGATGTATCTTAATTTGAAAGAGAACTATTGGTAGAAAATTTAAAGAGGGATGCGGCTAACTTTGTTTCAAGTGTATGGTCTATTAGCAAGTGAAGGTAGAACACTTGAGGCCTAGTGGCATGTCTCAATAGATAGATTTGCCCATGTAGATGCGAGATATGATTAATATGGATTTTATTATGGGTCTTCTACAGTCCTGCAATTAGTATGATATGATTTGGGTCATTTTGGATAGGATAACTAAGCCTACTCATTTCTTTCCTATGATGACTACCTACTCTAGGGAGGATTTTGCTAACTTATATATTGAGGATATAGTTATATTGCATTAAATGTCGGTGTCCATCATTTTGTACCGAGTTACGCAATTCTCCTCTCACTTATAGCATTTATTTTAGAAAGGTTTGGGGTCTAAGGTAAAACTTGGCACAATTTTCCAACCATAAATGAATAGAAAAATAGAATGGACTATTTAGACCTTGGAGGGTATGCTAAGGTCTTAAATGATTGACTTTAAGGGAAATTGGGTAGATCACTTACCTTTAATTGATTTTGAATATAATAACAGTTACCACTCTAGTTTTGGGATGACTCCTTTTGAAGCTCTTTATGGTAAGAGGTATCGGTCTCCTATTGGGTGGTTTGAGGTTTTTGAGACTAGTTTGTTCGGTCCTAACTTGGTTCACCAAGCCATGGAGAAGGTGAAGATGATTAGGAAAAGACTTAAGACCGTGCAAAGTTTCCATAAGTCTTATGCAGATGTGAAGCAAAGGGAGTTGGAGTTTGATGTAGGTTATTGGGTATTCTTGAAAGTATTTCCTATAAAAGAAGTGTTGCGGTTTGGGAAGAAGGGGAAGCTTAGTCCTTGTTATGTTGGTCCTTAACAGATTCTGAGAAGAGTTAGGAATTTTTCCTATGAATTGGAGTTTCCTGTGAGATTAAGTTCTATTCATTTAATTTTCCATGTGTCTATGTTGAAGAAGTGGGTGGGTGATCCTTTTTTGATTTTCCCTTTGGAAGGTGTTGGTATTACGAATTTCTTTTTCTATAAGGAAGTCCCAGTTAAGATTTTGGATTGGCAAGTCTGGTAGTTGAGGACTAAGGATGTGGTTTTGGTGAAGGTTTTTGGAGGAATCAAAAAGTAGATGAGACTACTTGGGAGGCTGAAGAGGATATGAAGGCCAAGTACCAATTTTGGCTCTCCGAGTTATATAATCGTGCATAAGGTACGTGTTTTTCTTATGGTAAATGATTTTCAGGTGTTGTTCATGGTTGTCTTTGCTTTTTATATTATATTCGTGTAAAAAAGGGCCTTCACTCCTTATTCGAGGACGAATGATCCTAGGGGGAGAGGTGTAATGTTATACCCCAGGTTTTGGACTATGAAATTTTCCCTATTATTGAGCTCACTGCTCAACCTGTGACCTATGTAATGAGTTGTAGGCACTTGTTATGGGTCATATGGTTCTACTCATAGTCCAACTAGTAAGGTTATCTGATTTTTCTTCCCTAATAACAATAAGTACCTTATGAGTCGTAAGACAGGGTCACGAGTCGTAGGGGTGACTCATGACCAAACCAATGCAACATCCCTAAGTTTCTCCCTAGACTTTAATTGGAAGTCATGAGTCATATATACTGGTGATGAGTCGTAGGATAAGACTCATCATTACACTAGTATGGTGGCACTGAGTAACTATCCAGACAACGAGTATAGGCAATAACTCATGATCAGTGAGCACGAGTCATGACGTGTCCCATAGCAACTAGAGTAATAATTCATGCTTATATTTATTAAGGTAAAATAGGTCTTTTCCTCTTATTCCACTACTTTTCCACGACCTAAATACACTAAGGGACCTCATTATCTTCCATTACACAAATCAGAAACATAACTCTTTTCTCTAAATTCCCAAGTCAAGAACAAAGCAAGGGTTTCTATGGGTTGGTTATCTAGGGCTCAAAGTGTGGTTTATTCCCCAAATTCTTGGTGTTTTTAGTCATATATCTCTTCCCTAAAACTTATTTTATAGAAGTGATGTGTTTAATCAAGGTTTGTGTGAAGTAATTTCTTGGTTTTGAATGAT
The DNA here is from genome assembly GCA_030864215.1 of Capsicum pubescens. Lineage (NCBI taxonomy): Eukaryota > Viridiplantae > Streptophyta > Magnoliopsida > Solanales > Solanaceae > Capsicum > Capsicum pubescens. The sequence goes on along the minus strand of CM061549.1, from coordinate 72,047,532 downwards.
TGGTTGAGGGTTTTGAATGGTTGGTACTTAGTTTATTTTCCCATGTTTTTGGAATTGTTATTCATGCTTTATTTTCTTTTTTTTTATCTGAATATGTGCATGGGCATGGTGGATGGGATGGGGGTCATGGATTTCCTTAAAAGTTATGGTTTTTTGTTTGGAATTAGTATTAACTTCAACCAACTTGCATAATTAGTTTTGGAATATGGACACTTACATGGTTTTGCATACTTTACTAAACCATTGCATTGCATTAATAGATAAACAGATCAAGATCATTTTGAAAGGCCTTGGTGGCCATGGATTTACTTTAAAATTGGAACTTGGGAGTCTTATGGCTAATTGGATTGGTTTGACATAATGGAATTGGCTTACAAGCATAATTGATTGGTATGATGATACCATTCGATAAATAACTAAATGGATGACTCCTTGGTTAAATGGATGGGTTATTTGTAAATGTTTTAATTTGGGCTTTAAAGGGGTTGAGTAGCTCGTCTTAGAAGGTAGAGGTCCCAATAGGGACCGATACTAGAAACTACGTGGCCAGCGTAGGGACCTTGGTGGTCATATAAATAGTTCACACTTTATATATATATATATATATTGGAATAGTTGGGGTCATGGACTCCCTGACCCTTCCTTTGATTTCTCTAGTTCGTGCGGCTAACATGCATTGAAACACTTTCAAAAGGGGGAGTGGAAACTATGTAGCCCATGGGTGCCCTTAGGATGGAGAGCTACACAATCCAGGTTAATGATTTTAAACCTCATGCTAGACCATGTTTCCTATCCCAGCATCGTATATATATATTATTTCATAATGTAGGGTTCGAGTGCACTTTTTTTACCCCTGTGCATTATTAGGTGGATTCTGGTTTGACAGTTGCTCTGCATTGAAGTGGTGAGCCTATATCTTTTTAAAGGATGGGCATTTCATAGCTTTCCATATGTGTCACAACCCAAGTCTAGCCCCTAGTCGCAGCAATGGTGCTTACGGTCACCAGTGACCACAAACTAACCCGTGAACTGGTACCTGCTATAAGAACTGAGTAAACTGATAATAAAAGACATGTACAGAAAACAACTGATAATTCCATAAGGTTTAACTACTGAAAATACAAAAGAATTCACAAGTCTGGAACATGTTAATACTGAAATCCAACCGATAAGTTTGATAAACTAACATAATGTCTGAATACCTGAAAAGCCTCTAACTAACTAACTATGGACTTGATGGGACAAACCCCTAACTAACTCTAACTATCTGAAATAGAGGAATACTGAAATAACTAGATAAAAGATAAACCTGTCCTCGAAAGATGTGGACTCACCACAACTCTTGTTGTATTGCTGAACTATCTAAGTGCGGTCAGGAAACTATGCATCTGAACCTATGATATAATACATCATAGCGCAAAAACAAGTATGCAGTCAGTACTTTGAATGTACTGGCATATAAGGTAGGGTTAGGCTAAAATACATGGGAGAACCGTGCATAAAGTAATGACTAACTGAATAGCATGAGATAACTGAGTATGCATGCATGAAAACTGAAATACTGAGAATGCAAGACCAAGAATATAGTATTTCTAAAATAATTTGTAAACTGAATAACTGAAATCTGATAATTGAATAACTGAGGGTCTGTACGCTTTGGTCAAGAAAACCTCAATTAAATTCTATATTGAATACTGAAATGAGACCGTAGGAGGTATCATGTCACTGACATGCCATAATCTAAGCTAAGTGGGTCCAACCTGTAACCCCAGCTGAAAGGGTGCCAGTACCGTTCCACGGGTACTAACAATGGTTGTGTGGATCCACTAAACTGGTGTCCCAAAGGACTAAGGAGTAACCCTATACTGGCAATAAACTCATGAGATATGTGTCAACCCTAATCTAGTAAGAATACATCTCAACCTTACACTAGTTACATATGCCTGTAACTCAGGGATTGCTACTAAGGGTCAAACCCTAAAATGGCAGGAATGCCCCCTTTCCTGGGTTTTCTCGGTGTTGAATCCTACTCCCAACTAAACTAACACTTCTTACTTAACTGAACTAATATTAACTGAACAAATAATTGATCATAATAATTTAATAAATGATAACGCTCATGGTATATCTGAAATCATTTTGAAGATACTGAAATTATGTAAATAACTAAGTATTGGATGTTCATAACCCTCCAACACTGAATGGAAATAACAATATGGACACATAAAAGCTTTAAAACCATAGTAGGGAATCTTTGTTCAAAATCCAACACTTGCATGAACTATTTCAAGCCTTCTAGTTCACCAATCACACAACTAACCCCATGGATACAAAATCTACTAAATTCAGATAACACTATCCCCACACTACTACTGCTAAACTTCTGGTCCATGCTTCTAACTCTAGACAATATATTGTTATAGGATTCTGAGAAGGGATCTGAAAGAACATCCCTTACATATCATCTTTCTTCCTCTAAGATATGAAATGATCTGACCCCTAAGCACTAATATATTATCCCTCTATTCAATAACTGGTTCATTGGGAAACTAAAAATGAATGAATCTATTTCTATAGTCAACTGAGGCATAAATTGAGTAGAGCCAATCCATATCAAGAATGACATCAAAATCAGTCATCTCTAACACCACAAGATCTACTGGAGTGATTTTCTAAGATACTATAACTGGGCAATTTCTATATACCCATCTGGATGTAATAGATTTACCAACTAGGTAGATACTAAGAAAGGCTCTTCTATTATTTTTGGACTGATACTGAAATTAACAGCTATATAGGGGGTTACAAAAAAAATGAGGCTCTAGGGTCTAGAAAAACATACACATAAAGATAAAAAAAAAACATGCAATGTACCCTAACCACATCAGATGAACTTTCCTGATCATGTCAGAAGTGGAGTGAATACAATTTGTATAGGCATTGACCACTAGTTCCACTAGAAGTGGCGTCCTGCTGAGTCGGGCGATCTGCTGGAGCGGATGATAGATTAGACTGGCCCTGCTGACTAGCCCTCGGGCAGCTGACCCTATGTCCATGCTTTCCACATCTAAAACACACACCACTACCAGCCTTACACATACCTTGATGATTCCTACTACACTTCCATAGAGCAGATTAGTATTTGCACTGTTCATTCTACCCAGAGGCCTAGAGCCTAGCGCTCTATCCCGATTGTCATTCTTAAAATTTGGCACTGGCGTACTAGCTAAAAAAGGAGTTGGGGATGAGAATTTTTTGGGGGACTGGGAATGGTTGCCACTCTCTGAACTTGACTTAAAACTACCTATTTTGGCCCTCTTATTCTCTCTACCTTTCTCCCTACGCTTCTCCTCCTCACTCTTTTAAGCATGAACCATAAGACTAGATAGGACAAAAACTTATTGATCGTTCTAAAAAACTAATGAATAAGATAAGGTAGTGAAAGTAGTTCTGAATTCTACATGAGAGACATGCTCATTCAGGGGATCTTCCTGAACTTGCGGATGTGCGAACGGCTTCCCGTTCCTTCTTCCGTTGTTTCTCTTGGGAGGCATTCTCTATAAAAGAAATAAAGGATGAGTCAGAAAGAGAGTTTTAAATAGAGATTATTCTCATCGCATGACATGAATACTAAAAGAAAGGAAAATTTTCCTAGGCCTTTTTTCCAAAAGTGTGACGCGCTTCACACCCACGCTCAAGACTCTACTCAATGCAGATTTTCAAAATCCCTATGATGCTATAAAATGTTAGGCTCTGATACCAAGTTTTGTCATGACACGAGGCTACCCCCTAGTCATGAAAATGGTGCTTACGGTCACAAGTGACCACAAGCTAACACATGAATTAGTGCCTATTGTAAGCACTGAGTAAACTGATAATAAAAGACATGTGTAAAAAATAACTAATAATGCCATAAGGATTAAATACTGAATATAAAATTGAATTTTCAAGTCTGGAATATGTGCGAAAAATATTGATAAACTAACTGACTGTCTGAATATTTGAAAAGCCTCTAATCGACTGACTTTGGCATTGATGGGACAAAACCCCAACTAACTCCAACTATCTGAAATAGAGGAATATTGAAATAACTGGATGAAAGATAAACTTGTCCTCCAAAGATGAGGACTCACCACTGTTGTTGCTGTAATGCTGAACTATCTAAATGCGGTCAGGAAACTGTGCATCTAAACCTATGATTTAAGACACCAAAGCGCGAAGAAAGTATGCGATCAGTACTTTGAATGTACTAGTATATGAGATGAGGTTAGGCTCAAATACATGGGTTAGCCATGCATAAGTAATGACTGACTGAATAGCATAAGATAACTTAGTATGCATGCATAAAAACTAAAATACAGAGAATGCAAGACAAAGCATATAATGTTTGTAAAATAATTTGTAAGCTGAATTATTGAAATCTGATAACTAAATAACAGAGGGTCTATATGCTTTGGTCAAGCAAACCCGAACTGAATTTTGTAGTGAATATTAAACTGAGACTGTGGGAGGTATCATGTAACCGACATGCCCTAATCTGAGCTAAGTGGGGTTCAACTTGTAACCCCAGTTGGAAGGGTGCCAGAACTGTACCATAGGTACTAAAAATAGCAGTATGGATCGACTAAAATGGTGTCCCAAAGGACTAAGGAGTAACACTATACTGACAGGAAACTCATCAGATATGTATCAACTCTAAGCTGGTAGGAAAACATCTCAAACCTACACTGGCTAGGTAGTTCTGTAATCCAGGGATTGCTACTAAGGGTCAAACCCTAAACTGGAAGGAATGCCACCATCCCTGGGTTTGCTCGATGCTGAATCCTACTCCTAACTGAACTGACACTGATTACTGGACTGAACTAAGCTTAACTGAACAAATAATTGATCATAATAACTGACTGAATAATAATGCTCATGGTAAATCTGAAATCATTCTGAAGATACTAAAATTATGTAATCATCTAAGTATCGGGTATTTATAACTCTCCAGTACTGAATGAAAATAACAATACGGACACATAAAATCTTTGAATCAATAGTATGGGATCATTGTTCAAAATCCAACACGTAGGCATTTCATCAAACACATGAGAGTCATGAACTTAGCATGGGAATGGGTAAATCATGTGATAATAACATAATTACAACACTAAATCATGAGTTAGGGATTTAAAATGAAAATTTAATCATTCATCAAAACACTTGTTAACACAATACATAAAATGAAATTAATAAGAGATTTATGGATATAATTCATCCTAAACATGTAAAATTCATCATTGAAAACATGAAAATGGTTTCTTGGACTCCACGGGTGAAAAGGGCCCATGGATGAACATCCCATATACCTTAAACCCTTAAGCTTGAAATAGAAACACCAATCTTGACACTTTATTGAATGTCCTTGGATTGGGGAACTTGAATTTCTTGGTTTTCTTGGAGAGAAAGTAATAAAATTGATGATCTTGGAGATGAGTAAGGTTTTTTTGAGAGGAGATTTGAAAAGGATAGGCAAATAATGCCCTAACTGACGTTATAATTCATAGTTTGATGAGTTGGTTTAGGGAAAAATATACAATTACCCCTCAGACATTTAAATTTGCAACTGGAATGCAGTTTAATGGGTCACCGCATCGAGATGAGGAGTCCATCGATATAAGGACCACGATACGATGCTATTGCAGTGAGCCGCTGAAATCAAAATCCAAACACTACCCAATCCCCATCCAAAAAATTCAAAACTTCCTCGAGACATGCTTCTTACACCCTTAAACATGAATTAACTTAAAAACCAACATCTTGGGGTCGGGAAGACCAATTTAAAAATTCTCAAAGTTAAGAGGCCTTAAAAATGACTAAGTCCCCAACACTTAGTGAAATTTTCAGGTTTTAAGCCTCTTTTGCATGCAATTATGAGTTCAAATGAGCTAAGAATATTACGAGGTATTATAATATAAGTATCAAAATCCTATCACTTTCTCTTCATAATTTGTATTCCTTTTTTTCCATGGTCGGGGGCATGTCCTAACCTAGTTTGATATTCGGATTGGTTTAGAGGATTTTATGGACATATGTGTGGATTGGATGGTGTTGTTGACTCTTAGAGATTATTCTTGAGTTACATTAACTATTTTATCTTTGTTCTCTGGTTGTCTTCCTCTTTGCTATTATTTGGGATATGTTTGGATTGGATGGGCTATGAGGATAGTCTCCCTGGTCCTCGATGGACTTAAGATACCCTTCACAACTAGGCCCGAGGTCGGTCTGTGGCAACTGACCGTTGACTGGGCACCCTATACTTTAGGACCACGGCTAGCCTAAAACAAAAATTACCTAAAGACTTAGGATAAGGAGCAGTGGCTGACAAATAAGTATTTCCCCAATTTTTCTTCTTATTCCATGGCTTACTATCTCTCCTACTGTTCTACTGACCTACACCCATCTCTATATTCTTGAATTTCTTGGTCTATCTTTCTCCCATCTCCACCTACTTTTTTTCTAATCCTTCACCTACTACATATAAACTACCAGCCTGGATATGTTCATATGATTATTTAGCACAGCAGCCTTACACTCTAACACTAAATCATGAGACAACCCAGAAGAAAACATCCTCATTTACACCACATACTAGACACCTATTTCAGAGCATAATGGGGCTACAGATGGAACTTCAAGGCATACTCCTTAACACTAATCTTACCCTACTTTAATTTCACAAATACTTTAGACTTAGCCTCCCTCAGCTCCTAAGGAAAGAAGTGATCAACAGAAACACCTGAAAACCCACCGCATATTGATAGATCAACACCCTCACCCCTCATTTCTTCCCACTTTTATACCACTGGTAATCTATCTCATTTAACTAATAAGCAGCAAACTCCACACCATCTGAATCAGTAGCATACATCACCCTAAAGATCTTTTTTATCTATTCAATAAACCCATGAGGGTCCTCCTAAACCTTAGAGACTATAGAGGTTGGGTGATTTAACATCATAAATTAGACAATCTGAGTAATCTCAGATGAATTAGCAATAGGACCAACATAATTAGATCAATGAGACTTTTATGCCACCAACTGATCAAGCATATGAATAGACTGGCGGAACTCTGCATAGAGATATCTCTCTTAGGCGATCAAGCATAAGAGTCACCAGCTCGGGAATCTTGACGAGGACTAGTAAGGACCGGTGGAACCCTAGTGGAGCTATACAGCCAAGATCAGGGACCCTAGACCATGTTTTCACTCCATAAATAGTGTGAGTTCCCTCCATATCTCCCTGAGGTGGAACAAAGGTCCCATTATAGTTACTATAACTGTTAAATCTTTGAGTAGGAATAATCAAAAATACCAGTAAGCCAACATTAGAGAAGTTTCATGATAACTTGACTTTATAGCCCAAAATAGAACCAAGAAAGGAAAACATTCCTAAATTCCACATAGACTTCCCTTATAAGTTGGCGTGATACACACTAATAAAAGTGACTCTACTCGACACGGCTTAATGGACACCCAACAACCCTGAACTATGCTCAGATACCAAGCTTGTCATGTCCTAAACCTGGGCCTGTCCATAATGGGCAATCTCATGCCCACCATAGGTTCTAGACAACCCTCTTAGCCTTACCTCAAGAGAACATAAATATAAATAGTGAAAGATAACCAAAACAATGATAGATATATAAAAAAAGAAAATATAAAGAGTCAAAATAAGACATCAACGACATCCCAATCACGCCCATGAAAGACTCTAAACTAAGAATACCAACTAAGTCAAGGCATACCCCTGACTATGAAAAAAATAATCCAAAGTGCTAAGACAATAAGGAAATCAATGAAATGACTAGGCTTTCCAAAGAATGGAATCTCATGATATCATAATTGATCAATAGAAGTACTCAACTACCTAATACTACATAGAAGCAATAGAAAAGTCCTCCAAACCTACATCATAAAATGATGTAGCATCTTGGAATGGCCAGTGGGGCGAGCACTGGAATGTAACTCAAGGGAAAGGGATAAAATAACGTATTTACAAAAATCCAACCATAAACCCCATGCATAATATTTATACATGCATATATATATGTGTGTGTGTATATATATATATATATTAGAAATTGGGATAGGGACAAGGGTCAATTAACATGATAGTTTAAAACATTAGCCTGAACTGTATAGCTTCTCGGTCCTAAAGGCACCCACAGAATATATGGGTCCAACTCCTCCTGCCGAAAAGACCCCAGTCCATATCAGCCGCATGTATTAGGGAATGGATAAGGACCCTAAGGCGATATCCATAAAAAATATAATGTGTATCCAGACACATGGTCATATACACCTCCAACATCGGCAAGTGTGTTTTCCAGTGTTGGTCCTCTCCAAACTACACTGTCACGATGAACTACACAAGTCCATTTAAGCTCAGATTAAAATAGTTTGCACATTAACCAACCATTAACCAAGAAATCATTTATTTAGGCATTTACCAACTTGGTATTGTCATACTAATATGCTTGTAAGATAATTCAATTATGCCAAACAAGTCTGTGTAACCATTAGACTTTGAAGTTCCATTAAAATCCATATCCATGGCTACCAAGGGAATTCTGAATCCATTTATCCATTACTGCAATGAAATAATTTAAAAATATAAATTAAATTATGTAAAAATACATAGTGAAAACCAAGTTTACAATGTGGGTTGAGGTTAATTCAATTACCAAGACAAAAATTCATCAATTTTGGGGAAAGTCATGTCACTCATTTCAATCATAATCACAATACACCAATTCAGTCTCAAAACCATCAATTAAAGCTTGAATAATCCATTTGAAATATGGGAAAAGTAATTAAAGAAATAACAACCAAAAATCTCAACCCAATTTCAAACCCATTAACTCAAATCACATAAATGTACAATAAATTGATGCCACAATGTAAAATTTAAGTCAAGAAAAAACAAATATGCCTGAAATTAGATAAATTTAGAGAGAAATCAGAGTTTGGAGACCATAGTAGTGATTTGTTGTAAAATTGTTGAACTTTCTTGGGTTGGGAGTTAAAGAGGAAAAGAATGATGTTTGAGCTTGATAACTGAAAGGAAAAGGGTCAATTTGGTGTTTTAAGGACGTTTAAGGGGATAAAGGACCAAAAAAACCCTCACCCTAAGTGAAAAAAAATAAAAACAGGTGAAAAATATATAGCAGCATAGAACATCGCTATCCTATAAGGTAGCCAACGTTCCATGATCTTATCGAAGAAGCTAAATGACATGCTACTAAGGCGGACCCTCACTACCTGGGGTCCTAAAATGACCCCGAACCCCTTTCAAAAATTCCAAAACTTTCTCAAGACACCCTTTTAACATTACTTAACATAATTCAAGGAAAAAATTTACTTTACGCACTTGGGTGGGTCAAAAATAAAATAATCAAAATTTTTATGAGGTTTTACAAATATGAAATATTATCAATAATTTGTAAACAATTGTAGAAAATGTGTGACAATTCTATTTTGTGCCCCTTAACGATCAGAAAGACTGAAGACATTAATTTTAAGCATGGAGAGTTAAAATTAGGTGTCCAACAATATTATATAGAGGTATTCAGATAAAAACATTGTTGTGTGGTCAATTTTTCTCGCCAAAAAATTATTTTTTGATTAAAATTTAACCAAACTCTAATTTAGAGTGGCCTACATACCTCGAGTTTTATGAGGATCAACTCGGGTGTAGTTCAAAAGATTATGAAAATTGCCTCTTATCCTTTTATTTAGGGTGCCTGGCCCTTTGAAATGATTATTTCAGTGAAGGACTATTTGGGAATGAAAGTGTTTGGATAATCCCAGCATCCTTTTAACTATATCGAGTTATGACATGCTAGGGGGCAAGATTATGTACTTGTTGGAGAGAAAGAATAATAATGTGATAGTAATGACCAAGCTCTGTGGTAGAGCTTCATACATATCTCAAGTGTCTCAAGAATCAGGTCAACATAGTTCAAAATAAAAAGTATAGTAAATTTTGAGGCAGTTGTCAAAATTTGCGCCAATATATGATTTAAGGCTAAAATTGTCCTCTTTGAAAGAAACTTCAAAAATGTATTATTATTATAAGTTGTATTTTTGACTAAAAAGATGAATGACGTCTTTGATTGTCTAAGAAGACTTGATAATGAATGACACCTCCCATTGTCTACAATAACTATGTGATGAATGACGTCTCCGATTGTATACAAGGAATGATGTTGATTATTTTAAAGTCCTTCGGTTCTGTTTGGGGACTTGATGACATCTCTGATTATCGATGGAGATAAAGTGATTGTTGTCTTCAATTGTCTACAAAAACTAAGGCCCTTAACTAGTGAGGTGATTGAAATGTAATAGCCTCTTAACTGGTGGGGATATTAAATGTGAAGGGCTCTCGATTAGTAAAGCAATTATAATTTAATAGCATCTAGACTAGTAAGGCTATTGAATGTAAAGATTTCTCAATTAGAAGAGCTATTAAAATGTAATATCCTCTCGACTGGCCTAACTATTAAAATTTAAGAGCCTCTCAACTGATATAGCAATTGAAATGTAATAGTCAATTGACTTGTGGGGCTATTTAAATTTAAGATATCTCGACTAGAAGAGCTATTGAAAAGTAATAGCCTCTTGAGTGATGGGGTTATTGAAATATAAATGCTCTCAACTGGTAGAGCAATTGAAAGGTAATAGCCTCTCGACTGGCGGGGCTATTAAAATCTAAGTTCTCTCGAGATATAGAGTTGTTGAAAGGTAGTAGCCTCTCAACGGGAAGGGCTATTAAGAATGTAAAATACCCAAATTAGTAGGATTCCACCTAACAAAAATGCAGAATGTCTGTATTATAAGGCGAGTACTTGAAAAGAAAAGTCAACTGCCTATATTTTGAGGTAGGTGCCTTGAAGAAAAAGTAAAAGGCCTGTATTTGAAGGTAAGTAGCAGGAAAAAAAACAAAAATTATTGTTTATTTTTAGTAATAAATGTGGACTAATTATTCGAGAAAGGATTATGCTAAGTTATTCATTCATGTGATAGTTTGGTTGCATGGCCCCGGTGTCCATCATATCTGATCGAGGTACACATTTTTCTTCTAAGTTTTGGTGAGCATTTTAGAAATGGTTGGGGACTCATGAAAAACTTAGTACAACTTTTCACCCACATACGGATGGGCAAGCAGACAGTTCTATTCATATTTTAGAAGATATGTTAAACGCCTGTATTATTGACTTTAAAAAGAAAGGGAAAACTCTCTATTTCCACCCTGAACTATACAAGAAATTTCTGAGACACACCTGAACTTTAAGAGGGTCTTATTACCCCCCTGGACTAATTAAAATCATATATTTGGCAACCTTAGTGCCAACGTTGAACATACGTGGCACATCAGTGAATCAACACACTAAAGGTTCATGTAGGCACACTTATGTTCCATGTAGGCACTAAGGTTGCCAAAAATATAATTTTAATTAGTACAGGGGGAAATAGGACCCTCTTAATGTTTGGGTGTGTGTCAGCAATTTCAGGTATAGTTTATGGTGAAAAAAGTGTATTTTCTCAAAAAAGAAATTATAAAAGGTAAAGAAGACATAATCGCATCTTGACTTCAGTTCTTCCCAACTAGTTGAGATTGGTTTTGTGGTAATTCCTATAATTCCAAGTGTTACCTCAAACATAACTAAGTATCGACAAGATTTATGCGTTGTGCTTCCAATAAAGATTTTGAACTATACATATCCTCATGTTTCATGTTCCCTTTCCATAAAGAAAGTCTTGTTTTTATACACATTTGAGTATTTTTATTTTATGAACTTCGGGACGTATAGAGATATACACTCCAACTCAGAAAGAAGTTTGATACATCCAATTGTGATGCCATAGACTTGAACTTTATATAAGTATCTACTAATGTGAGAACACTTGGAATAATCTCATGTGGGACTAGTTATCATCTTGTAATGTAGGCTTGGGAACAGGTAGGATGACATTTTGGATGAAAGTGACTAATCCCTCAATGAGAGTTGTACTGTATATGTGCTTTTGATATTCATTGTGCTTTAAAACTTAATTTTTTATGTTTTTCTTGGTTGTCCCTTGTTTTGTATTTCTTTCGGATTTTTCTGAATTTTGAGAGAAAGTATTTTTCCCTTTTTTCAAGTATTTTTTTGAAAGATTCTCCGCCTTTATTGGAGTTTAGTTTTTATTTGTGTGGGCAATTTTTACTTCTCCTCTTTGAAGCCATCTCTTCATTTTGTTCTTCTGGGACTCTGTATCCTTTTCCTTTGACATCTTTGATCTTGTGCCTTTGTCCGCAATTTGTACATATTTAGTGCACTCAAGGAGGTTGGTAAAGAAAGGGATAGTGCATGTAAGCACTAAAAAAGTATGGTTCTAAAAAAAAAGGCTTTAGCCTCAAAAGGGAAATGCTAGGGATTAATGTTATTTGGAGGCTATGAAAGGCGCAATCACAGCAAAATAGACCTACGATCCTTTCCTAAACCAAGTGCAAATAAGAATTTTGCCTCAGAAAATATTAATGCCAAGTTCTATATCAACAATGTAATATTATAAATTAATCTAAAGTTCACCACACATTGCACATGAAATGATGAGGTTGACTTCATTCTTGTCTGAGATGCATGCAAGAGAATTTTTGTAAGTGTCACGCATGTTTGATTAAGAGGTACCAAAAGAATTTATTGTCTACCATTAAATAAGTCCTCTCGGTCATACTACTTTTTTCTTTCCCATGCACACTCCTAACTGTAGTGGTACCAACCAAGTAAAGCTTTGATTATTTTTAATTTTTTATGATTTTTCTAAAAATGGGACCGAAACAAAATGAGGGTTTCCTATGTATCTTGTGAAAATAAGAATCAAACCAGCATAGTTCAAATAGATAGAATATAAGGTGTGAAGCAAGAAAATGACCCTTTTTATCTTTTTATAAAAGACTATCAAACCAAAAATGAAGTGTCTGTGTATCTCATCGAGATTAGTATTAGGTGTGAGTAATTTATGAAGGTAAAAAGGGTGAAATAGGAAAATATATTTTTATTTTTTTATTTTTAATAAGGAATACCGAACCTAAGAAGGATTACCTGCGTATCTCATCAATATGAGAATCAAGTTCACATAGTTCATGAATATAAGGAATAAAATATACTCATGAAAATGGTTTCATATGTTGAAAAAAATGCAAGTCAAAGATATTTTACTGAATATAAACATATAAAAAATTAATGCAAAGGTATAGAAAAATTTGGAGTGATTCCTCTAAGTATGATGTTGGCCGACACCTTTGATGAGAGGGTGAATCCTAATTATTTGTACTCAGAATCTTTGTCTCCCAGCTATTTGTGGGGATCATTTGTTATGGTGATTGTTTGCTATTTTTTTAGGGGACGACATGTTGTCGCCTCCTGATTGTCTTCAAGGACACTTTTGATTTTGTTGCTTCATCAGATTCCTTTATGTGAATTATTGTGATCAACCTTACCTATCAGTGGAGACGATTTTCCTACAAAAATATGAGAAATGAGAGAAAGTAGAAAAGTCAAAAAAAATAATAGAATAAAAAAGTGTGGTCCTTCAGTCAAAGACTCCCCTAATTATCTTTCTCGCTGTGTGTCCATGCCTTTTGGGGCTCGATGCCCCACGTTTAGTCCATGAAATATTTATCATGCAAGAATAAGAGAAGAGAGTGCTAGAGTTGTTCTTAAATTAAAATATAAGGAGGGATAGAGTTAGGGAGAAGAGAGTGCTAGAGTTGTTCTTAAATTAAAATATTAGGAGGGATAGAGTTAGGCCCCATATCCAAGTGATGGAAATAGGAGACCAATATGATTCTCCCATGAATTTTGGGGATAACATCATTTATCCTACATTAGAAAAAACTTCTTAGTTCTAGGAAGGGATGTTTGTTTGTATAGACTTGATATTGATATCTTTGAGATTAATTCTCTGTCTTTTATTGAATGATGCTCCCTGATAAATGCCCCTATAAATAAAATCAGTTGACTTATTTGATTCCTTTTTTTGGGGAGAGTGAAAGTGATTCAATGTAAATTGATGACCTACAGTAAGTAAAAAAAAGATCTCTAACTAACAGAGAAACTAAAATGTAGAGGTCCTCAACTGATGAGACGACTTAAATATAAATGCCCTCGACTTGGAGGGTGGCTAAAATATAAAAGCCCTTGACTGGCGGGGCAACTGGAATATAAAAGACCTTGACTGGCAAGCCAACTAGAATATAAAATTCCTCGATTGACGGGGTAACTGAACTGTGAGGACGAAAAGTGTAAGGAAAGACTTCTGCCTCAGATTTTGAGATTCAAGTCGGATGGATATTGTGATTGGGTTGACATTGATGTTCTTGAACTTTGGATTACAGAAGATTGATAGGGGCTTTTGAGGGTTTTCTGAGAGCGCCATAGGACTGTTCTAAAAATTTTCCCCAGTTTGTAGTCCTAGGGAAACATCATGAATAGTAGAAAGACCAAACCCTTATGTAGGGTTGCCTATGTATCTCATCAAGATGAGACTTAAGTCATAATGTATTTCGAGCGAACTTATGGAGTTATATGTGATATTTAGGATTGTCATAAAGAAACGGATGAATTTGAAATTGTTGTGAAAGGCGATCGAGGGGAACTGATTGTAGACATGAAGCATTGAATTTATTCTGGTTGGACGATCTAAAGGATGTAAAGATTTGAGACTATTTCAATATGTCAAGAAGATTGAGAAGGTCGAACATTGGAGAAATTATAGATACTTCGCCACAGTTGACAGGATTGTTAAGGCTAAAAATATGTTGAACCCTTGCTTTTGAAAGTAAGGATCAATACATCATAAATTTAATGGTATACGATGTTCAAAAAGAGAAATATTGATATTCTTGAACCAAAATCGGGTGAGTATTTAGAGGTTTACCAACTAAGCACTATATCATTGATATGATGTACGCTCCTAGAAACTATTAAAGGGAGAATTTAAACTATTTCAAAAATACTATCCCAATTTGAATACCAGAGAAATTATTTTGAAAAGGTGAAGAGACAGAACACTTATATAAGATTACCTATGTATCTTGTCATGACAAGAATCAGGTCAAATGCAGTTCAGATAGAACGCAGGTAATGGTGATTTTTAAAGATTATTATGGATTGGTGATTATTTAAAAAAAGAAGTGTGGTATGAATGACAATTCGAATTCCAAAAATATGTCACACGAATAAAAAGAACATACAAAAAATATGTTAGTAGTTCTTGAAAGATGGTAGAGTCTAAAAAAGGTTATAGGGATCAAAAATGGACGTGAAAAGATATGATGGTAAAGGAAGGTTGTAGAAATAAAAAATGATCATAAGGAATTTAAAATATTCGAAACTCAACACAAGTCAACAAAAATTATCAGACAGAGTGGACAATGTTGAATATGATGTGTAAAGTATATGTATAACTAAATAATGGACAGTGAACGCAAAAAAATTATAGTATCTCCTAAACATGCATCAAATAATGAATGTGTAATGCATGAAGAATAGAAATTCTTCCAATCTAAGTGATGATCAAAATCGTGTATAAAAACGACCTAAGGATTTTGAGAGTAGATTCACCTAGATTAGTAGAGGGTATTCGGACAACTTTGAGAAGGTGCATGATAATCTAAATGTCCCTACTCTGAAATTAAGGAGTCTAAATATGGTTTGGGAGAGTGTGAAACACCTCCAACGTAAACTTCAATGTGCAAAGTGTACGGTCAAAGACTCGACGGAATAATGATAATGATTAAATAAACTAACAATAAATAATGCGTAGCAATTTCCATAATATTTAGTTACTATGTTTTGAATAAATAAAAAATTGAAAAATTGATATACAGAAGATCGTAAAATTTATGCATGCAAATAATGTATAAAAGTTATGGGAACCACATGATTTACATAAATTTGTAATATGTGAAAAAATTAAAGAATAAATGAATTAAATAATTACAATAATAAAAAATGTAAAAATATCTCCCTCAATGGAAAAATTAAGTCTATAATGGTTAGAATATTATCAATCACTGTAACGACCCAAAATCACCTCCCGGGACCTCACACGGTGCTTAAGGCTACAAGTAGCCCCAAGCTAACCCTTTGAGCCTATTTTCACTAATAACACTCAATTCAGATGAAATAATTCAAACACTAGCATAGTCGTATCATATGAAAGGAAATACGGAGAAAATGCTCGGTCCAAACGACCAAACAATCCCGGAAAATCTCAACACAACCACAATCTGATAACTAGTCTGACAAAGCCTCTACTAATCCATGAACTAGAGAGCCATTGGGAAAGGTCCTCAACTGACTCGAAATGAACTGAAGGTAATAACATAGTCTCTTAAATACTGAAATGTCTGACAATAGGTCCTCGAACCATGAGGACTCACCACTGTTGGGATGTAGATAGAGGTACTTGGCAGTCACTAACGAGGCTAGGACTGAGCACCTGAACCTACATTATAAGATAATGTAGCACATAGATGTATATGTGGATCAGCACTTGGGAATGTACTGAGTATGTGGGGGTCCATGCATTTATATAAAACAACATCAATACTCTTTAATCAAATAATGCATGCAATAAGTAATGACTCACATGGCTTGAATAAGTATAAAATGCAAAACTCATGAATCATGTAAAATGAAACATGTAACACAATCTCGTGAGTCATTATACTTTTAGCTTTGAAATTTGTACTCTTCTGTTATTCTCATTACTCAAGTCTAAAGGAAACTTTAATCAATACTTTCAACTCATGCATATGTCTCATGGAGAGAAAAACTTCTCTAATGCTCAAGAACTCATAACTCTTTTGAACTCAAATACTTGGAATTCAAAATCATATAACTTTGGAACATACTTGAAGGCATTTCATTCACGTTAGGAAAATATCTCATTTCAAGCTTTAGGGAAAATACTTATATCAAGGGAAAGTATTTTAGTTTTAAATGAAAATATCTTATCTCAATGGAAAAATACTTTAGTTTAGGGAGTAACTGATCTTGAAGTTTAAATGTTAAGGGAGGTTCTCTTAACCGACATAAACCATGCGAGTTATATGGAGTCCAACGTCTTGTCCTTCTAAGGAAGAGACATCACATTGGGGAGAGGCATCATACTCTTACCAAGGAGTATAACCTAGGTCCAGTGATCACTAAACAAACTCGGCCTCGAGCCCAATATTAACTCGGCCTTAGGCCCAATAATAATCATAAACTCGGCCTCAGGACCAACCTACGGTGGCACGTAGTTTTGGGGAAAGAAACCATAGTAACTTACCCGCTCGGTGCTAAATACTACTCCCTTTAGATTATCTGCGCTCATCTCGTAAAAATCCACTTTTAGAAATAATCTCATGGTTCACCACGAACCCAATAATCAAATCGGTAATCTCATGTAGTAGAGTGGATTTCAAAACTCAATTACCATTAGGTCAAAACATTTCTCAATAATCTCAGAATACTCAAATCATGGGTTCTTATAGCACAAGAGTTCATAAAATCTCAAGTCTCAAGTAGGTCTTAGGGACCCATATTTCAATCTCAAGTTAAAACTCATCAAAAGAATAATAGCTAGCATATAGATTTATAACTCATGTAGAAATCTGGAAATTTCAGCAATTTGTCTCAAAATCTCAACATACTCATATACTTTAATATCTCAAACATTTCAACTATTAACTTCTCAGGGATTAAAATCATGGGGTATGGACCCAGCTACAATTTCTTAAGAAAACATGTAAAAGTCATGCCATTAGACTCTCAATTCAAGGGAAGCATCAAAAGCTTGCAACCAAGAACAATGGGTGATAAAAAAAACAATTCAATTTCATGTACAATATCATAAATTGCAGAGAAATTGTAGTTTAAATAAGTCTTCGGGCACAAGGGTGAAAGAATTACCCTTGTTCAAAACCCCACATACCTTAGATTATGAAATTGGATGAACAAGCTTGCTCTAAATTCTTCTTCTTACTCTTGAGAGAGGGTTCTTGCATCCATTGAACTTGGGGAACTCAAATCTCAACTCAATTTGTTAAATCTATGGTGAGTTCTTGGATTTCTTGCAGAAGGATTTTAGATTTTCTCTTGAGAGAGAAACCCTAGCCTTTGGATGTTTTGGGAGATAATGAGGCTATCAAGTCCATTTGGAATATATATATATGAGGGTTAAAAGGGAAAAAACCCAAAAGCCCCTTTTAAAAATGAGCTAAAAATATTGAATAAGGGTCTGCGACGGTCGGAGCGATAGTCCGTCGGTTCGTCCATCGCACGATGGCCTGGAAAGGGACATACTGCCTCGATGTGATGGCCCATCGCAAGTCTGATGGTCCGTCGGATCATCCATCGCAGGATGGCTAGGGTGAGGCCACACTGCCTCAATGCGATGGTCTGTCGCATCCTTGACGGTTCATCATTATGGACGTCGCACTTGGGACAGAAAAGGGGGTTACTTCCTTGGTTGCAACGGGCCGAGCGATGGTCCCTCACAAACTCAACGGTCCATCGGATCATCGTCGCACCTGGGCGGTTCTGACAACTATCGGTTAAACTGCCATAACTTCTCACCCTGATACCGAATTTGGATAAAATTGGTATCGTTGGAAAGATAATTCAATTCTCTACATGACAAAAACTCAAATTTAAGAAAATTATATATAGTTTAAACAACAATCACTTGGGAACTCACTTCTCAATCTTTTAAGTCCAGAATTACACTTTTCTTGACACGCTCTAAGGCTCGAACTACGAGGGAACTTTGCGGGGTCTTACAGTATCTCCTCCTTGGAAACATTCATCCTCGAATGTCACTAGTTAGACTAGGAACACAGGAAAAATAGAGTACATATAGCTGAATCTCTCTAAACTCTTGAATACCTCAGAAATTGCAAGAACTCATACAAGAATAGATACATAGCTGCACTTTAGATTAGAAGGGCTGAATTAAGGAAGAATAATACCTTCAGATTGACCTGAACTCACGGAAAAGAGGTGCGGGTACTTGACTCGCATGTCTGCTTCTGCCTCCTAAGTAGCACCCTCAACAGACTGGTTCCGCCACAAAACTTTGAACAAGGGAACCTCTTTGTTCCTCAGTCTACGGATCTGAAAATTTAGGATCTCAACAAGAATCTCATCGAATGAAAGACTGTTCTGAATATCAACACTCTCTTACCATAACAGAAACACCAATATAATTTTTAAGCATGGAGATATGAAAAATAGGATGAACAGTTGACAACTATGCGGGCAAGTCAACCTCATAGGCCTCCTTACCAACACGACTCAAGACTCTATATGGACCAACATAACGGGGACTAAGCTTTCCTTTTTTTACCAAACCTCTTCACCCCTTTCATGGGTGAAATCTTCAAGTATACCAAATAACCCACTTCAAACTCAAGATCTCTTCTCCTTACATTGGCATATGACTTTTGACGACTCAGAGCGGTCTTCAACCTCTCTCTAATCCACTTAACTTTCTCCATAGCCTCGAACACTGCATCAGGCCCAGTCACAAAAGCTTTACCCACTTCAAACCAACCTATGGGTGATCTATATCTCCTACCATACAAGGCCTCAAATTGTGCTATCCCGATGCTAGCATGGTAACTGTTGTTATAACCAAACTCTATCAATGGCAAATGCTCATCCCAACTACCCTTGAAATCAAGAGCACACGCCCGCAACATATCCTCTAGGGTCTGAATGGTCCTCTCAGCCTGACCATCTGTCTGCAGGTGAAAAGCGAAAATCAAAAGAACTTGGGTACCAAGACCCTTCTGAAATGCCCTCCAAAACTAAGAAGTAAATTGAGTGACCCTATCCGAAATGATGGACGAGGAAACGCCATGCAGCCTGACTAACTCCCGGATATACAATCTAGCATAATTCTCAGTTGTATAAGATATATGCACGCGCAAAAAATGTGTGGACTTAGTCAGCCTATCTACAACAACCCAAATTGAATCATGATGACGATGCAAAAGAGGCAACTCGTCCACAAAGTCCATATTCACCACCTCCCACTTCCAAGTGGGTATACCAAACTCTTGTATCAAACCACTCGATCTTTGGTACTCTACCTTAACCTGTTGGCACGTTTCACACTTTGCTAAGAATTCGTTTATATCCTTCTTCATACCATTCCACCAATAGATTTCCCTTAAGTCGTGGTATATCTTGGTAGTGCCGGGATGAATAGAATACCACGCGCCATGCGCTTCATCCATAATCCTCTACCTCAGATCATCCACACACGGAATACACAATCTACCTTGGAATCTCAACACACCATCTTCCCTTGGGAGAAAACCTCTACCTTTTGGTCCTTAACAGCCTCCTTCAATCTGACCAAACTAGGATCCTTATCTTGCTTCTCCTGGATTTCTGAAACTAAAGAGGATTCAGAACTACTCTACAAAAAAGTACTTCCCTCGGCTGAATCAAGCAACCTAACACCCAATCTAGACAAATAATGCACATTATGAGCTAAATCTTTCTTACCTTCCTCTACATTGGCAACACTACCCATAGATAACCTGCTAAGGGAATCTGTCACTACATTAGCCTGGGTCGGGTGATACAACACACTCATATCATAGTCTTTTAACAAATCCAACCATCTCTTTTGCCTAAGATTCAACTCCCTGTGAGTAAACACATATTGTAGGCTATTATGATCAGTAAACACATCAAAATGGACACCATAAAGATAGTTTCTCCAGATTTTTAAAGCAAAGACCACAACAGCTAACTTAAGATCATGGGTTGGGTAATTCTTCTGATACGGCTTTAACTGTCTAGAGGCGTAGACTATAACCTTACCTCTTCCATCAACACAAAACCCAAACCAATTCTAGAGGCATCACAATACACTACAAAACCATCTGTACCATCAAGCGAGGTCAACACAAGGGCTGAAGTAAGTCGAGTCTTCAACTCTTGAAAACTCTTCTCACAGGAATCTAACCACTGGAACTTAACTTTCTTTTGGGTCAACTGGGTCATGGGAGATGTAATAGAAGATAAAACCTCAACAAAACAATGGTAGTAGCCTGCTAGACCGAAGAAACTTCTAATGTCAGATGGAAAGATAGGTCTAGGCCAATTTCTTACAGCTTCAGACTTTTGGGGATCAACTATAATACCTTCGGCTGAAAAAATATGACCCAGAAAGGCTACAGACCTTAGCCAAAATTTACACTTACTGAATTTGGCGAACAACTGGTGGTCTCTAAGAGTTTGCAAGACAATTCTAAGGTGGTTCCCATGGTCATTATTATTACAAGAGTACACAAGGATATCATCTATGAAAACGATGACAAACATATTGAGATATTGCTTGAATACTTGGTTCATGAGGTCCATGATGGTTGTTGGGGCATTGGTTAGCCCGAAAGATAAGACTAGAAACTCAAAGTGACCATAGAGGGTTCGGAACGTTGTTTTTGGAATATCACATTCCCTGAATTTAAGTTGGTGATAGCCGGATCTAAGGTCTATCTTGGATAAATAACATGCACCTTGCAACTAATCAAATAGGTCATTAATTCTTGGAAGAGGATACTTGTTCTTGATGGTGACCTTGTTAAGATGACGATAGTCAATGCACATACGCAAAGAACAGTCTTTCTTTTGAACGAATAAGATAGGTGCGCCCCAAGGAGAAATACTGGGCCTTATGAAACCTTTATCTAAAAGATCTTTGAGTTACTCTTTCAACTCTTTAAGCTCAGCAGGTGACATACTGTATGGATGAATAGAAATGGGATGAGTGTCAGGAAGAATATCAATCTCGAATTCTATCTCTCTATCGGGAGGTACCCCTGGGAGATCTTCTAGAAAAACATCTGGAAACTCATTAACAATATCAACTGACTAAATAGTTGGAGCCTCGAACTTAGTGTCTTTGACTCTAACTAGGTGATAGATGCAACCTTTGGATATTAGCTTTCTGGCTTTGAGATAGGAGATAAAATGACTCTTGGGAGATACCGAACTCTCAAACCACTTAAAAACTGGTTCATCAGGAAACTGAAAATTGACCACATAGGTACGATAGTCTGTAGACTCACAACAAGAATGAAGCCAATCCATACCCAGAATAAGGTCAAAATCCACCATGTCTAACTCAATCAAATCAGCAAGTATGACTCTATGAAGAACAGTAACAAGACAATCTCTATACACTTGTTTAGCAACAACTGACTCCCCTACTGGTGTAGAAACTAGGAAGGGCTCAGAAATTTTTTCGGGATTCATTTTGAAATTCACATCTACAAGTAGGGTCACATAAGTGAGACTTGACCCGGGGTCCAACAACACATAGACATCAAGGCAAAAGACACGAAGCATACCGGTAACCTAGACATAAAAGATCTGCCCCCTTTCCTCTGCCTACTTCTACGCACAGGAGCACTAGCTGATAAAGGCACTGGCATAGATGGACGTCTCAAGAACTGAGGGCGGTTCTCTCCATAGAACCTAGGATGGCTAAACTCATGCTGCTCAGATCTAGCTCTCTTATTACCCCTCACTTTATCTCTCTCTCTAATCTTATCCGCCTCTATCTGTTCGGCATGCTTCATCAACCTAGCCAGATCCATATTCTTATCCAGCATCGCAGTCCTACACTCTTTTAGCACCAAACCAAAAACACCTGTCACGAACTTTCTCATACAAGCTCGGGTGTCAGAAATCAAATCAGGAGCATACTTGACAAACTAATTAAACTTCAAGCAGTACTCTTTCATAGTCATAGAGCCCTTCCTCAAGTTCATAAACTCCTCAATCTTTGCCTCCCTCATCTCAAGTGAAAAGAATTTGTCCAGGAATGCATCTTGGAACACCTGCCAGGTCATAGGAGCAGCATTCTCACCTTTAACCTTCCTCTATGATACAACCCAATCATAAGCAATGTCCTTTAGCCTGTAGGATGCCAACTCAACACTTTCTTCCTTAGAAATATGCATCACCTGCATGATCTTTCTCACCTCCTCAAGGTATAACTGTGGGACCTCATCGGCCTTAGACCCTTAAAACTCTGGCGGATACATCCATATGAAATCACGGATTCTAGCCGTGGCTATATCACCTCCCTATTGATTAGCAACTATGGCTTGGTTATTAGACCGAACGTTGATGGTGACTGATTAGGCTAACGCCTGAAAGGCCACCCAAAACTTAGCATGAGACACTGTCTCATTCAAACGGTCAATAGGTGGGGGGGTTGTTCATCATTGTTTCCACGGACATTCACTCTTTGAGGAGGCATTTTCACTGTAAATAGAAAAGCATGAATTATTAGATGAGAGGGACAACTGTAGGCACGATAGAATCTGAAAGAAGAAATAACTTTTTCCTAAAATATCATGTAGCATTTTTCTCCTAGATGTGGAACGCTACACACCGATGATCAATACTCTACTCAACGCGGTTTGTCAGACTCCCTAGGACTCCTTAAAAATCTTAGGCTTTGATACCAAATTTGTAACGAACCGAAATTGCCTCCCAAGATATCACATAGTGCATAAGGCTACAAGTAGATCCAAGCTAACCCTTTGAGCCATTTTTACAAATAACACTCATTTCAAGATGAAATAATTCAAACACTAGCATAGTCATATCATATGAAAAGAAATACAGAGAAAATGCTCGGTCCAAACGACCAAGCAATACCGGATAACCTCAACACAACAAAAAATTGATAACTAGTCTAACAAAGCCTCTACTAATCCATGAACTAGAGAGCCATTGGGACAGGTCCCCAACTGACTCGAAATGAACTGAAGGTAATAACACAATCTCTCAAATACTAAAATGTCTGACGATAGGTCCTTGAACCATAAGGACTCACCACTATGGGGATGTAGATAGAGGTACTCAGAAGTCACTGATGAGGCTGGGACTGAGCACCTGAACCTATATTATAAGACAATGTAGTACATAGACGTATATATGGGGGTGCATGCATTTATATAAAACAACATTAATACTCTTTAACCAAATCATGCATGCAATAAGTAATGACTCACATGGCTTGAATAAGTATAAAATGAAAAGCTCATGAATCATGTAAAATGAAACATGTAACACAATCTCATGAGTCATTATACTTTTAGCTTTGAAATTTGTACTCTTCTTTTATTCTTATTACTCAAGGCTAAAGGAAACTTTAAGCAATACTTTCAACTCATGCATATGTCTCATGGAGAGTAAAAATTCTCTAATACTCAAGAACTCATAACTCTTTTGAACTCAAATACTTGGAATTTGAAATCATATAACTTTGGAACATACTTGAAGGCATTTCATTCACGTTAGAAAGATATCTCATTTCAAGATTTAGGGAAAAATACTCATATCAAGGGAAAGTATTTTAGTTTTAAAGGAAAATATCTTATCTCAATGGAAAAATACTTTAGTTTAGTGAGTAACTGATCTCGAAATTTAAATTTCAAGGGAGGTTCTCTTAACCGACATAAACCATGCGATCTACATGGATTCCAACGTCTTGTCCTCCTAAGAAAGATACCTTACGTTGGGGAGAGGCATCATACTCTTGCCAAGGAGTATAACCTAGGTCCAGTGATCACTGAACAAACTTGGCCTCGGGACCAATATCAACTCGGCCTTAGGCCCAATAATAATCATAAACTCGACCTCAGGCCCAACCTATGATGGCACGTAGTTTTGGGGTAAGAAATTGTAGTAACTGACCCGCTCGGTGCTAAATACTACTCTATTTTTACTTTTAAAGGAAAATATCTTATCTCAATGGAAAAATACTTTAGTTTAGGGAGTAACTGATATCAATGTTTAAATATTAAGGGAGGTTCTCTTAACCGACATAAACCATGCGAGCTACATAGAGTTCAACGCATTGTCCTCCTAAGGAAGAGACCTTACGTTGGGGAGAGGCGTCATACTCTTGCCAATGAGTATAACCTAGGTCCAGTGATCACTAAACAAACTTGTCCTCGGGCCCAACATCAACTCGGCCTTAGGCCCATTATTAATCATAAACTCAGCCTCAGGCCCAACCTACGATGGCACATAGTTTTGGGGTACTTGTTTTTCATGATGACCTTATTGAACTGACGAGTCTATACACATTCGAAGAGACCTATATTTTTTTCTCACGAAAAGCACAGGAGCACCCCAAAGGAGAAATACTGGATGGATGAAACCCTTATCAAGAAGATACTTTAATTGCTTTTTTAGCTCTTTCAGCTCTGCCAAAGCCATCCTATAAGGAGGAATGGAAATGGAATGAGTATTTAGTTGGAGATCAATCCCAAAATTTATTTTCTATCGGTAGAAAATCCAGGAGGGTCATTAGGAAAAACTTCAGGAAATTCATTAACTGCATGGACAGTTTGCAAAGAGGGATTTTCAAAGTTAGAATCCTTAATCAGAACTAGATGATACAAACACCGCTTGTATATCAACTTCTGAACCCTAAGAAAAGAAATAAACTTCTTTTTGGGTACTAAGGAACTTCCCTGCTATTCTAATACTAGTTTATTAGGAAAATGAAAAATAACCCTTCGGGTCGTACAATTCAGAGAAGCATAGCACGAATGAAGTCAATCTATCCCAAAAATCTCATCAAAATCCACTATATCAAGCCCTATCAAATCCACCAATATCTCCCTATGAAAAGTAGTCACCACACAACCCCTATAGACTCTTCTAACAACAATAGACTTACCCACCAGAATAGAAATGGAAAAGGAGTCAAATATACTTTTAGGATCAAAACCAAAGTGTATAGCAACATAAGAAGTCACATAAGATAGGTAAGAACCCGGATCAAGAAAATAATAAACATCAAGGGAGAAAAGTTATAACATACCAGTGACAACATATAGGGATGCCTTGTATTCCTAGCGAGTGGAAAGAGCATATAGGCAATTTCGACTAGTTCCTGTCCTTGAAGAAGAACCTTAGCTATAGGGATTGATGAAGTGACGAACGAAACCTTATTAGCTCTTGTGGAAACCCTAGTCGAAGGACAATCTCATTGCATATGACAAGACTGACCATAATTACAGCACCTATTTCTCCCCTCCTCACAATAACTATGGTGAAACTTCCTATAACTACAATAAGGTGGAGAAAGTATGGCTGACTAAGCTTGACTAACCTGAGATTGGACACCCTATGCTTTAGGAACATTGCTAGACTGAAAAAGTCAATCATCTGAAGGCTTAAGATAAGAAACACTAGCTGACAAATAAGATTTTCCCTATTTTTTTCTTAGGACATTATGTACCATTTTTCCCACTATTTTGTTGGTTTGCACCCTGCTCCGTATACTTAAATTTCTTATTGTACCTTTCTCCCATTTACACCTGTTTCTTCTCATCTTCCACGTACTGCATATAAACCACCAACTTTGATATATTCATGTCATTATTCAACATAGCAACCTTACACTGTAACACCATGTCATGAGATATATTAGAAGTAAAGATTCTTATTTGGGACCTCATACTAGACAAAAGCTCAGGAGCATAACGAGACAATTGAGAAAACTTCAACGTATACTCTTTAACACTTATTTTACCCTACTTTAAAATTACAAACTCTTCAGCCTTATCCTTCCTTAACTCCTAAGGGAAGAAATGATCATGAAAAGCACCAAAAAACTCATCCCACATCATCGGCTCAGCATTTTCACCCCTCAACTCTTTCCACTCCTCATACCATTGATAGGACAATTCCTTTAGCTGATAAGCTGTAAATTTAACCCTTTCTGAATCACTTACATGCATTACCCTAAATATCTTCTCCATCACATCAATAAACCCCTAAGGATCCTTCTCAATCTTAGAGCTTGTAAAGGTTAGGGGATTCAGCCTCATAAACTAGCCCACCCAAGTAATACGAATGAATTAAGGCCAGGACCAACATGATCAGAACGACAAAACTGCGATTCCAAAATTAAGTAATAGGTGGATAGACTGTCGGAACTCTACATTCAAGATATCTCCCAGCAGGGACTGAGTAACGCCTTCCTGAGGAGCCCAAGAAGGTCTGGTAGAGATCGGTGGAACCTAAGTGAAAGAATACAGTCAGGAGTACGGGCCCTATACCGAGTCTGCATTCTATGAGTAGGATGAACTTCCTCCGCACTAGCCCCAGTTGGGGCGGAGGTTCCAGCTGAGTTTCTACAACCATCAAATATTTGGGGAGGCATGATCTGAAATATAAGTAGACCAGGAGTTAGCGAAAAATCAAAGTAACTATACTCTCTAGCACTAAATTAAACTCAAAGAAGGGAAACGTTCCTAAATATCTTGTAGCATCTCCCTTATAAGTGTGAAGTGTTATACATCGATAAAAGGGGCTCTACTCGACATAGGTATGTGGATAACCAGTGACCCTGAATCGTGCTCAGGTACAAAGCTTGTCAAGATTCAAATCAGGATCAGGTTGTGACGGGCATCCCAAGCCAACCAAGGCCGGAGATAACCCCCTTAGCCTTACCTCAAGAACAATAACAATAAACATGATAAATATCGAAACCCAACTAAGATAATAAGGGAGGCATGTAAATCAAAAAATAGTTGAGAGTCAAAAACCAACTCACAGTAAAATTCCAACACTGTCCACAAAAGTTTCAAATCCAAAGAATACCAACTCAGTTGGGATATGCCCCTGACTATAACAAAAGGAATTCAAAAGTACTAAAATAATAAATGAAACTAAGAAAACTAAACCTTTAGAAGGATAGATGGCTCACCACTTTAACCACTAACCAACAATAGTACCGAATCGCCTAACACTGCACATCATCACAAGAAAAGCTCTCGAAACCTATATCATGAAATAATGTAGCATCCGAGGACAGTTAGTACGAGTATCGGGATACAATCCAAGGAAGGAATAAAATATATGCATTTACTAGAAATCAGTCATAAATCATATACACAACAATTATACATATATATAGAATGTCGGGATAGGAACAAAGGACATGAAACATGACCATTTTGAAGAAATTAGTCCTGAATTGTGTTGTTCGTACTGACCTAAAGGCACCCACCGGCTATATGGGTCTGGCTCACCCTGCCGGAAGGCCCCCGATCCATGTTAGCCGATGTATCAGAGAAATAAGGCTAAAGCCACCAATAGTCAACTAACCTTTCAAAAATATATTGTGCAAATTTAACACAATGGTCATAGACCCCTAATGTGAACAAATGTGATTTCCAGTATTGGTTCCCTTGGGACTATACCTTCTCGGTGAACTACAAAATTCCCTTAAAGCCCAAGTTAAAACAATTGCACACAATACCAACCTTAGAGTCATTTATTAAGGCATTCCTAACTTGGTATCGCCATACCAATAGACTTGAAAGTCATTTCAATTATACCAAACCACAATCATTTAACTAATTTGACTCCATATTCCATTTAAACTCCAAAATCATAGCCCCCAAGGGCATTCCAAAACCGTTTTATTCCTTTACCTTTTAATGCAATGCAATATTTCAAAAGGTAAGTTAAAATCTATGTAGAATCCTGGTTTAAAGTCAAATTAATAATGTGGATTGAGGTTCATGTCAATAATAATAGCATACAAAAATCATAAACATTGTGAAAAATCAAATTCACAATTTCTCCATTACCATGAGACACCAATTCAATCCGTAATCAGTCATTTATACCATGAATAAATCATTAAAAACAAGGAAAAATAATGCAAGTGTACAACAATCAGAAACCTTCAACCATAAATTAATCAAACATTCAAGAACACTTAAATAATGAATAAATACTGAAACAATACAATTTAAAGTAGGGAGTGTCCAACATGCCTGAATAACGAAAGAATTTAGAGAGAAATTGAAGTTGAGAGCTCAGGGAATTGGATTCTTGAGAGAAACCTTATGTTTTCTTAATTTGGGAGTTGGAGAGGAGAAGAGCAATGTACAAAACTAATAATGGATGGCTAATTGTATTAATAGCGCATTTTAAGTCGTTTAATGAGGCAAAGGACGAAAAAGCCCTTGTCCTAATTGGGAAAAAAAACTGAGCAAATTTTGCCCTGTGGCATGGCACGCCTCTATCGCGCTGCCTGGCACCGTACCACGCCACTATAGCGGAGGCTAGGCGACGTGTCACAACCCTATCGCAGAGGCTCACTAGTTTGATGTCCAAAAGTGACCCCGAATGCTTTTTAAAAATTCCGACACTCTCCCAAAATGACCCATTAACATCCCTTGTCATTATTCAAGTAAAAAATTACCATTTAGCACAAGGGAGGGTTCGGAATAAATTAATCGCAAATTTATGGGGTCTTAAAAAATCGCTATCTATGCATGCAGAAAATAGATACACCATGAAAATTGCACCTACAAATAAAAAAAGTGCAACAACTGAAGAAGATTTGCACAAAAAATTCACCAAGAAAGCTCAAAATTTGGAAGAGTGAAAATCACATAGAGAATAAGAATAAGTATAAATGGAATTGACAAAAAATTCACAAAAAGAAACTTAGTGAGTTAAAAATCCAACTGATAAAATTCTTAAATTAGGAATTATATTCAAATACCCATTACTAAATGTGACCGAAAAAAGAAAACTGCAGCAATATTCAACATACAAATCAAATGAGCTAGGAAAATAGGAAATTGAAAAGACAAGAGTACCATATGCACCAATACGTAAATTACAAACTCGGGAAAAATAGATATTCGAAATACACACACATACAGAGAGAGAAGAGTTGAGAGTGTAGAAACAATCAAAAGAATAAGATTCGTAAAACCTGAAAAGAAAATATATGTATGCTATGTACACGTGTCTAAAAGGAAGTAGAACAGCTGGACTCAATTTAATGTAAATTCCAATAATATCCTTCGTCGTACAACAAGTTTAACATATTAAATAGTACTCCCTCCATTTAAAAAAGAATGACCTACTTTCCGTTTTAGTCTGTTTCAAAAAGAAAGACCCCTTTCCTTTTTTGGCAATGCTTTAGTTTTAAAAATGCATTTTGGTACATTTGACACAACTTTAATGTAAGGCCACAAGATTAAAAGTTCTTCTCTAATTTCTTAAACTCTGTGTCAAGTCAAGGTCATACTTTTTGAAACGAAGGAAGTAGTAATAAATCTGCAAGTGTAACAACACTCTTAACGTATGTCGTAAGGAGACAAAACATGGCAAGAATTTTAGACACAATTCGGAAGGCAAAACATGAATAAGTGTCATTGAGTACTAAACAAGATAACTTGACTAATTCATTATGACCCTAAAAGCACTGTCAAATACTCTAAAACATGACAACCTTTTTTAGGTGTAATGCCCCGAGTGTACATCCTGGGCGCCACATGGTGCTTACAGTCCCGAGGGTCCACAAGCTAACTCATGAACCGGTACCTTCTATTAGCACTGAATAATATAATAACATATGCGGAAGAACAACTGATAAGACATAAGGTTTTAGTAACTAAAATCAATACTGAATCACGAATCTGGAAACAACTGCTGGAAATAACTATCTAAAAGTAATAAAATAATAACAAAACTGACTGACAGTCTGTACTAGTCTGAGAAGCCTCTACTGACTGACTATGGAGCTAGTGGGACAAACCCCCAACTAACTTCGACTGAAAAGAAGAGTACTGAAAAAGAATGAATAATCTGAGGTGAATAAACCATGTCCTCGAATTATGAGGACTCACCATTGCTACTGTTGATAATCTGATATGTATATGCGTGATTCGAGAACTAAGCGTCCAAACCTATGATATGATATATCACAGCGCAAGAAACGAGTATGCGATCAGTACTTTGAATGTACTGGTATGCTAAATGAGGTAGGCTGATATGCATGGTTTCATGTATAGGAGTAATAACTCACTGAATGAATAGCATGAAGTACTGAATAAAATGCATGAAATCTGTAAATACTGAGAATGCATGACCAAGCATAAAACATGTTCTGAGTATGATATGTAAACTGAAATACTGAGTACTAATACATGAATAACTGATAACTATATGCTATGGTCAAGAAACACTGAAACTGAATTACTGAGCTGACTACTGGACTGAGACTGTGGGAGCTATCATCTAACCGACATGCCCCAATGAGCAAATTGGGGTCCAACCTGTGACCCCAGTTGGAAGGGTATCAGTACCGTGCCACGGGTACTAACACTGGCTGTGTGGATCCACTAAAGTATTGTCCCGAAGGACTAAGGGTTACCCTAACCTGGAAGGTACCCTGTAACGCCTCGAAATCTCATCCCAAATCGTCTCACGGTGCTTAAGTCTACAAGTAGCCCTAAGTTAACCCTTTGAGCCTGCTACTACTTCTAACACTTGCTTTAGGATAAATAAACCAAGCAATAATGCTATATTATATCATTCTGAACTGAAGTAACTGAAAAACGATATTTGGATAGAAAAATACTGAAAAATCTAGAAACTTCAACTGACAGTCTGACAAGCCTCTACTTACTAAGAACTAAAGAGTCATTGGGATAAACCCCAATTGACTCGTACTGAACTGGAAAGGAATAAACCAACTATTACAAAGAATGAAATCAGGAAAATAGGCCCTCGAACCATGAGGACTCACCAACAGCGAAGCTTTGGATAAAGGTACTCGGAGATCAGTGTCGCTGCTGAGACTGAGCACCTGAAACTACATTATGAGACAATGTAGCACACAGACATATATGTGGATTAGTACTTTGAGGATGTACTGAGTATATGGGGGTGTATTCATTAAGTAAGCAATATCATTACTCTTTATGAAACCATGCATGCAAATACGAATGACTCACATAGCTTGAATAAGTCCGGAATATAAATCTCATAAGTCATGAACAATGAAACATGTAATATAAATCTCGTGAGTCATTATACTTAGTTCAAAAATTGGTATTCTCCTCTTATTCTCAAAGATTGCAAACCAAAAATGAATCTTAAAACACTAACTTTCAAACTTATACATTTATCTTAAGGAGAATAAAGAACTTCTTTTGAAAATTCTAGAATTCAAGGACTTATGATTATGGAACTTTGGGACTCTTTAGGAACTTGGGAGTTTCTTCTAATCGACATAAACCATGTGAGATGACATGGAGTCCAACGTCTTTCCCATGTTGGGGAGATCTATTCTACCCTTGCCATCGGAATAGAACCTTAACTTTAGTTATCACTATCTTAACCCACTTGGGGTAAATCAAATCCTATGGTGGCTCGTATTTCTGGAGCAAGAAATCTTGGAATCAAGCCCAACTCGGTTCTAAATAGTACACCCATACTTAGGCTCAGAACTTTTTAGGAAAATCTACTTTAAATAATACTATAATGTGTAATGGAAGCTAACTATGCTTCGCTTTGCTTTAAATCGTAGATAAAAGTGGATCCCTATCTTAGCTTAGGATCAAAGATCAACCTTCTTTATAATCAAAGTACTTGCTTGTTCAAATCATGCTAATATATTATTTTCAAGAAACATCACAATTCATACTTGACTTACAGCATATATACATACTTAAATAGTCATAATTTCATAATGAAGCTTAAATCATGACTTCAATCTTGGGAATACTCAAAAACATCAATTCATGGTAGGGATGTGCAGTTCATAGCATAATTCCCCAAATTCAAACATAAATAAGTGAAATAACATGCAATTTCAGGACTTGAGCAATTTATAAATTCATAACCTCAAAGTAAAGTAAATTGGGCAAAACCCACTTGCAAAAAAACATGAAATTCTTTAATAAAAATCAAAACTTTGGGCACAAGAACGGAAGAAGTGTTCTTGTTCAAACCCCACATACCTTATATTATGGACTTTGAATGAACTCTCGCTTTTGTGACTCTATTCGCGACTTCAAACAGATATTCTTGATGCCCTTGGTCTAGGGATTCCGATTCTTGATGAAATTTTGAAAAATGATGGTTAAAACTTGAGTTCTCTTGAACTTTGGGTTGAAACCCTAGAAAGTGTTCTTGGTGAACTTTAGAGAAAAAGGCTATATTTTGGTATTTGGAGACCTTAATCCCATGTTATGACTGATAGAGGGTTGGGGGGAAAGATTAAATTGCCCTCTTGGACGCGGATTTTAAAAGCTGAAAAATTGGGCATCGACGCGATTGGCTGACGCGATACCGACGCATTGCGCCATAATCGCGCCAAGCCTCAGTACTTTTGATTGGCAGTTCCTGCAACAAAATTGACCAACGCGATAGGAGACGCGGCACGCCAAGATCGTATTGGTCCACTATTTTGGGACATCAAACGTGGTCTAAACGTGGTGTAAAAATTCTAAAACTTGTCCGGGAACACCTATTGACTTCCCTAATCATGAATTAGATAAAATATCAACTATCGAAGGTTGGGAAGGTTGGTAATAAGATCCTCAAAGTTTTGAGGCTCTAGAAATGACAAAGTCCCAACACTTAGCTAGATTTTCTAAGTCTATGAACTCTTTGGGCATCGTTTAAGGGATTTAGACGATGAAGATTTTGCGGGGTCTTACAATTTCTTCTCCTTGGGAACATTCATCCTCGAATGTCACTAGTTAGGCTAAGAATACAGAGAAACTGAAGATGTACAGCTGAAATAATCTACTAAACTGACTAACATCGTCATAAACTTTGAGTACTTTAGAGAATGCATGGACTCATAATGAGAATACCTATATAGCTGAATCTTTGGTTCAAGAGGAGCTGAATTAAGGAATAATAGTACCTTCGGCTTGATCAGAACCTGTGGAGAAGAGATGGGGGTACTTGGCTCGCATATCTGCTTCTGCTTCCCAAGTAGCATCCTCAACTGACTGGTTTCGCCACAAAACATTGACCAAAGGAATTTCTTTGTTCCTTAGTCTACGAATCTGATGGTCTAGGATCTCAACTGGAATCTCTTCATATGAAAGACTGTTCTGAATGTCTGAGCTCTCTGAAGGATCTACTACAACAGAATCACCAATGTTCTTCTTAAGCATGGAGACGTGAAAGACAGGATGAACAACTGACAAATCTGCGGGCAACTCTATCTCATAAGCTACTTTCCCAACACGGCTTAGAATTCTATAGGGGCCAACATAACGGGGACTAAGCTTCCCTTTCTTGTCAAATCTCTTCACCCCTTTCATGGGTGAAATCTTCAAATACACCAAATCACCTACCTCAAACTCGAGGTCCCTTCTCCTCAAGTTTGCATATGACTTTTGACGACTTTGAGTTATCTTCAATCTCTCTCTAATCAGCTTGACTTTCTCCATAGCCTCAAACACTGCATCAGGTCTAATCAAAGCAGCCTTGTCCATTTTAAACCACCCTATGGGTGATCTATATATTCTCTCATAAAGAGCCTCAAACGGGGCCATCTGAATGCTAGAATGATAACTATTGTTATATGCAAATTTAATCAATGGAAAATGCTCATCCCAACTTCCTTTAAAATCAAGGGCACATGCCCTCTTCCAGAGTCTGGATGGTCCTCTCAGCCTGACCATCTGTCTGTGAATGAAAGGCGGAACTAAGATGCACTTGGGTACCAAGACCCTTCTGAAAAGCTATCTAAAACTGGGAAGTAAACTGAGTATCCCTATCTGAGATGATAGACAAGGGAACTCCATGCAATCTGACTAACTCTCGGATATACAACTTAGCATAAACTTCAGCTGTATAAGATATATGCACTGGAAGGAAATGTGCTTAGTTAGTCAACCTATCTACAACAACCCAAATAGAATTATGATGATGATACGAAAGGGGTAAACAAGTCACGAAATCCATATTCACCTCTTCCCACTTCTAAGTCGGTATATCAAACTCTTGCATTACACCACCATGTCTTTGGTTCTCTACCTTAACTTGTTGATAAGTTGTACACTTCGCCACAAACTCTGCTATATCCTTCTTCATGCCACTCCACCAATAGATTTCCCGCAAGTCGCGGTACATCTTGGTAGTGTCGGGATGAATAGAATATCGCGCGCCATGCGCTTCAGCCATAATTCTCTTCCTCAAATCACCAACACAAGGAACACATAATCTAACCTGAAGCCTCAACAAACCATCTCCCCCTTGGGAGAAAACCTCTACCCTTTGGTCCTTAATTGACTCCGTCAGTTTGACCAAACTAGGATCCATGTCATGCTTCTCCTTCACTTCCGAAACTAAGGAGGATTCGGAACTACTCTGAACCCACACATTACCTTCAGCTAAATCAAACAACCTAACACCCAATCTAGCCAAACGATGAACTTCACGAGCCAATCTTTTCTTATCCTTCTCCACATGAGCCACACTGCCCATAGAAAATCTACTAAGGGCATCTGCCACTACATTGGCCTTGCCCGGATGATATAACACACTCATATCATAATCTTTTAGCAACTCTAACCATCTTCTCTGTCTAATATTCAACTCCCTCTGAGTAAACATATACTGCAGGCTATTGTGATCAGTAAACACATCAATATGAATACCATAAAGATAGTGTCTCCAGATTTTCAAAGAAAAAACCACAGCAGCTAATTCAAGATCATGGGTTGGGTAATTTTTTTTATGCGATTTCAACTGCCTAGAGGCATAGGCTATAACCTTACCTTTCTGCATCAACACACAAGCCAGGAAAACTCTAGAGGCATCACAATACACCAAAAACCAATTGTACCATCGGGCAAAGTTAATACAGGGGCTGAAGAGAGTCGAGTCTTCAACTCCTGAAAACTTTTCTCACAGGAATCTGACCACAGGAACTTAACTTTTTTTGGGTCAAACGGGTCATGGGAGACGTAATAGAAAGAAACCTTCGACAAAACGGTGGTAATAGCCAGCTAGACCCAAGAAACTCCTAATGTCTGATGGAGAGATAGGTCTAGGCTAATTTCTTACACCTTCTGTCTTTTGGGGATCAACTCTAATGCCTTCGGCTAAAATAATATAACCTAGAAAAGCTACTGAACTTAGCCAAAACTCACACTTGCTGAATTTGGCGAACAATTGATGACCTCTAAAAGTCTGCAGGATAATTCTAAGATGGTCTGCATGGTCATCCTCACTATGGGAGTACACAAGAATATCATCTATGAATACTATGACAAACATATCAAGATACTATTTGAACACTCAATTCATGAGGTCCATGAAAGTTGTTGGAGCATTGGTTAGCCCGAAAGACATAACTAGAAACTCAAAATGACCATAGCGGATTCGGAAGGCTGTCTTTGGAATATCACACTCACTTACTTTAAGTT
Organism: Capsicum pubescens; assembly: GCA_030864215.1. NCBI lineage: Eukaryota > Viridiplantae > Streptophyta > Magnoliopsida > Solanales > Solanaceae > Capsicum > Capsicum pubescens. The sequence continues at coordinate 72,011,188 of CM061549.1, read as the reverse complement.
GATGATAGTCGTATCTAAGGTCGATCTTTGAGAAGTAAGTTGCACCTTGCAATTGATCAAATAGGTCATCAATTCTAGGAAGAGGGTACTTATTCTTGATTGTGACCTTATTAAGCTAACGATAGTCAATACGCATACGCAAAGAACCATTTTTTTTCACACGAATAAGACGGGTACGCCCCAAGGAGAAACACTGGGCCTTATGAAACCTTTTTCTAGAAGATCTTTGAGTTGCTCTTTCAACTCCTTAAGTTCTGCGGGTGCCATATGATATGGAGGGATAAAAATAGGTTGTGTATCAGGAAGAAGGTCAATCCCAAACTCTATCTCTCTATCGGGAGGTACCCCTGGGAGATCTTCTGGAAAAACATCAGGAAACTCATTAACTATGTTGACTGACTGAATAGTTGGAGTCTCAGACTTAGTGTCTTTAACTCGAACTAGATGATAGAAGTAACCTTTGGATATCAACTTTCTGGCTTTAAGATAGGATATAAAATGACTCTTGCAAGATACGAAATTTCCGGACCACTCAAAGACTGGCTCATCTGGGAATTGAAACATAACCACACAAACACGATAGTCTATAGCCGCATAACAGAAATAAAGCCAATCCATACCCAGAATAAGATCGAAATCGACCATATCTAACTTTATCAAATCAGCGAATATGACCTTATGAAGAACAGTAATAGGACACTTCTTATAAACTTTCTTAGCAACAAATGGCTCACCTACTGAGGTAGAAACCAGGATAGGCTCAGGGAACTTTTCGGGATTTATCTCAAAATTTACAGCAACTAATGGGGTCACATAATTGAAACTTAACCCAAGGTCCAACAACACATAAACATCAAAGTAAAAGAAACGAAGCATACCACTAAAAATATATGGAGAATCCTCTTGTTCCTGACGGGATGGTAAGGCATAGAATCGATTCTGGCGCTGACCTCCAGCTGTGCTGGATGAAGCACCCTGAGGAGGGGCTAGACGGGCTGAAAGAGCTGGTGCACTGGTAGCCTGAGTCTGGGGTTGAACATATTTGTTCCCCTACCTAGCATGCGGATACTCTCTAAGTCTGTCGCCCAACTTGCCACAACCAAAACAACCCCTCTGTTCTGCCAAACACTCGTCGGGATGGGTTCTACCACACTTAGAACATAGGGGATAACTGGGCATGTTACTCACACTGTTCTGGGATCTGGACAGAAGACTTACTCCCCTGCTCCTTCCTGTTTCTGTGTGTGGGAGCACTAGCTGATGAAGGCGATGGCATAGACAAACAGCTCTGAAACTGCGGACGGTTCCCTCCATGGGATCTAGTCTAACCATCTCATGCTGCTCTGATCTAGCCCTCTTGTTTTCTCTTACTTTATCTCTCTCATTTATCTTATCTGTCTCAATCTGCTGAGCACGCATCATCAGTCAGGAAAGATCCATGTCTCTATTGAGCATATCAGTCCTACACTCCTTAACAACCAATCCAGACACACCGGTCACAAACTTACTCATACTGGTTCTGGGGTCAGCCATCGAATCAGAAGCATACTTGGATAACTGGTTGAACTTGAGGTAATACTTCTTTACTGTCATAGAACCTTGCCTCAGGTTCATGAATTCCTCTATCTTGGCTTCCCTCATCTCAAGTAGGAAGAACTTATCCAGGAACGCATCCTGAAACACCTGCCAAGTCATAGGAGTTGCATTCTCCCCTCTACTCTTCCTCCACATCACAACCTAATTATATGCAACATCTTTCAGCCTATAAAATGCCAATTCTACACTTGTTTCCTCAGAAATATGCATAACTTGGGTGATCTTCTTCACCTCATCAAGAAACAATTGTGGGTCCTCGTTTGCCTTCGACCCAAAGAACTCTGGCGGATTTATCCTCATAAAATCTTGAATCCTAGCTGCAGCTAAATCACCTCCTTGCTGATGCAGAACTACAGCCTGGTTATTGGCCTGAACATTTGTGGTGACCGCCTGGGTTAACGCCTGAAAAGCTTCCCGAAACTCAGCACGAGACACATTCTCATTCAGGGGATCAACAGGATGAGGTTACTGGTTATCATTCCTATAGGCATTAGCTCTTAGGGGAGGCATTTTCTGTCATAAAGGAGCATGAATTAATAGAAGAGAGAGACAACTATAAGCACGACTGATTATGGAAGAAAGAGAAAACTTTTTCTAAAACATCTTGTAGCATCTTGCTCATAGATGTGGCACGCTACACACCGATGATCAAGACTCTATGTAACGCGGCTTGTCAGACTCCCTAGGAATCTTTAAACCTCAGGCTCTGATACCAAGTTTGTAACGCCTCGAAATCTCATCTCGAAACATCACACGGTGCTTAAGGCTACAAGTAGCCCTAAGCTAACCCTTTGAGCCTACTACTACTTCTAACACTTACTTTAGGATGAATAAACCAAGCAATAATGTTGTATTATATCATTCTGAACTGAAGTAACTGAAAAACAATATCTGAATAGCAAAACACTGAAAAATCTGGAAACTTCAACTTACAGTCCGACAAGCCTCTACTTACTAAGAACTAGAGAGTCATTGGGACAAACCCCGAACTGACTCGTACTGAACTGGAAATGAATAAACCAACTATTACAAAGAATGAAATCAGTAAAATAGGCCCTCGAACCATGAGGACTCACCAACAGAAAATATGTAGATAGAGGTACTTAGAGATCACTGTCGCTGCTGAGACTGAGCACCTGAACCTATATTATGAGATAATATAGCACACAGACATATATGTGGATCAGTACTTTGAGGATGCACTGAGTATATGGGGGAGTATGCATTAAGTAAACAATATCATTACTCTTTATGAAACCATGTATGCAAATATGAATGACTCGCATAGCTTGAATAAGTTCGGAATATAAATCTCATAAGTCATGAACAATGAAACATGCAATATAAATCTTGTGAGTCATTATACTTAGTTCAAAAATCTGTATTCTCCTCTTATTCTCAAAGCTTGCAAACCAAAAAGGAATCTTAAAATAATAACTTTCAAACTTATACATTTATCTTAAGGAGAATAAAGAACTTCTTTTGAAACTTTAGGAATTCAAGCACTTATGATTATTGAACTTTGGGACTCTTTGGGAACTTGAGAGTTTCTTCTAACCGACATAAACCATGTGAGATGACATGGAGTCCAACATCTTGCCCACGTTGGGGAGAACTTTTCTACCCTTGCCATCGGAATAGAACCTTAACTTTAGTGATCACTATCTTAACCCACTTGGGGTAAATTAAATCCTATGGTGGATCGTAGTTCTGGGGCATGAAACCTTGGAATCAAGCCCAACTCGGTGCTAAATACTACTCCCATACTTAGGCTCAGAACTTTTTAGGAAAATCCACTTTAAATAATACTATAATGTGTAATGGAAGCTAACTATGCTTCGCTTTAATTTAAATCATAGATAAAAGTGGATTCCTATCTTAGCTTAGGATCAAAGATCAACCTTCTTTATAATCAAAGAACTTGCTTGTTTAAATCATGCTAATACATTATTTTCAAGAAACATCACAATTCATACTTGACTTAAAGCATATATATACATACTCAAATAGTCATAATTTCATAATGAAGCTTAAATCTTGACTTCAACCTTGGGAACACTCAAAAACATCAATTCATGGTAGGGATGTGTGATCTTGGGTGTATTTATACACCTAAGCACCATAATTTATCCATATTTTAGCTATGTTTAGAGAACAAAGTGCTTAGTTTCTTATGTTTTTACTCTATGTCTATGTAATTGAGCTAACCGATGTGATTAGCATGATTTCAGGTATTAATGAGGTAGATGAAGACATTATGGGACTATGGAATGCGGATGACATATGACACAAGAGAGAGTAGCAATCTGGACCAAATGTGGCGCCTAGAAACTATGTCCAAGACTAGTTTGTCATTTATAATTAGTTCAGGGACTTAGAAGGAAATTATGAGAGAAAAGATTATTAAAAGGCTTAATGCTGAATTTTTATTCATTATTGAATTTTTATTCATTATTGAATTAGTCTGTATTATTCAGAGAGAGGAGAATAGCTGCTTAGCTTGGGAGAGAGAGAAAAATGTTTTTTCTCTCTTGCTTTTAGTATTCGCACACCAAGATCGTCTTCTAGTTTTTGGTATGATGAATATATTTATGATGCTTTTCGTTTTATCATGATTAGTTTGTCATTTATAATTAGTTCAGGGACTTAGAAGGCAATTATGAGAGAAAAGATTATTAAAAGGCTTAATGCCGAATTTTTATTCATTATTGAATTATTCTGTATTATTCAGAGAGAGGAGAATAGCAGCTTAGCTTGGGAGAGAGAGAAAAACGTTTTTTCTCTCTTGCTCTCAGTATTCGCACACCAAGATCATCTTCTAGTTTTTGGTATGATGAATATATTTATGATGCTTTTCGTTTTATTCATGAGTAGCTAAGTTTATTAGTTAGGGTTATGAAAGCCTTGTAGCATACAATCTATTACTTTGGGTTTTGAATTCATTATGCATTGATTTGTTTACATCATACTCTTTTCGTTTATTTTGAATTCTCGTGGTTGCAAACATAGAGGATGTGCCTTAAAACATAACTTGTTCGAGAGAAAGGTTGTTGTTCGAAAAAGAGAGTAGTGACAAGAAAATAGGATTTCCAATCCCTATTTCATATGTTAATGCCTTAGCAGGATTAACTACTTGGAGATTTCGGATTGTTTTTGGTAAACGCTTTTGATTCGAGAGAACTAAAGTGAATTAGTCCTTGATGGTTGAGAAACACTAGGATTATGTTATTAAATACAATACGTTTCTCTATAAGCACGATGCATGTATGAATTCGTAAACCTCATAGTTATAAAGTATTGAAAACTACAAGGTGGACATAACCCTAGCTTGCTATTTCTCTGAATTTGAATACTACTACACATATTTCTTCTCGTTAAACTGAAACCATTAATTTGTGAACTGAATCAAATCCTCCTATTTATTTTATGGAAACGAATGATTAAAAGTCAACTAATTTGCACACAACTTAATTAACCATATTCTTTGTGGGATTCGACCCCAACCTAGTTGGGTTATATATTTGACAACAACCGCTTACTCTCTCGTAAGAGAAGTGTAATTTGAGCGTTATCAATATGCAATTCATAGCATAATTCCCCAAATTTAAACATAAATAAGTGAAATAACAAGCAATTTCAAGACTTGAGCAATTTATAAATTCATAACCTCAAAGTAAAGTAAATTGGGCAAAACCCACTTGCAAAAATAAGAAATTCTTTACTAAAAATCAAAACTTTGGGCACAAGAACGGAAGAAGTGTTCTTGTTCAGATACCACATACCTTATATTATGGACTTTGAATGAACTCTCGCTTGTGTGACTCTATTCGCGACTTTGAACGGATATTCTTGATGCCCTTGGTCTGGGATTCCGATTCTTGAAGAAATTTTGAAAAGTGACAGTTAAATCTTGAGTTCTCTTGAACTTTGGGTTGAAACCCTAGAAAGTGTTCTTTGTGAACTTTAGAGAAGAAGGCTATATTTTGGTATTTGGGGACCTTAATCCCATGTTATGACTGATAGAGGGTGGGGAAAAAAAAACTAAATTGCCCCCTTGGACGCGGATTTTAAAAGCTGAAAAATTGGGCATCAACGCGATTGGCGACGCGGCGCATCGATGGCATCGACGCGATACCGACGCGTCACGCCATAATCGCGCCAAGCCTTGGTACTTTTGACTGGCAGTTCCTGCAACAAAATTGACCAACGCGATGGGCGACACGGCGCGCCAAGATCGCGTTGGTCCACTATTTTGGGACACACCAAATGTGGTCTAAAAGTGGTGTGAAAATTCTGAAACTTGTCCGAGAATACCTATTGACTTCCCTAATCATGAATTAGCTAAAATATCAACTATCAAAGTACGGGAAGGTTGGTAATAAGATCCTCAAAGTTTTGAGGCTCTAGAAATAACTAAGTCCCAACACTTAGCTAGATTTTCTAAGTCTAGAAACTCTTTGGGCATCGTTTAAGGGATTTAGACGACGAGGATTTTGCAGGGTCTTACATACCCGTATGAGATCAACCCTCAACTGGCAGGTTAACATCTTAACCTATGCTGGCTACGTATTTATGGAACGCGGAGACTGCTACTAAAGGTCACACCCTCAACTGGAAGGTGAGCCTCCATCCCCGGGTTTGCTCGGTGTTAAATCCTACTCCCAACTGAACTGACTTGGAATACTGAACTGTTTTAAGTTTAACTGATTATGATAACTGACTAAACTGATGGCACTCATGATTTATCTGAAACTATTCTGAAGATACTGAGACTAAGTAAACAACTATGTTTTCAAGTATTCATAACCCCAGGACTCGATAGTAATAATAGCAAGATAGTACTAATCCTTAAGAACATAATGTGAATGCATTTATTCAAAATTCATTCTTGTAAGCATTTCATCAAACACTTGATGTTCATAGTTTAAGCTAAGTATGGGAATAGTTTAAAGCTTGTAGTAATAGCATGATTTCAACATCAACATAACTAATTATGAATTAAATCAGCAAATAACATCATTTAAACATGTGGGGTTTAATAACAACAATTTCATGCAAACATGGTATAGAATCCAGATCCATGGGGATTCATGGTTTAAATCGCATTTAAAATCACAATAACTTGTAATGATCATTTTTTAAATTTAAAATTTGATTCTTGGACTCCATGGGTGAAAGGGACTCATGGATGAACATTTAACATACCTGGGTTGATGAATTCGTGAGAGTTCTTGGGATTTTTCTTGAGAATTGATCTTGAATTTTGAAGGCTAGGGCTTGTTCTTAAGAGAAGATTAGTTTCTTTAAGTGAAATTATGAGTAATGGGGCACATAATGCCCCATTAGGGTTCTAATTTTGTGTTTTGGACGAATTTGGGGCTATGGGAAAAGACCAAACGGTCCCTGGAAATTAAATCGTGAACTGACAATCTCGATTTTACATACCTGCGTGATGTTGTGCTTATTGCGTTGGGCCACTGGAAAAAGACAATCTCTATTTTGTCCAATGGCGCGATGCAGTGCTATCGCGTTGCGCCACTGAAAACGGACAATTCATAACTGGCACCTTGGCGCGATACAGTGCCATAGCGGTGCATCACTGAACCCGAATTTAACCGGTGCTATCGCAGTGGTCCATTGAAAAAGGACGAACATGATTTGGGCTATCTCCACGACGCGGCCTTATCGCGATGGGTCACTACCTTTCACAAAAAGTGTCATAACTTCTCACTCGGGTATCGGATTTAGGCGAAATTGGTATCATTGAAAAGCTAATTCAATTTTCTATCACTTGGTGGCTCTTGAGCTGAAAAATTCTGAGTGGAGAAAAAGATATGCTCATTTGAAGTGGACTAAAGAAATATTCTTCCCGAAAACTCAATCGGTAAGAAATATTTTGATTCGTCTAATAGCTGGGAGTTATTTGAGGCCTTAGTATACATCAAACTCACTCATAAAACTACCAAAGAACTACAATGTACTTTGCATGATCTTGAAACATGATTCTAACATTGATTTGAATTTTTGGGATATTACATTAGGGAAAGGAACCCTTCATTCTCAATAATGGAAACATGGACTGCATTAAGGGATCATTTGTTAGAGTGTGTAAGATAATACTAAATAGAATGTATTAGTAGTGCTGGGATTAGTAATACTGAGATTAGTAAAACTGGAATTATTTTTCATGTAGTGTTTTTGATGTATTAAAAATAATATGTATTGTTATATTTTAAAAATAATGTTGTTTGTTTACAAAAATACCCTCGACATATTATAACTTCGTGTATTTTCTTTGCAAAGCTTTGTTATTCTTTTTTAAAAATAAAAAAATTAACAATACAACTAATAACTTACTTTGAAATTTTAACATTTAATCATTCGCTTGCAGAAATTCTTTTTTTTTTTTGTTATCTTTTCTTTATTTGTTCATCATTTGTTTGTTGTTCCCACTTTGTGGTGTTTTTAAGTTGAAAGGAGGTACGTGTAACTTTTAATGAGATAATAGTATTGTTGTTAACATAAAATTGTGTTTCGTAGAATGTTAAAGCCAAGAAAAAAAAATTATTCTTATTTATGATATATCCTATTTAAAAATTAAAGCTTGTATGCAATCATGCAATTTGTTTTCGAGTTTTTACCAATAAATAATTTTTGAGTAAATAGAGTAGTTTTTTAATGACAAATTATTTGGAGGGATATTATCATCTTGAAAAATTGCAAAGAAACAACTCACATTTAATAAATTGAAAAAGATTTAGAAAAGACTTATAGGAATTTGAGGGTATTTTTGTCTTTACTCATATTTATTCATGGATTGTAATTCATGAATTTTTTATTTTTATTTTTTTTGCTTCCCATCAGGTGTCCAGTGCCCGCATTGGAGCCCCGACTAATCCGGATCGAGCGTTGCAGGGCCCATTAAGGTGGCAGCGCTCCCAACAGAGTTTTCTCCATACCCAGGGTCGAACCATCGACCCCTAGTTAAGGGTGGAACAGCCTCATCCACTGCACCACAACCCATGTTGGTAATCCATGAATTACTAATTCCACCAAATTGGGTGTAATAGTTGTACACCCTATAATACCATGTAGGGTGTATAACTAATCCATGTATTAGTTATACATTGCTTCAAATTTGCTATCAAACAATGTATTAAGTAATACCACACTTTAATACATGGATTATCATTATAATACACCCTACTAAACGGCTTCTAAAAGGACCTCATAAGTATACTATGATTGACGCCAAATAAATTAACAATTTGGACATCCATGGATTTTAAGGATGTCATTTCCTTGAAATTACATAAAGAAAAAGGGTAAATGAGTAGATTAGGACGTCGTAACTAAATTTTAGTAATTTTCCTCTAAAGACAATATAACCAAACCTAACCACCCTTTATCCTAAAGAAAGTAGAACACAAACACACCAAGTTAAAAAAATGCATGACTCCCAACCAAACCATTTTGGACACAAGACTAGAAGTAAAATGCACAGGAGGAAAAATAAAACAAAATAAAGAAAAATTAGTATTTCCTCCGTTTCAAAAAAAATGACCTACTTTTCTTTTTTGTCCGTTCCAAAAAAAATGACCTATTTTCCTTTTTACCAACTTTTTAATTTTAACTTTCCATATGATATGTTTAAGACTACAAGATTGAAGGATATTTTGGTACATTTGACATATCTTTAATTTAAGGGAAAAGGTACAAATATGCCCCTGAACTTTAATAAATGACACAAATATATCTCTCGTTATACTTTCGGTACATATATGCCCTTGCCGTTAATGAAAAGGTACAAATTTACTCTTATCACTAACGGTACGGGCATATGTGTACCCAAAATATGATAAAGGGTATATACGTACCATTTATCATTGTTCGAGGGTATATTTATCCCTTTTTGATTTTAATTTTTTTATTTCAAATAATCAACCCAAACCTACTAATCGATCCAATAAACCAACTACCCCACCCAATCTATTTTAAAATCCAAGAGACGCTTATCTAACATACGTGTTTTTTTCACACCTATAACGATATCACACAAAGATTACTCAATTCGATCTATTAGTTTATCATGTTTATTTTTTTCATGCCCTTACAAGAGTACTCTATTCGTCCTATTTTAATTATATATTTTGAGAACTAAATATATCAAAAAGAACTATGTACGAGGTTGCAGTTGAAAATCATTACAAATATTTACTTTGTATTAAAAGTTAGCTTGAATATTTTTCGAGCCAAAGTGATTGTTGATTTAAAATGAAGGAAGGTTTAACTAAATAATCATCTAACAAGCGGCAAGAAAAAAAATAATCATAAAAATCAAAATGAAATAATTTTAACAAAAAGAATAAGTGTGAAAATTGAAAATATGCAATAAAAAGACACTATTAATTGTCATAGTGATATTTTCATTTCACGAAAAAATTAAAATATCAAAAGAGTCCTTGAGAGGACTACCAAAATCTCAAGATTTCATTATACTGTATAATGTTGGCACGAAATTACATGTTATGATTTCTAATCTTTAATATAAACATTGGTCCATAAGTTTAAATTTTTCAAAAATAAAAATCTATAATTTTAAACTTTAAAAAAATAGACTCATGTTTGAAGTGAAAATATTGTCATCAAAGAATAGTTAGTTATTACTATTATTAATTTATCGAATTAATTAATCTTTGTAAAATTATATATAAATTTATTTATTAAAAATAAAAATATATAATTTATTTTTATTAAATATTATTAATTTTTTAATACATCAATGACTTCTAATAGTTAATTAGAGATGATATAGTAAAATCATGGAGCAAGTAGCTGATGAAACAGGCAGGAGTAGAAGGCATGTTGACGGAGAGTTGCCTGCTTCCCTGACCTTTCTCTCTTATTAGATAGTAAGATTATGCATGTATTAAAATTATTCAGCTATAAATGGTAAAAGTTTATAAATATAGTATATTTTGGTAAGTTTTTCTTTCACGAATTCACACCATAAAAAACTTCTTGAAAACTTTATAAACAAATGTGAAGACTTTCAGAATGAATTAACTACAAGGATATATAATATAATGAAAATTTAATCAATGCTTTCTTGATTTAGTATAATGGACAATTAATATAAAATAATTATTTTTAATAAAACTATCAACTAATATGGAACGGAGAAAGTAAATTATAAAAATGGAAAAGGTACAAATATATCCTCGAACTTTGATAAATGGTATAAATATACCCTCCGTCATACTTTGGGTACAAATATACCCTTACCATTAGCGGCGGAACACGATCGTGACACCTGTCCCACCGTTAGTGATAAGGGTATATTTGTACCCAAAGTATGATAGAGGGTATATTTGTACCATTTATCAAAGTTCGAGAGTATATTTGTACCTTTTCCGTTAATTTAATACCATAATATTCAAAAAAATTCTTTATTTTCTTAAACTCTGTGTCAAGTTAAACTAGGTCTTTTTTTTTTTTTTTAACTGAAGAGTAAAAAAGTTTTAAGTCAAAATATCGGAAAAGGTTCTTTGTATATGGGCTCATGAACTTGTCAACCTTGAGCATGAAGCGCCCAGAAGAACACATGAAACTTGACATCACTACTATGCATTGCTTCTTAATTTTATGATTTTTATGACCACAAGAACACATGATATTGTTCGTCACATATGTAAACTAAAGCTAAACTTGGACGATTTCAACATCAAAGTAAAACAAGGGACACGTGTGTAAACAAAAATATAATTTTGAAGGTAGTAAGTAAAGGACGTGTGATGGACGTATCTATATTCAAACCAATAGTACACAGAAGCTTCATTCGATCAACTCTACAGAGAGAAATAAATAAGTGAGAAGATTAAAAAGAAACTCAAAATGCGCAGGATCTTTGAACCGATAGAAGGGAAATTTGAAACTGAAAATTATACTTTGGCGGAAACGAACAGAGTGTTTGATATAAAATGGCAAGGAGGTCAGGATATTATACAGAATTCAAATTTTAAATACTTAACAAAGATTATAATTTCTGAAAAGAAGAAATTGAGGTACAAAATTGAATCCCAGACACTACCCATAGCACAAATAATTTTAACGAATTATGACTACACTTGAACTACATCAAGAATTTCAATGGATTAAGAAGTCATGCTTAGTAAGTAAATGAAAACTAAACACTTCACTCATGCATAGAAACAAAACTTATTATGCTACAGGAAAGTAAAACAGTACAGGAATATTGTAAAATTATCTACATAAAACTTAAATCTTAGACAAATAACATTCAAGTATAACTTAAAACAAAGAATAGATAGAGAATTACCTTTTCTAGCACAGGCCAACCGAGACGACGAGCTTCGCCGAAAGTCGTTCCAACACCAGAGAGGAACCCTTGATTTCTTAGCAAGGGAACTCAAGCTCAAGGAGTCATAGAGAGTTTAGGCAATGAGATCAGTTCGTGATAGCGAAAATCCCTGAATCATTTGGGGCTCTCTGCTATCAATGCTTCTGAACTAAAAGAGAAATTGAGATTTCAGGGGTGAAAATTTCTTTGCGAGAACATGGTTCTCAAACCTCATAATCTCCTCTCCATCAACTAGTGAACAGTAAAATGTGGGACTTGGGGTTTTCAGGGGCTTTTTGGATAATTTGTTTGAGGGTTCGAATTTGATTGGAGCATTTGGGATTCTTACAACGTCGGTACGAATTTTCACCAATTTGAGTGAAAATTCAAAAGATTGGATGGATAATTTGGGGAGAATTCACTGGAAGCTTCTTTCGTACAATATCTCATGTCGGGCACACGTATGCGTACAAAATTTGTTTGAGCGAAGAATTGAATAGCTTTTGATCAAAATCATCCTTATAATTTTTCCACAATCTTTACTACATCTTTATAATATCTCGTTTAATTTAAAATATCCTCAGTTTTCTAAAGTTAACTTAAAACATCTCTCTGTTACATATTCCATCCATCTCTAACGAAATCTTTCTACCTCACCTGACCTTTGTTTGCTTTTCTTCAATTCCTTCACAAGAATGTTCTTACCAAAAAAATTCAATATTAAGTCTCTTTCTCTGAAGAGTGTTTTTCTTCAATTTTCCTCTCTTTTTCATTCATTGGTCGGTCAATACTTCTAATTCACTTAGGGCCGTTTGGTTTGCAAATAATCCCGGGATAAAATAATAATCTCGGGATAAAAAATTTTATTCGTCGTTTGATTGTAAATATTTGGAATAACTTATTCCGGGATTAATTATTAGTCCCGGGATAAGTTATCCTCCCAATTGGTGGGATAACAATCCCAACATTATTCTCACATGGGATAAAATCATAAAATGACAATGTTACCCTTAAATTCTTTGATTTTTCACTTCCATACACATAATTTGAGTGCTAAAATTTGAGTGCATAATTTAAAATTTTTACTAAAAATATTTCTGTGAAGCAACTATAATTTGAGTGCATAAGCTAACACAATTAAATTTATTATAATTTATTATCCGTACTATAATTTGAATGCATAATTTAGTCTATTTTCGCAATTAAATATTTTAGAAAGTATAAAGGCATTTACCGTTCAAAATGGTTGTAAAATATATAAATTATGTTTATTTATATGTTTTAATTTCTCTAAAAAAAAATTAAAAAAATTAAGAATGAATATTTAAAGCTTAAAAAGAAATATATATATATATATATATATATATATATATATAAGTTAAATAAGATGGAGGGTATTTTGGTAATCAATCAATTTATTCCTAGAAATTATACGATGCATATTACTTTGAATACAACAAACCAGACACTCAATAAAAAATAATCCCAGCATAACTAATCCCTGTATAACTTATCCCATCATAACTTATCCCAACATATCTAACTCCGATATAACTTGTTTTCAAATCAAACGACCCCTTATTCTACAATTTTTTTTATGTTGTACTTGCATCATCCAAATTCTAATTGATCTCAATGCTCTTTTTGAATTGTCTTGTTGTGCATGTGATGCATTTGCTCTCCCGCATGAAGATCAAAATCGACTTCAATAATGAAGATTAAGTCGTGTAATTTTTTAAGCATGCTGAATTTGATAAATTAAACTTCGATTCGATACGGTATTTGATAATACCGTATTAAAGTTGGAGTTAATAGACTCAAGGCCATCAATAATATTTTTAAAGACAATTTTCCAGCACCGATCATGGCCATATGTAGCAAATATTAGCTTGCTATTTCTTTGGTTTTATTTATGAGAAGTTGACAAGTACAAAAATGTTTTGACGCAAACACATTGATAACAACAGAATATACTATATGGTCCATTAAGAGAATCACCTTAATTTGGTGAATCCTCTCAAGCTCTCGAAGAACCATTACCGTAGTTTTAGGGTTAAAAAAATGGTAAAAGATTAATAAAAAAAAACTTAGAAATCGAACACTTGAATATATATATATTTATATATGGTGGATCTTTATTTAACAAAATCGTGTATCAAATTCAAACTCGAATATTGTAATTTTGAAATTTTGCTCCAAAATATCGCATCAAATACTGAATTACCGAATATCAAATTACCAAATTTCTTGATTCAATTTGAAAATTTACTTTTTGATATTTTATGACCAGCTCAAGTTGCACATGATATTTTTGGTTGTAAAAATATCATCTGTTTTTCTTTAAATTCTTTGACTGAAAACACAAAAATAAAGAAAAAAATAGAAGATGCTCCAACAAGAATAACTTGATCAGATTCTGAAAAATCGCATCCAAAATATATGAGGAAATTATATGTTACATAATGTCCAAAAAAAAATGGAGAGAGGTAGGCATCATATCTAAATGTCCAATGAAAGGAAAAAGTTTTCACTAATTCAAATATATGTTTTTCAAAGAAGGAAGGGGGAAGATTGTGTATGAAAAGGAAGGAGGGATGAGTCACGTGAGAAATAAAGGTTCTGTTAGAGATAGATGAAATATTTAACGGAGGATGTTTTTGATTAACTTTAAAATAATTAAAGGATGTTTTCAATTACATAAGATAATATAGGATGTAGTAACAACTATGGGAACTACAAGGATGATTTTGATCGAAAACTGAAGAATTGAAAGACAACGCCGTGTGTTGTCGTTGTTTTTTCAAGGAAGAAAAGTATAAGAATGTTGTTGGGCCGGGTTAGTGAAGAGGAAAGAGGGTTGGGGCGGACCAATTAAAAGGGAATGAGTTTGCTAGTGCTAGAAAATAAAGGTTAGGACTTAGGCCAATTTGAATAGCCTAATTTGTTAGAATTTCAACCAATTTATTAGAATTATAATCAAATTAATAAATTAATTGGCCAATTATATTATAATTATGGCTAAATTAATTTTAATTTTGGTCAAATTTAATAAATTAGCTAAAATAATTCAAAATTTAAAATAAATTAACAATCTATTTAATTTTGAGCTTCTTGATTTAATAAAATCAAACAAAATTATCCTAATAAATTATTTTCTAACAATAAAATAGTTAAATCAAAATTTATCCTCTTTGAATTAATTTTTTCCAGATAGTTCTCGATAAAAGTCTGATTTTCAATAAAATAATTATTTAACTAACAATATTGTACGATCTCGTATATACGAATACAAAAATATATAATGTCTATTTAAAATGACAAAATTACCTAGATAAATATTTTAAAAAAAAATTATCCGAATAAAATAAATGTTGTAATTTTATTTTAAATTAAGGAAACTCAAAAAGAAACTTAGTTGTGGAGGAAAATATTAAGTGTCAACAACTGTCCCCTTCCTTTGGTTAGGATGAATGCAAGTAACTCTAGACAAAGAGAGTTTGACGTTTTTAATTTTCTCCGGCCACAAATTCATTTCTCGGAAGAAGTTGCTTTTCGCATGAATTTCGCAAAGTGTACAGACTCTGGTATCGATTTTTCTACATATCTCAGGTTATATGAGAATTCAAGTTACTTGTAGTTTGTAACTCTCAATTTTGGAGCACGATTTTTAAAGAATATACAAGTTATCCCGATTTTGAATTTTAAAGAGACCGGAGAGCTGGGGAATGAGACTGGGGGTTGGAATGTAGTCAAGTTTTTAACAAAAATACCAACCTACATATCTCTTAGATTCAAAAAATCAAACTGCTTGTAGTTTGACTCAATCGGTAGAAAAGATAGTATTTGATTTTAGATGATCATTGCTCCGGATGAGTGCGATTTGAGTTATGTAAAAGAGGCTTGTAACCTATTAAACATGAATATGGGATACTTCAAATATATATGCAAGAATTTACCTGAACTTAATTTTGAGAGCTTTAAGTGCGCTAGCACCCAAATTTGAAGGAAAGAGAAGGTTTTCTCCGTTATAAGTTTAGAAATATCTCAGAAGTGAAACAAAAATTAGAATTCCTGAAATAACCTGATTCCTTTTTATAGTTGTGTGGTTTGATGGTGGTGACAATCTTCCTTTAGCTCACATTCAAGGAGTTTGGCATCCCTCTCTAGACTACGTCTAGGTTTGCTGTGAAAAAAGTTTTACGTTGTGCTGCATCCTTTTTGGAGTTATCTGCACCTATGATTTTGGTTTGAGATTTTTATCCTCGGATTCTCTTGATAAGATCTCAAAAAAAAAAATTATTAGTGATAAACATAATTCACAAAGAGGTATATAGTTTTTTACCATATCTCTACGTGAGTTGTTATTTGAAAAGTGAAGTTGTCCTCTCTTACATCTGTTTTGAGGGAAATAATTTTTCAAATAACAGATACTAAAACCCATTCAGTTTTTGGATAAGATATCTCTTTTGACAATCAAATATTTCTTCAAAGTGGGGTGGCCCTCTTGGACACCGACAATGCTTTGTGTAGAATGATTTTTGCAATCGTGTAATGTTATGCTGGTGTGAAAAGTCTTTTGGTCACCTATAATTCTTCTTGTATGTGGAATGATAACCTCTTCGACTATCGACAATGATATTTTGTATGCGATCGTTGGGTAAGTCTTATGTATCTTTCATATCAGTACGCCTCATAGATTTTCCTAAAAAAATTCAATCTTCAGGTAATATTGCATATTATTCGATGTTAGATATGAGATAAATTACAAAATTCCTTTGAGTTGACGGTGTTCTAGATGATCCTGCACATTATCCGATCTTGAATAAGAGATGTATTATAAATATCCCTTGAACTTCTATTTTTTCAAGTAATCCTACACATTATTCAACCTTAGATATAATGTGGCTTATGGATATCCCTCAAATTGTTAGTCTTGGATTAATACTGCTTATAATTAATCTTTGATGTGCCGTATCTTATAGAGAACATCTATCAGTTTTGGGGATCTTGCATATCAACTAGTAAGCGTTTAGCTGCGACTCACACATAACCTTTGAGCTATCATTTTTGGGTAATATCGCATACTACTAGGATGTTTTTGTGACTTTTGGATGACCTATGGAATATCAACTGTCGGGAAATATTGCATACTATCCTATCTTAAATATTATGGCATATAGATGACCCTCGTATTATCAATTTCTGAGAAATCTATATGCCATTTGCCTTTATATTGAGACTTAAAGGCATCCCTTTAGATCATATGCTTTTTAAACTTCATATGCTGATGCATGCTAAAATATCCTTAATGTCGGGCGACATTACATTTTGTGTGGTTGATGAGTGGAAAATTATTCACTTATTTATACCCAAATTCTTACGCACTACAATAATTTAATTGTGTAAATGAGACTAATCCTTCATTTAAAGGCATTAATGTCCAGTTTTTGTGATCTTGTAGGGAATATAATGAAAATGAGTTGAGTTTGAGCTGGAAGAGTAGGAAAGTGGGCAAAATGCAGCAGGAGCTGAAGATCAGATGACTCTCAGGTACCGCGATCACTACCTAAGAGTCACGATCGAGGTTATTCAATGAAAGTCAGTTTATGGAGATCGCACCAAGATGCCACACGATCGCGACCCGGTGATATAGATCATGATTGGCCGGGAATTTTCAAGTGCAAAATTATAATTTCATGTAGTTGAATCCCAAAACTCTAAAGGGAAAAACCCTTGCACATTTTCACTATCTTCGATTTAATTTTAGTTTTGGAGAAGAAGAAAATAATTTATTTTAAGTTTAGAACAATTTGTTAAGTTGATTCCAAGATATTTTAGTTATAAATTAAGAGTGAAGCTTGGGTTTACTCTTATTTGGATTAAGGGTCAAGTGCATGCAAATTTGGGTATAATTTCTCTCTTTAATTTTATGAGTAACTAATTTTTATATCTTGGGGTTATGTTTAATTATATAGTGAATATTGTGTGGGTTTTGTTTGTTAGTCCAAATCATTGGTTAATTGTTGTGGATTTTTTCTTACTCTATATTTGAATTGAGAATTGTGAGTGAAAGCCCCAATTTCCTTGAATCCCATATCATCTTTGAAAGAGGGATATGGGTGAAGAGTTATTGTAAACAACACCTTGAAATAGCTTGTTTGTTAGCACTGTCTTAGAAATAAGAGTTTTAAGTGAATTGGCTATGTTCATAAGCATCATCTTAGAAATAAGGATACTAAAATTGAGGTTATGGATCGGTAAGTTTGTTACGCTCATGAGGTGTTCGAAAGAATCCATGAGTGAAATTTAATGTTTGATCGAAAGATTGACACTAAGACCCTAAATCTAGCCTACCTACAACCCTTAGCCAAACTTGGACTGACTTTTTATTACCCATGCATGAACACTACTTAGGAGAACATAACCCCAATATCTCTCTTGATTTGATAACTTTAACAATTGTATCAATTATTGTTAGTGTGATTTGGTAATTGTGTTCAACAAACTTCAACATTCAAACCCCTCAATTTACTCTTATGTTTTGTTTTAGTCTTACAATATGGGTTAACACATAGTTAACTCTCAACAATCATTTGTTTCGAAAGCTAACTTACACTCCTCGAGGATTCGACGACTTATTCTGGGTATATATTAATGTCGACCACCTTGCATCGAAATAATGGTGCAAGTTAAGTGTTATAAAAAATGACACTATTACCGAGAATAAAGTTTAGTTTTCTCTTTTGCGGTGTTGTTAGTGAACGTTCTCGTAGTGATTTTGTTTACCTTGTATGTTGATTTTTTTTGGTAGGTGATTTTCATAGTAATCACGACATCATGAGTCATAATGGGAGCAATGAGGACCCAATGATGGTTTAAGAGAAGGGCGATAGGGAGGAGACTCCTAAAGTGATTGATAGTGGTGAGAAAAACATGAATGAATCTCAAAGTGATACATTGGCCCTAATGAAAATCCCTTCACCCTTTTCCATAAAGGTTAAAGAAGAAAGACAAAAAGGCCAAGTTCGCAAAGTTCCTTGCAAAACTTAGCAATCTCTCAAACAATATCCCATTGTTAGAGGCTCTTCAAGATATCCCAAGGTATACTAAGTCCATGAAGAACTTGATGTACTAAAAGTGACTTGTGGATTGTGAGACTATTGAAGCTACCCATAGTTGTAGTGCTATCATGTCAAATCCTATGGCGGAGAAAAAATAAGACCCGAGTGCTTTTACAATTCCTTACACCATTGGAATGCACAAATTTGAAAAGGCATTGTACGATCTTGGTGATAGTATCAACTTGATGCCATATGTTGTATATCAAATGCTAGGGTTGGGATCTCCTACACCCACCACCATGAGACTCTTGATGGCGGATAATTCAATTAAAAATTGGTGGGAATATCATACGATGTGTTGGTTAAGGTTGACTAATTCATCTTTTTGATGGATTTTGTAGTACTCAATTATGATATCAATTATGAGATACTAATCATACTCGGGAGATAATTTTTGTCAATCAAAAGAGATCTAGTTGATATTGAGTGTGAAGAAATAAAGTTTTTGGTGCAGGATGATGAAGTCTATTTCTATATGTGAAAAAACAAAAAGCAACCAAAAGAGCTACAAGTGGTGTCTTTGATTGATGTTGTGGGTGAAGCAATGGATTTTAGGTACCTCAGCTTAAGGATCTAAGTTAAAGATTGATGGATGTCGTGATGGGACGTTAAATTAGGAATTGGATGAGAATAAACCCATCATTGCCATTAAGTTGGCCCATATCCTTTGAATTATGATTGTTAGAATATTTTTTATTTTTGTTTTTGATTAATCTATAAAATTGTGGCGCTACAAAGGTGTATTTGTGAAATAAAGAAATAATAGGTAGGGAGGAATTGAGTTGGATTCCAAACTGATTATAACAGAGGAGCAGAAACTGCTCTCACTTATGGAGATCGCGCAAGCACGGGGATCGCAATTGCGATGTTACGACGAATACAATCACGAACATTTGACCGCGATTGCGGTTAGGCCAATTTTAAAAGATCAATAGTCACCCAAAATAGTTCCCCTATATCTCATTTCAAATTATTCCAAATATCTTTTATTTTTATCTTTGTTAAGAGTATCCAAAGTGCATAGCATTCTCACTGCATCTCCTCATCAGGTATGTCCCGTTATTCCCCGCTCTATTATGCAAATGTAGACCTTAGAAGCATATGTAGGGCCATAGGCTATTTTTGTGGTTTGTGTGCTTAATTATGGTCTTAATTAATCTCATTTCAAGTGTTAAATATTGTTGTTGGTGTGTACTTCATTGGGGAAGTCTTGAGTACCCAAAATTGCTCAAAATTAGGATGAATTATAGGTGCACACCAAGTGTTCGATAAAATGCCCGAATGAGTTTCTTGATAGTTTTTCCATTTTTAAGGGGAATAATTGAGTGTTTGAGGTATAGTGTTTAATGTTCTTAGTGTCATTTACTTGTTAGGTACACAAATTGGTCTAGAAAATTGGCTTGTTTTTGTTGAAATCATTTTAGGCCAACAACCTCAGGTACCACGATCACGGTCACCAGAGTCCGATCGCGGGCCACTGGCCCGCGATCGCAACATTTGAGGGTTGTATACCAATTATGTTCAAAATCTTGAATTCTCATTTAAAGTCCAAGTTTTACTCGAGAACCATTTCTTAGCTTAAATAAGTCACATAGAATTATTTTCACATGATGATGTTGAATAATAATGCTTTACGTTGTTTTCAGTTTTTTAAAGCTAATGATGGAAAACTACGATCAAAATTTCTTTATGGCTACTGAGTGTCAGATAGACTATTATAAGGACCTTGCCAGGAGGAAGTTACTCCTTGAGCGGGGCATATCCATGGAGTATGTACCTAAGAAACTATCAAGTTTCTACGAGAAGATGGTGGCCACAGGGTGGATATGTTTTAACCTAGATCCATGTTGGTACAATGAGCAATGGGTTAGGGAATTCTACGCAAACCTCAATGTAGTGAACATCTCTAAATCGATTATGAAAATCTGAGGCAAAGTAGTTTGATTTGGGGCCAAACAGATCAATGAAGTGTATAGGCTATCGGATGCCGATATGATAAGGTTTCAGGATAAAAACTGTGCCCCAGGAAGCTGGTTTGCCAAGAAACTATGCCCGAGAAAAGAAGTCACATGGGCTGCAATGAAAATAAAGATAACTTGTAATGAGTTCACTACTGAGACTCAGATCTGGTTGACTATCATATGTAGCCATGTTTCTCTATGCACCAACATAACCTATATCCTGGTTATGTAATATCAAATGATAGCTTGCCTCTTAGATAAGATTTCTTTAAATGTTGGTCGATTTGTGCTCTCCAACGTTAGGCATTACAAGAACAGAGGCGACCCAATGCTCCTGTTTCTATCCTTGATCACCGAATTATGCAAGAGAGCCGAGGTTGAGGAGTACCTAGGGGACAATTGGATATCCCCTAAGAAACCTATTTAACCATTAAAGTTACGTGGTGAGGGTGCTCCTTCAAAGAGAAAAATAAGGAAGATTGAATTGGGTAAGTTGGTGGATGATGACATCGACCCTTGTTGGCCATCTGAAGCTGTGCCATTTGAGGATCTCTTGAGTGAGATAAGAGAAATCTGGGATCTTGTGTCTGGGTTGACCACGGGGCCGGGAAAGCCTTCTAACCCTCTCCACTCCTATGTTGCATAGACTGACTATAAGAGGTTTCTAGCCGATTAGAATAAGCAGGGAGCCATTATTTCCAGACTTGAGAGAGCCTACTCTTCCTTGACATAGTCGCATCATGAGCTACTAGATTCTCATGACAGGATGAGGAGAAGACAGAAGGAGAGAGACAAAATTTTCACCCGCATGTGGAAAAGAATAAAGGACCCATGGAAGTCCCTAAAGCCCAGAGATAGACTTCCTTCCCCAAGAGCAGATGCTAGTGATGAGGTCCCAGCTTCGTGATCTGAGGATGTTGATCCACAGTTTAATGATGATGATGAGGTGATAGATAGTGATAACAGTGCTTGATGTGGTTTTAGGGAGCCCCTTTAACTTTTTTCTATGCTTTCATGATTATGTAGTAAGGACACTGCAAGACTTTAGTTGGGAGTTCCCATCTCCGTATTTATTTCATATATGTGATTTTTGGGTTTGTATTATCGTGGATGCTTATTTGGATGTTTTTATTTTTATTCAGATGATCTATTCTTTATTTGTTATAGATAATTTAAGTTAATTTGGGTTGTAATATTAGGTGCCCTGATGGTGCCTACGTTTGTGGATTAGTAACTTTTATTTTTCATTTTGAAGTTTTTTTTAATAATGATGTCGGACAAACCTTTTCCTGTGATAGATTGAGTGATGACATTCTTAAGGAAAAATCATCGTGTTAGGGATTTTAGCCATAGATGCAGGGGAAATCTGAGTACCCGTGGCGTTATAGGTTTGGGATTGACATTATTCATATGGTCAAGTCTAGGTAGCCATATGGTCTGCCCTTACAAGATCCGAAATATGAGATAATGGCTTGATTTACTGCTAATGATAGCATATTGCGTGGTGAAATACGAAATGCATATCCCCCTTCATCCAATTTTTTTTTGTAAATCAAGGGAATGAACGTGAATAATTGTGTAACAACACTTTATCTACTTTTTGTGACTCCAAATTCTTTAGTAGGTAGTGTGTTGTAAATAACTTCTTTTGTCTCTAATAGGAAATGCAATTGATCCTCCTTAGAATGTTTGCATGCCATGTGCGGTGAGTTTAGTTGATTTATCATCATGCTTACTTGTGTTATCTAGAAGTTTCCCCGTTGATCTTTCAAAGCTAATCTTAATTTCACATGATTGGAGGAATGATCTTTGACCTTCTTTGTAATCATCAAAACTACTTTAGCCTAAAAAAATCCTACCCATTCTAGAATGGAATCCCTAGTCTCCCCTTTTGAGAATTTAGACATTTGTTTGACAACCGCATTATAAGCTTTTAACCATTCAAACTTTATCCCTCGTTTGAACCTGACCCTCCTTAAACTTGAAAATACAACTTGAGGCTAAATGCATAAGTTGGGGGTGGTAAATCTTGGAAGAGGTAATCTTGGGCCACATATTGTAAGATATTGCCTAAAATCTTAGAATGAGAACAAATGATTGAGAATAAGAGCAGGTTCAACAAGGGAAAGAAAAGCATGATTGTGCAAAGGAAAGAAATGAAAAAAAAATTAAGAATGTGGTAAAAAGAGTCACATGAGTAAATTAAGAATGAATGAAGTATCCCATGACTCAAAGTTTGGTTTAATATTGTATTATGTGGTGTTCAAGGAGGGTGTAGTCACTTTTATCCCAAAGGTTTATCCTACTCTTCCCCTAGCCTTCATTACAAGCTTGAAAAAGTCCTTCGAGATCTCCAACCAAGTGTCTTTGAGTTAGTGGCGATTGAAAATAAGGCCAAGCATATGGCATGATACTTTTTTACATTAAGAGATTCTTTGTGAGTGCGAGTGATTGCACATTTTCCCCTTGTTGCATAGTTGAAATTTGGTGTGTTGGGACCTTCCTTCGTAAGGAGGCATGTCAACTAATTGAGGTTGGTGAGGTTTTCATATTCCAAAAATGAGGTAAAAGAATGTAGTTGAGTCGCTATTGATAGAGAGTCACTTCTAGAGAGTTTATAGTTGTTGCTTAATCGTTCTTAAAAGTCTTTTGCATCCTTGAAAGTGTGATTGAATTTTGAGGGGAGTTGCATGAATAGTTTTCCCATGCTTGAGGGCTAATTGGTGGTTCTAATAGAGTTTGGAGTCATTTTGATCATTTGGTTGTAAGAGTGGGCTTATAAGTTAATTAGTCTCATTAAGCATAGAGTAGTGATGCTTGAGGACAAGCAAAGTTTTAAGTTGGGGGTATTGATGAGTCGTAAATTTGCCACTCATTTATACCCAAATTCTTGCACACTACAATGATTTAATTGTGTAAATGAAACTAATCCTCTATTTCAAAGAATTAATGTCTAGTTTTTTGTGATCTTGTGGGGAATATGATGAAGATGAGTTGATATCAAGCTGGAAGAGAAGGAAAGTGGACAAAATAGAGTAGGAGCTGAAGATCAGACGACTCTCAGGTACCGCGATCACGACTTGAGAATTGCGATCGCGGTTAGTCAATAAAACTCAGCATGTGGAGATCACACCAAGATGCAACGCGATCACAGAAGCACAACCATGACAAGAAATGGCGATTACGATTGGATCAGAATTTTCAAAGGTAGAATTGTAATTTCAAGCAGCTAAATCCCAAAACTCAAAAGGGAAAAATCCTTGCACATTTTTAACATCTTTGATTCAATTTTCAATTTTGGAGAAGAAGAAACCAATTTATTTTCAAGTTTAGAAAAATTTGTTAAGTTGATTCCAAGAGATTTTTGTTGTAAATTGAGATTGAAGGTTGGGTTTACTCTTATTTGGATTATGAATAATGTGCATGAAAATTTGGGCATAATTCCTCTCTTTAATTTCATGAATAACTAATTTTATATCTTGAAGTTATGAACTGCAACATTTTTTACCAAGGCTACACTAAATTGGGACAACACTTGTAAAGTGTGGCCTAAAATATTTTTGGGCACGCTTTTAAAATGTAGCCTTAAGTTTTAGCTTTAAGCCATAATAATTTTGATAATGCTTGTAAAGAATGCTATTTAATACTATAGTCTACACTTTATAAGTATTGCCATATTATTATATAATTGATAACTTCATTTATAAATATGGTCACACTTTTAGAATGTGGCTATTTTTATTATTTTAAAATAACAATTTACAAGTGTTTCCTTATAACTTTTCAAAAATTTACACCAAAATATTATATTCCCTTCAATATATTTTTCTCTCCAATTTGTAATTACCAAAAAAAACTATAAAACATTAGTACAAAAAATAAAACATATTTTTTGAGCAAAATATGTTCTTGAGTAAAAATTTTAAACAATGTTTAGAGATTAACATAATTAGTCATCCAAAACGGACTACCATTTTTGCTCTCTCATTCACAATCCCCCAAAATATAGAAGACAGAAGCAACACTAGCTGCGGTGGAATCCGTCCAATGCTCCGGTCGCAAGAAGACAACAATAACTGTCACGCATTACAAGCATGGCCGCGGTTTAATCAAAATCAACAGTGTTAAAATCAAGCTTATTCAACCTTAAATCCTCCATTACAAAGACTTTGAACCTATTCTCCTCTTAGTTCATCACTGTTTCATTGGAGTCGACATATGTATCCGCGTTAAAGGTGGTGGAAGAACTTCTCAGATCTACAGTATTCGTCAGTCCATTCCAAAAGACCCTGTTGCCTTTTACCAGAAGTTTTTTGATGCGCAGCAAAAGAAGGAGATTAAGGATATTTTGATTAGGTATAATAGGACTTTGCTTGTTGTTGATCCCAGAAGATGTGAGCCTAAGAAGTTTGGTGGTCGTGGTGCTCGTTCTAGGTTCCAAAAATCTTACCGTTGATTTCTAGATGAACTACTTACCCTTTTGGTTGCCGTCTATGGTAATGGAGTTTATCTTTTGTTAGTTTCGTGTAAATACCCATTTGGTTGGGAGATTTTGGATTAATGCGTTGTTTGTCCTTTTTTGTAAGATGAAACTTTTACAGTGATGCTTATGATATTGTTAGTTTTGGATTACCATTAATTGCTTTCTGTTTTCAGTTGTTTTTACTTTTTTCAATGGTGGGGCAATTTTTGTTTGCAAGATTTACTTGCAAAAAAAGTCATCAAAAATGGGAACATTTACTTTATCAGCTAGTGTTGAGATTGCGGGCATCAACACTATCACTGGCGAGGAAGAGGCATCCCTATACTGACAATGGGCAAAAAATAGAAGGGTCGGTGCTTATAAACCCCTGCAATTCAACAAACCCCTAGGAAAATTTTGATTGATTTTGTTTGGACGAAAGCCAATCAAGCTATAATTTTACCTTAAGTTTCGATATTCAAACCCTCTATCCCCTTTTCATTTTGTTCACATATTGTTTGTTGGAACTAGAAAATTGAGAATTTTATCTTAATTTTCTCCTCTTAGTTATGTCATGTAGTAGTAAAAGAGAATATTAAAGCATTAGATGAGAGAAAACAATACATCCCTAAATATAGCACATATGTTGGGCGTAATGATTGTTCTATAGATTTTAGACATCAGTTTCCATAGTTTCTTAGTTGTAGTTGTTCGTTTCTTCATAATAGAATTAAGGGGTTTACTAGTGTTTATCTTAGCGTTATTTAGTTGGTGGGATTTATTTTTGTTTGTGTATACAAATAATGGATGCAATGAATTGAATGAATGATGGACCATTGTCTATTTTCTACCCACATTCAATTATCTTACTATCTTGTTAGTGTAATTGGTTGTCAAAACTTCATCGGAAATAGCCTCTCTGCCCTTGTTAAGTATGGTAATTCCCTTTTCATTAATAACAACCTCTCTGCCCTTGCTAAGAAGAACTGGAGCTGTATGATTCCCAAGATCAGTTTGTTTAGGATGAAACTTCTTACCTTTATTACCGTGCTCGGTGTTTTTTTCTTTTTTTCTTTTTTAATTTGATTTAGTTTACTGTATTAATCTCTAATTTCGTTCCTCTTTTCTCTTGTGCTTCTCAAATTAGGACTTAAATTCATTTTTTATTTTAGGTAACCCCTTAATTTAATCCAAGTTTCCTAAAATTTAAACTTCTTTCAGCAGTTATATGGAGTAATTATTTTTTAGATCAATCGCTATAATCATTTTTTTTCTCTAAAATATGTGGTGTTGTGTTTTTTTCTTCGAATTTATATCGCTAGACAGAATTTCCTATGGTCTTTTGTTAATAATAAATGAGGGCTAGACCTTACCTTACTAATCCTAACAAGTTAATGTTGTTTTGCTTTGATGAAACAATGGATTTTATCATGATCCTCAAGCAGGCTAGTATTATTGTTGTAATGATGGCCTTTACTACAAATTTAAAAGTGGTACTTATGTTCCGATAGAGTCCTCTAAGGTAGATTTTTTTCCCTTTATTCTGCGTAATGTTAAAATTTACAGCATTTAAATGTTTTCCTAGTTGATTTTTGGTTTGAGTTATGTTAAGCTAGTTTTTTATTGTACCTCAGGATAGTATTGGTGAAATGAATAGTTGTTAGAGCATTGCACCTACGGAGTGTAGAAAAGATGAGGTAGATGCATACATCAATATGTTAGGTGAAAATGTGAGTCAAGCAGTGGAACCACTTTCTACTGAGTTCTATGAAGGTAAATAAATTTACTTGTCTGTCTATTGTTATAGAAGATATTATGTGTTTGGGCAAAAGCTATAGGATTCTGCTGAACCTGAAACTGTATCTAAAATATAGAGATGTGGAGACATTACTAGGGACCATTCATCTGTTTCATATATCCTGATTGGTGAAATACTTTTTATGTCCATTTGGATTTGAATAAATCCTAGCAGTTTCTTGTGAGTCATAGCTAGGTGAATCATCACCGAATCATTTCTGCTTATTGTTTGTTGATCTATTTGACTTGAGAGAAGTGTTGGATCATAAATGTAAGATATTTATTCATGCAATTTCTTCACTTATGAATTGTGATGTCCATAATTTTTGTTATTTATTATCTCATTGTTGATCCCTTTGGCTATCAGTCCTTTGTCATTGCCAGTAAAATTCTCACCCCAAGTATAATTGTTGTCCTTCAAATTTCTTCATCCTTTCATTAGAGAACTATTTAGGTGTTATAAGGGATTATTTCTTATTATTCAGAAGTCATTTACGCTTGGCGATCTCTTACATTCTCTTTCTATTTCACTGTAAGAAGATCACTTGGAGGATACCAGTTGCAAGATTCCAAAAAACCCACCACCGCCTTCAGAGTGGTAAAACACTGTAACGATCCGAAATCGTCTCCCGGAACTTCACACGGTGCCTAAGTCTACGAGTAGCCCCACGCTAATCCTTAGAGACGATTTCTACCAATGAAACTCAATTCAAGATAAGAATGGACTCAACACTATCTGAGTCATATCACATGAAAGGAAATATGGAAAAGATACTCGGTCCATAAGACCACACTATAGAGAAATCACAACAAAATCACAATATCAAACCCTCGACACATCACAAGTCTGACACTAGTCTGACAAGCCTCTACAAATCAAAATCTAGAGAGCCGTTGGGACAGGTCCCCAACTAACTCGAAATGAACTGAAGATAAAACATAGTCTCTCAAGTATGGTAAATATAAGAAGATAGGTCCTCAAATCACGAGGACTCACCACTGTAGAAAACGTAGGCAAGGTACTCAAAGAATCACGGGCGAGGTTGGGACTGAGCACCTGAACCTACATTATGACACAATGTAGCACATAGACATATATGTGGATCAGTACTTGGAATGTACTAAGTATGTGGGTGTGAATGCATGTGAATAAAATAGTAACAATCTACATTAATCAAATCATGTATGCATTATGAGACGACTCATATGGCTTGAACAAGTATAAAATATAAAGCTCATAAGTCATGTAGAATGGAGCATGTAACACAAATCTCGTGAGTCATCGTTGTTTAATCTAAAAATTAGAAATCTTCTCTTGTTCTCAATACCCAAAGGCTAAGGGACTTTAAAAAATACTTTCAACTCATGCATAAGTCTTATGGAGAGTAAAACTTCTTCAATGCTCAACATTTCATAACTATTTATAACTTATATACTTGGAATTCGGAATCATATAACTTGAAAACATACTTGAAGGCATTTCATTCACTTTAGGAAAATATCTCATCTCAAGCTTTAGGTAAATCACTCCATCTCAAATGGAAAGGCATTCTAGTTTATGGAAACAACTTATCTCAAGGCTTTATAAAAAGTACTATAACAAGGGAAGATGCTTTCATTTAGAAAATAACTCACATCAAGAAAATACTCTAGTTGGGGAAACATCTTTGCAATTCAACCATTTAGGAAAATAGCTTATAGGGAAGGAAAATAAGTATTTGATCTCAAAGTCTAAATGTCAAAGGAGGTTCTCATAACCGACATAAACCATGCAAGCTACATGGAGTCCAACGTTTTGTCCTTCTAAGAAAGAGACCCCATATTGGGGAGGAGCGTCATACTCTTGTCAGGGAGTATAACCTAGGTCTAGTGATCGCTAAATGAAACTCGGCCTCAGGCCCAATCATAATCATCATAACTAATCCTCAGGCCCAACCTACGATGGCACGTAGTTTTGGGGTAAGAAACTGTAGTAACTTACCCACTCGGTGCTAAATACTACTCTCTTTAGATTATCTGCGTTCATCTCATAAAAAATCCACTTTTAGAATAATCACATGGTTCACCACGAACCCAATAATCAAATCGATAATCTCATATAGTGAAGTGGATTTCAAAGATCAAAGACCATTAAGTCAATTCATTTCTCAATAATCTCAAAATACTCAAAACATGGGTGCTCATAGCACAAGAGTTCATAATTTCACAAGTGTCAAATAGGGCTTACTAACCCATTATTCAATCTCAAGTTAAAGCTTATAAAAAGCATAATATATAGCATATAGATTCATAAATCATGTGGAAATCTGGGAATTTCAGCAAGTTACCTCAAAATCTCAATATAGACATATGCTTCAATATCTCAACAATGCAAATATTAGCTTATCAAAGAGTAAAATTATGGGGTTTATACCCAGCTGTAAATATTCAATAAAACATGTAGAAATCATGCCATTTGACTCTTAATTCATGTGAAATATCAATATAATGGGTGAAAACCCCAATTTAAATTCATGTAAAAACCTCACATATTTCAAGAATTTCATGATGTAAATGGCCTTTTGAGCACAAGGGTGAAAGGGTTACCCTTGTTCAAAAACCCCCACATACCTTGAATTAGAAGCTTTTGATGAACTCTCACTTTTGGAACTCTATTCGTGCTCTAGAATGAGGGTTCTTGAGGTCCTTGACTTGGGAACGTTGAATCTTGACTCAATTTAGCAAATCCATGGTGGATTCTTGAGATTCTTGGAAGAGGTTTTAGATACTTAGGGTTTATGTTAACAGAAAACTTAAGAAAAACCTCATAAGATGTTTGTTAATGGCTTTGATTTAGTTTTTCCATGATTTTATAGGCTTGGAAAAGGTCCAAAGTGTCCTTTTAAACATCTGTGCTAAACTAGAAAAATTGAACTAGAACTCGATTTCATTAGCCTCCGCGATGCGCCACTTATCGTGGTGGCTCACTGGAATATGATAATTGGGAAATTGGCAGCCTCCGCGACGTGGAGCCATCCTGTTTTCTCACTGGTTGGGACCTGGGACTCCTCCGCGATGCGCCACTATTGCGGGATTCCATTGGAAATTGACAATTGCCAAATCAACCCCCTCCGCGATGCGCCAGGCATTTAAATGATGCAGTTTTATGACTAAGGCTTCAATTAGCTATAACCTCTTACCCGAGTGTTGGATTTGGGAAAATCTTATATCGATGGAAAGCTTATCAGATTTCCTACGTGACAAAATGTAGAAATTAGGGAAATTTTACATGGTTAACACGTTACTCACTTAGGAAGCAACTTCTCAATCTTTTAGGTCCGGAATCTTACCTCACTCAACATGCCCTACGACTCAAACTATGAGGGAACTTTGCGGGGCCTTACAATATCTCCCCCTTGGGAACATTCATCCTCGAATGTCGCTAGTTAGGCTCAAAATACAAAAAAAACTGAGTACACACAGCCGAAACAATTACTAAACGGTTCAAGATCTTCCTAAACTCATGACCACTCCGGATATCGGAAGAACTCATACAAACATAGATGCATAGCTGAACTTTAGATTAGAAAAGCTGAATCAGGGAAAAATGATACCTTTGGATTGAGATGAACTTGCGGAAAAGAGGTGTGGGTATTTGGCTCGCATGTCTGCTTCTGCCTCCCAAGTAGCACCCTCAACAGATTGGTTCCACCACAAAAATTTGACCAAGGGAACTTCTTTGTTCCTTAGTCTACGGATCTAAAAATCTAGGATCTCCACGGGAATATCATCGAAGGAAAGGCTATCCTGAATATCAACACTCTCTGAAGGATCAACCATAACGGAATCACCAATATGCTTTTTAAGCATGGAGACATGAAAGATAGGATGAACGGCGGACAACTTAAAGGGAAAATCAACCTCATAAGCCACTTTACCAACATGGCTCAAGACTCTATACGGGGCAACATAACGGGGACTAAGCTTTCCCTTCCTACCAAACCTTTCACCCCTTTCATGGGTGAAATCTTTAAGTACACCAAATCACCTACCTTAAACTTAAGATCTCCCCTTCTCATATCTGTGTAAGACTTTTGACGACTCTGAGTGGTCTTCAACCTTTCTCTAATCCACTTAACTTTCTCCATAGCTTCAAACACTGCATCAGGCCCACATGCGGCAGCTTCGCCCACTTCAAACCAACCTATGGGTGATCTACACCTCCTACCATACAAAGCCTCAAACGGTACCATCTCAATGATAGCATGGAAACTATTGTTATAGGAGAACTCTATCAATGGCAAATGCTCATCCCAACTTCCTTTGAAATCAACAGCGCACGCCAGCAACATATCCTCTAGGGTCTAAATGGTCCTCTCATCCTGACCATCTGTCTGTGGGTTAAAAGCTGAACTCAAAAGAACTTGGGTGCCAAGACCCTGCTGAAACGCCCTCAAAAACTGAGAAGTAAATTGAGTACCCCTATCCGAAATGATAGACAAGGGAACTCTATGTAGTCTGAACAACTCCCAGACATACAATCTAGCATAATCCTCAGTCGTATAAGATGTATGCACTCGCAAGAAATGTGCGGACTTAGTAAACCCATCCACAACAACTCAAATAGAATCATGATGACGACACGAAAGAGGTAACCCGGTCACAAAGTCCATATTCACCATCTCCCACTTCTAAGTGGGTATACTAAACTCTTGCATTACACCATCCGATCTTTGGTACTCTACCTTAACCTGTTGACACATCGCACACTTTGCTACAAACTCGGCGATGTCTTTCTTCATGTCGTTCCACCAGTAGATTTCCCGCAAGTCATGATACATCTTGGTAGTACCGGGATGAATGAAATAACGCGCGCCATGCGCTTCACCCATAATCCTCCACCTCGAATCATCAACACACGAAACGCACAACCTACCATGCACCCTCAACACACTATCTCCCCCTTGGGAGAAAACCTCGACCTTTTGGTCCTTAACTAACTCCTTCAGTTTGACCAAACTAGGATCCCTATCCTGCTTCTCGTTCACTTCCGAAACTAAAGAAGATTTGGAACTACTCTGCACCAACGTACTCCCCTTCGCTTAATCAAGCAATATAATACCCAACCTGGCCAGACAATGAACATCATATGCTAACTCTCTCTTACCTTCCTCAATATGCACAACACTACCCATGGACAATCTGCTAAGGGCATCCACCACCACATTGGCCTTCCCCGGGTGATACAACACAATAATATCATAATCTTTCAATAACTCTAACCGCCTCCTCTGCCTAAGATTCAACTCCTTCTGGGTAAATACGTACTACAGGGTTTTATGATCAGTAAACACATCAACATGGACACCATAAAGATAGTGTCTCCAAATTTTCAAAGAAAAAACCACAACAGCTAACTCAAGATCATGGGTAGGGTAGTTCTTTTCATGCGGCTTCAATTGTCTAGAGGCATAGGCTATAACCTTAACCTTTTGGATAGAGACACAACTCAAACTAACTCTAGAGGCATCACAATACACCACAAAACCATCAGTACCATCAGACAAAGTCAACACAGGGGCTGAAGTGAGTCGAGTCTTCAACTCCTGAAAAGTCTTCTCACAGGAATCGGACCACTGGAATTTAACATTTTCTTGGGTCAACTGGGTCATAGGAGATGCAATGGAAGAGAAACCCTCAATAAAATGACGGTAATAGCCCGCTAGACCCAAGAAACTCCTAATGTCAGATGGAGAGATAGGTCTAGGCCAGTTTCTCACAGCTTCTGTCTTTTGGGGATCAATTCTAATACCCTCGGCTGAAATAACAAGAACCCAGGAAGGCTACAGACCTTAGCCAAAATTCACACTTACTGCATTTGGCAAACAACAGGTGATCTCTAAGAGCTTGCAAGATAATTCTAAGATGAGCTACATGGTCATTCTCATCACGGGAGTACACAAGGATGTCATCACTGAAGACAATGACGAACTTATCAAGGTATTGCTTGAACACTCGATTCATGAGAACCATGAAGGCTGCTGGGGCATTGGTTAGCCCGAAAGACATGACTAGAAACTCAAAGTGACCATAACGGGTTCGGAAGGCTGTCTTTGGAATATCATATTCCCTCACTTTAAGTTTATGATAGTCGGATCTAAGGTCTATCTTTGAAAAATAACTTGCACCTTGCAACTGATCAAACATGTCATCAGTTCTCGAAAGAAGATACTTATTTTTTACTGTGACCTTATTCAGTTGACGGTAGTCAATTGACATACGCAAAGATCCATCTTTCTTCCACACAAACAAAACAGGTGCGCCCCAAGGAGAAATACTGGGTCTAATGAAACCTTTGTCTAAGAGATCTTTGAGTTGCTCCTTCAACTCCTTAAGCTCGGAAGGTGCCATACGATATGGCAGAATAAAAATAGAATGAGTGTCGGGAAGAAGGTCAATTTCAAATGTTATCTCTCTATCGTGAGGTACCCCTGGGAGATCTTTTGGAAAGACATCAAGGAAATCATTAACAACATCAACCGACTGGATGGTTGGAGTCTCGAACTTAGTGTCCTTGACCCTAACTAGGTGGTAGATGCAATCTTTGAATATAAGCTTTCTGGCTTTGATATAGGAGATAAAATGACTCTTGGGAAATACCGAACTCTCAGACCACTCAAACACTGGTTCATCAGGAAACTAAAACTTGACCACATGGGTACGACAATCTATAGATGGATAACAAGAATGAAGCCAATCCATACCCAGAATAAGGTCAAAATCTATCATGTCTAGCTCTATCAAATCTTCAAGTATGACTCTATGAAGCACAGTAATAGGGCAATTTCTATATACTTGTTTCGCAACAACTGACTCTCTGACTGGTGTAGAAACTCGGAAAGGGTCAGGAATCTTTCCAGGATTCATTTAAAAATTCACAGCCATAAGTGGGGTCACATAAGAGAGATTCGACCTGGGCTCCAACAACACATAAACATCAAGACAAAAGACACAGAGCATACCAGTAACAACATCAGGAGAGTTCTCCTGCTCCCGATGGGGTGGAAAAACTTCGAACCTGTTCTGGCGCTGACCGCCAGCGGTGCTAGAAGAAGTGCCTTGAGCATGGGCGGGACGAAGTATCAGAGCCGGTGCACTAGCAGCCTGTGCCTGAGGTCGGGCATCTCTATTCCCCTGTCTATCATGGGGACAATCTCAAAGTGTGTGACCCTGCTTTCCACAACCAAAAAACCCCCTCATATTTATGAAACACTCTTCAATGTGATTCCTGCCACATTGAGCATAAGAAAGATAATAGGGCCTGTTACCAATACTGTTCTGCAGCCAAGACATAAAAGACCTACTCCCTTGATCCAGCCTACCTCAAGGCGTGGGAGCACTAGCTGAAGAAGGAACTGGAATAGACGGATGTCTCTAAAACTGGGGGTAGTTCCCTCCATGGAACCTAGGCCAGCTAAACTCATGCTGATCAGATCTCGCCCTCTTGCTACCCCATATTCTATCTCTTTCTCTATGCTTATCTACCTCTATCTGTTAGGCATGCATCATCAACCAAGACAGATCCATATCCTTATACATCATCACAACCTTACACTCCTTCAGTACCATCCCAGAAACACCGGTCACAAACTTACTCATACTAGCCCGGGTGTCAGAAATCAAATCAGGAGCGTACTTGGCCAATTGATTGAACTTCAAAAAGTACTCCTTAACAATCATAGAGCCCTGTCTCAAGTTCATGAACTTCTCAATCTTTACTTCCCTCATCTCAAGTGGAAAAAACTGATCCAAGAAGGCATCTTGGAAAACTTACCAAGTCATAGGAGCGGCATTCTCACCTCTACCCTTCCTCCACGACACAACCCAATCATAAGCAATGTCATTCAGTCTGTAGGACGCCAACTCAACACTTTCTTCTTCTAAAATATGCATCACGCCTGTGATCTTCCTCACCTCTTCCAAGTACAACTGTGGGTCCTCATCTATTTTTGACCTATAGAACTCATGCGTGTTCATCTACATAAAGTCATGAATCCTAGCTGTGGCTACATCACCACCCTGCTGGTTAGAAATTGGGGCCTGGTTATTGCCCCAAATATTTGCGGTGACCGCTTGGGCTAACGCCTGAAAGGACACCCTAAACTTAGCATGGGATACCATCTCATTCAATGGATCAACAGGTGGAGGTTGCTGATCATTGTTTCCGCAGACATTCGCTCTTTGAGGAGGCATTTTTTGAACATGGAAGAGCACGGATCATTAGATAAGACGGATAACTATAGGCACGATAGAATCTGAAAGAAGAAACACCTTTTTTCCTAAAATGTGCCATAGCCTCTTGCTCATAGGTGTGGCGCGCTACACACCGATGATCAAGATATTACTCAACACGTTTTGTCAGACTCCCTAGGACTTCTTAGAAACCTTAGGCTCTGATACCAAGTTTGTAACGACCCAAAATCGTCTCTTGGGATGTCACACGGTGCCTAAGCCTACGAGTAGCCCTAAGCTAACCCTTAGAGCTAGTTTCTACCAATGACACTCAATTCAAGATAAGAATGGATGAAATATGGTTAAGATACTCGGTCCATAAGACCACAATATAGAGAAATCTTAACAAAACCACAATATCGAACCCTCGACACATCACAAGTCTGACACTAGTTTGACAAGCCTCTACAAATGAAAATCTAGGGAGTCGTTGGGACAGGTCCCCAACTGAATCGAAATTAACTGAAGATAAAACATAGTCTTTCAAGTACAATAAATATCTAAAGATCGATCCTCGAATCATGAGGACTCACCACTGTATAAAACGTAGGCAAAGTACTCGACGAATCAAGGGTGAGGCTGGAACTGAGCACCTGAACCTACATTATGACATAATGTAGCACATAGACATATATGTGGATCAATATTTGGAATGTACTGAGTATGCGGGTGTGAATGCATATGAATAAAATAGTAACAATCTACTTTAATCAAATCATGTATTCATTATGAGATGACTCACAAGGATTGAACAAGTATAAAATATAAATCTCATAAGTCATGTAGAATGGAGCATGTAACACAAATCTCGTGAATCATCATTGTTTAATCTCAAAATTTGAAATCTTCTCTTGTTCTCAATACCCAAAGGCTAAGGGACTTTAAACAATACTTTCAACTCATGCATAAGTCTCATGGAGGGTAAAAATTCTTCAATGCTCAATATTTTATAACTATTTAGAACTCGTATACTTGGAATTCGGAATCATATAACTTGAACACATACTTGAAGGCATTTCATTCACTTTAGGAAAATATCTCATCTCAAGCTTTAGGGAAATCACTCCATCTCAAATGGAAAGGCATTTTAGTTTATGGAAACAACTTATCTCAAGGCTTTATAAAAAGTACTATAACAAGGGAAGATGCTTTCATTTATGAAATAACTCACAGCAAGAAAATACTGTAGTTGGGGAAACATCTTTGTAATTCAACCATTTAGGAAAATAACTTATAGGGAAGGAAAATAAGTATTTGATCTCAAAGTCTAAATGTCAAGGGAGGTTCTCGTAACCGACATAAACCATGCGATCTACATGGAGTCCAATGTTTTATCCTCCTAAGGAAGAGACCCCACACTGGGGAGGAGTGTCATACTGTTGCCAGAGAGTATAACCTAGGTCTATTGCTCAC
Source organism: Capsicum pubescens (assembly GCA_030864215.1). NCBI lineage: Eukaryota > Viridiplantae > Streptophyta > Magnoliopsida > Solanales > Solanaceae > Capsicum > Capsicum pubescens. The sequence continues at coordinate 71,974,207 of CM061549.1, read as the reverse complement.
TAAATAAAACTCGGTCTCAGGCCCAATCATAATCATCATAAACTCGGCCTCAGGCCCAACCTACGATGAGATGTAGTTTTGGGGTAAGAAACTTTAGTAACTTACCCACTTAGTGCTAAACACTACTCCATTTAGATTATTTGCGCTCAGCTCATAAAAAATCCACTTTTAGAATAATCACATGATTCACCATGAACCCAATAATCAAATCGATAATCTCATATAGTGAAGTGGATTTCAAATCTCAAGGACCATTAGGTCAATTCATTTCTCAATAATCTCAAAATACTCAAAACATGGTTGCTCATAGCACAAGAGTTCATAATTTCACAAGTGTCAAATTGGGCTTACTAACCCATTATTCAATCTCAAGTTAAAGCTTATCAAAAGCATAATATATAGCATATAGATTCATAAATCATGTGGAAATCTGGGAATTTCAGCAAGTTACCTTAAAAATCTCAGTATAGCCATATGCTTCAATATCTCAACAATGAAAATATTAGCTTATCAAAGAGTAAAATCATGGGGTTTATACCCAGCTGTAAATACTCAAGAAAACATGTAGAAATCATGTCATTTGATTCTTAATTCATGGGAAATATCAATATAATGGGTGAAAAACCCAATTTAAATTCATGTAAAAACCTCATATATTTCAAGAATTTCATGATGTAAATGGCCTTTTGAGCACAAGGGTGAAAGGGTTACCCTTGTTCAAAAATCCCACATACCTTGAATTAGAAGCTTTGGATGAACTCTCACTTTTGGAACTCTATTCGTGCTCTAGAATGAGGGTTCTTGAGGTCCTTGACTTGGGAACCTTGAATCTTGACTCAATTTAGCAAATCCATGGTGGGTTCTTAAGATTCTTGGAAGAGGTTTTATATACTTAGGGTTTATGTTAAGAGAAAACTTGAGAAAAACCTCATAAGATGCTTGTTAATGGCTTTGATTTAGTGTTTCCACGATTTTATAGGCTTGGAAATGGTCCAAAGTGCCCTTTTAAACATCTGTGCAAAACTAGAAAAATTGAACTGAAACCCGATTTCATTGGCCTCCGCGACGCGCTACTTATCGTGGTGGCTCACTGAAATTTGACAATTGGGAAATTGGCAGCCTCCGCGACGCGGAGCCATCGTGTTTTCCCACTGGTTGGGACCTGGGACTCCTCCGCGATGCGCCACTATCGTGGGGTTCCACCGGAAATTGACAATTGCTAAATCAACCCTCTCTGCGATGCACCAGGCAGTTAAATGATGCAGTTTTCCGACTAAGGCTTAAACTAGACATAAATTCTTACCCGAGTGTTAGATTTGGGCAAATCTTATATCAATGGAAAGCTTATCAGATTTTCCATGTGACAAAATGTAGAAATTAGGAAAATTCTATATGGTTAAAACGTTACTCACTTAGGAAGCAGCTTCTTAATCTTTTAGGGACGGAATCACGCCTCACTCGACATGCCCTACGACTCAAACTATGAGGGAACTTTGCGGGGCCTAACAAACACTATTTAGTTATATTATATTCTTGTTCTTGTAGTTTTTTTTTCATTCCCAACTAGTGTAATACACCTACTTTCAGGCTCGAAGATACACTCATTAAACTTTATCTGGCAAATTTTACCACTCAAGCTGCCAAATCAGACATAACAGTGGCTCCAGAAATAAATGAATATATCACACACATTCGTCAGTAGCTGGTTGGTTCAACTATAGAGTTGATCGTCATTTTACCTCGAGAGTGCCGCGAATCATAACATATACAAACTTGAGGAAGGTAAATGGATACCAGACGAGTGGGAATATTCTACTGATCCAGTTACAGATGTCATGGATGAAGGTTAGTATTGATTATGGTACTTGATAAAGTTTCATACAGAAATATCCAAGTATACTCCTCCATACCAGTCGTGTGAGTTCAAATAGAAGGATTATTGCCTATTTGTTTTCAAGTTGAGTTGATACAGTATATCCTAAAATAAATGAACTATTTTGAATGAACCGCTAATGTATATGTTAGTTCAAATGCATAACTAAAGCGAAGTATGAATAGTGCTGAGCTTAATGGGTTATTGTAGGTACATGGTGCTAATATTGCACTTCCATTGCACTTCCATTGCATTTCACATACACCACTAATTGATACATCGAAACTCACTTATTTAATTAAAATGCATCAGCATTGAGAATATTTCAGCATTATAGCTATCGGTTGAACTTAGTCTAAAGATAACTATGTTTTCAAGACCCTTAGGATATTCTTTAAAGTGGATCCAGCTGATTACATGATATCTATATGTGGAAATGATGTACTTTGAGAGCTCTCATCCCTGGGAAAAAGTTGAAGCTTTTTTTACTTGACCAGTGATGACAAGTACATTATAAATACCTTTAAGAACGCAAAAGTAAAAGTAAGTTAAGTTGTTGCTTGTCGATTGTTAGAATGAAACCTTTGCAGTATGAATCTTTTTCTCCTTTAAACTTTAAACTGAATACCTTTATAACTAATCTGGCACCAGTAATTGATGTATTTCAAGTAAATTGCATAATGGGATTCATTCACACAACTACACGTTCTTTTAGGAATGTTTCCCGCTTATTACAATCATGTTCGGGCATTCGAAAACACTCTAGTTGCCAAATTTTTTGGCCTTCATTATGTGAAGATGAATGGACCTACTCAGAATAAGGTATATGATACAACTAGAATAATATCTTTTAGTACAATATTTGACAAGTTCATGCTTTTGTTACATTGAGTTTGTCAGTCCTTTTCTTTTTAATCGAGTTTATCCTTGATGATAACTGATGAGCACGTTCACTTTGTCATAATGGGGAACTTATTCTATATTGAGTATGCTATTCACAAGATTTTTAGCTTGAGAGGTTCTTCCCATGGTCATCTCACTGAGAAAGCAGAATCCCAAATTAACTCCACTACTACCCTCAAGGGCTTGGATCTCAATTTTATATTCAGGCTGCAGACAGTTTGGTTCCAACGTTCTGTAGGTAGTTCTTTTTTTATTTTTGTCATTTAAAATCATTATTTTCTTACTACAATGATGGCATCATCGCATTCCATAGTTCTTCCCAGAAGAAAGAAGCATGTGCCGAGGAAACAAAAAAATCTATGACACTAGCAGATATTATCTCTTTAGATTTTATGTCTGATTTGGTTATTATCAATAATAGGTGGTTTATTTATTTCAAGTGTTAATATTGAATACACTAACTATGGCTTGGAATCAACAAAGTACTCTTTTCTCTTTAGTCTATCAATACTAAGTACTTTTTAGCATAAGAGGTTTGAAAAGGAAAACTAGACTGAGAAAGTTTCTTCTATTGCTTGTTATAAGAGGAGTCAGTAGAGATTTACACTTGATGTTCCAACATTAAAAAGCTCACCATAGTCATAGACATGTAGCCTAATCTAGTGTCAAACTATACTCCAAATTTTAACTTCAGTTTCTCCTTTCATTAAGTATACTGAACTTTCTATTGCACGGCAAGTGGACCGCGACTATGATTTCCTTGAACAGGAGAGAATCATCAACTATAGTCCTTTGGTTGGCGTGCACTTTCGAGAAGTTTCAGGTTCCACAGAACCAGTCATAACTAACACGCCTAATTCTAGAGTTCTGACTCCTACTTGTATATATGTTTTTCCACACTCATTTCTTCTTGGAACTCTGCACAAAGAAGGATTTTCATTTCTTCTTTTGTTTCAGCTAATATAGCTCGGAGTAGTGATGTATCAACACCTCGAATTTCCAGGGCTTACATGTATTTTTTTATCCTTCAGGGTAAACTACACTCATGCGGATATCATTTGACATTTGTTTATTTTTTCTTCTTTTGTTCAAGTTTTCCTTGAATGGATTTTGACTAGACAACCTATTTTCTCCCTTGAGTGTTGGCAGGTGGGCTTCCATTATATTGAGTATCAACATGGAAGCAAAGGCTGAATTAACCATGAGAAGAAGGAATTTTAAGACACAGTTAGTTGGAGAACTATATGGTCATGAAAGCTCGAACTCTCACTCCTGGAACGAGGGGTTCTGGCTGTGTGATCCATCAAGACAAGCAACCATGGCAAAAGAAGGGCACTGAACTTCCCTTTTCCTTTTATTTTCTATATAGTTATAGGCATATAGTCTATAACTCAGTAAAGGCATAGATTAGTTTTATTAGTAAATGTCCAGCTATGTAATTTTTAAGCCTGCCTGCCCCAATTGTACATGAAAATAGAAGGGTGAAGCTGAGGTAGGGTGGATTTTGCAACATAATTTTTTGATCCAGAGTGACAAGTCTTTGGTAATCTACTTACAGAATAAATATGTATAGAATGTCATACTAAAAGACCAGGTTTCTGTATAATGTGGCTTTAACTGTCAAATTTTATGCAATATTGCTACACTTCAAAAGTGTGGCTTTTTAATTAAATGGAAAAGGTATGAATATACCCCTAAAATTTAATAAATGGTACAGATATACCCTCTATTATACTTTAGATACAAATATATCCTTACCATTAATGAAAAGGAACATACTTACCCCTGAACTTTAATAAATGGTACAAATATATCCCCCGTCAATAAAAAGGTACATATATATACCCCTGAACTTTGATAATTGGTACAAATATACCCTTGTCATTAATGAAAAGGTACACATATACCTTTCTCACTAATGGCAGGACACGTGTCATAATCTTGTTCATTTGCCTTTTTTATATTTAATTTATCCCCATCCTATCTGAAATATTTCTAATTTAACCCATAAATCAATCCAAACCATAACCCAAACCTGAGTCAGTCTAATAAAACCTTCAAGATACATCTTTATTCACACATATTTATTCTTTTTTTTTTCTATTAGACCGGATCGGGTTTGGGTTAATATTTGAATTGGGTTATAAGTTAAATTAGAATTATTTTGGAATGGAGTTGGGATAAATTAAATTAAAAAAGGCCAAATGAATAGGATTGCGACACGTGTCCTGTCGTTAATGAGAAGGGTATATATGTACCATTTCATTAATGGCAAGTGTACATTTGTACCTAAAGTATGACGAAGGGCATATCTGTACCATTTATCAAAGTTCAGGGGTATATATATACCTTTTTATTAATGACAAGGGTATATTTGTACCTAAAGTATGATATAGGGTATATCTGTACGATTTATCAAAGTTTAGGGGTATATTCATACCTTTTCTGTTAATTAAATTATGGCATGTATTTAAAACATGCTTACACTATACAAGTGTTGTCATAGAGGATGTATAAAAGGCTATGATTTTGAAGTGTGGCTAGTAATAAAGAAAAGGCCACGTGTTTTAAGTGTGGCTAGTAATAAAGAAAAGGCCACGTTTTTTAAGTGTGGTTAGTAACAAAGAAAAGGCCACATTTTTTAAGTGTTGTTATAGAGGTGCTATAAAAGGCTAAGGCTGTGAAGCAAGCATGCCCAATAGCAAAATAAAGGCAACACTTGTAAGTGTGCCCAATATCAAATAAAAGTGTTTCCAATGAAAAGTTGCCAAGTGTGTCCTTTATACCTTAATGACCACGCTTTTTAAGTATAGCTGATATGGAAACCCTTGAAAAATGTGAACTTTGATCAAAGATTACGCCTTTTTAGGCCACCCCCCAAAAAATATTGCCTAAAGTCCGAAAGTGTAGTCTTTGATCAAAGGCCACACTTTCTACTATTTTAGGCAACACTTTAAAAGAGTGGCATAGGACTAAAATATTGTAGTGATGTTTGATTAGGTAGTGAATATTGTGTGGGTGTTGATTGTTAGTCCAATCATTGGTTAATTGTTGTGGGTTTTGCTCTTACTCTATAGTTAAATTGAGAATTATGGGTGAAAGTCCCAACTGCCTCGGATCTCAATCATCCTTAAAAAAGGGATATGGGTGAAGAGAGATTGTAAAAAACACCTTGAAATAACTTATTTTTAGCATTGTCTTAGAAATAAGGGTTTTAAGTGAATTTTCTATGTCCATAAGCATCATCTTAGAAATAAGGATGCTAAGTTGAGGTTATGGATTGGTAAGTTTGTTAGGCTCATGAGGTGTTCGAAAGAACCCATGAGATAAATTTAGTGTTTTATCGAAAGATTGACACTAAGACCCTAAATCTAGCCTACCCACAACCCTTTGCCAAACTTGGACTAACTTTTGATTGCCCATGCATGAACATTACTTTGGAGAATATAACCCCAATATCTCTCTTGATTAGATGACTTTAAAAATTGTATCAATCTCTTGTTAGTGTGATTTGGTAATTGTGTTCAACAAACTTCAACATTCAACCCTCGCCCCAATTTACTTTTATGTTTTGTTTTAGTCTTGCGATACGGGTTAACACACAGTTATCTCTCAACACACATTTGTTTTTTTTCACGACCCGAGACTACCCCGTAGTCGTAACATGGTGGTTAGAACCACAAGTGATCCCAAGCTAACCCGTTTACTGGCATGATACTTAAGTAATTGATTTAATATATATATATATATATATATAAACGCTAAATAACTTAGTGGAAACATAATCAACATGAGATAAGCTATTTCAAGACATTACTAGAAAAGCTTACAACACTAAAATCTGAGAGATTGAGACATTTAAATAACAAATACTGACTCTTACATACCATCTATGAAGCCTCTACTATACTGACTATAGGTAGTTGGTACATGAACCCCAACTATCCTTAGTCAATACATAAGAATAATGAAAATAAAATACATGAATTGCAACTGACTTGCGTCCGCAAAATAAGAGAACTCATAACCTGCTAGTTGAATGCTATGAACTGTTTGACCGTGGTATGTGAGCTACATCTGGTACCTATATTATGAATGAATGTAACCACAAACGTATCTATGTGGTCAGTACTTTGTAATGTACTGAGGTTGTGAGATATGCACTAAATCATGAAAATACTTAATGTATGCTTTAAAGCTGAGGACATAAGCTATTTACTGAAATATGTATTTCAATCATGGTTGTATGTAAAAGTTGTAAGACTTATTAAAATTTCTATATCATGATCTTAAAATATTTTTGTAAGCTGGAAAGAGGTATAAACATGGATACTATGTATAAATATCATTGTTAAAGCTGAATATGCTGTAAAATCATACTAAGGTCCATGTGTGAATACCTAGCATGAATACATGAATATATAAGTGAATGCAGGACTAAGTAAAGCATGTGCTGAAATAATTTGTAAAATTGAATAACTGAATAACTGATAAACTGAACACTTGGTCATGCAAATATAAGTTGATATGGTTTGAATATTAAAGTGAGACTGTGGGAGCTATCATTTAACCGATATGCTCTAATTTGAGATAATCGGGGACCAACCTGTAACCCCAGTTGGAAGGGTGTCAACACCTTACCACGGATATGGACACTGGCTGTGTCGATCAACTATGTTGATATCCTAAAGGGTAGGGTATTAGTCCTTTACTGGCGGGTGACATCTCATAACCTACGCTGGTTACATAGTTCTGGAACTTAGGGACTTATACTAAAGGTCTCATTCCTCTACTGGTAAGTGAGACTTCATTCCTAGGTTTGCTTGGTGTGCATGCAAAATCTGAAGTAATCGTGAATATGTAAGCTAATGTATTTAGCATGATGTAATTCTGGCGAGTGCTTGTTATGACAATGTTATAAACTTTATGAGATAAACATGATATGATTAACCTGAAATCTTGAAAACTATAACATGCAAGATCAACTAGGTACCGGGTGTTCATAACCTACCATCATGGAAAATAATATTATTAAATATGATGATTTCATTGTAATGACATGATAGGAAATTTTATGACTTAAACTTAAGAATCCAATAATTTCATCAATGTATCGAATCATCTTGATTAGAGTACAAAAAAATACTTGAAATTGTGAGGGAACACCATTTCACGGTAGAATTCAAGAATTATAAGGAGGAAATCATGGAATTTATGCTTTTCATGAAATCCTAGTTTATGAAATTAATAAAATTTATGAATAGAAATCGTAATTTTAGGCAAGAGGATGAAAAGATATCCACATTGAATACCCACATACCTGATTTTCATGACTTCATGGAAGGAAAATTGGATTTGGAACCTTGGGAGGTGAATTCTTGGAAGAAACCCTTGCTTGTTGTTCTTGAGAATTGGGGAGGAAAAGGGACCGTGTATTTGATGTATTTGGGGTTATGGAATGATAAAATCATGTTTATGTCAGTCATAGGATAGTTTAGAATGTAAATGACTTGTTTACCCTCAAAAAACTGAAGAGAAATGCGAGTTTTAGTGTTTCTGGACAAGGTCTGTGCCACGCTGAAAATCGCGGAGCACAAGATCCATGCCACTCTAAAATCACGCACCATCACTTATTCTTCACGAAAATGCTCATAACTTTTTGCTCGAGTATCGGATTAAGGCAAAATTGAATGCATTGAAAAGAGGACACATTTATCTATAATTTGGAGGATCTTGAGATCCAAAATTCCATATATTCCAGAAGTTATACATCTTCAAAGTTGACCCTTGTGGGATCAAATACCCAAATTTGGTCCAATCAAAAGCTCTTAACTCAACTTTGCTCTAAGTGTTTCTTATGAATATTTTTCACCTTAAAATCACTCTTCAAACCCGGATAATGATCATAACACATATATTCATATAAAAAGCGGTGCTACATTATATCCCCCTTGAAATCATTCAGCCTCGAGTAATGGGTAGGAACTCATTGAAGCTTTATAAGTATGGAATAAAGTATGTAACTTCTCAGTAGGAATTATCCCTCAAGAAAACACATATATAAATTAAAAGAAATATGTTTTATGTTATAACCAGGTACATTATGTAAGCATGAACTATGAGATAACGAGACTAAGGTCGTACAAGGGGTAAAATATCCAAATCCCCTCACCCCATGTGAGAAAATAAAAACTGGATGAAATTTTACACCTCGGCAAGGCACGCTGCCTATTGCAAAGGCTAAACTCCGTGTACACTACTTATCGTGGAGGGTAACCTCCATGACACAGTGATATCGCGGAGGCTTACTGCCTCAAAATTCAATAATAGCCTTGAAACTCTTCAAAAAATTACTCCAAAACTCTTTTGAGACACCCTATTAACATACCTGAACACATTTTAAGTCAAAAATTGATATTTAAAACACAGGAAGGACAAAATAAAATGCTCAAAATTTTAAGGGTGTTACAAAACATATGACAGATATTTGAAAACTTATCTAGAAGCGTGTGGGGTATCATACTGTCTGAGCTGAAATACTAGGAAAACTGAGATCATGCACTGAAAACTTATGAACTGAATCATGACTAAATATTTGAATCATGATGCATGGACTAAACTGAATTCATAATATGCATAGATATGAATAAATTACCTTATGGAATAACCATACCCATGAAACTTCGGATAGTAATACTAGATGGAAAGATGGAAAACTATAGGAGCTCAACTGTCTGATTGCTAAACTGAATTGCTGACTAAACGGACTAACTCATTCTGAAAGTTTATACTCAATTAGAGTATTTCTTCAACACTTCTTTCTAATAAGTTCTAATAACATTTGGGAGTAAAGAATTTTGGGCATGATCTAAGTAAGATATTTGAATAACGAATCACAACATGGATACATCTCTATAACATGGACTATAGGCCTATAAAACATAAGCTGGGATAGAATTGCTATGCCTTAGGCAATGCAACCGCTAACTTTCAAACTTAGCCATATTTCTCAAATACTCCCTCAACTATGCTTTTTTGTCTTAAATACTATCCTTTATTTGATGCCACTTATAATCCTCACATGGGCATTGATAACTCCATCTTCTAAAGTCTGAGCTCTCTCATATATTCAACCCTGCTCAAAGTCACAAGGTACCACACATAACACCATAATACTAGTCTAAACCACAAATTCAATATCATATATGCTTTTAAAGCTCTCATCTAAAGAATAATACTCCTTACAACTTAAATAACTAACTTCAACCTCTTAGTAGGAATTCACTAACGCATAATGCATTTGTCCACTTCTATACCAGCATGACATTTAAGCCTATTATTATAACCGCATATGAACTTTAAGAAAACCAACCCAACTAGGAATTTTTCTATATTCTCTAATACCTCTATCAATAACAACTTTCTTGCACTATTACCAAGAAGACACCCCTAGAATTTTTAACTAACTATGACATATACCAAATCTTTGCCTCAATCGTACTTCACACTTAGATCCTTAGATAAAACCACTATCTTTACATAAGGAGAGGTCACTAAAAGGTTAGAACATGAGGACCTGAAGAATGAAAGAATACTATGCATAACTTTGATACATAACTGAGGCCTGAGGAATAAAGTATCGAAGGCATGGATTAAATAGACCAAAATTGAGATCATACATGCCATAATCTGAATTTCACTGGTCATTAAGGGTGTATCATGAGTTCAGGGAACTGAACATACTGTAAAACATTAGTACTTGAGTCATGAGCTGCATGACCTGAGTTTTGGGGTTCATAAATTCATGGAATATTAGTCGTGCTTCTGAGTGAACTAGCACTCCTCATACTAGGAACTGGGAGTGCACATGATTCTATATAAAATGCATGAATATGAGCTATGATTATAGATCTGACTTGTATGGCATGTGTAGGTTTCGTAATGACGGAAGTAAAAAATTTACACTGAGATAAGAATGGTTCGGGCATCTTCCTCCTTAGTATTATTATAAAACTCACTGGCATCACTACTAGAATCTAAGGGCCTGACTTGGTTCCTTGTTCTATCATCTCCTCCTTATATTTAAGCCATTATTCTAAGTCTGTAGACCCCATTAATAAACTCTAAACTAAGCTGCAACCACTCTACTCTAGAGTTGGAGATATAACAATACACATAAATATTAAACTTACCCTAAAAGACTATATCTTAAAGTGTAAAACCCGCTACTAGTACTTCTTTTTGAAATATAACTCTTAACTTTCTATAGGCCCAATAGTCATCATATAATAACTTTAACACTTACTAACTTAGAATCTTTAGGAGTATCACCATACCCTGAGTTCACATTTTTCCTTCTAGAATTTTAAACTCTTCTTTCTATTAGCTTAATTATCCGCAATTCGAACTTAGATTCTAACACTTAACATGGATATCCATAAATTTATTTTAATGAACTATACTAACTTAGTACTACTGGATAGGAATGATGAAACACGAATCCACAGAAAATTTTATAAACATACTCAACCTTATCAAGATTCTCTATCATTATGGTCACTATCTAATATCTATCCCAACTTAAGTATTAACATACTCTAAGTCTCCCTTAACGTAGAATTTTCTCTCAAATTGCTATTAAACAAACTCCACAACACCTTTCTGGCTCCATAGATACATAATCTACTAAATTTAGATGAGCACTATCCCTACTTTACTGCTGCTAAACTTCTAAGTTGACACTTCTAACTCTAGATAATATGCTGTCATAGGATTTTGAGAAGGCATATGAAGGCACATCTAATGATGTATTAATGCATGATTCTCATGATCATAAATGAAATCTTTCAAACTTTGGAATATAAAGACACTGATTGGATCCTTTTAAATGCACATGTAATCTCATAACTGTCTTTGGAGATTTTCTGAGAAAACTATATTAGTAGGAATTTAAGCTTGACCATTTTTATCACCTCAAAAATAAGGCAGAGTTGGCATGAATGGAGAAATGTAAGAATCAATACAACTGTATTAAGCAACATCTCTACTGCACAATCTAAGATATGAAAGAAGAGAAATATTTCTTAAATGCCCTTTAGTCTCTCAAAGAAAAGTAAAGATATCTCCGTACCATTCTGTAAGACTCTACTAGACATAGATTCATAGACACCCTAGGACGCTTGAACCTTATGCTCTGATACCAAGTTTGTCACGAACCGAGACTATCCCCTAGTCTAACACGGTGCTTAAAACTACAAGTGATCCCATGCTAATCCATGTACTAGCTTGATACTTGAGCAACTGATTTAATAGATGAGCAAAAGCATAATTAACATGAGATAAGCTATTTCAATATATAATTGATCAAAGTTTACAACACTAAAATGAGAGAGAGACACTTAAATTACAAATACTGACTTTGACTAACCATCTATGAAGACTTTACTATACTGACTATAGGTAGTTGGGACCTGACCCCCAACTATTCCTAATCAATATATAAGACTAATGAAAATAAAATATAGGAACTGCAACTGACTTGAGCCCTTAAAATAAGAGAACTCATCACCTACTAGATGAATACTTTCAACTGTCTGACCCTGGTGTGTGGGCTACATCTGGTACCTATATTATGAAGAAATGTATCCATAAACACATATATATGGTCAGTATTTTGGAATGTACTGAGTATGTGAGACATGCACTAAATCATGAAAATACTTAATGTATGCTTTAAAGCCGGGGATATAAAGTATTTGCTGAAATAGGCATTAAAATCATGGCTGTATGTAAAAGCTATAAGACATATTAAAATTTCTCTATCATGAGCTGAAAATATTTTGTAAGATGAAAAGCAGTAGAAACATGAATCTTATATGTAAATCGCAAGTTAAAGCTGAATAGGTTGTAAAACCATACTGAGGGTCATGTATAGATATTGAGCATGAATACATGAATTATAAAACAAATGCAAAACCAAGTAAAGTATGTGCTGAAATAATCTGTAAAACTGAATAACTGAATAATTAATAAACTATACACTTGGTCATGTAAACCTAAGCTGATGTGGTTTGAATACTGAACTGAGACTGTGGAAGCTATTATTTAGCTGACATTCCCCAATCGGAGCTAATCAAGGTCCAACCTGTAACCCTAATTGGAACAGTGTCAATACCTTGCCACGGGTACGGACACTGGCGTGTGGATCCACTATACTGATTTCCCAAAGGACTAGTGAATCAGTCCTCTACTGGCAAGTGAACACTAAGAGAGTGTCAGTCCTCTATTGGCGGGTGACATATAATAACCTATGTTGGTTACGTAGTTCTGGAACTAAGGGATTTTTACAAAAGGTCTTAGTCATGTACTGGTGGGTGATCCTTCATCCCTAGGTTATCTCGGTGTTAAGTCCTACTTCCAACTGAAAGACACTAAAACATAAATTGGTACATGCACTGATAATCGATACACTTAAGTTATGATATTTTGAAAATAATAGTGCATGTAGAATCTAAAGTAATCATAAACATGTAAACTAATGTATTTAGCATGATGTAATACTGGCGAGTGCTTGTTATAAAAATGTTATAAACTTTATGAGATAAACATGATATGATTAACTTGAATTCTTGAAAACTGTATCATACAAGATCAACTAGGTATCGGGTGTTCATAACCCACCAGCATAGAAAATAATATAATTAAATATGATGATTTTAATGTAATAACATGATATGAAATATCATGACTTAAACTCAAGAATCCAACAATTTCATCAATGTATTGAATCATCATGATTATAGTATGAAAAATACTTGAAATACAAAGAAACACTATTTCATGGTAGAATTAAAGAATTACATGGAGGAAATCATGGAATTTATGCTTTTCATGGAATCCTAGTTTATGAAATTCATAAAATTCATGAATAAAGATCGTAATTTTGGACATGAGGATGAAAAGAGATCCACATTGAATACCAACATACCGAATTTTCTTGACTTCATGGAAGGGAACTTGTATTTGGAACCTCGGGAGGTGAATTCTTAGAAGAAACTCTTGCTTGGTGTTCTTGAGAATTTAGGAGGAAAATGGATCATGTATTTGATGTATTTGGGGTTGTGGAATTATAAATCACATTTATATCAGTCCTAGGATAGTTTGGGACGTAAGTGACATATTTACCCTCGAAAAACTAAAGAGAAACACGAGTTTTAGCATTTCTGATCAAGTTTCATGCCACACTGAAACTTACGGAGCACAAGGTTTGTGCCATACTAAAATCGCGCACCCTCACTGGTTCCTCACAAAAATGCTCATAAATTTTTGTTCTGGTTTCAAATTAGGGCGATATTAGATGCGTTGGAAAGAGCAGATATTTATCTATAATTTGGTGTGTCTTGAGCTCCAAAATTTCATATGTTCCAGAAGTTATACATGTTCAAAATTGACCCTTGTGGGATTAGATACAAAAAATTGGTCGACTCAAAAGCTCTAAACTTAACTTTGCTCAAAGTGTTTTCTATGAATATTTTCACCACAAAAGCACTATTCACACTAGGCTAATGATCATGACACATATATTCATATAAAAATCATAGTATTAGAGTTTTTTTTTCACTTAGAAATGATGATTCAAATTCTAGCCCAAAAATATGAGGTGTTACAGTTTTGAAAGCTAGCTTGCACTCCTCGATCATTTGACCCTAGCTCATCTTGGGTATATATTGATGACGATATCCTTATATCCAAATAATGGCATAAGTTGAGTACTATCAAAAAATTGTTAATAGATATAAAATGTCAAGATATCCTTGATGCCAGATTGTGTTATCTTTGCATGGTCAATGGATATAGGCACTCAAAAGAATCTTCCAAATCTAAATCTTATCGTATTGAATGGTGAGAGATTATGAAGACTTATCTGAATGATATGATGTCTCTTTCATCATAAAATAAAATAATTCTCTCAACATGAAATTAAAAGGCCCTCTCGATATGGAATGAAATGACCCTCTCAGCATGGAATGAAATGGCCCTCTCGGCATAAAATAAAATAACCTCTCGATATGAAATGAAATAGCCCTATTATAAATAGGATAAAATATCCCTCTTGACATGGAATGAAATCTCTCGGAATAACATGAAATGACCCTCATGGCATGACCTTCACAACAATCAAGTAAAATAAAATGCAATGGGATATGGTGAAATGCAATGAAGTGTAATGGAATGCGATGAAATACAATGGTATGTAATGGGATGTAATGGTATGCAATGATATGCAAATTAAATGCAATGATATGTGATGGAATGAAGTGGAATGCAATAGTACACAATAAAACATAATAAAATGCAATGGAATATAATTGAATGCAATGAAATATAATGTTATGCAATGGAATAAAATAGAATTCAATGGTATGCAATGAAATATAATGGGATATAATGGTATGTAATAGAATGTAATGGGATACAACGGAATGTAATGGGATGTAATATATAATAGGATGTAATGAGATCATATGAAATGTAATGCATGTATAAAATGAAGGGGCCCTTTTGGAAGTTCGAAGAAAATCTTCACCCAAGTTTATTTGTCTATGTGTTGGCTTTCTACATGTACCTGTACTTGAGGTAGATGTTTTGTAGACACAATGTCATTCTCACTAGCGATCACATTCAAGCTTTATGAAAGTATAAAAAAAAAATACTCATCTTCATAATTCAAATGACTTAGTCTGCTATAAATATTCTCTTTTTAAGGGTGTATTTAAACAACAAGTCCATTGGATGTAAAAAGATGGGTGAAATCCCTTTTTGGGAACTACTCGAATACCATATGTTTCACTTCATGGTGAATTGAAAAAGGACTTTTCTGCTTTGTCTCTTATTGAGTTATTTTGATTGTGTCCTTATTGTGGGGACTCCTTTGAATGTACCTACACTCAAGGTAAACTTAGTAGACATAGAGTTGCTTTTGCTAGTGACTATTTTTAGAAAGATTTTTGAATAAAATATTCATAAAGAGGATATAACACCTTTGTTTGTCATCCATAGTCTCTTGAAATGAGATAGACAAGTCAAAATATCCTTGATAATTGGGTGATTGAACCCATATTTTGGGCCACCCAAAAATACTATTCTTGAGCATTATATGCTTTGGTGTGGTTCTCGATTCACTTGGGGGATTTTTGAAGAAAATCCCTATTTTTGTGCATTGATCCTTGCATCCACAAAAAAGTTGTTAGTTGTTTATGAAATGACTCTGTGTTGACCTCGTTCGATCTTTGGCTTAATTCTTGCCATCTTTTGGGTGTTCCATCATATTTGGACTTCTTCCCTAACTCTCCATTAAAATAGATGTAAGGCAAAACTAGACAAGTAGAAAACATGTATATATTTTCAAAAATAGTTTTGAAAAATTGAGTTTCAAAAGGCTTTTAGAAAATCTTTGTGAGTTCGTTCATATGTTATCTCATTGAATGCCTCTCGCTTGAGGTCGAACATATATCTAATATCTAAAGAAAGATTTATGGAAATTCATTGTCGTTGCTGAGGAGATCCATAACATAATGTGGTAAAAGTTCTGTCATAGCTGGAGATTTAGTCTATCTAGACTCTATTGCAACTAGTGATTTCTGAAGTTTGGCTTTGACCTCCTGGTGATGGGGAATTTGGAATTTATTCTAGTATGTTATTGGAAATGTAAGGACCTCCTCAAAAAATTTTCTCTAGTTTGATATTGTTTGAGATGATCTTGACTTGTGAGGATCTTGAGAATTTTTCCCAAAGTCTTTGCTTTTTTTTCTTTCTCTTTACCGGAGCATGATCTTCTTCTTTTGAATTTTTGAGATCCCTTCTCAAAAATTCTGCTCCAGTTTCTATTTCCTGGGGTGATATGACCTATTCATCGAGGCGCCTATGTATCCCTTTAAAGTAGAAATTATGTCAAACTTAGTTCAAAACTATGCTAGGAAGACATAGGGAATATCCAAAAGGATTTACCAAAGACGACATAAGCTACCTACGTACACCGTTCTTGGAAATTCAGGTCATCACATAGTTCATACATGAAATGGAAGGATAAATTTTTCTAAGGGATTGGCCTAAGTCGATAGGCCGCCTACATATCTCATTATTGAGAATTCAGGTCAAATGTAGTTTGTACATAAAAAGAAAAGAAAATTTAAGCAATGTTAAAGAATTAAATGGTTACATTAACAGAAAGCAATATTATAAGTGCACTATTACAAGCAAAGTGATACAAGGAAAAGACCATCTTTAGATGCAATATTTCTTCAGGGTTAATTGACTTGAGATACTATTATCCATCCCAATCAGGTAGAATTAAGGCTTCTCTGAAAAATATTTTATAGATGACGTGACACCTTCATTGTGCTTATCTTAATGGAAGAAAGGATCAACTGTCCACTTCCCTTTAAGAGAATTGATAAGATTTCTCTTCTCTTTTTATGGTAGATAGATACTGACCCTGGTTTTCTTAACTTTGTTGTTGTGCCCCTTGTTAACCACCTTAGTTTCTTCTAGGTTAAGTTTTTCTTGATTCTTGAACTTTTTTATTCTTCTGTTGACTGTTCTAGGACCATTGTCTCCCATTCATCATTATCTTCCTTAATTTGTTTATTTTGCTCTTGTCATGATATGAAATTGGAAGGTTTTAGATTTTTATTACTTTTTTCAAAATTAAGGAAAGTTAGATAATAACAAGTAGATAATAATAATAATAATAATAATAATAATAATAATAAAAAAAAAAACAAGATTTTCGTGATAAGGGGAGACCTTTGTTGGATTTAGGAAATATTCTCAAACTCTAGCCATGGCCCACACGAGTGTGGGTCTATGCCTTTTGGAAGGAATTGAAAATCATAAAAGTAGAAGACAAGTAAATAAAAATAATGGATGGTTATCGAGCCTCAGCCGTACTTCCACCGATTTTATAGAAAATTATTTTTTCTCTTTCATGTACCACATTATCTTGGGAGTAATAAGTGGGATGGAAACCCAGGTCAACAACTTTTTCTTTGGTTCATCTTTCTTGATTCTTACTATATTGGGGAATTCTTCTACGATAGCATCACACTCTTTAAATATTTTTCTATTCTATCCTTGAGACCTTCACTTATAGATTTTGGAAATGACTGGTAAAGTTCAGGCAGTTTTTGAGACAATTCTTGATTTTTCTTCTTTGTTTGCTTTTGTCCTCTTCACTTAAAGCATACTCTAGCCCATGCTTGAATAGCCTTTTTGGGATAGAAATAGGAAGAATGATTTTGTTTAAACTATTTCTAAGGTTGTATCTAAGTATAAAGCACTTTTTTAGCATAATGGTGGCAAGCATCTTGTAGACCGAAGGCATTGACTTATGAGTGTCATGCACTATTTTTACCAAGGTTAAACAAATCATGACTTATGGACTCTAAAATGATTGAAATTTTGTACAGAGTCGCCACCTAGTTTTTAAGGAAAATAAGGAAACCTATTTACTTATTAATACGTGTGACTAATATTTCAGTTTACATAAAAATCAATGTAGATTCCAAATAAGGGTTCAAATTATTTTGAAGGGAAAGGATTAGACACCTTTCAGAATCCACAAATGTGGTACCCAGCTAGACTAAATTTATCAAAGAGAAAGGAGGTAAAAAATTATTTTTTGTAAAATATAAGTATTAAAAAGAGTGTAATAGATGTTGTATATTCGGTATGTAAATAAATCTATTGTTATAAAATATGTAAAAGATATGTGTAACAAACGTACAAATTTTATGTGAAAAGGAAAAGTATTTTGCGACCTGTGAAAAGAAAAGTATCTTTTATGTACTAGAAAAAGAATTTTGCACATGATACTATCTACTTGACCGAAATTACGGAGAGAAAAATAAAGATTTTACTTGAAAAAAAACACTATACAATGTTTATGATGCAAATGTGTGAAATAATTGAATACTTTGTTTTTGTAAATATTAACGACCTAGGTTTGCCTAAATATACATTAATGAATATGCAAATAAAGAATTGCACATGATACTATCTACTTGACCATAATTAAGGAGAGAAAAATAAAGATTTTACTTGAAATGAAAGACTACAATATTTATGATGCAAATGTGTAAACTAATTGAGTACTTTGTTTGTGTTAATATTAATGACCTAAGTTTTCCTAAATATACGTTAATGAATATGTAAATAAATAATGTCCCCGCCCAATGCTAGGGAAATTTTTTTTTGCTATGACCCGCCCCGCCCTGGGGCCTTGTCTTAATGGGCATCCCAAGTCCAACCAGGACCGGAGACCACCCCTATTACCCAAGCCAACCTTCAGTTGCCTTCCCTTATTTGCCTGAATTCCAAGCATGAAACAGACTAGTGTAACAGCTCACACAAAGACCGTAGGAATGGATCAATACCATGACCAACCCAACGGATTCAAACCATACTAAACCACAACAAACAAGGCCATAACTAAATAAGTTAGACAAAATTTAATACAATTAATCCCAAAATGTAATATGACGGAACAGTGAGAAATCTTATGATGTGGTATCAACCCACCAGCCTATTCCAATGCCATGGTCAACACCAATACCGATTCAGACCATACCAATCCCCAGAAGTACCACAAAGCCTGTATCCAAAAGACTAAGAAAATTCGATTGGGACATACGCCCAACCATGGCCAAAACCAATATCCAAAATAAAAGAAAAGTTCTTAAAGAAATCCATAACATGAAATGATACCTTCCAAAATAATCGAAGCTCACCACTTCAGTACAAATACTAATACCGAATCTGTGTGCTAAACAGGAGGAGTAGGATGGCCAGTTCCTGCATACCGTGGGTCTACAGGCGCTAATAGACAGAGTTAGTGAGTGACCTCTATCATGAATCTCAGGATAAGGGTAAAATAATGCTAGTTACAAAACCAAGTAAAACCATCCATAATGCATACAACCATACATATATAAGTGCTGGGGAAGGGAACCGAGTTTAGCATGCATTGAAAAGATTTACCTGAATTGTGTATCTTGGCCGTCCTAAACCATCCAAGGGAGATATGGGTTCAGCTCCCCCCATTAAAAGGGCTCCAGTGTGTGTGGCCGCATGACCAGGGAAGTATCCTATGGGATGACTAGTACATCCCCCAATAGTGTAACATCATGCACACGGTCCACTAAGACCAATCCTCATATCGACAAATATGAGTTTCCAGTTTTGATCCCGCCGGGACTGCTACCTTCCACGGCTTTGCTACACACGCCTTCATCAATGCCTAACTAAAATTGTTTCCAAATAACTAACCAAATCCCTTTACCATTCTATTAACCAAGGCCAATATTAGTGGTATCGTTATACCACCCCTTACTTGCAAGTAATATCCATAGCCAAACAATTTTGGTTAAAAGGACTTTCAAGTGCCCTTCCATATACCACATTGAACCACTTGGAAGACTTCAATGTTCTCCACAAGCATTACCATTTAACCTCTTGCATTTTCAAACCATTTAAACCATGTATGATTCTTTTACCAAGTTTAAAACATACAATAGTTCCTTTAAAAGAAGTCAATGCAATGAACATATCTTTATAAACATTTTATCAAACACCTTTGGGGCATAATATAACCAAAACCAATGCCAAAGACCATTAAACCATTATCATGCAATCCAATAGTCCAAAACCACTATTAATGCATATCAAGCATAGTTAAAACCATAGGAAACTATAACCAAGCAATTAATATAAAAAACCCCAAGTAATAGTTTAAAGAAACACTCATGAAATTGTAAAACCATGAAATAAATCATATAAATCATGCCTTTAGTTGAAATTACAATAAGGAAAGAGAATCATGCCTTATACCGAAGAATTGATGGAAACAAATCACCAAAGAAAGCCCCAAAGAAATCCTCAAGATGAAACCCTAGTCTTCTTACCCCAAAAGCTCTTGAGAGAATTATGAAGTGTTTTAGAATAGTTTCTAAGTGTTAATGAATAGAATAATAGGGTAAATAGCCTCCTAAGTGTATTAGAAGTCATGGATCCTAATTAGGGTAAGTAGGGAAATGTCCAAAATACCCCCACTTAAATTCCTTACAAATTCCGTCATAGGGATACGATTGACCCATACGAGTCATACCCTCCCAATATGATTAGTACCTACCACTCGTATCCAAGCCTCAACCTTGGATTAGACACTTTACACTATACGACTCATCCAACCAAGCCGTAACCACAATATGCGATCCATAACAGTGGCCCGTATCCCTGACAGAATGAAATACAAGGAGGATCAAACACTGCCCATCATACGAGTCCCTGATACAAATCGCACCAAGCCATTACGACTCATACCCCTAAGTCGTTCCCATTCTAGTAACAAAAACCATCCCACCAACCAATACTGGTCAGCATATGATAGGACCATACCACTCGTACCCCAACATACGACTCATACCCATGAGTCGTATTGGGTTCGAAGAACGAAATTCTAGGAAATTTTTTATGGGTCAAAACCCAAGATATTTAAGTCCCCCCCACTAGGAACAGTCATCCCCGAATGACCGACTAGGTAGGGGTAACCACACACAGAGACATTTGCATTATCAAACATCCTTTTAATAAAGTTTGGAAACAAAGGGGCAAAGATGTTAATCTTTTCTTTAACAAACTCAAAAAATAAAGATGTGTTGAAGAACACATACCTTTTACATAAATCCCTGGAGAAGAAAATAGATGTGGATATTTGGACTTCATGTCCTCTTCTGCTTCCCCAATAGCTTCTTCCACCTTATGGTTCCACAATAGAACCTTAACTAAAGCCACAACCTTGGTCCGCAACCGATGAACTTGTCTATCTCATAGCTTAATAGAGACCTCTTCATAAGATAGAGAATTCAAAATACCCAATCCATCCAAAGGAACAACCGAAGAAGATTCATCAATACACTTCCTCAAATTGGAAACATGAAAGACCAGATGAACCAAACTTAAGCTAGATGGAAACTCCAACTCATAAACAACATTGCCAACACTCCACAAAATCACATACGAACCAACAAATCGAGGACTGAGTTTTCCCTTCTTGCCAAACTGCACCACTCCCTTCATGGGAGACACTTTGAAAAACATCCTATACCTGATCTCAAACTCCAAGTCTCTATGCCTAACATATGCATTGGACTTTTGGTGACATTGGGCACTTTTAAGCCTATCTCGAATCACCTTGGCCTTCTTCATCGCTTGATAAACCAAATCTGGGCCAAACAAGTATGCCTCCCCATGCTCAAACAAACCAATAGGAGATCTGCACCTCCTACTATACAATGCCTCAAAAGAAGCCATACAAATACTAGAATGGTAGCTATTATTGTAAGCAAACTCCACCAAAGGTAGATGCTCAACCCAATTGCCACCATAATCAATCACATAATCCCAAAGCATATCCTCCAAGGTCTGAATAGTTCTCTCCATTTGCCCATCCAACTATGGATAAAAAGAAGTACTCAGACTAACCTTAGTCCCCAACCCTTTTTGGAAAGACCGCCAGAAATGAGACATAAACTGCATACCACAATAAAAAATAATCAAGATAGGTACGCCATGTAGCTTTGAAATCTCCTGAAGATACAGCTTCGCATAATCCTCCACTGAAAAGGTAGTCCGCACTGGCAAGAAGTGTGCAGACTTAGTCATCCTATCCACGATGACCCAAATTGAATAAAATCGATTCTGAAACCAAGGAAGATCGATAATGAAACCCATATTAATCATCTCCCACTTTAATTCAGGAAATTCTATCTCTTGATACAACCCACCAGGCCTCATGTGCTCAACCTTAACATGTTGACACACCATGCATGTGGCCACAAAATTAACCATATTTCTCTTCATACCATTCCACCAATAGTCCATCTTAAGATCATGATACATCTTAGTCAAACTGGGATAAACAACATCGCATTACTCATGCGCCTCAGCCAAAACCCTTTACTATAACCCATCGATATCAGGAACACATAATCTCCCTTGGTACCATAATGTACCATCACTACCGATCTCAAACACCGCCATCTTTAGCCCACCAATATCACTCTTGATTTTTATCAAGACAGGATCCGACACTTGCTTCTCCTTAATCTCTACACCAAGAGACGATCAAACTAATTCTTGCACCATCACACTACCTTCCTTGGAGTCCAAGAGACGAACCCTAAGATTAGCTAAGCAGTGAATATCCTCCACCAATTCCTGCTTCTCTTCCTCCACATAAGCTAGACTACCCATGGATAACCTACTAAGAGCTTCAGCCACTACATTAGCCTTATCTGGGTGATAGTGAAGGCTCATATCATAATCCTTAAGAAGCTCAATCCATCTTCTTTACCTGAGATTTAGCTCTTTCTGATTGAACATGTACTGTACTGAAGACTCTTGTGATAAAAAAAGATATCCATGTGAACATCATACAAATAATGCCGCCATATTTTCAAAGCAAACACAACCGCCAACAACTCTAAATCATGGATAGGATAATTCTTCTCATGCACTTTCAACAGCTTGGAAGCATAGGCAATTACCTTCCCATGCTGCATCAAAAGACAACCAAGCCCTACCCGAGATGCATCACAATAAACCATAAATCCATCATTGCCTTCCAACAAAGTAAAGATTAGAGCCGAAGTTAACTTATCCTTCAACTTCTTAAAACTCCCTTCATAAGCATCCGACCAAGAAAACTTAACCTTCTTCTGAGTCAACTTAGTCAAAGGAGCAACTATCAGAGAAAATCTTTCCACAAACTGCCTATAATACCCGGCTAAACCCAAGAAGCTCTGAATATTGGATGGAGTCGTGGGCCTAGGCCACTCTTTCACCATAGAAACCTTTTGAGGATCCATCATGATACCTTAACTAGAAATTATATGACCTATCAAAAGTCACAGATTTCAACCAAAACTCATACTTAGAGAACTTGACATATAATCGCTATTCCTTTAAGGTCTGCAACACCATATGGAGGTGATTAGCATGATCCACCTCATTTTTCAAATAAACCAGAATGTGATCAATAAACACAATGATAAAGAGATCTAAATAATATTTGAACACTATGTTCATCAAGTCCATAAATGCTTCTGGAGCATTAGTCAACCCAAATGACATCACCAAGAACTCAAAATACCCATACTGAGTACGAAAAGCCGTCTTAGGGATATCCACCTCCCTAATATTAAACTAATGGTACCCATACTGAAGATTTATCTTAAAGAAGAACTTGACACTTTACAACTGGTCAAACAAGTCATCTATCCAAGGAAGAGGATGTTTGTTCTCGACCGTCACCTTGTTCAACTACCTATAGTAAATGAACATCCATACTTCTTGCACATAAACAACACCGGTGCACCCCATAGAGAAATATTAGGATGAATAAACCCCTTATCCAGAAGATCCTTAAGTTTCTCCTTGAGTTCCCTTAACTCAGCCGAAGCTATTATATATGGAGAAAAAGAAATTGGATGAGTGTACGGAAGCAAATCAATACCAAACTCTATTTCCCTATCCGGAGGAACACCAGGAAAATCATCCAAAAAAACCTCTGGAAACTCATTAACCATAGGGATCGAAGACAAAAAAGGTCCTTCCGAGTTAGAATCCTTAACCCAAACCAAGTGATAAAGACAATCCTTGGAGATTAACCTACGAGCTGTAAGATAAGAAATAAACCTCCCCCTAGGAGATAAAGAACTACCTTACCATTCCTTAACCGGTTCACTAGAGAACTTAAAAATAACGTTATGGGTCCAACAATCCAAAGAAGCGTAACAAGAATACAAATAATCCATACCCAGAATTACATCAAAATCTACCATATCCAACTCAAGCAGATCCTCCAAGATTTGCTTGCTACCAACAGATACCCCCCCCCCTATCGACTCTCTCAGCAATAATTGAGTTATCTATCAGGGAAGAAATAGAAAAAGGATCTAAAATAACTTCTGGATTAAAACCAAAAGACAAAGCCACATATAGAGTCACATAAGAAAGAGTGGACCGCAGATCAAGAAAATAATATATGTCACAAGAGAAAAGTTGTAACATACCAGTAACGACATCAACTGATGCCTTGGATTCTTGTTAGGTTGCCAAAGCATTCAACCTGTTCTGACCAACACAAGAACCAGGAGCAATAACAGAAGTAGATGCCCCACCACTAGGTGTACGAGTAGAAGATGAAGCCACGAAAATCTTGTTTGCCCCTGTAAAAACTTTGTTAACTAGATAATCCCTATGTCGATGGATACTTAGCCACACTTGAAGCATTTGTCCTTTCCTTCCTCATAATAACCCTGATGAGGATGACCACAAAATTAACAACAAGGACATGAAGAATTTGACTGACCTCTGCTCGCTTGAGATTGGGCAACCCATGCTCAAGAATTGTCACTACCTTGATGGAGCCTATCTCCCAACTAAAAAGGATCGCTAGCAAAAAAGGAGCCAGAACTCCCCTAATTCTTTTTCTGCCATTTAACACCATCTCTACCACCCTGAGACTGAGCACCTCTCTGATCAGAAAACTTGCTCCTCTTTCCATGCCTATCTGCAAACTCTTCCTGCCTCCTCTTCTCATCCTTAACTTACTACAAATGAATAGTCAACCTCGAGATGTCCATATCCTTAATTAGCAAAGTAGTCTTACTCACCATAATCAAATATCTATTCAACCCAGAAGCGAACTTCCATATTCTCGACCTCATATCAGCCATTAATTCAGGAGCATACCTAGATAGCTGATCAAACCTCAATGCATATTCTTTTACTAACATTCTCCCCTGCCTAAGGTTCACAAACTCCTCTATCTTAGCTTTCCTCAACTCTTAAGAAAAGAACCAATCCAAGAAGGTGTTACAAAAAACCTCCCATAACTCTTCCTCTTCCATATCACCTCTATCCTTGTCTCATTCCTTATACTACTAATAAGAAACATACTTGATCTTACAAGCTACAAAGTTAAACCTCTCTATATTAGTAGTCTGCATTACCTAAAAAATCTTTTCTATCTCATCCAAGAAGCCTTGTGGATCCTCCTCCACCTTCACTCTAGTAAAAGTTACAGGACCCATCTTCATAAATTGACAAACCCTTGTAGTCTCAGCTGAAAAAACACTAGTCATTCCCCGCTTAGCTTGAGCAGCAACTAGTTGGTCAATAACATAAATAGACTAATAAAATTCTATGCTCGTCATGTTGCCTTGAGGGACTTGAGGAGAACTAGCCAGAATAAAAGTAACTCCAGCACCATTAGGAATAGGTCCATGAGATCAAAGATGTACTCCAGATGTAGGACGTACCCTTTCAGCATTATCCCCAGATGGGACAGAAGAATTTCCTTGTGTTTCATATCTAGGAGGCATGATTTGAAAGATGAACAAAAAAGGATAAGAGAGGATTCCATGATTGAGAACTCAAGCTTGAAGATAAAATAAAAAGAAAGTGAAACATTCTTAAATTCCTTGTAGCCTCTCTTTTATGAGTGTGGCATGCTTTACACCTCTAAAAGAGACTCTACTTAACATGACTTTGTAGACTTCTACATGACCATGAACCTGGCTCTGATACCAATTTAATATGATCTACCTTGGGTCCTTATCGTAAGAGGTGTCCCAAGTCCGACCAGTACTAGAGACCACTCCCGTTACCCAACCCAACCTTCAGTCGCCTGCCCTGAGTTTGCGGAATTCTAAGAACAAAACATACTAGTGTAACAACTCACACAAAGACCTTGGGAATAGATCACAGTCATGACCAACCCAACCGAGTCCAACCATACCAAACCACACCAAACAAGGCTATAAACCTGGCCATAACCAAATAAGTCAGACAAAAAATAATACAATTAATCCCAAAATGTAATATGATAGAATAGTGAGAAATCATGTGATGTGGTATCATCCCACCAGCCTATTCCAATTCCAAGGCCTACACCATACCTATCCTTCCTATACCAATCCCCAGAAGTACCACAAAGCTTCTATCCAAAAGAGTAAACAAATTTTGTTGGGACATGCCCCCAATCATGGGTAAAACCAATATCCAAAATTAAAGAAAAATGTTTAAAGAAATCCATAACATGAAATAATGCCTTCCGAAATGATAGAAGCTCACCACTCTAGTCTAAATACTGATACCAAACTTGTGTGCTAAATAAAAGGAGTAGAAAGGTTAGTTCCTGCATAGCAGGGGTATACAACCGCCAGTAGACGGGGTTAGCGAGTGACCACTAGCATGAATCTCAGGATAAGGATAAAATAATGCCAGTTATAAAACCAAGTAAAACCATCCATAATGCATACAATCATATATACATAAGTGCCGAGAAAGGATTCCAGGTTTAGCATGCAATGAAAACCTTTACCTGGGTCGTGTAGCTTGGCCATCTTAAACCACGCACAGGTGATATGGGTTCAGATCCCCTTGTTAAAAGGGCCCCAATGTGTGTAGCCGCACGACTAGGGAAGTATCCCATGGCATGACTAGTACATCCCCCAATAATGTGACATAATGCACATGGTCTACAAAGACCAATCCTTATATAGATAAATATGAGTTTCCAGTTTTGGCCCCCCATGGCTGCCACCTTCCATGTCTTTGCTATCCACCCCACCATTAATGCCCAATTAATTTTTTTTTAAAATAACCAACTAAATCCCTTTAACATTTTATTAACCAAGGCCAATATTAGTGGAATCATCATACCACCCCTTACTTAAAAGTAATATCCATAGTCAAACTATTTAGGTTAAGGGGACTTTCAAGTTCCCTTCTATATACAATATTAAACCACTTGAGAGACTTCCATATTCTCTATAAGGATAACCATTTACACTCCAGCCTTTTCAAACCATTTACTAAGTTTAAAATATGCAGTAATTTCATTAAAAGAAGTCAATTCAATGAACACATCTCTATAAGAATTTCATCAAACACCTTGGTGGCATAATATAACCAAAACTAATTCTTAAGACCATTAAACCATTAACACGCAATACAATTGTCCAAAACCACCATTAATGCATATGAATTCATAGTTAAAACCATAGGAAACCATAACAAAGCAATTAATATCAAAAACCCCAAATAATAGTTGAACGCCATAATTATGAAATAGTAAAACCATGAAATCAATCATATAGACCACGCCTTTAGTTAAATTACAATAAGGGAAGAGAATCATGCCTTACACCGAAGAATTGATGGAAAGGAATCACCAAAGAAAGCCCCAAAGCAATCCTCGAGATGAAACCCTATCTTCTTGCTCCAAAAGCTCTTGAGATAATTATAGAGTATTTTGGAATAGTTTCTAAGTGTTAATGAATAGAATAATAGGGTAAATAGTCTCCTAAGTATATTAGAAGTTGTGGGTCCTAATGAGAGTAAGTAGGGAAATGTCCAGAATACCCTACTTAAATCTCTTAAAAATCCCGTCACAAGGATACAATTAACCCATACGAGTCGTACCCTCCCAATACGATTGGTACCCACCACTCATATCCAAGCCATAACCTTGGATCAAATGTTGTCCAGTGTACGACTTATCCAACCAAGCTGTAACCACAGCTTACGATCTGTACCAATGACCCGTATCCCTGGCAGAATAAAATTCTAGGAGGATCAAACACTGCCCACCATACGAGTCCCTGATATGACTTATACCAAGCCCTTAGGACTCATACCCCTAAGTCGTACCCATTCCAGTGACCAAAACCATCTCACCAACTAACACTGGTAAGCATACGATAGGACCATACCACTAGTACCTTAACATACGGCTCATACCCATGAGTCCTGTTGGGTCCGGAGAATGGAATTCCAGGAAATTTTCTAAGGGTCAAAACCCAGGATGTTTCTCACTATGAATAATGTTTGTACAATTCTGATAATGCAAAAATACAAATGTAAAGTTCAAAGTCTCCTTCTAAACACTATTTTAGATAAGTATTTTTGAGAACCTGTACAAACACATTAGTAATTAAAATAAATTAAGAACTATGTATGTGCACATATGTTTACAAATATACATATAAAATAGAATTTTTTGTTAAAGTGTGGGCTCGAATTAAGTTTTAGATGCACCATGGCTACGAAATAATTGCTCGATTTATCGGTCATCCTAAATAGCCTTGCCAAGATATGAATATTAAAATCCTTTGTGTTGTCATGATATTGTAAAGATTTCATCACTGCCTAAATTTATTTATTTATTGTTACGTATTTGTATACGTAATGTTCGTTTTTTAATTTAGGGAGGCCTCATAAACCGATCGAATTTTCTTTATTGGCCATGTATTGGTATTTGATATGAAATAAGTAAATTTGAGAAAATAAAGTTTATCTTTAGTCATGGGATGGCCTCAAAAATCTGATGGAGAGATAATGTCACTGGTTATGTATTGATACTTGACATGAATAAATAAACTTGAGAAAATAAAGTCCGTCTTTTGTAATGGGGTGGCTTAAAAAATCCACCGAAGAGATTTTTTCATTAACCATATATTGGTAATATTTATTCTTTGTTAGGAAGTACGATAGAGCAAGCATTAAGAAAATAAAATGAACCCAAATAGTCCAAACATAACCATTTGTACAACAAAACAGACTTGGCTAAATCACTTGAGAAAATTAATTAACCCAACTGACAACACCAATAGCAATAATGAATGTGAAAATAAAGATCATCCATCACGAGTTTTGCCAAGAAGAATGTAGAAACAATGAATTTCACTAGAGTTTAATATTTCAAACCTAATCTACACAGAATAAGAACAATAAAAATGCAAGATAAAGAACCCGGTTAAAGTAACCAAGTAACCACCAAATCAATAGTAGTGACAAAAATGGAGAGGGCATAGCAGCATTGCTTTAATGGCATTCGCCAGAGCAATTCCTTAGCCAAAATAATACGACCAGATCTAGACGTATCCGGTCGATACCTTAAGGAAAATATTAGAAAAAAGTAAAAGAGAAAGGGAGAGAAAATAAGAGAGTAGCATTAGTAGTTCCCCAGCGGTCGTTGGAATGGTGGATGTGTTGGAACTCGCCGGTGGTCAAATCGGGTCAGGCAGCGATGCGGGAAAAGAGAAAAAAAGTTTGATCATCAGTAGTATGGCGGTGTGGCCAGGGCTGTTCGCCGGTCATTATTCAGGCAAAGCAGCGATAGTTGGTGACTTCTAGCAAAGGCCTACCGGATGGGGTAGTAGAAAGGAGGTGCGGCTCATTGGTGTTTTCACTTAAGCAACTTCGTGATGGATAGTGAGGGGCATTTGGAGTTAATATTTACAGAAAGGAGTGAATTAGAGAATAAAGTGAGGGAGAGAATAAAATCTAAAAATGTTTATGTGTGGTGGGTATTTGTGTATGAGTGGAGAAAAAATATGTGTGTGTATTTGTGTATGGAAAGAGAAAAATATATGTGTGAGAGAAGAGAAAAAAATATTTGTGTATTTTTTTTTGTATTTTTAAGAGAGAAAAATGGAAAAAGAGGAAAGATTTTTGTGTACATTTTTCCTTCAAAATGTTGAAACCCCTCACTACTATTTATAATAAAATTGGACACCCCTTATTATCCAAAGGATAAAGGGGTGTCTCCACTTTTTATTATAGGGCATCCTTTGTCCCCTAATTTGTTAAGCAAAGAATTTTCATCCTTTTAAACAATAGATAAAGTTATTGTCCATAGGATGGTGTCATTGGGCAGTCATTATCAGATGTGACAAGACATCACTTTGTGGTTGTTGTTAGATGTGATAAAAAATTATTGTGTGGTCATTATAGGATGTGAAAAGACATTAAATAATTATACTGTGTTTTAGGATAGCTGATTTGACTCAGCATTTGTGGGTTGTAGTAAATGTACAAAATATAGGTATTGATATGTAATTACAGAAAAATGTAAAGAATATTGAAATTATTAAAAAATATAATTAATTTTAAAATATTATAAAAATGTGATGTCATGTTGTGTATGTATGCAGATGATTGTGAAACATTTAATACAATAATGAATTGATAAAAAATCTTAACGTATAGAGAATTATCAATAAATTATGTAAAGCAAAATATGACAATAAGTTGATAACATCCTAAAGTAAGGATGATTATCAATAATTTTTCAACAATTGTAAAATAGATGTGAAAATTGTATTTTATGACTTTTAACGATCAAGAAGCCCGAAGATGTTAATTTAAGCAAGGAGAGTCGAAATTGGGTGTCAGCGGATGCTCTATTATGTTTGGAGATGATGTAGAAGTCTTCAAATAAAAATATTGATGTGTAGCTAGTTTTTCTCAATAAAAATTATTTTTTGATGAAAATTCAATCGAACTCTTATTTAGAGTTGCCTACATACCTCGAGTTCCCTGAGAATCAGGTTGGGTGTAGTTTCAAAGAATAGGCTAGGTTTCTCTTTCCCTATTATTAAGGGTGAATGTTCATGTGGAATGATTATTGAAAGAAGGACTATTTGGGAATGAAAGTATTCACATATTCCCGATGCTCCTCTCGAAATTGCCCTATTATCATGTTGTAAGATGCTGGGTATGCAAGATTTTGTACTTGCTGGAGAGGTAGAGTGATTATGGGATTATGACGATCGAATTCTACATAGAGCTTCCTACATATCTCAAGCGTAACGAGAATCGGGTCAATGTTGTTCGGAATAAGAAAATAGGAGAAATTTTGAGGCGGTTCTCAAAATTTTGCCCCAATGTATGTTTTATGGATAACATTGGACTTTTGAGAAGAATTTTAAAAAAAAATTCTTTTTGTTTTGCAATGTATTTGAAAAGATGCATGATGTCTCCAATTGTCTGCTAAGACTTGAGGATAAATGACGTCTCTGATTGTTTATAGGGACTTGGGGATAATAACAACTCCGGTTATTTACAAAGACTTGGGGATGAATATCATCTCTGATTTTGTGTGGAGACTAATGTGATGAATGAAATATGCCTCCGATTGTCTACGAAGAATAGGCGATGAATGAAAGATGTCTCTGATTGTCTACAAACACAATGTGATGAATGATGATATCTTCAATTGTCTATGAAGACTTGATGCATGAAATCTCTAATTATCCATGGAGATTGATATTGATTGTCGTCCTCGATTGTGTATGAAGAATATGTGATGAATAAAAGATTTCTTCGATTGTCTATGAAGACTTGATGACATCTCCAATTATCTGTGGAGATAGATGTTAATTATGGCAGAGTCCTCCTGTTGTCTTTGGAGAAACTTAGTGAATGATATCTTTGATTGTATACAGAGACTGATATCAATGGTCATCCTCAATTTTCTATGAAGATTGAGGTCATTAATTAGTGAAGTGATTGAAATCTAATGGCCTCTTAATTGGTAGAAAAATAGGAAGGTAATAGCCTTTTGACTGGCAGGGCTATTGAAATTAAAAAGATCTCGATTGGCGGATCAATTGAAAGGTAATAGCCTCTCAACTGATGGGGCTATTGAAATTAAAAAGTTATCAACTAGCAGAGCAATTAAAAGGTAGTAGCCTCTCAACTAGAAGAACAATTGAAAGGTAATAGCCTTTCGATTGGCGGGGCTATTAAAATAAAGAGTATCTCCACTGGATGAATAATTTAAAGGTAATAGTCTCCCGACTGGCGGGGTTATTAAAATATAAAAGCTCTTGACGGGCGGAGCAATTGAAAGGTAATAGCCTCTCCATTGGCAGGGCTATTGAAATGAAGAAGCTCTCGACTGGCAGAGCAATTGAAAGGTAATAGCCTCTCGACTAAAGTAGCTATGGAAATTTAAGAGCTCTCAACTAGCCGATCAATTGAAAGGTAATAGTCTCTCAATTGGTTAGACTATAAAAATAAAGAAGCTCTCAACTGGTGAAGCAATTGAAAGGTAATAGCCTCTCGACTGGCGGGGATATTAAAATAAAAAAGCTCTCGACTGGTGAAGCAATTGAAAGGTAATAGTCTTTCGACTGGTGGGGCTATTAAAATAAAGAAGGTCTCAACAGGAAAAGCAATTAAAAGATAATAGCCTCTCGACTGGAGAGGCTATCAAAATGTAGAAGCTCTCGACTGGCGGGGCTATGAAAATGTAAAATGCATAAATTAGAAGGACAACACCTAATAAAAAAGCAGAATGTCTGTGATTGAATGCGAGAGATTTGAAAAGAAAAGTCAATTGCCTATATTTGGAGATGGGTGCCTTGAATGAAAAGTGTAATGCTTATATGAGAAGGCATGTTCTTGAAAGGAAAAGCCAACTTCCCGTATTTAGAGGTGCGAACCTTAAATGAAAAGCATAATGCATATATTTGAAGGTGAATGTCATGAGAAAGAAAGAACTTTTTTTTGTATTTTCTTTGCAAAAATGTTGAAAATTGCTTTGTATTTTCTGTGTAAGAAATGTGGAAAGGTGAAAATGCGGAAGATTTTTTTGTATTTTCTTTGTAAGAAATGGTGAAAGGTGAAAATGTAGAAAATTGTTTTGCATTTTCTTTGTAAGAAATGTTGAAAAGCGAAAATCTAGAAAATTATTTTATATTTTGTTTGTAAGGAATGTTGAAAGGTGAAGAATGCAGAAAATTATTTTGTATTTCCTTTGTAAAAATGTTGAAAGGTGAAGAATGCAAAAGATTGTTTTGTATTTTCTCTGTAAGAAATATTGAAAGATGAAAAAGATATAATCGTGTCTTGACTGTAGTTGATACCAACAATTTGTAGTGTGTATAAGATTTTCGCCATCTATTTCCCAGCTAACTGAGATCGACTTTAGGGTAACATCTATACTTTCAAGTGGTACCTAAGACATACCGAAGTATCAAAAAAATTTATTCATCTTGCTTATACAATGATTTTGAATTGTGTCTATTCTCATGTCTCAAGTGTCCTCTCTAGAAAGAATATCTGGTTTTTACAATTATTTGAATATTTTTCTTTTTGAATTTAGATATGTCCAGAGATATACACTTACACTTGGAAAGTACTTCAATGAATGCAATTGTGATACCATAGGCTTGGCCTTCATGTAAGTACCCACTAATATGAGAACACTTAGAATAAGATCTTGCAGGATTTATTATCGTCTTGTAATGTAGGCTTGTAGACGGGTAGGATGATATTTTGGATGAGAGTGACTAATCCTTAATGAGCGTTTCACTGTATCTGTGCTTTTGATATTTGTTGCATTTTGACGATCGATCTTCTTTGTTGTGCTTTTTTGCCGCTCGTTTTGTATCTTCTTTGACTTTGTTTGAATCTTGTGTTGGAGTTTCCCCCCTTTTTCTTTAATAAATATATTTTTTCTTTTTTTATGATGATTTTTCATCTTGGTTGAAGTTCCTTTTTCCTTTGTGTGTGGGGGGTGGGTGGGGAGGGGTTGTTCCTCTGTCCTCGAAGTCATCTTTCGTTATTACTCCTCTGAGACTCTATATCTTTGGCTTTAGCAGCTTTGATCTTGAATCTTCATCCATAATTTGCATGTATTTAGTGCGCTTAAGAAGGTGAGCCAAGAGAGGGATATTGCATGTAAGCACTCAGAAGGTATGGCTCAGATGTGGTTATCCAAAAAAAAGGTTTCAGGCTCAAAGGGGTGAAATATTAGGAATTAATGTCCTTTGGTGGGTTATGGAAGGCACAATCAAGTCAAAGAAGGCCTATAATCCTTTCCTAAATCAAGTGTAACTCAGAATTTCACCTCAAAAAATATTTAACCCAAGTTCTAGATCAATAATGCAATGCAATGAAGTAATCCAAAGCTCACCACACAATGCACTTGAAACGATGAGGTTGGATTTGTTCTTGTCTTAGATGTATGCATGAGAATTTTTTATGTGTCACTTAGGTTTGATTAAAGGTACCAAAAGAACCTATGGTTTACCATGAAGTCAGTCCTTCCTATCATACCTATCTGTACTTTCTCATGCACACTCCTAACTATGTTGGAATCAACCAAGTCAAAATTCTAATTTTTATTTATTTAGAAAAAGAATGGGACCGAATACGAATGAGGGTTGACTACATATCTTGTAAAAACAAGAATCATGTCTGTGTAGTTCAGGAAAATTTACAAATTTATATGTGGCATGTATGGTTGCAAAATAAATGATGGTCAGCCTTGAAAATAATGTGAAAGACAATCAGGAAGGAACTGTTTATAGCATCAAAATTACTTCAATCGGGCGATCTATAAGATGGCTGTCAAGAATGAGCAGAGCTTTGACACTACTTCAATATGTCAAGAAAATTGAGAAGGTCGGACATTAAAGAAGCATTATTTTTCCACAATTGGTAGGATTGTTATGACTGTAAGAGTGTTAAACCCTTCTTTTTGAAAGTCAGGATCGATATGCCATAAATTTAATGGTTTACAATGTTCGAAATAAGAAACGAGCTATTCTCAAACCAAAATTAGATGAGGATTTAGAGGTAGGCCAGCTAGGCACTAATTTTATTGAGATTTGAATTTGAGGAGTTATTTATTTACGCTTTTTGAAGACCTTTGGAGAGTAGCTTTGAACTGTTCCAAAAAATTACCCTAGTTTAAATATCGGAGAAACTATTATAAAGAAATAAAGAAAAATAACCCTAATATGGGGTTGTCTACGTATCTTATTAGGATAAAAATCAGGTCAAAATGTTGTTCAAACCATTTATGAGTTTGTATATAGCATGATCTGTTTTTTAGAATAGAAGTTTTCCTAAATTGTTGAGAGTAGGAATGAATAATTGCAAGAAGGAGAACTAACCAAAAGGTACCAACTTTGAAACTATGAAATTCAAAGAAGGTTTGGGGGAGTGTGAGACAACCCCCGCGTGAACCACAATGTGTGAAGTGTACGACCAAAGACTCGATAGAATCGTGATTCTGATTAAATGAAGTAAAAAATAATGAATAACAATTTTTATAATTTACAAATATAGTGTATTAACAAGTAATGAATAAAAGAATTGATAAAATAGAAAAATTAATTTGTGCAAATAATATAAAGAAATTATGAACAAATCTACACAATTTGCAATATGAAACAGTTAAAGAATCAAAGTACTAGCATATGCAAAAAATGTAAAAATACCTCCCTTAATTGAAAAATTAAGCCTATTGTGGTTAGAACCTGCTATTTTCCCCCAGCAGAGTCGCCATTCTATCATGCCCTATTTTTACCAAGGTTAAACTAAACATGGCTTATGGACTCTAAAAGAATTGAAATTTTGTATAGAGTCGTCACCTAATTTTTTTAAAAAATAAGGAAACCTATTTATTTATTAACATGTATGTATAATATTTCAGTCTGCAAAAAAAAACAATTGAGATTTTAGATAAAGGTTTAAATTATTTGAAGGAAAGAGGTTAGGCACTATTCAGAATCCAAAAATGTGGTACTTGACTAGAATAAATTTATCAAAGAGAGAGGAGGTAAGAAATTATTTTTTGAAAAATATAAGTATAAAAATAGTGTAAAAGATGTTGTACATTAGGTATGTAAATAAACCTATTGTTATAGAATATGTAAAGATATGTGTAAAAATGTACAAATTTTATGTGAAAAGGAAAAGTATTTTGCGACGTATGGAATGAAAACTATCTTTTATGTACTATAAAAAGAAAAGTATTTAGAAAATGATACTATCTACTTGACCAAAATTACGGAGAGCAAAGTAAAGATTTTACTTCAAAAGAAAGACTATACAATGTTTATGACGCAAATTTGCGAATTAATTGAATACTTTGTTTGTGTAAATATTAACGGCCTAAGTTTGCCTAAATATACGTTAATGAATATGTAAATAAAAAATGTCCATGTTCAATACCCGAAAATAAAGTTTTCACTATGAATGATATTTGTACAATTCTGATAATGCAAAAATACAAATATAAGGTTCAAAGTCTCCTTCTGAACGCTACTTTAGACAAGTATTTTTGAGAACCTGTACAAACACATTAGTAATTAAAATAAATTAAGAACTATGTATGTGAACATATGTATACAAATATACATAAAAATAGAATTTTTTGTTAAAGCATGGGCTCGGATTAAATAGTTAGATGCGCCATGGCTACGAAATGGTTGGACGATTTATCAGTCATCCGAAATTATCTTGCCAAGATATGATTCATAGAACTCTTTGTGCTTTCGTGATATTGTAAAGATTTTGTCATCGACTGAGTTTATTTAGTTTTTATTACATATTTGTATGTAATGTCCTTTTTTTTATTGGAGGCCTCGGGAGTTTCTTCATTGGCCATGTATTGACACTTGATATAAAATAAGTAAATTTGAGAAAATAAAACCCGTCTTTTGTTATGGGGTTGCCTAAAAAATTCGACGGAGAGATAATGTCATTGGCCATGTATTGATACTTGACATGAATAAATAAACTTGAGAAAATAAAGTTCGTCTTTTGTAATGGGGTGGCCTTAAAATCCGATGGATAGAAATTGTTATTGGCCATATATATATAATAATTATTCTTTGTTAGGAAGTACGATAGAGTAAGAAACAAGAGGAAAAAATGGACCCCAAATATTCCAAACATAATCATTTGTACAACAAAACAGACTTGGCTAAATCACTTGAGAAAATTCAATAACCCAACCGACAACACCAAGAGCAACAATAAATGTGAAAATAAAGAGCATCCATCATGAGTTTCACCAA
This sequence comes from Capsicum pubescens, assembly GCA_030864215.1. Lineage (NCBI taxonomy): Eukaryota > Viridiplantae > Streptophyta > Magnoliopsida > Solanales > Solanaceae > Capsicum > Capsicum pubescens. The sequence continues at coordinate 71,936,704 of CM061549.1, read as the reverse complement.
GAAGAACGTAGAAACAATGAATTTCACCAAACTTTAATATTTCCAACCTAATCTACAAAGAATAAGTATAATAACAATGCAAGATCAAGAACCCAATTAAAGTGACCAAGTAACCACCAAATTGATAGAAGGGACAAAAATAAAGAGGGCATAGCAGTGTCGCTTCAATGGCATTTACCGGAGCGATGTTGAATTTAAAATAATCCTGCCAGATATAGACATATCCAGTCAATACATTAAGGGAAAGATTAGAGAAAAGTAAAAGAGAAAGGGAGAAAAGAGAAGGGAGCAGTGTTGGTGGTTCCTCGGCGGTCATCGAAATGGTGGCTGTGTTGGAAATTGCTGGTGGTCAAATTTGAAAAGGCAGTGATGAGGGAAAAGAGAAAGGAAGTTTGATCGTTGGCGGTATGACGGCGGTGTCAGGGTTGTTCGCCGGTCATCACCTTCGATGAAACTACGGTAGTTGGTGACTTTCGATAATAGACCACCAGATGGGATATCAGAGAGGAGGTATGGCTCACTGGTGTTTTCACCAGAGAAATTTCGCGGTGGATGGTAAGGGGCGGTCGAAGTCAATCTTTAGAGAGAGGAGTGAATGAGAGAATAAAGTGAGGGAGAGAATAAAATCTGAAAAATGTTTATGTGTTGTGGTATTTGTGTATTTGTGTATGAATGGAGAAAAAATAGGTGTGTCAATTTGTGTGTGGGAAGAAAAAAATATGTGTGTATTTGCGTGTGAGAAAATAAAAAAATATGTGTGTATTTTTCGTGTATTTTTGGAGAGAAAAATGGAAAGGGAGGAAAGATTTTTGTGTACATTTTCTCTTCAAAATGTTGAAACCTCCTACTACTATTTATAATAAAATTGGACACCCCTTATTATCCAAAGGATAAAAGGGTGTCCCCTGTTTTTATTATAGGGCATCCTTTGGTCCCTTAAGTTTTGATCAAAGGATTTCATTCTTTTAACCAATAGATAATGTTATTGTCTAAAAGATGGTGTCATTGTGCGGTCATTGTCAGATGTGATAAGACATCAAACTATTCTACCGTGTATTAAGATAACTGATCTGACTCAGCGTTTATGGAATGCAATAAATGTACAGAATATAGGTATTGATATGTAATTACTGAAAAATGTAAAGACTATTGAAAATACTGAAAAATGGAATTAATTAGAAAATATTGTAAAAATGTGATGTCATGCGTGTATGTGTGCGGATGATTGTGAAAATGTTTAAAACGATAATGAATTGATAAAAAAATCCTAATGTACAGAAAATTATCAATAAATTATGTAAAGCAAAATATGACAATAAATTGATAAAATCATAATGTAAGGATGATTATAAATAATTTGTCAACAATTGTAAAATAGATGTGAAAATTGTATTTGGTGTCCTTTAACGATCAAGAAGCCTAAATACATTAATTTAAGCACGAAAATCCAAAATTGGTTGTCAACAATGAGGAGTTGGTTTGCTCTTATCAGTTAGCACAATATCCACTATGTAGGAGTTACTTCCTCTCGAGGCCTCTTAAATCTCGAGGACACACTTGTTTGGCTGGCTCAGGTAGTTTGATTCATCGTGGAAGACTATTTTTGGTTTTCCACACAAACTTTAGCAATTGGTTCAATGTTGAAGGAATGACTCTTGTTGCATGAGTCCAAGGTCTTTAAGAGCATATTATAGTTTGAAACAATATCCATCACTTGAATTCAACTTGGAATTTTGAAGGTCCTATCTAGAGGTACAACTTGACTACCATGATGGAATATTTCTGACCATTGAAAGGTCCCATACTGGATTTTGTTTGACTTAATTTGCCCACATCATAATTAAATTGAGTCCAAATAGTCAATCGAAAGACATTTAGACTTGATATACCATCAATCAATGCCCCGTTAATGATCTAATATTGATATGAAATACCCTATTATACATAATACTCTCAAAGGGAAACTCATTATTATTAGAGCTCATGCAATAATTCTCTGCGGCTATATAGGCTTTATTGAGAACTTTTATTAAAGCCTATTTGTGATACTGGAAGTTCGTAGGGACTTGAGTTGTTTTGTGATAACAAGGCTGCAATCCAAATAGCCTCAAATCCTATATTTCATGAACGCACCAAACACATTGATATCGATTGCCATTTTGTGAGAGAAAAGCTTCAAGCAGGACTGATCAAACCAGCTCATCTCTATACTACCTTGCAATTAGAAGATTTACTTACTAAAGGTCTTAGTGCAACTAAACAACATTTTCTCTTATCCAAGCTTAGGGTTTTAGACATATTTCACCCTGCAGCTTGAGGGGGTGTATTAAAATAATTAGTTTTAATCTTTAAATGATGATTAGTTGGTGTATTTTCAGCTGGCTAATGTTAGTTAGTTGGTGGAGTCCAGCTTTCATTAGTGTGGCCAAGATAGATGAGTCAGTTACTTGTGTCTATATATACATATCACATGATGCAGTTGTCAGTGATAGATACTTTAATAAGACAATGCCAAATTCTCTTCTTCCTTTCTTAGCTCCTAAAGGTTCTTCAATGGCAGATGTTAACCATCTACACTTCTAGAATTCTCTCAAATTTGACATACTTAAACAAAGATTATAACTTCTATGAGGAAGAAATTGAGGTACGATATTGAATCTGAGGCACTACCTATTGCACAAATGATTTTAACAATTTATGACAACACTTGAACTTCATCAAGAATTTTAATAGATTAAGAAGTCATGCTTAGTAAGTAAATGAAAACTAAATACTTAGCTTATCCATAGAAATGAAACTAAACATGCTAATCAAATGTAAAATAGTACAGCAATATTGAAAAATTGTCCGCATAAAACTTAAATCTTAGACAAATAACATTCAAGTATAACTTAAAACAAAGAAGAGATAGAGAATTACCTTTTGTGGTGAAGTCAACCAGGATGATAAGCTTCGTCGAAAGTCGTTCCACCTACAGATAAGAACCCTTGATTTCTTAGAAATTGAACTCAAGCTCAAGGAGTCTTAGAGAGTTTAGGCAATGAGATCACTTCTTGATAGAAAAAATTCTTTACTCATTTGGGGCTCTCTGCTATCAACACTTCTAACTGAAAAGAGAAATTGAGATTTCAAGGGTGAAAATTTCTTTGTGAGAACACTAGTAAATTATTTTTAAGAATAAAATATTTAAATCAACATTTACCCTTTTAGCATTAGTTTTTTCAAGACAGTTCTCGACTAAAATCTGATTTTCAATAAACTAATTATTAAAGTAACAAAATTATACGATCTCATATATACGAATACGAAAATATATAATCGCTACTTAAAATGACAAATTACCTAGATAAATATTTCAGAAAGTTTTTATCCGAATAAAATAAATGTTGTAATTTTATTTAAATTGAAGAAACTCAAAATTAAACTTAGTCGTGGAGGACAAATATTAGGTGTCAACACGGTCAACATTCACTATTTTAAGTGTCGGATGAAAAATGAACTACGCCAGCAGATTCAGAATGTCGAATTGGGATAGTAATGGGGTGGGGTGGGTTTCAAGACCTTTATTGTCACAACCCAACAACAAAGGCCATGATGGCACTTGTCGCGGCGAACCTTGGCAAGTAAGCCTATCACCCAAACTAATACATAAGGGGGAAAAGACAAAAATAACCCCAAGGAAAGACTTCTAGAACGAAGCCAAATCATACAAATATAATATGAAAAAGAAATATACAACCAAAGATATTATATCAAAATCCCAAAACCTAACGTAAATAGTGTAAGTACTACTAATACAATTCATGAGTCAAATACATCAGAATGTCCAACAGGAACAATATATGTCTCTGAATACTAGTAAAGACATAAACTAATACAGAAAGATAGAAGTGGACCCCAAATGCATGAAAGTCCAACCACTATCTTGAACAACCCTGAAGGCACCCGAAATCAAGCCACGTGAGACGCACCTGCACCAGAGTCTACACCGAAAGGGAACAATTGGGATTAGTATTGTCCACTTGTACTTAGTAGGTATCATAGGCTGATAGAGAATAGTAGAAAATAAAACATATAAAATACAGACTAAGGGCCCGTAACCTATAATCAAAAAATATCCCACAATGATAGCCCACACTGCTTGCACCAACAATTCTATAATATCCATACATAATACAACAAAGCACCAGAGAAGAGTACAACTATATATTTATACCACATATAAGCAAAGGAAAAGGGAATAATATATACGAGAACATCAAGTACAAGTAAAGGAGGTTAGAACAATGGGTAGGTAACAAGTCAAACAGAATAGACAAACACTTCACAAGTATAATAAAGTAAACACAATAAGAATGATGATGATGTAATGCACAAGGTCATCGCACAACATCCAAGATTGTCTCACAGCCTCCGTATACACCTACGAAGCTAAAGCATCCTGACGTAGGACCTATGAGAGATTCGTCAACCCATATACAATCCATATATTCATATCTCTTCCTCAGCACATCCTTTGGGGAGGGTTTTATAAGATGTCATATTTTTAATCATAAAAGGTTTTGCCAGTGTTTCTCAATAGTTTCACAGTGGTACCATTCTTTCATGAATGAGTATGAGGATGAAATATTCACAACCAACCACAATGAGTATTTCCACAACCAACCAATATGCCAATCACGTGAGCCAAGTATCCACTCAATATTTCTAACCATTTATGAATTTCCACATGATTCATATGCCAATAGATATGAATACATCACAATACACAATTGGTACGATACTTTGCTTTTCATCAAATAAAACACAATTATTCTAATGTATACAGGCTATCAACATCACATAGAACCCACAGGGTCACCGATAACACATAATATACCAAATCCACCAATTTCATCACATATAGGCCCCCACATAGGCACAACACAATAAGATAGCCATTATTCATGATTAGTTCTCACACCCTTAACATGGATTTTGTATCAACATTAACTATCCAACCCAGCCTGAAAGAAGTTAAGCCATAACCTACCTTGAAGGCTGAAAATCAATTCACAACACTTTGATCCTAAAGTCCTAATCTTTACAAATGGACCCAAAATCAACTAAAACATCAAAATATAGAATCTACACATCAAAAAAAATTCAACAATACCCATATTTCCTAGTTTCAAGTCAGGTTCAAAATGTACACCCGAACAAATTTTTTTTTAAAAAGGGCAAAATCATTACTTTGTTTCAAAATTATGTTTTCCATATTTTTGAAAGTATACAGCTGAAAACTCAAGCAAAAATGAGTTAAAAATGAGGTTCAAATCAAAGAAAAACCATTTATAAACATTATCAGGTAAAATCTTCAAAATCCATTTAAAACAAAGGTGTTTTGAAGATGAAATTGAGAGAAAACTGATAATTATAGCATTAGAAACTCGTTCAAGTGAAATAGGAGTGGCATTGGGGTTTAAATTAGAGGAATACCATTTTTAAGCCTTACAAACCAAAATCCCCCAATTCCATACTTTAATTCATGTTTAAAATAAGAAATTAATGTTAAAGATGAAATAAATTAGTTGAAATGAGTATAATGGAGCTTGCCCAAGCTTAGAAATGGAGAAAGTTGCTCAAAACAATGAAACCATAAGCTTCAAGTCTAAAAAATGATGAAAAATTGGAAAAACCATATATTATATACCCAGGCTTCGCGAACTAGGATCGTGCTCGTGGTACCTCCTCTGTCAAGGGTATCGCGAGCATGATAAGAGCATCGCAATCGCAGATGCACCAGTTGAGTGGTGCACCAGCTCAGGACTTGGTGTATTATAAGTCTCTACGGGCTGCTCGAGATTCATATAAAATCCTGAGAATGTAAAAGAACAATGCAACCCTATTAAATTCAATGCTTCAGACTCAATAAATATATTAGATTTTTGAAAAAATATCATTTTCACAAAGTTGACCCCCGATACCCATAATCACAACTTTCCAAATCGAGGATCGAAATGAGATTTAAAAGCCATATAACCACAACAACTTTGTTGCCACCTTAAAATCGATGTTTTGGATCTGTTGGCGCAGTCCGTTTTAGCATCTGTCACACAGATAAAAAAATCAACTGAAATCAACTATAAGGCTTTCAAAGATGTCAAAAAACCATAAAATCATATAAATGGCACCAAAATGCTTCGAGAATCATATCAATCATCCCCGTACCCCATAAATACCATAATACAACCACGAGGAGGGGTAAAATAATCAAATCATACAACAACACATATTTCACATATTTCATCAAAACTCCAGTCGTTATAGCATTCGCCACTACAAATCTGGATCATCCTCGAACTAAAGGCAAGAAAAATACCTGAATCAACAAAAATCTGGGGATAAGAAATATGTATATGTCACAACCCGAACCAGGGCTTGGCCATGACCAATATCTTAAGTCCGATGGGAATCAGAGATCACCCTCTTGCACCTAACCAACCAACACAGCATCCCTAATGTCGTATGAATTCTGAACATATAACAAGATATCTTAAGGATAATCTTAGAGATATTTAAACCATGTCTATGATTCATCAATCGAAAACTGGTAAAATAACCTACCAACAATATTCGAGCCCGCAGTAATCCAATAAAGCCTTCTAAACAAAGGAGTGAAACTGAATACCAATAAAGTATCGGGACAAGTCCCCGGCTATAGCCAAAATAAGTCTAAATAATCTGATACATAAGAGAATAAAACATGAAATGTACACTTTCGATGTGTGGAAGCTCACCGCTTCAATTTCAACTCACAAAATGACCACACATCCAAATCACTGTGTAGAAGAAGTAGAATTATGGCCAATTCCCGCATCGCATGGGGACACAGTGTGTGAAGTCCGTTAGAGGGGTGAACGCTAATATGTAACTTAGGGATAAGGGTAACATAATGCCATGATCAACTGTTTTAAGCTCATTCAAAATCCAATTCATATACATACATACAAACATATATATATATCACATGTCGGGATAGGGAACAAGTCTTAACATGTAATTTAAAACTTTATCCTGGATTGTATAGCTCAACCGTCATATAGTAATACCCACGGGCTATATGGGCCCCATCTCTCACCCCCTGGTCGGGCACTAATGCGTGTAGCTGCACGAACCGGAGAAAGATTATATATATATGCACGGAGGACTCGAACCCTCTAATTATATACTAAGGTAACTTAAGCACCCGATCATGAAATATTATATAGGGGACTCGAACCCTCTAATCATAATAATAACAATAAGGTAGACTCGAACGACCTGGGCACAAGATAGGGGACTCAAACCCTCAAGCCATAACGATCCCCGCACGGGTTAACGCAATTTTCAAGGTCTGTCACTTGGACCTCCACTTTCACGACTCAGCTACACAACCCTCTTTTAAAATCCAATTAAAATATTTATCACACATTTTCATTTATTGAACAATATTTCTCATTAAGGCATACATTGTCGGTATCGTCATACTAACTACACTTGCAAGGTAATAACAATATTCCAAAACAATTACATCACTTGGGGGAATTAAAAAACCCCTTGATTCAATTATGAAATAGTTTGTGAAAACACGAATCCATAAGGTTCACTGCAACATAACAATGCAATAGTTCAAGAATAGTTCAATTCCTATATTTCTCAAAACTAAAAACCAATTTCACATTACGAGGTTGGGGTCATAACCACTTCAAAAGTCACAAGTTTGGGAAAATCACAATTCCCTAGTTCATTCACCATACCCATGCACCCACAAGTTCAAAACCATAATTAAAGCATGAAAAATCATATGTAAACTATGGGAAAACATTGTTTAACAACAAGAATTCAACACCCTCAACCCATGTTATAAAACCAACATGATTTTAACAAATTAACAATGAGGAATGAGTAACATACCTGAAATACCCAAGATTATGGAGAGAATTTTCCCTTGGAAGCTCCAGTTGATCCACTTCTTGGAAACCCTAAGTATTATTGCTTGAGAGAGTTTTTGAGAGAGGAGAATGTTTGCTTTGTTGAGTTATGAATGAAAAATAAAGTACCAATAGGGTTTATAGGTTGTGGGTTATGTTTAGGGAATGAAAAAAATATCCAAAATACCCTTAGTAAAAAGGCCAAAAAACACCGCCCATTCGCTACGAGTGAACTTATGACTTATAAGGTAACCCTACGACTTGGACCATCCAGTCATAGACAAACCAGAACCCCCTTGGGCACTTCACTGTAAACCCTACGTCTGGCACCCTACATCTTATAATGAGACACTACTACTCGCATGGTCAAGTCGTAGTCTCAATAGTTTCCATAGAGGCACTACACTAGATAACTTACGAAATACCCTCCTTACAACTCATTAGGAGTATATACGACTCATTAATTCTAGTCGTTATCAAGGTTGACTTAGGTAAATCCTTCTGGGCTCATTATGACTGGGTCCTATGACCCGTAAAGACACATTATGACTTGCCAGGTGAGTCATTGCCAAGGAAGAAAGCTCAGAACTCAAAAAACTTCCAAGGACCAAAAACCTGAAGGCATTACATACTCCTCCCTTAGTATCATTCGTCCTCAAATGATAGGACAAGAAATTTATTAGCATAATTAGACTCCAAGCGCAACCACACTTACCTTTAACAAGGACGAAAAAACAAGATATCAAGGGATTTACAATTTCTTTAATAAAGACAAAAAACAAAATGTTAAGAAATACCATACCTCAGGAACGATTATCAGAGCGGGGAACCAGAATAGATATTTGGATTTTATGTCCTCTCTAACTTCCCACATAGCTCCTTTCTCCCAAACAATACATCTAATAATCCTTAAATATGGCCACACTCTCCACTAAGCTTTCAACTATGAATACAACACTCCACTATTTCAACCTCCTAACTTCCCCATCAAATACATAACTATATGACCTGAGCATTTACTGCATCCCCCTCCCATGTTAAAGCCTAACTCGGAGTTAAAGGTGCTAGTATAAGTCATAGGTCCCTATACTTTACACCACTCCAATAGTACTACTCAATCTTATCATACCAATCATGTAAACTTAGGTATTAATCAAAGAGTGTAATAATATAACAAAATAATTTGTGTATCTATCAATCACAACATTCAACCCTGTCTTTGTACCCCTTCTTTGCAGATCTCCCACTCAATACTAGAAACTTTAACCTCTATTACGATGGATTTCACCATATCTCTTCTTCTTAACTATTTCACATAACAAAGGTTCATCTTACTCTTCCATTTTTATCTATAATTTTATCTTGAGTAGTCACCCCAAAATTTTTACAATAAAGAACATCTACTCCCTCATCCAAAACATTACTATGCTTCTATAGCCACTACCATCCTAACATAAGAAGGGTTACTGAGGAACTAGAGTACAAGCATCAAGAATGAGGGGGTTACTTCTCAATTATGACTCCTACTTGTCGTACTACTCAAGGTAAGACCCACAAAATGAGACATAGTACAATAGGCATGAAGTACTTCGTAGAAACCACCTAGGTTATAAATGGAATGTTATTCAAACATAAATATACCATAGAACAAGTCCTTAGGAATGGGCACCGGGAAACACATGAGTGCATATATCATGGTTAATATAACATAAAGCCGAGATTTATATTCAGGAAACAAGGCAAAGATTTTTGCTTGAAACCACTATTTCTTGGAACTAGGCATAACATGAGACAGGAATGTATGGATCACGAGCGTCATGATATAGAGCTTGAACACTTGGAAGCTTGAATTTCTGAGAATTATTATTGCCTTTGGTAAGGGGCTGGAGTATGGACATACGCGACAGGTAGAAAGTAAGCCTTAGGAATAAACACTATTATAATGCGTACAACACTAGTAGAGTGCCCTCTTAACTGAAATGGGAGGGAATTGCTAGAATAGGAGAAAATTCACCCTGACTCTCCCCTGAAGCCCGCCACTAGGAGAAAATTTAAGATTACCCTTGATCTTTATCTTACTACACCTATAAGCACAATACTCCACTCTAAGGTGTATCACCATGGACATGTAGTAGGGAGACTTGGCTCTCTTATACTTAAAATAACATCTATCTAGATGCTATCTAGGGTTCATCATATTTTAACAAACTCCATGCCCTAATATATCCATTGACTTAGCCCCCCAATCCATCAGTTCCAACCTGGAACTTCAACCTATATATCATAACTTCCCCACTCCAGTATTTCATAAGTCATCGACCTCATCTCTTCCTTACACCCCATCAAGCCTACCAATTTAATCCCATAAATCTCGCATTACTATTCTTAAGATACCATAATTATTTCACCAAAATCAACATCTAAAGTTCAAACTTGGAGTTTAACAACCATCATGCACCACTACCAGAGTACCCCGCATAAAATATGTGTATATATATAGAGAGTCCACCCCACAAGGAAGTCATCCTAAATTCCTTATTCACCTGCCAATAACCTATACGTATCTAGAGAATACAATCACTACTATGCACAAAAGAACAAAATCACCCCACAAATAAATGTTAGGGCAGACAAACCCTTATCAAAAAGATCTTTCAATTGCTTCTTAAGTTATTTCAACTCAGTCGGAGCCATTTCGTAAGAAGGGATATAGATAGGATGCGTGTTCAGAAGGAGATCAATCCTAAAAATTCATTATCCTATCAGAAGGAACACCAAGAAAATCATCAGGGAACACCTCAGAAAATTCACAAGCTATAGGGACAGACTATAAAGAAAGACCTGTGGATCTAGAATTTCTAGCATACACTAGATGGTAAAGGTACCCTTTAAGAGATCAATTTTGGGGATCTAAGATATGAAATGAACCTTCCTTTAGGAACTAGGAAAATTCCTTCCCATTCAATCACTGACTCATTTGGGAAATGAAAACTGACCCTGCGGGTCTGACAATGAATGCAACCAATCCATATCCAAAATTACATCAAAGTCTACCATGTCCAACTATATTAGATCCACAAAGGTCTCCCTTCCATGGAACAATATTACATAACCCCTAAAGACTCTTCTACCCACAATGGAGTCACCCACCCGAAAGGACACCAAAAAAGAATTTGAAATACACTGAGTATTAAAACCAAAATGAATAGCCACATATGAGGTCACATAAGAGAGAGTAGACCCCGAATTAAGAAAGCAATACACATCACGGAGAAAGAGTTGTAATATACCAACAACGACATCTGGTGATACCTCAAACTCCTGGCAGGTAGAAAGAGTATAAAGACAATTTTAACCAGTGTTGGTATTAGAATATAACACCTCGAGTCTATACCTCGGACGCTACACGGTGCTCATAATCCTGAAGGACCATAAGCTAACCCATGACTGGTACCTTCTGCAATAACAGAATAGTAATACTGCAAATATGCAAAAATTAAGAGAAAACTTGCCATAAGGTTCAATACTAAAATAAAACTGAATATGGTATAACAATACAAAAACTAAAACATCTGTCTGAAAATACTCTAGTCTGAAAGGCCTCTACTATCTGAATCATGGAGTTGATGGGACAAGCCCCCAACTAACTCCAAATACTGAAAACTATACTGATAAACCAAAATAATGAAGAAAATAATCATGTCCTCGAACTATGAGGACTCACCACTAACTTTGACTGCTGAAAATCTGAACTGCTAAGGGTGCTCTAGAGATTGTACGTCTGAACCTATGATATAAAACATCATAGCGCAAGAGAAAAGTATGTGTCAATACTTTGAATGTATTGGTATGCTAAGTGAGGTAGGATAAAATACATGGGTTCATATGCATGAACAATACTGACTGAATGACATGAATATAACTGAATGAGAGTACATACATGAATACGTATACTGTAATTTGAGATCATAATAACACTGGTTACTGAATTCTGAATTACTAATTTACTGATATCTGAGTTTACTGATACTGTGTAGCTGATAACTTAGTGACTGTATCTGACAGTCTTGATCCTGTGGAACTATACTGAGTCTCGTACTGAACTATGTGACTATATCTAATAGTCCTAAATCTGTAGAACTGAACTGAGTTCTATTCTGAGACTGGAACTAAAACTGAGACTGTGGGAAGTAATCATCTAACTGACATGCCTCTTTTCTGAATAGATTGGGGTCTAATATGTAACCCAGATTAGAAGGGTGCCAGTATCGTGCCACGGGTAAGGACAACTGTGAGTTAACCCTCTCTGATAGGAAGCTCTTTTATCAACCCTCGCTGGCAGGAAAACTCATATGAGATGTATCAACCCTGGTCTGGAAGGTAGATATCTCAACCTATACTTGCTACATAGTTCTATAATATAGGGATTGCTACTAAGGGTCAAACCTTCTGTTGCCAGGAATACCCCCATCCCTGGGTTAACTCGGTGTTGAATCCTACTCCCAACTGAATAGATATTGAACTGATTTTCTAGTTGCTTGACTGAATTATTACTGATTTTACTAAGTTCTGCTGACTGACGAAGTACTATTGAATTTTGTTAGCTGACTGAGCTTATTGAGGTCTGAACTGAATATTGAACTAGACGGGACTAATACTGAATCTACTAAGTTCTCCTAAGTCCTATAACTGACTGAGAGTACTACTGATCATGACGTGACTGAGATTATCCTATAACTGACACTGGCTCTAGGTAAATAACTAAATTGTAGAGTATAAATACCCCCAAGACTCGATAGCATGGAAAGTAAAGTTTTACATGATCTTGCATAGCATAGCATAAAAATACACACTTGTTCATAATGCATCTATAGAGGCATTTTATCAAACACTTGCATGGCATGAAACAGTATACATACTAGAATGATATAATCTTATCAATACATTCACATGAGCAATTCATCAAACACTTGGAAAACATAATCTATGCATATGACACTAAAACAACATGTGAGCATCATGATTCAATTCCAAATTCACAATTCCATGGGTTTCAACATGAATTCACATGATAAATCAAGCATGTCAATTAATTCTACATCAATGTTGTAATAAATCATGAAATAGAAATAAAATTATAGCAATAATCATGAATACAATTTGATTTCAAATCATGAAAAGCATGAAATCAAGCTAATTGAAGTTTAAAAAAGTTTCTTGGACTCCAAGGGTGGAAGAAACCCTTGGATGAACACTTCACATACCTTGGTTGTTTAATTCTTGAAGAACTATGGAAAAATCTTGAGCCTTGGCTTTGAAATTAAATCACCTAGAGTTCTTATTCTTGAGAAATTTCAGAAAAAGTGAGTGTATATTGCTTAATGAGGGTTGAATCTCGTGTTTTAGGGCTGAATAGGGTGGGGGAAAAGAGCCAAATACCAGTAGCGCCCGAGTCTGCACCCTCGATGCTACACGATGCTTACAATTCTTAGGGACCACAAGCTAACCCATGAGCTGGTACCTGCTGTGAGCACTGAATAATAATACTGAAATTAATACGAAAAAATGGGCTAAAATGCGATAAGGTTCAAAACATCTGAAATACTAATAAAATATAACATCTGTAAAACTAAATATTGTCTGAAAATCTAGTCTAAAAAATCTCTAACTGAAACTGTCTGAAAGTGGAGTTGATGGGACAATCCCCCAACTAACTCCATCTACTAAAATACTGCTAAACTGAAGTACTAAAATAAAAGCATATCCTCAATAGATGAGGACTCACTGCTAAATCTGCTACTGCTGGCTGAATCTGGCTAAGCGAGGTCAAGAACCTAAGCACCCAAACTTATGATATGAAACATCATAGAGAAACAAAAGGGTATGCGGTTAGTACGTGGAAATGTACTGGTATGCTAAATGAGCTAAGGATGAATGCATAAGTTCATATGCATGAACAATAACTAACTGAATGATATACAAGAGCTAGATAGCATACATGGGGGATCTATAACAACTAAACATACTGCGCATACTGTAACTGAGTATACTAGAATTAAATCTGATAACTGATAACTGAATATATTGATAATATGAGTTACTAATAACTGAGTGACTGTATCTGACAATCCTGATTCTATAGAACTGAAATGAGTTCTATTCTGAAGACTGAGATCGAAACTAAAATTGTGGGATGTAATCATCTAACCGACATGTCCCAAATCTAAACTGATAACTGAACTGGGCTGTAATCATTAACCCCAATTGGAAGGGTGTCAATACCTTGCCACGGGTAAAGACAAGATAAAGAGTAACCCTCTACTGGTAAGTTCCCTAAATGAGAACTATGGTACCCTTTAATGGCAGGTAGAGCACCTCATCAACCCTCGACTGGCAGGTGTGATGTCTCCACCTACGCTGGCTATGTAGTTCTGGAACGCAAATATTGTTTCTAAGGATCACGCCCTATGCTAGTAGGTGAGCCCCCATCCTTGGGTTCACTCGGTGCTGAATCCTACTCCCAACTAAAGAATACTGACATGTTTTACTGGACTGAACTGGACTAAACTCACTGAGATTACTGAGTTTTCCTAAGTTCTGTAACTAACTAAATATCTACTGAGTTCCGTAATGGACTGAGAGTACTACTAATCATGACATGATTGATACTATTTTGTGACTGACAATGTCTCTAGGTAAATAGCTAAATTGTCGGGTATGAAATCCCCCAGGACTCGATAGCATGAAAAGTAAAGAAAAGCATAATCTTGAATAACATAACAATGTTTACTTGGTCATAATTCATTCTTAGAGATATTTCATCAAACACTTGTAATGCATTAACTTGTACATGAATAGGGAATACATGTTAGCATGCTATAATGACATTCTTTCATTCTCATAGACAATTTATCAAACATATGAGATGTATACGTTGTTCATTTAATCATAAACACTTAGGGTTAACATGGTTACAACAATCAACTTGCAAATTGAAGGGTTTATTATGAATATCATGTAATTCAACACATACTAGAATCAATTCTTGGAACTTGTAATCTAAATCATGGATTAAAACTCAAACAACATCATGAACAAGAATTAAATCTAATTCAAACATGGACATCATAAATCATAAATCTTGTATATTGAAAAAAGAGATTCTTGGGCTCCATGGAAGGAAAGGATCCATGGATGAACATCTAAAATACCTTAATTGATGAGTTCTTCGAAAAATTCTTGGGATTGACCTTGATTCTTGAGAGCTAGGGTTTGATTTCTTGAGAGAGAATTACCTTTTGATTTTGGAGAAAAGTGAATAATGAAGGGTTTTACATGTTTTTAGGGCTTAAATACCATATCTGGGCAGAATAAAATTATAAGAAAGGACTGTTTTAACCCTGGGCACAACTTTAATTTTTCATCTAATTTTCCCGATTTAGACCCCTGGCAGGAAGCGCCACTATCGTGCCAAGCCACTGGAAAAATGAAAACTAAGAAATTACATGGTGGCACAAAGTGGTGGTATCGCGTTTCAACTTTGTTTGGGAACTGGAAGTGCACCGCGATGCGGTGGAATTCGGTTGGCACACTAAAAATTCAATTATGAACTGGGTCTATGGCGTGATGCGCCAATATTGCGGAGCAACACTGAAAATTGACAACTGCTATTTTAACACACTCCACGATGCGCTATTGGCCTGAATGACGATGTTTAATGACTAAAACTTAAAATTGCCATAACTTCTTACCCGGTTGTCGGATTTAGACAAATTTTATATCATTGGAAAGCTAATCGAATTTCCTACGCAATAGTAGGATCAAATCTAAAAATTACCGAGTATTTCAAAAAAAAATATTTAGGATAACCCATGTACTGAGGTTTAATCTAGGCTGGGGAAATATGGGGTATTAAAATACCCCTATGGACGCGGCTTTTTTAATGACTTAAAACCGAACTGTCGATGCATAGACCGATGCGCCGCATCGTTAGCATCAATACGATGGCAAAGAACCGCGTCGAGTCCACTTCGATTCACTGGAATTTGCACTGAGATGAGGAAAAAATTATATGTCAGCGCAAGGGACGACGCGACGCATCGACTCACTGTTTTGGTCACTCGAACATGATCTAAATTAGGTCCAATAAATCCAAAACTTGTTCGGAAACACCTACTAACATTCCTGATCATGAATCAATATAAAAATCAATTCTCTAAGATCATAAGAGTTGCAAAATAGAGTTGCCAACTTACGAACGCTAAAATAATACTAAGTCTGAATACTTAGCTAGAATTTTCTAAGTTTGAGACCCCTTAGCAAGATTAAAAGTCTAAGTTGAGCTTAGGATTTTGCGGGATCTTACAATATCTCCCCCTTGGGTACATTCGTCCTCGAATGAGACTGATTAAACTGAGAATATTGGTAGACTGGACTTAGGCACTGAACATGCACAACTGAAGTATGATTTCATGACTGAAGTTATTGATATACTGAATTATCATACTGAACATGCATATCTGATGCAAGAGTACATAGCTGAACTTGATTCATGAATGGATGATTGGGATTACTGATAAGCTGGGCTTATATACTGGACATGCATGTCTGATGCATGAGTACATGACTGAATTAATTCGCTAATGAATGACTGAGTATGCAACGTTAATTGATACAAAGTTGGTAGCTATATCCGAACATCAGGCTGAGTAAATTCAAAGGAAAACTATTACCTTGGGCTAAGTCTAAGCTTGCGGAAAATAGGTGAGGATACTTGGTCCGCATGTCTGCTTCTACTTTCCAAGTTGCTCCCTCCACGGACTGATTTTGCCAAAGTACTTTGACTAGAGGGACTTCTTTGTTCCTTAGTCTGTGAATCTGATAATCAAGGATTTCAACGGGAGTCTCTTCATAAGAGAGGTTGTTCTGAATATCTATGCCCTCTATAGAGACTACGACTGTTGGGTTACCCATGCATTTCTTAAGCAAGTAGACATGGAACCACTGGATGCACTGAAGCTAAGTCTGAAGGCAACTCAAGCTCGTAAGCTACCTTTCCGAAACGGTTGAGAAATTGGTAAGGACCGACATATTGGGGACTAAGTTTCCCCTTTTTGCCAAACCTCTTCACTCCTTTCATAGGAGAGATTTTCAAATGCACAAAATCACCAATCTTGAACTCGAGATCCTTTCTGCGAACATCTGCGTATGATTTCTGTCAGCTCTGAGCTGTCTTAAGCCTTTTCTTGATCTACTGAACCTTCTCTAAGGTATCAAATACTAAGTCAGGCCCTACCACTGCGGCCTCACCCACTTCAAACTAACCAATGGGAGATCTACACCTCCTCCTATAAAGCGCATCAAACGGAGCCATCTAAATGCTGGAATGATAGTTGTTGTTATATGAGAATTCAATCAAGGGCAAGTGGTCATCTCAACTACCTTTAATGTCTATCGTACACGTTTGTAGCATATCTTCTAAAGTTTGAATGGTCCTTTCTGCTTAACCCTCTATCTGAAGATGAAATACTGTACTGAGGTAAACTCGGGTACCAAGAACTTTTTGGAATGTCTTCCAGAAATGAGAGGTGAAATGGGTACCTCTATCTGAGATAATGGACAACAAAACACTGTGAAATCTAACCAACTCCCTGATATAGAGTTTTGTATAATCCTCGAATGAATATGAGGTATGGACTGGTAGGAAATAAGGTGATTTGGTCATCCTGTCTATAATGACCCAAATTGAATCATGCTAGTGATGAGTACGAGGCAAACCCGTCATAAAATCCATGTTCACTTCTTCCCATTTCTAGGTAGGAATACTGAATTACTGTATGGACCCACTTAGCTTTTGGTGCTCGATCTTAACCTGCTGACATGTTAAGCACTTAGCCACAAACTCTGCAATGTCTCTCTTTATCCCACTTCACCAATAGATCTCCCACAAATCATGGTACATCTTAGTGTCCCCTGGGTGAATAGATTAGCACACACCATGCACTTCTGCAAGAACTCGTTGTCTCAATTCATCTACACCTGGCACATATAGCCGACCCTAAAAACACAAAACACCATATCCTACTTTTCCTTTACCTCGGAAACCAGGGATGATTCTGAACTACTCTACACCCATACACTACCTTCTGCTGAATCGACTAAGCGAACACCTAGTCCAGAAAGCTGATGAACTTCCTGAACTAACTTCTTCTTACCATCCTCCACATGAGCAACACTACCTATAGACATCCTACTAAGAGCATCAGGCACTCCACTGGCTTTACCCGAATGATACAGGATGCTTATGTTGTAGTCTTTCAACAACTCCAACCACCTTTACTAACGGTTAAATCTTTCTGACTGAAAGACAATGCCGCTACATATGATCGGGTTGACCATACTTAAAGCATCAGTTCTTCCCCTTACAATAAAACCCATGATATCACTGACCATAAAATTGGCAAAGAGGATAGAGAGGGACTAACTAGGCTCCACTAGACTGGTACTGGGCACTCTGTGCCATAGGACCAACGCCCTTTTAAAAATGGAAATTATTGATCGGGTTTGGGTAAGGGGCTCTAGCCGAAGGGTAGAACCAGAATCTCTCTTGCTCCCTTCCTTAGTCTATTTAGTCCATTGTCCCCCATGTCTACCACTATTGTGATGACCCCCACCATGCTCTAAATATTTGACCTTCTTGTTTTGCCTCTCCCCCACCTCAGCCTGATTCCTTCTCTCACCCACAAGACCAGACTAGTGTGATAGATAGACTACTATAAGTTTAACAGATGAATAGAACGACAGAACTCAACATTGGACACTTTGACCTAAGGTGTCTGAGGAGGACTAGGGGGAACTAATGGAACTCCACTAGGGAAATCGGAAACAAGGACCCTAGAATGGCTCTGTACCCCAAGGGTAGGACAAGTTTCATCCATATTGTCCTTAGATGAGACAAAAGAGTTTCCATGAGCATTCGATTTTTTGGAAGGTATAATCTGAAAAGCAAACATACGAGAAATAGAGGAGATTTTATGACCTTAGACTTTATATCCCGAAGAATAGATCATAAGAAAGGGAAACATTCCTTAATGCCTCATAGACTCTCCCTTATAAGTGTGGCACGCTACACACCCGTAATAGAGACTCTACTTGACACGACTTTGTTGGACACCCAATGACACCAAACCTATGCTATGATACCATCTGTCATGCCCCAAACCAGGGCCTAGCCATAATGGGTATCTCAAGTCCAACGAGGACCAGAGATCACCCCCTTACACCTAACCAACCAACACAACGTCCCAATGTTAGATGAATTCTGAACATATAACAAAATAACATAAGGATAAGCTTAAATATATTTAAATCATGTCTATGATACGTCAACTGAAAATCAACCAAATAACCTACCAACAACACCCAAGACCACAATAATCCAATTAAGCCTTCTAAATAAAGGATCGAAATTGAATACCAATAAAGTGTCGGGATATGCCCCCAACTATAGCCAAAATGAGTCTAAACAATCTAAGACATAAGAGACTATAATATAAAATGTAGACTTTCAATGTATGAAAGCTCACCACTTTAATGTCAACTCACAAACTGACCCCAAATCCAAATCACTATTCAGGAGAAGTAGAAGTATAGACAATTCCTGCATCGCATACGTATACAACATTTGAAGACAGTTAGCTGGGTGAATGCAAGCATGTAACTCAGGGATAAGGATAACATAATCACATGATCAATAGTTTCAAAGTCATTTAAATCCAACGCACATAATCAAACACAAATACATATACATATATATATATCACATGTCGGGATAGGGAACAAGGCTTAACGTGCACTTTAAAACTTTAGCCTGGATTGTGTAACTCAATCGTCATATAATAATACCCATAAGCTATATGTGTCTCATCTCTCACCCCTTAGTCGGGCCACAATGCATGTAGCCACACAAAATAGAGAAAGATTATATATATATGCACGGGGGACTCAAACCCTCCAATCATATACTAAGGTGACTTAAGCACTCGATCATGAAATATGATATGGGGGACTCGAACTCTCTAATCATAATAATAACAATAAGGTGGAATCAAACCACCTGGTCACAAGCAAGGGGACTCGAACCCTCAAGACATAACGACCCCCACACCG
Source organism: Capsicum pubescens (assembly GCA_030864215.1). NCBI lineage: Eukaryota > Viridiplantae > Streptophyta > Magnoliopsida > Solanales > Solanaceae > Capsicum > Capsicum pubescens. Next base: position 71,916,584 of record CM061549.1, on the reverse strand, counting down.
ACTAGCGCAGTTTTCAGTGTCGATCACTCAGACCTCTACTTTCATGACTCATCTATATTCCCATTTATTGACTTATATTTCTCATTAAGGTATAAGGTTCACTTCAAGATCACAATGCTATAGTTCAAGAATAGTTTAATTCCCATATTTATAATAACTAAAAACTAATTTAACATTACTGGGTTGGGTTCATAACCACTTCAAAAGTCACAAGTTTGGAAAAATCATAATTCCCTAATTCATTCATCATACCCACGCACCCACAAGTTCAAAACCATAATTAAAGCATAAAAAATCATATGTAAAACATGGGAGAACATCGTTCAACAACAAGCATTCAACACCTTTAACCCTTGTTATAAAACAAACATGAATATCTCATGAACAATACTTTAAACAGATGCTTTTAACAAATTAATAATGAGGAAAGAGTAACATACCTTAAATACCTAAGATTATGGAGAGAATTTTCCCTTGGAAGCTCTATTTGACACGTTTCTTGGAAACCCTAAGTATTGTTGCTTGAGAGAGTTTTTGAGAAAGAGGAGTGTTTGCTTTGATGAGTTACGAATGAAAATAAAGTCTCGATAGGGTTTATACCTCATGGGTTATGTTTAGGGCAAAAGGTAAATGTCCAAAGTAACCTTAGTAAAAAGGCTGAAAAACACCGTCCAGTCGCTACGAGTGACTTTACAATTCGTAGGGTCACCCTATGACTTAGACCATCCAGTCGTAGCCAAACTAGAACCCTCTTAGGATCTTCACTATAAACCCTACTACTGGCACCCTATGTCTCATAATGAGACACTACAACTCGTAGGGTCAAGTCATAGTCTCAACAGTTTCCATAGAGGCACTACACTGGACAACTTATGAAATACCCTTCTTAAGACTCATTAGGAGTCTATATGACCCATTAAGTCTAATCGTTATCAAGGAAGTAACTTAGGAAAATCCTTCTAGTCTTATTACGACTTTGTCCTATGACCCGTAAAGACTTATTACAAATCATCAGATGAGTCGTTGCCAGGGTAGAAAGATAAGAACTCAAAAATTTCCAAGGATAAAAAACTAGGGCATTACAATATTAGACTCGACCTCCCAAGTAGACTCGTCTAAAGGTCAATGCCTCCGTTGGATCTTAACCACAGGAATAACTCTAGAGTGCAACTGTCTAACATCCCTAGTCAATATGGACACTGGCTCCTCAACAAAAGACCATCTCTTATCGAACCGAAATGACTCCCAACAAATGACATTATACTCATCTAGAATGTAACGGCGAAGAAAAAATATATGAAAAAACTAGATGAACAGCTAATAAAATTGGGGGCAAAGCTAACTCATAAACCACATCAACAATAGTGTGAGGAATCTCAAATGGGACAATATACCTGGGGCTAAGCTTGCCCCTCTTCCAAAACCTCATCATACCATTTATGGGTTAAACTCAAAGGAAAATATGATTACTAACATCAAATCTCAAGGCACGAAGTCTACGATCAGCATAACACTTTTATCTACTCTAAGCCGCTTGAAGTCTATCCTGAATTATCTAAACTCTATCCAAAGACTCACGAAGCAAGTCCATCCCTTGAGTTCCAATATTAGAAACCTTAAACCAACCAATTGGAGAGCAGCAACGCCTACCATTCAAAGCCTAAAAAGGAGCCATATCAATACTGGAATGGTAGCTATTATTATAAGCAAACTCCGCTAAGTCTAAATGTTGCTTCCACTGGCCACCAAAATCCATCACACAAGAGTGAAGCATATCCTTCAAAATCTGGATAGTCTGCTTTGACTGACCATCAGTCTGGGGTTGAAATATTATGCTAAGGTCAACCCAAGTACCCAACTCATCCTGAAAGATCTTCTAAAAGTAAGAAGTAAACAAAACACCTCAATTCAAAATGATACACACCAGCACACCATATAGTTTTACAATCTCCCAAATGTTAATACATGCTAGCCTCTCAGCACTGAGAAAGACCAGCATAGGAATGATATGCGCATACTTGGTTAATCAATCCACGATGACCAAAACACTATCAGATCCATGAGAAGAATGAGGCAACCTGGTCACGATGTCCATAGTGATATGTTGCACTTCTATTCAAGAATGGGTAATCTCTAAAGCAATCCACTAGGTTTCAAATGCTCATCCTTCACCTGCTTGCAACAAAGGTAGCGAGCTACAAAATTTTCTACATCCTTCATCATACCACCCCACCAATAATGTTGTATCAAGTAAGGATAAATCTTAGTAACTCCCAAATGGATGGAATGCCTAGAATAATGGGCCTCCTCCAAAATCAACCTAATCCAATCAGCCACTCTTGGCAAACAAAATTGGCCCTCAATTCTCAAATCACCATCAAAATAAAGTGACGCTTTCTTAGCATGGATACTCAACACCCTATCCCAAATAAACCTTAATTTTATATCATCAAACTGATGACCTCAAATCTGCTCCATCGAAGAAGACGTAGCCTCCATAAATGCCAAAACATACATAGGTGTATAAATATCAAACCTAACTATCTGGTTAGCCAAAGACAGAACCTCTAGGATCAAAGGTCTCTCCTGAGTGTAAATATGCATCAATCTACCCATACTAGTTGACTTCCAGCTCAAGGCATCTGGAACTGCATTAGCCTTGCCCGGATGATAGAGAATAGTTAAGTCATAACCCTTAAGAAACTCAAGCTAATGACACTACCTCATATTAAGATCTCATTAGGTGAAAATGTAATGAAGGATATGATGATCTTAGAAAATCTCACAATGGACTCCATACAAGTAGTGCCTCCACAACTTTAAAGCAAAAGCAACTATGCACAACTCCAAATCATGGATAAGGTAATTCTTTTTTTGGGGCTTCAAATGACAAGAAGTATAAGCAATCACATCACCCTTCTTCATAAACACAACATCTAAACCAACACCTGATGCATCACAAAAGATGGTAAAACTGTAATGCCCCTAAAACAGGTCCCGAGATGTCACACGATGCTCAAGACTACGGGTAACCTTAAGCTAACCCTGTAAGCCATCTACTGAATCTGAAACTCATACTAGGGAAGTATAGATATATAATCAAGCTAAAATGTAAAATTCGGTATGAGTTAAACTAAAACTGTCTGATTATAATATCTAAAAATACTAAACTCAAGAGTCTGATCAATCAATACTAAAAATCTGAATCATAATATAGTAGTCTGACAAGCCTCTACTACTAATGTTAGAGAGTCACTAGGACAAACCCCTAGCTAACTCAAACTGTCTGAAAATACTTAATCATCTTTACTAATAAGCTGAAAACCTTAATGACTAAGTCCACAAACTATGAGGAATCACCAACTATTGGGATGTAGATGGAGATGCTCAAAATCACTTACACTGCTGAAACTGAGACCTGAACCTACATTATGAGACAATGTAGCACATAGACGTATATGTGGATCAGTACTTCTGGATTGTACTGAGTATATGGAGGTGAATGCACAAGTAAATCAATATCTTAATATCATTATAAATTGGTAAACAAATGCATGCTAGTTGTAGATGACTCACATAAGCTAAAACGTCTGAAAGTGTTAAATCATAATCATGAATAGCAAAACATGCTACGTAAATCTAGAGAGTCATAACATTTAGTTTCTAAAAGCTGTACTGGTATTCTATCTTTAAATTATGCTTTCTAAGTGTAGAAAGGACTCACTTTTATATTTAAATTTCAAAATCTTTCAATTAGAAATATTGGGTATGAACCCTAATTCAAAACTCATGTAAATTCATATAAAATTAACTTCAAAAACTAATTTTGGGCACAAGGATGAAATGATTATCCTTGTTGAAAAATCTCACATACCTTAATTGATGCAATTGATGAGAACACTTGATTTTGGATTCCTCTTCGTGCTCTTGAAGGTGCATTCTTGATTATCTAGAATTGGAAACCATGAATTTTAAGTTTCCTTGGAGAAAGAATGGTGGAATTTTAGATTTCTTGGAAATTAAGTTTTGATGTTCTAGGGTTTCTTTGAGAGGAAGGTGATGAAAAGCATGCATATAATGCTTAGAATAGGATTAATTCAGTGTTATTCACAAATTGAGGGCTAGGGAAAAGACTAGATTGCCCTTTTAAAATCAACTTTGGAAATTAGAAATCCCGATTATAGGCCCCACCGCGATGTGGGGCTATCATGATGGATCACTGGATAAGGGACTATTGCGAACTAGAACTTCACCATGACGTCGGGTTATTGTGGTAAGCCACTAGAAAATTGATAAATCCCATTTAATCCATCACCGCGATGCAGTACCATCGTGGTGAGCTACTGGAAATTGACAAATGGGAACTGGAACCTCACCACAATGTAGGCCAATCACAGTGCTTTACTAGAATCAAAAAATTACAATTCTGTCCTTCACCACGACACGGTGCCTACCTAAATGCCATACTGCTTTTACTAAAAATGGCATAACTTCTCAATCGAGTATCATATTGAGGCGAGATTGGTATCGTTGGAAAGCTGGTTCAATTATCTTCAACTTAGGGGTCTATAACTGGAAAATTCTATATGTATTAAGAGTTATTCATTTTCAAAGCTAACCCTTGACATTCTAGGAGCTAAACTGAGCTAGGAAAAGTATAGGGTATTATATTATCTCCCCCTTGGGAACATTCATCCTCGAATAAGACTAGTTAAACTAAAGATACTGAGGAACTAAGGATATATGCTGCATGCACAACTAAAACAAGCTACATGACTGAATCTAAAACATACTAAGCGACTCAAATAATCTGCGAGTACATGAATTGATATGAAGATAACTATATAGCCAAATCTGAGACTAGAAAGGAACTGAATTAAGGAGGATTGTTACCTTCGGGTGAATCTGAGATTGTGGAGAAAAGGTGACGATACTTGGTATGCATGTCTGCTTATACTTCCCAAGTAGCACCCTCAACGAACTAATTTCTCCATAGAACTTTGACTAAGGGAACTTCTTTGTTCCTTAGTCTACGGATCTAATGATCAAGAATCTTCACTGGAAGTTCTTCGTATGAGAGGCTATTCTGAATATCTATACTTTCTAGAGGGACTATAACAACTGAATCATCCATGCACTTCTTAAATAAGGACATATGGAACACTGGATGAACTGTTGACAAGTTTGTGGGTAGCTCAAGATCATACACTACCTTTCTAACACAACTCAAAATCCTGTAGGTGCCTATATATCGTGGACTCAACTTCCCTTTATTATCAAATCTCATCACCCCTTCATGGGTGAAACCTTTAAATACACAAGATCATCTATTTTAAACTCAAGATCTCTCCTTTTTACATCGCCATAAGATTTTTGACGACTCTGAGCTGCATTTAATCTCTCTCGAATCAACTGAATTTTCTCCATGGCTTGAAACACCACATCTAGACCAATCAAAGCAGCCTCGCCTACTTCGAACCAACCGACTGGTGATCTATAACTCTGTCCATAAAGAGCTTCAAATGGGACCATCTGAATACTAGAATGGTAACTGTTATTGTAGGCAAACTCGATCAACGACAAATGGTCATCTCAACTTCCTTTGAAGGCAAGAACACATGCTCTCAACATATCTTCTAAGGTATGAATGGTTCAATCTGGCTGACCATCTGTCTACGGATGAAAAGTTAAACTGAGATGAACTTGGGTACCAAGACCCTTCTGAAAGTATTTCCAAAATCGAGAGGTAAATTGAGTACTCCTATATGAGATGATGGACAAGGGAACTCTGTGCAATCTAACTAACTCTCTGATATATATCTTAGCATAATCTTCAGTTGTGTAGCATATGTGAACTGGCAAGAAATAAGCTGACTAGCTCAATCTATCTACAATTACCTAAATCGAATCATGCTGATGATGCGAATGGGGTAATCCAATCACAAAGTTCATATTCACCTCTTCCCACTTCCAAGTGGGAATACCGAACTCCTGCAAAGTGCCACCAAGTCTTTAGTGCTCAACCTTAACCTGTTGACAAGTCGCACACTTGGCGACAAATTCTATGATATCTTTCTTCATACCACTCCACCAATAGACTTTCTGCAAATTGCGGTTCATCTTGGTGGCTCCCAGATAAATAGAGTAACGCGTACCATACGCTTTTACCATGATCTGTTGCCTCAAATCATCAACACATGGCATACACAATCTACTATGGTATCTCAACACACCATCTCCCTCTTGGGAGAAATCCTCTACCTTTTGGTCTTTAACTGAACCCTTCATTTTGACCAAACTAGGATCCTTATCCTGCTTCTCTTTCTCTTTAGAAACTAGAGAAGATTCTGAACTACTCTAAACCCAAACATTTCCTTCAGATGAGTCAACCAACCTCACACCTAATCTAGCTAACCAGTGAACTTATCAAACTAACTCTTTCTTATTATTCTTCACATAAGAAACACTGCCCATAGACAGTCTACTAAGAGCGTCTGCCACTATATTGTCCTTGCTTAGATAATAAAACACACTCGTATCATAATCCTTCAACAGTTCTAACCACCTTCTCTGGTGAAGATTCAACTCCCTCAGAGTGAACACATGTTGCAAACTTTTGTGATCTATAAACACATCAACATGCACCCCATAAAGATAGTGCCTCCAGATTTTTAATGCGAACAAACCAACAGCTAACTCAAGGTTATGGATAGGGTAGTTTTTTTGTGAGGCTTAAGTTGTATAGAGGCATAGGCTATAACCTTATCTCTCTACACAAAACACAACCCAGACTAATTCTAAAAGCATCACAATATACAACAAACCCATCTGTACAATCAGGTCATACTAAAACTAGGGTTGAAGTAAGTCAGGTCTTCAACTCCTAAAAACTCTTCTCACAGGAATCTGACCACTGAAACTTAACTTTATTCTAAGTCAATTTAGACATAGGGGATGCAATAAAAGAAAAACCCTCAACAAAACATCTGTAATAGCTAGTTAAATCTAAGAAACTTCTAATGTCTGATGGAGAAATGGGTCTAGGCCAGTTTCTTACTACTTCTGTCTTTTGGAGATCAACTCTAATACCTTCATTGGAATAATATGACCGAGGAAAGCTACTGATCTTAGCCAAACTTCACATTTTCTAAATTTGGTGAACAACTGGTGATCTCTAAGAGTTTACAACACAATTCTAAGGTGGTCTACATGATCATCCTCACTACGAGAATAGATAAGAATATCATCTATAAAGACTATGACAAATATGTCCAAATACTGTTTGAACACTCAGTTCATCAAGTCCATGACGGCTGTTGGGGCATTGGTAAGACCAAATGACATGACTAGAAACTCGAAATGACCATAATGGGTTCCAAATGCCATCGTTGGGATATCACATTCCCTTAGTCTAATTTGATGATAGTCGGATCTAAGGTCTATCTTGGAGAAATAACTTGCACCTTGGATCTGGTCGAATAAGTCATCAATCCTAGGAAGAGGATATTTGTTTTTGATTGTGACTTTTTCAGCTGATGATAGTCAATGCATATTTGCAAATAACCATCTTTCTTTCGCACGACTAGGATGGAAGCATCCCATGAAGAGACACTGGGCCTTATGAAACCTTTATCTAATAGATCTTTAAGCTGATCTTTTAACTATTTAAGCTCGGCCAAAGCCATACGATATAGAGGAATGGAGATGGGCTGAGTAATTAGAAGAAGGTTAATACCGAATTCTATTTCCCTATCGGGCGGGTACCCCTGGAAAATCTTCAGGAAACTCATTGACTATATGAAATGACTGAACTGTTGGTCTCGGACTTAGTGTCTTTGACTTGAACTAGATGATAGATATACCCTTTTGAGATTAACTTTCTAGCTTTAAGGTAGGATATAAAATAACTCTTGGGGGACACTGTATTACCTTCCCACTTAAAGAATGGCTCATCTGGAAATTGAAACTTCACCATTCAGGAGTGACAATCTATGGATGCATAATAGGAATGGAGCCAATCTATACAAAGAATAAGGTCAAAATCGACCATATCTAACTCTATTAAATATGCTAACATGATCTTATAAAGGAAAGTGATAGGACACTTTCTATAAATCTATTTGGAAATAACTGACTCACCCACTGGGGTAGATACTAAGAAGGGCTCAAGGATCTTTTCAGGATATAGTTCAAAATTTACTGCAACTAGTGGGGTCACATAAGAGAAATTTGACTGAGGGTCTAACAATACATAAACGTTAAGATGAAAGACACGAAGCATACCAGTAACAACATCTGGTAAATTCTCTGCTCCTGATGAGATGGAAAAGCATTAAACCAATTCTGGTGCTGACCGCCACCAGTACTTGATGATGCGCCCTGAGGAGGGACTGGGCGACCTAGAGGGGCTGGTGCAATAGTAGACTGAGTCTGGAAATGAACATCCCTATTTCCCTACTTAGAATAAGAACACTCTTTGATTCAATGTCCCAACTTACCACAACCATAACAACCTTTCTGTCCCAATAAGCACTCACCAAGATGATTTTTACCACACTTAGCATATGGAGGATAATTGGGTTTTCCATTCACACTATTCTAAGATTTGGACATAGGAGTCTTACCCTACTGCTCTTACCTAGATCTAGGGGTGAGAGCGCTATCTGAAGATGGCGATGGCATACATGGACAATTCTAAAACTATGAACAATTTCCCCCTCCATACTTTGTCTGGCCATACTCAAACTACTCGGTTCTATCCTTCTTATTTACCCTTTTTCTTCCCTTTAACTTTTCTACCTTAATCTGTTAAACATAAATTATCAACCTAGCAAGATCTATGTCTCCAATAACCATGACAGTTCTACACTCCTTGACTACTAAACCAGATAATCCAGTAATAAACTTACTCATACTTGCCCTAGGTTTAGCCATCATATCTGGGGTATACTTAAACAGCTAGTTGAACTTAAGGCAGTACTTTTTAACTATCATTGAGCGCTGTCTTAGGTTCACAAACTCCTCTACCTTAGCTTCTCTTATTTTACGTAGAAAGAACCTATCTAGAAATGCATCCTGAAACACCTACCAACTCAGAGGAGCTACATTCTCACCTCTACCATTCTTCCACAAAATCACCCAATCATATGCTACATCCTTCAATCTATAGGATGTCAACTCTTTACTCTCCTATTTAAAAACATGTATAATTTGGGTGATCTTTTGAAAAGCCCAAATTATAAATCTTATTAGAAAGTGTAAGCGGTCACTATCAAATATAGAACCTAACTGGGTTGGGTGTCGAATCCCACAGGGAATATTGTGCTCACTAAGTATTGTGGTTGTTATTAGACTGTTGATAAAGGGTTCCAGAATAAAGTGGGGGTTTTGATTTATCAACTGTATTCAAATATTTATCATAGATAGTAATCCAAATGTCGATTGTATTGCAATTAGTAATTCAATATGAGTAGTCAAACTAGATTTATGGTTACCAAGATGCTTAAGCAACTAGGGTTATGAACTATTTTGAATTTGCAATGAACAATTCTAATTGGAAGAGTAATGGATCTATGGTTTACCCATTAGTTTCTCAACCTAAATGAGTAGCTTATTCCCTAATTCTTTCAAACTTAAGGAACGCATTATTTATTTAACTATATTCTCACATGGGTTGATCCGGTAAAGGAATCTACTCTCTATACAAAAGTTAAAGCCTTTAGATTTATGTAAACCCTTTCTTTTCCCAACAAACACTTTTCTATTCAAATAACTGTTGTTCTTGGGCTCACTTTTCAAGTTTGCAACCAAGAAAATTCATTAAAGTGAAGAAGGGTTTATGTAATATCAATTAATCATGGGAATCTACTAGATTCACAACCCCCAATCAAATATTCACATCAAGTCTCCCATAACCCTAGTTATGGGAGCTTAACCACACATCTCAATCACAGAAAGAGAAGAAGTCATTGTGTTATTCATAAATTAATTCAAAATTTACTTACAAATGTCACAATTATTGTTCTTTAATCTTTAATGGAGAAAATGATATGGAATCTAGATCCACAATTCTAGAATGAATCTCTGAGAAAAACTACGTATAATATGTTTCAAGTATCGAAAAATCTCATAAAGATAACAGATAAAAAGATACCATTAATAAAATCTAAAACTGGGTATTTATATGTTCCCAGGTAAAAAGAATTTAAAATTCAAATTCAGAAAAAAAAAATGCATCTAAATTGGTGGTCCACCGCAAAACTGGTGGTCCACCATTTTGACCGTCCTTGAGTGTTCTGAAATCCTGAATTCTACCTAAATTTGGTGGTCAGGTTAGTGGTCCACCGCAAAATTGGTGGTCCAACATTTTGACCACCAGTGGGTCTTCTGAAATCCTAAATCTGGTTGTCAAGTTGATGGTCCACCACAACACTGGTGGTCCACCATTTTTACTGTTGCTGAGTGTTCTGAAATCTTGAATTCTGTCTAAATCTGATGGTCAGGTTGGTGGTCCACCATTTTGACCACCAGTGGATCTTCTAAAATCCTAAATCTGGTGGTCAAGTTGGTGGTCTACCACAAAATTGGTGGTCCACTATTTTAACCGTCACTGGTTCTTCTGAAATCCTGAATTCTATTTTAGGTCTGGTGGTCAGTTTAGTGGTCCACCACAAAACTGGTGGTCCAGCATTTTGACCACCAATGGTCTTTTTCTGCTAATTTCCTGAGTCTTCTCCTTCAGCTATCTCCTTACCCTGAAACACTAAAATCCAACATTAAATGCAACCTTGGTTTCTTGAAAACATGCAATTTTCCCAAGAAAAAGATGCACACTATTCCATCAAAAGATGGAACATCAACATGCTCAACTTAAAACAATTGCTTGTCCTCAAGAAATTATATTATACCATACTACGATGCTTAACTAGATAAACATAAGATACCTATGACAGTCAACTATCAATTTTAGTTCAAAACACACTACCCTCTCCAAGTTCAATAACTTTAAACCCAACTGTGTATATTAATGAAAGTCAACAATGTGACACGAAGAAATCAAGCTATGACATCACATTACCAACAAACAACCACGCATATAAACAAGTTATACTACCTAAACAAGTAAGTAACCAGTAATACAACCCATGTACCCTTAAAAAGAAGAAGTCCCTTCTCACTTATATATGAAATCAAGCATGTCAATGCGGGGATGGTTAAGAGACACTCACTTTCAAAAAAAAGTTCCAATCAATATATGTCAAATACCATAATCTTTCCCTTATTTTCATTACCTAAGCTTTCTGACTGTTATGTTAGGATCACTATAGGACTTTTCTTCATCTTGTAACGCAGGCTTGGGGATGGTATGATACGTAAAGATATTTAAATTGATTATGCCTCCTTGGTACTACACTAACTTTTGGAGTCTCACTTATTAACTTTTAACTTATTTCTCCCTTTCATTATTAAACCAACTTTAGGCTGGGTATGGTCTTTTAGTCATTTTTTTTTTCACAACTTTTATTTTCTTATTCTTTTTCTACCACACCCAGCCTTGCAGTCTTTTCTCTTATTTTACCTTTCTTCATACTCATTTTACATCACGTACCCCTATGATAGCCACTCTCAACTTAGGCTATTTGCCTAAATCGAAGTGCACAATGTCCAAGGATGACCAGGGCCAAAACAGGTTTGTTGTGATACAAATAGGAAGGTGATAGGTCTATAAGAAAAATAGGCATACAGGCTCAAAATTGGGATCAAGGGATATCATTCACACATGGAAGGCCATTTAGGCTAAAAGTGGACTAATATAAAAAAAAATGGCCGATAATCCTTTCTTAACCACTGTCTTACAACCTAGGCAAGACTAACCGGGCAAGTTCTGGATTTAACACATAAAGAATCTTGGTAAAATCTCTCACACACTTGGCACAAAGGTATATCATAAGCTACTACCTGATCGGGTTATGCAATTATTAGAAATGATCATTGTGTCCCAAATACTAATTCCATAAAAAGATTTACAATAGTTGCATATAGATTCATATCACACAATTACAAAATAAACAATTGGAGAGGTATTTATCATTTGTCCTAAAAATCAACAAAAATATGTCAACTACCCTAGGTAATTATTTTTCTCCCAGTTAACCACAAAACATCATGAAACAAAATGAAATACGCCTAAACATGTTGGCTCTACTAGGAACAAGACTCTGGGGAAAAAGAGACACGACAACAAAAAAACCAAGAGGACATCAACACCCACATGTAGCCCCCCTCAACTTAAAATTATGCATTGTCCCCAATGTGTCAATCCAAAAATAGAGAGTTAGAAACATACCTGTGGCACCATAGGTGCAAAGATCTGATTTTAACCACATAAGATGAATACAAATAACAAAACACCTTGGGTTACCTCCCCAGCAGCGCTTGATTTAACATCGCGACACGACTCAGTCATCTTGACTACTCAGAATTCGTCAAGATACCTTGTTTATACCTCTTTAATTCACTTGTTGAATCAAGAAAATGCTTTATTCCTAATCCAGCCACTTTGGAAGCACTAACACCCTTGCTTTTAAGTTCAACCACTCCATCTATGGTCTCCACAACAGATTTATCCTTAAATAGTATATCTCACTCATCTTCGTACAATACATCAACAATCGAGAAGACACTCATCTCCTTTTATTATTTCATGGATTTACACACTTCAAAACTAACCTCTTTCCCGTTGAGCCTAAATTTCAGCTTATTCAACTCCAGGTCAACTAACACTCTGCCAGTTGCTAAGAATGGCCTGCCTAAAATTATAGGTACTTCAAAGTCCACTTCACAATCAAAAATTACAAAGTTGGTAGGAAATATAAAATCAGCAACCTTTACAAGTACATCATGTAGAATCCCTATGCGCCTTTTCACAGACCTGTCTACCATAACTAGCCTCATATTTGTGGAAATAGGATCCCCCAAACCCAATTTCTTATACACAACAAGTGGCATCATGTTTATACTAGCTCCCAAATCACATAGAGCTTTTGCAAAATTAATAGACCCAATAGTGCATAGGATGGTAAATGCTCCCGGGTTTGCCTTCTTTTGCATCAAACACCATGCAGAGATAGAACCATAATGATGGAGATTGTCCACCGACTCATAGCTAATTATATTCTTCTTCGTGACAAGGTCTTTCATAACTTTGCATACCTGGGCATTTCTTCCAATGCCTCCACCAATGGAAAATTGATCGTCTACAACTTAAGCATAGACATAAATTTTCCAAACTTTATATCGTCGGCCTTTTTCTTTAATCTATGAGGAAAGAGAGGTGGTGGTTTTGGTAGAGAAGTCACCACTACTTTCTTTTCCTTGTCTTTTTTTTTCTAATCCATCAACCAGCTGATGATTAGAAGGAACATCAATGCCATCCTGCTTCCCATACTCCACAAGATTACTTTCTTCAAGCTTGACATCTTCTTTGATCACCTCTTCAATAACATCTTTGCCCACAGAAGGGCCTGGTAATACTTTACCACTCTGTGTGGTAATTGCCATGCAAGATCCATCATTTTGAGGGTTTTGAACTGTATCACTTGGCAAAATACCATTCTTTCTTTGGTTGAATATTGCGGATAATTGGCTCATCTGCTTCTCCAGTTGTTTGATAGCAGTTGAGTGCAAATTTATTAATGGACTCACCGAAGATAAGTCACTTTTTATCGTCGTCACCCCAGTTTTATTGCCTCAACTCCCTTTAATAGTTTCTCTATCATGTCCTCCATGGATATTTTTCCTGAACTGGTGGCAGCATTATCATGACTTCCAGGAGGTACATACAGTCCACTCTTATCATTATTATTCTTCCAACTCCCTTGATCTCTATCCTTGTAACCAGAATTTTCATAATAGTTCTGACCCTGGCTTCCTTGTATATTGCCTCAAAACCCCCCCTAATTTTTTAGATAGTTTGCCTCTTCTTTCGAATCAGAGCTAGCTCTGCCTTGGGATCCTACATCTTTCACTTTCTCAGTCTTTCTAGATAATAAATGCTTGGTCAACAAATCCATTTGTGTCTTCAAGTGTGCCATGTCCTGGTCATTTTACTCCTCCTTCTTACATTGCTCTACAGTCATACCACTAGACACAATAGTTCTTGCTACCACAGAATCCCTGGTATGCCAAGCTCTACTTTGTTTGGTCATCCGATCAAGCATCTCCAAGGCCTCTGGAAAAGTAAGATCCACAAATGATTCTCCTGCAGCATTATCCACGACTGGCTTCATAATAGAGTTCAAGTCCCTATAAGGAGTCTCTATCAAATAAATATCAATCATATTATGATTCGGGCATTGCATCAGCTTTTTTTTAAATATCTCCCAAGTCTCGTAAAGAGATTCGATTAGAAGCTATCAAAAGTTATTGATCTCATCTCTCAATTGTACCCTCCTGGAAGTAGAAAGAACCTTTCTAGGAAAGCATCTTTCAACTGCCTCCAGTTGGTTATAGAATTGGGAGTCAGTCCATTGAGCCGTAGTGTTGCCTCTCCAGACAGAGACAATGGAAACAAGCATGGTCGAATAGCATTATGTCCCACTCCCGGGTTATCAAAGGATTTTTAAAAGGTGATAAGTTCACTAAATGCATATTAGGATCATCCCCCCGGGAGTCCACCAAACAACCTCTTCAGATGGAGGAGTTGAATCATCATGCTTGTAATATTAAACTTAGCTCCCAGTGCTAGAGGTGGAGGAATAATAGATCCAATAGAACCTACCCCATCCATTCCATCCTCATCATCATTAATATCAAACTGCACAGGCTGGTGGTCTTGCCTTGATCTAAAAAGACAATTTTTGTTTACATTCTGGTTCACCGGCGTAGCTACATTCTCTGTACGCCTTGGGTTAGCAGGATCTAACAAGTCCTCATACCCCAAATCATCATCATCATCAGGAGTAGGATGACGTGCAGGTTGACTATTATTCTGTTGATCAATCTGGGCTCTAGCTCTGGCGGCTAGTCTTTCATCTTCCTGAGGGTCTGTCATTCTACCAATTAAATGCGGTTTCAGATATACTGGTAATAACTGTGTACCTAATATCTGTGTACTTGGAATACACGATAAATACCCTTCACAAATAAAAAACAACAAAGGTAAAATTTGGGAAACTTGACCAAAGGTCAATTAACAACACAAACTTAATTTACAACCGTATTCTCTGGTAACGGCGCCAAAATTTGATACGCCCAAATTACAACTCTCGTTAGAAAGTATAAGCGGTCGCTGTCAAATATAGAACCCAACTGGGTTAGGTGTCGAATCCCATAGGGAATACTGTGCTCACTAAGTATTGTGGTTGTTATTAGACTATTGATCAAGGGTTCCAGAATAAAGTGGGGGTTTTGATTTATCAATAGTATTAAAATATTTTTCACAAAAAGTAATCCAAATGTAGATTGTATTGCAAATAGTAATTCAATATGTGTAGACAAACTAGAGTTATGGTTACCAAGATACTTAAGCATCTAGGGTTGTGAACTATTTGGAATTCCCAATGAACAATTCTAATTGCAAAAGTAATTGAATTCTATGGTTTACACATTAGTTTCTCAACCTAAATGAGTAGCTTATCCCTTAATTCTTTAAAACTTAAGGAACGTATTATTTATTCAACTATATTCTCACATGGGTTGATCCAGCTAAGGCATCTACCCTCTATCCAAAAGTTAAAGCCTTTAGATTTATGTAAACCATTTTTTTTCCCAACAAACACATTTCTATTCGAACAAGTGTTGCTCTTGGGCTCACTTTTCAAGTTTGCAACCAAGAAAAGTCACAAAAGTGAAGAAGGGTTCATGCATTATCAATTAATCATGGGAATCTACTAGATTCACAACCCCTAATAAACTATTCACATCAAGGCTCCCATAACCCTAGTTATGGGAGCATAGCCACACATCTCCATCACAGAAAGAGAAGAAGTCACTGTATTATTCATAAATTAATTCAAAATTTACTTACAAAAGTCACAATTATTGTTCTTCAATCATCAATGAAGAAAATAATAATGGAATCTAGATCCACAATTGTAGAATGAATCTCTGAGAAAACTATGTACAATATGTTTCAAGTATAAAAAACTCTCATAAAAGACAAAAGAAAAAAATATCCCATCAATAAAACCTAAAACTGGGTATTTATATATTCCCAGGTAAAAAGGATTTAAAATTCAAATTCAGAAAAAAAAAATACGTCTAAATTGGTGGCCAAATTGGTAGTCAACCGCAAAACTGGTGGTCCACCATTTTGACTGTTGCTGAGTGTACTGAAATCCTGAATTCTTCCTGAATCTGGTGGTCAGGTTGGTGGTTCACTGCAAAACTGGTGGTCCACCATTTTGACCACCAGTGGGTCTTCTGAAATCTTAAATCTGGTGGTCAGGTTGGTGGTCCACCACAAAATTGGTGGTCTACCATTTTGACCATCCTTGAGTGTTCTGAAATACTGAATTCTGCTAGAATATGGTGGTCAGGTTGGTGGTCCACCACAAAACTGGTGGTGCACCATTTTGACCACCAATGGGTCTTCTGAAATCCTGAATCTGGTGGTTAGGTTGGTGGTCCACCACAAAACTGGTGGTCCACCATTTTGACCGTTACTGGGTCTTCTAAAATTCTAAATTCTGTGTTAGGTCTGGTTGTCAGTTTAGTGGTCCACCACAAAACTGGTGGTCTACCATTTTGATCACCAGTGGTTTTTTTTCTGCTAATTTCCTGAGTCTTCTCCTTCAGCTAGCTCCTTACCCTGAAACACTAAAATCTTACGTTAAATCCAACCTTGGTTTCTTGAAAACATACATTTTTCCCAAGAAAAAATGCATAATGATCCGTCAAAAGCCGGAACATCATCTTCCTTATCTCATCTAAGTAAAGTTATAGGTCCTCACCTATTTTTGACCTAAAGAACTATGGCAGATTCATTCTCATGAAGTCACAAATTTTGGCTGCTGCTAAATCACTATTCTGCTGAGCCGCTTGATGGTTACCCTAAACATTAGCAGTCATAGCTTGGGCCAACGCGTTAAAGGCAACCCAAAAATTTAGCATAGGAAAATATTCTCATTCAGAGAGTCAACGAGCTAGGGTGGTTAGTTATAATTTCTGTGGTGTTAGATCAACGAGGAGGCATGTTCAACTGTCACGTAAGAGCATGAGTTAAAAATAGATAGATATATTGTAAGAACGATAGATCATGAAAGAAAGAGATGATTTCCTAAAAATGTCTAGTAGCGTCTTGCTCATAAATGTAGCGCGTTTCACACCCATGATCAAGACTCTCGTAACGTGGCTTGTCTGACTCCCTATGACTCTTATAACCATAGGCTCTAATACCAAGTTTTTAACTCCTCAAAAATGAGTCCCGAGACATCACACGATGCTCAAGACTACGAGTAGGCTTAAGCTAACCCTGTAAGCCATATATAATTAAGAAAAAATGTAGAATTTTGTATAAGCTAAACTGAAATTGTTCGAATATAATATCTGAAAATACTGAACTCCAGAGTCTGATCAATCAATACTAAAAATCTGAATCATAATCTAGCAGTCTGACAAGCCTCTGCTACTAATGCTAGAGAGTCACTGGGACAAACCCCCAGCTAACTCGAACTATATGAAAATACTAAATCATCTATACTAATAAGCTAAAAATCTAAATGACTAAGTCCCCAAACTATGAGGATTCACCAACTGCCGGATGTAGATGGAGATGCTTGAAATCACTCACGCTGCTGAAACTGAGCACCTAAACCTACATTATGAGAGACTGTAGCACATAGACATATATAAGGATCAGTACTTATGGATTGTACTGAGTATATAGGGGTGAATACACAAGTAAATCAATATCTTAATATCATTATAAATTGGTAAAAGAATGCATGCTAAATATGGATGACTCACATAAGTTGGAATGTCTGAAAGTGTTAAATCAAAATCATGAATAGAAAAATATGTTGCATAAATCTATTGAGTCATAACATTTAGTTTCTAAAAGTTGTACTGGTATTCTGTCTTTAAATCATGTTGTCTAAGTGTAGAAAGGACTCACTTTTATATCTGAAATCTGAAGTCTGAAATGTAGTAGCTAATGACTTATATAAAACAATATCTGAATAAAATCATGAGCCTTTACACTTAGTTTCTGAAAGTTGTTCTGTTAAGATTATTCTGTAGTCTTTTCTATTAGGGAGGTTCTTCTAACCGACATACACTATGTGAGCTATCATAGTGTCCAACGTTTAGTTCCCTTATGGGAAAACCTCACATTTGGGAGAGGTACCATACTCTTTCCAAGGAGTATAATCTAATCTAAATGATCACATCTGTATATATCATCCATATAGAAATAGGAATAATTTGATAATTTGAACCTATGTTGGCTCGTAGTTTAAGGGTATGTGAACATACCCAACTTGGTGCTAAATACTACTCCCTTTAATCTGTATGCTCATTCTGTGGGAAATCAACTTTAAAACTAGTGTAATGGTTTATAATGAAAACCAACTGTATATCTGTTAGCTAAATCTATAATTGAAACTATAAGGTGGATTCCAAGTCTAAACTAAGATCAAAAGATCAAGTCTTTATCAAAATCTGAAAATAATCAATCATAGGATGCTTAAAGTATAGTCATTCTTGAAATATCAACATACAACTAGGGCTTAACAATCCATGCATCAAATTCATGTCAAAACATCATAAGATTCAATCTTGACAATGTAAGTGTTGATAATTTATCTCAAAATCTGGAAACTTCTGTAATACGCATGAAAATATGAAAATAAACATGCAAATTCATCATCCAAATCACTTCAAATCTCATAATCTTTCAATTAGCAATATTGGGTATGAACCCTAATTCAAAACTCATGTAAATTCATATAAAATTAACTTCAAAAACTAATTTTGGGAACAAGGATGAAAGGATTATCCTTGTTGAAAAACCCCACATACCTTAATTGATGCAATTGATAAGAACACTTGATTTTGGATTTCTATTTGTTCTCTTGCAGGTGTATTCTTGATTATCTTGAATTGGAAACCTTGAATTTTAAGTTTCCTTGGAGAAAGAATGGTGGAATTTTGGATTTCTTGGGAATTAAGTTTTGATATTCTAGGGTTTCTTTGAGAGGAAGTTGATGAAAAACATGCATATAATACTTAGAATAGGATTAATTCAGTGTTATTTACAAATTAGGGGCTAGGGAAAAAACTAAATTGCCCTTTTAAAATAAACTTCGGAAACTGGAAATCCTAATTTTGGGCCCCACCGCGACGCGGGGCTATCGTGGTGGCTCACTGGATAAGGAACCATTACAAACTGAAACTTCACCGCGATGCGGGGCTATCACGGTAAGCCACTGGAAATTGACAAATGTCATTTAGGCCATCACCGCGATGCAGTACCATCGCGGTGAGCTGCTGGAAATCGTCAAACAGGAATTGGGACCTCACCACAATGTGTGCCAATCGTGGTGTTGTACTGGAATCAGACAATTGCGATTTTGTCCTTCACCGCGATGCGGTGCCTGCCTAAATTTCATACCGCTTTTACTAAAAACACCATAAATTCTCAACTAAGTATCAGATTGAGGTGAAATTGGTATCATTGGAAAGCTGGTTCAATTATCTACAACTTGGAGGGGGGGTCTATAACTGGAAAATTCTACATGTATCAAGAGTTATTCATTTTCAAAGCTAATCCTTGACATTCTAGGAGCTAAACTGAGCTAGGAAAAGTAAGAGGTATTACAAAAACCCACGCCCTCCTTGGGCAAAGTCAAGATAGGATCTGAAGTCAACAAATCCTTGAGCTTTTAAAAGCTTGCCTCACAAGAATCGGACCACTGAAAGGAAATCTTCTTATGAGTCAAGCTGGTCAATGGAGCTGCAATAGATAAAGAAACCTCAACAAAACATCGATAATAACCTGGCAAGCCACCAAAACTCTAAATATCGGTGGGAAGGGTAGGTCTAGCCCAATCACATACCACTGCAGTCTTAGTTGGATCAACAATAATACCCTCCTTAGTCACTACATGACCCAAGAAATAAATAGACTCTAACAAAAACTCTCACTTGGAGAACTTGGCTTACAACTTTTCAGCCCTCAATCTCTAAAGCACAATTCACAAATGCTCCTCATGATCAACCTCACTCTTGGAATACAACAAGATATCATCTATAAATATAATAACAATAGAGTTGAGATACAATCGGAACACCTGGTTCATCAACTCCGTTAATGCAACTAGCGCATTGGTCAACCAAAAGACATGACCAATAACTTATAATGATCATATCAAGTCCTAAAAGATATCTTTGGAATATCCAAATCTCTAATCCTCAACTGGTGATACCCATATCTCAAATTTATCTTCAAAAGCACCATGACGCCCTTAAGCTGATTAAGAAAATCATCATTATGAGGAAAACGATACTCGTCACCTTAATCAATTGTCGATAATCAACACATATTCGTATAGATCCATCCTTCTTCTTCACAAATAAAATAGGTGCAAGGTGATACACAAGGTCAGATAAATCCCTAATCCAATAACTTCTCCAACTGATCCTTCAATTCCTTCAACTCGTCTGGGGCCATTTTATAAGGAGAAATAGAGATGGGCTTAGTGTCTGGCTCAACATCAATAGCAAAATCAATATCATGATCCAGAGGTATACCAGGCAAATCCATGGTGAACACATCCATGAACTCATGGACAACACAAATAGAATCCAAACAAGGTGGTGAAATAACACTAGTTTCATGAATATGATCCAAATAAGATAAACATCCCCTCTTAACCAATTGATGAGCCTGAACGTAAATTTTAACCCTCTTAGGACCTGAATGAAGTGCACCTTTCCATGCTATCCTCAGCAAACACGTCGAAGCTAAAGTCAAGGTCTTAGCATAAAATCTTTGATAGCATGGTAAGGAGCAAACCAATCCATACCCAAGATGACATCGAAATCAATAATATCTAACACAAAAAAGTCGACCCAAGTCTCTCGCATAAAAAAAGTCACAATACAAGACCCGTACACCCAATCCACTACTAAAGAATATCCTACTAGGGTAGATACACGAATAGGCATGTCAAGAGTCTCACTAACAAAATAAAAACTCTAACCAAAATATGCAGACACATAGGAGAAAGTAGATCCTAAATCAAATAACATAGATGCAGATTTGAAATAAATGGGGATGATACCTGTGATCATAACATCAGAAGCCTCTGTCTCTAGTCTAGCGAGTATAGCATGGCACTGTCTACGATCACCACCACAGGCTCCACTACCTCTACCTCCCGTGCATTTAGTTAAACCCCTACCTCTCACAACTGAAATAGGAGTAGCTCTAATCAAATGACAAGGATAGTTCTTAGCCAAATGACCAATCTCATCACACATAAAGCAACCTCTACTGGCTAACTTAATAGGAGAAGGTACCACTGGGCTAGACGGCCACTCTGAACAAGTAGACCCAAAGACCCACTACCCAAACTTTGCAAGGCTACCTGTACTGGTCTATCATGATACCTACGAGAACCTCTGAAATATCTTCCTCAAGAGTCCTGACCTCTGAACTTGTAAAAATGGCATGCCTTTTTGGTGCCACCCTGAGATGCTTGCAGAATACCCTCAGTCATCTTAGCATGATCCACTATACTCTAAAAGGATGTTCCAAATACAACTATTTGAGATGTATCCAACTGAAAAGAGACATCCAAACTCTTCATGAACTTCTGAATCTTCTCAAACATAATAAAAATACTAGCATAAAAATATCTGGACAAGGCATGGAAGCTTGCCTCATACTCTGCAACAGTCATGAAGCCTTGCTCCAGGTGATCAAACTCACCTCTAATTCAATCCCTCTGACTATAAGGCACGGACCTCTCCAAAAAAGAATTAAGAAACAGATCCCAAGTTATCTTGGAAGAATCAAGAGGTCTACAACCAATAAACGGCCTTCACTAATCTCTAGCAGCATCTCTTAAATGATAAGTATATAAGCAACCCCATGTGACTCGATCAAACCCAACTTATGCAAACTCTCTCGATAATCAATCAGGAACTCATAGGCATCCTCAACTACAGCAGCAATGAATCTATAAGGACTCAAATGAGTAACTCTATCAAACCTCTTCTGATACTCAAAAGACATTACTGCACTCACAACAAGAGGAGGCATGGTGAATCTGGAAAGTTGAGAGCCTATCTGTGAAGGTAACATAGATGAAGGCTAAACTCCCAACCTCAGAACACCATACTCAAATGTTGTTGCTGAAATAGGAATAGTACTTGAGGTCTGACGTGTACCCAAAATAGAAGTAGGTGCAACTGGAGGATCCACACTCGATACTGGAGGAACACCAAACATAACCAAATGAAAACCCTCTAAACGAGTCAGCAAACTCACCAACGAACCTTCCAAGATTGGGGAAGAAGAACTTGATGAAACTGAAGTAGGACCTATACCTCTAACATGCTCAACACGAGGCTCAGGGAAAAGTCCCACTAGAACTACTATTAGATGGGGTAGATTCACTTGCTCGTCCACCTCCTTAAGTCCGTTCATGAATTGAGGCTTGCCCTCTAGATGAAGGTTTTGCATCTCTGACCTTGTGAGACCTAGTTGTCACCATATATGCAGAAAAGAGTAAAATATGACTTAGAACACAAGGTATGAAAAAAATTTGCATGATAAGGAACAAAATGAGGGAAACTTTTTACAAACATCCCATAGCCTCTCAAAGATAGATATAGACGTCTACGTACCGATCTGCGAGACTCTATTAGACATCCCATTCTTACACCATTAATACCAATGAACTAGGCTCTGATACTAATTTTTCATGACCCAAAAATAAGGTTCATAATGGCACTTGTTGCGGTGAACCTTGACAAGTAATCCTATCACCCAAACTGATAGACAAGGAGGAAAAAAATAACTCCAAGGCAAGGCTTCTAGAACAAAGCCAAACCATATAATATAATATAAAAGAGGAAACACACAACCAAAGATATAAAACTAACTCCCAAAACCTGGTGTCAATAGTGTAAGAACTACTAATATAATCCATGAGTCAAATACATCAGAATATCCAACAGTAACTATATCTGTCTTTGAATACTAGGAAAGACGTAAACTAAGATAAAAGATAGAAGTGAACCCTAGACGCATGAAAGTCCAACCGCTACCTTGAAAAACTCTAAAGGCACCTAAAATCAAGATACTTGAGACACACTAACACCAAAATTTCCATTGAAAAAGGTAGAATAGAGATGAATACAGTCGACTTATACTCAATAGGTATAGGGCGACCGAGCAAAGTAGAAAATAAAGCATATAAATACACACTAAGGGCACGCCACCTGCTATCAGAAAATGTCCCACAACAGTAGCCCATCCCACTTAAACTAACAATTCTATAATATCCACACATAATACAACAAAGCACTAGAAAAGAGTACAAATAAACATTTATACCACATATAAGCAAAGGATAGGGGAACAACATATATGAGAACATCAAGTGCAAGTAAGAGAGGTTAGAACAATATGTAGGTAACAATCAAATAGATTATACAATCACATCACTAGCATAATAAAGTAAACATAATAAGAATGATGATGATGATAATGTAATGCACGAGGTCGCCACACAACCTCTGAGACTATCGTACATCCTTTGTATACACCTATGAAGATAACTCTTCTTTATGTAGGACCCATGGGGAGGTTCTTCAACCCATATACAATCCATATATCCATCTCTTCTCCCTGACACATCCCTCAAAGAGGATTTTATAAGATTTCACATTTTTGCCACGAAAAGATGTATCTAGTGTTTCTCAATATTTCTATGCTGGTACCATTGTTTCATGAATGAGTATGAGGATGCAATATTCACAGCCAACCACAATGAGTATTTCCACAACTAACCAATATGCTAATCGCGTGAGCCAAATATACACTCTATATTTCCAACCATCCATGAATTTCCATATAATTCATATGCCAATAGAGTATGAATACATCACAATACACAATTGGTACCATAATATTTTTTTCATCAAACAAAACACAATTATTCTTATGTATGCATGCTATCAATATCACATAGGACCCCACATAGTCACACATAGCACATAATATACCAAATCCACTAATTACATGACATATAGGCCTCCACACGATCACAGCACAATAAGATAGATATTTTTTATGATTAGTTCCCACACCCTTAATATGCATTTTGTGTCAACATTAACTACCCAAACCAGTTTGAAAAAAGTTAAGCCATAACTAACCTGGAAGTCAGAAAACCTACCCATAATACTTCGATCTCAAAGCACTACTCTTCACGAATAGATCCAAAATTAATTAAAACATCAAAATATAGAATCTGCAGGTCAAAATAAAACCAACAATACCCATATTGCCTAGTTTCATGCTGGGGTCAAAATGGACCCCCGAATAGATTTTAGAAAAAGAAAGGAAAAATTATCTCTTTGTTCCAAAAAAATATACCATATATTTTTAGAAGTTTACAGCTGAAAACCCAAGAAAAAATGAGGTCCAAATTGGAAAAAAAATATTTTTAAACTTTACCGAATAAAATTTTTGAAATCCATTAAACATCAAGAATCGAAATTATTTTGAAGATGAAATTAAGGAGAAATTGATAACTATAGTACTCATTCAAGCAAAAAAGGAGTGGAATTGGGGTTTAAATAGGAGGAATACCATTTTTAGGCCTTACGAACCAAAATTTCCAAATTTTATTCTTTAATTCGTGTTTAAAATAAGAAATTAATGTTAAAGATGGAAGAAATTAGTTAAAATGAGTGTAATGAAGCTTACCCAAGTTTAAAAATGGAGAAACTTGCTCAAAACCACGAAACCCTAAGCTCCAAGACTCAAAAATAGTGAAAATAATGAAAACCTGGTATTTATATACCCAGGTTTCCTGATCGCAGACCAGGGTCGCAATTGCAGTACCTTACCTGTCAAGGGTATCACAATCTCAAAAGGGTATAGCGATTACGACACCTCGACTTCAGGGCCAATCTTGATTGTGACATAAGGCTCGCGATTGTGGGTGCACCCGATAATGGTGTACCATCTTGGGACTTGGTTAATTTTCAAGTCTCTGCGGGCTCCTCAGGATTTATCCGAAATCCCGTTAATGCAAATTAACTATGATACTATATCAAATTCAATGCTCCGGATTCAATGGCAACATCATGTTTTTAAAAAAATATTATTTTCACAAAGTTAACCCCTGAAACCCAAAATTATAACCATCCAAATCGAGGGTTGAAATGAAATTTAAAAGTCATAAAATCAAACCAACCATGTTACCACCCTA
Organism: Capsicum pubescens; assembly: GCA_030864215.1. Classification (NCBI taxonomy): domain Eukaryota; kingdom Viridiplantae; phylum Streptophyta; class Magnoliopsida; order Solanales; family Solanaceae; genus Capsicum; species Capsicum pubescens. The sequence goes on along the minus strand of CM061549.1, from coordinate 71,891,133 downwards.
AAATCAATGTTCCAGATCTCTAGCGAAACTATTTTTCCATCCATCACACGAATTAAAGGTTATCAACTGAGATCAACTATAAGGTTCTCAAAGCCGCTAAAAAGACACAAAATCACATAAATGACACTAAAATACATCAAGAACCATTTCAATCATTCCCACACCCCAAAAATACCATAATACAACTACCGTGAGGCGTAAAATAGTAGAATCATAAAAAAATATATATTTCACATATTTCATCAAAATTCAAGTCGTTATATTTATATCTCATTTCGATTGTTCATTTGAAAAGTAGTGAGAAGGGATATCGGGGGTTAATTTTGAGAAACAAACTTTTTTTTGAAAATCTGACGTCTTCATTGATTTTGTAACATCAAAATTGACCTATTAAAATGGTTTGTATACATTCACAGGATTCCAAACGAATCCTGACAGAGTCAGCCGACAACTTTGCAACTTAGAAAAGTTGTTGGTGCGGCCTCTTTAGTGGATGATGTTCCACTTTAGCGGTGGCTTCTTAAGAGGAAAAACACTACTTTAGTGGTCTTAGCTGATCAGCCGCCTATCGCTAAAGCAGACACTTGATTGCTTTAGTAGGTGTTTTTTTAGCGAAAGGGGCCTATCGAGTGTGAGTAGTAGATTACCTAATTGTGAGTCTATTGATCATTTGCCTCTTGATGATGATGTACATGTTGTGAGTGTGGATACACTAGTTGATGATGATTGATGTACTTTAGTGAGTGTTTCTTTAGCGAAAAGGGACCGCTTTAGTGACCTAACAACTTAGGCCAGACTGCTTTAGAGATCACCCATAACTTAAGTGATGACCGCTTAAGTAGCCAGAGTTGAGTTTATATAAAAACCTATTTTTATGTTTTTCTTCATTTTTGAACCTTTGAGCCTCAGGTTTAGGTAATTCTTGGGGATCTCTTCACCATTTGTTCTTGGGTAAGATCCAAAATCTTATTCCCATTATTTTTCATCGATTATATTATAAAAAACATCTTTAAATTATTATTTCAAAATGGAAATTTGAGGGCTTTATCGATAAAGTTTAAATAGGTTTTTCTTCGACTTGGACTTTATTTTAACCCATTTTTGCATGGGTTTTCTCCTGTGGACTCCTATAACCTTGGAAAACATGTTTTTAAAATAAAATTTTGATTTTACTCCTTATATTTTCGAACTCATTTTCTGAACTCATTTTAGACTCGGCCCAAATATGGGCAATATAGGTTTGTTAGACTTTTTTTAATGCGTAGATTCTATATTTGAATGTTATTGTTGATTGTGATGCCGTTTATAAGGAGAAGACTCTGTGTTGAAGCACTATTGATAGAGATTTCATTATTTCGAATAGGTTATGGCTTAACTTCTTTCATATTGAGTTGGGTAGTTAATAAATAAGTAAAGCATGTTATATGTTGGGAAAAATAGCTATGTGATTTATATTTTGAGATTATTATTACTTTCATGTGCCTGTGTGGGTGTTGATATTCTATTGTTGTTGACTTGTGATATCTGATATTGTTTGTTGCCCATGTGAGGGCTTTATTTAATATCATTGCCCTTACTTGTGCATTTAAATGCCTTTATTCTAGATATAATATCTGTGTGGGGCTTGTTTTGTTAATATAGGCCTTATTCGAGCATTAATTCGAATTAGTGGTTGATATGATATTAATAATGTCTTACATGCATATTTATTCAGATGGTTCCTACTTAGAGTTGATGATAATGATTAGTGGACATATTGAGTTGATTCTAGGCTCACTTCTATAAATATATGTCGGATTGATTGGATATCATCACATTGAGTTAATAGCATTACATACTCATCCCGTACATATACATTCATTATATACTGGTACCATTAAGAAACACTATTTTTGAAAGAAAATGACACTTTTTATGAAAACTCTCTCCGTGAACATATGCCAGAAAGGTGAGCTGAGATTGAGTTTAAGATTGAGATACGAAATACAATGTACGGGTTGCGATCCCCCCTCCCCGCTCCCCCACACACCCTCTATAGATCCTACAGAAAGTCATGCGGGGACTTTTATCATTCATCCCATCCATATTACATTGCATAACATTTGCACATTCATCTTTCTTGATTTCCTTAGCTTTTTTAATTTTCACTGTATTTTTAGATATATCTGTTTCTGTGTAATTATAGATATTAAAACTGTTAGTGGAGATGGTGCGAGCCACCGTTTGGGACTTTCTGCGTGTAGATGACGTGCTCATAGTGTATTTTACTTATCTTATTTCCTGATTTGCTCAATCGACCTATGCTACTTATTGAGTATAAGTGGGTCGTACTCACCACTACTGTGCCCTTTCAGTGCAGATCCCAACATGAGTATGATTCACAGAGGCTGATTCTTGTGGTGGAGTTGGTGACATTTCGAGGTACTGGCCCACTTTAGGCTTTTCAGAGTTGACTCCAGACCTTCTTTATCTATTAATTGTCTTTACTTCTATTTCAAAGATAGACTATGCATTTTTAGTTTCGAATATTGTATTAGATGTTCTTATACTATGTAATCAGATTTTGGCATTGGATATGGATTTCTTTCACATTTTATTTTAATTATATTTATGTTTGGCTATACTTCGTTCTAGAAGTCTCTTATTGATGTATGTAATTGACAATTTCATGTTTCCTTTATTAGTTTAGGTGATTGACTCACCTATCAAGGCAAAACTGAGATAAGTTACATCATGACCCATTTTTGAATTGTGACTTAACGAATTGAGGTGTGTGAGAGCACCATTCTAAACTAATTAGGAATTATTTAGTTATTATTAGCCTACGTCACGAGAAATTTGGGTAAGAGTTCAAATTAATTCGAAAAGAAGGTGTTAATCACCTTTCAAGGTCAACAAAATGTGGGTCCCGACTGAATCCATATATTAAGTGAAAAATTTTATGTAACACGCAAGGGTTTATTAATTTTATGAAAAACTAAAATGACCATGTAACGAACTTATAAACCTTTGTTTTAAACAAGTGACTAAATTAAGCTTAGAATTAATTATTAAACAAAGTAGGAAATAAAATGAATGAACATGCTAAGTTACTTATTAAAATAAATTAGCGTAAATGCGCATATAAACATAATTATTCCTAATCGAGGTAATCAAAATAATTAAGAGATAAACATAGAAAATGTAACTTTTAGAAAAATAAGTAAACTAAACGAAAATTGGTTATAACCTAACTTGTATGAGTCTAGGTGAGAAGAATGGTAAGAAGATGCGAACTTGATTATTATTATTTAAACTATGTGAAGACTAGACTTGATTACTATTTAATATACCAATTTAAATAACTAGATGATAAAATCATTTATTTTATAAGAAAATAAATAAATTAGCAAATTCAGTTTAGCCTAATCAATACGAAAAGTGATAGACGATTCAAATAAACCAACTTGATTATTCGAAAGATGAATAATAATAATAACAACAATACTAATAATAATAATAACAACAACAGCAATAAATTTCAGATAAGGGGGAAGACAGAAGTAAAACAAATATGTAGAGGAAATATGCTAATTATTAACTTAAAGTAAACTAAACTACCCCAAACAAATACAGGAATAGTAATAAAAGTAATTTAATAAGAGAACATTTTTATGTTTAAATAAATCAAGAGAGAATTTTAAATGAAATAAAATATTTGTTACTTGACAAGGATGATACCACGATATTAGTAATCACGTTCATTTAACCTTATCAACAAATTGAGTGGAGGTAGGTTAATAATAATAAAATTTCAACCGCGATAGTAAATTTAATAATAATAATAATAATAATAAAATTTCAACCGTGATAGTAAAATTATTATTATTATTATTATTATTATTATTAATAATAATAATAATAATAATAATAATAATAATAATAATAATAATAATAAAATTTCAAATAAGTGGGAAGATAAAAATGAGACAAATATGTAGAAGAAATATGTGAATTATTAACTTAATTTAAACTAAACTATACCCTAAACAAATAAAAGAATAGTAATAAAAGTAATTTAATAGGAGAACATTTTGAGGTTTAAACAAGAGAGAATTTTTAATTAAATAATTTTTTTTCCATTTTATAAGAATAATGTCACCATATTAATAATCGTGCTAATTTAACCTTATCAACAAATTGATTGGAGCGGTCTTAAGTTAAAATAATAATAATATATTTTAAAAAAAAAACAAGCAAAGATTTGATTCTAGAAAATAGACACACAAACATATTTCCATATAAGTAAACCTAATCCCTTTTAAAAAAACCTTTGGTAGATGATGCTTCTGGGGACGCATCGGCTTAGTTAAAACTTGAAAATTAAACCTCATAATTTTTTTTTAATTTCTCACTAACTATAGGTTAGGAGATAGTATTTATATAGTTAGTGATTTTAAAAGACATTGCCCAACTCAAGTTGTAAAAAAAGAATCTAGACAGTGGTTTTGATATGAAGAAAGAAGTTTGTAGCAAATCGTATAAAATATGAGCTTGTGAGAGAAAAAATAATTTGAAAAAATAAATAGAAAGCATTTCAGCAAGAAGCACCTGTTCAATACAAATACACACAAAGGCATATAATGTATATATTTTGAACACGGCATAGTATGGTAGCATGCTCTAATAGTTTGCACTTTTGAGGCCAACAGATACCAATTAAGGACATGATACAAGGTGACATTGGCCTTTTATTTGTTACTTTATATCGGCCGAACCAACAGACATAAGTCGAGAACATGGATTACATGAAGATACAACGACGGTCCTAACGGTCTTGCTTTTCTAATTTAAACATTAAAAGCAACTAACTACTTACTATACCGTACCCTACAAAACTTAAAGGTCTGCTAATCATGGGCCGGGTCACAAACAACTGGATTCATAAATCCTAAAACATGATTTCTTTTAGTGATACATTCGAGTTACTTGAAATAAAATAATAACTATGCCTCAGTTCACAAGAAGTCAAAAAACAAAAAAATGATTTAACATGGGCATAGATCAAAACTTGAGCACAAGATACGCACACAGAATTAATAAAGAATCACGAAAGCAACAGAAAAAACTGACCTGGGTGCTTTCAGACAGAAAATACTTTCAGCGTTCAGATACGATACATGAAATCAAGGCTACTATTTTATATGCAACTACCACACACAAAGTTTAAGTACGAGGGTTGAGAAATTAACTAATATGACGTGTTGAGATGACAATAGGAGAATCGAAACATGATAAATAGCTCCCGAACAGAACTTGGCTTTACATGACAATGATTATAGTGTATTTCAATGTAGAGGAGTTCTATAGCAGTACTGAAAAACAGCGGTGAATCATGTAAACCTAGGTGAATTAGATGTGTACGTAGTTTTATGTGTTTAAGTGAGACAATGATATGGTATCAAGTATGAAGGCAAAAAGAATCCTCCCCCCTCTGGAGAAAAAATGAAAGACTTATATAAAGGGAGCATGCCAACGGCTAAAAGCAAACAAAAATAAAGGACAATCAATTACACAACTAAATAATCTATCTAATGAGGCTCCTTTACTTAATTAAACTAATCAATTTGTTAGGTGAAAGTTAATCACAAGTCTTCAAAAATTAAAAGAGTATCACACATAAGAATAAACAAAGGAGGACATAAAAACTTCCATATAAGAAAAATCGTTAAACTTAAGAAAAACTGATTAAATTGTCCATATTTTAAATTACTCAGTTATGAAGAGATACTAAAATAATTATAATTGATAACAATGCCATATAAAAGGTGCTATTCGTATAATAAATGTTATGCAAAATTATGAGTAAAACAAAAATAATAAATAGGCACTAATAATATAATATACGATAAAAATGAATATATTACTTGTATGAGATTAATAACAATATTATTTGTATGAGATTAATAACAACAGCTATGTAAGGTTTTAGCAAGAAACTAGTAATTGAATTTTTAAATATTATGGTATTAATAACAAGATCAGGTATACCAAAGATAATAACTATAATATTTAAAAAAAAAAAAAAAAGAGATATTACATAAAACATAACCAAAATGGTATAACATTATTATGTAAAAGTATAAAATTGAGCTGGAAATTAAATAAATTGTCGAAATTGAATTGAATCAGGATCACTTAATATTAGCAGTTACAATAATAATTGACAATAAAATTGTGTGAAACAATATCAGAACTAATATAGTTAGTATGTATACGAAATAGTAGAAGATAATAATGACATTATTATTATTATTATTAATAATAATAATAATAATAATAATAATATTAATAATAATAATAATAATCTATAATATATATATAATATATAATAAAATATAATATATAATATAATAATATTAAAAGTGTGAAGGGTCTCAGAAATGTTGTTTGAACTTTTTGTCCTTCATTAAAAGTATTTGCAATAAACAAAATTGTCTTTTTACTTATTTTCTTCAATTATTAATTAATTATTGAAAAATTCAAGAGTCCTAAAATATATGGTAAGAGCAAAATTTAGGATATACTGATCAGGGCCGAAGCTACAGTACTTTAAAGGGGTTCAGGTGAACCCAATAGCTTTTACGTAGACGCTATATTTATACTATTAAATTCTGAATATACATATATTTATATAGTGCGAACGCATTAACAAACAATGCTGCTTGGCCTAGTGGTAGATGGATCACTGTTTAGTCCTCTCTTTTGCTGTGGATGTGAGTTTGAACCCACTAGTAGAAATAATTTTTTGATTTTTTGTGCTTCTTTATTTTCAGAACCCACAGACTTCAAATCTCGGTTTCGCCTCTGAAACTGATGTTGGAAGAATTTCTTTTTCCATACTAAGAGAATTAATAATTATGGAGTCCTGAAATATATGATAAGAAGGTTACATTAATTATTTGAACTACAGAAGGAATCATAATGTTTAGTATATATGAATTTGAAGTTGATAAAACTTTATATTAAAAACATTTATGTTCACGTTGGTTTGTGGTTGAATGGTTTGGCGTTTTACTTTCACTTACTTTTCATGAACCTTTTGCATGAATTTGCTTAGGAACAAGGGACAAAACATCTGTACAATTTTACATGTACTTCAACTAAAATTTTGCCCAAGTATTTATAAGTGTGGTGCCTAAGAAAAAAGTGACACGGGTGGATCATGATACCGATTTTCGTTTGATAGTTTATCCCATAGAAATCTTAGAATGTTAATTTTCTATCATGACTACAACATGTGCAATGCAAAGCCGAGTATTAATATATTATTACTAATAATATCTATGATTGCAAATAAATTTGCTTGTGATTTGAAGTAAATTTTCTAAAATTTTAGTATGTTGTTAAAATTTACAATAATAAATATCATCTATTCTTGATAGATAATTATTTATTGAAACTTTTTCAAGTACATGTCGAAGCTTTGTTGTATTCAAAAAAATAAAATAAAATTGAAACTTTCAATTTTTTGATTAAGATGATTTGTATCTTCTTTGCACTTAAAAGTTTAGTTTATTAGTCATATGTATACATTTACCTTCAGTTTAAGTTTATTTCTTTTAAGTATTGTTTTAATTTATTTTTTTTAATCTAATTGTGTGATTTTTTGTGTGTTTTATGATATTTTAAAATTTTATCCTTGGCTTTTGTTTAAATTGATTCATATTTTTTAATTGTCATAATTTATGTTCAATAGATTGTGACCTAATATAGAAAAATGGTAAGATTGAAGCTTTGTTGTATTCAGGAAATAAAATAAAATAAAAAATTTCAATTTATGTTATTATAATTAGTTAGAAGTCGAAATAGAAGTGTTATCTATAATCCATGATCTACATCTATATCTATATCTATATCTATATCTATATCTATATCTATATCTATATCTATATCTATATCTATATCTATATCTACATCTACATCTATATCTACATCTACATCTATATCTACATCTATATCTATATCTATATCTATATCTATATCTATATCTATATCTATATCTATATCTATATCTATATCTATATCTATATCTATATCTATATCTATATCTATATCTATATCTATATCTATATCTATATCTATATCTATATCTATATCTATATCTATATCTATATCTATATCTATATCTGTATCTATATATATATATATATCTGTATCTATATCTATATCGATATCTATATCTATATCTATAATATATTTTAAAAGTGTGAATGGCCTTAGAGATATTGTTTGAACTTTTTGTCCTTTATTAAAATTCTTTACTTTAGATAAAATCGACTTTTCACTATTTTTTCTAATAGTTAAGAGTTGAAAGATTAATTAAATATATTTATGGAAAAACCTTTCCTTATTAGAAGTGATCAGATTTTTACTATTTTTTCCTAATTTAAGAGTTGAAAATTAATTAAATATATTTATGGGAAAACCTTTCTTTATTTGAAGTCATCAAAATTAATGACAACTAATATTTTTCATTATTTTAAGAATTCTAAATCAACTAAATTTGATTTTAAGAATATTTGAAAAATCTAAAAATAAATATAAAACTGTTAGAATAAGAAAAATTTAAGAAGTGCCAAATTTTAAATGTTCTAAGTACGTAATAAGAATGTAATCAATGATTTTATAAAAAATTGACTTTAAAAATAAGGAAAGATTTTGAATATAAAAAAAATAAAATAACCGCAACATAAATATGGTTCAAATTGATGTGTCTCTCTTAGCCAATGGCAACAAGGGAAAGAAGTACTGTATGACAAACACAAAAGTAACACTTCGAAGTTCTTGTGGTAAAATATATGTGTGTTTATGTTTTTGTTTACATTATTATATTAAAGTGTGAAACATTTTTTAAAAGTGATTTGAACTTTTACACTTTGTTAAAAATCTCTGCAAAAAATAAAATTATTTAATTTTAAATAATCAAACGTTACACATATAAGAAAAAAAAAAAGACTAGTAATAATAAAATTAAGATAAGTGGGAAGAGAGAAGTGAGAAAAATACGTAGAGGCAATATGTGAATTATTAACTTGATTTAAACTAAACTGCCCTAAACAAAGAAAGGAATAGTAATAAAAGTAATTTAATAAGAGAACATTTTGAGGTTTAAATAAAATTAAGAAAGAATTTTAAATGAAATAACTTGTTTGCTACTTAATAAGAATGATGCCACGATATTAGAATCGTGCTCATTTAAACTTATCATTAAATTGATTGGAGGTCGATCTTAAGTTAAAATAATAATATATTTTGAAAAAAAAAACAAGCAAAGATTTGATTTTGGAAAATAGACGCACATAACATATTTACATATAAGTACACTTAATTCCTTTTTAAAACAACTTTGGTAGATGATACTTCTGGGGACGCAAGACATTGCCCAACTGTAGATGTAGAAAAAGAATCTAGACAGTGATTTTGATATAAAGAAAGAAGTTTGTAGCAAATCGTATAAAATATGAGCTTGTGAGAAAAAAATGATTTAAAAAAAATAAATAGAAAGCATTTGAGCAAGAAGCACCTGTTCAATACAAATACACACAAAGACAAACAAGTATAAACATGTATATATTTTTAATATGACATATGCTCCAATATTTTTACACTTTTGATGCCAACAGATACTAATTAAGGACATGATACTAAGTGGCAATAACTTTTTATTTGTTACTTATAACGGCCGAACCAGCAGACATAAATCGAGAACATAGATTACATGAAGATACAACGACGGTCCTTAACAGTCATGCTTTTCTAATTTAAACATTCAAGCAACTAACTACTTAATATACCCTACAAAACTTAAAAGTACGCTAATCTTGAGTCACAAACAACTGGATTCAAATCCTAAAACATGATTTCTTTTAGTGATATATTCGTGTTACTTGAAGTAAAATAATAACTATGCCTCAGTCCACGAGAAGTCAACAAAAATGATTTAACATGTACATAGATCAAAACTTGAGAACAATAAATGCACACAGAATTAATAAAGAATACTGAAAGCGACAGAAAAAATTGACCTGGGTGCTTCCCGGCAGAAACGTTCTAGCGTTCAGATACTAAAGTTTGGAAATCATGGACGATAAATCAGATGACGCAAAAAACATACTAAAAATATATTATTGAATATGATTTGAGAAATTGGCCTACATATTTAAAACTAAATCAAAATAAACTTGAGATCTATTGGGAGAAAATCTCCCCCTAAATAAGACTCTTTAAATACTATGTTGTGGATGTTATTGTATTGTTGTATGAGAAAAGGGGTTTTCTGTTTATAGAAGTTCAAAATCATTCATTCAAGAAAGAAATTTGCCAGATATAGAAAAGAATTATATTTTCTTTTTAGAAAAAATAAAATTAATTATGGTTACTTTTATTTTCCTTTCAAAAAAAAAAGTAAAAACTTAATTTTGATAAGAAAATCAGGCAAAATGAGAGACTTATATAAGGAGAGCATGCCAACAGCTAAAAACAAACAAAAATAAAGGACAATTAATTATATAGCTAATTAATCTATCTCATGAGGCTCCTTGTCTTAATTAAACTAGTCAATTAGTTAGGTGAAAATTAATCACAAAGTCTTTCAAAATTAAAAGAGTATCACACATAAGTAGTGGCGGAGTCAGGATTTTCGCTAAGGGGTTCATAAGTGAACATATAAAAACTAATCGAAGAGGATTCAACATCTAATATATATACATAAAAACTATTTTTAACCATGTATATATAACATAATTTTTCGTCGAAGAGGATTCGGATGAACCCCTGACCATAGTGTAGATCCGCCACAAGACATAAGAATAAACAAAGGAGGAAATAAAATCTTTCATATAAGAAAAATCATTTTAACTTACGAAAAAATAATTCTTGGCCATATTTTAAATAACTCAGTTATGAAGAGGAACTAAAGTAATTATAATTGATAACAATGCCATATAAAAGGTACGCTAGTCGTATAATACATGCTATGCAAAACTATAAGTAAAACAAAATATAATAAATAGGCACTAATAATATAATATATAATAACAACGAATATATTATTTGTATGAGATTAATAACAACAATTACAAGAAAGGTGGTGTTTGCCAACAAAATTTTTTGTTGCCTTATGTTGGATATTTTTGTAGAAAATAGAATTGACAACAATAAAAAAGTTATTGCATGTTGTGGAAATTACAGTCGTGGTGAAAAGTTTTGCCAAAAATAAGAAAATCGTTATTAAAAATAATTTAATTGCAACAAAAAATATTATTATAATAAATTATATTTTGTTGGTAAAAACTCGTATAGTTGTGGCTTAATAAACCATTTGGCAACAAAATATAATTGTTGGAAATTATTTTTTTTGTCAACAATATTATTGTTGCCATTAATTTGTTGGTTTGTTAGTTGCTTTTACATTTAGCAACATTTTAAGTTGTTAATTGCTAAATTCTGTTTCCTGTTAAATAATTCAATGAACTCTCATAAAACTCAAAACTTTAAATGTACATAATGTTAAATGCAAAGCAATTAACATATCATATACACGCAAAGACGAAGTTGTAAAAACATACTCTCTCCGTTTCAGAAAGAATGACCTACTTTTCTTTTTAGTCTGTTTAAAAAAGAATGACCTCTTTCCTTTTTTGGCAATACTTTAATTTCAACTTTCCACCTGGCATGTTTAGGACCACAAGATTAATGCACATTTTGGTACATTTGACACAACTTTAATTTAAGGTCACAAGATTCAAAAGTCTTCTTTATTTTCTTAAATTTTGTACCAAGTCAATGTAGGTTATTCTTTTTTAAACAGAGAGTATATAATTTCAATATGTGATTCCTAATGATATGACTTTACTTACAAATTGAATTAAGATATTGTATCATATCCTAATAAAATCATAATTTGCTATTCTATAACATGAAAAACCTTCCTCCAACTTGCACATTGTTGCACCATATTGCCTGATGTGTTCATTTGCACATATTTAAAAGGCAGACCGGTACATTAAAGCTTCCGCTATTCTATTTACACTTATTTGTCCTACAAGATAAAGATCCAAAAAAAATCTTTGCTCAAGTTCGACAAGGAATAAATATTTAAAAGGGACGTAATAATTTTATTCTCTCTAAACACCAACAGTATTAACTCGGCCATAAAAACAAATATTCACATGAGTAAATATCTAAAAGACCATGTCAATAGAATCAACCTCTTTACCCTTTTTATCAATGAAACTTATAAAATTTACAAAAATTCAAAGAAAACTTTATAGTCTTAATGTACCGAGCTTTTGCCTTTGAGCTGATGAATGCCAACATCAACTTGATCTCTGAAAAAATATACAATATATTCAAAGTAAAGAAAATGAAAGAGAAAATATGTTTTTATGGAAGATCAAAAAAGATAAGGGGATCAGTACTCACAAAGTCAGGTAGTTCAATGATATATTTTATACCAATATTACCAACCTTCCCTTGAATTTGTTTAAGTGAAACAATAAATAGTTTGGAGCAATGGATAAGTGACGTACAAATTCAAGCAAAAGAAATTTTTTAAAACCCTTTAGTTGGCTAACTAAAATTATAAGATAGAAAGAGTTATTTCAAGAGCTTAAATTTTTTCAATTAACCATGACAAAGACCCTCAAATTTCACAAAAAGTAAGGCAACATGATACATGATTGGATCAACTATTCATCAAATTATACAATAGGTCATCTGCATTAACATGTCTATATGAGGCACAATTAATGCTTAGAATTAACAAAATTAATAACACAACACAGTAAAGTAGCTCGTCAAACACTTTTTCAGGCAAAATTCAATTAGAGTGTTCACTAATTTATCGTTGGAAAAAATAGACTTAAATCTATATGAAAAGTATTTCTCAACTCAAAAATAGCATTAGTAACTTATGAATAAATTGAACCAACGAGAAAATTGTCAAAGGTAGTCAAAACCCTTTGCCAAAATGAGAGAAGATGGCAATGAATCTAATGAAGGTAAAAAGAAAAAAGTGTGAAACACTCTGGACCATATTCAAGATTGCACAATAGATGAGCATATATGTATATAACCTTTACTATGAAGGGAATGAACTATCCGAAGAGATGTACGCGTTCTGTCAGTTCCAGCTGCCCGTGCACCCTCCCACTCAAATGAAATCAAAGTGAAAAAAAAAGGAATGGAAGTTGAACATTTGTAATAAGCTATAGCTTTCTCTCTTTACTTCTTTTGGGATGCATACAAAATCCCTTCATCTTTTTAGTTCTTTTGGAAAGAGTCTTTCTACCTTCGCAAGGTATGGGTAAAATTGCGTATACACTACCTTTTCCAAACTCAACTGATGAAATTATATTTATTGTTGTTGTAGCCAAAGCCCCATATGTGAAGAATTGAAACTAAATTATACTAGCTTAGAGTTTTAAGCCCTAATTATTATTTGGATGAGGGATTGATAACAATCTAATAATAACATTAAGCGAATTAATTTGAATGGGACAACTGCTTATGGAAATAATATACTAAGAGTATTGATGAAAGAAGAAAGGAAATGTGGAAGAAAAAAGATAATGGGCATGGAAATACATCAATCTCGAGCAGCGGCAACAACAACCTACAATTAAATTTTGAATATAATCAAACCTTTTAATACCATTAAACAGATCGCAAGGATATTGATAATTGAATCTCTGATTTCTATTGGGTAATAGTCATGAAAAATAATTCCCCAGCAATAAACCATCTGCAAGTCATCTGTGACCAAATAATAGCAAATCTAATAAATTTTCTGTATGTTTACATGAGAAATAAAAACACTAAGCTTGGAACAATTGACACTAGAGGGAAGACACTTACAATTTCAAATTAAACCCTAAATTCACTTGAGTAAGGCTATGGTCATCTCTTTCCAATTTACTAGCTCTGGAGTGTTTGATGAAATTTGGGAACCGTTTGGGAGAATAGAGGGAAGGTCTTGGGCCAAAAAATATAGGGTGGAGTTTTGCCGCTTTCTTTTTTCTCAAAATTGAAAAATAAGTCACAAACCAAACACGTTGTTGCAAAAATTTGACGTTTTACCGACACTAAAATTTTCTTTAGCAACAATAAAATTATATTATTGCAATTTTCTTGAATATATAAAATTAATTATAATCTCTTTAAAATATGGTAACAACATCGAGATATTTGCCAACAAGAAAAAACTCATGACTAAAAATTTACTCTTTAGCAACAACTACATAAAGTTGTTGCAAGTTATTGATATTAGGCAACAATTACTTTTGGTAAAGATTTGTTGTGGATTCCACATTTTCTTGCAGTATGCAAGGTTTTAACTAGAATGGGGAAATTGAATTTTCAAATATTATGGTATAATAACAAGATCAGGTATATCAAAGATAACAACAATAATATTTTTTAAAAAAGAAATGTTACATAAAACATAACCAAAATGATATAATATTATTATGTAAAAGTGAAAAATTGGGATAGAAATTAAATAAATTGACGAAATTGAATTGAATCAGAACACTATTTATCACATTATTAGTAGTTACAATAATAATTGACAATAAAATTGTGTGAAAATAATATCTGAACTAATATAGTTAGTATGTATGAGAAATGGCAGAAGATAACAACAAATCAAACCACTATTTACAACCAAAAAAAAATCGTGAATGTAAAACGTCATGGATTTATTAGATACTAAAATAATAAGTAAAGAAATATTTATAGCCAAAACTAGTAATTTATAAAATAGCGGTCTAAGGTGAAAATAGGAAGGTGAAAATTAGGTGTTAACAGCTACCCCTTCGTCACTCGAGAATGAAGGATGAATTGTCGGGCAAAAAATGTTGACGTAGTAGCTAGTTTTATCCGATCAAGAGGATGATTTGCGAGAATCGAAAGAAACAAGATGATGCGGCCGAGACTTTGATTTTAATTCGCCTACATATCTCGAATTTTAAGAGAATCAGACCATGTGTAGTTCTAGATTTAGGAACGAATAAGATTTCTAAAGAAAATAAACAAATGTGGAATTTGAATGAGGATAGCACGAGTTGACAAGATTGGAGTATTAGTAGTTTTGAAAGGGGGGAATATGCATATGATTTAGGTTACACTAAGAGATATAGGGAATAAAGAATTATGTTTCAGAAATGAAAGGAGAATGATTCTAAAACATTTTTTGTTATGCTTTTAGGGCTCACCTGCAACTTCTAACACAACTAGATAAAATGGTTAGCTCATAGGCATCAAGAAGATTATATTACATAGTGAAAGTAATCGTAATGGATGACAATAATGATAAGAGGAGATAAGAAAGCGAATATATTTTATGTTGCACTTGTTTCTTAAACTTTTTTGAGGAACCTCAAAAATTTGCCCTAGTTTGAACTTTTAAAGAGAATATGACCTCGTTATCTATATGCCTACAAAATCATTTATTCTTATTTTAGGGCAGATGAGCTCAATTTTCTTAGTTTAGGGGTAGATGATCCTGATATATCGTATTTTAGGATGGAAGAACTTAATATATTGTATTTTAGGATGGACAAACTTGGTGTATCCTATTTTAGGATAGATGATCCCAATATATCCTATTTTAGGGCGAACGAACCCGTTATATCCTATTTTAGGACGGACGAACTCGGTATATCCTAATTTAGGGCGGATGAACTCGGTATATCCTATTTTAGGACGGACAAACCTAATATATTCTATTTTAGTGCGGATGAATCTGGTATATCCTATTCTATGGCAGACGAACTCAATATATCTTATTTTAGGGCGGATGAACCTGTATATCATATTTTATGACGGATGAACCCAATATATATTATTTTAGGGTGGATGATTCTGATGTATCCTAGTTTGAGTTGATGAACCCAGTATATCCTATTTTGAGTGAATGAACTCTGTATATCCTATCTTAGGAAGGATGAACCCAGTATATTTATTTTAGTGCAGAGGAACCCGGCGTCCTTTGCTTGTTTGTAACTTTTTGTCATTGTCTTCCATGCTATTGTGATGAAATTTTTGAGGATCCCTAAAAAGATTCTTTTTCCTTGTTTAGAATATATTTTGCACTTCCTTGTGAATCAAAATATTGTTTGCATGTAGAATTTTTGAGGAAATCTCAAAAATTTTACCCCAGTCTAATATTCTTGCATTACTCAAAGAAAATGCTAGTTCAAAAGAAATCGTTGTCTTGTATTCAAATATTGAGGTTTAACTTCAAATCCATAATTGTTATTTGAAGTTATGGAATGAGCCAAAATAACTTAGATTTATCGAATAGAGTCTTATCAAAAGCTAACATGATTGAAATATGAAGAAAAAATAAAATTATTTTTAGATTAAGACCGAACCAAGAGTGGGTTGACTATGTATCCAAATGGAAGTCAGGTCAAACGTAGTTCATGAGTACAAATAAAAATCTATACAAAAGCATGAAATTTTACTAATTGGAAATTGAAATGGTACTTTACTTGAGGTGGTTTTGCCCTTCTTAGTTTCTTTGATGTGCTTTATGCTTCCTTGTCAAATGTCTTAGGATGATTTCTATCGAATCACCTTAGATAATAATTGTGCCTATAGTATCATAGATGTTGCTTTGTGGCCCTTGTCACACTATAATCTTACCCTTCTCAATTAATTTTTTGATCTTGTACCTTAATGTCAAACATTCCTCAGTATCATGTCCTTGTATATTTGAATGATATTCAAACCTTTTGGATTGGTCAAAATTTGAAGGTGTGTATTTAGGTATCCATCATTTTCTTGGTTTCAAAACTCCTAAAGACCATAATCTTTGAAATATGTCAGCCAAAGGTTTAGTTAAAGGGGTAAAATTATGAGGTTTCATTTTCTTTGATTATTGAGAATTGGATGACATTGGATAAGTATATCACTGAGAATCATGTTGGTGCAAATTTGGGTATTGAAAACCTTATAGGTTATAGGTGTCAAAAATGGCATATGTTTGTTGGGGTATTTTAATAGTGTTTTTCTTGAGGTTGAATGGTTGATTTATCTTTTTTTTTCTTCTCTCAACGAAGCTTTCAGTGTCTGAAATATAATTTGTATTGTAGAACATCAATAACTTTACCCGTTTGAATGCCATATTCTAATATTTTCCTAATTAGAATTAGATCATCAAAGCTTTGAATGCATAAGACAAATAATTTTTTGGTAGTATATACCATCTAGTGACATGATGAAAGTTTGGACCAAATCTTCTTCAGGCACAGAAGGACGTATCTTAGAAGCTTTCATCTCCATCTTGTTTAATAATCCTCGAAAGATTCATAAGTTATTCTCTTTATTTTGAGAAAGTCCAGCATCGTTGGATCGACCTTGATATTAAACTTATATTGTCTCACAAAGTCTTGAGCCATGTCTTCCCATGTATGCCATTTGTCAGACATATTTGGAGAACCAGGTGAGTGCTACCCTTGAAAAAATTTGAATAAACAATCTCAGTGGGAGAGCCTCTTTATGCCCTAGGATAACTAATCTACAACAATAGTCCTTTGTATATGTATTGGATCTCCATGCCTGTTATGCCATAGTTTCATGAAACTTTTGATACTTAAGACGAGGAAAATATGCAAGAACTTAGGTAATTTTAATAGGTATGATATATATTTGTTATATTATGTAGGAAATAGGGTTCAAAGACAAAACAACAAAAAAAGGCTTAAAATTTGACTAAGGAAAGAATCATGGAAAGCATCCATGGTTCCTGGAATCATCCACGAACCATCAAACATGCTTGAGAATGTAGTTCAGAAAAAAAAATCAAATTTCTTCTTTCCACGGATGGTGTTCACGATTGGTAGACTTGGTCTACGATTGGTAGACTTGGTCTACGATTGGTAGACTAGATCTATGGAAAAAAGTTTGATTTCCACGATTCTAGTTCATAACTAGCACATTGATTGATGACTCTAGTCCACAATTGGTAAAAACATCCCAAACTTCTTCTCCTACATAGCTTAGGATATATTTCTTTTGTATCTATAAACACTCCTATTATGTTTTATACTTGTTTTATGTTCTATTACATTATTGAAAGGTTCTAAGGCATATTCTTGGTCTTGAAATCACAAACATCAATTTTAGGATTTTAATTCAAAGTGAGATTTTGCAATATTTTATCTTATTATTGTAAGTTCATAATTCTTCTTTCTTATCAAATTTCTTCTTGTGTCTTAATTATGAGTAGCTAAACACCACAACTAGTGTTATAGGAACCATAACATATTAATGGAGCAGTGTTCAATTTACAAGGTGATTCGCGAAGGGTAGTTGGGAATGTTTTATCATATCAACTAGATTTCTCGTAAGTAAAAGGAATTAGAAGCATCGCCTAGTTAGCTACCATTACCACCCAGCTTGGAGCCTGGGGTGCTTCTTGACACCCCAACTGCGGGCGAGTCCACATCTGGTTCTTAGAGAAACATAGGTATGTATTTACTCCCTTGATCTTATAGTTACTACAATTATACACTGAGGACTGATCATCATCTCAAAGTTGGGGTGGGGTATACCACTAGTAGGGTTTTTTTGTTGCAGTGTTACTTTTTCCCAAAGTGTGTTATCATAGTAGAACCTACATGTCTAGGATGTTATTTTTAGTTTATTTTTATTATGTTTTCTTGTGTTTCATTAAGATAAAAATAGGGAACCTTTGTGCAGTCAAGCTTTGAATATTTCCATTGTTGACATTAGTAGAATTCTACCTGGAATTTGTACTCACAAAATCCAAATTAAGCCAGATTATATATCTATCATTGAGAACCAATGTTGTATTTCTGTATGGTTAATATGATTGCTAATAGAAAGTGGGTGAGCCCCGTCTAATGTTAGCCAAAGAAGGATGGAATCATTGTGTTCCCAATGAGAAGAATGAGCTAATTCCTATAAGGCCAGTCACTAGCTGGAGAGTTTGCGTGGACTATAGAAATCTAAATTCATGATCGAGAATTATCACTTTCCTATGCCTTTCATGGACTAAATGTTATAGCGTTTTGCTGGCAGAGGGTGGTATTATTTTCTAGATTGTTATTTAGGGTATAATAAAAATTTTATTGCCCTAGAAGAAAAATAGAAGACCACTTTCACTTGTCCATATAGGAAGTTTGCATTTAAGAGTACGCCTTTTGGTCTATGTAACACCCTCTCCACTTTTCAACATTGAATGATATTTATCTTTTTTGATATGGTGGAGAATACTAATGAGGTTTACATTGATGACTTTTCAGTTGTGGGTGACTCATTTGATGATTGCTTAGCGCATCTTGCCAATGTTCTGAGCAGATGTGAGGAACGTAACTTTGTACTAAATTGGGAGAAGTGTGATTTCATGGTTAAGAAAGGGATAATGCTTGGTCACAATATTTCTATGAAGGAGATTGAGGTCGACAAGGCAAATATAAAAGTGATTAAAAAACTGGCTCCACAAATTTCTGTGAAGGGCATTCATAGTTATTTGGGACATGTAGGTTTTTATAGATGATTCACATCAAGGACTTCTCTAAAATTGTGAATCCTTTGTGAAAATTATTGGACAAAGATGTAAAATTCATGTTTAATGAGGTGTGTCTAAAAGTGTTCAATTATCTGAAAAAGTGATTAATCTCATCTCCTATCATTGTGTCTTCAGATTGGTCTTTGCCATTCAATGTCACATGTGATGCTAGTGGTGTAAATCTAAGTGAAATGCTAGGCCAAAAGTGGGAGAAGATCTTACACCCTATCTACTAAGAAATCAAAACACTTAATACTGCACAAAAGAATTATACTATGACTGAACAAGAGTTGTTTATTGTTTTGTTTGCATTTGAGAAATTTTGGTCTCACTTGATTGTCACAAAATTCATGGTGTATAGTGACCATTCAACTCTTAGATACCTTATGGCTAATAAAGATCCAAAGCTAATATTGATTTGATGGGTACTTCTATTACACTGAGAATTAAGTAGCCGACCATTTATCATGCCTTGAAGAGAAGGCTATGCTAAAACTAGGGGATGAACTTGAAATTGATGATACTTTTCCAGACGATCAAGTCTTGTCTGCATCACAAGACGTAATCCTTTGGTTTGAAAATTTTGCTAATTATTTGGCAAGTGAGATAATTTCGGAGGATATGTCATTTCAATAGATAAAGAAGTTCATGTAAAGGTACAAAAATTCTTCTGGGATAAACCATACTTATTTTGGGTTTGTGCAGATGGTGTGATTCAAAGATGTGCTCCGGAGGTTGAGTTAATGAGTATCTTAGAGTGTGTCCCTCCTTACCAGTTGAGGGTAATCATAGAGGTGAGCAAACTGTGCACAAGATCCTATGATATGAATATTACTAGTACACCATCTAAAAAGATGCCCATGATTATGCAAGGGCTTGCAACCAATGTTAACGGTAAGGGAACATCTCGCGAAGACATGAACTTCCAACTACTACCATCCTTTAGCTTAAATTATTTGATGTTTGGGGCGTGAAACACCCTAGGTTACTAGCCTTAGGAAAATTTCCTAGATTTCTTGTCTCTGGACAGCATATGACTGGGGGAAACGACTCGTACACTGGTATACGAGTGGTATGGGGTAGTCTTATGCTGACTAGTATTGTTTGGTGGGTTGGTTTGGTTTTTGGAATGGATATGACTTGGGTGGTACGAGTTATATCAGTAGATACGGGTTGTTTGGCCACTTCAATTAGTCTTAGACTTGGTGAATTAAGCTGGATTTGAGTATGAGTGGCTCACCATGAGCCATAAGCCAGGGTACAAGTCGTACCATGGACTCGTATGGTGGTCAGTGTTCAATCCTCTTGGATTCTATTATGCTAGGTGTACGGATCATGGGTACTAGTCATATACTTGGATACAACATGGATTGAGGTGAGTCATACCTTGGATAATGTTGGATCCATGGGAGATAGCCTTGGGTACAAGTAGTGGGTACCACTCCTAATGGAGGGTACGACTGGTATAAATAGTCGTACCCACCTGATGGGATTTCTGGGAGTTTAAGTAAGGGAAATTTGGATATTTCCCCACTTAACCTAATAAGGAACCATGCCTTATATTCTTATTGGGAGGTTATTTGCCCTACTATTCTATTCATTAACACTTAGAAATTTCTCTTAAACACTATACAATTCTCTCTAAAGCTTTTGGGTAAAGGAAGACTAGGGTTTCATCTTAAGAATTACTTTGGGGCTTTTGTTGGTGATTTCTCTCCAGCAATTTCTTGGTTTAAGGCATGTCTCTTTCCTTATTATTAGTTCCAACTAAAGGCATGGTTTTATACAATGTTTTCATGGTTTGATTATTGTATGATTTTGGATTTTCAAATATAATTTGGGGGGGTTTGGTTATAAATGATTGGTTATGGTTTTTCAATGTTTTAATTAAGATTCTATATGCTTTAATGGTGGTTATAGATAATTGGTTGCATGGTAATGGTTATTTGGTAATTGGCTTTGGATTGGAAATACTATGCCCCCAATATGTTTGATAAAATGCCTATGGGAATGTTTTCACTACATTGTTGGATTTTAATGGAACTATTTCATTGTTTAAACTTGGTACTAGAACCCTAAATGGCTAAATAGTTTGGCATGGTTTACATGGAATGGTTTGATGGTCATGGTTATGGTTAATTGAACTCCTTGTGGGGTACAATGGAATCCCCCAAGTAAACATGATAATGGAACATTTGTGGGGTACACGAAACCCTCCCAAAGAAACTTAATAATAAAGAACTTGTGGAGTACATGGGACTCCTCAAAGTTAACTTGATAAATGGGTACACGGGAATACCTTTACCTTAAAAGGTTTGGCTAAGGCTAATTTTGTAGGTTATAGTCGGTATGATGATACCACTACTCATAGACTTGGTAAATATTAAATGGAATAATGGATTGGTTGGAAATAGTTTTAATTGGGAAATAATGGCGGGGTGTGATAGCTAACTATGAAAGTGGGAGTTCCATGAACGAACAGTGGAAACTCACGTTTGCGGACATGAGGGGTAGGGCATGGAAACCCTTTTATGATACTATGAGGTATGCGGGAATCCTTTATGTACATTGTATATATGTATCATGGAGGGTGAGGGTACTTGGGAATCCCTTACTCTTATGGTATCTCCGATTCGTGCAACTACTTGCATTGAGGCCCGTTCAGGGGGTTACATTGGACCCATATAGCCCGTGGGTGGTTAAGGATAGTTAAGCTTCACATATCCATGTAAATGGTTTTACATGCATGCTAAACCCGGTTCCCTTTACCGGCCTGGTTATATATATATGTATGGTTTGTATGCATATAGTTGGTTTACTTGATTTTACTGGTTGGTATTATTTTATCCTTATCCTGAGTTCATGCTAGATTTCACCCGCTAACCTGTCTTCGGGTGGCTGTATCCCCACGTAATGTAGGAACATGCCATTCTACTCCTCCTGCTTAGCTATCAGACATTCGGGATTAGCTACTAGATTGAAGTGGTGAGCTTTCATCTTTCCAAAAGGCTACATTTCATGGATGTTATTTTATACTTTAGTTTATTTATGGATATTGGCTTTGGCTGTGGTTGGAGGTATGTCCCAACCGGATTTTGTTATTC
The DNA here is from genome assembly GCA_030864215.1 of Capsicum pubescens. NCBI lineage: Eukaryota > Viridiplantae > Streptophyta > Magnoliopsida > Solanales > Solanaceae > Capsicum > Capsicum pubescens. The sequence goes on along the minus strand of CM061549.1, from coordinate 71,868,447 downwards.
TTTTGGATAGAGGCTTTTGTGGAACTACTATGGATTGGTATGGGCGGGATCGGTATTGGTGTCAGTCTTAACATTGGTATTGGTATTAGGGATGATACCGTAGAACTAAATTTCTTATTGTTCCATCCTCTTTTATTTTAGGATTATATATAATTATTATGGAACTCATATGGTTATGATTTGGTTGATTTGGCTATTAGTTGGGTTTGGACTATTGGACTCGGTTGGGTCGATCTCGGTAATAAACCTATCCCAGAGTTTATAAATTAGATAGTTATGATATCTTGTTATATGCTCAAAATTCAACTAACTCAGAGAAGGAAGCTGGAGGTTGGGTTGGGTAATGGGAGTGGTCTCCGGTCCTGGTCAGACTTGGGATGCCCATTACGACAAGGCCTCGAGTCTGGTCATGTCAAGTTGGTATCAGAGTTTTAGTTTTATGGTCAATAGGGATTCCATAAAGCCGTGTCTAGTTGAGTCTCTTTTAGGAGTGTGTAGCACACCATACTCATAAGAGAGAGGCTACAAGACAATTAGGAATGTTTTACTTTCTTGGTACTTTATTTTCAAGCTTGGAGTCTAAGCCCTAGAATTTCCTCTAATTCTTGTTTGTTCATATTTCAGATCATGCCTCGTCAATCTGAAACATAACAAAATCCTTCATCCCATCTGGGGACGATAAGGAAGGAGTATGCCCTACACCTGGAGTTCGCACTCAATCTCAGGGCCCTATCCTTGATTGTTCTAGAATTCCTCTAATTGCTACTAGTCCTCCTTAAGGTGAGGTGGCTAATGCAGAATTTTGTCAGTTGATTCATACTATTGTTCAGTTGGTCGCTGCTCAGGCTGAGCGGGATACATCTGGTGTTCTATCTATTGAAGCCATAAGGGTTGGCCAGTTCATAAAATAAATCCTCCTACTTTTACTGGTGTGAAGGTTGATAGGGATTCTCAGGGTTTCTTGGATAAATAGAGAAGATATTTAGAGTGATACAGGCCACTAACGTGGAAAGGGTGAATTTTACAGCTTATCAACTCAAAGATATTGCGTACCAATGGTACGAGGAGTGGGATAGGGATAAAGGTGATGTTGAGGAGTTGTCTTTATGGGAGATCTTTTTTAATGCTTTCTTAGATCACTTCTTTCCTCAGGAGCTGAGAGAAGAAAAGATAGAGGAGTTTGTGAATCTTAAGCAGGGAAGAACTTCTGTTATGGAATACGCCTTGAAATTTCATTAGATATCAAGGTATGCTCTAGATTTAGTGGCTGATATTAGGGCGAGGATGAGAAAGTTCATTTTTGGGATATCTCGAGATTTGATCCTTGAAAGCAAGACTGCTTTGTTGATTAAGGATATGGATATTTCGAGGTTGGTTGTTCATATGTAGCAGGTAGAGGATAAAAAAAGGAAATATGCAGAGTTTGGGGAAAGGTAGGTTAAGAGGAACTGGTTCTCTGAGCAGGGTGGTGCTCAGTATCAGGGTGGTTGGGATGGAAGCAAATGGTTGAAAAAGAAGTAGGTATTTTTGGTTCCTTCTCTATTGCTAGCGCTCCTTACCCAAAGCAGTCGGGCGATAGGCGTCAGCAAGGTGGTTATAATTTCTGGGCACAGGGTGCCCAATGTCAGGCGAGTGGGGCATAGTCAGCTTCTTCGTGTCCTCCTTGCCAGTTCTGTGGTCATTTTCAATAGGAACTTTGTGATGAAGAAAGGGAAAAATATTTTAAATATGGCCATCCAGGCCATATGCTCAAGAACTGTTCGGTTGGTAAGGGTGCTTCGGGAGCGGTCAAGGCTCCAGTTGCTTCATTTTCTGCTCTTGTACCTAGTGGTGTTGCTTTTGCGTTTGCTCCTACTTTTGGTACCGACACTTGCCAGAATAGGTTGTATGCTCTCACATCTCAGCAGAAATCTGAGGCATCACCTAATGTTATGATTGGTACGTTACAACTCTTATCTCGTAACGTGTATTGTCTGCTTGATTCTCAGTTCACTCTTTTCTATGTGACCACATATGTTGCTGTGTTTTTAGGTTTTGATCCTGAGGTTATTTTGGATACTTTTTCTATTTCTACACCATTAGGTGACTCAGTTATTGCTAAAAGAGTCTATTGGGGGTGTGTGGTATCTGTTGGTAGAAAACAAACCTTGGTAGATCTGTTTGAGCTGGATATGGTGGATTTTTACTCTGGGGATGGATTGGTGATACTCTTGTTACGTGTCCCTAGATTGTCAGACCCATAAGGTTGTCTTTAGGTTCCTTAGTAAACCGATTATAGAGTGGGAGGGTGGTTCCCTAGATCCTAGGTGGAGGTTTATTTCTTATCTTAAAGTTTAGAGATTAATCTCTAAAAGGTGTCTTTATAACCTAGTCTAGATTAAAGATTCTAATGTTGAGGGTAATTCTTTTCACTCGGTTCTTGTGGTAAATAAGTTTCCTGAGGTCTTTTCGAACGGTCTTCCTAGTGTTCCTCCGGATAGGGAAATCGACTTAGGTATTGATTTGGTTTTGGACGCTCGTCCAATATCTATTCCTCTTTATAGAATGGCTTCGGCTGAGTTGAGAGAACTCAAGGAGCAACTTAAGAATCTTTTGGATAAGGGGTTTATTCATCCTAGTGTATCCCCTTGGGTACGCTGATGGTGTTCGTGCGCAAGAAGGATGGTTCCCTACAGATGTACATAAACTATCGGCAGTTGAATAAGGTAACAAACAAGAAAAAATATCATCTTCCAAGAATAGATGACTTGTTTGATCAGTTGCAAGGTGCCAAGTTCTTTTCTAAGATAGACCTTCACTTTGGGTATCATCAGCTTAAGATTAGAGAGGAGGATATCCCTAAGATGACTTTTCGTACTTGGTATGGGCACTTTGAATTCTTGGTTATGTTATTTGGCTTGACTAATGCCCCAACGACATTTAAGGATTTGATGAACAGGGTTTTCAGGAAGTTCTTTGATCTTTTTTTCATTGTATTTATTGGTGAAATCTTGATGTATTCTAAAAGCGAGGTGGATCATGCCAATCATCTCTATGTGGTGTTGCAGACCTTAAAGGAATAACAATTATATGCCAAGTTCTCTAAGTGTGAGTTTTAGTTGAAAGATGTAATTTTCTTAGGTCATATTATTTCTAGTAAGGGGATCATGGTGGATGCTCAAAAGGTTGTGGTGGTGAAAATGTGGCCTAAGACCACAACTCCAACTGACATTTGGAGCTTCTCGGGTTTGGCTAGTTATTATTGGCGGTTTGTGAAAAGCTTTTCTTCGATAGATGCTCCTTTGACTAAGTTAACTCAGAAGAAAGTAAAATTTTCTTAGTCAGAAGCGTGTGAATGGAGTTTGGAGATGCTTAAGGATAAGCTAACTTTGGCTCCAGTTTTGACATTGCCTAAAGGTAATAAGGGATTTGTGGTTTATTGTGATGCATCTAGGGTGGGACTTGGTTGTATTTTGATGCAACATGGGAAGGTAATTGCCTATGTTTCTAGGCAGCTCAAGGCGCATGAGAGGAATTATCCTACTTATGATTTGGAGCTATTAGTGATGGTTTTTACTTTGAAAATATTGAGGCATTATTTGTACGGAGTGCACGCAGACATCCTTTATTATCATAAGAATTTGCGATATGTGTTCACTTAGAAAGAACTAAATCTCAACAGAGGAGATGATTGGAACTTCTCAAGGACTATGATATGAGTCTTCACTATCATCAAGGTAAGTCTAATGTTGTTGTTGATGCTCTTAGTAGGTTATCCAAGGGGAGTTTAGCTCATATGGATCAGGAGTAGTGGGAATTGGTAAAGGATATTTACGGCTTGGATAATCTTGGAGTTCATCTCTTGGAATCCGAAGATGGTGGTGTATTGGTAAAAGAAGCGAATAGATCATCTCTCGAGGTAGAGATTAAGGAGAAGCAAGTGCTAGATCCTACCTTGATGAAAATCAAGAGTGATGTCGGTCAGCAAAAGGTAATGGTATTTGAGATCAGTGGTGACGGTACTTTACGGTACCAAAAGAGGTTATGTGTTCCTGAAATTGATGGGTTGCGACAAAGGATTTTGGATGAGGTGCATGAATTGTGCTATGTTGTTCATCTCAGATCCATGAAAATATATCATGATCTCAAAGAGATATATTGGTGGAATGGTATAAAAGGGATGTGGTTGATTTTATAGCCAAGTGTATGGTGGGTCAACAAGTTAAAGTTAAGCACATGATGCCTGGAGGGTTGTAACAAGAAATTGAATTTCCCTGAGAGGAAATGGGAGGTGGTCAATATGGATTACATTATTGATCTTTCCCATTCGCGGAACTAATTCAATTTGATTTGGGTCATCGTGGATAGGATGGCGAAGTCTGCTCACTTCTTGCCAGTGAGGACTTCCTTTTTAGTGGAGGATTATGCGAAGTTGTATCTTCAGGAGGTTGTGAATCTGCATGGGGTACCTATTTCGATTATCTCTTATCGTGGTACATAGTTTTCATCTCATTTCTGATGGTCTTTTCTGAAGGGATTAGGCTCTAAGGTGAGTCTGAGTACTACTTTTCATCCTCATATGGATGGGAAAGCAGAGAGGATTATTCATACATTGAAGGATATGCTTCAGGCATGTGTGATTGATTATGGAGGACATTAGGTTGAGCATCTACCTTTGGTAGAGTTTGCTTACAACATTAACTATCATTCTAGTATTTATATGGCCCCTTTTGATGTATTCTATGGCAGGAGGTGTATATCTCCTGTTGGATGGTTTAAGCTTAGTGAGGCAGACATGTTTGTTCCGAATTTGGTTTATCAGGCTATGAAAAAAGGTGAAAGTGATTTAGGATAGGCTTAAGGCTGCCTAAAGTCGCCAAAAGTCCTATGTAGATATAAGGAGTAGAGATTTGGAGTTTGAGGTTGGGTATAAGGTGTTCCTAAATGTATCTCCCATAAAGGGAGTGATTCCGTTTGGTTAGAAGAGGAAGCTCAGTTCCCAATTTATTGGTCCTTATGCAATTTTGCGGTGCATTGGTAATGTTGCTTGTGAATTGAGGAAGTGTCTTAGAGATCCTTCTTCGGTGGTTCCCATGGAGGGATTTGATATCTCAGATTCTTTATCTTATGAAGAAGTCCCGATTGAGGTACTGGATTGCTAGGTTCGTCGGTCATGGACGAAGGATAGGCCTTGGTTAAGGTTTTATGGCAGAACCACAAGGTGGAAGAGGCTACATGGGAAGTGGAGGAGGACATGAAGTCCAAGTATCCAAAGCTTTTTTCTACTCCTGGGATTCGTGCGGAAGGTATGTATCCTCGAACACATCTTTATTTTTTGAGTTTGTTAAAGGAAAGATTAATATCTTTTCATCTCTGTTTCCTAACTTGGTTAAAGGTTGGATTGATATTTGATAATGCAAATGAATCGTGCTTGTGGCTACCCTACTTTGTCCGTCATTTGGGGATGAATATTCCTAGTGCGGGATATTAAAACACCCTACGTTCATGGCCCTTGGAATATTCCCTATATTTCTGGACTATGGACATAATATAACTAGGGGAAATGATTCGTAAACTAGGATACAGTGGTATGGGGAAGTCTTTTGCTGACCAGTGTTGGTTGGTGGGTTAGATTTGGTTTCTGGAATGGATACTACTTTGGTGGTAAAAGTTGTATCAGTGGATACGGGTTGTTTGATTACTTCATTAGTCCTAGAATTGGTGAATTAAGTTGGATCTAATTACAAGTGGCTCACCATAAGCTGTAATATAGGGTATGAGTCGTACCATGGACTCGTATGATTGTCAATGTTCAATCCTCTTGGGATTCTATTTTGCCAGGGGTACGGATCATGGGTACTAGTCGTATACTTAGATACGACATGGTTTGGGGTGAGTCGTGCCTTGGACAGTCTTGGGGCCAAGGTAGATGGCCTTGGGTATGATTGGTGGGTACCACTCGTATTAGAGGGTACGACTGGTATGGATAGTCGTACCCACCTGACGGGATTTTTGGGAGTTTAAGTGAGGGCAATCTGGATATTTCCTCACTTAACCTAATAAGGCCCCATGACTTATATTCCTATTCGGAGGTTATTTTCCCTATTATTTAATTTATTAACACCTAGAAACCTCTCTTAAACACTCTACAATTCTCTCTAAAGCTTATGGGTAAAGGAAGGCTAAGGTTTCTTCTTAAAGATTACTTTGGGGCTTGTGCTGGTGATTTTTCTCTATCATCTTCTTGGTTTATGGTAAGTTCTTTTCCCTCATTGTTAGTTCCAACCAAAGGCATGGTTTTATACCTTGTTTTCATGATTTGATTATTGTATGGTTTAGGATTTTCAAATATAATTTAGGGGTAGTGGGTATAAATGCTTGGTTATGGTTTTCCCATGTTTTAATTATGCTTTTATATGTTTTAATAGTGGTTTTGGATAATTGGTTGCATGGGAATGGTTATTTGGTCATTATCTTTGGTTTGAAATACTATGCCCTAATATGTTTGATAAAATGTCTATAGGAATGTTTTCACTACATTATTGGATTTTAATGGAACTATTGCATTGTTTAAACTTGGTACTAGAACCCTAAATGGCTAAATGGTTTGGAATAGTTTAAATGGAATGGTTTGGTGGTCATAGTTATGGTCAATTGAACTCTTGTGGGGTACAATGGAATCCCCTAAGTAAACATGACAATGGAACACTTGTGGGGTATATGGGACTCACCTAAGCAACTTAATAATGGTAAACTTTGTAAATAGGTACACAAGCATCCCTTTGCCTTAAAAGGTTTGTCTAAGGACAATAATTGCAAGTTATAGTCGGTATGATGATACCATTACTCATAGCCATGGTAAATAATAAATGGAATAATGGATTGGTTGGTTGGAAATAGTTTTAATCGGGCAATAATGGCGGGATGTGATAGCTAACCGTGAAAGTGAGAGCTCCATGAACGAAAATTAGAAACTCATGCTTGCTGACATGAGGGGTAGGGCATGGAGACCCTTTTATGATACTATGAGGTATGTGGGAATCCTCTAAGTACATTGGACATATGTGTCATGGAGGGTGAGCGTACTTGGGAATCCCTTACTCTTATGGTATCTCCGGTTTATGTGGCTACTCACATTAGGGGGGTTACAAAAGACCTATATAGCCCGTGGATGGTTAAGGACGGTTAAGTTTCACATACCCAGATTAATGTTTTTTAATGCATGCTAAACCTGGTTTCTTTTCCCAGAATGGTTATATATATGTATATGTATGGTTTGTATGCATATGATTGGTTTACTTGGTTTTATTGGTTGGCATTATTTTATCCTTATCTTGAGTTCATGCTAGTGGTTACCTGCTAACCTATCTTTGGGCGGCTGTATCTCCACGTGATGCAGGAACCAGCCATTCTACTCCTTCTGCTTAGCTATCGGACATTTGGGATCAACTACTGGATTGAAGTGGTGAGCTTCCATCTTTTCGGAAGGCTCCATTTAATGGATGTTATTTTATACTTTGGTTTATTTATGGATATTGGTTTTAGCTATGGTTGGGGGCATGTCCCAACTGAATTTTGGTATTCTCTTAGATAGAGGATTTTGTGGAATTACTTTGGGTTGGTATGGGTGGGATCGGTATTGGTGTTAGCCTTAGCATTGGTATTGGTATTGGGGTTGATACCGTAGAACTAAATTTCTCTATGTTCCATCCTCTTTTATTTTGGGATTATAGATAATTGTTATGGAGCTCATATGGTTATGGGTTAGTTGGTTTGGCTCTTGGTTAGGTTTGGACCTTTGGACTCGGTTGGGTTGGTCTTGGTAATAGACCTATACCAGAGTTTGTAAATTAGATAGTTACGTTATCTTGTTATAGGCTCGAAATTTAGCCAACTCAGGGCAGGCAGCTGGAGGTTGGGTTAGGTAATGGAGGTGGTCTTCGATTCTGGTCGGACTTGGGACGTCCATTACGACAAGTTCTCGGGTCAGGTTGTGTCAGGGAGTTGACTTTATGGGCTTGTTTGTGAGCTCGCATGGCATGAAATACATATTGGTGGTTATAGACAATGTTTTCAAAATAGGAGGAGACAGTAGCGCTTCCCAATAATAAAGGTAAGATCATCACAACATTCTTAAAAAAGAACATATTCTCCAGATTTAGGACACCTAGGATTATAATTAACGATGGAAGATCATATTTTTGCAACGTTTATTCAAGGCCCTATTTGAGAAACACAATTGTAACGACCTAAAATTTGATGAAATATGTGTTTTTTTGTGATTTGACTATTTTACCCTTATCCGTAGTTGTTTTGTGGTATTTCTGGGGTGTGGGGATGATCCACATGGTTCACGATGCATTTTGGTGCCATTTATGTAATTTTGTGTTTTTTTGCAGCTTTGAGAGTCTTATAGTTGATTTCTATGGGTATCTTTTGATTCGTGGGATGGATGGTAAAACGGACTATGCCAGAAGATCTGGAACGTCGATTTTAGAGTGGTAACATGGTTGGTGTGGTTTTATGGCTTTTAAAAGTCTCATTTTGAACCTCGGTTGGGAAAGTTGTGATTTTGGATTTTAGGGGTCAACTTTGTGAAAATGTTATTTTTTTGAAAATATAATATCACCATTGATTCTAAAGCTTCGAATTTAATAGGGTAGCATAGTTCATTTGCATTCACAGGATTTTGGATGAATTTCGTGCGGCCCGCCGAGACTCAGAATGAACCAAGTCCCCAACTGGTGCACCCATTATCTCGTGCTCCTATAATCGCGAGCCTTATGCTGTGATTGTGATTGGGCCTGCATTCGAGGTGTCTTGATTTCTAAACCCTTTCGGCAATCACAATACCTTTGACAGACGAGGTACTGTTGTGATCACGATCGCGAAGTCTGGGTTTATAAATACCTGGTTTTTACTATTTTTCACCATTTTTGAGACTTGGAGCTTAAGGTTTCGTGGTTATGAGAAACTTTCTCCATTTCTAAGATTAGGTAAGCTCCATTACACTCATTTCAACTAATTTATTCCATCTTTAACATCATTTTTTAAAAAATTTGGATTAAATTATGGAATTTGGGAATTTTGGCCCGTAAAGTCTAAAAATTGTATTTCTCAAATTTAAACCCCAATTTTACCCCTTTTTCACCTTAATGAGTTTCTAATCCTATAATTATCAGTTTTCCTCTTCGAAACAACTTCTACTCTTGTTTTTTAAATGAATTTCAAAGGTTTTATCCGATAAAATTTAAAAATGGCTTTTCTTCAATTTGGACCTCATTCTAAACTCATTTTGACTTGGGTTTTTAGCTGCAGACTGCTAAAAATATGGAGAACATGTTTTTGGAATAAATTTACAATTTTGCTTTTTTTTTTTGAAAACCCATTTCGGGGTTCTGTTTGGACCCTGAATTAAAAATAGGCAATATGGGTATCGTTGACTTTCTTTTGACACGTAGATTCGATATTTTAATGTTTTAGCTGATTTTGGATCCGTTCTTAAAAATTAGGGTTCGTTTACATAAACTCCTATCTTGACTTTGCACAAGGAGGATATGGGTTTTACCATTTTTTTTTATGCTTCAGGTGTTGGGCTTGGTGGTATGTTGACGCAGGAAGGTAAGGTGATTGCATATGCTTCTCGTCAGTTGTATCCCCATGAGAAGAATTACCATACCCATGTTTTGGAGTTGTTTATAAATTTTTTTCACTTTAAAGTTGTGGAGGCACTACTTGTCTGGAGTTCATTGTGATATTTTCTTGGGTAATTGTAGCCTTCAGTACTTCTTCACCCAACGAGATCTTAATATGAGGCAACGTCATTGGCTTAAGTTGCTTGAGGGTTATGACTTGACTATTCTCTATCATCCGGGCAAGGCTAATGTGGTTGCATATGCCTTGAGCTGGAAGTCGACTAGAATGGGTATCTTGGTGCATCTCTTGACCTAGGAGTGTCCTTTGGCCTTAAAGGTTTATTCTTTAGCTAACCATATGGTTAGGCTTGATATTTGGACACCTGGGAGTGTTTTGGAATTTGTGGAGGCTAGGTCTTCTTTGATGGAGAAGATTAGAGCTCATCAGTTTGATGATGCGGGATTGAGGTTCATTAGGGATAAGGTGTTGAGTGGGAAATCTAAGGAAGCCTCACTTGATTCTGATGGTGTTTTGTGGATTGGGGGCCAAGTTTGTGTTCCAGGAGTGAGTGATTGGATTAGATTAATTTTAGAGAAAGGGTATTCCATCCATTTGGGAGTAGTAATATGTATCATGACTTGAGACATCATTGCCGGTGGGGTGGTATGAGGAAGGATGTAGAAATTTTATTAGCTCATTATCTTTGTTCCTAATAGGTGAAGGCCGAGCATTTGAGATCTGGTGGGTTACTTCAGAGATTACCTATTCCTGAGTAGAAGTGCGAACGAATCACTATGGATTTCGTGATCGGGTTGCCTTGAACTTCCCATGGTTTTGATAGTTTTTGGGTCATTATGGATCGATTGACCAAGTCTATGCATTTCTTTCCTGTGCAGGACTCTTTCAGTGTTGAGAGGCTGGCCCGTATCTACAATGAGGAGATTATGCTACTACATGGTGTGCCGGTGTCTATCATTTTATATCGGGGTTTTGTGTTGACTTCTCACTTTTGGTAGACCTTTCAGGATGAGTTAGGTGCTCGGGTTGATCTTACCACAACACTTCACCCCCAGACTGATGGTCAATCAGAGCGGACTATCCAGGTTTTGGAAGATATGCCCCACGTTTGTGTGATGAATTTTGGTGGACAATGGGAGCAGAATTTAGCCTTGGCAGAGTTTTCTTATAGTAACAACTACAATTCCAATATCGATGTCTCCTTTTGAGGCTTTGTATAGTAGGCATTGTCTATCACGACCTGAGGCTACACCTAGTCGTGACAACGCTTCTTACGGTCAGAAGTGACCACAAGCTAACCCATGAGCTGGTACCTGCTGTGAGCACTGAATAAAATAACAATAGTACAGGTGTGTGAAAGATAAATAGCTGAATGTAATACTAGTCTAAATACTGAAAATGTGGTTCAACTACAAGTCTGAAACATCTGATGAAATACTGAAAATCTAACTGTCAATTTAAAATAACTGATACTACTGAGAAGACTGATAAACTGGATAAGTGTCTAACTAACTATCTGATTGTCTGAAAAGCCTCTAACTTGGGACAAGCCCCTAACTAACTTAGACTAATTGAAAGTAGGAAACTACTGAAGTAACTGAAATAATCAATCTTTCCCTCGATGGATGAGGACTCACAACTATTGCTGCTGGGTATGTTGAACTGTCTAAGCATGGTCAGGAAACTGAGCATTCAAACCTATGATATAAAACAACATGGCGCAAAAAAGAGTATGCGGTCAGTACTTTGAATGTGCTAGTATATGAGATGAGATCTGGCTGAAATGCATGGGGTACTGTGCACATGAGATAAGGACTAACTGAATAGCATGAAATAACTGAGCATGAATGCATGAAAAATGTAATATCTGATAATTCAAGACCAAGTATCTACATATTTCTGAAATAATCTGTAAACTGAAAGAAAAAAATCTATATAACTGAATAACTACAAATCTGTATGCTTTGTTCAACCAAACCTGATATAAATATACACTGAATACTATAATGAGACTGTAGGAGGTATCATCTAACCGACATGCCCCAATCTGAGCTAATTGGGATCCAATCTATAACCCAAATAGAAGGGTGACAGTACCGTGCAACAAGTGCTAACACTGGATATGTGGATCCACTCAACTAGTGTCCTGAAGGACTTATGAGTCATCCTTAACTTGCAGGTGTTCGAATGAGATATGTGTCACCCTCAACTGGTGGGTAAACACTCTGTGAACCCTCAATTGACAGGTAGATATCTCTAACCTAGGCTGGTTGTGTAGTTTTGGAACTCGTGGATTTCTACTAAGGGTCACACCTTCTACTGGTAGGTGAGCCCCCATCCCTGGGTTCGCTCGGTGCTAAATCCTACTCCTAACTGAACTGACACTGGAACTGAAACTAGACTGAGTTTAACTGAACATGATTTCATAACTGATAGTGCTCATTATGATCATAATAATTGAATAGATAGGAATAATCATGGTTTAACTGAATCATACTTGAAAATCTAAAAATCATGTAAAACATGTAGGTATCGGGTATTCATAACCCACCGGCACTGAATGATCACTGAATGCAATAACAAGTTGAAAAACAGTAGTAAAGGATCATGGTTCAAAACCCATAAGCATAGACATTCTATCAAACATGTGGGGATCATGATTTTAAAAATGGGAATGCTTTAAACAGGGGAAACAACCTGATTACATGAAAGAAAACATAAAGTTGAAGATTTAACATGGAATTCACTTGAATAAAGCATGGGAAACTCGAATTCATAGCATGACGAATTCAAAATCTTGCATTGAATTATACATGGATTGAATTGAATTAAAATCACCATGGAAATATTAATTTAACCCATCTTAAGCAATATAAAATACCATAATAATTGAAAAATCCTTTTTTAAAATTAAAAGAAGGTTTTTGGGATTCATGGGTGAAAGGAACCCATGAATGAACACCCCACATACCTTAAACTTTTAAATTGAAAGATAAACACCAATCTTGATGCTTTCTTGAAAGTTCTTGAACTTGGGGAACTTGAATTCTTGATTTCTTAGGGATGAAGGAATTGAATTTGTGTTCTTAGAAAAAAGGAATGGTTTTCTTGAGAGGAAAATTAGAGAAGAAGGGTAAAATTATACTCTAACTGATGCCCAAGTCGTGTTATGAACGATTGGGTTGAGGGGAAAAAACCCAATAGCCCCTCTCTCATTTAAATTTGTAACTGGACGTAATAAGCTTATCGCGACGCGGTCTTATCGTAGTCATTGAATTCCCTCACCGCGACGCAATGAACATGAGTTTGAGACTATTGTCGTGCCACGACCTTATCGCGGTGACCCTGTGGTTCGTGATCCAAACCTGATCCAAACCCCATCCGAAAATCTGAAACTTCTTTGAGACATGCTCCTTACATCCTTGAACATGAATTAACTCAAAAACCAACATCTCGAGGTCAGGAAGACCAAATTAAAAATACTCCAAGTTGAGAATCCTTAAAAAAGACTAAGTCTCCAATACTTAGTGAATGTTCTAGGCATTAAGTCCCTAATGCATGCAATTAGATGCTGAACTGAGCTAAGAATAGTATGCGGTATTACAATATCTCCCATTTGGGAACATTCGTCCTTGAATGAGGCTGGTTAGATTGAGAGTACTGAACTAAGGTAACTGAGATCACATACTGAACTTGCATAACTGGAAACATGATTACATAACTGAGAATGGAAAAGAGTCAATCTAAGAAAAACTATTACCTCAAGCTGAGTTTGAGTTTATGGAGAAAAGATGAGGGTACTTGGTACGTATATCTGTTTTTACTTCCAAGGTCTCTCCCTCAACAGACTGATTTCACCATAGAACTTTAACCAAGGGAACTTCTTTGTTTCTTAGTCTACGAATCTGATGATCATGGATCTCAACTCAAACTTCATCATAGGTAAGACTATCCTAAACATCTGCGTTTTCTAAAGGAACAAACAGTCAAAATGCTAATACATTTCTTTAACAGCGAAACATAAAACACCGGATGCACTAAAGCCAGATCTGCAGGCAACTCTAGTTCATAACCTACCTTCCCAAAATGGCTCAAAATTCTATAAGGGCCAACATAGTGGGGAATGAACTTCACCTTCTTGCCTAATCTCTTCACTCTCTTCATGGGAGAGACTTTCAAATAGACTAAGTCACTAACATCAAACTCAATATATTTATTCTTCACATCTGCATAAGATTTCTGACAACTTTGGGATATCTTCAACCTCTCCCTAATCAACAGAACTTTCTTCATCATATCGAATACTGAATCTTGCCTTATAAAAGAAGACTCACCTTCTTTAAACCAACCAATAGGAGACCTACATCACTTCCCATAGAGGGACTCAAATGGAGCTATCTAAATACTGAAGTGATAACTATTATTGTGGGAAAACTCAATCAAGGGTAAATGGTCATCCCAACTACCTTTAAAATCAACAACACATGATCTTAAAATGTCCTCTAAGGTTTGAATGGTCCTCTTTGCCTTACCATCTGTCTGAGGATGAAAAGTTGTACTGAGATGAACTTAGGTACCTAGACCCTTCTAAAAACCCTTTAAAAAATAAGAGGTAAACTTAGTACCTCTATCTTAAATGATAGACGAAGGAACTCCATGCAACTTAATCAAGTCTCTAATATAAATCTTGGCATAATCCTCAGCTAAATATGAAGTATGAACTAGCAAAAAATGAACTGATTTGGTCATTCTATCTACAATAACCCTAATTAAATTATGCTGTCGACGTGTACGAGGCAACCCAATCATAAAATCCATGTTCACCACTTCCCACTTCTAAGTGGGGATGCTGAACTCCTGCATTGTACTACTAGGCCTCTGGTGCTCAACTTTAACTTGCTGACAATTTGAACACTTAGCTATAAATTTTTTAATGTCCTTCTTCATACCTTTTCACTAATAGATCTCCTACAAGTCATAGTACATCTTAGTGGCTCCTAGATGAATGGAATATCGTGAACCATGTGCTTCCACTAAAATTTTCTACCTCAAACCATCAACACATGAAACATATAACCTGCCCTGACAATGAAGCACACCATCTCCCCCTTGGGAGAAAACCTCTACTTTCTGATCTCTAACCATTTTATTCAACCTAACCAAACTGGAATCCCTATCTTGCTTTTCTTTTACTTCGGAAACCAATGAAGATTCCGAACCATTCTGAACCCATATACTACCCTCAGCTGAATCAACTAACCGAACTCTAGCAAGCTGATGAACCTTTCTGACTAACTTCTTCTTATCTTTCTCAACATGAGCAACACTATCTATAGATAATCTACTAAGGACATATTCCACTATATTGGACTTTCCCGGATGATACAACTATAATACCTCGTATTTCTCTATCCTAGATTAACCCTCAGTACATGGGTTATCCTAAATAATTTTTTTTTGAAATACTCAATAATTTTAAGATTTGAGCCTGTCATTGCGTAGGAAATTCGATTAGCTTTCCAACTATATAAAATTCACCTAAATCCGACAACTGGGTAAGAATTTATGGTGATTTTAAGTTTAAGTCGTTAAACATCATCATTCAGGCCAGTAGCGCATCACGGAGTGTGTTAAAATAATAGTTGTCAATTTTCAGTATTACTCCGTGATATTGGCGTGTTGCGCCATAGACCCAATTCACAATTGTCAATTTCCAGTGTGCCAACGCGATTCCACCGCGTTGCGGTGCACTTCCAGTCCGCAAACAAAGTGGCAACGTGATACCACCGCATCGCACCATCATGTAATTTCCCCGTTGTCCTTTTTCCAGTGGCTTGGAACGATAGTGGCCCATTGAGCTAGGGTTCCAAACCGGGAAAATTTCATGAAAAATTAAAGTTGCGCCAAGGGTTAAAACAGTCTTTTCCCATGATTTCTTTCCGCCCAGATGTGGGATTTAAGCCCTAAAAATATGTAAAACCCTTCATTATTCAATTTTTTCCAAAATGAAAAGGTAATACTCCCTCAAGAAAGCAAACCCTAGCTCTCAAGAATCAAGGTCAATCCCAAGAATTTCTCTAAGAACTCATCAATTAAGGTATGTTAGATGTTCATCCATGGATCCTTACCTTTCATGGAGCCCAAGAATCTTTTTTTTTTCAATATACAAGATTTATGATTTATGATGTCCATGTTTGAATTATATCGAATTCATGTTCATGATGTTGTTTGAGTTTTAATCTATGATTTAGATTACAAGTTCCAAGAAATGTTCTAGTATGTGTTGAATTACATGATATTCATGATAAACCCTTCAATTTGCAAGTTGATTGTTGTAACCATGTTAACCCTAAGTGTTTATAATTTAATGAACCAAGTATACATCTCATGTGTTTGATAAATTATCTATGAGAATGAAATACTGTCATTATAGCATGGTTAACATGTATTCCCCATTCATGTACAAGTTAATGCATTACAAGTGTTCGATGGAATGTCTATATGAATGAATTATGACCAAGTGAACATTGTTATGTTATTTAAGACTATGCTTTTCTTTACTTTATATGCTATCGAGTTTTGAGGGTATTTAATACCTGATAATTTAGCTGTTTACCTAGAGCCAGTATCAATCATAGAATAGTATCAGTCATGTCATGATCAGTAGTACTCTCAGTCCATTACAATACTCAGTAGATATTCAATCAGTTACAGAACCTAGGAAAATTCAGTAATCTCAGTGAATTCAGTCCAGTTCAGTCCAGTGTAATATTTCAGTGTCCTTCAGTTGAGAGTAGGATTCAGCACCGAGTGAACCCAAGGATGGGGGCTCACCTACCAGTAGAGGGTGTGATCCTTAGAAGTAATTCTTGCATTCTAGAACTACGTAGCCAGAGTAGGTAAAGACATCAAACCTTTCAGTTGAGGGTTGATGAGGTGATCTACCTGCCATTGAAGGGTACCACCATTCTCGTTTAGGGAACCTACCAGTAGAGGGTTACTTTTCAGCTTGTCTTTACCCGTGGCACGATGCTGACACCCTTCTAATTGGGGTTACAGATTAGACCCCAGTTCAGTTATCAGTTTAGATTTGGGAAATATCGGTTAGATTATTACCTCCTGCAGTTTCAGTTTCGATCTCAATCTTCAGAATAGAACTCAGTTCAGTTCTACAAAATCAAGACTGGCAGATACAGTCACTCAGTTATTAGTAACTCAGATTATCAGTATATTCAGTTATCAGTTATCAGATTCAATTCTAGTAGACTCAGTTACAGTTTGCACAGTATGTTTAGTAGTTACAGATCCTCCATGTATACTATCCAACTCTTGCATATCATTCAGTTAGTTATTATTCATGCATATAAACCCATGCATTCAACCTTACCCCATTTAGCATACCAGTATATTCCCACGCACAGACTGTATACTCGTTTCTTGCGCTATGATGTTTCATATCCTAGGTTCGGATGCTCAGGTTCCTAACTGCGCTTAGCCAAATTTAGTCAGCAGTAGCAGATTTAGGAGTGAGTCCTCATCTATCGAGGATATGCTTTTATTTTAGTACTTCAGCTTAGCAGTATTTTAGTAGAGGGAGTTAGTTGGGGGATTGCCCCATCAACTCTACTTTTAGACAGATTCAGTTAGAGGCTTTTTCAGACTAGATTTTTAGACAGTATTCGGTTTATAGATGTTATATTTTATCAGTATTTTAGATGTTTTGATCCTTATGGCATTTCATCCTATTATTTTGCATTTATTTCAGTATTATTATTCAGTGCTCATTGCAGATATCATTCATGGGTTAGCTTGTGGTCCTTCGGGGTCATAAGCACCATGTACCATCCAGGTTGCAGACTCCGGGCGTTACAACAACACACTCACATCATAATATTTTAATAACTCTAGCCACCTTCTCTTTCAAAGATTCAAATTTTTTGGAGAGAACATATACTGTAAACTTTTGTGATTCATGAAAACATCAGCATGCACTCCATAAAGATAATGCCTCTAAATTTTCAAGGAAAAAACAACAACTGCCAACTCAAGATCATGGGTAGGATAATTCTTTCATGGGGTTTCAGCTATCTAGAGGCATAGGATATAACCTTACCTCTCTACATCAATACAAAACCAAGTCCAACTATGGAAGCATCACAGTAAACTACAAACCCATCTAAACCATCTGGCAAAGTCAATACTGGGCTAAAGTGAGTTGAGTCTTCAACTCCTAAAAAATCTTCTTACAAGAATCTGACCATTAAAATTAGACTTTATTTTGAGTCAATTGAGTCATGGGGGATGCAATAGTAGAAAACCCTTCAACAAATCGTCTGTAATAGCCGACCAAACCAAAGAAACTCCTCATATCTAATAGAGAAATGGGTTTAGTCCAGTTTCTCACGGTTTTGGTCTTTTGAGGGTTAACTCAAATGCCATTACCAAAAATAATATGGCTAAGAAAAACTACTAATCTTAGCCAAAAATCGCACTTACTTAACTTGGTGGACAACTGATGAGTTGTAAGGGTCTGTAATACAATTCTCAGATGGTCTGCATGATCAGTTTCATTGCGGGATTCGAAAAGAATATCATCAATGAAGACAATGAAGAACATGTCCAAGTACTGCTTAAAACCTCTGTTCATCAAGTCCATGAAAGCTATAGGGGCATTTATTTGTCTAAAAGACATAACTAGGAATTCGTAGTGACCATACCAAGTTTTGAAAGTTTTCTTTAGAATGTCACATTCTCGGACTCTGGGATGATGATAGTCGGATCTGAGGTCAATCTTAGATAAATAACTGGCACCCTAAAGTTGGTCGAACAAGTCATCAATCCTGAGGAGTGGATACTAATTCTTGATTATGACTTTTTTTAACTGATGGTAATCGATGCACATTCTGAGAGAACTGTCTTTTTTATGCATGAACAAGACTGGAGCGCCACATAAGGAAATACTAGGCCTGATGAATCCCTTATCTAAGAGATCCTTCAACTTTTCTTTCAATTCTCTAAGCTCAGATGGAGGCATTTTGTAGGGCAGAATAAAGATAGACTGGGTATCTGGAAGGAGATCTATTTCAAAGTTAATTTCCCTTTCGGAAAGAACTCTGGAAAGGTATTTAGGGAGCACATCTGAAAATTCCCTTACTACTGAAATGGACTCGAGACTTGAAGTCTCAGAACTAGAGTCTTTCACTCAAACAAGATGGTAAACACACCCCTTAGATATCATTTTTCATATCTTAAGATACAAAACAATCTGACCCCTAAGCACAGAGGTACAACCTCTCTATTCAATGACTAGTTAATTAGGAAACTGAAACTGAATGACTCTACCTCTAAAATCAATCGAGGCATAGCATGCATGGAGAAAATCTATACCGAGAATGACATCAAAATCATTTATCTCTCACTCTACAAGATCGACTGAGGTGACTTTCTAAGATATTATAACCGGTTAATTTCAATATACCCATCTGGCTATAATAGATTTACCCATTGGGTTAGACACTAAGAAAGGTGCTGCTAAAAATATGGGACTAAGATAGAAATCAACTACAATATAGGGGTTACAAATGAGAGTGAAGCTTTGGGGTCTAATAAAGCATAAACATGGAGATATAAGACCTACAAAGTACCCGTAACTACATCAGGAGAACTTTCCTGATCAAGACAGGTCTGGAGGGCATACAACCGGTTCTGACACTGCCTACTGGTTATTCTGGAAGTGGTACCCTGCTGTGTTAGGCAATCGGCTAGAACTGAAGGAAGGTTGGACTAACCCTGCTGACCAGTCTTTGGGTAATTTCTTACTTTATGGCCTGCATTGCCACATACAAAACACACATCACTACCAACTCTAGAAACACCCTGATAATGTCTGCCACATTTCCTGCAGAGCGGATTAGTACGACCACTGTTCACACTATCCTAGGACTTAAAGCACGGTGCCCTATCTTGACTATCTTGCCTGAACTTAGACACTGGAGCACTAGCTAAAGATATAAATGGGGATGAAAACTTCTGACGGAACTGAGAATAGTAACTACCTTCCAGCCTTGGATGAGAAAAGTTAAAACTACCTGTTCTAGCCCTCTTATTCTCTCTCTCTTTCTTCTTAAGTTTCTTTTTCTCAATTTACTGAGCATGAACCATAAGTCTAGATAAGTCCATCTCCTTAAGAAACATGGAAGTTCTGTCCTACACTTTTTAACCACACTATCAACTACACTAGATACAAACTTACTCATTCTAGGCCTATTGTCTGCAACCACATTAGGTGCATACCTTTCCAACTGAGTAAACTTAAGAGAGTACTCCTGTACACTTATATAACCTTGTTTCAAATTGATAAACTCTTGTACCTTAGCTTTCCTTAACTCTAATTGAAAGAACCTATCTAAGAAAGCCATAGAAAACTCCTCTTACTCAATAGCCCTGCATCAACACCATGGTCCTCCTTCCACTGCTCAAACCAGGTTTGAGCTACATCTTGCAACTAATATCTAACCAACTCTGCACTCTCACTCGATGTGATGCCCATAATATTTATCACCTTTTGATACATATCAAGAAACTCCTACGGATCCTCTTAAGACTTGGATCCCAAAAATAAAGGGGGATTCATTCGGGTGAAATCCCAAATTCTAGTTGCAGCTGTATTTGTCACTAGATTGGCTGGGGCAATAGCTCGCTAATTATTTTAAGTTGCTACTGAATTTGATAAGTTAGTAAAAGTAGCTCTAAACTCGGCGTTAGAGACATGTTCATTCAGGGGATCTTCCTGAATAGGCGGAGGTAAAGGTTGTCCCCATTTATTCTTTCATTATTTCTTATGGGAGGCATAGTCTGTAAATGGAGTGAAGAATGAGTTATAAAGAGAGTTTAAAAAGAGCTCATTCTTATTTTTATGACATAAATACTAAAAGAAGGGAAACTTTTCCTAAAACATCTCATAGCCTCTTGTCCATAAATGTGGGGAGCTTCACACCTATGCACATGACTCTACTTAACGCGACTTTCAGACACCCAAAGACTCTGTAAAACCTTAGGCTCTGATACCAAGTTTTATAACAACACGAGGCCACCCCCTAGTCGCGACAATGGTGCTTACGATCACAAGTGACCACAAGCTAACCCATGAGTTGGTTCCAGCTGTGAGCACTGAATTAAAATTATAATAGTACACGTGTGCAAAAGATAAATATTTGAATGTATTACTAGTCTAAATACTGAAACATGGTTCAACCACAAATCTAAAATATCTGATGAAATACTGAAAATCTAACTATCAATTTAAACAACTGATAATACTGAGAAGAATGATAAACTGGATAAGTGTCTAACTGACTGTCTGATTGTCTGAAAATCCTCTAACTGACTAACTAAGGAGTAAATGGGACATGACCCCAACTAACTCTAACTGACTAAATTATGGAACTACTAAAATAACTAAAATAATTAATCTTACCCTTGATGGATAAGGACTCACCACTACTGTTGCTGGGTATGTTGAATTGTCTAAGCACAGTCATGAAATTGAGCGTCTGAACCTCTGATTTAAGGCATCATAGCACAAAAAAGAGTATGCGGTTAGTACTTTAAATCTACTGGTATATGAGGTAAGGTATGGATGAAATACATGGGGTACTATGCACATGAGATAAGGACTAACTAAACAGCATGAAATAATTAAGCATGAATTCATGAAAACTGTAATATTTGAGAATACAAGGCCAAGCATATACATATTTCTGAAATAATCTGTAAACTAAAAGACTAAAATCTTTATAACTGTAAATCTTTATTCTTTGGTCAACCAAACCTCAACTGAATATAAACTTAATATTGTTCTATGACTGTGGGAGGTATCATCTAATCAACATGCCCCAATCTGAGCTAATCGGGGTCCAACTTATAACCCAAGTTAGAAGGGTATTAGTACCGTGCCACGGGTGCTACCACTAGCTGTGTGGATCCACTAAACTAGTGTCCCAAAGGATGAATAAGTCATCTTCAACTAGAAGGTGCTCTAATGAGATAAATGTATCCCTTAACTGGCAAGTAAACACTTTGTCAACCCTTATCTGGAAGGTAGGCATCTATGACCTATGCTGGCAACATAGTTCTGGAACACAGGGATTGCTACTAAAGGTCACACCCTCTACTAGCAGGTAAGCCCTTATCCCTGGGTTTGCTCAGTGCTTGATTCTACTCCCAACTGAACTGACACTAGAAGTCAAACTGGACTGAGTTTAACTAAACATTATTTCATGACTGATAGTGCTCATTATGATCATAATAACTGAATAGATAGGAATAATCATGGTTTAACTGAATCATACTTGAAAAATCTAAAAATATGTAAAATACGTGGGTATCGGGTATTCATAATGCACCAACACTGAATGATCATTGAATGCAATAACAAGCTGAAACATTATAGTAAAGGATCATGGTTCAAATCACATAAGCATAGACATTCCATCAAACATGTGGGAATCATGAATTTATACACAAGAATACTTTAAATAGGGGAAAACAACATGATTACATGACTAAAATCATAAAGTTGCAGATTTAACATGGAATTTATTTGAATAAAGCATGGGAAACTCAAATTTTTAGCATGAGGAATACAAAATCTTACATGGAATCATACATGGGATGAATTGAATTAAGATCACCATGGAAACATGAGTTAAACACATCTTAAGTAATATAACATACCATAATAATTGAAAAAATCATTCTTTAATTGAAAAGAGGGTTTTTGGGCTTCATGGGTGAAAGGAACTCATGAATGAACACCCCACATACCTTAAACTTTTAACTTGAAAGAGAAACACCAATCTTGATGCTTTCTTGAAGGCTTTTGAACTTGGAGAGCTTGAATTCTTGATTTCTTGGGGATGAAAGAATTGAATTTGTGTTCATGGGGAAAGAGAATGGTTTTCTTGAGAGGAAAATTGGAGAAGAAGAGCAAAATTATGCCCTAACTGATGCCCAAGTCATGTTATGAATGATTGGGTTGAGGGGTAAAAGACCCAATTGCCCCCTATCATTTAAATTTGTAACTGGACATAACAAGATTATTGCGACGCGGTCTTATTATGGTCATTGAATTCCCTCACCGTGACGTGGTGAACATGAGTTTGGACTATTGCCGCACCGCGACCTTATTGCACTGACCCTATGGTTCCGTGATCCAAACCTATCCCAAACCCCATTCAAAAAATTTGAATTTTTTTTGAGACATTCTCCTTACATCTCTGAACATGAATTAACTCAAAAACCAACATCTCGGGGTCGTAAAGACCAAGTTAAAATTCCTCCAAGTTTAGAAGCCTTACAAATGACTAAGTACCCAACGCTTAGTGAATTCTTAGGCCTTAAGCCTATTATGCATGTAACTAGAAGCTGAATTGAGCTAAGAATAATATGGGATTTTATATTATCACTCTCCAGTTTGTACAAACTTGGTTTGAGAGTCTTTGGATAGAGTTCAAATCATTAAAGATGGACTTCGAGAGGCTCAGAGTAGGCAGAAATGCTATGCTGATCGTAAATTTATTCCTTGAGATTTGGTGTTAGTGATTGTGTTTTCCTTTGAGTTTTACCCATAAATGATGTGATGAGGTTTGGAAATAAGGTCAAGCTTAGCCCCAGGTATATTGGAGAATTTGAGATTCTTTGAACTGTGGATGATATGGCTTATGAGTTAGCTGTGTCCCCAAATTTATCAGCTGTTCATCAAGTTTTTCATATTTTTATGCTTTGACATTACATTCTGGACAACTCTTATGTCATTTTTTAGGAGTTAGTTCAGTTTGATGAGAGGTTGACATTTTTTTGAGGACTCGGTCTCCATATTAGCTCAGGATGTTAGACAATTGCGCTCTAGAGTTATTCCTATGGTTAAGGTTCAGTGGAAGCATCTAACTGTAGATGAGGCTACTTTGGTGGTCAATTCTGATATGCGGTAGTTCTTATCCTCAACTCTTTGTTGATTCAAGTATTTCTTTTTCCTTTAGTTCGAGGACGAACTAGATTTTTAGTGGTGGATGATGTAACGACCTGAATTTTGATGAAACATGTGAAATATGTGTTTTTGTTTTATTTGACTATGTTACCCCTCTCCATTGTTGCATTGTGGTATTTCTAGGGTATGGAAATGATCGATATGGTTCCCGATGTATTTTGGTACAATTTATGTGGTTTTGTGGTTTTTGGCAGCTTAAAGAACCTTATAATTGTTTTATATGAATATCTTTTGATTCGTGTGCTGATTGGAAAAACTAACTGCGCCAGCAGATCCAAATGTCAATTTTAGGGTGGTAAGGTAGTTGGTGTGGTTTTATGGCTTTTAAATCTCATTTCGACCCTTAGTTTGGAAAATTGTGATTTTGAGTTTCGGGGGTAACTTTGTGAAAATGATGTTTTTTCAAAAATTTGATATCACCATTGAGTCTAGAGCATTGAATTTGGTAGGGTAGTATAGTTTGTTGCATTCATAGGATTTCAAATGAATTATGAGGGTCCTGCGGAGACATAGAATTTAACCAAGTCCCCAGTTGATGCACCCATTATCTTGTTCACCTACGATCGTGAGCCTTATGCTGAGATTGCGAATGGGACTGTAGTTGAGGTTTCACAATTGCAATACCCTATCCATGATTAAGATACCCTTGAAAAGTGAGGCACTAAAAACGCGACCCTAGATCGCAATCGCGAAGCTTGGGTATATAAATACCTAATTTTCATAATTTTTACCACTTTGAGACTTGGAGCTCAGGGTTTCATGGTTTTGAGCAACTCTCTCCATTTCTAAGATAGTGTAAGCTCCATTACACTCATTTCAACTAATTTCTTCCATTTTTAACATCAAATTCTTGTTTAAAACATTGATCAAAGTATGGAATTTGAGGATTTTGGCTAAAAATAGTATTTCTCCAATTTTGAATCTCAATTTCACTTCTTTTTCACTTGAATGAACTTCTAATCCTATAATTATCGGTTTTCCCTTAATTTCTTCTTCAAAATAACTTTGATTCTTGATTTTTAAATGGATTTTGAAGATTTTACCAGGTAAAGTTTAAAAATATTTTTTTTTATTCGGACCTCATTTTTAACTCATTTTTCTAGGATCTTTAGCTGTAGACTTCTAAAAATATGGGAAATATGTTTTTGGAATAAAGTTATGATTTCGCCCTTCTTTTTTGAATATCTATTTTGGGGGTCCATTTTGACCCCAAATTGAAAATGGCAATATGGATATCATTGGCTTTCTTTTGACGCGTAGATTCAATATGTCTATGTTTTAGTTGATTTTGGGTTCATTCATGAAGAGTAGAACTTCAAGGTCGATGTGTTGCAAACTAATTTTCAGCTTCACCGTGGTTATTATGGTGATGGACAAATTGCTGCTTTAATTATGGTTATCTTGGTCAAATGCAGCGAGATTGTCCTACGGCTAATGTAGCCACTGGGCTAATAATGCTCTGGTCGCTACTTTTTTAGCTTTTGTGCCAAATGGTGCTACTTTTAGTACTAATACTGGTCAGAATTATCTCTATGCTCTCACTACTTGTCAAGAATTTAAGGTATCTCCTGATATTATTACAGGTACATTACAACTCTTCTCTTATGATGTGTATTGTTTGATTAATTTGGGTTTTACCCTCTCTTATGTGACCCCTTATGTGGTTGTACATCTTGGTTTTGGTCCTGAAGATATTTCTTACCGTGTCTCTGTTACTACCATGGTGATTGTATAATTAATATAAAGGTATATAGGGGTTGTGTAGTGTCCATCTTTTATAGGGAGACAATGGTGGATTTGATAGAGTTGGATATGGTGGATTTCGATGTTATCTTGGCGATAGATTGGCTTTCTTCGTGCTATGATTCCCTAGATTATAGGCTTCAAAAGGTCAGTTTCTAATTTCCTAATAAACCGATAATGGAATGGGAGGGAAGCTCCTTAGTACCCATATGGAGGTTTATTTTCTACCATAGAGCTCGGAAGTTGATTTCTAAAGGGTGTTTGTATCAGCTAGTTTGGTCTAAGGATTCTAATTTTGTGGGTCTCTCTTTGCATTCTGTCTCTTTGGTTAATGATTTTCCTGAGGTGTTCCTCGATGATCTTCTTAGAATTTCTCTCATTAGGGAAATAGATTTTGGGATTGATCTTTTATCGAATACCTGTCCTATTTTCGTTCCTCCTTATAGGTTGGCTCTGGTGGGGTTAATGGAGCTAAAAGAGCAATAAAAATATCTTATTGATAAGTGTTTCATCCATCCTAGAATTTTTCCATGGGGTTCTCCTATGTTTTTTGTAAGTAAGAAGGATAGGTCCCTTCGGATGTATATAGACTATTCTCAGCTGAATAAGGTTACAGTGAGGAAAAAGTATCCTCTTTCTAGGATTAATGATCTCTTTGACCAGCTTCAGGGTTCTAGATTCTTCTTTAAGATTGATCCTTGTTTGGGGTATCATCAATTGAAGATTAGGGAGGCTATGTTCCCAAGTCTTTTTTTCAAACCCGATATGGTAATTATGAGTTCCTAGTTATGTCATTTGGGCAGACTAATGCTCTAAGTGCATTTATGAATCTGATGAACTGGATGTTTAGATAGTTTCTGGATATGTTTGTGATGGTTTTCATCGATGATATCTTGGTGTATTATAAGTGTGAGGAGGAATATGCCAATTACCTCTGAATTATGGTGCATACTCTTAAGGATGAGAGGTTCTATGCATAATTTTCTAAGTGTGAGTTCTGGTTGAACGTTGTCACATTTCTTGGGCATGTTATTTATAGTGAGGGTATCGCGATGGATCCACAGAAGGTTGAAGTAGTTAAGAGGTGTCCTAGACATACGACTATAACCGATATTAGGAGCTTCTTAGGCTTGGTTGGGTATTACAGGAGATTTGTGGAGAGTTTCATTTCTATTGTTGCTCTGTTGACTAAGTTGACACAGAAAATGTTGAAGTTCTTGTAGTCCGATGCTTGTGAGAGTAGTTTTAACAAGTTAAAGGAAATTATTCAAATCATGATTTAGAGTTGTAGGGTTGTAGCCTATTCTTCTAGGCAGCTCAAGGTTCATGAGTGAAATTATTCAAATCATGATTTAGAGTTGGCAGTAGTGGTTTTTGCTTTAAAGATTTGGCGCCATTATCTGTATAGATTGCATATGGACATTTATTCTGATCATAAATCTTGCAATATGTGTTTACTCAAATGTAGTTAAATCTAAAGCAGAGGAGGTAGCTTGAGCTACTCAAGGATTATGACATGAGTCTGCACTATTATTCAAGTAAAACTAATGTGGTTGTTGATGCTCGTAGCAGGTTTTCTATGGGGATCTTATCATATGTGGAAGAGGAAAAGTGAGGATTGGTGAAGGATATTCACCAGTTGGATAACTTTGGAGTTCTTTTTTTAGACTTCTAGGATGGAGGAGTTCTTATTCAAGAAGTGGTTTAATCATCTCTTGGTGGTGAGGTGAAGGATAAATAGTCTTTAGATCCTATATTTATGCAAATTAAAGAAGATGTGGGTCAAAAAATGGTCATGAAATTTGAGATTGGGGGAGTACCAAGGCAGGTTTTGAATTCTTGATGTTCATGGACTATAAGAAAGGATTTTAAATGGGGCTCATGAGTATAGGTATACACTTCATTGGGGTTAGAAAAATATGTACTATTACTTGAAGAAAATCTATTGGTGAAGCAATATAAATAAGGATGTGGCAAATTTTATGGCAAAGTGTATGGTCTATCAGAAGGTGAAGGTTGAATACTCGAGGCCTGTGGAATTTCTCAAGAGATAGAGTTGCATGTATGGAAGTGGGAGGTCATTAATATGGACTTTATTATAGGTCTTCCACGGTCTCTAAATCAGTATGATTCAGTTTGGGTCTTTGTAGATAGGATGACTAAGTCTTCTCAGTTCTTTCTTTTGAGTACTAACTACTCTAGAGAGGATTAATCCAAGTTGATTATTCAAGATATTCTCAAGTTGTATGTAGCATCGATTTCCTTTATTTCATACCGAGGTATGCAATACTCTTCTCATTTTTGGCATTCATTTCAGAAAGGTTTGGGTACCAAGGTGAGCCTTAGCACCGTTTTCCATCCTTAAATGGATAGACAAGAGGAACGGACTATTCATACGTTTGAGGCTATACTAAGGGTCCGTATGATCAATTTTGGAGGTAGTTGGGTCGATCACTTACCTCTCATTGAGTTCACATATAATAATAGTTATCATATGAGCATGCAGATGGCTCCATTTGAGTCTCTATATTATAGGAGGGGTAGGTCCTTTTGGGTGGTTTGAGGTTGGTGAGACAAGGTTGTTTAGTCCTGACTTGGTTCATCAGGCCATGGAGAAGGTGAAAGTGTTTAAACAGAGGCTTAAGACTGCCCAAAGTCGCTAAAAGTCCAATGTAGATATAAAATGAAGGGAGTTGGAGTTTGAGGTTTACGATTGGGTGTTTTTGAAGGTTTCTCCTATGAAAGGAGTGGTGAGGTTTGGGAAAACGGGTAACTTAGTCCCCGTTATATTGGTTCATATCAGATTTTGAGGAGTTTTGGGAATGTTTCTTCTAAATTGGAGTTTCCTACGAATTTGGATTCTATTCATCATTTTTTCCATGTGTTGATGATGAAGAAGTGTGTGGGTGATCCTTTTTTGATTTTTCCTATGGAGGATATTTGTATCTTAGATACCTTCTCTTATGATGAAGTTCCAAATGAGATTTTAGATAGGCAAATTCGTAGGTTGAGGACTAAAGATATGACTTCGGTGAATGTTCTTTGAAGGAACCAAAAGTAGAACAAGATACATGGGAAGCTGAAGAGGACATAAAGTCCAGATATCTGTTTCTATTCCCTGCATTGGATGAAAATACCTGAGGTATGATTCCTTTTTTCATTCTCATGGCAATTCTAAATTTGTCATTTGGGTATGTGTGCATACTTTCTTGTTATCGTGGTAATAGTTGCCTTAACTCCTTATTTAGGGATGAATGGTCCTGGAGGGGTGGGGGTAATGTAGTGCCCTAGGTTTTGGACTCTGAAACTTTCTTGACTTTTACCTTCACTTCCCAGGTAATGACTCAAGTGATGAGTCATACCCACTCATCACGAGCTGTAGGGTTCCTTTCATTGTCTAACTAGTGAGGTTGCCTTAAGATTCTGTCTTGATCACAACTTGGCCCCCATGAGTCATAGGGTGAGGTCATGAGTCATAGGGTATAACTCGCGAGCATAATAGTAAGGAGTCAGGGTTTGGGGTCTCAGGCTATGATTCTTGACGATGACTCATGACCAGTGACCACGAGGCATTACCTGACTCATAGCGACTGGACACTATTTTTTGCCTATCTTCATTAAGGGCGTTATGGTCTTTTCCTTCCATCCTATTATTTTTCATGACTTAAAACCCTTCCTTTGGCTCAATTTCCACCAATTACCAAACATAAACCGTACTCTCTTCTCTCTAAATTCCAAAATAAAAAACAAGCTAGGGTTTTAAGGGATTAAGCTCCTAAGGTTCAAATTTATGGTTTCCTCTCAAAATTTCTCTGGTACTAAGGCATGTATCTCTTTCCTAAATCATTTTTATGCAAAACATGTGTTTAAATATTATCCATGTGGTTGAAATTATTGGATTTTGAATGTGGGTTGAGATATTTGGAATGGTTATTAAGTGAATTGGTTTCCCATGGTTTTGAATCTAAAAATATGCATAGGTATGGGAATTGGAAAATGAAACAAGGGTTTCCTAAATTTTATGGTTTAATGGTTTTGGAATTGGCTTTAACCTCAACCCAACTAGACAAATAGGTTTTGAAACATAAATATATACATAATCTACTTAGCTTTTGAAACCTTGAATTGCATAAAAGATTAATCGAACATAAATTGGTTTTTAAAGGCCCAGGTGGACATGGATTGGTTTTAAATTGTAATCTTTGGAGTCAGTATGGCTAATTGGTTTTGGTGTGGCATAAATGGAATTATCTTGCAAGCTTAGCTTTATTTGGTATGACGATACCAATGGTAAATGCCTAACTAAAAGGCTCATTGGTTAATGGATAGAAATATGTGTAAATGGTGTTAATTTGGGCTTAAAGGAGGTTGTGTAGCTCGCCATGAAAGGTACAAGTCTCGGAGGGACCGATTTAAGTAAAAGTTGAGCATAGTACCCAATCATCATATTTCAGGGACGAGCTTGTTGAGATAATTCTTAAAGCCCTGAACATCACTTCTCGGTCTATGGCAGACATAATCACTGGAGGAGCATTCATGAGATTATGCTCGAAAGCAGCTTCTAAGGTTCCAGACTAGATCTCTCTCACTAACCGAGGATGGATACTGGGAAGGCTGAGAGGGATGCTGGAACTTTTGCCATTGGAGCTTCCGACCACCACAGAGCGGTTGTTGATTCTTTGGAAAAAGAGATTATGCAACTGAGGACTAATTTTGGGTTACTGACATAGTAGTTTGCAACAGTGAATTCTGAGAAGGTGAACACGGTAGGTTCATAGGGTTTAAACTCTAGATTATATGAATCTGACTTGGAAGAGGAGGCTAAGTATCTTGATCATGAATTGGTGGGTTTTCAACCCAACGGGAAAGGAAACCAAGGTCGGGACAATCATGAAGATAGATAAAGAGATCGCAGTAGGGAGAATGATTGTGACTGGAGATAGAAGGATCACTACAAGGAGAAGTCAGACAGGTATGTTCCACCACACAGTTGTGATACTGAATCGAAAATAGAGGTGTTGTTGTCCTAACTAGTAAAGGTGTAAGAAAATCATTAAATATGCCTTAAAGATATTAAGGATGATATATCAGGTCTAATCCAGAAGGTTGAGTATCATGCGACTGCAATCAAATAGTTAGAGACAGTTTGGGAAGATGTCTGCAATGTTAAATCAGAGTCGGTCGGGTACCCTTTCAAGAATCACAATCTAGAATCCAAAGAATAATGGTCATTGTCTCTCTATTACTACTCGGAGTGGTAAGTCTACTATTGATACCTTGTTACCTGTCGTAGCTGTGCTGAAGAATGATAATATTATGGTTGATTGGACACCTATCATGGAATTAGATAAGGCGATAAGTGTTGACATTAGTGTTGGTGAAGATAAAGGTAAGGGAAATTTTGGTAAGCCCATAGTGAAGAAAATTTGATGACCGCCCCCACCTTTTCCTCAAAGACTAAAATAGAATAAAGAGAAAGGGAAGTTTAAAAGATTCATTGAGATGCTGAAAGATCTATGTTTTAACAACCCTCTCTTTGAGGCTTTAGAGAAGATATTTGGATATGATATGTTTACGAAAGAATTAGTAACAAAGATGTGAGCAAATAGTTTTTAGGATGTTGGTGGATTGTACCATTGCAGTGCAGTCACTTCTAAGTCTCTTGCCCATAGGAAGAGTGATCCCACTATGTTAAAGATCATATGTACTATAGGGACATCCAGATTCGACAGAGTAGAATGTGACTTGGGAGCCAACGTCAATTTTACGTTTTTGGCTGTATTCAAGAAACTGGGCATGAGCCCTCTATAGCTGACTACTATGCGGTTGTTGATGGCAGACCGCACAGTAAAGAAACTCGTGGGCATATTGTTTGATGTGTTGGTGAATTTTGGTAACTTTATTTTTTCGGCCGATTTTTGCATTTTGGATTGTGATGTAGACTTTGAGATTCCCATTATATTGGGAAGACCATTCATAGCTACGGGTAGCGCGATGGTTGATATGGAAAAGGGGGAAATAAACTTCAGAGTTAATAATGAAGAAGTCACATTCAATGACTGAAGACCTATGAAATAGCCTATCGATATAAGGGTGGTGTCGGTTAACCATTGTGTTGATAATCCTGGAAGTTATTCCTTTGGGTACCTTAATGATCACTTAGTAGTCAAGGTACCCACGTCATGCCGCGATATTAAATCAAGCAATGTGTGGGAGGAAAACCATGGGCTTGTTGGTGAAATCTGAGTAACCAACATAGCCACGTCGTGCCGCGACGTTAAATCAAGCATTGGATGGGAGGAAACCTACTATTTTAGTGTTCACATTTGTTTTTATTTTTTTGAAGGAACAGTAGCATGATGAACGGCTTGGAACATGGTAATACAGTGTATCCTTCAAATATTATAGGTAAGGGGACTTTGTGACCAACTCACGAAGGTCACAAGTCCCACGTAGGCCAGGAAAGTTGTGCTTTGAAAGTTAAAAGGAAATTTGAGGATTTTTGGGGAACTTTCTGGACTTGAACTTGTTAACATACTTATGAGGTCGTAAAAAACACTTATGACTTTGTAAGTAGTGATGTAAGTATCAGAATACAAAGTCCAGAGAGAAAGAAATAGGGTCAAAAAAACTGTCCCATCTACGGTCCGGCAGCTACAGCTGGTAGGTGCCACCTACGATCCGTAGGTGGTGCCGTAAGTGGCCAGTTTTTGGACCCAATTTTTTTTTAGAAATCTAGGCCCACATTGACCCTACCTATCCCTAAACCGGACCCCTAGCCTATTTAAACCCTATTTGGTCGGTTATAACTCCTCAAAACTCAAAATGTCCTTTTTTCCTCTTAAAATTAAAAATACCCCACTTCCCTACACTTGAGTAAAGTCTAATACATTACTTGTTCTCGGTACCAGCTTTTCCAAGGAACTATGTATGAATTCAAGCTTAGGTTTCACTTCACTTTTTCATATTTCATATCCAGTTCTTTGAATAAAAGGTAATATTCTTGGCTCCTAATCATAGTATCTTGCGCAAAACTTAAAATAAGTGACTTGGTATGTTTATTTCATGAAAAATATGTATAAATCAACAAACATGTATCCTAGAGCCTTGAATTAGACTAAATATCCTAATGCGGGGCATTGTTCACGAATTAAACCCTAAGATCATGCCCTAAACGAAAGTTGAAAATTGAAAGAGTAGAGGAATCCTATAAGATTACATGCTAGTTTGTATTAAAAAAGTTGATTATAGTAGTATATTTTCTTATTGGGCTTGTTGAGACTGATTATAAGTTATAAGGATGTAAAATTGAGGGAAAATTCAAAGTTTTTGAATTTTGAGTTTTTCTTTACTTTTTGCAGCCCTTCACTATCTTTCAGACACTTACACTTAGTTTTTCAGGTACACATGGCACCAAAGTCTTCAAAGAAGAAGGATGCACCTTCTAGGGGTAGGATGACTCTTTTGACAGTTGTAACTTAGAGGACGCATACCCAGTTGCCCGGACCAGAGTAGCCCTAACCAGAGTGACTCGGCTAGTGACTAGGGGACAGAAACATATTATAGCTGAGGCTATTATCATGGAAAAATTAGACATACAACTGGATTACCGTTCACAATGATTTAGATGACCTAGTTCTACTTAGCCTATAGCTCAACCAAAACCTAGTATCCCAGTACCAAGGCCGAGATTGAAGAAGGTTAGGATGTCACCACCATATTCTCTTACGTCTAAGAAAAGAGATGATGAGGGTGATGATGATGATGAGGATAGGATGATGACAAAGAGGAGTTGAAGTCTGAGCAACTTCCAAAGGTAGGTATATAGGACCCCCAATCTATGAAGGGGTCATAGGATTAGGATGAGTTCAAAGTCGTAGTACAGGAGCAGTCATTAGTAGTACCCAATCTGAAGAGGCTACCGACCAGACATCACATCAGGATCGACACCCAACTACAAAGACACTAACTCTGATAGACCAGGCCTCACACCGTACGCACATCTTGGCCGAGCCTATTGATGAGGTACACCCAAGATGGTGTGTAGAGGGACTACGACTTCTTTATGAGAGATAAAGTTTTATGCCTGAAATAGGCTGACCCAAGAGGGACATTTATAAGGTGATGTGGATAGACTTAACTGGGTTATATGGAGCACCATTGTTACAAGCTACTTTTGATAAGTATCAGTTGGGGTGGATGACCAAACCCCTAGGTTCATACAACCAAGCATTGGTGTAGGAGTTTTATGCCTCCTACCATGCCACCTTATCTTTGACCACATGTAGAGGTGGTAGGAATATAGAGCAACAAAAGTTAGAGAAGGTACTTATAAGAGGGGTTAAAGTTGATATTTCAATGGCGACCATTTGCCGAGTTCATTTTAGCCTAGATTATATAGATCCTACATCTACAGGTGAGTGTGATCACCATTTGAGATTGGTACATGACAGATGCTCCATACGAGAAATAGAGCACAGGAATGATAGAGTAGGTTTGATGAGGTAGATCGCCAATTATATTTCACCTCTTAGTGTTGATGTCTCCTAGGTCGATGGGCCAGCTGTGATTAAGAAGGCGACATTGAATTTCACCACTAAGTTCTGGTGGATGCTAGTGTGTTATTGATTATATCCAACTGTAGAGAAGTACTTACTTACTTGGATTGGTGTAGCACTAATTGTGAGTATGGCTTTTGGTTATGATATTGATTTTGCAGCTGTTATCAGATATGAGATACTTGAGAGGGCATTTGGGGAGACTACCACACTGCCCTTTCTTTGCTTGGTATGAGATACTTGAGAGAGCATTGGTGTGAAAGATTTATGCATCCTAACATGCCACCTTATCTTTAACCAAGCGTAGAGGTGGTAGGCATGTAGAGCAATAACAGTTGGAGCATGTACTTATAAGAGGGGTCAGAGTTGATATTTCAGAGGCGACCATTCACTGAGTTCATTTTGGCCCAGATTATATAGCTCCTACATCTACAGCTGAGTGTGATCACCATTTGAGATTGGCACATGAAAAATATGTCATATGAGAGATGGAGCACAGGAGTGACCGGGTAGGTTTGGTGAGGTATATTGCTAGTTATATTTCACCTCTTTGTGTTGATGCCCCCTGGGTGGATAGGCCATCTATTATTAAGAAGTCAGCATTAAATTTTGCCACTAATTCTGGTGGCTTCTAGTGTGTTATTGATTATATCCAACTATAGTGGAGTACTTACTTACTTGGGATGGTGCAACACTAATTGTGAGCATGGCTTCAAGTTATGATATTGATTTTGCAGCCGTCATTAGATATGAGATACTTGAGCGGGCATTTAGGGAGACTACCACACTGCCCTTTCCTTGCTTGGTATAGTTGTTGTGTAATGAGGCTGGTATTCTAAATATTTTGGGTTTTTATGTGAGAGTAGAGGTAACGAGCGTGGCCCAAAATAGTATGATCAAGGAACTGACTAACCCAATCCTTACAAGAGATCCCCTATGACTTTAATAGTGATTCGAGCCTAATTTTAAGGCTCATCAGTACTTGTGGAGCCTATTGTTATAGAGGGAGTTATTGCGAGTGTTAGCAAGGATTTTAAGATATGAAAGTAGAGAGAGGTCCTAGAGATTTGTATGTTAGGCGAGAGGACCCCAACCACATCCTCTTCATATCTAGCTTCCTCTGTGAAGCTAGTTGGGACACCTTTATTGGCCACTTTCCCTTCTGATACAGTGGCTGCAATAGGTTTGGTTCTTGTATCGCGTGGTTTTTATATCACGTGAGTTTTTGTAGAGCTTAGTAGATAGTCAGAGAGTTACCACTACCCTGCTAGAGAATGTTTAGGTCGAGGTGGTATTATTATAGGGAAGATCCGACCTTGGGCTCGGACACACTTGAGGTAGCATAGACTAAACTATAGACTGCACACATGGCTGAGATATCAGAGTTCTGACCTAAGGTACATACCCTTATAGTTTCTTTTGAGGTCCGAGTGTCAGCCCAATTTAGTGAGATTGAGGCACCCAATCGAGGTAAGATTAGAGAAAAGGAGGCCATCTTAAGGACAGAGATACACTCCCTCACTAAGAGCACCATTCAGGACATCCCTTAAGTTGCTTAGTCAGTACCTCTATGTGGACCTATACATGTTGATTTATTAATGGATGATAAGGATACAGTCCCATTAGCTGGGACCAAGAGAGGCATAAAGGTGAATTTTTAAGATCTCGATATACCTTTTGACTTGACCCTAAAATAGGCCAAATATGATTTGAGAGAGACTGATTTTGCTGATAGGTAGAGGCATGCTAAGATTTTTGTTGGTGCATTATCTATTAGTGAACTTCCACCACCAGTTGAGATACCCCCTTACGATAATGATCTAGACACGGATGCCTAGTACATCCCAGGTATGTCCTCATTCCATTACTTTACATTTCCTACACGCACTAGGGATAATGTGTAGTATTTTAGATGGGGATGGGGTATACCATAGCTATCGTGGATTTTTATTATCGTGCTTCTTTTCTAGTCAGCCGATATGGTTATTGAACCTTTATATCTAGGTTAATTTTCTATCCTAATGTGTTTTGATTCATACTGTATTGTTTTTTTTCGTAATTAGGATAATTGTTAGTATCGAGGGCAATTGACATATTTTTTTGTTGATTTTTGTGAAAAATAATACCCCTTCAAAAAATTGTTTTTAGAACTATGTAAACGTATATATGTGTGACCAATATAAATCTTGTTATGGAATTAGGATTAAGGGCATGATAACCATTGCCAACTTGTGCATGAACCAAATAGGTAGTAACTTGTGATGCGACTCTATGCCATATGTGTGTGAGATGCTACTTCATTTTCTTAGGGTGTTAAATCCAAAACTTGCTCAATTATTCTTTCCTAGGTTGTAGGATAATCGGTTAGGAAAGGATCATAGGTCATTTCATATATTAGTCTACTTTTAGCCTAAAGGACCTTCCATATGTGAATAAGTATCTCTTGATCCCTATTTTTGATCCTGTATGCAATTTTTCTTATTACACCCTTCACCTTCCCATTTATGTTATAATGAACCTATTTTAGACCTAGTCCTCCTTGGACATTGTGCACCTAAACTCAGGCAAATATCCTAAGTTGAGATAGCTATCATATGGGTGCATAATGTAAAGTGAGTATGAAAAGGGGTATAATAAGAAAAATGATAGGTAAGGTTGGATGTGGTAGAAAAAAGAAAAAAGGAGAAAAGAAAAGAAAAAGGCAAAAAAAAGAATAAAATAAACCACACCCAACCTGAATGTGTGATAAAAGAATAAAATAGGAGAAACAGGGGTGGAATTAATTGGAAATTGGTTGATAAGTGGACCCCAAAGTAAGTGTAGTGCCAAGTAGGATTAGGCACTAAATGTATACATATGTACCATACCAGACCCAAGCCTACATTACAAGTCAAATAAAGTCCTATAGTGATCCTAATTTGACTGTCCGAAAACTACGGTAAGAAAATAAGGGCAGGCCTATGGTATTTGATGTGCATTGGTGGAGCTTCTCGTTTGAGCGAGAGTGTCTCTTGACCGTCTCTGCATTGATATGAATTATTTAATATGAGTGAGTGGGACTTCCTTATTGTGAGGTCAATGGATTGTATTGCTATCTACTTACTTGTGTGGGTAGTGTAACTTGTATATATGCATGTTTGTCTGTTGCTAATATAATTGCCATACCTTGATTACCTTGCGTCACATTTTTGTGCTTCGTGTATACACATAGTTTATTTGAATTGTTTAAATAGAAGGGGGTAATGTTTTTTTGAGCTTAAAATGTTGATTGACTGCCTCGGATAGCTTAGAGTTCTCATAGTTAAGTGTCGTTATTTTGTTTTGTTTTATTGTTTTGCCCAAGGACATGCAAATTTTCTAAGTTGAGGGTGTTGATGAGCTATGGATTCATAGAACTTTTGACTCTTAAAACGATGAAAATATGCAAATTACTTAGGTTATTTTGATAGATATGATGTGTTTTTGTTATGTTTTTGCAGGAAATTAAGTTTTGGGACTATTCCAGAAGAAAGGAGTGAAATTTGAAGTTTTTGGCCACAGAACTGGGAACCTACGACCCATATGTGTTACCTATGATCCATAGGTGTTAGAGTAGGTGCCAGAAATTTAAAGTTCAGAGGATCAGAAGTGCAGAAAAAAGACTTTGTCACTTACGAAGGGTGACCTATGATCCGTATATGCCACTTACAGTCCATAGGTGATAGAGTAGGTTGCAGAGGGCCAAAGTCCAGAGAGTTTAGGAGAATACGAAGGAAGGTGGGCCACCCACGTGGACCACCTACGGCCCGTCGGTGGCCACCGACCTTGATTTTCGTTCTTTGTTCGGGTTTTGTTTCCTAGGGGTTCCTTATAACCTATATATACTCTTTGACACTTTTTAGTTTGTTTACGCACTCTATATACTTACAAAAATAGATTTGATTCCAATATTTAAATTTGATCTTTGGATTACTTTGTTCTTGATTTTGATTGATAATCTAGTTACAGACTTTAGGTTTTATTCAGTTGTTATTGTGATAATGATTGAATTTCTTTACTTATGAATTCCTTTGTTCGCTTCATAACAATGAGTGGCTAAAGCCTTTAGCTAGGGTTGTGGGAACCCTGGCATATTAATGAAGTAGGGGAAATACTGAGTTTTTTGGAACAAATATTCTTGCATGTATTGTGGTTACCTTTAAGTTTAATAGATTTCTTAGCGGATGCAAATGTTAAGATCCCAACTAGTATATCATTACTTACTTCACAAGAGGAGTAGGGCTAGAAAATGATAATCACAATAGTAATTTAAAGTTTAATTATCGATCTAGGCTAACCAATACTATCTATGTAAGACGATTATCTATCGTCTAATAACTTGAGACTCAAATGTAATAGTTAACTAGGATCTAGGATACGGGTTATTAATACAACATACTGATACTCAAAAGGTAAAGGGTTAACTCTGTCATGAGTCCACAAGATAGTCGATGGTATATAACTTATCAGATTTTACATGCTGGATATTGGGTTGGTTCAACAAAGCATGAAGAGCCTACTGAGTAGAGAAGCCAGGGGGAACGGAGTCCTAGTGTTTGTCTCCGATTGATCACAGCCAAAGTTGGGTTACATTGCTTATTTGAGATTACTACTACAAACCTTCATTTACTTTCTGCACTACCCATTAGCTCTAGCAAATGAGAGTTATAATTCCACGTATTCCTTTGGGTTTGACCCCAACCTGAGTTGGGTTACTTTACTTGACTACGACTACTTTGTCTTCAATTAGAAATATATTTTGGGCATTGATCAATTACATCATCATCATCATCATTCATATTGTGTTTACTTTAATATGTTTGTGATGTGATTGTATATTCTGTTTGACTTGTTATCTATCCATTTTTCTAACCTCCCTTACTTGTACTTGATGTTCTCGTATATGTTATCCCATTTCCTTTGCTTATATGTGGTATAAATCTATACTTGTATTCTTTCTAGTGATTTTCTATATTATATATAGATATTATAGAATGATTAGTGCAAGCGGTGTTGGCCACTATTGTGGGAAATTTTCTGATTGCAGGTGACATACCCTTATTGGGTATTTAGTATGCTTTTTTTCCTACTTTGCTCGATTATCCTATGATACCTACTGACTAAAATTGGACCGTGCTCATCCTTATTTTGCCCCGTTCGGTGAATATTTTGGTGAAATTGTGTCTCACGTGGCTTGATTTTGGGTGCCTTCAGAATTGTTCGAGGTAGCGGTTCGACTTTCATGCATCTAGGGTCCACTTCTATCTTTCTATATTAGTTTATATCTTTCCTATTATTCAAAGAGAGATATTGTTCCTGTTGGATATTCTGAAGTATTTGACTCATGGATTGTATTAGTAATTCATACACTATTGACACCAGGTTTTGGGAGTTAGTTAATATGTTTGGTTGTATCTTTCCTCTTTCATATTATATTATATGGTTAGGCTTCATTCTAGAAGCCTTGCCTCAAGGTTACTTCTGTCTTTTTCCCCTTTTGCATCATTTTGTGTGTTAGGCTTACTTGTCAAGGTACACTTCAACAAGTGCCAACATGACCCGTAGTTTTGGGTCATGACAACAATGTAAAACATAAGGTGGAGACACTTTACCATCCTCAAACAAGAAAACAAGTTGAGGTCTCAAATTAGGTGATCAAGACCATTTTGGCAGAGATTGTGAATGCTAATGGGATTGATTGGTCAATAAAGTTAGATGATGCACTATGGGCATATCTTACAACATTCAAAAACTCTGATTGGTGCATCTCTATATTAGACTATGTATGGCAAGGTATGTCACTTGCCTATTGAACTTGAGCGTAAGACATTATGAGCATTGAAGTGGCTACATCTGGAATAGAGTGACAAAGCCAAGTTGAGACTTAAAAAGATAAATGAGATGGATGGATTCCACCTCCATTCATATAAGAGATCATCCTTGTATAAGTAGAAGATGAAATTGTATCACAATCACAAGATTGAAATGAGAGAATTCACTACAGACGATATGGTACTATTATTTAACTTAAGGCTGAAGTTATTTCCTCAGAAGGTAAGGTCAAAATGGAATGACCCATATAGAGTGGTTACAATGTTCCCCTATGACACAATTGAACTTGTGAATAAGGATTGGAAGAAATTTTAGGTCAATGGCCAATGGGTGAAACACTACATTGGTAAAAGTAACGACCCAAGGTTGATTTGTAAAGTGGAATTAAAGGGGGCTTAAGAAATCAAGACAACTCAAGTTGTGCCATGACATTAAATTAGATGCTTCATAGGATGCAACCTATGGCATTATTGGTGAAGTATGAGTAACCAACATAGCCACATCGTGCCACGATGTTAAATTAAGCGATTCTAGAAAGGCGACCCAAGGATTTAGGTTTTTACTTTATTTTATTCTACCTATTACTTATGTTTATTAGTCTATTGATATTTTATTGAGGTCTACAAGGACTAACTAAGCGAAGGAAAATATAAAATGATTAATACACCACTACCAAGTAAGTGTTTGGTAGATTGCGTCCACGAGTGATGGACAGTGGCTATGAATCGTAGACTCCACCCATGGAAATCAGATAAGAGTAACCTTTTTTAGAATATGTTTGATGGATTAAGTCCATGGGCCGTGGACTATGTACAATAATCGTCAACTCCATCCATAGAAACCAGGGTGGAGTTACCTCTTTCAGAACATCTTTCTCCAGTTGAGTCCATGAGTCATGGACTCTTTCTACGACTCATAGACTCCACCCATAGAAATTAGTTAAGTTTATTTTTATTTTTTCTTTCATTCACTTATTCATTTATTTATTTAGTTTGCAGATAATACCCACACATACAATACCGACTTAGTTAACCCCAATTACAATCAATTCAATCCCACTTCCATAACCCTAATACCTAGATTCAAATTCTCTCCTTCACGAAAATACACTCACCCCTTCACTTCACACTAACCTCACCTCATATCTACCTAATCACTGCCAACCCAAACCCTAAAGATACAAAACTAGATACTTTGTGGGAATTAAGAAGTTTGGAATAAAGTCTTGTATTGATTACTCAAAGTTCACAGCTCGTCCGAGGTACAATGCCACCCAAAGAGAACAAAAAATGAGGTAATGTGGCATCAACATTAAAAAGGTAGGCTAAAGTTTAAGAAACCAAATATAGTATTAGAAATGAGACTTTTAAATAGGAAAAGAGTGGATTGGAGGAGGAATATTAAATCGAGCAGGCTGACACCCTATTTGTTTCTCACAACAGAGGCAACGAACAACGTATCAAGTTGCAGTATCTGCCATACTTTAGACTACTCTACAGCCTCATCCATAGGTTCCACTAACTATTATTATATGGGAACTCGACACCTCTTCCCAGTATAATAAGGGAGAGAAACCTTCTGAGTCTGGTGATAGCGAGAAGAACAATTCTACAACCTCGAATACCGATACTAGGATATAAATTTCACTAAATACATCAATGTTAGCCTTAACTAAGAAAGCACTCGGTCAATAGTAGTCCAAGAAAATATAAGGTGGTGTGTTCAGGGTATGAAACTGATTTATGATAGGGATGCAGATTCAATTGAGAGAGGTTCATTTAGTAGGAATAATATGGGGGAACCCCGTCTTTGAATAGATAATTTCACTAAGATTCCACAGATAAAGACGTTGTTTGATCGATACTTGTTTCATTTGATGATGGAACAATCAGGGAGCAATAGTCCAGAGTTAGTGCATGTGTTTTATACATTTTATGCTTCTTCAGTCTACTTGATAACTCCACAAGGAAAGCGAACTAGGGACCAACCTCCATTGACCAACATATTAGTTTGAGCCACACGGGTAGATATGTTTGAGCATATGATTATGTGTTTTTTGTTTTGGACCCAAAATAAGGTCCCATTGAGCATAATAGATTTTGATCACACATGGAGATAATGAAAAATAAAACTAAAATAAAGGATATAGAGATAAAATAGGAGCTACTAAAGTGGGTTGAAGGCTACAACATTGAGAAAGGGTTTGATGCCAAATGGGTAGATTCTAGGAAAATAGATATAAAAAACTCACCCCTGTACTTTGTGGGAAAGTTTTGGTTATCCATTGTTCAAAATCATTTAGGCCCTATGGGTGCTGATAATTCACTTACCCTTGATCGAGCAATTCTGGTGGCAAGTATTATGGCAGGGTATGACATCAATTTTGCACAATGCATCATTTATGAGATTTGTGAGAGGGCTTACAGAGACAACACAAGTATCCCATTCCCCTGCCTATTAAGAAATTATGTGATGCTACAAGCGTCGTGGTACTACTAAGTATCGATTGTGTAGTAGAGGAGACCCATATAGTAGATGTTGGGTTAATTCATGATGATACCAACTCAGTTTTGCAAAAGAAAATACAACCCTCTACATTATCTAGACCACCCCTATTTGAAGGGCCATTTGATATGAGTGAGCAGGTAGACACCCCATCCCTGATTAGTAAAAGAGAGGCCTTGATATAGGATGCTAAAAGAATAATCCCCAAGGGTAGTGAAGGGTAATAAGGTTCCACAGTCCCACCATCCACTTCCATTATACCTCCAGGTCCACCCACTTTTGGTATGGTTTTGGTATCTCATGATTTTCTTTAACAAATGGTTGATAGGAAGATGCATACTAAGGCCTAACGAGCTAAGTTGTTGGCTTAGGTTAAGTCGTGGGTATGGATTTTGACTAAGACATTTAAGGTGCGTTTAGAGTTTCATATGATGATAGTGATAGAGAGGGTTATGCAAGAGTTGCATAAGCATATTGATAGTTTTAAGATTTGAATGGGTGACCGGCTGTGACAGGTCTATATTTCAAATTTGACTAGTTGAAAGAAGGAGGTGGCTACATTGAGGACACAGGTTAGAGCATTAGCATCCAGCCACACTCCTAAATACTACCCATTCCCAAACTGATCGCAACAACAACAATATTAATGTTTGATCTTTTTGAGGTTAACGAGCCCCCTATTGATAGGGGTAAAAAGGTATGGAGCCCCGAGGTCTATTATGCTTGCTCTAATGATTTTGAGATTGATCAAGGAGAGTGAATAAGAACTCCTAAACTAATTATCATGTCAACTATATCACCCATCAATAAAGAAAATTAGGAGCCTTATATTGTCAGCAACCACCACCACCCATCTTGAAGCCTAGGGTGCTTCCGAAGACCCCAACTGCAGGTGAGTCCAATTCGGTTCTTAGAGTGCCACACGAATATCATTTACCCCTTTATATTATAGTGTCTATAGTTATTCACTAAGCATAGTGCATCATCTCAGAGTTGGAGGTAGGGTTATACCGTCATTCATAGGGTTTTATTGCATGTTTCCTTTCGCTCGAATGTGCTATCATAGTAGAAATCACATGTCTAGCATGTTATTTTTTTTTATTTTGTTTTGTTGTGTTTTATTAGGATAAAAGCAGGGAACCTTTGGGCATTCAAGTTTTGAATCTTTCAATTTTAATTTTTGATGTTTATAGGATACCCCTCCTGAAATTTATTTTAGACTGTGTGTTGTAGTTATGTAAAATTATGACCGTTGTAGAATATTGTGATGGTATTATTATTATAGTTAAAATAACCTAAGATTATAAATACATGAAATAGATAGGTAGTAGTTGATA
Source organism: Capsicum pubescens (assembly GCA_030864215.1). Lineage (NCBI taxonomy): Eukaryota > Viridiplantae > Streptophyta > Magnoliopsida > Solanales > Solanaceae > Capsicum > Capsicum pubescens. The sequence goes on along the minus strand of CM061549.1, from coordinate 71,824,774 downwards.
ATCTAACCCTGTGCTATGTGGGTGTGAAATTATCTACTGAGTTCACTTTGTGCGTGCGATCCAAAACTTGCACGGTTAGTCATGAGTTGGCTATAGTATAGTTGGTTAGGAAATGATCATAGGCCATTCTTGAACAAGTATATTTTTTTCCTATATGCCATACCAAATGGAATAAGTATCCCTCGATCCCGAAATTGAGCCTTAATTGACTAGTTTCTTTCATTAGTCTATTCACCTTCTTATCTCTACTTACAATGAACCTGTCTAGGCCATAGTCCCTCCTTGGACATTGTGTACCTCAAGTCAATAAAATCATCTAAGTTAAGGGTGGCTATCATAGTAGTGCAGTTTGATATAGGTATTAAGAAGTTAGTAATAAAAAAGAAAATCTATTTGGAAATGGTAAGAGAAAAAAATAGTGTGATGAATAAAGTTTGAAAAAAAAAAGAAAGAGGAAAAAATATAGAAAGTATAAAGAGAAAAACACGTCAAAAATCAAAAGGAATGTGAAGGAGAATACGTGAGAGTAAAATGAGTAAGGTCAAAAAGTGGATAAAAAAGTGTAGTGTCAGGGAGGATTGAGTTAACTTCTCCATATTTACCATATTCATCCCTAATTCTACATTACAATCCAAATAAAGTCCTATAGTGATCCTAGTCCAACAGTCCAATAAACTAAGGCATAGAATATAAGGGGCAAGCTTATGGTATTTCACACACACTGTTTGAACTTCTTTGTGAGATTGAGTGTTTTAATCTAGTTTAGGTGTTGATATTCATTATTATACTCAGAGTGTATGGGACTTATTTTATATGGGAGTAAATTGATTGCATTGTTAGCTACTATTTGTTTGGGTAATGTCATTTGCATATGTTCTTTGTTATTTATTCATAATCTGACTCCCTCGCTTGATTTTTTTGGTGTTGTGGTAAGTGATGCATGTATACACACGGTGGTTTTGAATTTTGTATAGTAGGGGGTTGAAAGGTTGTGGAAAAATCAATGAATTGAATGTCATAGGTCTCTAAGATTTCTCTTAATCAAGTATCATATGTGTTTATTTTGTTTTGTTTTCCTGAGGACATACAAACATTCTAAGTTGAGGGTGTTGACGTGTCATGGTATCATGGAACTTTAAATTCTTAAGAAGAGGAAAATATGCAAGAACTTAGGCCTTTTTGATAGGTGTGATATGTTTTTGTTATATTGTGCAGGAGAATCATGTTTGGAGGCAAAACAGATAAAAAAGGCTCAAAATAGTCCAAGGAAAGAATAATGGAAAGTATCCATGGAAGATTATGCAAAGCATGATTTGATTTGGGTCATAGTGGATTGGATGACCAACTCAGCATATTTCTTACCAGTTAAGACCTCAAATACAGTGGAAGATTGTTCTAAGCTTTATATTCGCGGGATTCCCTGGTCCATTATTATAGACCGAGGTACACAGTTCACTTCTAATTTTTGGAAATCTATTCAAAGGGGCCTTGGTACAAAGGTAAGGCTAGTATAACTTTACATCCACCGATCGACGATCAGGTAGAGCGTACGATCCAAATATTAGAAGATATGGTCAGAGCTTGTGTTATAGAATTCAAGGAAATTGGGATGATAACCTACCCTTAGTTGAGTTTTCCAATAACAATAGTTATCATGATAGTATCCAAATTACTTCATCCAAAGCATTACCTGAGCGTAAGTGTAGATTACCTATAGGTTGGTTTGAGGTTGGTGAAGCGTCCTTGGTTGGGCTAGATTCTATTCTCGAAGCTATGAAGAAGGCACAACTAAATCATGAGAGGTTGAAAACCACTCAAAGTTATCAGAAATCATATGGTGATGTGAGTAGGAAAGAACTAAAATTTGAAGTAAGTAGTTGAGTGTTTTTAGAAGTATCGCCCATGAAAGGGATGATGAGATTTTGTAGGAAAGGAAAGCTAAGTCCCCGCTATTTTGTCCTTGTGAGGTGCATTGGGGAAGTTGCTTATGATTTATACCTATCCATCAGAGTTGGCCGTTGTCCATCCAGTTTTCCATGTATTAATGTTGAAGAAGTGCATTAGAGATCCATCTTTGGTAGTACCATAGAAAGTATTTGTATTAAAGATAGTCTATCTTAAGAGGAGATTCCAGTTCAAATTCTTGATCGATAATTTCAAAGATTAAGAAACAAAGAGATGGCTTCGGTGAAAGTCCTTTAGAGAAATCAAACAGTTGAGGAAGCAACATAGGAAGCAAAGGAAGACATGATAAATCATTATCCTCATTTATTTACTTTCAACACAGAGTTAGTTTGAGGTAAGATCTCCTTCAACTCCATTCTATTCAATAATACTTACCATTATATTATAACTTTCAAGTCTAATAAGACATTTTAGTTGTAAGTTCATGATTGAAGCAAATGATCTAAGTTTAGAGCAAAATAAGGTTCATATCTCAACTAAATAACCCCATAGGATAGACCGTTTTCTTATTCCAGCCTTTATTTTAGGACTAATGGTACCAAGGAGGAGATGATGTTAGTGTAAGACCCCATAAAGTCCTAGCTCATTTCAGCCCCATATAGCATGCCAAAAGAGGTCCCAGATTTAGAAAATTTCAGCCAAGTGTTGACACTTAGTCTTATTTTTGGCCTCAATATTTCAATGGTTGTATTTTCAATCTTCCTAACCTTAGATTATTGATTTTTAAATTGATTCATGATCAGGGTTATTTATAGGTCATCTCAAGTGAATTTCAAAAATTTTGGACATCGTTTGAGGCATGTTTAGGTATTCATCCTTGGTTTCCTTCCACCCTTGTATTTTAAAACTTAGATTATGATTTATATTCTTGAATGGAATTCTATTCATGTATGTGTTGTTGTGTGGGATTTCAAGCCAAGAATATTTTGAGTTTCATGTGAATTAATTAGAATGTATGTTGATTTATGTAACCCCCATGTTAAATCCATGAATTGTGGTGTTGACTGTGGTAGTTATGATAATCATATATTGCTCATTCTCATGTACAAGCATTATGTATCCTAAGTGTTTGACAAAATGTCTATGTGAAGAAATTGTGCATGGCAAATTATGTGAGATGCTTTTAAGGTTTAGATATAGTTCTACTATCTATGCAATCGAGTCCTGGGGGTATCGAATACTCAAAATTTAGCAATTGTCTGGTTTTCCAGAGTCTACAAAATGAATTTAGTTATACCATGAGTGAGATCACTCAGTCAGTTAATGTATTCAAGTGTCAGTTCAGTCAAGCCTAGTATAGTTCATTGTCGATTCAGTTAGGAGTAGGATTCAGCACCGAGCGAACGCAGAGATGGGGGCATTCCTATCAGCAGAGGGTTTGACCCTTAGTAGTAGTCCCTGTGTTACAAAACTACATAGCCAGCGTAGGGAAAATTATTTTCCTGCCAGACTAAGGTTGATGTAACCATATACATCTCATGAGTCTTCCTTCCATATTTGGGTTGACCCAGCTCATGTTAGTATCCCGTGGAATAGTGCTAACACCCTTCCAACTGGGGTTATAGGTTGGACCCTAAATTACTCTATAATTGAGGTATGTCGGTTAGATGATAACTCCCACAGTTAAAATTTTAGTATTTTCGTATCAGTAACCAGTATCCAGTATTCAGTATTCTGTACAGAACTCAATTCAGTTCTATACGATAATGACTTACAGTTATCAGTTATTTAGTTTTCAGAAACTCAGTACTTTAGCTTCAGACTAACTCAGATAGATGTTATATTCTTGGTATTGCATGTTTAGTACGTACAATATTCCCAGTCTCGCATATCCTCTCATCTAGTTATTTCATGATATTTAGTTATTATTCTCATACACATGAACCTATGCATATCAGCCTAACCTTACCTAGCATACCAGTATATTCAAAGTACTAATACATACTCTTTCTTTGAACTATGATGTCTCGTATCATAGGTTCAGATGCTTGGTTTCCTAATCGTACCTAGCTAGATCAGTCTATTAGCTGCAGCTACAGCAGTAAGTCCTCATCCATCGAGGATGTGACACTCATTTAGTTATTTTATTATTTACAGTATTTCAGTTTTTTTAGTTACAATCAAACAGTGGTTGTAGTTAGTTGGGGCATGTCCTATCAACTCATTTATTTCGAATGTTAGAGGCATTCAGGCACTTTCAGTTAGCAGTTATTCTACAGATGTACTCAGTATTGATTAAGTTTTATAAACCTTATGGCATTTTCAGTTCATACTTTTGTACATGTTTCATGATTATTATTCAGTGCTCATAGAGGTATCAGTCATGGGTTAGCTTGTGGTCCTACGGGGTCTAAGCACCATGTGATACCCAGGGTGTAGTCTCGGGGCGTTACAAACTTGATATCAGAGCCTGAGGTTCTAAAGTGTCCTAGGGAGTCTAAAAGTTGCCTCAAGTAGAGTCTTATGCATGGGTGTGTAGCGTGCCACACTTATGGACAAGATGCTATGAGGAATTTTTAGGAAAATTTCCCTTCTTTCAATGTTCATATCATCCAAGTGAGCATGAGCTTAAGTTAAACTCTTTGTCTAATCCAACTTTTCCTTCCGTTTACAGAACATGCCTCCCAGAAAGAATAACGAAAGAAGAATTGGGAACCAGCCAGCACGTCTGACCATTTAGGGAGATTCCCAGAATGATCATGTCTCTCACTCCAAATTTAAAGTTGCTTTTACTTTCTTAGCTTATTCAGTAGTTTCTCAAAACAATCAGCTGGATATTGTCCTTTCTAGGCTTATGGTTCATGCTCTGTAGAGTGAAGAGGAGAATCATAGGGATAAAAGGAGAAAGAATGAGAGGGCCAGAACAGGTAGTTTTAAGTTAAGGCCAAAGAGTGGTCATACTAACACTCGCTGTAGGAGGTGTGGTAGGAATCATCCGGGCGTGTGTAGGGCTAATAGTGGTTTGTGTTTTGAGTATGGTAAGCCAGTCTATAGGATCAGATAATGTACTCAGGTGGGTTCACAGAGTCAGTATAATTGTCCCTCAGTTTAGTTCGATCGCTCATCTTAGAAGGGTACCGCTTCCACTGCTACCAGTGTGCAGCACCCAAATAGGCTCTATGCACTTTAGTCCTGACAGGATAAGGAGAGTTCTCCTGATGTAGTTATTGGTACGTTGCAAGTCTTTCACTTACATATTAATGCTTTGTTAGATCCTGGAGCTTCTTTGTCTTTTATAACTCCTTACATAGCCATCAACTTTGGAGTCAGTTCTAAAATCCTGATAGAACCTTTCTCAGTCTCTACCCTTGTGGGTATGTCTATCATAGCCCGACGTGTATACAGGAATTGTTCAGTTATGGTGTCCCAAAAATTTACTTCAGTAAGCCTAGTAGAGCTAGAGATGACATATTTTAGCATCATTCTCGGCATGTATTGGATCCATTCATATTATGCTTCAGCTAATTGTAGAAATAGAGTTGTCTATTTTCAGTTCCCAAATAAACCAGTCCTTGAATGGAGGGGTAGTACCACAACACTTAAGGGTCAACTTTTTACAAAATAGAGCAAGAAAAATGATAGCCAAGGGGTGTATTTATCATCTCGTGTGAGTCAAAGACTCTATTTCCAAAACTCCTAGTCTTGAGTCTGTTCCAGTTGCAAGTGAATTTCCAGATATGTTTCTCGAAGATCTCCCTGGGGTTCCTCCCGAAAGGGAAATTGACTTTGGAATAGGCCTTATTCCAGATACTCAGCCCATTTTTATTTTGCCATATAGAATGGCTCCAGCTGAATTAAAGAGTTAAAAGACCTCTTAGACAAAGGGTTCATCAGGCCCAGCGTATCTTCTTGGGGTACACCAGTTCTATTCGTGCGAAATAAAGATTGTTATCTTAGAATGTGTATAGACTATCGTCAGTTGAACAAAGTCACCATCAAGAATAAATATCCACTTCTTAGAATCAATGGCTTGTTCGACCAACTTCAGGGTGGCAATTATATCTGGTGAAGAGTCCAATCTGGTGCTCAATTGGGAAAAATGCCATTTTATAGTGAAGAGGGGTATTTTCCAAGGTCACAAAATCTTAAAATGGGGTATTGAGATAGATAGACTGAAGATTGAGGTGATTGAAAAATTATCTCCACAAGTCTTAGTTAAAGGTATCTGAATTTTTTTGGTCATACTTCCTTTTATAGGAGGTTCATAAGGACTTCTCTAAAATTTCTAATCCTCGATGCAAGCTTTTAGAAAATAAGGTGAAAAATATATTTGATGATACATGTCTCGAGGCCTTCAAGTACCTTAAGGAGCGGTTGATCTGGGCTCCTATTATTGTATCCCCTAATTGGTTTTTACTATTTAAGGTTATATGTGATGCTATCTGAGAGACCTTGGGTGATGTCCTAGACCAAAAATGCAAAAAATCCTTCACCCGATCTATTATTCTAGAAAGTCATTAAGCCGTACACAAAAGAACTATATAGTCCCTGAGCAGGAGTTTCTTGTGGTAGTTTTTGCCTTTGAGAAGTTTTTGTCTTATTAGATTGGGACTAAAGTCATAGTTCACACAGATCATACAACATTGAGGTATATAATGTTGAAGAAGGATGCTAAAGTGAGGTTAATATGTTATGTCCTCTTGCTGCAAGAATTTGACTTTGAGGTGAAAGATATGTCAACGAATACAGGTGAATAATTTTTTTTACTCCGAGAATCATGTAAAAATTCTTGCATACAACAGGGGGAAAAGAAGTAAATATAAATCAAATACATTTTCCTTAAATATTTTACATATGCCATTTGACAGTATTTCTTTTAAGTACTTGATAAAGGTATCAAATAGTTGAATTGAGTTAAAATTGGGCAATGATAAAATTGACTGAGTTATAAATAAGCGGGGGTCGGATCTGCTCAAAAGTTACTTGAGCTGAAACGGATTAAGCTGAAATGGGCTAAAATTTGGGCATAACCCAATCCGTCCCAACTCTTATTAAGTTTTAAATACTTTGTTTGTTTTATTATAATTTGTTTGAATACCTAATAAATTTCTTTTCTTATATTATCACTGTATATAACATATCAAATTTAAAAAATATATTTTTTAAAGTATTAAGACAGTTTCTTATGGGTCAATTGAATTCATATATATATATATATATATATCAGGCCAGTTTTAAAATAGGTTGAATTAAGCAGATCTAAATGAAATAAGTTTATTAAATAAGTGAGTCTTTAATCTGCTCAAACCTACACGAATTGTATGGATCATGCTTTTATGGGTTGCTTTTACCACTCCTACGTATATTCTCTTAATCAATCGGAGGCATGTGTAGATGCCGCAATTATAATTAGTAAACAAAGGCATGTGGATTACATTATGACTTTTGTAAGTTTAATAATTTGATGATTAAACAGATTAAGCAACATCTTTTCATGTGTGTTATTAAAGCTTTGTCTCGCTGAGCTAAATTAGATTGCAATTAAATCTCTTCACATGCTCGTGTAGCTTCTTAATCACACTATAATTATTTATTCATCGATATGATCTATCTAATCACCTCCATATATAAGATCCCCCAACATAGTCCTTTAGTTAGATATGAGGTTGTATACTTTTCTAGTGTTTGGCTTAGAAAGATTTTTCAAAGACAAGAAAAAGATAAAAGTCATTTTGGTTTTAAATTTGTTCAATTATTATTGTAGAGTTTGTACCTTTGTGGTATTATTTGGTACTCTTGAAATCGATACTTGCGATCTCTTGCATTACAAACTACAACGACATAATTGCGATAATTGAAAATAGATAGACAAATGTGCTGAAACGAAATCGAGCAGTAAGTTTGTTAATTAACACACACACACACAAAAAAAAAAAAAAAAAAACTAACACAACTTCAAAAATTATGAGAAGAGACAAGTACATATAACTGATGGAATTGTGACATTTTAAGACATACCAAGAAATCAGCACTAGACATCTGAAACGTGAATAAAAATTACATGGTGATTGAATATTAAGTATCTCAAAACCAAGGGTGAATTACGTTTGACAATGATAATATGTTGAGAAAATGAACCGATCAAATTAATTAGTTGATTAACCCTAAAAATTAAATAAATAGTTATAAGAATTATATATCTGATGTGTCCTGGTCTCATGACACTTTCGGCGCTTAAAACGAAAAAAAATGTCAATTCTAAGGTTTGTTTATATGGATATGATGTGTTTGTGCTAGTACTTCAAGAAAACAGGTCGTTGTGGTAATTCGGTGAAAAAAGAATAAAAATTGACAAAGTGTTGGTGTCTGAAGTCTGGCCATGACTCATTGGGTTCACGCTACGAGTCATGGCCTGAATCGTATTGAGCAGGGAGTTAAGATCCTGAGAAGATACAAAGTGAGTGATTGCCAACGACTCACACTATGCCCCATAGGGAGAGGCGACGAGTCATATAGTGACCCGTTCAGAGTGAATTATTCAAAAATTCTGCGGAGGTACAAATTGATGTCCGTGGCAACAACTACTCCATACAAGTCCCTATCAAATGCTACGAGTCATTGCCTAGACTCGTCTTGAGCAGATCCTCAAAAGTCTTGAAAGGGTACGAAAGACACTTTAGTGGTAATGACTGACCCAACAAGTCGTTGGGACTCACTAAGAGTCGTTGCCAGAGGCGCAACCAATATGCATAAAGAACAGGCAATGGAAACTAATTGACAAGCAACAAATCGTGGGCAGATCCTACGACTCCTTGTCCAGTCGGTAGCCATTGCCGACCCACACTACAAGAAATCAGATTTTTAGTGGCGAAAAAACTTGCCACAAAAGAACCAAAAGTCGTCACTAATTATTTTTAGTGGCGACATAAGGGTCGTAGCAATTACTTCCGTAACTGAAAGTTTTTTGTGACGACATATATAAGTCGCCACAAAACATACATTCTGTGGCGACAAAACTTGCCACAAAAAAGCAAGCAAACACGCCACAAAACAAAGTTCAAAAAAATAATTTTGGAATAGTCGCCATTGAAGATGACGCTTTAGCTGCGACCATTGTCGCCACTAATACACATTTTTTGTGGAGACTATGGGTCGCCACTAATACTCACTTTTTGTGGCGATTATGGGTCGCCACTAATTCTCGTTTTTTGTGGCGACTATGGGTCGCCACTAATACTCACTTTTTTCCCCCAAAAAATATAAATTATATATTATATGCTTCGTTGCCAATAATACAACTATAGTACTTAAAAGGTACAAAGACAATATTAAAATATATTTCTCCACAAGAGAATTATATAGTTTTTAATGGGTAACAAATCAGTGTGATATACATATGAGAAAGAAAATCACAAAATATCTTCAAACTTCTCATGGCTAACAATTCCCATCATGAAATTACCTATCCCTGAAATAAAAAGTAAAGCTAAGTTTCAATTCTAACTTGTTAAAATGCAAGAAATTATTTGAGAAATCTTAATGTTGTTTTCTAAAAGAGATGACAACAATATCTTTGAATTAAAATATTACGGAATACATTAAAGATTCCAGAATGCACAAACTAGTTTGTCCTCTGTGGTAATCTCCCTCAATACTCATCTTACAAATGGGGATAAAAACATACTTATCAGACTGGCTCTTCCAAAATGATAAGACTTTTAATTCCTCAAATGATGAATTAGATTAAGAAAGCTTAGGAACTTTGACTCAATAAAAATTATGTCCTTTTCTGTTTTCCAGGAAATGAATTTCCTTTTTAACTACTCTTAGTTAAACCAAAATAGACTAAAAGGACAATGAAACTAACATAAAGATCTGGCCAATAAAAATGAAAGATCTCAATTCAGTTAACACCATCAAACTTATTCATGCTAGGCATATCAATTCCTAACACATTTTTTCTTAAGGATTTACTTAAGAATTATCTAAGACACTAATGAGATCATTTACTTAACTTCCACTTCATTTTATCCATTATGTGGTCCTAAAACTCTGTTAATTCTCAAAATTTTCAAAAAAAATTGCCAGAGTTTCCTTTGTAAATAGGTCTATCAAAAACCTGTCAGCTAACCATAAAACATATAAATACGCTTCACAGAGCGTTGCAACAAATATGTTACTAACTGATACTATACGAGGCTCCACGTAACCATTATTGCGTACTTAATAAAAAGACTAAAAGCCTTACTTTGCTTAAACACTAAATTTAAGATACCATATGGACCATTACAATATAATTACAATAACAACATCAAAAAGTCTAGAATTTCATAAATGAACTTTCAGCTTAACCATAGATCGATATATTGCACAGACGACTGTCAAGACCAAGAATAGAAAAAAAAATTAGGGTAAAACATTTATTGTACCTTCAAAGCTTTGAATAAGTGCAAACCTTCACAACTTCAAATGGCTTATCCCGTACTGATTTTCAAACTATCAACTCTCTCTGTTCCTCCTTCGACTTCTTAAATATTTTTAAATGATTTAAAGAAATTACAGGTGAAATCTAAAAGAACATTCACATTTCAAGTGACTATTAATAGATCATTAGGTGATGAGGTCCTAATTGTCTTGTAAGAGCTTCATTACTAACTAAAGATTAAAAAGCGATTCAATCACTATGATTTGGGGCGAATTAGCATAATAACAGGATACTACTACACAACTTTGGTGCATGAGTTCTATGCAAACAATGTTGCCACATTCGACATCTAGTGCAAGAAGGGGCAAAATGTGCCAGAGATTTCTCACTTGATCAAAGTTTTTATTGATAGAGTATTAGTAGATATTTCTAATGTAATCAACCATTTAATAAATGGGCCTAATTATTTTTCACCTACCAGCATTATGCATTTTAACCATATACTATGTTTAAAATTAAACCATATAAGAAGCATGATATTGAGAAGTCTAAAAATTAAATCATGTTTTAATTAAGTCTGCATGAGAGAATGCCTCATATGCTTGGGTCTATTAATCAAGAAGTGGAAAGGATACCTTCAAAATTGTCAGAAGATGCCACAAATAGAGACCACTTGCACAAAGAAATTATCCCAACCAGTAGCACAAAAAATCTATTCACAAGTAACCAAACTAGTAGCATCTTCAATTTGATAACATAAGCATAATTATCAAATTAATTCACTAACATCTTCAATTGATTGACAAGAACACAACGATGGACAAATCAGTCCCTAATTCAAAGCCAAGGTTGATAAAAATTGAGGCTTTAACATATGATAGTCCAAGCATACTAGCGAACACAAATCACAAGAAATCACACAAAAATCTTAACCAAATTACATTAATTTCCGATTTAAGAATCTATCAAAGGAGAAAAGAGAGTAGAAGGGAATCGTAATTACACATAAAAATAAATACAAAGTCAAACCTGGGATAGGTGCATAAGAACCCATCATTGTTGGCAAACTTCGGAGGTGGGATGACTCAACTTTTCCCCCCGACGGCAGCGGCAACGGTGGACTGGTGGCCTGATGGCGCTGGTTTACGTTGATCGGTGGCTTATGGGTGCCGGTGGCTGAGATTGTTGGCTGGTTTCCCCGGTTGAAAACACGGCTCGCGATGAAGGTGATGGGGTCTTCTCCGATGGCTGGTGGGTGAAGGTGAAGAAGAGAATGAAGGGAGGAGGAATGCCTGGTCGCATAGGGGTTATTGTTGTTGGCAGTGACGGAGGCTGGCAGCGGTGATGGTAACGACGGAGTTGGAGCGGTGCGGACTGGAAGGCTCCCTTGACTGCGGTGGTGAAAGAAAAGACAGAGGAGGTCATCGCCAGGGTGAGGACGACTGCAGCGCTGGTGGTTTTGTTGGCCGGAGTGGTGAACGGCGGTGGAGCGGTGATGGTTTTTGTTAGTTTAGAGAGAGAGAAGATAGGGAGAGGAAAGAGAGATAAGTTATGCGGTCAATTTTCTTTTGGAATTGAGGGATTAGGATTTATTTTGATAGATGATAGATTTGATCTCAGTCATTGATCGGATGAGATTAATGGTTGTGATTAAAATTGAGAAGGGGATAAAAATTATTTTAAAATTAAAAATAGGCTAAAATTAAAATCAATTGAGTATAAGGATGAATAGAATTTAAATAAATTGAAGGTAATTGAATTGACTTAGACTACTATTGTAATAATGACAAAAAAAATAATGAGACATTGATGTAAAATTAATGTTACATAAAATAACAACAACAACAACAATAATAATAATAACATTTAATCCAAAAATCTGTTTGATGCAAGAAAAATGTGTAAAAATACTAACATTTAAAAAATTAATAATTTTGCTAAAATAGCAGCCTAAATGTAGTATCGGGAGGTCAAAATTTGATGTCAACATGTGCGAAAAAAATAATTTAATAAATATTAAAAAAATATATAAAATATTATATTCAAATTAATCAATTGTAAGTAATAACAATAATTTGTATATTTTAAAAATAATAAATGTGATACGTCGTTGTTTATTTTATATCAAAATAATACGTAAAATATATCAATATTCAAAATTAATAATTTATTGGAAACTCGTAGGTCATCACTAACCCAAATTTTATTGAAAAGATTACTACATATTTGTGGCGACATACACATAGTCGCCACTAAATATATCATTATTAGTGGCGACTAAGTTTCCACAAAAGTCTTTTAGTAGCGACAACTCGTAGGTCGCCACTAACCCAAATTTTGTAGGAAAAATTAGTACATTTTTGTGGCAAACTACACATTGTCGCCGCTAAATATGTCATTATTAGTGGCTACTTTAACGGTCGCCCCTAAATCGTAAATCTTTTATGACAACCTTTGTATGTCGCCACAAAAATCCTAATTTTTGTGGCAACTGTTATGGTCGCTACTGAAAGTCGTCATAAAAAACTGTATTTCTTGTAGTGCTAGTTCTCCTATTTTTTTTAAGACTTTATTTTTTTGTGCCTATAAATGCTCTTGATATGTTTTGTATTTTTGCTTATGTTCTATTACCGTTTTTTAGTCTATATACTTGTTCGTGAGAGTTGTAAACACATATTATTTGAGAGTTTTAATTCATAGCTGAGATTTATGTTCATCTTCTTCTTGTAAGTGCATTATTATGATTTATTTGAAGAATTATTATTTTGTTCTTGCAATTATGAGTAGCTAATCACCACAACTAGAATTGCAGAAATCATGACAGATTAACGAAGTAGGGTTCGAAGTACAAGGTGATTCTCAATGGGTGTATGTGCGTTTACTGTTGTTATCTTTGCTTTGATTTTTTTTAACGGTGGCCTACATTGGACTCGCCTTATCTTCACTTGCTTTGAAAAAAGGGGTAACAAATGGAAAATAGAACAAACAACATAGACTTGGATTTATTAATCTTCACTTAATAACTTGAGTCGCAAATGCGGAAAAGCTAATCTAGGATCCAAGTTAAGGATTAGATCGCAAAACTCATGATGAGACGTGAAAGTGTGATTGAGGATAGTCATCTAATAGGGGCTTAAGGTGGTTTAGATGAACTTAACTTATTGATTATCACCAATATAAAGAACTTACAAAGTTATGAAATTATGGTGAACACAGTCTTAGCGTCTCCCATCTCTCCCATCTATCGATCACAAACTTGATGGAACTTACAATTGTTACTTGTTCAAAGACATACTTTAACGCCACCCCACCCCTACCTCCGCCCCTCCCCCCAATTTACGAAAATACTTTACTAATAGTTTACATAACCATATCGACCGAGCTCCTAGCTATATTTCCTGTGAGATCGATCCCAACTTTAGTTACGTTCTATATTTGGCAGCAGCCGCTTTATACTTTACAGTGAGGTATAATCTGGGTGACAACAATATCTATAATCACAAGTAATTAACTTCAACTATGGGATGAGTTAGCTAAGAAAGACACTCTTTTTTTTTCAAAAAATATTTTATTTGAAAATTAGTGAATTTCGAACTTGCTTTATGATATTTGATAAGGTATAAGCCAAAAATAATTATCTCTAAAGTATTTATGTAAAATCAAGATAAATACAGTGTTGGTGGAGGTACAGGTAGAAGTGTGAAGGTGGTGGAGATGGGGGCTATAGTGTGAGATTGGATGTATTAGAGGACAGAGAAGAATGAAATGTCATTTATAAACTTATTTTTTTATAATTTTTCTAGAAAAAATTATTTTCTTCTTTTATAAGGAAGTTATTTTCTTGAAAGAATTATTTTTGCCCATACCAAACAGACGTGTGATTCTAGTAACATTTGACTAAAAACTGTAGTTTTATTGTGTTTTCGGGTACATGAATCTGTATTTAGGCACAACAACTTCAACACTAGTTCAAGTTTAAAACAAGAACACTATGAAGTACAAAAACACCCTCAACATAAGATCAAAGTGATCTTTCTAAGAAGTGTGTTTTATTTATTTTTTCAGAAATTAAGATGAAACAAAAATATAAAGCCAAGTCCCCCGACTTCACAGAGTGTCCTTAAGGAATAATTCTCCTCACTGTACCCGAGGTTTTAGAATCTTCCTCCCAGGATAAAATGTCTTTCAATCCTACTATAGTGGTACCTCAAATAATTGAATTCGTCGAACTCACTCAACAATTTGATTGATCACAAAGAATGTTTTGAAGACAAGAAGAGTTTTATTTCAGAAAATTTTTCATTCATTTCTAAACCTGTGAATGAAAGTAGGTTTATATAGCCATCAGATGCCTCTTCTGAAAGGTGGCAATGGTTCACTTAAAAGGTGTATCCTTTGGAAGAGTCATGTCTGTTAATTCGAAACATTGTGTCTTTTTCTGAACAGACACAACTATCTGAACAGTCACACCTTTTCCAAAATAATATGTCTTTTGCTCAAAGGTTGTGTCCCTCCATTTTCCATTCACACCAATTAACCCTAACAATCCCCCACATGAATGGAGAATGGTTATTTTTTGTAAAACTTTACAGACAAGTATGTGATCATCAAGCAAAGACTGATTGCATCTGGATTAGTGGGTTTTTCTTTAAACTTTTCGTAGTGAACATGCATCGGATGCACTCGGTCAATCGGTAGATTTGATATCTTTAAACCGTTGAGCTTTAATGTACACCTAGACAATACATGTCACACAACGAGTCTTTTACCATTTATGGTTCTCACAGTTTTATTCTTTTCAGCCATGAACACGTCCTGGATTCATGAGAGCTTAGAGAATAGGCCTTTACTAATATTCTCCTTGAAGCGGCTTCCACTTCGCCCTCACATAGGTGATTTCTAAACTTTCAATCCGATAGATTAAACTATTTGGTCAAATCTGCCAAATTTAGATAATCATTAAAAGACTTCTCACCTTAAGTCTTATCCTTATTTACTAAATATTGTCTACATCATGAGAATGGGTTGGTATTTTGACAATGTTGAACCTGTCAATCACAACTTTGTTTGATCTCCTTGAACCTATCTCTTAGGATCTCTAGTCTACTAGGTAGAGTTACCGCCATGCTAACTTGTCCTAGGCCTTAAACCCATTTTCTTGGATGTCCTTTCTACTCTTTCTTTAGATAGGCCTTTTGTAAGTGGATCCGAAACATTATTCTTTGACTTCACATAGTCAACAGTGATAATTCCACTAGAGAGAAGTTCTCTAACGGTATTATGTCTCTGTCGTATGTGACGAGATTTACCATTGTACATCATGCTCCCTGCCATACCTAGTGTTGCTTGGATATCACAGTGTATACATACTGATGCCACTGGTTTGGGCTAATAAAAAATATCTTCCAAGAAATTCCGTAGCCATTCTACTTCTTCACCGGCTTTATCCAATGCGATAAATTCAGATTCTATTATAGAGCAAGCAATACAAGTCTGTTTGGATAATTTTCAAGAGACTGTTCCTCCACTGATAGTAAATACATATCCACTTATAGATTTTACTTCGTTCGATCTGGTGATCCAATTTTCATTACAATATCCTTCGAGTACCGTGGGATATTTATTATAATGCAAGGCATAGTCTTGAGTGTATTTAAGATACCCCAAAACTCTTTTAATTGTCATCCAATGAGTTTTGTTGGGATTACTCGTGTACCAACTCAATTTACTAATAGCGAATGCTATGTATGGTCATATACAGTTCATTATATACATTAAACATCCCAATACTCTTGCGTACTCCAATTGTGAGTCACTTTCACCTTCATTCTTTCGAAGTGAAAAGCTCACATCCAATGGAGTCTTGGCAATACTGAATTCCATATACTTGAATTTTTCAAGTACATTTTTTATATAATGAGACTGTGACAATGCCAACCCTTGTAGAGTTTTATGGATTCTTATTTCTAAGATCACATCCGCAACTCCAAGGTTTTTCATATCGAACTTACTCTCGAGCATTCATTTCGTTGCATTTATGTCAGAAATGTCTCTACTGATGATCAATATATCATCCACATATAAACACACAATGACTTGGTGATTTGGAGTGTCTTTAATATAAACACATTTATCACATTCATTTATTTTGAATCGGTTTGCCAAGATGGCTTCGTCAAACTTCGCATGTCATTGGTTAGGTGTTTGCTTTTGTCCATACAATGACTTAATAAGTTTACACACTTTATTCTTCTTTCCTGGAACCACAAAACCCTTAGGTTTTTTCATGTATATTTCTTCCTCTTATTTTCTATTTAGGAATGCGATTTTCACATCCATTTGATGGATTTCAAGACTATATACCGCAGCCAAGGCAATTAACATTCGAATCGATGTTATCCTTATTAATGGCGAGTATGTATCAAAGTAATCAAGGTCTTCTTTTTGTTAGAAGCCTTTTACTACAAGTTTTGCCTTGTATTTGTCAATAGTACCATCTGCTTTCATTTTTCTTTTGAAGATCCATTTTGAACCTAAAGGTTTATTTTCTGGAGGAAGATCAACCAATTCCCACGTATGGTTGCTTAAGATTGAATCAATCTCACTGTTGACTTCCTCTTTCCAAAAGGATGAGTCTGACGATGACATCGCTTCTTTAAATGTTTGAGGCTCATTTTCTAAGTGAAATATTACAAAATCTGATCCAAGCGAAGTATACGTTCTTTGACGTGTACTACCTCTTGGATTCTCTTCATTATGTACATTCTCACTTGGTTCATCTCAAGGTCGTTTAGATTTTCCACTAGACTGTTCATGTCTAATTTTATACGGGTAAATGTTTTCAAAGAATTCAGCATTATCTGATTCAATTACCGTATTTTTATTTATATCCGAATGTTTGGATTAATGAACCAAAAAATGACATGCTTTACTGCTTTTAGCATATCCTATGAACACGCAGTCCACAGTCTTAGGTCCTCTCTTAACCCTTTTAGGCATAGGAACTTGGACCTTTGCTAGATACCCCGACACTTTAAAATATTTCAAGTTGGATTTCCTTTCTTTCCATTTTTCATAAGGAATTGATTGTGTCTTACTATGGGGGACTCTATTGAGTATACAATTAGCTGTAACGATAGCCTCCCCCCACAAGTTTTGCAGTAAACCAGAATTTATAAGTAAGGCATTCATCATTTCCTTTAACGTTCAGTTTTTCCTTTCCGTAATTCCATTAGATTGAGGTGAATACGGGGCCGTAGTTGATGGATGATTCCATTCTCTACACATATTTTGGCGTAGGGAGATTCATATTCTCCACCCCTATCACTTCTTATCTTTTTTATCTTTTTCTCTAACTGATTTTCTACTTCAGTTTTGTATTTCCTAAATGCATCTATTGCTTCATCCTTACTATTTAGCAAGTAAATGTAACAGTATCTAGTGCAATCGTCAATAAAAGTTATGAAATACTTTTTCCCACCATGTGATGGTGTTGACTTCATATCACAAATGTCAGTGTGTATTAAGTCTAAGGGATTGAAATTCCTTTTTGCAGACTTATAAGGATGTTTTGCATACTTTGATTCCACACACGTTAGACACTTTGATTTATTGCACTCAAAGTTTGGTAAAACCTCTAAGTTAATCAGTTTTCATAATCTTTTATAATTAACATGGCCTAAACGTTCATGCCACAAATTATAAGATTCAAGCAAGTAAGAATTTGAACTTTTATTTATTTCAACATTCATTACATTCATCTTATAAAGGCCCTCGATGAGATAGCCTTTTCCTACATAAACTTCTCCTTTGCTAATTATAATTTTTCCAGAAATGGTTACATATTTGAATCTGTTCTTGTCTAGAAGTGAAACAAAAATCAAGTTCCTACGTAATTCAGGAACGTACAAGACATTGTTAAGTGTCAAGACCTTTCCTGAAGTCATTTTCAAACCCACTTTTCCTTTTCCTTCCACCTTAGCCGTAGCGGAGTTGGCCATGTAAATCATTTCTTCCCCTTGATCCAAAGCGAATGATGAAAACAACTCTTTGTTGGCACAAACATGACGGGTGGCACCAAAATCCATCCACCACTCGTGAGGACTCCCCACAAAGTTGCATTCTGAAAACATAGCACACAGATCATCACATTCTTTGTTGGACTCAATCATATTTGCTTGGTCATTTTTCTTGCCTTTTTTAGGGGCACGACAATCCATGGACTTATGGCCAATCTTCCCACAGTTGAAGCACTTTCCCTTGAATTTCTTCTTGGGTTGATTGATTCCTTGTTCAACTTTCTTCCTTTTCTTAGAATTGTTTTGGTCATCTTCTACAATATGTGCTCCATTAATTATAGAATTCCCTTTTGAACTTCTCTCGGTAGCCTTATTTTCCTCTTCAATACGCAGTCAGACAATAAGATCTTTGACAGTCATCTCCTTGCGTTTGTACTTCAAGTAGTTTTTGAAGTCTTTCCACATAGGTGGTAGCTTCTCAATGATCGCTGCTACTTGAAATGCATCATTCATAATCAAACCTACAAACCAGTTTATGTGAGTACTAAGAACCTTTTTAATTTGTTCAACTAAGGTATTTTCCAAAGATATACCTTCCGCTAGGAGATCGTGAATGATTACTTGTAATTCCTGCACTTGAGAGACAACCGATTTGTTATCTATCATTTTAAAGTCCAGGAACCTTGCAACAAAGAAATTCTTAATTTCCGCATCCTCTGTCTTGTATTTCCATTCTAGTGCCTCCCACAATTCCTTCGATGTCTTAGTTCCACTGTAAATATTATAGAGGTTGTCTTGGAGACCACTTAAGATATAATTCCTGCAAAGGAAGTCTGAGTGCTTCCAAGCCTCTACAATTATGAAATGCTCTTTGTCCAAGGTTCTCTCGGGCACCTCACGAGCATCCTCGCTAGTGAACCTTTAAAGGCATAGAGTGGTCAGGTAAAAGAACATCTTTTGTTTCCATCGCTTAAAGTCAATGCCCATAAATTTTTCGGGCTTCTCCGCAGGCGCCATTGGTTGCAGAGCATTTGCTCAACTTGTTGAGGAAATACTAGTTGCCCCCATAGTCGTAGTTGCATCTTGTATTTGACTTTCGTTAGTCATTTTTTCTGTCTTCACAAGACAATAAAATTTAGTATTTTCAGAATACTATTTATAAAGTTAAGCAACTTTAAACTCTTCTTCTTGTTTCTAGTTAACGATGAAGTTTTTATGACTTCCAATCGTCAACTGAATGATCTTTAACTTGTGATGAAGATTTTATGTCTTCAAATCACTAGTTAAGTTCAAACGGAGTAGAAAGCTTAAAGCTTTAATCTCCAAAAACAAGCAATACAAATTTTGCAAGAGTTATTCCGTAAGATTGTAGTTTTATGGTGTTTTCAGGGACAAGAATCTGTATTTAGGCACAACAACTTCAACACTAGTTCAAGTTTAAAACAAGAACACTATGAAGTACAAAAACACCCTCAACACAAGATCAAAGTGATCTTTCTAAGAAGTGTGTTTTATTTTATTTTTTTCAAAAATTAAGATGAAACAGAAATATAAAGCCGAGTCCCCCGACTTCACGGAGTGTCCTTAAGGAATAATTTCCCTCACTATACCCGAGGTTTTGGAATCTTCCTCCTAGGATAAAATGGCTTTCAATCCAACTATAGTGGTACCTCAAATAATTGGATTCGTCGAACTCACTCAACGATTTGATTGATCACAAAGAATGTTTTGAAGACAAGAAGAGTTTTTATTTCAGAAAATTTTTCATTCATTTCTAAACCTGTGGATGAAAGCAGGTTTATATAGCCATCAGATGCCTCTTCTGAAAGGTGGCAATGGTTCACTTAAAAGGTGTATCCTTTGGAAGAGTCATGTCTGTTCATTCGAAACATTGTGTCTTTTTCTGAACAAACACAACTATCTGAACAGTCACACCTTTTCCAAAACAATATGTCTTTTGCTCAAAGGTTGTGTCCCTTCATTTTCTATTCACACCAATTAAAACCAACAAAAATAACTTAAAATTTTAAAGAAAAATGTCTTAGGACTCGCTGGTTATTAACCGTTTGTATCTCCATTTTGCCTTTCTGGTCATGTGAGGAAGTAAAATTTACAACATTTTCTCTTTTAAGGGCAAATTACAACTTAGTTATGATTAACAATAGCAGAAAAATAAACATAATATAATTTAGGTAACAAAGGTTTGATTCTTGCTATGGACTAAGACTGTCTAATGGGCCGGGCCGGTTCAACCCGGAACCGGCCCTCTCATTCTTACCGGGTTCCGGGCCGGGTTTGGCCTTAACCGGTCCGGGCCGGGCCGGGCTGCACAGTAAAAATATTAAAACCCACCCGGAACCGGCCCACTTAACCCAATCCGGTCAAACCCACTAAAACCCGATCAAACCCGGTTAAAAACCGATCAAATATACACTATATACGCTATATACATAATATATACATTAAATATACACTTTTATAGAAGATATATACACGTGTATACATTAAATATACACTTGTATAGAAGATATTAAAATTATAAATCGTTAAATAAAAAAAAATAAAAAACAACGACTATACGTTAAATATACACGTCTATAGAAGATCTATTAACATTCATACACTCTATTCTATGTATATGTAATACTTTAAATGAGATATACTACACTATATATACATTACAATATATATTTGTATAGTTATATACTAATTTATAAAACATATACACATGTATACGTTAAATATACATGTCTATAGAAGATCTATTCACATATATACACTCTATTCTATGTATAGGTAATACTTTAAATGAGATATACTACAATATATATACATTACAATATATATTTGTATAGTTATATTCTAATTTATAAAATATATACACATATATACGTTAAATATACACGTCTATAGAAGATCTATTAACATTCATACACTTTATTCTATGTATATGTAATACTTTAAATGAGATATACTACAATATATATACATTACAATATATATTTGTATAGTTATATACTAATTTATAAAACATATACACATGTATACGTTAAATATACATGTCTATAGAAGATCTATTCACATATATACATTCTATTCTATGTATAGGTAATACTTTAAATGAGATATACTACAATATATATACATTACAATATATATTTGTATAGTTATATTCTAATTTATAAAATATATACACATATATACGTTAAATATACACGTCTATAGAAGATCTATTAACATTCATACACTCTATTCTATGTATATGTAATACTTTAAATGAGATATACTACAATATATATACATTACAATATATATTTGTATAGTTATATACTAATTTATAAAACATATACACATGTATATGTTAAATATACACGTCTATAGAAGATCTATTCACATATATACACTCTATTCTATGTATATGTAATACGTTACATGAGATATACTACAATATATATACATTACAACATATATTTGTATAGTTATATACTAATTTATAAAATATATACACATGTATACGTTAAATATACACATCTTTAGAAGATCTATTCACATATATACACTCTATTCTATGTATATGTAATACTTTAAATCCACTAAAACCCGGTCAAACCCGGTCAAACCCACTAAAACCCGGTCAAACCCGGTTAAAAACCGGTCAAATATACACTATATACGCTATATACACAATGTATACATTAAATATACACTTCTATAGAAGATATATACCTGTGTATACATTAAATATACACTTCTATATAAGATATATAAACATATACACATGTATACATTAAATATACACTTGTATAGAAGATATTAAAATTATAAATCGTTAAATAAAAAAAAATAAAAAACAACGACTAAGGAGTGAATGAATTTGTGGAATTTTATTGATTGCAAAATGATCCAAAATTTATAATTTACATGAATGAAAAATCTATAAATTATGCATCATTTTTTCCAACTCATTCATGTTAATATTAATTGGAACTTGCATAGGGTAGTCGAAGTCAACGGGGGAAAAACCATGCATTGGACTTGATTCTGCTGAGTTCTCCCGTGAAGTCATAATTTCTTCAAGTTTGAGGTCGTCGTTGGGCTCTGGTTCCATTCCTTGGTTTCTTCTTTCTGCTCTAATCCAATCTCTGAGGCAAACTAAAACATTCATTGCGTTGCTTCCCAATGAGTGTCGGTTGTCTCCAAGTTGCTGTCGTCCCTGACTGAAGGCGCTCTCTGATGCAACGGTTGACATAGGAACATTCAAGATATCTCTGGCTAATCTTGAAAGTACAGGATATTGTGATTCATTATTCCTCCACCAATCCAGCGTGTTGATCCGTCGTCTGCGATCCTCTGGTGGCGTCCGCAAATAATATTTCAGCTCTTCCCGATAAGTTGATGTGTAAGCTCTCTCATCCACACTGTTCCAACAAGTTAAATCATAAAACGAATCAGGAAAACCACTATGTGCCGGCCTTTTAGAAGCTGATGGCTCCTCGGGAGGATGAGGAGCGACAGTTGGAGTGATATTTGTAGGTACGGCTAAATCAAATAAATCAGCATAGTGATTATATAATTTTTCTATGTACTCCTTTGCATCAGTCGTAGCCGTCCACAAATCAGGTTGTACTTGTTCAGAATCATGGTTAGTATTTATTTCTAAGTTAGTATAAATAAGAGTACTAAAGTGACACATATGATTATATTTCATGCACGGATTTAACATAGCAGCAACCAAGTAAATAGGGGGAATCGGGAAGAAATATTTTTTAAATTTCGTAAACATAGCGCCAACAGCTTCTTTATAACCTTCTTTATCTTTATATTGTCGGAGCAAACCAGAAATATCGGCTATATATGCCAAAATATTACAAACAGTAGGATAGTATGCACCGGAAAATTCAACCGTAGCTACATAAAATTTTTCTAAGAACTTAACAAGATCATTAATTATAACCCAATCAGAATTATGTAGCATGCAATCAGCAGAATCAGCAAATGAACCACAATGTTGGTTAAAAGCTAGTGTAATAGGAATTCTATATTTATAACAAGTTTTTAAAAATTCATACGTAGAATTCCATCTAATATCAATTTCCTCAGGCATCAAAATCGGTGCAAGTCCATTTTCTTGACATTTAACTTTAAATTCTTTAATTCTAGATCTACGATTATTTCCTTGAATAAAACCAACAGCAAGACGAATTTTTTCAATATAAACCTCAAAAAAGTCAAGACCATCTTTTACAATTAAATTATATATATGACATGCACACTTAACATGAAAAATTTCAGGAAAGGGCGGAGATAGCGTAGATTTTATTTTTGTTATAGCAGTCTTGTTGTTAGAAGCATTATCAAAAGCAATACATAAAATTTTATTTTCTATACCATAATATCCGGCAATTTTAATAATAGAATCAGCAATAAATTGTCCAGTATGTTTCCGATCTTCATCATATAAAAAAGCAAGAATACGTTTTTGCATTATGAAATTACTATCCATCCAATGACAAGTAACGGTTAAATAATCATTTTTATTTACAGCACGACCAAGATCGGAAGTTAGGGACAATCTACATTGAATATTTTTTAAGAATGTTGATAAATAAAAACAATATTGTGAATGGAGTCTAAAAATATCAGACCGACAAGTAGTTCTAGGAATACCATTAAACATAGGATTATAAATTGCTTGTATATAACGAATAAAGGCATCAGAAGAAGGAAAACTAAAAGGCAAACAACCCACAGCTACCATTTTAGCTATTTCTTCTCTGTCCCTCAATTTATTATACTTTTTCGCTACTTGACCGGTTGTTGGGTCCATTCTAGTTTGCGTTGACCCACCAACATCCCCACCACCTTTTGCAATATTGAACTCTCTAGTGTGATCTTCAGCTATATGTCTCATTAACGTACCCGTACCCCTTGCTTACCGCCACTTCTATGCTTATATTTTTGTTGACAAATATTGCACTGCACCTCAATATCTGATATACGTTCAAAAAATTGCCATGCAATACTAGTTCTTTTACGGGGTTTTGGGGCACTGGGAGGACGGAAAGGGAGATTAACTGATTCAGATCTAACGTTAGCATGTCCTACTGCGGGTGTTTCAGCAATATTTTCATCATCTTCGTCTACATTAACTGCATCTACTTCATTTTCTTCTTCTATACCGTAATTTTCCTGAAATTCTACATAATCCATATCGTGAGCACCTACACCTATTTCTTCCTCAAAAGGTGTACCAAGCGGTACCGGAGGCGAAGTCACACGGGTATATCTATTACTTGAACTACCTCTACCGCTAGTAATTCGCTTTTTACTACCACTACCGCTTCCGGGACAAAAATTTCTAACACCTTTAGCAGCGAGGTTTTTTAATTTATCCATAATATAAATTAAATTAAACTAAAAATATTCAAAATACACAAATATAATAAAATTAAATATTAAACAATTAATACAATAAATAAAAATTAAACGTAAGAGATGGAACGACAATACCAAATTTTGGAAGTATCCGAAGATTGCGACTTTAGAAACTTCCGCTCGTACTTTGTAAACGAAAAATTAAAAATTTAAATTGAACACTTTAAGAAATTAAATATATTGAATATTTGAGAATTGAGAATTGAGATTTGAGAGAGAATGAGATTTGAGAGAGTGAAAAATTGTGTGAGAAATGATTTGAAGTTGTAGGGTATTTATAGATTTATTTTGGGGATTAAAAAATATTTTTTTTTTTTTTAAGTTAATGGGCCCAAACTAGCCGTTTGGACCCAAAAACGGTAATATAGCCGTTGGGCCAACGGCTAGTTTGGCCCAATAATTAAATTTTTTTTATTTTTTTTTAATGCCGGGCCGGGCCGGGCCGGTTAACCGGCGGGCCTGGACCGGGTTGGTCCGGACCGGGTTAACCGGGCCCAGTTTTAAAAAAAAAACGGACCGGAACCCGGAACCCTAAAGCCCTAGGGCTTACCGGGCCGGGTCAAACCGGTCCGGTTTGATATGTAGGGCCGATTCGGGCCGGCTCGGGCCGGGCCAGCCCGGCCCGTTTGGCAGGTTTAAATGGACACAAGACACCCTAAATCAAAGAGCGACACAAACATTTAGCAAATTGTAAAAGGAAAGAACAGAGAATTGATATAAATAACCGTTCACCAAAATAATAGCTAGTAAATGTATTCTTTTTGGGTATATTATAACATATACATATAATAGATATTTTTGATACATAATAATTAATATGTAGTATGTATCTTCTATAGCCAGCAAATATAATTACTTTTTTCGATTGACCAAATATATAACTTGCAAAAGAACAACAAATTTGGCAGTCTTTCTTTGCTAATTCTTTTACATTGACACTGCTTGTAACCCAAATCTCATGCCAACAATTCAGCCACATTCTTGATAAATAAATAAATAAATAAATAAATAAATAAATAAATAAATAAATAAATAAATAAATAAATAAATAGAAAATAATAATAATAATAATAATATATATAAAAGTTACGGATGTATATCATTCAGCTAACTAGTCCATCAATATGGACAAAATATATAAATATGTAGAATTATGTAATACATTGTATATTTATTATAAACTATTCACAAGCTGTACGTCTTTTACATATTTTATAAATAAATGACCGTACGGCTTAGATTCTTAATCATCCCAAAACAAATCTCCATGTAATAATAGTAAATAGTCTACCTAAAGAATTGTGGATTGCAAATTACTTAATCCTTGTTAATCAGTTTGCTGTATTAAAATCAATAGTTATTTTTACTAAGAAATAAAATTATTATTACTAGTATTTTTGTGGAGGGAGAAAGGTGAAGAGGAAAATTCCACTTGGGTGGTTTGCTTAGCTAATGCCAGAAAAATTGAAAGAGTTAAATCCACATGGATGACAACATGGTTTATGTCCACGTATTCACATGCCTACCATGTTCAATCAAACCTTTGTAACTTTTTCATATGGAGACACCCAATAGACAACTCACTCTAGTCCATGTCACAAACTCTTTATATTATTGTTAATTACTTCTACCTTCGGAGAATTCAACATGCAGTTGTTGATTTAGTTTGAGCAATATAATTTTCACTCACACTGACTATTTCCTAATCTCACCACTGTATTAACTTTGTTAAAGAATTTGAGCAATATAGATTTTCATTCACACAGACTATTTCCTAATCTCACCAAGTTTTAATTTCGATCCAATCCATTTTACTCTATATTTATCTTTTGCATACTCCTTAAAAAAATACGTATTAGTTATTCTCTGTCTCCCTTAAATTAATTTTACTTGGCCTATATTATAAATTATTTAATTTTACTGTATTCATATATTGTAAGCTCAAACAGTGGAGAAGATTTAGCTATAAGTCCACTTTGAAAACTTATTTTAGGAAATAGAAACTTCTTTTGTCTTGACCTAATTTTTTAGGGTTTTGTGGGCCATAGGTTTAAGTGTAAAATAAAATAAAAAATTGGCACCCCTTACGTATTTTTAAAATCTTTTGGACCCCCTTATGTATTTATTAAATAAATTTTTAACCCTACTCTTCCATTAAATATTAAAAAATGAATTCTCTCTCATCTTCTCTCTTTACAACAACACACTTCATCTTTCCTTTTCACCATTTTTAATTTCGAGCTCGTATGAATCAGCTCCAGCTTCGATCTTCAACTTCAGGTAAGTTATATTCTTGTCCCGGTTAATTTGGGCTCCATATTGACGGAATTTTTTTTATTTTTTTCTGAACTCGTTTGTGGCGGGTGAAGTCGTTGGAGTTCAAAAATATTAAATTTTTTTTGAAAACGGAGCTTGATTTCACTGAAAGTGGTTGTTAATTGGTATTTACTTGATTTTTGACAGATAATTGATTTATATCGATTATCCTTGGCGATTGCATGTTGAACTTTCTTCACTAATTTCATCGGAATGTGGCAAAATATGTGATTTTTCTTAAAACTTTTCTCCAATGTAAGGGTGTTGTAGAAGCATGTTCATGTTGGGGATTTCTTCACTACGTATTTGATATTTGGACCCAAAAAAGTGAATATTTTTTTTTAAAATAGGGCTTGATTTTACTTATAATTTATTTTCTTAAGTTGGTATTCGGTTTGTTTATGCATTGTTTTTGTTGGATTTTAATTTTCCTCGATGATTGCATTGAGACTTTTTTGCCACTTTTTCTCGATTTGCATGCTAAATATCTGGGTTCCTTCCTATTTTTGTTCAATATAATGGTGATTTAGATGCATGTTTTTGTGGGTGATGGAGTTGTTTTGGAAGAAACTTGTTCTGCAAATTATTTTTTTTGGTGTTGCAACTGTTGCCATGTTAATAGACTGCTAGGTCGATTAGGTATTGCATCTGCTGTAAATTGAAATTTTAAAAAAAAATAGGGCTTGATTTTACTTATGATTTTGTGTTTTTAAGTTGGTATTCAATTTGTTTGTGCATTGTTTTTGTTGGATTTTAATTTTCTCGACAATTGCATTGAGTTTGCCAATTTTTCTCGATTTGCGTGCTAAAAAATCTGGGTTTCTTCCTATTTTTGTTCAATATAATGGTGATTTAGATGCATGTCCTTATGGGTGATGGAGTTGTTTTGAAAGAAACGTATTCTGCAAATTGACTTTTTTGGTGTTACAACTGCTGCCATGTTAATAAACTGCTAGGTCAATTAGGTATTGTATTTGCAGTTATAGCTGAGAAATGTTAGTTTTTATCCGTAGATCATAACAAATTGCTAGAGGTAAAAAACGCAAGGCTGTAGAAGTTGATAGGTCTGAGAAAAGAAAAAAATGATTAGTCGATGAATCGGAAAATAGAAATTGCAGCGAGGAAGCTGTTGAAGCTTCGGTTCGAGATGAACCGGAGGAAGTAGAAATTAAGGCTAGGATAGACGAGGAAGCACTGATCTTACCCCACTGTGCAAGATTTATTTCGGCTGAGAGGTACGACCTCGCCACAGTCCTGGATGATGTCGGATCATTTTCGGCTAAGATATCTGCTAGGTCCCATTTAAAAATATTTAATGAATTCAAACAAGTCGTGGTTGATCAACGTCTGAAGTCTAGGTTTAAGAATTCCTATTTTGGTGGTTTATGGGACCTGCCAGAACATATGAAGTTCAACGGACAGCTTGTCCACTATACATTTCTGCGCCGAGTTGAACCGGACAACAAGCTGCATAAAATGTGGTTCAGCAACAATAACAGACCTGCATGTTTTGGCCTGAAGGAGTTTGCACTAATCACGGGTTTAAACTATGGGCGTTATCAGCGTGATTCAAAATATGTCAAAGCGATGGAGAAGGGTGAAGCTTTTTTCAGAAAGATTGTGAAAAAGAGGAGTATAAATGCGAAGAGATTGTTGAAGCTTATTAGACGTGGGAGGCTGGACAAGGAGGACAAGTTTAAATGCTGCTTAGTTTGGTTCGTGTACTACATATTTCTTGCACGCGATTTGTCAAAAATCATAGACATAAACACCATCAAGATGGTAGATAACTTGGGCTTCTTTGAGAGATACCCTTGGGGTAAGGAGTCATTTGCCTTGACTCTAGACTATCTAAAGAAGAAGATAGACTTCAGCAGACAGAAGAAGACATTTGAGACAAAGGGAGTTTCATCTTACGCGCTCTACGGATTTCCCTAGGCATTTATGGTATTTGATTATAAACCATTGAAGTAGTTTATTATATACTGTAATTCATCTATGGTGTCTATAATATACTTACTCTCAGTTTTATATTTTTGTTTTTTCTTTTGATCACAGATATGGATATACGAAGCCTTTTCCGCACTCGGCAGGGAAAATGGTAAATCAACTGAAGACCCGCTGCCCATTCTCCAATTGCTCAGATGGCACACCTCAAAAGGCGATAAGCTAATCGAAGGCGATCCATATTTGAACGGATGGAGCACAAAGGTATGAAACTATTTTTTCGAAGAATACTTTTACCAATATAGTGTTGCTAATCAATCACATTTGCCTTTTTGTTTGTAGAGAGTGCACCTGTACCTTATCCCCACAGTCCGTAAAATGAAGCAGCACTACATGAAAAAGTTCAAAGCATTCACAGATGAACCGAAGGACGCATTCATCGATGACTTGAAGGCCCATCAGGCGAGTGTGACTGTCATCACCTCATCGGAGGATGGTGAGGATGGGGATAATGACTGGGATTTGGGTGGAAATGTTATTTCAAGACATGTCACTTGAGGTGCGGGGACAAGTAAGCCGACAGCATCGGGAAATACACCGATGATTGCAAAATCTGAAAGAGCGTGTGTTTGGGCTGGAGGAGTCGATCAAGGAAATCGTTGATTTTGTGAAAGAGGAGAGGTTGAGGAGAGCAAAAAAGGAGAAGCAAAAGAAGAGAGATGAAGTTGAAGGTAATGTCTGATCTATATATTGTAGAAGTTACATATTTTATATAATCCCTTTTAGTTATAATAATAGAATCTATATCATTCTTCATCAATCGATATCTTAGTTTATTATAAATAGTAAATACTTGAAAATACAGGTGTGCAGGTACAAAGTTGGTATTCAGCGGCGAGGGTTGTCCGCGATGACAGCGGCATTAAAGAAGCGCCCCTTGAGGTAGAAGCTTTGGAATAGGCCTCCATTAATGCTGATGAGGTGATGATCCCTGAGGTTGCAGCTGTTGTAGAGAAGGAAAATCTCGATGAAGGCGATGAAGAGAAAGAAGAAGAAAAAATGAAAAACCTGTTTGTGAAGAAGAAAACAAAGTTGATGGATCAACTGGTGTGGAGAAGGAGGATAATGACGAAGGCAGGCAGGATGAAGATGATAAAAATGAAAAGAGTGGTTATGAAGAAGAAAATAATGAAGAAGATAGACAGAATACAAAAGAGAAGAATACACAAGAAGTAGAGAAAGAAGAGGGAGAAGAAGAACTTAAAGAAGAAGGAAAAAATGATGCACCAGAAAAAGAAGGCATCACGAAGAAAAAAACTGAGAATGAATTTCCGAACATGAATGAATTTCTTAATGAAGTTACTCAAGACATCGACAAAATGCAAGTGGAAGACGAAAATGTTAAATGTTTAGACAATGTTTAATTTTTATTTGTGGCTGATGATTATTTTTATTAGACTAGACAATCTTAACTTTTAACTTTCAGCTCGTGATGTGTAGAGCTGAACAATTTTATTTTCTAAACTGCCTTTATAGTTTATGATAAATATTTTTCGTTTTATATAATCAACGTATCATTGCTTTTACATGAATGTCATCGTTGATTATAGACTCTGACTAAAAGATAAAGCATATACAGTAGAGTGTTGTGTAGTCGGTGAATGAAAAAGGTAAATCATATATAATATAAGTAACAAGTAGTCGATTAATAAAAGACTCAGAATACATTCAATCTCACTACACCCCCATTACACCTTTCCAAAAAGCTAAAACTAATAGTAAATCATACACCATAATTTTCATGCCCTTTTTTTTCTCTTCAGTCATAGCCAACTTATGCTTAAGTTGATCCCTCTCAATTTCGACGTCTTTCAACAATCCCTTTAAATGATCAATCTTGTGTTCCGATTCTCTATATAATGTCATTAGAAGATCCCTATTTTCTTTGGAATCTCTAAGCCTTTCCAATATTTCAAACTTCGCAATGCCTTGAAATTTTGACACCTCAGAATCAGAGGGAATTCACTCGAAATAAGAGCATCCATCATTATCCTAAAATAACAAGGATAAATTAGTAAATTGAATTATGAGATGAACACAAATAAATTTTTATTTAAATAAAAATAAATCTTTCCAACCGCACAACTGTAGAATTTTCGATCCAGATTTCTGTCGGTTCGTGATATTTTCAACACCGCAGAATTACCATAACGACAAATATAAGAACTTTTGTACGTTTGAGATGACTGTGACATTGTTATTGTTGATTCAAAACTTGAAAGTCATGAATAAATGAACATGGAGGAGTCCAAAAGGGTCATTTTAATTAATATAGTAAGGCTACCAAAATCTGACCGTTGAAAAATTCTACCCATTAGAATTGTACTGTTGGAGAAAATTTAAATGGATTATCATTTACTTCAAAGAGTCTCTAAAGAATGTTTATGTCTTCTATAATCGACTGTGTCACATACGACTTATATACTGATATCAGTGTTGATTATCCTGTATATTGACATATTATCGATTTAGACTAAGGTCAATTATAGACCATTGAGACAGTCTATGATCAACTTACTGAATATATGGACATCTTAAAATAATGGGGAAACAAAAGGAGAAATTAATGAAATAAAATTAGAGTATGTCAATTAGCACCATTAAAACATTGTAAAGCAATTTTGATGCATCAATTGTGACTTTCAATCACTTTTGGACGTGATCAAGTGTTATCTAAGACACGATGTAGTCGTAGATTACTAAGATGACACAAAAAGGAGAAGAAATAAAATAAAATAAAATAAATATTAATCATCCAAGCACTAAAGAACGACTACTTATCATGACAAGAGATTAGACTTATGTGATGACCATAAGGAAGGGTGGTGGTTATCACTTGTGAGTGTTCAATGGACAAGTAGTGTATGAGAACAAGAAATTCTTCTCAACAGAGATGCTTGTTCTATGTAATTGGTTGTTACTACCATTGCCCTCCCATATACTCATTTGATCGAGTGTCCAATTGTTTTGTAATCTCATATTATGATATTTAGTCACTTTACATTACGTGAATGATGTTTATTTTATTTTATTTTATTTTATTTCTTCCTTTTTTTAATCTCACCTCCTTTGAAAATAAACTCAATTGGTCGATACATGACTAATAATATAGTCTGGTATAGATAAAACTATTATCTATAATATACTCAACATACCAACTGAGTCTATTTTCAAAGGAGGTGAGATTAAAAAGGGGAGAAATAAAATAAAATAAAATAAATAAACATCATTTACGCAATGTAAAGTGACTAAATATCATAATATGAGATTAAAAAATAATTGGACACTCGATCAAATGAGTATAGGGGACGACAATGGCAGTAACAACCAATTACATAGAACAAACATCTCTGTTGAGAAGGACTTCTTATTCTCATACACTACTTATCCATTGAACACTCACAAGTGACAACCACCACCCTTCCTTATGGTCATCACATAAGTCTAATCTCTTGTCATGATAAGTAGTCGTTCTTTAGTGCTTGGATGATTAATATTTATTTTATTTTATTTTATTTTATTTTATTTCTTCTCCTTTTTGTGTCATCTTAGTGATCTACGACTACACCGTGTCTTAGATAACACTTGATCACGTCCAAAAGTGATTGAAAGTCATAATTGATGCATCAAAATTGCTTTACAATGTTTTAATAGTGCTAATTGACATACTCTAATTTTATTTTATTTAATTTCTCCTTTTTTCCCCATTATTTTAAGTTGTCCATATATTCAGTAGGTTGATCATAGACTGTCTCAATGGTCTATAATTGACCTTAGTCTAAATCGATAATATGTCAATATACAGGATAATCAACACCGATATCAGTATATAAGTCGTACGTGACATAGTCGATTATAGAATTTGTATTTAGCATAGTCGATTATTTATTTGTACTGTACTCCGAGTTTAAATAATGTTTGCAAATCTTAAAACAGGAACTACTAAAGAAACACCAAAAATCATTATAGATAAATAGAATATCATGAAGACAGAAACTTAAAACATGTTTATAGATATATAAATGTTCATTGCATCTATATTTATAATTTTTGGGGAAAAAATCCCAAATAAAAAATTAAAAATGAAGCTTTCACTTACATAATCCTACCATGAAAGCTTCATTAAGCAACGAACTACAAAACAAACAAAATAAAACTACACTAGGGGGATGAAAGGGGGTGATGAGTTTACGGGGGTCCAGGTTGAGCCTCTCAGCTATGGGTCAAAGAAAATGAGCCATCCGCCAAAGCTCTCAGTCCAGCCGCCGTTGATCGACGGCAAGACCCTGAAAAAAGAAATCCAGGTCGCTGTGAATCCTAAGCAACTCTATGTTGTTG
Source organism: Capsicum pubescens (assembly GCA_030864215.1). Lineage (NCBI taxonomy): Eukaryota > Viridiplantae > Streptophyta > Magnoliopsida > Solanales > Solanaceae > Capsicum > Capsicum pubescens. The sequence goes on along the minus strand of CM061549.1, from coordinate 71,791,330 downwards.
ATGGTTGTCATTCTAGGCATTGGCCTTAGTGTGTATCTCCTTCTAGCCATCTTCTTCTCCCTTAGTCTTTTTCTTCAAAAATTGGGTTTAAATTCGATAAAGACCTCTTTAAATAGACCAAAGCATGAGAAAATCGATCAATAGAAGCTATACACGTGTTGATTGAAGGGAAGAAGGCGTGTGAGAATAATAAATAAAAAGTCACGGCAGTTGTGGCAGTCGAGTCATTTCAAACCATTGCGTTTCCCGAAGTGCAAAAATTATATTGAAAGGTTCAGTGTATGAGGAAAAGGGTTTCTTTAATAGACTACACGATCGGTCGATGATATACTATGTAGTTTAGACTATACCCCATAGACCAAGCATCGATATATTATATATTTTGAGTTCAGTCGATGTGCAATATGTATAGTCGATTTCATAACTTGGGATGACTATTTTCAAATGACACTTTTTTCTAATGCGTCATAATTATTTTGAATTCAACATTGTATGAAGAAAAGGGTTTGTTCAATAGACAACCAGGTAGGTTTATTATACACTACGTATTGAGTATTTATTCTATAGACCAAACACTGATATATTATATATTATGAGGCTAGTCAATTATTTCAGTCTATAATTTAATTAGTATGTAGTATATAATATATGGACTGAAATCGATAATGCACAACCAAAAAAGTCGATTTAAACTGTAGTTCAGTGGTTTTCAAAACAGAATATACATTACATACTGTCCAGTGCATTTAAACAAACAAAAACATTAAATACAATGCCAATCATATTATCCTACGTTAAGGCTGCATGTTGTTCTCTTATGTCCCGGCCTTTTGCACTTGGAGCACTTATTTCTTTTCTTGTACCTTGAACGCTCCAACACACCCTTAACGCGTTTCACCTTTCTCCTTCCAAGTTTGGGATCGAAATTGGGTGAAAGAACTTGCATTTCTAGATACTCTCGCGCCACACTCCACTCCGACTCCAGTGGTGCTGCACAAATAGGTTCCAAGTATGCAAGAAGGTATGATTCTTTCGAATATATTTGCGAAGAGTAGTTGTAAATGCTAGTGTTGTATTCCTCCCCGTGCTTCAAATGCAACGCTGCCATTGCATGAGCTCATGGCAATTTCACCAAGTCGTACTTTCTGCAAAAACATGACCGTCTTAAAATATTAACTGTTGCGGAATGACCGTAACCAAGCACGGTGAATTTGTCGGTGCTTTCATTTATGTTGTTCACATATAATTTATCTCCCCCAGTCATGTTTTCCCTCAAGATCGTCTCAGCTATGGGAACGAAGGTTGTCTTTGAATTGTCCTCCTCCGCATACCTCTTCCTGAATATTTCTCCAAACCTATGTGCAATTGAATTGAAAATGGCCGCCCCTGGATACTCTATTTCATCGCGCAACATTGAGTTGAGCGACTCGGCGATGTTTAAGGTCATGACGTTGAATCGATTACCTGGAAAGTGAGCCCGCCTACACTTTTCAAATCTAACTTTATGCTCGAGGCAAGCTACTGCACTGGGGCATTTTTCTTTAAGGTCGTTGAAGTAGTCATTAAATTCTTCCAACGTGTAAGCCTTGGCCGAATGGTAGTATAAATAGAGAGAATCGAAACAATGGTGATTTGTTCAGAGATTTTCACCGAGATGCCTCATACAAATACTGTAATACGCAAGAGGATAATGCCTTGTGTGACCGTTGGCTATGCTTACATGTCTATCGGAGATAACGCACAGCTCTGGTTCGTCGACGACAAAGGCCTTAAGCTTCTCGAAGAAGAAGCCCCAAGACGCATCGTTATCCTTATCCACCACACAATACACTAAGGGATAGATATGATTCTACATATCTTGAGCGATAGAGGACAGCAGTACGCCCTCGTACTTGCCAGACAAATGCGTGCCATCAACGACAATGATCTTTCTCATGTGTACATATCCACGGATGGAAGCCCCAAACGCCATAAAGTAGTAAATAAACCTGCCAGACTCCTCATCCACCATGAGGGAATTAATAGACCCGGGGTTGAGGCCATTGAAAATATATGAAAATACGGGAAGCACTGCATATCTGTGCTCGGGTGTACCTCGAACTATGTTTTTCGCAATGACGTCTGCCATCCAACGCTTCCAATAACCCGGCCTGCAATGTAGCTTCCTAAATACGATCCTCTCGATCTCTTTCGGGCTTGGACCTTTGTTGTCGACAAAAAAGTTCAAAATAAGTGAGGCAATGACCTCCACGGTGATATTCTTGTGCTTTCCCATGACATGATCAACGCTATAAGTATGCTCTCCCACATACTTGTGGACATGAAACCAACTCGATTCTCTGATAGCACATGCGCACACCATCCACTAGCAAGTAGGATCTACGCACCTCACCCTCAAGTATTTCTTACAACTCTTCACTGTTTTGAATTGAACAACATTTTCACCGACGCCTGTTTCAACAAAAGATTCAACGTTTTTTTATCCTTGAATGTTTGTCCTACAAAAAGATTGGTGTCGTCCGAGAAAGAGTGGCTTCTTTGTGGTTCAAGTTGTCCGTCTTCACCTCCTCCACACTCTTCTTCTTCATAATCGTCACTATTATCACATTCATCACCACTCATGCTATCATATTCCGTTGATGTATCATCCACAATCGGGGGTGGGGGTGTGGTGAGGGTGGGGCTGATGTGGAAACTTCTTCTCGGGACCTTTCAACAACTTTAACCCACAATATAGGTCTGGAGTTATCAGAATCAACGCAAAACAAATATAATTCTACGTGCCTATCATTCCTTATGAATGTTGGATGGATTTTCCCCCTCCCGTTCATCAAGTAACTAATTACCACCTTGCTTTGATCACAACTTAATTCACCGCTCTCCATTACGCTTTTAACCATATTAGCGTATGAACCGTTGCGACGAAGGGCAATGGACACTGTCTCTTTAGACGTGGTTTTCCCAACCCAACATTTAGGAGTCTCCTCCCATTCACCAGAAAATATACCACCAACAACCGTGTAATCTATAATAGACATAATATACCTCGATAATAGTATTCAATAGACTTGAATAGTGGTTTATGCGCCTAGACTTAATAGATTGAGGTGATCTTCTTCCTAGCTGATGGTCGTACAGTGCACGATCGATCCTTTTCCGACGACCACCGAAATAATCCGATGAATTTCAGCTAACAAACAACCTAAGGAGTGTTGGAATGTTGTTATTGAGCCAAGAATCGATTTCGAAATGTGGGACTGATTTTCGAGCTTCTTGTATGAAAATGAAAGAACAATTGGAGTTAAAAATAAGCGAAAATGGCTTATAACAATGGAGATAATGTCACTTTCCGATGGATGCCAAAAAATTCGACGAAAAATGACCGAAAAATGGTCGGAAAATCGAGAAAATGGCGTCAAAATTGGGTGGTTGCTAGTTGATTGGTTTAGAAGCTTTGGGATTTTATTTTTTTTAATTATTTATCCAATATTTATATTTTTGAAGATGGACTAAAGTATAGTTTTAACAAAATTGGGGCTGAAATGGGGAAAGGGGCTAAAGTGTAGATTTTGCAAGGTGAGTGCTAGGGTTTGCATTTTATTTTTGTGGTCTCATAAAAGTGTCTATTTTTCTAATTAAAAAAACTTGGTGTCTAAATGTCAAAAAAGGTTTGGGGAGTGGCCTTTTAGCCAACTCCCCCTTTGTATATGTCCCTTCAGAAAGGTTTCCATTTTACTAGAAATGCAAAGAGCATCTCAAGAATTTTTGCACTACGAAAGACAAAATCATGCAATGTTTTGAAAAAAGGTAATTCTTTGTGGTGTCAATAGGAGGGGATAACAGCTCTTGCCACATTCTCCCGTCCATTTTTGTCTACATTTGCACTGAAAATAGGTCGCCTTCGGTGGCGGAATCAGATTACATCATGGAGGTTCAAAAAACAAAAAGATAAACACACCAAAAAATGAAGAAAATTTAATATTTATTATATATATATATAAAATATAATTTTAACATTAAATATACAGTATAATTATCTGTCCAAAAAATTTGGATGAACTCCCTCCCACTCAGGTGGCTCCGCCCCTGAGTATAATTGTTATTACAACTTACAAACTTGAAGACCCTACCATAGTGTACTATGGTGCTGTATAGTATGGAGTTTGTATAGTTCTTGCCACGTTCAAAAAGAAAAGTCCATGTGAATCCGTGTTTGTGTTTATATTTATGTAAATATTATTACTACTCATACGTAGAAAAAAAAGAGTAAATTTTTAATATGAAAAGTCAATACTCAATACAACTACTAATATAAACTTAAAAAAATGTGACAGAATATTTATTACCGATAAACTTGTTAAAAAAAATTTGTGATCGAATTGTGATGATGTTATTCGTTCATCAACAACAACAAAAAAATTATGCTCATATTTGTGTTGAAATCATAATTGATAATCAACCAATTTAACTATTTGACTCCGCCGGTAATAGTAGGTTCATTAACTTTTTATTTATGGTATAGAGGAAGGGTTTCTACTTCTAAAACTTTTTATTTATGGGGAGAATGCTTATTGTTTAAAGTTGAGGGAGGAGTTTGATTTTTAAAGTAAAGTTGAGGGGGTAAAATGATTTTCACCCATTCCGAATACTCCATTTGTTTTAAATATTGACAAGATAACACTATCTAATTCTAAATTGGTTCCTTACATCTTGCTCTTAAATTTTGAAGAATGAAGTTTGATAATGAAGTTAACAAAGTATCCGCCGCTGGTAAGACACTGGTAACGTGGAACTGGAAGATTTATTAATTGATTTATTTATCTATTAGAAGTTTGAATTTTCATAGTTCAAAACAAGCGGCAGTGTGAACCAATAAACAATAAGTATAAGTAAAATCAATTAACCACCAACAATTGTGGTAGAATTATAAATATTTCTCCCTCTTTAATTGAGGGTGTTTGCCCATGAAATTCTTTTATTTTTTTTGAGTTAAACATCAAAAATATGTTTTAATCATAAATTTTTTTAAAAAAAATTACTTTTAGTTTATTCACTTAATTTTCAGAAATTCCCTCAAAAAAAAAAAATCACTCTAAATTACTCATAAAAATAAAAAAAACTTTAGTTTATTTTATTGCCAAACACAACTTTAAATTTCATATATTATGTTTCACACTAAAAATAAAAATTAGTTTTTTGCTATTTTCATGATGCATGGTCAAACGCCTAGCTAGTTAGAATCTCTGATTTGTTGCTTGAAAATAGAACTGCCCAAAACACACTTTTATTTTTCAAAATAAAATTTGCTTACATGAATTTAAATTAATCAAACTTTAAAATAGATATTATATTGAACATTGATGAGCCATAAAAAAAAGTATAATACCAATTATACATGATAGGTAACCATCGCTATACCTTATAATTGGAGTATCAATCAAATTGAAAAATTGACCCAAATAAAAATTAAAGCACACACAAAAAATTTATTGCAAGGTTATCGTGGGGGTATTAATTATATCAAGTGAGTATATATATTTAATTTACAATGATTACAATCCATACTATATGTTATATACTTACTAACACGAACACATCACCTATTTCATTCTGTATTTTCTAAAAGTAAACTCATTATGACAACAAGAGCCATTATTCACACTGCCATCAAGGATTTCTAATTAATTAAAACTAAGAAGAATCTTTCTTACTCACCACTAAATTGACAGTAAGTAGTGCTTGACATCAATTATACAATCTCTACCATATACCTTTAATAATGTACATTATCATGAGATGTACTTCCCTATTCATTTTACTTGTCTATTTTAGAATATTCATATTTTATTCTTAATATTAACTAATCAATTTCCAAATTATCTTTTCAAGTCCATTGAAACTATATATCATTAGCAGGGAGACTTGATTTTGTAGATCATTTGTAATTTTTGTAGAAAAAAAAATTAAGGTCGATTATGAGAGATCTTTATTTTTACATAAAAGAGATACGAAAATGTTATTTTTTGATGCTATTCAATTGGTAAGTTATCAAAATATTTTAACTCCTTCTATTAATATGTGTATTATGATAAAATATACACTTCACTTGTTATTCTTTAAGGGACGTTTGGTGCAAAGTATAAAGGATAAATAGTCCCAAAATAATATGAAGGATTATTTTATCCCGTATTAGGTTGGAGCTATTAGTTAGTATTGGGATGATTTATCCCATCATTTATTGTTGGGTTCGAAATCGAGAGAGCGTCTTGCGGAAGCTTATAATTTGCAAATCATGAAGGCGATAATTCAGATGACAAAGAAAACTAGAACCAAAAACACATATTATTTAATATGATTGGCTAGGACGCCTACATATTAAAAACTAAATTAAAAAGATTAAAATCTATTAGGAGAAATCTCCCCTTAAACAAAAATCAACCTAATAGAAAGAGATTCTTTTCAACAAGAAAATCTTTTTCACCAAGAAAAGTAATTCTAATTATGATATAAAATTAGATAAAGTAGAAAATTCGGGGTAAATTCTAACATTTATAATGAGATAAGTTATCTCATATGCCACATACATGGCGGAATAACTAATTTCTGGATTACTCTTTTACAATCAAACAATCTTAGGCTGCATTTGTTTTTATTAAGATTCAGACGTCTGAATCTGAATGCATGTTTGAATGATTAAGATGTTGTTTTCAGATCTGAAATCAATGGTTAAGGCTATTTACTTTTCAATATCTGAATATGCAAAATTTATTTATTTGCATATATAATAAAAAAAATATGATTCAAATAAAAAATAATTATATATTATAAAAATATTTAATTTAATACAATAAAATTATTATTTGATTGGAAAAAATATTTATATTTGTTAGTGATAATGGAGATGGTTTGTAATGGAGATGGTTCGTAATGGTGATGGTGGTAATGATTGGTGTTAGTGATCAGTAATGTTGGTGGTGATAGTTATGATGATAAAGAGGTTTGTAATTGTAGTGACTGTTACAATGGTGGTGATTGGTAATGGTGGTGGTAGTGATATGAAGTTGGTTGATGTTAGTAGTTGGAGGTGTTGATTGTGATAGCTTAAAAATGAATGCATGATGGTTGATGATGTGTTGGTGGTAGGTGGAGATGTCGTTTGTTGTGATGGTGAAGATGATTATTAGTAGAGATATACTATAGCAGTGATGGTGGTTGAAGCAGTGGTAGAGATGGCGACATCGGTGACAATGGTGGTGGTGGCTAAAGAATGTATGGATGCTGATGATGTGTTAGTGGTAGTTAGCGGTGACGCTAGTTATGATAGATGAGTTGGTTAGTAGTTGGGATTGGCTAATAGTGGTTGATGATTGTAGTGATGTTACTGGTGTTGACATTAGCATTGACGTTGACGATGGTGATAGCAGCGGATATAATTAAAATAATGAATGTGGTAGATATGGTAGTGGTTGAAAATAGTGGTTAGTAGTAATTATGATTGTGAATGGTGGTTGTAATGGTGGAGGTGGTTGGTGGTAAGGTGGTGGTTGACAATGGTGGTGGTGGCAGAGGTGGTTAGTGGTGGTGACTGATGATTATGGATAGAGTGGTACGTTGCGCCAGCTGTGACAATTGACTGTGATAGTGACAGGTGATCCCAACCCATTCTCTAAGTGGTAACTTCTTTGTCATCATAGAATCTCCAAGAAACAGGTCCCAACATACAGTTTGTCAATCATCAAAACTAAGGACTTAACAATTTTTCCCTTTTTAATGATTCAGCAACACAAGTCAAACCAATTTGCCCAATCAATTCCCCCTGTCATGATATCTCTAAGCATTTTTCATTTTATTCCTCTTGAATGTGAGCAACTTAAGATTCCCCCTGAGTGAGAGAATTCTTGTCTTCACTTACTAGCACCAATCACATAACCCAACTACATGCCCATCACAGCTACAAACTACGCATAGCTACATCTTATTATTTCCCTCTTTTGACACCATAAAAGAGGTGAGGTAGTAAACCAAGCATAGATAAGCAAACATGTTAACTCATGGACATTGAGACAACACTTACATGAGCAGAAAAGAGCAGACAAAAATAAGAGAAGTGATAGCAAAAGGAAGGTTTCATTCATTCATTGATCAGTACCAAAAGTCATTCAAAACAATAACTATTAAAAATGTCATAATAACAATGCCAGGTAAACATCAGAGACACAAAAGACTTAAGAGAATAAATTTTGACGGGACTAAAGAGAAATAGTGAAAATGAGTAGAGATCACGTTGGAAAGGAATTAGAAAGAAGGACCAGGAGCTTGAGGCAACTGTCCAAGGATTAAGGTCATTATTTCACCTTCTGCAGCGTGTGCCTTGATAATTTGTTGTGTCAAATCTTTATTCTTTTAGTCAAGGCTTCTACTCCGGCTTTCAGCTTCTTCACCCACTCATGCAGGGCAACGTTTTCATCTCTTGAATTTTTATTTGAACTGGTACACTCTTCCCTTTCTTTTACTAATGCGACTTTTAAGTTAGGAATATCATTATCCTTTTGGACTACCATGGCTGGCATGACATCCAGCTCTTCTCTCAGGCCTTTCTGCATATCAATCAACTCAGGTATAATAGAATTAAATTTCCCACCTTTTCTTTTGGGTATGCATTCATTATCTTTCAAAGTCGTGATATTGAACATCTACTTTGCTGACCCGGTCTTGCCCTTTCCACATTCGACATTAAAGTAGTAAAATACTCTATTCAACCAAAAACCATAAGCTAACCCATGTTTGCTATCTTTTGCGGTCATAACTGTGTTGATGTGTTCCATGACAATCGCTTGAAGGTTTACTTTTTGATATGTAGACAATACTTCCATGAGGTATAGATCAAGGCCACTCACAATAGTTCCTTTATCAGGCCTAGGAAGTAGGACCTTATTCAAAAACTCAAACAACAACTGAAATTTTCCCTTAAGAGACCTTTTATGGATATTTTTAGTATCCAAGTCTTCAAGTCCACCATAAATTCAAAAACTCAGCAGACCCTTCCTCTGATTTTGTGTACCTGATTCCTACAGTAGGAGCCCCAAGGATTTCAGAAAGTGTATCTTCATCTGATCTCATATTCACACCATTGACTTGTGAGGTTAGATACAAACCATCATCAGAAATGATCAAGTTATGACAAAACATTCTCACCACTTTTTCTTGTAATTGAGGCACAAGCAACTCAAACAGGTGCTCCTATTGTTGAAACTTTACCCAGTTAATTAGCTCCCTCATTCCTAGTATTCCAACCACAACAGGATCAAATACTCTTCCTCTTAAGGCTCTCTGAGTTTTAAGAATTTCTTGTCTTTTCTCCCTAGACAGACCTTTTTTGTTTTTAGAGGAAGCACTAAACTTTTGTAAAGACCAAGAGGATACATATACCCAAAACTGACACAGGTGGATAGGTAGAGGATACGTAGGTGCGCGAGATAATTCTCTCTAAGAAACTCAACAAAATAGCTGTAACAATTCACTTGCTAGTAGACCCAAGTATTGCAGAGGTTATGGGTAATTTAGAATTGGGACCTGGTCCCTTGTCAACAACTCTTATTGATCTTTTTCTTTTACCAGTAACGGTGAACACTAATTTCTTCACCAACAATCTTTTTTCTTTCTTTGGTAAGGCAACCTTTTTTCTGTCACTTTCTTCTTTGCAGCAGAATCATACTTCTCAATATCAGAATCAAGTGACTCATCCTCATAGTCACTCAGGCCTTTAAACATGCTCTCAATTTTACTATTCTCACTCTCATTGAACATGCTATCAGTATCTCTTTCTGATTCCTTACTATCTACCATAGTTTTAGCAGTCAGTTTAACCATAGTTATTCCACTTTTATTTGGAATTCTTTTTATTTTTGTGCTTTCCATGCTACCATCATTGTTTCCAGATAGATTACTAATAGGTGGAAGTACCACATCATTATAATCATCCCTTTCAGGAAGGTCATTTTCCTTCCTAGTAAGCAAAGTAGGTAAGGGTGTTTCCCGCCTGTGCGTTTTTGCACTCAGGGCAGTCCGACCTTGTACTCCTATTTCTTTACTCATGGCTAAAATTGGTGATAGAAAAATCCTTTTTTGAGAATGAAGAAATGGAAAGGATATCTCTCTCTTTCAATGGAATGGGCTCATAGTTTTGTGAGGATAAAAAAAATGAGACCACTTTTAGAGTTGATGGTCTGAGAATGATGAAAGGAGCAAGGTCTTGAACGGTTAGGAACTAATGAGATTGTATGAGGGAAAAAAATTTTCAAAATGAGAGAGAAAATGATCCAATTTTTGCTTTATATAGTGATAATGCCCAAACTACCCCTCCTTAAAAGGATAAAGTGGTCGGTCAAATATAGTAACCCAGCTAGGATGGGGTCGATCCCATAGGAAATAGGCTGAAAATCCTTATCAAACTTATTAAAATCACCTGGCAGTGAGGGAAAGTAAAAAGGGTGATTTGTTGAAATAAAAAAAGAAAAAGAATTGGTTGATCTTGGTTGTAAACAATCTAAGATGAACACTAGATTGGTGTTCCCCCTGGCTTCGCAACTCAATTGACTTATCGTGCATTGTAGAACTATTCCAATGCCTTGCATGCAAAATCTAATAAGTTATGTACTATCAATCGTCTTTTGGACTAGTTGATGAATTTCACCCTTTACCTTTTGAGTCTCAAGTTCTTACTAATCCTTATCCTGGATCCAGTTAACTATTACTTTTTGGGTCTCTAGTTATTAGATGATAGTTAACGATCTTACTTAGATAATACCTATTAGCGTGGATCGACCATTAATCTATGTTGTGATCTTTTTTTCCTCGTCACTACTCCTCTGTCGGAGTAAGTAGTAATAATTTAGGTGGGATCTTAATGTTGGCCACCGCTAAGAAATTAATAAGAATGAAGAAAGCTCAATACATCCAAGAATCTTTATCTAGAATGACTTGTCATTTCCTCTACTTCGTTAATCCACCAGGATTCTCACAACACTATCTAAAGGAATTAGTCAATCGTAGTTATGAGATCAATCATAGAATCCACAGACAAAATTACAAAATCAATCTCAAAATAATAAGAGAAGAAATTCCAAAGTCTTAAATTGAATAAAAAAAAACAAAAACAATAAGATGTTTGTGAACTTGGACCCAAAGGGCCTCAATTTGAATCAATCAATATATGAATGTATGTTCAATAAACTAAACAAAGACTAAAGAGTATTTATAAATTACAAAAAACCCTAGAAATCAAATCCTAATTAAAATATGAAAACTTAATTAACCAGACATAATAAGACTTAAAAACATCATAAGAGTGTATTTAGGATACATGAAAACCCTAGGAAATGATTTCAAAATTATTCAAAAAAGTTGAGGTCGATTGCTACTTACCTATGTCTACATGCGGCCTGCCAATAGGCGTCTGCACCACATGCAGTCTGCGAGTGGGCGCATGTAAACATGGATAAGTGCCAAAAAAATTTCCTGCACTATTTACTCTCTGGACTTTGAACTTCTGGTACTTACCTTACCCATATGCAGTCTGTATGTGCCACATGCGGTCCACATGTAGACATATGTAAGTGCCAAAGTTCCCACCATCAGATAGATAATTGAATTAGATTTTCAATGATATTAATTTCACCTTAATCCGATATCGGGGTGAAAAGTATGTCCAAATTACTAAAGCGTTGTCAACTCTCCAGATCTTCAATTCTGGTACTTACCTTTGTAACATACGGACCACAAGTTCTACATGTGGTCCATATGTAGACATAGGCCTTTCAATTCTCGCAACCAAGCTTCCGAACTTTAAATTTTAACACATGTTTTGGTCACATAAATTCGCTAAGTGACACAAATATTCGAAAATGACCAAGTGAGTGGCCAAAACATCACTTTTAATCTTTTTCGTGAATTTAGAATCTGAAACCTATTTTTCTGCAAAACACTCCAAAACACATAAAATCTAATAAAATAGCCTTAAGTACATGCATATTCACCAAGTTTAAGTATCGTAAGTGTTATATTTCTATAGCACATCAAGACCATCAACTTAGAATGTTGCAAGTCCTCAGGTAGTAAAATATAACAAAATATACGACGATGCTTAACCAAAAGAAACCTAAGATACTTATGGCAGTCGATCATCAATTTTAGCTCAAGATCCTTACCCTCTGTATGTTCAATCTTTTAAAATCAACTGTGTGTATTAATGAAGCACAACAATGTGACACAAAGGAATCAAACATGGCAATTACATTAGCAATAGACAACCATGCATATATATATATACAAGTTACACTTACCCAAACAAGTATGCAACTAGAAATACAACCCATGTGTCATCACATCAAAGAAGTCCCACTCTCTCATATGATATAATCCATGCTAATGCAGGGAAGATCAAGAGACACTCATACTCACAAAAGAAGTTCCAATCAGTATGCAATAAATACCATAGGCTTGCCCTTATTTTCTTCACCTAAGCTTTCAGACGGTCAAGCCAGGATCACTATAGGACTTTTCTTAGCTTGCAATGTAGGCTTGAGGGGTTGGTATGGTACATATGAATATCAAGTGATTACGCCTCTTTGGCGCTATAGCTACTTTTGGGATCCATACTTGATTAATTTTTTACTTTATTTTTGCCCTTATTTCTCTCCTTTTATTTTAAAGCACCTTCAGGCTGTGTGTGGTTTTCTTATTCTTTCTTTTTCAACTTATTTATTTTATTTTATTTTTTCTTTTATTTTGCTATCACACCCAATCCTACCTTTTTCCTCTTATTTTATCCTTCTTCATACCCATTTTACATCACACGCTCCTATAATAGCCACCCTCAAATTAGACAATTTGCTTGATTTGAGGTGCACAATGTCCAAGAAGGAATGGACCAAAATAGGTTATTGCAACACAAATGGAAAGGTGAATAGGTGAAACAAGAAAAAAGATTATAAGACTCAAAACAGGGATCAAGAAATACTATCACATTGGAAAAGTCATTTAGGCTAAAAGCGAACTAAAATACAAAAAATGGCCTAAGATCATTTCCTAGCTGACTATCCTACAACCCTGGTAAGACTAACCGGGCAAATTCTGAATTTAACACACATAGGTAACTAAGTAGCATCTCACACACACATAGCATAAAGTCAATATCACAAGCTACTACCTATCCGGTTTATGCAATTATTAGCACATGATAATTATGTCCTTGATCCTAATGCCATAAATAGATCCGCAATAATCATATATATACATATCATACGGTTCAAAAATAAGCTAGTGAAGGGGTATCACTAACAAAAACATGTTAACTGTCCTAGATACTCATTTTTCTCCTAGTTAAACACAAAACATCACAAAATAAAATACAATACCCCTTAACATGTCGGCTCTACTAGGAAAAGAACTCGGGAGAAAAGAGACACAAAAAGAAAGACCCCAGAAAAACACCAACACCCATAAGCAGCCTCACCCTCAACTTAAAATGATGTATTGTCCCCAATGCATCAAACTGCTACTAAATAAGAGAGTTAAGAACATATCTGTGGCACCATTGGAACAGAGATCTGACCCCAATCACGAATACAAATACAAACAATAAAATATTTTGGGTTGCTTCCCAAGTAGCGCTTGATTTCATGTCACGACATGACGAGGCAATGTTGGTTACTCAGAATTCCCCCACAAGACCATGGGTACATTGATTACTCAGACTTCATCAGGTAGCCCAATAGTTGGCCTCCACTTTTCTCTTTCCACTTTGAACTTATGAACTGCACCCCTGATTATTTTTCTGAGTTCCCATTATGCTCATAGGGTGGAGGTATAAAAATAAAGAGCCCAAAAAATAGATGTGGCATGTTGTACTTCTTATCCCTTATGTGAGGAATGTAGTTCTTTGATTCTGGCTCGGCAAATTAAGAATATAGATATATATTTCCTCCCTTTTGCACTCTTCTTCAAGATTAAATGGCTCAATCAAGATTTGACTATCCAAACACAATGTGAAAAAATACATCGAATAAGGTCCAAAATGCCCCAACTCAGGAATTGTATCCTTCTTTATATCCCCACATATCTCTAGTATTCTCTCCTTAAGCGTGACACTATCCATAAGAGTATGAGTTATTTTTTAATCCTCCAATTTTAGCTCCTCTAGTTGGATTTTTAGAAAATTTTCAGTCTTACACCACCCATTACTAATTTGTTGGGCATTACACGCAACAACTTTTGAATCCAATTCTACTTGTAAGTGGTAGATATCCAAGCCAGATCTATCAACCTTTTGAATAAGATCACGATTATTGTGGACAAGGCGTGTCACTATTTCCAATAGGCTATCCTTGTGCTCAAACACTATATTTGCCACACTCCTGCAATAATGCACCACATCAAAAGAAAAAAGATCAATAAATAAGGAGTCATCATAACTCTATACTTTCTCTAGGCAGGCTATCATCTCAAGAAGAGTAGGCAACAAGACAAATAAAATAAAAGAAAATAAAACATAACTCTAATAACTTTAATAAATAACTCCAAAACTATATTCCTCGGCAACATCACCCATTTTTTATAATGCCCAAACTACCCCTCCTTAGAAGGATAAAGCGGCCACTGTCAAATATAATAATCTAACTAGGTTAGGGTCGATCCCATAGGAAATAGGCCAAAAATCCTTTTTGAACGTGTTAAAATCACCAAACAAAGAAAAATAATTGGTTGCTCTTGGTTGTAAACAATCTAAGACGAACACTATACTTGTTTTTCCCTTGGCTTCTCAACTCAGTAGACTTATCGTGCACCATTAAACTATTCTAATACCATGCATGTAGAATCTGATAAGTTATGTACTATGAACCATCTTTTGGACTAGTTGATGGACTTCACCCTTTACCTTTTGAGTCTCAGGATGTCGCCTTACTAACCTCAATCCTGGATCCTAGTTAACTATTACTTTTGGGCCTCAAGTTATTAGATGATAATTAACGATCTTACTTAGATAATACCTATTAGCGTGCATCGGCCGTTAATCTTCAAATTACTGTTGTGATCTTTTTTTTCTAGTCACTACTCCTCTTTTGAAATAAGTAATGATAATCTAGGCGGGATCTTAATGTTGGCCACCACAAAGAAATTAATAAGAACGACGAAAACCCAATACATGCAAGGATTTTTATCTAGAATGACTTGGAATTTCCTCTACTTCGTTAATCCGCCAGGGTTCCCACAATCCTAGCTAAGGAAATTAGCCGTTCATAGTTATGAGATCAATCACGAAATCCATAAAAAAAAATTATAAAATCAATCTCACAATAATAAGAGAAGAAATTCCAAAGTCTTAAATTGAATAACAAACCAAGAACAATAAGATGTTTGTGAACTCTTCCCCAAAGGACCTCTTTCTAAATCAATCAATATGTGAATGTATGTTCAGTAAACTAAACAAAGCCTAAAGAGTATTTATAGATTACAAAAAATCCTAAAAATTAATTCCTAATTAAAATAGGAAAACTTAACTAACCATACATAATAAGACTTAAAAAATTATAAGAGTGTATTTGGGATACCTAGAAACCCTAGGAAACGATTTCGGAACAATTCAAAAAGTTGAGGTCGGTGGCCACTTACCTATGTCTACAAGTGTCCTACCATAGGGCACATGTACCACATGCATTCTTTCAGTGGTCGCATGTATACATGGGTAAATTCTAGAAAAAAATCATGCATTGTCAGTTCTATGAACTTTGGACTTCTGGCACTTACCTTACCCATATACGGTCCGCATGTTCCACATACGATCCACATGTAGACATAGGTAAGTGTCAAAGTCCCTACCATCAGATAGATAATTGAATTGAATTTCCAATGATACCAATTTTGCCTCAATCTGATATCAGGGTGAAAAGTTATGTCCAAATTACTGAAGCACTGTCAACTCTCCGAATATTTAATTCTGGTACTTACCTTAGTCACATATGAACTACAAGTGCTACATGCGGTCCACATGTAGACATAGGTAAGTGCCAGGCCTTCCAATTCTTTCAACCAAGCTTTCAAACTTCAAGTTTCAGCATATGCTTTGGTCACATACATCCGGTAAGTGCCACAAATGCTAGATAATGACCAAGTAAGTGGCCAAAAACATCACTTTTTATATTTTTCTTGAATTTAGTATCTGAAACCTAATTTTCTGCAAAACACTTCAAAAATACATCAAATATAACAAAATAACCATAAGTACATACATATTCCTCAAGTTTAAGCATCTTAAGTGTTATATTTCTATAGCACATCATATAGGTCATAAGAAAAAAATTGAGATTAAATGATTTAATGAGTCTGATAAGACGTGTCCGGTCAGATAGACATGCCTGTTGGACTTAAAGAACAAGAGACGGCCTTTTGGAAGAGGAAAAATAATAATGTGGCACAACCATTAAATATTTGAAACGGCCATTATTTAAGAATAGCAAGTGGTACTAACCTAACTAGGGACCTGGTCCCTAAGCAATGTCTAATCTCAACCACTGTGTGCTGTCTCACCACGTTTTTTATATCTTCTTCTTCTTACCATGAGTGTATTTTTGCAAAGATATGAGACCGAATTATATACGTAAGACATTATCTAACCCAGATACCTACTCACCAATTCATATCCATGAGTAAAGGATTATGAGAGTCTCTTGCATCCACATTGATTTCATCAACTCTATCCCTTTTATATTCATACAACCAGTTCCCTATTGACTTTTATCAGGGATCTACTAGGGATAATCCTTTCAGAACTTAAAATTTTCATTTTTCTATCCGATCTATATCCATCAGCATCAAATACACTCTACATCTTGATTCCAATACCAAGGAGATATGTCTCTATTATGGGCCTTCATCAAGAGGTGGTCTTCATATATTCAATTATATGCTATGAGAAGTCATTATAATCATTCTTGTGTTGGTTTCTCCCTCTTGCCCTTTCCTTCAACATCAATCACTTATTATCCTTGGGAATCCATTTAAGTATGAGTTCCCAAAAAGGTAACAAGGAAAAGATTAGCTTTTTCCTTGTCTAGTTTGGTAATCTTTGTTTCCTTTTTTTGAGCGCTGTGAAGTTTCTCCTTTCACTCAAAGTTGTATTTTTATAGGGACACATATCCTTAAAGTGACGCTTCTTTCCATAATGGGTACATGATAAATCATTCTTGCTCCTGGCATGTCTAGCTGAAGAGTTGGGCTTATCTTTTTGTCTATTGTATCCTAAGTTTCTTTTTCTACTGGATCCTTGGCTAGTGAAGGTAGTCAGTGTTTGTGAAAATGTAGTCCACTTGAAAGCTTTCTCAAATTCAATATTCACCCAATTTAGTTCCTTCCCAGACACAATGTTTCTATCAAGTGAAGCAGTCATATCAGCCTTGGTTTTAGCCAATTCTCCTTCCAGATAAAATTGTATCCTACTTTTTTCACCTTTTTCATTTGAATCCTGCTTGATGATTTCATCTAGCCTTTTATTAAAAATATTGTTCTCACGGGAAAGAGTCTTGTAAGTTGCTTGATGCTCAGCCACTTGCACACTCAGCTCCACTATTTTTTATTCACACGTAGTCATTTCTTCCTTTAGTTTTACCTTCTCGTGGTAAGTTCAACCACTTTGACACTCAACTCCATCACTTCTTGCTCATATTTTTCAAGGTCTTCCTTTAGATTTTCTTTGTCCTTGGCAAGGTCATCCAAGGAATCAATCAACATAGAGGCAAGAGATCTCAGTTTGCTGAGGGAGTACACCTTCAAATTTTTTTTGATATCTAGGAAAGTCACAGGTTTATCTTCATTATCATGTCTTCCATCAGGGTAAAGAGTGAGTCAAAAAATCATGACTCTTCTTTCATTACCACCATGGAAATGTTCTTTCCTTGCCCTCATTCATCTAAATCACCCTAGTAAGTTACAAGTACTTTATTTGCAACCTTTTCAGCTTCAGATTTCCTGTTATACTTCCCAGGAACATGTTCCTTACCTCTCTCCTTTTCAATAACTTGTTTGACATATACCTTGTACTCAACCTTGAGCATTAGATAATCCCTAATGTAATGGCCCAGCTTGCCACATTTGTGACAGGTACCATTGTTATTTTCTTCATTTAAATATTTGCTTGATTCATCTCTTCTACATAAAGCCCCTGATATTTTTAAGGTTTTGAGAACCCGTTTGGCTATATAAGCTATTTCATCTTCTTCAGTTCAGTGAGTATCTTTTGTGGCCTTCAAAACTAAATTCCTTTCTTTTTTAGGCTCGTCCTTTAACTTTTCAAGTTTTTTTAACATCTAATAGGTTTTTAGATTACCAATGAGCTCATCCATGACTATTTTATTCAGATCCCTTGCTTCAGTGATTGCATTGACTTAGATTTCCCACCTCTTTGAAAGAACACTAAAAAATTTCCTGACCTGCGTGTAGGTTGGAATGACTTCTCTAAGATAATGCAACTCATTAGTTACTGCAGTGAACTTTTTATGTGTTTCTTGAATGGACTCTCCCTCTTTCATAGCGAAAGTATCATATTGATTAGTTAGCATATCCACCTTAGACTGCTTGACCTGAGTAGTTCCTTCATGGGCTGCCTAAAGGTAATCCTAGATCTCCTTAGCAGTTAGACAGGCAGATATCTTATTTTACTCATCAGGATCAATACCACATACAAGTATCTTCTTAGCTTTTTAGTTCTTCTCTTTTTCTATCTGTATCATTATATTCTTTCTTGGTCTTGGGAACTTGGAAGGTCACATCACCAACTTTTACTGTCCTTGTGGGAATAAAAGGGTCATCCTCAATGATATCGCATAGCTCTGAATCTTCACTCAGAGTGAAGTCATACATTCTTGTTTTCCACCACCCATAATATTCACCACTGAACCCTTGTGGTCTAGTAGTTGACTTGCTTTCTTCTAGATTTAGAGAAGCAGTTATTTCTCAAGATCCTTCCAAGGTGTTAACCTTTTTATGGAAGACCTAGATCTAATACCAAGTGTAGGGTTGATCCTCACCTCTGGAACCTGTTCTCAGATGAACTCACACAACTAGAACTAGGAGAGAAATAAGCTAAGAAGTACAGGAATAAAGTAAATAGTGGACACAAGAATTTTATGTGAAAACTCCATGCTCAAGGGAGAAAAATCACGATCTGCCTCCAGGATTTCTAAACTCCACTATATCCAAGAAACTTCTTGAATACAGACTCCAAGGATAAACCTCATAATCCTTTGTCTCCTAGCATAACTCTATTACAAGAGGACCCTAAGCAATAACTCTACTGCCACAAGCTCCGACTAACTCTAACTGGACACATCAAGCTAACTCTAGCGTGAACAATCACCTAACTCTAGATGATTACAAAGACCTGAGGTTTATAATACAACACCTGCCAACAATCATAAAAAAATGTAGGCAAATGTTTAAGAGCATAGTACAAAGACTCAACTACGACAAGGAAATAAAAAATATAACTCGATGAACAATCAGTTTCCTATTGCGAAGTGGAGTCTTTGATTCACAACTTCAGAAAGATATTTGTTGTAAGAAAATGGAAGCATTTGTTTTCTGGTTAAGGAAGATGAGCAATATAAAGTATGACACAAGAAAACGTAGGATAGATCCCATTGGCTGAGACAAAAAGATGGCAGCAGCTTTTCACCAACTTTTATTCTTTGCACCAGCTGTGACAGTTGACTGTGATAGAGACACGTGAGCCCAACCTGTACCCTAAGTGGTAGCAACTTTATCATCACAAAATCTCCAGGAAACAGGTCCCAACATGTAATTTGTCAATCATCAAAACTAAGGACTTAACACTACCTCTATTACTTGATGTTTAATATGAAGTCTTGAAAATGATTTTAAGAATAAATAATTAATGTTGAGAGTAAAACATGAAACTTTCGTAATACTCCTTCCATTCGGATTTACTTGTCACAATTTTTCTAATTTTATTTTTATTTTTATTTTTATTTTTGACAAATTAAGAAAAGATAAAAAAATAATTTATGTTTTGTTTTTAACATTAATTACTTATTCTACAAATCATTTTTCAATATTTATTACTAAAGATTAATTAATTGAATTGTTGGGATATGACACATCCTTCAAGAAAAATCTTTTAGGACATAAATTGTAAGTTACTTTCCACTATTACCTTTTTAATTGTTCTTAAATTACTTTCCTAGAAGATGTGAAGTACTTAAGAACCTCATTAAATGAAAGGGTAAAATTGAAAGAAATTTTCAACATATCTCTTGAATAATGAACAATTCATTTATTTTGGATATTAAAATATAGCTCAACAATTCATTTATTTTGAAATGGAGGAATAACAAAGTAATATAATAAAGTCGTTATACTAATCATTATTTTTTTAATAATTTTGGTAAGTTAAAATATAATAAGTAAATTTAAACGGAGAAAGTATATTAAAAATAACAAGTAAAAATAAATGAACAAAGTAATTATAAATAAAAGATAATTTTATTTTACAACCCCTACTAGTTATAAATTATTAAAAATTTAAAAATAAATAATCCATCTTTATAGCAAAAGTAAAATGAATTATTATTTTTATTATAATAAATACTGCTAAAGATTGACGGAAAATAATACTCCTTCCGTTTCATAATAAATGAATTGTTGAATTTTGACATACAGATTAAGGAATAAGCATTAAAAACATAAATTTAACATAATTTTTTATTTTTATCAAAAAAAAAAAAGTTGATCTTATAATACTTTTTTAAAAGTTAATTAGTTGCTAAATCATAAAGATAAATTTAAAAAAAAAAAAATTATTTTAAAATATTAATAAATATCTCAACAATTCACTTATTCTGAAACTAAGGAAATAGTACTTAGTAAAATGTAAATGGAGTAAAGTGAGAAAATGCGGCTAGCCTTCTTATCATCAATTACGTACCATTCACATTCTTTTTCTCAAAATATGTGCAACAGAAAGCACGGTGCCCCATTTTGCTTCTCAGTTCTCAACTTAACAACCACCTTTTTCTGTTTTATAAACTTTTACGCCCCTTTTTATAATACTATTAAACTAATATATAATAGGATAATACTAAATAACCACAAAAAATTAATTTAAATTTAATTATAATAATAAAAAATATTATATTATTTTTTTTTGAAATAAATAAAGTTATTTAATTTTTAAAGTAAAAAGGTAAAAATGTTCAAAAATTAATTAGTTTATAGTGTGAACATAATTTTTTTCTACTGTGGCCAAAAGAATTTTTCCTATATAATATATAAGTGACAATAAGCAGACAGCTTGTGGATAATAAATTTGATTCAGCAGATTCAATCGTGATTTTTTTATAATACCCTAATTAATCTATTATTAATATATAAGTGATAATAAGCTGCTGAAACAGACAGCTTGTGGACGACATGCCTGCTTCAGCAGGTTCAATCGTGATTTTTTTTACTATATTACCCTAATTAATTATATAAGTCATTTATATATTAAAAAATTAATAAAAATTTTAAAATAGATATTTATGACCAGACTGCTTTAGCTGCTTCAACCGTGATTTTACTATATCATTCTTAATTAATTATTATACGTTATTTACGTATTAGAAAATTAATAATACATAATTAAAATAAATAAATAAAATTTATGACATGCTTGCTTCAGCTACTTCAACCGTGATTTTGCTATATCATTCTGAATTAATTATTATAAGTCATTTACGTATTAAAAAATTAATAATATTTAATTAAAAATATAATAAACATTCATGGCATGTCTTCTTCAATTGCTTCAACCGTGATTTTATTATATCACCCCTAATTAATTATTATAGATCATCTAAGCATTAAAAAATTGATAATATTTCATAAAAAAAAAAAAAAGTAAAATAGACACAAATTTCTAAGTTAACTCTTGATGTTTTAAATTAATTTGACGACTTATATGTAGTCCACTTAAAAAAAAATTCACAAGTACTTTTTATAGTAATTTTATTATATCGCTTCTAATTAGTTAGTCGTTGATGTTTTAAATTGACTTGACGATTTATACGGGGTTCACTTTAAAACAAAAATTACAAGTAACTTTTATAGTAATTTTATTATATCACTTCTAGATAGTTATTATCATTGAAGTATTAGATAATTAATTATTATAAGTCATTTACGTATTAAAAAATTAATATTATTAATTAATAAAGTAAAATAGATATTTATGACATATCTGATTCAGCTGCTTCAATCGTGATTTTACTATATCATCCCTAATTAATTATATAAGTCATTTACGTATTAGAAAATTAATAATATATAATGAAAAAAATAAAATAAATATTTATGACATGCCGGCTTTAGCTGCTTGAACCGTGATTTTACTGTATCATTCCTAATTAATTGTTATAAGTCATTTACGTATTAACAAATTAATAATATTTAATTAAAAAAATACAATAGACATTTATGGCATGTCTGTTTCAGCTACTTCAATCGTGATTTTACTATATCACACCTAATTAATTATTATAGATCATCTAAGCATTACAAAATTAATAATATTTCATTAAAAAAATAAATAGACACAATATTATAAGTTAAAACTTGATGTTTTAAATTAACTGGACGACTTATATAGAGTCCACCTAAATTTTTTCCAACAAATACTTTTTATAGTAATTTTATTATATCGCTTCTAATTAGTTAATCATTGGTGTTTTAAATTGATTTGACGACTTATACGGGGTTCACTTAAAAAAAATTCAGAAGTAACTTTTATAGTAATTTTACCATAGAGATAATGCACCAACCCCCCACCCCCACCCCGAACTTGTCTTCCCAACTTACTTTAGCACTTAAACTAACCTTCCATTTATTTACCCCCCTTAACATCTTTGGAGTGAATTAATTTCACCCCTTAATATAAATACCACTCTCATAAGGGAGAGTGCATTACACTCGCTGACACGTCAGCGCCACGTCGAAGCCACATAAATAAAGTATTTTTTAAATATTTATATATATATATATATATATATATATATTAAGTATATATATATATATATATATATATATTAAGTATATATAAAATATTTTAAATTTTAAAAATAACCCCACCCCCCATTTTCCATCTTCTTCATAACCCCCCTCCCCTCCCCTCCTCTCTCCTATCCACCACCACACCTGCACACACCCCGTCCATCCCAGTCAACCCCCACACTGACACACATGCACACACCCTCATTCACCTTCGTCCACCCCCTACAGCCACACCTGCACACACACGTTATATTTTTCGGTGAATTTTTACCGAAAAACTCCATTACCATCATAAAAATATATCATAAAATTGTGATAAAAAACTTAATCACCTGGTAAATTCGATCAAATCAATACCAAATTCTCTAAAATCAACAACCAAACATTCAAATCATGTCAATTTTTTAATTTTCAAATTCAATTTTATTTCTTTTTTTATTGGGGATGGAAGAGGAGAAATTGAAGGTAGGGGTGTGATTTGGTAATTGGAGAAGTAATTGGGGTTAGATTTTGGAGAAGGGCTGGTGGTGGTGGATGGCGGGTTTGGGAGGGGATTAGGATGGGGTGGGATGGGGTTGGGGGGTAGAAGAAGAAGGAGAGAATTTTTTTTTTTGTTTTTTTGTTATATATATATATATATATATATATATATATATATATATATATATTAGTAGGCATTTTAAAAATAAAAAATAAAAAATCACATTTTTTTTTTTAAAATGTCACGTCAGCATTCGGGTTGAAATTAATTTACTTTAAAGATGTTAAGGGGGGGTAAATAATTATTCGTAAAGTTTAGGTGCTAAACTAAGTTGTCGGGACAGGTTCATGGGAGTTTTGATGTATTATCTCTTTATTATATCAAGTCTAAATAGTCATTATAAGTCATTTAAGTATTAGATTATAAATAATATTTAATAACAAAGATAAAATAGATAAAAAAAATAAAAAAAAATGATCGGATAAAGTACTTTGCAATAGTAATATCTTTGTCAAAAAAAGATATAAAAGTAGTACACCTATTGAGATCTAAATAATTAGATTCAAACAAAAAATTAAATATATAGTTACAATGTAGATTTGAGTGATTAAAATATTAATTTTTATTAAGTACAATTAAATGAAGCATAAAATACGTAAACAAGGAAATTAAATTTTAATTTTTTTAACAACCTTTTCGTTTCGGTGATCGACATGCTTGTCGACCACTATTTGCTCCCTAATTTTATTATGAGTAAATACATAATTACAACACTGATCTTGTCCGAGATTTTCAAAAAGACACCTAAACTTTCACTTCGACCTATTACCCCATGATTCTTCTTTATTTTGTTGCAAACACACCATTTTGACCCTCTGCGTGTATACACGCTCCACAGGCACGCGAAAGGGCTCGAATTTGACTTTTTTGACCAATTAAAAGCTGTCACGTGTAAAATAATTGATATATAATTTATATTCTTTAAAAAAAAAATTATTTATTTTCTAAAATTACTACCCCTCTCCCCCTCCCCCAAACCCACCCACTCTTTCTTCTTCAACTCAATTCACCATTAAAGCTTTCATTGAAGTTTTTTTTTTCTTAAATCATTCATTAAAGCTCCATTTTACAATTAAATCATATCATTTAACTACCCACCATTTATTCTTCAACAAAATATTTTCTTCAACACCATTAAAGCTCTTCAACACAATGTCACCATTAAAGCTCCTCCATTGAAGCTTTTTTTTAAAAAAAAAATCATATCATTAAAGCTCCATTTTCAGTTAAATCATATCATTTAACTATCTTTAAAACTCAATTCAATCATAAAACTTTCAATTCAATCATAAAACTATTTTTTGAAGTGATTTGAACCAAAAAAAAAATAGACGAAAATGCATGCTGACGGAGTGGGGGTTTGGGGGAGATGCTGATAGGGTGGGGGTGTTGGATGGGGGATGAGGGTGCTGAATAGGGGTGGGGGGTGGAGGGGAGCTGCTGGGGGGAGTTGCTGGATGAGGTGAGGTGGAGGAAGAGGGGGTGGGGTGTTAAATTAAATAAAAAGTAAAATTTTATTAAAAAAATATAAATTCAACATATTAACACGTGGCTGCACTTGATTGGTGCGTGTGTTCACTCTCTTTGTTGTGACTGAGATTCAGCGAAAAATGGTGTATTTGCAACGAATTAAGTAAGAATCGCGGGGTAATAGGTCGAATTCAAAGTTTAGGTGTCTTTTTGAAAATCTCGACCAACATCAGGGTGGTAATTATGTATTTACTCTTTTATTATATCACCCTTAATTATTATGTCATTTAAGTATTAGAAAACTAATAATAATTAATAAAATAAATAAGTAAAATAGACATTTATAACATATCTGTTTCAGCTGCTTCAACCATAATTTGCTACATCACCTCTAATTATAAATCATTTAAGTATTAAAAAGTTAATAAATTGGATAAAAAAGGTAAAATTGACATAAAATAATTAATTAACTCATTATGTTTTAAATTAACTTGACATCTTATATGAGACTCACTAAATTATTTTTATAAGTATTTTTTATAGCAATTTAGCTATATCACTTCTAATTAGTTATTATAAGTTACTAAAGATATGTCTGCTTTGCTACTTCAATCGTGATATTTGTTTAACTCTCGAAATTATATCGATGTCATTTAAAATAGAATAAAAAAATATTATAAATTAAAATAATTAAACACTTTAATTATTTAAAATTATTTAATAATAATAATTTATTTCACTTCTTTTATAATAATTTTAAAAATTGAAGCTTAGCATATTGGGCCCGTGCTCAGCATGGTCGTATCACCACTAGTTCTTCTAATAATTCACTTCAATTAGTTGAAATGACTAAACAATGCATTTATTTATAATCTTCCACATTGTGTCATTTTGATGTGTAGATTAAATTATTTTATAATAATAATGTGAAGATTATAAATTTTAAATTAATTTATGCCATTTAAAAGAAGAGATAAAATAATTTCATAGTGAATGAAATAAGTGGAAAAATAATTTCATATTAAAAGAAATAAGTGAAAATATTTTAAGATTGCGTTTGAAATAAAATTTATATTACATTTAATAGATTCTATAAATATATTCTACCAAATACATATGATTTTTTTTTGTCAAATTTAATTTTAGAACATCACACATTATCTCTTGTATTAACTGACCCTATAATATATAGGGCCTATATATATGTTTTGCTTATCTTACTTGTTCACGCAATATATTAAATCAAGATTCTACATGTATAATGTATGTATTTGATTATAGATGTGTAATTATTGGTCATTTTATATTTACATGACAATAATTATTGATTGGTAGGGTCACCACAAGTTGGCCTTATTTATTGGTAACTCCAAATCCAATTCTTGGTAAAAAAGTTACTCACAAATTAACTACATATTTTATTTATTTTATTTGACTTTTTAACTTAATATATTCATTAAAAAATATCAATTAAAAATATATTTTATAAAATTAATTTTATTAATAATCTCATTATTATTTTCTTTAATTATTTAATATTAAAAATAATATAAGAAATAAGTAATAAAACATTCTTAATTTGAGATTATGAAAATTTAATTTAACATAAATATATTTAAAAAGAAGCCAAGTTAAATAGAAAAAAGAGAGTATGATATATGCTCATAGGTAAACTATCCTTATCCGATTGAAAATGATCTCTTATGCTCCCTTCACTTGCTTTTAGTCGTGATATTTTGATTTTATATATCTATTAAAAAATAATTATTAATATGATTATTTATTATAATAATTTTATTATATAATATTTACTATTATATTATGAAATTAATTTGAAGAAAAAATAATTAATGCTAAAGTTAAAATATGAGAATTTTTTTTTTTGACCTTTTCTTAATTTGTTAAAATTGACAAGTAAAAATAAATGAAAATCAAACTGAAAAAATAATGACAAATAAATTAGAACGGATAGAACAATTATTAAAAAATATAAAATTAAAAATTAAATTTATAAAGATTTAGAAAATCTCTCTCTTCTCCACTGTGAACATATAAGCTACATATTAGTATTAATGACGAATTTTTAGATTTAACATAATAATACTCTCTTCCAAGTTTTAAGTAAGGCATCTTTGAATCCATGGCTTAAATATTTCCGTTTAAACAATATAATTTATTTTTGAAAATGTATCCATATAACTTTAACCTAACGAAATAAAAAAAAGATGTAATATTAGTTATCTAGCACATAATTTCTTACTAACATGCGACTCCTTTTTTTTTTTTATGTTAAATATCTAATAGCTGTATCAATTTCATGCGAAGTTTATCTTTAGAAAAAAAACCTTTACCTGCATGCGTATAAAAAGACAAAAGTAGCTACATAAAATGGTCCCTAGATTTATTTTTCATTTGAAAATACGCTTAGAATTAAAACTGAATAAATGATAAGAAATCTCAATCATTTATTACGGTAGGTTGCAGGCCTAACAGAATTTACTTAATTTCGACATCAATTGCGTTTGCCTAATAAAATCACCTACATCTAACTAGTTTAATTCTTTCTTTCTTCTTCTTCTTTTGTTTGTTATCTAATATGGATCTCGAATTCGATAAAAAAATTACTTCAGCGAATAACTCATTTTCTATTCATAACAATTCTATTTTCAAGCTTAAATTCGAAATTTATGACTAAAATTTTTGAAGTACTAATCATTCCAGCTTAGCATTTGATAATTAACTAATTTACAACAACAACGAGTATATTCCCCATATTATCACTCAATTTAAAGAAATATCTCATTAAAGTCATTTATCTTTTTTCTGTTTCAATAATGTCATCCAACTTTATGCATTTTTCTTAAAAATCAATAATTGCTAAAATTGACTCAAACGATGAGAGAAAAATGAGAGAAAAAGTTCCTTAACTTTGAGCCTTGAATTTAAATGATCCTTATTAGTTAACAATATGAAATCATAATAGCCTTTCAACTATAAAAATTAGTGAGTACAATTTTTTTTCAACTTCTAACTGTGATATTAAATTTAATAACGTTCACCAAAAATTGCAATTAATTGTTAGAAATAAGCTTATATGTACTATATTTATTTGGAAACTTAGGAATTCAATAACAAAATAATATTCTATATTTATTTATTTTAGAATTAATATTTATTTTTGATAAAATAGTTCAAATTAGTTGTTAGTTTCTTCTAACCGAAAATTTTATTATTAAAAAAAATCATAATTCATAAAAAAGATGATGAATTCCTGCAAACAAAAAAAAAACTTATGGTCTCTAGCCAGTAGAAGAACCATATATAAATATTTTAAAGAATTTTTAATTAAAAAATTACATATTAATGGATACCATGATAATAGCATCAATCATTCATTATCAAATAAAATTAGGTGGTTTTATATAATCATTTCGTAACTTAAAAATATTTTTAAGGTTTCAATATTATTTTTGTCAATCTTGTGATATTATTTCAGAGAATTATATCGTCTCGTCAACTTGACTGTAAAACCTGAATACATTTTTTAATTTTGACAATAAATGTACTTCTTATTTATTTCATTTAAATATAACTACCTCTTTTAAGCTCTAAATTGACATTCTTTGTCTTTTTAATTTATTTTTAATATTATGATTTATGTATTTTTAAATTATATTATGCACTTATTGATAAAATATTTTAAAATCTAATTTAAGAAGTAAAAAAGTAAAAATAATTGGAGGCCTATTAATATTTTATGTAAACAATAAGGAATATTCAAATTTGAATTTCAAACTTGATGGACTATTTTGGTCATTTTTTCTCATTTCTTGAATCACTTTTAGCAATTATTAGTTTGTAAGGAAAAAACACAAACTTGAATGATATTATTGGAACAAAAAAAAAGATAAATGACTTTAGTGGGATATTTTCCTAAGTTGAGTGACAATATAAGGAATTGACTCCAACAACAACATACCCAGTGTATTCCCGCATAGTGGGGTCTGGGGAGAGTAGAGTGTATGCAAATCATACCACTACCTCAGGTGAAGTAGAGAAGCCAGCTGTTTTCGATAGACCCCTGGCTTAGGACCGATAACAGTCTAACAAATGAAAAATATAAATACATATAAACTAGTATAGAATACAAAACTAAACTAACACTACTAGACACAAGATAATACTAAAAACTATCTATCCGAAATCATAAACATCACTCAACACCATGAACAAGAAACTTCAGACAAAAATACAGAATGCTCCCCTACTATTGCCGATGCACTCCCACCCCCTAACCCTCTACCCTAATCCGCATCATCCACACCTTTCTATCAAGAGTCATGTCCTTCGTAAGCTGTAACTGCTCCATATCGTGCCTAAGCACCTCCCTCTAATACTTCTTCGGCCTACCCCTACCTCACCTAAAACCATGTTTCTCACACCTCCACATTGGAGCATCAGAGCCCCTCCTCATCACGTGTACGAACCAGCGTAACCTCATTTCTCGCATCTTGTCCTTCACCGAAGCCACTCCAACCTTCTCCCGAATAATCTCATTCCTCACCCTACCTTTCCTGGTATGTCCACACATCCATCGCAACATCCTCATCTCCATCACCTTCAACTTTTGGATGTGGGAGTTCTTAACTGGTCAATACTCTACTCCAGACAACATAGCCAATCAGACTGCCACTCTATAGAACTTTTCTTTAAGCTTCAGGGGCATATTCTTATCACATAAAACTCTCGAAGCGAGCCTCCATTTCTAACATCCTTCCCCAATACGATGCAAGACATCCTCATAAATCTTACCATTACCCTGAATCATAGACCCTAGATACTTGAAACTCTTCATCTTCTGGATGGCTTGAGAATCCAGCTTCACAACCACGTCAGCCTCCTGCGACCCATCACTAAACTTACACTCCAAGTACTATGTTTTAGTCCTGCTCAACGAAAATCTTTTAGACTCAGGGGTCTGTCTCCAAATTTTCAACTTATCATTAACTCCTCTCGAGTCTCATCAATCAGTATCATATCATTAGCAAATAACATACACCAAGGTACCTCTCCTTAAATATATCGCGTTAAAACATCCATCATTAAGGCAAATAGAAAAGGGCTAAGAGTCGATCCCTGGGGCAACCCTATCAAAACCAGAAAGTGCTCCGAATCTCCACCTACAGTACTCACATGAGTCTTTGCGCCATCATACATATCCTGGATTAACCCAGTGTGAGCCACGGGCACCCCTCTAGCCTCCAAGTACCTCTACAGAATCTCCCTAGGAACTCTGTCATAAGCCTTCTCAAGATCAATAAACACCATATGCAAGTCATTCTTCTTCTCCCAAAAATGCACCACTAATCTCCTCACAAGGTGAATGGCCTCAGTAGTCGAGCAATCTGGCATGAAACCGAACTGACTCTTAGAGATAGTCACGATCCTCCTAAGAGCCTCAACTCTACCACTTTTTCCCAAAACTTCATAGTATGACTCAACAACTTAATACCTCTATAGTTGTTGCAACTCTGGATGTCTCCTTGTTCTTATATAATGGAATCATTGTACTCTATCTCCATGCTTCAGGCATCTTCACCGCCCTAAAAATGATGCTAATTAACCCTGTCAAGCACTCCAAACCTGTCCCGCCAGTGCTCTTCTAAAAATCCATCGAAATCTCATCTAGCCCCATCACCCTACCCCGACGCATTCTACGAATAGCCCCATTAACCTTATTTACCTTGATATGCCTACATTAACCATAATCGCGATACTCCTCAGATCGCTATAAGTCCCCCAACATGAAACCTTTCTCCCCTCGTCTTTCAAAAGTTTGTGAAAATATGACTGTCGCCTCTTCTTAATGAGGGAATCCTCAACCAACACTCTACCACCCTCTCCATTGATGCACTTCACTTGGTCAAGGTTATGAGTCTTCTACTCCCTGGCCTTGGAAAGCCTAAAAAACTTCTTATCCCCATTTTTCTCCTCTAAAGCCACATGCAGGCTCTCAAAAGTTGTTGTCTTAGCCACCGTAACCGCTAACTTAGCCTCTCTTCTAGCTACCTTATACTCCTCCTTATTTGCCTGCCTCTCTTTATCATTCTCGCTCTCAACCAACTTAGCATAAGCTACCTTCTTGGATTCCACCTTTCTCTTAACCTCTTCATTCTACCACCAATCCTTTCGATGCTTAACGGATCAACCTCTCGTGAAACCTAACACATCTATAGCGGTTTCCCTAATGCAACTTGCCATCATCTCCCACATACTATCCACACCCCATCTACTCCCTTAAGCCCCCCACTCTTCAACTTCTCCCTCATCTCCAAAGTACTAGCCAACATCAAACTAACCCACTTAATCTTGGGTTAAGCCTCCATACTCCTCTTTTTTATGCCCTTATTGATTACCATGTCCATCACCAACAACCTATATTGAGTTAAAATATTCTCACTAGTTATAACTTTACAGTCTTTACATAACACTCTATCACCCTTCCTAAGGAGCAACAAGTCAATCTGAGTCTTGGCCACTGAACTACGGAACGTTATAAGGTGTTCCTCCTTTTTTGGAAATCTCAAATTTGCTATCCACAACCTGAAAGCCCTAGAAAAATCTAAAAGAGAAGCTCCTCCTTCATTCCTCTCCCCAAAACAAAAATTGCCATGCATATCATCATAAACTCTCGACAAAGACCCAATATGCCCATTGAAATCTCCTCCCATGAAAAGATTCTCAGTACTAGGGGCGCTCTTTACCACCTCATCTAAAACCTTCAAAAATCCCTTCTTCTCCTCCTCGTCTAAACCTACTTACAGAGCGTGGGAACTAATAATGTTCACCGAAGGCCCTCTAATGACCAACTTAATAGATATCAACCTATCACTGACTCTCTTAACCTCTACCACCTGATCCCTAAGATATTCATCTACTAAGATACCTACCCTATTTCTATATCTCACGCTACCCGAGTACCACAACTTATATCCATTCATATCTCTCGCCTTAGTGCCTACCCATTTAGTTTCCTAGACACACGCTATACTAACCCTTCTCTTTCTAAGAATTTTTACCAGCTCTATAGACTTACCTTGAAGCATCCCTATGTTCTAGGACCCAATTCTCAACCTAGAAGTACCTTTATCACACCTAGACCAACTCCCACTTGCCCCCAACCCTAAACTCGAACCTAGACTCAATCCCAGCCCCGACCCCAACCTATGACATAACCCTAGTCCACCATCTATCACCCCAACCACCACACAAAAGGATACGATAGAAGAGAATGAAAAAAATATATAAGAAACATGACAAACAATAAGGGTACGACTAAAAATAGCTAAATAAGCAAATAAAAACCAACAAGCAGGCTTGATTCTCAAAAGCAACAACAGGAAACCAAAACCAGTAATACCACAGGAACAATCAAGAAAAACAGACAAAAAACAAGATAAACTAGAGAAGAATGAAACGAGTGCACCTGATACTGTGAGTAGACGCAGTGAAAGATATTTTCTTGATCATTCTGTTGAAATCCAACAAATTGGTGCAGAAATCGATTGCCAAAATTTAATGTTTTCGCCTTTACCCTATTGCTGGTACCGTGTCCTTGTAATTGGTCTCTGGAGAATGTGCTGGTCGCCAAAAGATGAGCTGGTCGCCGGAATCTTTATGTCGCCGCTTGAAGTGTCGGATCTTGGACTTGTAGTACTTGAAAAAGGTTATAAAGAAAAGATAAGAGATCTAAAATAATAAAAATAAAGATAAGTTTTCTAGAAATCGACGTCACTTACCGAGAACCGATGTTTCTCGCTGAAAACTAATGTGGTTGCTGGGCCACAGAGGTAGGCTGCCGAAGTAGCAAGGTTTTAGGTTCGTTTGATATTAATTTTCAATTTGTTTGATTCCCTATCCACTGAGATTTTTGGCTAAAAGGTAACCCAATCTTGGCCACCAGCCACTTCTGACAAAAAAACCACCAAGATTGAAAGACCGTCGTCATTTCTCCGCTGTCTACTTCTTCTACTAGTGAACTGATAGGACAGAGATACAAGTAGACACAAAAGTAGTTCAACTATCACAACCCGAGGCTACCCCTAGTCGCGACAATGGTGCTTATGGTCACAAGTGACCACAAGCTAATCCATGAGTTGGTACCTACTGTGAGCATAAGTAAATATGAACATAACATCTATGCAGAATATAAATTGAGAAGGAAATGTATATATGAATACTAAAATACAAAATGCTAAATATCTTAAACAACCGATTAGAACTGAAAGTAACTAACTGACTGTCTAACTATTTTTTCTGAATTTCTAAAAGCCTCTAAACTGACTGAGGAGTTGATGGGACAAACCCCCAACTAACTCCGACCGACTAAAATAAATGAAATATTAAAATAATTGAATAATCATAACATGTCCTCGATGGATGAGGACTCACCACTACGGTTGTCAGATTATGCAGAGCTTTCTAACTGCGGTCGGGAAACTGTCCATTCAAAACTATGATATAAGACATCATAACACAAAGAAGATTATGCGGTCAGTACTTTGAATGTACTGGTATATGAGATGAGGTTTGGCTGATATACATGGGGTATTGTGCATATAAAATAAGGACTGACTGAATAACATGAGATCACTAAACATGAATGTATGAAAATAATTATATCTGAGAATGCAAGACCAAGCATAAACGTATATCTGAAATAATCTGTAAACTGAAGGACTAAAATTTGATAACTGAATAACTGAGAATCTGTATGCTTTGGTCAAGCAAACTTGAATTGAAACTATACTTAATATTGTACTTAGACTATGAGAGGTATCATCTAACTAACATGCCCCAATCTGAGCTAATTGGGGTTCAATCTGTAACCCCAGTTGGAAGGGTGTCAGTACCATGCCATGGGTACTAACACTGGCTGTATGGATCCACTAAACTGGTGTCCCGAAGGACTATGGAATCACCCTCAACAAGGGTCACACCCTCTACTGTCATGTGAGCCCTCATTCCTGTATTTGCTCGGTGCTAAATCCTACTCCCAACTGAACTGACACGAATACTGGAATGGACTAAACTAGACTGAACATTATTACATAACTAATAGTGTTCATCATGATCATAAACATGTATGTATACTGATAAGAGTCATCGATTAACTATCTGAGTACTTGAAAAGATGAATTCATGTAAAACACATAGGTATCAGGTGTTCATAACCCACCAGCACTGAATGAACATGAGTATGCGATATCAAACTTGAAATACAGTAATATATAACTATAGTTCAAAGACCCAAACATGGAATCTCATTAAAAGATGTGAAATCATACACTTAAACATGAGTATATCTTAAATATGAGGAAATAATAGAATTTTATGGCTAAGCTTGTAACTTGAGGATTCATCCGAAAACCAATTGAAAATGACATGGAAATTCCAATACTCAAACATAATACAGTTCATCCTATATGAAAATACTTATAACCATAACTTGTAATTGAATTAACAAGAGATTTATGGAATTAGTTCAACTTGAATATTTAAAACTCATAATTTTAATCACCAAAAGGAGTTCTTAGACTCCATGGGTGAAAGGAACCTATGGATGAACATCACACATACCTCATTGGATGAATTCGTGAAGATTCTTGGGAATTTCTTAAGGTTCAAAGCTTGAATTCCTTGACTTCTTGTGACAGAGTTAGAGTTTTTTCTTGAGGGAAGTGATGTATATTTTGAGAGAATTTGTGATGAAAAGAGCAAATAATGCTTTTGAGGAATCTAAATTTCGTGTTATGGATGAGTTGGGTGTAGGGGAAATAACCCAAATGCCCTTAAATGATTGGAAAAAAGGCTGGACAAAAAAAAGAGGGGGCGATGCGGGCTTTGGAGAGCCGGATTGAAGGGGACGATGCGGGCTTGAAGTGGTGGACTGGAGGGTGTGGCGCCCGATTTAGAGCAGTGTACTAGAGGGCGTGGTGCAGGATTATATCGGTGCTGCTACTATTTTAGATTCCCAAACACACCCCTACGCTCGTCTGAAAATTTTAAAACTCACTCAAGATGTACTTTTAACTACCCTGATCGTGAATCAACTTAAAAATCAACATCCGGAGCTCAGGAAGGTCAAAAATAAAATCATCGAAGTTTAGAGGCCTTGGAAATGACTAATTCCCAACACTTAGGCTAATTTCTAAGCTTTGGAACCCTTATGCATGCAACTGAGAGCTAAAATAAGCTAAGACTTTTATGGGGTATTACAATATCTCCCCCTTGTGAACATTCGTCCTCGAATGATATTGGTTTATCTGAGAGTACTGAAGTAACTGAGATCATATATTGAATATGCATGACTGGAAATATGATTACATAACTGAGTCTAAAACATGATACATGAACTAAACTTAATGTATGCAATGACATAAAATAGATTACATAGTTGAAACTGATAATGAGAGAGAGTCAATATGAGGAAAATTATTACCTTAAGCTGAATCTGAGTTTGCGGAGAAATGGTGAAGGTACTTGGTTCGTATATCTGCTTCTGCTTCCCAATTGGCTCCCTCAACGGCCTGATTCTGCCAAAAAACTTTGACCAAGGGAACTTCTTTGTTTCGTATTCTACGAATCTAATGATCAAGGATATCAACTGGGACTTCTTCAAAAGAAAGGTTATCCTGAATATCCATACTTTCTAATGAAACAACTACAACTGAATCACTAATACACTTCTTCAACAAGGAAACATGACACACTAGATGCACTGATGCTAAATCTGCAGGCAACTCTAGCTCAAAAACTACCTTCCTAAAATGACTCACAATCTTATATGGGCCAATATAATGGGGAATGAGTTTCCTCTTTTCGCCAAATCTCCTCTCTCCCTTTATGGGCGAGATTTTCAAATAGACTAAGTCACCAACCTCAAACACCAGATCTCTTCTCCCCATATATGCGTAAGATTTTTAACAGCTTTGGGTTGTCTTCAGCCTCTTCCTAATCAACTAAACTTTCTCCATCACGTCAAACACTGCATATGGCTCTATCAAAGCAGCTTCACCTTCCTCAAACCAAATAATAGGAGATCTACATCTCCTTCCATAAAGAGCCTCAAATGGAGCCATCTGAATACTGGAGTGATAACTGTTGTTATAGACAAACTCAATCAAAGGTAAGTGATCATCCCAACTACCTCTAAAGTCAATAACACATGCTTTCAACGTGTCCTCTAAGGTCTAAATGGTCCTCTCTACCTGACCATCTATTTGAGGGTGAAAAGTTGTACTGAGATAAACTTCGGTACCAAGACTCTTCTAAAAAGCCTTCCAAAAGTAAGAGGTAAACTGAGTACATTTATCTGATATGATAGAAAACAGGATCCAATGCAACCTAACCAACTCCCTAAGGTAGAGCCTGGCATAATCCTCAGCTGAGAAAGAAGTATGAACTGGCAGAAAATGAGCTGATTTGGTTATTCTGTCTACAATTACCCATATCAAATCATGCTGGCGACGTGAGCGAGGCAACCCTATCATAAAATCCATATTCACCACTTTCCACTTCCATGTGGGGATGCTGAACTCCTGCAATATGCTACTAGGCCTTTAGTGTTCAACTATAACCTGCTGATAATTAGAACACTTAGCTATAAACTCTGCAATATCTCTCTTCATACCACACCACCAATAGATTTCTCGCAAGTCACGGTACATCTTAGTAGATTTTAGATGGATAGAGTAACGCACACCATGTACTTTTGCTAAGATCCACTGCCTCAACACATCAACACTTGGAACACATAACCTACCCTGGTAACGCAACACACCATCTCCCCCTTGGGAGAAAGCCTATACTTTCTGATCTCTGACTGACTCTTTTAACTTAACCAAACTAGGATCTCTGTCTTGCTTTTCCTTTACTTCTGCAACCAAGGAAGATTTCAAACCATTCATAACCCATACACTACCTTCTACAAAATCAACCAATCAGACACCTAATCTAGAACCTCACTGACTAACTTCTTCTTATCCTCATCAACATGGGAAAAACTACCCATAGACAACCTGCTAAGGTCATCTGCCACTACATTGCCCTTGCCCGGATGATACAACACACTCATATCATAATACTTCAATAACTCAAGCCACCTTCTCTGGCAAAGATTTAAATCTTTCTATAAGAACACATACTGCAAACTTTTGTGATCCGTGAACACATCAACATAAACCCCATAAAGATAATGCCGCCAAATTTTCAAGGCATAAACAACAGCTGCCAACTCAAGATCATGGATAGGATAATTCTTTTCATGGGGTTTAAGTTGTTTAGAGGCATAGGCTATGACCTTACCTCTATGCATCAATACAAAACCAAGAAAAACTTTTGAAGCATCATAGTAAACTACAAACCCATCTGACAAAGTCAATACTGGAGCGGAACTGAGTCGAGTTTTCAACTTTTGAAAACTCTTCTCGCAAGAATATGACCACTGAAACTTGACTTTCTTTTGAGTCAGTCGAGATATGGGGGATGTAATAGAAGAAAAACCTTCAACAAACCGTCTGTAATAGCCATCCAAACCCAAGAAACTCCTGATATCTGATGGAGAGATGGGTCTAGGCCAGTTTATCACTGCTTTGGTCTTTTGAGGGTCAACTCTAATGCCATCACTAGAAATAATATAGCCAATAAAAGCTACTAATCTTAGCCAAAATTCATACTTGTTGAATATGGTGAACAACTGATGAGTTCTAAGATTCTGCAACACAATTCTTAGATGGTCTGCATGATCATTCTCACTATGAGAATAGACATGAATATCATCAATAAAGACTATGACGAATATGTCCAAGTACTGCTTGAACACTCTGTTCATCAATTCCATGAAAGCTGCAGGGGCACTCATTAGTCCAAAAGAGATAACTAGAAATTTGAAGTGACATTACCAAGTTCTGAAGGTTATCTTCAAAATGTCACATTCTCTGACTCTAAGATGATGATAGCCAAATCTGAGGTCTATCTTAGAAAAGTAACTGTCACCCTGAAGTTGGTCAAACAAGTCATCAATCCTGGGGAATGGATATTTATTCTTGATTGTGACTTTGTTTAACTGACGGTAATCGATGCACATTCTGAGAGATACATCTTTCTTATGCACGAACAAGACTGGAGCGCCCCATGGGAAAATAATCGGCATGATGAAACCCTTGTCTAAGATATATTTCAATTGTTCTTTCAACTCCTTAAGCTCATCTAGAGCCATTCTGTAAGGTGGAATAGAGATAGTCTGGGTATCTGGAAAGAGATCTATTCTGAAGTCAATTCCCCTTTAGGGAGAAACTCCGAGAAGATCTTCATGGAACTCATCTGGGAATTCCCTTACTACTAAAACTGACTCGAGACTTGGAGTCTCAGAACTAGAGTCTTTTGCTCGAACAAGATAGTATTTGCACCCCATAGATATCATTTTTCTTGCCTTAAGATAAGAAATAATTTGACCCCTAAGCACTAAAGTACTACTCCTCCATTCAATAACTTGTTCATTAGGAAACTAAAATAGTACAACTCTATTTCTGCAATCAACTGAGGCATAACATGAGTAGACCCAATCCATGCCGAGAATGACGTTAAAATCAGTCATCTCAAATTCTACGAGGTTACCTGAGGTGACTTTCTGGGATATTGTGACCGGGCAGTTCCTGTATACCCGCCTGGATACAATGGAGCTACCTACTGGAGTAGACACTGAGAAGGGTTCTGTTAAAGATTCGAGGCTGACACCGAAATCGACTGCTATATAAGGTCTTACAAAGAAAAGTGAAGCTCTAAAATCTAATAAAGCATAAACATAGAGATGAAAGACCTGTAACATACTCATAACACATCAGGAGAACTCTCCTGATCCTATCGAGTCTGCATGGCATACAACCTATTCTGACGCTGCCCACTGGTTGCGTTGGAAGTAACACCCTGCTGAGTCAGGCGACCAACTGGAATTAGAGGACGGTTAGACTGACCCTGCTGGACGGGCTTTGGGCAATCTTTGACTTTTTGGCCAGAATTGACACATCCAAAACACATATCACTACCGGCTCTATACATACCCTGATGATGCCTGCCAAATTTCCCATAAAACAGATTAGTACGAATACTGTTCACACTCTCTAGGACTTGGAGTTTGGCACTCTATCCCGACTATCTTGCCTAACCTTAGGCACTAGTGTACTATGATATGCAACCAACTCTGCACTCTCACTCGAAGTGACACCCATAATATCAGTCACCTTCTAGACCATATCCAAAAACTCCTACGGATCCTCTTCAGACTTGGATCCTAAAAACAAAAGAGGATTCATTCGAGTAAAGTCCCAAATCCTAACCTCAACTGAATTTTCCATTGGATTGGCTGGGGCAGAAGCTCGATGATTGTTCTAAGCCTCTACTGAATGAGCTAAGGTAGTAAAAATAGCTCTGAACTCAACGTGAGTGACATGCTCATTCAGAGGATCTTCCTGAACAGATGGTGGTGCGGGTTGATTCTCGTTCCTTCTTTCATTGTTTATTTTGGAAGGCATTATCTGTGAACAGAATGAAGGACGAGTTAGAAAGAGAGTTTAATTAAAGATCATGATTTTTCGCACAACATGAATACTGAAAGAAGGGAAAATCTTCCTAAAATATCTTGTAGCCTTTTGTCCATAAATGTGGGGCAGTTTACACCCATGCATAAGACTCTACTTAACATGACTTTTAGACTTCCTAGGACACTTTAAAACTCTTGGTTCTAACACCAAGTTTTGTCATGACCCGAGGCTACCTCCTTGTGGCGACAATAGTACTTACGGTCACAAGTGATCATAAGCTAACCCATGAGTTGGTACCTACTGTGAGCACTAAGTAAATATGAACATAACATCTGTGCGGAATATAAACTGAGAAGGTAATATATATCTGAATTCTGAAATATGAAATACTAAATATCTAAAACAACTGATAAGAACTGAAAGTAACTAAATGACTGTCTAACTGTCTTGTCTGAATGTCTGAAAGCCTCTAAACTGACTGAGGAGTTGATGGTGCAGACCCCCAACTAACTCCGATCGACTGAAATAAATGAAATACTAAAATAATTAAATAATCATAACATGTCCACAATGGATGAGGACTCACCACTACGGCTACTAGATTACTCTAAGCTATGTAACTGCGGTCGGGAAACTATGCGTCTGAACCTTTGATATAAGACATCATAGCGCAAATAAGAGTATGCGGTCAGTACTGTAAATGTACTAGTATATGAGATGAGGTTAGGCTAATATACATGGGTACTGTGCATATGAAATAAAGACTAACTGAATAGCATGATATCACTGAACATGAAAGCATGAAAACTATGACATCTGAGAATGCAAGACCAAGCATAAACATATATCTAAAATAATCTGTAAACTGAAGGACTGAAATCTGATCACTGAATATGATAGGCCTGAAGTAAAAATAAGCATTAGAGCATATTATATTTTAAGGTTAAATAGGTAAATAAGTTGTAATTTATAGATTTTATCTATAATATATTAAAAGTGTGAAGACCCTTAGAAAAGTGATTTGAACTTTTTGCCCTTCATTAAAACACTTTGCAATAGACAAAATCGTCTCTTTGCTATTTTCTAATAATTTTTAAAATTTAAAATTCATTAAAATTTAGTTATTAAACCTTTCCTTATTTGAGTTATATACCTAAAATTTAGGAGTCTTTTGAAAAATATTTTACCAACATCGGTCAAGTTTTTCAAATTTTTTTTACCAAAATTCATACGTATGGGCATAGTGAAAAAAGAAGAAAAAATAATATTTTAAAAAGTAAACTCGTTTCCATATTTTTTTAAACTAGATGTAATCTTCCCTTTTTAAAAATATATAAAAGTGTTACTATTTTATATTTTTAAATCAATTAAAATACTACCTTATATAATTATTTACTTATTTAAAAGAAGTAAAACTCCTAATAGTTAGTACAGTTCAAAATCAATTAAAATGCTAAAATACTACCTTATATAATTCTATTTAAGTAAATTTTTGTGAACAAAGATTTTGCTCTTGATAATATAGTATGCATTTTTTTTCTTGTTCGTTTGCTTTTTTATTGGTTTTGATTCAACTTATTTTTATTCCTTTTGCATACAATTAGTTCTAATATTTTTTGTGTTTTTTCAGCTAAAAAATTTGATCGAAAAAATAGAAAAAACATGCGGCATTGTCAAGGAATGAAATGGATCAGATGATGATAATCAATTGCTATATTGGATAAAAATCAAAGGTTATGATTCTAATTATAATTCGTAGGACTTGTATACGACACTCAATTGATAATATATATGTTTTTATTTGCTAATATATATATGACACTCACTTCTAGAAGTCGCACTTTCTAGCTGAGTCCTTCCACTTAACCCTTAGGAGACACACTTCCTTGTTAGGGTAGTTTAAGTTTTGGCTTTCTAGGTGACATACTTCCTAAATTAAGACTTTACTCTAAGAAGATGCACTTTCTGGTCGAGTCCTTCCATGCAACCCCTGTGAGATGCACCTCCTTATCTGAGTAATTCAGGTTTCATTTATTAGGTGATGCACTTTCTAAATTGAACCTTTACTCCTAAAAGTCACACTTCTTAGTTGAGTACTTCCACTTGACCATTAGGAGACACACTTCCTTGGTGGATATTCAAGTTTCGCTTATTAGGTGGTTCACTTCCTAACATAAGCCTTTACTCCTAGAAAATGTACTTTCTAGCTGAGTAGTTAACCCCTGGGAGATGCATTTTCTTAGGTGATTCAAGAGGCATTTGTAAGGCGACACACTTTCTTTTTTGGGTAATTCAAGCGACATTAGTAAGGAGGTGTACTTCCTTATTTGGGTAATTCAAGCAACATTTGTAAGGAGACGCACTTCCTTATTTGGGTAATTCGAGCGACATTTGTAAGGAGACGTACTTCCTTGTTTGGGTAATTCGAGCGACATTTGTAAGGAGACGCACTTACTTCTTTGGGTAATTCAAGCGATATTTGTAAGGATACACACTTCCTTGTTTAGGTAATTTAAGCGACATTTGTAAGGAGATGCACTTCCTTGGTTGGGTAATTCAAGCGGCATTTGTAAGGAGACACATTTCCTTGTCTGGATAATTTAAGTGGTATTTGTAAGGAGACGCACTTTCTTGTTTAGGTAATTCAAGTGGCATTTGTAAGGAGACACATTTCCTTATCAGAATAATTTACGTGGTATTTGTAAGAAGACACATTTTCTTGTTCAGGTAATTCAAGCGACATTAGTAAGGAGACACATTTTCTTGTCTGGGTAATTCAAGTGGCATTGATAAGGAGACTCACTTCCTTGTTTGGATAATTTAAGCGATATTTGTAAGGAAACGTATTTCCTTGGGTAATTCAAGTGGCATTTGTAAGAAGACACATTTCCTTGTCTGGGTAGTTCAAGCTACATTAGTAAGGAGACGAACTTCCTTGAATGAGTAATTCAAATTTTACTTGTTAGGTGATGTACTCCCTAACTTAAGTCTTGACTCTTAGAAGATGTACTTCCTAGTCGAGTCATTCCCCTTGATTCCTAGAAGATACACTTCCTAGTAGAGTTATTCCCACTAATTCCTAGAAGATGTACTTCCTGGTAGAGTCATTCCCCTTGATTCCTAGAAGATGTACTTCCTGGTCGAGTTATTCACTTTGATTCTTAGAAGATGTACTTTCTGGTCGAGTCATTCCCCTTGATTCCTAGAAGATGTACTTTCTGGTCGAGTCATTCCCCTTGATTCATAGAAGATGTACTTCCTGGTGGAGTCATTCCCCTTGATTCTTAGAAAATGTACTTCCTGGTCGAGTCAGTCCCCTTGATTCCTAGAAAATGTACTTTCTAGTCGTGTCATTCCCCTTGATTCCTAGAAGATATACTTCCTGGTTGAGTCATTTCCCTTGATTCGTAGAAGATGTACTTCCTGGTCGAGTCATTCCTCTTGATTCCTAGAAGATGTACTTCCTAGTCGAGTCATTCCCCTTGATTCCTAGAAGATGTACTTCCTAGTCGAGTCATTCCCCTTGATTCCTAGAAGATGTACTTCCTATTCGAATCATTCCCCTTGATTCATAGAAAATGTACTTTCTAGTCGATTAATTCCAATTAACCCATAAAAGATGCATTTCATTTTTCAGGTTTCTCAAGTAGTTATGATCTGACTGTCACAAAAGTCCTCTGATGATAAACCGGGGCAAAAATTTAATTCCTATTTTTAGAACTTTACTTTTCTGGCAAATGGAATTTCTCTTTATAATAATTTTTATTTGGTATAATTTTCTTTCTAGTTTTGATGTGATTACTGGATCCCACCTAAAGAACAAGACAAATAAATGGAAAGTCAAGCAACAAGGTGAAGAAGTTGAAAGTCAAGGGACAAGGTGAAAAAGTTGAAAGTCAAGCAACAAGCTGAATAAATGAAAAGTCGAGTAACAAGGTGAATAAATTGAAATTCAAGCAACAAGGCGAATAGATTGAAAGTAAACATATTAAAAAATAGCAAGTCAGGGGCCCGCGTAAAGAATAGGGTGATGAAACTCAACTTAAGAGTCCAACAGAAGCTGCATAGATAGGATTTTTGTAATTTCATTTATGTTTTAAATTGTAATTTTATTTTTTTGATGTAATGACAGAGCCACGAATCGTAACCTTGATGGGACCTCACTCGACTTTCCAACTTGGTTGTCCTTCTTTATTCTGTTTTTTTCCTTGAATAATGGTCGGGTCAAAATTTGGTCTCGTTGTCTACTTTTTTTGTCTAAAAATACTGTGTTTACACCAAAAAATGGGCATGATGTAGACATCTAATTTTGTCCCTTTCGAAGTTCAATTTTATTTATTTTTAGCTCATCTTACCACGTACCCTCACCCATTCTACACTTTCCCCACAAAGAAACTAATAATAACCAACTTTAAACAAATTTTATCCCTAAATTCCCACATAATCCCTATTTGAACAAACTAACAACCCCTCCCTATTAAATTTTTACACATCACCACCCCACACCCTACCCCTCCTACCCCACCTACCCTACTCACCTCCTTCCTCACATTTTTGTTATTTCTTTTAACCAAATACACAACAAACACCACC
Organism: Capsicum pubescens; assembly: GCA_030864215.1. NCBI lineage: Eukaryota > Viridiplantae > Streptophyta > Magnoliopsida > Solanales > Solanaceae > Capsicum > Capsicum pubescens. Next base: position 71,747,029 of record CM061549.1, on the reverse strand, counting down.
ACAACAATCATCATAATTATACACTCACTGGTACAAAATATAAGCACACATCACCGTCATTCTTTGGAGGCTTTCATCAATAACTCACCAGATTCTCTTAAATAACAAAATTCCCACACTCTCACAGCCATACACAACAACATATATACACACACAATAACATGAGAAAAAGGGTCCTCCACAGCTTTCACTCACTCTAAAATAATCTTCATCTCTCTCATATATGGAACACACAAAACACATCGAAATTTCTCTTCTACACCAACACACACACGAATACAACAGAAAGGCATACCAACTGGACGTCACACGCACCGTAAAAATAGAATAAATGGTGATCGTAAATTGGGGTCGATTTAGAGAGATTAAAAGGGAAATAGAGAAAGAGACGAGAAACGGGGAGAGAAGAAGAGAACACAGTCGACAGGAAGGACCGAAATCTGACCAGTTTTCTTTGATCTCTATCATCGCCGAGATCAAAGAAGCTTCAGCAATTCAATAGGAATAAGATGTCAGCTCCACCGCCGTCAAACCCACCGCAAAAGAGCAAAGTTCCACGGGAAAGTGGGTACAGGTCCTGTGTTTTTCAATTTTGGTTTTGAGTTAACAAAAATAGAACGAAAGAGTTAAATCAAAGCTGGGTTGACTCATATTTGAGTTGTGGTATTCTTCGAGGTTCCGGGGCAGCTTTCTTCTCTTCTTAAGTCAATCGAAAGCATTCAGAAGGTCCAATCCTATCCTATCCCCCTTTAATTTTACATAATCATGAATGATTTATGTATTTGGTATGTTTGAATCTTGGTTGTGGATTGGATGATGTTGGATTTGAACGTTGATAAACATGAATTGATAATCGAAGAATGTGTTAATCATTGGTTGAGAATGGATTCGGGGCGGGAATTGAAAATTTGATAAAGGAGGAATATAAATTAGTTGCTTTGATTCACTGTTATTATTACCTTTGTGTATAATTGTCAATTCCTTGATAGTATCATGATAAGTTGACCGGGGTAGGCAAACAGTAGGCTTGGATAGACAAATTTAGAATTTATGGATTGATGAGCAATGTGGAATGTTTGTTGAATGATTCTCTTTTTCTAGAATTTGGAAAATGTATTCATTTAGCCGGAGAATGCCTCGTGGTTATTTGTATTTATTCACCAGGGAATGCCCCGAAGTATCGTGTACGCAAAGGATGCTCGTGATCAAGTCCTGAGGAATTGGGTAAAGCATTGGAGCGTAGTTTAGGATTAGTGTAGGTTAGCGTAGGTTTACATTTCCACATTTTTCTATTTTGAAATTGTATAAATTGAACTGGACACTATATTTTTGGGATTTGTTTTGTTTTTGTTTGTTTGTTTGATTGTTCCGTGTTTTCTGTGGTTTATACACTCTTAGTGTTGAATTAGATGATATACTCCACAAAGCGATCGTGGTCGAACCACGGGACCGAGGGGGTGCCTAACACCTTCCCCTCAATCAACAGAATTCCTTAACTGGAATCTCTGTTCGCAAACCAGTTTTAAAGAGTCAAATCATTTTGAAAAGGGATTTTCCAAAGGTGACTTGGCACACCAGATTTATGCCAAGTGGAGACTCTGAATTAAATTGTGAAATGAATAGTTTTTTTTTTAAAACAAATCTTCATTTTTGACACTTTAATAATAAAAACTCTTTCAAACTTAAAATATAATCTTTTTTAGTTGAAAAGGGGTGTGACAGCTATGGCGACTCTGCTGAAGATTTTTCAAAATTCGAGCTTATTTTTTAGAGTTCTATCGACCTAGTTTGACATTATGGGTGTATAAATATTATTTGTGTTATCGTTTGTGTTGTTTATTTTATCATTGTTGAGTGCCTACGTGCTCTTTGTTAACAATTTTTATCTTATATGTTACCGTTTTATATCTGACATCATTTGCATAACCAGAGTCATTTTTTTCGCAATAAGTCTCGTAGTACACTTGTGTACACGATCTCTAGTTGAGTCACCCTTATTTTAGGAGGGGGAGCCGTTGGGTGTATGGAGTAGGTGGAAAGCCGTCACAGCCACTATCGACCATATGCTCCCCCGAACAGCATTGTTAGTGAACCCCAGCCAAGGTCAGCTCTTTGGTTATGCTTATCTGCATCATATAGACACCTAGCGGGACTCACTTGGTCCTTTGTAATGGAGTTACCCGTAAAGCATCCTTACATGCTAATTGCTATATTTTTTGGGTAATAGGGTCATTTGATGGGCTGATTTGAGAAAAAAATATGTGCTAGAATTAAAGGTGTGTAGGTAAGGAAAAATAATAAAAAAGAAAAAAAATTGAGTGTGTAGGCAAGGAAAAAAAAAAGGCAAGTCAAAAAAGAGTTTCGGAGTTTTTAGAGTTCTTTATGGTTTTTATTTTTCACAATCCAAAAATTAAAAATGATTTTTTTTAACTTTTGCATTCATGTTCTCGAAATACAAAAACATCAAAAATATTCCATTTGTCTCCTTTAGAATCCATAATTCAAAATTTTCAAAAAGATTTCTTATTAAATAGAAGCTTTTTACAAAATAAAAAAATGGTAGAAGTTTTGTACATTTCATACAACGGAAATACCATAAAGAATTTTCTTTCAGAGTTGTTGGTGTCAGTTTTATATGAAGTGTCAAATTGAAAATCCCAAAAAATAATTTTATTGACCTTTTTTTCTTGTCTGATTGTGGTCGTATCTCTCAAGTCAGGGTCAGTAGTTTATTTAATCTTTAGTTGTCCAACTGGACGAACTACGTACACCTGATTCTCCTTTCTCGGGAGTGAGATACGTAGGCAGCCCTTCTAGAGTTCGGTGATCTTATTTAAAAAATCTAAAAAGATTTTCTTCGCTCTTCATTTAGAGTAGGTGTCATATACATCTTCAAAAGAAAACTACAAAAAGATTTTTCTTTAATAGTTCCAAGTTTTATTTTCGTATGAAATTCAAAATTGAAAAGCCATAAAGATTTTTCTTTGGTAATCATATGTTTCATTTTGTATAGGAATCTAAAAAATTCAAAAAAGATTTTTTTTTCTTACTCTTCATTTAGAGTAGGTGTTTCATATACATCTTAAAAAGAAACTACAAAAAAGATTTTCTTTTTAGGTTAAAGTGTCATTTTCGCATGAAATTCAAAATCAAAAACTCAAAAAGATTTCCTTTGGTAATCATAGAGTTACATTTTTGTATCGGATTTTTAAAGCTGAAAAATTCAAAAAGATTTTCGTCCATTTTATCTGACAGTTTGTTATTTTCTTTTTTTTCTTAAAGTTAAAAAAAAAAAAAAGAAAGAAAGTTTGATTGGTCATATTGTTCCTAAACTTCACAAACTACGCACATCTAATTCTCCTCTTTCGAGGGTGAGATACGCAGACGCCCTTCTTGAGTTCGGTGATCTTTTCTAAGAAAAAGGAAAAAGAAAAAGATTTTGAGAAAGTGTTGAACTCTAACGCATTTGTCATCTCTTGTTCAGTTAGTTTAAGGTGGTTGGTTTATGGCATTTTAGCTGGTCCTTCATATTGCACCAAGTTGAAGAGAAAGTTATAGCCAACAAAAATACTGAGGTTGTTGTCACTAATCAGATAGAGAGTTCGGGGAATGAGAATTTAGGAGCTAATGAAGAGATTTGGAAATTAAGGCAGCAAATGATAGAAATGCATCGAGCTTGGGATAATGGGTTGCTTCCTCCTCTATTTCTCACTGATAATCTGGAATATCTCTCTAGCTTGCCTCCAGTGTCACATGCACAGTTTTCTATTTTTGTTGACACGCCACAATATGCATCAGGGTCCACTCTAGGAAAACACTATCCAAACACTTTCAATATTTATTTCCTCAATCCTCAACACAAGACTACCACATGCTCGGCTCTACCTACTGTTCATATTTTTGCAACACCACCTTCATCTGAAGCTCCTACTTTTGATGTTCATCCACCGATTATGCCCCCTACTCTACGAGAGAGCCTGTATTAAATATTTCTGATGATTAGCATTATGCTCCCAAGCCCACATTTAAGTCGACTGGTCCTTATGGATACACTCACCCGGCTGACTTTCCTCTTAACATTAAGAAGCCTGTTAGAACAAAAGAACAAGAGAAAATGATCAGAAAATTGAGAAGTTTGGAACTGGCTATGAAGAACTTCCAAAGACTCGGGGGTTACAAAAGTGTCTCGTATAAAGATCTGTGCATGTTTCAAGGAATTAATCTCCTTTTTGGCTTTAAAATGTCGAAGTTAGAGAAATATGATGGGCACGGTTACCTAGTGGTGTATTTAAGGCATTATTTCAACCAATTAAGGGATGCTGGAGGGAAGAAAAAATTACTCATGGCTTACTTTGGTGAGAGTCTTTCAGGTCTGGCTTCAGAATGGTTTGTTGACCAAGACATCAACAAGTGGAGTAGTTGGGATGACCTAGCTAATGAATTCGTACAATAATTCCAATACAATGTGGAGTTGATTCCTTACAAAAAATCCCTAACCAATATAAAGAAAAAGAGCATTGAAATTTTCAGAGAGTATGAGATTAGATGGCGTGAACAAGCCACTAGCGTAAAATTGCCAATGAAAGAAAGTAAGATAGTAGAGTTATTTATTCAAGCGCAGGACAAAACATATTATCAATACTTGTTTCCTGCACTAGGCAAGCCATTTATTGAGGTCCTCAAAATAGGGGAGATGATAGAGGATGGAATTAAGACCAGTCGCATTGTGAGTTTTGCAACATTAAAAGCAATTACTCAAGCAATTCAAAGGAGTTCAGGAAGTGTTGGAGGGAAGAAGAATGAGGAAAGTGTAGCTATAATTATATTTGGACAACGGACACGATCAAAAAGACCACGTCGTCGTTACCCTCAGCCTTAAACCTAAGTTTATGCCCAAGATCCACAAAATCACTCCCAAAATCCATTATACTTCATTCCCCCGCCTCCATATCCAGTGTATAAATTACAACCACATGTTCAACCCCCGTCTTACCCACAATGGCATGCACCAATTCCCTAGAGTCATCCTCTAACACCACAAACATACCAGAGCCCTTCTAGACCCAATTTTTGATCCAAGCCAAACAATAAAATAAGGCAAAAATCGAGGGATAGCTTCATACAAATTGGAGAGTCATATGCCACTTTATTCCAGAGGTTGGTATAGTGGGGTACGATCACCCCTCTCATTGAGTATACTCCTAACCCGCATTCAAAAAGTTTCGATCCTAATATACAATGTGCATATCATTTTGATATTTAGGGTCACAATATTGAAGATTTTCATGCTTTGAAAAGAGAAATAGAAAAGATGATTAAGATAAATCGATTATGGTGCAGACCATTGATAATGGTGAAAGCTCTAGTCATGCTGATATGAAAATCAGTGGCTAAGATGTCAAGCTCGATAATTGGGAAGTCACACCTTTCTATAGTTGAAAGGATTGTTGGTAGTTTGTTTTGTTTTCCTTTCTGTTTTTTGAATTATTTCAGGGTTGTAATTCAGAATCTATCTTGTTTTGTCCTTTGTCGTTTATGCTCAAACCCTTCTATCTTTCATTTTAACTAAATGCAGTGTCCCTTTTCCCTTTGTGTTTTAAACATATGTTGTTTGTTTATTTTCTTTACATAATACATTTTATGTTGGCTCTAGTGATATGACATGTTTACGAAATTTTCAGCTAGATCTTAAAATCCAATTTGAGCATGAACTTTGAATTAGAGGGCTAAAGTTAGAAAAAGTATCTGAGAAATATGTAGAGTGTTAAGACATTTAGTGACCATGTTAAAGCCTTCTTTCAAAATTAAGACAATTATTTTGAGAACCACAAGAATAGCTTGGACATTAATTGAAAATCATAGTCAATTAGGTCAAATAGTGGATGCGTGATCCCTATATCAAGAGAAACAGAAAGATAATCACCTCCACAAAAGCATGGATCATTTAATGCGAGGGATGTACAACAAAGGTGGAGTTTTATGTTTGACAAGTGTAGAAGAAGAAGTGGCACACATGCTCAGTTAACGTCAGTGTTGTTAAAGTGTCACAAATGATCTTCATCTTTTACGTCATATTGTATGATGTGTACTTGAATTTTCAAGAATTGATATGACGAAGGCATTTCATTCTATTATCCAAACATTGTGTCATCTTTTATTTACCCCATTGAGCTTTAGTGTTATTTTCTTTCATACCTCTCTTTTGGAATCAAGATAGAGTTAAAAAGTTCAAAGAAAAGTGTCAAGCAAAAGAATAGAGTCAGAAAAGTTTCAAAAAAAAGAAGAAGAAAAGAGAAAAAATGTGTAAAAAAGAAAGAAAAGAGATGATTGCTAAGAAAAATAGAGTCAGAAAAAGTTTTAAAGAGAAAAAGAGTCAAAAAAATAAAAAAAAAAAGCATATCAAAGTCAAGCAAAAAATAAGTTGTCGGAACTACGTGAGACCTGATTCTCCTCTCTCTGGGGTGAGATACGTAGGTTTCCCTACTCTGGGCTTGGTCCAACTAAATAAACAATCTAGAGTCACCCAGCCAAAAAAAACTGGGGCATGAGTTAATCCTCATTATTTGAGTCGATTCCAAAAGTTGTAAGTCCTACCCCACTTTAAGCGTCGTTTGGGCCTCATGTCATTCTTTCTTTCTAAACCTTATCCAAAAGACAAGTTACAACCAAAGAAAGACCTGTAGATCAATCTTTTAGAATGTTAAGGCAAAGCATGCAATGCATATGATAATGCATTTTGGGAACTACTTGTCTTCCTAAGCATAAGGAATCAGGAGAGAAATAAAAATGAGAGAGTCTTATTGGTAAAAACTTCCACGGGCACCGTAAGATGATGGTAAGTTGAGAGAGATAAAAATGAGAGTCTTATTGATAAAAACCCTCACGGGTACTGTAAGGCGACTGTGAGTTGAGAGAAATAAAAATAAGAGAATCTCATTGGTGAAAAACCCTCATGGACATCATAAGGCGATGGTGAGCTGAAAGAAAATGAGAGAGGCTTGTTGGAAAAAACCCTTCAAGGTGTCACTAGACGAAGGAGGTCTTAAACGCTATTGACCTAAGGGATCAACTCAGTTTTATGGCCATTAACTCAACAACAATTGGTAGAAAGTTTGGATGGAAAGATCAGACAACTTAATCCAAAATGCATGGCATAATCATTAGAGTTGACTGTCATTTTTAGATAAATTTTTCAGTTCTTTGTTACAAATGGGGACATTCATTGTCTTTTCTTTCTTTTTATATTTTTATTTTATTTTCTTAAGTCAGTTATCTAAATAATAATCATTGTCATTTTTCTCGTCTTTGAGTAAAGTCTATGTCAAAATAAGTGAGAAAAGATTTCAAAACTGACTATCAGTTTCTTCAATAGTACAAAGCAAGACAAAAGCCAGCACGTGAAAGAGACATGATTGTGAGTAAAAAAAAGCCATGCAGAAAGTTTTGTCAACATACAAGTCTGGGAACTCATCAAAATACCAAGGTTCAAAGGGTTTATCTGAGAAACATGGCAAAGCAGAAATATTGTGCTTGTTTCATAGTCACTCTTAATAATCTGAGTTTGGGTCAATGATGCAGAAAATCAATAACATATGCTAATGGTTGGAAGCAAGGTTAATTGTGACTGGGGCAAGAGCGATTATCGCGAAAGCAAAAGCTACAAATCAGCCACCATGTTTTTAAACTCACAAGTTTTTCTTTGTATGAAACGGGAACACATGTTACCTTCAAATCAAGGATTTCAAAGCCTAAACATCAAAGGAAAAAATTTATCACTTCTACAAATACAAGAGGTGATGTTGCTGCACAGGTTTGGTGATCAAAATCATGGTAAAACTCATAATCCAATATCTCTAGGAGACACACTTTTTTGTTCGGGTAATTCAGGTTCATTTATTAGGTGATGCACTTCCTAAATTGAACTTTCACTCCTAGAAGTCACACTTTCTAGCTGAGTCTTTACACTTAACCCTTAGGAGCACTTTCTAGCTGAGTCCTTGTTAGGGTAGTTTAAGTTTTGGCGTGCTAGGTTACATACTTCCAAATTTAAGCCTTTACTCCTAGAAGATGCACTTTCTGGTCGAGTCCTTCCATGCAACCCATGGGAGATGCACCTTCTTATCTGAGTAATTCAGGTTTTATTTATTAGGTGATGCACTTCCTAAATTAAACCTTCACTCCAAGAAGTTGCTCTTTTTAGTTGAATCCTTCCACTTGAACATTAGGAGACACACTTCCTTGGTGGATATTCAAGTTTCACTTATTAGGTGGTTCACTTCCTAACTTAAGCCTTTACTCCTAGAAAATGTACTTTCTAGCTGAGTAGTTAACCCCTAGAGACACATTTTCTTGGGTGATTCAAGAGGCATTTGTAAGGAGACACACTTCTTTGTTTGGGTAATTCAAGTGACATTTGTAAGGAGACATACTTTCTTATTTGGGTAATTCAAGCAACATTTGTAAAGAGACACACTTCCTTGTTTGGGTAATTCGAGCGATATTTGTAAGGAGACACACTTTCTTGTTTGGGTAATTCAAGCGACATTTGTAAGGAGACACACTTTCTTATTTGGGTAATTCAAGCGACATTTGTAAGGAGATGCACTTCCTTGTTTGGGTAATTCAAGCGGCATTTGTAAGGATACAAACTTCTTTATTTGGGTAATTCAAGCGGCATTTGTAAGGAGACGCATTTTCTTGTCTGAATAATTTAAGTGGTATTTGTAAGGAGACACATTTCCTTGTTTGGGTAATTCAAGTGGCATTTGTAAGGAGACGCATTTTCTTGTCTAAATAATTTAAGTGGTATTTGTAAGAAGACACATTTTCTTGTTCGGATAATTCAAGCGACATTTGTAAGGAGACGCATTTCCAAGTGGCATTGGTAAGGAGGCACACTTCATTGTTCGGGTAATTTAAGCGACATTTGTAAGGAGACATATTTCCTTGGGTAATTCAAGTGGCATTTGTAAGGAGACACATTTCCTTATCTGGGTAATTCAAGCGGCATTAGTTAGGAGACGCACTTCCTTGAATGGGTAATTTAAATTTTACTTGTTAGGTGATGTACTTCCTAACTTAAGTCTTGACTCCTAGAAGATGTAATTCCTAGTCGAGTCATTCCCCTTGATTCATAGAAGATATACTTCCTAGTCGAGTCATTCCCCTTAATTCCTAGAAGATGTACTTCCTGGTCGAGTCAGTCCCCTTGATTCCTAGAAGATGTACTTTCTAGTCGAGTCATTCCCTTTGATTCCTAGAAGATGTATTTTCTGGTCGAGTCATTCCCCTTAATTCCTAGAAGATGTACTTCCTGGTCGAGTCATTCCCCTTGATTCCTAGAAGATGTACTTCCTGGTTGAGTCATTCCCCATGATTTCTAGAAGATGTACTTCATGGACGAGTCAGTCCCCTTGATTCCTAGAAGATGTACTTCCTGGTCGAGTTATTCCCCTTGATTCCTAGAAGATGTGCTTCCTAGTCGAGTCAGTCCCCTTGATTCATAGAAGATGTACTTCCTGATCGAGTCATTCCCTTGATTCCTAGAAGATATACTTCTTGGTCGAGTCATTCCCCTTGATTCCTAGAAGATATACTTCCTGGTCGAGTCATTCCCCTTGATTCCTAGGAGATGTACTTCCTGGTCGAGTCATTCCCCTTGATTCCTAGAAGATGTACTTCCTAGTCGAGTCATTTCCCTTGATTCGTAGAAGATGTATTTCCTAGTCGAGTCATTCCCCTTGATTCATAGAAAATGTACTTTCTAGTCAAATCATTCCAATTTACCTATAAAAGATGCATTTATTTTTTTGGGTTTTTCAAGTAGTTATTAGATGACTGTCACAAAAGTCCTCTGATAATAAACTGGGGCAAAAATTTAATTCCTATTTTTGGAACTTTACTTTTCTAGCAAACGAAATTTCTCTTTATAATAATTTTGTTTTAGAATAATTTTCTTCCTAGTTTTGATGTGATTGTAGGAGCCCGCCTGAAGAACAGGGCGAATAAATGGAAAGTCAAGCAACAAGGTGAAGAAGTTGAAAGCCAAGCAATAAGGTGAAAAAGTTGAAAAGTCAAGAAATAAGGTGAAGAAGTTGAAAGTCAAGCAACAAGGTGAAGAAGTTGAAAGTCAAGCAACAAGTTGAATAAATGAAAAGTCGAGCAACAAGGTGAAGAAATTGAAAGTCAAGCAACAAGGTGAAGAGATTGAAAGTCAACAGATTAAAAAATAGTAAGTTAGGAGCCCGCCTAAAGAATAGGGTGATGAAACTCTAGTCAAGAGTCCAAAAGAAGCTGCATAGATAGGATTTTTGTAATTTCATTTATGTTTTAACTTGTAATTTTTATTTTTTCATGTAATGACAGAACCGCGGATCAGAACTTCGATGGGACCTCACTCAACTCTCCAACTCGGTTGTCCTTTTTTCTTCTGTTTCTTTCCTTGAAAATTGGTCGGGTCAAAATTTGATCTTGTTGTCTACTTTTTTTTGTCTGAAAATACTTTGTGTTTTCACCCAAAAAAGGGCATGATGTAGACACCTAATTTTGTCCCTTTCGAAGTTCAATTTTATTTATTTTTAGCTCACCTTACCACATACCCTCACCTATTCTACACTTTCCCCACAAAGAAATAAATAATAACCAACTCTAAACAAATTTTATCCCTAAATTCCCACATAATCCCAATTTGAACAAACTAACAACCCCTCCATATTAAATTTTGACACATCACCACCCCACACCCTACCCCACCTACCCCACTCACCTTCCGCCTCACTTTTTTTTATTCTTTTTAACCAAATACACAACAAATAACACCACAACAGCCATCACAATTACACACTCACTGGTACAAATTATAAGCACACATCACCATCATTCTCTGGGGTATTTCATCAACAACTCACCAGATTCTCTTCAACAACAAAATTCCCTCACTCTCAAAGCCATACACAATAACATATATACACACACAGTAACACGAGAAAAAGGGTCCTCCACAGCTTTCACTCACTGTAAAATTATCTTCTTCTCTCATATACACAGAACACACACAATACACCAGAATTTCTCTTCTACACCGACACACATACAGATACAACAAAAAGGCACAACAAATGGATTTCACACGTACCGTAAAAATATAGTAAATGGTGATCGAAAATTGGGGTTCGATTTAGAGAGCTTTGAGAGATTGGGAGAGAAATAGAGAAAGAGGCGAGAAACAGGGAGAGAAGAAGAGAAAATGGTCGACAGGGAGGCCCGAAATCTGACCCAGTTTCTTTGATCTCTACCATTACCGAGCTCACCAGAGCTCTGGCAATTCGAAAATAATAAATTGTCAGCTCCACCGTCGTCAAACCCACTGAAAAAGACCAAAGTTTCATGGGAAAGTGGGTACGGGCTTATGCTTTTCAATTTTGGTTTCGAGTTAACAAAAATAGAACGAAAGGGATAAATCGAAGCAGGGTTGGCTCGTAGTCGAGTTGTGGTATTCTTCGAGGTTCCGGGGAAGCTTTTATTCTCTTCTTAAGTCAATCGAAAGCATTCGAAAGGTCTAATTCTATCATCTCTCCCTTTAATTTTACGTAATCGTGAATGATTTGTGTATTTCGTATGTTTGAATCTTGATTGTGTATTGGTTGATGTTGGATTTGAACATTGAAAACTTGAATTAATAATCGAAACATGTGTTAATCATTGGTTGAGAATGGATTCGGGGCGGGAATTGAAAAATTGATAAAAGAGGAATATAAATTAGTTGCTTTGATTCACTGTTATTATTACCTTCGTGTATAATTGTCAATTCCTCAATAGTATCATGATAGGTCGAACGGGGTAGACAAACGGTTGGCTTAGATAGGCAAATTTAGAATTTATGGATTGTTGAGCAATGTGGAATGTTTGTTGAATGATTCTCTTTTTCTCGCATTTGAAAAATGTATTTATTTAGCCGGGGAATACCCCGTGGTCATTTGTATTTATTCACCGGAGAATATTCCGAAGTATCGTGTACACAAAGGATGCTTGTGATCAAGATCCGAGGCATCGGGTAAATTATTGGAGCGTAGTTTAGGATTAGTGTAGGTTAGCGTAGGTTTACATTTTTGCATTTTTCTATTTTGGGATTGTATAAATTGGATTGGACACTATATTTTTGAAATTTGTTTTGTTTATGTTTGTTTGTTTGATTTTTCTGTGTTTTATGTGGTTTATACACTCTTAGTGTTCAATTAGCTGATATACTCCACAAAGCAACCGTGGTCGAACCACGGGACCGAGGGAGTGCCTAACATCTTCCCCTAGGTCAACCGAATTTCTTAACCGAAATCTCTGTTGACAAATCAGTTTTAAAGAGTCAAATCATTTTGAAAAAGATTTTTCAATGGTGGCTTGGCACATCAAATTTATGCTAAGTGGCGACTCTGAATTAAATTGTGAAATGAATCTTTTTTTTCGAAACAAATCTTCATTTTTGTCACTTTAATAATAAAAATCCTTTCAAACTTAAAATATAATATTTTTTGGTTGAAAAGGGGTGTGACAATATGACAAGTATTATTAGTCACACTTTTTCTCATGTTAATATGATAAAAAAGTATATTTTTAGATATTTTTTCGAGTTAACACAATTTAAATCTTAAAAAGGAAAGAAAATCACAAAAATCTAAAAGAGTGAGTTCTATTTATTTTTACTATCATTAAAAGTGAGAGGTTTTAAATATTTTTATCAATTATCTATTTTAATCCAAGTAGAGTCATATATAGTATCTAACTATGCTTTGAACACAACTAATGTTTTTATGCGAATTTGGTTATAATATAAATTGAAGTGTCTATTAAATAATTTTAACTAAAATTAGAAGTATTCATACACGTGCAAAACATGTATATTAAACTAGTAAAATAAAAAATACAAAGCGTGATCACTATTATCATTTTTTATTTGTTTAATTAAAATAATAAATAATTATTTTTTAAAAAAATTAATTAAATATATTTAAAGTTGTAATATTGGGCCGTAAAAGGGCCCTTAATTATCTAGTTACTAATAATTTTACTAAAAATTACACAAATACAAAACTTATGTTTTCAATATTACAAAAAATCTCAACTCTCTAAACATATTATAAAAATCCAACATATACACAGAATGTTATGTATATGTCGGCTATGTTATGTATATTAATAAGAAGAGAGAATAAAATAATTAAAAAGTGAGAGAGTATAATTTTTTCCAAAAGTGTTGGTTTTTATGTTATTTATACTAATTTTTATAGGCGAGTTGCAACCTTCACTTCAAATTGAGGACCACCTTAGTCTGAATTATACCTTTTTCCCTTATGTTTTGGACATGTTATCATAACCAACTTCTTTTAAAATTTGCCCCAAAAAGAATTTTACAACTCAAAATTGTAAAAGGTATTAAAAATATTGTTTGAACTTTTTGCTATTTAAAGTATTTGTTTTAGATAAAATTATTTTTTTATTATTTTTTTAATATTTAAGAGTTGAAAATTTTAAGAGTCGAAAATTAATTAGATATATTTATGGTAAAACTTTTTCTTATTAGAAATTATCAAAATTAATGACTAACTAATATTTTTTCCATTAATTTAAGCATTCTAAATCAACTAAATTTGATTTTAAAATGATTTGAAAAATCTAGAAATAAATTAAAATCGTTAGAATAAAATTTTTTTAAGTGTTGATCCATTAACCACTTGAAACTTCTGGTGTTAACATATATATGTATACATGTTTACGTTTACATTATTATATTAAAGTGTGAACGATTTTTGAAAAGTGATCTGAACGTTTACACTTTATTAAAAACTTCTGCAATAAATAAAATATTTTAATTTTAAATAATCAAACATTACATATACAAAACACATGCGATTAAATTAATATATATAAATATCGAACACCACATGAAAAATAATGATAGTAAAAATCCTCTTCCTTAAACTCCAAAATTGTTACCCCTCCAGCTGTAGGTTCCCTTATACTTATGTGGCTGCACAAGCACCGTATTCTCACAAATTTACTCAAGAAAAAAATTACAAATATTTTTCTCAAAAAATTATAGTACCACAGTCAAAATTTGACGTCACCTTATTATAGCGATATTTTACTATAGTAAAAATATTTTCCTCAAAAAATTATAGTACCACAATTAAATTTTTCTATGACCTCACTTTGTTATAATAATATTTCACAATAGCAATCTAATTTTCTTCGAAACAAATTTTTTATATTTATTTTACTTCTCTATAACGATAATCCACCTATAACAACAATTTCATTTATTATAGTGATACACTCTTTATAAAATTACCTCTCTATAATAGCATACTCAAAAATTATGTAATGATATTTTACAAGGAATATATTAGGTACAAAATGAAATAGCAAAATATTTATGGTAATCATCATTAATGTCATGTATACAGTTAATTTTAAGTATGAATATCTAATTTATAAAAGAAAAAAATTGTATTCAAATAATGTATATCCATTGTTTTATAACTTCATGAGGAAAAAAGTACTAATGATTATTATGTTTTATATTTATACTCTTTTTCATTTTGCATACTTCAAAAAATAAATTTGCATATTTTTATTCGTAACAGCTAAATGAGATTTAAATATCAATTGATAGTATACATATATAAGGCCACTTTTTTTTAGCAGCCATCATATTTTCGAACAAATGTTGTCAATGTAGAAAAATTTAACTGCAGTTGGAAAGAAACCTCATTAACCTATAATTGGCAAAAAAATTTATGAGTTCAAGTTTTATATTTCGATAACACAAATATATCTGTTCAATCAAACGTGAATTTTAAACTTAATTTTGATGAATTTAATTATTAAAATTTTAAGAATTAAATATTAATTATGTTATTGAAATTTTAATTTATAACTAAAAATTTTAGTATTTTTTTTTTCATTTGAACTCATTGATAAATTATTTCTTTTAAAATAGTCTTAACATAATTGATAGAGTTGCTGTCATGTGATCAAGTAATTAAATTGTGGAAAAAGTATGTCGCAGGAAAGTAATGTAAGTTTGCGTATAACAAATCCTTATGGTTTGGCCCTTCTCTAGACTTTGCATATAACGTAAGTTTTAGTACATCAACTGACTAAGGCCTTTGATATGGAGAGTTTAATTGATATCTTGAAAATAATAATAATAACTAACTTACTATAATAGACTAAATTATATCGATAATATACATATTTTTAACATTATTACTGTGAATAGCTTACATTTCCCAGTAATTCTTCCTCTTCAAAACAACCTCCAAGGACATTTTAGGAATTTCGTAGAATTAAACTAAATCAAGGATTATAATAAGAAAGGAGATCTCATATCATTCATCATCAGGTGAAAGAATATAAAATTAGTCAGAATAGCATCTATGATTTAAAAGGTCAATGGGATTCATGTTATAGATGCTCTTACCTTTTCATATATTAACCCCCTCCTCCCTCCCACCCTTTGAATTTAGAGTTCGAATATAAATTTTTTAAATTCAGTAGGAGTATATTAGTTCTTTAAAGTTATTAAATTTTATATTAATACTAATTTGAACAATAATTTTGGTAAGATAAATGTAAAGCTTAGTTCAAAATTATTAAATTCACAAGCTATACATTGGCTCCACCCCCTGCAACTCTGTGATATGCATATATATTGTCCGAATTTTTTAAAAATATCGATGAGTGTTCTCGGATTTTTTTAATACTTTTGAAGGAACTGACTGGAATGTGGTAATATTTTTGAATAATTTGAACAACTTAGATGTGCATATATTAAATATTAACTATTATGCATAATATGTAAATATGCCCTTTAACTTGGCTTTAACTTTTGCATTCATGCCCTTCAATTTTGGATGTGCACAAATAGATACTTAAACTTGTAAATAATTGAATAAGTAGATACATGTTATGAATGGGCCGAAAGCAGTTACGGTAAAACAGCCCAATACCACATTAAGTGGCTATGTGTGGGATACGGGTTAATAAATAGCACATTCTAGTAAGAATAGGTTGGTGCAAATTGTGATAATTGCTTAGACAAAGACTATGCTTCTCATCCCCAATTCTCTCTAGGCCTCTCATCCCCTTCTACTATTATTCCTCTTCTTCGTACTGTAATTTCTCCTTTCCGTATTAATCAAAGTTGATTAGTTTTTTTCACTTTGTGTATTGATTGTTGAGTTGAGAATTCGGGTTCGTTACATTGGTGCTTTCATCCGGAGGTCTTCAATGGAGGACCAAACCTTGCGAACTCCTCGTGATTCAATTAACACCAGGAAAGATTCATTGTCAAAGGAGATATCTGAAATTCGTTCATTATTACAAGAATTGGTTGGAAACCCTAGAAGAAGTAAACCTATTTACGTAGAATTTCCACGATTCTGTGGCGGAAATCCCGAGTTATGGATCTCCGAGGCTGAATGCTACTTTGATTTTTATGAAATTGCAGAAAACCATAAGTTATTTCTAGCTTCGTCCTATCTCGATGGAGACGTTTTATCGTGGTACCAATGGCTTTTCCAGAACAAGCAATTGGTTGATTGGAAACATTTTACTGCAAAAGTGTTGATTCGCTTTCCTAAATGATACCTGGAATCACTAAAAGGTCGTTTGGTTAATCAGGTTCCCTCAGTGACTGAGTATGAAAGTGAGTTTGAGGCTATCTCGTCGGCCTTTGGCAAAATAGATTCACACAAAGTGTTTGACGAAAAGCCGGATAGAAAAATTGAAAATGATAAGGATATTAAAACACTGATTCAAACACCGAGTGTTATGAAACAAGAGGGTAAATATGAGGATATATTAGTACAAGTTGAAATTGAGGGGGCTAAAATTTTGCCAAATCAAGCAAAACAGGAGATCTGTAATTCAGAGGATATAGCCAATTTAGATTTGGATGACAAAGAAGAGGATCCCTTACCTCTTGATCTTGTAGTTGCAGATACAAATGTTCGAAGAGCCGAGTCATTGCAGATCACAGAAACAGGCGCTCAAGTTATAGTAAACGAAACACAAAAGTTGTTTGGTATTTATTTTCAAGGAGCCAGGCAACATTTGGTTAACAATGAACAAGTCGACTCACTCTGGGAAAGAAGTGACCCCGTGATTATGAAATAAACCATATTGATGCACAAGCATGCATCCATACATTTTTCATTTGATCCCGGTGAGTCTGTTTCTCTATCCATTATGTTCGAGAGCTTCGATATACATTTGTCTATATCAAACTACTTGTCTATTGCACTATATTCTAGTTTATTTTTTCTTAATGGTACTGTGAAAGGTGGCAAGTTGTTTAATGATATGTCTAATAGCAAGGTGGGTGTACAAACTGGTCGACGTCGATGGTCATGACCACTTCCAAAACCGCCTTTCTCAGCTGTACTATTAGATTTTATTGCCCAAGTTTATCAATTGGTTGAAATAACAAAGGAATTCGGTTTCGATGATTTTTTCATAATTGGTAGGATTGATTCTAAGACAAATGGTTGTCATTTTGCTGCTAACTTCAGTCGTAATAGACAACTTGCAGTAACTGCACTTGCTGCCATGCTACAGGAGTGGAAAGATTTAAAATTAAGAAGTGAATGTAAAGATGAAGCTTCAAGTTCTGCACCCTACTGGTTACACATTCATTGCTGTCATTGATACCATATATTTAGTTGTGTGCCATATACTACATCATGGTTTAGCTAATGTGTTAGTGTATACCATCCTCTTGAACAAGTGTGCAGTTGCAGAGCAGGTTATAACTGAACTTAGTTTAATATTGTTGACGGGTTTTACTAGAAACAAAGAAAAACATGATTGTAATTGGTTGATAGCAGTGACAATGGAGAGATTTGGTGGAAAGAGAGCTTTTAAAACTGTTCATTGGTACTTAAAGGTGGATAATTTTAATTCGTTGGATTTGAGCGTGTTACTGAGTATTGTCGGTATCATATTTCAAGTGCTCTCAGAGTTTCTTTTTATCCTAATAGT
This sequence comes from Capsicum pubescens, assembly GCA_030864215.1. Taxonomy (NCBI): domain Eukaryota; kingdom Viridiplantae; phylum Streptophyta; class Magnoliopsida; order Solanales; family Solanaceae; genus Capsicum; species Capsicum pubescens. The sequence goes on along the minus strand of CM061549.1, from coordinate 71,728,993 downwards.
TCTCGGGATGATATTCTTAGCATCCCATTATTTAATACTAATGCCTATAGTTTGGTCGATTATGTGATTATGTCATTTGAAAGAGAAAGAATAGATGCCAAGAAAGCAGGGAGCAATGAGGGCATTGCAGGTCATCTTATTACATATCTTTGCCATGTTAGTCAGCAGCTTAACAAGAATGATGCAACCACGTCTACAATGATCCAGACTGCCAACCAAGTTACTTCTTTGTTGCTTACTAATCTAACTGTACCCGAGGATGCTCTTACCTACTTAAACCTTGAGGACAAGGTTCTTTTTTAGGAAGAAAGTATTGTTATGAATGGGCTGAAAGCAGTTATGGTAAAACAACCCAATACCACATTAAGTGGCTATGCGTGGGATAAGGGTTAATAAATAGCACATTCTAGTAAGAATAGGTTGGTGCAAATTGTGATAATTGCTTAGGCAAAGACTATACTTCTCATCCCCAATTCTCTCTAGGCTTCTCATTCCCTTCTACTATTATTCCTCTTCTTCGTACTGTAATTTTTCCTTTCCGTATTAATCAAAGTTGATTAGTTTTGTTCACTTTGTGTATTGATTGTTGAGTTGAGAATTCGGGTTCGTTACAATACATGTGTCATATGTGACATCCTACATGACTAATTCTTGTTCTACATAGTGTCTTATGTGTATTATGCCACATAGGACGTTTGTGTCTACTTATTTAATTATATACAAATTTAAGTGTCTATTTGGATACATTCAAAATTGAAGGTTATAAATAAGAACTGAGGATAAGTTAAAGGACATGTTTTATTATGCATAATTATTACAAGGTATATTTACTTATGCATATCCTTGACACAATTGAAGAAAAAATATTACTACATTCTTAATCGAATTTGTGACTCCATCCGTGGTAATTCTCATCCCTCAACCCTCACAACCCTCTTTTTCCTTTTAATTTGCCTTTTTACAAGTTTAGACAAGAGCCACTGAAATCCAAAATGCCCAAAAAGCAAAGATGACCTCCTTGAGCCGGCTTTTAACTATATTTAGCTGGACAGACAAAAACCAACTTATTATCCCTCTCGTCCCTTTCTGCACCTCTTCCTCCTTCCCCTTTTCTTCAACCATCTTCTACTATATACTATACAATTTCACACATATATATCGCCAACATTCATACGCATTATTCATTATGCATGTTCAATACTTTTTTACCTCTAATTTTATGTGCCACAATTTAACTAGATATATTTAATATATATATATATATATATATATATATATATATATATATATATATATATTTTAATAATTTTGTGATTTAATTAAGAGAAAAAAGAGAATTTTAAAGTAATTCCTTTTCTAATTATCTCCCTCTTCCCTTTTTTTAATCCATCTTCTACTATACACTGTACAAGTACACATACACCTTTTTTTTAATACACATATTTTGCCAACCTATTAATACTCCCTCCGTCCCAAATTACTCATTTCAAATTGAGATGACACATTGATTAAGAAAAATAATTAATAACATGACTAGTTTATCATAGTACCTCTATTGAATCATGTTTACATTTTAATTTGAAGAAAAAGTAATTAATGCAAAAGGTAAAACATGGAAAAAATTTTGTCTCTTCTTGATTAATGAAAAAAACAAGTAAAATGAGAAATCAAATTAAAAAATTTGAGACGGAGGGAGCATTACAGTATTTGTTTTGAAACAATTAAGTGCCTCTTCTGGTTATCTTGATAATAAAGAAAATACATTTGCTTTTGTTTTGAAACAATTTAAGTGCCCCTTCTGGAGTAGGGGTGTTCATGGTTTGGTTAAAAATCAAATCGAACCGCGAACCAAATTAAATCGATTAAAAACACCGATATTTGGTTATGTTTGGTTTGATTTTAAATTTTTAAAATCGATACTTATGTAGTTTGGTTTTAGTTTTATTCTAAAATAACCGACAAAATAACCAAATCGAACCAAGCAGATAAATTTTATATAAATATATATATGTATATATATATATATGTATATATATATATATGTATATATATATATATATATGTATATATATATATATGTATATATATATATATATTTATATATTATTCATAAATAAAATATAAATATTTTTTATATCAAAAATTTTAATTTTCAATTTAACTTTAGTCTTATCACTTTTAGTCATATGTCTCCATCTAGTTGATGGTACGTTATGAAATTCTATATGATTTTCGCGCTTCGAATGACAAATGATACTAATTGTGAAAATTATTTTGTTGTCTACGAGATTTGATAAGTGAGTTTTATTAGATTATAGATAATCACTAGTTTTGAACTTTCTTTTTGGTCTCTATTGAGCAAAAAAATTATGTGTTTACCTTTTAGGGGGTTTATCATATCCATTCTCTTATATATAGTTTCTAAATACTTTTGTAGAAGCGTTTTTATGGTTCATGGCTTTGCCTAAATATAACACTAAATTGACATCTTGGTTTTAAGGTTGAGGAACAACACTCGATTGACATCTCATATGTTGGATTTGATTTTTTTAAGAAAAAATTCAACTTTTATCATTAACTAAAGTTATAAATCGAGAAATCGAACTGAACCGAACTAAACCGACAAGAACCAAACCGACGGTTATTTTTTTGTTTTTTTTAGTTTGATTTTAGAAATTGAAAAACCGACTAAATTGATTTGGTTATGATTTTGACCAATAACCGATTCATGAACACCCCTACTTCTGGTTATTTTGATAATAAAGAAAATACATTTACTTTTTTTTTTAATTTCTTTTCCTTTTTTTTTTGTGTGTAAACTTTTTTGTTTTGTAATTTAAGGGAGGGGGCGGGGGCGGGGGGGCGGGGAGCGTTGAGATTGACAGACAGATCCCACCGAAATAAATTACTAACAAATTCACTACATCCCATCTTCATAAAAACCCATAGAATTCACCAATCTTTTTTGTTGTTTGATTAAATATTTTTATTTTATAAAATTTCAGCTGGCTGTAATTGCTTACACAGAAGAATAGGGGTAAGATGCTTGGTGTCTCCTCTACTAGTACTACTCCCGGTAGAGCTGTCATTTCGGCAGCTCCACCACTACTACCACCGCCATCACAAGATGCTCCAGAAAGTGGCGGAAGCAGTGAGGGTGGTGGGGGTGATGGTGGAGGAGGAGATGTGGGAGTTGGCGGTGGTGGATTTAGCGAAGAAGGAGAAAGGAACTCCGCTGGAAACCGATGGCATAGACAAGAGACCTTAAGTTTATTGAAAATTAGATCGGATATGGATGTTGTTTTCAAGGACTCAAGTCTTAAAGGACCCTTATGGGAAGAAGTTTCAAGGTACTGAAAATTTTGTTTCTCTTCTTAAGAGTAATTAACTAACCAACCCTTTCATCCTCCTCCTCATCATGCATAGTATTCATTACTCACAGTAACCGAATCATTATTTTTTATTGTTTTTTTTTTTTTAAGAACTACTAAAGAGATCTATATATGGAGTCATTTGTTTCAGTTCATTTATCCGGAATTCAGCAGCTTTTGAAGAATTCATTGTCCAGTTTTTTGGTTATTCAGTTATGTTTTTATGCAATTTTTTGGCCTATTCCAGCACAAAATTTAGGATGACTTTCTTTCTCCTCCTCGATCTTCAACACTTTTAATGCTTTCTGTTTCTAAATAAATTTAGCAAAGGTATATATGAATGAATTCTAGGAAAAACATTGCGTAGATCTTGCATAATGACTCTTGATGCTATTTTCTTCTCGTCTTTCCTTTCAATGGAAAAATGTGCTTCTAGACATGACTTTCCAGTTTGTAGGCTTTTTCATTTCTTAAATTACCTTAGTTTTGATTAATGGTTTCTTAATCCTTATTAATTATTACTATTACCAACTATCTTTATATATGTAAAAATATATACGAGCATAAGTATTAGTATGAGATTTTGTTTGATTCTTAATGGATAATGAATATGAGATCAGATAAGATAGATGAGGTGTGTTAATTAATAGTTTTTTTTTTTTTTGTTTCTTTCTAATTGTTTCATTGCCAATTGTTGTTGTTATCAGAAAAATGGCGGACTTGGGATATCATCGAAGTGCCAAGAAATGTAAAGAGAAATTCGAGAACGTTTACAAGTATCACAGGAGAACGAAAGAAGGTCGTGCTTCTAAAGCAGATGGAAAAACTTATCGCTTCTTTGATCAGTTACAGGCTTTGGAAAACAATCCAGCTTCTCATTCTTTACCCCCACCTCCGTTGGCAGCACCACCAATAACAATGGCAATGCCAATGCCAATGCGGTCAGGAAATGCTTCTGTAAATCCTCCCCCCGTGCCAATGCCACAAAATAATGCTGCTTCATCACCACAAAGTCTTCCGTTTGTTGTTTCTCATAATAATGTTGTGACAGCAGCAGTGCCGGCTGTTAATCATCCTATGATGCCTGCACTGCCACTATCACAGCCACAACAACAATCACAACCAGCAGTACAACAGCCAATGGCTAACTTGAACCAGATAAATCAACCTCAAGTTAATACAACCACTAGTTTTCTATCAAATTCGACTTCATCTTCTTCAACTTCATCAGATGAGGATATACAAAGGCGGCACATGAAGAAGCGGAAATGGAAGGACTTCTTTGAGAGGTTGATGAAGGATGTGATTAAAAAGCAGGAAGAGTTGCAGAAGAAGTTCATGGAAACACTTGAGAAGCGCGAGAGGGATAGGATGGTGAGAGAGGAGACATGGAGAGTACAAGAGATGGGGAGATTGAATCGGGAACACGATCTTTTAGTCCAAGAAAGATCAATGGCAGCAGCAAAGGACGCAACAATCATCGCATTCTTGCAAAAAATAACCGAACAGCAAAACACTCCAATCCTTAACAGTAATACTATCAGTAGTACTTCGCCAACTCAAATGCAATCAAAATTACCCGAAAAGCCTTCGGTTGCACCGCCACATTCTCAGTCACCACAAACTCCTCAACCACAACCAACACCAGCTATCACTGTATCACTACCAATGACAATATATACGCCAGTACCAACACCAACACCACAGACAATGTCATTACCTGTCGCGACAAAATCCTTTGAAACCCCAAAAACCGATAATGGTGGCGAGAATTTCTCTCCAGCAAGCTCGTCAAGATGGCCGAAAGAAGAAATCGATGCATTGATCAGTCTCCGTACCTGCCTAGATCTAAAGTACCAAGAAAACGGACCAAAAGGGCCACTCTGGGAGGAAATTTCAGCTGGAATGCGAAAACTTGGTTACAACAGAAATGCCAAGAGATGCAAAGAGAAATGGGAGAACATCAACAAGTACTTCAAGAAGGTCAAGGAAAGCAACAAGAAAAGACCAGAAGATTCCAAAACTTGCCCATATTTCAACCAGCTGGAGGCATTATACAAGGAAAAATCCAAGAATGAAACTGTACCAAATACAGCTGTGTTCGGATTAAGACCAGAAAACAGTACCTCTATTGCTCCCATCATGGCTCAACCGGAGCAACAATGGCCACTTCCTCAAATACAACCTCAGGTCCAACAACAAGGAAGTACGAACTATAATAATCAACATCATCACGATAATCATGAAAGTGACAGCATGGATCATAACGAGGATGAAGATGACATGGAGGAAGATGAAGATGACGAAGATGAGTGCGATGGTTATGAGATAGTGACAAACAAACAACCATCATCAATAGCGGCTGCGACCGTCACAACCACTGCTACTGCAGTTTGAACTATAAGCATGAAAATAAGACTGCCAAACTCTCAAATAAAGAGAGTGAAAAAAGAAAATCTCAGAAGTGACTGTGCATTGGGAATGGCAAGTGGGACAACAGATTTTGCAGTAATTTGTCGGATTCAGAAATTCCTATTTGGTGAGAGCAGACGGTGACTGCAGTAAAAATATCATTTGGAAATGCAAAGGCATTTAAGTTACACATGTAATTTTTTTTTTTTCTACATTTTCATTTTTTTTTTTGGAGGGATCTGGTAAGGGTACAGTTGTTATTATTATTTTTTTTTTTGGGAGGGCGGGGGGTGGGGGGTGGGGGGTGGTGTTAAAGTATATTTCCATTCAGTTTCATTATTTATTTATTATTTGAAATTTGGAAAATAAAGTTTTATTGAAGGGATGTGAGGGGAGAGAAAGGAGACATAAAAGAATAAATGCAGGGATAATGTAATTTGTACTGCTTTTTATTTTTCTTGTATTTTGTTCAAGGGGCTGTAAATGTGAGAGAATGGTTACCGCATTCAAATTTTTATTCTCTATTTTCTTTGTTTTTATAATTTCATTTTTGTGATTTAAATCATGTTTAAGGTTCTTGTTATAATTTCTGGCGCAATATTCCCTAGGTTGGCTGAATTGATTGGATGAGTGGTTTCCCACATGCATTTATTGGACTTGCCTCGTGTAGTTTAGATCTTCTTCATGATTTGTAGAACTGTCAATATGTACCGGCTCAGCTTATTTGGGTTAGCTCACACAAACTTTGGAGTTTGACGGGTCAAATTGAGCTGATCCATCAATATGATAGGCCAGAAAATAATAAGCCCGACCTATCACACTATGGGCTGCAAGCCCCCATGAGCTAGCTCACTTTTTAAAATATATTATTTTTATGATCTTAATTTAAATTTTAAATTGTTAATTATATAAATATGTACAATATAATATTACATGAAGTTACTACTTTTTAATCAAGTCTCAATTTTATAATTTTTTTTTTAAATAATCCATGAAATTAAATAACTTTTGACACCAAATTTAAATCAAATAGAGATGTTGAAAAACAAATAAAATTGTAAATGAGTAATAATATAAATAGCTAAATAATAATATTAACCTATTTTTGCTTTAATTATTGTGGCCATATTGACGCTCTAATGATTTGTAAGTTGTTGCACAAGAGGGAGTTTACCCGATGCTCACCAAAAGAATATCCTGCGAATTTTTCGTAGGATTAACAAAAATTAGATGCTAGTTATATTAGGTGATGTACAACTGTATATGATACTCTTTAGAATAATTAAAAAGATGAACATGTATTTTTAATTACTAAATGAGAAAAAAATAACAAAACAAGGACAATAGAGGAAATTATTTTCCTCATACCAACTTGTGAGGCAAAGTTAGAGAAATATTACTCAAGTTGCAAAAACAGCTAATAGTGTATTTTTATGCTTAAGATTCCATCTTCAAGCTTAAAAGAAAGAGGGAAAAACTTTACTTTGGACAATTGATGTACACGGTCACTTGTTTCATTTTTTTTTTTTTCTTTTTTTATTTATATATGGAAAAATTACTGCTAAATATCATTCGACCATCTATTTCATAAAATATCTACACAGTATATAACTAGTGTATCCTTGATGCTACATATACATATACTATATATTATCTTACATGCATACAAAACATATACAACCAAAGGGCATAAATAACATATGCTTCGAACCATGCTGGTGAATTAGTTGGCCGAAGGGTAGATATACTTAAGTTTCCCTTTTTATATCATGCAATAGTCCAATAAAGCCCACAATAAGAAAATAAAGAATCATAATCTAGTTACTATACTTTTTAGCCAGTGTACAATATATAATCACTATATGATTTGTAAATAGTTAGGATCGTTTGTTGGTACAAAGTTATCCCGTAAGTAGGTATTTCGGGATAAGTTATTCCACCATGTGTATGGGATAACTTATATGGGATCAAGTATCCCATCACTATAGTATAAAAAGTGAGATAGATAATTTGGGGATAACATAATACCTCCAACCAAATGCAGGATAAAATAATCCTGCATATTATCCCGAGATTATTGTACTTTATATCTCACACCGAACGAATCCTTAGTGTTATACACTAATTATACACTAGTTATGCTGAGTATACCCTTTCATTCTCTCTTATAAGATACACCAACTTTTTCCATCCACCAAAAGAACCAAAAAAGGAAATCAATTTACAGTATACAAAAAATTGGTCAGCCAAAATTATTAGCTAGAATCAACTTTGATCAAGCATGACAAGCAATAATCTTAGGGAATGTTGTGTTTGTCTTTCTTTGAACCAACAATTAACATTAATTTTACACACAAAAAAAACAATATTATTCAGTTACACATACACCTGTTACTGATTAGGGCTAATTATGTTTTGAACAATTGTATAATTCTCCCACTGTCTCAATTCATGTGACATAGTTGAGAATTTTGAAAGTTACCAAGCTTTTTCTTCTCCAAAAATTTCCATATATGCCGATTATATTTTTTAAATTGTTAATTATTATTATTTATATTACTTTTGTTGTTGTTTTCAAATCTAAATTTTATTTCAAACATTTAAAGCTTCTATATATGAATTTACCGTTAAAATTTTAAAATTTGAATCTCGAATTCTAACTATACCATATAAATTGAAAAAAAAAAGTATATGACTTTTTTTTTACTAGTAACTCGTAGCTATTTGCAAGGTGGGGTCGGGCAAACTAACTAAAAGTAGAGTTCGGGATAATATCTTTTTTTTTTTTATGGGGAAAGGACATAGGGTGGCCACTTTGAAAAGAAATGATCCACAATTTGAAAATGTGGACAATTGGAGCCAGTCGGCTCAATTTATTTTCGTTTTTTAGTTATTTGGCCCAATTAGATACATGCAATCTCTATACTCAATTGATACACTTTTATACCACATTGGTACACTTTCATACTATATTAAAGATTGTATAGAATATGTATAGAAGTTGTATAATTATTGTATAAATATGAATCTATATACAATGCATACAGAAATTATATCATTATTGATGTATGAAAAAAATATGCTAATTAGTGTATGTGTAAATACACATCATACAATTAGTGTATACATACTATGCATTGATTATATATTAATAATAAATTTATTACACAGAAATAATTATACATTCAATATTTTTTAAAACAAGAGCAACAAAAAGGAGCGGAAAAAAAAGAAGTGAAAATAAGCAAGTGCAGTGATGGTCTTTTTAAAAAAAGCAAAAGTAAAACAAAAATAAAAAAATAAGATGAGCAAACAATGACTGAAGCAGAGAAGGACTAAATGGATATAAAATGGCATTTCAAAGTGCTTGGCCATTCGGTTGGAAACAGTTATCACTGAATGGCTATTTACCGAATTTTTAAATTCAAATGCTAATTTTATAAAATTATTTTAATTTTAGGTGTTATTTTTATTTTTTCCCCCTTTTTTTATTTCTCATCTGGTGTTGAATATTTGTATTGAGATTTTATTAAGTTTGAAGTTGTACATTATAAAATTCATTTATAAGAGTAGTGCTATCAACATAATTTTTTCCGTTGAACCCAAGACCTCAAATTTAAGAAAGAAAAATCTCAATTCTTAACTATCCCACCACAACCTTGTCGGTAAGTTTGGAAAACTTTAAAATGTAGTTCACGAGCATAATTTTCGTTGAAGGAATTGTTGACTTTCACGTAGCCCACAAATGTTGTTGTTGGAAGAAAGACAGAAGGGGAAAAGAAGATAGAATAATAATGATGACGATAGATAATGATAATGATAATGGATGGTGAGAAAAAAAGAGAGAATTATTGATAAGTTGTCGAGTTTATGGTGATACTTTTTCTTCCTCTTCCCACATGACGTTAAATTAAACAACTTGTTCTATTCTTACTTTCTTAGGAAAAATAAATCTATGCACAGTATCAGAAGGTCAAAATAATCTTACAAAAATAATTAATAGGTTCGAAATCAGTTATACTACGACATCAAAGTAGGGTCTGAAGAGAATAAAGTGTGTGCAGTTCATACCTTTAATATAGAGAGACTGTTTTCGATAGACCCCCGACTAAAAATCAATCATATGAGCAAGAATAAAATCTATTTTCAGCTAATATATATCATCTATATCAGTTTTTCTTACTTTCATCGTACCCACTTTTAGCAAAGTTTCATTGATTTTAAGAAATTGTAGGTTTTCGATTGTCTATGTGATCCCCTTTAACAACTTCATTTATCATAATTTCACACTTAAAGACTAATGCATCTCAATCAACCTTCTCTGATTTTAACAGCAACGTGCGTTAATTTTACATTCTTTGATGTTCATTTTTACTATTATTTAATCACAGTACGTACCCACACTATATACACACACATATTTATTATCATAGCATTCACAATTCTACGACACTTACATTATGAATATGTTCGAACTTTATCGCCCTAATATTCACTAGAATATAATATGCTGATTCATAACCACACATTAAAAACACAACCTGTAATGGAAGAAAATATATTTGTCTTCCCTCCATGATCTGAACTTCATAATGAATGCTGGAAATAAAATCCAAAAATATATTCTTTGGATCTATTCTTTAGTAGCGCCAAAGGAAAATTAACGGGTCATTAATTTTGTGCTTGTCTTCAATTTTTACTTCTCAAGATAAATATCCTTATCTTTTTCGGGAAATACATTTATATTTTTGCATTATCATATTTCACAAGTGATACGAGTACGATCGTGATTGTAGATTAATACGTAAAGAACTCGTGCTCGGGTGACTGACCAACTAATGGAACAAGCTTTGGAGTGTTGGCTCATTAAGAGCATTTTAGTCATTTTATAATAAGTTGTAACCTAGGCTATAAATAGAACATATTAGGTCATTTTCTCATAACTTTGATGGGATATTTTGAGAGCTCTTGAGAGTTTCATACAAGTGTGGATATCACTTGTAAACAAGTGTGGAATCACTTGTGTTGGTTGCTTGTTTTGAAAAGTTGGTTGCTTGGGAATCCGTTCTCTTGAGGTCACCGTAGAGCTTGGTGTTATTTGTATGAATTCTTGGGTCTTTGTGTTCAATATACACTTAGGTTCATAGTGTTTATACATTTGTATGTCAAGTTACCTATCTATCTATACATATTATTGTTGTCAACATCTTGTCCTTGGGTTTGTGTGGAAACCGTGAGTTATTGTTGTTGTTAATCTTGTGAACTACTTGTTAGTTTGTTGGCTCTCTGAAATAGGTGTCAATACACCTAGATATCTTGTTGTTCTTGTCTTGTAATCTTGAATCCGAGAATGGTCACCAAGAGGGTCCTCGGTTCCCGTGAACTAGTTGACTGTTTTGGTGTTTGTTTTGTGTCCTCCTTGTCGATCTTGTATCATTTGGTATCAGAGCATGACTTGATTTTGCTCTCACAAGATCAATCTTGGGCTAGCTTGCTTAAAAAAAAGTGTAGAAATTGTTCTTGTTCTTGGCTAAGACATGTTTCTTTGTGACTAGATCTTGTAGTCTTTTGTTTGTTTAGATTGTTTCTAGTGTTGGTTTCTTTGTCGCCAACACTAAAATGTCTAGATCTAAAGGTTTGAGCTTATGTTGTTGATATTGTTGATCTTGGCCGTGCGTTGTAATTGTTGTGGACTTGAAGGTGAATGTTGGTGGTATTCTGAGAAATTGTTGTTGAGATCTTGTTGTTCTTCACCTCTTGACATCTCTTAACCAATATTAAGTATAAAATAGATCCAAAGAAGGTGTAAGATAAAGTTGAAAAGTTGTAGGTGAAGAGACTTGAACACATCACTTCAAAAACTTGTCAACCACTTTTCCATATTTAGTAAAGTCAAGTCTCACTTTTTGAGTTGGAATTTGAAAAAGTTTCTAAGACTTGAATTTTTTCACCAAAAGACAAACTCATCCATTCCAAATTGTATAAAAACAAAAGCTTCAAATTGGTGATTAAAAATTTTATGTAGGACCGCGACCAATTACGTGGCTGCCACGTCATCACATTTTACTTTTCACACAACATAAGTAAGCTCGAATTTTTTGATTTCTTAGTTTCCAATCTTTGTTTCTTAGTTGTATTTTGTTGATTCTATTGCTAATTAACAAACTAGTAATTGTCTACTAGGTTGTAAATTAATTTTGGGTCTGTTTATTGGTGTCTACGTTTCTTTGTGTGCTTTTAACTTTTTGAAAACTCATTGTAGCCTTTTGATTCAAGTACGTACAAATTTGTTTTGAGTCGTTGCAAAAAAAATCCATTTCGACCTTAAGACGAAAGCGGGACCAAGTAACTTCATTAGAGTAAAAACGGTGTACCAACACTTGTGAGACCAATTGAGTGATACTTGAAAAAGTATGAGCTTGAGAGTTAGTAAGAGTGATTTTTTCTAACCTTAACTTGTTATTGTTTGTGTTTTGTTTAGTATTTCTTATTAGGTACGATGGCTTCGGGTGAAGGTAGTCCAAGTGCCTCGATAGAGGTAACTATAGGTGCTTTGTTGGTGGCCATAATGAGCGTGAAACATGATCTTAGTGGTCAAATGGAGAGGATGGACGGAATGATGGACGAGATGGAGGGTTTCTTTTCAAGGAAAATGGATACATTGGAAGTTCGTTTAGATTCCAACCATTCAAGTCCGAAACACTACCACGCCTCCACTAGTGGACATGCTACCACCCCGAATACACTTCCCCAATTTCTCAATCCACCTAGACCAACCCATGAACCCATCCACCAAGTCCCTACTTATCCAAAAAACCGAAGTCAAGTCCATCAAGAAGCTTCCCAAATTCGAGACCCCCTTGATATGCCAAGAGCACCACTAAAACAAAACCAACCAATCCAAATTGATGATGTGGAAGGTAAGGGTCTTTATGGAGGTTAGGGGTTAGATGAAGCAACTCTCTTTGCGGAATTTGTGCGCAATAGAAGAAGAGCTTATAGCAGAGGACATGAGGCCGAGGGGGAAGAGTTGGACCGAATCCTCATGGTAGGGGCAACTTGGGATACCGACCTCATGTTCAAGAAGGTCTAGTGTACCAAAGAGGCAATGTGGGTAGAGACACGGTCCTAAATTTCATTAAGATTACTCTTCCTTCTTTCAAAGGGACTAGTGATCCATCTCTCTATCTTGATTGGGAGTTACAATGTAATTGGATTTTTCAACTCAACGAGTTAACTTCCCAAAAGAAAGCTGCACATGCCATTGCTCAATTTAAAGGTTATGCATCTACTTAGTGGGAGACAAAGCGGTTGCAACGGGCAAGGAATGACAATCTTGACCTTCCGTATTGGGATGAATTGAAAGCTCTTATGAGAGAGAGATATGTCACAGAAAGGTACAAACAAGAGTAACTAACAAAGCTCTACAACTTGAGGCAAGGAGATAGAAGTGTGGAGGAGTATTATGATGAGTTTCAAAACTTGATCCTACTTCTTGACATAGTCGAACCTTCAAATCATTGCCTAACTCGGTTCAAGGGTGGCTTATGCTATGAATTTTTTTCTTAATTAGTTGTCCACAAGTTTGACCGAATTGAGGACCTTATAGAAACGACCATTGAAGTTGAAAGGAACAATCATGCTAAGAAGACCTTCAGGTGGGACAAATCCTACAAGCCCTTAGAAAAGAAGCCATTTGATAAAACAATCCAAAGGTATCCACGACTTGAAGGTACTAATTCTTCCACTCCTAATCCTAAGGGTATCATTTGTTTTAAATGTCAAGGTTGGGGTCACAAAGCTAGCGAGTGCCCAAACCGAAGGGACATTATACTAGTGAAGGGTGATCCTTATTTTATTGGGGATAAAGTGACCAAAAATAATGTTAGCGAAGGAACTCCTCAAGAGGATGATGGAGATGATGGTGAACCCGAGAGGGTGGTAGAAAAAAGGGACGTTAATGTGCCTTGCAGATTGATGAGGAGAACACCTCATGATGATGCTTGGCCCGAAGAAGGTGAGGTCTTGATTCCACTTTGACCTCTTGATGATGAAGAACCCGAGAGTACACTATGGTCCTTGCTCCAAGGAAGTACACTTTTCTTTTTGTCTTGTTTCTTGTCACGCTTAGGTGGATAGACAAGTATTTTTTTTGGTGCTTAGAAGGGTACCTTATTACCTAAGTTCCCACGACATGTGTAGAATGTACACTCGTGGTTTGATATTTTTTGTTGATTATGCTAACTTTAACCCTCAAGTCATGAGGAATATGTGTTCTTTTGTCTCCTCTATTGTTTTGAAGGTTCGAATTTGAGGTCGAATCCTTTTTCAAGAAGGAGAGGATGATACGAGTACGATCGTGATTGTGGATCAATACGTAAAGAACTCGTGCTCGGGTGACTGGCCAACTAATGGAACAAACTTTGGAGTGTTGGCTCATTAAGGGCATTTTTGTCATTTTGTAATAATTTGTAACCTAGGCTATAAATAGAACATATTAGGTCATTTTCTCATAACTTTGATGGGATATTTTGAGAGCTCTTAAGAGTTTCATACAAGGGTGGAATCACTTGCGTTGGTTGCTTGTTTTGAAACGTTGGTTGCTTGGGAAGCCGTTTTCTTGAGGTCACCGTAGAGCTTGGTGTTACTTGTATGAATTCTTGGGTCTTTGTGTTCAATATACACTTAGGTTCATTGTGTTTATACATTTGTATGTCAAGTTACCTATCTATCTATACATATTATTGTTGTCAACATCTTGTCCTTGGGTTTGTGTGAAAATCGTGAGTTATTGTTGTTATCACATTGTTGTTGTTAATCTTGTTAACTACTTGTTAGTTTGTTGGCTCTCTGAAATAGGTGTCAATACACCTAGATATCTTGTTGTTCTTGTCTTGTAATCTTGAATCCGAGAGTGGTCACCAAGAGGGTCCTTGGTTCCCGTGAACTAGTGGACTGTTTTGGTGTTTGTTTTGTGTCCTCCTTGTCGATCTTGTATCAACAAGTTTTGCTCGCGCCCTTGAAACTTGTACCTTGCTTGACATAAGTTTGATTGCTAAGGACCAAAATTTAAGACTAACACATTTAACTAACCAAAATAAAAACATCAATCCATTAAAAAGGCAAACCCTATCATGAAATGAAAAACAAATATTAGTACAACCATACAACTTTGTCATACCACAATTTTAGGAAAATGCAAGCAAAGTTAGCTGTTATTTCTTACATATAGTCTTTCTCCATATGATTTTGTAAATTAGTGGACAGACGGCCTCTCTTTAATTTGCTACTATGTAGTTTGTTCTTTTCTTTTCATCTTAATGTCTCAAGGCCTATTCTTTATTATGTTTTTCTGGCATTTGTACCTCACCAATTAATGTTCGAAATATAACTGGACGCGCACAAACACCCCTTATTGCTTTTTCAGCTTGTATCAAGTTACATAAGAAGAAAATTAAAGAAGACCTATTATATGGTACTTCCTCCGTTAAGAAAAGAATGACCTAGTTTAACTTACACGAAATTTAAGAAAATAAAGAAGATTTTTGTATCTTATGGTCTTAAATTAAAGATATGTCAAATGTACCAAAATGCTCTTTAATCTTGTGGTCTTAAATATACCACGTGGAAAGTTGAAATTAAAAAGTTGCTAAAAAGGGAAAGAAGTCATTCTTTTTGAAACGAACTAAAATAGAAAGTAGGTCATTCTTTTTGAAACGAAAGGAGTATATTTTATATGGTTTGATGCATGTTAGTTGAAGCAGTGTCGCGTGGCACCAACGCTGACAAGAAATATGCAGCCATGAGTATTCAAATACGCGCTCTAATGTTCGTGCAGAGGGACTAAGGACAGCTAAACCAATGCACCAAATTGGCTTTTGTGTTTAAGGGGTGCACAAACAAATATTTTAATCCTTCTTTAGTTTATATACACATAATTTTTCCAATATTAACAGTTGCACGTGCACCCTACTTTCCACATGGGTCCGCCTCTGTTAATATCTTGTATAAAGTCAATAAAATTTTCGAGACCAAAAATAATAATTGAGACAAGAAAAATACTGCATCAATCGATTTATTGATTTCAATAAGTGAGTGTTACAATCTCTATGATTCCTCTAATTTGCCTTTTCAACTATAAATTCAAGGGCTTTGAGCTTGATCTTGAACTTTAACTTGAACTTGACGGATTTGATCTTGACTGGTGCTTGAATCCAAGAGCTTGGTAGCTTGTTCTTGAATCTTGCAATCTTGATCTTGAACTTGAACTTGAACTTGAACTTGAACTTGAACTTGAACTTGAACTTGATTTGAAGACTTGATGAACTTGATCTCGACTTGTACTTGAATTCAAGGGCCTTTGAGTTTGTTCTTGAATCTTATAGTCTTGATCTTGAAGCTTGAACTTGTTCTTGAATTTTGAACTCTTGATCTTGAAATCTTGAGCTTGTTCTTGAACCTTGAACTCTTGATCTTGAAATCTTGAGCTTGTTCTTGAATTTGTAGAGAAATCTGTTGATCTTGAAATCTTGAGCTTGTTCTTGAATTTGTAGAGAAATCTGTTGCTTTGATCCACGAGCTCTCTCTTGATTCTTGTTAAACTTGTTGGTGCCTTTTCTGAATTATAAGATTCCTATTTATAGTTGAAGGAAGTGAAGAGTCATGATAAATATGAAATTTCTTTGACCAATCAGATTTAAGTGACATGACACCTTTTATGGACTTTTAATTTACTGCATTATTTTGACATGTGATATGATCTCATTGGCTCATTCACTTGACTTGGCATGCCACGTCATTTGACATGTGGCACCCAGTTGGGCCTCTAGAACATAATGACATCTTAGGCTTGCTAAAATGGGCTTAGTCATTTGTAGCCTAAATTAATATGATGACATCTTGGGCTTGATAAAGTGAGCTTAGTCATTTCTAGCTCAAATTAATGGACTAACCCAATAACAATTGGACTTTAATTAAAGCCATGCATGTTTGGACTTAAATGATTAATCCAATTATATTAACCTCTAATATTTATTAGAGATTAATATATTTTGAATTTAATATAATCCGAATTTCGTACGGATTTAAATTTAACAAAATTTCATTACATACAAATTGCCCCTTCTTCAAGGCTGGTCGAGTGCATACTTTAGAGACTAGACTTGAAGTATGATTATTTAGGCATGATGTCCAATTTCAAACGTCTTACTTAACCAGTAATAAAATCCTTCCAATTTGAATTTATATTGGAGATTTTTTTTTTCAATTTGAATTTATATTGGAGAAGAAAACAACCTCCAATTTGAATTTATATTGGAGATGGAAAATCTTTCAATTTGAATTTGTACAGAAGAAGGAAACAACTCCCAATTTGAATTTGTATAGGAGAAGAAGACAATCTCCATTTTGAATTTGTATTGGAGATGAAAAATCTTCCAATTTGAATTTGTACGGAAGAAGAAAATAACCCCAATTTGAATTTGTATTGGAGATGGAGAATCTTTCAATTCGAATTTGTTTGGGAGAAGAGAACTCTTCCCATCTGAATTTGTATGGAAAAAGGAAACCACCTCCAATTTAAATTTGTATTGGAGAATGAAACATCCATCCTACAACTCTATAAAAGGATGTAGATTCTCCACTTTTTCAGTATCAATTTTGGGTTTTTCAAGCCATCAATAATATAGAGGTAATTTCTTTCGCTCCCACTTTTCTCTTATTTTCGTCACTTTTTTTCAGCACAACATGTTAATGGTAGAAAATTCATATCTCATTGTAGGAATATTAAAATCATGATCCGTTTAATGTTCTAGAAACTAGACTTCAAGATATACAACATATCCGAAATTCAGAATTAAAATCCTTCAATATAATTCTTGATAATTTTTTGAACTTAGCCATGAATTTTATCATGCTGAAAATTTTAGATCTGCATACCTCTATTAAAATCTTCATATCTCAATGTAGGAATGACGAAATCATAAGGAGTTTGATTTTTTTTATGAAACTAGACTCAAAGATATATAACATAACCAAAATTTATGATTTAATACCTTCATAATTATTTTAGACAAAATTTTGAAATTGACTTTAAATTCTGTCATGCTGAAAATTTAGATCTGTGCGTCTTTACTAAAACTTTTATATCTCAAAGTAGGAGCGATGAAATCATGAGATGCTTAATACTTTTTGAAACTAGACTCAAAAATATATAACATATCCAAAATTTATGATTTAATACCTTCAGAATTATCCTAGATAATTTTTTGAAGTTTCCTCTGCATGATGATACATTTTCAATTTCAGGTTTGGGTGGCTTCATGAGACAAATTATATCTAGAAATGGGAACGTTAAAATTGTGAGTGTCCTTTTTTGTTGGAAAGAGAAATCTAATATTTACAACACTTTTGGTAGGCAAGCAAACTCAAGGGTAGGGGTGTACAAACCAAATTGTCAAGTCAAACTGAACCGACGAACCAAATCAAACCGAGAAAAAATATCGACTTATGGTTTGGTTTGATTGGTTTGGCGTTAGAAAAAAATCCGATCATTCTTGGTGTGGTTTGGTGTTAACAAAAAATAAATCAAACCGAACCCGACTCAAACCGACATAATATATATATATATAATATTAAAAGTGTGAAACCCCTAAAAAAAGTGATTTGAACTTTTTTTTCTTTATTAAAATACTCCTCAGTAGACAAAATCATCTTTTCACTATTTTTAAAAATAATTATTATTAAATTATCATTCAAATATTTAGTATATAAAAGAAAAAAAGAAATAAGGAAGAATCTCATACCAAAAAGGAATTAAATGCAATGTTAAAATTTTTTGTTAGCAACATTTTAGGGAAAACCCTATTTCTGGAAAGGAAAAAAAGTTAAGAACCAAAATTTCTATGTATAAAAAAACGTATGGCATGTTTTTAAGGAAAAATCTATTTATGAAAAGGAAAAAAGTTAAGAACCAAAATTTATATATATAAAAAAACATATGGCATGTTTTTAAGGAAAAACATGTTCTTTGTTTTATTGCTTTTTAGGATCTATACTACATGTTAGATTTTATTTTTGATTTTATTTTTTTGAAATCATCCTATGATGTGCTATGTGTAATTTTGTTCCGTCGTTTTGAGAATTTTATTTTATGTATTTCACTATTTATCTTTTGTTTTTGTGATAGATTTTGTGAAAAAATTATGATGTTGTTAGCTCTTGATAGATGACTTGCAATTGTCTTTCATCACAATTTTCAGGTTGTCATCTTCTATCTTAACATAATCTTTTCTATTATTGTTAATTTGTTAAAAGTAGTTGTAAACTAAAAACACTTGCTTTATATTTAAAAAAAAATTGAGTTAATCAAGGACTTCTTTCAACTCATTATCAGGTAAATTAGGTTCAAGCAGAAAATAAATTCGTCGAATATTTTGCTTATTTATAGAACTCAATGACTATATATGTTTTGTAAGTGTACAACAAGTTTTTTTTTTTTTCATGATTTGTACTATTTATAATAAGTTTTGTGCTTCTCTTTTTTCTCTTTGTATTTAGGTCAACTTATTTCTCATGTGGGGTTTCTTTGTTACAAGTTCAACTTTTTGTCAACTTTAAGTTGCGTAAATCACCACGTTAAGATATTATTTTAATTTTGAAGGAATTCTTATAACATCAAAAGGATCAAATTACTTATGCAACGGAATGATTTGTACAAACTCTTAGAACTTAACCTCAATCACTTCATTCGAGGTTCGATTTTTGAAGTTAAAGACATATTTTTGTGCTAAAAGAGCAAAGGTAATCCAGAACTTATTAATAGAGGAGGCCCGTTACTATCTGTTGTCTTTGTTATTATCTGCTATTTCTTGTACTTCTGTTACTTTATTTTTGGGAATGCTTTGGAACACTCTTTCTTTGAGCCTGAGGATCTGTTGAAAACATCCTCTCTACTTGAAGTAGAAGTAAGATCGGAGTATACTCTATCCTCTTCTGAATCACTTTATAAAATTATATAGGGCATGTGATGTTATTGTAATCTTTATTACAAAGTATGCACCAGTAAATCCCGCCTTATGTTGAATTGCTCAGGTATACTCTATCCTCTTCTGAACCACTTTATAAAATTATATAGGGCATGCGATGTTATTGTAATCTTTATTACAAAGTATGCACCAGTAACATTATCTATATGAACTTTATGCAAATATAGTTCTGCATTATCTAAGAGAATGAGTTACAGTGAAGGCAAGGAAGAAGCTTCCATATATGAAAAATGTGTCATTACGGATCGAAGCATTTTCAATAAAAAAGGGTGATTTATTAACATAAAATTGTTTGGTTCATAGATGTTATTTGAGGTGTAGACAACCTTCGGAGTTCAAAACCTTTCCCTTCACAAATATAGTGGAAATAAAAGTGAATGCAAAGGGTTATATGTAAGGTTACTCTAGTGTTATGAGCCACTTCTAACCAAGAGGGTGAAAGTTCGAGTTACTAAGAAAACAAAGTGAAATGGGCCACTGTTGACTCTTGAGGATAGGGAGTTTCAAATGGATTTATCGTACCAGAGAAGAAAAAGAAGATTAATCTTGAGATTAGGAGTTCTATTGTGGGGTTTATCACATTACAGAAGCAAATAGAGAATGCAAAGGTTCTTTTTAAGCATGACTTTAAGATTAGGAATAAAGAATAATAATAGGCTAAATCAATGATGCATGCATTGTCACAAAAAAAAGAATAATGATGCATGACCTGTATTCTATATCAAGTAGAGGTTTCACCTAAAAAACAAGTATTCTTAGAATGATAATGAGGCACCAAGAGAATTGAAATTCAAAAAGTAAAATATTACGAAGATAAAAATTAGGAATTGAGGACCCAAGTCCCTAACCCTCTATAATTGTAATTATTGCAATTTTTTTTTATTAAAATTGAAATAGTCAAAATTTAACCGTATATCTATTTTGACGTAATGTTTGAATTACAAAAAGTAATCAAAGCATATAAAAGAAATTTACTAAATTATTTAAAGCTAAGCATGTTGTGAATTTTGCTGGATTTGAGATACACTATTTTTCATTATCTTATATGATATACCATTTAAATAGATTTAATACTTATTTTAACATCAATACTATTTTTAAATATTCTTATTCATTTTTGGTATAATTTTATTGGTTGATGTGACATACACGTGCAACACACGAATTCTAAACTAGTATATATATATATAATATTCAAATTTTTTTATACATAAAATATTAATTATAATCTACTTTTTAAATACTTTGTCAACTAGTTTTAGTAATTTTCAATAATTTAAAAGTAGATGTAGATATATATTTAGATTTGGGCCTTTTAAGTTGTAATATTTATCCATTAATTGCTAATTAAATGATCGAAAACCCAATACCCATTCTCAATTCCAGCTATATAAACATTCTCATGTCATTGCATACATTCACAAAATTAGTTCAGTTCATGCATCATATTTCAAACTCAGTTATGTATTCATGTTCCCAGTCATGCATGTTCAGTATGTGACCTAAGTTGCCTTAGTTCATAACTCTCAATCTAACCAGTCTCATTTAAGGACGATTATTCCCAAGGGGGAGCTATTGTAATACCCCGTATTATTCTTATCTTAGTTCAACTTCTAGTTGTATGCATAAGGGGCATAAGGCCTAAAAATTTTACTAAGTGTTGGGGACTTAGTCATTTCTAAGGCCTCATAACTTCGAGGATTCTTAGATTGGTCTTTTCGACCCGAGATTTTGGTTTTGAGTAAATTCATGTTCAGGGGTGTAAGGATCATGTCTCGGAGAAGTTACAAATTTTTTGGATGAGGTTTGAGGCATGTTTGGATCACGAAACTAGAGTATTACCGCGATAGGGCCACGTCGCGATAATATTTCCATTTGCATATCCACGGCATCGCGGTGAGGGAAATGGACGACCGTAATTATACTGCGTCGTCTTAAGCATATTATGCCCAGTTAAAAATTTAATTGCTTGAAGGAAAATTGTGTCTTTTCCTCTCAAACCAAATCATCCATAACATGAATTGGGACATAATTTAGGGCATTATTTCCCCTTCTTCTCCAAATCCCTCTCAATAAAACCCTCCCCTCTTCCCCAAGATCACAAATTCAATTCTTTTCTCCCCAAGAAATCAAGAATTCAAGTTCCCCAAGTTTAAGAACCTTCAAGAAAACATCAATATTGCTATTTCTCTCTCAAGTTAGAGGTTTAAGGTATATGGATATTCATTCATGGGTTTCTTTCACCCATGGAGTCCAAAAATCCCTTTTGTTTTAAATAATGAGTTTTAACATGTTCAATTTGAATTATCCCCATGGAACTCATATTGATTTCAATTACAAGTTATGTTTATAAGTGTTTTTAGTGAAATGATGTCATTACATGTTTTGAATGTTGAAATCTTCACGTTAAATCCCTGATTCATGCTCTTAGTATTTAATCATGTTTTCCTTGCATGCTTTACCCATTCCCATGCTTAAGTTCATGACTCTCATTTGTTTTATTAAATGCATAAGTGTTGGGTTTTGAACAATGATCCCCTACTATGGTTTTAAAGCTTTTATATGGCATTACAGTTGATTCCATTCAGTCCTGGTGGGTTATGAACGCCCAATACCTACACGTTTTACATAATTTTTAGATTTTTAAGTATGATTCAGTTAAACCATGATTCTTCCTATTTATTCAGTTATTATGATCATAGTGAGCATTATCAGTCATGAAATAATGTTCAGTTAAACTCAATCCAGTTTTAGTTCCAGTGTCAGTTCAGTTGGGAGTAGGATTTAGCACCGAGCAAACCCAGGGATAGGGGATCACCTGCCAGTAGAGAATGTGACCTTTAGTAGCAATCCCTAAGTTTCAGAACTATGTAGCGGTTAGAGATATCAACCTGCTAGTTGAGGGTTGACAAGGTGTTTACTTTCCAGTTGAGGGTGACTCATTAGTCCTTTGGATATCAGTTTAGTGGATCCACACAGCCAGTGTTAGTACCTGTGGCACGGCACTGACACCCTTCCAACTGGGTTAAAGGTTGGACCCCAATTAGCTCAGATTGGGGCATGTTGGTTAGATAATATCTCCCATAGTCTCAATACAGTATTTTAGTATATTCTTATTCCAGGTTTGCTTGACCAAGTGTGCAGACTTATAGTTATTCAGTTATATAATATAAAGTCTTTCAGATTTTAGACTAATTTTAGATTATAGAATTATGCTTGGTCTTCCATTCTCTGATATTACAGTTCCATGCATTCACGTTCAGTTTTCTCATACGATTTAGTTAGTCCTTATTTCATATACACACTACCCCATGTTTACCATTCTGACCATATCTCATATACCAGTACATTCAAAGTACTGATAGCATACTCTTCTTTGCGCTATGATGTCTTATACCATAAGTTCGGATGCATAGTTTCCTGACCGCACTTAGATAGTTTAGTGTACCCAGTAACAATAATGGTGAGTCCTCATCCATCGAGGGAAGGATTGATTATTTCAGTAGTTCCATATGTTTAGTCAGTTGAAGTTTGTTGGGAGCTTGTCCCATTAACTCCTCAGTCAGTTAGAGGCTTTCCAGATGTTCAGACAGTCGGTTAGACAATTCCTCTATTTTATCAGTCTTATCAGATATTTTAGACTTGTGAATTCATTTATATTTTCAGTATTCATACTTTATGGATTTACCAATTTTTTTCCTCACATGTCTATTTTTATTATTTTATTTAGTACTCTCAGCAGGTACCAACTCATACGTTAGCTTGTGGTTACTAATGATCGTAAGCACCGTTGTCGTGACTAGGGGTAGCCTCAGGTCGTGACACAAGGATTGATCTAGTCCAACTCATGAAGCACAGACCCAACCAAGGGTCACAACTTTTGGTTTTCCTCATGGAGTCCTATCGGTATCCACTGACCCTATCTCTGAAAGTGATACTCATACTCGGTTACCTCAAGAAGAGGTTTCCAAAGTTGAGTTTCATCATTAGAATAATCTATTGACCCAAATAGTGACAACTTTGTCACGCTAGTCCTGTCTTATTGGCATGGAAATGAATGAGCTATGGTTGGTAAATGGGCAATGTAAGGGGGTCTCTGTCTTATGAAAAAGGGGAGGCCAACGGTATGGCGGTAAATGGTCCAAAAAGAAAAAGTTGGGTGATTCCTAACTCCTATTCTATGTCTTGTGTTCCCTACCTGGATTCAACCGGGAGACAGGTGTTTTCAATTTGGAAAATTTTTCTAGGGCACAAGGTACCCAATCTCGGGCCAATGGGGCCCATTTCGCATCATCCTATTTTCTTTATAAATTTTGTGGTTGGTCACACCGTGGTTTTTGTGAGAGAGGAAGGAATCAGTATTTTGGTTGTGGTCAGTTGGATCTCGTGCGATGGGGATGTCCCATAAGGGTTTCCTCTTGGTCAAATAGAGTATTGATTGCTACTTCTGGTTTCGGCACAGGTTAGGATTGTCTCAATGTTCTTACTATTCCTCGGGAGTTTGAGGCATCTTTTGATGTCGATGCTGGTATGTTAAAAACTCCTTTCCTTGTGGCGTGTATGGTTTCCTTGGTTTGGGGTCCCCTTTATTTTGTGACCTCATTTGTAGTTGTGTATTTCGATCTCAAGGTTATTTCAAACTCTTTTCTTCTTCTATTTCTACCTCGATAGGTGACTCTACGATTGCCAAAAGAGTCCATAAGGGGTGTGTGGTATCTGTTGTTAGTAAAGGGATCTCGGTGGATTTGTGTGACTCGGATATGATGGATTTCTTTGTCATTCGGGGGATAGATTGGTTGCACTCATGCTATTCATTATTATATTTTTGGACTTGTTAGGCTCCTTGGTGAATCAGTTTTGGAATGGGATAATGGTTTCGTTCCCTTGCAAATACGGGAAAAGTTATATTATATCTTAGAACTTGGAGGTTGATTTCCAATGAGTGTCCTTATTATTTGGTTTGGGTTAAAGATTCTAACCCGGAAGGACTTTCCTTACATTCGGTTTTGGTGGTGCATGAATTTCATGAGGTCCTTTCTGATGACCCTCATGGTGTCTTTCTAATGGGGAGGTTGGTTTAGGGTTGGTCTTGTTTCGAACATTTGTCCAAATTTCTATTCCTTTTTATAGAATGGTTTTGGTGGAGTTAAAGGATCTTAAGGAGAAATTAAGAGATCTCTTAGATGAAGGTTTCATCCATCTTAATGTTCCTTTGTGGAGTGTTTTTGCTCTTGCATGCATAAGGGGAATGGTTTTTCCTAGGAATGGATAGGTTGTCGGCGGGTGACTAAGGAATTGGGAGTGTCCTCCTTGTGGGGTGACCATGCTTATGTATATTTTATAATGGTACTTTGCTATTAGTACATGGTGGTTGGTAGATCTTAGGCATGAATCAAGATGCGTGATTTTGATAAAAAAAAAGGATGATAAGATCGAAAATAAAAATGTTGGAGTTATGGAGGTAAACCAGTAGGTTGGATGAGGTTGAGATTTGAGAAATACAATAATGGAAGAGTTGTGCCATATAGGTCGGGAGTTTAGGTTGAACGGAGGGACTGGGGATCGAGTCATTAGATAGGTTAGATCATGGAGCTTGCACGTGTCTTTGTCCCTATAGTTGCATTTTATTATTGGCTTGAAATTGATTATTAAATTCATGGTTTTGAATGTGGGTTTTGGCACAACTGAAGGCTTTGACATGTTTGCTCATTTAATTAATTTCCTATGAATTATGATGCATTATTCATGCTTTGTTTATGTTTATGAACACTGTGGGATGCATAGGAATGTTATATGGATTTCGGGGTACTATGGATTCCTAATTACTTGGTTTTGGTCTTTGAAATTATATGTCCTCAAATTATTTGTGAAATTTCTGCTAAATATTTTTTTTTTCATATTGTTTGACTATTCTTGAATCTTTGCATTGCATACATGGTTAAAGAAACATGAATTGGTTTTGGTTGGATTCAAATAATTTTAAAAAGGACTAGGTTGTCATATTATAATTTTGAATAGTTTTTGTTTAACTGGAAACCTTGGAGTCAATTTGGTCTCATGGTTTTTGCATGACTATATTGGGATCTAGGTAGCATTGGGGTGAAGGTTGGTGGTTAATCTTGAATTTTCTTTTACCTATGGACTTCAATTGAAGGCCGTGTTATATATTCTAGTGATACTCTTCACTCTCAGTTAAGAGATTACTATACTAGTATTGCATGGATTCTTATAGCGCTTATGACTAAGGTTCACAATTTATATTTGCCTTGTTCCTTGGATATAAGCCTTTACCTTTTGTTAAGTCACTCATGGTATGTGTGGTTGTGTTTCTTTCGGTGTCCGTATTAAGGACTCCTTTTATGGTATGGTTTAGTGGGGATGTTTCTCCATTATAGTCTAGGTGGTTGTTGTGAAGTACTTTATGCCTATAGTAATGTGTCCTATCTCTGGGATCTTGCCTTGGGAGGTATGAATAACTCTCGTAATTCGTCTTCTTAAATGACTCTTCTATATTAGGATGGTAGTGGTTTTAGAAGTATCGTGATACGTTGAAATAGAAAATGTAGAAGCCCCTAAGTGGGGGAGAGTCTAGGGTAGCTACTGACTGTTAAGGTTTTGGAAAGTAAGGTAAGGTTATTTTCATGAGAAATGGTCAGGAAAGGAATAGGTGGAGGAAAATCCTTGTGGAAATAATAGAGGATGCGAGTTGTTTTGATGGATAGATCATACCGCGGGTATATAAGTGGTAGGCTTAAATGTTGTGGTTGGTAGATATACCAATAAGTTGTGTTGGGTACCTGAGAGGTATGGTAAGGTATGGTTTTATGAATTATTTTCATGGCTTAGTAGTTCTATGATTTTGGGTGTTCAATTATAGGTTGGGGGTTTTGGATATAGTGGTTGGACATGGTTTGCCCATGTCTTTTACTTATGGTTTTCTTGTTATAATGGTGATGGAAGGGGAGTAGTATTTGGGGATACATGTAAGGAGTAGATCCCGGTGGATTAATTTAACTCCTTTTAGCTTTAGTTAGGCTTAAACAGGGAAGTGGTGGTGTATAGTTAGACTCAAGCTCTCGTAGTGATGTGTCTCGGTAAATTCTAAATTGAATTGGACTTGCTCTGTAGCATGAGTCCATTCATTTGGTAATCTATGTATTGTGTGGAGGTAAGGTGTGGATGAACCTTTTTTGGGTGATTCCTTTGGGTGGTATTGGTATCTCAAATTCCTTGTTCTTTAAGGAGATCCCGATCAGGATCATGGAATAGTAAGTTACCCGGTTGCGAACAAAAAGGTGTGGCTTTGTTAAAGGTTCCATGGTGGAACCAAAAGTCTGAGAAAGTCATTTGGAATGTGGAAGTAGACATAGAGTCCAAGTATCCACGTTGATTCTTCATTCCAAAAACTTGTGCATAGGGTATATGTTTTTTTATCACATTTTTGATTTCTAACTTGGTTAAAGGTGAGGAATGATTCCTCTTACATCTTTTTTTCTAACTTAGTTAGAGGTCAGAATGGGGGTGTTGGGGTGTAAATCGTGTTCGGGTTATAGAGTGATCTTCTCACCTAGGCTGTGTGTCCTTACTTCCTATTTTGGTTGAGGGAAAATTTGATGGGTGTTTGTGTGATATCTCATGCTTGATCTTACCCTTCCCCATCATTCGAGAACAAATGATCCTAGTGGGGGATAATGAAACACCCCAAGTCTTGAACCCTTGTAAAATTTCCTTGGTTTTGGACTTACTAGACTATATACGACTCAAGGGTACCAAGCATACCCTTGTATATGAGTTAGGTAGATTCTTGGAGGTTTACTCGTACACTAGTCAGTTTTTTTGGTATAGCTACTTCCCAAGATATGACTTATCTTGGTACGAGTCGTATAGGAACATACGAGTGGTGTAAGGTAAGTCGTATGGTGCTTTTGTGAGTTGTCTTGTGGAATCTGCCCAAGGTACAGTTGGTGGGTACATTTTGGTGTCCCACTCGTACCCTTAGGTACAAGTTAGGGAGGTGTGAGTCGTATAGAAACCAGTAGGTAGGGTCTTGGCAAGGTCTTGGGTATGAGTTGGGGTACCACTCGTACCCTAGGATACGGATGGTATAGGTGAGTCGTACCCCTGGACGTGGCTTGTTTATAATCTTAAGTCAAGGTTAGTCCAGAAATTTCCTACGTTAAAGACCTTATGTTCTCACGGTATATAACCCTTGGTGGTCTCTCATAACATTTATCACAGGATGGAAACACTCCAAATACTCTCTCAAACTTACTCTTGAAGATTGGAGGCTAGGGTTTCTTCATGTGTTCTTCAAAGGGATTTATAGACATATTTCTCTTTAAAATCTTCTTGTATAAGGCATGTAATCCTTCCCTCATTGTTAGTTCCAACTAAAGGCATGTGTATTGTGTTTTAAACATTAATTTATGAATCATGAATGGTGGTTTTCGAAATATATGTTGAGGGTCTTGATGCATATGGTTTGATATTGGTTTAATCTATGTTTTTTACATGTTTTTGGTAATGGTTTGCATATGTTGGTACTTGTTGGTTATGGTTTAACAAAAGGGTCTTGAGTAACCCTAATTATGGTGGTTTATGCATTGGTTTTGGTCTTGGTAAAGGTATGCCCTCAACACGTTTGATAAAATGTCTAAAAGAATGTTTTCACTCTATTGGTGAACTTTCATTGGAACTCTTGCATGGTTTGGTTTGGTAATGGAACCATAAATGGATTTGGATGGTTTTGTATGGTTTAAATAGTTTAAATTATTTAAATGTTTTAAATGTTTAGCATGGTCATAACTAGTTTGAAATGGATTTAAATGGTGTACATGGTTTGGAAGGATTAAATGGTAAAGACTTGGTGACTATGAAATCAGTTATTCTTGTGGCGTACATGGGAATTCTCTAAGTTTTTTAATATGGTAAATGGAAGGGTACATGGAATCCCTTAAACCAATACATGATTGACTATGGATAGTACTTGCTAGTATAGTCGGTATGACGATACCATTACTGATAGTCTTGGTTAACAAATGATTAATGGATTGGTTGATACCTTGGTAATGATTTTAATTGGAAAATAATGGCGGGGTGTGAAGCAAAGTTGTGGAAGGTAGAGGTCCCGGGGGGGGACCAAAACTGGAAACTCATATTTGTCGATAAGCGGTTTGATATTGGTGATCGTGTGCATGATGTCCCACTTTATATTTGGGGGATGTACTAGTCATCCCAGGTTTTCTTCCCAAGTCATGTGGCTACACGCACTAGGGCCTTTCAGTTGGGAGAGCTGAACCCATATAGCCCGTAAGGGTTTAGGACGGAAAAACTACACAGTCCAAGTAAAGGTTTTAAAGGCATGCTAAACCTGGTTCCCAGCATAGTTATATATATATGTATAGTTGTATGCATTATGGATGATTTTACTTGGCTTTGTAAATGGCATTATTTTATTCTTTTCCTGAGTGCATGCTAGTATTCATCCACTAACCTGTCTTCGGGCGGCTGTATACCTACGCTATACAGGGACCAACCATTCTACTTCTCCTGCTTAGTGATCGGATTCGAGGACAGTCGATGTTGGATTGAAGTGATGAGCTTCCAGAATTCGGAAGGCATCTATTTCATGTCATGGGTTACTTTACATATTTCTTGTCTTTCATAGACTTTGGTTTTGTCTATGACCGGAGGCATGTCCTGACTATGTACTCTTTGGTTGGTCTAGAGGCTTTGTATAGACTACTATGGACTTGGTTATGGTGTATATATATATATATATAGTCTATGGACTTGGTTATGGTGTATATATATATATATACAGGCATCAGATTATTATAATTGGTTTTGGTTTATGGGTTTTGACATTGGTTTAGTTGGTCATTGGGTGGTTGGACTTGGTTGGGTTGGTCTCGGATATAGACTTACCCCAGAGTCACCACATGATTGGATACACTATCTTGTTATATGTTCGGACTTTAGTCGACTCCAGGTATGTGTTTGGTGGTTGGGTTGGATAACGCGGGCGGTTCTCAATCCTGGTTGGGCTTGGGATTGCTCATTATGACAAGGCCCTAGTTCGGGTTGTGTCATCGTGACATATAATCATGGAGAAAAATAACTCTTTAATCAAAAGAATCAACGATCTATAAAGGAGTTAGATCTTAAAAGTAGCACGTGAATTATAATTTCTACATGTGAATGGGCAAACTATCATGTGTATGCCAAAGTGGTTAACTTCAATCTTAAGCGGTGATTTTGCAAATCGCTCGGCCACAAACATAACACACTATGATATTCCTTTAAAAAATAACACCAAATTCCTAGATACGAGTAATTCACTACTTCGAATTGAGAAATATTTTCATAGACCCTTAGCAATAGTAACTATTCTTTTTCGACATAAAAGAAATAACTTTACATTCTAAAAGCAAACATATCCGCCAATAACGAATTTAAATGAGGCATGAGTACGTATTTTAATCAAGCAAAGGTCGAAACTTTATCCATTTAATTAACAATAGTAACTATTCTTTTTTGACATAAAGAAAATAACTTTACATGCTAAAAGCAAACATATCCGCCAATAACGAATTTAAACGAGGCATGAGTACGTATTTTAATCAAGCAAAGGTCGAAACTTTATCCATTTAATTTAATAAGGTGAAACAAATAATAGTGATTATTCTTTTCAACATAAATGACAGGGTTGAGGAGGCATTGTACAATCTAGTACAAATTTTGAATTTCAAAATAGTAAAAGGACAAGGTTGAGGGAGAATTTAGGATTAAAATAACCCCAATCAATTTAGGATTTAGTAAATTAATTAAATGTTTGGCCAAATTAAAAATCGATTGGCCAATTGCATCGCAATTATGGTCAATTTAATTTTAATTATGGCCAAATTTAATAGATCGGCTAAATTAAATTTAAATTCAATATGAATTAATACCTCATTTAATTCTAAGCTTCTTTATTTAATAAAATTGAAAAAATATTTCTCCAAGTAAATTAATTTTGAGAACAAATTGTATATAAATCAAGACTTTATCTATTTGAATTAATTTTCAAGATTAATCTTAGCAAAAGTTCAATTTTGATAAAAATGTTCATTTAAGTAACAAAATTTATACAATCTCGTATATGTAAATACAAAAACGTATAATGGTCACTTAAATGACAAAATCAACCCAAATATATATTTTAGAGCACATTTATCCGGATGAAATAAATATATCAATTTTATTAGAAATTAAAGAAATTCAGGATTATATTTAGTCGTGAATGATAAAAATTAGGTATCAACAGGTCTACTAAAGAATTGTTAAAGGATATATTATTATCCATCAAACATGTTATGGAGGTCCTTTTACCTTCATATCGCTCCAATCGATTCAGTGAACCATCAATTTCTGTTCTCAATTAATTAAATGCTTCAAACACGTCAATTCACATAAAAACAGTTGATACACGCAAGCTAATCCTGTTCTATTCCTACACGCATCAACTGATCATTGGTTGGGAATATGAAATGCCACCTTCTACGAGTCTACATATACAGTGATAATTTCTATGTAACCAATCACTTTTCCCTAAACTAAAAAGTGCAAAAGTCTCTTCTTCTTCTTCAACAAAAACTCATGCCTCCGAGAAGAATCCCCCTTCATCCGATCCTAAGAATTCTCCGGTGGCGCTATGATCTTCTTCTCCTCAGGAACAACCTTGTCCGCCTCTTCTGTAGGCTCGGTTAGGATCACATTTACTTGGAATGTGAACCCCGTCGCATTGCTCGTTTCATAAGGGCAATTCTGAAAAGGCTTGGAATGGAAGACAGCGACTACATCACCCCCCTTTTCCAACCATCCCTCTAATTTAGTTTATTTTTTTATTTTATATTTAAGTTTTTGCTTTTATTCGTTGCAGAAGAAGCTTTCTTGGACAACATTTTTGTAGAAATCTTCTTCTTTTTTTCCTTTTTGCTAGATTTGCTATTTGTAAACATATGTAATGAAATGAATAATATAATATGAATACTATGATTTCAGTTTTATGGTAATCTTCTTGTTGATGATTTATGTTTTTCTGCAATTATTTATTTTTTAAATTTTGTTTGTTGCACTGCCAACTTTTTAAATTTTATTTGCCTAATCAGTGAATATATCTGTGGACTACCTTGATAAAATATATGAAGAGTCAAGTGTTTGGTTAATGCATGACCAGATTAGTTTATAGGAACAATCCTAAATCTTGACTCTGTCAATCCTCGATCATACAATATAGTCGATCGCAGACCAGTCGAATCGATAGACCATCAGTAGCATGTTTCTTAAGAAAATAATTAAATTAAAATAAATTATAAAAAAATAATCTTGAACTGTTGGTGACACTTAATTGACTGTTGAACTGTTGTGCTTTGAGTATGTGGTGACACTAAAACTGTTGAACTGTTGGTTACACAAATAATCTTGAACTGTTGGTGATACTTAATAGATTGTCATCGATCTTGACCTATGTCAATCCTCAACGGCATATCCAAGTCTATCGTAGACCCGCTGAATTGATGGAACCTCAGTAACATGTTTAAAAAGGGAATAATTAAGTAAAAAACATACTTGTGTTTTGAGGGTCCATCAATTCATGTGGTCTATCGTAGACTTACACTGTAGGTCATGTATGGATTGCTCTCGAGATCAATGATAGATCATGTAGATCTATGTACATTGTTATAGACCCTCACTGGTGTGTTGTTTAACAAGAAATAATTAAATAATAAATAAATAAATTATGGAATTCTATACATATGATGGTGTTTAAATAAGTCACATAATCATGTTAGAGCTCACTTTGATTAGGGGTGGTGATTTAAGGAGCATGTAGGTGGGTAATGGTTGAACAAACAACATCCTATAAGTAATGTTTGTCAAAACACTAGTATGTTTTGAGGATGTTGATTGTCCAATCACTACCCATCCACATACCTTTTTATATCAGGGGTGGCGATTAAAGGAGTATGTGGATGGATAGTGGTTGAACAATCAACATTCTCAAAACATACTTGTGTTTTGACAAACATTACTCTTAGGATATTGTTTGTTCAACCATTACCCATCCACATACTCCTTGAATCACCACCCCTATTTTGTGTAAGCTCTAACATTATTATGTGACTTGTTTCAACTCCTTCATATGTGTAGAATTCCATAATTATTTTATATTTAATTATTCCTTTTTAAACAACATCCTAGTGAGGGTCTAAAGTCATGTACATAGATCTACGGAATCTAACATTGATCTCGAGACCAATTCATGCACGACCTACAGTGTAAGTCTATGGTAGACCACATGAATCGATGGACCCTCAAAACACTACATGTTATTGAGGGTCCATCGATTACGTGTGTCTATGATGGAATTTTATACATCGTTGAGGATTGACATAGGTCAAGATCGATGAAATTCTATTAAGTGTCACCAAAAGTTCAAAAAGCATAGTTACTGTTCCAACGATAACAAATGACTAATTTTGTACTTCTTAAATGGTAACAGTTCTTTTTACTTCATATATAAAGTTCTCCAACCCTCATTATTTCCTCCACTTTGGATTTATTTTAAAATTATACAATGTCTCAAGCATCTCAAACATCCATTTAAAAAAAGACTATAATTTACCATTGTGGCAATGCGGCCATCTTGAAAACGTCTCGCACAGACTTAAATTTAGGGCGTAAATTTTATAACTGTGCAATTGCAAAGGTCAATTGTGTATGTTTTTTTTTAAAATTAAGTAAATCGTTATCTAATTATTAATTTTTTAAGTATAATAGCGAATGCTCATTTTTTAAATGGTTTGATGAGGTATCACCCCCAAGTAGTCCATCAACATTGAGTTCGGGATTTGAGACATCAAATTTTTATGGCGTGGAAAAATTAAATCTATTACAAAGGCTTCGAGAATACGAAAAAATAGAGATTTTCTCATAACATTATTCAAAAAAGTCGAAAAGCAGAGGGTTAACTTGAAATTATTGCTACAAGACACCCAAATAGAGAGGGATCACCTAAAACAAAAGTTTATTTTAACCGAAGAAAGGGAGAATGGCCTAAAAATAATGTTATGTGGTATAATTCTAGTATTCTTTCTTTGAAAAGGTGTAACATGAATGTAGTGAGATTGAATAAATCAAAATACTTCTATTTTTCTTGAATGTTAATACTATTGTTCAAGAATCATAGTTGATCCAACTACACATTAACATAAAATCGAGTCACATGGAAATAATATACTATGCTAGCACTATACGAAATATTAAATATACATTCTATGATGTCAACCATACACTGTATGATGTACGACAACACAATGCTTATTCTAATTCCATGCAATAATATAGTTAGATAAAAACACATTCAGTGCAGAATCCTAACAGCTTTCATAAAAAAAATTATTTATCATATCATCTGACGATCATTTGACTCCCTTGTTTCTCAAATTAAAAAAGAGTTTAAACATTAACAATATTAGCATTCAAATATCTTTTTTCTCATCATCTTAAATATTATCGTTGATGAAATCAGTGATATTCATGACCACATCTTTTTTGTCATTTTTTTTTCTTCTTTTGGTTCTTCATCTTTTTGTCTTCTTCTTCTTCTTCTTTGTATGCTTCTTCTTCTTTTACTTCTTCATTTGTTTTGACTAATTCTTCAACATTTTTGTCAGTTTCTTCTTTCTCAACTTCTTATTCTCCTTTTTTAACTTTTGCGGCTACGTTTTCTCTACTTTAGTTTTTCCTCGTCTTCTTCTCCTTCACCTGTTATTTGGTTCTTAGCTTTTTGTTTTTTATCACCTTCCTTTTTTGTATTTGCATCTGCTTCTTTTTCAGTTTCTTCTTCATTCTTATCTTCTTTCATTTCTTCTTCTTCTTCTTCATCCTTCTTTTCTTCTTTTTTTCCTCTTCTTCCACAATAGTGGCCAACTCATCCATTTTATTCCTTTTTTCTTCCTTTTCATTCCTCATAGTTTCATGAAGGTCCACATACACTGTATCATATTATAAAGTGTTACTTATATTTACAACTGAAAATTCATTAACTATATCAATTATTAAATGAAGTTACCTTGCTAATGTTGTTGCTCATCCTTTTTTTTCTTCAGACATTTTTAGGTAGCAATATTCAACACGGCTTCCTCGAGCATAGCAATATGCTTATGTAGAACCCCATCGATAGAGGTGTATACTAAAACTTTCGAGGTACATAGAGAAATATCATTGAAGCACCCGAGAATATGACCTTGCAAAATTTTGGTTGATTGGTAGTGATCATGATAGGCGTGTTGTGTTGCATCCTTGTAGTGTGTTGTTTTTAGCTTTTGTAAAGTTTTTTTCAGTGTATGTTTAGGTGTTAACTTGTATATGTATGCTTACCAATCAAAGTGGAAGAGAGTTGAAATACCTAGACCTTGGAACCATTGAGAAAACCACAACTTTGGATGTCTCTAGAGTGGATATGGTTGGGGGTACTTGAGTCGTACCCTAGGTCACGAATCGTACCCACCATGCCCTCCATTTTTGTATCTTAGACAGTATGTTAGGCTATTATACTTTCCTCCATACTAAAAGGTCATCCTTTGGTCATAACCATGCTTACGAGTCATTTACTAGTCAACCATATAGAGTAAAATCGCAAACCTAGAGTGGACTATTTTGGTCACGACTTGAGCTCACGATTGGAGGGTGAGTCGTACCCTTAGTTATAAATCAAAGGTCCCTTTTCGTACCCAAAATAGTATGGTTTACCTAAGATAAGGATAGTGTATGAGTTAGGGTACCACTCGTACCCTAGGTTACGATTGCCAAGTAAACCGTGAAGGGGAGTCGTACCTCTGCACGTATGTGTTTACCAGCTTTTAACCAAGGAACTTTTGGTTGTTTGTCTTGCCTAAAATCCTAATACCTTTCACTATATAAGTGTATTTAGCCTTCTAAGTTTTCATTTTTACAAGACTCGAACATCCTAAACACTCTAAAGGCTTTTGGAAACAAGATTGGAGGCTAGGATTTGGAGGTGTTCATCCAGTGTCAAGGAAGAGGTCAAGATTGTTGGTGTTTTAAGTTGTTTAAGGCATGTATATCTTCACCTATTTAATTAAATCTAAACCCATGTATTTCACACTTGGATTAGTAAGTGTACATGGTGGTTTTGAATCAAATGAAAAGGGTTTTTGCTACCTACCAATGAATAATGATAAATCTTGCTTATATTTGTATTGATACATATTATGGATGGTAGATTGAATATGTGGGTGATTGTTGTATGTTGTATAACATGAGGGTCTTGAGAAACCCTAGTTCTAATGATTTCTACCATGAAAATGACTTCGTTATAGATATGCGCACAAGGTGTTTGTGAAAATGTCTAAGTGAAATGGCTAGTTAGATTTTGATAGTATATTGAGTGAGGGAAATGGCCCAAATGAGTATGGTTGATTAATAAATGATGTTTTAAAATTATTGTGATCCATGTATGGTGTAATAGATGATATTGTTGGGGTAATGACTAATAAGGGGTTAAAACCCTAAGTATAAAAATGAACTTAATATGTGTGCTAGGCCTAAATATGGTAAGAAGGTGGGGGTAAGATTGTGAATGAAAAGTGAATATTTTTTGTGGTTCATGAAGACCATAACTTAAAATGTGTGATGAAATAAGTTAAGGCATTGGCCTATTGAAAGGGGTTGAACAATGAAGGCCCCTATGAGGGCAATATGATCATGTAAAGTGTTGAATTTGGTTAATTGTGTTAAATACCTTATGTGTAGAATTGAATGAATGGGAATATTTGGTAAATGGTTGGTAAAGGCCTTGTTGTCGACATGATGACTAAATACATATCCCTGCTGATTGGTTGACTAAATGGTCATATTCCCTAAAGTATGAACTTGAATTATGTTTGAATAAAAGGTGTGTATAAGATTAATAAGTATGAATGATTGTTGGTAGGAGTCTTAATGACCATGAATGAACTTTCATTGTATTATGAACTATGGCCTTGGGGCAACCAAGTGAGAAATGGTCAAATGGGCCGGTAGAGATCATGTGATGGTCTATAGTGTTGATGTGTAGCATTTATAGCTTGAATGCCTCGAGATAGGTTGAGTTCCTATGTGGTAATTGAATGAGGTCTAGTATGTGTGTAGAGTCATATCTATTAGTGGTGCAAGTCTGCTTACCATATAAGGCGTGTTGGTTCATGGTCCAACTCCGCTTACCATATAAGGCGTGTTAGTTTGTGGTCCAAGTCCACTTACCATATAAGGCATGTTGTTTCGTGGTGTAGGTCCACTTACCATATAAGGTGTGTTGGTTCGTGATCCATGTACGCTTACTATATTAGGTGTGGTTGTTTATGGTCTAAGTTTTCTTACCATATAAGGTGTGTTGGTTCGCGGTATAAGTCTGCTTACCATATAAGGTGTGTTAGTTCGTGTTCCAAGTACGCTTACCAAATAAGTCATGTTAGTTCATGGTCTAAGTCCACTTACCATATAAGGCGTGTTGGTTTGTGGTCAAAGTCTTCTTACAATATAAGGCGTGTTGGTTCTTGGTACAACTTTGCCAACCATTAAGGTGTATTGGTTCGTGGTCCAAGTCCGCTTACCATATAAAACATGTTGGTTCATGGTCCAAGTCTTCTTACCATATAAGGTGAGTTGGTTCCTGGTCCAAGTTTACTTACCATGCAAAGTGTGTTGATTTGTGGTCCAAGTCTGCTTACCATATAAGATGTGTCGGTTCGAGGCTTGTGTCCCCTTGTTAATTGTAATGTAAAGGATTCTATGTGTCTAAAATATAAGGGTGGAAGGTGAAAACGCTCAAACTACACCTCTCTTACAAGAGAGTAAGCGGTCGTTGTCAAATATATAACCCAACTAGGTTGGGGTCGAATCCCACAGGGAATATGGTGTTAATTTAAGTTGTTCGTGAGTCAATCAACTGATAGTTAGCAGTTTCCTATAAATGGGGGTTTTCGGAAGGGTAACAAGTAATTATTTCTCAATTCAGTGTCAGTGTTTGTAATTAATATTATATGGAAAACCAGAGTTGTGTTCACTATGAGTGTTGGTATTTGACAGACACTAGTAACGGTTCAAGATTCTTGTGGTAGGTAGGAACAATAGATTATCCTTTCCGAAGTAATGTCTAAATGTTTCTCAACCTATTTAGACATTTAATAACCTAATTCTTTCGAACTTAGGGAATTTATAATTCATAACAGGATGTTGTCTCAAGTTAATTAACCTTGTTATAGCGTTAATTATTAAATGAAAGTTTGATGCTCCCAAGTCCCTGTTGATAATTCACTTCCTACTAGGGTTCATTTATTATTTCAAGCAAATCACGTAGGCATGACCTATCGTTTGCAACCAATAGTCAATATGTAAAATAGAGGAATTACCAAGGAGTTCCTACTACCTTTAGAATCTTGAACACCTAGTTACTTTACAAAACCAAGCCCATAGATCCCACAACTCGGGTTAAAAGAATTAGCTACTCATAATGTAAAAAGAAATAAGACAATTTGTATTCATAATTCGATAAATGATAACTTATAGAATAATGAATATCGACAAGTGTTTCTCAGATTAGATCGCAGTAGAAATCCTAAGAAAATTATGATAACAATCTCTCAAAAGTTAATTGTAAAGTTACAAAGAAAAATAGAGAGAAAATAGTGTAAGTCGATGTTCAATCGATGAATATCCCCCTCCAATAAAACCTAAGAACTTTCCCTTAAATACCAAGAGCTAAATTAGGAATCAAATCACAGAATACAATTTTTTCTCGCACAACTGACGACGAAGTGTGACGCCTTATCAAGAGTCTGACGACTTATCAGACATTGTCTTCAGCTCCTCTTCCAAGTTTGATGATTTCTACCTTAGGATGACGGCAACTCCTGACGGCTTATGAGGACTTTGACAGCATATTAGACAATGTCGTCACTTCTTCACTTCAAATCTCATGTACTGCCTTAGGCTGATGTCATTCTCGACGGCTTATCAGAATCGTGATGACTTATTAGAGATGTCGTCACACTTCTGGTCTAGTTTACTCAAACTGTATACAACTGACGATGACTCTGATAACTTATCAAAAAATTGACGACTTATCAGATAAGTCGTCAACTACACCTTCATGGCCACTTGTTCTAAATTTCCCTCTTTTGCTCTTATTGTCTTTGATTTTCTTGCATCTTGACTTTCCTGCATTATCAAAGAGAAAGCAATCAAAAATGACAAAAGTTGCTTAAGACTTTACAATTATTTCTAGTTAAAAACCTCAAATGTGTTAGCATTAGCTCACACATCAACACCCTCAACTTAAAACAATTGCTTGTACTCAAACAACTTAAACATAACTAAAAGGATACAAAGCTCATTCGGCAGTCAATCATCCATTTTAGCTCAAAACATATTTACCATCTCCAAGGTCAATCATCTAAAACTCAACTATGTATATTACTGAAAAGCGACAATGCAACACAAAGGAATCAAGCTATGGCATTAACTTAGCAACAACAACCATGCATGTACCAATATTACACTACCCAAACAAGTTAGCATCTAGCAACATAACCAGTTTCCCTTATAACAAAGAAGTCCCTCCACACTCATATAAGAAATAACATATTTAATTATAGGGAAAATCAATAGACACTAACTCTCAAAAAGAAGTTCCATTCAATGTATGCCAAATACCATAAGCTTGCCCTTATTTTCACTACCAAGATTTTCAAACAGGTGAACTAGGATCACTATAGGTATTTTTCTTCGGCTTGTAACGTAGGCTAAGGGCTGGTATAATACTCGATGATATTTAAGGTGACTAAGCCTCCTTGGCACTACACTAACTTTTGGGGTCTCACTTATTTACCTTTACCTAATTATCTCTTTTCTTGATCACACATACTCCGGATGGGTGAGGTCTTTTTGACAATCATTTCTTTTTTTTCACAACATTTCTTTTCTTATTCTTTTTCCACCGCACCCAGCTTTTTATTCTTTTTCTTTATTCTACCTTTCTTCATACTCATTTTACATAACGCACTCCTATGGTATCCACCCTCAACTTAGGCTATTTGCCTAATTCAAAGTGCACAATGTCCAAGGAGGACCAGGTCCAAAACAGGTTCATTGTAATACAAATGGGAAGGTGATAGGTATCATAAAAGAATAGGCATTTAGGTAAAAAAATAAGATCAAGGGATATCATTCATACAGGGAAGGTAATTTAGGCTAGAAGTGGACTAATCTCAAAATGGCCTATGATCCTTTCCTAACCCCTATCCTACAACCAAGGCAAGACTAATCGGGCAAGTTCT
The DNA here is from genome assembly GCA_030864215.1 of Capsicum pubescens. Taxonomy (NCBI): domain Eukaryota; kingdom Viridiplantae; phylum Streptophyta; class Magnoliopsida; order Solanales; family Solanaceae; genus Capsicum; species Capsicum pubescens. The sequence goes on along the minus strand of CM061549.1, from coordinate 71,688,781 downwards.
GAATTTAACATACAAAGGGAACTAAGTAATATCTCACACGCACATGGCACACAGGTACATTACAAGCTATTACCCATTCGGTTCATGCAATTGTTTAGAAATGGTTATCATGTCACTAGTACTAATGACATAACAAGATGCACAGTGGTCACACATAAATGCATATCACACAGTTATAAAATAGACGATTGGAGAGGTGTTCAAAAATCAACAAAAATATGTTAACTGCCTAAGGTACTTGTATTTCTCCTAGTTTACAACAAATCACCCTACACCCTCAACTTAAAATCAAGCGTTGTCCTTAATGTACATATAAAGAGAAACTGAACTAAGGGTTAGGGTATACTTGGAGTAGCTCAAGGCAGAGTATTGCCTTATTTCAGCATATCTGACGGTCGAACTTGACGGCTTATCAGAGTTGTGATAGCCCATCACATTTTGGCGTCATCTCTATCTAGAACATATCTCAAAATTTTCTCAGTTGATGACCTCGTGTGACAGCTTATCACAAGTACGATAGCCCATCAAGTGTTGTAGTCAGCCCTAAATAGAATGTGCCTTAAGCTTGGCTTCTCTGACGACCTGGTGTGATGGTTTATCACAAGTGTGATAGCTTATCAGACTTGATCGTCAATACACCTTGATCAAACATAAAAACTTTGGGTTGCCTCTTAATAGTGCCTAATTTAGTGTCACGGCATGACTCAGTTATCTCGATTACTCAAACTTTATCGAGATATAAGGTGGCTATATAGTTTATCGAGTCCATTGGACCAATGTATAGCTTCACTTACTGTCCATTTACCTTAAAGATGCTCCCGTCCTCATTATCGAGTTTAACTACTCCATATGAGTAGACTTGACTCACTTTGAATGGGCCGGACCACTTTGATTTCAACTTACCTGGGAACAACTTCAGTCTGGAGTTGAAGAGAAGTACCAAATCATCTTTCTGAAAGTTTTATTTTTCAATCCTTTGATCATGATACTTCTTCATATTCTCCTTGTATAAGTCTGCTCTTTCATAAACCCCGAGATGGAATTCATCCATCTCATTCAATTTCCCTAGTCTTAGCTCCGCTGCCTCCTTCCAATTTAGATTTAACCTTTTTAGTGCCCATAAAGCCTTGTTCTCCAACTCAATTGGTAAATGACATATTTTACCATAGACTAGATGATACGGTGACATGCTAATTGGTGTCTTGAAAGCATTCTGATACGCCCATAAAGTGTCATCTAGCTTTCGAGACCAATCTTGCCTACTAGCATTCATTGTTTTAGCTAAGATGGCCTTAATTTCCTGATTCGAGACCTCTACTTTCTTACTAGTTTGTGGGTGATATGGGGTCTCTACTCTATGTTGTTTTACCTCGTATTTCGCCAAAGCCGCCCGAAATACTTTGTTGCAAAAATGAGATCCTCCATCACTTATAATAGTACGTGGTACCCCAAAGTGAGAGAAGATGTTCGTTTTGAGAAACGCAACAACTCTCTTTCCTTCATTATTCGAAAAGGCGATGGATTTGATCTATTATGATACATAATCAACAACAACTAGAATGTACTTCATCCCGTACGAGCTTACAAAAGGGCCCATGAAGTCGATGCCCCAAATGTCAAACAATTCTACTTCAAGCATCTTCGTCAAAGACATCTCATGCCTTTTAGAGATTAACCCCTGACTCTGGCATTGGTCACACGTTAGTACAAACTCGTGAGCATCCTTGAATAATATTGGCCAATAGTAGCCACTCTGCAACACCTTTCTAGCTGTTCGATCACCTGCATGGTGACCTCCAACTGGTGAAGCATGACATGCTTCCAATATACACAATACATCCACTTTTGGCACACATATCCTTATAATATTGTCAGCACATCACCAAAAAATATATGGCTCATCCCAGAAGTAGCGTGTCACATCATGGAGTAATTTTTTTCTTTGATGGAAAGGAAGATTTTCTGGAATGACTTCACTCATAACATAGTTTGGAAAATCAGCGTACCAAGGCATTTTCTCCATAGCAGCAGAAAGATCTCTTCATCAGGAAATGCATAATCTATCTCTATTTCATCACTAATTTCTTGCTCACCTTCTATCCTAGACAGATGATCTGCTACTTGGTTTTCGCAACCCTTCCTATCTTTGACTTTAAAGTCAAATTCTTAGAGCAGCAACACCATCTAATCAGCCTTGGTTTTGCATCCTTCTTAGCCATCAAATATCTCAAGTCTCATGGTCAGTATGGACCACCACCTTGGTCCCTACCAGATAAGCCCTGAATTTCTCAAAAGCATAAACTACAGCAAGGAGTTCCTATTCGGAGACGGTGTAGTTCTTTTAAGATCCATTCAGTGCTTTGCTATCGTAGTAAATTGGATGAAATAATTTGTCCTTCTTTTGTCCTAACACAGCTCCAAGGGCAACACCGCTTGCATCACACATGATCTCGAACGATTTTGACCAGTCCGGTGCAATAATGATAGGGGCCTCTACCAGCTTGTTTTTAAGGAATTCAAATGACTTCAAGCAATCATCATCAAAGAAGAACTTAACTTCTTTATCTAAAAGTTTGCAAAGTGGATTTGCAACCTTCGAGAAATACCTTATAAACCTCAGATAAAATCCAGTATGTCCAAGAAAACTATGTACCCCCTTCACTGAAATGGGAGGTGGTTGCTTCTCAATATGCTATACCTTGGCTCGATCTACCTCTATCTTTTTTTCTAAAATATTGTGCCTGAGAACAATGCCCTCCTTCACCATAAAGTGGCATTTTTTCCAATTAAGCACCAATTTGAATTCCACACATCGTTGCAAGGACATACTCAGGTCGCTAAAAAAACTCAAATGAATCTCCTACCACTGAAAATTCATCCATAAATACTTCTAAGGTGTTTTCAACTATATCTGACAAAATAGATATCATACACCATTGGAAGGTGGCAGGTGCATTACATAACCCAAACGACATCTGCTTGAATGTGAAAGTGCCATACAAGTATGTAAATATTGTCTTGTCCTGATCATTAGGAGCAATACAGATCTGATTATACCCAGAATAACCATCCAATAAGAAATACCACCCTCTTTCTACCAATCGATCAAGCATTTGATCCATAAAGGGCATCGGGAAGTGGTCTTTCAAAGTCCATGAGTTTAGTTTGCGGTAGTCCATGCACACTCTTCACCCGGTCGCAGGCCTGAGTGAAATCAACTCATTCCTTTCATTTGCAAAAACAGTCATGCCCCCTTTCTTAGGCATACATTGAACTGGGCTTACCCATTTACTGTCAGAAATAGGATAAACTACTCCTGCACCCAGCCATTTAATAATTTCCCTCTTAACCACCTTTTGCATCAGTAGGTTAAGACGATGTTGGTATTCGATGGTTGGAGTGCAGTCCTTCTCAAGATGTATCTTATGAGTGCAGATGCCAGGGGGAATGCCAATAATATCTGCAATAGTCCAGCCTATTGCCCTTTTGTACCTTTGAAGTGCCAAAATAAGTGCTTCCACCTGTTGCTTGACCAAATCAACTACAATAATAATGGGTAATATGTTTTCGCTTCCCAAAAACACGTACCTTAAATTCCTTGGCAGTTCTTTCAATTCCAACACCGGTGGCTCTTCGACGGATGGCTTAGTCGGTGGTGTTGGTCGATTAGAAAGATCAAGATATAACTTCTTAGGACATAAGAGTATGAACCCATTCCTGACAATGCACAAACAGTCTCTTATACTCCTCAATGCCTTTATAATTTAAATTCATCAGTACTGTAGCTAAAGGTTCGACAACAAGTTTTTCCTCTATTGACACCTCCTGCTCATCCTCATAATATACATCAATAATTGAGAACACACTTATTTATTTATGCTCCTTGATTGATTTGCATACATCAAATCGCACCACTTCATTATTCAACCTGAATAAGAGACCATCAGCTCGCAAATCAATCAGCACACTTTTGGTTGCGAGGAAAGGTCGACCCAAGATTATGGGCACCTCAAAGTCCACCTCATAATCCAGAATAACGAAATCTACAAGAAATATAAATCTCGACACTTTCACCATCACATCATACAAAATACCAACATGTCATTTTAGCGACCTGTCCTCTATCACAAGTCCCATTTTAGTGGGTGTGGGATCATCTAAACCCAGCTTTTTGTAGACAGATAGCGGCATCAGATTGATGTTTGCTTCTAGATCACATAAGGCCTTAGCAAATTCTAGAGACCCAATAGTACAAGGAATAGTGAATTCTCCTGGGTATTCTTTCTTTTACACCAAGGACCTTGTAGAAATATCACTACAATGATAGATGTTATCCACTGGTTCATAGCTCACCTCTCTTTTCTTCGTTATAGGATCCTTCATAAATTAAGCATATCCTGGTATTTGTTAAAGTGCCTCAACCAAAGGCACATTCACTGTTAGTTGCTTCAACATTGCCATGAATTTACTAAACTTACAGACTCCACTGGATTACCTTTTTTTAGCTCAACATCTTCTTTGATCACCTTATCATTAACATCTTTACCCAAAGGAGGGCCTGATAAATCCTTACCACTCTGTGTGGTAATATCCATGCATGAACCATCAATCCAAGGGTTCTGAATTGTATCACTTGGCAGCGTTCCACTTTTTCTCTGATTCAATGCTGCAGAAAGTTAGCTCATTTGTTGTTCCAACTATTTGATCGAAGTGGAGTGCGAGTTTACCAATTAACTCATAGAAGACAAATCGTTCTTCATGGTAGTCACACCAGAGTTGGTAGCCTTAACTTCCTTTAACAATTTATCCTTCATGTCCTCCATGGACATCTCACCAGAGCTAGTTATCATATTATCTCTACTTTCAGGAGGTACATACAACCTACTTCTATCATACTTGCTCTTCCAGTTTCCTTGATCCCGATCCTTATATCCAACATTGTCATAATAAGTTCGACCTTAATTTTCTTAGTTATTTCCTCGGAAACCCCCAGTTATTCAAATAGTTGGCTTCTTCTTTCGAATCAGAATTGTCTTTACCTTGTAATGCAACAACTTTCACTTTTTTAGTCTTTGCAGATAATAAGTGCTTGGTCAATAAATCCATCTGCGTCTTCAAGTGTGCCATGTCTTGATTGCGTTCTTCCTCTTTCTTCCGTTGTTCCACGGTCATGCCAATAGACATAGTAGGGCTTGCTACCACAGAATCCCTGGTATGCCAAGATCTACTTTGTTTATTCATCCGATCAAGCATCTTTGAGGTCTCTTGAAGAGAAAGATCCAAAAATGATCCCCCTGCAGTATTATCAATAACTGGCTTCGTAATAGAGTTCAAAGCCCAATAAAGAGTCTCCATCAGGTGAATATCTATCATGTTATAGTTTGGGTACTGCATCAGCTTCTTTTTAAACCTCTCCCATGTCTCATGGAGAGCTTCAGTTGGGAGTTGTCTAAAGTTAATGATCTCATCCCTCAACTGTACCCTCCTGGAAGGTGGAAACAACCTTTCTAGGAAAGTCTCTTTCAACTGCCTCTAGTTGGTTATAGAATCGGGTGTCAGCTCATTAAGCCACAATGTTGCCTCCCCAGACATAGATAATGGAATTAAACACAAGTAGATAACATTCTATCCCACTCTCGGGTTATCAAAAGACTTGCAAATAGTGATAAAGTTCACTAAATGCATATTGGGATCATCTCCCGGGAGTCCACCGAACAACACCTTCAGGTGAAGGAGTTGAACATTGTACTAGTAATGTTGAACTTCGTTCCTGGTGCTAGAGGTGGGGGAATAATAGCTCCAGTAGCACCAGCTTTGCCCATTCCATCATCATCCTCATTAGGATCAAATTGCACAACTTGGCGATCAGGTCTCACCCTGAAAGGATGGTTTCTATTTACATTTCTGTTCACTGGTGCAGCTACCTCCTCTGCACGCCTTCGGTTATCAGGATTCAGTAATTCCTCATTTCCTAATTCATCATTATCCGGATTCAGATGACGGGCTTGTTGACCGTCATTCTGCTGATTAACCTAAGCTATAGCTAATGCGGCTAGCCTGTTAGCTTCCTGTAGGTCTGTCATTCTACCGATCAGTTGGGGTTCCAGATTGAACGGTAATAACGTTTCTCCTAAACTTATGGTTTTTGGCATACACCACTATGTTCCTGCAACAAACAAAAACAACAAATAAATGTAAAATTAGTAAAATTGACTAACAGTCAATTAGCGAACACAAACTTAAATTTACAACTGTATTCTCCTGCAACGAAGCCATTTTTGATAACGCTCAAACTACACCTCTCTAATGAGAGAGTAAGCGGATGTTGTCAAATATATAACCTAACTAGGTTGGGGTCGAATCCCATAGGGAATATGGTGTTAATTTAAGTTGTTCATGAGTTAATCAACTGATAGTTAGCAGTTTTCTGTAAATGGGGGTCTTTGGAAGGGTAACAAGTAATTATTTCTCAATTCAGTGTCTGTGTTTGTAATCAATATTATATGGAAAACCAGAGTTGTATTTACTATGAGTGTTGGTATTTGACAGACACTAGTAACGGTTCAAGATTCTTATGGTAGGTAGGAACAACAGATTATCCTTGTCAAAGTAATGACTAAATGTTTCTCAACCTATTTAGACATTTAATTACCTAATTCTTTCAAACTTAGGGAATTTATTTTTCATAACAGGATGTTGTCTCAAGTTAATTAACCTTGTTACAGCGTTAATTATTAAATAAAAGTTTGATGCTTCCAAGTACCTGTGGATAATTCACTTTCTACTAGGGTTGATTTCTTATTTCAAGAAAATCACTAGTAGGCATGACCTATCGTTTGCAACCAATAGACAATATATAAAACAGAGAAATTACCAAGGAGTTCCTACTACCTTTAAAATCTTGAACACCTAGTTACTTTAAAAAACTAAACCCATAGATCCCACAACTCGGGTTAAAGGAATTAGCTACTCATAATGTAAAAAGCAACAAGACAATTTGCATTCATAATTTGACAAATGATAACTTACAGAATAATGAATATCAACAAGTGTTTCTCAGATTAGATCGCAGTAGAAATCCCAAGAAAATTATGATAACAATCTCTCAAAAGTTAATTGTAAAGTAACAGAGAAAATTAGAGAGAAAATAGTGTAAGTCGATGTTCAATCGATGAATGTCCACCTCCAAAAAACCTAAGAACTTAATACCAAGAGATAAATTAGGAATCAAATCACAGAATATAACTTTTTCTCGCACAACTGACAATAAAGTATGACGCCTTATCAGGAGTCTGGTGACTTATTAGACATTGTCGTCAACTCCTTCTCCAAGTTTGATGATTTCTGCCTTAGGCTGATGGCAACTCCTGACGGCTTATCAGGACTTTGATGACATATCAAACAATGTCGTCACTTCTTCACTTCAAATCTCATGTACTGTCTTAGGCTGACAGCATTTGCGATGGCTTATCAGAATTGTGACGACTTATCAGAGATGTTATCACACTTCTGCTCCAACTTACTCGCACTGTCTACTACTGAAGATGACTCTGATTACTTATCACAAATTTGATGACTTATCAGATAAGTCTTTAACTACACTTTCATGGCCACTTGTTCCAAATTCACCTCTTTTGCTCTTATTGTCTTTGGTTTACTTGCATCTTGACTTTCCTACATTATCAAAGAGAAAGCAATCAAAAACAATAAAAGTTTCTTAAGACATTACAATTATTTCTAGTTAAAAGCCTCAAATGTGTTAGTATTAGCTCACACATCAGAAGGTTGGTAGTCTTTCACCCCTTATCTCATGAATTAATGTGTCATAAATACATATTACAACTTGTTCCATGATTTGACTTATTGTGTTACTATATGTATATGTTTCTTTGATATGCCTATTCCTATGTAAATGTGATTGCATACGATGGATTGACATGGACTGATCAAATGTACTATTTTTCCTTATTCTTGAGTTACATGCTAATTTTCCAACTGCTAATTGTCTCCGAACGCTACGTCCCCACGCGACGTAGGGGCCGAAGCTTCTTCTTCTCTTCTTACATAGTGAATAGGTGATTGAAGCGGATTGTTCATTGACTTAAAGTGGTGAGCTTTCTTTCTTTGGAAGACATTCATCTCTTGGTCTCTTATCTTTAGACTTAGTCTCTTTTGAACTTGATTTGGATATTGTCGGGGGCTTATCCTGACATATACTTTTATTGAAATCGATTTTGCATAGAGGCATTGTGAATGACTTTGGGCTTGGGCATATTGGCTAGAATGTTGTTATTAATAAAATGGTAGATATTTTCTAACATTGACAATTAGTCTTATATTTTTGCTATCTTATTATATAGTCGGAATTTATCTGACCCTTGTGGATAATTATTGATGTTCAGGTTGGGTTATTGGGGTGACCTACGATTTATGTGAGCTTGAGGTGCCCATACGACATGGTCCAAAGTTTGGGTCGTGTCAAGTTGGTATCAGAGCCTAGGTTTATAGTCAGTTGGGTATTCACAATGCCGTGTCAAGTAGAGTTTCTTTTATGGGTGTGAAGCGCACCACACTTATAAAATAAAGGCTATGAAACATTTTAGGAATGTTTCCCTTTCTTGTATTTCAATCTCAATCTATAGAGTCTAAGGTCTTGAATTCCTCTAATTCTGTTTTCTATCTTTCATATCATGCCTCAAAGGAGATATGAGACCCAAGAAAACCCTAAGGCTTCTACGGAGGGCCCTATGGATGAAGTTCGTCCAACTTCTAGAGTTCTGACTCATGCTTGAGATGCGGTATCCGCGTATCTTCGTAGGGTTCCTCTTGTCCCCACCAATCCTGACTATGAGAGTGACCTTCCTCCTCAGTCACCTCAAGAGAATGATACTAATATGAAATTTTTTCACTCTATCAACCTCTTAACCCAATTGGTAGCTTCTCAATTTTAGCGTGGTGCCTCTTTTTCTCCATTCTCTGTGGCCACGAGGATTGTCCAATTCATGAAGTTGCACCCTCCTTTGTTTATGGGTATAAAAGTTGAGGAAGGTCCCTAAAGTTTCATTGATGAGATGGATAAGATCTTTCAGATTATACATGCATCGAAAGTGGAGGGTGTTGAGTTTGCATCCTACTAATTGAAGGATGTAGCATACCAATGGTATGATCTGTGGGAGATAGCTAGAGATGTCGGTGCTAGTCTGGCTGAGTGGGAAGATTTCTCTAGTACCTTCCTCGACTGCTTCTTTTCTCAAGAGTTGAGGGAAGTAAATGCAGAAGAGTGTGTAAATTTAAGGCAAGGTAGGATGTCCATTAAGGAGTAGTACTTGAGATTTCATCAATAGTCATGGTATGCCGTTTAAATAGTGGCTAGCATGAGAGCTAGATACGTAAATTTATTTCAAGATTGTCTCCCGAATTGGTCCTTGAGAGTAAGGCGACCTTGTTAATTAGGGATATGAACATTTTTTGGTTAGTTATGTATATGCAACAAGTGAAAGAAGAGAAAAAGAAATATGGTGAGATTAGTGAGAGGCAAAGTAAGAGGTCTCGGTCGTCTGAGCTAAGTGAGGGCCAGCAGTCTTATGGTAGGTTATCTAGGAGGAAAAACTAGGTGAGTGGTGATTCTCAAGACAGTGGATCCTAGTCAGATCTGACCTACCCTCCTGATAGATTATATGGTCAGAATCACCATGGTGAGTGCGAGAAAGGAAAGAACAGTTATTTCTATTATGGACAAATTGGACACATGCAGCGACAGTGCCCTTACCGAGTGGCTGCTTAGGCTGACAAAGCCCTTATTTTACTTTTTCTACTCCTATACCAAAGGGTGCAATCCCTGCTTCTATTTCTGGTACCGACGCTGGCCGGAGTTTCTTGTATGCACTTTCAACTCCCAGGGGTCCGAGGCATCTCCAAAAGTTTTTATTGGTATGTTGAAAACTCCTTCTCTGTGTTATGTATGCTTATACCTTACTTGGTATATTGGACCTCATTTGTGATTATGTATTTCAATTTGGTTCTGAGTCATTTGGGCTCCCTTCTCTATTTCTATATCGATAAGATTCTCCATGATTGTAAGACTCTATTAAAAGCGTGTGATAACTTTTAATGATAAACAAAGTCTTGTTGATTGATAGAGGTGCACATAATTATGTTTGATGTCTATTGAAGGTGAATCGGTTACATTCGTGCCATGTGTCCTTAGATTGTTTGGCCTCTAAGGTCGTTCCTTCCCTAATGAGTTTTTCATTGTATAGGAAGAAGGTCCCGGGAGTGTCTAAAGGGGTGGTTCTCCCTATAAGGGTCCAAGTTGAATTGAACTTGCCTTCTAGCATAAGCCTTGTTCATTCGGTGTTCCATGTCCTCGTCTTGAGGATGTAGGTGATCTATTATTGGTCGTTCCCTTAGAGTACATTGATATTTCAGACTCTTTGTACTATTAGGAGATCCCGGTGAATATCTTGGATCGGCAAGTTCAGCTGTTGTGAATGAAAGAGGTGGCTTCGATGAAGGTTTTATAGAGGAACCAAAATTCTGAGGAAGTTACTTGGGAGGTGGAAGAGGACATGAAGTCCAAGTACCCACATTTGTTTCCCATTCTGAAAGCTTGTGATGAAGGTATGTGTTAATCTCCTTGCTTTCTATTATGCCTTTGTTTGAATGGATCAAAGTTTCCAACGTGTGAATTGATTGGTGTATGGCTAGACCATGGATTAAAGTTCCTAATACTATGAAATGATATGTGACTTGTTGTGATGGGTTTAAGTCTCTAATACTTTGAATTGATTCATATTCTTGATAAATGGTGGAGTAAAGTCTCCAATACCTTGAGTTTCTCTATATCCTTGATGAGTTGATGGATTGGAGTTCCTAAGTTATAAAATTAGTAAGTTTTGGATAAGTGATGGATTAGAGGCCCATGACAAATGAAATGGTTGATTGATGATGATCATGATATGAGTTGCATTGCAACCTTGTTGTATGCTTATTTCTAGCTTATGTGATGATTGGTTTGATGTATGTTAATGTATTAACTTGTGTTCATACTTACCTTACCCATTATTCGTGGATGAATGATCCTAAGTGGGGGGAGAATGAAATACCCAAGAATGTGACCTTTCAAAATTTTGGTTGATTGGTAGTGATCATGATAGGTGTGTTGTGTTGCCTCCTTGTAGTGTATTGTTTCTAATTTGTGTAAAGGTTTCTTCGGTGAATTTTGAGGTTTTAACTTGTATATATATTCTTACCTATCAAAATGGAAGAGAGTTGAAGCACCTATACCATGGAACCATTGAGAAAACATCAACTTTTGATGTCTCTGGAGTTGATACGGTAGGGGGTACTTGAGTCGTGCCCTAGGTCATGAATCGTACCCACCATGCCCTACCCTTTAGTATCATAAACAGTCAGTTAGGTTTTTATACTTTCCTACATACTACAAGGTCATCCCTTGGTCGTAACCATGCTACGAGTTGTATACTAGTTAACCGTATGGAGTAAAGTCTCAAACCTAAAGTGGACTGTTTTGGTCATGACTTAAGCTCACGGTTAGAGGGTGAGTCATACCCTTTGTTATGACTCAAAGGTCCATTTTCATACCCATAACAGTGTGGTTGACCTAGGATAATACTAGGGTACGAGTTAGGGTACCACTCGTACCCTAGGTTACGAATTCCAAGTGAACCGTGAAGGGGTCATACCCCTGCACGTGTGTGCATTCCAGCATTTAACCAAGGACCTTTTATTCATTTACCTTACCTAAAACCCTAATACCTTGCACTATATAAGTGTATGTAGCCTTATAAGTCTTCATTTTCCCAGGACTCAAACATCCTAAACACTCTAAAGGCTCTTGGAAACAAGATTAAAGCCTAGGATTTGGAGGTGTTCATATAACGTCAAGGAAAAGGTCAAGATTGTTGGTGATTCAAGTTGTTTAAGGAATTTACCTCTTAACCTCTTTAAATAACTCTAAAACCATGTATTTAACACTTGGATTAGTAAGTGTACATGGTGTTTTTGAATCAAATGAAAAGGGTTTTTGCTACCTAACAATAAATAATGATGAATCTTGCTTATATTTGTGTTGATACATGTTATGGAGGGTAGATTGCATATATGGGTGCTTATTGTATGTTTATTAACATGAGGGTCTTGAGTAACCCTAGTTCTAATAATTTCTACCATGAAATGACCTCGTTAAAGATATACGCACAAGGTGTTTGTGAAAATGTCTAAATGAAATGACTAGTTACATGTTGATAGTATATTGAGTTAGGGAAATGGACAAAATGAGTATGGTTGATTGATAAATAATGTTGTAAAAGTATTGTGATCTATGTATGGTGTAATAGATGATATTGTTGGGGTAATGACTAATAAGGGGTTAAAACCTTAAGTATAAAAATAAACTTGATGTGTGTGTTGGGCCTAAATGTGGTAAGAAGGTGGTGTAAGCTTGCTAATGAAAAGTGAATAGTTTGTGTGGGTCATGAAAACTATAAGTTGAAATGTGTGATGAAATGAGTTAAGGCATTGGCCTATTGAAAGGGGTTGAACAATGAAGTCCCCTATAAGGGCCATATAATCATGTAAAGTGTTGAATTTGGTAAATTGTGTTAAAGCCCTTATGTATGGAATTGAATTCATGGAAATTATTGGTAAATGGTTGGTAAAGACCTTGTTGGACACATGATGAGTAAATACATATCCTGCTGATTGGTTTACTAAATGGTCATAGTCCCTAAAGTATGAACTCAAATTGTGTTTGAATAAAAGATGTGTATAAGATTAATAAGTATAAATAATTGTTGGTAGGAGTCTTGATGACCATGAATGAACTTGCATTGTATTATGAACTAAGGCCTTGGGCCTAACTATGTGAGAAGTGGCCAAATGGGCCGGTAGGGATCATGTGATGGTCTATGGTGTTGATGTGTAGCCTTGATGGCTTGAATGCCTCGAGATGGGTTGAGTTCCTGTGTGGTAATTGAATGGGTGTTAGTATGTATGTAGAGTCGTATTGGCTGGTGGTCCAAGTCTGCATACCATATAAGGTGTTTTGGTTCGTTATCCAAATTCGCTTACCATATAAGGCGTGTTGGTTCGTGGTCCAAGTCCTCTTACCATATAAGGAGTGTTGGTTCATGGTCCTAGTCCTCTTACCATATAAGGCGTGTTGGTTTGTGGTCCAATTCTTCTTACCATATAAGGCATGTTGGTTCATGGTCCAAGTCCGCTTACCATATAAGGTGTATTGGTTCGTGGTCCAAGTCATCTTATCATATAAGGCATGTTAGTTCATGGTCCAAGTCCGCTAACCATATAAAGCGTGTTGGTTCATGGTCGAAGTCCGCTTACCATATGTAGTGTGTTGGTTTGTGGTCCTAGTCCGCTCACCATACAAGGCGTGTTGATTTATGGTCCAAGTCCACTTACCAAATAAGATGTATCGTCTCGAGGATATTGTCCCCTTGCCTATTATAACGTAAAGGATTCTAAGTGTCTAAAATATAAGGGTAAAAGTTTGGTAATCCTTCACCCCTTGTCTCATGACTTAATGTGTCATAAATGCATATTACAACTTGTTCCATGATTTGACTTGTTGTGTCACTACATTTATATGTATCTTCGATATGCCTATTCCTATGTAAATGTGATTGCATACGATGGATTGACAAGGATTGATCAAATGTACTATTTTATCCTTATCCTTGAGGTACATGCTAGCGTTCCAACCGCTAACCGTCTCCGAATGCTACGTCCCCATGCGACATAAGGGACAGGGCTTCTTCTTCTGTCCCCACACAGTGATTAGGTGATGAAAAAGGATTGTGCATTGACTCGAAGTGGTGAGCTTTCTTTCTTCGAAAGACATTCATCTTTTGGTCTCTTATTTTTTGACTTAGTCTCTTTTGGACTTGGTTTGGCTATTGTCGAGGGTTTTTCCCAACATATAAATTTATTGATATCGGTTTTATATAGAGGCATTGTAAATAAATGTGGTCTTAGGCATATTGGCTAGACTATTGTTATTAATAAAATGGTAGATATTTTCTAGCATTGACTATTAGTCTTATATTTCCGCTATCTTATTATATGGTCGGAATCTATCTGACCCTTGTAGATAATTGTTGATGTTCGGATTGGGTTATCGGGGTGACCTCCAGTTCATGTGAGCTTGAGGTGCCCATATGACATGGATCAAAGTTTGGGTCGCGTCAATCATCACCAGTGCATACTCTAATAGGGTTACCACCCAAATTCTTGTCATCATCTGTGTCCTGTTTGAAGTCAGGACAGTCACCCCTTGTAAATTTTTCTTCAAGCCATCAAGGAATTTATTCTTTACTGCATCCGTATATGGATTAAACTTAACCATGTATTCATCTTCATCTCACGAACAATAGGGATGATGTACGGGTGCACGTTCTAAAAAAATTAACAATTACATAACATTTAATATTACAATAATATTATTGCATAGTAAAAAACAAGTTCATACCTCGGTAATTTTTTCTTTATACTTGAATAGGTCGCCTTTCATTATCTTGTCACTTTTTGTAGGGTGCCATTTGAGGATGTGAGGAATGAAAAAGGGCTCATTTGTTGATTTTTCAGCAAATTTTTTAAGATGAGGAAAGACCTCGTAGATCCAAATCTATAATCAATATAGTAGTGAAAAAATGAATCAGAGTCTATAAAAGAGTATAAATAAAACAAGAATCTATGATAAACTAACTAAAGGGTTGATGGTAGATACCATGAATGCTTAAGGAAATTCGAATAGAGCATAGGATGCTTTATGCTTCTCATCAAATACTTCCCTCTACTTCTTTAAGTCAGTTTTCTTCTTTTGATAATCCATGGTCAATTAAAATGTCTTTTTTCTCCAGGGATAACTCTCGAAGAAAATCAAAGAATCCACCATCTGAATCAGTTTTGTGTCTAGAACCTTCGTCGAATCATTTGCAAGTAACATGATGTGAAAGAACCATAGTAAACAACACTTAAAATTTTGTTCCTCGTTCAACTTATTCCCTTGAATCAACTGTAATAAGTTGACCGACATAATGTTTTTATTTTTTGTCACCTTAAAGCAAAAATGTTCCCCCTTCTTTAACACCTTCTTCAATTTTAATTCACTGGGTATGATGAGAAGTTCAATCCTGTGATCAAACAAAACTCCTTTAATACAAAATAGGCAAGCTTATTGTTCACACAAAATCACATCTCATGATGCATCTTATCGTTCTTAACACATCGCAACAACAAATAATGAACCATCTGTCCATTGAATTTAAGATGTTGCGGCATGTTTATCAAGTGTCCAAATATGACTTCTTGAATTTTTTCTTCAAATCTTGGTCAACAAGAATTTTCTTAAATTCTTGGTATGCAGTCATCCATGATCTAATTGATATCTTGATTGGAAAAGATCCAACCTCGTCCATCAAAGTTCAAAGGTTATACCGCTCCACAAAAATATACCTTAAACAAAATGGCACAGACAAGGGATTATTATCTCCATCAATACTATTTTTTTCACTACCCTTACTCCCTTCACTATTATCACTATCACTACACTTAGCAACATCATCACTAGACTCATCAACATATCTATTTATCTCCTTTATGGTCTCTGAATCTGATTTCGACTCTTTTGCTTCAATTTTCTTTCTTGTAGAGGTATTTTCAACTTCTTCGTTTCTTATTGTTGTACTTCTATAAGCAGAACCAGATGCGGTACCGACTGTACATTTAACACAAACTCTAGCTTTATCCATTTTTTTAACAGAATCTACACCTAAAAATAATTTTGTCATTGTCAATCCATAGACCACAAGTCTACTAACAGAAACAATTCAATGCTCAAATGAAAAAGGCAAAATAACTAAGAATTATCTCTCCATTAAACAGTTCACTACACAAAAATACCAGAACTGAACCAAAATCCAACAACATGATAAACGAAAAATTTTCAGTCAAATATGCGGCATCAAAACTCAACTATTGCTACAAATCAAACTAATTAGCTATAAATTTTTTAATTTTCACTATTTAATTAATCATATTTTAAAAGAATTTCATACACCTAAAAATTTATTTCAATCTAGGCATTGTTAATTCTTAGACCACAAGTCTACAAACAGAAACAGGTCAATGCTCGATTCAAATAGCCAAAATAACTAAAAAATTAAGAATTATCTCACCATCCAACACTGCAGTGCTCATAAAATACCAGAACTAAAACAAAACTTATTAACAAAATTTTCAAAATTCAACACCGTGATCGACGAAAAATTATATCGAAACTGCGGAATCAAAACTCAACTATTACTACAGAATCAAACTAATTACCTATAAAATTCTCATATTTTAACTATTTAATCAACCATATTTGAAAAAAAAAATTCTATACTACATCACTACGAAATAGATAATAATAAAAAATTCTAAAATGAATCTACAAATAATTGAAACTTGATTTTAACTTATCTTACAACGCAAAAATGAGTCTTTTGCTGCTAGAGAAGAAGGAAAAGGAAAAATGACATTTGAGAGAATTTTCTTGGGAGTAGCAGGAGTTTGAGAAGTTTAAGAGGAGAGAGAGAAGGGGTTTTCTTTAATATTGAAAGAAGTGAAGGATGTCAGGTATAGTTTAATAAATTCTCAAAGTTTTAAAAATGATGAAAAGACTCCTTGGCCCACGTGTGTACTTTTTCTACTTTTTAGACCCTAACCCTAAATTTAAATGAAAAAGAAATTTAGTAAGTATTTGGCAAAATAAGTTTAGACAGTGACCACAATGCCTATTCTTCCCCAATATTTGGACCCCAATCTATACAAGGCTCTTCACTTTCTACCAAAATAAGGTTCTGCCTAGGGGTGTGCAAAAACTGAACTGCCCAATATATCGAACCGATAAAAATGTTATTGGTTTATTGTTATTAGGTTATTGGGTTAACGGTTTTTAATGGTTTTATAATTTTTTTTATTGGGTTATTGGTTCGGTTTTGGTTTTTTATTAGGTTATTGGGTAAACCAATAACCCAATAAGAATATTTCAAATTACACTTTACCTCTACTTATATATATATATATGTATGTATGTATGTTTGTATAACTTATTCTATATTTCTCTTTCAATTCTACAAACCTATTCAATTTTTTGAAAACCTATTCAAGATTGAAGATTCTTGTAAAATAAAACACATCATGTCGGATTTTTGCTGCAACTATGATTTCATTTATTTTCTTGTTAGTTGCTACTATTTTTATTTTATGCATATTTTCTTATCGGTTAAATCGAATCTTTAAGGACTAAAAATCAATAAAAAATATCTTATTGGTTTGGTTACTGATTAGCATATTTAAAGGCGGATAACCGATAAACAAAATCGATAATACATAAAATCAAATCAAACCGATTGATGTACACTGCTAGTTCTGCCGGGAAGGATCGGGGGTTGAATAATTTCAATTATGGAACTGTATATATCATAAATACTTATTGGAAGTCAACAAGTTGAGGTAAACAAATATGTTTCTTAATAATGAAAGCTACAACCATGAAAAATATTTGTTAATCTAAAAATTCTTTTTTGTTAACGTTAATCTAAAGAGTAAGGCTCAAGGAAATGAAATTTATTCCCTGGAAATACTTAAATTAAGTAATTTATAAAAGATCTTAATAAGAAATGCATTGAGTATTTTTTAGTTTAACAAAAAAAAGTTTCACTTTAAGTTATTTGTTTGGAGTTATGTTGTTCATTTTTTACTTTCAACTTAATTTTAATCCCTAGCTAGAAGCCAAACTATTTGAAAGGAGAGTCTTAGTAGTTTAATTGATTTACTATTTGAACTTTTACTTTATTATGAGGGATACATTTTCCGCGGTAACGTATTCCCGCCCTCTACCCTTCAATTTAGAAGACGAAAAAAAAACTATTTGCAAGAATATATAGAACTTTGTTTGTGACAACTAAATATAACAAAACCAAGAGGGTATTATCAAGAAAATATATTCCTTGGAATATGAAAATTTGGATCGTAAAATTCCAAGAAAAATATTGTGTGACGCTTTTTTTCTTTTCTTCCCTTTTCTTTGAATTAGTTAATTTTATACTGTTATATAATATGGATATCATGTGACATATGTATGTGTGAAATGTAAAGTTAGTAGTCAAATTGAATCTGAACACCAAGAGTTACTTGTTCAATTTGGATTTGAATACCTAAGAGAGTTGGCCAAATTGCGAACTTGCCAACTTGAAGTCAAGTTTGGCAACCTTGGGAACTAAGTTTGGTGGTCTATAAATAGCCACCCTTTGTACATTTTATTTGTATATCCAAGTAGTAACAAAAGTACAACTAAAATTCTCTAGTTTTCTCATTTCTTTAAGTTTGATATTGATATTTTGTCTTTATTTTATAACACGTTATCAACACGAGACTCTACCGTCTCAAAATATTAAGACTACGAAAAAAATTAGATCGAAAGGTGGAGAAGGAAAGACTACAAGAACTATGCATCATCATGATTTGGATTTCACCTTTCAACTATTTATGATAAAATAAGTTTATTATTAACTCATGTTCTTTAATTAAGTTTAAAAATAATATTGATAATCACAAAGAGGTGATATTATTATAGGCTCATGTTTGAGTTTATTATACTTTGGCCTAGGCTCATGTTTGAGTTTATTATACTTTGGCCTAGGCTCATGTTTGAGTTTACTATACTTTGGCCTAATATGTTATTGGTCGTGGGTGTGATGATGGATTTAAATCTCATGTCATTAAGAGGGTAAGGCATCGGGTTAAGAGTCCCGATGCACCATAATGATAAGATGTTGGGTTTAAGTCACGTTGATTTTTGGCCTATGATACTTTTATATGTATAAGACGTTGAGTTTGAATCTTAATGCACCATATTGATGATATAGCAATGACTAAATCAAAATTTTGGTAAAAGTTATGAAATATTTCTCATTAAATATGTTCTATTCCCTGAAGTGAACGTGGTAGCATGCAGTGCATAGCATGTCTGAAAGAAAACATATAATTGTATTTATGAATATGAATATAGGCGTAATAAGGACAAAATATTTTGCTATATGATATGTACGCCTCGATTTGCTCATAAAGGAGCAATATCTTGAAAAAAATTCTAAGTTATCATAATTTGATAGGCTTAAGACATCATTATATTTCATTCCTGGGGAATGAGAATTTTGATTGTTAAAACTACAGATCCATTTTCTGAGGTGAATGTGATAGGAATAACACCTCTATAAGAGGTAAAATAATTGATAAGAAATATTATGAAATATACTCCAAAATAACAAACTTGAAAATTATTCATGTTTTAGTAAATCTGAAATTTACTAAGTAAAAGTCATATGTCATGGTAAACTTAGAGTTTACTAGTACAACTAAGTTCAAAAGTTGGCATGAACCATTTTGTTATCTCAAAGATGTGTACATTGAGTATTACACAATATATACATTAAAAAATTAAAAGGTTATATTCTTCGAATAACATTATGGGTTCTCAAATGATCCTTCAAAAGATGAAGGTAATTTGTTTTACAAATGGACATGGTATGAAAGGTCACTGGGAACGTGATTGTTGTGCGATCTAATTTGGTATAAGTTTTATAAATCATCCATCAAAATAAAGGAATATAAAGTGATGGTGCACTTGACCTTTCAAAGTGATGTTGAGGTCTGTCATGTAAATATAATAAATTTCATGGTGTGAGAAAAGCTTCTAATGAAAATTTATGAAGCATGTGCATATGATTATAATTCATTCCTGGAAGAGAATGAGATTTATGATAAGCATCGTTGATACTCGACCATTCTTGAAATGAATGTGTCAAGATGAGATAAAAATTATGAATAAGGAGATGTCCGTGCATGATTAGATAAATGTCACATCTCACCTCTATGGAAAGTTTGAGAAAAATAAAGAAAATTTTATTTTGACATAAACGGTCATTGATCGTGTACTTGTAGTATGCCATAAATATTTTGATATGTTTATCATGGATTGCCAAAGAGTAAAAGTAAGAAACAAGTCTTGCCTAATTTTTAAGATTGAGACCGTACTTATATAATTTTCTCCTTGAAAGAGATGTTCACCATATGACTGATGTGTGAAATATGTGTAGTACACGAAATTAATTGAGAGTTTCAAAAGAGCTTAAGTTTTACTATCTGGAGGAATGAAATTTTTCATAATATTGGGATTGTAGTAAGTCTTAAAGAAACTTATTAAGTTTCAAAGACATTGGCTAAGAATAAATTATATTGAAGCTATAAATAATAAAAAGATGTTCTATCTTCATATTACTACAACAGAAGCAGGTTATGATTATTTATGTTAAAGGTTACCCATCTTTTTTCTCTTATTTGTAATACAATAATATGATCATGATGATAGAATCATATGCGATAGTAAATTAAAAGTTTACTAAAATAAATATCAGTTTCCATGACGGTTGATCATCCTGGTTCAAATGTGATACAAAAATAATTGAGAATATATGTGGTCATATATTGAAAAAATAATGTTGCTCGTTCTCACAATGAATTGATCATTGTACCATCTATGGTTGTAATTATATTTTCTAAATTTTTGAAACATATAAAAAGGTGAATATGAGCCCGTTCGCCAACTATGTGGATCAATTGCTATTATATAGTTTACTAGATGCATCTATGATATGGTCACATGTGATTTTTTTATTAACTTACAATTTAATTTTTACAAAGTTGTTTGCTCGAATTATTAAATTAAGAGCACAGTTCCAACTATAAATTATGTTGATAATGCTGGTTGATTTAGTAGAAATTATATGCCTCCAATTCTAGCTAAATTATTGATTATGAGAATAAATCTCCCAAATAAAATTTGGTATGAGATGTGTCATTTAAAATATAGCAGCATTCATATGCATCAAGCGAACAAAGCTCTCCTATCACTATTGGTTCAAGGTAGAGAACCAAATAACTTTTATTTAAAAATTTAAATGTGCGGCATATTATGAAATTGCTTCATCACAACGTACAAATATGAATTTCAAGATATGGTTGAAAGTAACTGTAAGATTTTCTAGCATTAGGGGAAAAGTTGATTAACAATTGAAAATTATGTATGAAATAAATTATCTAGATTCTCATAAAAAACATGTGTGTGAACTTAAGGTTCAAAAGATAATTCATTTGCAAAATGTTGTAAACTAATTGTCGGATGTGTTTGCTGACTCTATATGATAATTCAACTATAAAATACTTCAAATAAAAGTCTGTAAAAGAACAGAGTCTAAGGCACGCCTGAAGTGTGATAGACCAATTGATTCCAAAGGTAAAACTCCTTGAAGGAGGAAATAAGCAAATGATCAAGATGGTCATGATAATGAGGCAGGTGCTTTTAAAGAGCACTGACATAACACTTAATAAAACCTTGACAAAGGTTCAGGTACCTGAATAGTAATGAATATGAAGAGATCTTCATAAATTATGTCTTATTGGAACCGATATCAAACAATCATTGATGATATCTTTAATATAATATAGCACTCAATATTATAAATAATATCAAGAATCTTGAATACAAATCTGTTAAAGAAATGTGGACAGATAAATTATTGGCCAAATAAAAGTATGTAATTCAAGTAGTTTGTTTCACTTGAAAAGTAAATATTTGAACTCATAATTCAAAGACCAGAGGTATAATGCCAGTGGGGTATAAATAATTTACTATGCGAAAGTAAAATTCGTAAGATATAAAGTATGACTTGTGTCTTGGGGTATAAAGGTTTCACAAAATTTCTGGCATTATTGAAGTAGAATTGTTCTCCTCTGATGGATGAAATAAGATCTATTTCAGTCTAACAATATTGAAAAGCTTGAATATGTATAATAAATTATTGTCATGTCTAGATAGATGACAAAAGTTATGTGAAAATCCTTGGAGGATTTAAAAGTGATTCCACTAAATGCCCCAATGATTATAAGATCGCTTATTTTGAAAACAAATCAATTTTGATATCAAGAAAATGATTGGTAAGTACCATATTTTAGTGCAGTTGGTGCACTTATGAATAATGGAACATCATTTATAAGAGTCAAGTGATGTTTTAATCAATGCGAGTATAATACGTGTGCTGCACTTTTTTTTCCTTAGCTGAGGTTTTATCCCACAGGGTTTCCCTGGCAAGGTTTTTAAAGAGGCAGCTAAGAATGTGTATTGCTAGATGTGTACTCGGAGTGTTTGACAAATAAAATATTTGTCCATTGATGAACATACATTGAAAAGGTATTTATCTAATCCATATAAAATTTAATCTCAGATTGGTTGTTTACTTATTTATGGAGATACAACCACATCATGGCATTCGGTGAAGTATACAACAACTGTCACTTCTATAAATCATGTTGAGATAATTGTTATTCATAAATCAAGCCGAGAATGTGTGTGGTTGAGATCCATGATACATCTCATTCGAGAAGAAAGTGGTCTGGAATGTGATAATATGCCTACGATTTTAAATGAAGATAATGCAGCATGCATAGCGCAATTAAAGGGGAAATTCATAAAAGGAGATAGAACGAAGCTCATTTCTCCAAAAATTTTCTACATATATGAGCTCCAGAAGAATGGTGATATCAAAGTGCGACAGATTCTTTCAAATGACAATATTGCAGATTTATTCACCAAGTTTCTATCAACTACAACTTTCGAGAAGATAGTGCACAAGATTGGAATGCGGAGATTCAAGTCATTAAATTAAATTTTCATCAGGGAGTGTAAATACGTGTTGTAATTTTTCTTTCTTAACCAAGATTTTGTCCCAACTGGGTTTTCTGGTAAAGTTTTTAATAGGGTAATATTAACGGTGTATTACAAGAAGAGTGTAATATTTTTCCTTCACTAGGCTTTTTCTCATTGAGTTTTCCTAATAAGATTTTAATGAGACACATTACCTCTTAGTGGACATCCACGGGAGAGTGTTATATAATATGGATGTCATGTGACATATGTATGTGTGAAATGTATAGTTAGTTGTCAAATTGAATTTGAACACCAAGAGTTACTTGTTCAATGTGGATTTGAATACCTAAGATAGTTGGATTGCCAACTTGAAGTCAAATTTGGCAACCTTAGAAACTAAGTTTGGTGGTCTATAAATAGACACCCTTTATAAGTTTTATTTATATATCCAAGTAGTAACAAAAGTACTACTAAAATTCTCTAGTTCTCTCATTTCTTTAAATTTTATATTGATATTTTATCTTTATTTTATAACATATACTACATTAAACTTATTTTCAAGCTATATTTCTTTCTGTCTACTTTTTTGGTTTTAAAAAAAAAATTATTAGTCCTCATTGATACATATCGTATAGATGTTATTAAATTAAGTTTAGTTTCTTATTTAAGCTAGTTCTGCTTAAGTTTATTTCAAAAGGCTTTGTTGATTAGTTGAAGTAACTTATTAATATAGTCTACGAATAATTGAAGACAGAAAGAATCTTATGACGTGGTTGTAGACATCTAAAATTTGTGGGACTCTTTAAGAAAATTCAAATTTTGTTAGAGTTCTAGGAGGCTACTTTACCCTAAATCCCTCCTATTTAAAGGATAACATATTCCCTGAAATAGGCATCTTGAATATCCCATAAACTGATGGGTATTTGTAAAAAGATTGGGATCTCCAATATCCCACAAAATCATGGGATATTCATAAAGAGATAATCCTATGTTTGAGAAATACGCCACTAACGACCCTCGAATTATGGAGAAAATCGAGAGAAGAATCAAGGGAGGAACAGATTTATAACCACCTCGTTTATCAATAAAATTATTATTTTTTTATATTTTTTATTTGTGGTTGAAGTTTATTTTTCATGAATTAAATTATGTTGGAAATAAATTGGCACGCCCAGTGGGACCAAATTTTCCCTTTATCTCTTCTCTCATAAATTGGATCTGCAAATCTGTAGCCGCCGCATAAAGATGGAAGCTCTATTGGTACTTCAAGACTCGTCATCAAATCTACACTTCGACAAGCCTTGAAGTAGGGGGCATTTGTAGATATCTAAAATTTGTGGGACTCTTTAAGAAAATCCAAATTCTGTTAGAGTTCTAGGAGGCTATTTTATCCTAAATCCCACCTATTTAAAGGTAACATATTCCCTGAAATAGGCATCTTGAATATCCCATAAACTGATGGGTATTCATAAAAATATCGGGATCTCCAATATCCCACAAAATCATGGGATATTCATAAAGATATCATTCTATGATCGAGAAATACGCCACTAACGGCCCTCAAATTAAGGAGAAAATCAAGAGAGAAAAATCAAGGGAGGAACAGATTTGTACCCATATTCTTGATAAATAAAATTATTGTTTCTTCATATTTTTATTTGTGGTTGAAGTTTATTTTCCATGAATTAAATTATGTTGCAACCAAATTAATTTGTTTTCAACATAATTTAATTCATGAAAAATAAACTTCAACCACAAATAAAAATATGAATAAACAACAATTTTGTATTGATAAACGATGTGGGTACAAATTTGTTCCCCCTTGATTCTTCTCTATTGATTTTCTCCTTAATTAGAGGGTCATAAGTAGCGTATTTCTCGAATGTAGGAACATTTGGATATGAATTTCTCCGTAATTGAGGGTCGTTAGTGGCATATTTCTCGAATGTAGGAACATTTGGATTTAATCTCCATGAAAGAAAGATTTGTGTATCTTCTTGATGTATTTGATTATCAAGAAGAGAGGGTTTTGATCCCTTTATGAATATCCTATGAATTTATTGGGACTTTTGAGACTGTTGATCTCTTTATGAATATCCCATAAATTTGTGGAATATTAGAGATATTCGAGATTTGTGTATCTTCTTGATGTATTTGATTATCAAGAAGAGAGGGTTTTGATCCCTTTATGAATATCCTATGAATTTATTGGGACTTTTGAGACTGTTGATCTCTTTATGAATATCCCATAAATTTGTGGAATATTAGAGATATTCGAGATTAATGAATATCTCATGAATTTGTGGGGTATTTGGTATGGTTGATCTTTTATTAATATCCCATGAATTTGTGGGATATTGGATATATTTGAGATGTCTCTTTAAAGAGATATTTACCCCTTTATATAGGCGTAATTTAAGGTTTAAGGTAGAGTAGCCACCAAGCTAGATTTACGGTAAATAGCCCCAAGAACTCTAACCAAAATTGAACTCTTTTTGTAGAGTCCACAAAATTTCAATGTTTACAAATGCCCCCTACTTCAAGGCTTGTGGAGTGTAGACTTGATGAAACTCAAAGACGAGTCTTGAAGTACCACTTCCATCTTTATGATCCCACAGCTACAAATTTACATATTTGATTTATGAGAGAAAAGATGAAGGGAAAATTTGGTCCTACTGGGCGTGCCAATTTATTTTCAACATAATTTAATTCATGTAAAATAAACTTCAACCACAAATAAAAATATAAAGAAACAACAATTGTATTGATAAACGAGGTGGTTACAAATCTGTTCCTCTCTTGGTTCTTCTCTCGATTTTCCCCGTAATTCAAGGGCCATTAGTGGCGTATTTCTCTAACATAGGATGATCTCTTTATGAATATCCCATGATTTTGTAGGATATTGGAGATCCCGATCTTTTTATGAATACCCATCAGTTTATGGGATATTTAAGATGCCTGTTTTAGGGAATATGTTACCTTTTAAAAAATTCAGTCTTCAAAAGACTTTTAATATCATCAATCTTCAGACTTGCACCAAGTGTTGGTGACTCAATGGGGGCAAATCCCTATGAAACATAAGCTTCTTGAATGTAAGTTGAAGTATTCAAATTCACTAAGTCTTCATGTTGGAGCTTTCAAGTTACCATAGTGGAGCCTGCAAGTTCACTAAGTCTGATAGTTGAAGTCTTCAAATGGCATGCATATAAGTTGAAGTCTTTAAATTCACGAAGTCTTCATGTTGGAGCTTTCAAGTTACCATATTAGAGCCTACAAGTTCACAAAGTCTGATCGTTGAAGTCTTTAAATGACCTATGCATATAAGTTGAAGTCTTCAAATTCACTTAGTCTTTATGTTGAAGCTATCAAGTTACCATATTGGAGCCTACAAGTTCAAGAAGTCTGATAGTTGAAGTCTTCAAATAACCTATGCATATAAGTTGAAGTCTTCAAATTCATTAAGTATTTATGTTGGAGATTTCAACTTCACCATAATGAAACCTGCAAGTTCACGAAGTCTACAAGTTGAAGTCCTCAGGTGCTATGCAACTATAAGTTGAAGTCTTCAAGTCTTCCATATTGAATCTTTCATAGTTTGAAAGTTGGAGTCATCGGGTTCTTTGGTCTATAAGTGGAAGTCTTTAAATCCTTCTAACCTTCTTAAGTTCACCATCCAATCTTCATGAAATTACCTTTTCTTATAGAGGGGACGAGTAGCCATCCCTATGAGCCATAAGATTACCATAAGGTTACCTTTTCTTATGGAAAGGACAAATAAGTCATCCCTATGCGTCCTAAGATTA
Source organism: Capsicum pubescens (assembly GCA_030864215.1). Classification (NCBI taxonomy): domain Eukaryota; kingdom Viridiplantae; phylum Streptophyta; class Magnoliopsida; order Solanales; family Solanaceae; genus Capsicum; species Capsicum pubescens. The sequence goes on along the minus strand of CM061549.1, from coordinate 71,662,189 downwards.
CCACAAAGTTACCTTTTTTTTATGGCGGGAATGAGTAGTCATCCCAATGCGTCGTAAGATTACCATAAAGTTACCTTTTACCTTTCTTATGGAGGATACGAGTAGTCATCCCTATGCGCCATAAATTACCATAAATTTACCTTTCTTATGGCGGGACGAGTAGCCATCTCTACATGCCACAAGACTACCATGAAGTTACCTTTTACCTTTTTCCATAAGACTACTATGAAGTTATCTTTCACCTTTTGCAATAAGACTACCATGAAGTTATCTTTCACCTTTTGCCATAAGACTTCCATAAAGTTACCTTTTATTTTTTCTTATGGCGGGAATGAAAATACATCCCTATGCTCCATAAGATTACCATAAAGTTACCTTTTCTTATGGCGGGGATGAGTAGTCATTCCTATGTGCCGTAAGATTATCATAAAGTTACATTTTCTTATGGCGGGGATGAATGGCCGTCCCTATGCGCCATAAGATTACCTTATGGTTAAGAAAGGATATCAATTATTTTGCATTGTAAGACTATCTCCTTTATATAAAAGGAGTTATCTTGAGAAAGAGCTTGTAGTTCACCTAAAAAAAAAGAAGAAAAAAGAAAAAGGGGAACGAAAAAAAAGGAATGCTCACCTAAATATGGCGAGTATCTTGATCGGCAAAGATGGGTCAAATTACACCCTTGAGTAGGGGTGTACATAGGTCGGGTTGGTCCGGTTTTTATTAAAAAAAAAACAATCATGTCAGTTTATTAAAACTATAAATCAAATCAAACCAACATAAAATTGGTTTTTTTGGTTTAGGTTTTAGTCATTTTTTTTGGTTTTTTTCAGGTTTTTTTTATAATCTTTAGTTTTTACAATTATATTGTGATCGAAGATTAGATCAAATATGTTTTCACTCATGTGCTAATGAAAAACCATAATTATGAAAAAATAAGGAACGAAAAACTCTCTTGAAACTAAAAAGTGAGATGAAGAGTGAAAAATTTAGGTTTTCAATCTAAGGAGAACTGCTACATCAAGCTAGGTTTGAGTTTGCAGAGAAAAGATGAGGTTACTTGGTACACATATCTGCTTCTTCTTTCCAAGTAGCTCTCTCAATGGACTGATTCAGCCATAGAACTTTAACCAAGGGAACTTTTTTGTTCCTTAGTCTACGAATCTGACGATCTAGGATCTCAACTGGAACTTTTTTGAAGGAATGACTATCCTGAACACCCGTACTTTCTAACAGAACAACAATAGCTGAATCACCAATACACTTCTTCAACAAGGAAACATGGAACACTGGATGCACCAATGCTAAGTCTGCAGGCAACTTAAGCTCATAAGCTACATTCCCAAAACGGCTTAAAATTCTATAAGGTCCAACATAGCGAGGACTAAGCTTTCCCTTCTTGCCAAATCTCCTCACTCCCTTCATGGGAGAGATTTTCAAATATACTAGGTCACCAAAATCAATATCAAGCCCTCTCCTCCTCACATTTTGGTAAGATTTCTGCTAACTTTGAGCTATCTTCAGCCTCTCTCGAATCAACTGAACTTTGTCCATCGCTTGAAATACTGAATCAAGCCCTATCAAAGAAGCCTCAACTGCTATAAACTAACCAATAGGAGAACTATATCTCCTTCCATAGAGAACCTCAAACGAAGCCATCTGAATATTGAAGTGATAGCTGTTATTATAGGCAAACTCAATCAAGGGTAAATGGTTATCCCAATTTCCTTTAAAATTAATAACACAAGCTCTTAACATGTCCTCTAAGGTTTGAATGGTCCCCTCTGCCTAAACATCTGTCTGAGGATAAAAAGTGGTACTGAGATGAACTTCGGTACCAAGACCTAACTGAAAAGCCTTCCAAAAGTGAGAGGTAAATTGAGTACCTCTATCTGATATGATAGACAATGGAACTCTATGCAACTTAACCAACTCTCTAATATAAAGCCTGGCATAACCCTTAGCTGAATACAAAGTATGAATTGACAAGAAATAAGATGATTTAGTCATTCTATCCATAATGGCCCATTCCGAATCATGCTGACGATGAGTACAAGGCAAATCCATCACAAAATACATATTTACCACTTCTCACTTCCAAGTGGGGATGCTAAACTCCTATAATGCACCACTAGGACTCTGGTGCTCAACTTTAACCTACTGGCAATTTCAACACTTAGCCACAAACTCTGAAATATCTTTTTTCATACCATTACACCAATAGATTTCCCGCAAATCACGGTACATCTTAGTGGTTCCTAGATAAATAGAATATTGCGCACCATGTGCTTTCTCCAAAATCCGCTGCCTCAAACCATCAACACATGGAACACATAACTTGCCCTGACAACAAAACACACCATCTCCCCCTTGGGAGAAAACCTCTACTTTCTGATCTCTGAGCGATTCTTTCAACTTAACCAGAGTGGAATCCCTACCATGCTTTTCTTTCACTTCAGCAACCAATGAAGATTTCAAACCATTTTGAACCCTTATACTACCTTCAGCTGAATCAACTAACCGAACGCCTAACCTAGAAAGTTGATGAACCTCTCTAACTAACTCCTTCCTATCATCCTCAACTTGAGAAACACTACTCATAGACAACTTGCTAAGGGCATATGACACTACATTATCCTTACCCGGATAATACAACACACCTATATCATAATCTTTTAACAACTTAAACCACCTTCTCTGATGAAAATTCAAATCTTTCTTCGAGAATACATACTGCAAACTTTTGTGATCCGTGAAAATATCAACATGAACCCTATAAAGGTAATGCCTCCAAATTTTCAAGGCAAAAACAATAGCTGCCAACTCAAGATCATGGGTAGGGCAATTCTTTTCATTTGGTTTAAGTTGTTTAGAGGCATAGGATATGACCTTACCTGTCTGCATTAATACACAACCAAGACCAACTATAGATGTATCATAGTAAACTATAAACCCATCCAAACCATATGGCAAAGTCAAGACTGGGGATGAAGTGAGTCGAGTCTTTAACTCCTGTAAACTTTTCTCACATGAATCTGACCACTAAAATTTCACTTTGTTCTGAGTCAATCGAGACATGGGGGATGAAATAGAAGAGAACCCTTCAACAAACCATCTGTAATAGCTAGCCAAACCCAAGAAACTCTTGATATCTGACAGAAAGATAGGTCTGGTCTAGTTTCTCACTGCTTCAGTCTTTTGAGGATCAACTCAAATGCCATCACCGAAGACAATATGGCCAAGGAAAGGTACTGATCTTAGCCAAAACTCGCATGTACTAAATTTGGCAAACAAATGATGGGATCTAAGAGTCTGCAATACAATTCAGAGATGGTCTGCATGATCATTTTCACTATAGGAATAGACAAGAATATCATCAATGAAGACTACGACGAACATGTCCAAGTACTTCTTGAACACTCTGTTCATCAAGTCCATGAAAGCTACTTGGACATTCGTTAGTCCAAAAGATATAACTAGAAATTTAAAGTGACCATACCGAGTTTTAAAGGATATTTTTGGAATATCACATTCTCTAACTCTGAGCTGATGATATCCAGATATGAGGTCTTTCCTAGAGAAGCAACTGGCACCCTGAAGTTGGTCGAACAAGTCATCAATCCTAGGGAGTGTATATTTATTCCTTATTGTGACTTTATTCAACTGACGGTAGTCTATGCAGATTCTAAGAGAACCATTTTTTTTATGCACGAAAAAGATTGGTGCACCCCATAGGGAAACACTAGGTCTGATGAATCCCTTATCTAAGAGATCTTTCAGTTGTTTTTTCAATTCCCTAAGCTCAGTTGGAGCTATTTTGTAGGGTGGAATAGAGATAAGATGGGTATCTGGAAGAAGATCTATTTTGAAGTCAATTTCCCTTTTGAGAGGAACTCTAAGGAGGTATTCAGGGGACGCATCTGAAAATTCCCATACTACTGAAATTGATTCGAGGCTTGGAGTCTCAGAACTAGATTCTTTGACTCAAACAAGATGGCACATGCACCCCTTAAATATTATTTTTCTTGCCTTAAGATAAGAAACAATTTGACCCCTAAGCATAGAGGTACTACCCCTCCATTCAATGACTGGTTCATTGAGAAAATAAAACTGAATAAATCTATTTCTCCAATTAACTGAGGCATAACATAAGTTGAGCCAATCCATTTCGAGAATGACATCAAAATTAGTCATCTCTAACTTTACAAGATCTACTGAGGTAACTCTTCGGGACATTATAATTAGGCAGTTCCTATATACCCGTCTAGCTATAATGGAGTTACCTACTGGATTTGACACTAAGAAAGGTTTTACTAAAGATTTGGGACTGACACCAAAATCAACTGTTATATAAGGAGTTATAAAGGAGAGTGAAGCTCCAGGATCTAATATACAATAAAGGAGATGTAAGACCTATAATGTACCCGAAACTAGATTAGGAGAACTTTTCTGATCGTGCTAGGTCTAGAGAGTATATAACCTATTTTGACGCTGCCCACTGGTTATGCTGGAAGCGGAACCCTGCTGAGTCACGCGACTGACTGGAACTGGAGGACAGTTGGACTGACCCTGCTAACCAACTTTTGGGCAATATCTGACTCTATGGACTTTCCTGCCATACCTAAAACACACATTATTGTCAGATCTATAGACACCCTGATGATACCTGCAATATTTTTTGCAGAGCGGGTTAGAACGACCACAGTTCACACTATCCTGGGACTTAGAGCCTGGCGCCCTATCCCGACTGTCTTGCCTAAACTTAGGCACTAGCGCACTATCTAAAGATAGAGCTGGGGATGAGGACTTATGACGGAACTAAGGATGGTTACTACCTTCTGACCTTGGCTGAGAAAAGTTAAAACTACCTGTTTTGGCCCTCTTATTCTCTCTTTCTTTCTCCTTAAGATTCTCTGCCTCAATCTACTGAGAATGAACCATAAGCCTAGATAGGTCCATCTTCTTAATCAACATAGTAGTCCTACACTCCTTGACCATACTATCAAATACACCAGAATCAAACTTACTCATTCTAGACCTATTGTCTGCAACCACATTAGGAGCATACTTTGCCAGCTGAGTAAACTTAAGCGAGTACTCCTTCACACTCATACTTCCCTGCTCTAAATTAATAAACTCCTAAATCTTAGCCTCTCTCAACTCTAATAGGGAAAACCAGTCTAGAAAAGCCATGGAAAATTCCTCCCACTCAATAGACCCGGCATCAATACCTCGGTCCTCTTTCTGCTGCTTAAACCAGGTGTGAGCTACATAATACAATAGATATGCAGCTAACTCTGCACTCTCAATCGAAGTGATACCCATAATATTTGTCACCTTTTGAACCATATTAAGAAATTCCTAGCTACAGTTGTATTTGACACTAGGTTGGTTGGGGAAACAACTTGCTAGTTATTCTGAGCCACTACTGAATGAGCTAAAGTAGTGAAATCATCTCTGAACTCGGCATGAGAGACATGCTCATTCAGGGGATCTTCACAAACTGCGGTAGTATGGGTTGGGCCTCATCCCTTCTTTCGTTCTTTCTTCTGGGAGGCATAGTTTATAAATGGAATGAAGGCTGAGTTAGAATGAATGTTTATATAGAGCTTATTCTCATTCACACAACATGAATACATAAAGAAGGGATTTTTTTTCTAAAATATCTCATAGCCTCTTGTCTATAAGTGTTGCACTCTTCACACCCATGTATAAGACTCTACTCAATGCGACTTTCAAACTCCCTAGGATACTTTAAAACCTTAGTCTCTGATACCAAGTCTTATCATAACCCGAGGCTACCCCTAGTCATGACAACGGTGCTTACGGTCATAAGTGACCACAAGCTAACCCATGTGTTGGTACCTATTGAGAGTAATAAATAAAAAATAACAATGGACATGTGGGGTAAACAGCTGGCAAAACCATAAAGTTGGAATACTAAAAATACGAATAAATTCACAAGTATGAAATATCTGATAAGATTGATAAAATAGACTAACTATCTAACTGACTTTCTGAAAATCTGGAAAATCTCTAACTGACTAAGGAGTTGATGGGACAAACCCCCAACTAACTCCGACTGACTAAAATAAGGAACTACTAAAATAATCAATGATTCCCTTGATGGATAAGGACTCACCACTACTGTTACTCGGTACACTGAACTGTCTAAGCGTGTTCAGGAAACTATGCGTCCGAACCTATGGTATAAGACATCATAGCGCAAAGAAGAGTATGTGGTCAGTACTTTGAATGTACTGGTATATGAGATGAGGTAAAGTTGATAAACATGAGGTATTGTGCATATGAAATAAGGACTGACTAAATAGCATGAGATAACTGAACATGAATGCATGAAAACTGTAATATCTGAGAATGCAAGACCAATCATAATTCTTTAATCTGAAATAAGTCTGAAATCTGAAAGACTTTATATTATATAACTGAATAACTATAAGTATGTACACTTGGTTAAGCAAACCTAGACTGAGAATACACTGAAATACTATACTGAGACTATGGGGGATATCATCTAATTGACATGCCCCAATCTGAGCTAATCGGGGTTCAACCTTTAACCCCAGTCGGAAGGGCGTTAGTACCGTGCCACGGGTACTAACACTGGCTGTATGGATCCACTAAATTGATGTCCCAAAAGACTAATGAATCACCACAATTGATAGGTTCTCTAATGAGATATGTATTACCCTTAACTAGTAGTGAAACACCTTGTCAACCCTCAACTAGTAGGGTGACATCTCTAACCTAAACTGGCTACATAGTTCTGGAACTCAGGGACTGCTACTAAAGATCACACCCTCTATTGGCAGGTGAGCCCCCATCCTTGGGTTTTCTCGGTGCTAAATCCTACTCCTAACTGAACTGACATCGAAACTAAAAGAAGAGTGAGTTTAACTGAACATTATTTCATGACTGATAGTGCTTATTATGATCATAATAACTAAATAAATAGGAAGAATCATGGTTTAACTAAATCATACTTGAAAATCTGAAAATTATGTAAAACACATAGGTATCGAGTGTTCATAACCCACCAACACAGAATGGAATCAATAGTAATGCAATATAAACGCTTCAAAACTATAGTAGGGGATCATTGTTCAAAACCTAACATTAGGCATTTCATCAAACACATGAGAGTTATGAACTTAGCATAGTAATGGGTAAAGCAAGCGAGGACAACATGATTACAAGAACAAAAGCATGAATTAGGGGTTTAACATGAAGATTTCAAAATTCAAACATGTAATGGCATCATTCCACTTATAAAAATAACTTGTAATTGAAACCAATATGAGTTCGATGGGGATAATTCAAATTGAACATGTAAAAACTCATTATTTTAAAAAAAATATTCTTGGACTGCATGGGTGAAAGAAACCTATGAATGAACATCTACATACCTTAAAACTCTAACTTGAGAGAGAAACACCAATCTTGATGTTTTTTAAAGGTTCTTGAACATGGGGAACTTGAATTCTTGATTTCTTGGGGAGAAAGAAATTGAATTTGTGATCGTAGGGAAGAGGGGAGGGTTTTATTAAGAGGGAATAGAGAAGAAGGCCAAATAATGCCCTAAATAAAGTCACAATTTGTGTTATGGATAATTTGGGTTAAGAGGAAAAGACACAATTTCCCCTTAGGCAATTAATTCGTAACTGGGCATAACATGCTTACCGCGATGTGATTGATGTTTCGTATTTTGACGGAATATTTTACATATTTTTCAAGAGATAATTGTATGTTTTCAAGCAACTGCTATTGTATCTAATACTGGATTTTAGTGTTTTTAGGCTAAGGAGTTAGCTGGAAGACAAATATGGAAAAATAGCAAAAAAAGGACATCGATGGTCAAACCGCCAGCCATGCGATGGACCGCTGGGGTAGTCTTCAGAGCTAAAAAGAATGCTCCAAGTAGAGAGTTCATACGACGATCTAATTGGAGGACCATCAACTTTTCAGCGGATCGCCAACTTGGCCGTCAGGCTTAAGCAGAACTCAGGATTTTAGAGGATCCAGCAACGGCCTCTGTGATGGACCATCAATCCAGCAACAGTCTGCCAATATGACCATCAGCCCTTAATAGAACCAAACTTCCTGTGAAATTCAACGTTGGCCCAAGCGACGGACCATCAAGCTTTCGATGGGCCGTCAGTTAGACCGTTAACTTAGATGCGGCTTTTTTGAGATTCGAATTTTAAATCCTTTGCACCTGGGAACATATACATACCCAATTTAGGTATATTTTATCCTAATTTCCAATATTGAAACTTATTGTAACGTAGTTTTCTCTGGGTATCAAGCTAGAATTTGGGATCTAGACATTTTTATGCATATTATTTTCAGAAGATTCAAGAACAAATCTTGTGATTCTTGTAAGTATTTTTTAAATTTATTTGTGAGAAATACAATGACTTCTTCTTCTTTTTCTATGAAAATGTGTGGCTAAGCTCCCATCACTAAGGTTATGGGAGCCTTGATGTGAAAAGTTGATTAGGGTTGTGAAAATATTTGATTTCCATAATTAACTAAAGTTGTATAAGCCCCTTTTCACAATAATGACCTTTCTTGGTTTCAAACTTGAAGGGTAAGCCAAAGAACATCACTTGTTCCAATAGAAAAGTGTTTGTTAGGAAAAGAAGAAGCTTACATGGGATCTAAAGGCTTTAACCTATGGGTTAAGGGTTGATACCTTAACGGGATCAACCCACATGAGAGAATAATTGAATAAATTAACGTATTCTTTAAGTTCGAGAGAATTGAAGGATAATATACTCATTCAAGTAGAGAAAAAAATGGGTAAATTGTAGGATTCAATAACTCTTGCAATTGAAGTAATTAATTGAAGAGTCAAAATAATTCACAACCCTAGCTGTTTGAACATCTTGGTACCATAACTCTAGTTTGTCTATTCTCATTGAATTACTATTTGTAATAAAAATTGTTGTCTGGAATACTTACTGTTACGAATAACGAAACAAAGTTTACAAACCAAAACCCCATTTAATTCAAAACCTTTGATCAACAGTCTAGTAATAACCACAATACTCAATGAACATAGTATTCCCTGTGGGATTCGACCCCAACCTTGTTGGGTTATTTATTTGACAATGACCGCTTACTCTCTTGTAAGAGAGGTGTAATTTAGGCATATCAAATTTTGGCGTCGTTGTCGAGGAATACGGTTGTCAATTAAGTTTGTGATTGTTAATTGACCTTTGGTCAAGTTTCCCAATTTTTACTTTTATTTGTTGTTTTTGGTTTATTATAGGTTCATTGTTGTTTATTCCCCGCACCAGAAATTTAGGAGAACCGCTATTACCCTTCAATCCTGAACCACATCTAATTGGTTGAATGGAAGAAGAACAAGAAGCTGAGAGACTAGCCAACTTGACTTCATTCAGTCATTTCAGCTCCTACTGTTCATCCATCCTAGGAACAACATCCTCTTTTTTATAATCAGCATCAGCCACCCTCAACTTATGTTGATGCTATTAGTTAAGGTGCACAATATCTACTTAGAAATCTAATTAGACCAGGGTCAGATGCTTACTCACAATTTAACTTGAATATCAACCTTCTATGTTGCCAACAACTCAGCAGTAGCTACCCTTAACTTAGGCAATTTGCCTAAGTTAAAGTGCACAATGTACAATATAAGACCAGGGCCCACACTAAATACTAACATTTAATAGAGAGTGAATCACTATTTATTTGGGTAGAACAACCATTAACAAGGCTCAATAGGATTGCACCGGAAAACAACATAAATTTTCCTTTTTTTTGTGGGTCATTATTTTGGATAAATAGACTAACAAACAAGGAGGCCTACTATCCTATCTTATTGAGTCAGAATCAAAACAACATCAAATGAACCAGACAAGTTCTGGGTGTAGCATCTATTTAAGAACTACACAAACACTCACACACACAAGTACTAAGTTAATTTCTATTCTACTAACTCTTGGAGTTCGTAACATGTGGTTATAATTACTTACATTTGTATGCCAGTTTCAGAGTCACAGATGGTCACACAACACTTTTACCAATAGGAAAAGAAGAATTAATTATATAACATATGTACACAAACACTTTTCCCCAGTCACTTATCATTCACATATACAAACTGATGCTAACATAACGTTACTTTTATTTCATGGAATAGCATTACCAACAGAACATGACTTAAGAAAAGAGAAATTTCAATCCTAGACAAGAAATGAAAATGCAATAACTTAATAACAATCTAGACATGCCAATTCTCCTAGATAGCACATGGGAGGAAAAGAATATCGGCAATACAACCACCCATGGTACAAGAACATCCCACCCCCAAAGAAAATAATGCTTTGTCCTTAATGCATATAATTTAATTACAAAGGAGTGGAAATACTTGCAGTGCCTCTTATTCATCTAAGGCATCAGTAAAGTGTGGTGAGGCTCCAGAGTCCTCACCGGGTGCAATGTTGGCCCCTATGGTGGTAGGGGCACTCAAAATCTCTTCCTCCAGAATTGGAGAAATCACCTGTCTAACATTGTTTGAAATTTCCCCCCTGACTGGGGCAGAGCTTGTGGAAACACCTGCAGCATCATCCTGAATTCTCTTTTTCCTCTTCTTCTCTGATTTCCTCAACTTTTTTATCGCCTTATGCATCTGGTATTCTTCCAATTCTTCTGGTGTCATAGTTGTAAGTTTTCTTTTCTTCTCTGCTCTCTTTCCAACTCTCTCAGCTTTTTTATCTGTTTTTGCTTCTCTCTTACCTTTGTTCTTAATTGGTCGCTCCATAAAATCTACAAGTCCTTCATCCTCTTCACTTGGAATACAAACTGGATCAAATATGGTTTGCTGTGGCTGCTGACTTATCTTATCCATATCATACCGGATTTGTCTAACTTCTTCAATTAAATTTGCAAAGTCCGGGATGGACATGACATCCAACTTTTTATTTATCCGCTCTTCCATGTTGTACATTCTGAGTTGGATATTTCTGAATGGGCGCATTGTTTCTCCCATAATTCTCTCAACAAAGGTTTTAAAATATGCTCCCATATAGCCAACTGCTTGTTAATCCTTTTCTGTTCTTTTATTACCTTTGCAAAGTTTTCCTGGTTCAGCCTGTATTCTGTATGTTGGGGCAGAATTAATGAAGAATCTGCCGTCCCTCCCATGGGCATCGAAGCTGGACCTGTAGAAGTAGCAGGAGGCATGTACGAAGCAAGTGGTAATGACATACCTGAAGGACCCTCTTCTGATTCAGGAACTGGCTCTGACTATGTTTGTTGAGTTGGAGGCCTGTTGACTCGTATATCAAACATCGAGTCATCCTTCGTTTTTTTAATATCCTTCTTATGTGTCGCCTAGATCTCATTATCGACTCTGCTAATCGAAGAGACCTTTTCTTGCTTGCACAATTCTATGATAAGGCATGGGAATGGCAATGCAGTCTGAGTCTTGTGAGTATGGAAGAACATTTTATCAGAAATAATGTGGCCGAAATCCACAGTCAATCCTTCAACCAAAGCAGCAACTATCAAGTCTCTCATAAGTTCTAAGTGGTCATCACCACCTGTCGGCATCAGCCTCAGTCTCACAACCTCCCACCAGAACTTAGCCCTAAAACTTAGAGATGATTTAGATATTTATTTGCGGGGGTTGTGTAACCAGGCCGGTTCTCCTCAATTTATTAGTAGTCTAGCTAACCAAAGCCTTTGTGTATCTCATGTGAACAGTCAGTGATCCAATTCTGGAATTGCCCTCGGTATCTGATAGTTTGGACCAAATAAGAATCTGTTCAATATTCGCTCCGAGATGTCTATGTCAACTCCTCACACAGGGACTATATCAAGTTTGTTCATGTCTGGAGCTGATGCACCTTTAGGGCAATCTTTCTTAAGAAACGCCAAGTAATTAGCAAAACACTTGCGTACCAGATTTGGTTGATAGGTCCCAAGTGTCCTACTCATCCATGCCAGTTCATACTCATTAAATCTGTGCTCAAGCTCTGGGTATTCGTGCAAAGTTATTGTCACGATCTGGAATTCCTAAAAAATAGCCCTCTTTATGGGTACCCTATCCATTGGTGCCAACCCTTTGTAGAAGTTCTCTTGAGCACCCTCAATCTGTTACTACATAGATTCCCGCACTTACGGATCCTTGCACCGAACCAAATTTGGGTCTGCTTGTTCTGGACTTTCCTTTTGGATGGGGTTAGATACTCAAACCCTTCCTCAACCAAACTTGATCTTGAGATGCTACTTCTACTGCTACTGCTTTCACCTTCCTCTTCAGACTGGGAGGATAAAGAAATTACCTGGCGATGTATCCAGGTGTTGCACGCCGGTGCGTCCTCACCTTTTGATTGCCCTTTCCTGTCCCCTTGGCCTCTACCTCTACCTCTGGTAGCTGATAATTTGTTTTCCATAGTACCTGTAAGTGATACGTTATGAGTTCATAGATTTACACCAGAAAATAGGAACAATTATTGACAAGCAATGGCTATGGCGATGGTCCATTGAAACTGCGATAGTCTGTCGACCCAAACCGTTGGAGTCATTCAAGTAATACTGACTCTAATAAAGTGGCGATGGTTTCAGGTGATGGGTCGTCGGGTATCCGACGGTCCGTCGCTCTGACCGTCGCCTGTCATTTTCACCTTCAGGCCTCATTTCGGCATTTTGCCGAACACTTTGCACACTGTCATTTCAAGCATAATTATTCATGGATTTTCCACCAATAATACATTACTCATTTTGTTTTTATTGAATCATGGGCTACTCAAACTTCACCCAGGATAGAGTTTGTTAGATTTAACTCAGTTCAGACCCACACAAAAGAACACAAAATCAAAGAAGATTGTTTCAATATTGAATACTTCACAAGCTTTCTTTGCTCTTATTTTGGAACAACATAGAAAGTATTGGAGAGATCATACCTTATTGTTGCAGTACTTGATTATTCTCCTGACTCGTACTCTTAACCACGGAACACAATATGACACTTTTTCTTTTGAGAGGAATTCTAATTTCTTGCGATGGAGAGTAACAAAGAAAAGATGAAGCTTTAAATAGATATGAAGGGGAAAGTGAAGAGTATAAGAAGGGAATGAATAGGCTCAGGTATGTTGAATAGTTGGGGGTCACTAAACCAATTCAAGTTATCAATTTAAAACCCATTGGATCGAGAAAAAATAGAGAATATTTCTATTTAAAATTATTCGACACGACTCAGTGAAATAGGGTTAAATGTGATAGTTAGTTCGACGGTCCATCATATTAGCAAAGGTCCATCAGATACCCCATTGCACCTTTCCAGAGAACTTACCTTAGGCACATTGGTGACGGTTGGGTCGATAGTCTATTAAATGTGTGACGGTCCATCGGTTTACCCATCGCGTTTCTTCCAGTAATCGAGTTTCTAGACTATATTGTGACGATGACTGGGATGCTCCATGGAGACTTCGACGGTCCATCGGATGGCTCGTCGGTCATCCCAAATTTTCCCCGTTTTTTTTTTCCTGCACTATCAGACCTGCACACTTACACAAACCCTTCATCCTGCACAACACAACAAAAATAACACCAAAATAACTTTAACTAATGCTATACAACAACACAATGTGGGTTGCCTCCCACTAGCGCTTGATTTATTGTCGCGGCATGCCTCAATTATCTCGATTACTCAAACTTCATTGAGATAGATATTATCAATACTTTTTATCGAGTCTTTTGAAATGATATAAAGTTTTACTCCTTGCTCGTTGACTTTGAAGACACTTCCATCTTCATTTTCAAGTTCGACTAATCCAGATGAGTAGACTTGACTAACTTTAAATGGGCCTAACCACTTGGACTTAAGTTTACCTGGGAACAGTTTGAGTCTGGAGTTGAACAGAAGCACCAAGTCATCTTTCTGAAATTCCCTTTTTTCAATTCTGCAATCATGGTATTTCTTCATTCGTTCCTTGTACAGATCAGCTCTTTCATAAGCTCCGACATGGAACACATCCATCTCATTAAGCTGCCTCAGTCTCATATTTGCTACCTCATTCCAGGCTAGATTAAGATGTTTCAGTGCCCGTAGTGCTTTATGCTCTAGCTTAATCAGCAAATGGCATGCCTTATCATAAACCAATTGGTATGGAGATATGCCAATAGGCGTCTTAAAAGCTGTTCGATATGCCCATAATGCATCGTCTAGCTTCCTAGACCAATCCTTTCTGCTAGCATTCAAAGTCTTGGAAAGGATAGCCTTGATTTCCTGATTGGAGGTTTCCACCTGCCCACTTGTTTGCGGGTGATATGGCGTAGCTACCTTATGCTGCTTAACTCTATATTTTTCCAATGCAGATCAAACGACTTGTTGCAAAGGTATGATCCTCGATTACTTATGATTGTATGTGGTACCCCAAAGCGAGAGAAGATGTTTCTCCTCAAGAATACAACGACTCAATTCCCTTCATTATGTGCTAAAGATACTGCCTCAACCCATTTTGATACGTAGTCAATGGCTACCAATATGTATTTCATCCCAAATGAGCTCATGAAGGGCCCCATAAAGTCAATGCCCCAGATATTGAACAATTCTTCCTCCAACATCTTGGACATTGGCATCTTATGGAACTTTAAGATAGACCTTTGCTTTTGACATTGGTCACATCTCTTTACGAACTCGTAAGCGTCCTTGAACAAAGTGGGCCAATAGTAGCCACTTTGAAGCACTTTTTTGGCAGTACAATCACCAGCATGGTGACCTCCAACTGGGTAAGCATGAGTCGCTTCCAATACACTCAACATTTCAACTTCTAGAATGTATCGTCTAATAATGCAATCCTTACACCGCTGAAACAGATATGGTTCATCCCAGAAATAATGTTTCATATCATAGAGAAACTTTTTTCTTTGTTGAAAGAAAATATTCTCTGGCATTACTTCACTTGCCACATAGTTTGCGAAGTCAGCTTACCAAGGTACTTTTTCGAGCACTGCAGCCAATACTTTCTCATCTGAAAAGGAATCATCAATCTCAAGCTCATCTTTTACTGCCTACTCGCCTTCGAATCTGGATAGGTGATCAGCCACTTGATTCTCACATCCCTTGCGACCCTTGACCTTAAAGTCAAATTCCTGATGTAGCAATACCCACCGGATCAACCTTGGTTTAGCATCCTTCTTCGCTATTAGGTACCTCAAGGAAGTGTGGTTAGTGTGTACCACTACCTTGGTACCTAGCAAATATACCCAAAAGTTCTCAAAAGCGTACACCACTACTAGAAGTTCCTGCTCTTTCACCGTATAATTCTTCTGACCCCCATTTAGGGCCTTGCTTGCATAATATATCGGATAAAATAGTATATTTTTATTTTGTCCGAGAACAGCTCCAAGTGCCACTCCACTGGTGTCACACATAATCTCAAACAACTTCATCCAATCAGGAGCAACAATAATTGGAGCTTCCACTAGCTTCAACTTAAGGCATTCAAAGGCCTTTCTGCAGTCATCATCAAAAGAAAATTTGGCTTCCTTTTCCAAGAGTTTGCAAAGAGGGTTTGAAATCTTTGAGAAATTCTTTATGAATTTATGGTAAAATCCTACATGGCCAAGGAAATTATGCACCCCTTTCTCTGAGATGGGAGGGGGTAGCTTCTCAATAACCTCTACTTAGCTCGATTGACCTCTATCCCTTTTGCTGAAATTTTGTGTCCGAGAACAATGCTCTCCTTCACCATGAAGTGACATTTCTCCCAATTAAGCACCAAATTGAATTCCACACACCGTCGTAAGGCTTTACTCAGGTTCGCCAAACATAGCTCAAACAAACCTCCTACCACAGAAAAATCATCCATGAACACCTCCAAAGTGTCCTTCACCATATCTGAGAAAATAGACATCATACACCTTTGGAAGGTAGCGGGTGCATTACATAACCCAAATGACATCCCCTTGAATGAAAAAGTGCAATACGGGCATGTGAATGTATTCTTCTCCCGATCTTCAGGAGAAATACAAATCTGATTATAGCTAGAATAGCCATCCAATAAATAGTACCACCCCCTTCCTGCCAACCGATTAAGTATTTGATCCATGAGGGCATTCAGAAGTGGTCCTTTAAGTTCCATGAGTTTAGTTTGCGATAGTACATGAAAACCCTCCACCCAGTCACAGGCCTGAGAGGAATCAACTCATTCTTTTCATTTGCAACAACAGTCATGGCCCCTTTCTTGGGCATGCATTGAACTGGGATTCCCATTTACTATCGAAAATAGAATAAACCTCTCCTGCATCCATCCACTTGATAATCTTCTTATTTACCACCTTTTACATCGGTGGGTTAAGTCAGTATTAATACTCGATGGTTGAAGTACAGTCATCATCAAGTTGTATCTTATGAGTGCAGATGCCAGGGGAAATGTCAATAATATCAGTAATAGTCTAGCCTATTGCTCTTTTGTGCCTCTGAAGCACCGAAATAAATGCTTCCACTTGCTGCTCACCAAAATCAATCACAATAAACACGGGTAGTGTATTTCCATTGCCCAGAAACACGTACCTTAAATGTCTGGGCAACTCTTTCAATTCCAACACCGATGGATCTTCAATGGATGGCTTAGCCAGTGGTGTTGATTGATTCTTTAGATCAAGATCTAGATTTTTAGGAGTATAAGAGTTTGATCTCATTCCTGTCAAAGTACAAATAGTCTCTTCATACTCCTCAATGCCTTCCTGATCAAAATTCATCAGCACAGTAGCTAAGGGCTCGACAATAAATTTCTCCTCTATCGGCACTTCCTGCTCACCCTCATAATATACATCAACAATTGAGAACATACTTATTTTTTTCTGCTGCTTCATTGATTGGAACACATCAAATCTCACCACTTCATTATTCTGCCCAAATAAGAGCTCATTAGCTCGCAAATCAATCAGTACACTTTCGATTGCGAGAAAAGGTCGACCCAAGATTATAGGCACCTCAAATTCCACCTCGTAATCCAGAATGACAAAATCCACAGGAAATATGAAGCTAGAAACCTTCACCAGCATATCATACAAAATACCAATAGGTCGTTTTACCGACCTATCCGGCATCACAAGTCGTATGTTGGTGGGTGTGGGGTCTCCCAAACCCAACTTTTTACAAACAGCTAGCTACATCAGATTGATGCTAGCCCCCATGTCACATAAAGATTTTTCAAAGTCAAGAGGCCTAATAGTGCATGGGATAGTAAATGCTCTTGGATCTGCCTTTTACTATACTAGAGACCTTGTGGAAATAGTACCATAATGATAGAGATTGTCCATCAGATCAAAACTAATTGACCACTTCTTCGTGATAAGATCTTTCATGAATTTTATGTACCTGGGCATTTTCTCCAATGCCTCCACCAATGGTAGATTAATCATCAACTGCTTTAGCATGGCCATGAATTTGTCGAACTTTGAGTTGTCGACCTTCTTCTTCAACCGATGGGGAAATGGAGGTGGTTTTTTTTTAAGAGTGGTAACCACCACTTCCGCCTCTTTTCCCTTACTCTTCTCCAACTTATCAACCTGTTGAATGTTGGATGGTGCATCATCAATAACCTTCTCTGATTTTCCAGACTCTATCGGATGATTAATTTTTGCTTCTTCAATATCATATGCTACTATATCAACCATAGGCTTTCCCACAGGAGGACTTACCAATACCTTACCACTTCTAGTAGTGACTGCCATACATGACCTATCCTTTTTTGGGTTCTGTACTGTGTCGCTTGGGAGGGTGCCAGCTTTTATCTGATTTAATGCAGCAGCAAATTGGTTCATTTGTTGCTCTAACTATTTTATAGAAGTAGAGTAAGAGTCAACTAGCTGGTTTATTAAGGATAACTCACTTTTTATCTCAGTCACCCTAATACTTATTGCTTCTACTCCTTTAAATAGCTTGTCCATCATTTACTCCATGGATATCTTCCTTAAACTAGTTGTAACGGCCTCAGGGTTTCCAGGAGGGACATACAACGCACTTCTGTCACCCTTACTGTTCCAATTTCCTTGATCATGGTCCTTATATCCAGATTTATCATAGCAATTTTGACCTTGGTTTTCTTGGCCACTGCCTCAAAACCCCCCCTGATTGTTCAAGTAATTGGCTTCCTCCTCAGAATCGAAGTCATCCCTTTTCTGTGATGCTGCAACTTTAACCTTCTTTGTCTTTCCTGATAACAAATTCTTGGTGAGAAGATCCATCTGTGTCTTCATGTGAGTCATGTGTTGGTCATGCTCTTCTTCTCTTCAACTCTGCTTTGCAGTCATGCCTATGTATATAGTAAAGTTTTCTCCCTCAAAATCCCTGGTATGCTAAGCTCTACATTGTTTTATCATACGTCAAGTATGTCAGCTACTTCAGGGAAGGTGAGGTTCATGAATGACCTACCTGTCATATTGTCCACCACTAGCTTAGTCATAGAGTTAAAGGCCCGATATAATATCTTCATCAAGTGGACTTGGATATCTGATGATTTGGGCACTGCATAAGCTTCTTCTTGAATCTCTCCCAAGTCTCATGAAGAGCTTCAATTGGAAGCTATCTGAAATTGCTTATTTTATCTCTCAACTGTGCCCTTTAGGATGGCAGAAAAAATCTTTCAGCACTTCTAATTAGTAATAGAGTCAGGAGTTAGCCCATTCAACCGTAAAGTTGCCTCTCCAGATAGAGACAATGGAAATATCCACAACCGAATAGCATTTTGTCCAACCCCTGGGTTGTCAAATGACTTGCATGTAAATATAAAATTAACCAAATACATATTCGGGTCGTCACCCACAAGTCCACCAAATAATCCTTTGAGATGCAATAGCTAGATCATAGTGCTTGTAATATTAAACTTGGCTCTGGGTGCTAAGGGTGGAGGAATAATATCCCCTATCGCATCGGCTCCATCCAAGTCATCATCATCATCCTCTAGATTAAATTAAGCGGCTTGGCGTTCTGGTCTCGCCTTAGCAGGGCGATTTCTATTGACATTCCTATTTGCCAGTGCAGGAAAATTTTCTGCATACCTCTGATTGACTGGAGATAATAAATCATCATCACCCAGATCCTTATCATCTAGGTTTTGTCGCCAACCTGCATTATCTGCATTCTACTGGTTCACTTGTGCAGCTACCAAGGTGGCTAGTCTAGTTGCTTCTTACTGAGCAACTACACTTTATTGGTCTTGTTGACCATCCATTCTGTCAATAAGTTGAGGTTTCATATGAATAGGTATTAAAAGTTTACCTGATCTCCGAGTACTTGGCATACAAGATGATCACCCTGTACAAAACAAAAACAACAAATAAAAATTAAAATTTTGGAAAACTTTGACCAAAGGTCAAGCAACAAACACAAACTTAATTGACAACCATATTCCCCAACAACGGTGCCAAAATTTGATATGCCCAAATTACAACTCTCTTACAAGAGCGTAAGCGGTCATTGTGAAATATAGAACTCAACTAGTTTGGGTGTCGAATCCCACAAGGAATACTGTGTTCACTTAGTGTTGTGGTTGTTATTAGACTGCTGATCGAAGGTTTCAAAATAAAGAGGGTTTAGAAATGTTAACAGTGTCCTTTCTTATTTTTGTCACACGAGTCCAGTTAATGATAGTTAATGTAGATGTAATTTCAATGAGGATGAATTAACTAGAGTTATGCTCACCAAGATGTTCAAATAATTAGGGTTGTGAACTTGTGCTCGAGTTCTAACTTATGTGTTTAATTGCAAGAATTATTGAATTCTAAGAATTACCCATGTGTTTCTCAACCTAATGGATTTTGCACCCTTTACTTCTCTCGAACTTAAAGGATTCATGTATTATTCAATAACACTCTCATAGGGGTTAATCATGTTAAGGCATCAACCCATCAACCCATAGGGTAAACCTATGGATTTCATGTGAATCACTTCTTTTCCCAGCATCCACTTTCTTGTCAGACAAATGGTGTTTATGGGCTCACTTCTCAAGTTTGCAACCGATAGATGTCATTATAATAAAGAAAGATTCATGCAATTCAGCAAGATGTTAGAAATCAAAACTGATTCACAACTCTAAACAATTATCTATATCAAGGCTCCCAAAACCCTAGTTATGGGAGTTTAGCTACTCATCTCCATATCAAAAATCAAAGATATATTGATGTTCATAAATAACTTCAGAAAAGTACTTACAAAAGTCACAATATTGTTCTTCTCAATCTTCAATGGAAAATATCAAAACTAATAATCAGATCTCAATCCCTAGATTAAAATCCCAATGAAAAGTATTACAAAAGCCCTCACTAAGGGAGAAAGTATGAAACTAATAACAAAAAGATCCAGACTAAACCCTAATACTTGGTATTTATATGATTCCAGAATTGGGGTTTTAAAATTCAAACTCAGATTTTCTGCTTTACGGTCGACGAGTCAAGCGACAGTTCATTGTAGGTCTGACGGTTCGTTGACTACACCATTGCTGGACCTCCAGTGATTCCATTCTCTATTTTTGGGCAACGGGTGGAACAACGGTCGATCGCTAGGTCGACGGCCCATCGCTTGGACCGTCGTAAGACTTTTAGTGATTATACGTTATTTATCTTGGTGATGGTTCAGACCGATAGTTCATCACAGATTCGATGGTCCATCGCATGGATCATCGCAGGATGTCCAGAGTCTTTGAATTCTGCTTTTTGCCAGTATTTTAGATCGACGGTTCGTCGTAAGGTCGACGGACCATTGCATAAGCCATCGTTGCTTATTTTTTTTTGTTTTGCTCAGATTATCCAAGTTATTCTTCACACTCAGTTCTTATCCTGAAAACACTAAAATACCATGTTAAATACAACAATGTTTGCTTGAAAACACATAATTATCCTAAGAAAAAGGCCTAAAATATTCTGTCAAAAGTTGGAACATCACTAACCAATGCTCCAACAGCTTTCATGGACCTCATAAATTGAGTGTTCAAACAGTATCTAGATATGTTTGTCATAGTATTCATAGATGATATTCTTGTGTACTCCTGTAGTGAGGATGACCATGCAGACCATCTTAGAATTGTCCTGCAGACTCTTAGAGATCATCAATTGTTCACCAAATTCAACAAGTGTGATTTTTGGCTAAGTTCAGTAGCTTTTCTGGGTCATATTATTTCAGCCGAAGGAATTAGAGTTGATCCCCAAAAGCTAGAAGTTGTAAGAAATTGTCCAAGACCTATCTCTTCATCAGACATTAGGAGTTTCTTGGGTCTAGATGGCTATTACTGTCGTTTTGTCAAAGTTTTCTCTTCTATTGCATCTCCCATGACCTAATTAACCCAAAAGAAAGTTAAGATCCTGTGGTCAGATTCCTGTGAGAAGAATTTTTAGGAGTTGAAGTCTCGACTCACTTTAGGCCCTATATTAACTTTGCCCGATGGTACGGATGGTTTTATGGTGTATTTTGATGCCTCTAGAGTTAGCCTGGGTTGTGTGTTGATGCAAAAAGGTAAGG
Source organism: Capsicum pubescens (assembly GCA_030864215.1). Lineage (NCBI taxonomy): Eukaryota > Viridiplantae > Streptophyta > Magnoliopsida > Solanales > Solanaceae > Capsicum > Capsicum pubescens. The sequence continues at coordinate 71,640,672 of CM061549.1, read as the reverse complement.
TTATAGCCTATGCCTCTAGGCAGTTAAAACCGCATGAAAAGAATTACCCAACCCATGATCTTGAATTAGCTGCTGTGATTTTTGCTTTAAAAATTTGGAGACACTATCTTTATGGTGTTCATGTTGATGTGTTTACTGATCACAAAAGCCTACAGTATATGTTTACTCAAAGGGAGTTGAATCTTAGACAGAGAAGATGGTTAGAGTTGCTAAAATATTATGATATAAGTATGTTATATCATCCGGGTAAGGCCAATATAGTGGCAGACACCCTTAGCAGGTTGTCTATGGGCAGTGTGTCTCATGTGGAGAAGGATAAGAAAGAATTGGCTCATAAATTTCATTGTTTGGATAGATTGGGTGTTAGGTTGTTTGATTCAGCTAAAGGTAATGTGTGGGTTCAGAGTAGTTTTGAATCCTCCTTAGTTTCGGAAGTGAAGGAGAAGCAAGACATGGATCCTAGTTTGGTCAAACTGAAGAAGTCAGTTAATAATCAAAAGGTAGAGGTTTACTCCCCAGGGGGAGATGGTGTATTGAGGTTTTAGGGTATATTGTGTGTTCTTTGTGTTGATGATTTGAGGCAGAGAATTATGGTTGAAGCGCATGGCGCACGATATTCTATTCATCCCGGTACCACCAAGATGTACCGTGGCTTACGGGAAATCTATTGGTGGAGTGGCATGAAGAAGGATATAGAAAAGTTTGTGGCAAAGTATACAACTTGTCAAAAAGTTAAGGTAGAGCACCAAGGACCTAGTGGTGTAATGCAAGAGTTTAGTATACCCACTTGGAAGTGGGAAGAGGTGAATATGGATTTCGTGACTGGTTTACCCCTTTTGCGTCACCATCATGATTCTGTTTGGATTGTTGTAGATAGGTTGACTAAGTCAGCACATTTCCTGCCAGTGCATACATCCTATACAACTGAGGATAATGCTAAATTGTATATCCGAGAGTTAGTAAGATTGCATGGAGTTCCCTCGTCTATCATCTCAGATAGGGGTACTCAGTTTACTTCTCAGTTTTGGAGAGCTTTTTATAAGGGTCTTTGTACCCAAGTACATCTTAGTTCTGTTTTTCATCCACAGATAAATGGTCAGGCTGGGAGGACCATCCAGACTTAGAAAGATATGTTAAGGGCATGTTCCCTTGATTTTAAAGGAAGTTGGGATGAGCATTTGCCATTGATTGAATTTACTATACTATTTGAAGCTCTTTATGGGAGGAGATGTAGATTACCCATAGATTGGTTTGAAGTGGGTGAGGCTTCTTTGATTGGACCTGATGTAGTGTATAAGGCTATGGAGAAAGTCAAACTGATTAGAGAGAGATTGAAGACAGATCGGAGTCGTCAGAAGTCATATGCAGATGTGAGGAGAAGAGACCTAGAGTTTGAGGTAGGTGATTTGGTGTATTTAAATATTTCACCCATGAAAAGGGTAAAGAGATTTGGAAAGAAGGGAAAGCTTAGTCCCTGTTATGTTGGCCCCTATAGAATTCTAAGACGTGTTGGGAGAGTACCTTATGAGGTAGAATTGCCCGAAGATTTGTCAGTTGTTCATCTTGTCTATCACGTCTCCATGCTTAATAAGCACATTGGTGATTCCGTTGTAGTAGATCCTTCAGAGAGCTCAGACATTCAGAACAATCTTTCATATTTTTACAAGTGAGTTTATATCCAATTTACTCTATTTTGAGTTTATGAATTTAGAAAATATTCAAGTCTTGAAATTGCATGTTATCTCAATTATTTATGCTTTGGATTGAGGATTTATGTTGTGAATTGTATTTCCCCATTGAAAATTAATATTTTTTTAAGTGTTTCCAAAGTTGAAGTCAAGAAATAAACCTTATCATGAAATTTAGATCCTTTGAGTATATGTTGATTCTTTAAGTCAAGTATAAGTTGTGATATTTCTTGAAGGCTATGTTTTTTAGCATGATTTAATAAGAAAGTACTTTGATTCTAAAAGAAATATTGATTTTGACCCTAAGCTAAGATAGGAATCCATATTGTTTATGATTTGAAGCAAAGAAAAGCATAATTGGCTTTCATTATACATTAGTGTACTATTTTAAGGTAGATTTCCTAAATGTTGTGAGCCTAAGTATGGGAGTAGTATTTAGCACCAAGTTGGGCTTGATTCCAAGGTTTCATGCTCTAGAACTATGAGCCATCGTAGGATGATAATTTACCCCAAGTGGGTTAATATAGTGATCACTAAAGTTAAGGTTTTATTCTGATGGCAAGGGTAGAAAGTTTTTCCCAACGTGGGCAAGACGTTGGACTCCATGTTAGCTCATATGGTTTATGTCGGTTAGAAGAAACTCCCAAGTCCCCAAAGAGACCCAAAGTTCCATAATCATAAGTCTTTGAATTCCTAAAGTTTCAAAAGAAGTTCTTTATTCTCCGTAAGATAAAAGTATAAGTTTGAAAGTTATTGTTTTAAGATTCCTTTTTGGTTTACAAACTTTGAGAATAAGAGGAGAATACAGATTTTAGAATAAAGTATAATAATTCACGAGATTTATATTACATGATTCATTGTTCATGACTTATGAGATTTATATTTTGGACTTATTCAAGCTATGCGAGCCATTCATATTTGCATGTATGGTTTCATAAAGAGTAATGATATTTTTTACTTAATGCATACACCCCCATATACTCAGTACATCCTCAAAGTACTGATCCACATATATGTCTGTGTGCTACATTGTCTCATAATGTAGGTTCAGGTGCTCAGTCTCAGCAGCGATAGTGATCTATAAATACCTCTATCTACATCTTTGCTGTTGGTGAGTCTTCATGGTTCGAGGACCTATTTTCCTGATTTCAGTCTTTGTAGTAGTTGGTTTATTCCTTTCCAGTTCAGTACGAGTAAGTTGGGGGTTTGTCCCAATGACTCTAGTTTTTAGTAAGTAGAGGCTTGTCAGACTGTCAGTTGAAGTTTTTAGATTTTTCAGTGTTTTGCTATCTAGATATTGTTTTTCAATTACTTCGGTTCAGAATAATATAATATAGCATTATTACTTGGTTTATTCATCCTAAAGTAAGTGTTAGAAGTAGTAGCAGGCTCAAAGGGTTAGCTTAGGGCTACTTGTAGTCTTAAGCACCGTGTGACACTTCGGGATGAGATTTCGGGGCCTTACAGCGGCGCAATGGATGCTAAGGTCAATTAACGGTCGCAACACACCTCTATCACAAGGCCTCTCTGAAAAGTTTCAATTTAACGTCTAAACTTTTTGGTGCACTTTCCCATCAATCCTAAGCCTTGTGGTGTCATTTAACTTTGATTTAAAGATTTTATATCCTCAATATATCACCAAAATCATCTCACAAAGCATGATACATCATCATACACCACGTATTATAGCTTAAAATAAAACAATATCAAGAACGGTGAACTAGAAACTCAAGCTAAGACTAGGCTTGCCACGTTGATATTTAACTTATTGTTTTGACTCTTGGGTAAATTAAATTGACCCTTGAACATTATAAGCAAGTTTTTTCACACATAATTACATAAATATACCATTAGGAACTCATTAAACATAATAGAATCCATCTAGATCAACTAGACAAACACCTAGCTCAAGCTAGTAACACTAGTTTTCACGTTTGAACTCTAAGTGACCAAATTATGTACAAACTTGTTTGAAAGACATAATGAAAATTGTAATCACATGATTAAACACTTAGATGATCAATTATATAATTATTAACACAATAAGAACACGATAAGTTCTCAGAACAAGGCCAAATAAGCTAAGATAACTGCACTAAGATGCATAAAACCACCTCAGATCACCACCCCACACTTAAAGCCAGGTTCATCCTCGAACAACTCTTTACTCTAAGCATAATTTTAATACCCTGTATTTCCTTAGCTTAGATTAGCTCTCAATTCATGAGTTACCCAATATAAAAATTTTGAAATACTTAGTATTTTTTAGTTTAGAGACTGCCATTGCGTAGGAAATTGAACCAGCTTTCAAACAATATAAAATTCGCCCAAATTCGATACCCGGGCAAAGAGTTATGACCATTTTTGTAAGACAGGGTTCCATTGTGGACATCAACACGTCGTGGATGCCAACAAAATGACAATTGTCCGTTTCCAGTATTGCACCACGATATTGGCGCGTCGCGCCATGGACCCAGTTTTAGTTGTCAATTTCCAGTGTACCAACGCAATCCCACCACATCGCGATGAACTTTTGGGTCGCATCCAAGGTGGAAACATGATACCACTGCATTGCGCCACCAGCCACATTCCCAAATGTCAGTTTCCAGTGACACAACGCGATAGCGCCGCGTCGCGCCAAGGTCCCAAATTGGGTTTTTCAGTGATGAAAATTAAAAACTTTCCAGGGGTATTAGGGTCTTTTTTCACAACCTAGATCAGGATTAAACACTAAATTAAACCCCTAAATAACCTATTGCCTCATTATTTCCTCACTTTCTCTTAAGAATAAAATATTCTCTCTCAAAGAGGCAAAAACCTTAGTTCAAGAAATCAAGAACAAGACTCAAAATTCCTCCTAGAACCTTTAAGAAAGAATCTTCTAAGGTATGTTAGATGTTCATCCATGGATCCTTACCTTCCATGGAGTCCAAGAATCCTTTTTCAAAATACAAGTTTTGAATTTCATGAATTATATGTTTGAATTTGATTGTATCCATGTTCATGATGTTGTTTGGGTATCAATCCATGATTTATTATAAGTTTCCATGAAATTAAAATAGTTTATGTGTTGAGTTATATGATATTCATGATAAACCCTTCAATTTGCAAGTTGACTGTTATAACCATGTTTACCCTAAGAGTTTATGATTTATTAAAACTAGTATGCTTCCAATGTGTTTGATAAATTGTCTATAAGGATGAAATGATGCCATTATAGCATGCTAACATGTATTCCCCATTCATGTACAACTTAATGCATTACAAATATTTGATTAAATGTCTCTATGAATGAATTATGACCAAGTGAACATTGTTATGTTATTCAAGATTATGCTTTGCTTTACTTTTCATGCTATCGAGTCCTGGGGGTATTTAATACCCGATAATTTAGCTGTTTACCTAGAGCCAGTGTCAGTTACAAAATAGTATTAGTCATGTCATGATCAGTAGTACTCTTAGTCAGTTACAGAACTAAATAGAACTCAGTCAATTACAGAACTCAGGAAAACTCAGTAAACTCAGCATCAGTCCAGTCCAGTTCAGTGTCTATTCAGTTGGGAGTAAGATTTAGCCCCGAGTGAGATTAAGGATGGGGTATCACCCATTAGTTAGGACAGGGCCCTTATAAACAATACCTAAGTTCCAGAACTACGTAGAAAGCATAAGTTATGAGATGTCACCAGTTAGATAGGACTGATATACTTAGGGATCACCCGCTAGTTTAGGACTAATCTCAGGGGTCACCCGTTAGTTAGGACTGACTCTACAATAGTTATTAGTACCTGTGGCACGGTGTTCGCACCCTTCCAATTGGGATTACAGATTGGACCCCAACTCAGTTATCTTATCTTATTTTAGGCATGTCAGTTAAATGAATACCTCCCACAGTTTCAGTTTTAGTCTTCAGTTTAGAACTCAGTTCAGTTTTACAGAATCAGGACTATCAGACACAGTCAATCAGTATCAGTAATTCAATTATTAGTAACTTTAGATTATCAATTACTGAGTATTAGAACTCAGTATTTATCTTTAGAAAAGCTTAGTTACAGTATTCATGTATATGCACAGTATTGCATACTTAGTATTTATAGTAGTTTTAGATTATCTATGTACTCTCATATTCAGATACTCTATATCATTCAGTCAGTTATTTTTCATGCATATGAACCCTTGAATTTAGCCTTACCTCATTTTCATACCAGTACATTCCCACGTACCGATCGCATACCCGTTTCTTATGTTATGATATTTTATATCATAGGTTAGGACACTCGGGTTCTTGACCATGTTTAGCCAGATTCAGCCAGTAGTAGAAGATCCAGTAGTGAGTCCTCATCTATCGAGGATATGATTTTACTTCAGTATTTTAGTTTATCAGTAGCTCAGCAGTCGAAGTTAGTTGGGGGCTTGTCCCATCAACTCCACTTTTAAGACAGCTCAGTTAGAGTCTTTTCAGACTAGACTATTCAGAAAGTATTCAGCTTAGCAAATGTCGTTATCGGAAGTTATTATTATTATCAATTTTTAGATTTGAACCTTATAGCATTTTAGCCTATTTTCCGTATTTTACAGTATTATTATTTAGTGCTCACAGCAGATATCAGTCATGGGTTTGTTTGTGGTCCTTCAGGGTCGTAACACCATGTAGTGTTCGGGGTACAGACTCAGGGCATTACAATAATAAGTTGAGGTGACTCTACACTTCTACAATAGGCATAAAACTCAATTTAGTACTACAATGACTACACAAAATGAAAGTCTTTATACTAAGCATGTTATGTACACAATTGAAAGTTCAAGAATACTACTTCAAAATATCCTAGCCTCAGGAATTGACATACCTAGTTAGCACACTCATGAACATTGTTCAACCACAGACATAATATAATTCACCCAACTATCATCGAATATGTTCCCTCACGGAAAGAGAGTTACCTGTAATCACTCATATAAAATGTAATTTATAACAGAATAGGTACAAGAATCAAATTTTGCTCACTCTCACAAAGAATTCACATGGTACACAAGATGAACCATAGGATTTACCTTAGTGTGGTACTCAACTAATATCAGAATGTTAAGCTTATGATCAAATAGGTCTTTAAGGGTTGTAATGTAGGTTGAGGGACAGGTAGAAACTATTTTGGCTAGTAATAGTGCCTATCTTCCCTAAGAGCTTTAATATATCACCTTATACAGTTAAGACCAATATCTAACAACCCATTTTTACTTCTTCTATCTACCTACATATTTTACTTTACCCCATCTCATTAATCTCATTCACATGCACATGGTGGGAGCATTCTGAAATATTCTGGGTTTTGACCCTTAGAAAATTTCTTGGAATTCCATTCTTCGGAACCAATACAACTCATGGGTATGAGTCTTATGTTGGGGTGCGAGTATTATGGTGTTGTCGTATACTAACCAGTGTTAGTTAATGGGATGGTTTTGGTTACTAGAATGGGTACAACTTAGGGGTATGAGTCGTAGGTCTTCGTACGAGATGTATCAAGGACTTGTATGGTGGGCAGTGTTTGATCCTCCTAGTATTTCATTATGCCAGGGATATGAATTATGGGTATGGATCGTATGTTGTGGTAAAAACTTAGTTAGATAAGTCGTATACTAGACAGTGTTTGATCCAAAGGTTGAGGCTTATATACGAGTGATGGTTACCAATTATATAAAAGGGTACGACTTATATGGGTTAGTCATATCCCTGCGATGGGTTTTAAAGGGACTTAAGTGGGGGTATTCTGGATATTTCCCTACTTATCCTAATTAGGACCCAAGACTTCTAATACACTTTGGAGGCTATTTACCCTATTATTATATTTATTAACACTTAGAAACCATTCCAAAGTATTCCATTATTCTCTCAAAAGCTTTTAGGGTAAGAAGGCTAGGGTTTTATCTTGCGGATTGCTTTGGGGCTTGTCTTGGTGATTTCATTTCATAAATTCTTTGGTATAAGGCATGATTCTCTTCCCTCATTCTAATTTCAACTAAAGGCATGGTTTATATGATTGATTTCATGGTTTTACTATTTCATAATTATGGTTTTCAACTATTATTTGGGGGGTTTGATATTGAATGCTTGGTTATGGTTTTATATGATTTTAATTATGCTTTTATATGCATTAATGGTGGTTTTGGACAATTATACTTTAGGGTAATGGTTTAATGGTCTTTGGAATTGATTTTAATTATATTATTCCCCCAAGGTATTTGATAAAATGTTTGTAAAGATATGTTTACTGCATTGACTCCTTTTAATGGAACTCTTGCATGTTTTAAACTTGTTAAATGATTTATACATGGTTTAAATGGTTTGAAAAGGCTAAAGTCTAAATGGTTATTCTTGCGGAGAACATGGAAGTCTCCCAAGTGGATTTAATATTATTGGAAGGGTACCTAAGGTCCCCTTAACTTAAATAGTTTGGCCATGGATATTACTTGTAAGTAAGGGGTGGTATGGCGATACCACTATTATTAGCGTTGGTTAATAAATAGATAATGGTTTGGTTATTTGGAAACTGATTTTAATTGGGCATTAGTGGCGGGGTGTGTAAAAAAGTTGTGAAAGGTGGCAGTCCCGGGGGGACCAAAATTGAAAACTCATACTTGCTGATATGAGGGGCCTTGATGACCGTATGCATGTGTCATATTTTATATTAGGGTATGTACTAGTCATCCCATGGGATATTTCCTGGTCGTGTGGATACACGCACTGGGACCCTTTTAGCAGAGGGAGCTAAACCCATATCGCCCATGAGTGGTTAGAACAGCCAAGCTAAATAACCCAGGTATAAAGGTTTTAAATGCATGCTAACCTCGATTCCCTTTCTCAGCACTTATATATATATATATATGGTTGCATTCATTATGGATGGTTTTACTTGGTTTTATAACTAACATTATTTTATCCTTATCTCGAGATTCATACTAGCGGTCACTCACTAACACTATCTACTGGCGGTTGTATACCCACGCTATGCAGGAACCATCCATTCTATTGCTCCTATTTAGCATGCGGATTCAGTATCAGCATTTGGACTGAAGTGGTGAGCTTCCATCCTTTGGGGAGATATTATTTATGTTATAGATTTCTTTAGACACTTTTCTTTTACTGAGGATATTGGTTTTGTCCATGGTTGGGAGCATGTCCCAATTGGATTTGTTTACTCATTTGGATAGAGGCTTTATGGTACTTCTAGGGGTTGGTGTGATCGGGATCATTATTGGTGTTAGTCTTGACATTGGAATAGGCTGGTGGGTTGACACCACATCTCAGGATTTCTTGTTGTTCTGTCATATTACATTTTGGGATTAATCATATTATGATTTGGTATTCTTTTTGGTTTATGGCCTATGGTTTGGTTTGGTTTGGTATGGTTAGGTGGTTGGTGGGTTATAGTTGGGTCGGTCACTGTTGTGATCCTATCCCTGAGTTTTAATGAGAAAAATAATGCTATCTTGTTATATGTTCAAAATTCAACCCATCTAAGGCTGGATATAGGTGGTTGGGTTGGGTAACAAGGGGCGATCCCTGGTCCTGGACAGACATGGGATGCCTATTATGACAAGGCTCGGGGTCGGGTCATGTCAAGTTGGTATCAGAGCCTAGGTTCATGGTCAACTGGGAAGTCCACAGAGCCATGTCAAGTAGAGTCTCTTTTAGGGGTGTGATGTGCGTCATACTCATAAGAGAGAGGCTACAAGACATTTAGAAATATTTCACTTTCTTGGTATTTTATCTTCAAGCTTGAGTTCTCAATCCTAGAATCTCTTTTAATCCTTGTTTGTTCCTTTTTTAGATCATGCCTCCTAGATTTGGAACACAAAAAAATTCTTCCATACCATCTAGGGATAACGTCGAAGGGGTAGGTCCTACGTCTGGAGTACATCTTCGATCTCATGGTCCTGTTCTTGATGGTGCTAGAGTTCCTCCTATTCCAGCCAGTTCTCGTCAGGTCCCTCAGGGCAACGTGATAAATGCAGAATTTTGTTAGTCTATCCATGTTATTGCCCAATTAGTTGTTGCTTAGGCTAAGTGGGGTACGGTTGGTGTTTTTTATGATGAGGCCACAAGGGTTGGTTAATTTATGAAGATGCTTCCTCTAATTTTTACTGGAGTGAAGGTGGAAGAGGATCCATAGGGCTTCTTGGATAAGATGGAAAAGATCTTTTGGGTGATGAAGGATACTAATATTGAGAGGTTTAACTTTATAGCTTATCATCTCAAGAATATTACTTATCAGTGGTATGAGGAGTGGGATAGGGATAGAGGTGATATGGAAGAGGAAGGGTTGTCGGAGGCCTTTTCTAATGCCTTCTTGGGCCGATTATTTCCTCAAGAGTTGAGGGAAGCTATGATGGAGGAGTTTGTGAACCTCAAGCAGAGGAGGACATCTATAAAGAAATATTCTTTGGAGTTCCATTAGCTATCAAGGTATGCTCCTGATTTGGTCGCTGATATAAGGTTGAGAATGACGAAGTTCACTTCTGGTTTGAATAGTGAGCAAGACTACCTTTTTGATTAAGGATATGGATATCTGAAGGTTGACTATTCATATACAGCAGGTTGAGGATAAGAAAAGAAAGCAAACAGAGTTTGGAGATAGGTGGGGAAAGAGGAGCAGGTTTTCTGATCAGAAAGGTCCTAAGTCTCAGGGTGGTAGAGATGGTGGCAAGTGGCAGAAAAAAAAGTGAGGGAGTTCTGTCTCCTTTTCTTCTAGTGCTCCTTACCAGTCGGGAGACAGGCGTCATCAAGGTAGTGACAATTCTCGACCACAGGTTGGACAATCTTAGTCGAGCGGAGGTCAGTCAGTTTTTTTGTGTCCTCCTTGTCGATTTTGTGGTCATTCTCATCAGGGCTATCATGGGAAAGGAAGGGAAAAATGCTTCAAGTGTATCCAGGTAGGCTATCAGCTCATGGATTATCCGATCAATAAGGTTGCAATAGAGGCAAATAAGATTCCTATGGCCTCATCTTCTGTTCGTACACCTAGTAGGGTGGCATCTGCTTCTCTTACTGCTCTTGGTTCTAGTGTTGATTGGAACAGGTTGTATGCTTTAGCATCTTGAAAGGAATCTGATGCATCACCTGATGTAGTTACTAAAACGTTATAGATTTTCTCTCATGACGTATATTATTTGCTTGATCCGAGGTCCACTCTTTCTAATATGACTCCATATGTGGCTGTGTCTTTTGGTTTCAATCTAGAAGTTATCTCGGATCCTATTTCTATTTCTACCCCGGTAGGTGACTTGATTATTGCTTGGAGAGTCTATGAGGTGGTATCTGTTGGTAGCAAGCAGACCCTGGCGGATATGTTTGAGTTGTATATGGTAGATTTTGATGTAATTATGGGTATGGATTGGTTGCATTCTTGTTATGCGTCTGTAGAATGTCATACCCATAGGGTTATCTTTAAGTTCCCTAGTGAACCGATTATAGAATGGGAAGGTAGTTCCTTAGCTCCTAGGGGGAGGTTTATTTCTTATCTTAGAGCTCGGAGATTAATCTCCAAGGGTTGTCTTTATCACTTGGTTCGGGTTAAAGATTTTAACTCAGAATGTCCTTCTTTATCTTTGGTTCGGGTGGTTAATGAGTTTCCAGAGGTCTTTTCGGATGTTTTTCCTGGTGTTCCTACGGATAGGGAAATAGAGTTTGCTATTGATTTGCTTCCGGATAATTGTCCAATTTCTATTCCTCCATATAGAATGGCTCCGACTGAGTTGAGGGAACTCAAGGAGAAACTTAAAGATCTTCTGGATAAGGGATTTATTCGTCTTAGTATTTCTCCATGGAGTGCACTGGTGTTGTTTGTGCGCAAGAAGGATGGTTTCCTTCAGATGTGCATTGACTACAGGTAGTTGAACAAGGTGATGGTCAATAACAAGTATCCTCTCCTGAGAATAGATGATTATTTGACCAGTTGCAAGGTGCCAAGTTCTTTTCTAAGATAGATCTTCGGTCTGGGTACCATCAGCTTAAGATTAGGGAGTTGAATATCCTTAAGACGACTTTTTGTACTTGGTATGGGCATTTGAGTTCTTGGTGATGTCATTTGGATTGGCTAATGCTCCGATAGCACTTATGAACTTAATGAACAGGGTGTTCAGGTAGTATTTGGATCTCTTCGTCATTGTATTTATTGATGACATTCTGGTTTATTCGAAGAGTGAGGTGGATCATGCTAATCACCTTCGTGTGGTGTTGTAGACCTTAAAGGAACAACAGTTGTATGCTATGTTCTCTAAGTGTGAGTTTTGGTTGCACGTTGTGAGTTTCTTGGGTCATATAATTTCTAGTAAAGGGATCATGGTGGATCCGTAGAAGGTTTCTATGGTGAAGAGGTGGCCTAGACCCATGAATCTATCTGATATTCAAAGTTTCTTAAGTTTAGCCAGGTATTATAGGTGGTTTGTGGAAAGCTTTTCTTCAATAGCTTCTTCTTTGACTAAGTTGACTCTGAAATAGGTTAAGTTTTCTTGGTTGGATATATGCTTGTGAAGGGAGTTTTGAGAAGTTAAAGGATAATTTGACTTCGGCTCCAATCATGACTTTGTCGGAAGGCAATTATGAATTTGTGGTTTATTACGATGCATCTCGGGTAAGGCATGGTTGTGTTTTGATGCACCATGGGAAGGTGATTGCTTATGTTTCCAGGCAGTTGAAGGTACATGAGAGAAATTATCTTACTCATGACGTGAAGTTATTGACGGTTGTGTTTTCTTTGAAAATATGGAGGTATTATTTGTATGGTGTTCACATGGATATCTTTTCTGATCATAAGAGTCTTCAGTACGTGTTCTTTCAGAAAGAGCTTAATCTCAGGTAGAGGAGGTGGCTTGATCTTCTCAAGGATTATGATATGAGTCTTCACTACCACCCAAATAAGTCTAATGCAGTTGTTGATGTTCTTAGCAGGTTATCCATAGAGAGTTTGGATCATGTGGAGGAAGGCAAACGGGAATTAGAGAAGGATATTCACCGCCTATCTAATCTTGGGTTCGTATCTTAGACTCTAAGGATGGTGGTGTGATGGTGCGAGAAGTAGTTTGATTATCTCTTGGTGCGGAGACTAAAGAAAAGCAAGTGTTGGATTCTGTCTTCAAATAAAATCACCAGGCCACATCAAATCTTCAAACAACTTCAAGATGATCATATGACCAAGTAAAACAAATAGAAGGTCATAATGGCATTAAGAGATATATCTGAAGGAACTTTCTTAAAAATCATGTCAATACAAATGAAGTAGTTTTTTATCTTTTGTATCTGTCTCTAAACTATTTAGTAAGCTTTTGACTTATGTGTTGTTGTATTCAAGTATATAATATGAAAAAAGCTTTTCTCCATTCAACAAATGTATCAATCCTCAGATTCAGGTTCTATTAGTTGTTTCTTCTATTAGGAAGCAGATCTTCAGGCGTTGGCATTATCCTTCATTAATCCTTTATTTCTCATCTATTATTGTCACCTAACAAAACCTGCTCTAATTTGCTGGGATAATTTTGATTGTGCTTACTTACAGGTTTAGTTTACTTTCAAAGTTATGCCTTCTTTTAGTTTTCTTATTGTATCTTGAATACAATTCTTGTTTGAAAAAAGATTAATGAAGGGAATCCAGGAAGACGGTCGTATATTGCTTAGCAATGGAATCCTGAAATTACGCCTAAGTGACACTTCCATGGGATCATTTTCTTGATTAACCATATTATAATCTGATCTTCTCAACCCAATCACAGAAGGTTAAACACTTTATAATAGTCCAAAATAACCTGTATATCATGATTCTTATATAATTCAACATCGATGCCCTCAAATATATATATATATATTACAAATCCTCTTAGTTAAAATTTTGCCTCCGCTTCTCCACTTGAATTTAAGATTGAAACCTCGTGATGTACACATGATCAATAATCTACCAATCTAACAAATATTTTTCTTGTTGTTGACAATGGTGTCCGACCAGCATCCGGACCAACACATATATTGGGAAACTTTTTCCACCAAGACTTAGACAGATAAAGATAAATCACCTTAGATTAGATGACACCCTTAAGTGCACCGTGGTTCATATGTTATCATTTAAGTTACTTAAGTCATTCTTATATAGTAATACCCTTGTCTCAAAATCCTGGAGGATACAACAACAAGAACAAACCCAATATAATATCACGAGTGGAGTTTGCAGAGGGTAGAGCGTAAACAGACTTTATCACTACTTAAAAGATAAATAGGTCATTTTCAATAGACCTTCACCTCAAGGAAAAGCATATCAAAATAGAACAAAAAAGAAATAGCTTAAGTGAAGAAATTATGGCTAAATATCATAGAAAGTATTGCAAAACACTCTGAAACAAAGGAACATTAACTACACCAAAAAAGTGTGATAATCAAATTACAAGCAATAGTAGATAACAACAGAAATCGATGAAAAAGTAACTATAGGAGAAAAAACTATGAATTTTAGTATGGAAGAATGAGCGATACAATGATTTACAACCTACTTACCTTCTACCTTAATTTGTGTAAAAGTTATAATTTTTTCTTTTGATCAATCAATACATATTTTGTTGTCATATCAAATAATTTTTGGTTTTTACTTTTGTACTTTATACTATAGGTGATGGCACTTGAATGCTTCACATGACCATAGAACTGTTGGGTTTATTAATTCAAACAATATATAAATTAAAGGTTATGAGGATGCAACTGACAATACTTTTGAACGCTTGCACAATTGTCTCATCATTGATATTCTGAGTAGACTTCCAGTATATTCTTTTCTCTGATGTTGATGGGATTATAGCCATTGGAGAGTTTTGGTCTCATCAAACGACTATAATTTACCTCCTTACATGATCTCTGTAGAGTTAGTACACTCATGTTTCTCATATCTGATGACGTTGTCGAGCACAGGATAGGTCTTTATGTTTTTGGTGAAAACAAGAACAAGTGGTGGAAGAAGGATGCCTTCAAGGAATTTCAATTTATCCATCTCAAACCTTAGCTTATGATTAATAAGCACTGGAAAAACCACCTTGTTTATCTTTCATATTGTTGTTAATGAGTTTTTCTATCTGCTTCCATCTATTTTTTGTGTTATGTATTTTTGTCCCTGCACAAGACAATTCAATTTCTTACACACAAGTACTAATTAACGGAAAAATCAATATTTTAATAATCAGATATAATAAAGCTAAAAGAAGTCAAATTCAGTAACCAAAAATTAACGGCAAGTACCATAATTGTTTTAGATAACAATTCCGAAGAAGTGAACTTACGTTGTCAGTAGACTTATGCATAAAGTAGATGCATGGATGGAGAATTCAATAGTATAAAAAAAGAACAAATAGGATAGATACGAAAATGTTAATAGGTTATCAAATCGAATATTTATCTCCCACATGTATTCAACAAAACAAAAGTTATAACAAAACAATAATGTAAATATCAAAATAATATGATTAAACCTAATATCTGTTGGGTTCAATTAGTGTGAGTGGAAAATGGAGGGACACAACCATTCAAGGTAAAGACGCATTGTTTTGGAAAAGGGGTAACTGTTCGGTCAGTTGTGATTTTTCAAAAAAGACATGTTGTTTCGGAATGGACAAACATGACTATTCCAAAATGATACACATTTTCGATAAACCATTTCCTCCTTTCCGAAAAGGCACTTTATGGCTATATAAAATTGTATTTTTTCCACAGATTTAGTACGAAAATTTCTATATAGAAAAAAAAATATTTCTCTTTCTTCTAAAAACTGTGTGATCATCTCCCATTGAGTGAGTTCAAAGAAACCCAGAAATTTTGAGGTACCAGTACATTCTGTTTTTGAAGTCATTTTATCTTGGGAGGAAAATTCTGCAACCTTAGGTACTTGAGGGGAATTATTTCCTTAAGTACACTTCGGGAATTCGGAGGACTTGGCTTATTCTGCTTTATCTTTTTCCTTTAAAATAAAATAACACACTTCTTTGATAGTTCATATTGAACTTTTATTGAAGGTGTTGAAAAAATTCATAACTATTCTAGATTTAATATTGAACTTATGTTGAAGTTGTTTTGACACAATACAGATTGTGTACCCGAAACAATAATCTTAAGGAAATAACTTGGAAAAAAAATATTTTTTGCTTGTTTGGTGAAATTTTCTTTTCACTAAAGTTTTTTTTTCAGAATCTGTATTATTTGGTTTTTGGAGATTAAAGCTTTAAGATTTCTATTCCGTTTGAACTTAAAAAGTGATTTAAAAAAATAAAATCTTCATCACAAGTTAAAGGTTATTCGGTCAACAATTGGAAGACATAAAAACTTCATCGTTAAACTAGAAACAAGTAGTTTTTATAAGTTGCTACGAACTTGTAATAAGTATAATTTTATACTAAAGTTGACTGTCTTTTTGTGACAGGAAAAATGACTACAGAAGTTCATGTTGATGGGGTGGCAAGTATGGCAGCAACTAATGTTGCCACAACCAGTCACACAAATGCGCCACCCGCTATGGCACTAGCGGAAAAGCCTAAAAAAATTTCTAGAGTTGATTTCAAGAGGTGGCAACGAAAGATGTTATTCTATTTAACAATCTTATGTCTTCAAAGGTTTATTTCAGAAGGTTCTCCAGAAGTGCCTGAAGGAACTTCGGACCAGGAGCGATTCGTTATAACAGAGGCGTGGAAATATTCTAATTTTCTATGTAGGAATTACATCCTAAGAGGCCTCCAAGATGACTTGTACAATGTCTACAACGTAATGAAGACATCTAAAGAATTGTGGAATGCGCTAGAAAAGAAACAAAAGACTAAGGATGCAGGAACCAAGAAGTTCTATGTTGTGCGATTCCTAAAGAACAAGATGATTGACAGCAAGACTGTCGTTTCTCAAGTACAAGAGTTGCAAGTCATCATCCACGATCTCCTTGCAGAAGGTATAAATTTAATGAATACCTTATTTGAACATGTTAAAAATGTTCTTATTATTCACACAAACTTTGTTGTTAGTTTGGTTATGAACGAGGCATTTCAAGTAGCTGCGATAATTGAGAAGTTGTCACCTTTGTGGAAGGACTTCAAGAATTACTTGAAACATAAATGAAAGGAGATGACAGTCGAAGACCTCATTGTGTGGTTGTGCATTAAGGAAGATAATAAATCCGCAGAGAGGAGGTCTAAAGGAAATTCTGCAATGAATGGATCTAACATTGTAGAAAATGATCCTAACAACTCAAAGAAGTGGAAGAAAGATGGACAACAAAGCAATCAACCTAAGAAGAAATTCAAAGGAAAATACTTTAATTGTGTCAAGATTGGACACAAGTCTACAGATTGTCGTGCCCCAAAGAAAGGCAAAAAGATGGACCAAGTAAATATGGCTGAAATCCAAAAACAAAATGGACAATTTATGTGTCATGCTTTCGGAATGTAACTTGGTGGAAAATCCTCGAGAATGGTGGATGGATTCTGGTGTCACTCGCTAAGTTTGTGCAAATAAAGAGTTGTTTGCTACGTTTTCTCCGGCTCAAGGTGAAGAGAAGATTTACATGGAAAACTCTGCAACTGCAAAAGTTGAAAGGACAGAAAAAGTATGCTTGAAAATAACTTCAAGCAAAGAGTTGACTCTTAACAATGTATTGTATGTACTAAAGTTAAGAAAGAACTTGATTTCCGTATCACTTTTTGACAAAAATAGATTCAAATATGTAAGACAAAAGGAGTATTGGAAGGCAAGAAATATTTCATTCTCAACTTTTTTTATTCATTTTATGTTCTTGACCATGCTTTCTTAATTTTAGCATTTTTTATATGTATTCGTAATTTTCTGCAAAATAAGTATAATCAAGAAAATCTTCACGACATGAAGTAATTTTGGTAGTATTGATATTTTAACTGTGTCGTTTCTATGTGATTGATTAAAAAGTCAGCTTGTCATAGACACTAAATTAATAATCAATTGCTTACAATATCTCTTAAATTTCACAAGATAAAGATTTTTGATTGTTAGTACAATCTATTTTTCTTTGTTTAAGTGCTATGTTGTATAGTTTCAATTTTTTGCCTCTTTCTAATGTAGTAACATTGAAGCTGTTTGAATTCTTTATAACTTCAACTTTTAAATATTATTCATAACTGTTGTTTGTTTCATTTTCATAATTCTTAAAATATTTATTTAAAATATATAAACGAATGTAATAATAAAAACATGACATAGAAAATAAAAAAAAATTAAAAGAAATTGATATTTGTACGAAAGATAAGTACTCAAACAAAAGATAATAAAATTGAAATAAAAAAATATTTTTAATCTAATACAGTAAATTATTGTTTTAAGATACAACCTCTTATTCTATTTATTTCACCACTCATACACTTTAATTGTTTTAAATTTATTTATTTTTGGTTTCTCACCCAAGGCTCGAATTCGAGACCTCTGATTAAGGGCAGAGTAGTCCCATCACTACACCACAATCCATGTTGTTTTTTTAATTCAACTACGTACATATGAAAGGCTTACTTTAAAAGATTTAAATTATTTCGATTGTGCAGATTAAGAAAAAAATGAAAGACCATATCATCGTTTCAGATATTAATAGAGGTGTACATTATTTTTTCTGATCTAAGTATAAATATTACCTACTATTTCATTAAAATAAGAAACTAATAATCTATAAAATAAATATTTTTCTATACTATTAGTGAAATATATTAATTTTTTAATTTTTAATTAATCGTGCGAAGCGCGGATAATTTCACTAATTTTATATTAAAATCTTCGATTATCAATTTAATGGGTTCTTTAAAAAAATATGAACACCCCTGCTTGGAAAAAACCTTATCCACACCGACATCCTACTTGTGCCTTATCCCATTACATTATACCACAACTTAATTTATCATAACTACTTAAACTTCCAACCTTTTTAAAGAATTATGTAAATCCTGAATAAATTCTGATTTTACTTGAAAGCTCAGATACATCATTGAAGAATATGATATATTTATATAAAATTAAGTGATGTATTCGTGTAAGATTAAGTGATTATTCAGAAGAATGTGATGTATCTTTGTGACATGTGATGTATTCGTATAAAATTAAGTGATGTATTGAAAAAATATGATATATCTGTATAAAATTAAATGCTATATTCATGTTAACTAAATCAAAACTTTTAGTAATTTAAAAAAAAAAAAAGATAATTAGATCGAAAAGAATTGAGATTTATATAACGTTTACTTTTCTTATTCCCTTTCAGATAGAATTAATTATGGGCATCATCACATTAATGCATATTGCCTAACTATTAGCATAGTGGATTTGTCAACATCACAACTTAGCAAGTGTTTTCTTATGAGTTATGATCGCTACCAATTGAACAGAATAAAATAGTTTTTTTTTTTTTGATTTCTCATTTATAAGAATAAAAATCTCTTCTAAAAATGAGGTAAGATTAAAAATAAATTTATAAAAGGTCGCAAAATCAAATCTCCTTATTATTTTAGTTAACACACGAAATCATGTAGAATAATTAATTAGTAACATTTTCGGTTCCATAATACTATTTCTTTACTTATCTATTTTTTAAAAAAAGTAATGATACTATATTTTTATATTTAGGAATAATAAACTTTATACATTTATTTACCTTTAATGAGTAATTTATATCCATAAAATATTATCATATGTCTATAATCAGAAGCTTCGAAAATTTTGTAATCACTAAAGTTTTATGACATTCAAAAATCTTCATTTTTTGTTTAAATTTTATGTTGATTTAGATTATGTCAATAAATTAAAATGAATGAGGTGTATATCATTCTTAGTGTCATATTAACATGCTCCATGTGCCCAGCTTGTGTTGTCATGTGAACTGGTGTTTTGGAAAAAGGGTGATCTTTAATTAGCTTATGTCTAAAGACATTGAATAACCTTTTTTAGTGAAAAGAAAACAAAGTTGCCTTAATTTTGACCTTAAAATTGGGAGTCATGTTGTCATGAGTTTTTACTTCCTTCGTTAATCTTTATTTTCCATGTTATTAAACATAAATGTCTCATAATACTTTTTTAATTAAAAAAATTAATAAATAATTTATTTATTTATATTTATTTATTTTTACTATTAAATATAATTTATTAGCTAATGCATCTTTTAAAGTATTAAATTTATTATCTTCAAAATGGGATATTGTAAAATTAATTCTATTATTTATTATTTCTTAAGATGTGTGTCAAGTCAATAATAGATAAGTAAAGATGCAGAGTAGTCTGTCCTAAAAAGAACATGTGAGAATTCAATGTAGTTCTAAATGAATCTAGATTTCCCATGGGAAAATAATCCAAATAACCTTCCTTAGATGGTTAAATGCAACTTATAGCAAAAATTTTAAGTTTGAAAGTTATAGTAAAATTTAGTTTAAAAAAATATATCTTTTTCTTCAAATTAAAAAAGAAAATATAAATTTTATATAAGAAAAAAAAGATTTTATACCCATAAAGAGGGATGACAGTTATTATCAGGATATTAATTACCCTTTTTATCTCTCTAAAACGGCTTTATTCCTTCTTCAATAACATCTATATTGTTATAAATATATTACTATATATAGTGAATGTCTACTTTACCAAATATAGTGAATGTCTATTTATGAAAAAATTAGAAATCCACAAGGTTAGTTTTTCCTATAAATAAAGGGATTTTTCTTCATTGTAATTCATCCATCAAGAAAACTATCAAGAGAAATAATAATCACGTCTCTTCTCTGTCTATTCTTATTGTTCTTACTTTATATTTCATAACATGTTATCAACACGACGCTTTAATCAACTGGATAGAATTAATTTCTTTCCTAGAAACCAACTCACCGTCGATTTACAATTGTTATGGTGACCCAGTGATAATGGCTAAAATATGGTGCACTGTCATATGTTAAAAACATAAGTTTGTTAGAATTGGTCAAAAGTCACCGATCAACTATTTCTTCACTGGTTGTATGTTATCAATTATTTATGAGGTTTGTGGCTTTGTTATGTTATTATATGGCCAACATAGGTAAATTTATATATGATATTGGACAAGCTATACTCTCTACAATATTTTGAATTGTTTTCTTAGAAGTTCAATTATTTAAATTATGTAAAAAAATTATGTTTGTTCTTTATGGTTATTTTTGTTTTTAAACATAATTTATATATGATATTGAACATTTTGTCTTTGATCTATTATATTATTGGTTGAGGCTGATGAGACGGTGGATATAAATTCATATAAAAAGGTAAAAGATCGAGCTAGTATCTTGATGCACCACGATGATAAGATATTGGATTTAAATCCTATGGATATATGCCTAAGATGCCTTTATATGAATAAGACGTTGGATTCAATTCTCAATGCACCATATTGATAATATAATGATGTCTAAGGCAAGCTAATGCGCTTTTGGTGAAAAATCACATGTCCCATAGAATATGCTCCATTCTCTGAAGTGAATGTGGTAGCAGTGTATACTATGTCTAAAAGAAGACAAGTGATTGAATGTTCGAATATACGCGTGAAGGGACAATATGGTAATACGTGATAATATTTGCACACGCTTATTATGATTATAAGATATGTTAGAGAAAAATTCTCTAGATCATACGTATGCCTCAATTTGCTCCTAAAGTAGCAATACCATGAAAGAGGTTATAATCTATCATAATTTAATAGGCTTAAGGCATGATTATATTTCATATATTCCTAGGGAATGAAAATTCTACTAATGCAAATGCACACTTAATTGTGATGATATCACAATTCATCTCCGAAAGAGGCTGAATAATTGAGAAGAGTTATTTTGAAATCTATTTCTAAAGTAATAAATCTGAAATTTATTCATGTAATAGTAAATCAGAAATTTACTAAAGAAAAAAGTACATGTCATGGTAAACTTGGAGTTTACTAGTATAAAAGTTCATAAATTGATATGAACGGTCATCTCGAAGATGTGTATATTGAATATTAAACATATATTGAAGAACTAGAAAATTCTTCATGAACTTTTAATATTGCTTATTCTCATGATAAGTTGGTTGGACAAACTAATGTTGGGATTGGATCCCTTAAATCTGAAAAGTATAAAAGGTGAATATGGGCATGTTCATCTGTCATGTGATCTATATATTTAGATGCATCGATATAAGATGATCACATGTGAGTTTACTGTCAACCTACAGTTTGACATTCATAAAGTTGATTGCTCAATGAAATTGAGTTAAGAGCATAATTTTTAGATTGTGTAATCAAGACAATTCATCTTGATGATGATGATTTGGCATTGAGTGTCATCGATAAATAGCTGAATCATTGCTAATGAAAATAAAGCTTCATGTGTTGGTTTGAAATATCATATAAAAAAGTACTTGTATGCATCAAACCAATATATTATGATTAGTTCATTCTCAAAGTTGGTTCTGAGTTAGGAGCCACGCATTGTCCATCTAATAGTTTTGATGTACGGTATACGATTAATAAATATACCATGGTGCACACAGATGGATTCTTCAAAGAAGATGAAGGATGTATGTTAGTTTTCCTAACATAAGGGGGAGATTATAAACAGCTATGAAATATGTTAGGAATTATCATCAGATCCTCATTCAAAAGATAATTCAAGTCAAATGCCAAAAGCATCTCATATTAAGCTGCAAGTGCTCCTATTTTGTGTCCCTAAAGTATAAAGTCTAAGCATGCGTGAACGTGGTAACCAATCGAATCCAAATGAAATAATCCATGAAAAGTATAAGGAGCAAATGATCATAATAAGAAGGTAGTGTGCTCTTGAAGAGCCTACGACATGACACTTCATGAGATCTTATAAGAGGTTCAGGTACCTGAAAATAATGAAGCGATGAGATCTCAAAATATTATGTCACACTGTGAATCGATACGAAATGATATATCATCAGTATCTTTGATACAATATTGGCGCAATATTGTGAAAAATTACGAGAATTCAAATTTTGTATTTAATTAAGCATGCTGATGTAGAAATATTTATCAAGTGACGTGAAATACAGCATCTTGGTAAGCACAAAACTTATTTAATTTGCGGTTCAGATACTTGAAGATGTCACACATGAAATGTTGATTATTGTCACTTGACAAAATTTATTTGAAATTTTTTTGAAGGATTCAAAATGTTTGAAGAATATAAAATTTTCTGAAAAACTTATTTATAATCCTTATATTACATAAGCTTATAGCTTGAAAATTATTGAAACTCTTGGAGAGTTTTCAAAAACAATAGATTATTTACTGAAATGAGAATATACCAATTAGGATTGGTTATGAAGTACCATATCTTAATGCAGTTGGTGCACTCATATATCTTGCAAATACTACAAGGTCTGATATAACCTTTTTCAGTTAATTTGTTAGGAAGGAATAGTTTTGCTCCTACTAAGAGACATCGAAATGGGATCAACATGCTCTTATTTTATTCTAAGAATTGTAGTCCCGATCTTATTGATTATGCTAATGCTGGATATTTATTTAACCTTCGTAAATCTTGATATCAAACATGCAATGTGTTCACATATGGGTATACTTGTATATCTCAGAGATATACAAAGCAGTTTATCTAGCCACTTTATAGAATCATTTTGAGATAATAGTTATTCATGAAGCAAGCCAAGAGTGTGTGTGGTTGAAGTCCACCATACATCTCATTCACAAAAAAAGTAGTTTAAAATGTGACAAAGTACCCATAACTTTTTATGAGGATAATGTAGCATGCACAACACAACTTAATGGAGGACTCAAGGAGATAGAACGAAGCACATTTTGCCAAAGCGTTTCTATACACACGAGCTACAAAAGAATAGTGATATTAACGTGCAACAGATTTTTCTTTCCATTCCAAAAAGGAATAGTTGGCTGATAGGTGCACAGCCCAGGCCGGGACGTCATTCATTCAAGTGACAATCTGGTTGATTTATTCCCCAAGTCTCCTCCAATTGCAACTTTCAAGAAATAGTGCACAAGATCGGGATGTAAAGGTTCAAGGATGTTCTCATTAGGGGGAGTTAATACGTGTTGTAATCTTTTTTTCTTATGAGGTTTTGTCCCACTAGATTTTCCTTGTAAGGTTTTTAATGAGGCAACCTATATGTGTATTGTTAAAATATGTACTTTTTTTCCTTCACTAGATTTTTTTTCATTGGGTTTTTTCTAGTAAGGTTTTAATGAGGCACATAATCTATCAATTAAACATTCAAGGGGGAGTGTTATAAATATTTTACCATATATAGTAAATGTCTACTTTACCATATACAGTGGATGTCTACTTTATCATACATAGTGAATGTCTATGGAAAAGTTAGAAACCCTAAGGTTAGTTTTCCCCTATAAATAAAAGGGTTTTCCTTCATTGTAATTCACCCATCAAGAAAACTCTCAAGAGAAATAATAATCACGATCTCTTCTCTCTCTATTCTTGTTGTTCTTACTTTATATTTCATAACATATATGGTTTTGTTCTTCAATAACCCATTATGAAATAGAGTTTTCTTCTTCTTCATCTCAATTTCGTTTACAAATTTCTCCTAATTCTTATAAAAAAAATGTTGCTATAACTATAATTTTTTTCTTTATTCGCTTCAATGGATTGTGATAGTTTACATTTATCAAATCTGTTCTTCTTCTTATTTCCTCAACAAATGTATATACAAAATAAAAAAGGATTAAACTTTTTTAATAAAAAAAAAAACTACATCCATTAAAAAATGTTGACAACTAAAAATAGGATATCAATCATCCTCCCATATCTCTCCCAAAATCTTTTTTTTTCTAATATTTCATAATTCAAACATATTATACTTCGTCTTCTTCCTGCAGAATAAACTTTCTTCTTTTTCTTCCAAAAATTAGAAATATATATGATCTTGGATATTATATAAAACATGATGGCTTTACTGAACAAATATGTAATAAAAAAATTTATTAATTTTATACATAAATTAGTTGTTAGTTTAGTCTGTTAATTCTAAGCGAATGTATTATGTATTGTTTTAATAAAATTTGAAGACTTTATGGTACATTTAGATGGTGAATTTATTTTTGATTTGTATTCAACGAAAAAAAATCATGGATAAATTAAGGTGCAAAGTTGGTATAGAGTGTGGTACATATTTGATCATACTTGTAGCATAAAATATGATGTAAAAAAAATTGTTTGTGTTGAAGACATTTTAGTATGCAAATATCTTATTTGGTGTATTATTGTGTTATTGATATGCGTTAGTTTGTTCTATACTCATTC
This sequence comes from Capsicum pubescens, assembly GCA_030864215.1. Taxonomy (NCBI): domain Eukaryota; kingdom Viridiplantae; phylum Streptophyta; class Magnoliopsida; order Solanales; family Solanaceae; genus Capsicum; species Capsicum pubescens. The sequence continues at coordinate 71,615,665 of CM061549.1, read as the reverse complement.
ACATGAAAATGAATGTACAAATTGAGTTAATAACTTAAATGATCATTCAACTTTAGACTTTTATCCCAGAAAGTCAATTAACTTTGGACTTTACTTAGAAAGTCACTTAACTTTAGATATTTTACTCAGAAAGTCACTTAATTCATTTTATTATTTGTAAACTAATTTTTACTTATTGTGAAAAAAAAATTTAATAACAAAATTTTGAAAAATATAAATATTTATTTAATGACTCTTTCACCCTTTTATCTTCATTCCCCTTTAAGTTAGGATTTCTAGCTTCTCCTTCCACTTTTTTTAGTTAGGGATTTCTCTTCTCCCTCTTATCTCGATTTAGGGTAATGTTTTAAAATTTTACTTTTGAAGATGGAATTAAGGAGAACAACAAATGAATCTCAAATGAGCACAATGAAAGAAAACTACATGTTGTATGGTCAACTAGCTTCTAAGATTTCATGGACATAACAAAATTCATGCAGTTCTTTCGAAGCTATGTGAATTGAAAAAGATCAAATCCAATATAGGCCTCTGCTTTCGAAGGAAAGGCAGCAATTATATAGGCCACGTAAATTAATATATTAGTGTCATAGTTAATAGAATCTCGCGAATCAACCATGACATTGACACCGTTCTTTGTTGGCTAGCTGATGCAATGTTCTGAAAGTAAAAGATAGCCATAATTATTGAAATTATAGACTCTCAAGCATTTAAATGTAGCTATGAGATGAAAGAAAGGGGAATGAAAGAAAGGGTAAAAGGGTCATTAAATGGATATTTTGTATTTTTTCATAATTTTGTTATTAAAAAAAATTCACATAAGCAAAAATTAATTTTAAAAATAATAAAATAGATTGAGTGACTTTCTGAGTAAAACATCTAAAGTTGAGTGATATTTTGACTAAAGTTCAAAGTTAGGTAACTTTCCAGGATAAAAGTTCAAAGTTGAGTGACCATTTAAGTTATTAACTCTATACAAATTGATAATCATGTTTTCGACAAATTTATTGTGATCGTTAATGGGGTTGAAAATTGTACCAATTTTTAGGGTCTAAAATTGGTATAGAAGCTGATTCTTTTCAATTTTTACATTATGTAAATGATTTAGTATATGGAATGAATATAAAAACTGGTGCTCATGTCATCAACAAGTTTACTTATAACTGTTAATAAGGTCTGAAATTACACCAATTTTAGGGCTGAAAATTGATATGAATATTTGTTCTCTAAAATTTTTACATGTTTATAGATAATTTAGTGTATGAAATGAATATACAAATTAATCCTAATAATTATTATACCACTTTATACTTGATAAATTTTGTTTAATGAATTGGGTATGTAATTTGATATATGTTAGTATTTTTTATAGTGTTTTTTCTTAATTATATGAAATGAAAATAAGTACTGTTATTCTTGTGTTTACATAAATTTTAGTTATTATCATTCATAAATATTTCTTATTCTATAAATCTTGAGCTCTTAAAGGAATAAAATCAAACTTAATAGTGATAACAAATGAAGAGATATAATTTTAATCATAATTTACTCTTACCATAATTATCAACACATTCTTTTAGGAGACATTGAATACTTCCCAACAAAAAAGAAGTTAATTGTATTTAAAAAAATATATTTTTAATTTTTTTAAAAAAGATAAATTGATTTTTTAAAAAGTTGCTACAACTTGCAATTAAAATCTTAATAAAATAATTATCAAAAAGTGTTGCTACAACTTACAATAAATAATCTAATAAATTTAGTATAAATAACATAAAGACCAACACTTTTGGAAGTAATTACACTCTCTCCCACTTTTTAATTATTTTACTCTCTCTCCCTATTAATATACATAACATAGCCGACATATATATAACATTCTGTGTATATGTTGGGATTTTTGTAATATGTTTAGGGAGTTGGGATTTTTTATAATATTGGAAACATAAGTTGTGTATTTATGTAATTTTTAGATAAATTTATAAGAGATAATTTTCACATTTCCTATCACATTAATCTGTTGGGCTTTCACAATAAGATACTGATGGAAATAGCCATGTTATGGGCTTTTCTGTTATTGGAGTGTACTTGTTGGATCCTGTTTTGAAAAAATTATCAGAAGTGACAAACTTAAAATCATAATTATAATAAATAGCAACACTTTTACAAAACTATATTTTATAGCAAAAATAATATTTTTTTTAGTGGGACACTCCACATACACGTGTTTCTTGGTTATTTTTTCTATTTTCGCTCTAACTATTTACCTCTATCTTACTTTACCTTTTATTTTATTTTTTTCAAATAGCGCATATTTTGCGAATTTCATTCTGATTTCTTTTCTTTTCTCTCGTTTTTCTCACATTATTGATAAATATCGTGCTTCATCAAATAAAGTAACTATCAAATTACAGTTATTGCATGTTATCTCTTTCATATATTCTACATATTTTATATTTTTTGTATTTTTTTCTTCAACATCGTTCTTGCTATTTTTTTTTGTTTTTGTGAATTTTTTTTTTGTATGATTGTGGAGGTCTGCTCTAATGGTAGAACACACATCTTATAGAAGTGCAAATAGAGGTATACCACCTGTTAATTTAGTTTCTGATAACCCACCATCATTTAGTCTTGGACTAACACAAGATGAAGATCTTAAAGTAATTTCTACGCTTATACAGTCGAAGAAATCAGTGATCATAGAAGAGATAAGGTCGAAGCATCGTAATAATCCAAATAAGATGGTGAAAATTATGAAATATAAACGATTGAGAAAACCTTCATCTTCAACCCCCCCCCCCCCCCCCCCTAAAGAAAAATAGAAAGTTCTGAGAAAAAAAGAAAGTCAAAAGAAATAGGAGAATCAAGTAAAATTTCAAGTCCAGTTGGTCAATGCTCTTTCGAATATGATCCTGAAGAAGATAAAATCGAAGAGATATTTGTATTTGTATTTATTAGCCTATGGGTCATGTGCATGTGTTTCAATTTTATATATACATATGCTTATGCATATGTATACAGTGCTTGATTTGTCTATGGACTATTCTATTTTTTTAGAGGGTAACATATGTATTTGTTTGTATTTTTTTAATGTTTAAGATATGTATAATGTATTTTGTTGGTTAACTATATGTATATGTACATAGTTGTTTTTGTTACTATTTAAGATATGTGCTTTGTATTTTTTATTTAATATGGGTCAGATATGTATTTCATAAATATATATATGCAGATATATATGTTTTTTTGTATGGTAATTTACATATGGATCAAATAATAATTTATTACTTAATGTATTTGCAGGATTGTACATTGTATATGGTGACATATGTTGAGTACCTTACTTATGGTGAAGGTGTTCCTTCGGTTGAATTCAAGCCCGACTTGCTTCGCACAAGATATATGTCATGATCCGGACCAAGGCCTGGTCGTGATAGGTATCCCAAGTCCAACGTGAACCAGAGATCACCCCTTTTAGCTAACCTAGTCAACACAACAACCTTAAGTGTCTGAATTCCAAACATATAACAAGATAGTGTAACCTAAGACTAATATTAATTTATGAAATATCTAAACCAATCACCGGACAACCATCCTTCACCAAGCCAATCCACCAAAACAATACACCCAAGTCCACAGTAATCCGACGAAGCCTCTATAAAATCAAAATCAATAAAATATCAGGACATGCCCCCCCGATAATAGTCAGAATAATGTTTAAGACACAAATAATAAAGACCATGAAATGAAGCCTTCCGAAGTATGGAAGCTCACCACTTCGATGTCAACTCACAAACTAACTTGAACACCTGATCACTGCGCAGGAAAAGTAGAAGAAGTTTCGGCACCTTCATCACGTGGGGATACAACGTCCGGAGATGGTTAGCGGTTGGTGCACTATCATATAACTCAAGGATAGAAGAATAAAATAGTGTCATCATTCAAAACCAAATCAAATAACCATATGTAATCACACATATACATATATATATATATCGTACCGATATAGGGTACAAGGCTTAGCATAATGGGTTGTGTAGAATAACTGTCATGAAACAAGGCACCCACATGCTATATGGGCCCAGCTCTTTCCCTGAAAGGGCCCCAGAGCGTGTAGCCGCACGAATTAAAGAATATCCATATTCGTATTTTCCTTTTATAGGGACTCGAACCTTTCGGCATAATCAAGGTGACTTAAACACCAATGTATACAATATGGGGGACTCAAATCTCCCATTCATATATCCATTTGGAGGACTCAAATGTCCTGGTCATATAGATACCTGCACCGGCTAGCGTGGTTTCCAGTGTTAGCCCTTCGGACTCCACTTTCATGGTATGGATACACACCTCACTTTAAAGATCAATTAAAACATTCATTACACATACACAACCATTAATCCAGTTACTTACCAAAGGCATCCCATTGGTATCGTCATACCAACCCCACTTGCAAGCGTATATGAAATACCCTAGTTTCTGGACCTTAGAAATTTTTCTAGAATTCTGATCTCTAGACCCAATATGACTCATGGGTACGAGCCATATGTTGGGGTACGGGTGGCATGGTCCAGTCGTATACTAACCAGTGTTAGTTGGTGGGATGGATTTGGGTTACTAAAATGGATACGACTTAGGGGTATGAGTCATATTGGTAGTTACGGATTGTTTGGTTCCTTAAATTAATCTTAGACTTGGTTACTTAGGTTGGATCTGAGTAAAATTGGCTCACCATGAGCCGTAATCCAGGTTACGAGTCAAACTATGGACTCGTATGGTAGACAATATTCAACCCTCCAAGTATTTTATTCAGCCAGGGATATGGGTCATGCATACGAATCGTATGTTATGGTTACGACTTGGTTGAATGAGTAATATATTGGACAGTGTTTGGTCCAAGGGTCGAGGTTTAGGTTACGAATAGTGGATACCGATCATATCGTAGGGTACGACTCGTGTGGGTCAGTCGTATCCCTATGATGGGATTTTGGTGCAACTTAAGTAGGCGTATTCTGGAATTTTCCCCACTTATCCTAATAAGGTATCACTATTTTTAACCTTCTTGGGTGGTTATTTACCCTATTATTCTATCCATTAACACTTAGAAACTCTTCCTAAACACTTTATAATTCTCTCAAGAGATTTTGAGCAAGGGGACCTAGAGTTTCAACTAAAGGATCAATTTGGGGGTTGTCTTTGTGATTTCTTTCCATCATCATCTTGGGTTAAGTTATGTTCTCTTCCCTCATTATTAATTTTACTTAGAGGCATAATTTTTATGAATGTTTTCATGATTTCATTGATTGTATAATTTTGGTTTTCAAATATGATTTGAGGGTTTTGATGTTAAATGGTTGGTTATGGTATCTGATAATTTTAATTATGCTTTTATATACATTAATGGTGGTTTTGGATAATTGGATTGCATGGGAATAGTTTAATGGTAATTGGAATTAGTTTTGGTCATATTATGTCCCCAATGTGTTTGATAAAATGCTTATAAACATATGTTCATTGCATTGACTTCTTTTAATGGAACTCTTGTATATTTTAAAACTTGGTAAAGGAATTATGCATGGCTTACAAAGATTGGAATGGTAAATGGCTAATGGTTATGCTTGTGGGGAATATAAAAGTTTCCCAAGTGGTTTAAAATGGTAAATGGAAGGGCACTTGAAAGTCCCCTTAAACCTATATATGGTTGGCTATGGATGATACTTGTAAGTAAGGCTTGGTATGACGATACCAATATCAATGGCCTTGGTTACAAAATGGATAATGGTTTGGTTATTTAGAAATTGGTTTTAATTGGGAAATAATGGTAGGATGTGTAGAAAAGTTGTTGAAGGTGGAGATCCTGGGGGGATCAAAAGTGGGAACTCATATTTGCCGTTATGAGGTTGGTCTTGGTGACCGTGTGCATGATGTCACACTATATTAGAGGGATGTACTAGCCATCCCATGGGATACTTCCCTGGCCATGCGGCTACACGTACTGGGGACCTTTCAGCAGGGGGAGATGAACTCGTATAGCCCATGGGAGATTTAGGACGGCAAAGCTACATAACCCAGGTAAAGATTTTTAAAACATTCTAAACCCGGTCCATTTTCCAAGCATGGTTATATATATATATATGTATGTATGGTTGTGTGAATATGGATGGTTTTACTTGGTTTTATATGGCATTATTTTTTCCTTACCCTAAGATCATGCTAGAGGCCACTCATTAACCCCGTCTACTGGTGGTTGTATACCCACGCTATGCAGAAACTGGTCGTTCTACTCATCCTACGTAGTGATTGACTCGAGGACAGCATTGGACCAAACTGGTGAGCTTCAATCATTTCAAAAGGTTTCATTTAATGTTATGGATATTTCTAGACATTTTGACTTTATTTTGGATATTGGTTTCGGCTATGGTTGGGTCATGTCCCAATCGTATTTCATTACTTTTTTTGTTAGAGGCTTTCTGGTACTTCTATAGGTTGAAATAGGTGAGATCGGTATTGGTGTCGGCCTTGGCATTGGAATAAGATTAAGGGTTGACATCATTGGACGATATTGTTGGTTGTTTTGTCATATTTCATTTTGGGATTTATTATATTATGTCTTGGAACTCCCTTGGTTATGGCTTGGTTTATGGTCTTTATTTTGGTATGGTTTGGCATGGTTGGATTATGGGTACGGGATGGTTGGACTCGATTGGGTCGGTCACGGTTGTGACCTTATCCCAGAGTCTTTGTATGAGCTGTTATACTATTCTGTTACATGCTCAAAATTCATCCAACTCTAGGCAGGTGGATAGAGGTTGGGTTGGGTAATGGGGGTGTTCTCTTGTCTTAGACAAACTTGGGGCACCCATTACGACAAGGACCTAGGGTGGGTCATGTCAAGTTGGTATCAGATACTAGGTTCAAGGTCAATTGGGAGTCCACAAAGCCGTGTCAAGTAGAGTCTCTTTTAGGGGTGTGTAGCATGCCACACTCATAAGCGAGAGGCTACAAGGCATTTAGGAATGTTTCACTTTTTTGGTATTTTATTTTCAAGCTTGGTATCTCAGTCTTGGAATCTTCTCTAATCTTTGTTTGTTCGTCTTTCAGATTATATCATTAATCTGGAACACAAGGAAATTCTTCTATCCTATTTGGGGGTAATGTTGAAGGCGTGCATCCTACTTCTGGGGTTCATCTTCTATCTCATAGTCCTATCCCTGATAGTTCTGGAGTCCTACCAGTTTCTACTAGTCCTTCTCAAGGTGAGGTGACAAATATGGAATTCCGTTAGTCTATTCATGCTATTGCTAAATACATTGCTGCTCAGACTGGGTGAGATGTGACTGGTGTTTTGTCTACTGAGGCCACAAGGGTTGGCTAATTTATAAAGATGAGTCATCCCACTTTTTTTGGAGCAAAGGTGGAGGAGGATCTACAGGGCTTCTTAGATGAGATAGAGAAGATATTTTGGGTGATGCAGTCTACCAATGTGGAAGGTGTAAACTTTACAACTTATCAGCTCAAAGAGGTTGCATATCAGTGGTATGAAGAGTGGGATAGGGATAGAGGAGATGTAGAGGAGCCATCCTTATGAGATACCTTCTCTGGTGCTTTTATGGATTGCTTCTTCCCCAAGAGTTGAGGGAAGCAAAGATGTGGGATTTTGTGAACCTCAAATAGGGGAGAATGTCTGTTAAGGAATGTCTTAAAGTTTCACCAATTGTCAAGGTATGCTCCTGATTTAGTGGTTGACATGCAGGCTAATTAAGTATTTGGACATCTCTAGGTTGATTATTCATATGCAGTAGGTAGAAAATGAAAAGAGTAAGTAGGCGGAGTTTAGGATAGGTAGGGTAAGATGAGCAGGGTTTTTTACTAGGGCGGTGCTCAGTCTTAAGATGGTCGAGATGGTGGCAAATGGCAGAAACAAGTGGGGGAGTTCTGGTTCCTACTCTTCTGCTAGTGCTCTTTACTAGTCGGGCGACAAGCATCATCATGGTGGTGGTGATTTTTTAGTGCAGGATGCCCAATCTTAGGAAAGTTGAGGCCAGTCAGTTTATTCATGTCCTCCTTGTCGGTTTTGTGTTCGTCCTCATTAGGGTTATTGCGATGAAGAAAAGGACAAATGCTTCAAGTGTGGATAAGAAGGCTATCGGCTCAGGGATTGCCCAGTCAATAAGGTTGCTACTAGGGAGAATAAAATTCTTGTGGATTCATCTTCTGTTTCTACACCTGGTGTTGTTGTATCTTCTTCTTTTACTGCTCCTGGTTCTAGTGTTGGTCGGAACATGTTGTATGTTTTTCCATCATGATAGAAATTTAAGGTATCACCTAATGTTATTACTGGTACATTACAGCTTTTCTCTTATGATGTATATTATTTGCTTAATTTGGGGTCTATTTTTTCCTATGTGGCTATATCTTTTGGTTTTAATCCGAAAGTTATTTCGGATCCTTTTTCTATTTCTACCCCAGTAGGTGACTCAGTTATTGCTAAGAGAGTTTATAGGGGGAGTGTGGTATCTTTTGGTGGCAAGTAGACCTTGGTGGATCTGTTTGAGTTGGACATGGTGGATTCCGATGTCATTCTGGGGATGGACTAGTTGTATTCTTGTTATGCATCCTTGGATTATCTGACCTGTAAGGTTATCTTTAGGTTCCCCGGTGAACCGATTATAGAGTGGGAGGGTGTTTCTTTAGCTCCTAGGGGGAGGTTCATTTCTTATCTTAGAGCTCGAAGGTTAATCTCCAAAGGTTGTTTTTATCACATGGTCCGGGTTAAAGATTCTACCTCGGAAGGTCCTTCTTTCCAGTCAGCTTCAGTGGTTAATAAGTTTCCAGAGGACTTTTCGGATGATCTTCCTGGTGTTCCTCCAGATAAAAAAATAGAGTTTGGTATTGATCTAATTCCAGAAACTCATCCAATTTCTATTCCTCTGTATAGAATGGCTCCAGCTAAGTTAAGGAAACCCAAGGAGAAACTTAAGGATCTACTGGATAAAGGGTTTATTCATCTTAGTGTATTTCCTTGGGGTGCACCAGTGTTGTTTGTGCGCAAGAAGGATGGTTCCCTTCGAATGTGCATTGACTATAGAAAGTTGAACAAGGTGACGGTCAACAACAAGTATCCTCTTCCAAGGATAGATGATCTATTTAACCGGTTGCAAGGTGTCAAGTTTTTTTCTAAGAAAGATCTTCGATCTGGGTACCATCAACTAAAGATTAGGGAGGCGGATATCCCTAAGATGACAGTTCGTACTCGGTATGGGCACTTTGAGCTTTTGGTGATGTCATTTGGGTTGACTAATGCTCCGGCGGAGTTTATGGATTTGATGAACAGAGTTTTCCATTAATATTTGGATCTCTTCGTCATTGTGTTTATTGATGACATTCTGATTTATTCAGAAAGTGAGGTAGGTCATGCTAATCAAATCCGTGTGGTGTTGCATACCTTAAAGGAACAGGAATTGTATGCCAAGTTCTCTAAGTGTGAGTTTTAGTTAAACGTTGTAACTTTCTTAGGTCATATTTGTAACACCCCGCATTTTAGGCTAGAACAAAAACTGTCATTTCTATGCATAGACGATCCAAAATTAATAAATCCTATAAAAATATGGCATGTTAATCATTTTAGTAGTATGGGGAATTGAATGAGCTTTCGTCAATATAAGATTCACCCAAATCCGATACCCGGGCAAGAAGTTATGGCTAATTTAGGTCCTAGTCATAAAACACCATCATTTTGGTGCTTGGCACCTCGCGGAGGGAGTCAATTTAAGAATTGTCAAATTCTAGTTTTCTAGCGCGATTGTGGCACGCCGCGCTGAAGTTCCAGGTCCCAACCAGTGGTACAACGTGATGGCTCCACGTCGCGGTGACTCTAAGAATCCCATTCGTCAATTTCCAGTGAGCCACCGCGATAGTGGCACGTCGTGGTGGCCCATTAAATTGAACTCCCAATTATATTTTATTTCGTCTCATTTAGGGTATATTGGGTATTTTTCACCCTCTTATCAGCCTAAACATGGGATTTAATCCCAAAGACACCAGATTACATTCACAATCATTCAAATTACTCAAGAACACTCTCTAGGGTTTCAAACTATAAACCCAAATAACTCAAGATTCAACCGTGGGTTTTCCTTAATTCTTCAATATTCGGAATCCCCATTCCTAGGGCTTTAAGAAGAACCCATCAATCGTACGTATAGCATCCCAAAAGCTAGAGATCATTCAAAAGCTTCTAATTTGAGGTACGTGGGGTTTATCCTAAAAACTACATGGCCTTGTAAACACTAGATCATGATTTAAAGATTATCAAGCATGAATTTTAAAGGGGTTTTTGGAATCTATGTTTTAATTATCCATTATAAATATTTTTATGATATTGTTGATTTGCCCTTTAGGTCTTTCCCCCTTGAATTGATTTACAAGTATATGTATATGTATGAAAACTGAGATTGAAGATTATTTGAGAGCACATATAATGAAACTTCTCTCGTACGTTGAATTAAAGATTATGGTTTTGTCGGAAAAGAGTTGAAATGCATGCCTTGTGATTTGAAAGTAGTTTCTTAATGTCATAGCAATTGAAATATGATTTAGAAATAATGAGAGGGTGTTTCTTGATGTTACTATGATGTTCTTGTGTTAAAGAGAAAGAAATGCATGTAATTGAGAACTTTGACCTGACCACCTTGAATTCTTGAAATGTTGACAAAGAGAGTTTCTTGCATATGTTTACATGAGCTTTAAGAAAGAGTTTTCTTGAAATGATTTATTGATATGGTGGTCCCAGATTTATGTTTTGAAACAGAGATTATTATAGGCTAATAATGGCTCAGAGATGTGACTTGCAAGTCAATGATATGTTGATACCATAAGTATGTATGCCATAACAGAGTATGTTTTCAGAGTTTGATTTCAGAGAATGCACGTTTCAAAGAGTTAAAACTTGGCTTAAAGAGGGTTAGGTGGTTACCCGAAGAAGGTTTGAGTTCAAGTAACTCTTATCCTAAAACCGTGATTTGCCGATCCGGGTAGATTATTTTTACGCTGGCGACGGCCGTATGGCGTAGCAGAGTCAGAGACTCCAACCCTTGCAGCACACTTGGGTTGGTGGCTTCCCCGTCGAGTCAATGGCAGATTCCATATAGCCCGTGGAATTTTAAGGTTGTAGGGTATACCACCTAGCGCAGAAGTAAAACAAAGAATGTCTCAGAGTTCAGATGATTTTCTTTCATAGTCTTTCAGAATTGCCCATGAGATTTCTTACTATATGATATATTTATGAATTATTTTAAATTTCTCTCATATATGTTGAATATAAATTATTATTTTGGATTTGCTCTGCATACCAGTACATCTGTATTAACCCCCTACCTCCAAGGTTCGGAGGCTCAGTCTAAGAGTCTGGCTAATTAGTAGAGTATTCCAGAGAGAAGTGATTCGTGCAGTGGTGAGCCTTCTTTGTTCCAGAAGGCCTGTTATTTCAAATTATGTTATTCCATTGTTTTGGTCTACTGGGGACCTTGTCCCAGTTTTCAGAACAGTTTTGAGATATAGTAGAGATTTTGCAGATAGAGTTAGATCTTAAGCCTTTTGATATGATCTTGATTCTCATAGTAGAGAGATATAGTTTGGAGTCGTGATGCTGGTAGACTATGACAGAAGTGGTATGGTCCGACAAAGGTTTGGAGATATCCATGTTTAGTGTTAGAAAAAGCTAAGTTGGTGAATGTTTAAGCTGTTATATGATGACTTTTGGGGATATAGAAACCTAAGGGTTAAATCTTAGAAGTAGGTATTAGCATTGGTTGTTATACATAAAGATACCGTCTTACAGGGTAAGTTTAGTTTTATGTGTATTGTTATATCCGCGACTCTAGAGTAAAGTAATTTCAGTTTATACCAGAGTGTATATAGTGGTTCACAGACTTAGAGTAGTGGCTTAAATCTAAGGAGAAAATGATAGAATGAGTAACCAAGTCAAGTTTTCAGATGATAATATATGTGTCAGTAAGTTGTGGAATTGGTCGTGAGAAAGAATGATGGTCAATCTATTCTTATTTCTGCAGTTTACTTTAGTTATTCCGATACATACTCATGCTTTATGTTCTTCTTCATGATCATAGGTCATGTTCAGGCATATGATAAGGAATCATGTACTCTCCTAGTTCCTAGTATGATGAGTTCCCAGTTTGTTTAGCAGTCAAAATCGCTTTTCGTAAGTTATGAATTCCAAAATTCAGATCATGCAGTTCATGACTCTTGTGCACATGAGATACTCTTAACGATCAGTGCAAATTCAGATTTATATCAGGTACGTCCTCATATTAGATCTCTTCAATGAGTCCATGCCGTGAGTGCTCTATTCCTCACGCCTCAGTAGGGTATCAAGTCATGCTTAGTACTTCTCTCAGGTTTCGGATTCCGATATTCCAATTTTTCAGTGACCTTTTCCCTTAGGTCGAGATAGTGATGATGAATAGTTGTTTAGGTGGGAAAGAGTAAACATTTCTTGTTAATGAAAGATGGTTGTATTCTTATTTGAGTTAAGGCGGAAATTGTGGAGTAAGATTGAGGTCGAGTCTTTGCTACGTGTCAAGTTTAGTTGAAGTTTATATGTTATATTGGGGAAAAATTATTGTGCGCTTGTTTTATGTAAGTCTATAAGTTGAAAGAATTTTGAGGTGAAGTTTCTTGTATGGCTTGGTTAGTTTAGGATATTTTATGTGTATCATTTGAATAGTGCAGGAAAGTTGTTATGGATAGAAGTATTAGAGAATATGAGATATATGCTTTATGAGTGGTTGTTTAGAAGTGCACACGTGGGTATGAAGATAGGCTTGAATGTCATGTTTGTATGCATATGGATGGATGCCTTGAGTGTTTGTGAATGTCTAATACGAAGTCGAAGGTGATTGTTGGAGTGGAAAAAAGAATTATGCAGGAGATAAGGAATTATGAAATGTAGGGTGTGCTAAATTATGATTCAGACTAGCACTACAGTATTATGTGGTGCGTCTTGTGATTTTGAGTTAGGCTTGAAGATAATGAGGGGATTTAGTTTAGTTTAGACATTAGTAGATGGAAATATCAGCGGCCATGTGAGAAAAATAAGTGAAATCAATGAGCATGGTGTTTAAGGGGAAAGTATAATTGAGAGAGTATTTTTGAAGTGTGGCTAATCTCAAAAGTAAGAAGTTGCATTGCCTAAGATTTGGTAATTCTATCCTAGTTTATGAGTTATATGTCTATATTTCATGCTATAGAGTAGTTTCATTGTTGTAAATCCTTAGTTGGATGTCTTGTGTAACTCATGTTAGAGATTCTTTGCTCCCAAGAGTGTTGAAGAGATACTCCAGTTAAGCGTAAGTGTCCCGTATAATTCAGTTTAGCAGTCAGGCAGATAAGTTATTGTAGTTTTCCACCTTTTCACCCAGTCCTACTATCTGAAGTCCAATGCGTATGACCATCCCAAAAGATAATTTATTCCATCCGTGTAAGTTGCGAACTCAGTTCAGTCCAAGCAACATGTTTCATATTTAGTTATTTAGTCATGACTCAGTTCATAAGAGTTCAGCACATAATCTCAAATTTTTCCATCTATTTTAGCTCAGACAGTGTAATACCTTTGTACGATCTAAATCTTGTTGCCTTATGATTCGTACTTACCTAAGTTATCACTTCCAAATCCAATGTGTGTGATTTAAGCATAAACGCTTCGGGGGGAGGGGGAATCCTAAACTCTCACCATGAATCAGCTCCTTAAAACAAGTAAGGGCAAGTCAGCTCAGAATTCAGTTTTGTGATAGAAGTTTAAATGTTTCATATCAGTTATATCCTTTCTTAGAAAACACATCAGGTCCGCGTTATTCCATAACTTAAAGTTTCAACATTCCTACCCATCATTCGGGGACGAATGACCCCAAGGGGGTGATAATGTAACATCCCGTATTTTGGGCTAGAATAAAAACCGTCATTTCTATGTGTAGACAATCCAAAAGAAATAAATACTATGCAAATATGGAATGTTAATCATTATAGTAGTGTGGGGAACTGAATGAGCTTTCCGTCGATAAAAGATTCGCCCAAATCCGATACCCAGGAAAGAAGTTATAACTAATTTAGGTCCTAGTCGTAAAACACCGTCATTTTGGTGCTTGGCGCGTCGCGAAGGGAGTCAATTTAACAATTGTCAAATTCCAGTTGCCTAGCGCGATTGTGGCACATCGTGCTGAAGTTTCAGGTCCCAGCCAGTGGGACAACACGATGGCTCCGCATCGCGATGACCCTAAAAATCCCATTCATCAATTACCAATGAGCCACCGCAATAGTGGCGCTCGTGGTGGCCCATTAAATGGAACTCCCAGTTATATTTTATTCCATCTTATTTAGGGTATATTGGGTATTCTCCACCCCCTTATCAGCCTAAACACGGGATTTAATCCCAAAGACACCAGAATACATTCACAATCATCCAAATTACTCAAGAACACTCTCTAGGGTTTCAAACTAAAAATCCAAATAACTCAAGATTCAACCGTGGGTTTTTCTTAATTCTTCAATATTCGGAATCCCCATTGCTAGGGCTTCAAGAAGCACCCTTCAATCGTACGTATATCATCCTAAAATCTAGAGATCATTCAAAAGCTTCTAATTTGAGGTACGTGGGGTTTATCCTAAAAACTACATGGGCTTGTAAACACTAGATCATGATTTAAAGATTATCAAGCATGAATTTTAAAGGGTTTTTAGAATCTATATTTTAATTATAAATATTTTTATGATATTGTTGATTTGGCCTTTAGGTCTTTCCCCCTTGAATTGATTTACAAGTATATGTATATGTATGAAAATTGAGATTGAAGATTGTTTGAGAGCACATATTATGAAACCCCTCTCGTACGTTGAATTAAAGATTATGGTTTTGTCAGAAAAGAGTTGACTGTGATTTAAAAGTAGTTTTCTCAATGTCATAGCAATTGAAATATGATTTAGAAATAATGAGAGGGTTTTTCTTGATGTTACTATGATGTTCTTGTGTTAAAGAGAAAGAAATGCATGTAATTGAGAACTATGACATGACCACCTTGAATTCTTGAAATGTTGACAAAGAGAGTTTCTTGCATATGTTTACATGAGCTTTAGGAATGAGTTTTCTTGAAATGATTTATTGATATGGTGGTCCCATATTTATGTTTTGAAATAGAGATTATTATATGATAATAATGGCTCAGAGATGTGACTTGCAAGTTAATGGTATGTCGATACCATAAGAATGTATGCCATAACAGAGTATGTTTTCAGAGTTTGATTTCATAGAATACATGTTTTAAAGAGTTAAAACTGGGCTTATAGAGGGTTAGGTGGTTACCCGAATAAGGTTTGAGTTCAAGTAACTCTTACCCTGAAATCATGATTTGCCGATCCGGGTATATTATTTTTACGCTGGCGACGGTTGTGTGGCGTAGCAGAGTCAGAGACTCCAACCCTTGCAGCACACTTGGGTTGGAGTCTTCCCCGCCGAGTCAATGGTGGATTCCATATAGCCCGTGGAATTTCAGAGTTGTAGAGTATACCACCTAGCGCAGAAGTAAAACAAAGAATGTCTCAGAGTTCAGATGATTTTCTTTTAGAGTCTTTTAGAAATGCCCATGATATTTCTTACTATATGATATATTTATGAACTGTTTTAAATTGCTCTCATATATGTTGAATATAAATTATTATTTTGGATTTGCTCTGCATACCAGTACATCTGTAATGACCCCTACCTCCCAGGTTTGGAGGCTCAGTCTAAGGGTCTGGCTAATCAGTAGAGTATTCCAGAGAGAAGTGATCCGTGCAGTGGTGAGCCTTCTTTGTTCTAGAAGGCCTATTATTTCAAATCATGTTATTCCATTGTTTTGGTCTACTGGGGGCCTTGTCCCAGTTTTCAGAACAGTTTTGTGATATAGTAGAGATTTTGCAGACTGAGTCAAATCTTATTCAGATGTTTTGAATTGTAGTTTTCTTTCATATGTCTTGAAACCCAGAGTTAATGACCATGTTTTCGTATCTGATTATATTTCTGCATTTTCTTTTATGATATAAATATTGTGCATGATTACTAGATCAGATAGAGTAGGATGTCTGGGCCTTCATGGTTTGGGATGTCCTTCACGGCCAGGCCCTAGTTCGGGTCGTGAAAATATTATTTTTAATGAAGGGATCATGGTGAATCTGCAAAATGTTGTTGTGGTGAGGAAGTAGACTAGACCTATGAATCCATCTAACATTCAGAGCTTTTTGGGTTTAGTCGGGCATTACTGTTGGTTTGTGGAAATCTTTTCATCGATAATTGCTCCTTTGACTAAGTTAACTCAGAAGAAGGTCAAGTTTTCTTGGCCAGATGCTTGTTAGGGGAGTTTCATGAAGTTGAAGGATAAGTTAACTTCAGCTCCAATTCTAACTTTGTTGAAAGGTAATGATACATCTCAAGTAGGGTTTGAAAGGTGATTACGTATTCTTTCAGGAAGTTGAAGGTACATGATAGGAATTATCCTACTTATGATTTGGAGCTATTGGCGGTTGTGTTTGCTTTAAAAATATGGTGGCATTATTTGTATGGTGTTCACGCGGATATCTTTTCTGATCATAAGTGTCTACAGTATGTGTTCACTCAGAAAGATCTTATTCTCAAGCAAAGGAGATGGCTTGAGCTTCTCAAGGATTATGGTATAAGTCTTCACTTAGCAGGTTATCCCTGGGGAGTTTGGCTCATGTGGAGGAAGGAAAGCGGGAATTGGTGAAGGATATTCACCGCTTGGCTAATCTTGTAGTTTGCCTCTTGGACTCCAAGGATGGTGATGTGGTGGTGCAAGAAATGGATCGATTGTCTCCTAGTGCGGAGATTAAGGAGAAGCAAGTGTTGGATATATCTTCATGAAATCAAGAGTAACATTGGTGCGCAAAAGGTAGTGGTGTTTGAGATCAGTGGTGATGGTACTTTACGGTACCAAGGCAGGTTATATGGTCCTAATGTCGATGGGTTGCGACAAAGGGTTTTAGCTGAGGCGCATGAGTCGCTCTATATTATTCATCCCGACTCTACTAAGATGTATTATAATCTCAAGAAGATCTATTGGTGGAATGTCATGAATAGGGATGTGGCTGATTTTGTGGCCAAGTACATGGTGTGTCAATAGGTTAAGGTTGAGCACATGAGATTTGGAGGGTTGTAGCAAGAAATTGATTTGCCCGAATGAAAGTGGGAAGTGATCAATATGGACTTCGTTACCAGTATTCCTCGATCTCAGAGTCAATATGATTCGATTTGGGTCATCACGGATAGGATCACTAAGTCTGCGCACTTTTTGCCAATGCGGACTACCTTTTCAGTGGAGAATTATGCGAAGTTGTATCTTCAGGAGATTGTGATGCTGCATGGAGTGCCTGTTTTGATTATTTCTAATCGTGGCACGTAATTTAGATCCCACTTTTGGTGATCTTTTCAGAAAGGGTTGGGGACCAAGGTGAGTCTGAGTACTGCTTTGTATCCGTAGATGGATGGATGGAAGGAGAGAAATATTTAGACATTGGAGGATATATTTCGGTGTGATTGATTATGGGGCAATTGGGCGTATCATCTACCTTTGGTGGAGTTTGCTTACAACAATAGCTATTATTCTAGTATTGGTATGGCCCTTTTTGAGGTATTGTATGATGGGAGGTACAGATCTCTTATTGGTTAGTTTGAGCTTAGTGAGGCGGGCATGTTTGGTCCCAATTTGGTCTACCAATCTATGGAGAAGGTGAAGGTGATTCGGGAGAGGCTTAAGGCTTCCCAAAGTCACCAAAAATCATATGCATATATTAGGCGTAGAAACTTGGAGTTTGAGGTTGGGGGTAAGGTATTTCTCAAGGTATATTCCATGAAGGGAGTAGTGTGGTTTGGCGAGAAGGGGAAAATCAGTCCCCGGTGTGTGGGTCCTTATGAGATTTTGCGAAAAGTTATTAATGTTGCTTATGAACTGGAGTTGCCTTCTAGTTTGAGCTTGGTTCATCCGGTCTTTCATGTTTTCATGTTGAGAAAGTGCATTGGTGATCCTTCTTTGGTTGTTCTTTTGGAAGGATTGGGTCTCACTGCTTCCTTGTCTTATGAAGAAGTCTCAGTTGAGATCTTGGATAACCAGGTTCTTCAGTTGCAGACAAAGAATGTGGCTTCGATTAAGGTTCTTTGGCGGAACCATAAGGTGGAAGAAGCTACATGGAAAGCCGAAAGAGGACATTAAGACTAAATATCCTCATTTGTTTTCTGCTCCTGGGATTCGTGCGGAAGGTATGTGTCTTCAACACATCATTGTTTTCAGAGTTTGTTAAATAAAAGATTAATATCATTGCCTCTTTGTTTTCAAACCTTGCTAAATATTGGGAATATGTTTGATAACATAATGCAAATGACTCTTCCATGTGGTTACCCTTACCTTGTTCGTCATTCAAGGATGAATGTTCCTAGTGGGAAAAACTGAAATATCCTAGTTTCTAGTCCTTAGAAAATTTTCTGGAATTCTGATCTCTGGACCCAATATGACTCATGGCTACGAGCCATATATTGGGGTACTAGAGGCATGGTCCAGTCATATACTGACCAGTGTTGGTTGGTAAATGGATTTTGGTTACTAAAATGGATATGACATAGGGGTATGAGTCGTATTGGTCGTTACGGATCATTTGGTTCCTTAAATTAATCTTAGACTTGGTTAATTAGGTTGGATTTGAGTATGAGTGTATCACTATGAGCCATAAGCCAGGGTACGAGTCATACCATGGACTCGTATGGTAGACATTGTTTAATCCTCCAGGTATTTTATTCTGCTAGGGATACGGGTCATGGATATGGATCGTATGTTGTGGTTACTCCTTGATTTGATGAGTCATATACTGGACAGTCTTTGGAACAAGGGTGGAGGTTCAGGTTACGAGTGGTGGATACTGATCGTATCGGAGGGTATGACTCGTGTGGGTCAGTCGTATCCCTGCGATGGGATTTTGGTGCAACTTAAGTGGGGGTATTCTGGATATTTCCCCACTTATCCTAATAGGGTTCCATGACTTCTAACCTACTTGGAAGGTTATTTACCATATTATTCTATTCATTAACACTTAGAAACTCTTCCTAAACATTCTATAATTCTCTCAAGAGATTTTAAGCAAGGGGAGCTAGGGCTTCAAATAAAGGATCAATTTGGGGCTTGTGTTGGTTATTTCTTTCCGTTATCATCTTGGTTTAAGGCATGTTCTCTCTCCTCATTATTAATTTTACTTAAAAGCATGGTTTTTATGAATGTTTTCATGATTTCATTGATTGTATGATTTTGGTTTTCAAATATGATTTGGGGGTTTTGATGTTAAATGGTTGATTATGATATCCCATGATTTTAATTGTACTTTTATATACATTAATGGTGATTTTGGATAATTGAATTGCGTGGGAATGGTTTATGGTAATTGGAATTAGTTTTGGTCATATTATGCCCCCAATGTGTTTTACAAAATGCTTATAAAGATATGTCCATTGCATTGACTTCTTTTAATGGAACTCTTGCATGTTTTAAAACTTCGTAAAGGAATTATGCATGGTTTAAATGTCTTGGAATGGTAAATGGCTAATGGTTATGCTTGTGGGGAACATGGAAGTCTCCCAAGTGGTTTAATATGTTAAATGGAAGGGCACTTGAAAGTCCCTTTAAACCTATATATGGTTGTCTATGGATGATACTTGCAAGTAAGAGTTGGTATGATGATACCAATATCAATGGTCTTGGTTAATAAATGGATAATGGTTTGGTTATTTAGAAATTAGTTTTAATTTGGCAATAATGGCAAGATGTGTAGCCGTGGAAGGTGGAGGTCCCGGGGGGACCAAAACTAGAAACTCATGTTTGCCAATATGAGGTTGGTCTCGGTGACCATGTACATGATGTCACACTATATTTGGGGGATGTACTATTCATCCCATGGGATACTTCCTTAGTCATGCGGCTACACGCACTGGGGCCCTTTCAGTAGGGGGAGTTGAACCCATATAGCCCGTGGGTGGTTTAGAACTGCAAAGCTACCTAGCCCAGGTAAGGATTTTAAAGGCATGCTAAACTCTACCCCTTTTCCCGGCATGGTTATATATATTTAGATATATCTGTATGGTTGTATGATTATGGATGGTTTTACTTGGTTTTATAAATGGAATTATTTTATCCTTACCCTGAGATCATGCTAACGGTCACTTGCTAACCCCGTCTACTGGCGGCTGTATACCTATGCTATGTAAGAACCATCCGTTCTACTTCTCCTACGTAGTGATTGAATCGGGAACAATATTTGGACTGAAGTGGTGAGCTTCCATCCTTTCGAAAGGCTCCATTTCATGTTATGGATATTTCTAGACACTTTGACTTTATTTTGGATATTGGTTTTGCCTATGGTTGGGGCATGTCCCAACCAAATTTCATTACTCTTTTGGTTAGAGTCTTTGTAGTACTTCTATGATTTGGAATAGGTAGGATCGGTATTGGTGTCGGCCTTGGCATTGGAGTAAGCTAAAGGGCTGACATCATTGGACAATATTGTTGGTTGTTCCATTCTATTTTATTTTGGGATTTATTATATTATGTCTTGGAACGCCCTTTTTTATGGCCTGGTTTATAGCCCTTGTTTTGGTATGGTTTGGCATGGTTGGATTATTGGTATGGGATGGTTGGACTCGATTGGGTTGGTCATAGTTGTGACCTTATCACAGAGTCTTTATGTGAGTTATTACACCATTCTGTTACATGCTCGAAATTCAGTCAACTCAGGGAAGGTGGCTGGGGGTTGGTTTAGGAAATGGGGATGGTCTCTAGTCCTGGATAGACTTAGGACGCCCATTACAACAAGGCCCCAGCATGGGTCGTGTCAATACAATATGCCATAACCATTATTAATCCACGTGGGACTCGAACCCATTATCTAAAATAAGACATCAATTCAATCCAATATTTAGGGACTCGAACCCATTTAGTATTTCAAATCAATTCATGACTAATAAGTCCTTCATAAACCATTTACTAATCCTTAACATTCGTAGGCTAATGCCTTAATCCTAAACACAATTTAGCATGTGACAAGATCATTCTCATTGATATTTTCACAAACAGATTGAGGGCATACCATTATCAAAACCAAAAACCAACAAATTTAATGTTTAACATAACCCATTTGTTAAACCATAATTCCCATGCACCTATATGTGCAAAACCATTATCAAAACATGTATAATCATAATTTAAACAATGAGAAAAAAACACTCAACATTATGCATTCAAACCCTCAACCATGGTTTCAAAACCACCATTAATAACTCATGAAAAATGCTCAAAATATATGATTTTAGCGAACTAACATTGAAGAAAGAGTCACATGCCTGAGTTACGAAGATTCACGAAGAAATTTTTTTATCCTTAAGCCTCTAGATGACTACCTTGAAGAACCCTAACCCAATCTTCTTGAGACGTTTTTGAGAGAGTTAGGAGAGTGTTTAATCTTGCTAAGTGTAGAATGAATGCCCAATTTAAGGGATTTAGGGAGGGAAATATCCAAAGTACCCCCAACTTAAAGTTGTAGAAACCCGCAGGTGGTTAAGAGTTGACCCTCCAGCTCGTCACCACAACATACGATTAGAATCATCACGTCGTCACCAGAATAGAAGGTTGGACACCACACTCTGTCTAACATACGACTCTCTTACCCCACTCGTCACTAGAACATACGACTGGTAAGGTCTAGTCGTATCCAAGGAAGAACACCAGGGCTAAACACTGGACAACATACGATTAGACCCTAACCCTCTAGTCACACAACCATACAAATCATATGGAGTCTCTCATAACCATGAAAGAACTTGGCCAACAATACACTGACCAATATACGACTAAGGTCCCTAGACCCGCCACCACACCATACGACTCACGATATGAGTTGTAAGATGAATAAAAAGTTTAAAACTTAAGAAATTTGCAACGGCCAAAGTTCGAGGCGTTTTAGTCCTCCCCCTCCCTCTTAGGATCATTCATCCTAGAATCATGGGACAAGGCAAAATAAGCACGATTGGACTCCACACGCCTCTACTCTTACCTTTAACTAAGTTAGAAATCAAAGATGCCAAGTAAACCACCCTTCTCTTTTAAAAACGACAGAAAACAAGGATGTTAAGAACAACACATACCTCAAGCATGAATTTATGAAATTGGGAATACGAATAGCTACTTGGATTTCATGTCCTCCTCGGCTTCCCAAGTAGATTCCTCGATCCTTTGGTTCCTTCATAGAATATTTACTGAAGCCACGTCTTGCATTTACATCCGATGAACTTGTCGATCCAAGATCCTCATCAGGACCTCCTCATAGGACAAAGAATACGAAATACCAATGTTCTCCAAGGGAATGACCAATGAAGGATCACCCACGCATTTCTACAACATAGACATATGGAGTACCGAATGAATGGAACTCATGCTAGAGGTCAATTCCAACTTATACACCACGCTATCAACCCTTCTCAAAACCAGGTACGGGACAACATACCAAGGACTAAGTTTCCCCTTCTTCCTAAACCACATTATTCCCTTTATGGGAGACACCTTCAAGAATACCCAATCTCTAACCTCAAACTCCAAGTCCCTTCGCCTTACGTCCGCATAGGACTTTTGGCAACTTTGGGAAGTCTTAATCCTATCTCAAATTACTTTCACTTTCTCCATAGCTTGGTGAACTAAATCCTGTCCTAACATCTCTGCTTCACTAACCTCGAACCACTCAATAGGAGATCTACACCTCCTACTACCATACAATACCTCAAACGGAGTCATACTAATGCTAGAATGGTAACTATTGTTATAGGAAAATTCAATGAGAGCTAAATGGTCAAACCAACTACCACCAAAGTCAATTACACAGGCTCGCAGCATATCTTCCAAAGTCAGAAGTCTTTTTTCTTGCCTATTCGACAGTGGGTAGAAAGTAGTACTAAGGCTCATTTTATGCCCTAAACCACGCTGAAAAGAGTGCCAAAAATGCGATGAGAACTAAGTACCACGATCTGAAATGATCGAGATAGGCACACCATGCAACTTTACGACCTCCTAAAGGAACAACTTTGCATAGTTATTGATAGAATAATTTGTCCTCACTGGAAAGAAGTGAGAAGACTTAGTTATCCTATCCATGATGACCCAAATAAAGTCAAACTGATTTCGCGATCGCAGAAGGCCAGTAACAAAATCCATAATAATTATCTCCTACTTCCACACTGGCGATTTAATTTCTTGAAGTAGCCCACCGGGCATCATGTGCTTTACTTTTACTTACTGACACACTATACACTTAGCCACAAAGTTGGCTACATCCCCCTTCATATTATTCCACCAATACATGTCCTTGAGATCATGATACATCTTGGTTGAACCGGGATGAACCGTATGCCACGATTCATGGGCCTCGGCCAAGATCCTGTCTCGCAATCCATCCATGTTGGGAACATACAACCTCCCGTGGTATCTCAAGATACCATTACCGCCGATCTCAAAAGCCATCTCCTTCTGCTTACCCACGGCATCCTTAATTTTTATTAAGTGAGGGTCTAATACTTTTTTCTCCTATATATCAGAACCAAGAGATGATTGCGCCATCTGTTGTAAAAACACACCACCATCCTAAGAATCTAAGAGACGAACTCCCAGGTTAGCCAAACGGTGAATATCCTTCACTAATTCCTGGTTATCCTTATCCACATGCGATAAACTACCCATTGAAAACCTACTAAGAGCATCAGCAACTATGTTAGCTTTACCTGGATGGTAGTGGAGACTCATATCATAGTCCTTCAGTAATTGAAGCCACCTTCTTTGCCTGAGATTAAGCTCTTTTAGAGTGAACACATACTGTAGTCTCTTATGATCAGAAAAGATATCAACATGGACTCCATACAAATTGTGACGCCAGATTTTTAATGCAAACACCATAACTAACAACTCTAAGTCATGAGTCAGATAGTTCTTCCTATGAACCTTTAACTGTATAGAGGCATAAGTGACGACCTTGCAATGCTGCATCAAGACACAGCCCAAACCAACCCATGACGCATCACAATAGACGACAAAACCCTCGATACCCTCAAGTAAAGTCAAGACCGAAGTTGAAGTCAACTTATCTTTCAGCTTCTCAAAACTACCCTTGCAAGCATCAGACCATAAGAACTTCACATTCTTCTAAGTCAACTTGGCCAACGGAGCCGCAATAGAAGAAAAACCTTCTACATACCTCCTATAATAACCAGCTAAACCCAAGAAGCTTCGAATATCGGTTGGAGTCGTGGGTTTAGGCCACTTCTTAACCACAGCAACCTTCTGAGGATCCACCATGATCCCCTCACTAGATACAACATGACCCAGATAATTTACAATATTCAACCAGAACTCACACTTCAAAAATTTAGAATGCAACTGTTATTTTTTCAAGGTTTGCAATACAAGGCGGAGGTGATCGACATAATCCTCCTTACTCTTAGAGTATACCAAAATATCATCAATAAAGACAATCATGAATAAATCCTAAAACTGACGTAAGACCCTATTCATCAAGTTTATGAATGCCGCAAGGGCATTGGTCAAGCCAAACAACATCACCAAGAACATAAAATGCCCATACCGGGTATGAAAAGTTATCTTAGGGATATCCACCATCCAAATCCTTAACTGATGATACCCAGGCCGAAGATCGATCTTGGAGAAGAATTTGGCACACTGAAGCTGATCAAAGAGATCATCAATTCTCAAAAGTGGATACTTGTTCTTTACCGTTACCTTATTCAACTGTCGATAATCAATGCATATATGAAGGGAACCATCTTTCGTACGCACGAACAAGACAGGTGCACCCCACGGGGATGCACTAGGATGGGTGAAAACCTTGTCTAAGAGATTCTTCAACTGCTTCTTGAGTTCCTTCAACTCAGTTGGAGCCATTTTATACGGGGGAATAGAAATTAGATGAGTATCTGGAATAAGATTAATACTAAAATCAATCTCCCTATCGGAACACTAAGATGATCATCAGGAAAAAAACCTATGGGAATTCACTAACCACGAGAATGGATGTCTATGAAGGACCCTCCGAGTTAGAATCTTTAACTCGAACCAAATGATAGAGACATCCCTTGAAAATTAGTTTTCATGCTCTAAGATACGATATGAACCTCCTCTTAGGCACTAAAGAACTTCTATCCCATTCAACAATTGGCTCATTAGGGAATTTAAACGTGAACTTACGGGTTCGACAGTCTAAAGAAGCATAGTACGAGTGCAACCAGTCCATTCCCAAAATGACATCAAAATCAACCATATCTAACTCTATAAAGTTTACTAGAGTCTCTCTATTACCAACATATACCACACAACCCCAATAGACTTTTCTAACAACCATAGAGTCTCACACCGGGGTAGAAACAGAAAAAGGGTCCGACAAACACTCAGGACCGAAACCAAAATGCACAGCCACGAATGGGGTCACATAAGAGAGAGTGGACCCTGGATCATGCAAATAGTACACATCACAGGAACAGAGTTTCAACATACCATTAACGATATCTGGAGATGCCTCAGACTCCTGGAGAGTAATGAGAGAATAAAGGCAGTTCCGGCCAGTACCGAAGCAAGAAGTAGCACCCTTTAGTGCAGGAGGGGGAGAAGAGGCAACAGGAACCTTGTATTTATCAAGAGCAACTCTAGAGGGATAATACCGTTGCATATGCCTAATTTGAACACATATAAAACATTATTTCCTTCCCTTCTCGCACTGACCACGATTGTGCTAACCATAAAATCTACAGAAAGGTAGGATGGTGCTGACTGGGCCCCACTGTCCTGAGATTAGGCACTCTGTGCCCTAGAAGCATCACCACCCTGAAAATGCCGGTTACCAGACGGCTTTGGGTTGGGAGAACTAGCTATCAAATAGGATTTAAGACTTCCCCAACTCTTCTTCTTAGACCATGTTCCACTCTGGTGTTGGCCTCCGCCCTATTCTAACTATCAAAATTTCTTACTCTGCCTCTCATCAATCTCAGCTTAATTTTTTTTTCTCCTCTTTGACCTGTTGCATATACATGACCAATCTAGAGATGACCATGTCCTTGTTCAACAATGCAGCCTTACTCTCAAGAATTAACTCACAGGACAATCCTGAAATAAACTTTCTCATTTGGTCCCTCGTGTTAGATATCAGCTCAGGAGCATACCGGGACAACTGATGGAATTCAAAGTATACTCCTTGACTATCATTCTTCCTTGTTTCAAGTTAACAAATTCCTCTGTTTTTGCCTCCCTCAACTCCTAAGGAAAGAAGCGGTCCAGAAATGCACTAGAGAAATTATCCCATAAGGCAAAACCAATATCTTCGCCTCTCACTTATTCCCACTCTTCGTACCACAGGTAGGCCACATCCTTCAATTGATAGGCAGCAAACTCTACATCTTCAACCTCTGAAGCATACATAGATCGGAAGATCTTCTCCATCTCATCAATGAAACTTTGAGAATCCTCCTCAACCTTGGTACCAGTAAACATCGGAGGATGCAACCTCATAAATTGGCCAACTGTATTGACCTTAGACGAACCCATAGCAGCTGTAACGGAATATAAATATTATGATTGAGATATCACCAACTAAGTCAATAAGTTAATGGAGAGATGAAACTCAAAAATAGTAACCTCCTCGGGAGGCGACTGAGTATAAGAATTACTCTCAGGAGTAGGATCAGTAGGGACCGGTAGGACTTAACGGGGACAGTCAGATGCAGTGACCCTTGACCGAGTCTAAACGCCAGAAGTTAAACAAGATCTATCCATATTGCCCTCAAATGGGATAGAAAGAGTTCCACAGATATCAGGTTTTCTTGAAGGCATGATTTGAAAGACGAACAAACAAAACTCAGAAGGATCCAATACCTTAGACTCTATATCATAAAATTAAGAAAACAAAAAAGGTAAACATTTCTAATGTCTCATAACCTCTCTCTTATAAGTGTGGCACGCTACACACCCATAAAAGAGACTCTACTTGACTCGCCCTTGTGGACACCCAATTGACCATGAACCTAGGCTCTAATACCAACGTTGTCACAATTTGAACCAGGGCTTGACCATGACGGGTATCCCAAGTTCATGTGGACCAGAGATCACCCCCTTCACCTAACCTAGTCAACACAACAACCTCAAGTGTTGGATGAATTCCAAACATATAACAAGATATTGTAAGCTAAGACTAATATTAATTCATAAAATGTCTAAAGCAATCACCGGTAATCGGACAACCATCCATCACCGACCTAATCCACCAAAACAACACATCCAAGTCCACAAAAATCCAACAAAACTTCTATTAAATTGAAATTAATAAAATATCGGGGCATGCCCCCGACAGTAGCCAAAATAAAGCCTGAACAATGTCTAAGACCCAAGTAATAAAGACCATGAAATGAAGCCTTCCGAAGTATGAAAGCTCACCACTTTGATCTCAACTCACGAACCAACTCGAACACCTGATCACTACGTAGGAAGAGTAAAACAAGTTTAAATGCCTTCATCGCGTGGGGATACAATGTTCGAAGACGGTTAGCGGTTGGAGCTAGCATGTAACTCAAGGATAGAAGAATAAAATAATGCCATCGTTCAAAACCAAATAAAATAATCATATGCCATAACACATATACATACGTATATATATCATGTCGGGATAAGTAACAAGACTTAGCATAAATTTTGAAAACCTTACCCTGGGCTGTGTAGTATAACCATCATAAAACAAAGCATCTACAGGCTATATGGGACTAGCTCTCCCCTAGCTGTAACGGACCTAGTGCGTTTAGCCACACGAACCAAAAAAATATCCATATTTATATGTGCTTTTTATGGGAGACTCAAATCTTCCGGGATAATCAAGGTGACTTAAGAACCGATGTATACAATATGAGGGACTTGAACCTCCCATTCATATATTTATTTGGGAGACTCGAACCTCCCATTCATATATTTATTTGGGAGACTCGAACCTCTCGATCATATAGACACCCGCAGCGGCTAGTGCAGTTTCCAGTGTTAGCCCTTCGGAGTCTACTTTCACGGCTGGCTACACACTCCACTTTAAAGCCCACTTAAAATATTCAATACACATACACAACCATTAATTCAATTACTTACCAAAGGCATCCCGTTGGTAACTTCATACCACCCCCACTTGCAAGCGTACAACATGACATAACCATTGTTAATCAACTTGGGACTCAAACCCATTGTCTAAACAAAGACATCAATTTAAGCCAACATTTAGGTACTCAAACCTATTTAGTATTTCAAATTAATTTATGACCAACAAGGCCTTTATAAACCATTTACCAATCCTTAACGTTCGTAGGCCAATTCCTTAATTCAAAACACAACTTATCATGTGACAATATCATTCTCATTGAGATTTTCACAAATAGTTTGAGGGCATACCATTATAAAAACCAAAACCAACAAATTTAGGGTTTAACATAACCCATTTGTTAAACCATAATTCACGTGCATCCACAAGTGAAAAAACATTATCAAAACATGTATAATCATAATTTAAATCATGAGAAAACAACACTCAACATTATGCATTCAAATCCTCAACTACGATTTTCAAAACCACCGTTAATGACTCATGAACAATTCTCAAAATATATGATTTTAGTGAACTAACAATGAAGGAAGAGTCACATGCATGAGTTATGAAGATTCATGGAGAAATTTTTTATCCTTAAGCCTCTAGATGACCATCTTGAAGAATCCTAGCCTATAATACCCCGATTGTTCCTTAAGCCTAAATCTGTCTTTTGAGTGGATAGGGTGGATTCCAAAGTGATTGATGTTTATATTATGTTGTATTTCTCTAATTTCTAATTTTTTTTATGTAGATCATTGAATAAGCTTTCCATCTATACCAATTTCATCAAAATCCGACATCGGACAAGAAAGTTATGGCCGTTTTACTAAGTGATGTCGGAATCGCCCAGGCTTGATGGTAGACCTGAAGGACTGCCAATTCCTTGGTGGACCGTAAATTGTCCCGTCAATCCAAGGCAGTAACCCCTTTTTTCTGGCCATCGTGCGATGGCCAAAATGGTGGGCCGCTAAAAATTTGACGGACCATCAAGGGGACCGTCACGTTGAGGCAGAATGTCCTAGTTTTGGCACTCGAGTGACGGACGATCTGGTGGACCGTCAGTTCCTCTGACGGACCGTCAGTTCGACCATCACAAACCCGATTGACAACTTTTTAACTCATTTTTTAGGGGCATTTTGGTCATTTTCGCTCATTTTGGTCTTGTGTATATATATCCAAGTAGAGAAGAGAAGTTCATTTTTCTCCTTTCTCTTCCATAACCCTCTAGAAACTAGGGTTTCTTCCGAAATCCTAAATCAAATCTTCTCCAAGAAATTCAAGAATTTTCCAAAGATTTCACCAAGTTGTTCAAGAATTAAGTTCTCCAAGTCAAAGGTATCAAGAACTTAGCTCAAAAGTGTGAAGAAGAGTTTCCAATAAAGCTTGCTCATCTTAAAAATCATAATCCAAGGTATGTGGGGTTTGAACAAGAACACTTCTTTCGTTCTTGTGCCCAAAGATTTAATTTCTACTATTGAAATTCATGATTTTGCAAAGTGGGTTTACACCCAAATTACTTTATTAATGATTTATGATATTTGAGCTATTCAAGATTGATACACATGACTATTTCATCATTTTATTTCTTAAATTGAGAACTTATGCGATGAGTTGAATATTGTTATTATGAGTTGATGATTTTCGAATGATTTGAGATAAGAGTCATGATTTAAGCTTTTCTATGAGAAGTTTGATTATTGAATATATATATTGATATTTGAGCTTGAGAGTCAAGAACGAGTTCTATGATGTTTTCTTGAAGTTTTTGATACATTTTGATATTGAGGAAGATTGATTTGATTTGAGTCGAGTTAGGAATCCACAAATTGATTATGATTTGATAAATGAGAAAGAGATTTGATTTGGTCTTCATAATAGACCCTTGTGATATTTGTGGTGGATTTCCTAACGCGTTCTGAGCTTGTGTTTGGGAGTAGTATTTAGCACCGAGCGTGAAATGTGGTATTTCCCCCGAAACTACGTGTCATTGTAGGATTGATATTGATAATTGTGGGCCGGAGGCCGAGTATGAGATTGTGATCACTAAATTTAGGTTGTACTCCCTGGCAAGATTACGACGCACCCGCCAATGTGGGGTTCTTTCCTTAGGAGGGCAAAACGTTGGACTCCATGTAGCTCACATGGTTTATGTCGGTTATAAGAACCTCCCAAGTCCATAAGAGTTCAAGTTTCATGAGTTACCGAGTCACTCTAAGTCATGAGTTAAAGAGTTTGAGTTGAGTATAATGATTTATGAGATATATAATGCTTGCATTGCTATTGATGATTGACAAGGAATATATTTCAGTTAATTCAAGCAAAGAAAGTCGTTATCATCAGCATGCATGATTTTCATAATCATTTATGATATTATTTATAATATTGCATTGCACCCCCACATACTCAGTACATTCCTTAAAGTACTGACCCCCATATATTTCTATGTGCTACAGTGTTTTATAATGTAGGTACAAATTGTAGCACAGATACCGCAGTCAGTCAATCCGCCGCTCCCAATCAGCAGGTGACGAGTCCTTTTGATTCGAGGGCTTGAGTTGGTTGTACAGTTCGAGAAGTATGGTATTTTTTTATTTTAGTCGTATTAAGCTTAGATAGTTGGGAGTCATGACCCGGCTATCTAAAGTCAGTACCAGTAGAGGCTTCATAGACAGTCAGTAGAAGTTGATGTATTCAGTTTCAGTTTTGTTTGGTAAAAGTAGAGTTGTAATCTTGTAAAGTTCATGTTTATATTGATCAAGTTCAGAGAAGTTCGATGTTTTTGCTGATTTTATATAGATTTAAGCATTTTATCCAATTGCTTATGAGTTATGCCAGTAGGAGGGTTAGCTTGGGGTCACTTGTGCCCCTAAGTACCGTGTGACATCTCGGGACCCAATTTCAGGGCATTACATAGACCAATCTTCTTGAGAGGTTTTTGAGAGTGTTTTAATCTTGCTAAGTGTAGAATGAATGCCCAATTTGTGTTATGAGATGTGGGGTCTTAAGGGCTTTGGGGTGGAAAATATCTAAAGTACCCCCAGTTTAAAGCTGCAGAAACCCACAGGTGGTTACGAGTTGACCCTCCAACTTGTCACCACAACATACGATTAGTATCATCAAGTCGTCACCAGAACAAAAGGTTGGACACCACACTCTGTCTAACTTACGACTCTCTTGCCCCACTCGTCACTAGACCATACGACTGGTAAGGTGTAGTCATATCCAAGGCAGAACACCAAGGGTTATACACTGGACAACATACGATTGGAACGTAACCCTCTCGTCACATATACGACTCGTATGGAGTCTCTCGTAACCAGGACAGAACTTGGTCAACAACTCACTGACCAACATACGACTAGGTTCCCTAGACCTGTCACCATACCATACGACTTATGGTGTAAGTCGTAAGATGAATAGAAAGTTCAAAACTTAAGAAATTCGCAAGGGCCAAAGTTTGGGGCATTTCAATATGTTTCAATTATGTGGGATCATGGTTTGAGAAAATAAGAAGCTGGTGCACAAAGTGATGACAAAGTACCAATGAGGCCTCTTAGAAAAACCAGGATATAGATATCACAGAAATCCTTAAAGTTTGATGGTTTATTTGTATTCTATATTTGACAACATTTAACTGTAGGTTAACAGTGATGTAGTTGAATAGTTGTTAAGTTTTATATTTCACTTTCAGATTGCATTTGAAAAGTTATTTAGAATGTGACAGTTATATTGAAGTTTGGTACTAAATCAAATGAAATTGAAGGTTTTTAATTTTAATTTTATGTTTATATCTCGTTTCTAATAGTTGTATTTTGTAATTACATATGTATAAATAGGTTATTATATATTTTTATGTTCAAACCTTACATATATATAACTTAGTTGAACAATTGTATATTTGTAATTCTAAGTATTTCAAAAAGCAATAGCAAATACATCTATGTAACTGTACATATATTTATACTTGTAATATAATTAATTAGATATATATTAATAATTGCGGATAGATTTATATAATTTTTATATTTGTAATTATATGTATTTTGTGATTGTACATCTATCCCTATATATGTATTTTTGTGATCGTATATGTACCCAGCTATGTTTTTCGTATTCATGTGTATTTTTTGTGATTGTAAATGCATCAAGGTATGTATTTAAATGTGAATATGTGTTATCTGAAACTAAATATTTAATGAAAAAAATGCTACCATTTTACAGTATTTTTTTCATATTCATTGAATACTTATAGACTCAATCACATTCATTTATTTATATTTTTCTAAAAAAAATTACATTTACGAAAAATGAAACTAGAATGTATTATGATACATGAAACATAATTGTCAATGAAGAATTATTCAAGTATTTTGCAAATGAGTTCAATTTTATGTAATGCAAGAATTTTATTTTTTATTGAATACAACAACTGTATCATTTACGATATTTTCTACATGAACGCCTATTGTGACCCTTAAATCTACAAGCACTACAAAAATTGATGATTTTCTTTCCCAAGATATTCCTTTCGAATTTTTCACATCTTTTCTTTGGAGGTCTGCGAGGAGGCCGCTTGTATTTTAGGGGCAGTATTACCTCAATCAATATGCTATATGGAATTATCAAATCATCTTTGTGTGATAAAGGATAAATTGAAATATCATTGGTTCTCAATACTGTTTTTGACTTGTATAAATCAGAGCAATATGATTTTTTTGTAAAATTCTTGCTATTCAGGACTGCACAAGCATGTGCACATGGTATCTCGTCCAACTGAAATGCGTGATAAGATATATTTTTTTGGTTGAGGCAAATAATAAATGTTTTTCTTTGTCATGTACTATGTAGACATACTCTTGACTGGTACAATTTGATATTTTTTTAAGAAAACCAATTAAAACAGTCAAATACAGTTGAACATTACTATTTTTTTTGTTAAATAGAATGTATTTTCATTCACAATTGAAAATATATTTACAGAACTGTATATGTATCTACAGTTGAAAATACATTTACAGGATTGTATATGTATTTTTACAACCATAGCAACAAATATATTTTTAGAGAGCTATACATATATTTTTCAAACATAGCAGCAAATACACTTTTTAGAGAACTATATATGATTTTTTTTTTAAATACAAGTGAAAATACATTTTTATACATTCAAATACACATATACAGATGAGAGTATAATTGATTGTATGATGTATTTGTGCTCAATAATATAGCATCAGTGGTGTACTCTTCATAATCTTGTTCATATGTTCATCTACCAGAATGCTTCACAAGAACAGAGATATTTCCCACTGTCAATCTCCAGAAGATAAAAAATGTTATCAAAAAATTTAAATTCACAAACACACTATATTCGTTCTGTCAAATCTGTAAAATCAGTTAATAATATGCAAATGCACACACAAGAAACAATTACACTATTAAAGACACAAATACATTGAAAATATACAATTAAACTAACAGCCTACACATATTATCATAAACAATTACACTATTAAATTCACAAATATACTAAAAATATATAGCTACACTCACCATTCAGAATATACAATTATAATCAAAACATATAAATGATACTCTAAAATATACAATTGTATATTCTGAGTTGTGAGGGGGGAATATATAGCTACACTCACCACTCAGAATATACAATTATATGTTCCCCATTTGTTTGTATAAAATTAAGGAAAAATGATGTAAATAGCCACTCGCTTTAAACTAATGACAAGAAATAGCTATCCAAAGTTAATTTTCACTATATAATCCATAAGCTTATGTCTGCACGGAAGTTATTCACTTTTCTAGGCATGCGGGTCTCCTCTTTCAAAGTTTTTTTTAATAATCTTTTTTTTTTTTTGTAGTATATTTAACATATGTGGATCCAACCTTTTAATATTGCCTAACAATTTTTCTATGATTTTTTTATTTTAACTTGTCAACTTCTGTTCTTTTTTAAAAAAAAAATTAAATATAATTTTTTTCAATAGATCGGAGATAGAAAAAATAAAATTCTACCCCCTAAGAAAATAATCAAATAAAATTTTATAGTTTTAAATTATTTTTTCTTTTACCAATAATATATAAATTAATTGTCATTTTCTCATCTATCAAATACAAAATAATGTATTTTTATTGATTATATAAAAAAAAAAATATTATATATAAAAATAATACACAAATACAATATTGTATACAACAATGATATCGATTTTATACACGTCTTAACACAGATACACATTCTATACAATATACATATCTTATACAGATACATATTCTATACATCAATGATACAATTTCTACGCACATTATATACAAAATACATATTCAATACAATAATGATATAATTTTTATGCAAATTTTATACAAACTTCAGTTACTATAATTATGTAGATAAATATCCTATTTAACAATTATATAGTTCCTATTAACATCTCATATAGTTTTTATTTATATCATGTATATATGAATATTCTATACAATGATTATATACTTTCTATACACATTATATATAGCTTCATATTCTATACAATAAATATACAATTTTTATATACGTCGGATGCAACTTTTTGCTGTAATAATTATTTAGATACATGTTCTATATAATAATTATATAATTTTTATACATATCATATACAATTTTTATATAAATCTATACAGATACACATTTTATGCAATAATTATAAAATTTCTATATTCATTCTAAATATCCTTTAGCTGAAATTAAAGAAGAAGAGAATCATCAGCACCAACAATAAAAACGAGAAGAACAAAAGCAAATCTGAATATTCATTCTACGATCTGAGATTCCAAATTAAAAATTTATTAATTTAATCAGTTGTGAAATGTAGAGTCAAGATTTTTTTATTAAAGTGAACTGTCATAGCTCATAGGTCAACAAATAAATATAATAGAAAAAAAAAAAAAGAGAGAAAAATCATGAAGAAAAATGATGAAGCCCCAAGATGAAAGATAAATGAAAAAATGTATTAAATTTTATGTAACATAAAGTGCAAATAAATGAGGAATATCTTATGGCACAGTGGAGAAGAAAGCTTTTTTGAAAAGAATAATTAGGAAGAAAACAATAGAGAAGAAAGTTTTTGAGAAAGTATTTTCTTACTAGATTTAGACTTAAGGAATTGTATTTGGATCATCTCTATTGATGGCTACAAATTGAAACAATTTTGATTAAAGGGCTATATTATGTCTGATAGTCCAACTTGGGCAATTAATTTTGAAAGAGTCAGCCCAAATTTCATTTATACACAAAAAGAGTAAATAGTTTATCAAAAAAATAGCCAACAATTTGTTTATATATAATATATTAAAAGAGTAAACACCCTTAGAAAAGTGATTCGAACTTTTTAACCTTCATTAAAATACTCTGCTTTAGACAAAATCGTCTTTTTACTATTTTGAAAATTATTATTTAATTATTTATGATCTTGAAAAGGAATTCTAAAATATATGGTAAGAGAAAAGTCCTACAATATATGGTAAGAAAAAAAAATATTGATAGATTTTTTTATCTCCATAAGATAAAAATAAAATAAAATCACTTAAGGAGACATAGAAAAACTCATGTTTGATTGAATATTTATATTTATTATGCAATTATCAGGAAATTTCGGGTATAGATTTCTTCTTTTTTTGGGTTAAAAGTTTAAAACGCAGAAAAAAAAAAGATAAAAAGTACAAGGCTTTTTGTTTGTTTGTTTGAAAGTTACCAACATGGTAAAAAAAAAAAAAAAGATAAAAGTACTATTATTAGCTTTGGTTAAACCAAGAAGGAAAAAAGAGATCTAATACAAAATTGAGTAGGAAATTATTGGTGCGAAACTCCTGATATTTAGCAATTATATTTTATATTTATTTTACTCAGAATTAATATTATTTTAATATGGTAAATAATATATGGAATAAAAAAATCATATTTTTGTAACTCTTTCTTGGAGAAAAAGATTTTAAACTTTTATAAATTGCGAATGTTTCTTTTTATTGTAAAAGAGTATGGATGTCGCGGATTATAATAGAAAGTTAAATTCTTTTTTATTTATGCATTTGAATATGTTTCTTGTGATATCATAGCTTTAATTTTATGTGTAATTTAGTTGTAATGTCATTGCATGCCCGCAATATATTTATTTTAATAAATTTATAGTTGTTTTTTTATATATTTGCATTAAATAGAAAGGCATGGAGGTCATAATTGATAGAAGGTTTTTGATTTATGAATCATGTTTTTGTAATTTTATAACTTTTATGTGCAATTAGTTTTAATATTGTTGCATGCCTGTAGTCAGGGACGGAGTTACACTTAGGATAGGGGGTTCATCCGAACTCCCATTGATGAAAAATTATACTATATATACGTGGTTACAATTATTTTTATGTATATATAGTAGATGTCGAACCCCTTTAGTTAATTCGTATATTCACTTGTGAAACCCCTTGGTGAAAATCTTGGCTCTGCCACTGCCTATAGTATATTTATTTTTAAAAATTTGTGATTCTTTCTTTTTATAGATGCATTAGATAGGAGAGTATAAAGGTCACGGATTAAAGTAGAAGGTTAATTTCTTTCTATGAATCATGTTTTAATTTTATAATCAATTGAAATCACGTGCAGCGAAAAGTCTAGAACTTATTTGAAATAGAATTCAACATATACACTAAAATAACAAATTTATCCTATTTTTTGACAGTTGTTTTATTTTTGGGGAAAAAACATCTAAAAATGTGTACAAATTGTTTTAGACTTGAATTCAACGTGTGTGTATATGTGTATATAAATATATATAGTTTTTCTACTTTTACTATATTTTCTTATTTTGTTTTCATTCAAGTTGTTCTTTAGGGTCAAAATTTCCTTTCAGGCGTCAATTGAAAGGATAATTTCAATTGCATTATTTTAATATCCTTCTTATCGTATTGTTTTATTTTAATTTACAGGTAGTAAATGAATATCGGTCGGCTTTGAAGAAGTTTTTTAGGTAAATGTTAGGTTTAACTATATTATTTTAATATCTCTATTAGTGTATTGTTTTGTGATAGTTTATACGCCGTAGATGATAGTTTACAGGTCGTAAATGAATGCTGATCAACTTTGAAATTTTTTTGTGTACAGGTTAGGTTTAATTGTATTATTTTGATATCTCTTTTATCGTATTGTTTTATTATAGTTTACAGGTGGTAGATAAATGTCGGCTGACTTTGAAAAAAAATTTAAGATAAGAATTAGATTTAATTGTATTTTTTTTTAATAACTCTGATTTGAGAATTTTTTTTGTATAAAGGTTAAGCTTAAATGTATTGTTTTGATATCTCTATTATCATATTATTTTGTTGTAGTTTACAGGTGACAGATGAATGTCTGTCGGCTTTGAGGAATTTTTTTGTGTAAAAGTTAGATTTAATTATATTATTTTTATATCTCTATCATCGTGTTATTTTGTTTTAGTTTACAATGTCGATCGTTTTTTATAATTTTTGGGTAAAAGTTAGGTTTAATTAAATAAATTCTCCATCTTTACATATTCAAAAGATGTTGAATTTAATTATTGTACTCGTCTTTATCAATTTAAATAAATATCATATTTAATGTATAGTTAAATTCATTAAAGTGAGATACACGCACAAAGCGCGTACACCTAAACTAGTCACTTAAAATGAGCTGTATTACTTAAAATGGCCTTATGACAATTTTCTTTCATGTTCTATTCCTTTTTAGTAGTTATTTTTGAAAAGAAAATCCCTTTTTTTTTTCTTTTTTTGTTGAGTTTCTCTTCTTTTTTTTTAAAACAACTTTTTTCGCTTTTTTGTTCAAATTTTTTCCGTATAATTATTTTCATGTATCAATATTGTATAACTGGTATATAAACATGCATATATAATGTATAAATAACTATGTAGTGTATATATGATGTATCGATATTGCATAAATAGTTATATAATGTATATGCAATGTATTGTTATTGCATAAATAATGTATAAACATGTATCGATATTGTATAAATTGTGTATAAATATGTATATATGATGTACACATAGTTATGTAGTGTATATGTAATATATCGATATTATGTAAATGTGTATAAACATGTATCGATATTGTATAAATAGCTATGTAATATATCGACATTATGTAAATGGTGTACAAGTGTGTACCAATATTGTATAAAAAGTATATGTACGTGTTTCCATATTGTATAAATAGATATGTAATGTATTAACATTGTATGAGTGTTGTATAATCATGTGTCAATATTATATAAACTATTATGTAATGTACCGATATCGATATTTATTTGATTATAAAAATATAAATAATAAAGTAATATAAATATTTATTTTTTCCACAAAAAGGTGAAATAACTAAAAAAGAAAAAATGTTTGAAAAAGAATAACTAAAAAATTTAAACAGTAATATATTTTTTGTTTAATAGCAATGCCCAAAAATAAAACAATTTAAAAGTTTTTTTAAATCTAAAAAAAAAAAGGGGGTGTGGGGAGGGGGTGGCGCAAATGGCCATGACAAAATGGCCGCCGTTGCCAGTAATTCGCACCGAGTGGCCAATTTGGGTAAGAAACATGACTGCTTGGCCATTTTCACTTTTTCAGCTAGAAAAAAAGTGAATATTTTTTGTATAAATAATTCATCTCAATATATATTTTGCATAATTTTTTCTAAAATTAAAGTATTAAACTGGCAAAATTACAAATACTATAACGCTGCTATCAATCTATATCCGAAGTTGAAAAAATGAAAAAGGTACAAATATATTCTCAAACTTTAATAAATAGTATAAATAATACCCTTCATCATATTTTGTACAAATATTTCATTGCCCGAAAAGATACAAATATATCTTTATCACTAACGGTGGAATACGTGTCATGTCCGTATTCGTTGGGCCTTTTTAATTTATTTTAACCCTAATTAATTAAAACAAATCCTAATTAAATCCATACCCAGACATAATTTACCCAATCCGACCCGACCCGACCCGTTCTATTACAGAAGCTTCATGAGATGCGTCAGTATCTCCAAACACAATACAAAAGCGTCTCTTTCACTCTCTCAAACCCTAACGAAAAATCCTCATTGTTGCTTTCATTTAATCGTTTTTTCTCCAACTAAAATACAGTAAGCAAGAAACAGCATGCAGATAGCAAATATAAAAGCAAAAAAAAAAAAGATTATCTTTTGATGGTTTTAAGAATGAGAAAAATGATTGTTTTCCGGCAAGAGAATATTTTGTCTGTGATTCCTTGATCATCTCTTCAAGAGAGGCTACTGTCAACTCGAGACATGAGTTTCGGCTTTGTGGAAAGCAAGAATGAGGATTTTTCGTTAGGGTGTTTTGAGAGAGTGAGAGAGACGCGTTTGTATTATGTTTGGAGATATAGAGGCGTGTCATGAAGCTTCTCTAACGGATCGGGTCGGGTAAATTAGGTTCGAGTATGAATTTAATTACGATTTGTTTTAATTAAATGAGGTTAAAATAAATAGAAAAAAGGCCCAACAAATACGGACATGAAATTATCTCGCCGTTAGTAATAATTGTATATTTATACCTTTTCATTAACGATAAGGATATATTTATATCCAGAATATGACGAAAGATATATTTATAGTATTTATTAAAATTTAAAGGTATATTTATTCCTTTCACCTTAAAAAAAATTGCAACTTACCTGCATCGGAAACAACTTCGGACATACGTCGTGCGTGATTGAAGTTGCAGAATAAACTAGGTAGATAAACACAAATAGCGGACCCCACCTTTTTTTTTTTTTAATGACCGTACTATTTTGATCAACTTACACCAAAACTAAAATAAATGAGAAGAAATTACCTGCTATTTATCTCTATTAGTAGTGGGTCCCACATTCTCGCATCGTAAAGCTGTTGTCTGTGGTCGTTCCTGTGCTATATGGATCACCGTAGCATAACAGCCGTTAGTCTTCTGTACATTACAAGGGTCCCCATAGCGCCCAAATATCCTGTAGTTAATATTACAAAATGTAAAATAAAAAATTGTCCATTATTTATCTTTATGTAATCTTTCTTTTTCCTTACATCATTTAGGTTTTGGACTCTTTTAACATAAACTAAAAATATACTAATAGTTGGTGTTTGAAAACCCTTTCACTTCAGATATTTTCCCCACCAAATATAATATGATTGACTTACCTTTCCCATTGTTTCATTCTCCAACCGTCCAAAAATTTTTTGATTGGTTTTCTTGAGTTTGATTCCACTACTAAGGAAAAGTATAATTTAACAAATAAATTGCCTCCACGTATATGGATATTAGGTTGCCACGATATTATAGGTTATACTTTAATTAATACTACATTAATTTTAATCTCTACTTTTGTAATCAATCGGTGCCGACCTTTATTGATGTTTACTTTAAAGTTTGTTGCGTAATAGAATTGTCTTCGTCATGGAAGTTTCCTTGTTCCATACTTCTAGATTATTCCATTGATATTTAGATGAATTAATGGTATTTTAATTTCTGATCAAATCTAGTTTTGATCTTCTACTCGTCTGTTTCATATTAGTTGATAATACTATTAGAAATATTTATTCTAAATACTTTTTGTCCAAACATAATTTTTTGTAATAATAATAATGATAAATAAATAAATAAATAGGGATTCAGTGCACGTTATTAACGTACGGATCCATAGGTAGGATAACACGAATTCCAACGAAGAAGGCCATGGAAGCTCAGGAAAACACAAAGAAATTGCAGTCACAGCTGAAAGCAAAAGGAAATCTAGGGAAACAGGGGTGTGTAAAGGGAGTACGGGGGAAATCTCTGATATCAGATCTGCGAGATGAATAAGACTTGCCAAGTACGGGTATGGAAGCTGCAATTGACCTTAGGAAAATTGTGTTACCATCGCAAACTGAGTTAGAAGCAGCAATTGCAGTGGGTGGCAATAGCACAATGTGTTCGGAGCGAAAGGAAGCAGGGACCTCCAAAAGGGGTAAGCAAAGTCATTGTTTGATCCTAGGGGAATGGGAATGGGAAGATGCTAAGGGGAGGAAGAGGAAGTCATGGGCAGACGAAGTGGACATAAAGGATGAACTGAAGAAGAAGAAGAAGAAAAGGAAGAAAAAAAAGACATCTGTTTGGGATAAGTTTGATAGACCTAAGGTATCGAATGCTGGATTCAAACTTGAATTTGTCTCACCAACTGTTCAAGGTGATGCAGTAATATGTAAAATTGACCGCGAGGACATCTCTTCAGAAATTGATTACTGAAGGGACATCGTGGTGTGCTATGTGTTAGGGGCACATCCTTCCTTTTCAGTATTGAATGGCTATATACAACGATAGTGGGGAAAGTATGGGATTAAGAATGTTTCGATATTGAAAAATGGTATATTCCTTGTGAGATTTGACTCTCAAGAAGGGTAGAATAATGTGCTTCAAGGAGGGATATATCATTTTGACAATAAACCATTTATTGTCAAGGCGTGGCATGAGGACATGGATTTCTCTCGTGAGGAATTATACGTAGTACCTATTTGGGTGAAGTTGCCAGGGCTAGATTTTAGGTATTGGGGACCAAAAGGATTGAGCAAGATAGGTGGCCTTATTGGGAAACCTTTGATGGTTGACAGGAACACTGAAAAGAAGATAGGTTTAAATTTTGCAAGGCTACTCATTGAGGTAAAAGTGGACTCAGCACTACCAGATAAGGTGTATTTCAGGAATGGAAAAGGTATTCTCATTGAGCAGAAAATCATGTATGATTAGAAACCAGTCATATGCATAAATTGCCTCAAATATGGTCATTCTGAAGGTTGATGTAGGAAGAAACAACAAAAGGAGAAGGGACATGTAAGACCCCACAGAATCTTAAGCTTAGCTCAGTCCGTTAAAGCTTGATAAGGGGTCCCAAATTTAGAAAAGTTCAGCTAAATATTAGGATAAGTTTATGTAAAGATAGTGGCTCACCGCGATTAGGACGTGTCGCGGTGAGTATCGCGATGAGCCCTCCATCGCGTCGCGTTGAAGGCCATTTCGACATTTGTCAAATTCCAGTAGCTCACCGCAATTGCCCCTCGCGCGGTGAGGCTCAAATCGACAATTTTTGCGAACCAGTGAGTCATCACGATTCCACCGCACCGCGGTGGATATAGCGATGACTCAGTCACCGCGTCGCAGTGAGGCTTTAATCTGCATTTCAGTTATGGGATTTTAAATCCCAAGGGCAACTTAGACTTTTTTTATGACTCAAATCAGCCTTTAAACTCGAAATTATGCCCTAACTACCCTATTATGTCACTTTTCCTCACTTTCACTCAAGAACAAAATCATTCTCTCTCAAGAGGCAAAAACCCTAGTTCAAGAAATCAAGGTCAATCTCAAGAATCTCTCTAAGGACTCCAAGAAACTCACAAATTAAGGTATGTTAGATGTTCATTCATGGGCCCCTTCCATCCATGAAGTCCAAGAATTCTTTTTTGAAGTACAGAGATTGTCTATTTATGATTTCCATGTTTGAATTAGATTTAGTTCA
The DNA here is from genome assembly GCA_030864215.1 of Capsicum pubescens. NCBI lineage: Eukaryota > Viridiplantae > Streptophyta > Magnoliopsida > Solanales > Solanaceae > Capsicum > Capsicum pubescens. Next base: position 71,572,846 of record CM061549.1, on the reverse strand, counting down.
TGTTCATGATATTAGTTGGGTCTCAATCCATGATTTAAGTGCATGTTTTTCCTGAAATTGAATAACAAGTGTGAATAATATTTTATTATAATGATAAACCCTTGAATTTATAAAGTGATTAAGGTGTCTATGATGTTATTTTAATTTTAATCCATGATCTAGATTACAAGTTCCAAGAATTGATCCTAATATGTGTTGAACTACATTATATTCATGATAAGCCCTTCAATGAGCAAGTTGATTGTTGTAATCATGTCAACCCTAAGTGTTTATGATTTAATGTACCAATTATATTTTTCATGTGTTTGATAAATTATCTATGAGAATGAAACAATGCCATTATAGCATGCTAACATGTGTTCTCCATTCATGTACAAGTTAATGCATTACAAGTGTTTGATGAAATATCTCTATTAATGAATTATGACCAAGTGAACATTTATATGTTATTCAAAGTTATGCTTTGCTTTAATTTTCATGCTATCGAGTCCTGGGGGTATTTAATACCCGATAATTTAGTTATTTATCTAGAGCCAGTTTCAGTTACAGAATAGTATCAGTGATATCACGATTAGTAGTACTCTCAGTCCATTACAAAACTCAGTAGAACTCCGTCAGTTACAGAATTTAGGAAAACTCAGTAATCTCAGTATCAATCCAGTTCAGTATACTCAGTTCAATGTCTTTCAGTTGGGAGTAGGATTCAGCACCGAGCGAGCCTAGGTATGAGGGCACACTCATTAGTTAGGACTGGGTTCCTAGAAGAAATCCCTAAGTTCCAGAACTACATAGCCAACGTAGGTTATGAGATGTCACCCGTTAGATAACTGACATACTCAAGGATCACCCACTAGTTTAGGACTGATCTCAGGGGTCACCCTCTAGATTAGGACTGACTCCACAACAGTTGTTAGTACCCGTGGAACGGTATTAGCACCCTTCCAGTTGGGGTTATAGGTTGGACCCCAATTAGATTAGAAAGGGGCATGTCGGTTAGATGATTACCTTTCACAGTTTCAGTTTTAGTCTTAGTATAGAATTCAGTTCAATTCTACAGAATCAGGATTGTTAGATACAGTCAATCAATATCAGTAACTCAGTTATCAGAATTGAGTACTTATCTTAAAAAAAGTTCAGTTACAGTATACATTCACGTACATGCGCAGTATTGCATACTCAGTAGTTACAGTAGTTTCAATTTTTATGTACTCTCGTGTTCAATTACTCTATATCATTTAGTCAGTATTGTTCATGCATATGAACCCTTGCATTTAGTCTTACCTCATCTAGCATACCAGTACATTCCACATACTGATGCATACTTTCTCTTGCGCTATGATATCTTATATCATAGGTTCGGACGCTCCAATTCTCGACCGCGCATAGAAAGATTCAAATTTATCCAACAGTAGATTTAGAAATGAGTCCTCATCTATCGAAGATATGCTTTATTTCAGTATTTCAGTAGACTCAGTATTTCAGTAGAGAGTGTTAGTTGGGGGATTGTCCCATCAACTCCACTTTCAGACAGTTTTAGTTAGAGGCTTTTTAGACTAGTTGTCAGACAGTATTCAGTTTTACAGATTGTTATTTCAGTTGTTACACTTTATCAGTATTTAGATTTTGAACCTTATGGCAATTCATCCAAATTCCGCATTTATTTCTTGATTATTATACAGTACTCATAGCAGATATCAAACATGGGTTAGCTTGTGGTCCTTCGGGGTCGTAAGCATCGTATGACGACTAGGGGGTAGTCCCGGGTCACTACAAACTTGGTATCAGAGCCTAAGGTTCAACAGTGTCCTAGGAAGTCTGAAAGTCGCATCTAGTAGAGTCTTGTGCATGGGTGTGTAGCGCGCCACACTTATGGACCGGAGGCTATGAGTTGTTTTAGGAAAATTTTCCCTTCTTTCAGTATTCATATCGTACGAGTGAGCATGAGATCAAGTTAAACTCTTAGTCTAATTTATTTCTCTCTTTTACTTCCAGAACATGCCTCTCAAGAAGACTAACGGAGGGAGAACAGGAAATCAATCAGCACCTCAACTCGTTCAGAAAGATCTCCTGGATGAGCATGTCTCTCATCTGGAATTCAGAGTTGCTTTCACTACTTTATCCTATTCGGAAGTTGCTCAGAACAACCTACAGGCTATTGTGCTATCTAGGCTTGGGGTTCATACTCAGCAAAGCAAGAGAGAGAAGTGTAGAAGGAAAGATAGAGAGAATAAGAAAGTCTATACAAGTGGTTTTAGTCCAAGGTCAGAGGGTGGTAATCGCTTCCAGTTTCGTCAGAAATTCTCAGCCCCAAATCCTTTTGTAGCTAGTGCGCCAGTGCCAATGTTTAGAAATGAAACTCGAGGTAGCACATCAGGCTCTAAGCCTCAAGGTAGCATGAAAAGAGGTCGTACCCACCCTCTTTGTCAGAAATGTGGCAGAAACCATCAGGGTGTCTGCAGAGTTGGCAGTGATATTTGTTTCGGGTGTGGCAAGCCAGGCCATAGAGTCAGAGATTGTCCTCAGCCAGGTCCTCAGGATCAGTCCAACCATCCTTCAGTCCTATCCGGTTGCCCAACTCAGCAGGGCGCCACTTCCAGTGCCACTAGTGATTAACGCCAGAACAGATTTTATGCACTCCGATTTTGCCATGATCAGGGAAGTTTTCCTAATCTAGTTACGGGTATGTTATGAGTCTTTCATCCTTATATTTTTGCTTAGTTAGATTTTGAGGCTTCTCTTCCTTTATAACCCCTATATAGTTGTCAACTTCAGTGTCGTCCAAAATATTAGCAGAGACCTCCTCAGTGTTTTCCCCCGACTCTAGAGTATAACGGTGACAGTCCAGTTTAGAATTGTGGATTAAGTGGTTCACAACTTTAGAATAATGTCTTTAAGCTAAGGGGGAGATGGTAGAATGAGTGACCACGTCAGGCTTTCAGATTTTAGTAGTGATGTCAGTAATGTCAGTACTCATGCCTTACATGTCAGCTCTATACTCATAGCTCATAGTCGTGCACATTAACAAAAATCATGTATGCTTACAGTTCCTAGTATAATGTAGTTCCAATTTACTCAGTGTTACGATTCATGTTCCACGAATAAAGAAATGCCAACTCAGGTCATGCAACTCATGACTCATGTACTCATGCCTTACAGTATGCTCAGTTCCCATGACTCATGTTACACTCCTAATGATCAGCTAAATTCAGAGTATGTCATGTATATTCTCCGTTTAGACCCCTTGATAAACTCATGATGTTGATATTCTATTCCTCAGGCTTCAGTCAAGTTCCAAGTTCAGTATAGTGTCCATTCATACTTCAGGTCCCTATATTTTAACCTTTTAGTGAACCCTCTTTATTGATGAGCAGTTGCTTAGATGGGAGAGAGTGAATGTTTTATGTCAAAGCTTTCAATTAACCTTTCATATTTCATGATGAGATTTATTCATGAAGATAGGATTGAATGTCAGGTTGATGTATAAGTGGCTAGATATATTTCAGAGATTTGAATAGGCTTGAACTTAGTGGGGAAATTTAGTCCAGTTATTCAGACTAAGTACAGTTCAGTCTTACATACCCAGTATTAAGCTATCAGCCATTTAGTTAATTAGATAAGTTAGTATGTTTTAGCCTTCGTGCTCAGCGCCCATATGAATATTTTCAGTAGTCTCAGGTGAAGTGTCGTACTAAGGTGGAGTGTATTGTTGAGAGAGTATTCGATGAATATGTCTAAGCTTTAAAGTTTGTAGTTACAGTGCATAAGGCTTAGTAACTCTATCTTAGATAAAGTTTTATAGGCCTAGCCAAATTGCGATTTTACTCAGATGTTTTATTCAGTTCATGCCAAGATCCCTTTCTCTCTAAAGTCATTAGAACCTTATAGAAAGAGTGTCAAGGGAATGCTCCAGTCGAGTGTAAGTTTTTTTGTATAAGTTAGTTTGTAAAGCCAATAATTCAATTTAGTTTAGCAGTCAGGCGGGCAAGCTCGTATCGTTTCCCATCTTTCCATCTAGTTGTACTATCCGAAGTTTAATGAATATGACCATTTCAAGATAGAGCATCCTAGTAGTTACGAGTTCAACCTAGTTCATGTATCATGCTTCAGTTTCAGATCCCAAATATTCAGTCATGATTTAGTTCGTAGGTGCCCCGTGCATCATCTCAGTTTTTCCTTAGTATCTCAACCAAGTCAGCATTCCTCGAAGGACATAGTGTCCCAAGGGGGAGATGCACTATAACCCTCAATCTTTCTTGTCCTAAACCTTTTAGTTTCTCTTCACGTAGTAAGATCCAGTTAGGAGGAATGAGTACCCACAAGTTGACTTTCTCGTTCCAATCTCAGTAGTATGACCATTCCTGTGTCGTGGCATGTATTCAGGAACCAGTTCAATTCATGATATTCAGTCCGCGTATCATGTTTCAGACTCAGTTATGCTCTCACATTCCCATACATTCATGTTCAGTAAATGATCTCAGGTTCATCAGTACTCTCAGCTTAGGAGAATAGTCTTCCTTAGCTTTACTCAGTTCCATGTTCAAGATTAAATTATAAACTTGGTATCAGTTACCGTTGCATATTCAGTCATGCATTCATGAATCATTTTTAGTCATGTACTCATGCATCAGATATACATGTTCAGTATACAAACCCAGATTATCAAGTAGCTTCAGTCATGTATTCATTCATTCAGATATGCATGTTCAGTACGGAAAAATCAGGATATCAGCAGTTTCAGTCATGCAGTCATGCTTCAGGTGTGCATGTCTAGTGTGTACTCTCAGTTTATTATTTCTCTCATCTTAGTCAGTCTCATTAAAGGATGAATGTTCCCAAGGGAGAGATATTATAAGACCCCGCAAAATACTAAGCTTAGCTCAGTCCGTTAAAGCTTGATAATGGGTCCCCAATTAATAAAAGTTTAGCTAAATATTAGGACAAGTTTATGTAAAAATAGTGGCTCACCGCGATTAGGCCGCATCGCGATAAGCCCTCCATCGCGTCGCGCTGAAGGCCATTTCGGCATTTATTAAATACCAATAGCTCACCGCGATTGCCCCGCATCACGGTGAGGCTTAAATCGATAATTGTCATGAACTAATGAGTCACCGTGATTCAAACGCGCCGTGGTGGATATAGCAATGACCCAGTCACTGCGTCATGGTGAGGCTTTAATCTACATTCCAGTTACGGGATTTTAAATCCCAAGGGAAACTTAGACTTTTTCCATGACTCAAATCAGCCTTTAAACGCGAAATAATGCCTTAAATACCCTATTATGTCACTTTTCCTCACTTTTTCTCAAGAACAAAATCATTCTCTCTCAAGAGGCAAAAATTCTAGTTCAAGAAATCAAGGTCAATCCCAAGAATCTCTTCAAAAACTCTAAGAAACTCACAAATTAAGGTATGTTAGATGTTCATTCGTGGGCTCCTTCCACCCATGAAGTCCAAGAATTCTTTTTCGAAGTACAAAGATTGTGTATTTATGATTTCCATGTTTGAATTAGATTGAATTCATGTTCATGATATTAGTTGGGTTTTAATCCATGATTTAAGTGCATGTTTTTCCTGAAATTGAATAGCAAGTGTGAAGAATATTTGGTTATCTTGATAAACCCTTGAATTTACTAAGTGATTAAGGTGTCTATGATGTTATTTTGATTTTAATCCATGATCTAGATTACAAGTTCCAAGAATTGATCCTAATATGCATTGAACTACATGATATTCATGATAAGTCCTTCAATGAGCAAGTTGATTGTTGTAATCATGTCAACCTTAAGTGTTTATAATTTAATGTACCAATTATGCTTTCCATGAGTTTAATTTGTCTATGAGAATGAAACAATGCCATTATAGCATGCTAACATGTGTTCTCCATTCATGTACAAGTTAATGCATTACAAGTGTTTGATGAAATGTCTCTATGAATGAATTATGACCAAGTGAACATTTATATGTTATTCAAAGTTATGCTTTGCTTTACTTTTCATGCTATCGAGTCCTGGAGGTATTTAATACCTGAAAATTTAGTTGTTTATCTAGAGCCAGTGTCAGTTACAGAATAGTATCAGTTATGTCATGATCAGTAGTACTCTATATCTATTACAAAACTCAGTAGAACTCCGTCAGTTACAGAATTTAGGAAAACTCAATAATCTCAGTATCAGTCCAGTCCATTTCAGTATACTCAGTTCAGTGTCTTTCAGTTGGGAGTAGGATTCAGCACCGAGCAAGACTAAGGATGGGGGCACACCCGTTAGTTAGAACTGGGTCCCTAGAAGAAATCCCTAAGTTTCAGAACTATATAGCCAGCGTAGGTTATGAGATGTCACCCGTTAGATAGGACTGGCATACTCAGGGATCACCCTCGAGTTTAGGATAGATCTTAGGGGTCACCCGCTAGATTAGGACTGACTCCACAACAGTTGCTAGAACTTGTGGTACAGTATTAGCACCCTTCCAGCTGGAGTTACAGATTGGACCCTAATTATATTAGAAAGGGGCATGTCGGTTAGATGATTACCTTCCACAGTTTCGATTTCAATCTTAGTATAGAATTTAGTTCAGTTCTACAGAATCAGAACTGTTAGATACAATCAATCAGTATCAGTAACTCAGTTATCAGAATTCAGTACATAGCTTCAGAAAAACTTAGTTATAGTATACATTCATGTATATGCGCAGTATTGCATACTTAGTAGTTACAGTAGTTTCAGTTTTCATGTACTCTTGTGTTCAGTTACTCTATATCATTCAGTCAGTATTGTTTATGCATATTAATCCTTGCATTCAGCCTTACCTCATCTAGCATACCAGTACATTCCACGTACTGACGCATACTTTCTCTTGTGCTATGATGTCTTATATCATAGGTTCGGATGCTCTAGTTCCAGACCGTGCATAGACAAATTTAGATTCAGCCAGCAGTAGATTTAAAAGTTAGTCTTCATTTATCGAGGATATGCTTTATTTCAGTATTTTAGTAGACTCAGTATTTTAGTAGAGGGAGTTAGTTGGGGGATTATCCCATCAACTCCACTTTCAGACAGTTTCAGTTAGAGGCTTTTCAGACTAGTTGTCAGACAGTATTCAGTTTTAAAGATTGTTATTTCAGTTGTTACACTTTATCAATATTTAGATTTTGAACCTTATGGCAATTCATCCAAATTCCGTATTTATTTCATGATTATTATACAGTGCTCACAGCAGATATCAGTCATGGGTTAGCTTGTGGTCTTTCGGGGTCGTAAGCACCATGTGACGACTAGGGGGTAGTCCCAGGTCATTACAGGACCTTTTTTAGTGCCAAGTGTAACTACAGTAAGAGAAAATAGTGGTGTGAAATAAGAAAAAAAGGAGACCATAAAAGTAGGGAGGATATGGCGGATTCATCAAGTGCAACAACCAATGAAGGATCAGGACTTGCATCGATTGGATTATCAAAAGCATAATGTGAACAAGCAGCAGGGAGGGCATACAATTATTGGATTACCCTATAAAATACAAGGATAGCTCCACAGAGGCAGGTGAATGTACCACTGGCTATGGTGAACCCTTTTGATGTGCTATGTGAAGGGAGTACTAGTGAAGTGCCACCATTAGATTGAGGTAGAAATGGGAGAGGTAGTATATGTCCCCTCTTAATAAGTGGATAACATTTTATGTTGGAATGTTAGGGGCTTAAATACCCCTAACAAGAAGAAGAAGGTGCTCCTTCTGTGTAATAAAGAACATGCAGGGTTAGTAATACTGGAAACTAAGGTGAAGATGGACAAAATCAATATGATAGATCAGAAGACATTTAATGGTTTGAAATACCTCACTAATCTACAACATCATTATAATGAAAGGGTGGTAGTGCTTTGCAGACCAGATTACTACAAGATCCATTTGGTTTTTGGGAATGCTCAATGCATCACTTTTGTTGTTGAAAATATTGTCTCTCAGGTTGGGTTTTATATGACAGTTGTGTATACTTTTAATACTAAGGAAGAAAGAAAGGAACTGTAGGTTATTTGTAGAATATTAATCAGAGAGTTCAAGTACTATGAATTATTCAGGGAGATTTTAACTCAGTCCTTATGCCTAACGACAGAATTGGTGGTAATCCAGTAGGGTGGAGTGAGGTGATTGACTTTCAAACTTGTATTGATGTTTGTGGTCTTATTGAATTACCTTATGGAGGTAACATATACACATGGAATGACAAATATGGTGTGAATAGGAATTTTTCAAAAATAGATTGGCATTTGTGAATAAGGAATGGTTAAATACCATGCCTATAATCAAAGCTACATTTCTAATGAATGACATAAGTGATCATTGTCCCTTGAAATTGGAGAAAAAATTGGTGTTATTAGATCAAAAGGGGTTTTCAAATACTGCAATGTATGGGCCAAGCATCCAAAATTTAAAAAAATGGTGAAAGAAGGATGGCAGATTCCTATTGATGGGTGTACTATATTGAAACTGGTTAAGAAGCTCAAGTCACTAAAGAGAAGACTGAAAGAACTTAACAACCAGTATTTTAGAAATATACTTACAAAGGTAGAGAAAGATAGGGAAGCCTTAGCTCTTGCTCAGCAGCTGCTGCATAATAACCCCACTGATATAGCCCTGCAAGAACTGAAAAAGGAGAAATTTCAGCAGTTTAGGAGATCTTTCTATTTAGCTGAGGTTCTTCTTCAATAAAGGAGCAAGGCCACATGGATTAAATTGGGTGATGAATACACCAAATATTTTTTCTCTATTATTAACCATAGAAGGTTACAACAAGAAACTACACAAATCAAAGATGATAATGGAATAATGCACACTGAAAATCAGGCAATAGCACAAGTGTTTGTTGACTACTATGAGAACTTGATGGGAAGAAAACAAAGGGATAGAGTATATGCTTTTGAAAGCTTTCTGAAGAATGGACACTGTCGTACTGTTGAGCAGCAACTTACTCTGGTAACTCTGTATAAAGAGGTGAAGCAAGAAATGTTTTGCATTGATGTGAATAAAAGCCCTGGCCCAGATGGTTATGAAAGTGGCTTTTCAAGGCAGTGTGGAGTATAATAAGAGATGATGTGACTCAAGCTATACTCCAATTTCTAGACAATGGTAAGTTGTTGAAGTAAATTAATGCTACTAACATAGTACTTATCCCAAACATTGAAGCTCCTAAGTAAGCTAGCCAATTTTTCCCAATCTACTGTTGTAATATGGTATATTAATATAACTCTAAAGTCCTATGTATGAGATTGAAGAAGGTCCTGAGGAGTCTGATAGCAGGAAACCAAGGAACTTTTATAGAGGGTAGATCTTTGGTACATAATGTGTTAATGTGTCATGACCTGTTGAGGCACTACAAAAGGAAAACTTCAGCGAGATATTTCATGAAAATAGACTTGCGAAAAGCCTATGATATGGCAAGTTGGGATTTTATTGCAGAAGCTCTTTAAGGCTATAATTTTATAGTACCTTTTACTGCTTTGGTTATGAAATGTTTCACTTCATCACAATTTACAGTAAAGGTAAATGGAAAGGGACATGGCTATTTCTAAGGTAGAAGGGGTCTCAGATAAGGAGACCCCATTTTACCATTATTGTTTGTTCTGATGACGGAGTATCTGAGTAGAACGTTATAGAAAATGAGCACCTTTCCTGACTTTCAATTCCATCAAATGTGCAATAAACTCAAACTTACTCACTTAGACTTTGCACATGATCTTATGATCTTCTACAAAGGTATCCTAAACTCAGTGACTAGAGTTATGGAGGCACTTACACACTTTAGTAAGGTAACTGGCCTTGCTACAAATTTGGATAAGTCACACATCTTTATTACCAGGGTGAAGTAAAATTTCAAACAAAGTATTCTGCAGAAAACTAATTTTGCTCTAGGATCACTTCCAATCAAGTATTTGGGGTTGCCTTTAACTTCACGAAAATAGAATAAACTAGATTGTCAACAGGTGGTCAATAAGATCACAAGTAGGATTTAAGTGGAATATTCAAAGCATTTGAGCTATGCTGGTAGATTAAAAGTCATTATGTTGATTCTTTTTTTAGTTTTCATTGTACCAAAAAAAGTTCTTAAGGAGATTGACAGGAGATGTAAAGAATACTTATGGGGGCTACTGAGGAGAAGAAGAAGATAGATTTCATGGCCTGGGAAAGGATATGTTTTCCTAAAAAGTATAGTGGTTTAAATCTTAAAGGATGCATCAGTTGGAATATAGCCTCTGTGGGCAAGATTTTGTGGCAGCTTACAAGAAAAAAAAGACCTCTTATGGGTAAGATAGGTGAATGACATACATATGAAGGATAATAAAGATATTTGGGAGCACACACCCTATTGGAAGAAATTAAACTTTTTGAAACATCTAATGAATGTCTGGTATCAAAGAGATAGGTACATACTCTCAAAGACAGGAGCATACTCAGTTACAAGGAGTTATAAGGCACTGATTAGCAATTTTCCCAGGTTGAAGGAGGCTAATCTGGTATAGAGTTTGTTAATGCTCCCTAAGCAAAGGGTGGTAGTATGGATTTCTTAGCAACATAAACTTCTAACTAAACACACACTAACTAGGCTGAAATTTTAAGTTAAAGACACAAGTTGCTACTTATGTGAGATGGACCCTGAGGATACACCAACACATTTGTTTGATCAATGTAGGTGGATAGCTGGAGTAAAGGGCAGGTTAAGAAGCTGGCTAGAATTCAAATTACCTGCTTCTGGAGTAGAAAACACTTTGAAATGGATAAAGTGGAAGAGGTTGAGACAATTCCACAAAAAGATTGTGGCATCAGTATGGGGAGTAATGATCTACTACACATGGATTGCCAGGAATACGCTAATTTTCCTTCAAATTCGTATTCCACCAGATGTTGTCATAGATAATTCAACTGGAGATTACTGAGCGTCTTACTATATTTCATTATACAAAGAAAGAAGCTAGATGTCAGGTTTTAATACAGAAGTTAGGTAACTAGTAATGTTACTCGAGATCTAATGTGTTGCGACAATCTTCCTGGAAGGGTGTTGCGACCATTAAAGGCTCTTTAGGATGTATCCCTCATTTGATGGTATGGTATTATTCACATTTATTAACAAAAAAAATTGTTATAGAAAAAATAAAATAAAAGAGGAAAGCATATTATCGTAATTCCTAAACTACAAAAAGTATGAGTGTTATGAATCTAAACCTGAGGGAGTCTCCAAAATTAATTATATAGAAAAAAGTTAAGGATAAATTAAATTACTTATGATTTTTTTAAAAACGTTTAAATGGAAATATGACAACAGAAGAGTTATATTTTACTAACAAGTGCAATCTTAGATGGCAAAATTTCAGATATAGGTAACTTTTAGTCCATAATTACAAGGCATGGTTAAAGTTTACATAATTACAAAACATAGATATACCTTAAATCTCTCCCTTTCTCACCCTCTTTCTCGCCTCTCTCCTCTTTCTCTCTCTCTCATGTCTTTCCCCTTCCTCCATTCTCATCCCTCTATCTCGCTTTTCTTCAGAAATAGGTAACTTTTAGTCCATAATTATAAGACATGGTTAAAGTTTTCATAATTACAAAACATAGATATACCTTAAATTTCTCCCTTTCTCTCCCTCTTTCTCGCCTCTCTCCCCTTTCTCTCTCCCCTTCCCTCTATCTTGCTCACCCTTCTTTTTCATTCTTTTATTTTTTATAATTTCAAGAATCGTATATTTGTATATACACTGTGAAAAATGTATATGTACACACTCAATATACATTCTGCAAATGTACATATATAGATATATAGTTATTTAATATACACTATGATAATATACAAACATTCAGATGTACAATTGAAAATGAAAAAATAATTAGATGTACATATACAATTAACAACTTATACATGTATGACTTATATAATGGACATATACAATTGATATATATAACTTATACATATACGACTTGTACAATTGACTTATACAAATACGACTTATACAATTACATCCTATAAATAATCAATATACAACTTATACATATAAGCATATATAATTGCCACGTAATATACAATTGATAACAATTTAGTTGTATTAAGAAAATAATGATTGAATTAAAAAAAATGTATATTTGTATATACACTATGCAAAATGTATATGTACACACTCAATATACATTCTGCAAATGTATATATATAGATATATAGTTATTTAATATACAATATGATAATTGACACATAATATACAATTGATAACAATTTAGTTGAATTAAGAAAATCTTCTATGAAAAATACAGTAAATATGTAAGGGAAAACACAAAATATCAGAAAATTTGAAAGAAAAATATTCTTTGATATATATTAGAATAAACTTTGAGATCTGCTGAATTAGGAGGAATACATACTGCCACTAAAAACGTCCAATAAAAGAATGACTTATTGTCGCTAAACATTTCAATCAGCTAAGAGATAAAACAAAAAATTAATTATGAGAGAGAAAATTTTACTTGCCTTTGATATATACATTAACCACAGGAAATTACATGTTATAGCCCCAATAGTAGGTGACTTTAGATTTTTGATCCTAATAAGAAAAGTTTTTAAAGACTAATCTTCCTTCCTTCCCTTTTTAATATGGTACAAGTACAATTTTGCCCTCTACACCTTAAATATTTTTAAATTTTTCATACTAATTTGTCTCTCAAATTCTATTTTTATTTTTATTATTTTCACTTTTTTTATTTTTTCCTTTAATTTTATTTTCATGTTTTTAATTCATTTGCCTCAACCTTTTTTTTCTCCTTTTTTTTTCTCAAACATTATCTATTTCTTCATCTTTTTTCTTATTTTTTTCAATTCATTTGTCTCAACCTTTATTTTTCTTTTATTTTTAATTTTTTATCATTTCTATTTTTTCCCTCATTTTTCTCAAATTTTATTTTATTTTTTTCTCTTATTTTTATTTTCCTCAAGTTTTTAAATTCTTCGCTTTTTTCTTAATCTTTATTTTTTTCAATCTCTTTTTTAATTTCTCTATTTTATTTGATCGTTTTTTCTTTTTTCTCAACTTCTATTATATTTTGCTAATAAATAAAAAATTAGATAAGCCGCAAAGGGATCTTTTTTATTGACATCAAAGTAAATTTAAGAGCATGAATTGTTGTTAGAAAGTTCTTTGGGATAAGTTTTGCCTCTAAGACAAAAATTATAGAACAACTCATAAATCAAGGCACAATATGGTAGTGTCAAGTCTTGCTTGTGGAGCATAACTTGTTGTTTGAAAATTCTTGAGTTAAGTCTTGTTTCTAAGACGAGTTATAGAACATCTCATAAATCAAAAAATAATTTAGTAGGTGTCAACACTTGTTCATTGGGCGTAACTTGTTCTTTTGGGAGGTACTTGGGCTAAGTTTTGTCTTAGAGGCAAGACTAATAGAGCATCACATAAATCAAGACTTAATATGATAGTGTCAACTCTTGTCCATAGGGCCTAACTTGGCGGCTAAGTCTTGCCTTTAAGAAAAAAGTTATAGAATATCTCATAAATCAAGACACGATGTGGTAGTATTAACTCTAGCCCATGGCCCATGGAGCATAACTTGTTGTTTGAAAGTTCTTGAACTAATTTGAGTCTCTAATGCAAGAGTTATAGAGCATTTCACAAATCAAGGCATAATGTGGTAGTGTCAACTCTTACCAATGGGGCATAACTTGTTGTGTAAAAGTCCTTGATTTATAAAACATCTCATAAATTAAGACACAATGTAGTAGTGTCAAATCTTGTTTGTGGAGCGTAACTTGTTGTTTAAAAGTCCTTGGGCTAAGTCTTGTCTCTAAAGCAAGAGTTATAGAACATCTCATAAATCAAAACATAATGTGATAGTGTCAACTCTTACCCATGGGACATAACTTGTTATTTGAAAGTCCTTGGGTTAAGTCTTTCCTTTAAGGCAAGAATTATAGAATATCTCATAAATCAAAATATAATGTGGTAATATCAACTCTTCCCCATGGGGCACAACTTGTTACTTGAAAGTCCTTGTCTAAGTCTTGCCTCTAAAGAAAGAGTTATAAAATATCTCATAAATCAATACACAATGTGGTGGTGTCAACTCTTGCCCATGAGGCATAACTTATTGTTTGATTGTACTTAGGCTGAGTCTTACCTGTAAGAAAAAAGTTATAGAGCATTTCATAAGTAAAAAACACAATGTGTTAGTGTTGACTCTTGCCCAATATATGTAACCTATTTGAAAATTCTTGGGATAAGTCGTGCCTCTAAGGTGAGAGTTGTAGAATATCTCATAGATAAAGACATAACGTGGTAGTGTCAACTCTTGCCCGTGGGGCATAATTTATTATTTGAAAGTCTTTGAGCTAAGTCTTGCCTCTAAAACAAGAGTTGTATAACATCTCATAAATGAAAACATAACGTGGTAGAGTCAATTTTTTTCCGTGGGGCATAGTTTGTAGTTTGAAAGTCCTTGAGCTAAGTCTTACCTCTAAGGCAATAGTTGTAGAACATCTCATAAATGAAAACATAACGTGGTAGAGTCAACTCTTGCCCGTGGGGCATAATTTGTTGTTTGAAAGTCCTTGAGCTAAGTCTTTCCTCTAAGACAATAGTTGCAAAATATCTCATAAATAAAACATAACGTGGTAGAGTCAACTCTTGCCCGTGGGGCATAATTTGTTGTTTGAAAGTCCTTAAGCTAAGTCTTGCCTCTAAGGCAATAGTTGTAGAACATCTCATAAATGAAAACATAACGTAGTAGAGTCAACTCTTCCCCATGGGGCATAATTTGTAGTTTGAAAGTCCTTGAGCTAAGTCTTGCCTCTAAGGCAATAGTTGCAAAATATCTCATAAATGAAAACATAACGTGGTAGAGTCAACTCTTACTCGTGAGGCATAATTTATTGTTTGAAAGTCCCTGAGCTAAGTCTTGCCTCTAAGGTAAGAGTTATAAAATATCTCATAAATGATAGTGTCAACTATTGCTCATGAAACGTAACTTGTTGTTTGAAAGTCATAAGTCTTGCCTCTACAATGTAGTAGTGTCAATTCTTGCCCATGAAACGTAGCTTGTTGTTTGAAAGTCATAAGTCTTGCCTTTATAATGTGATAGTGTCAATTCTTGCTCATGAGATGTAACTTGAATGGATGAAATCGAAGAAAAGAACAAAACTAATAAAAATTGCAAAAAAAGAAGAAAATGAAGAAAAATATTTAAAAAATAAAAATCTAAGAAAATGTAGAAGTTGAGAGAGAATGAAAAAAAATAAAGGTTGATAAAAAAAGATTAAATAAAAATAAAGATCGAGAAAATTTTAAAATAAAAAATAAAATAATTTTTTTTTTTTATAAAAGTAGACGTTGAGAGGTGTAAAGTAAAAAAAGTAATGTTTGAGAAAAACTAAAAAGAAAAAAAAAAGAGGAAAGAAAAAATAAAAAATCAAAGTAAAATATAAAAGAAAAAAAATAGAAATTGAGAGGAAAAAGGAAAAAAAATAAAGGTCGAGAAAAAACAAAAATAAAAAGAGAAAAAAATAAATAAAATCAAAGTAAAACTAAAAGGAGAAAAATATATAAATGTTGAAAGATATAAATATGAAGTTGTTATCCATTATGAGGATCATTTATGTAATTTACTCCATTAGTCAGGGACAATTTCGTTCAAAAAAATATTAGTTAATAGGTAAAGATTATTTTAAGAAAACTTTTTTATTTAGAGCTAAAATTTGAAAGTCACTCCCATTTGGGTCTATTTCTGAGATTTACCCCATTAATCATACCATGTAATTATTAAAAATTATTAACTATAAATTGTAATTTTTTAAAATATTAACCATACCATGTAATTATTAAATTATTTCATCTATAATGTGTAATTTTGAAATCTTATTAAATTAGTTAGAATGTGGTTTGTGGTCCCCTTTCACGTAGAAAAATATATTTAGTATATTATTTTCCAAATTATATTATTACTCAAATATAAAATAGATATCATATAGTTTATATTGTTATTTTATAATATAACTGTGCAAAAGAATTGGTGTGTTCCATATCTTTCTTGATTGTTCCCAGAGGCGGATTTAATGGGGTTCAGGGGTGGCATGATACCCGCAAATTTCGATTGAAAAATAGTGTGTATATATATATTTTGAAGAAAACCGGTATATTATTTAAGTGTCACCCGGTATAGCAGTTGAGGAAGTAGTGTCAGTGGCAAATGCGCTGAAATTACACATAGTATATCAGAGTTCAAATCCAGACGCTAGCATTATTTTGTTACTTTTTGATTGCTATTCTATTTTCTATAAAAAAAATTCTTCTTGACTTAATCTTTGTTTGACTCATTTTTTTGGGTAATCTTTGTTTAAGAATTTTTAACTTAAGTGTAGAGCATAGTTGAAGATTCCTTCTTCCTTCAAATTTATTGTTAACCAATCCTCGTAAATTATAATAATGATGTTTGGCTTGATGTTATAATTTCTTAACAATAGAATAGGAAATATCCATTGAATTTTGACAACTATTTTGTACTTTCACGCGAACTGATAAGTTGAATTTAACTCTTATTTACACAATTTATAGTAATAACAACAACAACAACAAATTCACTGTATTCCCACATAGTGGGGTCTGGAGAGGGTAAAATATATGCAGTCCGTACACTACCTTTGGAAAAGTAGAATGGTTGTTTTCGATAGTTTTTATAATAATAATCACATTTTTATTATTTGATCTATTTGTCTATACAAATTGAAAAGACAAATAATCAAATCGAAACCCAAAGTCTATAAAATCGACAAAATATTTGTCTTATTTGGGGCAGTGTAAATAGCAAAACGTAAAGCAAAAAATTAACTGATTTCCAACTGAATTTGTAAAAATTAGGTTCTTCGATAATGTTTCAATGAAATTTTTCTTCAAAAATATCTTACTAATAAGCCAAATTCCAATGGGACGCTCATAAAAAGTATCTTTTTTGAGTAGTAGCTTTAACGTTAAAAGTGATATGGCACCCGCAACCTCAAAATCCTAGATCCGCCTCTGATTGTTCCATTAACAAGATTAGTGGCTTAGTGCTATTTTTATTTTGGAATAATTTGACTTTGGGCTATGTAGTTATTCAATAAATTTAAATTTTTTATCTTCATAATATTTTATTAAATAAATTTGCATACAATAATAACATACTCAACGTGTATATATATATACTAGTCAAGTGTGGGTGTTTTGTACATGTATACGAAGATAATAATAAGTGTATATAAAAGAATAAATTACTATCATTTATATCGAACAATATACTTGATCCGCCTTTAAAAATCTTATTTTTATGAATCTGATCCATTTAAAGTCATGTAAGACTAATTTCTTCATAAAGAAAAGTTTACCCTTCAAAAGATTTCCTATTTTTCTCTTTTCATACTGCTCACGCCAAGGCACGTAAAATCACATTTCATTTTATGCATCTTCTCATTCAAGACAAATAATTATAAATTATAAAATAAAGATATGGACAAAAAATTAAAAAAAAATGACATATTGAAATATCAATTATTTAACACTATACTTTGAAAGGAAAAATATACTTTAGAGTTTTGATGACGTTACTAAAATGTAAAATGAGCAGTTCAAATTATCCTTGATGGAAGAATGAAATCGATTATAAATTTTATTTACTAACGCATGAAATCTCTAATTACTATTATGTTTTATCTTCTAGCCAACTAATGACTTTGTTTAATACTTGTTTGACACTCTGATTATGTTTGCTATTATGAGAAATCACAATTTTTACTTTATTTTTATCTCAATAGTATTTTTTTATGTAAGTATGACTTTGACATAAGAGTATTAACATGAATTACGCCTGAATAATAAATAGAACTAATATGAATAAAAAATAAAATTTTAGAATAGAAAAAACATACCTTAAATTCACTTGTAATCGATACCTTGTAATCGATACGAAGTTTTGTCCGCATGTTTCACATAAATCTTTCTTCATCTGCACAAACATATTAAAGAATCAATCAATAATGATTTATTGATAAAGACAAATACAAATAATAAAAGATTATGAAAAAATCATCTTAGAAGTTAAAGGATCTTCAATTTTGTTAAGCCTAAGTTAAAGTGACAATAAAAAAAGATGAACTTATTTTGAAGGTAAATGTAAACAAACAAACAAAAAAAAACATCAAATATAGAAGCTTAAAACCCCAGACGAACTTAGAAAACATTGAAAGAGGTAAAAAGAATTTAATGTGATTCTTTACATATATTATCTTAGGACTATTAATTTATTTTTATATATTTTAGGATTCATATATTTTATGTAGTTTAGGATTCTTAATCTTTTCATATATTTATTTTATCTGGATTTTTTCATATATTTTAGGAGTATTTGATTTAATAATATAATAATTGGAGGAAATAGGTGAAAAAATAATTTTGTCTATTGCAGAGTGTTTTAATGAAGGAAAAAAAGTTTGAATCAGTTTTCTAAAGGTGTTCACACATTTAATATTATATATATATATATATATATATATATTCTAATATATAGAAGCGTGAAGGGAAGCAGGAGGCGGTCGTCATGCCTATTTCCTCTGTGATTTTATCATATCACCCCTAATTAATTATTATGTGTCATTTACGTATTAAAAAATTAATAATATTTAATAAAAATATAAAATAGACATTTATGACATGTCTGCTTCAACTGCTTCAATCGTAATTTTACTATTTCATACCTAATTAATTACTATAGGTCATTTAAGTATTAATCCGTAATTTTACTATATCACCCCTAATTAATTATTATATGTCATTTAAGTATTAAAAATTAATAATATTTAACAAAAAAATAAAATAAACATTTATGACATGTCTGCTTCAATTGCTTCAACCGTAATTTTATTATTTTATCCCTAATTAATTACTATAAGTCATTTACGTATTAAAAAAATTAATACAGTAATATTTAATAAAAAAGATAAAATAAACAAAAAAATGATAAACAAACTATTGAAGTTTTAAATTAACTTGACATCTTATATAATGCCTGTCTAAATTTTTTCACAATTATTTTTTATATTAATTTTGTTATATCACTTCTAATAAGTTATTTCCTAATTGATTATTATATTTCATTTACGTATTAAAAAAATTAATAATATTTGATAAAAAAAAAGTAAAATAGACATTTATGACATGTTTGCTTCAGCTGTTTCAACCGTTATTTTACTATTTTATCCTTAATTAATTATTATGAGTCATTTAAATGTTAAAAAAATATTTAAAAAATAAATTAAAAAATAAAAAAAGATAAATTAACTATTGATGTTTTAAATTAATTTGACATCTTATATGACACCCGCTTAATTTTTTTTTTACAACTATTTTTATAGTAATTTTATTGTATCATTCTAATAAAATATTATGAGTCATTTAAGACATGTCTACTTCGCGACTTCAATCGTGACATTTGATTGACTCTCGAAATTATATCAGTGTCACTTAAATTGAAATAGAAGAAAAAGTATTATAAATGTCAGTAATTAAAAACTTAAATTATTTTAAAAATATAATAGACTATCAATGCTACAAAACTTTGGACAAGGAGAGTATTATAAATTATAATGGCTAACAACTTAAAATAGTAAATTACAATGTCAAAAAACTATTATAAATTACAATAGCTAACAACTTAAAATATCTAAAAAAATATTTGAAATATAATTAATTATCAAAA
The DNA here is from genome assembly GCA_030864215.1 of Capsicum pubescens. Taxonomy (NCBI): domain Eukaryota; kingdom Viridiplantae; phylum Streptophyta; class Magnoliopsida; order Solanales; family Solanaceae; genus Capsicum; species Capsicum pubescens. Next base: position 71,553,092 of record CM061549.1, on the reverse strand, counting down.
TTTTATTTGTATCATATAAATTGAGATTAAAAAATAACATATATCTAGCACGGGTCTTCGATATCTAGTATATATATATACTAGTTATTAAGACCCGTGCTAAGTCCGGGTCCAAACTCAAAATATAAAAATAATTAATTTAATCAATAATTATAGTTGACCTTTAACATTCTAACTTATACTGCTGATGATGGAATCTTTGTGTTTTACTGTGTCATCCTCAATTTTTTTGAGCCAATGATCTATCAAAAATAAATTCTCAACCTCCAAAGATAAGGGGTAAGATCTGTTACGCATATCCTCTTCATGCCTAATTTTAGATGATATTGAGTATGTTATTATTATTGTTGATGAATTTTTCTTTTCAAACTCAAGTACACTTATTTTAGACTCTTTTAAAATGTTAATACTATTTGAATCATCTAAATAACATAGTAAACTTTTCACTAAAAGTTTATACGTAATATTTACAATCTTAATTTAGAGTCATTAGACAAATTAACTTAACAAAATTATAAGGATATTAATAAATAACAATTCAAATACATTATAAAGTAGAAAATTTTAAAACTATATTAGGAAATGATCCTAGGATAGATCTAAGCACATATTAACTCTCTAAAAAGGTAACCTTTTGGAAGTTTAAATAGAGACGGAGTCAGAATTTTAACTAAAACGGATTCAATATTTGAAGAAATCTAGCCGAAGGGTTCAAAACCTCTTATAGATACATAAAAATTAATTTTAGTTATGTATAAATAATATTCTTTTTCTTTGAAGGAGGTTCGTACCAAAAGGGGCTAGCTCCACCCCTAAGTTTAAAATAAAGAGATACGGAGAGAAACATACGACATGTGACGTGTTTAAATGTAAAGTAAAATTTAATACATTTTTCGTTTTGAAAAAGAAAAATTGACTATAAAATCATCTAAATTTTACAAAAAAAAAAAAAAAACCTTTTAGTATAGCAATAATGGATTTTTATATAATTAAAAAAAGTATTTCTAAAAATCTTTTTATCCTTATTTAGATAAGTGAATCTTTATATAACGAAGAAATCATACCAAATTAATACTATTTAATAAAGACTAATTTAGTGAAAAACACTTCTTGATTTTTAGAAGTGAGTGATTTCTTAAGGGTTGTGTCCGAACTAAAAACACTATATAATATACTTTTGATGTTCCAAAATAAATGAACTTTTGAGTTTTTTAATGATGAAAAATGAATGAATTTTCAAAGTATAAAAATATATTAATTCTTCTTCTTCTTTTTTTTGGGAATCTCAATTATCTGTATTTCAAAAATAGGCCAAAAAATATAAAAAGACAATATTAATAAATTATTATTATTTAAATGATATCACTAACTAAGATGTTATACTTGAAATTTGTTTTAGCAGAGAATAAACTGGAATAAGGTGCAAGAAAGAAAAAAAATCTCACACAATTATATTGTTCTCTAATTATAAAGACATAAGCGGCGGTACACCTTATTAAGAAATGAATGAATAAGAATGAAAAATGGCTAGCCACGTATTAAACTGTCATTCTTAATTTTTATATTGTAAAAAAAAATAGCAATACATGATAAAAGATCAATTACAACAATCACTTACAAGTTTAAGATTGGCTATTTGAGAATGTGAAGACTACCAAAGTAAGGCATTCTCCCTTATATATATAAAAATATATCTTACACAACAGAATTCTCTTCGTCATGAATGTTTTCTCTTGTTCCATCTTTCTAGATTGTTCCATTGACCTTTAGATGATTAGTGGTATTTCTTTTTATTGGGGTTTGATTGGGGATGGCAGTAACCTTAGGAATGAAATTTATCAAATTATTTAATATCAGTATGACTACTTTTTGAACAATAATGTGTTAACTTTTATTAGGAATATTTTAAAGCATTTCATTTTGACTTTCATGGGATTCAAAGCTAAGTTGAAAGCTATTTTCATTTTCGTCCATTAGCTTTTTTTTTTTTATAGAAAAAAAATGTTTGTGTTTGACCTAAGAAGGCACTCACAATAGAATGATTACTTTAGCATTATACTTTTCTAGTGTCTTTCAATGAGTCAATAATTCAAATGGTCACTCAACTATAAATTTTATCTCAAAAATTACTCAACTTTGATTTTTACCTCAAAAGTCATTCAATTATAGATTTTTATCTCAGAAAGTCAAGCAATTTTAATTTTTGCTTCAAAAGTTACTCAACTATCATATTTTTACTCAGAAAGTCACTCAATCTATTTAATTATTTTTTAAAAATAGAATTTACTTATTTGAAATTTCTATTTAAAAATAAAATTTTGAAAAATAAAAAGTATCTCTTTAATGACTGTTTTGTCCGTATTCTTCTAAATTAATATTTCTCTCTCATCTTTCTCATTTTTCTCATTTTTCTTCTTCTTTTCACTTTCTCCCCATAAATTTTTTTTCATTAACCACACGTTATAATCTAAATTAATATTTTTTTTTTTCAGTTGTTGGAGCACTTTTCTCCAACTTTCAATAGTTAAAGTATTTAGTATTAAAAAGGAGAAAAAGGAAAGTGCAGTATATTTTAGTTTAGTTTATTTCTCTTCTTTTTTCCTCTTCATTATTTTTCCTTTTCAAAGACAATAAAAATAACATGCAAAGATAAAATGATATAATAGTAATTTCATTTTGTACATATTCTTAATTTCTATCATAAATGTTCAAGTTATGGAAAAAAATTATGGGAAGAAAGTGAGAAGAAGAAGAAGAAAAAAGGGAAAGAGGAGCGAGAAATATTAATTTAGGGGTATAAGGATAAAACGGTCATTAAAGAGATACTTTTTATTTTTCAGAATTTTATTTTTAGATAGAAATTTTACATAAGTAAATTCTATTTTTAAAAAATAATTAAATAAGCTGAGTGACTTTTTGAGTAAAAATATGATAGTTCAATGACTTTTGAACTAAAGACCATAGTTGAGTGACTTTCTGAGATAAAAATTCATAGTTAAGTGACTTTTGAGGTAAAGATTAAAGTTGAGTGACTTTCTGAGATAAAAGTTCATAGTTGAGTGACTATATGAGTTATTAACTCGTCTTTCAATAGGCGGATTGAGGATTTCAATTTTATAGATTTTGAATTTTAAAACAACGATCTCAAATATTAACAACTGAAATCTAAATTTAATATACGTAAAATTTAATAATTTTCTTAACAAAAATTACTATTGAAGTAAAATTTACTAAATTCAACCAAACACAAAATCGTACTTTAGATCCGCTGCTAGTGTCGGGTTACTTTTTCATATGCATGCTTGAGTTCTTTCTTCTTGTTCTTTGTGCTATCCAACTCATTACTATTGATCTTCAATTATATTATGTGAGTGATTTTGATTCTTCAATTAATGAGATTTATACAAGTTAACAAAAAGTTGACTCAATAGAAGGACAATTTTGGTATTAAATTTTGTTGGCAATAACCATTCAAATGCTCTGTCCCTCAAATTATGATCCAAAACCTCATAAAGATGATTGGTGTGGCTGCAATGATAGTATCATGCTTGATCACTTCATTTGAAGACGAGAAAAGCAAAAGTAGTTGAAGACTGCTTCTATAGCTGAAGCAATTTTAGAAAGAGCGACAAAATTGGGCATTATGAGGTTTTAGAAACAAGTGGTTGGGAGATTTCATGCTGCTAGTGTGATCTAGAATTGATTGTGAAAAATAATTTCTTTCTTCTTTCAGTTTGTCAGACCATAAACTTTTTCCGGTGACAAGTACTAGCTAATCACTTCCAACCACATTCGTCATAGTCGAGTAACTTAGCAACGACTCTTCTCAAGGAAGTTCAGTGAGAAAAAGAAAGCAAATAACTTCAAAATTACAAGATTTAGAGCTGGGAAATCTTTTTATTTTGACATCAAATTCCAATATTAAATCTTTAATTTTTTTTAAAATAAAAGTTTACAGATTCAGAAACTACATTACAAATAATGCACCTTAAAATAATTAGTAATTTTAAATATTTAAGAGTTTAAATCTTATTGAAAGATTTTATTTTTTGATAATTTTAATAACTTAGTTGGTTAAACTATATGAATTTTCACATTGTTGGTGAGGTTTCAATGTATCTTTTGACTGGCTTTCAAAATTACCAACAAAAAAAATTTGTTAACATTGATAAATTAATAAAATGTAAGTGTGTTAAATAAAGAGGTGTTTTAAGTAAAAGAGATGTGTCCTTTCATTATTTGGTTACCACCAATTATATTTAAATCCAAAATCTTGTGCTTGTAACTTTTAACAGAGTATTCTTTCTTCATAACATTCTCCAAAAGGATCATGTTTAAGTTCTTGTTTTGTAATAGAATTTATTCATTATTTTCTTCGTGTAGAAATTTATAGTTTTATTTTATCTACTAAAATTATTTGTGTACAATTTCAGAGCAATCTCGCAGTAAAAAGAGAGCAAATATCCTCTTCAAAAAATATTTCGCACGTATTTTAAGCCTTCAATTATGTTCGTTATTGTAAAATCTTCATCTTGATGTTCTTCTTTATATATTTACTTGTTCTTGTGTAATGATCCTTGTATTGAACTTTTAGAATTTTTTGTATTTTGATCGTTTTGCCCTTCCTCGCAGCTGTTTTATATCATTTACAAGTTGTGGGAATGGTTGACACGATCCCTCATGCGTTCGGAAGTGTTTTATATGAAATTATGATTTTGAACATTCTTAAAGGGATTAATTTGACTTTGATCACTATTTTGTGATTCAAACCTCGGATGAGCATTCTGACGGTTTCATTAGATCCAAAGTATCGATTTTGGGTTACTAGAGCGGTTAGTTTGGGTCCTGAGACTTTGTTTTACATTTTTGACCATTTAGACGAGAATCGAGTATTTACAGCCAAAAAAAGGTTACGAGAGCAAATTTGTTGTAGTGATCTCTTTTGATAAATATGATGGTTCTGTTGACTCCGAAATGTCGAATTTAGCCTAGTAACTTAGTTGAGTTGTGTTTGAGAGGTCTCAGATGAGTTTTGGGTAGTTGTTCGGTTTAGAGTTTTACATCATTGAGTTTTAATTGTATCACGTGCATTTAATGTGCTATTTTATGCATGTGTATGACAACATTAGATCGGTATTTAAATTTCAAAACTAACACAAAAAAATCGATAAATTTTATGCCTGTATGAGGGAGATATGACCATTTTAGTTCCAACAACTGTTGCTGGTGCAATAGAGGTGACAAATGCAACCTTTAGTCGCGACCACGATTAGTCGCCACAAAATACCGTCGCGATTGCGAGCCTCTTTGTCGCGACCACAAAAGGGCGTCATTCAAGTCTCCAACATCTGTTTAAAGCTAGATCGCAAAGTCTTAGTGCTTTTAACATTTCAGGAGTTAGTAAGCTTTGATTTAGACAATTCTCGATGTATTTTTCTCATAATATTATTGAAAATGTGATTGTAGCTTTATTTTGCCATTTTTCAGGAACTTTTATTTCGTTTTTCATGATTTCTACCCAAAGTTGAGAATCAAAATTTTATTTTCATTATTTTTGGGGCTTGGGAGCTCGGATTTGAGCAATTTTAAAGAAATTTTTTAGGCTTCTTTTGTGGATATGTTTCTAAAACTTTTATTCATTATTTTCACACTGATTTCATTACAAAAACAACTCGAAATCCTTTAGTTAAATGTGATTTTGGCAGGGTTTTATCTGTTTAAGTGTAAATTGGGGTTTTCTTCGATTTGAGGTCTAATTTCTAATCTTTTTCACGTGAGTTTCATATGTAGATTTCTATGATTATGAATAACATTATTCTAAAATAAAACCTCAATTTTACCCTTGTATATTCGAACATAATTTTCAAAGAGAATTTTGAATCTAGAATAAATATAATCGATATGAGCATCGTTACACTTATTTTGACTCGTAGATGTCATATTTGATTAGATTGGATATGTTTCGTATTGATTTCAGGGAGTCGAGATTTTGATTGAGGCTTTGGACAGTGTTTGGGGTTGTGGATCCTCTTTTAAGACAAGTTGAGATGTACCTTGACTTTCTTGAAGTTTTTATGTGTTGTATGCTTGTTCACTTGTAATTTATGAATCTCTTAGGATTGGTGGTCCCATTTAGGTGAAATGGCAAGCATCTCCGCGGATACCAGAGTCTTTTGGTAGATTGTAGTTAGCTTATTGTCTTTTTTTAATTAGTAATTACTACTTGTTAATATTCTTAGAGTAGAATGTAGATAGATCACTTAGTGATCTTGAATAATTCATATTGGATGTCTATTTTAGGGCTTAAATCTTTTTTAACAAAGTTTATTGTGATGATTGAGAATTAATGACCTTTAGGAAGTAATTATGCTATTATGGTTAATGATGGAATAATCAAGCTTTTGAGAATACTTAAGAGTATAAATAATCTTGTAATAATGGATGGGACTTATAGTATGGGACAAGCTAGATTTGGATTGTTTTGTGATATATTATTATTGAAATTGTTATTAATTTTGTGTTTCCTATATGGAGGTGTATGTGAACATTATTGTTGACTTGACAAATTATTTATTATTGTGAGTCCAAGTGGAGACTTATGTGCATATTATTTATGATTTGAAGAGTTTATATTGTGGTGATACTTGCGTAGGGTCTTAAGTTGATATTGTTGACTATGATTGTGTATTTAATTGCCATATTTGTTATTGTGTCGCTGAGTAAGGACTTGACTTTCTATCATAGACCATGTCAGTGTATTAAATTGCCTTTATCATATTGATGATACTCAAATGAGGGACTTTAAGTATTATTGATGTCATGTATGGCTATTCATACCAGTGGGGCCCTATGAGGGCTTACATCATGGAACATTGTCATATAGAGTTGATTCTGAGCTCACTTATACTTGTAATGAATAGATTCATATCTTTATATCTGGTTGTGAGCATATCATCCTTATATCATTCATACATGTTCATGAAATTGATACCACTGAGTTTTTTTCATTCTAAAGAAAATGAAATATTGATACCATTGAGTTTTCCCCATTCTAAAGAAAATAATATTTGTATAGAAGCGTTGGCCGAAGGTCATTCATATCATTCATATATATTCATGAGATTGATACCACTAAGGCTTTTCCCATTCTAAAGAAAATGACATATTGATACCACTGAGTTTTTCCCCATTCTAAAGAAAATGATATTTGTGTAGACCTTGGCCGAAGTTCACCCGCCGGCAAGGTTGATTGTTATGAGATATTGTGGTAACCTTGATCCGTGAATATTATTCGGAGAGGTGTATGAGATATTATGTAACTTTAATTCGTGAACATGAGTCAGAGAGGTGGATTGAGATTATCTAAAGTATATGAATTGCGAACTCCCAATGGATCCTACATTGGGAGCAACGTTGCTCGATAGGTGTATACAGAAAGTTATGTGATAACTTTCAAATATTCACCATCATCATCAGTACATTGAATTACATCATTTGCATTGCATTGACATTCCTTAGTATGGTTTGGTATTGTATTAATATTTATTCTTGTATTATATTATCGTGATAGAATCTTATTTGTGATATTGTGGTTGAACATTCATTTCACTTCAGTACATTATCTTATATCAACTTATATTGGTTAGGAGGTTAAGGCATTATGAGATGTGAGAAATTATCACGACCCGAGACTACCCCTTAGTTGTAACACGATACTTGAAACCACAAGTGATCCCAAGCTAGAAATTGAACCTTAGGCAGAGGCGGTTGCTCGAGCTAATTAAGAATTATGGCATGAGTTTACACTACCATCCAGGTAAAGCTAAAGTTGTTGCTGATGCTCTTAACGGGTTATCTATAGGGAGCTTATCTAGGATTGGTGAAGGATAATCCCAGATTGCATAGTTTGGGAGTTTGTCTTTTTGACTCTGAGGATAGATGAGTGATTGTTCAAGAAGTGGTTATATCATCTCTTGGTGTTGGGGTAAAGGAGAAACAGGTTGTGGACCCCAAAATTATGTAGATTAAGGATGATATGGGTCAGCAAAAGGTTATGGCTTTCGAGATTGAGGGAGATGGCATCTTGAGATATCAAGAAAAGTTGTGTGTTCCTGATGTTGATGGATTGCGGGAAAGGATTCTGACTGAGGCTCATAAGTTTAGATATGCAGTTCATCCGGGTTCAACAAAGATGTATCAGGACTTGAAGGAAATCTACTGGTGGAATAATATGAAGAGAGATGTGGCAAACTTTATGGCTAAATATTTACTTTGTCAGCAAGTTAAGGTGAAACATCTAGGGCCTGGTGGCATGTCCCAAGAGATAAAGTTGCACATATAGAAGGGGGATATGATTAATATGGACTTTGTTATAGGTATTTCACAGTCTCGAAATCAATATGATTTTATTTGGGTCATTGTGGATAAGATGACTAAGTCTTTCTGGCATACGTTTCAGAAAGGCTTGGGTACTCAGGTAAAGATTAACACCGCTTTCCACCCTCAAATGGATGGACAAGTGGAACGTACTATTCATACCTTGGAGGATATGCTAAGGTCCTGTGTGATTGACTTTAAGGGTAGTTGGGTTGACTTTTTCTCTTATTGAGTTTGCGTACAAAAACAGTTATCATTCTAAAATTCAGATGGCTCATTTTGAGGCTCTTTATGATAAGAGGTGTAGGTCTTCTATTGGGTGGTTCGAGGTAGGTGAGAATAGGTTGTTTGGCCTTGACTTGGTTCACTAAGTCATGAAGAATGTGAAGGTAATTAGAGAAAGACTTAAGATTGCTCAGAGTCACCAAAAGTCTTATGCGGATGTTAGGTGAAGTGAGTTGGAGTTTGAAGAAAGTGATTGGGTATTCTTTAAGGTGTCTCCTATGAAAAGAGTCATGAGATTTGGGAAGAAGGGGAATCTCAATCCCCATTACATTGGCCCATATCATATTATGAAAAGAATTAGAAATATCGATTATGAGTTAGATTTTCCAGCAAACTTGTCTTTGATTCATCATGCTTTCCATATGTCTATGATGAAAAAGTGTGTGGGTGACCCTTATTTTATAGTGCATATTAAAAGAATATTGGTGTCACAGAATCGTTGTCTTGTGAGGAGGTACTGGTGGAGATATTGGATAGACAAGTTCGTAGAATAAGGACCAATAATGTAGACTTGGTGAAGGTTCTTTGGAGAAATCAAAAGGTAGAAGAGGCTACATGGAAAGATGAAGAAGATATGAGAGCCAAATACCCATTCTTGTTCCCCGTATTGAATGAAAGTGCTTAAGTTACGAGTTTCGCTTCCCCCTTGTTGCATTTCGAATTAGTCATTTGTTTCTGATGTATTCTTGTTATTGTCGTGCCAAAAATATCCTAACTTCTCATTTGAGGACAAATGATTCAAAGGGAGGGATAATGTAAGTCCCCACAAAATTTCAACGATTTTATTTTTGACCCTCCTGCGTGCGTAATGTCAATTTTTGACTTGAATTATGTTTAGGGATGTTAAAAGAATATTTTAAAAAAGTTTTGAACTTTTCGGAAGAGGTTCGGGGCTACTTTAGAACTTTGAGGCAGTGTGCCTTCGCGATAGTGGCGTTCCACATCACTGGAGCTCCGTGATAGCAGCGTGGCACGAAGGCTAGCCTCCGCGATATTAGCGTGCCACGCTATTATGTTAAAATGTCGAGTTTTTATTTTTTTCATTTGGGGTGTAGGACTTTTGTTTTTTTACTCCTTGCACGACTTTTAAATACAAAATCAACCCTTTTCCTTCAGTTTTAAAATATCAAACTCCACTATTCTATTCTTTAACTCCCAACCCAAGAAAGTTCAAGAGTTTTTTCAAGAAATCACTACTCCAGACTCCAAACATCAAATTCTCTTCAAATTGTTCTATATTTCAAGCATATTGCTCATCCCTAACTTGTATTTTTACATTGTGGCATGTATTTAATAAATATTCATGTGCTTTAATTATTGGGTTTAAAATTGAGTTGAGGGGTTTTGATTGTTATTACTTGAATTACTTGTCTCATGGTTTAAATTGATTATGCGTGCTTTAATTGATGATTTTTGGGACCGAATTGGTGCATTATTTTAATGGTTGGAATTGGGGACGTGGGTTTCCCCAAATTGTTGGAATTTTGATTTGACAGTGGCATTAACCTCAACCCACTTTATAATCTTGATTTTGAATATGGATAATTGCATGGTTTGACTTATTTTTGAACCCATTGCATTGCATTAAAGGATAAATGAATGAATATGGTTTTGGATGGCCTTGATGGCCATGGCTTGGATTTTAAATGGAACTTGGGCATCAATTTGGTTATAAGGACTGGTTTGACATAATTGAATTAGCTTGCAAGCATATTGGTATGACGATATCAAGTTGGTAAATCCATTAATGAATGACTCCTAGATTAATGGTTGTTTATGTGTAAACTGTTTTTAATTTGGGCTTAAAAAATTGTGTAGCTCACCGTGAAGGTGTAGGTCCGGGGGATCAACACTGAAAACCACGTTTACCCGCGTTGAGGGTCTATGTGACCGTGTGCTTTGTGCAAACAATATATATATATCTGATAACCACATATTTGTTCTTCATTTTTATTACTGTATTTATTAGGTCTTGCTTTTAATATGCAATGAAGATAAAGAATTCTCTACCATAAAAGTACTAGTAAAAATTAAAATAAAAGACGTAGAGATAGAAATTTTAGCACTAGTAGATCCCGGATGTACTAGCTGTTTGATCAATAAAGAAATAGTACCAAAACATTTACTAAAAGTACTTGAAAGACCTATAACAGCCACCCAAATGGATGGATCACAAAATATTTACAATTATTGCATAGAAAATGCACAAATAAGTTTTTTAAATACATGCAATAAATTCTATAACCCAATTTACAATGTTAATAAAATATTAGCTAGGGATTTAAACATAGGATCAGACTTTGTTATAGGACTACGCTTTTGTATCCAAAATAAAGGAGGATGTCTCTTAACAAGAGATGGAATAATGCTTTTTAAAAACTTAACTTATACACCGGTACAAACAGTAACATTACCAACAGTATATAGAACATTAAACACACATAAAACAAATTTATTTCCAAAACCATGTTGCGAAGATTGCCAAAATAACCAATGCCAAAATAACAACCTGTTAAAAGAAAACAAAAATTTAGAAGAAAACTTAGAAGAGTTTAAAAATTATACTCTACTTAATGCAGAAGGACAAGAATGCTTAAAAGATATAGAAAAAGATTATACCCTAATAAGTATAGAAATCCAGTTTTATAATTTTAGAAAAGGAAGTGATAAGATAGGAATAATAAACAGTCCAAAAGATTTAGAAAATATAATATCTATACTAGATAAAATGGAAATAATCGGAGAAAGGCCGTTAGCCCATTGGGATGCTAATGAGATAATGTGTAAATTAGATATAATTAATTCGGAATATACTATAAAAACAGCACCTATAGAAGCAAATAATGAAGATACTAAAGAATTCGATATACAAATAAAAGAACTTTTAAAATTAGAAGTAATAAGAAGATCTACTTCTAGACATAGATCGACAGCTTTTATGGTAAGAAATCATAGTGAACAACTAAGAGGTAAAGCTCGTATGGTAATTAAGCATAAAAGATTAAATGACAACACCAGAACAGATGCATACAAACTACCAGATAAAAGTGAGTTAATTAATAAAATACAAAATAAGAAGGTATATAGTAAATTTGACTGTAAGTCAGGATACTGGCAAGTCAAATGCACCCAGACAGCATAGAATGGATTGCATTCACATGTCCAGGTGGACATTTTGAATGGTTAGTTATGCCGTTTGGTTTAAAGACAGCTCCACCCATTTTTCAACGAAAGATGGATAATATATTTGGAGAATATAAACATTTTGTATTAGTATATGTAGATGATATTTTAGTGTTTAGTCAAAATATGCAAGAACACTTAGGACACTTACAAATAATATTTAGATTATTTGTTAAACATGGGATAATAATAAGTAAAAAGAAAATGGAATTATGTAAGACTTATATTAATTTCTTAGGAATAACTTTAGGAAATGAAAAGATAAAACTTCAACCACACATAGCAAAGAAAGTGTTAGAAATGCCAGATAAATTAGAAAAGACAAAAGATTTACAAAAGTTTTTAGGATTAGTAAATTATGCAAGAAATTTTATTCAAGATTTAGGAAAAATAGCAGGACCATTATATGCAAAGACCGGTAGTAAAGGGAAGAAAAACTTCAATATAGAAGATATTAAATTAATTCAAAAAATAAGAATTTTTTTTTAAAATATTTCAGACCTAAAAATTCCATTAGAATCAGATTATTTAATCATTCAAACAGACGGAAGTGATAGGATGGGGAGCCATTCTAAAAGCACGACCTAATAAATACAGTAATAAAAATGAAGAACAAATATGTGGTTATCAGAGTGGAGCATATAAAGAAAAAGGAAACAAGAGTGCTATAGACCTAGAAGTATTAGCTATAATATATGGGTTAAATAGTTTTAAGTTATATATTCTAAATAAAGAAGAAGTTTTAGTTAGAACAGATTGTGAAGCTATAGTTAAATTTCATCAAAAAATAAATGATAAAACCAGCAGTAGAAGAAGATGGTTAAATTTTACAGATACCATATCTGTTTATAAGAATATTGTATTTGAACATATAAAAGGTAAAGAAAACGAATTAGCAGACCAGTAAAGTAGATTACAATTGGAAATAAATAAATAAGTTTAATTCGACTCATTTGTTTTTAACATGAGACCAACAGGACAACCTCCTCCAGATAAAGGCAAAGGCATAGCTTCTTCTTCAGATTCATATCAACAGACAATGTTAGGTAATTTAAATTTTAGACCACTAGAATCTTTAGAAACAATGAAAAGAATTCACTTCGGACCATTTAATTTAATTGCTTACCCTGAGAGTAACATATCATTTAGAATAAGACCAGACTACATTCTAGATAGACCCCAAAAGTGTTTAGTAGACAATCTTTGGATATCTTATAATAGAGAAAATCGTAATCATTTTATGGCAGCCATGAATTCTTTATGCCATTACATGGCAGAAAAGAGTAAGCCTAAATTCAAATATTACGTAGTTATTCATGGAAAGACTAATGGTATTTTTCAAACATGGTTAGAAGTGTTAGATTCGATACAAGGTTTTAAAACTCCACTTTTCAAAAGTTTTAATGATTTTACCGAGGCCACTAATCATGCTAGAGGATACTTAGGACCAAACTATTATATATCACCATCACTCAGACAAAATCCAGATCAAATACCTCAATACAATTTACAAAGAGAAACGGGAAAGATTATTTTCTGCGACCATTGTTCTTCTACGACGAAGAATTTCAAGAAGTTTAATGCTCAGAAGGAATCGTTTCTCATGGAAAACACTAGATTAATAAAGCAGGTACAAATATTAGAAGCAAGACTCAACCACCAGACAAATGTAAGCAAAACAAATGCAAATACACAGACTCAGATACAGAGTTCTCCATCTCCTCAAAAAATGGATGAGAAAGGTGTGCATTTCCCTCTAAATGCTCAGAAATTCACTGTATCAGATGTTGGTACAGCTAGTCCGGTTCAAACGGTAACCGGTAAATACAAATCAAAACCGTTAATGGCTGTCACTTTGCCAAAAAGTGAAGATGAAGGTTGTTCTTCATCAAAACATAAGTTATCAAAATCAGGTAATAAGACTTTAAGGAAGACTTTAATCTCTAAAAAGAAAAGTGAAACAATAGAGACTATAATTAAACAGACTTTAGACAAATTCTTTAACAACCAGACACAAGATAAGCATATTGATGGACAACCCACTACCAATTCAGACAGATTAGTTTCAGAAATAAATAATGCAGACAATAATTTTTCAAGATCAGATGAAGATGATAGCATTGCAAGTCATCTTGCTCATTTCCAAGATGCTCAAGACTCACATTTTCAAGATGCTCAGGACCCATACGAAGACAATGACTCAGGAATGAGTTTCGACTCAATCGCCCTGCATAACTTGGATACATAATAAAGACATGCAACTTGTATTATTAGATAGGATTGTCAGGTGGGGATGCCCACTTTATGTCTTGTAATAGTTAAGTCAGTGTCAGAGTGCTTCCTTTATCACTACTTTCCAAAAGAAAGAAAAACTGTTGAAGCACGCGTCTAAATAAGTCTAGAAGGAAAATAATAATGCATGTGACGATGGGGCCCAATGAGTACCCGGCTTGCATTATTAAGATTCTTCCTTATCTTTTAGTGTCGGCCACATATGTTTAGGCCACGTAGTAATTTTTATGACCACTCCTTTATTTAGTTTTTGCCTATAAAAGGCGGAAGATTTTGTAGAAAGAGAGTAAGTGGAAAAAACTAAACTCTCACAACATACTCCCTTTCCTGAAATGTGTAAACTCTTCTTTCCAACAAACCTATCCATGCTAGTCCTGTTTGTATAAACCCAGTTGTATAATATTAAGTGTGTCTGAATAAAAGTTTCAAGTTTTCTATTCGATCTTAAGGGGATTCCCGAAAGGAAAACCTCTCTCCAAGTTACTTCATGTAAGTTCTATTTACATATTTTCCCACCAAAAATATTTATCTGTTCTTATGTTTATCTTTAATGTTTTAAAAATGTTTACTTTTGTACATCATGTAAATTAAATTTTTGCTAAAATTATTACCCTTAGTATATGGTTAGCCTCTTAATTTCTTGATAACAACGATGGATTAACCTGTAAATTCCTAGGAATTTTGGCCTTGATAGTCCTATAGGTCTGCAAAATAGACAAAGGACGAGTGTTAGTTGCCATAGATTCAGAGGAAGAGATGAACCGGGTATAAAAAAAAAGAAAAATAGAACGAAAATGAAGAAACTATAGAGAGAGGGAGTACTGAGTAGATATTACAAAACTGATTTACTAAACTATCTAAAATTATCCGAAAAACATTATCTGAAAAACATTATTATTGAATCTAAACTATCTGAAAAAATTAGTTGAAAAACATTAATATTGAATTATTATTGAAATATATTATATTATTGAAAAATATTATCAATTTGGTATCAAAGCGAGAAGGTTTTGGGAACAATACCTAATGCTCGCTTATATAGATAAGTGTATGAGAAAACATCCAGCCTTAAGAGATATAAGTTTGAACTATTTCTACTTATATAGAGAATATAGAAAAAAGGATAATATTATCGCCAGAAAGCATAATTTAGAAGAAAGTAGAAAAAGGTTAATAGAAGCTAATAGATTATATAAAATATATAATACATCTAGACCAGTGTGTGAAAGACTAGTAAGTGCCTTGAATTGGGAATTAAGTGGTTGTGATAGAGATTTAGAAAATAATAGTTTAGGAATAGAGTGTCTCAAAAAACGTATCAGTACACAGGCTTATCAATTAGGATAATATATGCAAGCCCTACCTGTTTTCCAAAGACTAAAAAAAAAAAATAAGTGAATAGAGGAAGAATCTGGTATTAAAGCTGAACTAATAAAGATAGAAAAAGCATTAAAAGAAAATATAAAAATAATTAAAAATAGATTAACTCAAGAGGACTTAGACGAATTAGACATAAAATATTATAAAAAATTATTAACACACTTTGAAGAAGATTTAAAATTTAATAAAGCAAGATTAGAGAACTGTTTCTGGAGAACAAATTTATATAAACAACAAGCAGATAAAATACCGTTAGGATAATAAATGCCTATAAGATACATTGAATATATTAGAGAAATTCAACGGTAATATTATAGAGAATTTACTTATAAACATCAACTTGTAAAAATTTTGAAACAATTTAAAGAAAGACTAGATTTGTTAAATAAAGAAATAAGAAACCTAGAAATAGATATTCTAAACTTCAAAGAAACGGACGAAATAATTACCATAACCTCTAAATATTATAAAAAAGCTTTAATTAACGAACAATCTAGGATAATAGAAAATATACAAGAAGTAGAATTAGATATAACTTATACTAATAGTAGATTGAAATATCAAACAAAGCTAAGTAAAAAGTATCTTAATTTGAATCACTTAGGATAACAAAATAGCTTCTTTAAAACGCCTTGAATATTTAGATCTTAGATTCCAACCTGAAAAGAAATATAGAGTGTTAAAAGATAACACCACTATAAGGTGTAATTTCAATCAGGGTGAACATATTTTACATTCAGAAGATAAACAATATAACACAATAATAGGCTTTATAATAAATTCAAGCGAAAAAAATTCAAGAAAAAGATAATAGTATAATAAGAATTTTGAAAGAAATAGAAGCTACTCAAAACAAACATAAAAAGATACTAGATAAGATAGAACAAAATCTAGATTATTTAAAGTCACAAGAAACAGAAATAAACCGAAAAATTCAGTATTTAAATCACAAATTCAATTTGAAAAAGATACCTACGAAATTAGAAATTGAAAAGCTAGTAAAAACCATAATAGAAAAACCTAAAGAATTAGAAGTAAAAACTACTCAACTAATATCTAAACTAATAGAACAAATAGAAATTATAACAACAGAAATCAAAGATTTACAAGTAGTAACAAAAAAATTAGAAGAAATTTCACTCTCATGAATATAGGAGATATAAATTATAAAAAAGCCTTAGACGCAGTAAAAGCATTTCATAACGAACCAGAAGGTCTTTCTGTATACCTCCCAATAGGTCAGTCGGAAAAAATAATTCTAAAATAAAATAATACTATAATAACATTATTATTAGACTTACATGCTAAGTTAGACAGTTTAATAAAAGGCAAAGAAGCTCAAAAACCAGCTCAAGAATCAGAACTACACGAATTACATAAAAAAAATAGATATCTTAATAAAAAATAAAAAAGCTCAAGAACCACCAAAAAATCACCTTGAAATAGAAGAACTTATTAACCAGTTAAAAAGAACTGAATTAACTCCTAAACAAGAAAGAAAAAATATAATAAGAAAACCACAAAAATGAACTTTCTATCAAATAGACGGAGAGCCGTTGAAAACAACGAAAGACAAGGAGAAGAAAGACAAAGAATAAGTTTTTCGGAGAATAAAATAGGAAATAATAATATATTATCCAGAATATGTAGAAGACAACCTAATATGGAGCAGAATCAAGAACTAAATGAAATAATAGATGTAGATAGAGATTTGCAAATTTTCCAACAACATCAATTAAAATTATTAAATCCTAAAACATTATATAATATAGGATATTTTTCTACAGATAATCAGCTATATAGACATTATAGAGAAGAGCAAATATCAGCTATAGGAGAAGATTTCAAAATACTAGATTTAGTAAATGCTAACTCTTTAAGACATATAAAAAATAATAAAATGATACTAATGCATATGGGTTTAATTGCTATAGGAATAAAAGGTCTAACTAGAAAAAATCTAGGATCCAAAGTGTTAATAACAATATATGATGATAGATGGCCAGACATTAAAAAATCAATAATAGGATTAACTGAAGTAGATATGACAAATAATGGAGGAATATTCTATATAAGTCCAGATTTTTTAATGAACTTGAAAGAATTTGAAAAAAATATTAAAATAGGAATCCAAACTAAAGGGTATGAAGAAATGAATAGTGACAATAATTTATTAATGTGCATAGGATTTATCGAAAAATTAACTTTAAGTAGTAATACTAAATTTAAACTAAAGGTAAATGATGTAGTTGAAATAATGGAAAATAAAGGCATAAGTTTAATAAAACCAATAAAGATAGACCCAAAAGTATATGCAGGTTTAGAATGGAATCTAAATAAATTTAATAAATCAAAAATCCTCACTCCAGACTCTCATTTATTGTACACTACAAGTAAAGGAGAAACTTCAATTAGATTTACAGATTATAGTTATACAACTAAAAGAAATTTAGACGATGTCGAAACAGAGAGTAATATAGAAACAGAGAGCGAATTTATGAATATAGAAGTTTTACAAGAAGGTTATGAAGTAGATATGGTCATAGAAAAAGCTGAAAATTTACCAGAAGAATATAAATATATAACTTTTAAATGTAAAGGATGTCAAAAAAATGAAAAGAAAATAGAAGAATATATAAAATATTTTAAAAATTGTTTGGAAAGAAGTGATAATTTAGGATATAGAAATAATAAACTATTCCTTGAAAGAAAAGATGAAGACGACACAATATCTGTATTAAGTTCTACAATAAGTTATAAAGAACTAGCAGAATTAGAACCAACTAGCTCGTCAAGTGCTAGCCCATTCCAACAGACAAACCCTAACCCTCAACCAATAGATTATAGTACAGGTAATGTACCTAGAAGACCAGCAATTAGGATAAACCCAGATACAGAACTTAGAGGAGATAATATAAGACCAGCAGGTAAGAGAATGCCAATAGAAGAACCAATTAAACTACAAGAAAGAGGTAGTAAAGATAAAATTCTTAATATAGCAGCACACGACCCACAAATGTGGGATACAGTAATAGATTTATGGAAAGGAATAGTAGCAACAGATTACTTAAGACATTATACAGAAACGAATACATAAACAATGTACAGATATTTAGAAACCTTTTTAGGAGAATCTGCAAAAGCCACATGAAAAAGTTTTAAGACAAATTGCCCATATGATTTCTAGGTTCTATTAAGTATGGGACCAAACCCCTATAATTTCACAAATAAAATGCATATATTATTAACCGGAAAAGATTCAAATAGTGAATTATTAGCATTACAAAAAGAAGCAATAATAAAACTAGAACAACTAAGCATTTCACATTGGGTATATATAAAGAAATTTCTACAAGACTATTTCTATTATTGCACTGTCAGCGAAAATACTTTTAATGAAGAATTAGGCAAAAAATTATTTAATAAATTACCTGGAGCTTTAGAAAGAGAAATAGAAGATAGATGGTATAAAAGAGATGGTGTAGTAGCCAACCCAAATCTAAAATGGACAATAGGGCATAGAACACAACATATAATGGATATACTAACAGAAAAATGTACAAACATACAAATACAAAAACAACTAAAAAGAAATGAAATGAATTCTGTAAATCTGTTATATACACAACTCAGAATTATGATAAAAAACAATATAGGAAATATAAGAAGAAACATAATCAAAAACCATATAGTCGTAAACAATACTTCTTAAGAAAATCAAAAGCCAAAAAATCGTGGTTAAATAGAGATAGACATGTTAGGAAATATAGAAATGATAGAAACTATAAAAATAAATTAGAATGCTATACTTGTGGAAGCATAGACCATTTAACTAATGTATGTCCTAAAAGAAATAATAATAGAACTAGAAATTCTCAATTAATAGAAGACTTCCAAGAAACTTTACTAAATGTAGACGAATACATGTCAGATACAGAAAGTATATACTCAATAATAAGTATTGATATAAATGATAAAGAGAATTCTAAATCTGATTCTTCAGAATCAGAAGAAGATAACTTAGTCAATGAACTAGGACAGGAAATAGAAGATCTAGACTTAAACAATCTAGTAATCAATAATTTAATGAATGTCACTCAAGAATGTATACATGAATTCCAAAGAAATAAAGGTTTAGACAGTAATAGATGTCGTATATGCAATTGGTATCCAAGTAAAGACAACAAAGCTAAATGCAAAAAATGTTACTTAGAAACTTGTATAAACTGTATAGAAAACACTTTAAAGATAAAAATAGAATCAGAAATAAATAGAGAACAAAAATATACAAATAATCAAATCCTAAATTTAAGAGTATCAACTCTAGAAACCCGAGTAAATGACCTAGAACAAAGATTAACCATCCTAGAAAAAGAAAAAACCAAAATCACTATAGAAGAATCAGATACACAAGAAGCTATACATTTAGAGAAATTAGAGGCAGAACTTATGAATTTAGCCTTGGTGTCTTTAGCCTTTCCTCGGTTTGTGTAGCTAACATTTACTGAGGTCTTCCAGCAGGGGAAGTTGGATCCATATAGCCCATGAGTGCCTTTAGGACGAATCAAGCTACATAGTTATATATATATATATTGGGAGGGATATAGCCTTGGTGTCTTTAGCCTTTCCTCGGTTTGTGCAGCTAACATGCACTGAGGCCCTTCCAGTAGGGGAAGCTGGACCCATATAGCCCATAGGTGCCTTTAGGATGGATCGAGCTCCATAGTTTAGGTTAATACTTTAAACTCTCATGTTCATGATCCTTGTCCCTATCCCGACATTATATATATATGTATATGAACGTGGTGCATATGATTTATGACTAGATTTTAGTAATTGCATTATTTTGTTCCTGTCCCCTAAGAGGAGTGTCAAGCCAACTATTTTAAAACTGGAGCGAGTATCGACCAGATATTTCTATTCTACCCGATCGATTCTCTAATTTGGTTTCCCTTGATTCTCTTTTTTATCTTTGTTAATTTGTGTTTACAACTAGCAACTTTATTAATCACCAAACTAAGCTTTACAAAATAGTGGCCAGATTATACATAACCTGCCATCCTCTATAATCTATCTGAGCAAGTAAACTAAAAATTAAAAAATAATTAAACTATGAACTTCTCTTTGATTTTAGGAGGTTTTTGGACAAATAGTCTCAAATTTCTCTCCTTCTAAATACCATAGCTAATCTTGAGTACAACATCCTGAAACTTTGAGCTCTTTTAGAGCCCCCTCTAGTATTTGCAATCAACTATGTTTGGTATTGGGCCCAATTAGCAGCTGCAAACTGTTGTAGTTGCATCCATTGTGTCACCTTTGTTCTAGAGAAGTATCCTTCTTCGTGCATAAAGATGTTAGGCGTAGCAACATTATTTTACTTCTGAGTACCGAATCTATCTATTACATTGTATCTAGGGCTTCCCCTGACAACATAAGCCATGAGAGCATATTTCCATTTCTCTGTTTCACGGACTACCTCTTTCTTCTCCAGCTGAACAACAATTTTTCCTTCAATTTTTCCTCTTCATAGTTCTAAAGCAATTAAACAGGTGACTCCCATTTTTCTGTTCCTTTGAGTTAGAAGCTTGTTGCATGAAAGTGACGAAGTTGCTTTGACTACAGAACCATGCCTGTCTGTTGGAGCGACAGCCAAACAATTGGACCAAACCAACAAAAATTTAAAATTTTTCGTCATAGAAGTTGCTTCAATGCAACATTATGTCATCTGATAAAGAAATCTTCATTTAGCAAATTTTTTAGCATATTGATTCAATATTTCATTGTTCTAAAATTTTGACGTCTTCTTTATTTGGCTGCTTGACTTTGTTCATCATTAAAGTAAGACTCATATGAACTAGATTACTCTATCAAAAAGGAAGAATAACTATTTATAATCAAAGAGGTTTAATATCCCTCCAGTTAGATTACTCTAACAAAAAAAAAAGAATAACTATTTATGATCAAAGAGGTTTAATATCACAACAGTTAGATTACTCTATCAAAAAAAGAAGAATAACTATTTATGATCAAAGAGGTTTACTATCACAGCAGTAGCACTTATAATTTAATTTTAAAACTTATGTTAATGGATAAATTTTTGTGTTTTTAAATATACAATGAAGTTTTAAAAGTTAAAAAACATTGTTGAAAAGAAAGTGTACAAAACTAAATAGAGTATTTTTGTAAACAAGCATTATTTTATAAAAATTATGTCTTATATATTATTTTTAATACATCAAATCAAATAGTATGTAGGAAATAATGTCAGTATAACTAATATCAACATTATTAATACAGACATTATTAATACACTCTATTTAGCATTATTCTTATACACTCTACCCAACGACCCCTTAGTTGCTTGGATTTGAAATTTATTTATGTAATACTGTGTTATTAATAAAATGTACTAGTTCACATTTCAAATGGTCAATTTTTATTCAACCAAAAATCCAAAATAAAAAAGGCTCATATAAGATTGAATCAAACAAAATTAAACCAAATAAAAATTTATCCTCTCAATCTCAAAAAGTTTCTCTTCAAACGATTATTTTGGACTAAAAGACTAAATCATAACATAAAATAATAAAATTCAAATCGATGTAGCTAAGGACCAAAGCTTTCTCCAATCCGCTATTGCTCTTCGCTATTAGTCATCGACCTTCCCAGCTCCCTTGGTCACATCAACTCATAGCGTTAGCGTGTTCTCCCCACTCTAGGCACCTGTTTGGTCATAGATTTTCTAAGTAGTTTTTCAGAAAAAATTTGTAAATAGTATTTGGTTATATAATTTTTTATTATTTGATAAATAATTTAAATTTTCAAATACTAGAAAATACTAGTATTTGAGTCAAATTTTATTTTTTGTAAACTTTTAAAGGTAAAATATATTTTTCAAATACTATGACGAAAACACATGGTGAAATTTAACCTAAATCTTCACCCAAAAATAACTTATTCAAAATATTTAAAAACTATGATCAGACGCTAGTTAAATTTCCTCTCCAATAAGCTTGGTTTAGCAATCCTTTTCCCATGATGGAAGTGCATTGATTATGTATACAAGCACTTCCAATGTATAAAACCCCTTCCAATCTTGTGTGTCTTTAGTTGAGAGGTTTGACTTAAATATCATATTTTAGAGATCCCTTTTCAATGAGTCACCGATTTTATTTTATTTCTTACAACTTTAGCCTTCCAATAATATTCAAGGATCTTTTATCATATGGATAGTAGTATATTTTATTCCTCAATTATTGATGAACTCTAATTTGAAATTTTGTGATTGACTAAGTATATTTAATATTTAAGTAATTAGAATGTGAATTTTAGTTTCTATATGTAAGAAAATATATTATATTTAAATTAGTTTTGAAATTATACTACACACCAAATATAAAGTAATAATGCAAGCGGTTCACAGGTAGAAGAATTTAAATTGTACATTTAATTAATTGAAGATAAATGTCCTTAATCATATATCACAATTCAGAAGGACTAACATCATAATTTAAGTGCAAATTATTGTTTACAATATTGATGTTGGTTATATAAAGTAACAACTAATAAAGTTCCCACTTGGAGATTTTTATTTTGTGTGTATTTTTTATATAAAACTTAGCATATTTGGTTCTTTGATATGGGAATTTTAATTTCCTTTCTATTCTTTTTTGTTAGCACTTCTTTTGATCAATGATCTATTTGAAACAACCTCTATATCTTATAAAAATAAAGATAAAGTTTGCATACGTTTAATTCTCTCTAAACTCACTTATGAAATTACACCAAATATTTGGTTGTTTATGATTGTTGTTTTGGTCCTTTTTCTATTCAAAGGGTTGGAAAATATTTGATTTTGACTTTTTAAACTATGTCAAAACTTTAAAGAAAATTTCAAAATAATTTAAGAAATTACAGAGTCGTCACTTGATTTTTAAGAAAATATCAAGAAAAACTAAAAATATTACTTAAAAGATTCAAAACAGAAAAAATCTTTTAAGTTTAGAAATTCTGAGTAAGTGGTTCCTATTAATACTCTTGGAAGGTTTTTAAGGCATCAAGAGTATCCGCTAACTAGTGGTTATCCGGACTATATAAAAATAACTTTTTTGACCAACTTTAAAAAGGAAAATTGGTTTTTGAAAAAAAAAAATAATAATTAAGGAAAAAATTGTCTTTAAGATTTGGGCAAAACAAATTTTACGACTTAGCGGAGATTTTTAACTAAGTCTAAGAAAACTAAAAACAATTAGCATATAAAGGGAAAAGGCTGAGACTAAATGACTTAAACCATTAGGCTCAAATCCATAAATCTTGTCCTAAGCTAATTTGGATTTTTGGCTTATCTTCACCCGTCCTAATCTAAACCTTGGGTTTTTGGCCCATAACATGTCCTAAGCTAGTTTTCGGACCTTTGAGGCCCAAAATTCACTTCACCTGTATTAAATTACAACTTTGACTTCGAGACCCAAATGAATGAATAAATAAATGACTAAATGATTAAATAAAAATAAGGCAATAATAAAAATCGAGACTTTTCAAGTCTCTTAGTAACCTCATCAATAGGTTTTCACCGATTTTCCTTCTTCTTTCATCTTCTTGCACCCGCACGCTATATAATTGACTTTGGGTTTAAAACTTCGAACTTGACTCAGAGAGATGAGCCTCATTGGTCCATTCTGAAATGCAAAAGGAAAGGAGTCCATTTGGACTCCAAAACAGATTCATGCAAAGGAAAAGACAAAAGAAAAAGAATTAATATGTGTTCGAGAATTCTACAGTTAATAGATGAATTATGAGATGTAAAAAATAGCATTCTCAAGCATAAAGAAATAGTAAGTTATGATATCAAAGCAATCCAAATTATCCAAAAAGGAAATTAACCCATCTCTTAAATAATCTTATAAAAAATTGAATCTTGCACAATATAATTAACTAGCCCTTGAAAAGAAGACATGAATCCACAACCATAGTTGCTTAAAATTTAGACAAATAGATTAACATATATTTGCTCCAAATACTATGATATGATAAAGTCTAAGACATGTTTTCATTAAGCAAAGAAAAGGAAAATAAGCAAGAGATGAGGAAATCTTTCATAACACCTCAAATATGAAATACAAGACATACTAATGCAACAACACTTTTTAATACAAAGTGGAACAATCAACATATCTATAACTTAGAAGAAGAAAAAATCACCATAGCATGTGAATAACAATGGGACATCTAAATGAATAAAACCACTTTACGAAGTAAACTAATAAGCGAAGTGAAGCAAATAGCATATTGTCACAGCCCTATTTTTCACCTCCTCCAACCCCGCCAGGGAGTTGGTTTTAGAGAAAATAGGTTTTTCCAATTAAAGTGACGTTTTGAGAAGGGATTGTTTTATTTACAGAGTCGCCACTTGGAATTGAGTTTGGGTGTTCCAAGTCACCTTATTGAATCCCTATTCAAAAGGAAATGACTCTTTAATTTTTATTTTTTTATTTTTTTGGTCTGCGAACTAGAAATCCGGATAAGGAATTCTGTTGACCGAGGGGAAGGTGTTAGGCACCCCTCGAGTCCCATGGTTCTAGCACGGTCGCTTTAATGACTTACGTCTGGCTTAAATTAATTTTTTTTCGATTTATAATATTTGTTAACCTAAAAGTTATTTGCCTCCCGCTTTTAACTTATTTTAAATTATTTAAAACTGTGTCGATGTGTGGCTTACCGATAGTAGTACTTTTCGGCCTCACCACGAGTTTTGGTATATTTCTCGCGCCTTTGAGGCATTTATGAGTCGTCCCCATTTTCCTAATCTAAATAAGCACCTAATGGGTTTAAAACCCACCCAACCCAATTCAATCGGCTTCAAATGGTAAATTAATTATAACGAATGGTCGGTAGCAGGGCTTGCTAACTTCATCATTAATTATTACTTATATATTAAATTTTAATTTTTCTTGAAATTAAGAATCTAACTCATTCTTTTACGAGTTTTCTACCTTACAAATGGGTTTTCACTCTTTTTATTTTCTCTATATCGACATGTCTAGAGTAGATTTGTAACTCACCTTGCCCGACCTCAGACTTGTTAATTAATGAGCCTTATTTGTCAAACTCGGCTGGAGAGAACTAAATCCCGTTTAAATCCTTACAACTCCTCAAATAAGACCATAGAAATATTCAGTTGGTTAAACATGCATATCCATATATTGTGATACGAAACAAGAAAACCCAGGGCGGAGCCAGCCTTCTGTTCGGGGTTCGGTCGAACCCCCTTTGGAAGAAAAATATACTATTTATATATGATTAAAATTATTTTTTATGTGGTTATAGTAGGTGTGGAACCCCCCTTCGTTGAAATCCTGGCTCCGCCTCTGAGAAAACCAAGTGATCGGCCATTAAAGGTAACTAATGAAGCATGCATTATCATGGTATACAAAATGAGCAGCGTGTAGATCAAAGTCAATGGTTTCATGATATGGCAACTTGTTGATGAAATAGAAACGATAAACTCGGGCTTCTCACTTATTTTTGTCACGAAGATCGTGAATCTGCTCTCACGAAGGCCCCTTCACCACTAGATCGACACCCTCTTCACTGTAATACCACTTGCCTTAAAATTTGATAACAACAAATGAATAATAAACTGTTTCTCCATTTCAACCTTATGAGAAAAACATTCTTCTTTTCAATTACAAATCTAATCCCAAATGCACCTTCCATCCTCAATGCAAACATTAATACTGCAACAATGATCCAAACTTCACATCACCAATTTCTCATCATCTTGTTGAAGTTTTGGACAGGGAATTCAAGAGTTTGACCACTTAAATACTTACTACTCATTCTAATAGCAAATTATTTCTAAATGTTTAATTAACTAAATCATTTTCTTCCAGAAATTCAAACAGACTCAAATTTTCACAATGTGCATGGCCTAGTCACTACTAAATACTAACTACTTTTCATATCCTAAAACTTCATCTCAAACTTGTAAGTAAATAAAGATTCATAGAGTATGACTACATCTTATTCAAAGCGGAAAATTAAAAGAAAACCGTCCTGACATAAACAATAAACCTTACATAACATGTAGTATGTGAAACTTATTTAAGTAACTTTATTCATCATGTTGTGATTCACAATAAAAACTTATAAAATAAGGAGTATGGAATTGGATAAGATCCTGTAAGATTGAACTAACTAAAAAGAAGCATAAACGACGTTACCGGAAACTCGAACGAGAACGTGAACTCCAAACCCGAACTCAACTTGTGGCTCTTTTTCCTTCTTTTCCTCTTCTTGTTTTCTCTCAAATGTTAGTTCTATATTTTATTTTTTTTCTTTTCTTACTTTTCCGTTTCTTCTCTGTAAATGTCCTCTCTTTTTGTTGTCTCTCTTCTCTATCTTTGTGTTTTTTTTTGTCTCCTCTCCTTTTTTCTGTAATCCGTGTATATCTCTCCTCTCCCATTGTGTTGGTGTCCATGCATATATATAGAATAGTGTGTGTGCATGTGTAGGAGGAAGATGTGGAGGAATGGAGTAATGGGTGTTGTGTCGTGTAGTTGAGGAAAATGTGGAGAAATGGGGTAATGGGAGTGGGAAGATTGGGTAGTTTAGGATAAGTTCGTAACGGTTAAAGCGTATACGCATTCGATGTATATATCAAATCAAGTAAAATACAGGTTGATTAATCATGGTTAAGTAACATGAACTCTCAATTTTCCTTTTTTTTTTTTTTTTTTTTTAAATTAATATATTAAACATAATAAAATATATTTAAAGCTAACAAAATACATAATAAGTTAAATAGCTAGTCTTTAAAATATGATTAAGAAATATTAATATCACAACATTCTTTATTAAAAGTTAAAAGAAGAAGATAAAATAATTTAATTTTTTTTTTTTTTTGAATAAATAAATAATAATAATGAAAATAAAAACTTATCTAAAATGTGATTCTATTTTTGTATTTTTCAAAACTATTAAACCAAACTTAATAAAAATAAGATAAACTTACAATATCTAATTTAGAATTAAATAAATGAATAAATTGAACACTAAAATGGCGTAAAACGTTAGGTTTGGTAAAAAAAATTAGGTGTTTACAGAATGCCCCTCTTTGCTTGGAAATATTGAGAATTTTCAAGCAAAGAAGTAAACATTGCTAATTTTTGGCCCAACTGTTTACTCAAAGGTTATACGTAAATAAGTAGGAAAGAGGTGTGACCGAGCCCTGCCTTTGGGCATCCTACATATCTCGGGTTATACGAGAATCAGGTCACGTGTAGTTCAAATGGGTGTAGGAATGAGTGGATGAATTGGAGAGTCGAGTTGAGGTCCCGTCGAGTTTCCGGTTCGTTGCTCCTTTTATTACATCAAAAATGAAACTAGAAATAAAAGTACAAGATCCTATTTATTCTATTTGTCTTGATCCCCTTGCTTCAGATCCTCCTCTTGGATCTTCAGTTATCGCCTCACTTTCTTCTGGTGGGTCTCTCGATCTCAAGATTTGATCTTGAAGTTAGGATTTGAGATTTGAACCTGCAACTTGGATTGGGTCATTGACACTCTACCAAAGAACAGTTCATAGAATACTTTGGATGCTTATTCTCCTTATCAGAAGCTAAAAAGATGTCTCTTGAGATGTTGGGCCGCTACAGATACAGAGCTGACTCTAGCTATCTTCAACCTGATCATTCTTCTATATTCTGACCGGAGATGAAATTCCATTCTTGGATAACCCTGTGCTTTGCAGAAAACCTGCAAGCCATCAAAGAAGACGAAACAAAACAAACAAAAAAATTTTGCCCCAGTTTACACTAGGAAAATTTTGTGAGTTATTAGAAAAATTATAATCTAGTTTAAAAATGAATGGGTAGAAATTTAGGCTAGGAGCGTGATAAAATAAGAACCCTATTCTTAATAATGCAACCAAAGGAAGTTATGCCCGATGAATGCATGAAAAAGAATTAGGATTTTTGCTTCTAAAAATGTGACTAGGGATTGTCATACCCTATGAAGACATAAAGAAGAAAAATAGGAAGGTTTATTTCCTAAAATGTCGACTAGGGGACGGCGCCCTATAAAGATAAGATAAGATGTCAACTAGGGGGTGGCGCCCTATAAAGATGAATAAAATATCAACTAGGGGATGGTGCCCTATAAAGATGAATAAGATGTCAACTAGGGGATGGCTCCCTATGAAGACGAATAAGATGTCAACTAGGGGATGGCGCCCTATAAAGACGAATAAGATGTCAACTAGGGGATGGCGCCCTATGAAGACGAGATAAGATGTCAACTAGGGGATAGCGCCCTATAAAGATGAATAAAATATCAACTAGGGGATGGTGCCCTATAAAGACGAATAAGATGTCAACTAGGGGATGGCTCCCTATGAAGACGAATAAGATATCAACTGGGGGATGGCGCCCTATAAAGGCGAATAAGATGTCAACTAGGGGATAGCGCCCTATAAAGATGAATAAAATATCAACTAGGGGATGGTGCCCTACAAAGACGAATAAGATGTCAACTAGGGGATGGCTCCCTATAAAGGCGAATAAGATGTCAACTAGGGGATAGCGCCCTATAAAGGCGAATAAGATGTCAACTAGGGGATGGCGCCCTATGAAGATGAGATAAGATGTCAACTAGGGGATAGCGCCCTATGAAGACGAATAAGATGTCAACTAGGGGATGGCGCCCTATGAAGATGAGATAAGATGTCAACTAGGGGATAGCGCCCTATGAAGACGAGATAAGATATCAACTAGGAGATGGCGCCCTATGAAGACGAAAAATATGTCAACTAGGGAATGACTCCCTATGAAGACGAATAAGATGTCAACTAGGGGATGGCGCCCTATAAAGACGAATAAGATGTCAACTAGGGAATGGCGCCCTATGAAGATGAGATAAGATGTCAACTAGGGGATAGCGCCCTATGAAGACGAAAAAGATGTCAACTAGGGGATAGCGCCCTATGAAGACGAAAAAGATGTCAACTAGGGGATGACGCCCTATGAAGACGAGATAAGATGTCAACTAGGGGATAGCGCCCTATGAAGACGAAAAAGATGTCAACTAGGGGATGACGCCCTATGAAGACGAGATAAGATGTCAACTAGGGGATAGCGCCCTATGAAGACGAAAAAGATTTAGGATTTTTTTTCTTTTTTTTTTTTTTTGTTAGAAAAAAAAAATGCCCCAGTCTTGAATATGAGAGGTTTTATTATTATTATATTGGTACGAACTTAGAATTATAGGAGTATAACAAAAAGAGAAAATTCAAGAAAACTTAACTTTGCTATACTGTTTTTTTTTTTTTTTTTTTCACTAAACTTCAAGATTGCTTTGGCCCTGTTCAAGCAAGAGAGAGAGAGAGAGAAAGAATTGTGAGTTTTAAAATTGGTAGTTGGTTTGTGGCCTTGAATTCCTTAGGGGTTTTCCTTATCTCTGCCCCAACTTGATACAGTTGATTCAACTAATTGGTTGGCGAGCTTGATTCTTTGTCTTTCGAATTCTGTTTCATCTCTGTTTGTTTCAGTACGATTCTGCTCTTCATTTTCAAATGCTTCACTCGTAACACTTATCTTAACTGGCTCTCTGTCCTTGTCAAGGTGGCGAACGCCCAACAATCTCTGCTCAATTTCACTGGGAGCCAATGGTCAATTTTGCACGTTTTTCTTTATTTTGCATTTAGTGCGAGACTTATCCATAAAGACAAAGCGTGTAAAAATGAAATAAGGAAAAATCAAAAGAAGGAATAAAAGAATTATGTTTGAATAGAAGGTATTTCTACCAGTAAAGTAAGAAAGCTTATTTGGAGGTGTATATTGACTTCAAATAACGCGTGACACACAATTTGGAGTAGATATTTGATCCTTCAAAACTGTCTAATCTCGAATTAGGCTGCACCTTTCAATCAAATCAAATCATCCTTCTTGATCTTTGTCCTGTCGTGATAAACTTTGTTTGACTAAAGTTATTTCTTCTAGGATTTTCTCAATTGACCTCTCTAATTTGGATTGTCTCGTCCATCATTGTCTTATGGCGCCCCTGAGGGTTTTCACCAATAAGATTTTTTTATTTTTTTTTTTAATTATATCTTGTGGTGCCTCCATGGGTTTTCACCTACAAGCCTTTTTTTTTTTTTTTTTTTTTTTTTTTTTACATATATATACAGCACACAAGGCTTGACATTCTCAAAAATTGATCGGAAGGTCTTTAATGGACAAAAGGAAAAGGATTTTTTAGGATAAATTACAACTTGAGAGTCATATAAAAGTGACAATAGGATATACATCTCATCTTTTTTGAATACCAAGATTTTTTTTTTTTTTTTTTTTTTTTTTTTTTTTTTTTTTTTTTTTTTTTTTTTTTTTTAGTCGGACCGAACCCCAAAATAGGGCTGCCTACGTATCCATTTAGGAATCAGGTCGAACGTAGTTCAATGCTATACACATTTTTTTTTTTTTTTTTTTTTTTTTTTTTTTTTTTTTTTTTTTTTTGGCTCCAAAGAGGGTAAGCAAGGAAAGGTAAATAAAGCTCGAAGGGATGACAAGGGATTAACGACATTTAGTTAAGTAGAATGATGGCCTTTCGTCATCTCAACTTGAGAATGTTAAGCACAAGTGTGTCAAATATAATATCTTTTGACTGAATCGGCATTGATAGCTTTTCCTGCCATTTTCCCGTCCAGATCCGCAAGTTGCAAAGCTCCATTTGATAATACTTGTTTAACTATGTATGGACCTTGCCAGTTTGGAGCAAACTTTCCTTTAGCCTCTTCTTGGTGTGGAAGGATGCATTTTACGACAAGTTGGCCGGCCTCGAATTTTCTAGGACGTACCTTCTTATTGTAAGCTCGCGCCATCCTCTGCTGGTATAATTGACCAAAGCAAACTGCCGTCAACCTTTTTTCATCTATTAACGATAATTGTTCTAGTCTAGACTTGACCCATTCAGTATCGTCAATCTCGGCTTCACCAATGATTCGAAGCGAGGGAATTTCGACTTCTGCGGGTATCACAGCTTCAGTCCCATAGACTAGTAAATAAGGAGTTGCGCCAGTCGATGTACGGATAGTTGTACGATATCCTAAAAGCGCAAACGGTAATTTCTCATGCCACTGTCGAGATCCTTGGACCATTTTCCTAAGAATCTTCTTAATATTCTTGTTTGCTGCTTCAACGGCTCCATTTGCTTTAGGACGGTAAGGGGTAGAATGGCGATGCACGATCTTGAATTGCTCACAAACCTCCTTCATTAGATGACTATTGAGATTGGTTGCATTGTCTGTGATAATGAACTTTGGTATACCAAAACGACATATGATGTTCGAATGAACAAAATCCACTACTATTTTCTTCGTGACTGATTTGAAAGTAGCAGCTTCTACCCATTTGGTGAAATAGTCAATAGCGACCAGTATGAATCGATGCCCATTAGAAGCTTTTGGTTCTATTGGACCGATTACATCCATGCCCCAAGCAACGAATGGCCAAGGAGCGGACATAGGATGCAGCTCTGAAGGTGGCGAGTGAATCAAATCGCCATGGATTTGACACTGATGACACTTGCGAACAAAGCGAAAGCAATCTCGCTCCATAGTTAGCCAATAATATCCTGCCCGCATAATCTTCTTCGCTAAAACATAGCCATTCATATGCGAACCACATACCCCCGAATGTACCTCATTCATGATTCTTTCAGCTTCCTGAATATTAACACACCTCAACAAGTTCAAGTCTGGGGTTCGTTTGTACAGAATCTCCCCACTTAAGAAAAACCCATTAGCAAGTCGCCTAATAGTCCTTTTTTGATTTGCATTGGCGTGTATTGGGTATTCTTTTGACTTTAGGAAGCGTTTGATATCATAGTACCAGGGTTCATTATCTGGTTCTGCATCAATTATATTGCAATAACCATGTTGATCTCGTATCTGTATCTCTAATGGGTCGAGATGCGTATTTCCTGGGTATGGGAGCATGGAAGCTAGGGTAGCCAGGGCATCAGCCATCTCATTATGGGATCTGGGAATATGTCTAAACTCGATAGACTTGAATCTTTTGCTAAGGTCCTCTAAGAACCGTTTGTATGGAATGAGCTTGATATCTTTCGTTTCCCATTCGCCTTGAATTTGTCGAATGAGTAATTCAGAATCTCCCAACACCACTAGCCTGTGTACATCCAGATTTATTGCCATATTTAATCCCATGATGCAAGCTTCATATTCTGCTGTGTTATTAGTACAAAAGAAACGAAGTCGTGCTGTGGCGGGATGATGATGCCCGGTCGGTGAGACAAGAACCGCCCCAATTCCTACTCCTTTGACATTGACTGCCCCATCAAAATATAATTTCCACGCATACATATCATCTTGAACTTCTTCCTCAATTGAATTAATTTCTTCATCAGGAAAATAAGTTTGCAAAGGCTCATAATCGTTGTCAACTGGGTTCTCTGCCAAATGATCGGCCAATGCCTGTGCTTTCATAGCGGTACGAGTAACATACACAATGTCGAATTCTGTAAGTAAAATCTGCCACTTCGCCAATCTGCCTGTGGGCATAGGTTTTTGAAAAATATACTTTAAAGGATCCATTCGAGATATGAGGTAGGTTGTGTAGGACGAAAGATAATGCTTCAACTTCTGAGCAATCCAAGTTAGGGCGCAACATGTCTTTTCTAAAAGAGTATATTTTACCTCATAACTCGTGAACTTTTTGCTTAAATAATAGATTGCTTGTTCCTTTTTGCCTGTGATATCATGCTGTCCTAAAACACAACCAAAAGAATTGTCCACCACTGACAGATATAGAAATAGAGGCCTCCCAGGTTCCGGTGGGACCAGTACTGGAGGATTTGCCAAATATTCTTTAATCTTATCAAATGATTCTTGACATTCGTCTGTCCATTGGATAGCAGCATCCTTTTTCAGCAACTTAAATATCGGTTCACATGTAGTGCTGAGCTGAGCGATGAATCTGCTTATATAATTCAGCCTTCCAAGAAAACTCATGACATCAGTTTTATTCTTTGGAGGCGGCAATTCTCGAATGGATTTTACTTTGGAAGGGTCCAATTCAATGCCTCTACGGCTAACTATGAAACCCAAAAGTTTTCCGGATGGAACTCCAAATGCACACTTGGCTGGATTGAGCTTAAGATTATACTTTCGCAATCTTTCAAAGAATTTCCTCAAGTCATATACGTGGTCGACTTGTGTCTTGGACTTTATAATGACATCATCAACATATACTTCTATCTCCTTGTGCATCATGTCATGAAAAATGGTAGTCATAGCTCTCATGTATGTAGCTCCCGCATTCTTTAAACCAAACGGCATGACTCTGTAGCAATAAGTACCCCACGGGGTGGTGAAAGCAGTCTTTTCTGCATCTGTTTCATCCATCAAGATCTGGTGATATCCGGCATAACAATCCACGAAAGATTGGATCTCATGTTTAGCACAATTATCAACAAGGATATGAATATTGGGTAGCGGAAAGTTATCTTTAGGGCTTGCTTTGTTCAAATCCCTATAATCAACACAAACTCTGATTTTTCCATCTTTCTTCGGTACGGGAACCACATTAGCCAACCATGTGGTGTACTGAGCGACCCTAATCACGTTCGCATTCAATTGCTTCATGATTTCCTCTTTGATTTTATCGCTTATGTCAGTTTTAAACTTTCTTTGCTTTTGTTGTACCGGTGAAAAATCAGGGTATGTAGGCAGTTTGTGGACTACCAAATCAGTGCTTAGACCCGGCGTATCATCATAAGACCAAGCAAAAATATCCTTATACTCGAATAAAATCTGAACAATAACATTTCTGATATTTTGATCCGCATGAATACTTATTTTTATTTCTCTAACCTCCTCACCAGTTCCCAAATTTATTACCTCAGTGTCATTTAAATTGGGTTTGGGCTTATCCTCAAATTGATCCAATCCTTTTTTGACTTCCTTATCGGCTTCAACTTCATTGTATTCATCTACCGTTTGGTTTGTTGATTCGAGATTAGACAATTTTTTAGGATCTAAATGTGAACTCCGTGTGTATGCCATGTTATCAGAGCCAGTATTAACATAACTGAAATAAGAAAAAAAAAAAAAATGAAAAATTAAAAGAGGGAAAAAAAGATGAATTTACTAGAAAACTTGAAATTTATTTCATTGGATCGGAAAGGATAGGAGGGTTAACATGAAAGCAGAGCAACTAAACTATGTGGACTACCACCCTGAGAATAGTCCAAAATGCAAAAGAAAGAAAAACGAAACAACAAAATAAACTACCAAGACTCCTTTCTTGTGGGGAGAGGAGTGGCTTCCCAGTTAGTGAGCTTGACATTCGGCCCGACGAATTGCACATCTGCATGGCTAGGGCCTTCACCCATCTGAACCATGTTTATTTCATAAAACATTTCCTTGAGACCTTGACATATTTCATCCACATCCTTGTTAGCATATGGGTATTGATTTTCTTCCTTTTGAGCTTTCGTGAAAGATTGGCTAATGTGTGGAACCGGACTTGTCAATTTCCAAGCCTTCTTCTTCTGCTCTTTCGCCCATTTTCTATCTGCTGCGGTAGGCTTAAATCCTAAGCCAAAGGAGTTGTGGCTACCACATGGATTTACAGGGTTTATAGTTCCTTGCAGCGAAACCCCTAATCCTCTTCCCGGTTCATAACCATTTTGTAGCATTTGGCTAGCCACCATGATTGAAGTAGAAGAGAAATGAGGCCCTGGAATTGGCATGCCTTCCACGACTTGATCAGCTGTCACAATTTCAAAAGCCTGATAAACGGAAGATTCACAACCCCCTTTTGCTTTGATACAGGGTACAGAAGGATCTTGATGTATGGGAAGGTCATCCTCTCCATGTACAATGATTTCCTGATTGTCGTGTTCAAACTTAACTACTTGATGCAAAGTAGAAGGTATGGCTCTGGCCGTATGGATCCATGGTCTTCCTAAAAGTAGGTTGTAGGAAGTATCCATGTCTATTACTTGAAAGGTGATCACAAACTCAACTGGTCCAATAACCAAAGCAAGATCTATCTCACCAATGGTGTCTCGTTTTGCACCATCAAAAGCCCGAACACATACATTATTGGATCGAATCCTATCTGGGCTGATTTTTAATTTTTGCAAAGTAGAGAAAGGACAGATATCTACTCCTGAACCTCCATCGATCATTACCCCTTTTATGTAATATCCTTCGCATTTGATAGTCAGATGCAAAGCCTTATTGTGACCAGAACCTTCTGTGGGCAATTCATCATCAGTGAAAGTTATTCTATTTGCTTCAAATATTCTACGAACCATCCTTTCTATTTGACAGACCGTAGTTTCCTTCGGGACGTATGCTTCATTCAACAACTTAATCAATGCCTGATAATGTTCTTTAGAATGTAGCAGTAGAGATAATAATGAGATTTGAGCCGGGGTTTTTCTCAATTGGTCGACAATGGAATAGTCTTGGGTTTTCATTTTCTTCAGAAATTCCTCAGCTTCTTCGTCTGTGACAGGTTTTTTCATTGGCCCTTGACTATCTTTAAACTGTTTTGGTCTCCTTAATTCTTCTGGAGCATAACATCTTCCTGATCGAGTCAAACCCCCTGCTTCGTTTGTTTCTTCCATGACCTCTTTTCCTTTGTGCATCACCGTGGTTTTGTTGTAGTTCCATGGGATGGTTTTCAAGCTTGTCACTGGGAGCTGTGCTGCGTGTCTTATGACAATTGGCTCTGTTATCTTCCTCATGTTGTTGCGCTGTTGGTCGAACCATGCGGGACCACTCGAAACATATAGTTTTGGCCCATCTTGTGCTATTCCCTTTATCTTTGCAGGAACATACAATACTGTATTTTCTGAATCTCGGGGTCTTATAATGGAACTCGCTCCTTTCACGATCAGTGGTTCTCTTTGCATAGACTTCAGCGCTTCACCCGGGTTCCCTTTCAAGGTGCCTATTTCCATCACTGCTTGGCTTGTTGGCCTGTAGTCTCTATCGTCAAAAATCATCCCCACGACGTGTGCGTTACTGTGATTAGGAAGTGGATTGTCGGTGACATTCGGTGCTTCTTCTTTTTGTATTACGATTGCCTTGCTTTCGATTAACTTTTCAATGGCTCTCTTCAGACTCCAACAATTTTCGGTACTGTGACCTTGGACGTTGGAATGGTACTCACACCTTACATTAGGATCAAACCAACTTGCATTCGGATCCACTTTGAAAGGCAAAACAGGTTCAATCCATCCTAATTTGACCAACCTCCGCAACAGGCTCGTATATGATTCTCCAATTGGGGTGAAGTTTTCCCTTGGCTTCTGTTCTCTTGTATATTCTGCCGGAACATACGGATTACGAGGGGCTTGTAAATTTGGCTGCCGCGGACGAAAACCTTGTGGCGCAGGTGCCCGCCATTGTGGACGCTGAGGAGGTCGGGCATACGCTTGAGCATTAAGAACAGCAGGTTGAGGTGTATAACAATGTTGAGGAGGGTTGGGTTGTCCCTGTTGGACATGAACGTAAGGGGAGTTCCGTCCCCTTTGGGCATTGCCCGGTCCTGATGCCATCATGGATCCTTCCTCCTTCTTCTTCCGATTTACGAAACTACCTGATCCGCTCTGAATGGCTTGTGTAGTGGCTTTGAGGGCGGTTTGGCTCACGATTTTTCCTGATTTGATGCCATTCTCCACCATTTCCCCAATTTTTATTGCTTCGGCGAAAGGTTTACCAACCGCGGCTAGTAAATGATGAAAATAATCAGACTCTTGAGTTTGGAGAAAAACGTCAATCAATTCCTGGTCCTTCAGTGGCGGTTTGACTCTAGATGCCTGTTCTCTCCATTTTATGGCAAACTCTCGAAAACTTTCAGATGGTTTTTTCTTCATGTTAGCGAGAGAAGTGCGGTCAGGGACAATATCGAGATTGTATTGAAATTGTTGTACAAAATCTTGAGCCATATCATCCCAAATGTGCCAATGGGAGATGTCTTGATCGATGAACCATTCGGAGGCTATTCCCGTCAGACTTTCTCCGAAATAGGCCATAAGCAGCTCCTCTTTCCCTCCTGCTCCTCTGAGTTGATTGCAATACCTTTTTAAGTGGGCCACTGGGTCACCATGACCACTATATTTGTCGAATTTTGGGGTCTTGAAACCTATTGGCAAACT
Source organism: Capsicum pubescens (assembly GCA_030864215.1). Classification (NCBI taxonomy): domain Eukaryota; kingdom Viridiplantae; phylum Streptophyta; class Magnoliopsida; order Solanales; family Solanaceae; genus Capsicum; species Capsicum pubescens. The sequence goes on along the minus strand of CM061549.1, from coordinate 71,515,391 downwards.
AACATTAGGGAACATACACAGGTCTTTGAAAGAGACGCTTTTGTGTCCTCCCAATCCTTGTATGTTTCTCATACTCTGCTCCAGACTCCTCACTTTTCTAGCTATCTCTTCTCGTTCTTCATTCATAATAGCCTTCTCAATCACGATATGAGACTCAGGCTGATGAGTGGGCTGATATGAATTTACGGGTTTGAATGCCAATTCAGGAGGATAGACTTGATCATGATTTAGCTCGTTGATAGGCTTCTGTATCATTGATGGAGGGTTTATATTAGTTGTCACGGACGGAACAAAAAGCGGGTTGTTCGTGAATGATGGATTTGGAGGACGCATAGTGGATGTGCCAGCAGCGCTAGACACATTAGCGTATGGACCAAATCCAGGCGGATAAAGTGGATCGTCGACTTGGGCTTGAGTAGAACTGGGATGATTTGCATCTGAAAGACCAGGAATCGAGGAAGGCGGAGCTTGTCCATTCGCCCAGGCCTGATACATTTCCGCAATTTGTTGCTTCAATAACCTATTCTCCTCCAAAGATGCGAACTCTCGTGGAACTAACTGATCTCGACCTTCTTCATTATCAGATTCTGTTCCATCTTTTTGAGTCATCTTCCTTTTTCCCTTATACCTTGTGTTGTACGGGTGAGAGGCCAGCTTAACCACAACCAACCACCTTATTCTCTCTCTCTTTGAAACAGAAACAAATATGTTAGGATTTAGAGCTTTTTTAAAAAAATATTGATATATTCATAATTAACTCAAATGTCATGCACCTAAGTAATTTTCTTCCTGAAATGGACTTAGGAAAACCCTCTTGTTTCATCCCGGCTTTGGTGAATTAATTATTTAACGCCAACATCTTAAAATTGTTACTTGAAACTTGAAAAAATATTTGATCGCACCCGCCGAGGGTTGCCTACGTATCATGTTTTACACGAATCAGATCATCACGTAGTTCATGGATATGGTAAATATATGTATATATTAAAAATAAAGAGGATAAAAACTTGAAACAAATGCGAAACTTTCCATACATTTCCAACTATTCTTAAAACAAAGCCTTAATGAAAGGAAACTGAAATTATCTAAAACTAGAACAGACTCGGAATACTGGAGAAATACTAAAAAACCTATAAAGAAACTAACTCTAAGAAAACAAGGACTTTAATAATTATCATCAAGATGCCTTCCAAAGATGTCTTGCAACTTAATCCTCCCTCAGACTCGAGTAGATCCTGGATAAGGCTTTTGGCAGATGTGGAGCGAGAGCACGTGCCTGACGGCCCAGATTTTCATCACCTTGGTGAAGATAGTTAGCATAAACGTTAATCAAGGTTTCACTGAGCTGAAGTACTTCTCCCCTGGCCTCGATCATACTCTTATGGCAGTTTTGCACCCAATGCTGCGTAGTGCGGACGGTATGCTTTAGGTCTTCTTCTCGTTCATGAAAGTCATCGATCTGATAGTGAAGCAACTGTCGTTCGGTCATCCACTGGTTTCTCTCCACTTCAACTTCCTTCTGAAAAGTCGTGAAGCGCCTCGCTATTTCTCTTTCCCGTTCCATGGAAGCTTTTAGCTGAGCCCGAAGCTTCGACTGTGTACTTGTCAGCAAGGTCTTCTCTTTCTCAAAATCACTCGATTGCTGCTCCATAGCACCGGTGGCAATATCCAGGTCCTCTTGCAGGGCATGCATGGCGACACGGTTCTCTCTCTCAATCTCCTTACGAGCCGACCTAATTCTGGCCTTAAATCTTGCCTCATGATGAACCAATTCTTCTCTGGCCTTTTCCAAATCATTATTTAAGACGTGCAGAGTAGACTGATAGTTTTCTTCTACCTCTCGTCGAGCCTGCTTAATTCTGACTTCAATCTCCGCTTCTCGATCCACTGGCTCTCTGGCTGACCTTTCTGGCATTGCTTTAGGAGGAGGCTGGTCATGAAACCATGGCAGATACCAATAGTCTACCTCGCCCTTGTCGCGGTCTTCCACCATGTGATCGAAACCTGAAAGTACACATCCTCCCCAAATCTTAAGTATCTCAGTCTTCCTTAGAGGGATGTCAGGGAGGAATTCGTACATGAACTCTTTCATATCCTCGACTGGCGGTATATGCTGACGTCGACCGAATTGTCGCATGACTCTTAGTGGCACGTAGGGCTGAATACCCCGGAGACCCATTAAGACGATGAAGGGTCGGAAAGTAGACATATATATCACCTCTTTTGAAGGGAACCAATGATAATTCCACACTATCTTGTCCGCCGTCAACCCCTCCAAGTACTCTTTCCAAGCTTCTATTCCTTCGGGAAAGTTTTGGTCCCCCATCCTCTTCTCATGGCCGTTGATATAATCATTCCATTCGACTTAAAAATCCACAACAAATGAATGATAATGAACATGCTCGAGCATCCATAACTGCAATAGAATGTTACATCCTTCAAAATAGTCCGCCCCATTTTTGCACATCGTCAGGGCCCGATAAATGTCTGCCAAAATCATGGGCACGAGGGTGACCTTAGGATTCTTCTCAAAAGCGGTAATAAACGCAGCCAGATTGATGCTGATTTTTCCTCCTCTCTTCGGAAATACCATGATTCCCAAAAAAGCCACTATGAATGCTTCAGAACTGTGCTTTTCCCAGGTTCGGTAGCACCCCCCGTTGTTAAGTTCTGATCTAAACAACTCGAATCCCCTTTCCTGGCCATATCTTTCATACAGAAATTCTAGACGAACCCATCCATTTTCTTGGCAGCCTCCTATGTTCTTCCCTTTTATGTGCAATAGCTCAAAAAATCTTTCAGAAGTGACATGCTTCGGTATCATGGGTTCTCCTCGGTGAAGGTTCTTTCCCTTTCCAATAAATGCTCCTATTTCCTCCAGTGTGGGAGTGAGCTCAAAGTCGGAGAATCGGAATACGTTGTTTGAAGGATCCCAAAACTGTACCAAAGATTCTATCACGTCTCTTCGTGGTTCAACACTCAACAGACTCCTTAAAAATTCCAAGTGTTTATATACTTCTCCCTGTCTATAGTCAGTCATATTGTTATACCATATCTGCAATAGCTTTGGAACTTTATCCAACACCATGAACTGGGGTACTTCATCATCCCTCGGCCTCTTGTCACTCCTTCCGGATGAGTTCATATTTCCCTATAGGATAATGATGGCAAATAAGAATTCTATTTTAAACATCCTAAAAGAAGACAAAAATAATTTTCGAAAGAAGTTGACGGAATGACACGGAATAAGATTTCAAAATGAGCATGAGAAAATAATAACTGACAAAACAGGAAGTATCCAAGTCTTCTAAAACATCCTAGAGTAGAGACAATAATTTTGATGACGTTTGAACCAGACACATCAGAAATAATGAAATTATTAAAACAAAATAGTGGACCAGATTGTTTGAAATTTTTTTTTTTAATTGTGTTTGACAAAAATGGGCTCTATGATATTTCTAAGAGAGGTTTTAAAACCAAAGAAAATGGACATAATGAGACCACGACGTTAAAACCACTTAATCTTTTCGGAAAAGTTCTATGTAAAAATATTATATATTTTCTAAAATAAACCCCCAAAAAAAAAAAAAAAAAAAAATTATTTAACCCTTTTTTTTCTTTTCAGATCAATTAATTCATTTAAAAGCCGATCAACATTCGATATGGCATTTCCTATAATGCAACAAGTAGCACATAAAATGTACATGATGGTCTCAAAAGGTGACACCTGACCTAAACGGACCCGACCCCCGGGTCGAGCCCCACTAAGTCAAAATTGCACGTGATACCAATAAAACTCAGTCTATTAGGGATAGCCATGTCTAAGTTCCAGTTATGCTAGGTTCAACCTGGTGGAGTTAGGTCTCTAGACTAGCGGTAAAACGAGCAGACAACTCGAGTCGGCAAGGGTCAGCTTTACCGGTAGCAGGGCTTTCCGGCCTCACTGTTGGTCCCTTCCCGTCATAAATTATGGGTGACTACAGAATCCTTCCCAGGAGCGTTGCCGCATCTCTGGTATCTCAAGCTCGGGAGCGTATACCGCATCTCCGAATATACAGTATCTCAGAAGACTCAGATGGGTGCGCGAGAGAAGACAGTTTATATTGCAATTCAAATAATATCAAAGCGATAAACATGTAGGCAAACAACAGATTTAGGCCAACAATATACAATATCAAAATTAAATAAAGCCAAACAAGTCAACATAAAAGCTCGAATTCTGGAAAATTCCCCAGCGGAGTCGCCATCTGTCACAGCCCTATTTTTCACCTCCTCCAACCCCGCCAGGGAGTTGGTTTTAGAGAAAATAGGTTTTTCCAATTAAAGTGACGTTTTGAGAAGGGATTGTTTTATTTACAGAGTCGCCACTTGGAATTGAGTTTGGGTGTTCCAAGTCACCTTATTGAATCCCTATTCAAAAGGAAATGACTCTTTAATTTTTATTTTTTTATTTTTTTGGTCTGCGAACTAGAAATCCGGATAAGGAATTCTGTTGACCGAGGGGAAGGTGTTAGGCACCCCTCGAGTCCCATGGTTCTAGCACGGTCGCTTTAATGACTTACGTCTGGCTTAAATTAATTTTTTTTCGATTTATAATATTTGTTAACCTAAAAGTTATTTGCCTCCCGCTTTTAACTTATTTTAAATTATTTAAAACTGTGTCGATGTGTGGCTTACCGATAGTAGTACTTTTCGGCCTCACCACGAGTTTTGGTATATTTCTCGCGCCTTTGAGGCATTTATGAGTCGTCCCCATTTTCCTAATCTAAATAAGCACCTAATGGGTTTAAAACCCACCCAACCCAATTCAATCGGCTTCAAATGGTAAATTAATTATAACGAATGGTCGGTAGCAGGGCTTGCTAACTTCATCATTAATTATTACTTATATATTAAATTTTAATTTTTCTTGAAATTAAGAATCTAACTCATTCTTTTACGAGTTTTCTACCTTACAAATGGGTTTTCACTCTTTTTATTTTCTCTATATCGACATGTCTAGAGTAGATTTGTAACTCACCTTGCCCGACCTCAGACTTGTTAATTAATGAGCCTTATTTGTCAAACTCGGCTGGAGAGAACTAAATCCCGTTTAAATCCTTACAACTCCTCAAATAAGACCATAGAAATATTCAGTTGGTTAAACATGCATATCCATATATTGTGATACGAAACAAGAAAACCCAGGGCGGAGCCAGCCTTCTGTTCGGGGTTCGGTCGAACCCCCTTTGGAAGAAAAATATACTATTTATATATGATTAAAATTATTTTTTATGTGGTTATAGTAGGTGTGGAACCCCCCTTCGTTGAAATCCTGGCTCCGCCTCTGAGAAAACCAAGTGATCGGCCATTAAAGGTAACTAATGAAGCATGCATTATCATGGTATACAAAATGAGCAGCGTGTAGATCAAAGTCAATGGTTTCATGATATGGCAACTTGTTGATGAAATAGAAACGATAAACTCGGGCTTCTCACTTATTTTTGTCACGAAGATCGTGAATCTGCTCTCACGAAGGCCCCTTCACCACTAGATCGACACCCTCTTCACTGTAATACCACTTGCCTTAAAATTTGATAACAACAAATGAATAATAAACTGTTTCTCCATTTCAACCTTATGAGAAAAACATTCTTCTTTTCAATTACAAATCTAATCCCAAATGCACCTTCCATCCTCAATGCAAACATTAATACTGCAACAATGATCCAAACTTCACATCACCAATTTCTCATCATCTTGTTGAAGTTTTGGACAGGGAATTCAAGAGTTTGACCACTTAAATACTTACTACTCATTCTAATAGCAAATTATTTCTAAATGTTTAATTAACTAAATCATTTTCTTCCAGAAATTCAAACAGACTCAAATTTTCACAATGTGCATGGCCTAGTCACTACTAAATACTAACTACTTTTCATATCCTAAAACTTCATCTCAAACTTGTAAGTAAATAAAGATTCATAGAGTATGACTACATCTTATTCAAAGCGGAAAATTAAAAGAAAACCGTCCTGACATAAACAATAAACCTTACATAACATGTAGTATGTGAAACTTATTTAAGTAACTTTATTCATCATGTTGTGATTCACAATAAAAACTTATAAAATAAGGAGTATGGAATTGGATAAGATCCTGTAAGATTGAACTAACTAAAAAGAAGCATAAACGACGTTACCGGAAACTCGAACGAGAACGTGAACTCCAAACCCGAACTCAACTTGTGGCTCTTTTTCCTTCTTTTCCTCTTCTTGTTTTCTCTCAAATGTTAGTTCTATATTTTATTTTTTTTCTTTTCTTACTTTTCCGTTTCTTCTCTGTAAATGTCCTCTCTTTTTGTTGTCTCTCTTCTCTATCTTTGTGTTTTTTTTTGTCTCCTCTCCTTTTTTCTGTAATCCGTGTATATCTCTCCCTCCCCCATTGTGTTGGTGTCCATGCATATATATAGAATAGTGTGTGTGCATGTGTAGGAGGAAGATGTGGAGGAATGGAGTAATGGGTGTTGTGTCGTGTAGTTGAGGAAAATGTGGAGAAATGGGGTAATGGGAGTGGGAAGATTGGGTAGTTTAGGATAAGTTCGTAACGGTTAAAGCGTATACGCATTCGATGTATATATCAAATCAAGTAAAATACAGGTTGATTAATCATGGTTAAGTAACATGAACTCTCAATTTTCCTTTTTTTTTTTTTTTTTTTTTTAAATTAATATATTAAACATAATAAAATATATTTAAAGCTAACAAAATACATAATAAGTTAAATAGCTAGTCTTTAAAATATGATTAAGAAATATTAATATCACAACATTCTTTATTAAAAGTTAAAAGAAGAAGATAAAATAATTTAATTTTTTTTTTTTTTTTTTGAATAAATAAATAATAATAATGAAAATAAAAACTTATCTAAAATGTGATTCTATTTTTGTATTTTTCAAAACTATTAAACCAAACTTAATAAAAATAAGATAAACTTACAATATCTAATTTAGAATTAAATAAATGAATAAATTGAACACTAAAATGGCGTAAAACGTTAGGTTTGGTAAAAAAAATTAGGTGTTTACACATATATTAAGCATATTTGAGAAATGATAGTTGAAGATAAGATAAGAGAAATAGTAAAAGATTAATTCTAAAAAAAAGTGTCCAATTATGCCAACTCCTATTTTAGTTCCACACCATTTCAACAAAACCTATAACCCTAGCAACTTTTCAATCTAAACAAGAGAAAATCAAAGACAATTTTGACCAAGAAAATGAATAACTCACTACTTCAAATTGAGAAACAATTCCACAATTTCACAGACCATTAACAGTAGTGACCATTCCGTTTTTATCTAAATAAAATAACTTTACATAGTAAAAGCAAACATATGCACCAATAGCGAATTTAAACAAAGTATGAGCATGCATTTTAAGAAAAGATCAAAACTTTATCCATAATAATCAAAGAATAAAGCCAAAAGATGGAACAATCAATATTAACTATTCTTTTCAACATAAAGGAAATAACTTTACATGCTAAAAACAAACATATTTGTCAACAATGAATTTAAACAAAGAATGAGTGCATATTTTAAGTAAAGATCAAAAGTTTATCCATAATAATTAAAGAATAAAGTCAAAAGGCGAAATCATCAATATTGACTATTCTTTTCAAACATAAAAGAAATAACTTTACATGCTAAAAATAAACATATACGCCGACAATGAATTTAAACAAAGCATGAGTACATATTATAAGTAATGATCAAAACTTTATCTACAATAATCAAAGAATAAAGTAAAAAAAAAATACGTTCAACTATTGCTAGCTCATTTTTATACCATGAATATGAAAATAGCCATAATATCAATACCCTAACGTCCTATGGCCTTCAAGGCCATCTACAGCAAATAATCCCAGCAAACAAAATTATAACTACTAACTACGAAGAAGAAAAAGATGAAGAAAATGATAATAAAACTAAAAAAGGGAAAAGGTGTGTTTACCTTTTTTGGGATAGCAAAACGGAACTACAAGCTTTCTTCGGAGTCTTGATCACCACCGAAAAGCGTTCAACTTGAGAACTTTGATTAGCCCACGAATTTCACGAAAAAGAAATTTTTTTACTAAAAAAAAAAACTCTTCTTTGCTCAAAGCCTTTTTTTCAACCTTGAGAGTTTTTGACTTTGAGACTTGCTTTCTACCAAAATAATGGTAGTATTTATAGAAATGGATGGAGATTCAGTTCTATTAATCCACAAATGTAGGAGAAAAAATTTAGGAGTGTTTTTGGAATTTTTAAAATTGAAGATAAGGTGAGGTAGAAGATAAGGTGGGGAAATTGTACAATGTAGTATAATTTTTGAATTTCAAAATTAAAAAAGGGACAAGGTTGAAGGAGCATTGTACAATGTAGAACTATGTTTTAATTTCAAAATTGAAAAAATGACAAGGTTGAGGAGAAATTGTACAATGTAGTACAATTTTTAAATTTGATTTTGGTAGAAATTGGGTAGAAATTATGAGAGTTTTTGAGAATTTAGGGTTATTTAAAATATAACCCTAATTGGGATTTAAAATTTAGCTAAATTTATTTAATTTTGACCAAATTGAAAATCAATTGGCCTATTGCATTGCAATTATGGCCAGATTTGATTTCAATTATGGCCAAATATAATAGATTGACTAAATTAAATTAAAAATTCAATACGAATTAATACTTCTTTAATCCTGAGCTTCTTGATTTAATAAAATCAAATAAATATTTCTCCAAATAAATTAATTTTGAGGATAAATTTTTATTTAAATCAAGACTTTATCCGTTTAGATTAATTTTCAAGCTTAACTAGTAAAAGTTAAATTTTGATAAAAATGTTCATTTAAGTAAAAAAATTTATACAATTTTGCATATGTAAATATGAAAACGTATAATTGTCAACTAAATAAAAAAATTAACCCAAATAAATATTTAGAGTGCATTTATTCAGATGAAATAAATATTTTGATTTTATTAAAAATTGAAGAAACCTAGGGTTAAATTTAGTCGTGCAGGGCAAAAATTAGGTGTCAAGAATTGTTGTTAATTGGTCAAACACATCGCCAACCCCCTAAATATGGCATAAACTTTCATTTTGACATCTCAACTAGCCATTGTTTATTTTAAACTCCTAAACTAGTATCCCGTTGTGTCATTTTGACACCTTTTGCTGATATGACATAGTGAGTGTAATGCACTCATTGAAGCGTCGTGGAGGACTTATTTTGGTTAATTTTTATTTTAATTTATTCATCTTCTTCCTCATTTCAAGCGACCATTTCTAATTTTCAAAGCTTACATTTTTTCCTCTTTACCCTTTCTCCGTCCGCTTACTTCACCTTTCACCACCAGCGCCATCCACCAAACCACTACCGGTAATTTTAGAAACTAATAAAAGTATGGAAGAAAAATAAATAAAAATAGTCATCACACACTAATTTTGAAGAACTTTATGAAAACTTGAAGAATCCAATTTTAAATATTAAAAGATAAAAAGGGAGAAGAATTCTATCATTTTTGTCAGAATCTCGTCGCAAAATACTCTTCCATACTCTTCTTCTCCCTATATTCTTTTCTTAAACCAGTCACGATTATTAGATGAGATTATTACAATAATAAAAGAGGATTTGGGAAGAAAAATTAAATTAACTAATTAAAGTAGAGATAATGAAATTTGTCATATGTTCTCCAAATCATCATACCACAAATGAATTCAATATCACCATCAAATTCACCACCACCTGAGTTTAGTATTTATCACCAAAATTTATGGTGCCACTATTAATTTCACTATTCTTAACTTGACCCAATATCAACTTTTGAGAAGAAAGGATATATAATTTAAAATTGAAAAAAATAAACCTACAATAAGGAGAAAGATTCAAAATATAATGAAATTTGAAAGGAGAAAAAAGAAGCAAGACAGGGGCTTTGAGTTGTACGTGATAAAAGAGTTTGAAAATGAGGTGTAGGTGATTCAAGTCTTAAAAATTGAGTGGAGGAGACAAGTACTTTATTATGGATTAAGAAATTTGAAAGAAATTTAAAATAACCCACAAGTTTTTAAATTTACACTTTGATCCAAATGTTAGTTGATAAACGGGAAACGGAGGGAAAAAGATGTGTTTCTCACTCTTCTCATTTATTGTTGTTTTCTCTCTCTTCGTGATTTTTGTTGTTCATTATTGTTGTTGCTTTATTCATCATCTTCTACTTTATTATCATCATCTTATACTTCATTATCATCTTCATAATCTTCTTGTTGACCATTATTGTTGTTGTTGTTGTTACCGCAACTGCTGCTCTTTGACCAATTTCTTAGATCAAATTTTATTTCGTACATCACTTTCACCTTTGGCATTTACTTGATAGGAGATTTTGATAAGTCAAATTATGCTTTTTAGTTGAATTTGTTATCTGGGTAACTGCTAGTGTGCTGCTTTTTTCAACAATAGCTAGCACGCGAACATGAATGCAACATAAGAGCCATCTGTTTAAATAGATCCATTACCCATTGCACCAAACAGATATTCTTTTGCAACAGAAGACTCATATGTTGGGTTCATGTTTATGGTTTTATAGTGCTCGTAACATGAATCGAACAGATGGGTATTCTGTTGCGACAAATTAGTAATTTGTTTCAACATAAAGTAATTTGTTACAACAAAATATTTATCAGTTGCAATAGATTATAATTCTGTTGCAGCAGATGAATAATCTGTTTCGAATAATACAATACAACTCCTGTCACAAACCCAACAGATAACTCGTATGTTGATCTTTTGCTATTGATACTGGATTCAAATTATTCCTTAATTATAGACATGTTTGTTGAGAAGAAAAAATAGACAGAATGAAAATTAAAACGTCAAAGTGGATCAAACATAATTTTTTTATCAAACAAAAAAAAATAAAGATACAAAGGTAACAGATGATGGATCTATTGTAATAGAAGACTCATATGTTGGATTCATGTTTATGGTTCTATAGTGCCCGTAACATAAATAGAACAGATGGGTATTCTGTTGCGACATATTAGTAATTTGTTCCAATAGACAATTAATCTGTTGCACCAGATTAGTAATCTGTTCCAACATAAAGTAATCTGTTGCAATAAAATATTTATCTGTTGCAACAGATGAATATTCTGTTGCAACAGATGAATAATCTATTTCGAACAACACAATAAAGCTCCTGTCACAAACCCAACAGATAAACTGTATGTTGATCTCTTGCTATTGATACTGGATTCAAATTATTCTTTAATCGTAGACATGTTTGTTGAGAAGAAGAAATAGACAGAATGAAAATTAAATGAGAATTAAAACGTCAAAGTGGATCAAACATAAATTTTTTATTAAACAAAAATAATAAAAATACATAGGTAACAGAAAAAAATAATCTAATTATTATTATTATTATCATCATTATTAATATTATTATTATTGCCAGTCGACCAATCTTCAACCGGCAGCAGCAATGCCCTCCTCATCCTACGGATCTCCCGCAGCATCCTTACTCTGACAACGACCAACTCCCACTGTAGGTCATGAACTTGCGTCTGTAGTTCCCGCACGACGTCTCGTAAAATAGAGACATCCCATACTGGATCAGCCATATCTAGAACACGCATAAATTGACAAAAAAATGCAAAAACAAAAGTAAAGAAACGAAGAATCTGAAAGTAATACAAAATATATTTACACAAAAAACAAGAAAAAAATTACCAGAGACAGGGAAAAGCTACCAAGTCCTTGAAGAAAAAGTAGTTGAAGGTGTAATATGAAAGACAAGAGCAAGAAATAAATAGAGTGTAGTAGAATGAACGAGTAAGGAAGGACCTATTTATAGAGGATTGAATTTGAATGAGTTAGACTAAAAGGCGCGACTGTTCACCTCCATTTATTAAGTACATTCAAACTGGTGACTTTTTAATTAATGTGGAAAGTTATGACTTAATTAGTTCTTTTCAGTAACCATTTTTATTGAGTTGTGGCAACAAATTATATATTTGTTGCATCAGATAACCGATCTATGACAACAGATATACCATTTGTTGCAATAAATTGACAATCAGTTGCATCAGATAATATATTTGTTGCAATATATATCATTTTTAATAATCATCATATATTTATCTTTAATCCAAATTTGGTGACTTTTTTATTATATAAATTAAAAAAATAGATTTAAAAATAAAAATGTTGAAAAGTCACTACTTGTCGTCTATTTAAACATCAATTATTCAAATTTATGTTTAGTTAAGTTATGAATTAATTAGTTCTTTTCAGTAACCGTTTTTATTGAGTTTGGCAACAAATTATATATCTAATGCATCAAATAACCCATCTGTGACAACAAATATACCATTTATTGCAACAAATCGACAATCTGTTGCATCAGATAATATATCTATTGCAACATATATCATTTTTAATAATCATCATATCTGTATCTTTTAATCCAAATTTGATGACTTTTTTATTATATAAATTAAAAATATGTATTAGGGGTCTATTTTACCAAATTAGCTTTATTAATTATGCTTTGAAAATATATAAATTTGAATATATAAATCAACAATCTATTGCATCAAAAAGGCGTGACTGTTCACCTCAATTTATTAATTACATTCAAGCTGGTGACTTTTTGATTACTGGAAAAAGTTAGGACTTAATTAAATCAAGATGCTGATTGACTTTGATTATTGTGATAAGTCTTATTATTATTAATTAGTTCTTTTCAGTAACCATTTTTATTGAGTTGTGGCAACAGATTATATATTTGTTGCATCAGATAACCCATCTGTGATAACATATAATCTATTTGTTGCAACAATCGACAATCTATTGCATCAGATAATCTATTTGTTGCACATATAAGCTATCTTTTTTAATAATCATCATATCTTTAATTCAAATTTGGTGACTTTTTTATTATATAAATTTAAAAAACAGATTTAAAAATAAATATGTCGAAAAGTCACGATCAGTTATTAAAATTAAATAACCGTTCTTTTATGGTTATAAATTGTGTTTATCATTTATTTTCTTATTTTATGAACCATTTTTCATATGAAATAATCGAAAAGTCATGAGTAAAGACTTTTCACCCTCTCAATAATAATAATACCCCTTTTTTTTATTAATGATCGTCTGTTGCAACATATGATCCATCTGTCGCAACAGATTAACCATCTGTTGCAACATATGGTTCATCCGTTGTCACAAACGCTCAATCCCTTCCTCCAACCATCGACTTGTTGAGAATAAGGAATAGATAGAATGAAAATTAAATATTAAATAAGAATTAAAAATCCAAAGTCGACCAAGATTTTTGAATTCCTTAGGTAGATCCGATATAATAAAGGAAAATACATACGCTAAAAGGAAAAACATAACCTATTTATTATTACTACTACTATTATTATTATAAGTATTAATATTACTACTTTCATTGTCTGAAGGACAATTTTCATCCAGCAGCAGTAGGACCCTCCCCAGCCTTGCTCTGAAGTCGACCAAATCCCTCTGGAGTTCATTATACTGCCTTCGAAGTTCCCAGAAGGACCCAGTATAAATCTTCTTATAAGAATCTGGATCAACCATAGCTGGAAGTGTAGTAGTAGAATGAATAAGTAAGGAGGGACCTATTTATAAAGTAAGGGGTTAGTAAAAAAGCCACGACCGTTCATCCATCCCTTAATTAAATAAAACTGGTAAATTTTTGAATATGTAAATTAAAAAAATGGATCTAAATAAATATTTTATCTTTATCGTATTTAAAAAAAAAGAAAATTACTTTAAAATAAATCTAACAGATGGGTAATCTGTTGCAAAATACATTCTAGCTATTAGATAATTTACAAAATATTAAAACTGTTGCAACAGATGCATATATCTGTTTGATTTTTTGAACAGATAAGTCATATGTTCAACAGATTGATCATCTATCGTAATAGATGTCTATAACTGTTTGATAATTTTAACGGGTTAGTGATCGGGAGTTAAGCCATAGATAGGCTAGGAAGAATAAGGTGCGTGCAGATGGATGGATCCACTTTCATGTGTGGGAGTTATGTATTACTGATAAAGTCACCGGGATAACTCACACAAAATACAATATTTTTTTGAATAGAGTTTTTAACTGATTAGGAATTGATCATTCAAACAAGATCCTGCATTGTACAGTTAAGCTTGATGGTTCGAATTGATAAGGTCGAGGGCCCCATGATGATGGTGTCGATACCCTATTACGAATTACTGATGGTTATTGCTCATGTTTATGCGTGTCAAGTTTTGAAAAAGGATCAATATTTAGTGTCATTGCAGAGATCCAATAGCGATTGGACTTAACTTTAAGTGTGTATGTGTAACGCCCCAAAAATGGGTCCCGGAGCGTCATATGGTGCTTAAGGCTACGAGTAGCCCCAAGCTAACCCTTTGAGCCATTTTCATTCAGTTCAACACAAATCAACGGGGTTTCCATAAATAACCCTCAAATATCAACAGAGTAATCATCATCCAAGAATAAAAGAATTTCAGAAATGTAACAAAATACGACTTATTAGTCAACTCCCAACATCTATACTAGTCTGACAAGCCTCTAAGAAAATCAATAAAACCAGCGAGCCATTGAGACATGCCCCAACTGACTCATACTCTGTTATCAAATGTAAACAATTTCGTGAAACCAACATCTGACATCACGTCCTCGGAATATGAGGACTCACCACAACAGAGGATGTAGATCAATGTGCCCGAAGAATCATTGTCGAACCTGGAACTGAGCACCTGAACCTACATTCCGAGAAAATGCACCCCACATCCGAGGATGTGGGTCAGTACCATGGAAAGGAACCGAGTATATGGGGGTGTATGCAGTTGTATAAACATCATCATCATAAATATTTATAAGAAATATGCAAGATGCATGAAAGACTCACATAGCCCGAAGAAAATCATCATAATCATGAGAGGATGAAATAAGTATAATAACACATGTGAGTCATCATATAATTTGTCAATCACTTTCAGTTCATCAAGAATATCAATTCTCATAATGTAAATATCATTTAAATCTTTCGAAAGAATAACTTTCACAATTCCACTTTCAAATCACTTCACCATTCACCATAGACACAAGGAAACACACACACACTGGGAGATCCTATAACCTACATAAACCATGTGAGCTACATGGACTCCAACGTACAACCCACGTTGGGGAGAGCCATCCTATCCTTGCCATCGGAGTAGGACTATCGATATCAAATCCACACAAACTAGTGATTACTATATAAATCAGCCTCAGGCTCACTCCTACGGGGGCACGTAGTTCTAGGGAAGTAAGGTCGCTTTATACCTCCCACTCGGTGCTAAAGATTTCTCCCGGACTTAGCTCCGATCATTTCAAAGACAATCCACAACAAAATAATTTCAGTAATATATAAATATACATCGGGAGCCATCATGCTTCCCATCTATCAAAATCAACCACGTTGTGGATTTCTTTCACACTCGAGTTCAAAACAACTCCATTAAGACCAAAAGGTCAAATCATTCAAAATATCTCAAATATTCAACATCAACGTGCTTATAACACATACTTTCTCAAAAAAATACAATTTTCAATGGGGATTCACGACCCAAATATCAAAATCATGATAAATATCATTCAAGATTCATGCTTTATATCACCACACATGTAAATTCATCTTTTAAAATCATAAACATCAAGATTTCATAATAATCATCATAAGATATGGGTTCATGCTTCAAATTCATAAAAATCAAATAAAAATCATGCCTTTGTAAAGAAAATTACTTTTGGGCACAAGAACGAAAGAGAGTTCTTGTTGAAAAACCCCACATACCTTGAATGATGAACTTTAGATCGATACTCATTTTTGAGATGTTAATCGTGCCTTTGAATGATGGTTCTTGGAGTTCTTGAACTAGGAACTTGGAATCTTGAATAAATTTACAGAATTAATGGTGAACTTTGGAGGTTTTTGAAGTTGGATGTAGGAGCTTAGGGTTTTCTTTTTAAGGGAATTTGATGAAATATAACATATAATGCTTCTAATAGACTTTAATATAGGGTTTGTACGGATTTTGGGTGAGGGGGAATGACCAAAACGCCCCTAAAAATCAAATAATTTTCGAATCTGTCCTTTGGTGGACTGTTTTGATAGTCTGAAGTAGATCAACCATAACGTTTTACGTCGATATCCAAATTAGATGAAACTAATTTCATTAGAAAGAGGACTCTCATATCTTTCCGTTTATATATAGTATCTCACCCAGATCATTGTGTACGAGGAGTTATGATCGTTTGAAGTTGACCCAAAAATTCACTTTTGGTAGGCTGAAGTAGATCAATCACAACTATTTGATCCGAGAGACAAATTGGATGAAACCAATTTCATCGGAAAGAGGACTCACAGAGCTTTCCGTTGATATATAGTAGATCACCCAGATCATTATGTACAAGGAGTTATGATCATTTAAATATGGAGAAAAAATACGCCAGGCCTCAGTACTTTTTTTCTTGCACGTTTTACTGTTCACTACTATTCATGGTTCGATCGGAATGTTCATAACTCGTCGCTCGGGTGTTCGTTTTGGATGATCCATATATCGTTAGAAAGCTTATTCGATACTATACGTAATGGTGGGTCATAATCTAAGACATTCCATACGAAAAATTTATAATTCATTCTAGAAGATAGAACCCAACACGTTTACGCACAAAATTTCAACGAAAAATTTCCCGGGGTATTACATCATCCCCCCCTTGGAAACATTCATCCTTGAATGACGCTAGACATGCCAAGATTAGATAGGGAATAGAGCATACAGATGAAACCATTCGTTAGACTCATCACCACATCGTTTCTCACTCCGAATGCAACATAGAATGCATAAATTCAAGAAACTACAGCTGATCACATAATAAATGACAGCTGAACTGCTGCAACTTTTATCAAAAGTGCATGATTTAGGAAAGAACGGTACCTTCGGCTTGATCGGAGTTCGCAGAAAATAGGTGCGGGTACTTGGATCGCATATCCGTCTCAGCTTCCCAAGTTGCACCCTCAACAGATTGGTTTCGCCACAACACCTTGACCAAGGGAACTTCTTTGTTCCTTAGTCTTCAGACACTGAAATCAAGAATCTCAACAGGAATCTCATCAAAAGAAAGATTTTCTTGAATGTCAGCACTCACAGAGGAATCCACTACCACAACATTGCTAATATGTTTTCTAAGCATGGAGACATGGAATATTGGATGAACAGAGGACAACTCGGAAGGCAACTCGACCTCATAAGCTACCTTACCAACACGGCTAAGAATTTTGTAAGGACCAACATAACGGGGACTAAGCTTTCCCTTCTTTCCGAATCTCTTCACCCCCCTCATGGGTGAAATTTTTAGATACACTAGGTCACCAACTTCAAACTCAAGGTCTCTCCTTCTAACATCCGCATATGACTTCTGACGACTCTGCGCAGTTTTCAACCTTTCCCTAATCAACTTAACTTTTTTCATAGCCTCAAATACCGAATCAGGACCACTCACAACCGCTTCACCCACCTCGAACCAACCTATGGGTGATCTACACTTCCTCCCATATAAGGCTTCAAATGGAGCCATGCCAATACTAGAGTAGAAACTGTTTTTGTATGCAAACTCTATCAACGGTAAGTGATCATCCCAATTTCCCCTAAAGTCAAGTGCATAAGCTATCAACATATCCTCTAAGGTTTGGATGGTCCGCTCAGCCTGACCATCGATCTGCGAATGAAAAGCAGAACTCAAAAGCACTTGGGTACCAAGACCCTTCTGAAAAGCTTTCCAAAATTGCAAAGTGAACTGAGTACCCCTATCCGAAATGATAGACAAGGGAACTCCATGCCAGTCTGAATAGCTCTCGGATATACAATCTAGCGTAATCCTCAGCAGTATAGGAAGTATAAACAGGCAAGAAATGAGCAGACTTAGTCAATCTATCAACCACAACCCAAATGGAATCATGATGGCGTCGGGAAGGAGGTAAACCAATCACGAAGTCCATATTTATCTCTTCCCACTTCTAGGTGGGAATACTAAACTCTTGCATCATACCACCAGGTCTTTGGTGTTCAATCTTAACCTGTTGGCATGTTGCACACTTAGCTACAAACGCTGCTATATCTTTCTTCATGCCACTCCACCAATAGATTTCCTGCAAGTCTCGGTACATCTTGGTGGCACCAGGATGAATAGAATATCGCGCCCCGTGAGCTTCAGCCATAATCCTCTGTCTCAGATCATCAATATTCGGGACACACAATCTACCCTACAATCTAAACACACCATCTCCCATTGGGAGAAAACCTCTACTTTTTGGTCCTTGACTGACTCCTTCAGTTTGACCAAACTAGCATCTAAGTATTGTTTTTCCTTCATTTCCGAAACCAAGGAGGATTCGGAACTACTCTGAACCCCTATACTACCTTCAGATAGTCAAACAACCTAACTCCCAATCTAGCCAAACGATGTACATCACGAGCCAACTCTTTCTTACCTTCTACCACATGTGAAACACTACCTATGGACACTCTACTTAGGGCATCCACCATAACATTGGCCTTGCCCGGATGGTACAACACACTCATATCATAGTCCTTTAACAATTCTAACCATCGTCTCTGCCTAAGATTTAATTCTCTCTAGGTAAACACATACTGCAGACTCTTATGATCAGTGAAAACATCAACATGGACACCATACAAATAGTGTCTCCAGATTTTCAAAGCAAACACAACAGCAACCAACTCAAGGTCATGGGTGGGGTAATTTTTCTCATGGGGTTTCAACTGTCTAGAAGCATAAGCTATCACCTTACCCTTCTGCATCAATACGTAACCCAACACACCTCTCAAAGCATCACAGTACACCACAAAACCATCAACACCATCAGGTAAAGTCAAAACAGGGGCTGAAGTGAGTCGAGTCTTCAACTCCTGAAAACTCTTCTCACAAGATTCGGACCACAAGAACTTCACTTTCTTTTGGGTCAACCGAGTCATACGAGACGCTATAGAGGAGACACCCTCAACAAAATGGCATTAATAGCTAGCTAAACCCAAGAAACTTTGGATATCAGTCAGAGAAATAGGTCTAAGTCAATTTCTAACAGCTTCGGTCTTTTGGGGATCAACTCTAATACCCTCGGAAGAAATGATATGACCTAGAAAAGCAACTGACCTTAGCCAAAACTCACACTTACTGAACTTGGAAAACAACTTATGATCTCTAAGGGTTTGCAAGACAGTTCGGAGATGATCAGAATGTTCATCCTCACTACGGGAGTACACCAGTATATCATCGATGAACACTATGACAAACATATCCAGATATGGTCTGAACACTCGATTCATGAGGTCCATGAAAGCTGTTGGGGCATTAGTTAACCCGAAATACATAACAAGAAACTCAAAATGGCCATAACGAGTTCGGAAAATAGTTTTCGAGATGTCACACTCCCTAACTTTGAGTTGATGATAGCCGGAACGAAGGTCTATCTTTGAGAAATAACTTGCACCTTGCAATTGGTCAAACAAATCATCTATTCTCAGAAGGGGGTACTTATTTTTTACGGTTACTTTATTCAGTTGGCGGTAATCAATGCACATACACAAAGAGCCATCTTTCTTTCTCACAAACAACACAGGAGCACCCCAAGGAGAAACACTGGGCCTTCTGAAACCCTTATCTAGTAGATCTTTGAGTTGATCTTTCAACTCTTTAAGTTCTGCAGGGGCCATACGGTAAGGAGGAATAGAAATAGGCTGAGTATCGGGAAGAAGATCAATCCCGAACTCTATCTCTCTATCAGGAGGTATCCCTGGGAGATCATCCAGAAAGACATCAGAAAACTCATTGACGACGTTAACAAACTGGAGAGTTGGAGTCTCAGACTTAGTGTCTTTGACTCTAACCAAATGGTAAATACACCCCTTGGAAATAAGTTTTCTAGCTTTGAGGCAAGAGATAAAATAACTCTTGGGTAACACAGAATTCCCAGACCACTCAAACATGGATGCACCCGGAAACTGAAACTTGACCATTCGGGTCCGATAATCAATAGAGGCATAAGAAGAATACAGCCAGTCTATACCCAGAATCATATAAAAATCTACCATATCTAACTCAATCAGATCAGCCAACAAGACTCTATGAAGAATGGTAACAGGACATTTTTTATACACTTTCTGGGCAACAATCGAATCACCCACTGGGGTAAAAACTAGGATAGGCTCAGGAATAATCTCAAGACTCATTTCAAAATTCACAGCAATCAAAGGTGTAACATATGAGAAACTGGATCCAGGATCCAACAAAGTATACACATCAAACTGAAATATACAAAGCATACCAGTAACAACATCGGGAGAGTCCTCCTGTTCCTGGCGGCATGGTAAAGCCTAGAATCTATTCTGGCGCTGCCCGCCAGCATTGCTAGAAGAGGCGCCCTGAGCTGGGGCTGGGCGAGTCGCTGGAACTGGAGCACTAACAGTCTGAGTCTGGGTCTGAGGGCGATAGTCATGACGCCCTTGTCCATCCTGTGGACAATCTCTAACTCTGTGACCCATGTCACCACACCGTAAATAACCCCTCTTCTCACCCCAACACTCACCCGAATGAGTCCTATCACACTTAGGACACAAGGGACGATTTGGCTTACTGCCAGCACTGTACTGGGACCTGGATGCATATGACCTGCTACCTTGCTCCTACCTACCTCTAGGCACGGGAGCACTAGCAGATGACGGTGTTGGCATAGACGAACGATCCTGATACTGAGGGCGACTCCCTCCCTGCGATCTAGTCTGACCCTGTCCGTGCTGCTCGAACCTAGCTCTCTTATTCCCTCTTATTCTATCTCTCTTCTTAATCTTGTTTGCCTCAATCTGTTGGGTAGGATTCATCTTACTATTCAGCATAGCAGACCTACACTCCTTAACCACATAACTAGACACTCTAGTCACAAACTTACTCATACTAGCCCGATTATCAGCCACTAAGACAAGAGCATACTTGGCCAACTGATTGAACTTTAGACAGTACTCCCTAACAGTCATAAAGCCCTGTCGCAGGTTCATAAACTCTTCCACCTTTGCCTCTCTCATCTCCAAAGGGAAAAACTTATCCAGGAATGCATCCTGGAACTCTTGCCAAGTCGTAGGGACATCTCTCTCGCCTCTACGGTTCCTCCAAGAAACAACCCAATCATAAGCGAGGTCTTTCAACCTATACGCAGCCAACTCCACACTATGTTCCTCAGATACATGCATCACCTGAGTAATCTTCTGTACCTCCTCTAAAAACAATCGTGGATCCTCATCAGACTTGGACCCATAGAACTCCGGCACATTCATCCGCATGTAGTCACGGATCCTAGCAGCAGCTGAATCACCTCCCTGTCGCTGTGGAGCCGGGGCCGAGTTGGCCTGAACATTTGTAGTAATAGCTTGGGCCAGCGCCTGAAAGGCTGCCCGAAATTCAGCATGAGATACGTTTTCATTCAATGGGTCAATGGGTTGAGGTTGCTAACCATCATTGTTTTTTCTCGCTCGATGTGGAGGCATATTTCTAAAAGAGGAAAGCACGAATCAATAGCAGAGAGAGACACTTTAAGCATGATAGACTTCTGAAAGAAAGAATCACACTCTTTCCTAAAATGTCTTATAGATATGACGCACAACACACCGATGATCAAGACTCTACTTAACGTGGCTTGTCAGACTTCCTAGGACACCTTAAAACCTTAGGCTCTGATACCAAGTTTGTAACGCCCCAAAAATGGGTCCTGGAGCGTCACACGGTGCTTGAGGCTACGAGTAGCTTCAAGCTAACCCTTTGAGCCATTTTCATTCAGTTCAACACAAATCAACGGGATTTTCATAAATAACCCCCAAATATCAACAAAGTAATCATCATCCAAGAATAAAATAATTTTAGAAAGGTAACAAAATACGACTTATTAGTCAACTCCCAACATATATACTAGTCTGACAAGCCTCTAAGAAAATCAATATAACCAGCGAGTCATTGAGACATGCCCCAACTGACTCATACTCTGTTATCAAATGTAAATAATTCCGTGAAACCAACATCAGACATCACGTCCTTGGAACATGAGGACTCACTACTACAGAGGATGTAGAACAGCGTGCCCAAAAAATCACTGTCGAACCTGGAACTGAGCACCTGAACCTATATTTTGAGAAAATGCAGCCCACATCCGAAGATGTGGGTCAGTACCATGGAAAGGAACCGAGTATATGGGGGTGTATGCAGTTGTTTAAATATCAATATCATAAATATTTATAAGAAATATGCAGGATGTATGAAAGACTCACATAGCCCGAAGAAAATCATCATAATCATGAGAGGATGAAATAAGTATAATAACACATGTGAGTCATCATATAATTTGTCAATCACTTTCAGTTCATCAAGAATATCAATTCTCATAATGTAAATATCATTTAAATCTTTTGAAAGAATAACTTTCACAATTGTACTTTCAAATCACTTCACCATTCACCATAGACACAAGGAAACACACACACACTGGGAGATCTTATAACCGACATAAACCATGTGAACTACATGGAGTCCAACGTACAACCCACGTTGGGGAGAGCCATCTTATCCTTGCCATCGGAGTAGGACTATCGATATCAAATCCACACAAACTAGTGATCACTATATAAATCAGCCTCAGGCTCACTCTTACGGGGGCACGTAGTTCTAGGGAAGTAAGGTCGCTTTATACCTCCCACTCGGTGCTAAAGATTTCTCCCGGACTTAGCTCCGATCATTTCAAAGACAATCCACAACAAAATAATTTCAGTAATATATAAATATACATCGGGAGCCATCATGCTTCCCATCTATCAAAATCAACCACGTTGTGGATTTCTTTCACACTCGAGTTCAAAAAAACTCCAATAAGACCAAATGGTCAAATCATTCAAAATATCTCAAATATTCAACATCAACATGCTTATAACACACAATTTCCAATGGGGATTCACGACCCAAATATCAAAATCATGATAAATATCGTTCAAGATTCATGCTTTATATCACCACACATGTAAATTCATCTTTCAAAATCATAAACATCAAGATTTCATAATAATCATCATAAGATATGGGTTCATGCTTCAAATTCATAAAAATCAAATAAAAATCATGCCTTTGTAAAGAAAATTACTTTTGGGCACAAGAACGAAAGAGAGTTCTTGTTGAAAAACCCCACATACCTTGAATGATGAACTTTAGATCGATACTCATTTTTGAGATGTTAATCGTGCCTCTGAATGATGGTTCTTGGAGTTCTTGAACTAGGAACTTGGAATCTTGAATAAATTTGCAGAATTAATGGTGAACTTTGGAGGTTCTTGAAGTTGGATGTAGGAACTTAGGGTTTTCTTTTTGAGGGAATTTGATAAAATATAACATATAATGCTTCTAATAGGCTTTAATATAGGGTTTGGACGGATTTTGGGTGAGGGTGGATGAACAAAACTCCCCTAAAAATCAAATAATTTTCGAATCTGTCCTTTGATGGACTGATTTTATAGTCTAGAGTAGATCAACCATAACGTTTTACTTCGATATCCAAATTGGATGAAACTAATTTCATTAGAAAGAGGACTCTCATATATTTCCGTTGATATATAGTATCTCACCCATATCATTATGTACGAGGAGTTATGATCGTTTGAAGTTGACCTAAAAATTCACTTTTGATAGGCTGAAGTAGATCGACCATAACTCTTTGCTCCGTTAGACAAATTGGATGAAACCAATTTCATAGGAAAGAGGACTCGCAGAGCTTTCCGTTGATATATATTAGATCACCCATATCATTATGTACAAGGAGTTATGATCATTTAAAGTTAGAGCAAAAATACGCCAGGCCTCAGTACTTTTTTTCCTGCACGTTTTACTGTTCACTACTATTCACGGTTCGATCGAAATGTTCATAACTCGTCGCTCGGGTGTCCGTTTTGGATGATCCATATATCGTTGGAAATATTATTTGATACTCTACGCAATGGTGGGTCATAATCTAAGATATTTTGCTCGGAAAATTTATAATTCATTCTAGAAGATAGAACCTAACACGTTTACGCACAAAATTTCAACGAAAAATTTCCCGGGGTATTACAACATTAGAATATGAGAAGGCCTTTGAAGTCTCACACTGCGTTAAATAAAAATGGAAAACCAATAAAAATTCCCCTGGCCCAAATTTATATGGAAGGGTTGTTCGAGAAGATGACTATACGCCAGAAGGAGCCGAAGGAGAATGCCTGTGAGGTAAAGGGGAGTTGATGAAAGATTATATCATCTAAAAGCTAATTGAAGAGGAGACATAGGGTATTAAGGAACTTCTAGTGAATCTGGCCGATGAAATTGACTTAAAATATGAGAAATCTGAATGAAGTGCAAATATGAAAGCGTATCCGGCAATGTAAATTCGTCTGTTGTTTCTCTCAAAGAAAAATAATGCAGATGGACACTTTGATAGGGAACTGCGACTAGGAAGCATGGTCAAGATGATCGCCTAGATAGAAAATAGCAGAAGACTAAGAAAGTAGCCTCGCGGGCATCGAGTGTTGAAATGATGTACAGTAAGTCTATAAAACTTGCGCTAATAACAGCTACAATTAAAATAAGGAATCTAAGAGAAGGCTGCAATTTCTAAATTTTAAATTGCATCCCATTCCTTCTTATTTGTGGTTCTGATTAGGTCAACTGTTGTTGACCTGATCAGAACCACAAACAAGATTGAAAGGCAGATTAAGTATTATTAATTCCTTAGCAATATGGATTAATTGATTGTGTTTTCTTGCCTTAGCATGCTTTCAACATATCTTGGAGAAGATCATAGACTTGTTGTAGTATGTGAATCCTGATAATTTTCAAGCTTGCCTCCAGCTTGCCAATTTGGTATTTAAGCTTGTCGTTGCCGTCTTTGAAGTTGGTATAAAGTTGCTGGTCTTTTGTGAGCTCGCTCAGGAACACTTTCTCCTTTGAAGTTGTGGCATTGTAGAAGGCCTTTAGAACACTTTATTCAGAAGCCTTAAATGATACATGCGGGTCTCTATGTTTGTTTTAGGTCAAAATCTATTGATACACAGTCAAACAGTGGTCCTAACAGTTAAATAGCTCATTTTTATCAAGAGTTGCTCAATGCAGCTTGCTCAACCAACCTTCAAGGGATTTTATAAATTAATTAGCAAGGAGTTACATAACGTTTGATCTAAACTGACTCTACCAAGACTATCAAACATTACGTAACTCTAAGCTCATTACCCTATTAAAACCTTTGCCAAAGTTAGTGAACAAATCAAACTAGCTGAATCTCTCTGCTTTTCGGCTGATCAATCTTCTCCCATATAAAGGACAAGATATCTGCCTGCAAAAGTCTACACCATTGCCAGAAATTCTTGCCACAATGAAAGTCTTGAGAAGGCATGACTAGTAGTCTCTTAATATCATTTTTATGGTTATCTTGGCGTCTCTTACCAATATATTAGAATAGACATAGTGAGAAATTGTTCTTAGTTTGGTTTGTCCATTCCAATATAATTGCAAGAGACGTCAAGAAATACATAAAAGTGATATTGAGAGATTACTAGTCATGCCTTTTAAAGACTTTTGTTATGGCAAGAATTTCTGGCGATGTTTGTAGACTTTTGTATGGAGAATATCTTGTCCTCTATATGGGAGAAGAGAGATCAGCAGAAAGACTGAGAGATTGAGCTTGTTTGATTTGTGCACTAACTCGAGCAAAGGTGTTTGATAGGGTAATGAGCCTGGAGTTACGTAACATTTGATAAGCTTGGTAGAGTCAGTTTAGATCAAACGTTATGTAACTCCTTGCTAATTAATTTATCAAATCCCTTAAAGGTTGGTTGAGCAAGCTGCATTGAGTAACGTTTGATAAAAGTGAGCTATTCAACTGTTGGGACCACTGCTTGACTGTGCATCAACACATTTTGACCTAAAACAAACATAGCGACCCTCCAAGTATCATTTAAGGCTTCTGAATAAAGTGTGTTTTGAAGGCCTTCTACAATGCCATAACTTTAAAGAAAGTGTTCCTGATTGAGCTCACAAAAGGCTAGCAACCCTATACCAACTTCAAAGACGGCAACGACAAGCTTGACTACCAAATCGGCAAGCTTGAAAATTATCAAGATTCGAATACTACTGCAAGCCTATAATCTTTTCTAAGATATGTTGAAAGCATGTTAAGGCTATAAAACACAATCAATTATATCCATATTTCTAAGGAAGTAATGATACTCAATCTGTCTTTCAATCTTGTTTGTGGTTCTGATCAGGGGTAAGACCCCGCAAAATCTTAAGCTCAATTCAATCCTTTAAAGCTTGTTAAGGGGTCCCAAACTTAGAAAATTTTATCTAAGTATTCATATTTAGAGTTATTTTAGCCTTCATAGTTGGCAATCTTATTTGCGACCCTTACGAATATTAAATGTCGATCTTTAATTTGCTTCATGATCAGAAATATTAGTAGGTGTTCTCGAACGAGTTTCGGATTTTTCGAACACCGTTTGAGTCATGTTTTGAAGTCTAAACCAGTGGGTTAACTTGATCTCGACGTGTCACATGGCCTATCACGCTGATAAATGTTTTTCCTATTTCCCAGTGTAAAATTTTAGTGAGCCAACGCGGACTCGACGCAACACATCGATCTCATCGACGCGGCGTGTTGGCCAAAGTGTCGATCCCATCGATGCGGTGCGTAAGGCATAGCATCAATCCCATCGACACGGTGCATCGGGATGTGTGTCACTGGGCCCATTTTCAGTTATTAAAAAATCATGTCCTCAGGGGTAAATGGGATATTTTTCCACCTTATTCAGCCTCTAAAACACGACATTAATCAATTCTAGTGAAAAACATTCATTATTTTCTCTCAAATTACTCAAGAACAAACTCTAGCGAATCTACATTCAAGGTTCAAGATTCAAGAACTCACCATCAATCTTCAATAATTCAAGCAATAAGGTATGTTAAGTGTTCATCCGAGGGTTTCCTTCTACCCCTGGAGTTCAAGAAACCTTTTGAACTATAAGTTAATTGATTTGATAAATTTCATGATTGAATTTGATTATGTTTATGACTACGATGTTAGTTGGGGTTAGAATCCATAAATAATTTACAAGTTCATGAGAAATAAATAGAATGTGTGGGTTGTTGTATGGTTTCATGTTATAAACCCCTTTGAATTATGGGTTGGGGTTGTGATTATAATGCTTGCATGTTATATTAAAGTCATGTGCATAAATTATGCTCTTCAAGTGATTGATGAATTGTTCATGTGGGTTGAGTAGTGTAACCATATCATGCTAGTATGTATTATGTTCATGTCATGCAAGTGTTTGTCAAAATGCCTCAATGAATGATTTGTGATTAAGAAATTTGTTATCATGTTTCAAGATTGTGCTATGCCTTATAATTTATGCTATCGAGTCCTGGGGGTATTCAATACCTGACAATTTAGCTGTTTACCTAGAGCTACAGTGTTACAGAACAATCTCAGTAGTGTCACAAATAGTAGTACTCAGTCACAGTCTTAGTTTAGTATTCATTTCAAAACTCAGTGAACTTAGTCAGTTAATAGAACTCAATAGTATTCCGTCAGTTAGCGGAACCCAGTGAACTCAGTTTAGTTCAGTTAGACAGTACGATTATTAATAGTTCAGTCAAGACTAGTATGTACTAGAAATCAGTTCAGCATCTATTCAGTTGGCAGTAGGATTCAGCACCGAGCGAACCAGGGATGGGGCATTCCTACCAGCAGAGGATTTGACCCTTAGTATCAATCCGTGTGTTATAGAACTTCATAGCCAGCGTAGGTTGAGATATCTTCCTTCCATACTGGGGTTGATACATCTCGTACGAGTTTTTTGCCAGGGAGGGTTGACAAAAGAGCTTCCTGTCAGAGAGGGTTAACTCATAGCATGTATTTACCCATGGCATGGTACTGACACCCTTTTAACTGAGGTTACAGGTTGGAACCTAATCCATTCGGAGAGAGGCATGTCGGTTAGATGATTACCTCCCACAGTTTCAGTTTTAGGCTCAATTAGAACTCAGTTCAGTTCTACAGAATCAGGACTATCAGATACAGTCACTCAGCTTAGTATAGAACTCAGTTCAGTTGTACAGAATCAGAACTATCAGAAATAGTCACCATTTATCAATCAGGATTGCCAGAAACAGTCATTCAAATTCTAGTATTACGGTATTAGTAAACTCAGATATTAGTTAATTAGTTTTTAGAATTCAGTAACAGTGTTAACATGATCTCATTTATAGTTTACGCATTTATGCATCTTCTCTCATTCAGTTATATTTATGTTACTCAGTCTGTTATTGTTCATGTATATGAACCCATGCATATCAGCCTACCTCACTTAGCATACCAGTACATTCAAAGTACTGATGCATACTTTTATTTTACTCTATGATGTCTTATATCATAGGTTCAGATGCACGGGCTCCTGACCGCATTTAGCAGCCCAGCCGATTAGCAGCAGATTTAGTGTTGAGTCCACATAGTTCGAGGACAAAGTATTATTTCAGTAATTAAGTACAGTTTCCATTAGTCAGAGTTAGTTGGGGGCTTGTCCCATCAACTCCATAATTCAGACAGTTAGAGGCTTTCGGACTAGAGTATTTCAGACAGTTGTTTCAGTATTCAGTATTCAGCTTTCAGTATCCAGTATTGATTTTTTTCATTTATGAACCTTATGGGATTTTCATCCTAACTTCTACATTTATACCAGATATATTGTTATTACAGTGTTATTATTATTCAGTGCTCACAGCAGGTACCAGTCATAGGTTAGCTGGTGGTCCT
Organism: Capsicum pubescens; assembly: GCA_030864215.1. Classification (NCBI taxonomy): domain Eukaryota; kingdom Viridiplantae; phylum Streptophyta; class Magnoliopsida; order Solanales; family Solanaceae; genus Capsicum; species Capsicum pubescens. The sequence continues at coordinate 71,486,400 of CM061549.1, read as the reverse complement.
TCGGGGTCTCTGGCACCGTGTAGCATCTGGGGAAGAGACTCAGGGCATTACAAACTTGGTATCAGAGCCTAAGGTTCAACAGAGTCCTAGGAAGTCTGAAATCCGCATCATGGGTGTGTGGCACGCACACTTATGGACGAGAGGCTACGAGATGTTTTAGGATTATTTTCCCTTTTTTCAGTATTCATGTCATGCGTGAGAGCATGAGCTCAAGTTAAAACTCTCAGTCTAATCCTTTTCATCCTTTCGTTTGTAGAACATGTCTCCCAAGAAGAACGAAAAAAGAATAGGAAATCAGCCAATCCCTCAGCCTATCCAGGCGGATCCTCTGGACAAGCATGTCTCCCATGCGGAATTCTGGCCCGCATTTACAACTCTAGACAATTTGGTAGCAGCCCAGAATAAATGCCTAGTTGCCGTTTCGGCCATCCCAGTGGCCAATACTGCTGTAGCCAGGATTCGGGACTTCACCCAAATAAATCCCCCATTATTTATTGGGTCTAAGTCAGATGAGAACCTGCAATAATTCTTTGATCAGGTGCAGAAGGTCACAGATATTATGGGGGTGACCGCTAGTGAGAGTGTTGAGTTGGCCGCATACCAGTTATAGTATGTGGCTCACTCGTGATTCAAACATTGGAAAGCAGAGAAAGCTTCAAATGCAAGGCCCATAAAATGGAAGGAGTTTCCTATTGCTTTTCTGGATAGGTTCTTTCCGCTAGAGTTGAGGGAAGCAGAGGTTTTAGAGTTTATTAATCTAAAGTAGGGCAACATGACAGTACAGGTGTATTCTATCAAATTTACTCAGTTATCCAGATATGCCCCTCATGTGGTAGAAGATAGCAAATCTAAGATGAGTAAGTTTGTATTTGGTGTATCTAGTAGGGTGGTCAAGGAGTGTAGGACCGCAATGTTGATTAAGGAGATGGATATATCCAGGCTCATGGTCCATGCTCAGCAGATAGAGAAGGCTAAGAATAAAGAAAAGGAGAGGGAGAACAAGAGAGCCAGAATAGGTATCTTTAAGTTTACTCAGCCTAAGTCAGAGGGTGGTAATCGTTCTCAGTTTCACCCAAAATATTCAGTCCCAGCTTCGTCCTCAGCCAGTACTCCAGTGCTAAAATTCAAATATGGAAATAGAGATAGGGCGTCAGGCCCTAAACTCCAGGGTAGTGTTAGTAGTGCCCAAACAAATCCTCTCTGCTAGTAATGTGGTAGAAACCACCAGGGTGTCTGTAGAGCTGGCAGTGATATATGTTTCGAATATAGCAAGCCAGGCCACAGGGTCAGACAATGTCCTCAGGTGGGTTTGCAGAGTCAGCATAATCGTCCCCTAGCTCAGTCCAGTCTCCCGAATTAGCAGGGTGCCACCAGTGCCACTAGTGGGCAACGTCCAAACAAACTCTATGCACTTCAGTCCCGACAGGATCCGGAAAGTTCTCCTGATGTGATCACTGGTACATTACAAGTTTATGCACTTCAACCTTTGTAATTGCATGGCATTGGTATTGCATTCATCTCGACCCGAGTCGTCAATTGATCACTCTGAGTTGAAAATATTCTCATTAACTTAATGTTAAACTAGTACCTAAATTAATTTTGGTAGAACTAGGGATGAATGAGTTCATACGGTCAACTACAACATCAATTAAGTCTTTGTTATTGCATGGTGTTGGTATTGCATTCATCTCAACCCGAGTCGTCGATCGATCACTCTGAGTTGAAAAGATTATCATTAACTTAATGTTAAGCTAGTATAGAAAGGAATTTATGAATGTAGAATTTTTACAAGAAGGCTACGAAGTAGATATAGTAATAGAAAAAGCTCAAGATTTAGCAGAAGAATATAAAAATATAACTTTTAAATGTAAGGGATGTAAAAAAGATGAAATAAAAATAAAAGAATGTATAAAACATTTTAAAAACTGTTTAGAAAGAAATGATAATTTGTTTAACCAAAGCTTATATTTGTTTCAGCATGAGACCAACTAGTCAACATACAGCAGACAAGGGCAAGGGAATGGCGTCTTCTTCATCTTAAGACATTTATTTGCAGACAATGCTAGGAAATATTAGATTTAGACCCCAAAACTCTATAGAACTCCAAAATTCCATGCAACTACTGGAGAGAATAGATTTTGGGACTTTCAATTTGATTGTTTTTCCGCCCAGTAATTACTCGTTTAACCTAAGACCAGAACATATTTTAGACGGACCCCAAAAATGTCTGATAGACAATCTGTGGATAGCACACCATAAACCAGACCACAAACATTTCTTAGCCGCTATGAATGCCTTATGTCAATATATATCTCCACAAAAAATGGATGAGAAGGGTGTGCATTCCCCTCTGAATGCTCAGAAATCCACTGTACCGGATGTTGGTGCAGCTATTCGGTTCAAACGGTAACCGGTAAAGACAAATAAAATCCGTTAAGGGCTTTCACTTTGCCAAAAAGTAAAGATAAAGCAGGTCCTTCAACAAAACCACATAAGACTAGTACCTTAAAAAAGACATTAACGGCAAAAAAGAAGAATAAACAAATTGAGATTATTGTAAAACAGACATTAGAAAAATTCTTTAGTAGCCAAGACCAAGATAAGCATATAGATAATAAAGAGAATCCATGTGCAAGAACAGATAGAGTAGTTCCAGACATGAATAATACAGACATTAATATTCCAAGATCATCAAACGAAGAAGATGATAGATTTGAAGATAGTCTTCTCCAAGATGCTCAGGATCCCTATGAAGATTATGACTCTGGAATGAGTTTCGACACCATAGCCCTACACAACTTAGACACATAAGCAAACAAAGACAAGTAACAAAGAAGATTGATACAATAAGGTACAAGTATTGTAATAGTATTGTGATTAGTACAAATATTGTAATAGTATCGTGATAAGAGTGTCGTGTGGGTATGCCCACTTTGAGTCTTGTAATTAAGTCCTTTTCAGAGTGAGTGCTTCCTTTATCATTACTTTCTAAAAGAAAGAAAAACTGTGTAAGCACGCGTCAGGAAAAGAGGAATAATAATACATGTGACGATGGGGCCCAATGTGTACCCGACCTGCATTATTAAAGATTCTTATCCTTACCTGTCGGCCATATTGTCAAGGCCACGTAGTTTGATCCTAGTCCACTCCTTTTTCTTACTTTAGTCTATATAAGACTTGTAACTTAGTAGAAGGAGGTAGATCGAAAAAACTTCAGAACCAAATTTCCTCCCTATGTATAAACCCTCTTCCAACCAACTCCTCATCTTGGTGTAAAACAACTCTTGTAATATATAAGGTGTATTGAATAATAAAGTTTGAAGAATTTTCCAAAGTCTCTAGGGGATTACCGAAAGGGAAACCTCTATCCCAGTTACTTCATGTAAGTTCTTATTTATTCTATACTTCCCCATCAAAAATATATTTTTATTTTTTTTAAAAAAAAATATATATATTCTCTGTACATCATGTAAATTAAACAATGTCTGTTTAAATTCATTACCCTTAGTATATGGTTAACCTCTTAATTTCTTAATAACAACGATAGATTAACCTGTAAATTTCTAGGAATTCTAGCCTTGATAGTCCGCCATGTCTGCAGAATAAGACGAAGGACGAGTGTTAGATGCTAGATGAAAGTTTTCGGGGTGTGGTTAAAGAAGTAAGTTATTAATAACATAGGTTAAGAGGAAGAGATGAACCGGGTAATATAATAATAATAATAATAAAAATTTAGGGAAAATATAGAATATAAGAATGATAAACATGAAGAAACAAAGGGAAAAAGGGAGTACTGAGTAGGATTTTTACAACATACATTTGAAATATCTATATATCTCCTCTATTATTCTTATTGAAATATCTTTATATCGCCTCTTTTATTTTTTACAACATACATTTGAAATATCTATATATCTCCCATATTATTCTTATTGAAATATCTTTATATCGCCTCTTTTATTGGTATCAGAGCGAGAAGGTTTTGGGAACATTACCTATTACTCGCATATATCTAGAAAACTAGACAAGTGTATGAAAAGACATCTAGCTTTTAGAGATATAAGGTGTAGTTATTTCTACTTATATAGAGAATATAGACAAAGAGCTTTTATAATCGCAAGAAAACAGAATTTAGAAAAAAGTAGAAAAATATTAATAGAAGCAAATAGATTATATAAGCTATATAATATATCTAGACCAGTAAGTGAAGAATTAGTAAGTGCTCTAACTTGGGAATTAAGCGGTTGTGATAGAGATTTAGAAAATAATAGTAACGGAATATAGTGGCTTAAAGAACGTATTAATAAAAAGGCTTATCAACTAGGATAAAATATACAGGCCTAATCTCTTTAGATAATACATGCCTCTAGGATACATTAATAACATTAGAGAAGTTCAACGACAATATCATTGAGAATTTATATATAAACATCAGCTTACAAAAATATTAAAACAATTTAAAGAAAAACTAGACTTAATAAACAAAGAAATAAGGGATCTAGAAATAGATGTTTTAAACCTCAAGAATACAGGTATAAATAAAATCATTATAACAACGTCCAAATATTACAAGAAAGCATTAATTAAAGAACAAGCAAAGATAATAAAAAACATACAAGAAATAGAATTAGAATTAACTTATTCTACTAGTAGACTAAAATATCAAACTAAACTAAGTAGAAATACAATTAGTTTCTATCATCTAGGATAAAAAGATAGCTTCGTTTAAATGCCTTCAATATTTAGATCTTAGATTCCAACCTTAAAACAAATACAGAGTGTTAAAAGATAATACGACTATAAGGTGTAATTTCAGCCAAGGAGAACATACTTTACATTCAGAAGATAAACAATATAATACTATAATAAACTTAATAATAAACTTAAGCGCAAAAATTCAGGAAAAAGATAATAACATAATAAGAGTTTCGGAAGAAGTAAATATTACTCAAAATAAACAGAAGAAGATACTTGAAAAAATAGAAGAAAATCTAGATTATTTAAAATTGCAAGAGTTAGAAATAGATAGAAAAATTCAATCTTAAAATCAAAAATTCAATTTAGAAAAGATACCTACAAAAATAGAAATAGAAAAATTAATAAAAACCATAACAGAAAAAACAAAAGAATTAGAAATTAAAACCACCCAATTAGCAACAAAAATAGTAGAACAAGTCGAATTACTAAATAAAGAAATAAGAGAGCTAAAAATAATAATACAAAGATTAGAAGAAATCTCACTTTCATGAGTGAAGAAGATATAAATTACAATAAATCTCTAGGAAGATCAAAAAGTTATCATAGTGAACCAGAAGGATTATCTAAACATATACCTTCTAATCTAACAGACAAAACCTTATTAAAACAAAACAATACTATAATAGAGTTATTAATAGACTTACATAAAAAGATAAATATTTTAATTAAGGGTAAAGAAGCTAAAGAACCAGCTCAAGAACTAGAATTATCAGAATTACACAAAAAGATAGACATCTTAATTAAAAATAAAGAATTTTCAGAACCACCTAAAAATCCTGAAATAGACGAACTTATTAATCAATTAAAAAGAACTGAACGATCCTCTAGACAAGAAAAAAGAAATATAATTAGAAAGACACAAAAATGGACTTTCTATCAAATAAACGGAGAATCGTCGAAAACAACGAAAGACAAGAAGAAGAAAGACAAAGAATAAGTTTTTCTGAGAATAGAATAGGAAATAATAATATATTGTCCAGAATATGTAGAAGACAACCAAGTATGGAACAAAACCAAGAACTAAATGAAATAATAGACGTAGATAGGGATTTACAAATTTTTCAACAACATCAGTTAAAATTATTAAATCCTAAAACATTATATAATGCAGGATATTTTTCAGATAATCAGTTATATAGACATTATAGAGAAGAACAAATATCAGCCATAGGAGAAGATTTTAAAATATTAGATATAGTAAATGCTAACTCTCTAAAACATATAAAAAATAATAGAATGATACTAATGCATATGGGTTTAATTGTTATAGGAATAAAAGGTCTAACTAGAAAAAATCTAGGATCTAAAGTATTAATAACAATATATGATGACAGATGGTCAGACATTAAAAAGTCAATAATAGGATTAACTGAAGTAGATATGACAAATAATGGAGGAATATTCTATATAAGTTCAGATTTTTTAATGAACTTGAAAGAATTTGAAAAAAATATTAAAATAGGAAACCAAACTAAAGGGTATGAAGAATAAAGGTATAAGTTTAAATTAAAAGTAAATGATGTAGTTGAAATAATGAAAAATAAAGGTATAAGTTTAATAAAATCAATAAAAATAGACTCAGAAGTATATGCAAGTTTAGAATGGAATCTAAACAAATTTAATAAACCAAAAATCCTTACGCCAGAATCTCATTTACTATACACTACAAGTAAAGGAGAAAATTCTGTTAGATTTACAGATTATAATTATATAACTAAAAGAGATTTAGACTACACTGAAACAGAAATTACTATAGAAACAGAAAAAGAATTTATGAATGTAGAATTTCTACAAGAAGGCTACGAAGTAGATATAGTAATAGAAAAAGCTCAAGATTTAGCAGAAGAATATAAAAATATAACTTTTAAATGTAAGGAATGTCAAAAAGATGAAATGAAAATAAAAGAATGTATAAAACATTTTAAAAACTGTTTAGAAAGAAATGATAATCTAGGATACAGAAATAACGAGGAATTAATTTCTGAGGAAAAAGATGAAGACACAATATCCATATTAAGCTCTATGATGAGTTATAAAGAACTAGCAGAATTAGAAGCAACTAGCTCAACAAGTGCTAGTCCATTTTTACAGACAAACCCTAATCCTCAACCAATAGACTATAGTACGGGTAATGTACCTAGAAGACCAGCAGTAACGATAAATCCAGACACAGAACTTAAAGGAGATAATATAAGACCAGCAGGAAAAAGAATGTCAATAGAAGAACCAATTAAACTACAAGAAGGAGGTAGTAAAGGTAAAATACTAAATATAGCAGCACACGACCCACAAATGTGGGCTAAAGTAATAGATTTATGGAAAGGAATAGTAGCAGCAGATTACTTAAGACATTATACAGAAACTGATACGGAAACAATGTACAAATATTTAGAAACCTTTTTAGGAGAATCTGCAAAAGCCACATGGGAAAGCTTCAAGACAAACTGCCCATATGACTTCCAGGTTCTATTAAGTATGGGACCAAACCCCTATAATTTCACAAATAAAATGCACATGTTATTAACTGGAAAAGATCCAAACAGTGGATTATTGGCATTACAAAAAGAAGCGTTAATAAAACTAGAACAACTAAGCATCTCACATTGGGTATATATAAAGAAATTTTTACAAGACTATTTTTATTATTGCACTGTCAGCGGAAACACTTTTAATGAAGAATTAGGCAAAAAATTATTTAATAAATTACCTGGAGCTTTATGAAGAGAAATAGAAGATAGATGGTATAAATGAGATGGTGTAGTGACTAACTCAAACCTAAAATGGACCATAGGACATAGAACACAACATATAATGGATATACTAACAGAAAAATGCACGAACATACAAATATAAAAACAACTAAAAAGAAATGAAATGAATTTCTGTAAATCTGTTATATACACAACCCAAAATTATGATAATAATCAGAAACAATATAGAAAATACAAAAAGAAATATAATAAAAAACCATATATTCATAAACAATACTTCTTAAGAAAATCAAAATCCAAAAAACCATGGTTAAATAGAGATAGACACATTAGGAAATATAGAGATGATAGGAACTATAAAAATAAATTAGAATGCTATACTTATGGAAGCATAGACCATTTAGCTAATGTATGTCCTAAAAGAAATAATAGTAGAACTAGAAATTCTCAATTAATAGAGGATTTCAAAAAAACTTTACTAAACGTAGACGAATACATGTCAGATACAGAAAGTATATACTCAATAATAATTATTGATATAAATGATAAAGATAATTCTAAATCTGATTTTTCAGAATCAGAAGAAGATAATTTAGTAAATGAATTAGGACAGGAGATAGAAGATCTAGACTTAAACAATCTAGTAATCAATAATTTAATGAATATCACTCAAGAATGTGTACATGAATTCCAAAGAAATAAAGGTTTGGACGGTAATAGATGTCGTATATATAATTGGTATCCAAGTAAAGACAACAGAGCTAAATATAAAAAATGTTACTTAGAAGCCTGTATAAACTATATAGAAAACACTTTAAAAATAAAAATAGAATCAGAAATAAATAGCAAACAAAAATATACAAATAATCAAATCTTAAATTTAAGAGTATCAACTCTAGAAGCCCGAGTAAATAATCTAGACCAAAGATTAACCATCCTAGAAAAAGGAAAAACCAAAATCACTATAGGAGAATCAGATACACAAAAAGCTATACATTTAGAAAAACTAGAAGCAGAGCTTATGAACTTGGAAGATAATGACACTAACCTAATATGCAATGAAGATAAAGAATTTTCTACTATAAAAGTATTAGTAAAAATTAAAATTAAAGACGTAGAGATAGAAACTTTAGCACTAGTAGATCCCGGATGCACTAGTTGTCTAATTAATAAAGAAATAGTACTAGAACATTTACTAAAAATACTAGATAGACCTATAACAGCTACCCAAATGGATGGATCACACAATATCTATAATTATTACATAGAAAAAGCACAAATAAGTTTCTTAAATACAAGTAATGAATTCTACAACCCAACTTACAATGTTAATAGAATATTAGCAAGGGATTTAAACATAGGCTCAGACTTTGTTATAGGACTACGTTTTTGTATCCAAAATAAAGGAGGATGTCTCTTAACAAAAGATGGAATAATGCTATTTAAAAATCTAACTTATACATCGGCACAAACAGTAACATTACCAACAGTATATAAAACATTAAAAACACATAAAAAGAATTTAATTTCTAAATCATGTTGAGAAGACTGCCAAAATAACCAATGCCAAAATAGCGACTTATTAAAAGAAGACAAAAATTTAGAAGAAAGCTTAGAAGATTTTAAAAATTATACTCTACTTAATGCAGAAGGACAAGAATGCTTAAAAGACATAGAAAAAGACTATACTTTAATAAGTATTGAAACTCAATTTTACAACTTTAAAAAAGGAATAAGCACGATAGGAATAATAAATAATCCGAAAGACTTAGACAATGTAATAGCAATTTTAGATAAAATAGAAATAATAGGAGAAAAATCGTTAGCACATTGGGATGCTAACGAAATAATGTATAAGTTAGATATAATTAACCCAGAATATACCATAAAGACAGCATCAATAAAAGCTAACAATGAAGATATAGAAGAATTTGAGAAACAAATTAAAGAATTATTAAAGTTAGAAGTAATTCGAAGATCAACATCTAGACACAGATCAACAACATTTATGGTAAGAAACTATAGTGAGCAAATAAGGGGAAAAGCTCGTATGGTGATAAACTATAAAAGACTAAATGACAATACCAAAATAGACGCATATAAGTTACCAGATAAAAGTGAGTTAATTAATAGAATACAAGGTAAAAAGATATATAGTAAGTTTGATTGTAAATCCGGGTATTGACAGGTAAAAATGCACCCAGATAGTATAGAATGGACAACATTCACCTGTCTAGAAAGACATTATGAGTGGCTTGTTATGCCGTTTGGACTAAAAACAGCCCCACCCATTTTCCAGAGAAAAATGGATGATATTTTTAAAGATTATAAAAAATTTGTATTGGTATATGTAGATGATATTTTAGTATTTAGTAAAGATATGCAACAACATTTGGGACATTTACAAACGATATTTAGACTATTTGTCAAACACAAAATAATAATTAGTAAAAAGAAAATGAAACTATGTAAAACACATTAATTTTTTAGGAATAACCCTAGGAAATGGGAAGATTAAACTTCAACCTCATATAGCCAAAAAAGTATTAGAAATGTCAGATAAATTAGAAAATACTAAATATCTACAAAAAAATTTAGGATTAGTAAATTACGCAAGAAACTTTATTCAAGATTTAGGAAAAATAGCAGGACCATTATATGCTAAAACAGGCAGTAAAGGGTACAAACATTTTAATATAGAAGATATTAAACTAATACAATAAATTAAGGAAAAAGTTAGAAATATTCCAGACTTAAAAATTCCTCTAGAAATCGATTATTTAATTGTTCAAACAGACGAAAGTAAATTAGGATGGGGAGCCATATTAAAAACAAGACCTAATAAATATAGTAATAAAAATGAAGAACAAATATGCGCCTATCAAAGCGGCTTATACAAAGAAAAAGGAAACATAAGCGCAACAGATTTAGAAGTACTAGCAATTATATATGGCCAAAGCAGTTTTAAATTATATATATTAAATAAAGATGAAGTTTTAGTAAGAACAGATTGTGAAGCGATAGTTAAATTTAGCCAAAAGATAAATGATAAAGCTAGTAGTAGAAGAAGATGGTTAAATTTTATGGACACTATATCGGTATATAAAAACATTATTTTTGAATATATTAAAGGTAAAGAAAATGAATTAGCAGACCAATTAAGTAGATTACAATTAAAAATAAAATCAGTTTAAACAAAGCTTATATTTGTTTCAGCATGAGACCAACTAGTCAACATACAGCAGACAAGGGCAAAGGAATAGCGTCTTCTTCATCTCAAGATATTTATTTTCAGACAATGCTAGGAAATATTAGATTTAGACCCCAAAACTCTATAGAACTCCAAAATTCCATGCAACCACTGGAGAGAATAGATTTTGGGCCTTTCAATTTAATTGTTTTCCCGCCCAGTAATTACTCATTTAACCTAAGACCAGAACATATTTTAGACAGACCCCAAAAATGTCTGATAGACAATTTGTGGACAACATACCATAAATCAGACCACAAATATTTCTTGTCCGCTATGAATGCCTTATGTCAATATATATCAGATAAAAGTAAGCCTAAATTCAAATATTATGTAATCATACATGGTAAGACGAATGGAATTTTTCAGACTTGGTTAGAAGTAATAGACTCTATAAAAGGTGTAAAAAACCCTCTTTACAAAGGTTTTAATAATTTTTCTGAAGCTTCAGATTATGCAAGATGACACCTTGGACCAAATTTTTTCTTGTCACCAGCCTTAAGACAAAATCCCAACCAAATACCTCAGTACAACATTCAAAAAGACTCAGAAAAAATAATTTTCTGTGACCATTGCTCCTCAATGACCGAAGCCTTCAAGAGATTAAATCTTCAGCAGGAGGCTCTTATTATAGAAAATTCTCGACTCATGGAGCAAATACAAACTCTGCAAGACAGACTTAGTAAATTTCAGACCAAAAAGACTCATGCAAGTACCCAAACACAGAGTTATTCATCTCCACAAAAAATGGATGAGAAGGGTGTGCATTCCCCTCTGAATGCTCAGAAATCCACTGTACCGGATGTTGGTGCAGCTAGTCCGGTTCAAACGGTAACCGGCAAAGACAAATAAAATCCGTTAAGGGCTTTCACTTTGCCAAAAAGTGAAGAAGAAGCAAGACCTTCAACAAAACCACATAAGACTAGTACCTTAAAAAAGACATTAACGGCAAAAAAGAAGAATAAACAAATTGAGATTATTGTAAAACAGACATTAGAAAAATTCTTTAGTAGCCAAGACCAAGATAAGAATATAGATAATAAAGAGAATCCATGTGCAAGCACAGATAGAGTAGTTCCAGACATTAATATTCCAAGATCGTCAAACAAAGAAGATGATAGATTTGAAGATAGTCTTCTCCAAGATGCTCAGGATCCCTATGAAGATTATGACTCTGGAATGAGTTTCGACACCATAGCCCTGCACTACTTAGACACATAAGCAGACAAAGACAAGTAACAAAGAAGATTGATACAATAAGGTACAAGTATTGTAATAGTATTGTGATTAGTACAAATATTGTAATAGTATCGTGATAAGAGTGCCCTGTGGGTATGCCTACTTTGAGTCTTGTAATTAAGTCCTTGTCAGAGTGAGTGATTCCTTTATCATTACTTTCTAAAAGAAAGAAAAACTGTTGAAGCACGCGTCAGGAAAAGAGGAATAATAATACATGTGACGATGGGGCCCAATGTGTACCCGACCTGCATTATTAAAGATTCTTATCCTTACCTGTCGGTCATATTGTCAAGGCCACGTAGTTTGATCCTAGTCCACTCCTTTTTCTTACTTTAGTCTATATAAGACTTGTAACTTAGTAGAAGGAGGTAGATCGAAAAAACTTCAGAACCAAATTTCCTCCCTATGTATAAACCCTCCTCCAACCAACTCCTCATCTTGGTGTAAAACAACTCTTGTAATATATAAGGTGTATTGAATAATAAAGTTTGAAGAATTTTCCAAAGTCTCTAGGGGATTTCCGAAAGGGAAACCTCTATCCCAGTTACTTCATGTAAGTTCTTATTTATTCTATACTTCCCCATCAAAAATATATTTTTATTTTTTAAAAAAAATATATATATATTCTCTGTACATCATGTAAATTAAACAATGTCTGTTTAAATTCATTACCCTTAGTATATGGTTAACCTCTTAATTTCTTAATAACAACGATAGATTAACCTGTAAATTCCTAGGAATTCTAGCCTTGATAGTCCGCCATGTCTGCAGAATAAGACGAAGGACAAGTGTTAGATGCTAGATGAAAGTTTTCGGGGTGTGATTAAAGAAGTAAGTTGTTAAGAACATAGGTTAAGAGGAAGAGATGAACCGGGTAATATAATAATAAAAATAAAAATTGGGAAAAATATAGAATATAAGAATGATAAACATGAAGAAATAAAGGGAAAGAGGAAGTACTGAGTAGGATTTTTACAACATAAATTTGAAATATCTATATATCTCCTCTATAAAAGCTATATTACTAATAAATATAGTAATAAAGGAGGTAAGTATGAAAAGTGTATGAAAAGACACTTTGTTACTACATTACTAATAAATATATATGAATCTATTACTATAGTAATAGATTCATAACCTTGATTGTTCTATTCATAACCTTGATTTTGTCAATTATTTAAGTACTTGGAAACTTTTTTTCAAGAATACAAGAATTTAATATTTCCTAAATTATTATTTTTCTACAGAAGAAGAGAACAAATCTTGTTTTCTGTGTGTGAATCCCCAAGGAAAATGAAGTAATGAACCGTGTCTTCCTTATAAACGGGTAAGAACTCACACTAATAAAAATTAGTTGGACAAAGACCTGGAAATTAAATATTACTCCCATAATACTTATTCATTATTAATTCAACACACATTTTAAAAAATAATAAATAATAATGATAATTTTATTATAATATTTTTTGAATATAATGAATTTAATATTTTGAAAAGAGTAGTAAACATGATTATAAGTAATACCAAATGATAAAATAGGTAGAAAGAGGCAAATTATTTATTAATTCTTTTCAAATTAAATAAGTAAAATATTATTAAATATCTATTTTTAGTTATACAAACAAATATCATTAAACGGTGGACGTATTTTATTGGGTCAGTGATTCAATAGAAAATGAAGGTAAACTACATAAATGTCTCTTATTTTTTTTGGTTAAGAAGAAATTCATTCATTTAGAAATCAAGGGGGGAGGGTAGTTGTGCTCCTTACAGGTGAAGGAGCCAAAAATATGTTGTTCGGGGCCACATCCCAGCCCTGTAGGATAATCAAATCATTTTTGATTGTACGACGAGTTAGTGACCCATTACAATCTGATTGCATACAATCATTTACAAAATGAGGCATTTGCCAAAATAGTTTTGGTGACACTAAAATCTGACTTGTAGCTCCTTCTTTAGCTAGCATATCTGTCACCACGTTCTGCTCCCGAAAGATCTTGGCCGGTGCTGCTGCCTGCATCTCTAGCAATAGTGACCTGCATTTAATAATGACATTGTGATAGAAAGGGTGGTGGTCATTAACAAACATATGGAGGATAGCACTAGAATCAGTTTTAGTAAGGAAATTAGTGAAGTTGTTGGCTTTTGTGATTGATAGCCCATGCCATAATGCTAACAGTTCTTCCATGGCAGGGGTTGTATAAGGAAGGTCCATCATAAACCTCAAGATCCAACCTCCCTTATGGTCCCTACAGATTCCTCTTATCCCCTCTATTCCAGGATTGCCTTGAGAAGAGCCATCAATGTTAAACTTTAGTTGGCCATTAAGGGGAGGAGTCCACCTGATGGCTATAGTAGTGAAGTTTCATGGGTGGGTGGGTGGGAGGGTATTGACAACTAGAATACTGAATTCAGTAGCCAGTGGAGATTCGAGAGGCTTTATTATTGAAGTTGTTGTCGTTTCCGTTCAACCAGATGACCCAGAGGTAATGTGGGAAGAGAACTTCCCACGATAGCTAGATATTAAAAGGCTTACCTCTGAGTTGCTGCTAAATAGCATCACAATTAGCAATGGACAAATTATCCCAAAGCTGGTTGGGTTTGTGCCTAGCTGTTTGAAAGAGCTCTGCCCAGAAGGTGACAACATTTGGGCATTGGAAGAAGATGTGATTGGCATTTTCTTCATGGTTTTGGCACAAGTGGCACTGAGAGGGAATGAAGAGGCCAATATAATTTAGATAAGCATTGGTAGGAAGTCTATTATGGAGGAGAAGCCAGAGGAAAACTTTAGTTTTGTTAGGAGTTTGGGCTTTCCAAACTAGCTTGAAGTTCTTTGGGGTGTGTTGGTGTATTCCAGAGTCAAAAAATAGATTGTAAATGCTTCTTGTACTGGACTTAGCATTTCTAGTTAGACTCCTAGTAGGCTTATCTTTATCTGTTGAATTGTAAGAGAGAATGGTACTGATAATGATGTTTTTTAAGTGATATGGTAGCTCTATAGAAAGATGGATAAAATTCCAAGTATCATTCTGATGAAGTTGATTAATGGTGACATTTATATCACCATTGGTAAGAGGGCCTTGGATAAGGCTTCTGATGTTTCCTAAGTAGGGAATCCATCTATCACTAAAGAATCTAACTCTTTCCCCTTTGCTAACTCTCCAGTATATGCCTCTAGAACAACCAGTACAGCCCGTAAGAATGTTTTTCCAAGTTCTTGACTCAGGACTAGTGTTATGATGGTTATATTTAGAAAGCATAATTCGACCCCAAAGACTGTTAGGGTGCATGGCAAGTCTTCATGCCAGACTGGCATGGAGAGCTTTGTTTCTAATTCCATATTTGTGGAGTCCTAATCCTCATTTTCCCTTGGGAGTAATGAAGGTGTCCCAACTAAGGAGGTGTAATTTTTTTTTCTCAGCACTACTGCCCCAAACAAAATCTCTCTGAGTTTTGTCAATGACTTCCATGATTTTGTTAGGGATTTTTATGTAGTGCATGATGTGGGTAGGTATGCTACTCAGGGTGGACTTTGCGATTACAGTCCAACCAGCCATGTTAAGAAATTTGGTTTTCCACCCAGTAAGCCTTTATTGTATGTTATCCAAAATGAATTAAAAGTCACTATTCTTGGGCTTGTTGTGGAAGGTGGGATAACCAAGGTATTTTCCAAAGTCTTGACTGGCTTGGATATTGAGAGTTTTAGCACAGATGGCAGTATTTGATGGGGTGTCATTTTTTGAAAACAACATTTTTTATTTGGCATTGTTGATTATTTTCCCTGAGAGAAGATTAAAGGTTTAACGGATGTTCACAATGGTTTAGTTTAGCAACTCTTTCCAGTAAGGTGAGGTCATCAGCAAAAAAGAGATGAAAGATCTTAGGGCCTTCATTGGTGATTCCAATGGGGTCCCATCTTTTGGCCTTGACTTCTGAGTCAATGCCTCTAGAAAGTCTTTTCATGCACAAAACAAAAAGATAGGGTGACATGGGGTCTCCCTGTCTAATACCCCTGGAAGGATTAAAGAACTTGGTTTTGGTCCCATTAACTAGCACAGAGATAGAAGAGGTGGAGACACAGGACATAATAAGTTTGGTGAGGTTCTCAGGGAAGCCAAACCCCTAAAAAAGAGATCATTTAGAGTAAGACCAGACCATGTTTTAGACAAACCCCAAAAATATTTAGTAGATAATCTTTGAAATCTTTTAACAGAGGAGATCGTCCACATTTTTTAGCTGCACGTAACTCTTTATGTCATTATATGTCAGAAAAAAGTAAAACCAAATTTAAATACTAGTAGTCATACATGGAAAAACTAAAGGTATTTTCCAAACTTGGTTAGAAGTAATAGACTCTATAAATGGGATTAAAACCATACTTTTTAAAGGTTTTAATGATTTTTCTAAAGCATCAGATTATGCAAGGGGATATCTAGGACCTAATTATTATATATCACCATCTCTTAGACAAAACCCAAACCAATTACCCCAATATAATAATCAGAAAGACACTGATAAGATCATTTTCTGCAATCATTGCTCATCAATGACAGAAGCCTTCAAGAGACTCAATGCTCAGAAAGAAGCTCTTTTTGTTGAAAATGCTAGACTACTAGAACAAGTACGGACTCTAAGAGATAGGCTCAATATTTCTCAGAATAAGAAAAATGCAAGTACTCAGACTCAGAGTTCTCCATCTCCACAAAAAATGGATGAGAAGGGTGTGCATTCCTCTCTGAATGCTTAGAAATCCACTGTATCGAATGTTGGTACAGCTAGTCTGGTTCAAACGGTGACCGGTAAAGACAAATCAAATTCGTTAATGGCTTTCATTTTGCTAAAAAAATGAAGAGAAGGTTGTTCTTCATTAAAACAGAAATTAGTTAAAATTTGTAGAAAAACTTTAATTTCTAAAAGAAGGAATGAAAATATTGAGACTATAATAAAAAATACTTTAGAAAAAAAATTTAATAGCCAAGAGCAAGACAAGTATATTGATAGCAAAGACAAGCCCAGTACAAGCTCGGATAGATTAGTTCCAGACATGGATAATGCAGACAATAATACTCTAAGATCAGAAGAAGACGAAGAATTCGAGAACAGTTTATTCGAGAATAGTCTTACTTATCTTCAAGATGCACAGGATCCTAATGAAGATGATGACTCAGGAATGAGTTTTGATTCTATTGCCCTGCACAACTTGGACACATAATCAGACAGAAGACAAATGATAAACAAGACCTAAACGTGGAAGATTAAAGATCAAGACTTTAGAGATAAGATAAGTATTGTGGGAATGCCCACTTTAAGTCATGTAATATGTCAAGTTAGTATTAGAGTGCTTCCTTTATCACTACTTTCCAAAAGAAAGAAAAATTGTTGAAACACACGTCTATAAAAGAGGAACAATAATGCATGTGACGATGGGGCTCAATGTGTACCCGACCTGCATTATTGAAGAATCTTATCTCTGTTTGTCGGCCATTAGGCCACATAGTTTGTTTTAAGCCATTTCTTTTTTCTCATTTGTGTCTATATAAGACTTGTATTAGTTAGTAGAAAAACAAGATCAAAAAACCTCTAAGTAAGAAAACACATCTTCCTACAACAGATTCCCTTCATGTTAAAACTACTCCTCAACCAAACCATCCTCTTTGTATAAACCAAGTCTGTAATATTAGGTGTGATTTAATAAAGTTTTCAATTTTCAGAAGTTCTTAGGGGGTTCCCAAAAAGAAAACCTCTCTCTCAGTTACTTCATGTAAGTTCTCATTCAAAGTTTTATATTTTTCCCACCAAAAATATGTTTATGTTTTAAATTTGTTTATATCTTAAATATGTCTATGCTTTTTATGTAAATATCTTAATTTCATTTACCCTTAGTATATGGTTAATCTCTTAACTTCTTGATAACAACGATGGATTAACTTGTAAATTCCTAGGAATTTGGACTTTTAGTAGTCAAGATTTTGGCCTTAAAAAGTAGTCCGCAAAAAGACATAGGACGAAGTTGCAGGCCAGATAATCTATTCCGGGGTATAGTTAAAGAAGAAGTTATCAAGAATTAGGGTTGAGAGAAAGAGATGAACAAGGTAAGTTAAAAAATATATATTATAAAATGGGAAAAATAGAAACTAAAAGGACTTAAAAACATGATGAAACTATTAGAGAGATGGAGTACTGAGTAGGATTTACAAAATATTGAATTAAATTTATTGAAAAAAGTTTTGAATTAAAATTTCCTTTTATATAAATATATATATATATATATATATATATATATATATATATTGTAAAAAATTAAATGTGTCAAAAATTACCATTCCACTTATTCATATTCTTTATTGTACACTTTAAAAGTCTAAATTCATATCCAAGTTTTATTTTTTCTCTTTTGGGGGGATTTTTTCTTCATTCATTTCATTAAACAATTTATTTATTAAATCAAAAAAGATCAATCATATTTACTATTCTAATTAAATCTAATGAGTTACAAAACAAGATTCTATCTATTTGTATTCTCTACTTAAATAATATGTCTCCCAACTCCCTTCTACCTAATTATTTTGGATTATCCAATCTATAAATAACAATCATCTATGTAGTTGTTGAATGCAAATTCCCATTGTCTAAATTTTTGTATGGTTATTTAGTTATTTTTCACCTTTCTTGATTTTCTTCTTCATCTTTTTCATCAATCGTGTGTTAATAATCAAAAGAGACGACATAAAAAAGATGATGTTTTCAATATATATATATTCATGTATCTGAATAATAATAAAAAAAATGCTTCACCTCTCTTTGTTTAAGAAAACACAATTATTTTTATTCTCTCTTTTTTAAAAAATCATTTATGTGCCATATTAGAAAAGTTCAAAATTCACTTTAACTCTGTTAATCGCATTAAGTACATTATATTAAAACTAAAAAAATAAAATATTTCTTTAACTTCTCTTAATTCTTATTATAAATAAATTAATTTCCTCATTTAATTCTCGTAATAACATATCTATGTAGTATGATCGAATATATAAACTATTTTTCTTGCTTACATTGTAAATGAGATGTGATTAAGGATTAGAAAGAATCATGTTATAGCTCTACTATAATAAATATATATATGTGCGATAAATATGTATTTTACTTATGATTATTTAAAGCAAGAATCGTTTACTCTTATTTTTTCTATTAAAGGAGGAGTTATCTTTTGAAGAGTTATTATTATATATTATTTTTAGTAATGACTGTAATAATAATTAATTTGTAACAATAATCGTATTAATGTTGTTAAACTCTTTCACTACTCTATATATGTTAGGGACAATTATTGATCCAATTCTTGATACCGTTTCTATAACTTGACCTTTTATGTACTTCTAAAAATTTAATATTTTGTTTCTATGTAATAATCTCTATAGAATAGAGTAGATAAGTACCACATCATCATCAAGTCAGTAAATAATATCATAACGTATTTTAAATATATATACATTTCATTTTGCATCATGAGTTTCAATTCTTTTGCGAAGTATAACCTCAAATATAATTTTTACTATCACAATTTATTTATTTTTTCTTGAGATACTTTCTCAATAAATACCGTATAAAAATGAAGTTGATCAATATATTAGATCTCTAATATTACTGAACTGTATGCAATGCAAATACAAATTAGATAAACCTTAATATGGAAAATCAATACCAAAGAAAACCAAACAAAAGGAAGAAGATTTTACTAACTTCTGCATTGCATGCATAACTATGTTAGAAACATAATTCAAGTATTTTTCTTACTCTAATGTATCCAAATATATTTTTATTTATTTATATTACAGACCGAGTCGTTCATACATAAAAAATCAAGTAATTTATAATCAATAAAACTTACAAGACCGTGACTTAATTTGTTTTTTTTCTTTTTATATATTGCTTATTGAAATAATTTTCAACAAACATAATCAATTACTCAAAAATAAAAAATTTCACGCGAAGAACGAATAAGTACACTAGTTATTAGTACGGAGAGAGAGTTTGTTCTTTTTTCATGAAGAAGGTGAGATATGTAGTCAATTTTTTCTCTAAATATAATTTTTCTATCAACGAACTAACTTACTGACTCCTGTCTTTACACTTTGTTTGGATGAAGTTGTGTCATAATGTATCATATTATATTGTATTATTTTGATGAATATACTATTTGAATAGATTATATTATTGTTGGTCATTATATTACATCACACATTAATAATCTGAAACACAAACCTACATGAAAAGTAGGGTACGAGGTAGAATTATAATAGAAAGTTAGAATAATGGATAAAATGAAATTATTGTTATGAAATATTAAAGAACAAAGAAGAAGAGTAGAGAGAGAATAGATAGTTATTTTTAATTCTTTTGAGGGATGAATTACAGTGAGGGAAAACTCCTTTATTTATAGGGAAAACTAACCTTGGGGTTTGTAAATTTTCCATGAATAGACATACACAATATATGGTAAAGTAGGTATTCACTATATATGATATATTTATAACACTACCCCTTGAATGTCTAATTGATAGATATTACGCATATATGCTGGCTCATTAAAAATCTTACAAGGAAAACCCAGTGGAATAAAACCTCGTAAGGGAAAAGAGTACAACGCATATTAACTTCCCTTAATGAGAACATCTTTGAACCTTTGCATTCCGATCTTGTGCACCATCTTCTTGAAAGTTGCAGCTGGAAGAGACTTGGTGAATAAATCAGCCACATTGTCACTTGAACGAATTTGTTGTACGTCAATATCATCATTCTTTTAGAGTTCATGTGTATAGAAGAGCTTTGGCGAAATGTGTTTCGTTCTATCTCCTTTTATGAATCCTCCCTTAAGTTGTGCTATGCATGCTGCATTATCTTCATATAAAATCATTGGTACTTTGTCACATTTCAAACCATATTTTTCTCGAATGAGATGTATTGTTGGCCTCAACCACATTCACTCTTGGCTTGCTTCATGAATAGCTATAATCTCAGCATGGTTCGATGAAGTGGCTATGATAGACTGCTTTGTAGATCTCCAACATATGACAGTACCCTCACATATGAATACGTAGTCTGTTTGAGACCAAGCTTTATACGGGTCAGATAAGTACCCAGCATCAACATATCCAACAAGATTGGGACTGCAATCTTTAGAATAAAATAAGTCCATATTGGTAGTCCCTTTTAGATACCGTAATATGTGTTTGATCCCATTCCAATATCTCCTAGTAGTAGCAGAACTATATTTTGCTAACAAATTAACTGAAAAGGCTATATCAGGCTTTGTAGTATTTGCAAGATACATTAGTGCACCAATTGCACTAAGATATGGTACTTCAGGACCAAGGAGTTCCTCATTCTTTTCTTGAGGTCGGAATGGATCCTTGTTCATATCAAGTGATCGAACAACCATCGGAGTACTTAATGGATGTGCTCCATCCATATAAAAATTTTTAACACTTTTTCTGTGTAGGCAGATTGATGGACAAAGATATCGTTTGTCAAATGCTCAATTTGCAAACCAAGACATAATGTTGTCTTTTCGAGATCTTTCATCTTAAATTCTTTATTTAGGTAATCAATTGCCATTTGAAGCTCGATTGAAGTTCCAATAAGGTTTATGTCATTAACATTGAAAACAAGTATAACAAACTTCGACGTTGTTTTCTTTATAAAAATACATGGACAAATTTCATCATTCGTATAACCTTTCTTAGATAAATATTCACTAAGACGGTTATACCACATGTATCCAGGTTGCTTCAAACCATACAATGATCTTTAAAATCTAATGGAATACATTTCCTGAGTCTTTGAACTATATGCTTTCAGAATTTTAAATTCTTTGGGGATTTTCATGTATATCTCATTATCAAGTGATCCATAGAGGCAGGTTGTTACCACATCCATCAAATGCATTTCAAGTCTCTCATAGACAGTGAAACTAATAAGATAACGCAATGTTATTACTTTCATAACTGGTGAATATGTCTCGTCATAATCGACACCAGGCCGATGTGAAAATCCTTGAACAACAAGGCGTGCTTTATATCTTTGTATTTTATTTTTCTCATTTCTTTTTCACACAAATACCCATTTATAGCCAACAGGCTTAACACCATTAGGTGTTTGAGCTATAGGTCCAAAAACTTCACGTTTAACAAGTGAATTTAATTCAAATTGAATTGTTTCTTGCCATTTTGGCCAGTCATTTCTTTGTCGGCATTCTGTGATAGATCGAGGTTTAAGATCCTCACTATCTTGCATGATTTTCATTGCAACATTATATGTAAAGATATAATCCACTACTATTTCAGATCGATTCAAATTAGTTTCAATATCACTTGAATTTATGGATAGTTTCTTATTTTTGTGAGTCTCGAGCTCATTAATTTCTTCAGGAATATCGGCATTGCTCAGATCTTGAACTTCCATATGAGGATCTTTCATAGTGTCATCTTGACCATTTGTTTTTATTTTTCTTGGATTTCGATCCTTAGAACCTAATGGTCTACCACGCTTCAAGTGTGCTTTTGATTCATTAGCTATGACACTAGTGAATGGTCCTTTAGGGACATCAATTCAAATTGGGACATTCTCTGCAAGAATATGTAATTTAGTGATCCTTTTTAAATCTCCAAATACGTCTGGCATTTGATTTGTAATTTTATGTAGATGAATAATCTTTTGTACTTTTTGCTTACAAATAGAATCATGTGGATCAAGATGAGATAGTGATGGATTTTTCCACAAAATTTCTCTTTTGATGTCACTATTTTCTCCTCCTAATTTTAGAAAAACTATCTCATCAAATCGACAATCTACAAATCGAGCAACGAACATATCTCCCGTTAATAGTTCAAGATAGCGAATAATGGAGGGTGATTCAAACCCAACATAAATTCCTAGCCTTCTTTGGGTTCCTAACCTTCTTTGGGAGCCCATCTTGGTGTGATTTGGTGGTGTTATAGACATATATACACCGCACCTACAAATTCTCAAATGAGATATATTAGGATCTTGACCCAAAACCAATTGCAACGGAGAAAATTTATGATAATTTATCGGTCTAAGACGAACAAGTGTTGCAGTATGTAAAATTGCATGGCCCCAAACAGAAGTAGGCAACTTAGTTTTCATAAGCAATGGTCTTGCTATCAACTGCAGACGTTTAATTAATGACTCGGCAAGGCCATTTTGAGTGTGAACATGGGGTACAAGATGTTTCACTCTTATCCCAATCGATAAGCAATAGTCATTAAATGCTTGGAATGAAAATTCTTTAGCATTATCAAAGCGAATAGATTTAATTTTATTACCAGGAAACTGTGCCCGTAATCGTATTATTTGTGCCAACAATTTTGCAAATGCCAAGTTGCGAGATGCCAATAGACACATATGAAACCATCTAGAAGAAGCATCTATTAGGACCATAAAGTATTTAAACGACTCACTAGGTGGGTGAATGGGTCTACAAATATCTCCATGTATGTGTTCCAAGAACGCGAGGGCTCAATCCCAACTTTTGTTGGCGATGGCCTCACAATCAGCTTGCCTTGATAACAAGCATTGCATGAAAATTCAACATTCGAAAGAACCTTCAAGTTCTTTAATGGATGGCCATTTGAATTTTCTATGATTCGTCTCATCATTATAGATCTAGGATGTCCCAGGCGATCATGCCAAAGTATGAAAGTATTGAAATTAGTAAAGTTCTTATTTACTATAGAATGTGCCTCAATTGCACAAATCTTTGTCCAGTACGGGCCAGAAGATAAAGCAGAAAACTTTTCTATAACACATGTCTGTCCACAAACACTCTTAGTGATACCAAGATATTCAAGATTCATCTCATCAGTTGTCTTGATATGATAACCATTTTCATGGATATCTTTAAAACTCATCAAGTTTCTCTGTGACTTAGGAGAAAACATAGCATTATTTATGATGAGTTTAGTTCCCTTGGGCAAGATTATAATGGCTTTTTCGAAGTCTTCAATCAAATTAGCAATACCTGAAATTGTAGTAACATTAATCTTGCCCATGTTTAGATGAGAGATATATTTATCGTCTTTGAATATCGTATGTGTGGTGCCAGAATCAATCAAACAAATATCTTCATAATTGGACAACTTACTTTAAAAATTATTCATATCTTCAAATAAAAAATATATACACAAAATAAATACATCATTGCACTAAGTGAAAATCATTAATAAATTATTAATTTCCTTTTATTAAGTAATTAGTTACACAATAGACGTAGTATCGTAAGTTGTGATTATTTTAAACATAAACAAATTTGATTTTCATGTTATTTATATAACACAAAGATCGTGAACCATATCTTAATTTTAAATAATACTACACGAAAATAAAATCACAACAAAAACAACTTTGAGTCCACTGTTAGCAAATACATGTTATTCATTACTATAAGGTAATTGCTTAATTAGTAATGTAGATAGGAACATTACTGTTAAAGAGTAATTGCATGTAAAAAAAAAAAAAGAGTGCACTATTTATTTACTAATCAATATACATGTGGGATCATTTTAAAGGAGAAATCAACCATTTTGGTACACTAAAGAACAGAAAAGGCAAATAGTGTCGCATAACATTAACAACTACAAAGCACCTTTCTAACTGCATCTAGACACTCATACATACGTACATATATGTCAGTGCAATATTGCACGAACCTTTTAATATAAATAAATAATGGCAAAATTAAAATTCAATTCAATTTAATAATAAACTATAATAATATTACTAAACTAATAAATACTAATAAAAAATTAATACTCATGCAAACAACTACTTTTACATGATTCTTTATTCACTGACTCTTATCAATAAAAAAAAATAATCAAGTGATCAATCTTTCCTTCAGGGTGCTTGAAAAAATCTATTGCATCCAAGCTTGTGATGTCAACATCATTTTCAGAGAGAAAGTTAGCCTCGGAATATCTCTCTTTCTTCTTTAGTGATGCTTGATAAAGATCAACCAAGTGCTTGAGAGCACGACAGACACGTGATTAGTGTCCTTTTCCACCACATCGAAAATAAGTAATTGCTTCACGTTTTTTATCTTTTCTCTTTTTGTTCGATGAATGGTTAACAACCGGAATAGGGTTTCTTTCTTGGTCATCACGACAACGACTACTTCCACGATCAGGGCCGTGATCTTTTTCAGGCCTAGCATGGTGAGCATGCACATCATTCACCTCAGGGAATGGTGTAGATCCAGTAAATCAATTCTCATAATTTTTTATCAACAAATTATTATTTTGTTCAGCCACAAGAAGATGAGAACTCAGTTTAGTGTACTTCTTGAAACCTTTCTCTCGATATTGTTGCTGTAAGAGCACATTCGAGGCATGAAAAGTGGAGAGCGTCTTTTCCATCATATCGTCATCATTGAATGTCTCTCCACATAGTTTCAATTGAGAAGAAATTTTGAACATGACAGAATAGTACTCATGAACAGACTTATAGTCTTGAAACCTCAGATGCATCCACTCATATCGTACTTTGGGGAGGATGACCATCTTTAAGTGGTCAAATCTTTCTTTTATGTTATTCCACAATACGAGTGGATCCCTAGTAGTAAAGTATTCAATTTTCAGAACTTCATCAAGATGATGACGCAAGAAAATCATAGCCTTAGCACGATGTTGTATTTTTTTTTATGGCGTCTCCAAGACCCATAACATCTAGGTGGATTTCAGCATCCAACACCCATGAAATATAGTTCTTGACTGGACTTGGAAGGGCAACGAACTCACACTTCTTAAGATTGTTAGCCATATGGAAAAGGGAAGAAATAAAAAAAATACCTTAGCCTTAGCCTTCAAATTTTAGACGGTAGAGTCTCGCGCTGATAACGTGTTATAAACTAATAAAGAATAGAGAAGAAGGATAGAGAGAGAATAGATAGTTATTCTTATTTCTCTCGAGGGATGAATTACAATGAGGAAAAATCCTTTTATTACAATGAGGAACTTTGCAATGTTGTCCCTCATACAAATTAAATATTCTAATTTTTATTTTTGTTTAAAACGGAGGAGGACATCCCTCACTAAAATATGATGATAATAAAATACTAGTATTAAATATGTTATAGCGAGGGATTTCCTCGCTAAATAATAACAAATAAATTCATATTTCAAAGAAATTTTAAATATAATTTTTAATATTTTAATCTTCATTTTTTTTAAAAGGTGAAGAGGGACATCCCTTACTAAAATATGATGCTAATAAAAAATTAATATTAAATTTGCTATAGCGAGAGATTTCCCTCTCTAAATAATAACAAATAAGTTAATATTTAAAAAAATATATATAATTTTAATATTTTAATATTCATTTTTTTAAAAGATGGAGAAGGACATCCCTCACAAAAATATGATGATAATAAAAAATTAATATTAAACTTGTTATAGCGAGGAATTTCCTTCGATAAATAATAACAAATAAATTCATATTTCAAAGAAAATTTAAATATAATTTATAATATTTTAATCTTCATTTTTTTTAAAAGGCAGACAGGGACATCCCTCACTAAAATAAGATGATAATAAAAAATTAATATTAAATTTGTTATAGCGAGGGATTTTCCTCGCTAAATAATAACAAATAATTTCATATTTCACAGAAAATTTACATATAATTTGTAACTTTTTTAGCTGGTAATAAAGCATTAGTAAAAAATAAATGAAAATGAAATATAAGTTTTCCAAGGAATCCTCAATACGATACATATAATTAATTATTGATTTTTTTCATTGTCGTGAGGAAAGTATCTCACTAAATTAATATGTAAACTTGAGAATTTAATAAACAACCATATTGTAGATTTGAGAAAAAACAATAACAATGACATCAATTGTTTGATCCCTCAATAATTGCTTTAAAACTTTTTTTCTTTTCATACTATTAAATTAAATTATTTTTCTACAAATAACCAAAAAATTATATTTATATATATATATATATATATATACTTTTTAAAATGTTATAATTGAATGAGTAACTTAGATAGAGATAATTAGAATAAGTAAAAATATTTAGTGGTATTCTTAATAAATATTGATGAATTATATTAGCTTATAATTAATTTGATAATGGAAAAAAAGAGGTATATTAGCGTTATAAGTAATTGATTAGCTTATAGTTGATATTGTAGTAAATAGAAGTGAATTAATGATATTCTTATGTAATGTTATTGACTGACCATCTTATAATTTGATAACTACAAATATTATTGATTGATTAATCTATATATCAATAATTACAACAAAATAAAAGAGTATCTTTAATATCTGCATTAAAATAATATTGATTGATTAAATTATACGATAGTTAAATTAAGTAAAGTTTAGTAGTGATTCTTTTAGAAATATTATTGCCTACTAAATTATACATTGACAATTATACTAACCGTAAGTATTAGTGATATCATTAAGTAATATTAGCGAATGATATATTAATATATATTTTAACAACTATACTACGTATAAGTGTATTAATAATATTTATAGAAATTATTATAGATTTATCAACATATCTATCTAGTTATCTATATTATTATAAAAATATGAATATAAATATTGGTTGACTAAAATATCCTTCAAATATTGATGGACTTTTATACCCTTAAATATTTAAGTTCAATTAAGATAAAAAAGATTAAACAATACCCCTCATAATTTATACTATCCTAATATACTTTGGCTGGAGTATCGTAATCCACAAATGTTTTTAAGAAATCAATATTTCAGCGGTAAAATAAATTACAAAATTTGCCTTTTCAGTTAATTCCAACTCAACAATGTAATTTTTTTTTACATGAATTTACTTAATCATTAATTTGCAACTCACATATAAGGGTATTCACGAGTTTTATATCTCAATTCTCCATTGTTATATTTATTTAGCAAAATTTTTAGTAACAGTGTCCGATTTACAATCGAAAAATTAAAAAAATAAATGAAATACCAACAAATGAAGTACAACTTGTGGTTGGTTTTTATTTTTTATTTTTAAATTAATTTTGAAAAAGCGACCACAAGTGGTCGTTTTTTTTAAATTAAAAATATCATGCAAAAAGCAATCACTTGTGGTCGATTTTTTCCAAAAATGACCACTTGTGGTCGGTTTTCAATTAAAAAAAGTTAAAAAGAAAATAATTTGAGAAGGCGACCACAAGTGGTCGTTTTTTATTAAAAAATAAATAAATTAAAATATTATGCAAAAAACAACCACTTGTGGTCAGTCTGCGATTAAAAAAAGAAAAAGAAAAATATTTTAAAAAGCGACATCGATTTTTAATTAAAAATATATTTTAGAAAAAACGACCACAAGTGATCAGTTTTCATTAAAATAAATATATTATGCAAAAAGCGATCATATGTGATCTCTATCAATTACAAAAATTTAAAAAGAAAAGTATTTGAAAAAGCAACCACATGAGGTAATATACTCGTGCATGTGATGTATATGGTACGTATTCAAAAGTTAATATGTATATATATATGTACATATATATCATGCGGTGGTTGATGTACGGAGTAGTGAAAAACTAACTGAATGTATCTAAACATATTGAATAGTATGTTAATATCATATGAACGCGGTATTAATACTATAGTGTCAAAGTTAAATAATATATATAGTACCGTTAATTCATCAGAGTGTATATATACATTGCGTATAGGGTAATAACATACTCATGTATACGTGATTTATATATGGTACGTATTTAGAACCTGATAATCGATAGTGAGTGTGTGTGTGTGTATATATATTGTAAAAAGTCAAAAGCTAACTGAATGTATCCAAATTTATATTGAATACCTTAATTTGAAACAATCGAAGTAAAAATATATTGTACATTGAAGTTATATTAATGTAAGCTAAATCAAATTAATCGATAACTCATCAAAGTATGTATGAAATATGTCACATTATGGGGCAATATACTCGTGTATGTGATGTATATGATACGTATTTAGAACCCGATAGTTGATAGAGAGAGTGTGCGTGTGTGTATGTATAAGTATATAAAATAACTAATTATCCGATTTGTATATATATTATGTTAAATTATTTGAATGTTATTATAAATATTATGCAATTCGTTAAAATTTTAACTTTTTAATATGTATATATACGTATCTCTCGTGTAGTGATGTACATAGTAGTCAAAAGCTAGCTAACTGAATCCATATATCCAAATATTTTGAATAATACGTAAATATCATATGATCGAGGTAATAATACATTATTGATGTTACAATAATGAAACTAATTAACCGATAGTTCATCAGATTAATACGTTGTATTACGATATATATATATATATATATATATATATATATAATACTATATTCAAAAATTAATTAATCGAAAATTATTTGTAGTAGATGTTGACACCCAATTTTGACCGCCCGATACTCCTCTTAGGCTGCTGTTTTATAAAAATTATTAATTTCAAATGTTAATATTTTTTATACATTATTCTTGTATGAAATAGATATTGACGTGTCACAATCATGATTTAAAAAATATACAAAGTATTTTATTACTTTTATTATCATTATCATTTTTTACAATTTATCAATTTAAATGTAATATTTTTTACGTAATTTGTTAATATTTATTAAAATATTTGATGTTCACACTCGTAATTTTACAAATATTTGGTCTTATTATTATTATTATTATTATTATTATTTTATTTTATTATTATTATTATTATTATTAAAATGACATCCAATTTTATTTAATTTCTTCATGGCTTTAATTTTTAGCCATTTTTGTACTCAATTAATGTCAATTTTAGTCAAATTGATATTAATTTTGATCTCCAAATAAAGCTTCAATTTTAGACCACTTTTTAAATTCTTTTAATCTTAGCCGTGGATCAAAATTGATCCAACGGATGAGATCTAGGGATGACAATGGAGCGGTGTTGTGCGGGTTTTAAGCTATTGGGGGCAGTGCGTGTTTTAAGTTATGCGGTGCGGTGCGGGTGAGGAGCGGGTTAAAGTAAGTTTTTTTTTAAATGGTGCGGTGTGGTACGGGTTGCGGGTATATGCGGGTTTAAATTAAAAAAAGCTAAAAATTAGTATTGTTCTCGTGAATATATCTAAAATTATATGTATTCTTTACTTAAAAATTTATGATACTTAAAACGACATGTATAACACTACAAATAAATAATTTTATAGTAATTTTTTTAACATCTCTATTCATTTTAATAAAAATATGATATTTGATCATTACTTGTACACGTTATACTTTTTGATAATTTTTTAGTGAAAAGTGATATAATAGATATTAGTTATTATTTCCTAGTTTTAGATTTGAAAATATTATGATTTTCAATGGAGTTACGAATTTTACAAAAAAAATAAAAAAATAAAAACATGGGGCGGGGCGGTTATGCACGGGTATGAAAGTGGGGCGAGTTTATGCGGGTTTAAAGGTGATGCGGTGCGATTTTAAAACTTACGGGTTTAGAAAAAACCCACATCGCACCCGCACCGCACCACACCATTGCCATCCCTACTGAGATCCCATCATTATTTTCTCTCCTTTTAAATAAAATAATAAACCCTAACTCCATATTTTTCAATACCAGTCGCACCTCCACAACCCTCTCTCCTCTCTCACCGAAAAACAACAACCACATCAGCCCGCCACCCCGACGCCGCCCCTTTCTTTTACTTAAATATTTCCCTCCGACAAACTCCGTTGTTGTCGCCACTGGCAGAAGCCATGCGACTGGCATGGCAGGCACAGCGTCATCGTCGGCTCCTCCCTTTGTTCTCCAACCAACCACCAAACCACGCTAAAATCATCTCCTCCAGCGCCGTCGCTTTAGCGAGTGGAAAATTTGAGAAGAAAGTTTAGACGTCGCTTGCATGACCCCTGCTGAGTAGATTACTAAGGTGATTTTCCATTTTTTCTTTCTTCTTCGATCTATCTATACTTAGCTTTTACATTAAGCTTCGAACTTAATTAATTTTTTAATTGGTAATGTCGTGTATTTCTTCAGTTTCACTTTGTTCTTCAGTTATTATAGCCACTATTTTGTGAGGCATTTTTTTGTTTTTATGGATTTTTTTTATATTGGATTCGTGGATTCGGATTGGTGAATTTATACATTTTGCCGGTTTACTGCTTTCTGCAGCTCCGTTCAATAGGCTCTCTTTTAGCTGCTTTAGTTGCTCTGTTCAATAGGATAGGTAGCTTTTTAAAAAAAAAATCCTTTTTTTTTTGTCATTATTTATCGAATTGCATTTTCTAATAAGTCAAATTCATCAATGGTTGATATTGTAAGTCTGTAACTGAGTGGATTTCTGATATCTTGATTGATTGACAAAATTAGGAATACTTTGTTTCCTTAGTAGAGATGTTTTTTTTTAATTGAATAGTTTTTGTATGAATTTATATATTGAGTCAATTTTTATTTTCAGGGATTTTGTTGATGATTTTAGCGTAGTTTTAAGGACTTTTAGTTGGCAGTGTGTGTTTTGTAATTAGGTAGTACATTGTTTCCTGCTGGATAGACAAGCGTGGTGGAATATGTTAGTCTTCTTAGTAGCTTTGATTAGATATGGACTATAACTAATATTTTAGAGAAAGACTTTCGAGCTTGAAAATGGTTAAGTGAAGTTACTTGAAATGTAAATTAGTTACTTGAAAATGGTTAAGTATAGTCATTTGAAATTATGAACTTGTGACTTGAACATGATCATGTGTAGTTACTTGAAATGTATACATGTGATTTTAAAATGGTTAAGTGTAGTGACTTGAAATGTATACTAGTGACTTTAGAATGTTAAGTGTAGTAATTTGAAATTGTGAACTTGTGACTTGAAAATAATTAAGTGTAATCACTTGAAATGTGAACTAAGTTACTTGAAATTATGAGCTTTTGAATTGAAAATAATTAAATGTAGTGTCTTGAAATGTATACTAGTGACTTTAAAGTGATTAGTGTAGTGACTTGAAATGTGTACTAGTGCCTTGAAAATAGTTACGCGTAGTTACTTGAAAATAGTTAAGTATAGTGACTTGAAATGTGTACTAGTGACTTGAAAATAATTTAGTTACTTCAAATGTGAATTAGTTACTTGAAAGTGGTTAAGTGTAGTGACTTATAATGTGAATTAGTTATTTGAAAATGGTTTAAGTGTAGTGACTTGAAATGTGTACTAGTGACTTGAAAATGGTTAAGTATAGTGACTTGAAATGTCAATTAGCTATTTGAAAATGGTTTGAGTATAGTGACTTAAAATGTGTACTAGTGACATGAAATGGAAATAAGTTATTTGAAAATTATTAAGTGTGGTGACTTTAAAATGATTAAGTGTAGTTACTTGAAAATGGAAACTTGTGACTTGAAAACTGTTAAGTGTAGTTACTTGAAATTGTGAACTTGTGACTTCAAAATATTCAAGTGTAGTTACTTGGAAGGTGAACTTGTGTTATGAATTTAGTAAAGTGTGGTCACCTGAGAAGTGAATTAGTGACTTCAAAATGTTTAAGTGTAGGTACTTGAAATGTGAACTTGTGTTTTGAATTTAGTTAAGTGTGGTCACTTGAGAAGTGAATTAGTGACTTCAAAATGTTCAAGTGTAGGTACTTGAAATGTGAATTTGTGTTTTGAATTTAGTTAAGTGTGGTCACTTGAGAAGTGAATTAGTGACTTCAAAATGTTCAAGTGTAGGTACTTGAAAGGTGAACTTGTGTTTTGAATTTAGTTAAGTGTAGTCACTTGAGAAGCGAATTAGGGACTTGTGTTTTGAACTTAGTTACTTAAAAGGTGAACTTGTTTTTTGAATTTAGTTAAGTCTGGTCACTTGAAAAGTGAATTAGTGACTTGAAAATGTTTAAGTGCATTCACTTGAAATGTGAATTCATGACTTGAAAATGGTTAAGTGTTGTCACTTGAGAAGTGAATTAGTGACTTGAAAATGTTTAAGTGTATGGACTTGAATTATGAATTAGTGACTTGTGTTTTGAATTTAGTTACTTGAAAGGTAAACTTGTGTTTTGATTTTAGTTAAGTGTGGCCACTTGCGAAATGAATTAGTGACTTTAAAATGTTTGAGTGTAGGTACTTGAAATGTGAACTTGTGTTTTGAATTTAGTTAAGTGTGGTCACTTGAGAAGTGAATTAGATACTTGAAAATGGTTAAGTGTAGGTACTTGAAATATGAATTAATGACTTGAAAATGATTTAAGTGTTTTCACTTGAGAAGTGAATTAGTGACATGAAAATGTTTAAGTGTATGGACTTGAATTATGAATTAGTGACTTGTGTTTTGAATTTAGTTACTTGAAAGGTGAACTTGTATTTTGATTTTAGTTAAGTGTGGTCACTTGAGAAATGAATTAATGACTTCAAAATGTTTAAGTGTAGTCGCTTGAAATGTGAATTCATGACTTGAAAATGGTTAAGTGTTGTCACTTGAGAAGTGAATTAGTGACTTGAAAATGTTTAAGTATATGGATTTGAATTATGAATTAGTGACTTGTGTTTTGAATTTAGTTACTTGAAAGGTGACCTTGTGTTTTGATTTTAGTTAAGTGTGGTCACTTGAGAAATGAATTAGTGACTTCAAAATATTTAAGTATAGATACTTGAAATTTGAAGTTGTGTTTTGAATTTAGTTAAGTGTGGTCACTTGAGAAGATACACTTGTTTTGCAACCAGTATCTGATGCATCATTCATCTCATCTGGACTTAAAATATCCAGGGACCCAATGTCACTCTTTTTGGGCTATTCTTTTAGACCTTTTGGCTGAAGATACTGGTAATTATTTATACACTTAGATGGTAGTAAATTATTTATGTAATTAGGGTTCACTGTGTTTATTTCATTTGCAGGAAACATCTCTTGATAGACTAGCCACTCGTAAAGAGGTAGGGAAGAAGACCCATATGAAAATTAGAGATGGAAACGAAGTCTGGGTCGAAACACAGGCAGAGGATACTTGTGTAAGTTCATATCTTACTTAGAATTTATTTTATATAATTTATTATATGCTAATTTTACTTTTAATATAGAATCGATATGTTCAAGCAATTGAAGAGATCAAAATGAGTTGATCGACAGATAACCAAGGCACTTCAATCATGCCATCAAGGAAGAAACGCTCTCCTGCTGGTTAGACATAGTTAGGGGCGTGTATAAGGGAAGGGTATACGACCTTTGCTCTGAGAAGAACTTTCACCATCTTCAGTGTGGATTGCAAGGTATAGGGAGTTCTGCCACCATGTCAGATGAGTAGTTTGAGGAGATGCGATGGGAAGTTTAGGAACTTGCTAGGAAGTACGAGGAGAAACAAAAAAGGATGGAGGAGGAGCAGCATAGGAAAACACTTGAGTCAGACGTCAAAGAACTCAAGGCTCAAGTAAATACCTTAATCAAGCTTCCTCGTTCTTCGCCCCTAGATCTGATAATGATGATGGAGAGGATGAAGAGGATGGAATGAAGTATTAGGCGGCGTTGTTGTTTTAGGTTTGAATTTTGTTAGTTTGGAGTGTTTGAAAGAATTTGTTTGGTGATTGTTTACATATTGTTTAAGTTGGATGAATATGTATGAAGTTTGGTTGCTTAATATTAATGTTAAATTATTTTGGAGGTGTTTTTCTTATTGTTTTTCTGGTTAATATTGGTTGTACATTAATTTTATATTTAAATATTGAGTTGTAGTGCAGTAAAAAACTAATAATAAAACAAGATTGGCAAGGGACTTCTATAGCTATATCCCTCAAAATATTCAAATATCAAATTAATTTTTTATTTGACTTAGTGAGGGATATCCCTCAATATATTTAAATTTATAATTTTTATTAATTTTCATTATCAAGAGTTGTCCCTCACTAAATAATAAATTAATATTATATATATTTTTAATATAGCAAGGGTCGTCCCTCACTAAAAAATAAATTAATATTATATATATTTTTAATGCAGCAAGGATCGTCCCTCACTAAATAATAAATTAATATTATATATATATTTAATATAGCAAGGGACATCCCTCACTACATTATATTTTTTTATAAAATTGTAAGATCACAATACCGATGGCTGAGTGTCGGAGTCCGTCACTACTTTGCGAGGGTCTCCCTCACTAATAATTAGCAAGGCTCAAATTAGCAAGACACCTTGTAGCGATGGCCGCTCTCACTAAATCTTCATTAGTGAGAGACATCCCTCACTAAATCGCATGACTAAAACAAAACTTTTTAGTAGTAATCATTTACATTTCATACATCAGAAGAGTTAAAGAAGACAAACAAAGTTAATGTATGTATTGTAACATTACTCTTGAATTAATGACAAAATCATAAAAGAAAGTAACTTTCAAGACTTCTGAATGTCTGTTCTTTCATAAAGTTACATTTATAAGAAACCGTTATTTGAATGAAGGTATAACATATTAAATAACAACTCTCATATCCTATAAACTCTTATGACTTATGGATGTTTACGCAAATTTATTACAGAGAGTTACAAGATGTTTTTATTCTTTGCATTAATTAAGAAGGAATTATCCTCAATCCGCCACTAGTGCAAAGATAAAGAATGAAATAATTTCTGGGCAAGAAGGAACTTGTACGTAAGTGTTAATATCTTTTGATTTAAATTAACACGTAGTGATATGAGGCAACAAAAAATATCCAAAAGGTGAAGTATTCTTGAACTAGATGGACATAAGTTGAAACCCCTACAACACATATCATATTCTTGATTTTAAGCAACCTCTGTGATACTACAAAATGTTTTTATGGTCACGCACACAAATCTTGGGTCTCATGACTGCTCTAGAAAGATGATCCAAGTCTTTCATAAAAGGCGATCAACCCTTTACACTCACGTAGGTGATCCATCAAGTGTATCTCATAGACTATCTTAAGGCTATTGGATTATTAAGAGCAAAATTAATCACAACTTTGTAAAACACTACCTCACACCAAAGGGATATGATTTGTAGTATTCATTGATGGCCTATATGGTTTCGTTTGACCACAAATAGGAATCCACCATACTACCTCAATCCATGAGCTTTAGCTCGATCCCCTTTGACGATCCAAGGACTATTTTCCTTGTCAAACCCTTGGTCATAGGATCCGCCAAATTTATTTCGGACCTTATATATTTCAGGAAAATAACACTATGTTAACAATTGTTTAACTGCACCATGTATGATGCAACTATGTCTTTTTTTTTCATTGTATATACTATTTTTAGCAATCTCAATTGCCGATGTGAGTCACAATGTAAAGAGTCTGGTGACACTTGTCTTTCCCATAAAGACATATCTACCAAAAGTTTTCTCAGCCACTTATCTCCTTGCCCTGCCAATTCGAGAGCAATGAATTCAGATTTCATGTAGAACGTGCTATACAATTCTGTTTTAAAGACGTTCATGAAATAGCACCTGCATCCGAAGTAAACATTAGTTTTAAAGACGTTCATGAAATAGCACCTGCATCCAAAGTAAACACATAGCCACTGATGGAGCTAACTTCATCATTGCCAGTTATCCAGTTGCATCACAAAAACCATCTAAAATAGCAGGAATTTTATTAAAATGCAAACACCAATCCATAGTATCTCTCAGATACCTTAATAAGCGATGAAGTGCATTCCAATGTTCACTACTGAGATTATGAGTATATCTACTCAATCTACTAACAACATAATCTATATTAAGCCGATTATAGTTCATGAGAAATATTACACTCCCAATTATTTTAGCACATTCAGTTTGAGAAACGCTAGAATCTTTATTCTTTTTCAAGTATATGCTAGGATCATAAGGAGTTCTCATTGAAACTACATCAAAACTATAAAATCTTTTTAACATCTTTTCAATATAATGGGACTGATACAAAGAGAAACCATTAACAGTTCTTTTGATTTTAATCCTTAAAATCACATCAGTTTCTCCAAAATCTTTCATTTCAAATTTAGAAAATAAAAATTTCTTAGTCTCATTTACAATATTCACATTAGGGGAAAAGATTAACATGTCATCCACATATAAATATATAATCACACAATATGATCCTATTATTTTAGAATAAACACAGGTATTAGATGAATTTAACAACAAAATCATTATCCATAATGTGAAATTAAACTTTTCATACCACTGCTTAGGTGTCTGATTAAGTTCATATAAAGACTTTGTCAATTTGCATACTTTATCCTCTTGTCCTAGGACTATAAAACCCTTAGGTTGAGTTATATAGATCTTTTCCTCTAAATCACCATTTAAAAATAGAGTTTTGATAGTCATTTGGTGTACCACTAATGAATAGAGGTTAGAGAAATAAGAGTCCTAATACTCGTTATTTTCATCATAGGAGAATAAGTATCAAAATAATCAACACCTTTCTTTTGGTTAAAACCCCCAATCACAAGTCTAGCCTTATATTTATCTATTGTACCATCAGACTTCAATTTCTTCTTAAATATTCACTTGCTACTTATGGATTTACAACCCTTAGGAAAATCATACAAGTCCCCAATGTGATTAGAGACTAGAGTCTAGTTCAATTTTAATAAACTCTTTCCAAAATATTGCATCCATTGAACTCATTGCTTCTATCAGAAGTCTTAGGGTCTTCTTCTATTAAGTAGATAGACACGAATTCATCATTTAAAATATCGATATCAAAATCCTCAGTTAAGATGATGGTGATAAAATCAAGACCAAAACTAGTCTAAGTTCTATGTCTTTTTGTCACGATCCAAACTAGGTCCTGATCATGATGGACATCCCAAGCCAACAAGGCCGGAGATGACCCCCTTAACCTTACCTCAAGAGCACAATAATTAAATAAACTGCAAAATCTAACCAAAAAATAAGAGATATGTAATAATTAAAGAACAAGTCTGTGAGTCAACATCAAATCCACAAGGAAATACCCTACTACTGTCCACAAAGCCTCTAAACAAAAAAGTACTAACCAAGTCGGGACATAACTTCGACTATTCAAGAAGAAGATAACCAAAATAAAGTACTGAAGCCATAAATGACTTAAAAAAACCAAGCCTCCCGAATGAGGGAGGGCTCACCACTCCAACGATTGTCCAATAAGAGTATCAAACCACCTAATGAAATACAAAGTCACAAGAAAGGCCCGTGAAACCTACATCATGAAATGGTGTAGCATTCTGAGATGGTCAGTATGACGAGTACTAGAATGCAACCTACAAAAAGGGATAAAACATATGAATTTACCAAAATTCAATCATAAATCACACGCACAACAATTTATACATATATATAGGATGTCGGGATAGGGGTAAGGGACATGAAATATGATTGTTTAAAAACTTAAGCCTAAAATGTGTAGCTCATACCAACCTAAAGGATCTCATGGGCTATATAGGTCTGGCTCCCCCTGCCATAAGGGCCCCAATCCATGTTAGCCGTATGTACCGGAGATTGGCTAAAGACACCAAGGCGATAACCATCCAAAAATATACTGTGTAAATCATGACACTATGGTCATATAGACCTCCCAATGTTTGAGAATGTGGTTTCAGTGTTGGTCCCCTGAACTACACTTTCTCGGTGAACTACACAATTTCCTTTAAGCTCAAATTAAAACACTTTTCACATACCATTTATCAATAACCATGGAGTCTTTCATTAAGGTATTTCTGAATTGGTATCGTCATACCAATAGACTTGCATGCTATTACATTTATGCCAAAAAAATAACCATATTTAGACTCCAAATTATGTTTTAAATCCAAAATCATAGCCACCATGGGCATTCCAAAACCTTTTTATATTTTTATTAATTAATGCAATGCAATACTTCAAAAGATGAGTTAAACTATGTAAAATCCTTGTTTAAATCCGAGTTAACAAAGTGGGTTGAGGTTCATGTCCATAACCTCATCCAAAATCTATAACCATTATGAAACTATATTTGCCAATTCCACCACTACCATGAAACACCAATTCAGTCCAAAATTCATCATTTAAAATCATGAATAAAACCATTAAAATAAGAGAAAATAATGCCAAGTGTTCAACGCCCAAAAAACCCCAACCCTAATTTAATCAAACATTCATTAACACTTAAATAACAATTGAATTTTGTAATATTATAATATTTAAATTAGGGGGTATCCAACATGTCTTTTTGATGGGAGAAATACGGAAAAAGCTTGAATCCTTAAATTTGAAACTTGAACCCTAGCATGAAATCGATATAAATACTTGGATTTATTTCCGGTCCCTTGATGAAATTGGTGAGAAAGCATTAAGAAGAAACCATAATCTTTGACCTTTTCTTGAAAACTATAGAATAAGAGCTTGGGTTTTTTTAGGAGAGAAGATGAATTAGGGATTTGGGAGAGATTATCATACTTTGGACGAATTTGAGGATTAAAAATGGATTGGGGAGTTATATGGGGTGAAAGGACCATTTTGCCCCTAATTTAATTAGATAATAGCTATATTTTATGTCTGAAAAGTGGGGTCACGTCGCCAATCGTGCACCTGGACAACATCTCACTAAAACGCCTATAACTTTTTACTCCGAACTTGAATTGATGAACAGTCGATGGAGTTCAAAAGAAAACTCGAATAGATTTAATTTGGTATATAGTACGCCAGCCAACTCATTATAATCTTAGAGTAATAGTCATTAGAAGGTGACCCAAGTAAAACGTATACTACAACTCAATCGGTAGGAAAGTTCTTAACCCAACTTTGAGCTAGGAGATTTTTGTTACTTTAATTAATATTCAAATATGTTCCCACACGAAAATAATTGATCATACCACTTATATTTAGATAGAAATCATTGGCATTGAGTTTATACACATAGGAATGACAGTTCAAATTCTAGTCTGTAAATGTGGGGTGTTATATTATCTCCCCCTTGGAATAATTTGTCCTTGAATAATGAATAAGAACTTGTTGAAGCTCTAGAAGTACGAAATAAAGGATGTAACTTTACATTAGTAATCCTCCCTCAACAAAACATACATGAGCATCAAAAGAGCTTCATGACAATACCAAGTTAATCCTGTAAGCACGAATCATGAGATAACGAGATTCGACCGAGACATGATCTTAGACATGAGTTATATGGAACATGATCATAACAACGAAAGGAATAAATTTTTAGGAACCATTGGCCTTATTAAGATTGATACAAGACATAATATAAGATTTTTGCGAAACATAAGAATAGGAACTTTCTTTACCTCCAATGATTCGTCTAATAGACCCTTAAATTTAGCACCGCTTCTCAACCAGGCTTATAGCTACGAATACCATACTTCACCATTCCCAATCTTATAATTCCCCTATGAAACACATAACTACAAGAGCGTGAGTCTAACTGCATATTTCTTCCATGTTGAAGCCTAACCCAGAGTTAAAAGGTGCTAGCTTAAGTTATGGGACCTACACTCTACATCCTCCAGGAATACTACTCCATCGTATCACAATTATCAAACAACCTCATGTCTTAATCAATGAGTACTAACCATATAATACAATGATTTATGTATCTATCTATCACAAAATTCAAGTCTATCTTTGTTACACTCACTTTATGGATCTCCCCACCAAAAACCCATCAACTTCAATCACTATCACAAAGATTTTCACCACATTCCTTTCCTAACTATTTTACATAACAAAGGTGCATCCCACTCTCCGCTCTTCGTCTATAACCTTAGCTCGAGTTGTCACACCACAACTATCACAATAATAAAAAATACTTACTCTCTTATCTAAAACATTACTATGCTTTTGTAACCACTATTATCCTATCATAAAGATGGTCATTGAGGGATTAGAGTACAAGCAACAGAAAAGGGGAGTGACACTATTCAATTATAATTTATATTTATTACACTACTCAAGGTACAGCCTGTGATGAAAGATATAATCAAATAGGCACAATAGGCTTCATATATCAAACACCTAGATCATAAATAGAGGGTAAAAAAGGATATGAGAGAATTCGGACCTTAGGCATATGCCCTATTTGAATACACGAGACATTGGTAGAATGTCCTCTTAAATCGAAGTAGGAGGAATTTGCTAGAATAAGAATAGATTTATCATGACTCTTCCCTGAAACTCTCTACCATGAGAAAATTCAAGATCTGCATCATCACCCCCTTAGCTTAAAGGTCACTATCCTAATCTTGCAAATATATTCCCTCATTAAATATATAAGCACAACACTCAGCACCATGAGGGTATCACTATATTCATGAATGCTAGATTCACCCTGATACTATAATATGAAAATACTACATTCTTTCTTGGACATCCACTTCAGGGATACTAATCTTAACTTCCTTCAGCCTCCCAAGTCATCATCTTATAAATAACATTTTCATGGACATACATATCTATGCTTCCTACTACATAACAATCTATTTTCAACTCCTTAGTTACTAGCACTACACCTCTAACATCATAACCTTATAATTTAACAAAATTTTAAACTATACCAAGAGTTCACATAGTCTATTTATATCTTCCTCAATTCAGCCCTAAAGAACACCACATAACAAATCCCTAGACTTCTCCATACTACGAAATTCAAGAACATGAACTAGGTACACATGGAATTTATAACTCAATAAGTACACCTCATTCTTATAACCTAAGGCTCTTATCCCTCTAATGATTTAGCCATAATTTCTACTTTAACACTAGACCTCATGTATATATCACAATTATCCACTCCAATATTTCATAAGTTATCAACCTAATCTTTTTCACACGTCAAATCAAGCCTATTAATTTACTCCCACAAATCTCACATCACTATCCTCAAGCTAACATTCTTGTCACCACAATCAACATCTAAAGTTCAAACTTAGTGTCTAACAATAATTATGTAGCACCGGTGAAACATCCCGCATAATATACTAATCCATCAAATAGAGAAATCAACCTAAATTCCTTATTTAACTTAACTACGACCCACAAGCACATTCTTCTTTACAACGTTACTACTACACCTTAATATTCATCAAACGTCTTCTCATATACTATTCTAGTTTACAACTATTAGAAAAAAAAATATCAACAGATATAGCCACATAATAAGGATAGTCAATCTTGATCTTATAACCCATTATGGTCTATAGAACTTCGCCTCCCTCATATCGCATCCATTTACCCATGCCTACATCCCAACTACCTTTAAAATTCTATAAACACCACCGAGTCCCCTTTTCTAAGATCTCCCCAAGTAAACGCTAAATTTATTCTAAGATCTCCCCAAGTAAACGCTAAATTTATAAATTATTAGTTGATCAATCCTTCCATTCACAACCTATGATTAATTTTACTACTACAATATCTAATCTTTATGAGCTTATTTCTTATTCAACTAAAGATGAAAATATTTTAACCAATCACTCTTTTTCTATCGACTACCATAAGTTTGTTAATCTTGGTACACCTTAAACAATACCATAAAGAAATAACACCCCCAACACTCACTTAACGATTACGCAAATGAACTACCATTTTCAACGGAAAAGTTACCCTTACTTTGACTTCTAAAAATATGACTTCATATCGCTAACCTCGAGATCATCTTAATACTCATAGGTCATAACATCCCAATTTATATTACCTCTAGGATGGAAATACTATCCCAATATTCAGATACATATATTTCCCCTTAAGCGAGACATCTGAAATAAAGTTTTTGAAAAGGACTGAATACGTCTCTTACCTTGGTCTAAAGTGCAAGATTCATGAAAATAGAGGTATACGCTTGAATCAATACACTTTGACGCACTAATAGACTCTTTTCAAGTCTTTGTGCCATTTTATACTTTTGATGACTCATTCGAAAAGGGTAACACCGTTAGGAAGCTAAGCCTTTGCACTTGTATTGCCTAAATAATGAGACATAGCCCACAATTAGAGCAAGGAAAGGAGTTGGATAACTTTCATATGGACAACATTATTGCACGATTGAGAGTACGAAAGAAAGAAAAATATTTTCTAAATGCCTCGTAGCCTCCCCCTTATAAGTGGAGCGTGCTACATACTCATAAAAGAGACTCTACTCGACATAAATTTGTGGACACCCAGTGACCCTGAACCATTCTCTGACACCAAGCTCATCACGATCCAAACCATGGCCTAACCATGATGGACATCCCAAGCCAACAAGGCCGGAGATGACCCACTTAACTTTATCCTAAGAGCACAATAATTAAATAAACTGTGGAAGCTAACCAAAATAATAAGAGATATATAATAATTAAAAAAACAAGTCTGTGAGTCAACATCAAATCCATAAGAAAATACCCCACTACTGTCCACAAAGACTCTAAACCAAGAAGTACTAACCAAGTCGGGACATGACCCCAACAATGCAAGAAGAGACCCAAAAAGAAGTACTGAAATAATAAATGACTAAAAGAAACCAGGACTCCCGAATGAGGGAGGGCTTACCACTTCAACAACTATCCAATAAGAGTACCAAACCACCTAATGTTGCACAGAGTCACAAAAAGAAGTCCTATGAACCTACATCATGAAATGATGTACATTTAGGATGGTCAGTACAACGAGTACTGACATGCAACCCAAGGAAAGGGATAAAACATATATTTACCAAAATTCAGTCATAAACCACATGCACAACAATTTATACATATATATAGAATGTCGAGATAGGTCTAAGGGACATGAAACATGATTGTTTGAAAAATTAATCCTGGACTGTGTAGCTCGTACCGACCTAAAGATACCCACGGACTATATGGGTCTGGCTTCTTCTTTCGGAAGGGCTCCAGTCCATGTTATCTGCATGTACCAAAGACTGGATAAAGACACCAAGGCGATAGCCGTCCAAAACTAAACTGTATAAACCATTATACAATGGTCATATAGACCCCCCAACGTCAAACGTGGTTTTCAGTGTTGGTCCCCATGGGACTACTCTTTCTCGCTAAACTACACAATTTTCTTTAAGCCCAAATTAAAATATTTTTCACATACCATTTACCAATAACAATGGAGTCTTTTATTAAGGCATTTTCGAGTTGGTATCGTCATACTAATAGACTTGTAAGTTGTTCCATTTATGACAAACCATAACTATTTAATCATTTAGACTGCAAATTTCATTTAATTCAAAACCATAGCCACCATAGGCATTCCAAAACCTCTTTATATTTTTATCAATTAATGCAATGTAATATTTCAAAAGATGAGTTAAACTATGTAAAATTCTTATTTAAAGCCAAGTTAATAAAGTGGGTTGAGGTTCA
Source organism: Capsicum pubescens (assembly GCA_030864215.1). Lineage (NCBI taxonomy): Eukaryota > Viridiplantae > Streptophyta > Magnoliopsida > Solanales > Solanaceae > Capsicum > Capsicum pubescens. The sequence goes on along the minus strand of CM061549.1, from coordinate 71,442,088 downwards.
TGTCCATAACATCATACAAAATCCATAATCATTGTGAAACCATATTTGCTAATTCCACCATTACCATGAAAGACCAATTCAGTCCAAAGTCTACCATTTAAAACCATGAATAAAATCACTGAAATAGGGAGAAATAATGCAAGTATTCAACACCCAAAAATCCTCATCCCTAACTTAATCAAACATCCATACACACTTAAATAACAATTGAATTATGCAATGAAATAATATTTAAATTAGGAAGTATCCAATGTGCCTATTTGCCGGGAGAGATTCGGGAAAAGCTTGAATCCTAAACTTTGAAGCTTGAACCCTAGATTGAAATCGATATGAATACTTGGATTTATTTTCCGTACCATTGATAACGAAATTGGTGAGAAAGCATTGAGAAGAAACCATAATCTTTCACCTTTTCTTGAAAACTATAGAATGGGAGCATGGGATTTTTGGGAGAGAAGATGAATTAGAGATTTGGAAGAGATTATCATGCTTTGGATGAATTTTAAGATTAAAAATGGGTTGGGAGAGTTATATAGGGTGAAAGGACTATTTTTCCCCTTATTAAATTAAAGAATAGCGAAATTTTTACATCTGAGAAGTGGGGTCGCGTCGCCAATCGCGCACCTAAACAACATCTCACTAAAATGCTCATAACTTTTTACTCCAAAGTCCTCAACCCAACTTTTAGCTAGGAGATTTTTGTGACTTTAATTAAACACTCCCATATTATTAAAAGTTTCAAGTTGGAGAAAATCTTTTCCACAACTCATATGAGGTATTGTCTAACTTTTTATGAGCGACTCTATTAAGAATATAGCTTGCAGACAAGGCAACTTCATCCCCCCCCCCCCATATAGTCAGGTAGACCCGAACTTAAAAGCATATAATTCAGTATTTTGTAAGGGTTCTATTCTTTCGTTTGGCTACATTATTTTATTGGGGAGTATAGAGAGCACTAACTTCGTGGATAATGTCACCTTTTCACAAAATTCTTTAGAGTTTTAGTACTATATTCACCATCCTTGTAAAATCTAAATCTTTTAATTTTTTTGTCTAATTAATTTTCTGCTTCTTCTTTAAATTTTAAAAACACGCTTTCAGCCTCATCTATAGACTTAAGGAGATAAACCTTAGTGTACCTAGAAAAGTCATCAAAAAAGATAATGTAATACTTCTTTCCACCTTTGCTAACAGTATTCTTGAAATTTGCTAAATCTGAATGTACTAGTTCAAGCAATTCAGTCTTTCTACTAGTAACATATTTAAAAAGTTTCTTGGCATGCCTTGCTTCTACACACACAAGACATTTGAAATATCGTCAATATTTACTGCATTATTGGCAGTAGTCTACCATGTCACAAATTAATAGACTTGACAATATAAGAAGAATTAAAAATACTTGCATTATTAGCAGTCTCTTGAACAGTGTCCAATATAAATAAACCCCTACTAAAGTAATTCTTTCCAACAAAGTCTCTAGCACGAGAAATAATTATTTTATCAACTTCAAAAATAAGTTTAAGGTCTACTTTATTGACAAGGGTTCCAGAAATTATGTTCTACAAAGAGAGGGAATATATAGAACATTCTTTAAGAATAATATTTTACCAAAAGTTAATTTAATTGAAATTTTTTCTTTACCCATAACTTCAGCAGTAGTGGAGTTATCCATATAGACGCACTCACCATCAGTGGATTCGACAAAATCATGAAACAACTCTTTATTGGTAATGCCTTGAAGCGCTTGTGTCCAACACCCAATCAATCTTGTTAGCCACCATATTCGCCTCAATGACTACGGCAACGATCGCTTCATCACCCTCAACAAGATGAACTTGGACATCATTTTTTCTTCATTGTTTTGAGTTTTGCAAACTATCCCATATTTCTTTAGCAGATTTGTAAGTAACAAATAAATCAAACAAAGTATTAGTCATATGACTCAATAAATGTCCACTAGCATTTTTGTTATCCTTTTCAAACTTCTTTTTAGCAGATTCATCAACAACCATAATAGTGGTCAAACCAATAGTAATTTTAGAACCATCAGCAGAAGGTTCATTTAACAAAACATAATCAACTTCTAATTGTTCTAAGAAAATTAAAAAAAAAATGTGACCAATGTTTAAGAGAATAGTCATTTATCAATATTGCACGTAAATAAACACTACAATGTTAATATAAAACTAAAATTAATAATGGTAAAAGAATAGTCACACATACTGTGTCGTGGCAAGCCATTGCGTTGAAAGTAATTTCAGTGCAAATCCTTCTAACCTGTCGCTCCCCAAGGTTCCACAGCTATTTCTAAACACGTGTAGTTGTGCCTAGAAGTTTGAAGGTTGCCTAAACTAATTACCCAGAAGTTGACAAAGAATAGAAAATCAAGATTGAGGCAGAGAATTGATGAAGGAGAGAGTATTTTATTTTCTATGTTTTCTACATATTTAGCTCACAAATAATACTCCTTAAATAGGTATATCATTTACGTTTCATTCATCAAAAGAGTTAAAGAAGACAAACAGAGTTAATGTACATAATGTAACATTACTCTTGAATTAATGACAAAGTCATAAAGGAAAGTAACTTTCAAGACTTCTGAATGTCTCTTCTTCACAAAGTTACATTTATAAGAAACTGTCATTTAAATGAATGTATTACATTTATGAAATAGTAACTCTCTCATCCTACAAATTCTTATGACTTATGGATGTTTACGCAAATTTATTTCAAAGAGTTACAAAATATTTTTATTCTTTGTATTAATTAAGAAGGAATTATCCTTCACTAGTTATCCACTAACTATTCACTAATTACTCACTATTTTTTAAAGAAATTTATTAAGTAGAAACTACAAGTTTAAAGGTTCAATATTCAACATAATCTACTCTTTCAAATGAAAAAGATATATTTATATTAAGGAAATAAAGAAGACATTGGCTTTTCTATAATGTTGCCTTTAATGAGATAAAAGCCTTGTTTCATTATCTTCTTTGTGAATTCTTGAATTTAAGAGGTGGCCACTTGCACAAATGAGTAGTGCTATTTATATTAAAATTAACTTCTCGCATGGTTGCACCCTTAAAAGTATTCCTATACATTATATGTAGTTTATTTTTCATTTTCTGCTATAAATGTAAGACTTTATTTGGTTATTCAATGATTTCGCACTCAAATTAAGTTATACATAATCCACTATGAACTAAGTTCAACATGACCTGTCAACTTATAATAAAATGATAGGAACCAAACAACAAGAAAGAAAATAAAGAAAAGGAATGTGAGAATTAACTCTCAAGCTATTGAAATTATGGGCAACAAGGGGCTAAAACACTCACCTTTTAATTGATTTTAACAATTTAAAAATTAATCCTGTAAGAAATCAAAAGAAACAAGATAACCATAAATGGGCAACCTTCGATTAATCACACCAAAAAGTTCATCAATAGTTTCAAAATTTCACACTACTTATTACCCAGTATCTACTGACTGGTTACTTACTAATTTTCTTAAGGAAATTTATTAAGAAGAAACTACATGTTTATAGGTTCAATATTAATTCTAATCCAAATAAAAAAAATCCTATTTATACTAAGGAAATGAAGAAGACATTGATTTTTTTTAATGATATTGCCTTTAATGAGACAAGAGCCTTGTTTGGTTGTCTTCTTGATGAATTCTTGAACTTAAGAGGTAGCCACTTGCACAAATATATTTGTACGTCATTAACTTACCTAGAAATTAATTGATTGTCATACGTCCCACATCATTAAGGTGTTTATAGCCATCAAAATCGACTAACTTTTCATTTTGTATGTACATCTTCAAACTATGGGTAAAGATAATAAAAGAGTCTGCATATGAACAAATACACTAAACCAAGCCCCACACCATCACTCTACGATCTCAATACTCGTTTCGTTGAACTAGTGACTTTAATACATATTGTTGCAATAAAATAATCGAAAGATCAATACTCTCACATGATATGTTATTGTCTGCTTTAGGACAAACAACATACTAACATTTTTATTCTTTACATAATTAAGAGTATCCGAACACCCTATTTGTCATTTATTATTTTTAAATTATCAATAAAAAAATTTGTTCACACATCTGACACTATAACCTCTCTCAGAATTTTCCAACAAGAAATATTACTCACTAATTAATTGGACAAGAGGAGTATTATGTAAAGTTAGTCCATGAAAATATAATGGCAAAATTTCACATATAGTCTCATTAGAGTATCTATAACTAACTTCCTAGTCTAAATTTCATATTTATAATTCATAGACAAAATAAATGACAGTTTTATGTATATATATACAAAAAAAGAAGGAAAAGTTCATAACAACAAAAAGAGCTAAAAAAGGAAATTTTAATGTAATAAATGTCCTTAATTTTCTCCAATTTTTTATTTATTTTTCTGATATAACAGATCAATAAATATGAATTTATGCGTTAATTACTCCCTCAAAAGTTGATAAATTTTTTTTAAAAAAATTGTGATCTACAGGAGAAAGTTGGTAATTCGTGCATAAAAAATTATGGTATATATGATTTACGCAAATTATTTTTTTACTTGAATTTATTTACTGAAATTCTTTTTTGAATCTAATACGCAATAAAAATTGATTCAGTTTTAACATAACGAAAATCAATTTTATTATTGGTTTGAATTAGGTTTTCGAAATTGAATGCACAATATAAACTTCAAACACTTTCAAATTGTCAATTTTGTAATTACTATTATTTTTGTATACAATAACTTCAATTGTAATTTTGTGTTTCAATTTTCGTATTCAATTTTTATTTTCGTAATTTTGAAAAAAAAATTCACAGAAGTTGTTAAAAGGTTATAATCCTTGTTTGTGTCAGTTTTTTTTTTCTTTTCTAAATTCCATTTGTAATTGCAATTTGTGTGATATATTCATTCATTACTCTACTGCATATTTCATAATATACATATTGGCAGTCTTTTAATATTTTTGTATGTATATCTATTAATAGTATATTTGAATTTCTATATATCTGTTAACATAAGTGTATAATTGTATTTGTATATCTGTTTTAAAGGTTACAAAGATTGTTTTTATTATTTGTATATCTATTGTTTATATATTTGTATTTTAGTTTACATAAATTTGATATTTGTATATCTGTTGTTTGTATATCTATCTATACATATATGCAAATGAAGTATACATATATTCAAATCAAAACTGTTGTTTATTATTTGTATATCTGTTATTTGTATATCTGTATATACAAATTTGAATGTTGTTTGTAAATGATATTGCAAACGAAATATACATATATTCAAATCAAAATTGTTGTTTATTATTTATATATCTGTTGTTTGTATATCTGTATATACAAATTTGAATGTTGTTTGTAAATGAAATATACATGCAAACGAAATAGACATATTTGTATATCTGTTGTTTGTATATCTGTATATACATATATGCAAACGAAATAAACATATACATATATGTTTTTTATTTGTATATCTGTTGTTTGTATATCTGTATATACAAATTTGAATGTTTTACATAATAACAAATTTGAATGTATATACATATATGCAATCTAAAACTGTATATATTTGCATATGCATTATTCTTCAAAATGTATATGTGAAAGTAAACTGTATATAATATATGTAAATTGTATATACATATATCAAAAATACAAACTGTATATACATACATACACTCTAACTCTGTACATATATGCATGTATTATTCTACAAAAAAAAAGTATATGTATCTACATATATTGAAACAAAAATGTATATTGACCAACAATTCTGTTTCATGAGAATATATACAAGAAAAACCTCATAATCATTGTCAACTTCATTGCTCCCCCTTTTAGATTTAGATACCTTAAAATATTTTTTCCTTTCCGCCTTGCTAGAAGATGCAAAAAAAAATTCTTTTTTTTTTATAAATCATCCATAAAAAAAATGAGGGAGTGACTTACATAATATATAAAAATTTATATTATAAAATAAAAATTCGCAAAAATGAAAAAATTATAAAAACAGGGGAGTGCTCCCCCTTTTCTATTTTTTTTGTAAAATATATAAAGAACAAAGAAATTTAACGACTAACTGACATAATATATAAAAAAATTAAAAAAATAAATCTAATGTCAATAAATATCTTAAACTGATTTTCTGTGGTGAAAAATCCGCAAAACCGATTTATCACAGAAAAATTAAGGATTATATTTTGTGATATTAGAGTGACTTTGAGAGAAAAATAAGGAGAAAAAAGTTGAAGACGATCTCTTGAATAATCATGTATTATGATGTTGCCAATATTGTCGTTTCTTTAATTTAAAATAAAGGATATTAGAGTGATTTTGAGAGAAAATTAAGGAAAAAATAGTTGAAAAAGATATCATAAAAAATCTTGTATTTTGATATTTCATTGTAGTCTTTTTTGAGTCAATAGGATAGAGAGAGAATAGAAAGAAAATACCAAAAATAAATATATAAGAGAGAAAATTGATATATATACAAATCTTAATACATTTGTATATATGGCCCACAAAAAAAACTGACTTTAAACTATCAAATGACTATGAATTGTTATTTTTTAAAACATTAACCATATCATGTAATTAATATAGTATTTTGTCTATAATATGTAATTTTTCCTAATATAATTCTCCTAACTCATCGTATTGGCCCACTCATTTATTAGCCCTACTCATCGAAAATTAAATTTATATATAGCTAAAATTGATTCATAAAAAAATTTCTCGAAATATTTTTGAAAAGACATTTTTTATTTGATATTATATATAGACATAATTTTTAAAAATTATTAGATATTGAAAAGATAAAAGAACAAAAAAATAATTGTAACTCAGTAACAATAGAGTGGGTTGGATTATGACTCAATTCAACTCAAGTCATTTCCAAGCAAGTAAATTCTGAACATTTTAACCAATTTAAATTCAACTCAACATTTATCTAATATCTCTAAATTTATTCACACAAAAACTAATAGAGAAATAAAGGGATAACAAATAAGCATGCCATTTAACTTGATTTAATTGTTATTTATGTCTTTTAATTTTGAATGTGGACAAGTAAACACTTTAAATTCATATAAAGTTAATCCTATGTGACATAATGAACATAGAACTCTAGTAAGGACATGAATTACCACGTAGGCGTCACATAGGGCGAATGTATCTTCTTATTTATCTTTATGATAGTTTAAGTGACGACTCCCTCCGTTTTGTATAAGTTGACCTTTATGAACTTGACACACCCATTAAGAAATTAATAAATAAAAATGTATTTTATATATTTACCTTTTATGTCTTTTTGTAACACCCTGGGACTACACCTTGGGCGTCACACGGTGCTTACAATCCCGAAGGACCACAAGCTAACTCATGACTGGTACCTGCTGTGAGCACTGGGTAATAATACTGAAAAACATATGCGGAAGTAAAACTGAAATGCCATAAGGTTCTTTAAAAACTGAAATGCCATAAGGTTCTTTAAATACTGAAATAATAATTGAGTGTAACTGATAATAATATCTGAAAACTGGAAAAAAAAACTAACTGTGCTAGTCTGAAAGCCTCTAACTGTCTGAGTATGGAGTTGATGGGACAAACCCCCAACTAACTCTGACTGAAATAACTACTGAACTGCTGAAATACTAAAATAGATAAACTTTTTCCTCAAACTATGAGGACTCACCACTATATCTGTTACTGATATCCTGAGCTGCTAAGTACGGTCAGGACCCTGAGCATCCGAACCTATGATATGAGACATTATAGGACAAAAGAGAAAGTATGCATCAGTACGTAGAATATACTAGTATGCTAAGTGAGGTAAGGCTGATATACATGGGTTCATATGCATGAGATGATAACTGAATGAATGAACATCATGAAGTAACTGAATGAGAGTACATGCAAAACTGTAACTACTGAACATGCTGAATATATAATACTGTACATATAACATCGGTTTGAATCAGACTAAAACTGAAGTACTGAGTTCTAATAATTGAATACTGATAAATGAAAGTTTAGACTAGAAATGAAGTACTGAATTCTGATGGCTAAGTAACTGATAACTGATAGCCATGGTTCTGCAGAACTGCCTGAGCTCTTTACTGAATACTGAGATTGAAACTGTAACTGTGGGAGTTATCATCTAACTGACATACCCCAATTATAGACTGAGTTAGGGTCCAACCTATGACCCAGTTGTAAGAGTGTTAGAACCTTGCCACGGGATACTAACAATGTTGGGTCAACCCTAATCTGGCAAAAAGACTTATAAAATATATATATATATATATATATACATATGATAGCGTCAACCCTAGTCTGGTAGGAGGATGACTTACCCTACGCTGGCTACATATTTCTGTAATGCAGGGACCACTACTAAGGGTCAAACCCTCTGCTGGAAGGAATGCCTCCATCTTTGGGTTTGCTCGGTGCTGAATCCAACTCCCAATTGAATCGACATTGAACTGATCACTAAACTGTACTAGGCTTAAGTGAACTGACATTGATCGTGTTGACTGACTGAACTGGACTGAGTTCACTGAGTTCAGTTACTGACTGAGTACTACTGTTCTTGACCTTTATTGGGACTATTCTATAACTACTTCAACTAAGTAAACAGCTAGATTTCGGGTAATAAATACCCCCAGGACTCTATAGCATCAATAATGAAACATGACAAATCTTGGAAACATAGCAATAGTCAATTGTTCACAATTCATTCACTGAGATATCTTGTCAAACACTTGGGGATCATGAACTTGTACATGAATGAGAACACATGGTAACATGTCATGATTACACCATTCAATTCACATGAACATTCTATCGAACACTTGGGGAGCATATTTAATGCACATGATAATGAGCAAAATGTAAGCATCATGACTACAACTTAAACTTTTAATTTCAAGGGTTTTGACATGGGAATTACATCAAACAACATACATTCTATCTTATGTTCATGAAAATTATAATTAAATCTTGAATTGAAACCCATACAACAACACAAATATGAATACAACCCAATTTGTGCATGTAAATCATGAATATGAAAACTTGTAGTTTTAAAAAGGGTTCTTGAACTCCAAGTGTGGAAGAAAATCCAAGGATGAACACCTAACATACCTTGATTGTTGATTTCGTGGAAATTATGGAGGATTTCTTGGAACTTGGACTTGAACTTGAAGAAGCTAGGGCTTTGTTCTTGAGAGGATTTTGTGAATAATGAATGTAATTTGCCCTTTTGGGGGCTTAATTTCATATTTTGAATAAATTGGGTGAGGGAAAAAGGACCTAATTGTCCTTTGAAAGTCAGATTTTAATGAGCAAAATATGTCCAGCATGCGATAACTGACGTGCCGCGTCGATGGTGTCGATGTAATTTTCGACGCACCGCGTCGATGCTGTCGACGCGATTACTGACGCGTCGCGGCCTAATCATGTTGATGCACTGTTTTGGGCATCCAAACATGACTTTAACGATGTCTGAAAAATTCCGAAACTTACTCAATATGATCTATTGAAATCCTTGAGCATGAATCAACCTAAAAATTGACATCCTAAGGTCGTAAGGATCAAAAATAAGATCATCCAATTACGAAGGCTAAAAAGGCTTCTAAGTCTTAACACTTAGCTAAATTTTTCTAAGTCTGGGACCTCTTTTAGCATGCTATATAGGACTGAAATGAATATAATTTTTACGGGGTCTTACACTTTTAAAGTGCAATAATCAATACAATGATTAAAATTGAAGTTTAGTACACATTACTTCATCCCATGTACTACGTCTAGAACATTGGATATTTATAATTGAAAATAGTAATAATCATTTAATTTTGATTTAGAGAATTCAGATTAGTTATGCACCATTCAATAATTTTGAAAACTGTAAATGTATTTAGTATTCCTATCAAGGATATAATGGGAAACATGTGTATAAAATATTCTTGATTTTAGAACTTGAACAATTAAATTGAAACAAACATTTTTAGAAAAAAGGTCAACTAATACAAAATAGAAAAAGTATTTCAGGACACCAAAATTAAAGTGCACAAATATTAATTGAGCCCAAATTAATTAACACATTTATATATTATGTGGAAATGAAAAGAAGATATATCTTTTTTATATATATTTGTGCTTTACTATGTATTTGTGTGGTATCTCGTGTCTTGAGCCGGGGGTCTATCGGAAACAGCCTTTCTACTTCTTTAGAGGTAGAGGTATGGACTGCGTACATCTTACCCCCCCCCAGACCCCACTAGGTGGGAATACACTGGGTTTGTTGTTGTTGTTGTTGTTGTTGAAAAGAAGATATATCTGTAGGAGTGTTCATGTCGGTTTGTATTGGTTAAGGTCAAAATACAAATCAAAACTAAAATAATATCATTATATTTTTAAAATATCAAGGGAAAAAATCATAAATAACATACTTAAGACCATAGTTATCAGATTCATAGCAACACTTTCATAATTGCTTAAAATAACAACTTGTATTTTGTATTTGAATAAATTGTTGCTATATAAATACATATACAAATCATTTTACTATCCCCTTTTAACTCAAATTAGTTGAGTTAAATATGGTATAATTATCATGAATTAAATGTAGAGATTTTCTTTCCATTAATACCTCTTAATTAACGTGATTTCCGTTATTTGTTACCAACTGATATCAAAATCCAAATTTCAATTTCACATTATCATTTTCATCCAAAAAAAATAAAATCAAATTTAACTAAAGCTTTTTCTGTTTATTATCTTTAAAAATTCAAATTAAACCATTACTGTTGTTGAAGGTATTGAATCGTAATATTATTTTCTTATATGAATTTTATCAGTTTTTGAAAATCGTTCAAAAAAAATTTGAACCATTACTGTTATTTCGTTCAAATTTTTTATTTTCTCGTTAAGTTATTTTTGAATATATTGTAAACGGATTTCGAAAAAAAATAATGCAACAGTAAATTGAACTAATAGAATAATATAGTGATCAAAATCAATTTTTCAACTTGCTCAACACTAATTTTTGGAGTTCTGATTCTCGAAATGCAATATATAATCGAATAGTATAGTTGTATTTTCGTAAAGTTCGATTATGGATATTTTGGTTGTGTTTGAATATGGATGTTGTAGTTGTGTTTGTATTTTACGTTGTACAAATATATTGTAATTATATTTCCGGCCGGACACTTTGGTTGTGTATGTATCTATTGCTTACGTTTATAAATGTATATGCTTGTTTGAATTTTTTATGTGTAATTGTATATTGTAATTATATTGTATTTTCGTTTGTATATTTGTTTGTGGAATTCTGTATTTTCTGTGTGCAGTTGTATAATTATAATTTGAATAATATATTTTTGATTGCTGGTTTTATATTTTTGTATTTATACGTAATTGTATATGTATATTATAAGTATTGATTGCTTACTTATATGTATTTTTTTATAACATTTTTTAGTTGAAAAAAGATTGGCAATGGGAAGCATCCCAGTTCTTGCGAAGCACTCTGGAAGATGGACGTATGAAAAAAATTATGAAAAGTACATTACTGATGCAATATTCTTGAGCAGACAGCATCGTACAATCAACTATACAATCTTTTGGTATCTCACATTAATGTAGATTTGAACAACAAAAGTATTCAAATTGAATATCAAATCACTGATAATGTAGGGCAAATACAAATACATAATGATATGAGTTTAGAGGTGTTTATTTTGCAAAAGAAAGAGATGCAGGACATGAATTATCTTCCTTTATATGTAAGCATTTTGGATAAAGATGTTGTGAGCATCTTTGTAAGTTCATCTGTATGTGCTGCTGAAAGAAGAGACGCCTGTCACAATTTGCATCAAGTGGTAAATACAACTAATGAAGGTGCATTGGTCGTTACTGATAATCCAACATCATTAGATGTATTTGAAATGGATACAGTTCAGGTGATTATCTCAGACCTACATCATAAGAATTTTGAGGTAGATCAGGTATACTTGTCGAAAAGTCAATCATGAAGATTATACAATTAGGGAGAAGTTTCAAACCCGAAGTGAAAGGTAAAGTAAAAAATGGTAAGTACATTCTAGATTAATTTGCTCACATTTAAAATGAGTTTGGATATGTATTTTGATTATATTTAAATTTGTTGGATGCAGTTATACATTGGTGTGGAAATCAGGTAATTGTGGATTCTTATGTCGTGTCTCCGGTATAGGAGATTCTGGGATGTTCAAAATTAGAGAATTCATAACAAAACATACATGCCCGGTGAAGGACAAAGTTTAGCCCAGGATGCATGCTACAAGTATGTTGATAGATGGTATGGTGAAACAAAAACTAAAAAATCACAAACGAAAATACAATGCAGCTGAAATCAAAAGTGACATGAAGAAAGAGTTTGATATGGATTTGACATACAGTTTATGTTGGAGGGCCAAAGAAAGAGCGTTAGAAGAATTGAGGGGGAAACCATCAGCATCATACGATAAATTACTAGCATATTATATGTATTGAACAATACTTATCCTAATTCATATATAAGAATGAAGAAAACGGGTGAAAATAAGTTCTTATATGTATTTATAGCTCTCTGTGTATTCATCAAAGAATTCGAACATTGTAGATCTGTCGTAGTTGTTGATGGTAGTCATCTAAGAGAAATGTATATTGGTACATTTATAGCTGCCAATGGAGCAGGTAAGTAACATTTTATAATATATTTAATGTTTCAAAAAATATATATATTTATATCTCTAACTGAAATGCTTGTGTGCTTATATGTATTTTTGCAAATGTTTGTAAATAAAACATGTAGAGTTGATAATATATATGTGTGTTGTACAATTAAATTTTGATATATGCATTTGAAACTCTGTTTGCAAAAATATATACATATTTGTAACTGCATTTGTAATAATTACATATGTAGTTACTATATGTATTTATATATAACTGCGCAGAATGTGTTTATATATGAAGGGCATATATATTTTTTTGGCATATGGTGTGCTTGATTCAGAAAATGATGCATCTTGGACTTGGTTCTTTGAGAATCTGAAGGAAGCATACGGAGGAAGACAACACGTGTGTGTTGTTTCTGATCGGAATGCAAGCATCATAAATGTTGTTGGTGATGTGTACAAAAATGTACCACATTATGCATGTATGTGGCATCTATGGAGTAACGTGATTTTTTTTTATAGAAAGTCACATGATGCATTATCGGAGATCTTTTATACAATGGCAAAATCATATTCAAAGTCTGAATTTTACAAGTTAATTAAAAATATAGAGGCAGTTGATATTAGAGTGAAGAAATACTTGAAATTGGCAGGTTACGAAAAGTAGGCTAGGTTCTATGCAACAATTCATAGAGGATGGACTTTGACATCAAATATTTTTGAGTCAATAAATTTTGCACTTGTATCGGCCAGAGAACTACTGATATATAATTTTCTAGAATAAGTTTGATTGATGTTTGGAAGATGAAACTCAAAAAAGGACAAAAGGATTTATATACATTCACAACTCTCATTGAAAAATTTAATGCCATACTCAAAGAGAACGAGACAGCGTGTACTCGTATGACAATATGATCATTTACATTTGTGACATTGTATGTATAAATAGCTATGGACGTATGTGCTTTAAAAAATAAAAATTTAAGGTAATCAATGTTCTCTGTTATGACAAAAAATACATGTGCAGTAAGCAATATGCAGTAATCAATGTTCTCTGTTAAATACACATGCATTAATCTCTGTTATGAAAAAAAAATACATATGCAGTAAGCAATATGTATATTTGTGGCATTTGTTGGCATGAATGAATTTATTTGTAGTTGTGTTTATAAGCAAACATATGCAGTAAGTCAAAAAATACATATGCAGTAAGCCATATGTCTATTTATATTTTGCAGTTGTGTTTTCAAAAAAATAAATATACATTTTACATCTGTTTGCAGAAATACATTTATATATTTGCGTTTGACCTTTTTAAATTTATTTTAAAAAAAATAATATCAGGTTGTACCTGCCAGAAGTATGTCTACACGGTGTATGATAAAGAAAAGTATTTTATTATTTGTCTCAAGAAAAAAACATATTCATGTCACGCATTTCAACTGGATGAAATAACATGTGCACATGCTTGTGCAGTCTTGGATAGCAAGAATTTCACCAAGGGACCATATTGATGTGATCTGTATAAGCCAAAAACAATCTTGAAAATGTATGATGTTTCAATCTATCCTTTACCACACAAAGATGATTGAATAATTTCAAATAGCATACTTAGTGAAATAGTACCGCCTCCAAAATACAAACGACCTCCTGGAAGACCTGCAAGGAAAGATCGTGAAAAATTAAGAAGGGATATGTTTGAAAAGAAGAGCATCAACTCATGTAGTAGTTGTGGGTCTAAGGGTCACAATAGACGTTTGTATAGGAAATATCGTAAATGATATATTTGTTCTAATATTTTCTTTCTTTATAATTTCTTTTACACTTTTCATAATAATGAACTCATTTGTTAAATGTGTTTAATTACATTTATCTTCCATTTACTATAATACATATGTGTTTCTTCCATTTACTATACAGTTATGTATTTCTAATTTTGAATGAAAATACATATGCTTTTGCTATGACTCCTAAATACTATTATGCATTATAAATGACAGTATAATTATGTATTTCTAAATTTTAACGAAAAAATACATATGCTTTTACTTTGAAAAATACAAATATTTTTGGTAAATGTATTTGATAGATGTGTTGTTATTCAAATATGGTGATCTAAATGTATTTACTTAAAATGGTATTAACTCTTAAATCATAATCGCAATTTCACATAATTATTTACAAAAATTGTCTATTCGAAAATACATTCGTCCCCTCTATGTATTTCAACCTCTATTATAATATTTACTTGTATAGTTGTCTATTTTCTTTAGGCGTCACGGTACCACATAGTAAACTATATAGTATATGAACACAGAGTAAAATAGATATATGACGCAACTTAAAGTACATATATAAAGTGCATAAGTATATGTGAAACCTTATTGTATTAAATATGTGTATGTAATGTAAACTGCATATGTAT
Organism: Capsicum pubescens; assembly: GCA_030864215.1. NCBI lineage: Eukaryota > Viridiplantae > Streptophyta > Magnoliopsida > Solanales > Solanaceae > Capsicum > Capsicum pubescens. The sequence goes on along the minus strand of CM061549.1, from coordinate 71,426,920 downwards.
TTTGAAAAGAAATTTAAAAACTGCATATGTATATCTTGAAATGTAAACTGCATACTTATATATATAACTGTACACTTGAATAAAAAACATACTATATAATTATCGAAAACATATGCAACATAAAAGACAAAAATTAAATAACTTTCATTCACTTCAAAATGAATAACTTTCAATCACTTCAAAACAAAAAATAAGTTTCAAAAACTACTGCACTAAATTACTATCAACATTCAGTTAAATCTTGTCGAATACAAAATAGTATAAAATCATCAACCATCAAACTTCAAATACTTCTGTGACACTTGTTATCTTGCTTTCTCTAACAGGCCTCAATGGTGCTTCGTCGTCACTTTGAGCTTTTGCTTCTTGTTTTCTCATATCGTAGTTTCACAATAGTGAAACATATCTTGTACGAAGTATACTGGGATTGAACTCAACCAAAGAAACGCCTTTACCATGAGAAAGGCACTCTGCATATGTAACCATATATAGTCCACAGTTTCTACATAAAAATATTAAATAATAATTAAAATATATTTTGAACAAACTTACAAACTTTGTATATGTATAATTAAAATGCTTACATGCTTTCACTTTGTTGTTGAGGCAAATCCTCTAAAAACACACATAAAAAAGGTCTTGCATATCTTTATCTTTGTATCTTGGATGATTATCAAGAACAATACCTTTATTTTCATAGAAATTACAAGCCTAGAGACATAAAGGGATAATCTCGATTAACTTCTCGATTTCAGCAAGAACAACAACATCATGATCAAAAGCGGAGTATGAATCATATATGAATATGCATCTCTCTGAGAACGTTAAAATAGCAAGCACCCAATGATGTTTGTCCTTTAAATTGACAAAAATAAGAACATTATCAACTGTATGCCATGACACTGTAGCATGCATACAGAACACATTAATGTATTCATTAAGATGATACTCCTGTCCTCCCGCATTAAGAGTTGGATCATTCAACAAATAAACTGGCATCACATTCTTAATTATGTTCATGAAATTACAATCTACTGTGTTGTATTTGTATGTGATGTGGGGATCATACTTTGACTTCTTCCGCAAGTAGTAAAAACAAAAATCAATTTGCTGCAATAAGTAATACTACAAATTTAAGAACACTAATACAAGTTATATATAAAATAATAATGTAAACTACATATGTATTTTTAGGTTTAATCTGAAAACAGCATATGTATATATTGATATGTAAACTGCATCTACATATATACACACAATGAAAAATAGATATATGAAACAGTATATGCATTTCTAAAACAACATATGTATATTTAGAAAAATATTATAAAATACATATATGAAACAACATATGTATTTTTTAGACAGTATATGTATTTTAGGTAACATTATATATATTTTAATTTATATTAGAACTCTATACGAAAATACATAATAATAATCTACTTACTGATTTTGTCCATGACTGGCCAACAAAATTCATAATGTAGAATCAATTTTTATCTTCAACTGTCTGAACTCCAAAATGCATAATTGGTATGATTAACTTGCTCCTCGTATAATGTTCCTCTTTGTCTTTCCTGTTAATTTACTCAATACATTGCTAAATCATGAACATAAAAAAATTAAAAGAATAATATAATTCAGTTGAACAGAAATACCTTTTTGCATGACCTTTAAGAAGGTCCATTGAAATCCACTCTAAGAACTTGTTGACAATTTTAGCGTCCTCTATCCCATGAATTGGGTGAGAAATAAAAAGATGCTTTTGAGAGAATGTATATAGTCGCCCTGCTGACTGCATGTTTAAACAAATAGAATATCCAAATGTATATTTCAACATTTCAATATACTGAAAATACATAACAATTATATATAAATGTATTTTTTATACATGTAAATTAGCATATGTATTTAACACACAAATACAAATGAATACATATTACCCCACAATGTATATTTAAACTATCAACTTCATCAAAATACTTATCAGTAAATACATATTAGCTTCACCAAAATACATATTAACCCAAAATGATATCAGTTTTACTGAAATCCCTAAATACATATCAATAAATAAAAATATCTCTTCCTCCTCAACCTCTTTCGATTCATGACCAGAAGAGTTTTTACCATCATCATTTACAATATTGCTTGACTTTGCAATTTCTTTTGCTTTCCTTTTCTTCTGATATTTTTATAATTTTATGACTTTTGGAGAAGGAGTTTTTTTCAATAATTTTTTTTAAAATATCAGTCATCTTCGTTGGGTCGTTACGAAACTTGGATCTAAGCTCCTTCGTACTCACTGATTTCTTCGACTGTATAGGAGTAGAAAAAACTTTAAATATTTCGTCTTGAGTTAATACAAGACTAAATGATGGTGCATTATCAGATAACAAATTAATAGGTAGTATCCCCTATTTATTCGTATTTTTGATGTGTGTTCTACCATTAGAGTATAAAAACCTCAAACTTGAAGTTGTTAATGATTTACGGTACAAAATACAAAAAAAATAAAAAATTGTGAAATAGATAACATGCAATAACTGAATTTATTAGTTACCTGAAATTGTGGAACGCTATCCTTTTCAAATTGTGAAAAAAAATGAGAAAAGAAAAAGTTTGAAAGAGAAATCTGAGAGATTTCAGATAATAAAAGGTAAAGTAATTTTTAATTAAAAGAAAGAGAAAGAGAAGTGGAGTGAAAAAGACAACCTTATGTATGGTAACTTTTAACCAGCAGTAAGTGAGGAACCCCACTTATAAAAATATTATTTTTATTACAATATAATTTTATAAAATTATTGCTATTTTTCATAATTTAAGTCTTAAAATGATATTTGCTTTAGTTTTTTCAAATATCAAACCAAATATAAATGGATTCGGATCATTTCTAACCAAAACCATGAACACCCCTACAGTAAATATCTTATGCGTAGTCCACTTGGTCGCCACATGGGCACTTTAAGATCTGAGGAAAATATCATCGCCACGTATGCATTCCCAAACACAGAGTTAAAGATCTTGTTTCTGCTCCATATCTTTTTCTCTTTTTAAAGCCTCTGCCCTCCTCGTATTATTCTTCTCCAAAATCTTTTTCCTTAAAAAAAAATAAATACTCTTCAATTAATCTCACTCAAAATCTATTACCAGATTTACGCACAGTTTTCAGAATTCCCATCTACGGTAATTTCCTAAAAAATGAAAAATCTTTTTACCGTTTCTTCAAAGAAATTTTCTGTAATAATTTTTTTCTTCTTAATTTTGCTTTAATTTTAGAAAAAAATTTATGCCCATATTCCTATGTTTATTTGTGCTTATGTTTGTTGAGCTGTATTTATTTGGTAAGGTTAAGTTAAGAATTTTTAAAAATTGATAATCAGTTTTATTTTTCTATTTTCGAAGTGCTTTTTTTTTTTTTTTCAGGAATAAGAAACAGTAAATAATTGGATCACTTCTAATTTTACTTGATAATACTCTTTTTAAGGTTAATTTAGGATTTTTTTTTTAATGATAATCAGTTTTATTTTACTATTTTTCGAAGTTTTTTTTGTTTCTTTTAGTAAAAAAGGTATAAAATCGGAGAATTGGCTGCACTTCTAATTTACTTGATGATCCCTTTTTTTAAAATTGATAATCATTTTTATTTTACTATTTTCGAAGTTTTTTTTTATTTAAAAAAAAGTATATAATTGGAGAATTAGTTGTACTTCTAATTTGCTTGATAATACTTTGTTATTTATTTATTTTTGAATAATTTGTGCAAGTGATAATTTTCTGGCAAAATGAACTGCAAACGTTTTTTCTGTTTATGAGAAAAAAATGAAGAAAAGTTATTTTTTGTTAACCCTTTTTATTTATAGTTTTCAAAAGGTACTAATTTCGTTGTGCATATTTTTAACAGTTTGAATTTATTTATTTATTTATTTATTTATTTTGTGCGTAGGATCAGGGGGTGTATTATTATTGTCTTCTTATTTTTAAATAGCGAAATTTGGTGTGTTATCATTGTTATATTACTGTTAAAATAGTGAAATTTACAACCGCCATAAGCTGGTTATAGCTTGGAACTTAAGGTGATTTTTCATGATAAGGGAACGGGACAATCCTCGGATTGGGATCCAAACTAAGTTGCAGGGACTCTTCACTTTTGATGTTGCACCTGGATTCTCCAAAAATATGCTACTTTTGGAGAATCCGACACAATACTCATGTTGATATTTTTGAAGAGTCCGAGCAACGTAGGATTCAAATATGTTGAATTACAATATTTTGATCCTTGAATGGTAGAGGTTGTAGTGGTGTTGATGGTCAGTAGTTTCTCATATCAATAAAATTCTTGGATTATCAAACAGTTATATATGGCTTCTGCAAGCGAAAGGTGGATTGATGGTCTTCATTTCTCCTCATTATTTTGGCCTCCTCCACAAGATGCACAGCAGCGGAAGGTGTGCGCTCATCTGCTTCACTACAATATCTTTGTATATTTTTTTTTTTTGGTTTGTTAGGGATATTTTAAACTAGCTATTGTGACCTTTTGCGCTAGCAAAAGAACAAAAAAGAGTGGCCTCTGGCTTATTAAGAAGCATATAAACGACGTAATAAGCAGAAGTAAGAGTTCCGCCTTCTAGGGAGTAATAAAGATAAAATGACTCTGATCTTTCCTTCTATGAAGCTGGATGTGAGCCTATTGCCTACTGATCTTACTCAAAAAGTCAATGGGAGTAAACTCATCAATAGCAGCAGACCTAGAGGAAGAAATCCTTGCTCCTCAGGCTAAGGTGCTAACTTTGCCGTGGAAAAAGTAATGAGAGGAAAGCCTTGACCTTTCGACTTTTCTTTTCCTTTCCTGTGAACGTGTGCCTATCATCAGTACTCTGTGAAGAGATGCTCACTCCTTAGGAACTTGGATATAATATGGATAACAAAGTGAAAAAGATAAGCACTTCTAGGGAAATTTGGAAAAAATATCATCTCGGCTAATACTAAGTTGCTGAACTCTCATATTTGTTTGGATATTTTGATAATTGAAGAAAACGTATGATTAGGAAGAAGGGTATACAAAGGAGGAATACAATGTTGCCGAACCTATAACGTTCTGTTGCATGTGACAAAAAAGGCCCTCCAATCTAATTAAAGATAGATTGAGGGAATATCATGTAAAACGCCTATTGGTTTGCTCCATTATAGAAGATGGACAGTTTATTTTCCCCAAACATGTTTTTTTTTTTTAAACAAATGGCTCTCAGTATGTCGAGGTTTTGCTCTATCCATAGACCACACCACAACTAACGAACCATGCAGCCAAATAATAACACTCTGAATGTGATTAGAACCCAAATATTTAACAATCACAAACTAATGAGGTAGATATAAAGTTACAAGAAACTCCTCAAACTGTACAAATAATCTTTGCTGCAACTCTCATCCGAAAAAACTTGCACTTAGTGCAACTATTTGGATTTATCATTTTGAAAGACCTTCTTAGTTGAATTTATAATAAACGTTATCTCTTGTTCCAACACCAAGTAAATGCCTGGATACTTGGTGGAAACTTTATCTAAAGGGATTCTCTCCAAAGGTGGTGACAGAATTTGGTTATAAGATTTGAACTGTTAAGAATGTCGATATGTCGATGATATTGAGAAGGTTTTGCATGTGAAACTTTTTCCTGGAGTTGGAGATAATGACGATATATAACCTAAGAGCTTGGGGTAACATTTACTTTTTTATAATTAAAGCCCGTGAAGAAATGGAATCCGAGAGAAAGAGTTACTTTTCTGGTGGTAAAGTGATGCAGTGGGAATATAATAAGTCCAATGCTATTTGTTTGGACTTGGATGGGTTGAATTAGTCTCACTGCATTATCATCTTGAATCTTTGATGCCTGAAAGACTTCTTGCTTTATTTTCTTATTTTCTACAGATTACATTTTGTATTTTCACTCATGACAAACCTTCTTTTATATTCTCTTTATAGGCTCAAATTACTGCATACGTTAAGTACTTTGGCCAGTTCACATCAGAACAATTTCCTGAAGATATAGCCGAGGTATTCTATATCTGTTTATAGTTTTTCTATATCTGAACTAAGTTTTGTCATTCTTCCCTCTAAACTAACTGCATGTGTTACAATTGGCAGCTCATACGGAACCGGTATCCATCAAAGGAGAACCGACTTTTTGATGATGTTTTAGGTATTATTATTTTTCTCACTTATTATTTAGCATTTATAGTATTACTTCCCACCTACGTGTGATGCTTGATGAGTTGTTTCTATTTTTTGTTGTTTGTTACAATTGCCAGCGACTTTTGTTCTTCATCACCCGGAGCATGGGCATGCTGTAGTTCATCCAATTATTTCATGCATCATTGATGGTACACTGGCGTATGATAAAAGTAGTCCACCTTTTGCTTCTTTTATATCATTGGTTTGCTCAAGCAGTGAGGTATTCAGATTCTTTAACCATTAATTTAACTAATCTCATCATGCTTTTTTACTCTATGATTTGTTTAAAGCGCAGCTTGAATATGATCTGTGTGTCCCTACTAATTATTAACCCTTAAACACAGAAGGAATATTCTGAACAATGGGCTCTTGCATGTGGAGAGATTTTACGAATCCTAACACACTACAACCGCCCGATTTTTAAAGTTGATCGTCAGGACAGCGGAGCAGATAGAAGCACCAGTGGAAGCCACACTTCAACAAGTGAACCTGGTGTGCCTTCTATACAACATGAGAGAAAACCCCTGAGACCATTGTCTCCATGGATCACTGATATATTGCTTGCTGCACCACTAGGGATTAGAAGCGATTACTTCCGTTGGTAAGCATCTCTCAATGTTTCTTACGGGTTAGATGTTCCATTACACTTCAAACTTCATCAAGATTGCAACAAAAATTCATTAGCATTAGTTGATAGGAATATTCTGTATCCGCATTTCTTGTAATTCAGGCTTTCTGAACAATGGGCGTTTGCATCTGGTTGTCTTTGTTTTAGCGCGCTGTCCATTGATTACTTTAAAGAGTTTCTGGACAATGTTGGCTTTGGTTAAGTTAGGAATAAGATGAATTTTTGAAAGAGCAATTCACTTCAACTATGTTTTTTAACTCTATTCTGGTCAATGGAAAATTGTTCTTTATTTTTTGATTCCTTTTGACGAAGCTTCGCAATCTGATCATTCTTGTCTTCTGCTGTTTGGTTGTCTTTCTTATATATGCTTGGGCTTGAGGCCATGGGCTTGAGGCCATATTCCCTGTGGCCTATGTTGCTCGGACTCTTCAAAAATATCATCGGGCATGTGTCGGATCCTTCAAAAGTAGTGCATTGTTGGAGGATCCGACACGGGTGCGGTAACATTGTTGGAGAGTCTGAGCAACTTAGCCTGTGGCTGTTATGCAATGTCAATCAGGCTCTTTCAGTATTTTTAGCTATTACCATTTAGTGGGGACGTGTTTTGAAATGTACCTTGTGCTCAGTTATGTACTGTTAACCTACATTGCCCCTTAAAAGACCACTTAGAATCTATGTTTACCTTTGTTTGTTGTTTCTTCTCCTGTTTCATCATGTATGGTTCCTTCTCGAGAGACATACCACATTGGTTGATGCTGGTCTGTGCATAGATTCAAGTTCCTCGATGGAAGGCAGGCTTGCCAATGCTTTTCCTGTTATGAATAACCTTCATAAATACTTGTATTCATTCCTTGTGCATGGCACATTAAACTACAACAACTACATCAGCAAACTCAAAAGACCCACATGGATCTAAGTAGTACCACAAAAACAATGGTGGCTTCTGCTTTTGAGTACTGTTGTCAAAGACTTGCTTGCAGAGAGCTAAGCTCTAAAACTAGGTGCAAAATAGGTTGTGCGCTTCGCCTCACTAAATCAGCACTTCGGTGCAAGCTCCAAGGCATGCGCCTCATCACCCATGGGCTCTGTCTTGAAGAGAGCAGTTCTAAACAGTAAAAAACTTCACCTAATTGCATCTTTTTCAATTCTTTTGTCAAAATAATTGTGGTTTGGGTTGTCCTGAGAGTGTGTGTGTGTAATATTTCCCTTTTTTTTCTCCTTTCTTTGGTAAAGCCCGCACTTTATCAGTGCCACTGCTTTGTGTTCAAAGCCACTTGTAGACTTCAAAAAGCTTCTTTTTTCTTCACTTTTCTCCTTTGGCAACACTGCGTTTGACTCCATTTGATTCCTTCAGAACTTGCCTCAGTGCTAGTCGACATTTATCTTCTTTTGGTGCTCTTCAATCTACTGAACTTCAACACTGTCATATTTTTCATTGACATTCTCTAAATTGGTGACCGGAAACTACACTATCCTGCTAAATGCTGTTAAATCTTTCATGTTTCTACAGGTGTGGTGGTGTTATGGGAAAGTACGCTGCTGGAGAACTCAAGCCCCCATCAAGTGGTATGTCGACTTTCATTTAATGAAATATCTGCTTCTGTTTATGGCTCTAGATCTGCGCTTCCAATTTTTAGTTTTTAACACCAAGTGGTGCAATTGCTATGGACACTAACAACATGCTTGAAAATCAGTGTGACAAGTCTTTTCTTACCCAGCTAATTAAAAATGGTTATAGATTATTGACATCGTTTTATTTACTTTATTGTATAGTCATCATCTAGCTAGTGAAAATAATGCTCTGCACTCGTGTTTCTTACCAAGTATTGCAAAAGAAATATAATCTTCCTCACAATAACATTATTTCCTTTTCTTTCTAGATTATGTTTCTTGAAAAGAATAAGAAAGAGGAACAGTTGTTCCTGAGCGCCACTGTAATTCTCTACTAGTTTTGATTATGTGAGAGAATCTAAGCTTTCATCCCTAAAACCTTAAGGCACTGGGATGGAACCTCCAAAATCTTTGTACATTTTGGGAGCCATATAGCTGAATAGTCAGTACCTTTCTGCCCATATAAGATTCATACATCAACTCTAGCGCGGACTCAGTAGTGGGTGAATTGGCTTACCAAAGAATGTGTTTTATACTATATGTGAATCTGAGTATCCAACTCAAACTCAAAATCTTAAGGCTATGGGTTGAATAGCTAAAAAGGGACGACCCGGTTCATACCTACTCCGTAGGTGTCGGGGAGGGGGGGGACCGGTCCTGGCCTCACCTACGCGTCCTCACCCCAACTTCGCTGGAGGGACGTTTCGAACCCCCGACCTAGGCACACCACGGAAAGCAAGCTTACCGCTGAGCCAAGGCCATCCCTCGGGTTGAATAGCTAAAAACCATTATAAATTTATTTGGAAGCTCTTACACAATCTATGTACGAAAACTAATATAATTCAAACATAACAGGTAACATACATTTGCTTTGCTCCTCTTCATTTTCTTCCACTTGTCCCTCTTATCATTAATAAGAGGATGGTCATTTTTAAGTGTTTTCGTATGTTGGAATTGCAAGAAAACTGTTATTGACTTGAAATTTTATTTTAGCTGCTTCTCGTGGTTCTGGGAAGCATCCACAACTATTGCCTTCAACTCCAAGATGGGCTGTTGCTAATGGTGCCGGTGTTATTTTAAGTGTTTGTGATGAGGAAGTTGCTCGCTACGAGACTGCTACCTTGACTGCAGCCGCTGTTCCTGCACTTCTGCTTCCACCTCCAACAACGCCTATGGATGAGCACCTCGTTGCAGGACTACCGCCACTTGAGCCATATGCACGTTTATTTCATCGGTGAGACTAAGAGCATGAAATTTATAGAGCTTTGAATTAAGGAACTCATTTTAACTTCCGTTTTCTGGATTAGATATTATGCAATTGCTAGTCCAAGTGCAACCCAGAGGCTTCTTGTTGGACTTTTAGAAGCTCCACCATCTTGGGCTCCGGATGCACTTGATGCTGCGGTACAACTAGTGGAACTTCTGCGAGCAGCTGAAGATTATGCATCTGGATTGCGTGTAAGTTAAAAAAAAATTCGTCGAAGTATTGTCATATGTGAGAATCAATCTGCTATATGTCTAAAATCTTAGCCATTCTACTCATTTTTATTCATTTGTCTGTTTTCTATGTGGTTCTTTATACAACTGTAAGCTGTACTGTTTAACCATCTATGCTATGTTGGAACACATAGGAGTAGTAAATGGAAAAGAAAAGGAAAATGGTGGACTGGTTGAATGCTGAGTTATTACCCATAGGAAAGGGTTCAAATCCCACTTAATACTCTTGATCAAAAAATTATTAAGGAACTTTATTGATTCTGTTGCTCGAGTACACCTTTCTATCCTACACTAGTGGAAGTTCTTTTTATCGCTCCCTTTCTTAGAATCTCCTATAGAATTCCTAACATTTTATATATTGCCAAAGCTTCCTAGGAATTGGATGCATTTGCATTTCTTGCGTGCAATTGGAATTGCCATGTCCATGAGAGCAGGAATTGCTGCCGATTCTGCAGCAGCTTTGCTTTTCCGAGTACTTTCTCAACCTGCTTTGCTTTTCCCCCCCTTAAGGCAAATTGAAGGAATTGAAGTTCAACATGAACCTATGGGTGGCGATATTTCATGTAATAAAAAGCAGGTACTTCTGTCAGTTATGATTGTTGAGCTTATCAATGTGCTAGGTCTTCCGTTCTGTGGATTTCTTCTTTTTATTTGGATATATATGTCTGGCATATGTGATTACCATTGTTCGTATGCTTCAGAGAGAAGTGCCTGCTGCAGAAGCCACAGTAGAAGCCACTGCCCAAGGGATTGCATCAATGCTTTGTGCACATGGTCCGGAGGTTGAATGGAGAATATGTACCATCTGGGAAGCTGCGTATGGCTTGATTCCTTTAAGTTCATCTGCAGTTGATCTCCCTGAGATTGTAGTTGCGACCCCTCTACAACCACCCATTTTGTCATGGAACCTGTATATACCCCTTCTTAAGGTTCTAGAGTATCTTCCTCGTGGGAGTCCATCTGAAACTTGTCTTATGAAAATATTTGTTGCAACCGTTGAAGCAATTCTTCAGAGAACGTTTCCGCCTGATTCGTCTAGAGAAGAAACCAGAAAAACAAGATATGTTTTCGGCTCTGCCTTCAAAAATCTTGCTGTGGCAGAACTGCGAACCATGGTTCATTCATTGTTCTTGGAGTCATGTGCCTCTGTTGAGCTTGCTTCTCGACTTCTTTTTGTTATTTTGACAGTATGCGTCAGTCATGAAGCAAAACCAAAGGGGAATAAAAGACCTAAAGGTGAAGATTCTCAGCCACCTAGTGAAATAAGGGTAGATACGCTGGCAACAGTCAGAACACAGAGACAGATAGGAAGTAAAAAAGTGAAAAAACAAGGACCTATTGCAGCATTTGATTCTTACGTTGTTGCTGCTGTCTGTGCTCTTTCTTGCGAACTTCAGCTCTTCTCTCTGATTTCAAGAGGGACTAATCATCCAGATCCAAAAATCATCATGGACGAAGCAAAGCCTGCAAATGATTCATCTATTGAGCTACGAAATGGGATTCATTCTGCCGTCTCTCATACTCGGAGGATATTGGCAATTTTAGAGGCACTTTTTTCTCTGAAACCATCGTCTGTTGGAACCTCATGGAGCTACAGCTCAAATGAGATAGTTGCTGCAGCTATGGTAGCTGCTCACATTTCTGATCTGTTTAGACACAACAAGGCCTGCATGCAAGCTCTTTCTATTTTGATACGGTGTAAGTGGGATAATGAAATTCATTCCAGGGCATCGTCACTTTATAACCTAATTGATATTCATAGCAAAACTGTTGCATCAATTGTCAACAAGGCTGAACCATTGGAAGCTTATCTAATACATGCACCAGTTCTAAAGGAGCGGCCTAGATGCTTAAATGGGAAAAAACATTATAAATACACAAGTCGTAATTGCTTAACATCAGAACAACCATCAGGGCCTCTGTGTAAAGAATCCTATGATTGTAAAGCTTCACTCGTGTGTGAGAAAGCGTCAGACTCAAGTTCACTCTCAAGGGAGGTTGCTGGGTGCACGATCAGCAAAGTGTTTGCAAATTTCTCCTTGGATGCTTCAGATTTGGCCAATTTTCTGACAAAGGACAGGCATTTTGGATTTAATTGCAATGCACAAGATCTTTTAAAATCAGTACTTGCGGAGAAACAGGAATTATGTTTTTCTGTTGTCTCATTGCTCTGGCACAAGTTGATTGCATCACCTGAAACACAACCCAGTGCGGAAAGCACTTCCGCCCAGCAAGGATGGAGACAGGTACCTTGTTACTTAATGTTAATTGCTTTTAATGAATTAATATTTGCTGTGGCAATTGTCTGGTAAGAAACAAGATATCATCCTCAAATAAGAGGCAACATACTTGAAGCATATGCTACGTACAATGCCAATGCATAGCTTGGTATCCCAGTTTGATAGTTTGAAGTTGAGTTTTCTGTAAGTATTCTCGCTTGAAGTTTCAAAAGTGGTTGGTCATTAGTTTTTGCGATGAAGATGTGAAAACCATTTTTCTTGCAGAACAAGCACCCCTTAAAACAACATTATTTGGTCACTCGCCTTCAATTTGAGTACAGGGAGATTTTCCTCTTCTTTCCATCTGCAGTCCAATCCGATTTCCTTTCCTACAACATCCACCTACCCTCTTTCTCTCTGTACATGGGATATTGGTCTTTGCTAGGAGACTCTTGTTTGCTTAACTTACTCTGCTGGCTGAATTTTTTCTTTTACAAAAAATATTGGCAATTCCAATTTTACCTCCCTCAACATTTTTGTAAAAGAAAAAAATTAACAAATGCCACCTCCTTCAATTCATGTTTAAGATTATGCCAAAGGAGACTGGAGAATGATACGGACTTCTCTTGTTTGGTCGTGGTAGCACCAATCTCTTCTTCTATTTAGGTTTCTCTATGAATATGAATTTGATACCTCAAGCCATTCACTCATAGCATGGGCAGAGCCACCTTAGGCAAAGGGTAATCTGGTGTGCACTCTTCGCCGGAAAATTATGTGGTGTACAAAGTTTAAATGTTAGTTATTATGTGTAAATATTTAATTTTGCACATCCTTAACACAACTGAAAAGAAAATTTGCACACTCTTACTAAATTTCTGGCTCCGCCACTGCATGGGCGGAGCTACCATGTAACATAGGGATTCGGACAAACCCAGTAGCTTTGTGTGGACCCTCTATTTCTATAGAAAATCCAGTATATATACATAATATTTTATGTGTGAACCCAGTTACAAAAACAAGTGGATGGTTCAGAGGTAAGGAAGAGAAAACCAAAGCCCTCTGATTCCCGAGATGTGGGTCCGAAACTCACTTGTGTCAGTTTCTTTTCCTTTTTAGCTAGAGACTGATCTCTTTTTAAAAGAAAACGTAAACCTGCATTAGTTTTTCCCTTTGTTGCATGAGTTTTTTCCTTTTTGCTATATGCAGATTTTATTTTAGTAAGTTTAACTTTCAAAAACAAACATAAAATTAACAAATGAAAAAACCAAAAACACTTCCTCTCTAAAACAAGAAGAGACTATTATTTCTTCAACTGTCTCACCAATGCAAACCGAAAATCAGATTTCAAAGAAAAGTTGGGGTTTGTCCCTCTTTATAAATATATGTTGAATATTGGTACTCGTTCCATAGTTTGTGGTTTTTATAGCTTGTGGTCACTTTCCTAATTTCAGAACCCATGAAACTCAAATCCTAGCTCCGCCTATGCTGATGCACTCCATCCATAAAACTATGTACATACAAATTGGCAGAAACTACCAACAACCTTAATGAGAGCTGTAAAGGCAGTATAACAAGCAAATCATTGAACCCGTTTTGATGAAAGAGGTGGAAAATGTCATGATAGTAGAAACTGAACTTGTTAGGTTGGGAGTCAAAATGAGACAAATGTTGCTTTTACGATTATTATGCAGTGATTTTATGATAGCATGAAGAATGCCCATAGAAAAGTTGATCAGATGTTGCTTTTGCATTATATATTCGAATTCACAAGATATTTAGTGTAGTTTTTTATATGGTGCTAACAATATTTCATCACTACAGGTGGTTGATGCACTATGCAATGTTGTATCAGCGTCGCCCGGAAAAGCTGCAGCAGCCATTGTTCTTCAGGTCCAGATTTCGCTTTAACTGTATTTGGTCAAAACAGTAGTATGCAAAGTTTCTATTTATTTGGATCCAAAAGGTTTAGCAGATACACCTGCTATTTCAAATAATCACATGATTTTCTAGGTAAAAGGAACAAGTTTGTCCTTGTACTATCTGAAATTGAGAAACTTCATCCTCAGAGCAACCTATATACCAGTTTCAGTGAGTACACACAAATGTTACCTTCTCAAAGTAGAAAAAAAAAAAAACTTCACCCTCCGTTAAACTTTTGGTCTAATATTACCCCTGCCATTAGGAAAAAAGTCTCATTTTTTTCCTCGAATCCTAACTAAACTCCAACTTGAGGGTAATTTTAAACAAATCGTAAGACGAGGGGTTGGACCTTTTTTCTCAATGAATTTGGACACGTGAAGTCCACCTATTTCATGTTGGAGCTCCATTAATGGAAGAGCAAACATAAGACGATTTGCTTACAGCAAGGATATTAAATACTAATTGGACCCAAAGTGTAAGGGAGGACAAAATTGAGCAATTTCAAATAGTATAAGGGCAAATTTTGAAAGTTTTCTTCTTTTTTCTATCATATTTTTGGCCTCATCACATGACAAATACATCTTTTTAAGTTTATGGGTACAGTACTTGTCTAGGTCCAGATCTTCTTAGACTTGCATGCATTAAATGTTATCATAACTTTGCTTCTAGGTGTAAGTAGATCTTCATCACCATATTTGTTTGGTCACTTTCTTGCCAAACTTTACTTGTCAGGCTGAGAGGGAATTGCAACCATGGATTGCTAAAGATGATGATCTTGGTCAGAAAATGTGGAGAATTAACCAGCGTATAGTAAAATTGATCGCAGAACTGATAAGGAATCATGATATAGCAGAATCTCTGGTAATTCTGGCTAGTAACCCAGACCTTCTCTTACGGGCCACAGATGGGATGCTTGTCGATGGAGAAGCATGCACCTTACCACAGCTGGAGGTAATGGGACTTTTAGATTTATGGTTTATAGGTAACATCTTTTATAGTTCTCGTTTTCTCACCATGATGAATCTATGATTCAGAAAGCTAAGACTTCCTGTATGTTCGCGAGTGCTTGAAGATGTCCGAGGATGATTGATTCATCATATTTAATATCTTCTGCATTTTCTGATAAACTTACATCCTTGCTCTTTGAAAATGTCGAGCAGCTTTTGGAAGTGACAGCTAGAGCAATTCAACCAGTGCTTGACTGGGGAGAATCTGGACAGTCAGTGGCTGATGGCCTCACAAACTTATTGAAGGTGATACTCTTTGCTAGACTTGGTTCAAATTGGGGAACAATAAGACTCAGCAAAAGTCATACTATATTCTTGAATTTTACTTTAGCACTTGATGACGATAAGACAAACTTAGGTTACAGTATTAACTAGGTTCCTTTGGGTTGATATATTGCAGTGTCGCTTACCTGCTACAGTTCGCTGTGTTTCTCATCCAAGTGCACACGTCCGTGCTCTCAGCACATCGGTTCTTCGTGACATTATGTATGCTGGTTCAGTAAAACCAGGCGCTAAACAAGCTGAAGATTTAAATGGTATCCATAATCCTGCTTATCAGTACCTAAGCATAAGCATCATTGACTGGAAAGCGGATATTGAGAAATGTTTGATGTGGGAAGCTAATAGCCGGCTTGAAAATGGAATGTCTGCTCAATTTCTTGATACTGCTGCTAGGGAATTAGGCTGTACTATATCAATCTAAAAACTCACTTTTCCGCGGCATATATTAGGTCTCTCTGTACCTATATTGTAGAAGTCACCTTTAATTGGCTTGAGGATGAGGAAGGGACAGTAATATAAATGCGTAAGATATTTAGTTAGGAAAATGATATTTTATAGTGTCCTTTTAACTCATCCATGATTGTTGTATAATTGCATGTAGATAGTCCTCTTGTTTTGTTTTTCATTTGGTTCAGATTATGGTTGTTGTACGTCCGAATACAAACATGATTGTGGAAATAAGTAGATGTAGCAGTATAATATTTGAGTGAACCTACAAAAGGCTGGCTCAGCTTTAGAGTTTTTCCTCCAATGTAATAACCATGTCTTACTTTTGTATTGTACGTTCAGCAGATGAATCATCTATGCAGTTTTGTATTTTGTTTACCTTTCATTTCCTTGTTGATGTGGTGTCTGATTTAGATGGCTGATGGTTAGGTGAATGGCCTTGAAATCTGGTCATGGGAGTAACTTTTGTGCCAACTAGTCTAGCTGATTTAACATGTTTTTGTGGGTGCTACATTCTTCCATTTATAGATGACCTAGGAGTCCCTCCCCCCTGGTTTATGACTAACTGAAATCCTCTTTATCTGGCAGTAACTTGGAACTGCATGTATCTAAAGTACCTTTTACCAAAGCCAATGTAGTTGTAGGTAAACCAAGAGCAATAGCATGGAATCAAAAAGTCTTCAGGATCTGTTAAAAATAATGAATTACTATCTTCATTTACTACATTTAACCAACCAGTTGCTTCAATTTGCGTTGAATGCAGGGTCACTAATTGAAGATAAAAGTACATTGAACTCCGAAGTTTTACCCTTAGAGGATTGTATCCATTTAGCAAATTTGGTTCAATCAAGGATTTGCTTCTGCGGATTCCATTCAATAATACAATTTACATGGATTAATGCCAAGCGCTCATCATTTTGTGTATCTTGAATCATTTTTTCCAGAATTTTTTTTTACCATTTGATATGATAATGATATACAACAACAACAAACCCAGTATATTTTCACATAGTGGGGTCTGGGGAGGGTAGAGTGTACGCAGTTCATACCACTACCTCTAACGCGGTAGAGAGGCTGTTTCCGATAGACCTCCGGCTCAAGATAAAAGGCAGTATATAAAAACATCAAAAGCATAGAACATGATAAAATAACATAGATACGACATCCACAAAAAAGAACATTGTCAAACAAAGGACACCACAATTCCCCTACCTACTGACTACAACTCAACCACACCCTTAGCCCTCTATCCTAATGTTTTTCCTCCATATCTTTCTATCCAGGGTCATGTCCTCAATCAGCTGTAACTGCTCCATGTTACGTCTAATCACTTCTCTCCTGTATTTCTTCGGTCTACCCCTACCCCGCTTGAAACCTTCCAAGGTCAACCTCTCACACCTACGAACTGCGGCATCCGTGCCCCTCCTCATCACATGACCAAACCATCTCAACCTCACTTCCCGCATTTTATCCTCCACTGAAACCACTCCCACATTCTCCCGAATAATTTCATTCCTAACCCTGTCCCACCTTGTGAATCCACACATCCAACGCAACATTCTCATTTCCGCCACCTTCAACTTTTGGATATGAGGATTCTTAACCAGTCAACCATACAACATAGCAGGTCGGACTGCTACTCTATAGAATTTGCCTTTAAGCTTGGGGGCACCTTCTTATCGCATAAAATTCCCGAAGCGAGCCTCCATTTCATCCAACCTGCCCCAATACGGTGAGAGATATCCTCATCTATCTCTCTATTCCCATGAATCGTAGATCCAAGATACTTAAAACTATACCTCTTGCAAATCGCCTGAGAATCCAACTTTACTACCACATTCTCCTCATGTCTTGAGTCATTAAACTTGCACTCCAAGTACTCCATCTTGGTCCTACTCAACCGGAAACCTTGAGACTCCAGGGTTTCTCTCCAAATCTCCAGCTTATCATTAACCCCTTCTCGCGATTCCTCAATCAAAACAATATCATCCGCGAAAAGCATACACCAAGGCACCTCGCCTTGTATATTCCGCGTCAGCACATCCATCACCAAAGCGAATAAAAACGGACTAAGAGTTGATCTCTGGTGCAACCCTGTCAAGACTGGAAAATGCTCAGAATCTCCTCCCATTGTCCTTACCTGAGTTTTCGCCCCCTCATACATGTCCTTAATCGCTCTAATGTACGCCACCGGAACCCCCCTCGCCTCCAGGCATCTCCAAAGAACCTCCCTAGGGACCTTGTCATACGCCTTTTCCAGGTCTATAAACACCATGTGAAGATCCCTCTTCTTCTTTCTATACTGCTCTACCAGTCTCCGCATGTGGTAAATTGCCTTAGTCGTGGAGCGACCAGGCATAAAACCAAATTGGTTCTCCGAAATCAACACAATCTTCCTCAACCTCTGCTCCAGCACCCTCTCCCAAATCTTCATCGTGTGACTCAACAACTTAATACCCCGGTAGTTGTTGCAACTCTGAATGTCACCCTTGTTCTTATATAGAGGAATCATCGTGCTCCATCTCCACGCCTCGGGCACCTTTGCTGACTTGAAAATATTGTTGGTCAGCCACTTCAACCCTGACCCGCCAGAGAACTTCCAAAAATCCATCGAAATCTCGTCAGGCCCCGTCGCCCTGCCCCTTCGCATCTTGCGAATAGCCTCACTAACCTCCTCTATCCTAAATCGCCGACAAAGGCCAAAATCGCGACACTCCCCAGAATACTCCAACTCTCCTAACACAGCCCCTCTGTCCCCCTCATCATTCAAGAGCCTATGGAAATACGAGTGCCATCTTTTCTTAATGAGGGCGTCTTCAACCAAAACTCTGTCATCCTCCCCCTTAATGCACTTCACCTGATCCAGATCACGATCCTTCCGCTCCCTAACCTTGGCAAGCCTAAACAACCTCTTCTCCCCGCCTTTCTCCTCTAACCCCTTATACAAACTCTCAAAAGCTGTTGTCTTAGCAGCCGTAACAGATAACTTAGCCTCCTTTTTAGCTACCTTGTACTCCTCCCTGCTCACCCGCTTCTCTTCTTCATCCTTACTCTCTACCAACTTAGCGTAAGCCGACTTCTTCGTCTCCACCTTTTTCTTAACATCTTCATTCCACCATCAATCCCTCCGATACCGGTCAGACCATCCCCTCGAAACACCCAACACCTCTCTAGCCGACTACCTGACGCAACCAGCGGCCCTATCCCACATACTATCCACGTCCCCTCTGCACTCCCACACCCCCATCCCCTCCAACTTAGCACCTATCTCCAAAGCACTAATCGGAGTCAGACTGCCCCACCTAACACTAGGTCTATCCTTCCTACCCCGACGCAGCTTACCCTTCTTGATAACTAAGTCCATCACCAGGAGTCTATGCTGAGTCCCAAGATTCTCACTCGGATATGATAATGATATGAACGGAGAAATGAGGAGTATAGTCGACTCCAGCGTGTTTGGGCTCAGATTTACTAAGCTATTAGTCAGCTTACCGATAGTGTAGCTGGGACTCAACGTCGGAACCTCCACGTTAACAATGGTAAATGTTCTGCATTTCAATGAATGAATGGCTGGTCTAAAAACAATTTCTTTAGAAAAATAAATTTCGTAAAAATGAGCGAAAATAACTTTCATGCTAAAAATTAGAGAAAACAAGTTTCGTAAGTTCTTTCTTATCCTCCAACGCACCCCCCTCCCATCCACCACCCCACACCTCTACCCTCTGCCCCATCCTCATTTTGTGTCTTTTGGGACTATTTTCTGCTTACCTAACGACCACCGGAAAACAAGTAAAAAAATCACTTTTTTTTAAGTAGTAGACATTTTCCTTCCAACCAAACACACCCTCAATGTCAACCATACTAATTAAGAAATCCCTTTCGAGGAGAAGTTGTTCAAGGTACATACTGAACTAAATGTAGATATTAGCTTCAGAGAGAAAAATGCATATATATACTGAACGATATTAGCTTCAGAGAGAAAAATGCATGGAAAGAAACTCACCACTCACTATAAATTATTGATCAAATAAAGAAAGGAGAATGAGAGAAACCAAGCTCTATACCCAAGTCTCAAATCTCTTTTGACTGATGTTATATTATCAAAGACGAATTATAAGATATAAGAAAAATCTAATTCGATTGAACGAGGTGTGTATGTAGAGTCAGCTGACTATAAAAGTTCCTGTTTTTTTTTTGCTATCTCTTCTGTTTCAGCTCCAATGCTAGAAAATCTTACACCTTATCATCGAGTTGTGACGAATCTGATCCATGCTTAATTGAATGGCTACGACGCTCTTTCCCACCAGGTTTAGACGAGGCATTTCCATACCAGATCATTCCGAAAACTGCTATGATCATGCCAACGACCACTTGTATATTAAGACCTTCTTTCCCGAAAAACAAAAATCCCAGTATCAAAACGAGGATCGTTTTCATATGGCCGATAACTTGGAATGAAACAGCAGTGAATCTGCCAATGCATATGAATTGGCTGAGATTGGTGCCTACAGCTATAGTGCATGAAAGAATTATGAACACCTGCAGAAAAAAGAGAGCGAGTTAACTAAGTGTAAGCAATAGTGCTTTGAGAAGCTGACAACTACACCTACAAATGCTCACCACTTTTTGATAGAATAAAAGGTGCATGAATTAGAACCCACACAAAATATTGCAACCCCCAATCCCCCCCACCCCACCCCACCCCACCCCACCCACAGTCAGTTTTCTATCAAATCATATGAGGTCCATCATCCACTTTCAGAAATAAAGAGATGCACGATAGACTGGGAAGAAAGGGAGCCCTAGAGTAACTGGTTAAGTTGTTGGCATGTGATCACTGACCAAGAGATCACGGGTTCAAGTCATGGAAACAACCTCTTGCCAAAGGTTGCGTACAATAGACCCTAGTGGCCTGGCCCTTCCCCGGACCCTGCACATAGCAGGAGCTTTAGTGCACTGGGCTGCCCTTTTTTTTATGATAGACTGGCAAAATACGATGTTTGAATTGATGGCAAAAATTAACTATAATCCTCTGATCACATGAAACTAGGCACTGAAGCCTTTTTTTTTTAATAAGGTATACATTGGTGACCACTAAATCCTATCACTTGAAAACAAAACTAAACACAATAAAGCTAGTTAAGCATGAGATGAACATTGTTCTGAAAGTTCTATATCAGCTTTACAACAGTACAAAATCTGGAACCTGTTCATACAACTTCTTTTTGGGTTGAAATAAACCAACTCATATAACAATTAACATTGGACAGAAGCATCCTAAAGCCGTAGTTCATCAATATTGCAGGTTTATAACCTATTCACAAGATAAAATATTTTAAATATACATCAACATATCGTACAAGAAAAGCATATACCTAAGACTGGTCAAGCTTTCGAATTGTATCAAATCCAAGGACTATAAGCAGTAAGAAGCATTTCAGCGCGTATTCCCAACAACATAAGAATTCATTTTTGATGAAAAACATAAGAATCATTTCTCAGCGCCATTGATTCCTGAAGAACTAACAAATCACCAGAAATTCAAGAGCGAAGTACTAACCAAAGCTGGAAAATTGAAGGCAAATTTATCAATCCTCTTATTCGTCAACCAATAATCCACAAGTGGGCCTAATATCAGCAGACTTCCAGCCTGAACTGGTGCAGTATGTCCCAGCAGATTGAAAGAATTAAGGGAGTATTTCCTTTGAAGGTAATGAACATACTGCAGATACAAAACCAAGTGAAATTTCAGGTTTTAACCATGTGCAATTACATCCAAAGAGGAGCTTCAGAAAATTAGAAGACTCAAAATATGGTGTACAATATTATTTTCAGATCTAAGTCAAGTACAGAAGTGACAAGTTGTATACAATTTCTCAGAAAACAAGTTTTCCATTTCTAAACAAGGCTTCGATCTTGTTTGATTTCCTGACAAACTTTGTATTATCAATAAAAACGTCTCATTTTACTTATCCCAAAAAAAATTGACTAATATAGTGTGATTTCCCACTTTATATCACTAATACAACTCCGCATTGCTAATTTGCTAATATAACCTTTGGCTTGAGGACTTTATGTCAAGTTGAAATTTTTTAAAAAGAAATGAATAAAAACAATGCTAAAAATTCTTACAAAATTTTTAGTTTTTAAACTAAAAGTACATACAAGTATACTATTTAATAGAAGTAATCTTGAATTCAGTATGTATGATTATTGTTGCATACAGTTCCTTTGTTATAATCCTTGCATAACTATTTTTTTACAATGGTTGTCTCCACCTTAACTTGCATGCAACATGACTAATCCACTAACCTGCCTGCTACAACCACAAATATAGTTTCCAAGTAAACCTACGCGCTTATTAAGACAAGAATAGATGGGCTCACACCTAGTAATGTAACTGGATTTGAATCCTAGGATCTCCAGACTGTAACTCTTATACCTCAAATACTCAACCGACCCCTTGTGCTATAATACCTGGATTACTAGTCTGGTAATCAAATGGCACCTTATTGATGGTGCATCTATTCCCTTGGTCTATTATTTAGCTGATCTGACAAAGCTTTTCAAGATGGCGTAAGATATTAAATTGCTGAGACAACTTACATACTGTTGCAGAGCAGTGCTCCATACAGCTACAAAGGCAGCAATGAAGCCCTTGGTATTAACACTCACGTCCGTAACTGTGCAAACAGCAACACCTAGGAGGACCACAACAATGCTCAGCTTTGTGTCCCTTGAGTAACGGATCTTGTCAAAAGCCACTTCTAGTAAGCAGGAGACAGGGATCATACTCAACTTTGCAATCTGTGAGAGATAATAGAGATTAGTATTTGTAGTCCTCAGTAGAATCAAAGAGCAGGGTGAATGTGGTGAGCATAGAATTACCTGGTAGAATCCCACCGAGTTCCACATCAAACTGATGTTCATCCCGACAATAGAGAAGTTCGCAAACAGTACAAATTTTAGAAGATCTGGAAGGGGTAAATGAGAAGCTTGGATGTACCCGAGCCTCCTGAGAACAATTGTCATCAAGGTTGTTGTGACAAAATGCATCCCCGTTAATGTTGTTGCTGCAAAGATTGTCGTAATCAAAAATTAGAATCACCATATAACACAAAGACTGAAGAGAATGTATAGTAATGTCAAATCTTCATTGTCCACCAAGCAAAAAACACCATTTATCAGTTTTAAACATGAAAGTGCCAATGCTGCAAACCCGATTAGGTTCAAATTCGTCTTAGAGTCTCTTCTCAATGATACAAGTATTAAATTCACACCGAAGCAATTTTTTATTTCCAGTAAATTGTGAGTTTCAGTTAGAAGAAGCATGTGTTTCTCTAGTGCTTCTCTTCACGCTAAATGTCACATCAAACTGTCATTTTTATTGTTTTTCCTTTTTAAAAAAACTATGCATATAGCTATGACATTGTAGACATAGAGTTATCATAATACCCATGATATATCCTGCTTCCTTCTAATTAAAATAGTAGATCTAACCAATGTATCTTGAATCTTAATACAAAGGGAATGCGGTTCTGAGAAATTGATTGACTATCGCGGAGAAATTTACCAAAGAAAAACCCGTAGTTAGCCATTAAGGCTTTGTTGACAATAATGATTCCAACTGAAGTGACCACATTGAACGTCCATGCCCCTACATCACCTGCAGCCTTATTATCAGCCTTGCTTGCAGGAGCCATTTTGCCTTTATCTTTTGCTGCGCGAAACAAGTTTTACCCTCCAAGCAGCCAATAGAAACATTCACACTTCTACATCAAAATTTCCAAATCTTTTATTTGCTCTTCCTGCCTACAATACATAGAAGATAACCTTATAATCCATAACAGAGATCAGGCAAACAGAACACTTTCCTTCTACAACCCGATCACATAACTAAGAAAGTGAAGTTAATAATACCATTTCCTTAATGGAAATAGGCTCTAAAGCAAAGTAAAGGTAGAAACAATACCACAAGCAAAGAAAGAAACAAGTCATCATATGATCCAACTACTAAATAAGCTTTTTAGTGAAACTCCACTAAAAAGCATCTCTATCTCCCAAGGTAGGCAGGGACGGATCTAGGTGGGTGGGAGGGTGTACACCGGAACCCCTTCAACAAAAAAATTACACCATATAAGGTAATTTTTAAATTTTTATGTACATATATAGATTTTGAATCCCCTGAACATGGGACTAAAAGTTGGCTCTATGGTTTAGGGATTCAAATTTCACCTTGTGGTTCCAAGTTCAAGTCCCAAGCACTACCATTTTATTTACCGAACCCCCTTAGCGAAAATCTTGGATTCTCCACTGAAGGTAGTGGTAAGGTCTGCGGACATTCTACCCTCCCAAAACCCACTTGTGGGATTACACGGGGTATGTTGGTGGTGGTGGTGGTGTAGTGAAACTCCACCGGCAACTTACCTTCCTTAATCAAAACTCTTTTTTTCATTTTTCTAGTCCAAAATTCAGCGTGGGAAAGTAAAAATTACAAATTACAGAAAAAGATCAAAGAATTCTCAAGCCAAATGAACAAGCAAAATTTACTCCATCACTTGTGAATACAACCATCAACACCTCAATCCCAAACTAGTCAAATTTAACTATATGAATCCTCATTATCCATTTCGACCCAAATTCAACATTCCAATAACACGGTAAAAATTAATTTGATAAAAATCACATCAATCAAGATACAGATCCACATACTTTTTACGTGAACGTTGCTTCAAATTTAACAAGATCTAATTTTCAAAAAGCCTAATTACAATCAGTGAATAAAATCCTCATAAATCATTCAACAGATCTAAAAGAAACAACCCATTTTAACATTCACATTTGCAACCAATTATCAAAAATATAAAAATATAAAATTGACCCACCAGTTGAAAAGATGCAAGTGACCAATCAGATGAATTGAATTTCAGATCTTTAACGTGTGAACTGGGGGTCCTCCTATACGTATATGTGTATGTGTATTAGTATTAATTTGGGAGTGTATGTTTGTGGGAATGTAAGAGAAAACAAGAAAAGTAAAATGGAGTTGGAGGTTGAAGGGGAGTTGTGTTTCTTGATTTGTGTCAGCTAAGAAGTTGAAGAAACACAACTGTTATGAAGTGTATGACATGTTAATGTTAAGTGTACAATCTCCCTACAAAGATGATGAGGGGGTGCGGGTATAGTGGGGGAGTCATGGAGTGTACTATTTTCCAACTTGGTCCATGTGCTTCATTGTGTGTGTTTTTGAGGTTTTAATACATAACTACTACTTAGCTTTTTAGTTTTAGCAGGTGTTTGGCACAAAAATCAAAATTTCTTGGAATTGGATAAAGTCGTGTTTGATCGTGAATATAAATTGAGGGGAGTGAAGGTGAAAAAAGTGATGAAAATTCTTTTCACTTTTTAAAATATAATTTTAAATTATATTTGAAATTATTATGGTCAAACACTACAATTTTCATTCAAGTGAAATAATTTTTTGAAAAAAAAATTAAAAAAGTCTCATGGCCAAACACTTATTAAATATTTTGTTGAATACTCGAATTAAATTATATTTCGACTAGATATCTCAATTTTTAATAAAGTGTTTTAATTAGATATTTTTTATTCAAATTTTGAGAAAAAAATCTGTGTATGTTTTTTATTCGTCTAGTAGATAGTTAAGTGAGTCACATAAAATATGTCAGTTGCTTTAAATATACGCATCAACATCAAGTAGGAATCACCTAGTGTTTTGTAGACAAATCAGACCACGCAAGAAACTAAAATTTGGACTGAAAGTATCTAGTTGAAATACTTTATTAAGAGTTGAGGAGTTTAATTGAAATATAACTTAATTCGAGTGTCTAAATAAAATATACCAACAAATTTAAAAGATTGGTTACGCATTAAGCCAAAGAAGTATCTTGTAAGTTTAAGTGTTTAAGGGGTTGACTACATATTAGACCTTTCTTTTGGGCTTAAGACATAACCAACCTTTTAAACTTGTTGAAATATTTTATTTAGATATTTGAACTAAGTCTTATTTCAATTGAACAACTCAATTCTTAATACATTGTCTAATTATACATTTTTGTTCAAATTTTGGAAAAAAATTTGTGTGCATTCACATTCATCTATCACATAGTTAAGTTAACCACATAAAATACGTCATCGTGTTTAATTATAAAGGATTAATGCCAGCTAGAAAATGTCTAGGATTTTACAGTTAATTAAGGCGAATGAGAACATACACAAAAAAAATTGAACCAAAAGTGTCGAATAAAAACACTTTATTGAAAGATGAGGTGTTCAATTAAAATATGACTTTGTTTGATTATTAAATAAAATATCCTAACAAATTTATAGAATTAATTACGTATTAAGTGGGTGTTTGAATTGACTTATTTTTAGGTGCTTTTAGCTTTTAACCACTTTTTGGTAATGTTTAGCAAAGTAAAAAAGTGCTTTTAAGCACTTATTTTTAAGTCAAAAGTGTCAAAATAAGCCAAAAGCCAAAAGCCAAAAGTACAATAATACCAACTTATGACTTTTGACTTTTAACTTATAAGCTCCTTATTAAAAGTTAAAACACCCCCTAGGACTTTTTTCTCATTACAATGGGATGAAGGTAAATTAAATTTATTAAATAAGCTGCACCTATCCAAAATTAGCCTGGACCTGATCGAATTAGTTTTTGGTGGAACAAACTGGCCAAGTAAAAAGTGCTAGGCTGGGTTGGGCTTGATCGTACCATCTGACACAATTCAAATTTCCCAGACATTGACTCGGGATCGATTGAGGTCGATAAAATCATGTTAACCATGAATTGGGCATCTGGCCCTCTCCGATTCAAAGTTAATATAAGTTATATTTCTGCTTAGATATTATATTATTTTAATTATATTTTCAGAAAAATTAGTACAATCTGACCCCACATAAAACCCTCTAAATCTAGATCGGTTGGAATTGGTCCTCCCTACTAGGACTGACTGAGCCCAACCCGACACCTTGACAGGTATATGGTAGATACATATTTGTATTTTTATTCATATCAGATTAAATAATTTAATTTTAGCAGTTACAAATGAAAGTGAAAGAAATGTATTACTTAGCTAGCCTTTGGCAATAAATTCGGATCAGATCTTGAAGATTTATTTTTAAAAATGTGTTTTATATGATACCTGATCAAATTTGAAAATATGACCTTTAAATATTTTCAAGTTTTCAAAAATTGACTCAGACCAACTTTTAGATTT
This sequence comes from Capsicum pubescens, assembly GCA_030864215.1. Lineage (NCBI taxonomy): Eukaryota > Viridiplantae > Streptophyta > Magnoliopsida > Solanales > Solanaceae > Capsicum > Capsicum pubescens. The sequence continues at coordinate 71,399,838 of CM061549.1, read as the reverse complement.
TTAGAACTTTCAATCACAAAATTTAAATTTCTTCCAAGTAATTGCATGTCCAAAAATAATTTCAAGCCTAAATTTTCAAATTTTACCTTCAAAATTTATGAACAAATGAAACTTAATTATGATTAGTAGCACGTATGGTCAAATTTCTATACTCATACTTATTTTGACAAGTACTTTTTTCAATATTAAGCAAAAATATGTGTTTGATCAAGATTCTACAAGTGTCTAGAGAAAAAAGTTACTTTTTCCGTTTCTTATAATCGAACTTTACTATCACTTAACTTTTTTTTTTCTAGAAATTTGACCAATATTCCAACTCTCTGAAATAAGAATTTGAAAAAGATAGATTTTACTTCTTAATTTCTTTTTCTTGATTTTAAAATTAAGGAGAAAAAGGAGAAATGAACGAGTAGATTATAAGGTGAGAAATCAAATTTTCATCATTAAGATGAGAGTTCACTTCCCACAAGTTTAAAACAGATTATAAAGATTAAATGTGGAGTATTTAATTGCTCTTGTATAACATCTAAAGCAAGTTCTTACCAAAAATGAGAAAGGAAAGGAGAATGGAATTAGTTGGAATCAAACTCGCACCAATTATATGAGAAAGGGTGAAAATCATTTCCACCGCCTAACTTTGTTTTAAGAATCAAACTGCACCCTCAACTTTGAATAATAATTAAACGTCACCCTTAATCTTATGAAATGTCCATTTTGCCCTTATTATATTAAATGTATTTATGTAATGTCTCTTATATTATATATAATTTATTTCTTTAACCTATATATTTATAACTTTTTATTTAAGTTCATTAACATTATAAGTAGAATAATACTTTTATGAATTTGTCACAAAATTTAATGTTATTTTTATGACTGTTATTTCAATATTCTATGCATTAAACGTGTGTATATGTATGTAGATACATGTGTGTTATTTTTGTCTTTCTCCATGCATTTTATATTGACCTTTCTTTATATGTCACACCCTTTAAGAAATTTTTTTCTTAGAATGTATTTACTAAACTAACCTTATTAAATTGACTACTATTACTCTATATAGTCATTTAAAATATAAAAAATATATTAAAATTTTTCTTGATTTCATAAATTGGACAAATAATTAAACATAACTATTTTTAGTATGAGGATCAAGTAATATAAAAACGGTGGCGATATTGCCTATTGTCTATATAAATAAATAAGTTTTGATGTCATTAATGGAATATTACATATATTATAGTTTAAAAAATTTAAAATCTAAATAAATACCATATTTAAAATTTACCATAATTTAATTAATATTGTTGTATCCTGCATCAAAATATATTTGTATAATTATTATTAGCTGCTATTTTCACTTGTATAAGAAAGTATTAGAGTTTTAATTATCATTAATAAAATTAATTTTTTTATTATGCTAATTAATTTCATTATAGAACACCATTAGTATGTATACTTAATTAGTATTTTTCACTTTTTTCGTTCAAAGATAATGTTTATGTTTTTATGAAAATTTTGTTACTTGCTTTTTAAAAATAATAAAAATATCATGTTTTTTAAAAAGGAAAAAGAAGAAGTTGATAATAAAAGCGTACAATAGGTATTTTAAAGATTTTATTAGGATAAAGGGGAGAGTTTGATTATTATTCAGAGTCGAGAAGAAAATTTAATTTTTAAAGTAAAATTAGGGGGTGAAAATAATTTTCACCCATATGAGAAATTATATCAATACCCCATTAGTTTCATTTTGCCTTCATATTGTTGTTCACAACAATCCATATTTCCTATAACTTTGTTTAAAACTTCACTTAAATATTTCTCAATTATAAGATTGAACAGATGACATCTCATTTATTTTACATCTTATTTTTTCAAAAAAGATTTCTATTGCAGTGAGGCAGAAAAAGGGAACAATAAAAATTGAACATACATTAATGTTAATTTTGATAAAATATACTATTAGTCATGTGGTTTAGGCAATAATTTTATGTTTCATTTAAAGTAAAGTCTTAGTTTAATTTATTTAATAAAGTTTTTGAATAAGATTGTTGTTTTTAACATGTGTAACAACTTATATAGTAGATGGTTTTGTGTATGGAGTCATTTAACTCATGCACGAAAGATTAAAATTGTCGGCTCTTATAAGTTATAAATTAATGTTCACAATCAAAGAAGAGATAGGATAAACATCTTCATAATAGTATAGCACGAGATTAAATATAATTTGATCTTAATTATGGGAGTGGTAATATTTTCACTTCTTGTGTTAGTACACTTAGTATGTATTGAACGGACCAAGTAGAGATGTTTTGTTTAAGTTTTGAATAATAAATAACTTCTCTAGTCCATTACATGTACTTATACTCTTAATCTTGATATAATCTATATCTATAATATATTAAAAGTGTGAAGACTCTTAGAAAAGTGATTTGAGCTTTTTACCTTTCATTAAAAGACATTTAGACAAAATCATCTTTTTCCTTTTTTCGATAATTAAATTTCTCAAAATAAATACTCCATATTAGATTTTTTTCTGTAATTAAATTATCCCAATAATTTCTTCTCTAAATTTGTTCTATTTGATCTTTCCCAAATTTGTGTCCTACTTGATTTGTTTCAACAAAAAAACAGTCCATTTTTTTCAAGTTTTTTTGTCATAAATATGGCTTCTCAAAATAAATATTAATTAAAGATTTCATGTGTCACTTTTGTTTTAAAAAAACTGTCCTAGTTGATGTATGTGACAAATAACTAGTTGATGTATGTGACAAATAAATTTCAGTCGTGCCTTTATTTTTTTTTCTTTTTTCAATTTTGTGACCTATTTAGTTTTTGATTAGTGCATTCTCTACTTCTATATAAACGTTTATAGATTTATATATTTTTAATTATTTTTTTGTAATACCCCCGTACTTTTCTTAGCTTAGTTCAACTCATAGTGCATGCATAAGAGATTTAGAACCTGAAAATTTCGCTAAGTGTTGGAGACTTAGTTTTATTTTTGGCCTCTTAACTTCGATGATTTTAAAGTGACCTTCCCAACCCCGAGACGATAGTTTCTAAGTTAATTCATGTTCAGGGGTGTAAGTAGCACATCTCGGATTTTTCGAACGAGGTTTGGACCATGCTTGAATTTCCAAAACAGCAGCTCACTGCGATTACACAGCATCGCGGTGGCTATAGCGGTGGTCACTTCACCGCGTCGCGGTGAAGTCCAAAATGACAATTGTCAGCTTCCAGCAAGTCACCGTGATTTCATCGCATCGCGGTGAAAATCGCGATGACAGCCTTGGCGTGTCGCGGTGAGGGTCAATTTCGGGTTCCAGTTACGAATTTTAATTTCTCAAGGGTAGTCTTGTCATTTTATCCTCACCTAAATCCATCCAAAATATGAAATTAAAATCTCAAAGGGGCATTATATGTCCCATTATTCATAATTTCTCTCTAAGAAAGTAATTCTCTCTCGAGAACAAACCCTAACCCCTTCAAGATTCAAGCTCAAGTTTCAAGAAAACCACCAAGAACCTTCATGAATTCTTCAGTCAAGGTATGTTAGATGAATCCATGGGCCCTTTTCACCCATGGAGTCCAAGAATTCATCTTTTATGTTTTAAATTATGAAATTACATGTTTATAATGATTTATCTCCAGAAAGCTTTTATGAATTCCGATTATACATGATTTTTACAATCTATTTTCGTTGAAAGCAGCCTTACACGTTTGAAGCATGAAAATTCATTGTTAAATCCCTAAGTATGGTTTTAGTATTGCAATTATGCTATTCCCACATGTTTCACTCATTCTCATGCTTAAGTCCATGAATTTCTTACCATTTAAATTTCAAGTTAAGATTATAAATTATTTCAAGTCGAGTGCATTATAAAATATTTTAAATATGGTGGTTTCCATATCATGTTCATGAGAATTCAGAATAAATCCTCAGTTTTTTATCTTGTCATGTGATTTTGCTATCTCATCGTGTTTAAAGGTATTCCCATGTTTAAATTCACATCTCCCATGTGTGTGATGAAATGCTTAAGTGAATAATTGTGAACAATGATTTCCCTTCTATGGTTTTAAATGCTTTCATGTATCCTTATTGTTATTACTATCGAGTCTTGGGGGTTATGAATACTCAAAATTTAGCTATTTACTTAGTCTCAGTATTCCTAGAATGGTTTCAGACACGTATGGGCATTATCAGTTCAGTCAGTTATCATGTCAGTCAAACTTAGACCAGTTTAGTAATCCGAGTCAGTTCCTTCTTCAGTTAAACTTAGTTCAGTCCCGTAATTAGTGTTAGTTTAGTTGGGAGTAGGGTTCAACACCGAGCGAACCCAGGGATGGGGGCAGTCCTGTTAGTATAGGGTTTGACCCTTAGTAGCAATCCCTGAGTTACAGAACTATGTAGCCAGTGTAGGTTTGAGATGTCTTCTTGCTAGTTTAGGGTTGACACATATCTCATTAGACTTCTTGTTAGTTTAGGGTTGTCACAACTATTGTTAGTACCCGTGGCACGGTACTAGCACCCTTCCAACTGGGGTTATAGGTTGGACCCTGATCAGCTCAGCTTTGGGGCATGTCAGTTAGATGATACCTCCCATAGTTTTAGTTTCAGTATTCAGTACAGAATTCAGTTCAGTTTTGCTTCACCATAGCATACAATTTATCAGTTTTTAGTTACCAGATTTCAGTATTTCAGTTTACAGACTATTTCAGAATCATGTTATATGCTTGGTCATGCATTCTTAGATTTTACAACATTCACGCATTTATATCAGTTATTCAGTTACCTCATGCTACTCATTCAGTCAAATATTACTCATGCACATAACCCATGCATAACAGCCTAACCTCATCTAGCATACCAATACATTCAAAGTACTGATCTTATACTCATTTCTTGCGCTATGATGTTTCATATCATAGGTTCGGAAGCTGAGGTTCCCGACCGCACTTAGAAATTCCAGTGTATCAGCAGCAGCGGTTGTGGTGAATGGTGAGTCCTCATACTTTGAGGATGAGTTTATCTTTTATTCAGTTATGTCAGCAGTTTAGTTATTTAGTCACTCAGAGTTAATTGTGGGTTTGTCCCTTTAACTCTACAGTCAGTCAGTTTTAAAGGCTTTTGGATACTTCAGATAGTCAGTTAGTTTGCCATTATTTTTATCAATTTTCAGACAGTTGTTTTCCGGCAGTTGATTTCAGATTTATGACTTAGAAATATTTTAATATTTAAAACCTTATGGCGAATTCAGATATTCTGCATATGTTATTTTGTTATTATTATTCAATACTCAAAGCAGATACCAGTTCATGGGTTAGCTTGTGGTCACTTATGACCGTAAGCACCATGTGACGTCCAAGGTGTACTTCTGGGATATTACAAATTTGTTATCAGAGCCTAAGGTTTTAAAGTATCCTAGAGAGTCTGAAAGTTGCGTTGAGTAGAGTCTTGTACATGGGTGTGAAGCGCGCCACACTTATGGATAAGAGACTACAAAACGTTTTAGGAAAAGTTTCCCTTCTTTCAGTATTTATGTCATGCGAATGATCATGAGCTCAATTTAAACTCTCTTTCTAACTCAATCTTCTTCCCGTTTACAGAATATGCCTCCTAAAAAGACTAACGAAAAGAGAAATGAGAATCATCCCGCACCTCCACCTGTTCAGGAAGATCCCCTGAATGAGCATGTTTCTCATGCTGAATTTAGAGCTTCATTCACCACTCTAGCTCACTTAGTAATATCTTAGAATAATCAAGAGGTTGTTATCCCATCCAATCCATGGCTAATTCCGCCGGATCTAGGATTCGAGATTTCACCCGAATGAATCCTCCATTATTTTTAAGATCCAAGTTTGATGAGGATCCGCAGGAGTTCCTCGACATGGTTTAGAAAGTAACTGACATTATGGGTGTGAATTCTAGTGAGAGTAAAGAGTTAGGTGCTTACCAGTTGCAGGATGTAGCTTACACTTAATATAAGCAGTGGAAGGAAGATAAAGGCACAGATGCATGACCTGTTGAGTGAGAGGAGTTTGCTACAGCCTTTTTAGATAGGTTCTTTCCCTTGGAGTTAAGGAAAGCTAAGATACAAGAGTTTATTAATCTGAAATAGGGTAGTATGAGTGTAAGGGAGTATTCTCTTAAGTTTACCTAGTTGGCTAGGTATGCTCCTAATATGGTATCTGATAACAACTCTAGAATGAGTAAGTTTGTTTCTAGTATAGCTGATAGTGTAGTAAAGGAGTGTAGGACTGCTATGTTGATTAAGGAGATGGACTTGTCTAGGCTCATGGTTCATGCTCAGAAGATTGATGAGAAAAAAGCTAAGGAGAGAAAAATAGAGAATAAGAAGGCTAGGACAGGTAGTTTTAATTTTTATCAGCCAAGGTGAGAGGGTGGTAGCCGTTCTCAGTTCAGCTAAAAGTTTTCTGCCTCAATTTCATCTCCAGCTAGTATTCCAGTACCAAAGTCTAGAAATAACAGTCGGGATGGGGCGCTAGGCTCCAAGACCCAAGTTAGTGGGAACAGTAGTCGTACCCATCCATTTTGTGGTGAATGTGGTAGGAATCATAAAGATGTGTGTAAAGCTGGCAGTGATGTGTGTTTTGGATGTGGAGATCCAAGCCACAGAGTTAGAGAATGTCCAAAGATTGGTCCACGGAGTCAGCACAGTCGTCCTCTAGCTCCAGTAGGTCGCCCGACTCAGCAGGGTGCCACTTCTAGTGCCATTAGTGGTCAACGCCAGAACAGACTTTATGCACTCCAGTCCCGACACGATTAGGAAAGTTCTCCTAATACGGTTACGGGTACGTTATAGGCCTTTCATATTCTTGTGTAGGTTTTAGTAGACCTTGAAACTTCACTTCCTTTTTGTGACCCCCTAAATAGTGGTTAAATTCGGCGTCAGGCCCAAAACTCTAGTAGAGCCCTTCTCAGTGTCTAGTACCACAGACTTAAAGTGATGGCTTAAAGCTAAGGGGGAGATGATAGAACAAGAAAACCAGGTCAGGCTCTCAGATTCTAGTAGTGATGCAGTGTGTTGTAGAACAACACCAGGGAGGAAAATACCCGAACCTTTCTTATTTCAGTTTTTGTACTTCAGTTATCACAATATATACTCATGCCTGACATGTCAACTCTATGGTCATAACTCATATTTGTGCATCTTATCGAAAATCATATGTTCTTCCAGTTCTTAGTATAAGAAGTTCCAGTTTGCTCAGCAGTACGGATCATGTTCCATAAATTTATGAACTCCAAATTTAGGTCATGCATCTTATGACTCATTTACTCATGCTTTACAGTATGTTCAGTTCCAGTACTCATGCTACACTTTTAATGATCAACGAAATTTAGATTCATGTCATGCATGTCCTCAGCTCAAACCACTTTGATGAATTCATGTTATTGACCCTATATTCCTTAAATCTCAGTTTCAGATTCCAGATATTCAGTTATGATTCAGTTCATAAGAGTTCCATGCATCATCTCAGTCATTCCTTAGTATTTCAGTCAAACCAGTATTATTCGGGGGACAAACTATCCCAAGGGGGAGATGTTGTAACACCCTCAAGTTTTTCATGTACTAAATCTCTCAACTTTTCTTCACGAAAATAGATCCAGCCTGAGGCAGTGGTTACTCATAAGTTGACTCTCTTGTTTATCTCAGTCATATACTCACCTTCATGTCATTACATATTCATGAATCAGTTCAGTCAGTCACCATATTTCAGACTCAGTCATGTAATCATATTCCAGTCAAGCATGTTCAGTATGTGATCTCAGTTGCCTTAGTTCAGTACTCTCAGTCTAACCAGTCTCATGCCTTAGTTCAGTACTCTCAGTCTAACCAATCTCATTCGAGGATGAATGTTTCCAAGAAGGAGATATTGTAATATCTCATACTTTTTTTAGCTTAGTTCAGCTCATAGTGCATGCATAAGAGACGTAGAACCTGAAAATTTAGCTAAGTGTTGGAGACTTAGTTTTATTTTTAGCCTCTTAACGTCGATGATTTTTAAAATAACCTTTTCGACCCCGAGATGATGGTTTCTAAGTTAATTCATGTTCAGGGGTGTAAGTAGCACATCTTAGGTAAGTTTCAGATTTTTCGAATGAGATTTGGACCACGATTGGATTTTCAAAATAGCAGCTCACCGCGATTGCACCGCATCGTGGTGGCTATAGCAGTGGTCATTTCACCGCGTCGCGGTGAAGTCCAAAATGACAATTGTCAGCTTCCAGCAAGTTACCTCAATTTCACCGCGTTGCTGTGAAAATCATGATGACAGCCTTGGTGCATCGCGGTGAGGGTGAATTTTAGGTTCCAGTTATGAATTTTAATTTTTCAAGGGTAGTCTTATCATTTTTCCCTCACCCAAATCCATCTAAAATATGAAATTAAAACCCCAAAGGGGCATTATATACCCTATTATTCATAATTTCTCTTCAAGTAAGTAATTATCTCTCGAGAACAAACCCTAGCCCCTTCAAGATTCAAGCTCAAGTTTCAAGAAAACCACCAAGAACCTTCACGAATTCTTTAGTCAAGGTATATTAAATGTTCATTCATGGACCCTTTTCACCCATGGAGTCCAAGAATCCATCTTTTATGTTTTAAATTATGAAATTACATGTTTATAATAATTTATCTCCATGAAGCTTTTATGAATTCCGATTATACAAGATGTTTATAATCTATTTTCGTTGAAAGCGTCCCTTACACGTTTGAAACGTGAATTTCATTGTTAAATCCCTAAGTATGGTTTTAGTATTGCAATTATTCTATTCCCGCATGTTTCACTCATTCTCATGCTTGTCCATGAATTTCTTACTATTTAAATTTCAAGTTAAGATTATAAATTGTTTCAAGTGGAGTGCATTATAGAATATTTTAAATATGGTGGTTTCCATATCATGTTCATGAGAATTCAGAATAAATCCTCAATTTATGATCTTATCATGTAATAGTGCAATGTTATCATGTTTAAAGGTATTCCCATGTTTAAATTTATGTCTCCCATGTGTGTGATGAAATGCTTAAGTGAATAATTGTGAACAATGATTTCCCTTCCATGGCTTTGAATGCTTTCAGGTGTCCTTATTGTTATTTCTATCGAGTCCTGGGGGTTATGAATACCCAAAATTTAGTTGTTTACTTAGTATCAGTATTCCCAGAATGGTTTCAGACACGTATGAGCAATGTCAGTTCAGTCAGTTATCATGTCAGTCAAACTTAGATTAGTTCAGTAATCCAAGTCAGTTCCTTCTTCAATTAAACTTAGTTTAGTTTTGTAATCAGTGTCAGTTCAGTTGAGAGTAAGATTCAACACCGAGTGAACCCAGGGATGGGGGCATTCCTGTTAGTATAGGGTTTGACCCTTAGTAGCAATCCTTGAGTTACAGAAATCGTAGGCAGCATAGGTTTGAGATGTTTTCCTGCTAGTTTTGGGTTGATACATATCTCATGAGTCTTCCTGTTAGATTAGGGTTGACAAGATGTCTTCCTGCTAGTTTAGGGTTGACACAACCATTGTTGGTACCCATGACACAGTACTAGCACCCTTCCAACTGGGGTCACAGGTCGGACCCCGATTAATTCAGCTTTTGAGCATGTCAGTTAGATGATACCTCCCATAGTTTCAGTTTCAGTATTCAGTACAGAACTTAGTTCAGTTTTGCTTCACCATATCATACAATTTATCAGTATTTAGTTACCAAATTTCAGTTTATAGACTATTTCAGAATCATGTTATATGCTTGGTCATGCATTCTCAGATTTTACAGCATTCACGTATTTATATTAGTTATTTAGTTACCTCATGCTACTCATTCAGTCAACTATTACTCATGCACATAACCCATGCATAACAACCTAACCTCATCTGGCATACCAGTACATTCAAAGTACTGACCGCATACTCGTTTCTTATGCTATGATGTCTCATATCATAGGTTCGGACGCTCAGGTTTCCGACCGCACTTAGACATTCCAGTGCATTAATAGCAACAGCCGTGGTGAGTCCTCATTCTTCAAGAATGAGTTTATCTTATATTCAGTTATTTAGTCACTCGGAGTTAGTTGGGATTTGTCCTTTCAACTCCACAGTCAATCAGTTTTAGAGGCTTTCGGACACTTCAGATATTCAGTCAGTTTACCATTATTTTTATCAGTTTTTAGACAGTTGTTTTTCGGTAGTTGATTTCAGATTTATGACTCAAAAATATTTTAGTATTTAAAACTTTGTGGCGAATTCAGATATTCCACACATTAGTTTGTTATTATTATTCAGTGCTCACAGCAGGTACCAGTTCATGGGTTAGCTTGTGGTCACTTGTGACAGTAAGCACTGTGTGGCATCCAGGGTGTACTTTTGGGGCATTACATTTTTCCTCAAAAAGGTCAATTTGTTTTCTATATTAATTGTGATATACATTGGTAGGTTTTCTTTTATATATGTCTTCTTTTCATGTACTTTTATTCAAAAAATTTAAACTAATTGTGATTTAATTTTTATTTATTTGATTGAAATTGTTTTCAACAGATTCTGATTATATTAATTGTGATTTAATTTATTTTAATTATTTATTTATTTATTTGAAATTCTGTAGCAAGTTGTTTTGAGCAATCTATAAGTTTATCGTTTGAAATAGTGTTTATTCACTGAGTGTATAAATTTTGTTTTGTTATGATTTTTTAATGGTGTGGTTGTAGCAGCTTTCACATCCAAGAAAATTTGTTGCTCCGCTCGTGCCAACCTTGGTAAGAAATCTCACAATGTATTTACTTCTTCCTTCGTCTTCTTTGTTTGAATTATAACGGACATTTCGATATGGAGCTATGTTTATGTTATTTGGAATATTGACCTATTCTTACAGGTATTTTGATTATGGTGTTTGATTATTCTCTCGTAAATGAAGATCCCTTCACACTACCATTTAGCTCACTTTCCATGCCTACTGAAGTTACCTGCTTACTATAAGAACATCGCGATTCGATTTTCATAATAAGAATTTATAGCTCCATATCAGACACATGGAACATGCATGTCAAAAGTTTAATATGATGTAGAAAGTTGAGATTTAATGTCACTATAGATTAAATTGAGGTAACATTATATTCATGGACTCTATACTTACCAACATCCTGGCATTGGCAATAATGCCAATTCCAATAACCATGGATAAGATATACATTACAATGTTCACATTTATTCGCATGCAGAGTACCCCTGTACTATAGAATAGCCAAATTAGAAATCTGATAGAAAAGATAATCTTCAACTTGTGACTGCTCCATTCGAGCTCCTTCAACCTATTTTAAAAGTGGTGACATGTTTTATGTGATTAAATTTACTATGTAATACATGCATGAAATTATGATAGTTTTTTTCTCCATGATGAGCTTTTCTCCATGTTGGTAGATTATCTTTTACAAGTACAAGAATGTTGATGGCACCTCTTCTAAATTCTTTTTCTCTTTAACTATTTTCCACTTTTTGCATGTGTACATGAATGTTTGAAGGCTTTCTATTTTTTTTCCAAATTTTGTTGTGATTCGTGAGTTTACTTTTCTTATGGCTACCATGCATTTATGTTCATTAAATCTTATCGGGTTTCTTTGTATAGTCCTTTTCCAATTGGTATTTAAATGAAGAAGGGAAACTTTCAACCGGTGAACTCCACTTACACTTGATGTTGGATCAAACTTAAAAAATAAATTTAAGTTAACATTATCGTGAAGATCAACAAGTGCAAACTCTAACAATTGGGTTATAAAAATAACGGTTAGTATTAATCGAACTGCTAAAGCTTTCACTTACCTAATCCATATTTTTATATTATCAACATTATTAAATTTTCAATTTAATCCTTGACTTATGATACAACTGAACGACCTAATATGCAAGTCACAAGGATGCATGATCAAAGCTTCAGTCAAAGAAAACTTTTAAGTTTTGAACACTTTGATTTAACTAGAAAAATTTGTTCAAATATTTAGTGTAAGAATGCTTAGCTTTATATTCTACTTCTTTTTATGATATGAAATATTTCTTTTGTTAATTTTGATGTGAAATCATGCACATAGAACACGACTTGTGGAGATATATAATACAAAATAGAAGTAGGCAAATAGTAGTGATTTTGCTCCTTAAATATTAGTGTAACGTGGATTATCATGGTGTCTCTTTTAAAATACATTTCTTATCTTAAATATAACATACAAAATATAATTTTTTTCTTTTTATGTATTTTTATTGTCAATTAATATTGACTCACGTGCAAAGTACGTACCCTTGACTAGTTATTATGATATATGTAGTTTGATTTATTATTTTAATCTAGGCTTAAGTCATCAGCGAACCCTTAAAATTGTTCAAAGAATTCACTTCGGCACCTCAATCAAGACTGGTGGTACCTATTGAACACTTCAACTATTAAAAATATGTACCTATTACATATAAGTAATTTTTTTCCTCCTAAAAATTATTTTTTACTCATTTACATCTCCATACCCTACCCTACCCCACCTAATCCTTACCCACTAACTGACACAACACAATAAATACACTCCTCCACCTTCATAATTCAAGGAAGACACACTCACTAGTACACAAGAAATCAACAACAATAATACACTTTTTCTAACTCACTATTCGACTAACTCCAACCTAACACACTCACTCACAATTCATACACTCACACGCCACATACACAGATACAAAGAATTATCTTCTCCATCCATTTTACATAAGACAACACACACATACTTACATATAGACAGATGTAAAAGAGATAAAGAAAAAATAGGAAACAGAAAGGGGAAAAGACAAATTAAAGAGAAAATAGTAGCAAATGGAGCAAAAACATCAGTGAAAAATCAACGGAGAAAATAGAGAAAAAATTGAGAGTGATAAAAAAGGGAAGAAAGAATCAAGAGAGGGAGATAGTGATCAGAAAGAGGGAGAGAGATGCGAGAGAGATTAAACGTGGGAGAATTACGAGAGGAATTAGAGAGGAGAAAATTGAGTCTCCATTATAAAGCTCACCGGAGCTCCGACGATGCGACAATAGTCCCAAAAACGTTGATGAATCGACTTGGGTTCCGGTCGAGCCATCACTGGAAAACAACGACCAATTCCACTAAAACTCAATTTGGATGACTCTTCATTCTCGTTTCTCGGCAAAACCTGCCAGAAAATGATCGAACAGTAGTGGGGTACGAAATTCTCGTCGGAATCAACATTGTTCCAACTCCAAAATAGTTCGTGAAGTTTGAGTTAGTTCAAAGTTAGGCTCACTCGAGGTTTCAAATCCGCGAAGCTTCTCCATCCAATTAAAAATTAAACATCAAATTGAGGTCCAATTTTTCAACTCTATTTCTCTCTATTTTTATCTTATTGTGCTGTGTTGATGTCGTGATTTATGTGATTTGGGGTGGTTGATAATATAATTTTGATAGTGTATTTGGGCTCCTCTAATTGTTGCGGCTTGATTGGTGATTTGTGTATTGAAATGAGTTAATCATGTGGTTGAGAATGGATTTGGGGGTGAGAATTGAAAAATGGATAAAAATGAATGTGATTAGTCAGTGTTGATCCATTGATGATCGTTTGATGTGAAATAGGCATTGAATTTGTTAAATTCGATAATATCATATTTTAGGTCGAAGCTAGCAGACAAATGCTAGGTTGGGTAGGCAAATTTAGGAACTATGAATTGTTGAATATTTTGAGCATTTGTGAATGTTTTTGTTTTAGCGCATTTGAAAAATGTGTTCATTTTATCAGGGAATGCCTCGAGGCACATTGTAATTATTCACTGGAGAATGCCCCGAAGTTCATGTACGTAAAGGAGACTCGTGATCGAGGCACAGGGCATTGGGTAAAGCATAGCTAGGGTAATTAGAATAGTTTAGATTTTTATTTCAGCATTTTTATTTTTGGATTGTAATAAATTGGATTGGACACTATTTTTAAATTTTTGATTGTTTTGGTTGTTTGTTTTCTTGTTGTGTGTTTAGTTGGTTTATACATTTCATAGTGTCATACTAGCCAATATACACCACGAAGCGACCGTGGTTGAACCACAGGACCAAGGGGTGCCCAACACCTTCCCCTCGGTCAACAAAATTTCTTAACCGAAATCTCTGTTCGTGGACCAGTTTTAAAAAAATCAAGTTATTTTGAATAGGATTTTCAAAGGTGACTTGGCACACCCGATTTATGTCAAGTGGTGACTCTGAGTTTAAATGTAAAAGAATTCTTTTACAAAATAAATTTTTATTCTTTGTCACTTAATAATAAAAATTCTTTCAAACTTAAAACATATCTTTTTGGTAAAAAAGAGATGTGATATTTTTGGCGACTCTGCTGGGAATTTTTAGAATTCGAGCTTCATTTTGAGTTGTATCAGCTTAGTTTGACACTATAGGTGTATAGCTATTTTGTTTAAGTTATTATTTGTGTTACTGTATTATCATTGTGGATGTGTACGTGCTACAGGTTTACTGTTTTCTCTTATGTGTTACCACTTTATATCTGGCTTCATATGTATTACCCCGAGTTAATTCTTTTGCAACAAGTCTCGGAGTACATATTGGTTACACGAACTCTAGTTGAGTCACCCTTATTTTAGGAGGGGGAGCCATCGGCCATATGGAGTGGGTGGAAAGCTCTCCCAGCCACTATTGACCATACGCTCCCCGAACAGACTTGTTAGTGGACCCCGTTGTAGGTCAGCCTTTAGGTCATACTTATCTGCATCATATTGACACCTAGTGGGACCCATTTGATCCTTTATAGGAGGCTCACCTTAAAAGCATCTCTACGTGCTAAATATTGTATCTTTGAGGGTAATGAGGTCATTTAACAAACTGATTTAGGGAAAACATGTGCTAGAATTAAAGAAAAGTGTGTAGACAAGAAAAGGTAGGAAAAAACAAGAAGTCAAAAAGAAAAGTGAGTCGAAAAAGAGTTTCGTAAGTTTTTTAGAGTTCTTTATGACTTTTGTTTTCCACAATTCAAAAAGATCTTTTTAATCTTTTGCACTCATTTCTCGAAAAAAAATCAAAAAGATTTTTCTTTTATTCTTTTTAGCAAATATTCATAATTCAAAAATTAAAAAAAAAAGATTTTTTTTCAATAGGAGCTTTTCATAAAAGAAAAATTCAAAAAAAAAAGAAGATGGTAAAAATTATGTACATTTAATATAACGAAAATACCAAAAAGATTTTTCTTTCATAATGTTGGTGTCATTTTTATGTGAAGTGTCAAATTAAAAATTCAAAAAAGATTTTATTGACGTTTTTCATCGTCTGTCTTGGTCGTGTCTCTCAAGTCGTGATTTCCTCTGTCCTTATTGTTTAATTGTCCAATCTGGATGAACTATGCACCTCTGATTCTCCTCTTTCGGGAGTGAGATATGTAGGCAACCTATGCTGGGTTCGGTGATCTTATTTTTTAAAAAGAAATTCAAAAAAGTTTTTCTTCATGCTTTATTTGGATGTGGATGTTTCACATACGTCTTTGAAAAAGTACAAAAAAAAAATCCTTAATAGTCGTAGGTTTCATTTTAGGATGAAATTCAAAATTGAAAATTCAAAAAGACATTTTGTCAGCATCTTTTGAAAATAATAATTAAAAAATAAGAAAAAAAGACTTTCTTTTCATTTTAGATTAATTGTATGCACGTGTTGATTTATCTGAAAAATATAAAAAGATTTTTTCTTTGATATATTAGGCTTCATCCCAAAAGATTGTGTAAATATATTTTGAAAAAAAGAAGAAGAAAGTAATAGATTAGTTAAGTCATGCATTTCTCCATATGAAAAATATAAAAAGATTTTTTTCTTGGTAATCACAGGTTTCATTTTTGCACAGGGAATTTAAACCTGAAAAAGCTAAAAAGATTTTCGTCAATTCTTTTGACACTTTGTTATTTTCTTTTCTTTTAAAGTTTCAAGAAAAAAAAAAGAGTTTGACTGGCCATTTTGTGGTCAAACTTCACGAACTACGCACATTTGATTCTCCTCTCTCGGGAATGAGATACGTAGGTGCCCTTCTTGGGTTTGGTGATCTTTTTCAAAAGAGAAAAAAGAAAAAGATTTTAAAAAAGTGTTGAACTCTAACACATCTGTTATCTTTTGTTCAGTTAGTTTAAGACGATTGGTTTGTGGCATTGTGGCTTGTCTTCCATATTACACCAAATCCCGGGAAGAGAGTCATGTCCTACAAAAATATAGAGAGTGATATCATGGATCAAACAAAGAGTCATGAAAATGAGAGTTTAAAGCAAGAAATTGTGAGACTAAGGCAACAAATGATGGAAATGTATCGAGCTTGGGACAGTGGGCTGCCTCTTCCTCCATTCCCAATTATTGATCCTGCAAATACCTTGAGTTTTCCATCACAATTGCGAAGTCTATTTTTATAATGCCTCGAGTTTGTACCCCGGATGCTACACGGTGCTTACGATCCCAAAGGACCACAAGCTAACCCATGACTGATATCTGCTGTGAGCACTAAATAATAATCATATAATAAAATGCGGAAAGTAGGCTGAAATGTCATAAGGTTCAAATATCTGAAATACTGAATAAGAATATCACTATAATAAAATCTGTAAAACTGAATACTGTCTGAAGAGCCTCTAAACTGAACTGTCTGAAAGTAGAGTTGATGGGACAATCCCCCAAATAACTCCATCTACTGAAATACTGAGTCTACTAAAATAATAAAATAAAAAAATATCCAAAAATGATGAGGACTCACTGCTAAACTATTACTACTGGATGAATCTGAATCTATCTATGTGCGATCCGAACCTATGATATGAAAGATCATAGCACAAAGAAAGAGTATGCGTCAGTATGTGGAATGTACTGGTATGCTAGATGAGGTAAGGCTGAATGCAAGGGTTTATATGCATGAACAATAACTGACTGTATGATATAGAGTAACTGAACATGAGAGTACTGATAACGCTCAATCTACAGCTCTCGTTGGAGTGTAAAGCGGTCGTTTGTCAAATATAGAACCCAACCTGGGTTGGGTATCGATCCCTCAGGGAATATCTTGGTCAACAAGTAAGCAACGATTACTAGACTTTTAGTGCAAGTCTCGTAAAAAAGGGGGGAATTGTATTGTGAAAGTAATGTAACCAAAATAAGAGAGTAAAGCAGAAAATAGCAAAGTAAAAGAACGAATGTTTTGTAATATGTAAACAATGAGAATTGAGGAGTTGGGGTTATGTCCACCTTCTGAGTTATACGTCTCTATTGGCTATGAGTGTGCGGAATTCAGACATGCATATTCTTATAGAGAATTGTATTCGATGGTAAATCCAGGCGTCTTTCGACCTATTTGAGGATTATTTCACTTTAACTCTTTCGAGCTTAAAGCGTGTCTAACGGTACGAATTCTCCAAGAGGTTAATCCAGTTACAGCACTAACTTTTTAATAGGGGATGGGACCCTACTACCTTGACATTATCTCTTTTCCAGACAGATAACCTTTTTTTCGAACAAGTTAAATGTTATACTGGCGTATTCTTGCGTTTGCAACCACAAAGAATTTAGATTAAGATGAAGAGAATAATGATATAAGCAGCATACGTGTCACGAACTCACAAACTCACAGCAATAGATAGTATCTCATTCGGCTTCCATAACCCCAACAGAGAAGTTTAGTTATCCATGAGTGCAAAGGAAATCACAATTGACATTGTTGTTATACCACAATTAAGATTTCACGTTTATAATGGTGTGGTAGACGTTTAGGCGTGAATTCCTTAGCAAGGTAACGTTTCTCTTGTTGCGGAATTTAAGAATTGAATAGATGAGTAGAAGAAGAAAAATAGAATTAATGGGAGAATTAGAAGAAGAGTTGTAGAGTAATAGAATTCATTCCCCCTCCCCAAAATCTCTAGAAAGATAGGGTATTTATAATACCCATATCCTAATTCTACTAAGCTAATGAAATACTTAACCCAATTGTACTAGGTTAATGTATCATTATCCTAATCCTAATAAGCTAATGAAATACTTAACCCAATTGTACTAGGTTAATGTATCATTATCCTAATCCTACTAAATTACTGCTAGTCCCCAAAGTCTTCAGAAATGTTGTTTTAGCCCGGGACAGATTTTCCATGCGCCATTTTTAGTCCTTGGCGTCCAAGATTGGCTTTTCTCCTTTCGTGAAGATTTCTTTGGCGTCAAGTTATCCATAAAATGCTGAATTCTGCATCATTTATACCTGAAACTTTGCTAATCATGTTTGTTAGCTCACTTACAGGAAAAAGGACTAAAAGTGCATGAATTATATAATTTGTCCTCAAAACATGGCTAAAATATGGGTAAAATATAGCACTATAGGCGTGTAAATTCGCCTATCATCAACACCCCACACTTGAAGCTTTGTTCGTCCTCGAACAAAATATCATGTCCCTCTTAACATTTACTTAGGGTTTCACAACAACAACACAAAATATTCGTCAAGACAAGCATAACAATTATCAACAAAGAGTAGTTTTCTGATCATTAGTAGAAACAATTCAGCCTCCAACATAGACTCGTGATGGTGGTCAACTCATATTCAAAAGTCAAGGCACAAAGAATCATACACGACCACCCAAAACTCATCAACCATGTGTGTCTCACAATGTATTACCCATAATCACTCATAAGTATAGCATATTTTTCAAACATGGGTATAAAAATATCTTTGCTCTCACTCTCACAAAGAATTCATATGTTGTAACTGATGACCATAGGCTTGCCCTTAGTGTAATGCTCCACTAAATGTCAGAATGCTAAGCTTAGGATCAAATAGGTCTTTTGCTGGTTGTAATGTAGGCTAAGGGACGGGTAGGACTATTTTGGCCAGAAATAGTGACTATGTTCCTAAGCGCTTTAATACATCACATTATATCATTAACACTTTTCTTTCAAACAACCTCTCTACTTTCTTTTAATCTACCACCCTTTTTCTCCTCTTTTGTTTTTCAATTTTAAACATAACTAACTTTTCAGTTTTCCTTTCCTTTTTATTTTGATAACATACCTCTTATGATAGCACTTTCTTTTTCATAACTCATTCAAGCACCAATGCATTCTACAGCATCATACTCACCCAATTTCCTCTTATTTTGTCACATAATTTTTTTTTAATTTTTTTTCACTTTAAAGCACTTAGGAATTTGGATCAAATTATGGTCTTGAAAAAATGGATTAGGCTTACATATGAGGTTTGTCAAAGAAAATAAACTAAAGGCTCAAAAGGGGTTAACTAGGATGATGTCCATGGGTAGGTAAAACGAAGGTAAACAAGTATAGGTTGCCAAAGAAATGCCTAAATCATCTCCTAAACTTACACTCTTTATTTTCGCTTTGCATACATACCAGGCAAGTTCTAGCATCAGCCGCAAACATAGAATATACTATTAATCTCACACACACAAGGCACATGGTCGACTTTATTGGGAGTAGTATAGACTCTTGCCCCAACAGATGAAGGAATTGAACCACACAATATCACATAGTGAGTCACAATTAGAGCCTAAACGTCTCAATAGTCATAATTGTAGCACATACTCTTGTTATAATCTCATGCTGCCTGTTAGAATAATTTCATGCGAAGCTAAAAAGATTTTACTACTAAAAAAAACTACTAAAAAAACAAACAAATATAAATAAATGCAAATGTGGATAGAGAAGTATAGCATGCAAACACCAGTACCCCACACTTAGACGGGACACACTGCCCTCAGTGAAAAATAAATAAGAAGAACCTGATTAGTCGGACTCATCCTCTATGTTTGGGGTCATACCCCCTGCATCGGAATCGTCATCAGAGTCGTCGTCATCAGAGTTCTCTTCCACGTTGGAGTCTGGCATTCGTCGATCATCACCGATTGGCATGTCGTCATCAAGAGGTTCCTCAAAATATACACCTTCTCCACACATCGCCCTCGCATGCTCATTCATTGGGTAGTCATAATCCAACTGTTGGAGCTCTGCAGAAATTGGAACACGACTTCCACTCATCATGGTAAACTTCATCATGCCATATAAATGGCGGGAGAAGCTTTCGTCGCGAGCATGCCTTTCTGAAGTGGTAAGGTTGACTCCATAAGTGGTTTCAGCATCTTTAACCTTCATGAGGTCAACCTTCTTTGTGTTGTGTGGGAGTTTGTGATCAGCCGATTCCTCTTCGATATCTTCTTTCCTTAGTATTGCAGTCAACAGGTTGCCAAAACTGAAGTGGGACCTCTTGTGTAGCCTAGCTTTCCGCATTGTGGAATGAATAATTGCCCCGACGTTGATAGGGACATTCGTCATCAATGCGAATACCATGCACACTCTATCTCTTGTTATCTTGGTGTACTGAGTCCCTGGTATGAGGCAAGAGTTGACAATACGCAACCATATCCTTGCTTCCCTATTCAAAGGAGCATAGGGAAGGTGTTGTGTCGCCCGGTGTTTTTATGTCTGCTCCACCTTACCATGGATCTACTTCCACAAAGTGTGTGTCGAATTGCTCTATATGGAGGTCTACTGTACAGCTCTTTGAATGGTGTTGGATCGACTGAAGGCAAGCCAAGAAAGAAGTTGATGAAATCCGCATTGAGTTGCAAAACTTGGCCCCGAATCTTGACTTCGCTGCCTGTGGTTTTCGGCGACCAGTTGGCATAAAATTCCCTTGTCAAATCAATATTCCATTCTCCCATGTCTCGGAAGATGAAATCCAAAGGTAATGTCATGATCTTTGCCAACATGCGCGGCTCCTTCTTCGCTAGGCTTTCCTTGTTGATCAGGTCCACATGAACATATTTTCTTTCTTTGTTGTTCCTATACCATTCCTTCGCTTCCTCCTCAAGAACCCATTTTATTCCAAACGTGCGGTGTGGTAATTGCATTGAGGATGATTCTCCTTGCTCCTTGCGACTTCTTTTTTTGCTCTTTTGGGAAGTGGTAGCCTTATCTTTGCCTTGTCTTGCTTTGGGTGCCATTGTACCTGAGACTTAGAACAATGTTCATGTTAGCATCAACTCAATGGATAGAATCTATACACAAGCAGTAGGGATACCACCCCACACTTAGTTTGTTGGCACAAATTAGTGAAGTGAAAGTGGTCGATTACTTAGTCTTCATCGACATACGTTTTAGGGGCTATATTCCAACAGGAAATTCAGAGATGTAACACTTCTTGCAATCTTTGCAATACTTTCATGTTAGGTATATCAAGACTTCTACATAGGGATTACATCATGGTATAGTTTCTATCAATAATCACAATCTCCTATGTCGGTAGGCAACTATAAGTCTTATTCCGATGAACGAGACCTCCCAACATGTAAGTATTCAAGTGACAAGAGTATGCAATGTTCATGACTATAGCAATTCCGCAAGTAGTATGCATCAAAATCGAATTGAAGTCGGAAACATGTTAAGATCGTCCTAACTTATATGTTCACTCACTTGGTTGTAATTCAAACATATTCACATCTTCAATACTTCTTCAAGATTTAGCAATTCATAATAGACATAGTAACGTAGTACTTACGAAAAATAGATGAAGAACACAAGAGTACTTACGTGATTGAAGCCTTTGGAGATGTTCTTGTGAAGTGGAAGAGCAAAAAGAAAAGTTTTGAGAAGATTTGGATGCTATGTGCGGCGCCTATGTTAGGTTTTCAATGTGTTTGTGCCTCAAGACTAAGTCTCCTATTTATAGAAAAAGATTGGGTCGGGTTTTGACCCATTTAAAATCGGATTTGGAGACATAAAGTGACCATAGGCGGCGCCTTTAGCTTTGCCTATGCTTGGCATAGGCGGCGCCTTTTGCAAAGCATTGTCTAGCATAGGCGGCGCCTATTCCATAGCATTTGGTGAGCATAGGCGGCGCCTTTTACTTTGCATTTGAGATTCAGAGACAAAATGCTTTAGCATAGGCGGCGCCTATGCTATGGCATACTTGAGCATGGGCGGCGCCTATGCTATGGCACACTAGATTCCGAGACCTTAGGCCATAGTATAGGCCTTGCCGTGTTCGTGGCTTAGTTTTACCTAGGCCTAGCCTTGTTTGATGCCTATATTTTCATGAGCAATGCTCAATCCATAGCCTTTTGTTTCTTCATTCCTAACTTACAACCTTTAACATGCAATACGTCCAAATCAAAATTTGAAACCAATCTCCTCGTTTTACACCTTTTGCACCTACATTTGCTCAAAAACAATAAAAACGATTAGAACGATGGGTTGCCTCCCATCAAGCGCCTTAGTTTTGGTCGTGGCACGACTCTTATTTTTGGATTTTTATTTATCAAAAGCAAACACGTAATAGAACGAAAAAAAAATGAAAGACGATAAACGATGGGTTGCCTCCCATCTAGCGCTTGATTTATTGTCGCGGCACGACATAGTTACCTCGAGTACTTAGACTTCGTCGAGATAGATGGTGGATCATTTTCTGAATGGATTTAGATGATAATGTGGCTTACTTGTAGGCATGCAATCTTCTTCGAGATGACCCTTGTGCATGCCTATCCCAGGAGGGATACCAATTATATCATCAATAGTCCAACCCATAGCTCTCATGTATCTCTTTAGAGCAGAGATGAGAGCCTCTACGTGCTGTTTACTTAAATCATCCGCACTCACCGGAAGTATATTTATACTTTCCAAGAACACATACCTTAGATAATCGGGGAGCTCTTTCGATTCTAGCATTGGTGGCTCTTCAAGGGAAGTCTTCGCTGTTGGTGACGGTTGATTCTTAAGATCACGGTCCGGTTGCTTAGGAGTATGGGAATAGGACTTTATTTCTGTTAGAGCACCCATAAGTTCTTCATAATCTTCATCGTCCTCATGCTCAACATTCAGTGGCGCAGCAGACAATGGCTCATCAGTAAGCTGTTTCTCTACAGATAATGCTTTTTTATCCTCATGATGAACATCAGCTACAGAGAACACATTCATATCGCTGGGCTGCTTCATTGCTTTGCATATATCAAAGCGGACCACTTCGTCATTCAACCGAAATAAAAGCTCATTAGCTCTCATGTCAATAAGAACATTTCCCGTTGCAAGGAAAGGACGTCCCAAGATTATGGGTACTTCAGAATCCACCTCGCAATCCAAAATCACAAAGTCTGCAGGAAAAATGAAGGTAGACATCTTCACCAACACATCATTCAAGATACCCACAGGTCGTTTTACTGACCTATCCGCCATCACGAGCCGCATATTGGTTGGTGTAGGGTCGCCCAACCCCAACTTTCTGTAGATGGATAGTGGCATCAAATTGATGCTAGCTCCCAAATCACACAATGCTTTGGAAAAATTCATAGATCCAACCGTGCAAGGAATAGTGAAAGCACCAGGGTCTGCCTTCTTCTGTACTAAGGACCTTGTGGCAATTGCACTGCAATGATGAATATTATCTGCCGGCTCATAGCTTACTGCCCGCTTCTTTGTTAAAAGGTCCTTCATGAATTTAGCGTATCCAGGCATTTGTTCTAGTGCCTCCACCAACGGAACATTAATGGTCAGCTGTTTTAACTTTGCCATGAATTTACTGAACCTTGTATCATCCGCTTGCTTCTTCAATCTTTGAGGAAAAGGTGGTGGTGGATAGTGAAGTGTTCTCTCCACAGCTTTCTTCTCCTCTTGCTTCCGTATTTCGGTTTTTGCAAGCTTCAAAGTACTAGGGGTGACGTCATGGACGTCATGGTCAGCTTCTATGGCGTCATCATCTTCCTTATGTTCGGCCACTTGCTTGCTTTGGGATGAATTTTCCAGCACCTTACCACTCCTGGTGGTAATAGCCATGCATGATCCGTCGTTCCTTGGATTTTGCACAGTGTCGCTAGGTAAAGTGCCAGCCTTTCTTTGATTGAGTGCTGCTGAAAGTTGGCTCAATTGCTGCTCTATTTACTTGATTGAAGTGGAATGTGAATCAACTAATTGCTTCATAGCGGACAAATCATTTATTACCTCCGTTACTCCCGCGCTAGTTGCTTCCACTCCTTTCAATAGTTTAGCCATCATGTCTTCCATACTTCCAGAACTAGATGTGGTGGCGTCACGTCTTCCAGGTGGAACATACAAAACACTACTGTCATTCTTGTTCTTCCAACTACCTTGGTCCATGTTTCCAGATTTACCATGATAGTTCCGACCTTGGTTTCCTTGGGCATTGCCTCGGAAACCCCCCTAATTGTTCAAGTAGTTGGCTTCTTCTTCCGAATCAGATTCGTTTCTTCCTTTTGACGCAACAACTTTGACTTTTTCGGTCTTCCCTGATAATAGATGCTTTGTAAGAAGATCCACTTATGTTTTCATGTGCGCCATATCTTGATCACGTTCTTCTTCTCGTCTCCTTTGGTCTGCAGTCATGCCAATAGAAAAAGTGGAGCTTGCTACCACAGAATCCCTGGTATGCCAAGCTCTACTTTGCTTCGTCATACGATCTAGAATATTGCTTGCCTGACCAAAGGTGAGATCCATAAAAGATCCTCCGGCCGCATTATCCACCACTGGTTTAGTTATTGAATTCAAGGCTCTATATAGTATCTCCATTAGGTGAACATTAGTCATGTGATGGTTTGGGCACCTCATTATCTTCGTCTTGAACCTCTCCCATGTTTCATGAAGGGCTTCAGTTGGAAGCTGACGAAAGTTGCTGATTTCATCTCTCAATTGTGCTCTTTTGGATGGTGAAAAGAATCTTTCTAGGAAAGCGTCTCTCAATTGCCTCCAATTTGTAATAGAATCAGGAGTCAGCCCATTCGACCATAGAGTTGCCTCCCCAGACAGAGACAATGGAAATAGACGTAATCGAATTGCATTCTGACTAATGCCAGGATTGTCAAACGACTTGCATGTAGAAATAAAGTTGATAAGATGCATATTCGGATCATCGCCTGCCAGTCCACCAAATAATCCCTTGAGTTGCAATATCTGAATCATGGTGCTTGTGATGTTGAACTTGGCTCCAGGTGCCAATGGTGGAGGAATAATGGCTCCTGTGGATCCGGCTCCATCAAGATCATCATGATCATCGTCAAAAGCTGGTTGCATAGCTTGGCGTTCAGGCCTAAACCTAGCTTGACGATCTCTTCTGTTGGCAGGTGTTGCGATCTCAGCGGCATGCCTAGGGTTTAGTAGCTCGTCATCACCTAGATCTTCATCGTTAGGATTTGTTGCTCGCCCAGGGTTATCAATATTCTGTTGATGCACTTGAGCGACGGCTAGTGCAGCTAGTCTCGCCTGTTCTTGTTGAGCAGCCATCCTTTCAATTGCGTGTTGTGCCTCCATTCTGCGAATACGTTGTGGTTCAGGATTGATAGGTAATAACGGTTGACCAGAACTTCGGGTATGGGGCATGCACTGAATAAAAACCTGCAGTAAACAAAAACAAAAACTAAAAGTAAAAGTACAAGAATCTTTGACCAAAGGGTCTAGTAATTATTACGAACTTAATTGATACTTGTATTCCCCGGCAACGTCGCCAATTTTTGATAACGCTCAATCTACAACTCTCGTCGGAGTGTAAAGCGGTCGTTTGTCAAATATAGAACCCAACCTGGGTTGGGTATCGATCCCTCAGGGAATAGCTTGGTCAACAAGTAAGCAATGATTACTAGACTTTTAGTGCAAGTCTCGTAAAAAAGGGGGAATTGTATTGTGAAAGTAATGTAACCAAAATAAGAGAGTTAAGCAGAAAATAGCAAAGTAAAAGAACGAATGTTTTGTAATATGTAAACAATGAGAATTGAGGAGTTGGGGTTATGTCCACCTTCTGAGTTATACGTCTCTATTGGCTATGAGTGTGCGGAATTCAGACATGCATGTGCTTATAGAGAATTGTATTCGATGGTAAATCCAGGCGTCTTTCGACCTATTCGAGGATTATTTCACTTTAACTCTTTCGAGCTTAAAGCGTGTCTAACGGTACGAATTCTCCAAGAGGTTAATCCAGTTACGACACTAACTTTTTAATAGGGGATGGAACCCTACTACCTTGACATTATCTCTTTTCCAGACAGATAACCTTTTTTCGAACAAGTTAAATGTTATACTGGCGTATTCTTGCGTTTGCAACCACAAAGAATTTAGATTAAGATGAAGAGAATAATGATATAAGCAGCATACGTGTCACGAACTCACAAACTCACAGCAATAGATAGTATCTCATTCGGCTTCCATAACCCCAACAGAGAAGTTTAGTTATCCATGAGTGCAAAGGAAATCACAATTGACATTGTTGTTATACCACAATTAAGATTTCACGTTTATAATGGTGTGGTAGACGTTTAGGCGTGAATTCCTTAGCAAGGTAACGTTTCTCTTGTTGCGGAATTTAAGAATTGAATAGATGAGTAGAAGAAGAAAAATAGAATTAATGGGAGAATTAGAAGAAGAGTTGTAGAGTAATAGAATTCATTCCCCCTCCCCAAAATCTCTAGCAAGATAGGGTATTTATAATACCAATATCCTAATTCTACTAAGCTAATGAAATACTTAACCCAATTGTACTAGGTTAATGTATCATTATCCTAATCCTAATAAGCTAATGAAATACTTAACCCAATTGTACTAGGTTAATGTATCATTATCCTAATCCTACTAAATTACTGCTGGTCCCCAAAGTCTTCAGAAATGTTGTTTTAGCTCGGGACAGATTTTCCATGCGCCATTTTTAGTCCTTGGCGTCCAAGATTGGCTTTTCTCCTTTCGTGAAGATTTCTTTGGCGTCAAGTTATCCATAAAATGTTGAATTCTGCATCATTTATACCTGAAACTTTGCTAATCATGTTTGTTAGCTCACTTACAGGAAAAAGGACTAAAAGTGCATGAATTATATAATTTGTCCTCAAAACATGGCTAAAATATGGGTAAAATATAGCACTATAGGCGTGTAAATTCGCCTATCATCAAGTACATGGATAACTGATACTGCTATAAATACTGAGTATACACCACTGTACATATGAATAAATACTGTGACAAAGCTTATCTGAAGCTAAGTCCTGAGTTCTGATACTAAGTAACTGATATCTAAAGTTAATGATACTGGTTGACTGTATCTGATAGTCCTGATTCTATAGAACTGAACTGAGTTCTATTCTGAAACTGTGGGAGGTAATCATCTAACCGACATGCCCCAAATAAGATAAATGAGTTGGGATCCAACCTTTGACCCCAGTTGGAAGGGTGTCAGTATCGTGCCACGGGTAAAGACACTGAAGAGTTACCCTCATCTAGCAGGTACTCTAATTAGAACGGTGGACCATCAACCCTCAGCTGACAGGTTTCGATGTCTCAACCTACGCTGGCTACATAGTTCTGGAACGCAAGAATTGCTTCTAAGGATCATACCCTCTACTGGCAGGTGAGCCTTTATCCTTGGTTTCACTCGATACTGAATCCTACTCCCAACTAAAAGACACTGAACTGATTATACTGAACTGGACTAAACTGATACTGATTTTACTGAGTTTTCCTGAGTTTTGTAACTGACTGAGTTCTACTGAGTTCTGTAACTGATTGAGAGTACTACTGATCGTGACATGACTAAGACTATTTTGTAGCTGATACTGGCTCTAGGCAAAAAACTAAATTGTCGGGTATCAAATACCCCCAGGACTCGATAATATGTAAATAAAGCATAACATGATCTTGAGATACACAACAATGTACACTTGTCCATAATTTATTCATAAAGGCATTTCATCAAACACTTGTAAGGCATAAGCTTGTACATGATTGGGACCACATAATGACATGTCAAGATTCCACTATCTACTTCACATAGGCATTTTAGCAAACACTTGGGGAGCATGGAGTATTTCACAAGATGATGGTCAACACATACAATCATGAATACAACATTCAATTTCAAATTTAAGGGTTAAGCATGCAATTCATATAATTCACCACATAACTATCTTAATTTCATGGAAACTTATAATTAAAGATGCATTAGATCCCAATTACTATCATGAACATGAATACATTTAATTCCAAGCATGGAAATCATAATTCATAAATCTTGAAGTTTTAAAAATGAATTCTTGGACTCTATGGGCGAAAGGGACCCATAGATGAACACCTAACATACCTTGGAATGCTAATTCTTTAAGGTGCTTGAAGAGATTCTTGAGTTTTGACCTTGATTCTTGAAGTTAGGGTTAGTTTCCTTGAGAGAGAAAGCTTTGATTTGGGGGAAAGATTGAATAATGAATGAGTTAAAACATTTTTAGGGCTTAAATTTCACACCCGGGAGGATTAAAATCATGGGAAAAGACCAATTTAACCGTGGATGTCACTTTTAATTTTCGTGAAATTTTCCCGACCTGGACCCCTGGCGCGACGCGGCGCTATTACATCTTGTCTCTGGAAAATGATAACTGGGAACTGAGGGCTTGGCGTGACGTGGTGGAATCGCAGCGCCCTTTTGATTCTGAAATCTGGACTCATCGCGATGTGGTGGGATCGAGTTAGTACATTGGAAAGTGATAATTATGAATTTAACTGGTGGCGCGATGCGTCAATATCGTGGAGCAACACTGGAAACTAACAATTGTCATTTTGACATACTCCGCGACGCGCTACTAGCTTGAATGACGGTGTTTAATGACTGAAACTTGAAATAGCCATAACTTCTTACCCGGTTATCGGATTTAGGCAAATTTTATATCATTGGAAAGCTAATAGAAGGCTCTAAACTGGAAAATATTTAGTATTTCAAAAATTTATATCGGGTAACTCACGAACTGAGAGTTTAGTTAATTTTGAGAAATATAAGGTATTACAATATCTCTCTCTTGGGAACATTCGTCCTCGAATGAGACTGATTAAGATGAGAAACACTGATATACTGAGCTTACATATGAAACATGCATATCTCATGCATGACTACATGACTAAACTACTGACAAACTGAGTTCTTATACTGAGCATGCATATCTGATGCATGGAGTACATGACTGAAGCTACTGATAAGATGAATTTTTCATACTGAACATGCATATCAAATGAAAGAGTACATGACTGAACTGATTCATGAATGCATGACTGAATATGCAACAGTAATAGATACCAAGTTATAATTATAAATGAACATGAAGATTGTTACCTTAAGATGGATCTGAGTTTGAGGAGAAGAGGTGCGGATACTTGGTCCACATATCTTCTTCTGCTTCCCAAGTAGCTTCCTTTATGGACTGATTCCGCCAAAGAACTTTGACTAAGGAAACTTCTTTGTTCCCCAGTCTGTGAATCTGGTGATCGAGGATCTCGACTGGAACCTCTTTGAAAGAGACATCAGTCTGAATAATTACGTCCTCTAAGGGAACTATGACTGCTGGGTCACCAATGCATTTCTTTAGCAAAGAGACGTGGAATACTGGATGCACTGAAGCTAGATCTGAAGGCAACTCAAGCTCATAAGCTACCTTTCTGAAACGACTGAGAATTTTGTAAGGACCAACATATCGAGGACTGAGCTTTCCCTTATTGACGAACCTCTTTACCCTCTTCATGGGAGAGATTTTTAAGAACACAAAATAATCGATCTCAAACACGAGATCCTTTCTTCTCAAATCTGTATTTTTGTCGGCTCTGGGTAGCCCTAAGTCTTTCTATGATTAATTGAACCTTCTCTAAGGCATCGAACACTAAGTCAGGCCCTACTGCTGCGGCCTCACCTACCTCAAACTAACCAATTGGAGATCTACATCTCCTACCATAGAGAGCCTCAAATGGAGCCATCTGAATACTGGAATGATAGTTGTTATTGTATGCGAATTTGATCAAAGGCAAGTGGTCATCCCAACTACCCTTAAAATCGATTATGCATGCTCTTAGCATATCTTCTAGAGTCTAAATGGTCCTTTCTTCTTGACCATCTATCTGGGGGGTGGAAGGCTGTACTGAGATAAACTTGGGTTCCAAGACCCTTTTGGAATGCTTTCCAGAAAAAAGAGGTAAACTGGGTACCTCTATCTGAGATAATAGATACTGGGACTCTGTGTAACCTGACCAACTCTCTGATATAGAGTTTGGCGTAGTCCTCGGCTGAATAAGAAGTATGAACTGGCAAGAAATAAGTTGATTTGGTCATCCTGTCTACGATAACCCAGATAGAATCATGCTGATGACGAGTACGAGGCAAACCCATCATAAAGTCCATGTTCACTTCTTCCTATTTTCCATGTGGGAATACTGAACTCCTGCACAGACCCACTAGGCTTCTGGTGCTCAATATTAACTTGTTGACATGTAGAGCACTTAGCTACAAACTCTGTAATGTCTCGCTTCATCCCACTCCACCAGTAAATCTCCCGCAGATCCCGGTACATCTTAGTGGCCCCTGGATGAATAGAGTCTCGCGCACCATGCACTTCTGCAAGAATTTGCTGCCTCAAGTCGTCTACACCTGACATATATAGCTGACCCTGACAACGTAAAACACCATCTCCTCCTTGGGAGAAAACCTCTACTTTCTGATCTCTGATTGACCCTTTCAGCTTAACTAGACTAAGATCTCTATCCTATTTTTCCTTCACCTCAAAAACTAGAGAGGATTCAGAACTGTTCTGCACCCATACGCTACCTTCTGCTAAATCGACTAAGTGGACACCTAGTCGGTCAAGCTGATGAACTTACTGAGCTAACTTCTTCTTACCCCCCTCAATATGAGCAACACTACCCATAGACAGTCTACTGAGAGCATCCTCCACTACATTGGCCTTTCCTGGGTGATACAAAACACTCATATCATAATCGTTTAATAACTCTAACCACCTTCTTTGAAGCAAATTCAAATCTTTCTGAGAGAACACATATTGAAGGCTTTTGTGATCTGTGAACACATCAACATGTACCCTATACAAGTAATGCCTCCAAATATTTAAGGCAAATACTATAGCTGCTAACTCAAGATCATGAGTCGAATAATTCTTCTCATGGGGCTTAAGCTGTCTAGAGGCGTAGGCTATGACCTTACCTCTCTGCATGAGGACACAACCCAAACCTACTCTGGATGCATCATAGTACACAACAAAACCATTCGAACCATCTGGTAGAGTCAAAACTAGGGCTGAGGTAGTCGAGTCTTCAACTCCTAAAAACTCATCTCGCAAGAATTTGATCACTAAAACTGGACTTTTTTCTAAGTCAATCTGGACATGGGGGATGCAATAGACGAAAAACCTTTAACAAACCGACGGTAATAGCCAGCTAAACCCAAGAAACTCCTGATAGCTGATGGAGAGATGAGTCTAGGCTAGTTTCTCACCGCTTCGGTCTTTTGAGGATCAACTTTAATGTTATAACCAAAAATAATATGACCAAGGAATGCTACTGACCTTAGCCAAAATTTGTACTTACTAAATTTGGCGAACAACTGATGAGTTCTGAGAGTCTGAAGTACGATTTTGAGGTGGTCTGCGTGATCATTCTCGCTACAGAAATAGAAAAGAATTTCATTGATGAAGACTATAACAAACATGTCCAAGTAATACTTGAACACGCGGTTCATTAAGTCCATGAAAGTTGCTGGGGCATTAGTAAGACCAAAGGACATGACTAAAAACTCAAAGTGATCATACCGGGTTCTGAAAGATGTTTTTGGAATGTCACATTCTCTGACTCTGAGCTGATGATAGCCTGATCTGAGGTCTATCTTAGAATAGTAACTGGCGCCCTGAAGTTGGTCAAACAAGTCATCGATTATGGGAAGTGGGTACTTGTTCTTGACTGTGACTTTGTTCAATTGATGGTACTCTATACACATTCTGAGAAAACCGTCTTTCTTACACACGAATAAGACTGGTGCGCCTCACGAGAAAATGCTTCATCTGATGAATCACTTATCTAGGAGATCCTTTAACTGTTTTTTTAACTCTTTGAGTTCTGCTGGAGCCATTCAGTATGGCGGAATGGATATGGGCTGAGTACTTGGAAGAAGGTCTATTCCGAAGTCTATTTCCCTAATGGGAGGAACTCTAGAAAGATCTTCGAGAAACACATCTAAGAGTCCATTTACTACTGGAACTGACTGAAGAGTTGGATTTTCTGAGTTAGAGTCTCTAACTCGCACAAGATGATAGACACGCCCCTTGGATATCATCTTTCTCACTCTAAGGTATGAAATCAACTGACCCTTAAGCGTTGTAGTACTACCTCTCCATTTAAGGACTGGTTCATTTAGAAACTGAAAATGAACAATTCTATTTCTACAATCAACTGAGGCATAACATGAGTGGAGCCAATCTATGCTGAGAATGCCATCAAAATATGCCATCTCTAGCTCTACTAAGTTTGCTGAAGTAACTTTCTGAGATATCATAACTGGACAGTTCCCGTATACCCATTGGGCTATGATAGATTTACCCACTGGGGTAGACACTGAGAAAGGCTCTGCTAGGATTTCTGGACTAACCCCGAAGTTAACGGCTATATAAGGAGTTACAAAATATAAAGAAGCTCCTAGATCTAGAAAGACATAAACATGTAAATGGAAGATCTATAATGTACCAGTGGCCACATCAGGAGAAATTTCCTGATATTGTCTAGACTGAAGTGCATAAAGCCTGTTTGGGCGTTGCCCACTGGTGGCACTGGAAACGGCGCCCTGCTGATTCGGGCGACCTGATTGAGCTGAAGAACGAGCATGTTGACCCTGAGAACCTGACTGAGGACAATCTCTGACTCTGTGGCCTGGCTTGCCACACCCGAAACAAACAACACTACCAGCTCTGCAGATACCCTTATAGTTTCTGCCATATGTCTGACAAAGAGGATTTGTTCGAGCACTACTGACACTACCCTAAGATTTAGAGCCCGACGCCCTTTCTTTGTTACTATTTTTGAACTTAGGAATTAGAGCATTGGCTGAGAAAGGAGCTGGAACTGAAGATTTTGGACGAAACCGAGAACGGTTACCTCCCTCTGACTTAGGTTGATTAAAATTGAAGCTACCTATTTTAGCTCTCTTATTCTACCCCTCTCTCTCTCTCTCTCTCTGTGATCTTAGCCTCTTCTATCTGCTGAGCATGGACCACGAGCCTGGATATGTCCATCTCCTTAATCAACATCGCTGTTCTACACTCCTTAACCATACTATCTGACACCCCAGATACGAACTTGTTTATTCTGGACCTACTGTCTTCTACTACATGGGGAGAATACCTAGCTAAATGAGTAAACTTGAGGGAATACTTTTTCACACTCATACTGCCTTGCCTGAGATTTATAAACTCCAACACCTTGGCTTCTCTCAACTCTAAGGGAAAGAATCGATCTAGAAAAGAAGTAGCAAACTCTTCCCATTCTATGGGATCTGCATCTGCGCCCCAGTCTTCCTTCCACTACTTAAACCATGTATGATCTACATATTGTAGCTGATAGGTGGCTAATTCAGCACTCTCATTGAAAGTCACTCCCATGATATCCGTGACTTTCTGAACCTGATCTAGGAACTCCTGTGGATCCTCTTCCGACTTAGATCCCGAGAATAGGGGAGGATTCATTCGGGTGAAGTCTCGAATCCTGGATACAGCAGTATTGGCCGGAACAACAGCTAGTCGTTCATTCCGAGCTGCTACAGAGTTTTCTAGAGTAGTGAATGCAACTCTGAATTCTGCATGGGAGACATGCTCGTCTAGGGGATCTGCCTGAACGGGTTGACGTGCTGACTGATTTTCGATTCTCCTTTCATTAGTCTTTTTGGGAGGCATGTTCTGTAAACAAAAAGAAGGGAAACAAAATATGGGGATACTTGGTTTGCATAACTGTTTCTTCTACCCAAGTAGCTCCTTCCACTGACTGATTTCTCTATAGAACCTTAACCGAGGGAACTTTTTTATTCCTTAGCCTACGAATCTGATGATCAAAGATATCAATTGGGACTTCTTCATCGAAAAGGCTATCTTTCACACCCACACTCTCTAGACGAACAACAGAAGTTGGGTCACCAAGTTATTTCCTTAGTAAAGAAATATAAAATACTGGATGAACTGATGCCAAATCTGCAGATAACTCTAACTCATAAGCTACCTTCTTAAAATAGCGTAAAATCCTATATGGGCCAACATAGCGGGGACTGAGCTTCCCCTTATTATCAAACCTCTTCACCTCTTTCATGGGAAAATATTCAAATAAACAAAGTCACCAACCTCAAACTCAAGATCCTTTATTCTTACATCAGCATAGGATTTCTGTCAACAACGAGTTGTCTTCAACTTTTCTTGGATTAACTGAACTTTCTCCATTATCTCATATACTGAATCTGGACCTATCAAAGTATCCTTACCTATTTCAAACCAACCAATAAGATATCTACACCTCCTTCCATAGAAAGCCTCAAACTGAGCCATCTGAATACTAGAGTGATAGTTGTTGTTGTAGGCAAACTCAAATAAAGGTAGGTGGTCATCCCAACTGCACTTAAAGTCGATAACACAAGACCTTAATATATTTTTAACGTCTAAATGGTCCACTCTGCCTGACCATCTGTCTAAGGATGAAAAGTCATACTGAGATGAACTTGGGTACCAAGACCCTTCTAAAAAGCTTTCCAAAAATGAGAGGTAAACTAAGTACCTCTATCTGAAATAATGGTCAACGAAACCCTATGCAACTTTACCAACTCCCTGATATAGAGTTTAGCATAATCCTCAGCTTAATACAAAGTATGAAATGGTATGAAATGGGCTGACTTGGTCATTCTATCTATAATGACCCAAATCAAATCATGCTAACGCAGCGTACGAGGTAACCCTGTCACAAAATCCATGTTCACCACTTCCCACTTCTATGTGGGGATGCTGAACTCCTGAAGCGTACCCCTAGGCCTTTGGTGTTCAACTTTAACTTGCTAATAATTTGAACACATAGCCATAAATTTTTCAATATCTTTCTTCATACCATTCCACCAATAAATTTCCCGCAAATCACGGTACATCTTAGTGCTTCCTGGTTGAATAGAATATCGCACACCATGTACATCTGCTAATATTTATTATCTCAAACCATCCATACTTGGAACACACAACCTTTCTTGACAATGAAGCACACCATCCCCCTCTTGGAAGAAAACCTCAACCTTCTGATCTAGAACCGCCTCCTTCAACCTAACAAAAATAGGATCCTTGTCTTTCTTTTCTTTCACTTAGGCCACCAATGAAGATTTTAAACCTTTCTAAATCCATATACTACCTTCGGCTGAATCAACCAATCGAACACATTATTTAGCAAGCTTATGAACCTTACGGACTAACTCCTTCTTATTCTCCTCAACATGTGCAACACTTTCCTTAGACAATCTACTAAGGGCATCAACCACTACATTAGCCTTATCTGGGTGATACAACACACTCATATCATAGTCTTTCAATAATTCAAGCCACCTTATCTAACGGAGATTTAGATCCTTCTAAGTGAACACATACTATAAACTCTTATGATCTGTAACCACATCCATATTAATCCAATAAAGATAATACCTCCAAATCTTTAAGGCAAAAATAATTGTTGCCAACTCAAGATCATGAGTTGGGTAATTTTTTTCATGGGGTCTGAGCTTCCTAAAGACATAGGCTATGACCTTACCTCGCTGCATCAACATAGAACCAAGACCAACTCTAGAAGCATCACAATAAACTTATAAACCCATCTAAACCTTTGGTAGAGTCAATATTGGAGCGAAAGTGAGTCGAGTCTTCAACTGCTGAAAACTCTTCTCATAGAAATCTGACCATTGAAATTTGACTTTCTTCGGAGTTAGTCAATACATAGGAGAAGCAACAAAAGAAAATCCTTCAACAAACCATCTGTAGTAACAAGATAAGCCCAAGAAACTCCTGATGTTTGATGGAGAGATAGGTCTAGGCCAGTTTCTTACTGCTTCTGTCTTTTGAGAGTCAACTCGAATGCTATTACCGAAAATGATGTGACCAAGGAAAACTACTGATTTTAACCAGAATTCGCACTTGTTGAACTTAGAAAATAACTGATGATCCTTAAGGGTCTACAACACAATTCTCAAATGGTCTGCATGATCACCTTCACTATGAGAATAGATGATGATGTCATCTATGAAGACTCTTTTGAACATGTCCAAGTACTGCTTGAACACCCTGTTTATCAAGTCCGTAAAAGATGCAGGAGTATTTGTTAGTCTAAAAGACATAAATAGAAATTCAAAGAAACCATATCAAGTTCTGAAGGCAGTCTTCGAGATGTCACATTCCTTGACTCTAAGCTGATGATAGCCGGATTTGAGGTCTATCTTAAAGAAATAGCTTGCATCCTGAAGTTGGTCGAACAAGTCATCAATCCTGGGGAGAGGATACTTATTCTTGATTATGAATTTGTTCAACTGATGGTAGTCAATGCACATTCTGAGGGAACCATCTTTCTTGCGCACAACGGAAACTGGAGCACCCCACGGAGAAATACTAGGCCTAATGAATCCCTTATCTAATAGGTGTTTCAATTGATCCTTCAATTCCTTAAGCTCAGCTGGAGCCATTTTATAAGGTGGAATTGAGATAGGCTGGGTATCTGGAGTCAATTTTTCTCTTGAAAGGAACCCCGAGAAGATCTTTAGGGAACACTTCTGGAAACTTATTTACTATTAGAACTGACTCAAGACTGAGAATTTAAGTCCTTAACTTAAACGAGCTGGTAAATACATCCCTTGGAAATTATCTTTCTTGCTTTAAGGTAGGAGAAAAATCGACCTATAGGCACTGCGGTACCACCCCTTTATTCTATGATGGGCTCATTAGGAAACTGGAACTGGACTATTCTGTTTCTACAGTCAACTAAGGCATATCATAAGTGGATCCAATCCATACCAAAATGACATCAAAATCTGTCATCTCTAACTCTACAAGATCAACAAAAGTGACTTCCTAAGACACTTTGATCGGGTAATTTCTCTATACTCATCTGGCCGTTAAAGAACTACCTACTTGGGTATACACTGAGAAGGGTTCTGCAAGGATTTCAGGACTAACGCCGATGTCTACTGCTATATAGGGAGTCACAAAAGAAAGCGTCGATCCAGGGTCTAACAATCCATAAACATAAAAATGGAAGACTTATAACGTACTTGTAACCATATTAGGAGAACTCTCCTGATCCTGCAGAGTCTGGAAAGCATAAAGTCAATTCTGATACTACCCGCTGGTGGCACTGGAGATGGCTCCCTGCTGAGTCGGGCGACGTGCTGGAACTGATAAAAAGTTAGATTGACCCTATTGACGAAAATCCTTTTCCTTCTAGGGAACTATTGGTTAATCCCTGACCCTGTGGCCTGGCGTGCCACCTCTAAAACATGCATCACTACCTGCCTGGCACTCTTCCTGATGGTTCCTACTATATCTCCTACAAAGAAGATTAGTACAACCGCTATTCACGCTACCCTAGGACTTAGAGCCTATCGCTCTGTCACTATCGTCCTGCCTGAACTTAGGCACTGACGCACTAGCTGAAGATAGGGCTGAAGCTAAAAATTTCTAGCGTAACTGAGAACGATTCCCACCATCAGATCTTTGTTTGAGAAGTTTAAGCTACCTGTTCTGGCCCTCTTATTCTTCCTTTTATTCTTCTTAATCTTCTCCTCCTCAATCTGCTGAGCATGGACGATCAATCTAGAAAGGTTCATCTCCTTAACCAACATAACTATTCTACACTCTTCGACCACTTCCTTCGACATAAACTTACTCATTTTGTCCCTAGAATCAGCCACCATAGTCGGGGCATACCTCGCCAATTGGGTAAACTTGAGTGAGTACTCCTTTACACTCATGTTACCCTGCTTCAGATTTATAAACTCCTGCACTTTTGCCTCCCTCAAATCGAGTGGGAAAAACCTATCTAAGAAGGTCATAACAAATTCCTCCAACTCTATAGGCCCTGCCTCAACACCTCTATCCTCCTTCCGCTACTTGAACCAAGTATGAGCCACTCCTTAAAATTGGTAAGCAGCTAAATCAACACTCTTATTAGAAGTAACACCCATGATATCTGTCATTTTTTTCACACCATCCAAAAATTCCTACGGATCCTCCTCAGACTTGGATCCAAAAATTAATGGAGGATTCATCCGAGTGAAGTCTCAAACCCTAGCTGTTGCCATACTTACTATTGGATTGGATAGGGCAACAAACTACTGGTTATTCTGAGCAACCACAGTCTGAGCCAAAATCGTGAAAGCAATCCTGAATTCAGCATGGGAAATATGTTCGTTTAGAGGGTCTTCCTGAATAGGTGGTGGTGCAGGCTGATCCTCGTTCTTCCTTCCATTATTTCTTCTGGGAGGCATTTTCTGTAAACGGATGAAGGAAGATTTAGAAAAAGAAATTCAATCGAGCTCATGCTCTTTCAAACAACATAAATACTGAAGGAAAATAAATTTTTCTAAAATATCTTGTAGCCTCTCATATATAAGTATGGTACGCTTCACACCCATGCACAAGACTCTACTCAACGCGTCTTTCAAATACCCTTGGACACTTTAAAACCTTAGGCTCTGATACCAAGTTTTGTCACGACCCGAGACTACCCCTAGTCATAACACGGTGCTTAAAGCCACAAATGACCCCTAGTTAACCCATGATCTGGTACCTGCTGTGAGCACTGAATAAAATAATACTAGAACATTATATCCTAAAGTTAAATTAATCAAATAATGTTATGATATACTACTGAAACAATACATAACAGGTTTGAAACTGCTGATAAAACTGACAACAAGTCTGACTATCAGAATATCTCAATATCTGAAAGCCTCTAAGATATGAGGAGTTGATAGGACAAACCCTCAACTAACTTCGACTGACTGAAATGAACAAAATACTAAAAATAACTGTAAATACTTATCCTTGATGGATGAGGACTCACCGCAACTGCTGTTGAGTGGTACTAAGCTGACTAAGGGCGATCGGGGAACTAAGTGTCCAAACCTATGTTATAAGACAACATAACACAAAAGAGAGTATGCGGTCAATACTTTGAATGTACTGGTATGTGAGATAGGGACTAACTGGAATACATATAAGTGATGATCATAAGTGCATGGACATATAAAATGAATGCAAGACCAAGCATAAACATATACTAAAATGATCTAAATAACTGATATCTGAATAGCTGAATAACTGATATATGTACACTTGGTCATGCAAATCTGAGCTGACATACTCTGAATGCTAAACTGAGACTGTAGGAGCTATCATGTAATTGACATACCTAATCTGAGCTAATTGGGGTCCAACTTGTAACCCTAGCTAGAAGTGTGTCAGTCCCTTGCCAAGGGTACTAACACATGTCTGGCGCTGTGGATCCACAAGGCTGATGTCCTGAAGGACTAGGGTGTCAGTCCTCTATTAGCGGGTGACCCCTAAGAGAGTGTCAGTCCTCTACTGGCGGGTGATATCTTATAACCTACACTGGCTATGTAGTTCTAGAACTTAGGGACTACTACTAAAGGTCTCAGTCCTCTACTGGCGGGTGAGCCTTCATCCTTAGGTTCGCTCGGTGCTAAATCCTACTCCCAACTGAACTGATACTAGTATTGATTTAAGTTAATTAGACTCATAACTAATACTTGCTCAACATGAATATAATAATCTAAATATGATGATAAAAATCATGATCTAACTGACTTGACACTTGAAAATCTGAAACATGTGTAAACATATAGGTATCGGGTGTTCATAACCCTCCAGTACTGAATAATACTTTAAATATAATAGTATCATTTAAAACACTGTAAGAGATTTCATGATTCATAAACCCCAAAACATAGTATATTTCAGTAAACTGATGAAATTCATGAGTATGAATACGAGAATATGTTAAACTTATGAGAACAACATGATCACATGGTTTACTTTATAACTTGAGAAATTGACATGGTATCAACTAAACATGATGTGGGTAACTGGGATTATAATGCATGTAAGAGTTATAATTAACCTAGGGAAACACAAAGTCATGGTTTTTTATTCAAATCGATTAAGAACAATTTGAGTAATTTCATACTTAACATTGAAATTTCATGAAATAGGGAAAAAGATATTTACTTAAAAAATAAAGGGTTCTTGGGACTCAATGAGTGGAAAGAATCCCATTGATGAATATCCCACATACCTGAGTTGCATGAATCCTTGAAGAGAACTTGTAATTGGGACCTTGAATGGTGAATTCTTGGGAAAAGATTTGACTTTTGTGTTCTTGAGGATGAGATGATTTTGAGTATCGTTAACTGATGGAGAATGGGTCAAATAATGCCCCTCTTGGGTTTTAAGATGTCAATTGGGTGTTGAGGGTGAGGGTGAAAAGACCAAAACGTCCCTTGAACCTTTAAATGATGTTGCAGGATTTCACAGCCTCCGTGGCATGGAGGCTATTGCAGAGACTAGCCTCCATGACACAACGTATATCCCGGAGACTAATCTCTGTGACACGCCGTGTATCGCGGAGGGTCAGTATCTGTGACACGTCCAAATTGCAAAGGCATTCTGCCTCCGTGGTCCAAAAATACCCCAAACTCCTTTCGAAAATTTTGAAACTCTCTCGGATAATCCTTTTAACATCCCTAAACATATTTCAACTTATAAATCAATGTTTCGAACTCGAAAAGACCAAAAATAAAATGTTTGAAATCTTGGGGTCTTAAAATGGCCATGCACTTGTACTTAGTGTGAATGAAATAGCTTTGGGACTTTTAAACATGGGACGAATAGCTGGAAACTCGCCTAGAATTTTGCGGGGCATTACAATTAGTGCGCTATTATTTGTATTTTCTCTATTTGAGACTTCAAAATTAGACTTTATGGAGGTGCTGAAATTTATTGTCATATCTAATTTTTGATGTGTAATGGAGGTGACCAAATTAGTGTGAGCAAGTGTTTTTCATACGTGTTTAACTTTGTTCTCAAACTATCAAAGTTAATAGAATCTTCAAAATATGTAGCAACAACAACAAAGTTATCATATTTCTTATCCATGCATTTAGACACATATTCAATCAATTGTTATTCAGTTAATGGAGAATTAATAGCTGCCAAAGAGTCCCTAATATTCTTAAGTTCACAAATATAAGCCTGCACAAATTGAATTAAATTTTTCTTGAGATTAGCAAATTTTCTATTTAACCTCATAGTTTTAGCTATGCTTACAGTTCAAAATTATTTATGTAAGAGATCCCTAATTCAGTAAGAATATATGAGATCAGTCACCTCCAATAAATAATCACCTGAAACTATGAAGTGTGATCAAACAAAGTCATCATTTATACACTAGATTTGAAGTAGGATAACACATAGGTCGTAGGGACTCATCTACAACTGCCAATAGATCATAAAAGATAAGAAGTGCAGTAAATTGAGTTTTTCAATTCAAATAATCCTCAACACTATCAAGGACATGGGTGACAATACTGGTGATATTGGCTGGGAGATTAAATATCGATGAAAGAGCAATATATTTACCTAAATTAAGCGCACAAATTGATGGAAAAAAAAATAACGTTGGCTAGTGGATGGAGTTGCGTGACCACACAAAATTAAGTGTGAAAGATGATGAAGGTTGAGTATCAAAGAGAAAAGTAGGCAACATATTGATGGATGAGGATAAAGATGTACTGATTTAATATAGTAAATGTTTGGAGGAGCCGTAGAGAAAAATATGGGTTGCTTCATCAATTGAATTATTGTTATATACGAGTCCTACTAATTGCCTATCTGTGGAACAAGTTAGTAAACGTGGTTCACAAAAGTAAATACTGAACACAGTGTTTTTACGTGGAAAACATCCAGCTCAAGAAAGGTGTAAAAAAACACGACCTGTACCTCTACAGGATTTAACCCCAACTTCACTATAATACTTGAGCCTCAACAATCAACAGAATTGCAAGACTTCTTGTAAACTAGGAATTAAACCTTTTAACTCCTATCACTACAAAAACTTAAATAAAATAAGTGTCCCAAGTCTTCGAGTTTCCCAACTTGAAGACATAATTCCTAACTCAGTTTATAGATCACTGAGACTAGAACAATGACTCATTACAACTCAAAGAACCTACCTACTACACACAGTCTACGACTTTCTAAGTAAGAGACCAGGTTCTTCTTCAAGTATGTGAACTGATATGCTGATTGTTGATTTTCTTTTCAGCCCTCCTCTGATAAAGTCCTTTTTTATGTCTCCTTCTCTCTCTAGTTGGACTCCTATCAAGTGACTTTTCTACTTGTTGCTACCGTCTCTTTCTCTCTTAGATTTAATAGGATTCTTTTTTCTCTTATTGCTGGATTCCTTGATCAACCCAACTTCCGTACTATTTAATGTTTCTCTTTATCTTGACTAGGACTCTTTTGCAGGACTTATCATTTCACTCAACTTCTGATATGATAGATATTATCCATTTTTGATTGTACGCAGAGACATCTTATCAATAACTTGTCTGCAGTTTAGCTTTGTTCACTTGGATGGACCAACTTTTACAACATATTTCATTCACATGTCTATCATCAAAACTCACATGTCTTAACAATTATGACTTGGAGGAGTTTGTATGACTATGGTTCGAGTAATAATTAGTGTTGAAGACTCCATGATATCGGTGAAAATTGCTGAGGTCTGAAGATGGAAAGAAGATGGGTCAGGAATGCTACGAGATGCCATAAAAGCTGATGAAGAAGAGACGAGGAGACTAGCTAGAGTTTTTGATAAAAATTATGTGGATCTTACCATGTGAATGAATCAGAAAATGTGGGAACCTTTAAGTTTTGATGAATGACAATATGAATGAAACAAGTTAAATTTGATTCAAACACTTGATGATAAGGGAAAACAAGTTGAGTCGAAAAAGGAGTCCTATATGAAGAAGGAGTTTCACTTCTAAGCATATCCTTAAGAGTCCAATGTGTGGAAGGAGAAAGATTCTAAAAATTGAAGAATTCAAAAGAGTTGGAGTTTTACTATAACACTAAGGAGACAAGAGTTGTAATTGAAGAAGGAGTCTCACTTGAAGTAGAACTCTATGCAATGAGAGTTCTAATTAAAGTAGGAGTTTGAAATAAAGAATGACTCTTTGGAGAGTTGTGCTTAAATAGAAGATGCAGCAGCAAGAATAATTCACGCACTTAAAAAACAGAAAAGCTCAATCGACAGATTGACTTCACGAAGTGCTACTCAATCACTGAAGAAACACGTTGAAGAACCTGGTCCTCAGTACAGAATCCAACTAAGAGTTTTAGCGTTGATTTTTAGAGTTGTTCATTGTGTTTGAGCTATTCATGTAATATTAG
Source organism: Capsicum pubescens (assembly GCA_030864215.1). Taxonomy (NCBI): domain Eukaryota; kingdom Viridiplantae; phylum Streptophyta; class Magnoliopsida; order Solanales; family Solanaceae; genus Capsicum; species Capsicum pubescens. The sequence continues at coordinate 71,356,493 of CM061549.1, read as the reverse complement.
TTTCAGTGTGTTATAAATTGAATTAGGAGCTAGTCTTCGAGTTGGGGAAAACTCAGAGACTTTGGAAACACATACCTTGGGAGGTGTATGTGTAGTTAGGAATTGGAGTTTATAATTCCTAGTTGTTGAGTTATAGGGATTAGAGTTTATAATTCCTAGTTGTTGAGTTATAGGAATTAGAGTTTATAATTCCTATTTGTTGGTTACAAGAGTTTTGTAATCAGTCGTTGTTGAGGCTCAGAGTTTTTTAGTAAAGTTGGGGTTAAATCCTGTAGAGGTGCAGGTCGTGTTTTTTTACACCTTTTGAGTCGGGTGTTTTTCACGTAAAAATCATTGTGTTCTTTACTTTCTATTTACTGCTTCCTTGAAATACGTCAGTGGAACACGTCAGGCAACACGTTCCATCGATAAGCAAAAGTTAGGCGAAAATAAGAAAATCAGTAGGGCATGAATTCTTAAAAAGTGGTATCAGAGAGAGGTTGTCTTAAAAAGGGCTAGCACCTAAGACAAAGATCAATATGATGAATTCCACACCACCTACTGGTCACAGTGAAGGTCAATCCACTATTAGACCTCCACTCTTTGATGGTTCTCACTTCATTTGGTGGAAAGCCAGGATGGAAACATTCATTCAAGTGGAAGACTATGAGTTATGGGATAGGATCACTGATGGTCCTACTATTCCAATAAAGTTAGAAGATGGGAAACAGGTCAAGAAAGTAAGAAGTGAATTCACTCCTCATGACTTATTGGCATTAAAGAAAAATGCTAAGACCAAAAACATTTTGGTTTGTGGATTAGGACCTGCTGAATACAATAGGGTATCAACATGCACCACTGCTAAGCAAATTTGGGACGCTCTAGTAAATGCTCATGAAGGCACATCTCAAGTAAGAAAATTTAGAATTTCTTTTCTCTTCACTGAGTATGAGGCATTTAAGATGAAAGAGAATGAAACCTTGCATGAGATAATGACAAGGATTACTGCCTTAACAAATGAGCTGACCTCCTTAGGAAAAGCTATATCTAAAGAAGAACAAGTCGAGAAGGTACTGAGGGTATTACCAAAATCAAAGTGGAATGTTAAGGTGACTGCGATCAGGGAAGCAAATAAGGATCTTGTAGGCATGACCCTGGATGAATTAGTGGGGAATTTAAGAACTTATAAAATGGAAATTGATGGAACTAAAGTGCTAGAAGCCCCAGAGGATACCTTAGCTCTGAAGGTATCTTACAGTGATGAAGAAATTGAACTTGATAAAGAACAAGTTGCCTTTATAGCTAAGAACTTCAACAAATTCTTCAAAAAGAAGAAGGGAACAGGTAGTAAGAAATGGTCAAATGACAATCTAAATGGATGCTACAAGTGTGGTAAGACTGATCATCATATCAAGGATTGTCCTGTCTAGGAAATAGAATGGAGAAAGGAAAGGGCTGAAAAGGAATTGAAAGAAAAAATCAAAAAGAGGGAAAAATATGCAATGGCAGCAGCTTGGGGATTTGACTCAGATGATGATGAAGTTGATGAAGCAGCACTCATGGCTCTTGGAGATTCATACTTGGAGGAAGAAGATGATATTTATGAGGTAAGTATACTTGAACTTAAAGAAAAGTTGCATTTGTTTTCTAAAACAAAACTTATTTCATTGATGAGTGCACTAATTGATGACTTCCAAGAATCAACTTCTGATAGGGATGAGCTGTTCAACAGTCTTGCAAGCATCAAATTTGATTTTATTGATTTAGAAGCTTGCAAGAATATTATTGAACAGAAAAACTGCACTCTCAAGAAATAGGTTGAGCAACTTGATTCTTCAAACAATGATCTTAAGTCCAAAGTTCTAAAATTGACACTCTCTGAAAAGGGAAAAAAGGCCATGAGTAAAGATCAAGAAAATGCTGAACTTGAGCTAGTTAGATACAAACAAGAATGTCATGATCTAACTAAAAAAATGAATAAGTTGAGTCAAGAAGTTTCTAAACTAAAATTTGATCTTGAAAGGGCAAATAGGTGGACAAACTCCTCAAGAATTGTTCACAAATTGGGGGAAAGAAATTACAGTGAAAAGGCAGGATTAGGATTCCACAAAAATTTTGATGTTCCTAAAGATTTATGTTATATTTGTGGTAACCTTGGACATCCAACCACTGAATGTTCAGTTGCTGCCAAAAGCAGATCTAGCAGTCTAAATCTGGCAAATAAACTATCTCAGACCAAGAAAAGGATAAGTAAACCTGGTCAGAGAAACAAGTCATGTAACCTGTTGCCTGCATGGGCTAGAAGAAATCTGATTCATCTATTTACTCATAAGAAAGGACCCAAGCTTGTCTGGGTGCCTAAATTTAACCCCTAATTTGTTTTGCAGGTGAGAGTGAAATGAGGCAAGCAAAATTTGTACATGGATAAGGCCTCCTCAAGGCATAAGACTAGAAGAAAATAAAGTTTCTTTCACACTCCACATTTAAAGGGAGAATGGATCATTTGAAAGATGGCTAGATTTGTAGTGCTCGTGTAAGGGGGAAGCAAGGGAGGTTTAAAAAAAATGAAAAAAAAGGATGACTGTGAAACTGATGTGCATGCACAGGAACATGTTGTACCACCTGGTTCAACTGTTGTACAGACTAAGGGCATATTGACAGGGGAACATATTGTACCACCTGGTTCAACTGTTGTACAAACTAAGGGCATATTTATAGGGGAAACAACAAATCAAGAAATTGATGCATCAATAACACCAACACAAGTTGATGATAATTTTGTTAGTAATTCATAAGAATTGGTGTTGTCACAAGAATCTTGAGATATCTCATGGGAATTAATGGCTTGAGACTATGGTATTCAAATGAAAGTAATTTCACTCTTGACGGCTATAAAAATGTTGACTATGTGGGTTACTTAATTGACTGGAGAAGCACCAAAGGCACTAAGTAGAGAGTATTTTGAAAGGAATAGGTTAGACTTGGGGATGATTAAAATTGCATGAACTCCCCTCAATGATTGACTAGAATAATCATTTTTCTTTTTAATCTTATTAGCTAAAAAGTTATTCTATTCAGTCTTGCACATTTAGTTGTGTGTCCCAATTCCAAATTTTTGACCTTTTTAACCTAATTTTGTATTAGATTGTGCAGAAAAATAGGTACAAGTAAGCAATTGTGATCACAAAGTTCTTCTTATCAGGTATGTTCTACACTGACATAAGCATAGGCTGTCTAAGTTGAAACAGTTGAGCACACCTGTTCAATTCTACACACTTCATCCTCTCATTGTCTAATAAAGCTAATGAATTATTGACCAAACTTTCTTTGATTCTCTCTAAATGGGTGTGCACAAGTTTGTTAATCCTATACCAGAAATTTCTTCTTCTTTCTCAACCAAAATATCAGTTGTGTACCATGGATTTGCCAAGCTTGATCATCAATCACATGCAACATATGTTTCTGAAGAATGAAAAGGGCCATGCTTTCCCTTTTAGTTCCTAATTGGTAATTTTTTTTGGGCTTTTCAGTCCTAAATCAGGTTTGACTTATAAAAAAATATGATGTTCTTGAACAGATGAATCATGTTGCTCTACCTGTTTCAATAAGGAGGGCTAAGACTCATTTGAGAAAAAAAAATCTGAACTAGAAGCTGCATAAGACAATCATGAAGTTGAATAAGAGGTCTTTAAGTCTAGGATCATGACTTTAAAGCTTGACCTTGATTGATAGAGGGATGAAAATGTTGAAGTCATTCATCAATTGACACAGTTGATATCACCTGTTCCACCTTCCTCATCAGCTCCTCACTATTTGTATCCTTAGTCATGTCCCACTTTTATAACGTATTTTTTTAATGCTCAATTATTTTGCTTTGTTCAGTACTAGCTTAGGTTTAATGAGGAACATGCTCTGACAGTTAAATGAAATGGTTATCTTTGCAAAATTGACTCATATTTTTGCTCTCTTTAATACATTACTATGTTGGCTAAAGTCTTTGTCTAATTGTTTTGGTGATTGCCCCAATGGCCATGAATAGCATAACAAATCACTTTGGCTAGTATATTATTGCATTGAAATGGTTTTCGATAATGCCAAAAATGGGAAGATAAGAGGGTTATGCAGTGTTTATAATCTATTGACTAACTTGTTACATTCTAGTGTTTTAAACTTTAGTGCCAACAGGTGAAGATGTTTGAATGCACAAAGACAAAAAAATTGTCATCATCAAAAAGGGGGAATTTGTTGGAACCTTGAAGTTTTGATGAATGACAATATGAATGAAACAAGTTGAATTTGATTCAAACACTTGATGATAAGGGAAAGCAAGTTGAGTTGAAAAAAGAGTCCTATGTGAAGAAGGAGTTTCACTTCTAAGCATATCCTTAAGAGTCCAATGTGTGGAAGGAGAAAGATTCTAAAAATTGAAGAATTCAAAAGAGTTGGAGTTTTACTACAACACTAAGGAGACAAGAGTTGTAATTAAAGAAGGAGTCTCACTTGAAGTAGAACTCTATGCAATGAGAGTTCTAATTAAAGTAGGAGTTTGAAATAAAGAATGACTCTTTGGAGAGTTGTGCTTAAATAAAAGACGTAGCAGCAAGAATAATTCACGCACTTAAAAAACAAAAAAGCTCAATCGACAGATTGACTTCACGAAGTGCTACTCAATCACTGAAGAAACACGTTGAAGAACCTGGTCCTCAGTACAGAATCCAATTAAGAGTTTTAGTGTTGATTTTTAGAGTTGTTCATTGTGTTTGAGCTATTCATGTAATATTAGTTTCAGTGTGTTATAAACTGAATTAGGAGCTAGTCTTCGAGTTGGGGAAAACTCAGAGACTTTGGGAACACATACCTTGGGAGGTGTGTGCAGTTAAGAATTGGAGTTTATAATTTCTAGTTGTTGAGTTATAGGGATTAGAGTTTATAATTCCTAGTTGTTGAGTTATAGGAATTAGAGTTTATAATTCCTATTTGTTGGTTACAAGAGTTTTGTAATCAGTCGTTGTTGAGGCTCAGAGTTTTTTAGTGAAGTTGGGGTTAAATCCTGTAGAGGTGTAGGCCGTGGTTTTTTACACCTTTTGAGCCGGGTGTTTTCCACGTAAAAATTATTGTGTTCTTTACTTTCTGTTTACTGCTTCCTTGAAACACGTCAGTGGAACACGTCAGGCAACACGTTCCATTGATAAGTAAAAGTTAGGCGAAAATAAGAAAATCAGTAGGGCACGAATTCTTAACAGAAAATAATTGAAAGGCTTACCAACTGGAAGTCCCTGCGCCTTATATATATATAATGGGCAATGTTACAACTAATATACATTTAGTTTCTTTATACAAATAAAACTTTTATACATTTTTTTGGCAATTAAAAAAACTTTATTGATTACCAAAAGGTGAGATCATTACAAACTAAGGGGGACAAACCTATCGACTCTTCTCAGTAGCTACCTCTATCCTTCTTAATATAATTAAACTACCAACAAATTCAGGACTATCAAGTTCCATCATTAAAACTGCCTAATGCAGACCTTTAGTCTTTTATTTCCTCTGATCCTTATGCACAAACTAAGCTTGCTATAATGCAACAGAATGATATTGAGAATGGCTTCATTCTGAAAATTTTTCTTATTTCTCAGTCCATATAGAGTAGATAACCCTGCAAAAATAGCTTCAAGATAATAGCTTTTAAGTGTTTTCCCTTGAAATGTTGTGAGACTCGTCTCCATTCAGTACCCTAGTTTTTGATCCTCCTATTCTAGTGTTGCCATGCCAACAAACTTTTCCTTAGTGTTTGTGTTAAACACACAAAATATAAATATATTATTTGCAGTTTTAGGAATTTGGGAGTATAAGACGCAATCATCAAATATTGGAATGCCTCATTTCAGTAGTAAATCTTTGATTCTTGGTTTCCTTTAAAATTGCAGTCATAAGACGAAGGTTTAATTAGATTAAGCACAATTATGACAAGCCAAAGTCTTCCACTTCACATGCAATTCACTCTTATCTTAGTATATACTTTAGAGATCATGAATTTCTCCCTAACACCACTATAATTATATCTTCTAAAATTGATTAGATCCTCCTCATTGATATAATTTTCCTTATCATTCAAGAAGCTTAATCAACAGAATTCTAATATGTCCTCTATAATATCTGGCATTATATGTCACACACAAAAAAGAAACATCAACAGAAAATCTTAATTAATTTAATTTTAGTTTAAATATTTTAAAAATTCACTTGAATAGTTGGTACTTCTCTTTTAATGGAAAATTGACTTTCAAGTCTAATAGTAAATACTTCTAATTTATAAAATTGAGTGATTTCTTCATATCTTTTTTATTTTTTGATGTAACAAATTACATGACATCGTGTGTTTAACGAAGATGATTGTAAAACTAATCGAATTGCGTGAAAATTAGCTCGATGATTATAAAACAACATTCTTAATTCAAAATTGAAAATGCTTACAAATTTGAAATAACTAAACCACTAATTCAAAATATTGAACCAATCCTACCTTATTTGGTAAAAAATTGAAATGTTAATTATCTTGATAATCCAATGCCCAACTCTCCCAAACCGCCCCAACAATTTTCACCCCAACCTCCGCTGCTAAGCTCGTCGAAAATCTACCCCTAAATCGCCTCGAAGGTCAATCGAAACGATTGAAAAAAGATGGGGAAGAAAAGGAAGTCTTTAGCAACGAGCCTTGATGAGGTCGATCGAACCATGTATTCGACTTTCTGTAGCGCTGCTAATTCCCTTTCTCAGCTTTATACTCAGGCTATGAACCAACAGAAACTCTCCTTCCTTTCTGGTGAACGCCACGGAATGGTAATTTTTTAGTTTTTTTTTTAAATGTTCTTTTGATAATTGTGGTGTCCGGACCCACTCGTGCGCACTTTGACTAATTCCAACAGCAACAACTGGTGTTAGGTAACTCTGTCACTTAGGCTAGGTTTGTTGTGGCTGTGTAGTTTTTATGTTTAATTTTTGGTATTTGGGAATAGTTTCTTTTTTGTGTGTGGGTGGGGGTGGGGGTGGGGGTGGGGTGGGGTGGGGTGGGGGGTTTTAGGCGAGGCAGAGGTAGTCCGAAGAAATATTGGAGGGAGGTGATTAGACATGACATGCATCGGCTTCAACTTACCGAGGACATGACCTAAATAGATAGGAAGGTGTGGAGGAGGCGGATTAAGGTAGGAGGATAGTAGGAAAAAGTGTGCTAGTGGGTAGGCGATCTTTGTTTTGTTGTCCGTGTTAGTAGCTTTAGTACTAGTATTATTTCAGAGTATTTTATCGTTTGTTGTATTACTTGGTGTTTATGTTATTAGTGGGTGTGGAATTCTTATGATTTCTTGTCCCTGTACTATTTCTTTTCTAGACTATTTTATCTGGAGCCGGGGCTCTATATGAAACAACCTCTCTATCTCATCTCTGAGATAGTGGTATGGATTGTGCACACTTACCCTCCCCGACCTCCCCGAACCCTACTTGGTGGAGTATTTTGAGTATACTGGGTATGTTGTTGTTGTTGTTGTTGTGTGTGTGGAGTTAGAAGGGGAGCCTTGGAGTAACTATCAAAGTTGCTTCCATGTGACCACAAGGTCACGGGTTTAAGTCGTGGAAACAACAAGATATGTAAGTTAAGGTGAGGCTGCGTACAATAAACTCTTGAGGGAATAGTTTTATGTTTATTTTTTGGTATCTGGGAATAGCTTTTTTTGTGTGGCTGTGTGTTGTTAGAAGAGGAGCCTTGGAGTAATGGCTAAAGTTGATGTCATGTGATCAGGAGGTCACGAGTGGATCAAGCCATGAAAACCGCCTCTTGCAGACATGTAAGGTGAGGTTGCGTACCATAGACTTTTTTGGTCCGACCCTTCCCCAACCCTGTGCGTAGCAGGATCTTTATTGCACCGGTCTGCCCTTTTCTTTTTGGTGTTTTTTTGTGTGTTTGTAGTTTTCGAACTTGAACGGAGTTTTGGGAATTAAGGAGGAGGGTTGTAGTTGGATAAAAGATAGTAGAAAAATAGGTATTACTACGAGGATTCCTACTATCAATACTCAATACCAATTAGTGCGGATTGAGGCATAGTCTCTTTATCTTTTTCATTTTTGTAGTTTCTTGTTTTTGATTTCTATCATTGTCATCATATGATGTTTATGTGGTTCGGTTATTGCACTATTTTATTGTTGTTAGTGTTTTCGTATTAGTTGTTTTATTTTCTTTAATCTCGTTTTTCCTTTCCATACTTTCTTTGATTTGTTGTACTTGGTCCGTTTTTTTCCTCCAAAACTTCGGGTCTTTGGTTTGGTGTTCGGTTTAAGGGTCCTGAATCTGTGGTGCACCGAAGAACCGAACTTCTACTCCTGCTGCTGACGCGGGCTACTGCTTAATTGGCTGCTGACGCGTGCTACTTCCCTTTAATGTGAATATGTAATTGTTATGGATATTAAGTTAGATTAAAATTGATTACTATTTTTATAATGGATATGGTATCTACATGGCATTTTCAGATATGTTTTAAGATATATAGTATCTCATTTGATATATCTTATTTAATTACAATACAATGTCAAGATTTTTCTACCATTAATTCCATACCAAGCTGGCAACGTGCATATCCTGGTCCTGAAGTTTTTTCCCTTCTTTTTTTTTTTCCTGTTAGCATTTAGTCTACTACTCCTTATGGTTGAAGGCGTGAGCTTTCCAACAATTATTTACTTTGATTTTGTAGTTAGATAAACTCTAGTAAGCATTATAATTTTCTTTGAAAAAACGAAAAAACCATTTTAGAAAAATTAAACTGAACCGAACTAATTTGGTTCGTTGTTTGGTGCACACTTTTCCATAACCAAAATCCGAAGAACCAAATCGAAGAACCAAACCGAAGAACCAAACGCCCACCCTTGCTCTATACCTCTAAGAGGTAGTGGTAAGTTCTGTTTACACTCTACTCTCCCCAGACCCTATTTGTGGGATTTTACTGGGAGTGTTGTTGTAATTTTTTAGGATTGGGTCAAGGTTGATTCACTTCCAAGGATAACCTTTTTTCCCCTTTTTCCCTTGTGTAGTTTGGAATATGAACTCGGTATATGTGAGCTTTGTAAAGTACAACAGGTCCAAGATAAAGGAGGAGAGTTGTGGTACTAATAAAATAAGTCTTAACTATGAGGATTATAGTAAATACCAACTAGTTTAGAATGTGGTATAGGTACTTTCTCCAGAATTGAGTCATAGCTGATTGATTATTATGGAACTTAAGCTTTGCATGCTTTTTCTTTTGATTTTGGTAAACCCGACCCCCCAAATCTCCTACAGGGAGCCAAGGAGTTATTTTCCCAATTTATTCTCTTTGTGACTCAAACCACCAACTTCATTGTGCATTTTACTTCCTACGTAGTCAAGCATGGGGTTTAGCTAGTTATTGATTAATTGTCTCCAATCTGTCCTAGTTTGGTGGACCGAGTGCGGAAGGTATCCCATGGAATTAGTTGTAGTCGCGCAAGCTGGTTCGGACACCACGGTTATCCTAAAAACAAAAAGAAGTATGAGGATACCAAAGGCACCTAAGGAAGAACTTTATTTTAGTTGGTTTGTGGTGCAAGATGCTATATTAGCAAACATATAATTCAAGGAAAACAGGATTGTGGTTAGTATTGCCTATGACTTGTGTATAAAATCAAAGAGAACACATGCAGTATAATCTGACGCATTGCATAGTCACTCCATAGCTTTGGAATCTTGCACCTTTCTTTTTCTTTTGGTTTGGTTTTAGATCAATAATGTCAAGTAGAGAACAAATACTACCACTAGTCAAAATATATAGAGAATTCAACATGGAGAATAAGGCGATCCAAAGAAGAATGCCGTAATATGCTTTTGGCAATTAGAATTTAGAGGGTCAGGAGATGATTGCATGCAGAGTGAGCATTCCCCATGTTAGATGTCATGTTTCTTGATTGACAATTGTGGTTGAGCCCACTCACACCCTTTCTAAGTACTTTTGATGCTGACTTGGTATGTATCAATGAAACAGTCGTGGCTGTTAAATAGAAACAAAAGGTCTATGGATGTTGATTGGACTGTGCAAATGTGAAGTATTCCCTTATACTTCATATGTAGTTATGGCTTACACTAGCTTGTGACATCAAGTATTTGGTTTCTAACTATAGACTTTAAGGCTTCTAGATGTTTTTCTTGGAAGACATGTTGTGATCTTTAATGTTAAATTATTCTGCTTTTGTTTCTCAATTCAAGTTTTTGATGAATCTTTGCATACTGTCCTTTTGACGGTGTTTTATGATAACTAATCTCACGTTGTTTCAATAGGAAAAACTGTATCAATGGATCTTGAGGCAGCAAGAGGGCGGGTCCAGAGTAACAACAGTTGACATAATGAACTACCTGCAGGTTTATTTTCTATTATCTCGATTATGTAGCCACCTTTTCCATGGTTGATATGTTTGATTTTCCTTTCATGTTTATACTATGGAACTTCGACCTCTCAGCATAGAGTAGACAAGTTCCTTATTCTCCTTTGAAGTTCAATATACTCTTAAAAGCTTGATCTTGATCTTCTCTAGTTCATGAATCACTACATGATCCCTTTTTCCACCTAAAAAGGGAACAAGAATCATGGACTCACAATTGTTTATCTCTTTTGTTTTTGCCGCCAAATGGATAGTTGGCACTGTTACGAACTCACAAATTGCTTTTTTTTTTTTTTTTTTGGTAGAGATATTGTAGATTACTGGCAAAGAGCACAAAACTTGTTTTTGTATGTTAATCAACGTTCTTATCTAGAAATCCAGTAAATAGTTAATAATAGGTTTGTTTGGTTTGTGTTCTCAATTTTACCTCTTGGGGTCAAGAACGAAGAATGTTCAAATCCGACTTTTTAAAATTTTCATAGAAAGAGTACAAGAGAGAACGGTGAATGGATTCAAATTTATTAAAGAAGTACAAGAATTAATGAGCATTTGGTTTTAGGTATTATCCAGATTCCTCAAATCCAAAGATTTCCGGTATCTTTTTTTTTTTTTTTTTGGAACTGGTAACCATGTATTCCTCAACATTAAGGGTATGCTGGCCACCCCCAGAATGAAAAGTGTGATTACTAGGAGAAATTAATTACGGAACTCCTAAGTAGTCCACTATCTGTACCTCATCATCTGTACATTGTTCTTTGCACCTATATCACAGAGAAGTAATACAATTCCTTTTGATCTTTGTATGGAATTAGATCTGTCCTCAAAAATCCTTTCATTTTTCTGGTATTGTCCAATCTTCCTAGCTAGACAAATAAAGATTGCCCAAATTTGAGATGTTACCTTACAGTGAAGGAATAGGTGGCTATATCTGAATTTTCCTCCTTTGAAGTGCTTTATGAGTGTAGCTTGCTTTCTTCATCACAACCATGAAAAACATTTCACCTCTGTTGGTGCCATGCTTTTTTCCCCATATAGCTTTCTAGGGGGCTTTAGACCTTCCTGTCATCTCGGATAAACCCCTGTTGTATACTCTATTCACTGAGAAATGCCCATCTTCGTTGTCTCCATCTGATAGTGTCAGGGGCAGACGGGCAGTGGTTGTCCCTGTATAATTTCCAATCCTTTTTAGTTGTTCAACCATTCGTTCCACTTCCCAATCATTCAATAATCTTGATAAAGAAATGGACCTTGGGCCTAGCTCAACTCCAAAAGCTAGCTCAATAGGTGAAGATTGTCCAAGCCATATAAAGAGATCACCCATCCCTTGAAGTTCAGCCCATGCCATTCATCTATTGGCCCATGCTTGTCTTATCAAATTTGAGTTCCATCCTTCAATTTTCGTCTCCTATAAACACCAGTGTTCAGGGAAGTGTGATGCGGATAAAAGCGACAAGGCTCCGCATCACGCATTACACGAAGCGTGAAGCGATGCGAGCGCATCATTAAAGTGAAGCAGTGAAGAAGAAGGCTCAGTAGTGGTAGTCGACAGTGAAGAAGAAGTCGTAGCAGTGGACTTCAAAGTTAACCTTAGAAAATTGCAGCAGTGGTAGTCACCACAGTACTTTTAAAAAAAAAAAAATTGACCCTAAATATAAAATCAACATGGTGCGCTTGCATCAGCCACATGCCGCGGGAGGGGCTTGCATCTCTTCGCATCATCGCATTATGTGACGATGCGAGCGCATTCCTGTACATGGGTAAACACACTACATCCACACCTAATATTCGAAATAATAGATTTGAGTGTGATTCATTTATTCCTTTCATTTTTTAATAGAGAATTTATTACTTTCATCAAGTCCCCATATTCCAGCTTAGGATTTTGATATTCATTGGGGAGATGATTGGCGAGACCTGAACCTTCCCTTCCCTTGCACTGTGATTCAAACCCAAACCTAGGTCTTAAGCTTGATTCCTCGCCCCAATCCTTCCCTTTACTGTATGTTGGACTTGAGAATTTTTTTTTTTCTTTTTAAACTGGGCTGATCTTTTCCCTTCCATGTGAAGGGTGATACCAAGAATTTCATGTTTGAACCCCATAGAATTGACCCCAAATGCTTTGTCATTTTTGTCCACTTTGAAGTTTCGTGAGAGTCATACTATCAATCATTTGCATGTGAAAGAGGGTAGAATTTATTGAGGGATAGGAGAGAATTCTGACTCAGAGTCAGTAACCAGGGGTGATTCATGATCATGCAGTGGTAATTCCAATGGGATTAGATTAGGGATGATGTCTGCTTCATCATCGATATTGGAGGATGCTTCTATCGGAGACCTTTTGATTGGTAGTGATTTATAGTAGATGCCTTGACACCTATGGTGTGGGTTAGTGGTCAATGAAGTGGATTGAGAACCATGAGATCTCAGGTTCACAATCCAGCGGAGGAAAAAATACTAGGTGTCTCCCATCTATTCAAGCCTTGATGGATAGAGATACCCGATATTTGTGCTGGTGAATGGTAGCAAGTACCTTTTCGAATTAGTTGAGGCACGCACAAGCTAGCTTGGGAACCACAGTTACCAAGAACAATATTTGAGGCTCTACAGTTCCACTACTATTAGGTGAAAGAGGATCTGCTATTGAATTATTTTGTTAAGGCTTAGGTCTAGTACCACCACTCTCCATTTATGAACAGATACAGCTTCCTCTTTATTGTCTCTTTATTTGGGCCTATGTAATGTGATTCAAATTCTTGGCCCAGTGTAACCTTGCCTTTGCTAACCATTGGTGGAGTGTAAATTTGAGTACGTGTCGGCCCATCAGATTCATTAAAGGCAAAATTGAATTAAAGCCTACTCTGTCCACGTGTCTTTATCTGACCAGCTAGTTGATACACCTGTTGAGGGTTTCACACTGCTCAAGAGTTGTCTTTCTTCAACAACTTTGTCAGCGATTGTAATAGTGTTACTGGTTGGCATCAGAGTAGATTGGAGTTTGGCAAATTTGTGATTTCATATCTCCATGAACCCACATCAAAGTCCACCATTGACACAGGCTTTTGTTCTAAATTCCTGATAGAAATCCTGGCCCAAAATAAGTGGTTCTTGTATTTTATATCTTCATCAATGCCGTCATATCTGCCACACTTGTCACCTATAAACTTGAGTGTGTCCAGGGACCATGCACCGAATGGAATGCTCGAAACTTTTATCTTGAGATGCTCCGAGCTTTTACTTTCTTGTTCAGTTCTGACAATCGGAGATCACCATTCAAGTATCAAATGACGTCCATTCCAATCTCAATCTCCATTCTTGATTCTTCACGCCTCTTGTTAGATGGGAATTCAAACAAGAATAGGTTATGGTCAATGGGGTCACTGTGAGTCATGCGCCCTTGCCAGCGAAATATGAACCATTTCTGAATCACCTCAGGGTTTGGACTGTGATTGAATGTATCATTGTATCTACCAACGAGACATTTTCTTAGGGGGTGAAGACTGATATCTATTGGAGGCTTGTCTCACTCAAGACAACTTAAGCAAGAGGAATATTATACGAGTAAACAGATACTACTTGTGCCAGCAAATTCAGAAAGTGTTAATCATCTCTTCCTTCACTGCTCAGTTGCAAGTGAGATCTGGAGCCTTTTCTACTCTATTTTTGGTTAGACGTTCGTTATGCCACGGACAATAACGCGAAAATATGAAAGCTGATGTTTTTGGAGAGTTGATAAAGCCACAAAAAAGATCTGGACAATGGCTCCAACTGTAGTTCTTTGGGTATCAGAGCAGAAAGAAATTTAAGGTGTTTTTCAGTTTAAAAAAAAAAAGAAAGAAATATAAGGTGTTTTTATGGCTTCTCAACTCCACCTACTTCCTCAAGGCTAGGTGCTTAGCTGATCTTTAGCTGGAGTTATCTCACCCCAAATATAAGGTGTTGATCATGTACGGCAGCAAATTATCTACCCTTTTCTACCTTTTCATCTTCTTGATGCCAATTAATAAATCCTCAAGTTCTGTTGTAGGTATAGTGTGAAAATTTGTTCACATCTCTTTTGGTATCTAATTACTGTGCCATGTAAAAATCAACATCAAATGCCAGAGAATCAATGCTCTTTAAACTGAAAACACATCATCATGGGGAGATTTCAATAGATTCCCTTAGTCCCAACTTATGCGGCACTTTTCCTTGTTAGTCAGTCCCAAAACAATGAAACCTGAAACAATTTAACTTTAAAATGCCTATTTTATCCTTAATGAGATGATTATAGTCGCACAAATTCCGGGCGTACTTTAGACTACGAGTTTCAAAAGTCTTCTTTTCTTTCTTAAACTTTGTGTCCAATCAAACACCGTTGCATAAATAGGGACGGAGGGAGTATTAAGGAAGTTAATTGCTAATATTCTTTTGGCAAAGATCATTATTAATAATATCGGACAAAGCACACAGCATTTTAATTGCTCAGCCTTATGATTAATATATCGTTTTCTTCCACATTAGGCTTTGGGGGCTTGTGTCGTCAAAAAATTTGTTTAAATCTTGAGTGGATCTTGTAGCTATTTTATATGTGTTAATCCTGTCATCTATCAAATACTTTTTTATTTGAGATTAAATGATTACTGTATTATAGATCGGAAGAATCATTTTGATATATATTTTATTTGACTACTACCGATTTAAATTGGTAATTATTGGCTTTTCATCTCAGATGTTTAAGATATTTTCCTCTTAAGTCTATTTATTTATTGACGAAGGGATATTTTCCTCTAAAAGATGGTATTTCTCACTATGCAAGATTGGATATGTAGAAGTTTCTTCTTTAGAAGTTAAATTTACTTAAAATTGTACAAATGCTCTCTACATAAAGTAAGCTTTGTGCAACTACTAAAAGTTTCACCTCATGTTTCTGGTTGATGGAAAATCATTGAGTAAAAAAGAAAAAGGAAACAAGGAGCAGAAGTGCGATGATGGAAGTGTGCTCGTGACATACTTAAATCTGCCTTGGCTCAGCTTTTGGTCCTTGATGGGGGGGAATCAAACTTGTGGAGTTATTTTTAATTTTATTTTGTACTTCGTAAATAAAAACCTTTTTCCCACTTTCCTCAAATCTTATTCAAGTATGTTCCGTTTACGTACTGTAAATGTGCACCGATCTTATGGAAAGTTTGGGTAGTAGTTTCTTTTGGTTGCCCATTTCACCGTTCTAATTGCTATTTTTAACAAGATAGGCTGTACTTATAATTGATACCTCCAATCCCTGGCATGGCCTGTTTTGATGTGTCAAAATGCATTTCTTTATCTTATCAGTCTGAACTGGATTATAATGGAGAGGACCAGTCGATGTCGCCTAGGCCACCGCCTCAGTTTCAGCATTCCCAACCATTGCATTTTGCAAACTCAGGCTTCCATGTCTCTTCAGGCCCAGTTGGCGTAGCAGCTCCAGGACATGGCTTACGGTCTGATCATGATCAACAACCAAAGAATAATGTTTTCTCGAATGCTCTTTCAAGCCCTGTTCGCCAAAGCCTACAGAATTATCACATTGCTCAAGGGGGGCAGTTTTCGAGCAATGCTCAACCTCCCAATGCTACAAGACACAATGAAACTAACTCCCAACACCAAAATAGAGATTCTAATAGTTATAATTCTGCCGATGCATCCATGGATATGCATTCCGATAGTCCAGGTCATGATTCTACCTATTGACGAAGTAATGTTTGGGAGCTGCCTTATGTCGTGCAAGGGTGGTCAAGATTGCAAGTTCAGGTAAGTTGATGTATACTGTCGTGCAGGTGTTAAAGGTGAAAAAGTAGATTATGAAATTGGCTGCTTGATGATGAGACGAGAAGTGTCCAGACATCAATATCATTATGCAAATGCTCATCGATAAAATGTTGTTGGATGAGGCACCATATCTTTTGAATGCACTCCTGTTCTCAGACCAGCTAGTTTTTTATTGGATCTTTTGAGATATTTGTGAATTGTTTCATTAGTTACCAAACTATGTGATTGATGTCGTGTTGGTTCCTTATGTTTGTACTTTTCTACCCAATTAGCAGAATGGAATATTTCTTAGACCAATTTGCCAATGATTCTACAAGTTATGCCAGTGTAAAGAGTGAGACAACCTTGCAATCGTTAACCCAAAAAAAAAAAAAACCTTGCAATCAAAGTGAAAATTACGCAGAATCCAGATCCAACCTATTTAGGGCCTGTGTCAGGTTTAGTAGCTTGTAATTTATGCTACTCCTGCATTGAGTTATCATTGTTTGAGTAATTATCATTGTTCAGGGTCTTATCCTCCAAGTTTTGATGTCTCTTCCTTTTTAATAATTCAAATTGAGAATATCAAAGCATTTAGGGAATTTTACATATTAAATAGATATATATAGTATATTTACAAATTAATTAAGGGTGATAAAAAAGTTTTAAAATTAAAAAAGAGTGACACAAGTTTTAAATATTGAGTAGAGGTGATAATTTTAAGATTAGTATTAATGATACTAATTTTAAAACCCCCAAGTTTTATTATTTACACAAAGATTCTTACATCATATTTACACAAAGATTCTTACACCATCACCACCATTCCTCCTCTACACTCTTTTTGCCGTTGCCGCCACTCCTCTTCCTCCACTATCACTATCACTACCATTGCCACCTCTTCCAGATTCATCATTATTTTCTCCCACTACATAACTATTGCCTATTTTTCTTTTTTCTCCTCCACCACCGTCGCTACCAACACCGGAACAAATGTCATCTTCTCATTCGGCGTCATCACCAGCACCACCACCTTTCTTTTTACCATAAATATCACTTTTTCGTGGGCTCCTCCTCCAATCACATTTTTTTTCCAGAAATTAAGTAAGTATCGAAGTTACTGCAGCAACAGTCGAAGTTACCGCAACAACTTCGATAGTTGCAGCATCAACTTCGATAGTTGCTACAGCAACTTCGATAATTGTTGTAACACAACAACTAATAGTAGTTTTTGCAGCAATTATCGTAACTGTTGTAGCAATTATATTTTACACCCCAATTTACCCATGCTTTACTTTTTCTGAAAAAGTTAATCCTTTTACTTTTTTCAAGATTTACACCTCGGTTCTTTCTTCTTCCTTAACCAAGCTTCTCATCCTCATTAATTGATCTCATCTCTTTCATATTTCAACACTAACTTTATAAGGTTTGTGTTTTCCATTTATCTCGACCTAGATTGATCTTTGTCCTGATGATGATAAATTATCATCAATTTGTATAAAAATCTGGGTTTAAACTCAAATAATTTGATATTTTATGAATTACATGATTTAAAATATATAAAATAATTATAACTGGAAAAGATCATAAAATTAAAAAATATTGGTAGATTAATTTATGAGCATACAATTAATTGTTTTTCTAATTTCTCAATTCAATTCAAGTTCATTTTTGCAATCAGGAAGATGAAGATGAAAATTATCAAGTGGATCGATTATTTTCCTCAAGTCTTCTTGTGTGTGGTGGAAAATACATAATTTTATTTAGAATTTCACGTGACAAGAATTTATGCTAGTTAAATGTGATGCTTTAAGTATAATTTTATACTAAATTAAGAAAAAAATTAAATTCAATGAAATGAACATTGAGAAACAGTTGATTCTCTCATGCTTAAACATATTGATTCTCAATTGACCAAAAAAATATTTTAAAAATATTTTAATTTTAATTCATATCATTGCCTTAATTTAACTTTATCAATAATTTTTTTTTGTATATGATGTATATCTGATATTTTTAAAAGCAATGAATAAAATTATCCATAAATATTTTTATTCAATTCATAAACAATAATTAAGAAATACATTAGAACCATACTCGATTCGATAGAAATAAAATATAACCTCATATAATAACTAATTTTAATCCCTCAATTTTTCCTCTTCTTCATCCCCATGATATTTGTACAAAACTCTTTCTTATGAAAAATAAATTATTAAATATAAATACTAAGAAAGAAGAAAAAAATGATAGATTATTCACGCAATAGAAGAAAGTTCTCTACGGTCAAAATATATATTTTTTCTCAAGCTACTTTATATAAAAGCTCATATAAAATATTAATTTTATTAAGGCTTCATTTACAAATTAATTAAATAATTAATTTTAATTAAAAAATAACAAAAGATAGTCAAATTAAAGCTTTTTGACGTTGTGGGTAGCAAAGAAAAAAATTAAAGATTTTTGGTCTTGTACTTCATAAAGCATGAAGTACAAGTAATTTAATAAATAAAATTAATTATAAGATATTTGACGTTTATATTTTGCAATTGGCTTGATTAAATAATATATAAGTATGCGAAATAAAATATTATAATGAAAAATTCTAAAAATGATTTACCGATTAGTTAAACAATATGGTAATTCGAATTGTTCAATTGATTGGCTATCTGAACTTTACTTTGTTGGCAAATATTTAATTTTTCGCTTTGTAGTCGCCTCCCTAATTTTCCTTGCCCTATTCCCAATTATTTAAAAATAAAAAAGTTAATTAAACAATTGAAATAACAAGAAAAAAAAATTAATTTCTCATATTATGATAAATACACCAAGTACAAAGGTCCATATAGCAAGAAAGAACACAGTAACTTCATCTATATCAACCAAATGTCACAATATTATAAGATTAAGAAATTAATTAAATCACTATAATAACCTTGTAAGGACTATCAAAAATTGGTATTCTCTCATAAATATAGCATTAATGTAAGTATGAGAAATAAAATATTATAATGGAAGATTTTAAAAATGATTTACCGATTAGTTAAACAATATAAAAATTCGAATAGTTCAATTGATTGACTATCTGAACTTTATTTTGTTGGCAAATATTTAATTTTTTACTTTGTAATCGCCTCCCTAATTTTCCTTGCCCTACTCCCAATTTTTTTTTTAAAAAAAGTTAATTAAACAATTGAAATTACAAGAAAAAACTTAATTTCTCATACTATAACAAATGCACCAAATGCAAAGGTCCATATAGCAAAAAAAGAACACAAAGTAACTTCATCTGTATCAATCAAATGTCACATATTATAAGATTAAGAAATTAATTAAATCATTATAATAACCTTGTAAGAACTATCAAAAATTGATAATCTCTATAATATATAGCATTAATGTAAGTGTGAGAGATAAAATATTATAATGGAAGATTCAAAAAATAATTTACTGATTAGTTAAACAATATAGTAATTCGAATAGTTCAATTTATTGAATATCTGAACTTTACTTTGTTGGCAAATATTTAATTTTTCGCTTTGTAATCGCCTCTCTAATTTTTCTTGCCCTACTCTCAATTATTTTAAAAAAATAAATTAATTAAACAATTGAAATTACAAAAAAAAAATAATTAATTTCTCACACTATGAAATGCACCAAGTGCAAAGGTCCATATAGCAAGAAAGAACACAAAGTAACATCATTTATATCAACCAAATGTCACAATAATATAGGATTAAGAAATTAATTAAATCACTATAATAACCTTGTGAGGACTACCAAAAATTGGTATCATCTCTAATATATAGTAGTAATTATAGGGTACAATGATGGTGTAGTAAATATACCTTTAAAATATTATCTGTGATTTTTGTATCTTTTGAACTCAGTTTTATTTTTTGATCTAGGCTCTGTCGAGCAATGCATCTTAGTTAAAGTGTTTGACTTTTGCTGTGTCAGATTTATAATTTTTTTTGGTTATATTTTTTAAGCTTAAGAAACTATGTTTGAAATCAATTTATATATTCATTTCATTCACTAAATAATACTTATCCCATTCTCAATGTATGTTAATGGTATTAAAGTTGCTATAAAACAATTTTTTTTATTGTGTGAGTTTATATGAAAAATTGTCCTCAGTAGATTTATACCCATTACATAAAATTGAGGGCAAACAAAGTGGTATTCTTATATTTTTTTATATGTACAAAATGAGTATTCCGACTATAAAAACTAGTATAAAAATTGATGCTCACTAAATTTTATATTATATTAAGTGTTTTAATTTATGAAATGGTGTACAAACTATTATCTATGAATCTCGATATTTAATTTAAGAGATATACTTTAGATATTACCTATATTATAAAAGGAAGTTTTGGTGCAAAAGAAGGCAGGAGGTCAACATGTCTACTTTGGCACCTAAGGATATTTTTCAGTTTGTTCCATATTGTTTTATCATTTGTACCCTCTGCTTAAGCTGTTGCATAGTTTATGTGCAGTTCACTATGATGGATGGAAATGTCAGTTGCAACCTGTCCTTATTATATCTGTCTTTGCCCTTACTTTGTCCAATTGTTACTTTACACTGCTTTACATAGTTTTCTGTGAATCTCCCATACTTTAAGCCCTTTTTTATGATAAATTAATTATGCACCACTTTCGATTAAATTGTTGCAGAATCTCATTTTATATAGGCTCTAGGAACGTTTTAGTAATTGAATGTTTGATTTGTTATTTTTGATTGGTCCATATATTTTGTTACTGTAGCTATAGAATTATATTTTCTTTATTCAAATATTTTATCCTTCCCACAGTATATTATAAATTATTACGTCCTCTGTTTTAAAATAAGTGATATTTTTTATGTTTTCAATTTATTTCTAAATAAAAATAAATGGACATCAATGATATTTTTTTAATTTTACTCTTATTAAATAAAAAAAGGCATAACCTAAGAACTATTAAAAAGCTACATTTTTTGAAAACATTATTCAAAAATGTATTTTGAATATATTACCGATCAACCATGTTATCTTCAAAAGAACAAGACACATTTACGAAATGGTAAGAGCTGTGCAATAGAGAATGAAACTATTGATTACATGCTTCTTAGATGCCTTAATACTCAATTAGTCTGAAAATTTTATTCCATTAATTAGCCTAACTTAGATAACACTTTGAATTGACAGAATTTCACTGGGACTTAGATCTTTTACTTTGTTTTACTTTGCCTCTTTATTAAAAAAATTTAATATTTTTAATAGTACAATTTAGATATCAAAAATTGTATAAAAAATATTATAAATTGCAATTCTTCTCATGATATCATAACTTAAAAAAAAGTTTTTAAAATAATACAAAATTCACATAATTTGAGTTTCAAAAAATAAAGACCGGTGTATAAATTGGAGCATATAAATAATTTTGAGATCAAATTGATTTAGTGTGTTTGCAATTAATAAATGAAGTGCTCTCATTTTTAATATAGCCTTTGTTTTTGTTTTTTTCCAAAAAGAAATAAGATAAGTATGACATTATTAAACAAAAAATCTTGATATCTTATATATTTAGAAATTACGTAAATAGTACGATAAATTACAATACTTAACAACTTAAAATATTTTTAAAAAAAATAAATGAAAAAGTTATGGTTAAACAAAAATTTGGTTTCCTTTTCAAATTTTATCGGTGTCACGAAAATTTGGATAGAGGAGCAAATGCATTTTCAATAATTTATATATTTTAGATTACATTAAAAAAATACTATAAATTACAATAACTACTACTTAAAATACTTTTAAAATGATTAAATCACGATAAAAAATTAATTGACTTTTAAAATCTATTTGTGTCACATAAATTGAGGTAAAACGAGTGAAACATATTGGGTCCGTGCTGGCATGGGTTCCGATATCTAGTATACTTAATGAAATCGGTTTACAAAGTGACTTCTTATATGATATACTTGCATGGATGTATTGAAAATTGTATGGAAACTGGTTCTCACCAAATTTTATATGTTACTAGTTTAGTATACATGCTTTGCACGTGTATGAATACTCCTAATTTTAGTTAAAATTATTTAACAGACACTTCGATTTATATTATAACCAAATTCACATAAAAACATGAGTTGTCTTCAAATTAGAGTTAGCTACTACATACAACTCTACTTAGATTAAAGTAAATAATTGCTAAAAATATTTAAAACCTCTCACTTTTAATGATAGTAAAAATATAAGGAACTCACTTTTTTAGATTTTTGTGATTTTCTTTCCTTTTTAAGATTTAAGTTGTGTTAACTCGAAAAATATCAAAAAATATTTTTTTTTTCATATTAACATTAGAAAAAGTGTGACTAATAATACTTGTCACATAATTTTTAAATATTATAATTATAATTTTAAAATATTAAGTTAATCTAATTCAATTTATCTTCAAAAATTATTTAAAATTGTTCCCTAGAAACTATTAAGTTTACTTAAATCAATAAGGACTAACTTGAATATTTTATTAAATAATTTTAAAAATTAAAATAAATATAATTTTAGCCAAGTATCACAAATAATTTAGATGTCAATCATAAAGCCTGTCATCATATTGAACGAAAAAAAAATTAGACCAACAACTACTTCCAATATATAAATGATAATGAAAATTATAGAAAACAAAGTTAAGAAATTCGCAAAAACAAAAATTATCAATTTGTAAGTGTGATTCTTTGGACATGACAATGATAGTCTTTTCTTCGTCTTTCTGTTTTAAAAATTAATTTTTCTTCTTCTGCTCGTAATTCATGGAGAAAGAAGAAGAAGAAATTTAGGCCCAAAGCAAACAAGAACATACATATCATCAATTGAGTGTCGTATATAATTCCTACGAATTATAATTAGAAGCATAACCTTTTATTTTTAGCCAATATAGCAATTGATTATCATCATCCGATCCACTTCATTCCTTGACAACGTCGCATGGTTCTTCTCTTTTTTTGATCAAAATTTTCGGCTGAAAGAACACAAAAAATATTAGAGCTAATTGTATGCAAAATGAAGAAAAATAAGTTGAATCAAAACCAAATAAAAAAGTAAACGAACAAGAAAAAAAAAGTGTACTATATTATTAAGAGTTAAATCTTTGTTCACAAAAAGTTAATTAAATAGAATTATATAAGGTAGTATTTTAGTATTTTAATTGATTTAGAAGTGTACTAAATATTAGGAGTTTTACTTCTTTTAAATAAGTAAATAATTATATAAGATAGTATTTTAATTGATTTAAAAATATAAAATAGTAACACTTTTATATATTTTAAAAAAGGAAAGATTACATATAGTTAAAAAAATATGGAAACGGGCTTACTTTATTAAAAAATATTTTTTCTTCTTTTTCCACTATGTTCATACCTATAAATTTTGGTAAATTTTCTTGAAAAACTTGACCGATGTTGGTAAAATATTTTCCAAAAGAATCCTAAATTTTAGGTACATAACTCAAATAAGGAAAGGTTCAATAACTAAATTTTAATGAATTTTTAAATTTTAAAAATTATTAGAAAATAGTAAAAAGATGATTTTGTCTATTACAAAGTGTTTTAATGAAGGAAAAAAAATTCAAATCACTTTTCTAGGAGTTTTTACACTTTTAATATATTATATATTATAGATTAACTGTTTTAGTGTATGAAATAAATATACAAACTGGTATATATGAATTGTGATATAAAAGTTTAGATGATACAGGTTTGTATATTCATTAATTCAATATATGTTCTTGGATATTTAAATCAAGATTTCATCTCATCTACTCTCATATTGAATCAAGAATGAATAACCGATATATCTTTCATACTGAAGATTTTTTTTTTTTGTCATTTTTAAGATTTACATAAATAAAAAAAGAACTTAAAAAAATTATATCGACGAATGTATAAAATCTGATCCTACAATAGTGGAAGATGCACAAAAGATAATTATGGTGAAAAGAAGAAATCTTTGATTATGTATGGAGAATTTTGCAATAATGGAATAGGAAGAAGAATTGAATTATTGAAGAAGAAAATGCATATCTATATATATAAAAAGAGAGGCAAAAACGCCACATGTCAGCACCACAAAAATCAGTATTAAATAATTAAATTTTATTTTATTTTTTAAATAAGTTTTAGCTCTAAAAAGAAAACTGATCATTTAAAGCTTCCACAGATTTACAACCGATACAAGTATCATATATCCATTTGAAGAAAACCTCTCTTCCCCTCATAAACAAAGCAAAACTCTCCATTGATTTTTCAAAATATCTTCTTTCCACAAATTTTCCTCAAAAAATTAATTTTGTGGTCCAATTTCATATATTTTTTAGCAAAGCAGAATTGGGTTTTTTGAGGAATAGAAATTGAAAAGATTTCATGTCAATTTGATGAGATTTTTGTGGACTGAAGTAGTGGCGATACATTTGAGTTGTGCACTATGAAAATTTGAGAAATTGCTTTCTAGGAAGAACGTATCTGGCAGGTATATGCAAGTATTCAGACACTCACTGTATTCCTTTTCTTCTTAAGAAGATACTTTGATGTTGCTTATCACTATTCCGTGTTGCATATACTCACTTCTAGAACTTAGATTCCTGCATTATTGGCATATAAGTATTCAGATCCTGTAAGTGGTTTATATTTGATATTGATATGTATTTAATGAACAATAATTGTAGAATTTTTCTTGATTCTAGGCTAATTCTTTCTGCTGCAGTATTATGTCATTTCAAAAATATTACATTAAATAACATTGTTCTTTCAAAAGTTATCTACTCTCTTTCTTTTTTATTTTATTTGAGTTTCCAGAATTTTTATTTCTTTTAAAAAATAAAATAAAGAATGCTTTTGTAATTGGATAATTATAACATGTATTAAGAGCTTCGTTGGCTATCTCAATTATCAAGATGAGAAAACCATATCTTAGAATTCTAATCAAATATAAATTTCTTTATAAAGCAAATGTTGGGCTTTTCTTTTCCTCTTTAAATTTATTTTAAATTGAAATAAAAAATTTCAAATAAAAATGTTTTTTTTTAAAAAAAATAAAATAAAGTAAAATTAGTAGTTACAACCACATTTTCATCAAATTTGTTTAGGAGATAACTGCACATAGAATTCAATTTCAAATATTAATTAAAGTAACATACCAGTTCAATAAATATTAATTTTAAAAATTTGAATTTAGAAATACACATAAATTACACACATGTGAATGTCAAAAGTGAAAATTGAAAATGTTGAAAATGTGAAATGGTGATATTCAATTCAAGGATATTTTTTATCTTAAAAAATCATTTTTCTGAATTTATATTTCCTTATATGTAGTTACTTTTTTAATCGTTTTAATTTTATATATTGATTTGTAAATTTTTTTTAAATAGTTATTTTAAATTTTATAATTTGTGGACCATGAACTATAGTTTTGAAGGTGAGTTAAACCTTCTGGATTTGAATTCAAGACAATTACTCAACAAGACTAGGATAACTAACTAATCTATTACTCCTCTAAGGGGTGATAATTTCAGCCCATATTTATAAAAAGAGTTCATTTAACTCATATTTAGTGAATTGGATCACTCATATTTCAAATGAGTAAATATGGACTTAACTCATTTTAAAAGCTCATACAAATATGGATAAAATGGGTAAAATATGGGTATCCATTTAAACACAGAGATCACTCACCTATGCTTAACGTTTTAGTTTTTATTTTCTTTTCTAGTTTCTTTTCTTCTTCCTTTTTCTTTCTTTTTTCCTTTAATTTACTTTTTATCTTCTTTTTTTTATTTTTTTATTTTTTTACTCATTCCTTATAATTTCTTTTTTTCTTTCTCATTTTTTCATCTATTTTTTTTATTTTTATTTCTTTTTTCTTTGTATTCTTTTTTTTTTTTCGCTTTTTCCTTTCTCATTCTTATTGTATTTGCTTGAGACCTACATGAGTTAATAAATATAAACTTCTAATTATCCCATTTAGCCTGATGGTGAAAACAAATATACTGAGTGGTTACGATATTTTAGTCATCGTCCATAATTTGTACTCGACTTAACTATGTTCTTCGAAAATAAAAAAAATATAAAACATAAAATACAACCAAAAAAAGAAAAAAATGAGAAAGAAGTAAAAACAAAAAAAATAAAAAATAGAAAAAAAGGAAACTAAAAAGAAAAAAAAAGAAAAGAAAAAAGGAAGAGAAACAAAGGGCTGATGGTAGAGATAGAAGAGAGAGAGAAAAAAAAGAAATGACAAAAAAATGAAAAAAAGAAAAAAAAGAAAAAGAAAACTAGAGGCTACATATAGAAGAGAGACAAAAAACACTAAAAAGAAAAAACTAAAAAAGAAAAATGAAAAAAAAGTCAAGTTGATATGATATAGATTCATAGAAGTTTTAAGTTTTTGACTTAGGAGTTAAAGTGGGTTGAAACCATTTTTATCCAATTCATATTTTATCAAATCCATATTTACCCATATTTATATGGACGGATTGCAATCCAAACCATTTTTTCTCGATCCATATTTAACCCGTCCAAATCCAATTCAATCCGCCCGTTTACCACCCCTACCTCTAACCACACAAACACATGATACACTACACACAAATACACCTATAAAATCATGTACACATTCAAGAGGCATAAGAGATCTTTCCGAGGACAATTACAAAAGAAACAAAGCATTTACTTGAGAAAAATAATTTTCTTCACTCCAAAATTTATTCAATGATATTTTGACACTTTTGTACTACTCTTTTTAAATGCTTTTTTTTAGTAATAGTTACAAAATAAAATCTGATAACTGAAATATTAATATATAAATTAGAAAACAAAAAATTATATAAAATAAAGAGAATGAAACCTTCACGATTTGTTGCAATCTATAATAAAAATATAATAATTATTTAAATATTGCTAGATTTTGTACAAAGTATGGAAACCTTTATTTTATTTCAATTACTTTGCTAGCGCATTCCGGTAAGCTTGGGACTTATTGAATGGTTAGGAATTAGTATAAGTATATGAATGAGCCTTAATTTTATTATTTTGATTCATAATCCTCTCAAATATTGTCTTGAAATAAAATTTTTGTTCTACATTTATCTACTATACAAGCAACTTATTTTAAATGTGAATTAAAATACTATAATTTAAAGGAGAAAGCTAAACACCGATATAAAATCCAAATAGATAATTGCCAAAAAGATACATTAACTGTTTCAATAGTTAAGTGACAATCGAAATGATAAAAAGTATTTATAGTAGTGACATACAATAAGTGAAAAATCTTTTGCTATAACTTAGATTAGAATAATTAGAAATATCAATTAAAGATTTTCGGGCAAGTGAATAATGGAATTTGAAGTCTCAACAATGATAATGTTATATACTTGATTAATACTTTGGTATATAAAAATTTTAACAATATATTTTTTATATTTACCGCGCATCACGCGGGTACAAGTACTAGTTTAGTTTAAAAATGAAAAAAGTAACGACTTTAGAGTGATTTTTGGAACTGTCATTTTTTTAAGGCTGAATTTTTTAATTTTTAATTTGAAATTTATTTTTTTTGGTTGGATATTTTTTGATTTTGATAAAAATAATTTTTTTAAAATTTTGTTTTAACAGATTGCTATACATTGCAATCTTAAAATTTTTGCTATAATTTACATTAAACAATTTAAGTGTTATAAAACAAGAAAGAACAAGAAGAAGAGTAGAGAGAATTGAGAGAGTGATTGTTATTTCTTCTCTTGAGAGATGATTTACAATGAAGGAAACCCTTCTATTTATAGGGAGAATTTGCCCCAAGTTTTACACTTAAAGACAAATACATCAAATCCTGATAAATATCAAATAGATCTTGATAGACATTCACTATAATTGATATATATCTATCAAGCCTAGGCCCTAGCCGTGACGAGCATCCCGAACCATGAAGGCCCGGAACACCCATTCTCTATCTGGTTATCATGCACAACATTCATAATCATAATAAAATGCGGAATTGAAACTGAGTACGGAAAACATGGTCAAGTCCTGCAATATTTCTGAATAATACTATCTGACATCAGTCTGCGAAATCTCTACTAGGAACATAAACATTTGTTTGAAAAGAAGCTGGGACAAGGCCCCCAGTAAACCAAAAACATAATAAATAAGATAGTGTCTGACATAATTAGGCCTTCCGAATAATAGAAGGCTCACCACTGTGAGATCAAGTCTGCAAACCCGAGAATGTCTACTGAGTAGCTGGACCCCTAGACTGTGCCTCAGGACCTGGAAGGAGGGGGGGTCAGCACAAAAGTACTGGCACGCGAAGCAATCCAAAAGTAGTATAATGGAACATACATATATATATATATATTAAGGGAAAGCAATTTTTCATCAAGACATCATGTATAAAACTGTTTCTGTAAAATACATGGGCACTTTCTGAAAACATGCAACCTGTCTGTTCATTTCAAATCATGATCTGTGTTTTACTTCTGAGTTAGGTGGTATTCCCCTACAAGTCTGAATATTCCACGGGCTGTATGGAATCCGCCATTGACTCGGCGGGGAAGCCCCCAACCCAAGTGTGCCGCAAGGGTTGGAGTGTCTGAGTCTGATACGCCACAGGACATTTAAGTCAGCGCATAATAATATACCCGGGTCGGCAAACCACGGTTTTAGGCAAAGAGTTGTCTGAAACTCCCGCCTTCTTCAGGGAACCACCTAAGCTCTCTTTATGCCCTATTTTAGCCTTTTCTGAACATGTATCATTCTGAAATTTCTAAATCATGAGAGTCTGATAAAAATCTGATTTCTGAACTAGTCTGTGTCTGTTATGACATTTGTCTGAGTTGGTATCGTCATACCAAGACTTGCAAGTCCTATTTCTGAGCCATAATGTATTAAGCAAGAGCTTTCATTCAAAACATAGTTTAGACCACCAAAACATGTAATTTGCATTAAAGATGTCATGTTCCGAAACTCAAGTCAAATCCATGCAAAACTTTCATCAAACATATGGTGGTCATGTGCATTTTTGGCAAAACCATGCATTCTTTCATTACATGCATATTCAACATTCACAACTCTCTCTTTCGTGTTCAAAACATTGTATATTACGTGAAATATGGAAAAATTTACATTAAGAGAGAGGTTTCATGAAAATCATGCTCTAAATTCATATTTCAGGACAAACGCATATATATATATACATATAACTTTCAAATCACTTTGGGGGAAAGCCAAAAGGCCAAAACAATATCATTAAAGCTTCTGAAACATGAGTATGTACATGAATTCGAAAACCCAATCCTTAAAACATGATTTCTATGCCCATGAGATTTTAGGAAAACCCCGCGTACCTTATTCTCCACGAATTTTTGGTGTCTATAGAAGCCTACGTCGAGAGGATTCCGAATCTGTAATTTGTTTCACGAAGAAGTTTCGGAATGATCGGTCCTTCAAGCTTATTTTCTCAAACCCTAGTTGCTCCTTCTCTTAAGTTCTTGAAGGATTAGATTTTTGGGATTTTATAGGAGGCTTCAATGTTGTTAATAGGCCCAAATCCGTTTAGGAGTGGGTAAGGACGGTTTTGGGTTTTGTAAGGACTAACTTGCACTTAAAGTAACTCAAAACGGAGTGTTTTCGTCACCTGAAACCATAACTATGCGCCGCCCTTTGCATTGCCTAAATTTACATAGGCGCCGCCCTATGCATCGCCTATATTTGCATAGGCGCCGCCCTATGCATCGCCTATATGTGCATAGGCGACACATTCAACTTTGAAAGGCCATAACTTCTTCACCGGGTGTCCGTTTTAGGAGAATTTGGTATCGTTGGAAAGATTATTCAATTATATACAATTTGGTATATAGTAGGCCACCCAGTTCATCATATACAATGAGTTATGGTCAATAGAATTTGACACAAATTACAACGTCCACTAAAACTTAATCGATCGAAATGGTTTTAACTCGTCCTTGAGTTGAAGGACTTCTATGGTCTAAATTCATGCTCAAATGGATTCACATACTACAAACTTGATTAACATGCCAAATTGGCATAAGATTTAAGGCTCGGGGATTATCAACGCATCAGAGTCATATATTTTATTCTAGTCCGAAATGCGGGGCGTTACATTATCCCCCCCTTGGGATCATTCGTCCTCGAATGATGGGTAGGAACTTGTTGAAGCCTTAAATATATGGAATAACGCGGACATGACATTTCCTCTAATAAAAATACACTGATCTGAACATTTGGAATCTGAATTTAATGCATGATGCATGAACTGGGCTATACTCGTAACTACTGGTATACTCTATCTTCGACTAGTAGCATGTCTGAGATTTCGAGTAGCATGAATAAGTGCAAAGACAAGAAAACAAGTTATGCGAATCTGACTGCTAAACTGACTTATTGGCCATACAGACTGAATTATACTACACCCTCATACTTAACTGGAGTATTCTCTTCAACACTCTCTCTAAGGAAGCTCTAGCAGTAATAGGGAACCATAAATTTTGGGTATGGATTACACAAAACATCCCACTAAGGAAATCACAACATTGACACTACTCTGCAGTCTGGAATATAGACGTATAACTCCTAAACTAGGATAGAATTTTCAGACCTTTGGCAATACAACTTCTTACTTTAAGGCTTAGAGCACTTCCCGAATATCCCTTAACTATACTATTCCCTATAAATATCATATTCATTCAACTCATCTTAAAATTCTCATACGAGCATTGATAATGTTTTTTTTTTTCTACTAATGTCTAAAATATCTTAATCCTTACCCCGCGATCAAGCCTAACTCTAAATCACAAAAATACAACATGCTACACCACGCTATTATTCTAAACCATATGATGCCACCTTCTATACCTCTTTTAAAAATCACATCCTAAGCATAACATGCCTTACCACTTCAATGACTACACTGAACTCTTAATATGAAGTCGCTAATGCATATGGCGACCTTCCACTACAATCCCAAAACGTCGTTCAAGCCTAATTTATAACCACATGTTAACTTCAAGGCAAACACCCATAAGTAGATACTTCACATAGTTTCTAAACTACTATCAATATAACTCCCACGCGCTATCCTAAAAACATACACACACAAACTTTTCCACTAACCATCACATGTATCAAAGACTTGGCCCCAAATCTTACTTCATACTTATGGCCTTATCTAAACAAGCATACTATGATCTTCCATCAACAAGAACATTTACATCAACACCACTATCATTGCATAGGAAGGGTCACTAAAAGGTTAAAACATAAGACCCTCAAGCGTGAAAAAGATCTTTATATGGGACTGAGCACACTATAAAGAGTGAGTACATGCGTCATGAGTTGCATGACCTCAACTAGAGTTCATAACATAAGGAATGTGATTCCGACTACTTGAATGAACTAGAACTCATTATCTTGGAATTGGAAGAGTACGTGACTCTCTATCATATACCGGAATCATGAACTATTATCACGGAACTGCATCGTAAGGCATGAGTAAGCATCCGGATAACAAAAAAAAAATATTGAGGTAGGAATGGGTTGAGATTCACCCTTACTTTCTGATATTCTAAATCACACTGCATCACTACTAGAATCTGAGAGCCTTACTTGGTTATTCTTTCTATCATCTCCCACTTAGCTTCAAGTCATCATCTAGCGTTTGGGAGATCCCTTACCAGATTCTAACTGAACTATACTTACTGCACTCTAGGGTCTGAAAAATTGACAATACATGCATATCATAGAACTCAACCCGAATGACTACCTTCTGGGATACACTCTATCTTTCCATAGCCACCAATAGTCAAAGTATAATGCCTGCACACTTATTTCTATCCGTTCAACCTTCAAAACTCAAACTTAGATTCTAACACTTAACATGGATATCACCAAGCCTTTGATGAACCATACCACTTCCGTCCTAGCATACCAATATTGCTACTCCAAACTTATATCTCTCTACCATGAGAATCGAGATCACATCAAAAGGCTCAACACTATCAATCAAGGCTCCTTAACTTGGCTATCTAGAACACCATATATCATCTAACTAGTCTTTTTCCAACTAGCAACTCCATGGTACCACTAGTCACACACAACATGTAATAGTCTTAGAGAAATGCCACAACTCCATATCGCCTTGGGCATACTTACACACCATACCCACAACATTATACTTCATTACGAATCAATTTAAACTTAAGCCATTTCACACACTGTTCAAGCCTATTAGATCACTTTCATATAACTAACATCATTGATTAAGAAATCATCACATCCACATTTATGAACTTCAACTATTCAAACTTAATATCTAGTGCTATGCATGACTTACAACCCAACCTTACACAAAATTTTTACTTGGAAACTATAAGTAAACATCACGAAACACTAGTGCACTAGAACTTCATAACCACAATAATTGATCATGACCTAACGGTTTACCTTATCATCATTCCGTTAGCATGTACTATTTCAGCACCTCAAGCCTACTAAATTAATCCCACAAAATATGCATCAACAAACTCTTGCCACTATTTACCACCACACCATTTAAATTCAAGCCTATAGTTTTGTATCAATCATCTACCACCAATGAAGAATGCAACATAATATAAATACACTAATCCATCAAATTGGGATATTCTACCCAAATATCTCAAAAATCTACTACATACCTTCTCACAAGTAGCACTAGTTTACAACTACCAATGAAAAGAGGGTCAAGGGGGTTAAAGCCTCATAATAGACATGGTCAACCTTAATCTTATATTATAACCCCGTACAATTGTATCTACTTATACGGATTTCTCACCTCATACTTACTCACTCATTCATACATTTAGACTGCCTTCAAATTCCTCAAACAACCATGAGTCTATAATCATAACTTACTCGCTAATATAGCGATTTCCACATTCAAGCAATCAACAAATCACCCTGACCAACAACTCCTTCTCTACCTTCAACTAATAACACACAAGGATGAATCACTTCATTACCAACTCTATCTCATGCAAACAGATTCAGCCATACATATATTAAACCAATGAAAGAACAACAAGTTGGACAACAAGTTGCTAGTGAATCGAAAGAGCCCCACACGGCTTCACTAGACTTTAAATTTTTTTTTTTTTCAAAAACATCATGGTAACAAGATTACATATTACAAGGGATAGAAAATTGACACCTAATATTTAATGGTCTAAGAATATACATATTATTCTGTATAAATAAAAATCTGAGTAAAACACTTCCTCCATGGACTACCATACAATCCACACATGCTGCTAGCTACCACATTAGTTTATCACTATAAAGGGGTAAATCATCCTCAAACATTGATTATTCAACTGAAATATTCATTTACACAAAATCACCCTCACTCTGACTTCTAACTTTGTGACTTTACATCACCAACTTCTTGGTCCAATATCACTACCAATAGGTCACGACAACAACACTTTAACTTATGCTACTATTTGGGTAGAAATATAGTTCCAACATTCTGCTATACATTGTCCACAACTGTAACAAGATTTTGAGAGGGACAATATACACTTAATACCTTAAGCTGGAATGCACGATTCCATCAGGATCAATATTTACATCAGAATCAGCATATATTGATGCACTAACAGACTCCTATCGAGTTTTTCCATAATTTTTAAAATCTTATAGAACGTAATCGAAAAGGACTATATCATGTATACTCTAAACTTTTTGCACTTGAATCAACCCAATAATGGGACAGTTTAGACTCTGAAGCACGAACTAAATCACAAAGAAGGAAAACATTCCTAAACGTCTAGTAGCCTCCTGTTTATAAGTGTGGCGCGCTACACACCCATAAACAGAACTCTACTCGATGCGATTTCGCAGACACCCTGGGACCATGAACCGTGCTCTGATACCAAGTTTGTCACGACCCGAGCCTAGGCCCTAGCCGTGACGAGCATCCCGAACCATGAAGGCCCGGAACACCCATTCTCTATCTGGTTATCATGCACAACATTCATAATCATAATAAAATGCGGAATTGAAACTGAGTACGGAAAACATGGTCAAGTCCTGCAATATTTCTGAATAATACTATCTGACATTAGTCTGCGAAATCTCTACTAGGAACATAAACATTTGTCTGAAAAGAAGCTGGGACAAGGCCCCCAGTAAACCAAAAACATAATAAATAAGATAATGTCTGACATAATTAGGCCTTCCGAATAATAGAAGGCTCACCACTGTGAGATCAAGTCTGCAAACCCGAGAATGTCTACTGAGTAGCTGGACCCCTAGACTGTGCCTCAGGACCTGGAAGGAGGGGGGGTCAGCACAAAAGTACTGGCACGCGAAGCAATCCAAAAGTAGTATAATGGAACATATATATATATATATTAATGGAAAGCAATTTTTCATCAAGACATCATGTATAAAACTGTTTCTGAAAAATACATGGGCACTTTCTGAAAACATGCAACCTGTCTGTTCATTTCAAATCATGATCTGTGTTTTACTTCTGAGTTAGGTGGTATTCCCCTACAAGTCTGAATATTCCACGGGCTGTATGGAATCCGCCATTGACTCGGCGGGGAAGCCCCCAACCCAAGTGTGCCGCAAGGGTTGGAGTGTCTGAGTCTGATACGCCACAGGACATTTAAGTCAGCGCATAATAATATACCCGGGTCGGCAAACCACGATTTTAGACAAAGAGTTGTCTGAAACTCCCGCCTTCTTCAGGGAACCACCTAAGCTCTCTTTATGCCCTATTTTAGCCTTTTCTGAACATGTATCATTCTGAAATTTCTAAATCATGAGAGTGATAAAAATCTGATTTCTGAACTAGTCTGTGTCTGTTATGGCATTTGTCTGAGTTGGTATCGTCATACCAAGACTTGCAAGTCCTATTTCTGAGCCATAATGTATTAAGCAAGAGTTTTCATTCAAAACATAGTTTAGACCACCAAAACATGTAATTTGCATTAAAGATGTCATGTTCCGAAACTCAAGTCAAATCCATGCAAAACTTTCATCAAACATATGGTGGTCATGTGCATTTTTGGCAAAACCATGCATTCTTTCATTACATGCATATTCAACATTCACAACCCTCTCTTTCGTGTTCAAAACATTGTATATTACGTGAAATATGGAAAAAATTACATTAAGAGAGAGGTTTCATGAAAATCATGCTCTAAATTCATATTTCAGGACAAACGCATATATATATATACATATAACTTTCAAATCACTTTGGGGGAAAGCCAAAAGGCCAAAACAATATCATTAAAGCTTCTGAAACATGAGTATGTACATGAATTCGAAAACCCAATCCTTAAAACATGATTTCTATGCCCATGAGATTTTAGGAAAACCCCGCGTACCTTATTCTCCACGAATTTTTGGTGTCTATCGAAGCCTACGTCGAGAGGATTCCGAATCTGTAATTTGTTTCACGAAGAAGTTTCGGAATGATCGGTCCTTCAAGCTTATTTTCTCAAACCCTAGTTGCTCCTTCTCTTAAGTTCTTGAAGGATTAGATTTTTGGGATTTTATAGGAGGCTTCAATGTTGTTAATAGGCCCAAATCCGTTTAGGAGTGGGTAAGGACGGTTTTGGGTTTTGTAAGGACTAACTTGCACTTAAAGTAACTCAAAACAGAGTGTTTTCGTCACCTGAAACCATAACTATGCGCCGCCCTTTGCATTGCCTAAATTTACATAGGCGCCGCCCTATGCATCGCCTATATTTGCATAGGCGCCGCCCTATGCATCGCCTATATGTGCATAGGCGACACATTCAACTTTGAAAGGCCATAACTTCTTCACCGGGTGTCCATTTTAGGCGAATTTGGTATCGTTGGAAAGCTTATTCAATTATCTACAATTTGGTATATAGTAGGCCACCCAGTTCATCATATACAATGAGTTATGGTCAATAGAATTTGACACAAATTACAACGTCCACTAAAACTTAATCGATCGAAATGGTTTTAACTCGTCCTTGAGTTGAAGGACTTCTATGGTCTAAATTCATGCTCAAATGGATTCACATACTACAAACTTGATTAACATGCCAAATTGGCATAGGATTTAAGGCTCGGGGATTATCAACGCATCAGAGTCATATATTTTATTCTAGCCCGAAATGCGGGGCATTACATTTCGGGTCGTGACAATTAATGACTCAGCAAGACCATTTTGAGTGTGAACATGGGATACAGAATGTTCCACTCTTATCCCAATCGATAAGCAATAGTCATTAAATGCTTGGGATGAAAATTCGGCAGCATTATCAAGGCGAATAGACATAATTTGATTATCGGAAAACTGTGCCCGTAATAGTATTATTTGTACCAATAATTTTGCAAATGCTAAGTTGCGAGATGACAAAAGGCACACATGAGACCGTCTAGAAGAAGCATTTATTAGGACCATGAAGTATCTAAATGACCCACTTGGTGGGTGAATTGGTCCAGAAATGTCCCCATGTATACGTTCCAAGAACGCGGGGGACTCAATCCCAACTTTTGTTAGCGATGGCCTCACAATCAGCTTGCCTTGATAACAAGCATTACATGAAAATTCACCATTCGAAAGAACCTTCAAGTTCTTTAATGGATGCCCACATGAATTTTCTATGATTCATCTCATTATTATTGATCCTGGATATCCCAGACGATCATGCCAAAGTATGAAAGTATTGGAATCAGTAAACTTCCGATTTACTATAGAATGTGCCTCAATTGCACAAATCTCTGTCCAATACAGTCCAGAAGATAAAGCAGGGAACTTTTCAATAACGCATGTCTGCCCAGAGATATTCTGGGTGATACTAAGATATTCAACATTCATCTCATCAATTGTCTTGGTATGATAACTATTTTCACGGATATCTTTAAAACTCATCAAGTTTCTCCGAGACTTAGGAGAAAACATGACATTATTTATGATGAGTTTAGTTCCCTTGGGCAAGATTATAATGGCTTTTTCGAAGCCTTCAATCAAATTAGCACTACCAGAAATTGTAGTAACATTAATCTTGTCCATGTTTAGATGAGAGAAATATTTCTTGTCTTTGAATATCGTATGTGTAGTGCCGGAGTCAATCAAACAAATATCTTCTTGAAAATTATTCATATCTTCAACCAAATAAAATATATATTAAATTTTTGTACAAAGTGAAAGCATATACTATCAAAAATTGTTAATCACCCTTTATTAAGCAAAAAAATAAATCCAATTAATACGTGATTAGCTAAGCTTAGCATTTTATTTTTCAATAGTTGTAAACAGTCAATACGTGCTTCAGTGCTTAGTTAGAATTTCCAGAAATAATAATTAAAAGAAATACAAGAAGTGAACATGCAGATCTTTTATTAACAACTAAACAATTAGTACGTGTATTTTGGTCAAATCATGCAACAATTATTATTATATTATAAAACAATATAAAACTTACACTTTTAGTATTCCCAGAAATCCATCCAGCCCTTTTTTTTTCATTCTCTATTTTCGTTCCTTTTTTTTTTTTCGTTTCTGTTTTCGTTCCTTTTTTTTTTTTCAATAAATAATGGCAAATTGAAATTCAATTCAATCAATAACAAATTACAATAATATAATTCAATACTAATAAAAAAACTAATACTCATGCAAACAACTGCTTTTACATGATTCTTTGTTTACTAACTTTTATTAATAAAAATAAAATAAAATTAAAAATCATTCATTCTTTCATGTTTACGGAACCATCACCAATCAAGTGATCAATCTTTCCTTGAGGGTGCTCAAAAAAATCTGCTACATCCAAGCATGTGATGTCAACATCGTTTTCAGAGAGAAAGTTAGCCTCGGGTTTTCTCTCTTTCTTCTTTAGTGATGCTTGATAAAGATCAACCAAGTGCTTGAGAGCACGACAATCTCGTGAGTAATGTCCTTTTCCACCACATCGAAAACAAGTAATTGCTTCACGTTTCTCATCTTTTCTCTTTTTATTTGATGATTGATTAATACCCGGAATAAGATTTCTTTCTTGGTCATCATGAACATGACCACGATCACGTCCACGACCAGGGCCACAACCTTTTCCTTGCCTAGCATGGTGAGCATGCACATCGTTCACCTCAGGGAATGGTGCATATCCATTTAGTCGGTTCTCGTGATTTTTCATCAACAAATCATTATTTTGTTCAGCCACAAAAAGATAA
Source organism: Capsicum pubescens (assembly GCA_030864215.1). Taxonomy (NCBI): domain Eukaryota; kingdom Viridiplantae; phylum Streptophyta; class Magnoliopsida; order Solanales; family Solanaceae; genus Capsicum; species Capsicum pubescens. Next base: position 71,318,053 of record CM061549.1, on the reverse strand, counting down.
GACCTTAGTTCAGTATACTTCTTGAAACCTTTTTCTCGATATTGCTGCTGTAATAGCACATTCGAGGCATGAAAAGTGGAGAGTGTCTTTTCCATCATATCATTATCATTGACCGTCTCTCCACATTGTTTCAATTGAGAAAAACTTCTGAACATGGCAGAATTGTACTCATGGACAGACTTATAGTCTTAAAATCTTAGATGCATCCACTCATATCGTGCTTTCGGGAGGATGACCATCTTTAAGTGGTCAAACCTTTTTTTAGGCTATTCCACAATACGAGTGGATCCTTAGTAGTAAGGTACTCAATTTTTAGTACTTCGTCAAGATGATGACGTAAGAAAATCATAGCCTTAGCACGATTTTGACTAGATATTGTATTTTTATTATTTATGGCGTCTCCAAGACCCATAGCATCTAGGTGGATTTCAGCATCCAACACCCATGAAATATAGTTCTTGCCCGAACTTTGAAGGGCAACGAACTCACACTTTGTAAGATTGTTAGCCATATGGAAAAAAGGGAAGAAAAATAATAATACGTTAGCCTTAGCCTTCAAATTTGAGACGGTAGAGTCTCGTGATGATAACGTGTTATAAAATAAGAAAGAACAAGAAGAAGAGTAGAGAGAATAGAGAGAGTGATTCTTATTTCTTCTCTTGAGGAATGATTTACAATGACGGAAGCCCTTCTATTTATAGGGAGAATTAACCCCAAGTTTTACACTAAAAGACAAATACATCAAATCCTGATAGACATTAAATAGATCTTGATAGACATTCACTATAATTGATATATATCATAACTAAGATTGTATATTTAGATTTTTTTCTTTAATAATTGGGGGATTAAGGTTGCAACACGGAGAACAGAAAAACCAAGCGATGCTTTCTTCTCTTGGGAATATTTAAAAAGCCACTCTTTTTAGTTGGAGAAGAGCAATACGTTTAGTTCTTAAGACCAGCGAGTCAGGTGGAAAAAGGTTGGGTTGTCGAGGGTGGGAGTGGGGTGGGGGTGGGAAGTCCTCCGTTCCTAGTTCTCTTATAAGTTGGATGCTCCATAACCACAAGAATCCTTAGAATGGAATTTTAACTCCGCATCTTTTGAGTAAGATTTTGAGAAGAGTGCTCACTATTCTCATAAATATCAATGTATCTTTTTTGTCTTAATTTATGTGACATAAATAAAATGTAGATAATCAATTATATTTTTGATATGTTTTTAGATTTTTTAAGTTATTGTGTATTGTAATTTATAATACTTTTGACATTGTAATTTACTATTTTAAGTTTTTAGCTATTGTAATTTATAATACTTTTCTTGTTCATACTTTTGTGGCATTGATAATCAATTATATTTTAAAAATATTTTAAGTGTTAAATTATTGTGATTTATAATATTTTTTTTCTATTCTAATTTAAGCGACACTGATATAATTTTGAGAGTCAACCAAATATCACGAGTAGCAAAACTGACATGTCTTAAATAACTCATAATAACTAATTAAAAGTGATATAACAAAATTGCTATAAAAATACTTGTGAAAAAATTTAAATGAGCCTCACAAAAGATGTCAAATTAATTTAAAACATCAAGATTTAATTTATAATTTTATGTCTATTTTATCCTTTTTATTAAATATTTTTAATTATTTAATACTAAATGACTTATAATAAATAATTAGGGGTGATATAGTAAAATTAACATTGAAGCAATTGAAACAAACATGTCATATGTCTATTTTACATTTTTAAAATTAAATATTAGTATTAATTTTCTAATACGTAAATGATATATAATAATTAATTAAGAGTGATGTAGTAAAATTAGAAAACAAGCAAGCAGCAGGAAGCATGCATGACAACCGCCATCCGCTAACTAACCCTCGTATATAGAGTAGAAAAATATTGTCAATTTCGAAAACCGGTGAATAACTAAAAGAAAGATCCTCCCAACTCACGGAACAACATTCTTCGTGTGTGGAAAATATGTTCAAATCACGTACATTGAATGCTTATAGGCAATGCCATATTAACTTTTGAAATGATTCGTAGAGACTTCATTAACCACCAGTTTGACATCAAGATCTATGGCCTGCTAAATAGCCATGAAACAAATATGATCATAAATCAGACCATCACAAACCACTCGTGGGATTTATCCAATATATTTTTTTTCACTCTCTCTTGCCATATTTTCTGCACAATGTTTGCTACTCATATTCCTCTGGATCTAGACAAAATTGATACAACCCTGTATGGATCCTTGCCTCTTAGTGGCGGAGCCACCTGTATTCGAGGGCTGTCAATTGACACTCTTTAGTCAAAAAATTATACTGGGTAGTAGGTAAAAAGTTTGTTTTTATGTATACATACTGTACATTGACTCTTTTTGACTTCTCCATGAAGTTACTCTTTTCTATTTTGTTATCTCTAATTGAAAATTCTGGTTCCATTATTAGATACCTCAAATGGTATTTATCCCACAGGAATTGCTTATGACTCTCTTTAACAACAATCCATAATTCTCTCTAATGCTGACAACAACTTTTTATGGACTTGGAAATTGAAGCACATCCAATAAAACTAAATTTCTTCTCTTATTTTTTTTTACCATAATCGCCTCTGACAAAATATTTACTGCTATATATAAGAGAGAATGGGAGATTTTGTTAGTTCTCACATGAAGTATGTTGTTAATTTTATCCCTAATTTAAGTTTTAATTACTCTACAAATTTGCATCTATTTTGATAAATTTAAACATTTATATGGGCTTAAGATTTTGATAGTCCTCACTCTCTTTTGTCAATTTTATTCATAATTTAAGTTTTAATTACTCTACAAATTTGCATTCATTTTGATAAATTTGAATAATTATATGGACTTATTAAATGCTACAAAAGTGCCGAGTCATGGAAGAATGATAGTAACACCACAAAAAACTATTTATAAAATCAAATTCAAAATTCATCCAAAAAGTTTAATGTCTTTCTATTTTGTGAAAATATTTATTAATCTTATTTCAAATTATCGTTTTTCCTAACAAATTACTACTATATATAAGAGAGAATGTGAGATTAATAGTCCTCACATGAACTTTTTTTGTTAATTTTATCCTAATTTAAGTTTTAATTATTTTACAAGTTTTCAAATATTTTAGTAAATTTGAATAATTATATGCACTTATTAAATACTACAAAAGTGATGAGTTATGAAAAAATGATAGTGACACCATAAAAAATTATTTATGCAATTAAATTCAAAATGGTCCTCAAATTCTAAATTGATCCAAAAATGTATTGTATTTCTATTTTGTGGAAATGTTTATTAGGCTTATTTCAAATTATCTTTTCCCCCCCTAACGAATTGGTCATGGACAAATAAACAAAGTATCATGATATTTTCTTTCTAACTTAATACATGCTTAATTATTAAATTAAAAATTATTTTATATATTGCTAAAAATGTTTGAAAAGTTAAATTTTGTAAAAAAAAAATACAATTTAACTACCCAAATAATAATAATATTAAATAATTGAAAATGAGAGTGATTCTTTTTCAAATATTTTAATAATGAATTTTTTAATAAAAAATAGGATAATCAATATTTTATATAATTTAGGATAAAATGATTAATTTAAATAAGAAATAATAAATATCAATATAAATTTCTTAAATAAATTAATTAAATTAAGAAAAAAGTTCAACTTTTCTTAACATTTATTTTTAGGGAAAAGAAACTATTAAAGTTTTAAAAGAAAATCATCAACTTTTCAATCTTTTGTGTATGATTTAATATGAAGGAACATCTATAAAAGTATTTTGTGGAATCAAGTCTTTTGATTATTTAAATTAAATCATATCATTATTTATAAGTTAATTTTATTGATATTATCATACAACAATTAGTGTATTAAATATTTATTAGGAAAAACTACAAGAAGTAGCATACTTAAGACTTAAATTATGAAAAATAGTAACACTTTAAAGAAATTACATTGTGTAGCAAATATAGTATTATTTTAAGTATGGTCCCCACTTATTGCCTTTGAGAAGTTACCATGTATAAGGTTCCCTTTTACATCTCACTTCTCTTTCTCTTTCCTTTAACTGATTTTTACTTTTATCTTTTATTGTTTGAAATCTCTTAGATTCCTTTTTCAATTTTTTTCCTTTTCCACAAATTACTCTTATTTAAATTAATAGATTACTTTTCAAAATCAAACTCAATTATGAAGATTATTATCTTCATGATATTCAAAATTTTAAAATATCACTCTCTTATATCTGTAACTTTTCTTTTCTTGCTAGTTTTTTCATTTTTTTATCGTTTTATTTTTTTATTTTAATTTTTTTTTCTTTTTCATTTTTTTCTTTTCACTTTATTTTCTCTCTTCTACTTCTTTTTTTTTTTTTTTCCTTTTTCCTTTTTTTTTCTTTTTTCGTTTTCTTATTTTTTCCTTTCTCATATTTTTTTTCGTTTTCTTCTTCTTCTTTTTTTCGCTTTTGTTTTTACACTTCTATTTCTAGTTTCTATTTCTCTTTCTTTTTTCTTTTTTCCCTTTTTCACTTTTTTTTTTCAGATTTTTATTTTTCATTTTTTTCTTTATTTTCTTACGCTCCTATATCTATCTTTTTATTTTTAAAAGACAAATATCTATATCACATATACATATTCAAAAAATATATAAAATAAATAGACATACAGATCTGCATATATATTTACGGTATAAAACATACATATATATTTGCATATGTATTTACAGAAATACATATCTGACTCACATGTATATATAAACATATAGGATATGTATCATTTATTTTTTGATTTCCTATATGTATATATATATATAGTTGTCTTTTTTTTTATAGAGATTTTGTGTCTTATATGTTTATATATATATATATATATATATATATATATATATATATATATATATATGAGTGAAATATGTATTTTTGTAAATACATATGCAACTACAAATATATGTTTTGTACTGTAAATACATATCCAGATCTGTATGGCCATGTATTTTGTATATTTTTTGAATATGTGTATGTGATATACATATTTTTCTTTTTAAAATAAAAGTTAGAGATAAAAGAGTAAAAAAAACAAAAATAGAAAAACAAAAAAACAAAAAAAGAGAAGTGAAAAAGAAAAAAAATTGAGTTTCGATCAGTTCAATTTACTATGCATTATTTTTTTTCAAAATTCGCTTACAAAATATTCAAAAATAATTTCATGAAATAAATTATTAAATTGTACAACTTAACGGAAAATTGATTTTGATCATTTGAACGAAAAATCATTAATGATTCAAAGTATTCAAAAATAATTTAAAGAAAAATTGATTTTAATCACAATATTTGAACGAAACATCAGTAATGACTCAAAAAATTTGAACGAAATAACAGTAATGGTTCAAAAAAAAAATTCAGAACGAATGTTTTTTGATCGATTTCAAACAACTGATGAAATTCATATAAGAAAATAATATTATCATTAAATACCTTCAACAACATTAATGGTTTAATTTGAATTTTCGAAGATATTAAACAGAAGAAGTTTCAGTTGAATTTGATTTTGATTTTTTTTGGGATGAAAACGATAATGTGAAACTGAAATTTGAATTTTGATTTCAGTTGGTAACAAATTACGGAAATCATGTTAATTAAGAGGTTTTAATGGAAAAGGAATCTCCACATTTAATTCATGACTAATTATACCATATTTAACTCAACTGATTTGAGTTAAATATGAACAGTAAAATGATTTGTATATGTATTTTTATAGCAACAGTTTGTTCAAATACAAAATACAAGTTGCTAATTTAAGTAATTATGAAAGTGTTGCTATGAATCTCATAATTATGGCCTTAAGTATGCTATTTATGAATTTTACCCTTATTATTATATTACTTTGGACATTATAACTTTTTTATTGTTTGTAATAAATGGGCTAATCAATATAAGTTTAATTGAGAAAACATAATGAAAAATGGGTTAGCCAATATAAGTTTAATCTATATTGTACTAAAAGTGTGAAGGACCTTAGAAATATTGGTTGAACTTTTTAGCCTTCGTTAAAAATCTTCGCAATAGACAAAATTGTCTTTTCACTATTTTCTTTAATTATTAATTAATTACTGAAAATTAAAACAACACTTCTAAATCAATCAAAATTTTTACTTTATATAAATAATTAATATATGAATTTTTTTTTCTAAATTTAGAATTAAAGTTCTATACCTAAATTATAGGAATTTAGAACGTGTGTGATGCTTTATTTTTCTGCTTATTACAATCAAACTAATTCTATTTTTTTTTTTTCGAAATTAAACTAATTCTACTATATTTTTTATGATTACTTTTGGTAAATAAGAAATTGTGTGTGATTATTGGTTCCTAATCAATTATCCAATTGATTTGCCATTACGTGTTTTTATGAAAAAATTGTAAAAGAAATATGAATTTAAGTTGGAAAAGAATTGAGGGAATATAGTAAAAGAAAATTATGTAAGATAATTTATTTTACACAGAAGCAAAAATTAGTTATTTTTTTTCCTTTTATTCATTCATATTACTCCCCCCCCCCCCCCCCCCCCTTTTCTTCGTTCATACTTTTTAAAAGAAAAAATTATTTCATATATTTTTGCACTAAATAAGAAAATGAAAAAAAAATTAGAACAAAAGAACTCAAATAATAATAAGTAAATTGATCTATAAGGAGATTTTTTAAAATCTAAAGTTGTTGTTGAATCAAGGAAGTCCAAAAATATTCACGTGTGAGAATGATCAAATATACCCCTACACTTTGTGAGAAGAAAGATTAAATATACCCTAATCTTTGTAAGAAGGGTCAAATATATTCCTATATAAATTACGTATTTATACTTCACGTAACTATACATCTAACTTAACTAACTTGATCATTTTTTTAGAAGATTATTTTAGATGTATGGAGCGAGAAGTTATCTAGACAATATGAGCCTATGTTAAACTACACATTAAGTGACTACAGACAAGTACAATTGCTAAAGGACACTCGTGCAACACATGTACAAAGAAACTAGTTGAGAAAAAAAATGATGAAATTAATTCAACATAAGGTAAAACTTAATTTGGATCACTAAAGACTTTAGTCTTAAAAACTACCAGTAAAATAAAAAGGAAAAAAGCATTGATGCATTCATGTGTTTGAAAATAAAAATAAAATCTAAAATACACTCTAAGAAAAAAATATTCTTTTAATTTACAAAAAAAAATTATTTGATTAATACTTTGAAATATTGTCAAACTACCTTTAGCCTTAATATAATGTCACAAAAATAAAATAAAAAACAAGAATAGCAACAAGATAAAAATATTCGCTCCGTCTCATTTTATGTAGCACACTTTTATTTTTAGTCCGTCCCAGAAGAAATATTACCTTACTATAATTAGAAATAGTTCGCTTTAAAATTCTCTTTTTACCCTTAATGAAATGTTTTACACCACACAAATATATATGATTTTACACCACAAGTTTTAAAACTCTTTTTTTTTTTCTTAAATATTATGCCACATAAAATGAGATGGAGAAGTAAAGTTTTGTTATAAATGTATTTACATTATAGTGAATGTCTATCAAGAAAAAATCTATTTGATATCTATTAGGATATGAAGTATCTATCTTTTAGAGAGAAACTAGGAGTAATTTTCCCTATTAATAGAAGGGTTTTACTTCACTGTAAAAGACACCAAGAGAATCTCTCAAGAGAAATAACAATTACTCTGTCTTCTCTCTCTACTCTTGTTCTTCTCTACTTTATTTTTCATAATGCGTTATCAACTCGAGTTTCTAACCAACTGAAAACAAATTGGAAAAATAGATTTTAATTTACACCTAAATTTTTTTCTCATGGGCCTGGACAGTTGGTTCCAACACATAATTCTATCAAGGATGAAATCTTTTCATTGTTCATAAAGATAAGTATAATAGTCATCCTTTATTTATGATATTGTGTGGTAACACGATAACACATCATAATATGTTTATTATTTTATTGTCTCTCTTATATATCCTTGTAGTAATTTATTTTATTGCAGGTTGAAATTTTTTATAACTTTGGCTACGTGGGTTTTACATAGCTTGGATCGGATCTCATGAGGGTAAGACATCGGGTTAGAGTCCTAATGCACCATGATTAAAAAAAATATTGGGTTTAAGTCCCATTGATTTATAGCCTAAGACACCTTTATATGGATAATACGTTGAGTTTGAATCTCAATGCACCATATTGATTACATTATGATGACTAAGGAAAAATTATGTGTATTTCATGAAAAGCCTTGAAATATATCCGACTGAATATGCTCCATTCCTGAGGTGAATGTGGTAGCACTACATAAGATGTCTGAAAGAAGACAAGTGGTTGAATGAATGCACATAAATGTGGAAAAGTGTTAAAATAATAATATTTTCACAGGCTTGCATGTCTCGATCTTGAACGAACTTCTAAACTATCATAATTTGATACGCTTAAGGAACATTATATTTCATTCCTGAGGAATAATTATTTTTCATTATTATAAATATAGATCTATACCCTGGGGTGAATGTGACTATATATAAATTCGAATGTGTTCTTAGTTGTGAAAATATCACAATCCACCTCTAAAGGAGTTAGAATAATTGAAAGATTGAATATCTTCAAGTTACAATGATAAGAAACTTGAATGTGAAAATTATTCGAGCATGGTGAGATCACAGGCTATAATAAATTAGGAGTTTATTGATATAAAATTCACGTTATATTAAATCAGAAGTTTAATAAAGTGAAAATACCTGTCATGGTAAACTTGAAATTTACTAGTATAAAAGTTCATAAATTGACATGAACAATTATGACATTCCGAAGATGTGCATATTGGACATGTATTGAAGAACTAGAAGGTTCTTAAAAAATTATTTATGTTGCTTGTTCTCATGATATGTTGGACCAACTAATGTTTGGATTTGATCCCTTAAATATGAAAAGTATAAAAGGTGAATATAGGCCCGTTCACCTGTTAAGTGGTCTATTAAGATGCATCAATATAAGATGATCACTTGTACGTTTATTATCAATCTGCAGTTTGACATTCATAAAGTTACTTGCTCAATATAAATTGAGTTACGAACATAATTTTCAGATTGTGTAATCAAGACAATTCATCTTGATAATGTCGGTTTGACATTGAATGCCTTCGATAAATAGCTGAACCATTGCTAATGAGAACAAAAGCTTCATGTGTTGGCTTGAAATATTATATACAAAAGTACTTATATCCAGTAAACCAATAAATTATATTAATTCTCCCACAAAGTTGGCTCTGAGTCAGAAACCATATGTTGTCCATCTAATAATTTTGATGTGTGTTATACGATTAATGAATATACCATGATGCACAAAGATGTATTCCTCAAAGAAGATGGAGGATGTATGTTAGTTTTCCTAACATAAGGGGGAGATTATAAGCAGCTATGAAATATGTTAAGAATTATCATCAGATCCTCATTCAAAAGATAATTCAAGCCAAATGCCGAAAGCATCTCATATTAAGTTGCAAGTGCTCCTATTTTGTGTCCTTAAAGGATAAAGTCTATGCATGCGTGAAACGTGGTAGATCAATCGGTTCCAAATAAAATAATTCTTGAAAAGGATAAGGAGCAAATAATCATAATAAGAAGACAATATTCTCTTGAAGAGTACGACATAACACTTCATAAGACCTTATGATAGGTTCAAGTACCTGAAAATAATGAATTGATGAGATCTCAAAATGTTATGTCACATTGTGAACTGATACGAAATGATATATCATCAATATCTTTGATGCAATATTGACTCTATATTGTAAAAGATTACGAGGATCCGAATTCTACGTTTATTTAAGCATGCTGACGTAGAAATATTTATCAAGTGACATGAAATGATGCATCTTGGTAAGCATAAAACTTATTTGATTTGCAATCCAAACACTTGAAGATGTCACACGTGAAAAGCTAAATATTGTCACTTGACAAAATTTATATGAAACTTTTTAAGGATTCAAAATGTTTGAAGTATATAAAAGTTTCTGAAAAACTTATTTATAATCCTTATATTGCATAAGCTTATAACTTGAAAATTATTAGAACTCTTGGATAATTTTTAAAAGCAATAGATTATTTGCTGAAATGAAAAATATACCGAATTGGATTGGTTCTGAAGTACCATATCTTAGTGCAATTGATGCACTAATGTATCTTGCAAATACTAAAAGGCCGGATGTAGCCTTTTTGGTTAATTTGTTAGCAAAGTATAATTCTGCTTCTACTAAGAGACATCGAAATGGGATCAAACACATGATCTTATTTTATTCTAAAGATTGCAGTCTTGATCTTGTTGATTATGTTGATGCTGGGTATTTATTCAACACGCATAAATCTTGGTCTCAAACATGCAATGTGTTCACATGTGGGGATACTGCCGTATCTTGGAGAAATACAAAGCAGTCTATCGTAGCCACTTCATCGAACCATGCTGAGATAATAACAATTCATGAAGCAAGCTAAGAATATGTGTGGTTGAGGTCCATGATACATATGATTTGAGAAAAATGTGGTTTGGAATGTGACAATGTACCCACAATTTTATATGGAGATAATGCAACATGAATAGCACAACTTAAGGGAGAATTTATAAAAGGAGATAGAACGAAGCACATTTCGCCAAAGCTTTTCTATACACATGAACTACAAAAAAATGGTGATATTAACGCGCAACAAATTTGTTCAAGTGACAATGTGACTAATTTATTCACCAAGTCTCTTTCAACTGCAACTTTTAAGAAGATAGTGCACAAGATCGGGATACAAAGGTTCAAGGACGTTCTCATTAGGGGGAGTTAATACGCGCTGTACTCTTTTTCTCTTATGAGGTTTTGTTCCATTGGGTTTTCCTTGTAAAGTTTTTAATGAGGTAGCCTATATACATATTGTTAGAGATGTGTACTCTTTTTCCTTAGCTAGATTTTTTTTCCACTGAATTTTTCTAGTAAGGTTTTAACGAGGCACATTATGTATCAATTAGACATTCAAAGAGAGTCACTACAAGAATATGTATTTACAGTTACGAAATCTAAGCTATGAATTTAAAAATCGTAGCTATTACCTATTAATTACCACAATAAATTGAATTTCGTGGCTATCTAAAAATTAGTCAAATTTCTTAGTAATGAAAGCTAATTTGACACCACTAAATGTTAGTTTTTGCTACAATTACTAACATTCGTGGCAATAATTACCTAATAGCTACAATTTTTCCATTACAGTAAAATTGGGCAGCTAATTATAAGATTTTGCCACGCAATAAAAGTAATTGTAACAATAGTAATCCTTTAGCCACAAGAAGTTATTTGAAACAAAATATTGTTGCTAAATAAATAATTTTGCTTCAAGTTATAAAAATTGAGGTAAAAGTTAAATGAAATAATCATACATTTTTTGCTATGATAAAATTTTGTAGCTAATTATTAATTTTTTCCATGAGTTAAAATTTACCGCAGTAATAATAGCCTTTTAGCCACAATAAATTATTTGAAGCAAAAATTATAGCTAAATAAATATTTTTTTCAAGTTATAAATTATATATTATAATAACTAATAATTTAAAATATTTTAGTGACATAAAAAATTTGATTCAAATTTAATTTGACTTTTAAAATTTTATCAATGCCACATAAAAAATAGAAGAAGTAATTTATATTATTTGAAAATGACGTAAAAATTATTACTAACTTTAAATAATTAATAAATTATTTAGTGCAAACATTTATTTATGTGTGTACGACTTTCTTCTTTCACTTTTACTTGTTCATTTTTTAAAAATAGATTTTCACTTTTACTTCTATTTTTATTTTTCATTATTAACTACACAAAAATATACAATTATTTTTTTTGATCATATTTTACTCTTAGCATAAATTATTTATTTCGCAAATTATTTTTTAAGACCAAATTCTAAACATCAATTGATATAGGTATTATGGTAAAATTTATTATCAATTGAAAAATAATAATTAGAATAATAATTTGATAATGTATTTAAAAATTAAGATATTATATATATATATATATATATATATATATATATATATATATATATATATATATTCTCTTATTATATAAGAGGGAGTCTGGCGGCTGAAGCAGGATGCTCTTCGCCGACATGCCTACTTCAGCGACTTGCTTCGTGATTTTACTATATCATCCCTAATTAATTATTTTAAGTTCTCTTATTATATAAGAGAGAGTTGGGTGGCTGAAGCAGACAACTCTCCATCTATATGCCTATTTCAGCTGCTTGCTCCGTGAATTTTACTATATCATCCCTAATTAATTATTATAAGTTATTTAAATATTAAAAAAATTAATAATATTTAATAAAAAATTAAAATAAATATTTATGATATGTCTGTTTTAGCTGCTTCAATCGTAATTTTACTAAATATCACCCTAATTAATTATTATAAGTCATTCAAATATTAAAAAAATAATATTTAATAATGTAAAATAGATATAAAATGATAAGTTAACTCTTGAAATTTTAAATTAACTTCATGTCTTATATGAAGCCCACTTAAATTGGAATAGAAGAAAAGTTTTATAAATCAAAATAATTAAAAACTTAAATTATTTAAAAAATATAATTTACTATCAATGCCACAAAAGTTTGGACAATGAGAGTAACATGTATTATTTAAAAATTACAGATTCTATTTGTGTTGCATAAATTGAAACAAAAAAAATAACATACTGACCCGTGTTATCTGAAGATCAGTAATATATGCTCATCGAATTTTGCTTTTCACATTCTTTATTAATTTATACATGTGTAGAGTTTAATTTTGATTGTGAATTAAATTTTTGAAATAAAATTATATATTTGAATAATAAATCACAATAATTGATACTGTAAAATATTTTAAGAATATATGCAAAAATTATCCTGAAAAATAAATTTGTTTAAATTTTAAAATTCAAAAGATGTCACATTAATTGATATAATTATTATTATCATATTGATTTAGGATAGATGTTGGGCTCGTACTTTGCACTAGCTTCTTCTAACTAGTATATATATAATTAATTCAATTTTACAATATAGATGTTCAACTCGATTCAGTTTTACAAACACAATCAAATCAATTTTACAATATCTTAATTTTTAAGTTTCAAATATTGTTTAAATAAATAGGAGTTATGTCTAATTAATTTTGATTAATTAATTCTATCAAATTCAAACAAAATTAACTTCACTAATCCAAGCTCAAACTTCATCATGAACAAGTGCTTTGTGAATTGTTATCCGATTCAAACTTATTTAGTTGAAACAATATATTTTGGTGCAACAATAGGTGCTTATCGTTAAATTTGATTCAGTTTCACACACACACGCGCGCATGCGAGTGCGCTCACACACATATATATATACTTGCAAGTTTCAAATATTATTCTTGATCAAGTGTTTTGATATTTGTTATTTGATTCAAACTCATAATTTGTCACGACCCAAAAATGAGGGTCATGATGAAACTTGTCGTGGCGTACCTAGACAAATAAGCCTATCACCCAAACTGATATAAAAGAGAAAAAAAATAGAAATATCCCAAGGTAAGACTTCTAGAATGAAGCCAAACCATATAAGTAACCATAACAATGCGAAAAGAACTTATCCAAAATAACAATCATTCCCAAAACCAAGTGACAATAGTGTAAGAACTACTAATATAATTCAGGAGTCAAATACATCAGAAAAATAATCATAGAGGAATAATATATGTCTCCAAATACTAATAAAGACATAACTAATATAGAAAGATAGAGGTGAACATCAAACGCATAAATTCCACATAAATTCCAACCGCTACCTTGGAAGCTCCAACAATCGCCTGAGTCAAGCAAGCTGAGGCGCACTCGATCTAGGACCTACACCGAAAGGGCGTAGAGGCATGAGTACGGTCCACTTATACTCAGTAGGTATAATAGGCCGACCAAGCAAAGTAGTAAATAAAGTATACAAAACATACACTAAGGGCACATCCCCTGCAATCAGAAAATGTCCCACAACGGTAGCCCACACCGCTTGCACTAACAATTCTAATATATCACATATACACCAAAATAGAATACGAGTGCATTATATTACATATAAGTTGAGCAAGGGGTAACATGCATATACAAGATCATCAAGTACAAGTAAAAGAAGATAAGATAATTACATAGATGGCAAGTCAATACGATAATACAACACAATATAAACATAATAAAGTAAGTGCAATGTATATGATGATGATGATGATGATGCACAAGGTCATCACACAACCTTCGGGATCGTCGTACAATCCCCGTATACATATAAGGAGCTAAAGCTTCCTGATGTAGGACCCATGTAGGGTTTGTCAACCCATATACAATCCACATATCTCATATCTCCTTTTTGGTATATCCCTCGGAAAGGGTCTTATAAGGTGTTACAATATCTTCTCCTCGACATATCACTCGGGGAGGATTTTAAAAAGGCATTGCCAGTGTTTCTCAGATATTGCCATGGTGGTACCAATGTTTCATTAATGAGTATGATATGAGGATGTAATTATCACAACCTATCACTATGAGTATTTTTACAATCAACCATAATGATATATTTCCACAACCACGTGAGCCAATATCCACTTATTATTTCAGTTTCATCCACGAATTTTCACATGTCTCATATGCCAATAAAGTATGAATATAAGCAAAATACCCCAATGGTACCATATTCAGCATCTTAACAACACAATACAATCATTCACATGTATTCAAGGCTATCAATATCCCATAGGACCCCACACGGTTACACATATCACATAATAACTCAATTTCGATAATTACATCACATATAGGCCCCCACACGGGTACAACACATAAATAGTCATTTTTCATGATTAGTTCCCACCCTTAACATGCATTTTGTATCATCATTTACTACCCAGCCCAGTCCGAAAGAGTTAAGCCATAACCTACCTCAAAAGCTGAAACTGGTCTGCTACACTCCGTACCCATGACCTTACTTTCCACGTATGATCTCGAACTCCACTAAAAATATCAAATATGAAATCTACGTGTCAAAACAAAACTAACGACACTCATATTGACTACTTTTGGTTCGAGGTCAAAACGAATCCCCATAACGAATTTTCGAAAAAGAAGGGCAAAATTAGAACTTTACTTCAAAAACGTGTTTTCATATTTTTAGGAACCTACAACTAAAAATCCAAGTCAAATTAAGTAAAAAATGAGGTTCAAATTAAAGAAAAACCATTTTTGAGCTCTACCGGGTAAAATCTTTGAAATTCGGATTAAAATTAAGAATCAGAGTTGTTTTGAAGGTTAAATTGATGAAAAACTAGTAATTATAAGATAAAACATTATACAAGTGAAAAGAAGTGAAATTGAGGTTTAAAATCAAGCCCTAAGATTTTTGGAGTTTTGAAAAATTAATCAAGAAATTATTAAGAAAAGGGTGAATTCTTACCTTAAATTCGTAATAAAATCAAGAAATAGATGTTAATCTAGCTATCCAAGCTTCCACAAGCTTCACTTTTAAGCTCCCACACTATTTTAGGATTTAACTCTCAAGAGACAAGATGAAAAATGAGCAAAACAAGCCCAAAAACTGGATAAATAGTACAGTTTTTTCTGTACAGCTTTTGCAAAAAAAAAAAGACTATTTTTTTTGGAAAAGCCCAAATCGGACTTCGACGGGGTGCCCAGGATTCGTTCGGAGTTCGATACATGCAAACAAACTATGCAACCATACTAAATTCGACATTCCAAATGCGATGACAATTTCAGATTTTCAAAAAAATATCATTTTCATAAAGTTGACCCCCGAAACTCGAAATCACAATTTTCCAAATCGAGGGTTGAAATAAAATTTAAAAGCCGTAAAATCATACCAAACATGCTAACACCCTGAAATCGACATTTCAGATCTGCTGGTGAAGTCGAATTTTTCATCTGAGGTCGTTTCGATCAAATGTGGATCCCATATCCACATTTTCAATTTTCAACTTTCTGATTAATAGGTCGAAATGAGCTCGGGTGCATCAGTACCCGAACCAAAGGTCTACCTAGCCTAAAATCGATATTTCGGAGTTGTTGGCGTAGCCGTTTGTCCATCTATTTCACGGATCAAAAGATATCCACATAAGTCCAAAATAAGGCTCTCACAGCCATCAAAAATCACAATATCGCATAAATGATACCAAAATGCATCGAAAATCATGTCAATCACTCTCACACCCCAGAAATATCATAATACAACTACATGGAGGAATAAAATAGTCCAATCACATAAAATCATAAATTTCACATATTTCATCAATTTTTTAGGTCGTCACATCATCCACCACTAAAAATATAAGTCATCCTCGAACTAAGACAAAGAAATACCTGAATCAATGAAGAGATGAGGATAAGAACTACGCATATCAGACTCAACCTCCCAAGTAGCCTCATCGACAGGTCGATATCACCACTAAACCTTAACAACAGGGATAACTTTAGAGTGCAACCGCCTAAAATCCCTAGCCAAAATGAAAATCATCTCCTCAACAAAGGACAACCGCTCATCTAACTGAACTGACTCCCAACGAATGACATGAGGCTCATCAAGAATATAGCGATGAAACATAGAAACATGAAAAATTAGATGAACAACTAATACATTAGGGGGAAAAACCAACTTATAAGTCACATCACCAATAGTACGAAGGATCTCAAATGGACCAATATACCTGGGGCTAAGCTTGCCCCTCTTCCCAAACCTCATTACACCCTTCATGGGTGAAACTCAAAGAAAAACACGATCACCAACACCAAATCTCAAAGCACGAAGTCTACGATCAGTATAACACTTCTGCCTACTCTGAGCTGTTCTAAGTCTATCCTGAATGACCCGAACTCTATCCAAAGACTTACAAAGCAAGTCCGTACCTTGAGGTCTCACCTCTGAAATATCAAACCAACCCACTGGCGAGCGACAATGCCGACCATAAAATGCCTCAAAAGGAGCCATATTAATACTGGAATGGTAGCTATTATTATATACAAACTCTGCTAAAGACAAATACTGCTCCCATTGCCACAAAAATCCATCACACATGCGTGAAGCATATCCTCCAAAACTTGAATAGTCCGCTCTGACTAGCCATCAGTCTGGGGGTGAAACGCTGTGCTAAGATCAACCTGAGTACCCAACTCATCCTGAAATGTCTTCTAAAAATGAGATGTGAACACAGGACCTCGATCTAAAATAATGGATATCGGTACACCATGAAGACGAACAATCTCATAAATGTAGATATGGGCCAATCTCTCGGCACTGAATGAGACCTGAATCGAAATAAAATGAGCTGACTTGGTCAATCGATCTACGATAACCCAAACACTGTTAGAATAATGAGGTATACGAGGCAAACTAGTCAAAGTCCATAGTGATTCATTCCCACTTCCACTCGGGAATGGGTAACCTCTGAAGCAATCCACCAGGTCTCATATACTTGGTCTTCACCTGCTGACAACATAAGTAACGAGCCACAAAATCCGCTATATCTCCCCTCATACCACCCCACTAGTAGTGCTGCCTCAAATCACGATACATCTTAGTTACACCTGGATGGATAGAATATCTGGAACAATGGGCCTCCTCCAAGATCAACCTAATCCAATCACCCACTCTCACCACACAAACTCAGCCCCCAATTCTTAAAACTTCATCTGAATCAAGTGAGGCTTCCTTAGCCTCCCAACTCAATATATTATCTTGAATCAACCTCAATCCAACATTGTCAAACTAATGAGCTCGAATCTGCTCTAGCAAAGAAGATTTAGTCTTCACAAATGCCAAAACACGCCCAGGTGTCAAACTATCAAGTCTAACCATCTGGTTAGCTAAATACTGAACCTCTAAGTCCAAGGGCTTCTCTTGGGTCAAAAGATACTCCAAGCTACCCATGCTAGTCGACTTTCGGCTGAAGGCATCCGCAATTACATTAGCCTTTCCCGGATGGTAGAGAATAGTTAAGTCATAATACTTAAGCAACTCAAGCCAAAAATATTGCCTCATATTTAGATCTCGCTAGGTAAAGAACTACTGAAGTCTACGGTGATCTGAGAAGATCTCACAACAGACTCCATATAAGTAGTGCCTCCACAACTTCAAGGCAAATACAACTGTGCACAACTCCAAATGATGCAGAGGATAATTCCTCTCATGAGGCATCAACTATAAAGATGGATACCCAATTACCTTGCCCTTCTGCATCAATGCAACACCTAACCCAACACCTAAAGCATTAAAAAAGATGGTAAAGCCCACACTCTTCTTGGGTAAAGCTAAGATAGGAGTTGAAGTCAACAAATCCTTGAGCTTTTGAAAGCGCACATCACAAGCATCGAATCACTGAAAAGAATTTTTTTTCTGGGTCAACTTCGTCAATGGAGCTGCAATAGATGAAAAAACCCTCAACAGAACACCAATAAGAACCTGCCAAGCCAATAAAACTCTGAATCTCGATGGGTGAAGTAGGTCTAGACCAATCACGAACCGCGGCAATCTCAACTGGATCAACCATAATACTTCCTTAGTTACCACATGACACAAGAAAGAAACAGACTCCAACCAAAACTAGCACTTAGAGAACTTAGCATACAACTTCTCATCCCTCAATCTCTGAAGTACAATCCACAAATTCTCCTCATACTCAAACTCACCTTTGGAATAAATCAAGATATCATCAATAAATACAATAACAAAGAAGTCGAGATACGATCGAAACACCTGATTTATCAACTCCATGAATGCTGCAGGGGCATTGGTCAACTCAAAAGACATGACCAATAACTCATAATGACCACATCGAGTCCAAGAAGTTATCTTCAAAATATTTGAAGCTCTAATCCTCAACTGGTGATACCCGGACCTCAAATCAATCTTTGAAAACACCATAACACTCTGAAGTTAATCAAATAAATCATCGATGCAAGGAAGAGGATACTTATTCTTAACCGTCACCTTATTCAACTGTCGATAATCAATACACATCCGCATAGACCCATTTTTTTTCTTCACAAAAAAATAGGCGTACCCCAAGGTGAAATACTAGGTCGGATAAATCATTTTTCCAACAACTCCTGCAATTGATCCTTCAGTTCCTTCAACTCTGCTTGGTCCATCCTATAAGGAGGAATCAAAATGGGCTTGGTGCCCGGCTTAACACCAATAGCGAAATCAATATCTTGATCCAGAGTCATACCAGGCAAGTCCGTAAGGACCACATCCATAAACTTACGGACAACACGGACAAAATCTAAGAAAAAAAGTAAAACAATACTGGGGTCACAAATATGGGCCAAATAAGATAAACATCCACTCTCAATCAATTTACAAGCCTGAACATAAGATATAATCCTCTTAGGATCCGAATAAAGTGCATCCTTCCAAGATGTTCTTGGTACACCATCCAAAGCTAAAGTCACAGTCTTAGCAAAATAATCTAAGACAAAATGATAAGGAGCCAACCAATCCTTACCCAAAATAATATCAAAATCGATCATATCTAACACAAGAAAGTCTACCAAAGTCTCACACCCGGCAAAAGTCACAACACAAGATCGATTCACCCAATCTACCACTAAAGAATCACCTACCAAGGTAGATACACGAATAGGCATAGAAAGAGGCTCACTAACAGAATCAAAACCCAAAGCAAAATACGCAGTCACATAGGAAAAAGTTGACCTGAGATCAAATAATAAAAATGCAGGTCTGAAACAAATGGGGATGATACCTGTAACCACAACATCAGAAGCCTCTGCCTCAGGCCTGGCCGGTATAGCATAACACTAACAACGACCATTAGCTGCTTGGGTAGCCCTACTACCTCCACCACGAGCTCTACCATTTTTACCTCTTACACCTCTGGTAGAACCCCTACCTCTCACAACTGGAATAAGAGTAGCTCAAATCACCCAACAAGGACAGTCCCTGGCCACATGGCTAATCTCATCACATACATAACAACCTCTACGACAAGTCTCAATAGAAAAAGGTACAACTGGGCTCCAACTACCACCCTAAGCTGCAGAACTAGGAGATCCACCACCTGAACTCTGCAAAGCCGCCACTGGCCTACCATGGTATCCACGAGAACCTCTAAAATCTCTATCTCGAGAGGTTTGACTCCTGAACTCACCAAAATGTCACGCCTTTTTGGCGCCTCCCTAAGATACACCAAGAATACCCTTTGTCATCTTAGAGTGATCCACAATACTCTGAAAATAAGCCCCAAACACAACCATCTAAGACAAAGCCACCTGAAGAGAAACATCCAAACCCTTCACAAACTTCTGAATCTTCTCAGACTCGGTAAAAATGCTATCATAGAAATATCTAAACAAGGCATGGAAGCGTGCCTCATACTCAACAACTGTCACGAATCCCTTCTCCAAATGATCAAACTCGTCCCGCATACGATCTCTCAAACTGAAAGGCATAAATTTTTCAACGAAAGCCTTAACAAATTGATCCCAAGTCATCTCGGGAGAGTCACGGGGTCTACAACTGATAAACGACCTCCACGAATCTCTCTCCATATCTCTTAACTGATAAGATATAGTATAAGATATACCATCCGTGCAAAATGAGTGAAAACAACTCAGAACACAAGGTATGAAAGAACTTCACACGATAAAGAATAAAATAAAAAAAGTTTCCTAAAGACATCCTATAGCCTCTTGAAGATAGATACAGACGTCTACATACCGATCTGCGAGACTCTATTAGAAATTTCGTTCTTACAATATGGAGACCAATGAAACCAGGCTCTGATACCAATTTGTCACGACCCAAAAACGAGGGTCATGATAACACTTGTCATGGCGTACCTTGACAAGTAAGCCTATCACCCAAACTGATACAAGAGAAAGAGACAAAAATATCCCAAGGTAAGTCTTCTAGAATGAAACTGAATAATATAAGTAAACATAATAATACGAAAAGAACTTATCCAAAATACTAATTATGCCCAAAACCAGGTGTTAACAGTATAAGAACTACTAATACAATCTAGGAGTCAAATACATTACAAAAATAACCACAAAGGAATAATATATGTCTCAGAATACTAATAAAAATATAACTACTATAGAAAGATAGAGGTGAACATCAGGCGCATGAATGTCCAATCGCTACCTTGGAAGCTCCAACAATCGCCTGAGTCAAGCAAGATGAGGCACACTCGAGATAAGACCTACACCGAAAGGGCGCAGTATGCATGAGTACGGTCCACTTGTACTCAATAGGTATCGTAGGCCGACCAAGTAAAGCAAAGAATAAAGCATACAAAACATACACTAAGGGCACGTCATCTAAAATCAGAAAATATCCCACAATGGTAGCCCACACCGCTTGCACTAATAGTCCTAATATATCACATACACACTAAGATAGAACACGAGTATGCATTATATCACATATAAGTAGAATAAGGGGGAACACGCATATAAAAGATCATCAAATACAAGTAAAAGAAGATAAGACAATTACATAGATGACAAGTCAATACAACAATGCAACACAATATAAACACGATAAAGTAACTACAATGTATATGATGATGATGATGCACGAGGTCTTCGCACAACCTCTGGGATTATCTCACAATCCCCGTATACACCTACGTAGCTAAAGCTTCTCGACGTAGGACCCATGGGGGGTTCGTCAACCCGTATACAATCTACATATCTCATATCTCCTTTTCGACATATCCCTCGAAAAGGGTTTTATAAAGTGTTATAATATCTCCTTCCCGACACATTCCACGAGGAGGATTTTAAAAAGGTATTGCCAGAGTTTCTCAGATGTTGCCACGATGGTACCAATGTTTCATGAATGAGTATGATATGAGGATGTAATGCTCACAACTAATTACTATGAGTATTTTCACAATCAACCATAATGATATATTTTCACAACCACGTGAGCCAATATCCATTCATTATTTTAGTTTCAAACATGAATTTTCACATGTCTCATATGTCAATAAAGTATGAATATAATCAAAATAAACCAATGGTACCATATTAAGTATCTTAACAACATAATATAATTATTCACATGTATTCAAGGCTATCAATATCCCATAAGACCCCACACGATTACACATATTACATAATAACTCAATTTCGATAATTATATCATATATAGGCCCCCACACGGGCACAATACATAAATAGTCATTTTTTATGATTAGTTCCCACTAACATGCATTTTGTATCATCATTTACTACCCAGCCCAGTCTGAAAGAGTTAAGTCATAACCTACCTCAAAAGCCGAAACTGGTCTGCTACACTTTGAACCCACAACTTTACTTTTCACGTATGATCCAAAACTTCATTAAAAATATCAAATATGAAATCTACACATCAAAACAAAATCAACGACACCCATATTGACTACTTTTGATTCGGGGTTAAAATGGACCCCCCAATCCTTGTTTTCATAAAAGAAGGGCAAAATCAGAACTTTACTTCAAAAATGTGTTTTCCATATTTTTAGGTACCTATAGCTGAAACTCAAGTCAAATCGAGTAAAAAAGGAGGTTCAAATTGAAGAAAAATAATTTTTGAGCTTTACCGGGTAAAATCTTTGAAATTCAGATTAAAATTAAGAATCAGAGTTGTTTTGAAGGTTAAATTGATGAAAAACTAGTAATTATAAGATAAAACATTATTCAAGTAAAAAAAAAGTGAAATTGAGGTTTAAAATCAAGCCCTAAGATTTTTGAGGTTTTGAAAAATTAATCAAGAAATTATTAAGAAAAGGGTTACCTTAAATTCGTAATAAAACCAAGAAATAGATGTTAATCTAGCTATCCAAGCTTCCACAAACTTCACTTTTAAGCTCCCACACTATTTTAGGACTTAACTCTCAAGAGACAAGATGAAAAATGAGCAAAGCAAGCCCAAAAACTGGATAAATAGTGCACTTTTTTCTGCAAAGCTTTTTCCAAAAAACTATTTTTTTTGGAAAATCCCAATTCGGAGTTCGACGGGGTGCCCAAGATTCGTTCGGAGTTCAATACATGCAAACAAACTATGCAACCATACTAAATTCGATGTTTCAAACGCGATGGCGATATCAGATTTTTAAAAAAATATCTTTTTCCTAAAATATGACCCCCGAAATTCGAAATCACAATTTTCCAAATTGAGGATCGAAATGAGATTTAAAAGCCGTAAAATCATACCAAACATGCTAACACCCTAAAATCGACATTTCAGATCTGCTGGTGAAGTCGAATTTTTCATCTGAGGTCGTTTCGATCAAATGTGGATCCCATACCCACATTTTCAATTTTTAACTTTCTGATCAATATGTCGAATGAGCTCGGGTGCATCGGGACCCAAACCAAAGGTCTACATAGCCTAAAATCGATATTCCGAAGCTGTTGGATCTCTCCGTTTGATCATCCATCGCACAAATCAAAAGATATTCATATAAGTCTAAAATAAGGCTTTTGAAGCCATCAAAAACCTCAATATCGCATTAATGATACCAAAATGCATCAAAAATCATGTCAATCACTCCCACACCCCAAAAATACTATAATGCAACTATGGGGAGGGGTAAAACAATCAAGTCACATAAAATCATAAATTTCACATATTTTATCAAATTTTTAGGTCGTTACATAATTAATCACTACTAAAATAAAATAAAATTTAAGGGTGGAATTGATAAATTCACAAAAAATTAATTGTTCTCAATTAGGAGGAAAATTGATAAATTCACAAAATTTTCCCTCTAATTACAAATTTTAAAGGAATCAACATATAATTAATAATACAAAAATCAAAATAAAAGTAAAAAAATTTCCCTCCAAACTTTTTCCCTCTAAGTTTATGCCTAAATCATCTCATTAAATTGATGAATTCAAGAAAATTTATCTCTAATTTTAATAAAAATAGATACATTTTTCCTCCAAACTTTTTTCCTGTAGTTATTTTATACCTAAATTAGCTCATTCTTTTACTATTTTAATAAGTCAAAAACCTAAAAAGCTGTAACGATCTAAAAATTTGATGAAATATGTAAAATTTATGATTTTATGTGATTTGACTATTTTACCCCTCTTGTAGTTTCATTATGATATTTCTGGAGTGTGAGAGTGATTGACATAATTTTCAATGCATTTTGGTATCATTTATGCAATATTGTGGTATTTGATGGCTTCGAGATCCTTATTTTGGACTTATGTGAATATCTTTTAATCCGTGCGACGGATGGCCAAACGGACCGCGCCAGCAGCTCTGAAATATCGATTTTAGCCTAGATAGACCTTTAGTTCGGATTCCGGTGCACCCGAGCTCATTTTGACCTATTGGTCGGAAAGTTGAAAAATTAGAAATATTAGTGTGGGACCGACATTTGATCGAAATGACCTCGGATGGAAAATTCAACTTCGCCAACAGATTCGAAATATTAATTTTAGGGTGTTAGCATATTTGGTATGATTCTACGGCTTTTAAATCTCATTTCGATCCTCAGTTTGGAAAATTATAATTTTGGATTTCGGGGTCAACTTTGTGAAAATGCCATTTTCTTGAAAATTTGATATCTCCATTGCATTTGAAATATCGAATTTAGTGTGATTGCATAGTTCGTTTGCATAAATCGGATTTCAAACGAATCCCGGGCAC
Source organism: Capsicum pubescens (assembly GCA_030864215.1). Taxonomy (NCBI): domain Eukaryota; kingdom Viridiplantae; phylum Streptophyta; class Magnoliopsida; order Solanales; family Solanaceae; genus Capsicum; species Capsicum pubescens. The sequence continues at coordinate 71,293,235 of CM061549.1, read as the reverse complement.
CCCATCGGAGTCCATTTCGACTTAAGGAAAAAATCTGCACAACTATTGCAGAAAATCTGCAATAAATTGCAGATTTTCACCCTTTTTGGCCCATTTTGCTCATTTTCATTTTGGCTCTTGGGAGTTAAACCCTAAAATAATGAGGGGGTTTAAAAGTAAAGTTTGTGAGAGCTTGAGAAGCTAGATTAACACCTTTTTTTTAATTTTATTACGGATTAAAGGTAAGAATTCACCCTTTTCTTAGTAATTTCTTGACTAATTTCTCAAAATTCCAAAAATCTTAGAGCATAATTTTAAACCCAAATTTCACTCCTTTCACTTGAATAATATTTTTATTTTACAATTACTAGTTTTTCATCAATTTAACCTTTAAAACAACTCTGATTCTTGATTTTAACCCGAATTTCAAAGAATTTACCCGGTAAAGCTTAAAAATGTTTTTTTTTTTTTATTTGAACCCCATTTTTGACTCGATTTAACTTGAGTTTTCAGCTATAGGTTCCTAGAAATATGGGAAACATGTTTCTGAAGTAAAATTCTGATTTTGCTCTTCTTTTTCGAAAACCCATTTTGGGGGTCCATTTTGACCCCGAACCAAAAGTAGTCAATATGTGTGTCGTTGGTTTTATCTTGACGCGTAGATTTCATATTTGATATTTTTAGTGGAGTTTGAGATTGTTAGTGAAAAGTAAGATCGTGGGTTCAAGTGTAGCGGGCCGATTTCGACTTTCGAGGTAGGTTATGACTTAACTCTTTCAGACTGGGTTGGATAATAAATGATGATACACAATGCATGTTAAGGGTGAGAACTAATCATGAAATATGGCTATTTATGTGTTGTTCCCGTGTGGGGGCCTATATGTGATGTAATTATTGAAATTGAGTTATTATGTGATATGTGTGACCGTGTGGGGTCCTATGTGATATTAATAACCTTGAATACATATGAATAATTGTATTGTGTTGTTAAGATGCTTAATATGGTACTATTGGTGTATTGTGATTATATTCATACCTTATTTAGCATATGAGACATGTGAAAATTTGTGGATGAAACTGAAATAATGATAGATATTGGCTCACATGGTTGTGGAAATATATCATTGTGGTTGGTTGTGAAAATACTCATTGTGATTGGATGTGAACATTGCATCCTCATATCATACTCATTCATGAAATATTGGTACCACCGTGCCAACATCTGAGAAACATTGACTACACCTTTTTAAAACCCTCTCCGAGAATGCGCTGAGGAGGAGATATTGTAACACCATATAAAATGCTTTCCGAGGGATGTGCCAGAAAGGAGATATGAGATATGTTAATTGTATACAGGTTGACGAACCCCTCATGGGTCCTACGTCGGGAAGTCTTAGCTCCGTAGGTGTATACGAGGATTATGCGATGATCCTAGAGGTTGTGCGACGACCTCGTGCATCATCATCATCATCATCATCATATACATTGCACTTACTTTATTGTGTTTATGTTGTGTTATATTGCCATGTTTACTTGTCATCTATGTATTTGTCTTACCTTCCTTTACATGTATTTGATGATCTTATATCTATATGTTATCTCTTGTTCTATTTGTATGTGACATAATGTATACTTGTGTTTTATATCTTGGTGTATTATTGTAATATATGTGATATACATTAGAACTATTAGTGCAAGCAGTGTGGGCTACTGTAATGGGATATTTTCTGATTGCAGGTGACGTTCCCTTAGTGTATATTTTGTATGCTTTATTTACTACTTTGCTTGGTCGGCCTATGATACCTACTGAATACAAGTGGATCATACTCATACCTACTGCGCCCTTTCGGTGCAGGTCCTAGCTCGAGTGCGCCTCAACTTGATTGACTCAGGCGATTGCTGGAGCTTTCAAGGTAACAGTTGGACATTCATGCGTCCGAAGTTCACCTCTATCTTTCTATAGTAGTTATGTCTTTATTAGTATTCGAAGACAGTTCTTATTCCTTTGTGGTTATTTTTTCGATGCATTTGACTCTTGGATTGTATTAGTAGTTCTTACACTATTGATACCTGGTTTTGGGCATGATTGGTATTTTGGATAAGTTCTTTCCGTATTATTATGATTACTTATATGGTTCGGCTTCATTCTAGAAGCCGAACCATGGGATATTTCTGTCTTTTTTTTCATATCAGTTTGGGTGGTAAGCTTACTTATCAAGGTATGCTGTGACAAGTGCCATCATGACCCTCATTTTTGGGTCGTGACAAATTGGTATTCGAGCAACCAGGTTTCATTGGTCTCAACGGTGTAAGAATGAGATGTCTAATAGAGTCTCACGAATCTGTACGTAGATGTTCGTATCTATCTTTGAGAGGCTATAGGACATCTTTAGGAAACTTCTCTTATTTTATTCTTTATCGTGCAAAGTTCTTTCATACCTTGTGTTCCGAGTTGTGTTTCACTCTTTCTACGCCAATGGAGTTTTTTATGCTACTATCAGTTGAGAGATACTGTGAGAAATTGGTGGATTTCATTTGTTGGTTGTAGGCTTATTGATGCTCCTGAGTTGTCATGAGATCAGTTTGTTGATGCCTTTCTGGAGAGATTTGTGCCTTTCAGTTTGAGAGATCGTATGCGGGACGAGTTTGATAATTTGGAATAGGGTTCTATACCAGTTATTGAGTATGAGACATGATTCCATGCCCTGTCCAGATATTTCTATGATAGTATTACCACCGAGTTTGGGTAGATACAAAGTTTGTAAAGGGTTTGGATGTCTCTCTTTAGTTGGCTACGTCTCAGATGATTCTGATTAGGGATTCTTTTTAAAGTATTATGGATCATGCTGAGATAATAGAGGGTATTCTTAGTGCATCTCATGGAGGCGCTAATAGGGTGCATCGGTTTGGTAAGTTCAGGAGTTGGACCTCCCGAGGTAGAGATTTTAGAGATTCTCGTGGATATTATGGAAGGCCAGTGCAGGTGACTTTATAGAGTTCAACTGGTGGATCTTCTAGTTCTGCATTTCAGGGTGGCCGTTTGGGCTCAGTTGTACTTTCTCTTATTGAGACTGGTCGTAGAGGTTGCTATATGTGTGTGAGATTGGCCATGTGGCCAAGGACTGTTCTTGCTGTGTGTTTAGAGCTACTTCTATTTCAGCTGTGAGAGGTAGGGGTTCTACTAAATGTGCAATAGGTAGAGATGGTAGAGCCCGTGTTGGTAGTCGTGGGCCTACTCATCCAGTTGGCAGTCATGGATAGTGTTATGCTATACCAGCCAGACCTGAGGTAGAGGCTTTTAATATTTTGATTACAGGTATCGTCCCCGTTTGTTTCAGACCTGCATCTGTATTATTTGATCCCGGATTGACTTTCTCCTATGCATCTGTGTATTTTGCTTCAAGTTTTAATTCTGTTACTAATCCTCTTTCCATGCCTATTCGTGTATCTACCCTGGTGGGTGATTCTTTAGTGGTGGATCGGGTGCATCGATCTTGTGGTGTGGCTTTTGTCGGGTGTGAGACTTTGATAGACTTTCTTGTATTAGACATGGTCTATTTTGATGCTATTTTGGGTATGGATTGGTTGTCTCTTTCTCATGCTGTCCTAAATTTTTATGCCAAGACTGTGACTTTAGCTTCGTCGAGTGTGCCAAGGATAGCTTAGAAGGGTACACTTCATTCGGGTCCTAAGAGGATTATATCTTATGTTCAGGCTCGTAATTAGTTGAGAGAGGATGTTTATATTACTTTGACCATATTTGTGATACCAATGTTATTTTGCCTCCTTTTTGGATTCTTTCTGTGTCGTCCGTGAGTTTATGGATGTGTTCCCTACGGAATTGCCTAGTATGCCTTCGGATCAAGATATTGATTTTATTATTGATGTTGAGTCGGGCACCAAGCCCATTTTTATTCCTCCTTATAGGATGGCCCCAGCAGAGCTGAAGGAACTGAAGGATCAGTTGTAGGAGTTTTTGGATAAGAGATTTATTCGACCTAGTATTTCACCTTGGGGTACGCCTGTCTTGTTTGTAAAGAGATAGGATGGGTTTATGTGGATGTATATTAATTATCGGCAGTTGAATAAGGTGATGGTTACGAATAAGTATCTCCTTCCTCGCATCAATGATTTGTTTGATTAGCTTCAGGGTGTGGCGGTGTTTTCAAAGATTGATATGAGGTTCAGTTATCACCAATTGAGGATTAGAGCTTTGGATATTCCAAAAATAGCTTTTCAAACTTGATATGGTTATTGTGATTTCTTGGTCCTATCTTTTAGGTTGACCGATTCCCCTGCCGCGTTCATGGAGTTGATGAACCTGGTGTTTTAATCGTATCTTGACTCCTTTGCTATGGTATTTATAGATGATATCTTGGTTTATTCTAAGAGTGAGGTTGAGCATGAGGAGCATTTGTGGATTGTGCTTTAGAGATTGAGAGATGAGAAGTTGTATGCTAAGTTCTCTAAGTACGAGTTTTGGTTGGAGTTGGTTTTTTTCTTGGATCATGTGATGACTAAGGAAGGTATTATAGTTGATCCAGCTAAGGTTGCAGCGGTTCGTGATTGGGCTAGACCTACTTCGCCCACCGAGATTCGAAGTTTTACTAGCTTGGCCGGGTATTATTAGTGTTTTGTTGAGGGTTTATCTTCCCTTGCAGCTCCATCGACCAAATTGACTCAGAAGAAGAATTCTTTCCAGTGGTATGATGTTGTGATGCAAGCTTTCAAAAGCTCAAGAATTTGTTGACTTCAGCTCTTAAATTGGCTTTTCCCAAGGAGGGCGCGGGCTTTATTGTCTTTTGTGATGCTTCAGGTATTGGGTTAGGTGTTGTGTTGATGCAGGAGGGCAATGTAATTATGTATGCATCTCGTCAATATTGGAGCCTCATGAGAGGAATTATCCTACCTATGATTTGAAGCTGTGCGCAGTTATGTTTGCCTTAAAGTTGTAAAGGTACTACTTGTATGGATTTCGTTATGAGGTCTTCTCAGATCATCGTAGCCTTTAGTACTTCCTTACCAGTGAGATCTTCATATGAGGCAACACTATTGGCTTGAGTTGCTTAAGAATTATGACTTGACTATTCTCTACCATCAGGGCAAGGCTAATGTGGTTGCGGATGACTTGAGCCAAAAGTGGACAAACATGGGTAGCTTGGCACATCTTTTGACCCAGGAGAGACTTTTGGCCTTAGAGATTCAGTTTTTAGCTAACCAAATGGTTAGGTTTGATATTTCGACACCTGGACGTATTTTGTCATATGTGAAGGTTAGATCTTCTTTGATGGAGCAGATTCGAGCTCATCAATTTGATAATGTTAAATTGAGGTTGATTCGAGATAACATGTTGAGTGGGGAGGTTAAGGAAGCCTCACTTGATTCAGATGGAGTTTTGAGAATTGGGGGTTGATTTTATGTGCCGAGAGTGGTCATCGAATTAGGTTGATCTTGGAGGAGGCCCATTGTTTCAGATATTCTATCCATCTAAGTATGACTAAGAGGTATCGTGATTTGAGGAAACGCTACTGGTGGAGTGGTATGAGGCGAGATATAGCAAATTTTGTGGCTCGTTGCCTATGTTGTTAGCAGGTGAAGGTTGAGCATATGAGGCCTGGTGAATTTCCTCAGAGGTTACCCATTCCCGAGTGGAAGTGGGAATGGATCACTATGGACTTTGTAACTAGTTTTCCCTGTACATCTCATAGTTCTGACAATGTTTGGGTCATCATGGATTGATTGACCAAGTCAACTCATTTTATTCCGGTTCAGGTCTCATTCAGTGTCGAGTGGTTGGCCCGTATCTACATTCGTGAGATTATGGGTCTTCATGGTGTGCTAGTTTCCATTATTTCAGATCGAGGTCCTGTGTTCACATCTCACTTTTAGAAGACTTTTTAAGATGAGTTGGGTACTTGGGTTGATCTTAACACAATATTTCACGCCCAGATTGGTGCCAGTCAGAGCGGACTATCCAAGTTTTGGAGGATATGCTTCACACATGCGCGATGGATTTTGGTGGCCAGTGGGAGTAGCATTTGGCTTTAGCAGAGTTTGCATATAGTAATAGCTACCATTCTAGTATTGATATAGATCCTTTTGAGGCGTTGTAAGGTAAGCGTTGTCGCTCCGCAGTAGATTGGTTTTATGTTTCTGAGGTGAGACCTCGAGGATGGACTAGCTTCTCGAGTCTTTGGATAGGGTCCGGGTCATTTAGGATAGACTTAGAGCGGTTCAAAGTAGGCAGAAGTGTTATGCTGATCCTAGACTTTATGCCTTGAGATTTGGTGTTGGTGATCGTGTTTTCCTTCGAGTTTCACCCATGATGGGTGTGATGGTGTTTGGGAAGAAGGGCAAGCTTAGCCCCAGGTATATTAGTCCATTTGAGATTCTTCGGACTGTTGGTGATGTGGAATATGAGTTGGCTTTGCCTCTTGATCTATCAGTTGTTCTCCAGTTTTTCATGTTTCTATGCTTCGCCGTTATATTCCAGAAGAGTCCCATGTCATTCATTGGGAGTCGGTTCAGTTAGATGAGCGGTTGTACTTTGTTGAGGAGTCAGTTTTCATTTTGGCTAGGGATGTTAGTGTAACACCCCGAATCTGGTACTCGAAATGCTACACGGTGCACATGACCCCGAAGGACCACAAACTAACCCATGACTGATATCTGTACCTGTATACTACATGATCTACTGTATAAATGTGGAAACATAAACTGAAAGGCCACAAGGTTCAAAACTGTAACATAACATCTGGGATGGGGTATAAATACCCAAAATAAAACTGTCTAAACATAATAGTCTAAATATGATAGTCTGGAAAGCCTCTAACTGACTGAACTGTCTGAATAAGGAGTTGATGGGACATGTCCCCAACTAACTCCGACTACTGAAATGACTAAGTACTGAGATAATGAAATAAAAAATCATATCATCCTCGGAGGATGAGGACTTACTGCTGATATCTGGAATCTACTGATGCTTTGGAGCTCGTGTCTCTGAACCTATGGTATAAGACACCATAGCGCAAATGCGTCAGTACTTTGAATGTACTGGTATGCATGTGAGGTAGGCTGAATGCATGGGGTTCATATGTATGAACAATACTAACTAACTGACTAACATGAACGTGAGAATACATACATGAATATATAGTAGCTATATCTGAGATCGTGATAACATAAAATTACTGATAACTAATCATGACTGATAACTGAGTTCTGATGACTAATATAACTGATAATATAAGTGACTGTATTTGACAGTCCTGAATCTGATGGAACTAGTTGAGTTTCGAACTGTTCTGAGTTGACTGTATCTAACAGTTTTGAATTCTGTAGAACTATCTGAGTTCTATTACTGAGACTGAATGACTGTATCTGACAGTCTTGAATTCTATAACTGAAACTGTGGGAATTAGTTATCTAACCGACATGCCCTAAATAACGCATTATAGCTGAGTTGGGGTCCAATCTGTAACCCCAATTAGAAGGGTGTTAATACCGCGCCACTGGTAAGGACAAGCTGTGGGTGACCCTCATCTGATAGTATCCCCTAAAGGAGAACGGTGGGACCCTCATCTGATAGTGTTTATCCACATGATCAACCCTCATCTGACAGTGTTAATGTCTCAACCTATGCTGGCTACATAGTCTGGAAGGCAAGGATAACTTCTAAGAATCACACCCTTATCTGACAGTGTGTGTTTCCATCCCTGGGTTCACTTGGTGCTAATTCCTACTCCCATCTGAATAGACACTGAACATGGATTACTGAACTGAATTAACTAAATTAGCTGAATTAGCTGAATTCTGTTGACTGATGGAATATTACTGAGATCTGATAACTGACTGAGATTACTGAGTTTTTCCTGAGTCATGAGACTGATTGAATTTTACTAAACCTAGCTTGACTGAGAGTATCTTGAAACATGACACTAATTCTAGGCACACCGCTATATTTTTCGGGTACAAGTACCCCCAGGACAGTGGAATGAAACTGAAAAGGCATGACATTCTTGAATACATGACTAACATCAACAATCCATAATACAATAATTAAAGACATTTCATGGGCATTTGATTATCATAGCTTGATACGTGAATAAGATAACATGTATACATAGCATAATTTCATAAGGCTAACTCATGAACAATCCAACAACAATTTCAATACATAAGAATAACATGAAAGTCATTTTGGATCACAATTCAGCTATAGTGCATAATTTCTATCCTCCTAGGCATTTTATCAAACACCTTACATGCACAACTTAAGGCATAGGTGAAATCATCAAATTTCACAAATCATAAACCACCAATTTCATGGATTTCAATTTATATGCTAATGTAGTTTTCATAATTTCACATAAGTATCCCAACATGGGAATCAATCAACAACCATCACATAACTTGAGCAACCCACAACATAATAACCATGATTCATAATTTAAAATAGGGTTCTTGAGCTTTATGGATGAAAGAAATTCATAAATCAACACAACACATACCTTACTTCTTGATTTAGCGAAGATTGATGGAGAGATTTTCTTGAAATTGAATCCCCAATTGCAACCCTACCTTGTTCTTGAGAGAAAATTGAGAGAAACTAGTATATTTTAGGTGAAAAATGGCTAAATCATGTGTTATTGGGTTTAATAGGGGTGAGAAATTGACCCTTTTAACCCTGGACACATCTTTTAAATTCAGTGAAATTTTTCCGAATTCGACCCCTGGCGCGACGCGGCGCTATCGCGCCGTGTCACTGGAATTTGGCAACTGGAAAATTGAGGGATGGCGCGACACGAAGCCATCGCGTTCGCACTTCATTTGTGACCTGGAAGTTTGGTACGACGTACCACTTCGCGGGCCCCTACTGGAATTTGACAATTGCCATTTTCTCCTGTGGCACGGCGTGCCACTAACTAATATGGCGCTGTTTTACGACGGGAACTTGAAATAGTCATAACTTCTTACCGGTTATCGGATTTAGGCGAATCTTATATCGATGGAAATCTTATTGAATTTCTCACATGACAAAAAGTAAAAATCTTACAAATTCCTCATGGAATAAACACTATTCAATTTGGAAGCTAATACTTGACATTCTTGGGATGAAATTTGTTATAAAACTTCAGGGTATTACAGTTAGACAGTTGCGCTCTAGAGTGATCTTTGTGGTTCAGGTCCAGTGGAAACATCAACCTGTAGATGATGCTACTTGGGAGGTTAAGTCTGATATGCGTAGTTTCTATCCCCAACTTTTCATTGATTCAGGTGTTTCCTTGCCTTAGTTCGAGCACGAACTAGATTTTTTGTGATGGATGATGTAACGACCTAAAAATTTGATGAAATATGTGAAATTTATGATTTTATGTGATTTGACTATGTTACCCCTTCCCGTAGTTGCATTATAATATTTCTGGGGTGTGGGAGTTATTGACACAATTTTCGATGCATTTTGGTATCATTTATGCAATATTGTGATTTTTGATGGCTTCGATAGCCTTATTTTGGACTTATGTGGATATCTTTTGATTCGTGCGATGGATGGCCGAACGGACTGCGCCAACAGCTCCAAAATATCCATTTTAGGCTAGGTAGACCTTTGGTTCAGGTTCCGGTGCACTCGAGTTCATTTCGACCTATTGGTTGGAAAGTTGAAAAATTAGAAATATGGGTGTGGGACCCACATTTAATCGAAACAACCTCGGATGGAAAATCCGACTTTGCCAGCAGATTCGAAATGTTGATTTTAGGGTGTTAGCATATTTGGTATAATTTTACGGCTTTTAAATCTCATTTTGACCCTCGATTTGGAAAATTATAATTTCGGATTTCGGAGGTCAATTTTATGAAAATGATCTTTTCTTGAAAATATGATATCGCCATCGCGTTTGGAACGTTGAATTTAGTATGGTTTCATAGTTCGTTTGTATAAATCGGACTCCGAACGAATCCCGGGCACCCCGTCGAAGTCCATTTCGACTTAAAGGAAAAAAATCTGCCCAACTATTGCAGAAAATCTGCAATAAATAGCGATTTTGCTCATTTTCAGCTCGGCTCTTGCGAGTTAAACTCTAAAATAGTGTGGGAGCTTAAAAGTAAATTTCTTGAGAGCTTGAGAAGCTAGATTAACACCTTTTCTTGATTTTATTACGGATTAAAGGTAAGAATTCACCCTTTTCTTAGTAATTTCTTGATTAATTTCTCAAAATCCCAAAAATCTTAGAGCATGATTTTAAACTCAAATTTCACTCCTTTCACTTGAATAATATTTTTTTCTTATAATTACTAGTTTTTCATCAATTTAACCTTTAAAACAACTCCGATTCTTAATTTTAACCCAGATTTCGAAGATTTTACTCGGTAAAGCTCAAAAATAGTTTTTCTTTGATTTGAACCCCATTTTTAACTCGATTTAACTTGAGTTTTCAGCTGTAGGTTCCTAAAAATATGGAAAACATGATTTTGAAGTAAATTTCCAATTTTGCCCTTCTTTTTTGGAAACTTATTTTGGGGGGCCGTTTTGACCCCGAACCAAAAGTAGTAAATATGAGTGTCGTTCATTTTATCTTGACGCGTAGATTTCATATTTTATATTTTTAGTGGAGTTTGAGATTGTTCGTGAAAAGTAAGGTCGCGGGTTCAAGTGTAGCGGGCCAGTTTCGGCTTTCGAGGTAGGTTATGGCTTAACTCTTTCAAACTGGGCAGGGTAATAAATGATGATACACAATGCATGTTAAGGGTGAGAACTAATCATGAAATATGTCTATTTATGTGTTGTTCCCGTGTGGGGGCCTATATGTGATGTAATTGTTGAAATTGAGTCATTATGTGATATGCGTGACCGTGTGGGGTCCTATGTGATATTAATAACCTTGAATACATGTGAATAATTTTATTGTGTTCTTAATATGCTTAATATGGTATTGTTGGTGTATTGTGATTATATTCATACTTTATTTAGCATATGAGACATGTGAAAATTTGTGGATGAAACTGAAATAATGAGTGGATATTGGCTCACATGGTTGTGGAAATATATCATTGTGGTTGGTTGTGAAAATACTCATTGTGATTGGATGTGAACATTGCATCCTCATATCATACTCATTCATGAAACATTGGTACCACCGTGGCAACATCTGAGATACACTAGCAGCACTTTTTTTAAAACCCTCCCCGAGAAATGTGTCGGGGATGAGATATTGTAACCCCTTATAAAACCCTTTCCGAGGGATGTACCAAAAAGGAGATATGAGATATGTGTATTGTATATGGATTGACGAACCCCCCATGGATCCTACGTCGGGAAGTCTTAGCTCCGTAGGTGTATACGGGAATTGTACGACGATACCGAAGGTTGTGAGACGACCTCATGCATCATCATATTCATCATATACATTGCATTTACTTTATTGTGTTTATGTTGTGTTGTATTTCCATGTTGACTTGTCATCTATGTATTTGTCTTACCTTCCTTTACACGCATTTGATGATCTTGTATCTACTTGTTCTCTCTTGTTCTATTTATATGTGATATAATGTATATTTGTGTTCTATATCTTGGTGTGTTGTTGTAATATATGTGATATACATTAGAATTGTTAGTGCAACCAATGTGGTCTACAGTTGTGGGATATTTTCTGATTGCAGGTGTCGTGTCCTTAGTGTATATTTTGTATGCTTTATTTACTACTTTGCTTGGTCGGCCTATGATACCTACTGAGTACAAGTGGACCGTACTCATGCCTACTGTGCCCTTTCGGAGCAAGTCCTAGCTCGAGTGCGCCTCAGCTTTATTGACTCGGGCGATTGTTGAAGCTTCCAAGGTAGCGGTTGGACATTCATGCGTTCGAAGTTCACCTCTATCTTTCTATAGTAGTTATGTCTTTATTAGTATTCGGAGACAGTTATTATTACTTTGTGGTTATTTTTTCGATGCATTTGACTCTTGGATTGTATTAGTAGTTCTTACACTATTGACACCTGATTTTAGGCATGATTGGTATTTTGGATAAGTTCTTTCCGCATTATTATGATTACTTATATGGTTCGGCTTCATTCTAGATGCCTTACCGTGGGATATTTCTATCTTTTCTTCTTTTTGTATCAGTTTGGGTGGTAAGCTTACTTATCAAGGTACACCGCGACAAGTGCCATCATGACCCTTATTTTTGGGTCGTGACAAAAGCTATCGTCAGAAGAAAGTAAAAATAACAGAATCCTTACTTTCTCCTATCCCTAATATCTCAATTTCAACTTGTGTTCTAGTCATATTCAAGGTAAATTGCATATATTTTTATCTAATTGCTTTTCATTATGATTTAGACAATATTTATTTTGACCTTGTTAGATTATGCAGTAGCCAAGTAGTGATGTTATAATTTTCCAGTTTTTATTTTTCTGAGCGGATTTTGCCTTTATTTTTCTATGCGGATTTTACTATATTGCATTATTTGCATCTTTTTTGAAAAAAAGGTAGGAATTGCTTTTAATTTTGAATATTTTTTGGGAAAATTTCAGAAATGGCAACTATAAAACCTTAATTGTAACTTTTATAGCAACAGTTTTAAAATTACAAAAAATAGCAATATGTATTTTGTATTTGAGTAAACTGTTGCTATTTAAATTCATATATAATTAAAGATTCTGTTCTTAATTTAACTCAAATATGTTTGAGTTTAATAAGGAAAAAATGGTTCCTTAATTTAAGGCACATTAAATTTAACAGATTTCTTAACCTTTTAAAACTCTTTTTTTACCACAACCGTTAAATTACAACTGCTAATTCAAATTTGAAAACAGTCTTCCATAATCAACATCTCAAATAAAATCCAAAAGATAGATTCAAATTCAAAAATGTTTTCCTTCAAGTTATTTTTTATGATGATCGACTAACATTTTGAAGAAAAGATTTAAAGTACAACGGTGCAATTACAGGTATTGATCATCAAACTTAATTCTATTTGTGGTTTAAGTAAAATAAAAGGGCAAAAATTGATGAAGAAATTGTAACAAATTTGTGTAACAGTCGCAGTTTCAAAAAATTTGAGACCGTATATCAAGTTTCTCAGTTCTCGAAAATAATTTGTTTAAGCAATTTTTTTTTTCAATTTCTAATTTGCCCTTATTGTTCAGGTATTTGAAAGTTGAGATGGAACTTTTTTACGTTAAATCTGAATTTTATTTTAGGATAACTAGTGTTCGACTAACTTTTTTTTTGTTTGAATTCGTTTTGCAGTTTTGTATAAACGAATTAGTTGTTGTATATAGTATGTATTTGAGATTTAATTTTACTTTTACTCTTTTGTAGTTTTCTGGAGATTGATAATGGGAAGCATACCTGTTTTTGTTAAACACTCTGGTAGATAGACATATGAACAACAATATGAAGATTACATCAGTGATGCAATATTATTGAGCATAAACGCTACATATAACCAACTGTGCACGCTATTGTCTTCTCACATTGATGTAGATTTGGCCTACAAATGCATTCAAATCAAATATCAATTAACAGATATTGCAGGGCAAATACATATACGTAATAACATGGGTTTGAAAGTCTATATTATTCAGAAAAAAGAGTTGAAGGATATTAGTATTTTTCCTTTGTATGTAAGTGTTTTGGACAAGGATACTTTCAGCACATTGGTAAGTTCATCATTGTGTAATGCCTAAAGTATAAAGATGTCTGTTACTGCGAGTAACGTGGTAAATACAAGTATTCAAAGAGCACTAATTATTCCTACTTCAGAAGAATGTTTGGATGTATTTGAAATGGGTACAACTAGACTTATTATCTCGGACCCACATCACAAACATATTGAGGTTGAACAAGTTTATGTCTCAAAAAGTGTATTAAAATCGGTGATGAAGGATTATTCAATTTGAAAGAAGTTTCAATCACTATCTGTAAGATCTAGTAAAACCTGGTAAGTGTATTATGCATTTAATTTTTTCTTTTTCAATGTTTGTTAATTGTATTTGAGCATATGTATTTGTTTTTGTTTGCAGTTATACATTGTTGTGCAGATCCAATTATGGATTTTTAATTCGTGCATCTGCTATCGGAGAATATGGAATGTTAACTGTAAGAGAATTTTTAGCAGAACATACCTGTCCGATCAATGGTAAGATTTATCCTAAATTGCATGCTACTAGTAAGTTGATTAGTGGTATAGTCAAACCAAAGTTTAAAAGCCACAAGCGAAAATACAGTTCAACTGATATCAAAAGTGACATGAAGGAAGATATGGGTATGGATAACATATATTATGCGTTGGCGAGCCAAGGAATAAACACTTGAAGAGTTAAGAGGGAAACCATCAGCATCATACGGAAAACTGCCTGCATACATACATGTGTTGAACACTAGTTATCCAAGTTCACATATAAGAATGAAAAAGAATACAAACAATGAGTTTTTATATATATTTGTAGCACTAACTGCATTCATCCAAGGGTTTGATCATTGTAGACCCGTCATAGTTTTTGATGCAAGTCATCTCAAAGGACTGTATATTGACATTTTCGTTGCTGTATGTACCAATGATGGAGCCGGTAAGATATATTAGATAAGTATTTGACTTCAAATATGTTTCCAGCTGTATGTTTTTATAATATACATATATATTATGTTTATGTGATCAGTGGCAGTTATATATGTTGCCAGCTATATGTATTTAAAATATACATATGCAGTAGTTTTATTTGTGCACTGGAAGTTTAGTATCTTTCCAGCTGTATGTATTTATAGTATACATGTGCATTATTAGATGTGTAAAAAATCATGTATGCTTATATGTATTTTTTCAACATGCAGGACATATATTTCCTATGGCCTATGGTGTACTTAATTCTGAAAATGATGCATCTTGGACTTGGTTCTTTGAGAATCTAAAGAAAATGTACGGTGAAAGAAAATATTTGTGTGTAGTTTCTGATAGTAATGCAAGCATCATAAAAGCTGTTAGTGACGTGTACAATGATGTACCACATTATGCATGTATGTGGCATCTATGGGGAAATATGAATTTATTTTTTTAAAATTACATTATGCATTATCGGATGTCTTCTATACCATGACAAAATTATCACGACCAAAATAGGATCATGATCGACACTAAGGAGTTTAGGACTCCAAAGCAAGCCACGTCAGATTTCTACAAAAAATTGGACAGAGTTTCCCCTGTTTTAGGGCGTAACAAGAAAATTTCCTATCACAATTCAACAACTAAACAACCCACAACACAACCACCACACAAACACCAACACAATTCACCATAGATCATTAACAATTCACCAATACCACCAACTAACAATACGAAATCCATCTCCAAAAATAAGAGGAAGTCAAACACTCCACAAATCCAAAATAATAAAAGAATATTCAAAGCTCTAAAGACATGACTATGAAGCAAACTAAGAGTTTTCAAGAAAAAGAAACATAATGAATAAATAAACTATAGACCACACGAACAATTGCGGGGCTCACCAGGAATATTATACTCGGATCCTCTAGCCAACGGATCCTCACAGTCATATGCATTCTCTAAAAAATAATAGCGAGGAGTGAGATGCTAGCTCAGTGCGTAATAACACTTAACCACAACCGTTTAAATGGGGACAACTCATAAAATATCATGAAATAATGCTCTTTCAGAAAACACGAATGATAAACAATATCATTGTTTCATGTAAGCCAAGTGAATCAATAGTTCAGTAATAAACTCAAAAAGCATCGTATCATATCAAATATTATATATTTGGGAGATTTTCAAGAATGAATCATGTAATCAGTGTGACATTCTTCTTCCTTAAGAATAGTCCACAATAGTGGACCCCTCATAAAGAAGTCAATTATCATATCAGTAACAGTATGCTAGTTCTACCTTTTCACTAGCGAGGGCTGTAGCAGTCATCAGTAAATTCAAGAAACACCCGGTCTAACGATCCCGTCGTTAGCTACGGGATTCAAATCAAGGTCTACTCCCATTTATAAATTCTTTGTAAACAATAGGATATTCATATGAAATCATTTATCAGAATAATACATATCATTTAAAGTCATATCAACTTATGTTTCATGTAAACTTGGATAAAAACATATGTCAAAATACATATTAAGTGAAGAATATTCACAGTAATAATATCATATCTCAAATAACAATTTCAATATCATATCAAGTAAAGGACTTGCCCTACATGCAATTTCAAAGCATTTCGTAACTCATTGTTTCATCAAAATCAAGTATAAAATATGCAAGTTAACAAATAAAAATTATGGTAAGATTACTACTCACAGTACACGTGTTGGAATACCAAATTTGTCACCCCGAACAATTTGTATCACTTTCTTGGATCAACCTATAATCACATCATATCCATTCTCGTGTTAATTCTCTTATTTTTGGCTAATTAATGAAAAAATTTAGATAACCCAACCCTCAAGGTTTCAAGGTAACTTTCAATTCATCAAATTTTGTATCTAAAACAACACCTTATTACCCAAAATTCTTATCTTTAGCAACTAAATTTCAATACCCAAAAGAGATTACTTAGACTAGAAATCACGATAAAGATATAGAAAAGGATTTACCTTAAACCCGATAGAAGTTTCTTAAATATTTCCCCCCTTTTTTTTCTTACTCTTCCTCTTCTTCTATACCTATTCAACTTGTTTTTTTCCTTGGTTGGAGGTGTTGTACGCAGCAACCTTTCCCCAACCTTGCTTTATAATTTTTTCTCCTCATCACCTTAAATTGAAAAAATGTGCAGAATGGGCTAAGCCCATTATTTTCCTTCTTCCTTTTTTATTTTGGTTTAATACTTTCTTTTTTTGTTTTGGTTTGATAAAAGGATTGGCCCACTTCTTTATTTCTTTTTTTTTCCTATCTTAATATGGGATATTACATTCTCCCCACCTTAAGAAATTCAGTCCCTGAATTTAGAACAAGTGCATACCTGAAGACTGAAACAAGTGAGGGTACTCGATTCTCGTATCCTTTTCTGACTCCCATGTAGATTATTCAATGGTATGGTTCTTCCATTAGACTTTCACGGACACAAACTCTTTTGATCGTAACCTTCTTACTTGTCTATCAATAATCACCACTGGTTCCTCTTCATATGTCAAATTCTCGTCAAGCTGCAAGGTCGGTACTTTAAGCACACGAGAAGAATCTGATATACACTTACTTAGCAGGGAGTCATGGAATACTGGATGGATGAAAGACATCTCGGGAGGGAGTGCCACATGATACACCACTCCTCCTATACGCTCAAGTATCTCATAAGGTCCTACATACCTCGGGCTCAATTTACCTCTTTTTTTGAATTGCATCACACCCTTCATAGGAGAGACTCGTAGAAAGACTTTATCCCCAACTGTGAACACAAAATCTATTCTTCTCTTGTCATCATACAAATTTTGTTTTCTTTGAGCTGTGAGCAACCTCCATCTAATCAATTGGACCTTGTCCATAGCATTCTGTACCAAGTCGGGTCCTAAAACCTTAGCTTCTCCAACCTCAAACCACCCGATAGGATAACGACATCACCTACCATACAAGGTTTCATATGGATCCATCTGAATGCTTGGCTGAAAACTATTATTGTAAGCGAATTCAGCTAAGGGTAAGTAAATATCCCAACTATCTCCAAAATCAAGAATGCAAGCTCTCAGCATATCCTCTAAGATTTGTATAGTACGCTCAGACTGTCCGTCCGTCTGCGGATGAAATGTAGTACTAAAATCTACTCGGGTGCCCAATGGTTCTTGGAAAGATCTCCAAAAATGTGTAGTGAACTGTGATCCTCTATCAGAAATGATGGACAATGGAACTCCATGAAGTCGGACAATTTCATTCATAAATAACTGAGCATATTTCACTCCACTGTATGTAGTCTTTACTGGCAGAAAGTGGGCTGACTTAGTAAGTCGATCTACGATTACCCATACAGAGTCATGAACTTTAATGGTTTGCGGTAGCCCGATTACAAAATCCATGGTAACTATTTCCCATTTCCAATATGGAATCCTGATCTCTTGTAATAATGTTGCTGGTCGTTGATGCTCCGCTTTGACCTGTTGACAAGTCAAGCAACTAGAAACAAAGTTAGCAATATCTTTCTTCATACCTTCCCACCAGTACAACTGCTTCAGGTCATGATACATCTTAGTGGAACCAGGGTGAATGGTATATCTGGAGTTGTGAGCTTCCTCAAGAATAGATCGTCTTAACCTATCTACAGCTGGTACACATAATCGATTACCCACTCGAAGAATACCATCACAATCAACACTCATCATCTTATTTTGACCAGCTAGGACCTCATCTCAATATTTACACAACTGTATATCCTCAAATTGAGTGGCCTTTATGCGCTCTACCAAAGAAGATTTAGCTTGAACATAAGCGAACAACACCCCTGACTTTCCAACACCAAAACTGACACCTTTTCCATCAAGTTTCTGCATATCATTCGCTAGTTGCCTCCTTCCAGGAGCTATATGCGCCAAACTACCCATAGATTTCCTACTCAAAGCATCAGCCACAACATTAGCTTTTCCAGGATGATACAAGATAACACAATCGTAATCCTTGAGTAGTTCTATCCACCAACGCTACCGAAGATTTAGATCTCGCTGTTGAAAAATGTAATTCAAGCTCTTGTGATCGGTATAAATCTCAAAATTTTCACCGTATAAGTAGTACCTCAAAATCTTAAGAGCAAAAACCACAGTGGCCATATCCAAATCATGTGTAGGATAATTCAACTCGTGCTTCTTTAACTCTCTCAAAGCATAAGCAAAAACATGATCATGTTGTATGAGAATACATTCTAATCCAACCCTTGAAGCATCACATAATACCTTAAATCCTCCAGAACCTGATGGTAAGGCTAAAAATAGTGTAGTGGTCAAACATGTTTTGATTATCTGAAAGCTCTGCTCACACTCTTCCGTCCACTGGAACTTCACATTTTTCTATGTTAACTTGGTCAATAGAGCTGCAATTTTAGAGAAATCCTGCACAAAACGCCTGTAGTAATTAGACAAACCAATAAATCTGTGAATCTCTGTAGGTGAAGTAGGTCTAGGCCATTTTTACACTGCTTCTGTATTTTTAGAATCCACCGTGATGCCATCCTTGGAGATAATATGCCCCAAAAATGATACTGTGTCAAGCCAAAATTCGCACTTTGAGAACTTAGCATAAAGCTTATGTTCCCACAATGTCTGTAATACAACCATCAGATGATTCTCATATTCTTCTTGGCTACGAAAATATATCAGAATATCATCAATAAATACTATCACAAGTTTGTCCAAAACCGGTTTGAACACCCTATTCATCAAGTCCATGAATGCAGCAGGAGCATTGGTTAACCCGAAAGGCATCACAAAAAACTCATAATGCCCATATCGAGTTCTAAATGTTGTCTTGGATATATCTTCTTCCTTAATTCTAAGCTCATGATAACCAGACCGAAGATTAATCTTCAAAAAATAGGCAGCCTCTTGTAACTGATCAAACAGTTCCTTTATACGAGGCAATGGATACTTGTTACATATTGTTACCTTGTTAGCTACCTTTAGTCAATACACATTCTTAAAGACCCATCTTTATTCATTGCAAATAAAACTGGTGCACCCCATGGCGATATACTCGGTCTGATAAAAAACTTATCTAGCAAGTCTTGCAACTGTTGTTTGAGCTCCTTCAATTCTACTGGTGCCATACGATATGAGGTATAGATATTGGTGTAGTGTCAGGTGCAAAATCAATACCAAAGTCTATCTATCGAACTGGAGGTAATCCTGGAAACTCCTCAGGAAATACATTAGAAAATTTCTTCACCACAGGTAGCTCATCCAAACTAAGTGTTCCCTCTCTAACACCACTTATCATAGCTAAGAGACCCATACAACCTTTCTTCAATAGTCGTTGGGTCTTCATAAAAAATATAACTTTACTTACCTCTGGAACTTGACTCCCGTCCAAAACAAAACTAGATTCTTTGGGTATCTCAAATTGAACTATCTTTGCATGGCAATCTACGGTAGCATAGCAAGGAGATAACCAATCCATGCCTATGAACATATTAAAGTCAATCATATCAAGTACAATCAGGTCAGCAAGGGTATCCCTACCTCCCACTATAATCTCGCAATCACGATACATATACTCAACTAATAAGGAATCTCCCACGGGAGTAGCAATAAGAAAAGGACAATTAACATCTCAGGCTGTTTATCAAATCTTACAACAAAGTTTGAGGACACATAAGAGTGGGTAGAACTAGGATCAATCAAAGCATATGCATCAAAAGAATAAATGGAAAAAATATCTGTAACCACTGCATTCGAGGCCTGAACATCCTATCTAGTAAGTTTAAAGACTCTCGATTGGTCTCTACCAGCATTTTCTTGAGCCTGATTTCCAATAATACGTTCTCCACTACCTCGACCTCTATTTACCATACCTGCAGGATTACGAGTAGCCTGACTAAATGTAACTACCTGACCAGAACCCTGACTAATATTTCTCTGAGCCTGAGGGCAATCCCTGATGCAATGACCCAACTGACCATATCAAAAACACTCTCCAGTTAAAATATGACACTGGCCCATATGTGATTTGCCACAAGTCTGGTAGGATGGAGTAGTGGCATATATCTGGCCAGAACTATAATATCCCTAAGCTGCTGAAGACTCCCGAGTACCTTGTCTAGAAGGTGGCTTGTACACAGACTGTGAAATTGAATCTGTCCCTGTCTCATGTCCCTGATGCTTTCCTTTATTTTCTGCTCTTCGATTTGCACTTAAGTCACCACTGAAAGATCCACCCATCTTAGCCTTCTTAAGAACCTCATAAGCTGTCCGCTCCATATGACCCTTGTCCTCAATCATTCTAGCAAGATCCACTATCTCATAATTGGTCAAGACTTTCATCTATAGGGACACTGTATTATAAAGCTGAGTCACCAGCCTATTTACGAACCTTTGGAATCGAGCTTCTTCTGCGGACACTAAGTACGGTGCATATCTAGATAGCTTGCAAAACAAAGTATTATAGGTTGACACATCCATATCTGGAGTCTGAACCAATCTCTTAAACTGAGTTGCATATTTCTATTTTTGACTATCAGGAAGAAAGGTATCCATGAAGAACTTAATGAACTCATCCCATGTCAGTGGTACTGCCCCAACAGTCCTTCCTAGTAATAAAGTATCATACCAAGTGTTAGCCATGTTCTCTAATTTGTACAACTCAAGCTCCAAAACCCTCTCACTAGAATATCCTAACGCCCGCAACGCCTTGAAAGTACCATCCAAAAAGCTTTGAGCATCAGCTGAACTGTCTGAACCTGTGAATTTTAGTGACTTTAACTTTAGAAACTCCTGCAAAGATACCTTCTTATTTCCAAAGTTGTACGTCTAAACAGGTGCTTGGAACTGTGGCTGAGACCATAAAGAATTGGGTTAACCACCCCTCTCCTATCTATCCAGTCTATCGGCCAAGCCCTTTATGGCTCTTTGCATGGAAGAAAGTGCCTCAATAGTACTACCCTCATGAGATGGTGGAGGTGGAGTAACATTTCCTTCAGGTGTGGGCTCTCTTAAACTTCTTAGAGTGGTAGTGCGATTCCTCGTGGTATCACGACTACCCCTACCTTAGCCCCTTCTGTGGTTCCACATCTTCCTCTACTAGTAGTTGCTCTACAAACCATCTGATTAACAAAACAAGACAGTTAGATTCAACTAATCAGTCCTAAATATCACACACATAAGGAAGAATAAGAAAGAAAATCAAGACACATCCTATCACGCTCTTACAGAATCACGATTATAGAAACGGCCGGCAACATAACCATAATTGAGATTCTACTACTATCGTGTTCTCCAAAGTCACAGAATTAACCTGGCTTTGGTACCAAATTTTTCACGACCCAAAATAGGATCATGACCAGCACTAAGGAGTTTAGGACTCCAAAGCAAGCCTAGTCAGATTTCTACAGAAAATCGGATAGAGTTTCCCCTATTTTTGGGCGTAAAAAGAAAATTCTCTTTCTCAATTCAACAACAAAACAACTCAACAGCACAACCACCACACAAAAAACAACACAATTCACCATAGATCATCAACAATTTACTTAATACCACCAACTAACAATACGAAATCCATCTCCAAAAATAAGAGAAAGTCAAATACTCCACAAATCCAAAATAAAGAAAGAATACTCAAAGTTCTAAAGACATGAGTATGGAGCAAACTAAGAGTTTTCAAGAAAAAAAACATAACGAATAAATAAACTATAGCCCACGCGAACAATTGCGGGGCTCACCAAGAATATGCTACTCGGATCCTCTAGCCAACGTGACCCTCACCGTTACCGGCGTTCTCTGAAAAATAATAGCAAGGAGTGAGACGCTAGCTCAGTGAGTAATAGCACTTAACCACAACCGTTTAAATGGGGATAAGTCATAAAACATCATGAAATAATGTTCTTTCAGAAAACAGTAGCGATAAACAATATCATTGTTTCATGTAAGCCAAGTGAACCAATAGTTCAGTAATAAACTCAAAAAGCATTGTATCATATCAAATTTACATATTTGGGATATTTCCAAGAATGAATCATGTAATTAGTGTGGCATTCTTCTTCATCAAGAATAGCCCATAACAGTGGACTCCTCATAAAGGAGTCAAATATCATAATAGTAACAGTATGCTAGTTCTACCTTCCCACTAGCGAGGGCTATAATAGTCATCACTAAATTTAAGGTGCACCAGGTCTAACGATCCCGCCGTTAGCTACGAGATTCAAATGAAGGTCTACTCCTATTTATAATTTTTTTGTAAATAATAGAATATTCATATGAAAGCATTTATCAGAATAATACATATCATTTAAAGTTTATATCAACTCATGTTACATGTAAACTTGAATAAAAACACATGTCAAAATGCATATTAAGTGAAGAATATTCACAGTAATAATATCACATCTCAAATAACAATTTCAATATCATATCAAGTTAAGGACTTGCCCCATATGCAATTTCAAAGCATTTCGTAACTCATTGTTTCATTAAAATCAAGTATAAAATATGAAAGTTAACAAACACAAGTTATGGTAAGATTACTACTCACAGTTTACCTGTCGGAATACCAAATTTGTCACCCCGAAGATTTGTATCACTTTCTTGGATCAAATATATAATCACATCATATCCATTCTCGTGTTAATTCTCTTATTTTTGGCTAATTCATGAAAATAAATTTAGATAAACCAACCCTCAAGGTTTCAAGGTAACTTTCAATTCATCAAAATTTGTATCCAAAACAACACCTTATTACCCAAAATTCTTGTCCTTAGCAACTAAATTTCAATACCCAAAAGAGATTACTTAGACTAGAAATCACGATAAAGATATAGAAAAGGATTTACCTTAAACCCAATAGAAGTCTCTTAAATATTCCCCCTTATTTTTTCTTACTCTTCCTCTTCTTTTATACCTATTCAACTTGTTTTTTTTTCCTTGGTCGGAGGTGCTGTACGCAACAACCTTTTCCCAACCTTGCTTTATAATTTTTTTTCCTAATCCCCTTAAAATTAGAAAAACGTGCAGAATGGGCTAAGCCCATTATTTTTCTTCTTCCTTTTTTGTTTTTGGTTTGATACTTCCTTTTTTTGTTCTGGTTTAATAAAAGGATTGACCCACTTCTTTTATTCTTTTCTCTTTTTTTCCTATCTTAATATGGGATATTACAAAAATCATATTCAAAGACTGAATTTCATAAGTTAATGGATAAAGTGGAGGCAATTGATGCTAGAGTGAAGAATTACTTGAAATTGGCCGGATACGATAAGTGGGCTAGGTCATATGAATCCGTTCATAGAGGATGGACTTTGACATCAAACATTGCGGAGTCTATTATTGCTGCACTGGTATCTGTTAGAGAACTACCAATATATGATTTTCTAGAGGAAGTTAGATTGATGTTTGGTAGATGGAACTGTGAAAATAGACAGCAGGCGTTGTATACTTTTACGGATCTTATTGGTAAATTTCAAGAAATTCTACAATAAAATAAAGCGGAGTATACACGTATGAAGGTATGATGAAATTTATGTAATCACGTTATATATAATAGTATTTTTATTTGTTGTATGAATTATATGTTCATATATAGATAATAAATTGAAGAAAATATATTCGGTAATAAAAAGACATATGCATGACAGAAATATACATTTTGCAGACTTGCAATATACATATGTTGAGATGAAAAAATATATATGCCAAACTGTATATACTATAACTGTCAAAATGATTTTTATTTTACTAATTAGTTTTGTTTTAATAATTTCAGGTTATACCTTCATCAGAGTTGTAAGATCCCACAAAATCCTAAGCTTAATCCATTTCTTTAAGGCTTGTTAATGGGGTCCCAGACTTAGAAAATTTTAGCTAAGTATTCATACTTAGAGTTATTTTAGCCTTCGTAAGTTGAAAATTTTATTTCACGACCCATTATGACCTTAAAATACCAATTTTTAGATTGATTCATGATCAGGAATGTCAGTAGGCCACTTTGGGTGAGTTTTGGATTTTTCGGACCCCATTTGAATCACGTTTGGGAATTCAAAATAGTGTATCGAAGCGATCTCGATGTGTCGTGTCACCCATTAGGTCGATCAATATTTTTCCTTATATCCCAGTGCAAATTTTAGTGAGCCGATGCAGACTCGACGCGACGCATCAGCCATCACATCGATCCCATCAATGCAGCGCATCGGGCTGCGTGTCACTAGGTCAGTTTTTAGTCATTAAAACTCCTCTTCCTTAGGGGTATTAGGGTCATTTTTTCATGTCTATTCAACTCCAAAAACACGAAATTCATCCCCCTATAAGAAAATTACACTCATTCTCTCTCAAACTTCTCAAGAACAAAATCCCTAGGAGATTTAATTTCAAATTCAAGATTCAAGAACTCACCATCAACCTTCGTTAATTCAAGTACCAAGGTATGTGAAGTGTTCATACAAGGGTTTCTTCCACCCTTGGAGCTCAAGAAACTCTTTTAAACTTCAAGAAAATTGATTTCATGATTTCCATGATTGGATTTAAGTGCATTCATGATTATAATGTTAATTGGATTTATAATTCATGGTCTATTACAAGTTTCATGTGGAATTGATTATCATGTGTGTAGTATAATGTGAATTCATGTTAAAGCCATTGAATTTGTGAATTTGGAAATTGATGTTATGATGTCTACATGTTGTTTAGAACCATGTGCATAGTGGTGCTCCCCAAGTGTTAGTTAAAATGCTCATGTGAATTAAATGGAGAAAAATCAAGACATGCTATTATATATGTAAACCTATACCTTACAAGTGTTTGATAAAATATCTCTATGGATGAGTTATGAACAAGTGCACAATGTTATGCTTTTCAAATTTACTCTATGCTTTACTTTTCATGTTATCGAGTCCTGGGGGTATTCAATACCTAAAAATTTAGCTGTTTACCTATAGCTACAGTAGTTACAAAACAGTCTCAGTAGTGTCACGAACAATAGTACTCAGTAATCCGTAATAGTCTCAGTTCATTATTCAGTTCAGAACTCCATGAACTCAGTCAGTTAACCCAATTCAGTAGTATTCCTTCAGTTCGTGAAACCCAGTGAACTCAGTTCAGTTCAGTTAGACAGTACGATTAGTAACAGTTCAGTCAAGCCTAGTATGGACTAGGCAATCAGTTCAGTGTCTATTCAGTTTGGGGTTGGATTCAGCACCGAGCGAACCCAGGAATGGGGGGCATTCCTGCCAGCAAAGGGTTTGACCCTTAGAATCAATCCTTACATTACAGAACTACATAGTCAGCGTAGGTTGAGATATCTTCCTGCCATAGTCTGCCAGCGAGGGTTGACGAAAGAGCTTCCTGTCAGAGAAGGTTAACTCACAGTTTGTCTTTAACCGTGGCATGGTACTGACACCCTTCCAACTAAGGTTACAGGTTGGACCCCAATCCATTCAGAGAGGGTCATGTCGGTTAGATGATTACCTCCCACAGTTTTAGTTTTAGTTTCAGTCTCAATATAGAACTCAGTTCAGTTCTACAGATTCAGGACTATCAAATACAATCACCCAACTCAGTATAGAACTCAGAATCAGTTCTATAGAATCAGGACTGTCAGAAACAGTCACTCAGATATCAGTAATACAGTATCAGTAAACTCAGATATCAGTTAATCAGTATTCAGAACTCAGTAACCAGTATTAACATGATCTCAGTTATAGTTTATGTATTCATGTATATACTCTCATTCAGTTATATTCATGTTACTCAGTCAGTTATTATTCATGCATATGAACTCATGTGTATCAGCTTACCTCACTTAGCATACTAGTACATTCAATGTACTAACACATACCTTTCTTTTGAGCTATGATGTCTTATATCATAGGTTCAGACGCACAGGCTCCTGACCATACATAGCAGTCCAAATTTTCAGCAGCGGACTTAGTGGTGAGTCCTCAGAGTTCGAGGACAAAGTTGCTATCTCAGTATTTAAGTAGTCAAAGTTAGTTGGGGGCTTGTCCCATCAACTCCATAATTCTGACAGTTAGAGGCTTTAAGACTAGAGTATTTCAGACATGTTTCAGTATTCAGTTATCAGTATTGATTTTCAGTTATGAACCTTATGACATTTACAGCCCCACTTCCGCATTTATTTTAAATATATTGCTATTAAAGTACTATTATTATACAGTGCTTACAACAGGTACCAGTCATGGGTTAGATGGTGGTCCTTCGGGGTCGCTAGCACCGTGTAGCATCCCGGGTACAGACTCGGGGTGTAACAAGAGTGTATCTATACAGTCCACGATAAGGAGAAATATTTTATTGTGTGTCTTAAGAAAAAAAATTCTTGCAATGCATTTTAGTTGGATGAGATACCGTGTGTTCATGCTTATGCAGTTCTTGATAGCAAGAATTTTAAGAAAGGACCATATTACTCTGATCTATACAAAACAAAAACCATCTTGAGAACATATGATCTTCGAGTTTATCCACTGCCACACAAAGATGACTGGGTAATTCCGAAAGAAATTATGGATGAGTTAGTTCTACCTCCTCCAAAGAAGAACTGTGAAAAATCAGGACGAGATACGTTTGGAAAGAAAAATAAAAATTGTTGTAGTTCATGTGAATTTAATGGTCACAATAAGCGTTCATGTAGGAGATACAACAAATGATAAGTTGATTGTTGTATTTAGTCAATAAATAATTGCTGATTTTTTTCGTTGAGCAAAATATATATGATTTTCAATTTTGATAAAAATTTGTGATGTTACTGAAGTTCTTATAGTTAAATTGCTGAAATTTTTTGAACTTGTTTAATTGAATTCAATAACAATATATTGTACAATTAGTACATATAAAGCTTTTGCTTTATGCCTGAGATATTTTAAGCTACACATACCAAATTTTTAATCTGAAAAATACATATTAGAATCTTTTAAGTACCTATGAACATCTATAAAAACTAATCATAACTTAACATATTTTTATGTAAACTCTAAACCAAAATAAAAAATATATATAAAGAAATATGTATTACGTAAACAATACATTAAATATATATACAGACAAATGTAACTACATATATGCATTACTAAAAATATATATCCGACCTTGTAAAAAAATATGCTTAAATATACATATACATATGCGTTAAGCATAAATACATATGCATAAATACATATATACATATGCATATCTGCTTAAATACATATATACATATGTATATCTGCTTAAATATATATATATATATATATATATATATATATATATATATATATTCATTAAGCATAAATACATATGCATTATTAATATATACATATTTAATATGCATAGATACATATGCAGTTCTTGAAAAAGCACATGAACTAATGAAAAATACTTGTGCATTCCTCAAAATACATATGCATAAAATGACAGAAGAACCAAAATTATTGTATTTCATGTAGCTTTAAAGGTCACAATATGCGTTCATGTAGAAAATACAACAACAAATAAGTTTTCAGATGTATTTAGTCAAAAAATATTTACTGAATTTTTTTGTCTGTGAATAATGTGATTCTAAATTTTGAACTTGTAATTGCACTTGTTATTGAACTTTTATAGTTTAAATTTTGCTATTATTGTACTTAACTTGATTAATTAAACTTATTATGAATATATATGTATTTACTGGACAAATAAATATAGGTGTGCATATAAGAAAAATATTTACATATTCAACGTTATGGTAAAAAAAATATATGTATTTAACTGAAAAATATATATACATATGCATTGCAAAAAAATAAATATTCAATAAATGTATACTAATATATATGCTTATTAGAATTATATATATGTATATTCATACTATTAAAATACATATGCATTACATAAATACATATGTAAAAATGAATGAACATGTAGAACATTAAAGTTACACATTAACAAGAAATAAATGAATATGTAGAACATTAAACTGAAATGAATATGTAGAACATAAATACATATGTAGAACATTAATCTGTAATGAATATGTAAACTAATAACGAAAGTATTTTGTTTTAACAAATTAAAGATCAACAATCAAAATATAACAACAAAAAAATAATAACATATAATCTTTGAACATTAAAGTTACTGATGGAAATTAAGAAATATTCAACAAATTATTTCTCCAGGTAATGTTAAGTGTTGTAAACTATAACAAAATAAAAATACACATCAAATTTCATTCACTTCAATGTCTTCTGTTATCCCAAATTCGTGAGAAGGCCTCATTGGTGCTTCATCATTACTTTGTGCCTTCACTTCTTCTTTTCTCATATCATAATTCCACAATATTGAAGCATATCTAGTATGAATAAGATCTCGGTCAAAATCAATGGGTGGAACAGGATCACCAAAAGTAAGACACTCACATATGTCACCATATATAAACCACAATTCCTGCAAATACATATATAAATAAGTAAGAATCTGTTATAAAAATAATATATATGTATATATACAATTAATATGTATATTTATTACTTACAAGCTGCCACTTGGTTGTTGAGGCAAATCCTCCACAACATAAACATCAAATAGATTTATCTTATCATAGGATTTGTAATTTGGATGATTAGCAATATCAATACCCTTCTTCTCATAAAATTTACATGCAGCGATACATTTAGGTATAACCTCAACTAACTTTTCAACTTCAGTAAGCACCCCAACATCATGACCAGCAGACGACAAAGAATACATATATGCATATATCATTGAAAGATATAACCGCAAAAACCCAATGATGTTTGACCTTTAGGTTGACAGGAATGAAAGTATGATCAACTGTATGCCAAGGCACTGTAGCATGCATGCGGAATTCATTTATGTACTCATTCAGATGGTATTCCTTTCCACCAGCATTAAGAAATTCATCATCAATTCTATACACAGCTAGCACACTATTTACAATGTTCATGAAATTGCAGTCTATAGTACTGTACTTATATGAACTATTGGGATCATACTTAGACTTCTTTTGCGGATAGTAGAAGCATACATCAATTTGCTACATTACAAAAAAATATTCATATTTAAAAGTAAATAATAAAATTAAAACTCAAAAGTATGTAACACTACATATGTATATATCATATACATATATCAGAACATATAAAATAAAAGCATATGTATATAAGAATATACATATTCAACTACATCATAATATGCATTTACATATGTATATCCGACATATACATATTCAACTACATCATAATAAGCATTTACAAATATAAATATGTAACACTGCAATAAGTTTTATTTCAATATACAACTTATTCACATAATAATACATCACTTACCTCATCTGACCATGATTGGCTAGGAGTACCCATAATGTAGAACCAATTCTTATTTTCCACAGATAAAAGTCCAAAATTAATAACTGTCATTCTGGATTTTCCCTTCTTATAATGTTCTTCTTTGGTGTTTCTGTTTAGCCATTAAACATAATGATTCATCATTAACATAAATTTATATTTAAATATTATTACAATTAAGTTGTAACCGATATACCTCTTCGCTTAAAATTTAATAAGGTCCAAAGAAAGCCACTTCAAAAACTTGTTGGTAACCTTAGTGTCGTTTATATCATTAATCAGATGAGATACGAATGGATGCTTCTGATTGAATATTTTTCGCTGTCCTTCTGTGCTTTCTTTATTGTTAAGACATGCAAAGTATGAAAACATAATTAAATATAAAAAATGATATAGTAGATATAATTATACTACTGAACTCAAAATACAATTATATGTCAAAATAGTAGCACAAATGTATTTATAAAATATATCTGAAAGTTACAATACAAAATATATACATAAATGTAGCATATGTATTTTGTGTATACATCACTGGTACATATTTAAGTTATCAAACAACAAAATTTAAACATTGTCATCATCTCATGAATAACAAATACATCTGAGCAAAAAAAAAACAAATATTAGCAATACAAAACCTAAAATACATATCTAACCAGTAAACAAATACATTTCATATGATTCTAAGCTTACAAAAAAATTATGTATTTTAATTATTCAGAATTGTTCCAAATAACCTACTTGTCATAATCAAATTCTAATGAATAACAAAAACAACTTAACATGTCTTAAACTTTAGTTATCAAAACAAATACATATCTAAAGTTTATCATGTCAAAAAAGTGCCACTAATGTATTGTTGCATATTTACAAAATACATATCTACTATTTACAAAATACATGTTGAATTTACATTACAATATATACATATGTATTTTACGAATACAAGAGTGGTCCAAATTTAAGTTACAAAAAAAAAAAATAGAACTGAACATCAAATATAAACCTTCTCAGTGACAAGTACAAAAATCTTATACATATATTAAATACTTAAACTGAATAATCATTGTATAAAATACAAAATCATACTTCTTAGCCATTAAAAAAAATAAGAAATTACTTTTTTTAATATATAAAGTAAACAAAGTTGGTAACCATATAATATACGTTAGTGTACTAACCAGCTGCTGAACCAAAATTCATTGTGAATGGTGACTCTTTGAATCTAGATGGTAGCTTAATCCTTGAGACATGCATAGACAATTCTTGTGCTTTATTTATCGGTGAATGTACAATTATACTTCTTTCTTGATTCACATACGCATTAAGACTCGATAAAAGCTCATTAGGAATCGTGACTTGTGAGTCTGGTAAATTTTGTTCAGATTTTCTTTCTTCAGTTACTGCTTCATGAATGTGGACTGGAGTCTGATTTCGCTGATCCAAATTTGATTTATCCAAATTATGTTCTGATGAATTTATAATCTTTTCTGCATCACATTCTTTGTCCTATATATAATGTATAAAAATGTTATAATGTTGGAACAGTAGCAAAATAAATAAAAGCAGACAATGCTATCCTGGACTCATCTTTTGATGATTTATTTTTATTCATTTCTGCAGGATAATCTTCTGATGTGTTTACAATCTTTTCTACATCACATTCTTTATTTTGTATAAAATATATAAAAATATTATAATATTGCAAAGTAGCAAAATAAATAAAAGCAGACAGTGCTACTTTGGACTGATTTTTTTGTTGATTTATTTTCATCCATTTCTGCAGGATAATTTGTGTTCTGTATAAAACATATAAAAATCTTGTTATGTTAAATTTACAGCAAAAATAAAATGCAGACAATGTACGTATTTAGCGTACCTTGGACTCATCTTTTGCTAATGTATTCACAGTCGTTTCTGCAGCACCTTTGGTGTTCTATATAAACTGTAGAAATATCTTATAAATGTAAAACATTATCAAAAGAAATGAAGGCGTAGAATGAAAATACCTTAAACTCATCTTCAACTCTCAAATTGAATTTTATGAAATCAAGATTAATGCTTCTGAGCACCTCATCTGAAAATGAGAATTGAGACTTTGATATATGTGCTTCCACAATATTATCATCAATCGATTTTGTGTTCTACACAACGTGTTGATACAAATTAATTAACAACAACATTTGTCTAGAACTAAAAAATATCATAGACATATTCAGCATACCGGTGATTCACATATATCTCTTGCTTCATGCTCATCAATACCAGTTTTATCCTTTCATAAAAGATAAAATCAATCGTAAAAAAATATTATTATTCTACTATATAAATAGCATGAAACAAAATAAACTATTTACCAGAACATCATCATTATCCTCATTATACACCTCCATCAAACTAGTGCTTCGATTTCCTTTGATCTCTTCAGTAACATATTTTTAGATATGCATTTGGACCACATATATAATTCTTATATGTAAAGATAAATTCGCATTTTATAAAGAAAATAAAATACATATGAATGTAAACAATTAACTTATCAATGTACCTTCAGAATTCTTATAAAGATCATGCACAAACATTGAAGTGGAATCATGGTATGTGTACTCTTGTCAGCTTCACCCATTGGTGGCTTTTCAAATTCATTGTCTTTATCTTGTTTCTTCACGTTAAAAAATGTAAAAAAATATCAAGATCAATATTAAACTAACTATTTATAATTTCACAACATATGTATATATGATTATACATATTATGATTTGAAAAGTACATAATACAACTGTAAAAATTCAGTACACATTGCATATGTATTTATTCAAATACAACTGTATATGCAGTATATGTATTTAACACATCATGTGTTATACATATTATGAAATGCATATGTATATATGAATATACATATTAGCATTTTAAAAAATACACATTAACAAATAAAAAAAGACACAACATACTATATATGTTGTATATGTATTCAACATAGAAAATTATTTTTTAAAATTATTGTACCTTGTTCTCAGTTGTTGCATTTATTTTCTGATCACACCTTGATGATACTAGGTCACGAATGAGTTTCAACTCTTAACGAACCTGATTCAAAATAAATAAATTAGAAATAAAAAAAAATTCAAATCTTAAACACAAATTTCCTCATTGTGAAACTTTTCAAACACTTTCTTTCGAAACAACATCATCTTCATCTTCAGAACTGAATAAAGATGAATCAGGAGACTGAATCGAAATAGATTTTTGCTTGCTGACTGGTTTATGTCCTTTCTCTTTGAAGCTACTTTATCTTTTGGTTGAATCGGCATAAAAATTAGAGTTTTGATAGAAAGCTTCTTTGCAACATGAGGTGGAGGGGTCCTTTTTGGTGTCTGCTCATCCAGCCTTTATGTTGTTGCTTGAACTTTTTCTTGACAGGTGAAGTTGATAAATCGCCATGGTATTTTTTTCGTGATTGAATATTTTTGTGGATGTGGTGGTTCTTGAAAATCATCATCCGAATTAAGCTCATCATCTTTATGACTTACACCTACAGGAACAACCTTCTTGGGTATTTGAAAGGATGAAATCTTCTTTCGTGTTGGCTCAATATTCTTAAAAGAAACCTACAATTTATATTACATAAAATGAAAAAGTATTTTAGATGATAACACCAGTGACAGTAGGAGCATAAATCACTGACATTACAAAATATTTAACCTTTACATAAATACATAAGCATTGACAAATTATATTTTGTATATAAACATATACAAAAACAGTAAATATATTTACAAATAATCAACATAAAGAACAAAAGATATAAAGAAAACCGACCTTGTCATCTGCATCATTAAACCTGCTTTCCATAAGAGATTCATATCATGGACGGGAGCATTTGTCTTTTAATTCAAAAGACGTGAAATCTGATTGTCCACCTTTGAAGCAACATTACGAGGAACAGTGGAACAACACTCGTACAATCAAATTTGAATGGTCAGAGGCATTTCATGTAGCATATAAAACTTTTTTTTCGGTTTCAACTTTTTATTCAAGCTTTTGATTAATTTCTCAAATGCAACAGACCCCCAAGGATAATTACTATAGTGACCATTCTCAACCAAATCAAAATGTAACCGTAGAATAACTACAGTATCAACAATAGACAACAAAAATGCGTGAATAAAATAGAGAATAGCAAACTTCACGGCATCTTCATCATTATCTTTCCCTTATTTTTTTTCCAGAAAAAGCAACAAATAATTCTCTTTTCTGAATATACTTGGCATCGTCAAAATATTGCTCAACAATTTTATTCAGAAGATCCTCATCAAATACAAAATCATCCTTGTTTGGAACACAATTCAAACCAGTAACCACAACAAACTCTCTAGGACTGAAATAAAGATTTGTGTCCTTCACACGAATGACTATGAAATTTGCAGTACTTTTCTTAGTCTCAAGCGACATAATACATCTTCCTAACTGCGCTTGGACCACACAAATCTTTTTCTTCATGTAGACATCAAATATGCTATTATTACAAAAGATCTTGTACTGATTTTTCGTTAATATTGACTTAATACGATCTTCATTGTCATTGACCGTATGCCATCCTATATGTGGAGCAAATTTGAACAATACTCTTGCCATGTATATCTGATCACGCAACACCTATACACCACAAAATTATAATTATGTGTCAAAACAGTGACATATATGTATTTATGAAATATATGTTAAAGTTACATTATCCCTACATTATATACAAAAAACTATCATATGTATTTTGTGAATATATGACTGGTCCATATTTAAGTTATCAAACATCAAAATACAAACATTGACATCATCTCATGAATAACAAATACAACTGAGCAAAAAATATAAATATTAACAATAACAAACATAAAATACATATCTAACCGGTAACAAATACATTTCATATGATTTCAAACAAACTAAATACATATGTATTTTATTTATACATAACTATGACAAAAATCAAGCTTATCAAGAAGAAAAAAGTACATGTCTTTGTCAAAATCAAATGAATAACAAATACAACTTAACATCAAATACAAATCTTTGCAGTAAACAAAACAAAAACATATCTAAACTGTAGCATGTATATACTTTATATGTCAAAATAGTGCGACTTATGTATTTACAAAATACATATTATACTAATATTAAAACATATACATATGTATTTTATGAATACAATATGTATTTTAAGTAACCAGAATATAATACAACTGAACATCAAATACAAACCTTATCAGTGATAAATATAAATATCTTACACATATCTTAAATACAAATACATATTCAATATATAGAAAATACAAAAAATATACAATTCTTATCTATAACAAACGTTTGCACAAAATACAAATCTTACATATAACATATATAAAATAAATACAGTTAGGGACTACAATTCCATATCTTAACAACATATTAGAGACTACAATTTCAAATCTTAACGAAACTGAAAAATAAATACACACCTAATAAATTGTATATATAATATACATCTAGGAACATATTGTCAAGAAAATAAAATTTTATAAATAGAAATATACCTCCTCCACTTTATCTTCTTCGAATTCAAAATCAGATGAAACATGACTTGAAATTTTACTAGATTCACCCTTTTCATCCGACTTTCTCTTTTTCATTGATTTTTGATTTTTTGTGGGTTTTGGGGATGAATATTTTCTCAAACCTTTCCGTTTTATTTTTTTTCACAATATTTTTCGGATTGTTACGATGCTTCAATCTCGCTTCTTCACTACTAATACCTCCCTTAGGCTGAATATTAGTAGAACCCAAGTTAAAATCTTCATCTTGAGTTAACTCAAGACTAAATGATGGTAGTTCATCGAAAACTTAATCCATCGGTTGAATGCCTCTAACTGAACTACTATGATTTGCATGTTGTGCCATTATATCGAAACTCCAAAGATTTCAACACACACACACACACAAAACCAAATCCTAACAGACCAAATCGCAGAAGAAGAATGAAAAATTTGAAAAAAAAATTCAATAATAAAATACATAAAAAAGTTTATATGAAAAATATAACATGCATTAACTGAAAAAAAAACTTACCCTAATAGTTGAATGCAATGTTTATCAAGATTCAGAGAGAAAAAAATTAGAATTTGAAAAAAAAAATGGTTGGAGGGAACTGAAATTGGTATGTGGCGTGAAAAAAGGAGAAGGTAAAAAAAGGAGTTACAGTCACGCGCTTTTCCCTAAAGAAGGTAAAATATCGCTAATTTTATTATTAGTTGTAATTTTTAGAAACTATTGCTATTAATTGTAATTACTGTCTTAAGGTTGCTAGTTTATGTAATTTTTCCATATTTTTTTGTCCAATCTGTGACTTTGTATATATTTAATAGTTTTTGCATATTGTTATGCGATTAGCAATTCATTTAGTAAAAGTTGGTGTCTGTTTTTAATTACTCAGCTTAGATGTCTTCGTGCACTACTAAAAAAGGCAAAAACCGACCACAAATTGTGATCTGAAAAAACCGACCACTAGTGGTCGGATTTTTTATTTTTTTAAAAAAAGCGACCACAAGTGGTAGATTTTTTATTTTAAAAAATCAAAATAATTATTAAAATAATTTTAGTATTAATTATTATTTATTTTGCAAATGAAAAAAAACAAAAAATAAAAAAAACGACCACTAGTGGTCGGTTTTAAAAAAAATTAAAAAAATATTTAAAAAATCGACCACTTGTGGTTATTTTTTTTAAAAAAATAATTAAAATATATATAAAAAACCGACCACAGGTGGTCGGTTTCTTATATATTTTTAAATTATTTTTTTTTAAAACCGACCACTTGTGGTCGATTTTCTTATTTTGTTTTTAAAAAAAGACCACAAGTGGTCGCTTTTATATTTTAAAAAATTATAATAATTAATTAAATAATTTTATTATTAATTATTATTTATTTTTCAAATAAAAATTTTAAAAAATAATACAAAACCGACCACTTGTGGTCGGAGTGGTCGGTTTTTTTTTTTTTTTTTTTAAAAGCCACCACAAATGGTCGATTTTATATTTTAAACTAGTGAGAAGAAGCCCGTGCAAAGCACAGGCCCAACATCTATTCTAAATTAATATTATAATAATAATCATATCAATTAATGTGATATTTTTTGAATTTTAAAAATTAAATAAATTTATTTTTTTAGTAATTTTTGCATATATTCTTAAAATATATTAAATTATCAATTATTATGATTTACTATTCAAATATATAATTTTATTTTAAAAATTTAATTCACGATCAATATTAAACTCTACAAATGTATAAATTAATAAAGAGCCTGAAAAATTAAATTTGATGGGCCTATATTACTGTTTTTCAGATAACACGGGCTCAGTATATGTTATTTTTTTATCTCAAACAATGTGATCCAAATAGAATTTAGATAATCAATCATACTTTTAATACGTTTTTATATATGTTATGTTCTTAACTATTGTCGTTTATAATATTTTTTTTTGTTTTCAAATAATATATGTTACCCTCCTTGTCCAAACTTTTGTGGCGTTGATAGTCAATTATATTTTAAAAATAATTTAAGTTTTTAATTATTGTGATTTATTATACTATTCTTCTATTCCAATTTAAATGCCATTGATATAATTTTGAGAGTCAATCAAATATTTCATATCTTTTAAAAATTTTCAAGTTGTTAATTATTGTCATTTATAATATTTTTTACGTAGTTTTTGAAATATATAACACATTATATTTACTTTTAGATATTTTAAGTTGTTAACTATTGTAATTTATAATACTTTTTATGTAATTTTCAAATAATATATGTTACTCCCCTTGTCCAAAATTTTGTGGCATTGATAGTCAATTGCATATTTTAAATAATCTAAGTTTTTATTATTTGAACATTGATAATTTTTTCATATGCAGAAAAAAGAAATGGGTAGGGAACTACCAACTGATGAGATTTTTTAGGCGACTCATCTGAGAAAGAAATTGAACCCGACTGATGAAGATGTCTGGGTTGAACCTCGTGCAAAAGTTGTCCACGTAAGAATTTTTTTTTTAATATATGAATCTTTTTCTCAAAGTTGATATTATTAAGTATAACAACTTTAGTATTTTTTGACTGTTAGTATTAAATTTACCTTGAATATATATAGGACGAATTTAGGCATCTTCTTGGTGAGTATCGTAGTAGTCTGCCTCCTGAAAGTTAGAGTGACCCAAATAGAGGCTTCGGGTCCTGCAAATAGAGGCCATTTCTACAGATGCCACACTGAATATTTTGACGATAATATTAGGAATTCGTCCGGCCCTGCATACTCTAACTCTTCGGTTGAGGTAGAAATCATTGTAAGACTACAAAATACGGTTTCTCAACTCACCAAAGAGCTTGCTGAACAGAGACAGAGGTATGTTGAACAGAGTGCGAGGCAGAAGAAGACGGAGGAGGCAACGACATCACAAATCAGGATGCAGCAGCAGTTCAGTTCTTTCATTCAGACTGGGGGTTATTCCCTCGTGTCCTGGTGATGCAGTTCGGGCCGCAAAAGGTCTAGGCCCCCTGGATGATTTCAGCACGGATGATGATATGGAAGACGAGGACGAATTCGATGATGATGACTGTTAGTTTTGTGATTTTTGTATGTCTTGTACTTTAAATTTAGACATTTTGTTGTTTGAAACTATTGTTGTAGTATTTTCGTACTCACTTTTATTGGATATTTTGTATGTGTTGTACACTTTTAAAAATTTCCATTTTTTTTTTGTTGTTGTATTTTCATTTTGGTTACTGTTGTATATTATAGTTGTGGTTGCATGCAGTATTTGGGTTTTCAATTTTTTTTTTATAAATTCCCAGAAAAATCGACCACAAGTGGTCAGTTTTCTATATTTTTTTTCCTGCAAAAAATCGATCACAAGTGGTCGATTTTTCTGTTTTTTTTGTAAAAAATCGACCACAAGTGGTCGGTTTTTTCTATATATTTTTTTTGCAAAAAATCGACCACTTGTGGTCAGTTTCTTATAAAATTAATTTATTAGTTTAACTAAAAACCTACCACATGTGGTCGTTTTTTATTAAATTAATAAAATTAATTTTATAAAAAACCGACCACTTGTGGTCGGTTTATTTTTCCCTAAAATTATTTTTTTCATTTAAATAAAATAATAATAAATTTTATAAATGAATATATATATTTTTAAAAAGACCGACCACGAGTGGTCGGTTTATAAAAAGCTACCGCTACTTTTCCGACCAAAAACTTTGTTCGGTTTTGTGGTCGGAAAATAGGAAAAACCGACCACTTGTGGTCGGTTTTCCTTTTTTTTTTTTTTTTTAGTAGTGGTGGGTCTTGAGATGGTAGCTGTAGCAATTCATTTAGGGGTCGTTTGGTTGGGAAATAGTTATCTCGGGATAACTAATGAGATTAGTTATCCCGGGATTACTTAGGATAACTTATCCACCATGCATATGAGATAAGTTATCCCATCACTATGGTGTAAATGGTGGGATAAGTTATCCCGATATTGATTAATCCCTCCAACCAAACATGGAATAAAATGATCCTTTATTTTATCCCGGGATTACTTAACCCTTATAACTCACACCAAACGACTCCTTAGAGTCTTGTTGTAAGGATAGAGCAGTTGAAGAAATAATAGTATAATGTTTACTAATTGGGCTAATATTAACTAAGCAAAATTAGGTAAAAATCAAATGAAACAACTGACTTAACAAAGTTTTATATATTATATGGGCCACCCAATATGTTGAAAGAAAATAACAAAAAGTATAGAATATGGTCTTTAGGAAGGACGCACATACGGTGATGGAGCTGATATAGTAATGTTGCTGTAAATGGAAATGGAAAACTCTGTGTAGATTGAAGGAAGACACAAACAACAAAAGGAAAACATACATATTCTTACTATTCTTTTTGCAAATATGCCTGTCAA
The DNA here is from genome assembly GCA_030864215.1 of Capsicum pubescens. NCBI lineage: Eukaryota > Viridiplantae > Streptophyta > Magnoliopsida > Solanales > Solanaceae > Capsicum > Capsicum pubescens. The sequence goes on along the minus strand of CM061549.1, from coordinate 71,253,313 downwards.
ACAAACTCCCAGAAAAGAATAAGATATGCTCTTATTAAAACCTTTTGTCTCTTGGATCAACTGTACTGCCTCTGTCTAATTTGGTGCTTACATCTCTACTAGGAGCCACAATCACTCCAAAAGCCCAGCTGCCCTTATAAGATTATAGTTTCAGTAAGCTATTATTTACCTTGTTAGTCTAACAATCAGTTAAAATATCATAAAAATTATCTTATATGTACTTATTAGATTGTTTATTGTAACTCTACTTTTTTTTTTTTCTTTTTTATAATTACTGAATTGTGTTTTTAATTGTAGTTGTAAAAACTAAAAAAATAATAATTAAAAGACTGTCTCAACTTTATCAAGTGGCTAAGGTCATCAGACATGACTTTTTTAAGATTCAGTCCAACTAAACCTCAAACCCAAATGAACTTAATAAGTAGCTTGATTTCCATGAAGTTTCTTAAATGATTATGTATTGCGTTTGTTCAATTTTACTTATCACATTTTACTTTTGGAGAGTTAAACTTTATAGGCTTATGGACTTTAATTAATATTTTAAGAATATTTTTTTCATGTCTTTCTTGTGAGAAACATTGTAACTTAAAGTATTTTTCATATAATTTTTGAACATTCGAATATAAAATATTAAATTAATCTAATCAATTTAGCCTAAAAAAATAGTCAAATTGATTTTCCTGGAGCGAAACGTGATAAGTTAAATGGAACAGAGAGAGTAAATCGGACAATCATCCCACATGAATAACCTCACTTATTTCATCGGATATTTTTTTATTTTCCACCAAGTAAGTATATGAGTAATTTATTGTTCTTGAGTTGTATGCATTTTTTTTATAGTTCTTATAAAATTAGCTATTTAGTGTTTACAACATATTTGTACTAATGAAGGAGTTTATATTTTTGCACCTTACTAATATTTGTTTACAATTAGATATGGATAGAAATGGTCTTCGAAAAAAAAAAAAACTAGTTGCTTGACTCGTAATGATGATGTGGAGCTTTTCAAGAGTTCTAAGTCAACGTTGATAAAAAAAATATCTCCACACAACATGTAGAGGAACTTGTTTATCAGGGTAATATAACTCTCTGCAATATTGACTTTGTTATTGTTATTTTTAATAAAATAAATTTGTATATTTGTATTGTCATATATAGCTAACTCATATTTGATAATTTCGTAGGAAGCTTGGACACATCAAATGAGATAGAAATTAGCTATTATTATGATGGTTATTTTGTATTCTCTCCCTCTAGAAAGGATGTTAACGGATGTTTGTTAAAAACAAGTATGGATATTTATTTTGTGAGTTACTTTGACATATTGGTTGATTTAAAAAAATAGTGTAAATTTGATATTATGGAGGGAGACAAATTTTTCTATTTGAGAGGTGATAGGACTATGAGTAATTATGATGGGTTAGTGGAATGCCGTGACGATTCGGATGTTAGGGATATGATTGTTAGTTATAGAATGCATAAGAGGAAGTATATCACGATCTATACATTATCAAAGGATTGTGATATTACTATAAGTGCTTCTTTTGAAGAAAGTATTCCTAGGAATGATGCGTCAGCAGAGGTTGTGGTTATGGAAGAACATGAATCACCAAACTCAACAATTATTCATTGTTATTATTGATATTTTTTATTTTTTTTGATATTTCATTTGATATTATTTCTTTAATCTTCAATCGCAGGTCCCAAAGTCGAGAAAAAAAAAACTAGGGGGCTTACTCGGTGCGTAGAAATAATCAACCTCCAAGAAGGACATAAGTTGTCTGTAGAATTTGATGAAGATGATCAAGCTATTGGTAAGAATGCAACTGAATTTACTTAATTTTTGGGACAAATAGTTAGAAGTCGAAGTTGTCCTTTAAAAGTTAAAAGTTGGAAAGAGATTGAGCAAGACAAGATTGACCACATATGGGACATTATCTTGGTAAGAAAAATTAATAAAATTCTAACTTTTTATGATTGACAACTATTATAACATATGTTATAATTATATATTTGCTACAGGAGAAGTTTCATTTTGATGTCTCCGAGGAAAGAAAGGATGCAATCATTGGTCATATGAGTGATCTCTATAGATATTATAGGTACAAAATGAAAGATAATTATTTTGATTCAAAAACATCTTATCAACTTCGTTTATGGAACAAACCTAAACTTGTTAGCATCGATGAATAAAAATACTTGATCAACCTTTGGAATGGTGCTGATTTTCAGGTAATATTGATATATTATCTTTAAATTATTATTTATTATAGAGACATTTTATCTTTTTTTTTCTATTATAGAAATAAATTTTAATTATTCTTTTGTAATATTTGTTCAGAAGAAAAATATACAGAACAAAACGAATAGGTCGAAACGTTCCTTGCCTCCATTTATTGAAACCAAAAGTTATGAAAGACTTAGACACGAAATGGTACATATTACTGTATTTAAATTTAAGTTAGAAGAATTATATTACATTATATAAAGTCAATTAATAATAATGATTATTATTTTCGTTGGTGAAAGATGGGAAAGGTCCTTCTCGTGTTGAAGTTTTCATAGAATCTCGCAAGAGAAAAAAGGGAAAGCAAGTAGACACTTTTCAACAGGATGACATTGTAATTTCATTGTGTTATCTTTCCTCTTTATCTGCTTAATTATTATATACTTTCATATCTTTGTAATCATTTTTTTCATTGTAGGATCTATTTGGCCAATTAAAAGAGAAACAACAAAAAGGAGAAATTACTTTGAATGATGATGATGTCTTTGCAAAAGTACTTCGAACAGAAAAAAATGAATATCTTCGAGCATATGTCCTTGAAAAAAATATTACTGAATACTTTGGTGGAAGATAAACAAAGGTACAACTCATAAAGCAATTAGAAACAACCAGAAAAGAATCAAACGAGCGTGTGGAAGAAGTTAAAAGGGAAGCTGATAAAAAGATTGAAGAAATGAAGAAAGAAACGTATAACAAGTTAGCAGAGTTGAGTAAAAGATAGGAAGAAAAATTTCAAATGATGGTTGCAGCGCAAGGTCGACAATCAAATGATGCAAATCGAATTGTAAGTACTTATTTATATTATTTTGTATCACTTATCTAGTAAATATGTAATTTCTTGAAGAAAATATTCACATTAATAGTTAAGTTTACCATTTAAAAAATTATTATATTTTATAATTTTCTTATTTAATTGTTTTAATTGTTATTACAACTTGTGAAAGGGTGACGAAAGAATCAAGATGGACAAGGACTTGAACAATTATTTTCTTTTGTAAAAGCATATTGATATGTTTGAGTTAAATGATGTTTTATTGTTTTAAATAATTTTATTGTATCTTTGTTAACTCTTTTCTCTAATATATTGCATTATTACATAATTTAAAATATTCTGCTATAATTCTTATAAATTTTATGTCATTCCTCAAGTACATTTATGGATTACTAGCTATAATTTTTAAAATTTGTAGCAATATATATATAGTTACCACGATAATAATAATAATTTTTCATAGCAAATGAAGAAATTTTTTTCTACAATTTATATCCCGTGACAAAAAAATATGTAAATTTAGCTATGATATTTTAAGTTCGTAGCTAGACATTACTCCTTGCAACTGCCACATATCAAGAACATGGCTAAAATATTTAACTTTTCATAACAAATATTAATTTTTTTTTTTATCTATAGTGCTTTGTAGTTCATGGCAATAGGTATGGCTTCTTAGCTACAATATGTAAATATTTGTTGCAAGTATTTTAATTCATAGCTATAATTTTTTTTTTTTAATTTGTGACTAAATATGAGTACCATTGCCACCAAATTAAACCATAGAAATAGCCATAAAATTTAAATTTACATGACAAATAACTAAGATTTTTTGCTACCATTTAACGTCTCATGACTACAATATGAAGATAGCTACACATTTTATTTGTCGTGGCAAAAAAATAAAACACTTGCTACAAGAATATTTTTGTGGCAGAATATTTGTACCATCATAGCTACAACACAATTTTTTGTAGCAACAAGTATAAATTCTTAGCCACGGATCATATAAATTTTGTAGCTAATTTTTAGCCACGCTACATATTGTTATGAAAGCTATAAAAATAAATATTATAGATAAAGTGTTTAGCCACGAAAAATTTCATATTTAGATACGATGAATTTTATAACAATAGATATCTTTTGTTGTGGTAAGTGTTATATATATAGTTATATTATAGTGAATGTCTATCAAGAAAATATCTATCAAGATCTATTTGATATTATAGGATATGAAGTATAAATATTTTAGAGAGAAACTAGGAGTAATTTCTCCTATAAGTAGAAGGATTTGCTTCATTGTAAAAGACACCAAGAGAATTCCTCAAGAGAAATAACAATTACTCTCTCTTCTCTCTAATCTTGTTCTTCTCTACATTATTTTGCATAATAAGTTTTAAAATATAAAGTTCATTATGATTTGAATCCGGTCTCAATACCGATTAAATGCAACGATTATCTACATAAAATTGATATAGCTCAAGACGTACTCTGCGCTGTATGCAATGTTGCTAAAACATTGGAGCACATTTTTTATATTATACAGATGTTTCCTTTTGGTCCAAAATGGGAGTTCATGTTTTCTACTTCAACTCTCCAACATCTTGTTGGATGGAACGATTTATTCCAATCTCTAAGCATGAGAATGATTGAAACATGTGGTGATAACATAATTATAACAGTAAAACCATATATTGGGGATTTAACACGGAATTTTCTTCATTCAAACGTGTAAGGAATACTTTCAACGAAAAACATTTATAAACATCATGTATAATCAAAATTCATAAGAGCTTCATAAAGATAACTCATTGTAAAAATGTAAATTCATGAATTAAAACATAAAAAATAGGTTCTTGCACTCCATCGGTGAAAAGGGCCCATGGATGAACATCACACATACCTTTAACTTTTACACTTAGAAGGGAAACACAATCTTAAATGTTTTCTTGAAAGTTCTTGAATTGAGAAGCTTGAGTTCTTGGTTTTCTTGAAGAGAAGATAATTAATTTTGAGATTCTTGGTTAGATAGTTAGGGTTTCTTTGAGAGAAAATTGAAGGAGAATGGGCAAATTATGCTCAAATTGCTGATATAAGTCGTGTTAGGATGACTTGGATTGAGGGGAAAAGATGCTACTAGCCTCTCAGACATTTAAATTTGTAACTGAAACACGGATTAAAGAGGTACCGCGATGCGATGAGCCATCCATTGCTATAATGATCGTGTCGCGATGCTATGCGATGGCTTTCTATTTTTGAAATCCAAACATGACCTAATCCTTTCGAAACTTCCCCGAGACATACTCTTTACACCTCTGAACATGAATTAACTCATAAACTTATGTCTCGGGGTCGGGAAGGACACTCTAAAAATCCTCAAAGTTAAGAGACTAAAAATAAGCCTCTTATGCATGCACTATGAGCTAAACTGAGCTAAAACTAATACGGGATATTACAGACTCAGACCTTCATGGTTAGCAATCGCAACCCGCCATTAGTGCCCAATCAAAACCTTTAGCACATTACTAAACCACCAATTTCAGAAGTTAACTACCAATGCATAATGAAGTGGTATCGTCATACTGACTATACCTTGCAAGTGATGTTATTTGCCAACACTTAGGGGATTCCCAAGTACCCCATGGACTCCATTATAAAGATCACTTGGGGGATTCCTGTATACCCCAAAAGATTTTTAAAACCAAAGCCATGGCCTCCAAGGACTTTCCAAACCATTTAAAACCAACCAAACCAATTTAAATTCCATTACTATATTATTCAATGCAAAGATTTCAATAAAAGACAAACTAAGCGACAAAACCATTCTCACAGGAATTTTAACAAATATGTCGAGCATATAGTTTCCAAAACCAAAATCAAGAACCAATTAACCATTTTCATGCAAACACATGTTTAAACCAATATTATAACATCAAAAACCATAAATAGAACATGGAAAAACATTATCCAACCATTAGTAACCAAAACCCCCAATAAATATTTCAAAACTAACACAAACCCACAATTATGCCATGAAAACCATTAAGTAAAACATGCTTTTAGTTCGACTAACAATGAGGGAGAAGTAACATAACTTAGATACCAAAGGAGACGGAGAGATTTACGATTGAAAGCCCCTAATTGAATCACCTTCAGAAAACCCTAGCCTTTTCTTGAACTAAAAGCTTGAGAGAGATTTGAAAGTGCTTAAAGTGTTTTTTTATTGAGAATGATAGGGTAAATGAAGTCCCAATAGTGTTTTAAGTCATGGGGTCAAAAGAGGTTAAGTGAAAAAATATCCAAAATACCCCCAACATAAATTGTAAAAATCACCACAGGAGGGTATGGTTTGGACCCCTCACTCGTACCCACATTATACGACTGATACCATCCAGTCGTACCCAAATTAGAAGGTTGGAAATCCACACACTGTCCACCATACGACTCTCTTGACCAACTCGTACCCATACCATACGACTAGTACCTCTAAGTCGTATCTAGGATAGAATCAAAAAGGGGTTGACACTGGACAACATACGACTTCACTAAACCACTAATACCCTATTCTTATGGCTTATAGTGATCCACTCGTACTCAAAGCCAAGTCAAGTTATGAAGTTTTAGATTAAGTGACGGATCAACCAAATGACCCGTCACCAACCATACGACTTATACCACCAAACCATAACCACAACAAAAACTCACCCACCAAATATTGGATATCTTAAGAGATGGGTCACCTGACTCGTATGATCAGCAGAAGCTAAAAACTTAGGAAATTTCCAAGGGTCAAAACCCAGGGTATTTCATCAAACCACTACTAAAAATGGGATTAGTTTTAAAGCTGAAGAACACAAGTCCTTACAAGGTAATCCTACTGGATTAAAATTGTGTACTCACTGTGGAAATAAAGGACATCTTAAAAATCACTGTTAAGGTCAAATCTAGAAAAATCATAAAAAAATATCAATTTTGTCAAAAAAGAAACCTATTTCTTATCAAATGAATTATTCTATTTTTAAAAGAAGAGATTAGGTCCTTACCTTGTAAATGCTCAAAAGAAGCAGTCCTCTTATTTACCTTATTGGAATAGAAGAGATCTCATTCATCCTTTTACTCACAAGAAGGAGCCCAAGTTAATCTAGATGCACAAACATTAGGTGATCATGATAGACTTGGTGCACTACCAAATATCCAGAATCAATATGTGAACGTGTCAAAAAAGCACATTCTCAAAGTTATAAAAATTCAGGAAAAATATTAGAATGTTCAAGCATCAATACTGAAGGTTCGTTCACAGCAACTGGGAAAACCATACAACAGAAATCTGGTTTATACAATTTTGTATAAAGGTTATGAAAAAATTGGTCTTATGGATGGGAATCTTGATATCAGTAGTAATCCTTATAACATTGTGGAGGTACAAGAGACAGGGGGAATGATTATTGAGAATATTCATGATAAACTCAAAAAGGGTGGAATTATTGAATATTTAGAAGGTTTCAATACATGTGGACCAGGTTTATCTTTGGCTAAAGCTTGGTATTATCAAGAAAAATTGACACATCATCATGACTTCCTTAATAATTAGCTAGTACATGAAAAAATTTACACTTGATTAGACATACACTGTTTATCTAATTACTCGATCTCGTACTATTACAGGTACACACCTCAGATGCATCTTTGACAATGACTAAAAAGTCTTTAAATATCATCCTACTTTCTTACTAAATACACTAAGAAATAATTGAGAAACCCATAGATGGGGAACCTGGTTTCTTATTTTCAGTCTGGTATGGACCTTCTTATTCAATGCATGTATTTCCTGAGTATGTGTAAAACGTAAGCACTGTTGAACCAAATCATCCTTCAAAAGCCAAATCTTTTGAGAAAATCCCCAAGAGTCCTCTTTTTTTATATTGAGAATCCTTCAATCCCAAACTACTTTGTTAAAGAGGACTTGAGTCTTAAAATCACCGTAGATCCAATTAAGAGGGAACCTAGTCCCATTCTTTTAGTGCCCCAATAATCTTAACCACTTCCTACATCAGAACCAAGTTCACAAACCCCAAATCGTAGCTTCACTTTCCATGTGCAACTAACCATTTTTGAGGGAGAACAACATACTTGAGAAAAACTACTATAAGTTCCCTTATTATTGCTTAATCTATCTTTGTTTCCCCATATTATGACCGAGACTATCCCTAGTCATAAAACGATGCTCAGAGTCATAAGTGACCCCAAGATAAACCATGGCTTGGCAAAACACTAAGAATACTGAAGCAAATGTTGAGATACAAAGCAAAAACTAAACTAAAATAACCTAATTATAATAGAATCAAAATCAATATTGGATATCAAAACTAAGACTGTATGACATAATCAACATGCTTAGAATAAAACTATTTGCCTGAAAGCTTTTAAATCATATGAGTTGTTGGGAAAAGCCCCTAACTAACTCCAACTATCTAAAACTAGAATATTGTTGAAAAAAAATGCTGATAACTAGCCCTTAAATAAGGATGGATGACCAACACTACTACTGATATGGTACGGAATCATACTAAGCATGATCTGGATGCTGAGCGTTAGATCCTATATTATAAGACAATATAACACAAAGAAAGTATGCGATCAGTACTTTGAATGTACTGAGTATGCAACATGGAAAAATAATTGATATAGGATGAAAATGATACATGTGACATGGTAAAATAATGCAAGACCAAGTAATAAAAATGTACTGTGTGATAAGCTGAACAACTGAATACAAGTCCATACAAGTATCTAAATCTAAACTATGAACTATGGACTGTGGGAGCTATCATTTTTCAACATACCCTAATATAAGCTAATCGTAGTCCAACCTATAATACCAGTTGAATGGATGTTCAGTACCTTGCTAAGGGAAAGAACATTAACTATCGTGATTCTACTAAACTGATGTTTGAAAGGACTAAGGTGTCATGCCTGGTCTGACGGGTGACCCTTTGAAACCTACGGTGGCACGTAGTTCTAGAACTTAGGGAGTTCTACTAAAGGTCTCTACCTAACTGATAGGTGAGCCTTTATCCCTACGTCCGCTTGGTGCTAAGTACTACTCCCAACTAAATGACACTAATAACTCAAAATACTAAATAATACAATATTCTAAAAATTGAAAATAAATGCATAATCTTAAAGTATTCAATAAAATGTAAGCTGGATAACCTAGCACTCGTAAGTGTATGCTTGAAATCCTAGGTCATCAGGTGTTCATAACACACCATCACTGAAGAATACAACTAATCATGGAAATACTACAATCTAAATGTAATAAAGAATTTTATAACTCAAGCCTAAAAATCAAGAATTTTATTAATATAATGAGATTTTATAGTTATGAGTATGGAAAAATGCTCAAACTTATAGGAAAATATATAGTCATGGTTTAGTCAAAGAGATAAACTGAAAACATAAGAAATTCACACATTACAGGGAAACCCTAAGCTTGAAGGGTGAAAACTTGGGGAATTTAGTTATCTTTGGGACTCAATGGGTGTAAGGAAACACATTGATGAAATCCCACATACCTTAGAGAAAAATCGCCCCTTTCTCTCTAATTTTTCTAAGTGTTGGGTGAATTTTGAGGAATGAAGGATTTAAGGGTGTCTTATAATAATTATTCAGCCGTTGAGGAGCCTAAACAATGTAATTTTGGTGTTAAAATAGTGAGAAAAGGGAAAAAACCCCCTCAAAAATCATTCAAAAAACTCCTAGAAGCAGTCCCGACGGCTCAAGTGACACTTTGTAGGGCCTGACTATGAGTTGTAGCCTGAGTCATAGCCAAAAAACTTAAATTTTTGTCCCCACTGCTGTGATGATGAGTCATCCTACAAATAAAAGTGGCCTAACAACGAGTCATTATCAGAGTCATCATAAGTGGTAGCTTTGATAGTGCTTCAGTAAATTAACCATAACACATTGCTTTGATATCAGATTAAGGCAAAGTTGGAGTCATTGGAAACATAATTCACTTATCAATCTTTTGGTATGTCCCAAACTAAAAAAATCTTAGAAATCTAGAATATATGCACGTTTGAAGTTGACTATAACAATATTCTTCCTAAGAATTCAATCAGTTAAGGATATTTTGATTTATCTATAAGCTAGGAGTTATTTGAGACCTAAATATATGTATAAATCACTTATCAAACTACAAAAAATGTTTTGTTTTATTTCATTAACTTGAATCATGGTTCTAATATTGGCTAGAATTTTTGGAGTGTTACAATATCTCCCCCTTAGGGTTATTTGACCCCGAATGAAAACTAACTAAGATGAAGTGTTAGGGGAAAAGCTATAGTTCCCACACTGAACTCCTACGAGCTAAATAATGAATTGATAACTGAGTTTGTAACTGATATTTGAGCTAAACCAAATTCATGAATGCATTTTATGTCATAAAAATTGTTGGGTGGCCTGAGATAGAATTAACTAGGGAATACTACTACCTTAAACTGGGACTAAGTTCAAAGAGAAAACATGGGGGTACTTGGTCTTCATATCCACCTATATTACCCAAGTAGCTCCCTCAACTAATTGATTTCTCTGCAGAACCTTTACCAAAGATACCTCCTTATTTCTCATCTTACGAACCTAATGACCAAGGATCTTAATAAGGAACTCTTCATTGGAGAAATTATCTTTCATACTTAAAATCTCTAAAGGAACACCAATGCATTTCCTTGACAAGGAAACACAGAAGACTGGATGCACTAATGCTAAATCTATAGGAAATTCCAACTTATAGGCTACTTTTTCATAGTGACTCAAAATATTATAAGGACCAATATAGCAGAGAATAAGCTTTCCCTTTGTACCATATCTCTTCACTTTTTTCATGGGTGAAACCTTCAAGTAGACAAAATTACCAATAGCAAACTCAAGTTCCCTTCTCCTCACTTCTGCATAGGATTTTTGATGATTCTGAGCAATTTTTAGTCATTCTCTAATCAACTGAAATTTTCCATAGTTTCATGTACTGAATCTAGCCCTACTAATGTAGCTTTACAAACCTCAAACCAGCCAATAGGAGAATTACACATCCTACCATAAAAAACTTCAAATGGGGCCATTTAAATACTAGAGTGGTAGTTGTTATTATAAGCAAACTCAATCAAAGGCAAATGATCATCCCAAATATCCTTGAAATCAATCAGGCACACTCTTAACATGTCCTCTAAGGTCTGAATAGTTCTCTCTTCCTGACTATCTATCTGTGGGTGAAAAGTCTTACTAAGATGAACTTGGTACCAAGACCCTTCTAAAAAATCTTCCAAAATCAAGAGGTAAACTAGGCACCTCTATAAAAAATGATAGTTAGAGGGACTCCATGAAACTTTACCAACTCCGTAAGATAGAGTTTAGCATAATCTTTGGCTGAATCTTAAGTGTTAACTGGCAAGAAGTTGGTTAACTTTGTTATTTGGTCCATGATAACCCAAATAGAATCATGTTGTTGATGAGTACAAGAAAACCTATAATGAAGTCCATATTCATTACTTACCACTTCTAGGTAGGATGTTGATTTCTTATAGTCTACCACTAGGTCTCTGGTGCTCAACCTTAACTTGATGGCAATTTGGAACTTATCCAGAAATTCTATAATATCTTTTTATGCCATTCCACCAATATATTTCCCATGAATCACGGTACATCATAGTGGCGCCTTGGTGAATAACGTATCGGGAAATTTGAGCTTCTACTAGTATCCGCTGCCTTAAGTCATGTACATCAAAAACACATACTCTACCCTGATAACAAAGAACACCATCTCCCTCTTGGGAGAAAACCTCAACCTTCTGATAACGCCTAAGCGCACACACAAGCGTACATGGTCTACCAAGTAATATAGTGGCCTTAAAGAAAACCAAGTATTCATCCCACAGAGACTTGTTCTAACAACTATCAAATTCTAGTTCACTTATTAAGATTAACTTGATGTGAAGTAACCAAAAAGAGTTTGGAGATTTGTAAAATTAAACGTAAAGTAAACAATGCATAAAATAAAAGACTTGAGACAATCAATAGAGTAAAGCTCTGGGTTAAAGCACTTCTAACAATCATAATAAGTTATTGAACTTCATTCTTTAAGTCACTTATCTTGAATGTTGATTTGTAGGGTTTATCGTATGATTACGGTCTCTTGACCTCTAATCGTCTACCTAACTTAGACACTACAACTATATTGTTTAGCGGGGATTTAATAATCTAATTAAATTCCTAAAGATATCATCCTACATATGAACCAAGAAAGGCTTCTAGGTGCATCCCTATCCTAGACACTAATTTAAATTCCATATTTCATAAAGGAATAAGAACCTTACATTGTTTATCTCCATGTTCTATCTTCCTATTCCCCCCTCCCGAGATCAAAAGGTAGACAATATATGTATTCTAAGGTTAGATACTCCTTAAAATAATGAAAACAAGGATAAAAAATAACCAAAGATGATAACCATATCAAACAAAATCAGTTCAAAATGATAGTAGTCATGTTCTTGGCTTTAACCCTGGAAAGGGGGCATTTAGCCACTAATCGATATAATCATGATCCAACTAATTGAATACATAATAAAATCTATTAAAAAGCTAAAGTTTAAGAATAAAAACCCTAAATAAAGTGTTTATCATCCCCCACAATGCTCCAAGATGTCCAAATATAGAGTAAAAAGTGTTTAAAGTGTGTATTTATAGTTGAAGGAAGCCTAAGCCGTGTAGGATTTGGAGGCATCGCGTCCATGAGAGCATCGGAGTGCTTGAGGCGTCGCGGGCTCTATTTCACCGCTCCAAGGCAGGATGCATGGGAACTATTGAACCTCTATGGTTGGGGCAACGTCTGTAATGCACTGTTCCAAAGGAGGCTTTGGGGGCATATTGCATGTACTTAATGGAATTTGCTTCCAAAATTTTGTGTAAGTGTTATCGTCTATCCTTGCCTTGAGGTGTTATTTTGCCTTCAATTTTATCTTGTTAAACATCAAAATATCATCTACATCAACTCCTAAATCATCATACATGATCAAACACCATACATTAGAGTTTAACACAACCTCAACAATAGCGAACTAGAAACTCAAACAAAGCACTAGTCTCGACCACTTTACGCTTTAACTTATTGTTGACTCGTGATTCATTTCAATTGAACTTTAAACACTATAAATAAGTTTTTACCAACATAATTACACATTAAAACCATTAGGAACTCATTTAACACACTAGAATCCACCGAGACTAACTAGAACGACACCTAGCTCAAGCTAGTAACACTAGTTTTCTCGTTTGAACTCTAAGTCACTCTATTAAGCACAAACTTATTTGAAAACACTTTTACACATTGCAATTACATACTTGAACACTTACATGCTTATTTATATCATCATTAACATATAACTCACACAAAATTTCCTTAAAATAATGTTGAATAAGCTAAGATAACAACGCTAAAGAGCATAAATACACCCAACATCACCTTCTGAATCTGGACTGCTTCTTTCAACCTAAGAAAAATAGGATCACTATATTTATTTTCCTTCACCTCATCTATCAAAGAATATTCTGAACAAAGTTATTACCTTTGATTAAATCAACCTAACGAACTCCCAACTTAGAAAACTGGTAAACCTTATGAGCTAACTCATTCTTCTTATTCTCAATGTAAGAAATACTCCCTATAGAAAATATAATAAGACTATTAGCCATAATATTGGCTTTACCCAGATGGTACAAGACACTTATATCGTAATCCTTAAATAACTCTAGCCATCTTTTCTGACAAAGATTTAGATCTTTCTGGATGAACACCTGTCAAAGACACTTGTGATAAGTGAATATCAACATGAACCCCATAAATATAATGCCTCAAAATTTTTAAGGCAAAAAACATCTGCTGCCAACTCAAGATCATGAGTCAAGTAGTTATTCTCATGAGCTTTGAGTTGTCTAGAGGCATATGTAACCTTGCCCCACTTCATTTACATACATTCAAGTCTAACTTTGGAAGCATCACAGTTTACCACAAAACTATTTGAACCCTCTAGAAAAGCTAAGGTTGAAGCGGAGGTGAGTCACATCTTCAACTCCTAAAAACTCTTTCCATAAGAATTGAACCACTATAATTTGAATTTCTTCTAAGTTAGTTTGGACATAGGAGAAGCAATAGAGGAAAATCCTTCAACAAACTAATTGTAGTGACTAGATAAATCTAAGAAATTCATTATATCTGATGGAGAGATGGGTGTAGGATAGTTTCTTACTGCTTCAATCTTCTAAGGAACAACTCAAGTGCCATTATTGAAAATTATATGACCAAAGAATGCTATTGATTTCAGCTAGAATTCACACTTGCTGAACTTAGTGAATAGCTACTGATCTTTGAGAGTCTGCAATACAATCCTCAAATGGTTTGTATGTTCATCCTAACTCTAAGAATGAACGTGGATTTCATCTCTAGAGACTATAATGAACATGTCTAGGTACTTCTGAATACCCTTTTCATCAAGTCTATAAAATCTGCATGAGCATTCGTTAGTCCAAAAGACATAACAACAAATTCCAAGTGACCATTCTGAGTTCTAAAGGCTGTCTTTGAAATATCACATTCTCCGACTCTGATCTGATAATAGCCATATCTAAGGTCTAACTTAGAGAAACAACCTTAATTTGGTTAAAAAAGTTATCAATCCTGGGAGTGAGATACTTATTCTTGAATGTGACCTTGTTCAATTGATGGTAGTCGATGAACATTCCTAGATAATCATCTTTTTTGGGCATAAAAAAAACTAGAGCACCCCATGGAGAGATACTAGGCCTGATAAAACCCTTTTATAGAGGATCTTTCAATTATTACTTTAATTCCTTAAGCTGGGCTAGAGACAATCTATAGAATGGAATTGAAATAGGCTGGGTATCTTGAAAAATATCTATTCTTATAGCAATTCCTTGCTCGATAGGAACTCCAGTAGATCTTCAAGAAACGATTTTGGAAATTCATTTACCATAGGAACTAACTCAATAATTGGGGTTTTAGAATTTGAATCCTTAAACCAAAAAATATGATAGTGTAATACCCTAAGTTTTTAAGCTCTAGTCCCACCAACATATAGATAATCTAATTAGCTTTTCAATGCCACCAGTCTCGCCTTAATTTGAGGTCGTAGTAAAATGTTATGGAACTTTTTATAAGACTATCAAACTGCCAGTGAAGATGACTCTAGCAATAACTCATTTTTAGGACACAATGAGTCATGGTAAAGACTCATTGTCACAACAATAAGGGACCAAGAAATCAACCCCTTGACAACAACCCTTCATGACGACTCGTAGCCAAACTAAATGAGTCATCAGAAAGTGAGTCATTATAATAACAGTAAGGACCCAAGGTTGAGGTCCTTAGGTCACGACTCAGGCCACGACTCGTGATTAGACCAAATGTGTCATCACTTGAACCGTTACGATTGTTTTTAGAAATTTGTAAATGTTTTAAAAAAAGGGTTTTGGTATTTTCCCATTCTTTTAACCCTACTAAGTCGTGTAGTACTTCCTTATGCTGTAATAAAAGGTAAAAATCCCCCAAATCCCTTATTATCTCAAAATTACATTCAAACTTTTCTCCAAACAAAAAAAGAAATAATTATTCTTCTCCAAAGCCAAGATTAGGGTTCCTAAACTTCAAGCACAAATTCTAAAGATTTCAACATAGATTTCGTCTCCAGGTATGTGGTATTTTATCAATGGGTTCCCTCCACCCATTGAGACCTAAAGATTTCCTCAACTCCAAGTTTTATTTATCCTTTAAGTTTAGGGTTCCATTGCAAGTATGGGTTTTCTTAGAATTTTAGTCTTTCTTATAATTACACCATGAGTACATGTTTTCCCATAAGTTTAGCATCTTCCCATACTCAGAATCTTGAATCCCCTTTTATTGATAAATCATTGAGTTTTGTATTGAATTTTGAAATTTCTCATGTTAAGATTTTAATATTATTATGTTTAGTTGCATTAGTCAGAGATTTTGAGTTATGAGAACTAGATACATAGTGATTTTTGCATATATCAGTTTATATGTCTTTGTGTACTTTATATTATCCATTGTTTATAATTTTAGAATGTAATTACAAGGAGAAATCAAGTTTTCAGTGTCATTCAATTAGGAGTAGAATGTAGTACCAAGTCAATGCAGGGTGAAGGATCACTCGTCATTTAGCCTGAGACATTTAGTAGAAGTCCCTAATATTAAGAACTATGGATCCCCTGTAGGTTATAAACGCTCATTCATCGATTGAGGCTGACACCTTAGTCCTTTGGGACATTAGTTTAGTAGATCCATACTAGCCAGTGTTCGTACCCTTAGCAATGTACTAAACACCCATCTAATTAGGGTTATAGGTTGGGCCTAGATTTGCTTAGATTGGGGTATGTCAATTATTGTTAGCTCCCACAATCCATATTTATGTTCAGTCTTTAGATTCTTCATGACCTTGTATTCTGTTATTTAGTTTTTATTCACTACAAGTTAATACTTGGTCTTGCATTCAGTTTACCATGTTTCATGCATTCATGTTAAGCTTTTACTAGTTAGGTTGACCATCTCAAATAATTAATACATTCACAGTACTAATCACATACTATCTTGTGCTATATTATCTTATAATATAGGTTTCGATGCCTCAGTATCCAGATCACGTTTAGCATATTTTTGTATCTGCAATAATGTTTTGTGAGTCCACATTATTCAAGGACTATCTATTAATATTTCCTTCTGTATTTTTCTTTTATTTAGTTGTTAGACAGTTGGAGTTAGTTGGGGGCTTGTCCTAATAACTCATATGAGTAGATGCTTTCTGACAGATGTTTAGATATTTAACATGTTGAGCATTCTTGGACATTCTTATTTGTGATATTCAATATTTGATCCCATTATCATTTAATTCAATTTAGCTTCTGCCTAAATTTTTTTATTTCTTCAAAATTCTTAGAGTTATACCAGACTATGGGTTAGCTTATGAAAAACGCTGGGTTCCTGTCCCTTAAAAAATTTCATGGATTTCTGGTCTCTGGATAGGATATGACTAGGAGAAATAACTCACACACTAGGATACGAGTGGTATAGGTTAGTTGTATATTGACCAGTGTTGGCTGGTAGGTTGGATTTGGTTCTTAGAAAGGATACGACTTTGGTGGTATGAGCCATCTCGGTGTATATAGGTTATTTGGTTACTTTACTTAGTCTTAGTCTTTGTAACTTAAGTCGGATCTAAGTACGAGTGGCTCACCATGAGCTATAATTCAGGGTACGAGTCGTACCATGGACTCGTATGGTGGTCAGTGTTCAATCCTCTTGGGATTCTATTCTTCCAGCGGTAAGGATTATGGGTACTAGTCATATACTTAGATACAACATGGTTTGGGGTGATTCATACCTTGGACAGTGTTAGGTCAAAGGGAGATGGCCTTGGCTACCATTCCTATTGGAGGGTACGACTGGTATAAATAGTTGTACCCACCTGATAGGATTTTTGGGAGTTTAAGTGAGGGCAATTTGGGTATTTCCCCACTTAAACTAATAATGACCCATGACTTATATTCCTATTAGGAGGTTATTTACCCTATTATTCTATTCATTAACACCTAGAAACTTCTCTTAAACACTCTACAATTCTCTCTAAAGCTTTTGGGTAAAGGAAGGCTATGGTTTCATCTTAAGGATTAATTTGGGGCTTGTGTTGGTTATTTTTCTCCATCATCTTCTTGGTTTAAGGCATGTTCTCTTCTCTCATTGTTATTTCCAACTAAATGCATGATTTTATACAATGTTTTCATGGTTTGATTATGTATGGTTTTGGATTTTCAAATGTAATTTGGGGGATTTGGTTATAAATTCTTGGTTATAGTTTTTCCATGTTTTAATTATACTTTTATATGCTTTAATATTGGTTTTGTATAATTGGCTTCATGGGAATGGTTATTTGGTAATTGGCTTTGGCTTTGGAAATACTATGCCCCTAATGTGTTTGATAAAATGCCTCCGGGAATGTTTTCACTACATTATTGGATTTTAATAGAACTTATGCATGGTTTAAACTTGGTAATAGAACCCTAAATGGTTAAATGGTTTAAATGGAATAGTTTGGTGGTCATAGTTATGGTTAATTTGACTCCTTTTAGGGTACAATGAAATCCCTCAAGTAAACATGTCAATGAACAACTTGTAGGGTATATGGGACTCTCCCAAGAAACTTAATAATGGAACACTTGTGGGGTACATGGGACTCTCCCAAGTTAACTTGGTAAATAGGTACCTAGGAATCCCTTTACCTTAAAAGGTTTGGCTAAAGGCAGTACTTATAAATTATAGTCGGTATGACGATACCACTACTCATAGCCTTGGTAATTAATAAATAGAATATTGGATTGGTCGGTTGGAAAAGGTTTAAATCAGGCAATAACGGCGGGGTGTGATATATAACCGTGAAAGTGAGAGTTCCATGAATGAACACTAGAAATCATGCTTGTTGACATGAGGGGTAGGGCATGACGACCCTTTTATGATGCTATAAGGTACGCGGAAATCCTTTAAGTACATTGTACATATGTATCATGGAGGGTGAGGGTACTTGGGAATCCCTTACTCGTATGGTATCTCTGGTTCATGCGGCTACACGTATTGGGGCTTGTTCAGGGGATAACACTGGACCTATATAGCCCGCGGATGGTTAAGTACGGTTAATCTTCATATACCCAAGTTAATGGTTTTAAATGAATACTAAACCTGGTTTCCATTCCCATCATGGATATATGTATATACATGTATTGTTTGTATGCATATGGTTGGTTTACTTGGTTTTACTAGTTGGCATTATTTTATCCTTATCCTGAGTTCATGCTAGCATTCACCCACTAACCTATCTTCAGGTGGCTGTGTCCTTACATGATGCAGGAACCAACCGTTCTGCTCCTCCTGCTTAGCTATCGAATATTTGGGATCAGCTACTAGATTGAAGTAGTGAGCTTCTATATTTTTAGAAGGCTCTATTTCATGGATTTTATTTTATACTTTGATTTAATTATGGATATTGGCTTTTGATATGGTTGGGGTCATGTCCTAATCAGATTTTGGTATTTTTTTAGTTAGAGGATTTTATGGAACTACTATGGGTTGGTATGGGCAGGATCGGTATTGGTGTTAACCATAGTATTGGAATTAGTATTAGGGTTGATACTGGTGGACTAAATTTCTCACTATTCCATACTCTTATATTTTGGGATTATATATAATTATTATGGAACTCAAATGGTTATGGTTTGGTTGGTTTAGCTATTGGTTGGGTTCGGATGGTTGGACACAATTGGGTCAGCCTCGATAATAGACATATCCCAGAGTTTGTAAATTAGATAGTTACACTATCTTGTATATGCTTAAAATTTAGACAATTCAAGGCAGGCGGTTGGAGGTTGGGATGGGTAACAGTGGTGGTCTTCGATCCTGGTCGGACTTGGGATGGCTATTATGATAAGGCACTGGGTCGGGTCGTGTAAAAATGGTATCAGAGCTTTAGGTTCATGGTCAATTAGGAGTACACAAAGCCGTGTCTAGTAGAGTCTCTTTTAGGGGTGTGTAGCATGCTACACTGATAAGAGAGAGGCTACAGGGTATTTAGGAATGTTTTACTTTCTTGGTATTCTATTTTCAAGCTTAAAGTCTAAGTCCTGGAATTTTCTCTAACCCTTGTTTGTTTGCTTTTCAGATCATGCCTTGTCGATCTGGAATAAAAAAAAATCCTTCTATCCCATTTGGGGACGATATTGATGAAGTATGCCCTACACTTGGAGTTTGCACTTGATCTTAGGGTCCCATCCATGATTGTTTAGGAGTTCTTTCGGTTCCTACTAGTCCTACTCAAGGTGAGGTGACTAATGCAGAATTTTGTTAAGAGATTCATACTATTGCCCAGTTGGTTGCTGCTCAGGTGGAGCAGGATGCATTTGGTGATCTATCTACTGAGGCCTTAAGGGTTAGCTAGTTTATGAAAATAAATCCTCCTACTTTTACTGGTGTGAAGGTGGAGAAGGATCCTCAGGGTTTTTTGGATGAAATGGAGAAGACGTTTAGAGTGATGCAGGCTACTAATGTGGAAGGGGTAAATTCTGTAGCTTA
This sequence comes from Capsicum pubescens, assembly GCA_030864215.1. Classification (NCBI taxonomy): domain Eukaryota; kingdom Viridiplantae; phylum Streptophyta; class Magnoliopsida; order Solanales; family Solanaceae; genus Capsicum; species Capsicum pubescens. Next base: position 71,233,057 of record CM061549.1, on the reverse strand, counting down.
TTAGCTCAAAGATATTGCATACCAATGGTATGGGGAGTAGGATAGGGATAAAGGTGATGTGGAAAAGCTGTCTTTGTGGGAGGCCTTTTCTAATTCCTTCTTGGAGCGCTTGTTTCCTTAGAAGCTGAAAGAAGTAAAGGTAGAGGAGTTTGTGAATATTAAGTAGGGAAGAATGTCTGTCAAGGAATAGGATTTGAAATTTCATCAGTTGTCAAGGTATGCTCTAGATTTGGTGGCTAATATGAGGGCGGGGATGAGAAAGTTCACTTTTGGGCTGTCTCAAGATTTGATCCTTGAAAGAAAGACTACTTTTATAATTAAGGATATAGATATTTCGAGGTTGGTTGTTCACATGTAGTAGTTGGAGGATAAATAAAGGAAATAGGCAAAGTTTAGGGAAAGACAGGGTAAGAGAAATAGGTTCTCTGAGTAGGGTAGTGGTCAGCATTAGGGTTGTAGGGATGTCAGTAAATGACCGAAGACGAAGTAGGAGAGTTCTGGTTCCTTTCTACTATTAGCGCTCCTTACCTGAAGTAGTCGAGTGATAGGCGTCAGCAAGGTGGTGATAATTTCTAAGCATAGGGTGCCCAATCTCAGGCGAGTTGGGATCAGTCAGCTTCTTCATGTACTTCTTGATGATTTTGTGCTTGTCCTCATTGGGGCTTTGGTGATGAAGGGAGGGACAAATATTTTAAATATGGACAGCCTAGCCATACGCTCAGAAATTGTCCGGTTGGTAAGGGTGCTTCGGGAGCCGTCAAAGCTCCGATTGCTTCATCTTCTGCTCTTATACCTAGTGGTGTTGCTTCTACGTCTACTCTTGCTTCTGGTATCGACGCTTGCCGGAATAGGTTGTATGCTCTTGCATCTCAGCAGGAATTTGGGCATCACCTAATGTCATGATTGGTACGTTACAACTCTTTTCTCATGACGTGCATTATCTGCTTGATCTGGGGTCCATTATTTCCTATGTGACCCCATATATGGATGTGTTTTGGTTTTGATCCTGAGGTTGTTTTGAATCTTTTTTCTATTTCTACCCCGGTAGGTGACTCAGTTATTGCTAAAAGAGCCTATTGGGTGTATGTGGTATCTATTAGTAGCAAGTAGACCATGATAGATCTGTTTGAGTTGGATATAGTGGATTTTGACGTTATTCTGGGGATGGATTTGTTACACTCATTAGATTATCAGACCCATAAAGTTGTCTTTAGGTTCCCTTATGAACTGGTTATAGAGTGGGAGGGTGGTTTCCTAGCTCCTAGGGGGAGGTTTATTTCTTATCTTAGTGTTGAGAGATTAGTCCAAAGGGTGTCTTTATTACTTGGTCTAGGTTAAAGTATCTAACTCGGAGGGTCCTTTCTTTCACTCGATTTCGGTGGTAAATGAGTTTTCTACGATTTTTTTGGATGATCTTCCTGGTGTTTCTTCAGATAGGGAAATCGAGTTTAGTAATTATTTGGTTCTGGACACTCGTCCAATAGCTACTCCTCCTTATAGAATGGCTCTGACAGAGCTGAGGGAACTCAAGGAGCAACTTAAGGATCTCTCGATAAGAGGTTTATTCATCCTAGTGTATCATCGTAGGGTGCACTAGTGTTGTTCATGCGCAAGAAAGATGGTTCCCTTCGGATGTGCATCGACTATCAGAAGTTGAATAAGGTAACGATCAAGAACAAGTATTATCTTCTAAGGATAGATGACTTGTTTGATCAGTTGCAAGGTGCCAAGCTCTTTTCTAAGATAGACCTTCGGTCTAGGTATCAAAAACTTAAGATTAGGGAGGAGAATATCCCTAAGATAGATTTTCGTACTCGGTATGGACACTTTAAATTCTTGGTTATGTCATTTGGCTTGACTAATGCCCCAACGATATTTATGGATTTGATGAACAGGGTTTTCAGGCAGTTCTTAGATCTTTTTTATATTTTGTTTATTGATGACATAAAAGTGAGGTGGATCATGCCAATCACTTTCATGTGGTGTTGCAGACCTTAAAGGAACAACAGTTGTACGCTATGTTCTCAAAGTGTGAGTTTTGGTTGAACTTGCAACTTTTTTGGGTCATATTATTTCTAGTGAGAGGATCATGGTGGATCCTCAAAAGGTTGTGGTGGTGAAATGGTGGCCTAGACCCATGACTCCAACCGGTATTCAGAGCTTCTTAGGTTTGGCCGATTATTATAGGCGGTTTATGGAGAGCTTTTCTTCGATAGCTACTCCTTTGACTAAGTTAATTTAGAAAAAAGTAAAATTTTCTTGGTCGGAAGCGTGTGAAAGAAGTTTTCAGAAGCTTAAGGGTAAGCTAACTTCAACTTCGATTTTGCCATTGCCTGAATGTAATGAGGGGTTTGTGGTTTATTGTGATGCGTCTCGGATGGGGCTTGGTTGTGTTTTGATACAACATGAGAAGGTGATTACCTATGCTTCCAAGCAATTAAAGGTGTATGAGAGGAATTATCCTAATCATGATTTGTAGTTATTCGTGGTAGTCTTTGCTTTGAAAATATGGCGGTATTATTTGTATAGAGTGCACGTAGACAACTTTCTGATCATAAGAGTCTGCAGTATGTGTTCACTTACAAGGAGATAAATGTCAGGTGGAGGAGATGGTTGGAGCTTCTCAAGGACTATGATATGAGTCTTCTCTATCATCTAGGTAAGTCTAATATTGTTGTTGATGCTCATAGTAGGTTATCCATGGAGAATTTAGCTTATGTGGATAAGGAGAAGCGAGAATTGGTGAAGGATATTCACCGCTTAGCTAATCTTGAGTTCGTCTCAATGACTCCGAGGATGGTGGTGTGTTGGTACAGGAAGAGGTTAGATCATCTCTTGGTGCAGAGATTAAGAAGAAGCAAGTGTTAGATCTTATCTTGATGAAAATCAAGAGTGATGTAGGTGGGAAAAAGGTAATGGTATTCGAAATCAGTGGTGACGATACTTTATGATACCAAGCAAGGTTGTATGTTCCTGACATCAATGGGTTGCGACAAAGTATCTTGGTTGAGGAACATAAATCATGCTATGTTATTCATCCCGGTTCTATAAAGATATATCATAATCTCAAAGAGATATATTAGTAGAATGGTATGAAAAAGGATGTAGCTGATTTTGTAGCCAAGTGCATGGTATGTCGACAACTTAAAGTTGAGAACATGAGGCCTGGAGGGTTGTATCAAGAAAATGATTTACTCGAGTGGAAATGGGAGGTGATCAATATGGATTCCGATACCGGTATTTCTCTATTGCGGAACTAATTCGATTTGATTTGGGTTATCGTGGTTAGGATGGCGAAGTCTGCTTACTTCTTGCAAGTGAGGACTACCTTTTTAGTAGAGGATTATGCGTAGTTGTATCTTCAGGAGGTTGTAAAGCTACATGGGGTACCTATTTTGATTATCTCTGATCATGGAGTTTTCATCTCATTGCTGGCGGTCTTTTCAGAAGGGATTAGGTATGAAGGTAAGTCTGAGAACTACTTTTCATCCTCAGATGGATAGGCAAGAGGAGAGGACTATTCAATCATTGGAGAATATTCTTTGGTCATGTATGATTAATTATAGTGGCAATTGGGTTGAGCATCTACCTTTAGTAGAGTTTGCTTACAACAATAGCTATCATTTTAGTATTGGTATGGCCCCTTTTGAGGCATTGTATGGTAGGAGGTGTAGATCTTCTATTGGATGGTTTGAGCTTGTCAGGCGGACATGTTTGGTCCAAATTTAGTTTATCCGACTACGAAAAAGGTGAAGGTGATTCAGGATAGTCTTAAGGCTACCCAAAGTTTCCAAAAGTCCTATGTGGATGTAAGGCATAGAGATTTGGAGTTTGAGGTTGGGGATAAGGTGTTCCTAAAGGTATCTCCCATGAAAGGAGTGATGCGGTTTGGTAAGAAGGATTAGCTCAGTCCCTAGTTTGTTGGTCCTTATGTGATTCTGCGGAGGATTGGTAATGTTGCTTATGAGTTGGAGTTGCCTTCTAGGTTGAGCTTTATTCATCAAGTATTTTATGTCTCTATGTCGAGGAAGTGTCTTGGTGATCCTTCTTTGGTGGTTCCCTTGGAGGGCTTGGGTATCTTAGGTTCTAACTGTCTATGAAGAGGTCCTGGTTGAGGTTTTGGATCTGCAGGTTCGTCGATTGTGAACCAAAGATGTGGCCTCGGTTAAGGTTCTATGGTGGAACCACAAGGTGGAGGAGGCTACATGGAAAACAAAAGAGGACATGAAGTCCAAGTATTCACATTTGTTTTCTGCTTCTTGGATTAGTGCGGAAGGTATGTGTTCTTGAACACATCTTTATTTTTTGAGTTTGTTAAAGAAAATATTAATATCACTGCATCTGTGTTTCGTAACTTGGTTAAAGGTTGTATTGATATTTAATAATGCAAATGAATCATGCTAGTGGTTACCCTACCATATCCGTCATTCGAGGACGAATGATCCTAGTAAGGGAGACTGAAACACCCTGGGTTGCTAGCCCTTGGAAAATTTCCTAGATTTCTAATCTCTGGACAGGATACGACTAGGAGAAATGACCCATACACTGTGATACAGGTGGTATGGGTTAGTCATATGCTGATTGTTGGTTGGTAGATTGCATGTGGTTTTTGGAATGGATACGACTTGGGTGGTACAAGTCCTACTAGTGGATATGGGTTGTTTGGTTACTTCACTTAGTATTAATCTTGGTAAATTAAGTTGGAACTGAGTACGAGTGGCTCACCATGTGGCGTGAGCCAGGGTACGAGTCATACCATACACTCGTATGGTGGTCTGTGTTCAATCCTCTTGGGATTCTATTCTGCCAGGGGTACGGATCATGAGTACTAGTCGTACAGTTGGAAAGGACATGGTTTAGGGTGAGTCGTACCTTGGACAATGTTGGGTCCAAGGGAGATGGCCTTGGGTACGAGTGGTGGGTACCACTCATATTGGAGGGTACAATTGGTATGGATAGTCGTACCCACCTGATGTGATTTCTGAGAGTTTAAGTGAGGCCAATCTGGACATTTCCCCACTTAAATTAATACGACCCCACAACTTATATTCCTATTGGGAGGTTATTTGCCCCATTATTCTATTCATTAAAACCTAGAAACTTCTCTTAAACACTTTACAATTCTCTCTAAATCTTTTGGGTAAAGGAAGTCTAGGGTTTTATCTTAAGGATTAATTATGGGTTTTTGTTGGTGATTTTTCTCCATCATCTTCTTGGTTTAAGGAATTTTTTCTTCCCCATTGTGAGTTCCTACAAAAGGCATGGTTTTATACAATGTTTTCATGGTTTGATTATTTTATGGTTTTGGATTTTCAAATATAATTTGGGGGATTTTGTTATAAATGCTTGGTTATCCTTTTCCCATGTTTTAATTATGCTTTTATATTCTTTAATTGTGGTTTTGGATAATTGATTTCATGGGAATGTTTATTTGGTAATTGGCTTTGATTTTGAAAATACTATGCCCCTATTGTGTTTGATAAAATGCCTATGGTAATGTTTTCATTATATTTTTTTTATTTAAATGGAACTTATGCATGGTTTAAACTTGGTAATGGAACCCTAAGTGGTTAAATGGTTTGAAATAGTTTAAATAGAATGGTTTGGTGCTCACGATTATGGTTAATTGGACTCCTTGTGGGATACAATGGAATTCCACAAGTAAACATGTTAATGAACAATTTGTGGGGTACATGGGACTCCCCTAAGCAACTTAATAATGGAACATATGTGGGGTACATGGGACTCCCCTAAGTTAACTTGGTAAATGGGTACATAGGAATCCATTTAACCTAAAAGGTTTGACTAAGGACAATATTTGCAAGTTATAGTCAGTATGAAGATACCACTAATCATAGCCTTGGTAAGTAATACATGGATTACTGGATTAGTTGGTTTGAAATAGTTCTAATTGGGTAATAATGACGGGGTGTGATATCTAACCGTGAAAGTGGGAGTTCCATGAACAAACACTGGATACTCATGTTTTCCGACATGAGGGGTAGGGCATTGCGACTGTTTTATGATACTATGATATACGCAGGACTCCTCTAAGTACATAGTACATAAGTATCATGGAGGGTGAGGGTACTTGGGAATCCCTTACTCTTATGGTATCTCCGGTTTGTGTGGCTATGCACATCGAGGCCCGTTCAGGAGGTTACACTAGACCCATATAGTCGTGGCTGGTTAAGGATGGTTAAGCTTCACATACCCAGGTTAATGGTTTTAAAAACATGCTAAACCCGATATCCTTTTCTGGAATGGTTATATATATAAATATGTATGTTTGTATGCATATGGTTGGTTTACTTGGTTTTACTGGTTCGCATTATTTTATTCTTATCCTGAGTTCTTGCTAGCGTTCACCTACTAACCCATCTTCGGGCGGCTGTATCCCCATGCAATGCAATAATTAGCCATTCTACTCCTCCTGCTCAGCTATCGGACATTCGGGATCAACTACAAAATTGAAGTGGTGAGCTTTCATCTTTCGAAAGGCTCCATTTCATGGATGTTATTTTATACTTTGGTTTAATTATGGATATTAGTTTTGGCTATGGTTGGGGGCATGTCCCAACTGTATTTTGGTATTCTTTCGATTAGTGGATTTTGTGGAACTACTATGGGTTGGTATGGGAGAGATCGTTATTGGTGTCAACCTTAGTATTTGCATTAGTATTGGGCCGATACTGGTGGACTAAATTTCTCATTGTTCCATCCTCTTTTATCTTGGGATTATGTATAATTGTTATGGAACTCATATGGTTATGGTTTGGTTGGTTTGGCTATTGGTTGGGTTCAGACGGTTGGACTCGGTTGGGTCGGTCTCGGTAATAGACCTATCCCAGAGTTTATAAATTAGATAGTTACACTATCTTGTTTATTCTCGAAATTCAGCCAACTCAGGGCAGGTAGATAGAGGTTGGGTTGGGTAATAGGGGTGGACTCCGGTCCTGGTCGGACTTGGGACACCCATTACGATAAGGCCCCGAGTCGGGTCAAGTAAACTTAGGGCCACTTGTGACTCAATGCATCGTGTTATGACTAGGGACAGTCTCGGGTTATGACAAACTTAGTATCAGAGCATCAAATTTAAAGTGTCCTAGGGTGTATGAAAGTCGCATTAAGTAGAGTCTTGTTCATGGGTGTGAAGCGCGAAGAGACTACAAAATATTTTAGGAAAGTTTCACTTCTTTCATTATTTATGTCATGTGATAAAGTGTAAAACTCTTTTAAGATTCTTCTTCTAACTTATCCTCTACCTATTTACAAAAAATGCCTCCTAAGAGAACAAACAGAAGGAGAAATGGAAACCAGCAGGTACCACCACCAGTTCCTGAAGACCCTTTAAATGAGTAGGTCTCCCATGCTGAATTTAGGGTTGCTTTTACGGCATCATCTCAGTCAATGACAACTCAGAATAACTAGCAGGTGGTCGCCCCTATCAACCTAGCTGTAAATACAGTAGCAACTAAAGTCCGAGACTTCACTCAGATGAATCCTCCAGTATTCTTAGGGTCTAAGTCTAAAGAGGATCCGCAGGATTTCCTGGATAGTATTCAGAAGGTCAGTGAGATCTTGGGTGTCATAAGTGTAAAGGAGTATTCACTCAAGATTGCTTAGCTGGCAAGGTATGCTCCAAATATAGTTGCTGAATCTAAGGCCCGAATGAGTAAGTTTGTGTCAGGTGTTTCTAAGGATGTGGTCAAGGAGTGTAGGACGACAATGTTGTTTAATAAGATAGATATCTCAAGATTAATAGTTCATGCTCCCCAAATTGAGGAAGAGGAGATCAAAGAGAAGAAAAGGGAAACTAAGAGAGCCAGAGCTGATGATTTTAATTTCCCCAAGCAAGGGTCAGATGGTGGAAATAGTTTCAATTTCGATAGAAATCTTCAGGCCCATCCCTACCTTCTGTCAGTTCTCTAGTGCCCAAGTCCTGACAGGATACTCGAGATAGGGCAACAAGCTCTAATTCCCTGGTAGTCTGAATAGTGTTTTCACCAACCAAGCTGGCACGAAATATGGTAGGAACCACAAGGTTGAGTGCATGGCAGGTAATGACGCTTGTTTTGGGCTTGGCAAGTCAGGACACAGAGTGAGAGATTGCCGTTAAGTAGAGAGGTAGGAATGATCGTCATCAAAGCCAATCAAATTCTTGTACCGCTTCAGCAGGTCGCCTGACTCAGCGGGGTGCCACTTCTAGTGCAACTAGTGGACAGCGACAGGGTAGGTTCTATGCCATTCAGACTCGACAGGATTAGAAGGGTTCCCATGATATGGTCACTAGTACATTGAAAGTTTTTCATATTCACATTTATGCATTGTCAAACCTAATTAATCAATGCCTAAACTACACCTCCAATGGAAGATAAAGTGGTCACTGTCAAGTATAGTAACCCAACTCAGGTTGTGGTCCAATCCATAGGGATTATGTGGACTTGTTTCTCTAGTTTGCAGGAATCAACAGGAAGTACTGAAAACAAATGAAGGATTTGTAGTAGTAATCTCGAACAAGTAACCAGACTCAAAATCTTTGGCTGTAAAATGTCAGAAATAAACACTAGGCTTATGTTCCCTCGACTTCTAACCAAGTAGGCTTCTCATGATCAATCACACAATCAAACTATTGCGCATACAAAATCTGGTAAGTTAGGTATCACCAACTGCCTCTCTGCATACTTTGGTGAATTTCACTATCTACTCTCAGTCTCAGAGTATCTCATTACTAACGCTTACCTTGGATCCCAATTTCAACTATCTCCTCTCGATCTCAAGTTGATTAGATGTAAGTTAATCGTTATAAGTAATAATACATGTTAGATTATTTCAGAAATTTACCCCAAATCACTGTTGTGATCTCCTTTTCCCAATATCTACCTCCCTCTTAGGTTCGTAGTTAATATAGGCTGGATCCTAACATTTGCAACCATTAAGAAAGCAAGAAGTATAATGAAAACCATAATTCATGCTGCAGCAACTATCCAAAAGGATTGAATATTTCCCCTACTTTGTTATTTTAACAGGGTTCCTACAACCCTAGATAAGGGAATTAGTCACTCATGTTTGTAATACGATCAAAGGAATTCATAATTGAAGACATTCAAACAATAGCACAATAATCAATGGATAAAACCCAAAGTCTTTAACTGATTGAACAATCAAAATCAATACAAAGAAATTCCAAGATCAAAATCAAATCCCAGGTCAAATATATGTTTGTAAGTGTATAGAGTAAACTAATTAAAAAACATCAAAAGAGTATATATAGATTACACGAAAACCCTAAAAATCAAATCCCAAATAAAAAAGAAAAATTGAGGTCAGTGGCCACCTACTAACCAACCTACGAGCCATAGGTAGAACCTACGGACCATAGGTGGTCGAATGTAGGTGCCCCCTCCCTCCACTAGTAGCTTCTGAACTATATGGACTTTTCGCTTCTGCAACCTACTCTATCACCTATGCACCATAGGTGCCCTACGTAAGTGACAGAGTCTTATTTTATGCACTTTTGAGCCTCTGGACTTCTAATTTTTGACACCTACTTTTGCGCCTACGCCCAGTAGGTAGAACCTACAGGTCATAGGTGCCCAGGTAAGTAGCCCAAATTTTCAATTTTGATCATTTTCTCCAGTTTAGTATCCAATATCTGGTTTCTTGCAAAAACATAACAAAAACATACCATATCTAACAAATAAACATGAGTGAATTGCATATTTTCATCGTTTTAAGTGTTGAAAGTTCTATGAATTTATAACACATCAACACCTTCAACTTAGAACGTTTGCATGTCCTTAAAAAACACAACAAAATAAAACTAAACAACGACGCTTAACTAGGAGAACTATAAGCTATCTAAGGCAGTTAATCAACACTTTAAGAGCAAAAACATTACACTCCCCTCTTTCAACAATTCAAAAAATATTATGTGTACACATGAAGCACAATAATGTGACACAAGGAAATCAAGGTATGGCATTACATTAGCAACAAAAAACTAATATATACAAGTTACACTACCTAAACAAGTAAGCAGTTAGCAATACAACCCATGTTCCCCCACAACAACGAAGTCCCACTCACTCATATGAAATAATGCATGCCAGTGCGGTGACGGTCAAGAGACACTCACACTCACAAGAGAAGTTATACCAATGCACTTTAAATACCATAGGCTTGCCCTTATTTTCTTGACCTTAGTTTCTGACAGTCAAGTTAGGATCCCTATAGGATTTTATTCAGCTTGTAATATAGGCTTGGGGGCAGGTATGGTACACATGGATAATTTTGTGACTACGCCTCCTTGGCACTACACTTACTTTGGGGTCCGCTCAACCAATTCTCTTTTTATTAAACCATTATTTCTCCCTTTTTATTCCTTTATCGCACATTCAGGTTGGGTGTGGTTTCTTTTATTTACTTTTTTATCCTTTTTCTTTTATTTTTTTCTTTTCTACAACACCCAACCCTACTATCTATTTCTCTTATTTTATCCTTCTTCATACCCATTTTACATTTCACACCCCTATGATAGTAACTCTCAACTTAGGTAATTTGCTTGAGTTGAGGTGCACAATGTCCAAGGAGGACCATGACCAAAATAGGTTTATTGTAACACACATAAGAAGGTAAAAAGTGTAACAAGAAAAATAGGCTATAAGACTCAAATATCAGGATCAAGAGATATTTATTCACACATAGAAGGCCATTTAGTCTAAAAGTGGGCAAATATAAAAATGACCTATGATCGTATACCCACCCCCAACTAAAAGACTATGCATTATCCCTAGTGCGTGTAAATAATGTAAAACAAGGGAATGGGGACATACTTGGGATGCACTAGGCATCCATATCATGATAGCAAAAATCACCATATACCTTGGGTTGCCTCCCAAGTAGTGCCTGATTTAATGTCACAGCATGACTTAGTTACCTCGGTTACTCAAACTTCGCCAAGGCTGACCTCGTCAATCACCTTCACCTCTTTAAGATAACAAAAATAGTGCTTCACACACTACACATTCACATTGAACGGGGCTTCACCATCTCTTTTTAGATCTACAACACCATGATGGAATGTCCTAACCACGGTGAATAGTCTAAACCACCTAGACTTCAACTTTCTAGGAAATAAGCAAATTCATAAATTATACAACAAGACCAAATCACTAGGTTTAAACACCTTTTTCTTGGTACTCCTATCATGATAAGACTTGATTCTTTTTTTGTATATAGCAGAGCTCTCATAAGCATAGAGCCATAATTCATCCAATCATTCACCTTGCTTAACCTCATCTTGGCTGCATCATGTCATTTAAAATTAAGCTTTTTCAATGCCTATAGTTCCTTATGCTCAAGTTTGACCAGCAAGTGACATGCCTTACTGTAGGAAAGCTGATATGGAGAAGAACGTATTGGGGTCTTAAAATATATCCGTTAGGTTCTCAAAGCATCGTCTAACTTTCTTGGCAAATCAGTCCTGTTGGCATTCATAATCTTCACCAATAAGGACTTGATATCTCTATTAGAGACCTCAACCTATTGATGATAAGTTGTTTCCACCCTATGTTTTACTCCATATTTGACAAGTAGGGCCTTAAATAGATGGTTGTAGAAGTGGGACCCACTATCACTGATTATCGCATATGGAGTACCAAATCGACAAAATATTTTTTTTTCAAAAAGGTGGTGATACTTCTACCTTTATTGTTTGGAAGAGAAACTACTTCCACCCATTTAGAAATATAGTCAACCTTCATACAATAGAAGCTCAGGAACGGGCCTATGAAATTAATCCCCCATACATTAAACAACTCCAACTCTAATATAGGTTTCATAAAGAGTTCATGGTATTGTGATGTAACACCCCAGATTTTTGGCCTCTGAAAATTTCTTGACTTTTATGCTCACTGCTAAGGTAATGACTCACTTAATGAGTTGTGAAGACTCATTACCAACAGTAGGTATCTAGTCATAGGTAAACTAGTAACGAATGCCTAAGTTTTTATTGATGTAATGACTGTACCCTTATGATTCGTAAGGTGAGATAACAAGTCGTAGGGAATGACTCATGAACAAACCAGTGAAGGGGGTCTAAGAGTATGCCTAGACTATGAGTCCAGGCTAAGACTCCTAACCAGTTATGACGTGTCCCGTAACGACTGGATGAAGTTTTTTTAGTGTTTTAATTAAGGGAATTTTGGTTATTTCCTCTCATCCCTAATTATAAACCACGACATAAAACACCCTAAGGGACCCTTTAACTCCTCACTACCCAATCAAAAACACTTCTCTCTTCTCCAAAATTGCCAAGTCAAGAACAAAGTTAGGGTTTCAAGGATTAAGTATCTAGGGCTTAAATTGGTGTTTTTTCTCAATAACTCTTGATATCTCAGGCATACATCTCTTTCCTAAAACTTGTTTTGTTAAAAGCATATGTTTAAGATTATTATCCATGTGATTTAATTGTTGATATGGAAATTTTATTGAGGGCTTTTGGATGTTATTTGGCTAAATTGCTTTTCCTATGGTTTTTATGAATTATTCATGTTTTGAAATGATGGATTTTGAACCAATTGGGTCCATGGGCACGGTTAATGGGAATAAGGGGTCATGGTTTCTCCTAAATTGATTTGAAAAACTTATGAGGGTCATGGATTCTCCCAACTTTATGGATTTTGGTAATGGAATTGGTAATAACCTTAACATACCTTATGAAATTGGCTTTAAAACATGGCTATATTCATATTAAAACCAAATTCGAACTATTACATTGAATGAAAGGCTAATGGAATACAAATGGCTTTGAAAAGGCCTTTATGGCCATGAATTAATTTTAAATTGAACCTTGGGGGTCATGGATTCCCCAAGTTAATGAATAATTAGACCATGAGGGTCGTGGGTTCCCCCATGTTAATTGATAATTGGACCATAAGAGTTGTAAATTCCCCCAAGTTAATTGTCAATGGAAATGGCATAATGATATTAGTTTGCAAGTCTAATTGGTATGACGATACCAATGGTGTGTGCCTTAATGGATGGTCCTTAGTTTAATGAATAAGAATATGTAAATATTTTAATTGGGCTTAAATGAGGTTATGTAGATGGCCGTGAAGGTGGAGGTCTCGAGGAACCGATACTGGAAGCCCATATTTATTAGTGTAGGGTTGGTCTTAATGGTCGTGTGCTTGTGTCACACCTTATATATATTTATTATGGATTGGAGAAGGCCTGTGGATTTCCCTGCCTTTCTATATACCTCTATTTTTTGTGTCTAACATGCACTAGGGCCCTTCCTATGGTGGGAGTCGAATCTATATAGCCCGAGGGTACCATTATAACGGTTGAAGCTACATAGTACAAGTTATGTTTTTAATCCCATTCAAAACCCTATCCACTATCCCAACATATTATATATATATACATAAATCATTATATGCATATAGTTTTGGAATAATTTTGGAATGATTGAGCATGGCATTATTTTTTCCCTTCCCTTTGTTACATGCTAGCGCTCACCCTGCTAACCATCCCTGAATGTTGTATCCCCACGCGATGTAGGGTCTGAAGAGACTTTTATTTTCTTATGCAGTGGGAGGTGATTTTTAGATTGTCCGTGAGTCATCTTTGAAGTGGTAAGCTTCTATTATCCAAAAGGCCTTCATTTTATGGTCTTGACTAATTTATGTCTTAGACTTCTCCCATGGGTTCTTTTTGGCTATGGTTGGGGACATGTATCGACTTAGGTTGATATTTGGTTTTGTAGAGGCTTTTATGGACAAAGTGTGGGTGGATTGTGTTATGGATTCTTAGATCCCTCTTGGTATTGATTTATCTATCTTGTGATATGTTTGGAACGCATTTCTATTTTGTTATATATTCAGAACTCAGTTCTATTTTTTTTTATATATTTGGAACTCATCTCTATCTTGTTATATATTTGAAACTCATCTGTTGCTGGCTATATTGTATTTTGGTTGGCAGGGGTGGCCTCTGGTCCTTAGCGGACTTGAGATATTTATCACGATTATGCCCTGGTTTGGGTCGTAAAAAGCTTTGTATTAAATCCCAGGTTCATGGTCATTGGGTGTCCGCAAAGAAATGTCAAGTACAGTCTCTTTTATGGGTGTCTAGTGTGCCAGACTTATAAGGGAGAGACTATGAAGCATGTAGGAATGTTTTCCTTTCTTGTGATTTCTTTTTCAGGTTATAGAGTTTAAGTCCTTGAAACCTCCTCTAATCTCAATTTGGTCGTATTTCTAATCATGCCTACTCGAAGGTCTAATGCTCGTGGAAACACCTCTATCCCACTTGATGATAATATGGATGGAAATCGCCCTATTTTTGGAGTTCAGACCCAGCCTAGAGTCCTTGCTTCTGACTGTAATGCCCCTTGTAGAGTTCCATCAGTCCCTACCAGTCCTTCTCAAGCTTCTTGGGTTGATTATATTCTTTTCCCACCACCCCAAGGAGATATTTCTAATGACAAGTTCAATTGATCTATTCATCTTCTTACTCAGTTGGTGACTTCTTATTCTCGTCATCCTGACAGTGATGGTTTTGTTGCTCTATCTTCTGAGGTCACTAGAGTTGGCCAGTTTATGAGGTTGAATCCTCCAACCTTTACTAGTACTAAAGTTGAGGAGGATCCTCATGGGTTTATTGATGAGATGGAGAATATTTTTTGGGTAATAAACTCTTTTGATTCTAAAGGTGTGGAATTTGCTGCATATCAAATAAAAGATATAGCACATCAGTGGTATAAGGAGTAAGAGCAGTTAAGGGGTGATGATATAGAGCCGACTATATAGGATGAGTTTTTGAGTGCCTTTCTTTATTATTTCTTTCCCCAGGAGTTGATGGAGGCTAAATCTGAGGAGTTTGTGAACTTGAAGTAGGGAAGGATGACTGTGAAGGAGCATGCTTTGAAATTTCAACAACTGTCTCATTATGGAGAGAATGACGAAGTTTTTTTGGGTTTTTCTCAGGATTTGGTACTAGAGTGTAAGGAAACAATATTGAATAATGACATGTATATCTCTAGGCTTGTGGTGTATATAAAGTAGGTTGAAGATGAAAAAAAGAAACACACAAAATAGGAGAGAGGTAGAATAAAAAATTTAGATATTTAGAGCAGGGTGGAGGCCAGCAGAATAGTGGTAGAGATGGTAGGTAGTAGGGCTAAAAAAAGGACTTGGGGAAACTCGGGTTCATATTCTACGGCTAGTGCTCCATATCCAAAGCCATCTGGTGATCGTCACTTTCAGAGTAACAGATGGTTTAAAGCCCAAGGTTCCAAGTCTTAGCCTAGTAGAGCATAGTCAGCCCCACCCCATCCTCTCTGCAGATTTTGTAGGTAGATATATCATGGACAGTATGATAAAGAGGAGGAATAGCTATTATAATTATGGTCAGCCGAGGTATTTACAGCGACACTGTCGAGCTAAGGTTGCTTCTAGAGCTAATAAGGTTTCAATTGCTATTTCATCAACTCCTGCACCAAAGAGTGCTACTTTTGGTACCGACAGTAGTCGGAATCATCTCTATTCTCTTGCACCTATCAAGAATTTGAGGCAACTCCTGATGTTATGAACGATATATTGAAACTTTTCTCTCATGATGTATGTTGTCTTCTTGATCTAGGTTCTACCCTTATTATGTGTCTCCTTATGTGGCTGTTCATTTTGGTTTTGGTCCCGAGAGTATTTCTAAGTCTTTCTCTGTGTCTACCCTAGTGGGTGATTCTGTCGTGGCTAGAAAAGTCTATAGAGGCTTTGAGGGAGACATTAGTGGATTTGATAGAGTTGGATATAGTGGATTTTGATGTGATCTTGGGGATGGATTGGCTCCATTCTTTCTATGCTTCTATAGAATATCAAACTCGTCAGGTTAGTTTCTAATTCCCTAATGAACCTAAAATAGAATGGGAAGGAAGCTCCTTAGTACCTAAAGAGAGGTTTATTTCTTATCTTAGAGCCCAAAAGTTGATTACCAAGGGGTGTCTTTATCATCTAGTTCGGGATGAGGATTCTTATTTTGAAAGTCCTTCCTTACAATTTGTCTCGGTGATTAACAAATTTCCTGAAGTGTTTCTCAATGATCTTTTGGGCATTCCTCCTGATAGAGAAATAGACTTTGGGATTGATCTTCTACCGAATACCATTCTTATCTTTATCCCTCCAAATAGAATGGCTCTGGTTGAGTTGAAAGAACTTAAGGAGAATTTAAAGGATCATTTTGATAAGGGTTTCATCTATTCTAATGTCTTTCTGTGGGGTGCTCCGATGCTTTTCGTGCATAAGAACGATGGTTCCCTTTGGATGTGTATTGATTATCATCAGCTAAATAAAGTTACGGTGAAGAATAAATATACTCTTCTTAGGATTGATGATCTCTTTGATCAACTTCACGGTGCTAGATGTTTCTCTAATATTGATCTTCAATCGAGTTATTATTCTTTGAAGATTAGGCATGCAAATATCCCTAAGACTGCTTTCCAAACCCGATATAGTCATTATGAGTTTCTGGTTATGTTATTCGGGTTGACTAATGCCGTATGTAAATTTATGGATCTCATGAACCAGGTATTCAGATAGTTTTTGGATTTGTTCATGATTGTGTTTATTAAATATATCTTGGTATATTATAAGAGTGAAGAGAATCATGCCAATCTCCTTCGAGCAATATTGCAGACTCTTAAGGATCAATGATTGTATACCAAGTTTTCGAAGAGTGAATTTTGGTGAAACAATGTGACCTTTCTGGGTCATGTTGTTACTAGTGATAGGATCATTATAGATCCACAGAAAGTTGAGGCAGTTAAGAAGTGGTCTAGACCCAGGACTCCAACCAACATTCAGAGCTTCTTGGGTTTAGCTGGGTATTATAGGAGTTTGGGGAGAGCTTCTGTTCTATTGCTGCTTCGTTGACTAAGTTGACTTAGAAATAAGTGATGTTTCTATGGTCCGATGCTTTTGAGTGTAGTTTTGAGAAGTTGAAGGATAAGTTGAATTTTGCCCCAGTTTTAAACCTGTCCGAGGGAACTAGTGGTTTTGTTGTTTACTGTGATGCGTCTTGTGTAGGACTAGGCTATGTCTTGATGCAACATAGTAAGGTTGTGGCTTATGCTTTTGGGTAGCAGAAGGTTTATGAAAGGAATTATCTAACTCATGATCTAGAGTTGGGCCTGTGGTGTTTGCATTGAAGATTTGGTGTCATTATTTGTATAGGGTCCATGCCAATATTTATTTAGATCATAAGAGCTTGTAGTATGTGTTCACTTAGAAGAAATTGAATCTCAGGAAGAGGCGGTGGCATTAATTGCTCAAGAACTATAACATAAGTCTTTATTATCACCCAAGTGAAGCTAATGTGGTTGGTGATGCTCTTATAAGGTTGTCCATGGGGAGCTTATCTTATGTGGATAAGGAAAAAAAGGGTTGGTGAAGGATACTCACAGATTGGCTAACCTGAGAGTTTATCTTTTAGACACTAAAGATGGATGGGTGATTGTTCAAGAAGTGGTCAAATTATCTCTTAGTGCTGAGGTGAACGGAAGCAAGCTTTGGATCCTATTCTTATGCAGATTAAGGATGATATGGGTCAGCAAAAGGTTATGGCTTTTGAGATTGGTGGTGATGGTATCTTGAGTTACTATGGTAGATTGTGTGTTCCTGATGTTGATTGCTGCGACAACGGATTTTGACTGAGGCACATGAATCGAGGTATACAATTAATTTAGGTTTAAAAAAGATGTATCATAACTTGAAGAAGATCTATTGGTGGAACAACATGAAGAGAGATGTGGCAAATTTTATGGCTAAGTGCATAATTTGTCAGCAAGTGAAGGTTAAGCACTTGAGGTCCATTTGTATGTCTCAAGAGATAGAGTTACCTATGTGGCAGTGGGAAATAATTGATATGGACTTAATTACTGGTCTTCCGGAGTCTCGTAATCAGCATAATTTGATCTGGGTTATCATGGATAGGATGACTAACTATGCTCACTTTTTGCATGTAAGGATTACTTACTCTGGAGAGGATTATGCTAAGTTGTTTATTCAGGAGATTGTCAAATTGCATGGTACTCCAGTTTCCATTGTTTTGGATCGAGGTACACAGTTCTCTTTTCACTTTTTGTGCTAGTTTCAAAAAGTCTTGGGCACACAGGTGAACCTTAGCACCGCATTCTACCCTCAGATGGATGGATAACCGGAGAAGACCATTCAGACTATGAAAGCTATGCTAAGGGCTTATGTGATTTATTTTTTTGGTATTTGGGTTGATTACTTACCTCTCATTGAGTTCGCTTACAATAATAGTTATCACTCTAGTATTGGGTTGTCTCCTTTTGAAGCTCTTTATGGTAGGAGGTGTAGATCTCCTATTGGTGGTTCGAGGTTAGTGATACTAGATTGTTTGGCCGACTTGGTTCACCAAGCCATGGAGAAGGTGAAGGTGATCAAGGATAGGCTTAAAACTACTCAGAGTCACCAAAAGTCCTACGTTGATCTGAGCAGAAGAGAGTTGGAGTTCGAGGTTGGGAATTGGGTGCTCTTGAAGGTATTTCTTATAAAAAGAGTGATGAGGTTTAGGAAGAAAGGGAAGCTCATCCCCCGTTATGTCGGTTTGTACTCGATCTTGAGGAGTGTTGGTAATGTTGCTTATGAATTAGAGTTGCCTTCGAGTCTTGGTTCTATTCATCCTATTTTCCATGTATCGATGTTGAAGAAATGCGTAGTCAATCCTTCTTTTGTTGCGCCTATTTAGAGTGTCGGTATTTCAGATTCCTTGTCTTATGAGGATGTTCCAGTTGAGATTTTGGATAGGCAAGTCTGTTGTTTGAGGACTAAGGATGTGGCTTCAGTGAAAGTCTTTTGGAGGAACCAAAAAGTGAAAGAAACTAGTTGGGAGGCTGGAGAGGACATGTAGTCCAAGTATCTGTTCTTGTTCCCCGGGTTGGACAATCATGGTTACCGTATGCATTTTCCTATTCCCATATCTATTCGGATTTTGGTTCAAGATTTTGGGTGCATTTTGTCCTATAATTGTGCTAATGGATGCCTTGATTCATCATTGGGCATTTTGTCCTATAATTGTGCTAATGGATGCCTTGATTCATCATTCGTGGACGAATGATCCTAGGGGGAAGAATAAAACATCCAAGATTTTTAGCCTATGAAAATTTCTGGACTTTTGTGCTCACTACCCAGGTAACCACTCACTTAACGAGTCGTGAAGACTCATTACGAGTCGCAGGGCTCTAGTCGTAGGCAAACTAGAGAGGAATACCCAAGTTTCTATTGATGTAATGACTGGACCCTTACGAGTTGTAAGGTGAGGTCACGAGTTGTAGGATGTGACACGTGACCAAACCAATGAAGGGGGTCTAAAGTTTGCTCAGACTACGAGTCATAACCAGTTATCATGAGTCGTGACGTGACCCGTAATGACTGGGCGACAATTTTTCAGTGCTTTAATTGAGGGCACTTTGGTCCTTTCCTTTCATCCCCAATTATAACCGACAACATAAAACACCCTAAGGGACCCGGTTACTCCTCATTATCGAATTAATTATACTTCTCTCTTCTCTGAAATTTCCCAAGTTAACAACAAAGCTAGGGTTTTAAGGATTAATCATCTAGATCTTAAATTGCTTGTTTCTTTCCATGACTCTTGATATCTCAGACATGCATCTTGTCACATAGGGGCATGATATTAAGAGGAAAAACTAGTCTAACTTTATTCAAGACTAAAGTTTAAATTCGTGTTACTAAAGTCATACCCCCATAAAACCAAATTAGGTGTATAAGTTTTATCCCTATCTCTAGTCCTTACATCATGGAAAACCATACCAAAAAAAAAGGCAAAAAAAACAAAATTAATGCTTCGCCACTAAAATCTCCTGAACACAGTCCAATTATTACATAAAATCACGTATAAAATAACAAAAAACAATTCCCAAATCATACCCAGGCAATAAAAATTAATTAAAAGCCAAAGAAGCCTTTTCAATTTTTTAAAAATGGCTTCTTTGCACAAACTCCCGATTCTCGTTATCCTCATTTCGTCAATCCTATGTTTCTTCTCCTCATGTAGCATCATTGCGGATGAAGACCTCTTAACGAAAGCTTGTGCAGACACCGACAAGATTAAGATATGTACCGAAATTCTTAAAAATGACAAGGCTGTCACAGCAGCAGCGACGAAAGAATTGGACCTCGGATTAGCAATCATGAAATCAACCTTAGCCCATACAAAGGAAACACATGACTATCTGTTGAAAGAAAAAAGGGTAAATCCAGCATACGCCGACTGTGAAAAGGAATGGTTCAGTATGGTTGATAATCTTGAGAAGATTGTAGAACGTACGACGAAGAACAAAGGGTATAAGGAAGATACAGATGACTACGACTTTAAGGTTGTTGGAGATGCTATCGGAGTATGTGGAAGAGGTTTAACAAGGAAGAAGATTGTAGATCCTGAGCTCACTAGAAGAGGAGATATTGTAAGAACATTAATTACTGCTGCAGATAAACCATTGACCGATCTAAGAAGAAAGACTTAAATAAATGAAATTACTAAGAATGCGCTATCCACTTCATTAATTCAAATTTCGCATTTTCAATTTCTCCTAAATAACTACGTAGAATAAGAAAAGGTCATTTCGATTCTATTATTCCAAAAAATTTCGTTCTGTCATCTCCCATCGTCTAGTAAAGTATCATGTTGTACTGCCATGATTGTACCCCATTGTTCATCATCTAGTTGGTATATTATTGTACTATTGTTTGTTGTAGATTAGTGCATGAATTTTTTTGGTGTTTTGTTTGATTATTGTATTGTTCAATACATAATAGATTATATATATGTGTGTGTTACATTTACTGGTTTCACCGCAGGTGCGTTGCACATGTATGAGACTATATAGCGATATAATTCAATCAAAGTCTTTGAATAACGAATTTAACATATAGCAAATCTTATTTATACCAAGTCATGAAATGCATTTTCCGTATAATAGTAACAAAATAATTATAGCATAATTTTGAATAACTACTTTTTCATGAAAGAGTATAGTAGTCTCATTGATAATTGAATGTTGGTGGTCATATCGTCTCTAATTCACTCGATCCTATGAAGACGACCTATGAAATTTTAATTAATTACATGTAATTTATATATTTAACTTAATTTGATTTGTTTCGAACATGTAATTGAATGTATCTAACCTAATACTTCCTTATAGATTATTGTTCTTGTGCATGTTCCTATCTTCGACATGGTTGTTCAGTCATAACCAAAACTTTAGTCACCGCTATAAATATTCCTCTCGAAAGTGCTACATAAAGTTGGCCATGTGAGTAAATATGTTGCGGTAAATACAATCCAGCGTTGAAAATGATTCGACCTTGTGCTCTATTTATCGTCATTGTAAAATCTAGACCTTTTCAAAATTGTTTCCAGATAAATTTTAAAGAATATCCCTCAGTCTCATTAGGTGATGGTTGTATTCCTGGACTAAACATATGCTTCATAGCAGATTGACCTGTTATAATTTCCGCATAAATGACATCGTCGTTAAACCTTCTACGTATCAATCTTGAGTTAATAATTCAAATGGACACTCAACTATGAACTTTTATTCCAAAAAGTCACTCAAATTTGATCTTTACTCCAAAAGTCACTCAACTATGAACTTTTATCCTACAAAGTCACTCAACTTTAATCTTTACTTCAAAAGTCACTTAACTATCACTTTTTTACTCAGAAAATCAATCAACCTATTTAATTATTTTTTAAAAACAAAATTTGCTTAAGTGAAATTTCTATTTAAAAATCAAATTTTGAAAAATAAAAAGTATTTCTTTAATGACCGTTTTATCCATATTTCCCTAATTTAATATCTTTCCCTCCCTTTTCTCATTTTTCTTCTTCTTTTCACTTCTTTCCATGAATTTTTTTGATAAATCACACACTGTAATCTAGAAATTGATAATTAAAATTGTACGAAATCTAATTACTATCATATTTTATATTTATATTTTATTTTATTTTTAAAAGAAAAAAAGAAAAAAACAATAAAGAGGAACAAACGAAGAGAAAATAAAATAAAATAAAATATCCTGCACTTCCCTTTTTTCTCCTTTTTAAATACTTTATACATTTATTTTATTTCTCTTCTTTTGTGCTGTTTATTTTTTTTCCTTTTTAAAAACAAAATAAGAATAAAATACAAATATAAAATATGGTAGTAATTCGATTTTGTAAAATTTTAATGTCAATTCCTAGATTATAATGTGTGATTTATGAAAAAAATTATTGGAAGAAAGTGAAAAGAAGAAGAAAAATAAGAAAGAGGAGGGGGAGATATTAATTTAGGGAAATACAAATAAAATGGTCATTAAAGGGATATTTTTTATTCTTTAAAAATTTATTTTTAAGTAGAAATTTCACATAAGCAAATTCTATTTTTTAAAAATAATTAAATAGGTTGAATGACTTTTTGAGTAAAAATGTGATAATTGAGTGTCTTTTGAAGTAAAGATCAAATTAAGTTGAGTGAATTCTAAGATAAAAAGTCCATTGTTGCATGACTTTTAAGGTAAAGACCAAACTTGGGTGACTTCCTGAGATAAAAGTTCATAGTTGAGTAACCATTTGAGTTATTAACTCTGTCAATTTTCCATAAATCATTTGAAGGGTTTAAATTCCTATGCGGCATGATGAGTGCTTTTTCTCTCAAAACTTACCCAATAAATATAATTCAAAAATTCTACATGTGATAATGTATTGGGATAACTACATGGCTTAGCAAACATAGATTTCTAATTACCCTATTTAACCTTAATTTCAATTAAATACAATTCATAGTCTCCACTTGCCTATTAATTATCTTTAATTATAATTTATAGCATCTCTCATGTATTTTCTCTCTTTCTCTATTTTCTCTTACTCTCCTTTCTTTCCTTTTTCGTTTTTTTTTCTTTTCCTTTTTTTTCTGTTTTCTCTTTCTTTTTTCTTTTTCTTTTTTTCCTTTTCCTTTTTCTCCTTTTTTTTTTTGTATTTTTTCTTTTTTTTCTATTACTCTCCTTTTTTTTTGTATTTTTCTCCTTTTTTTTCCTCTCATTTTTTCTCATTTTTTTTTTCTTTTCATTTTTTCTCCTTTTTATTTGTGCAATCTAGCAAACACAAATACAAGTGTGAACTATAAAATGCAGATTCAAATGCAAACTATAAAATATAACTACAAGTACGAACTATAAAATACAAATACAAATGTCAACTATAACATACAAATACAAGTGTGAACTATAAAATACAAATTCAAATGTGAACTATAACATACACATACAAGTGCAAACTATAAAATATAAATACAAATGTGAACTATCATTTGTATTTTTTTAATTATTCAAAAGGAACAATTGATTTTCTTTCTACGAATACTTGTTTGTATTTATTGATATAAGTTTTATACAAATACAATATATCAATCGTTTCATTTGTAAAATCATTTATTTCATTTGTTTGTAACTGTATTTGTATCAAGTGATATTTGTTTATTTATAAATACGAATGATAATTTTGACATACAAATACAAAACGGTACATTTGTATCAAATGATATATTACATATTTATATATTTTAGAATCAAGAAAATATAATTAATGCATTTACTTGTTTGTATACAAATAGAAATGATAAATTGTACATAGTCTCGACTAAATACAATATGCCATCAACTTACCAAAACAAATACCTAATAATTCTTTAGAAAAAAAGAAGAGATAAACGAAAATAGAATATAAATACAAATATAATCCAAATATAATCAAAATATACAAACACAATAAAACCACAATACAAATATAATTCAATATAATATGCAGTTAATTATAAAATACAAATACAAAACAGTTCTTTAAATTACAAGTGTGAATTGTATAAAATATAAATTATGGTGTGAACTAACAAATACAAATACAAGTGGGAACTTTAAAATAAAAATACAGTTGTATCAATTAATACAAAAATATAAATGACAGTGTGACTACAAATACGATAAATAATTATGGTATTTACATTATGATCTATGACTTCTGCTCGAGTAGTCATATTTTTTGAAAATATAAAAAATAGAAAATAGAAAAAAAAAATGATAAAGAAATAAGTACAAAAAAGAAAAACCAAAAAAAAAGAAAAAGAAAAGAAGAAAGAAAAATAAAAGTAAGAGATAGAAGAGAGAAAAAAAGAAAAAAAAAACAAAAAGAAAGAAACAAAAAATAAAAATAGAAAAAATAAGAAGAAAAAATGACGAAATCACGAAAAAGAAAAAATATAAAAAATGAAAAAGAATAAAATAATAGTGTTTTTGACGAGATAAAATATGTAGTATATTTATGTTTTTCACAAATACATGCTACTGAGTAAAAGTGAATACAACGGTAGTGAATCGAATACAACGGCTACAAATGATAAATATATAAAGTATGGCTATGAAAGGTGGATTTTGTGCCAAACTTTTGCTATTTTTGAAAGTTTTCCTATGTATTTATAAACTCCTATGTTTTTTTAGACATATTTTGTGATAGCAAGTATTATAAAAGAGGGAATGTAAATGTCATAAGGGATTATATTGGATAGTACCTATGTGGCAGTAGTCGACCTATTTTGTATTAAAGTATTCACATCTTTTATAGAGTCAAAACCGATGTATGTTTTTCTTTCATCAAGATATTTGGCTATCAACATTTTATTTAGTTGATCTACAAATTCAGATAATTACATGGATCATATACAAATCTCTAAAGATTTGTACTCGTATACATAGTGAATTTTGTGGCTCATGAACAAATCTCTAAAGCGCATATGTATTTGTATATACAATCTCTGATTTGTATATTTAACTGTTAAATTGTAGCTATCCACATCATTTATTGCCTAAATATTAGTTATTTCTGAATTTACCTAAAGTAAATTCTCAAACCATGGGACGGTTTAGAGTAGTAGGTGGGGGTTCTCGGGAATCCAGTAACTTTTGTGCGGCTCTTGCATTTATATTAAAAAATCTAGTAAATATATAAGAATTATAAGTTGGAAACCCATAAATGAAATGCGTTATTGGTCTAGTGGTAAAGAAGGAAGTTGCTATAGCTTTGTAGGCTCTTGGTTGTGGTTTCTATCCCCATCACCCACTATATTTGATTTTCATTTTGTCCAAAGAAACCTACAAACTTTAAATTCTAAATTTGCCTTTGTCTCAAACATATCTATAAAAAGGGAAAATAGAGAAACAGAATGCAAAGATATTTCATAAACTAACAACCAATATAAATATGTACACTGACACCCAGACAAAACACCATGAGAAGCTTTCACTATTGATAATGTATTTGTGAAAACTAAACCAGTAATATAGGAGTTGTAGACACGTAATTTGTCTCTCCCAAAAGTCAACTTTTACCCATTTACCCTCACCGTACCATGTATCCACCCCCGTGTAATGATCCCTCCACTAAAAACAAAATCACAAATCCTCAACAAAAAATAACAACCTACCCTAACTAATTTTGACACCTCACCACCCCCCACCCACGTGCCTCCCCCCACCCTACCTACCCCATTCATGTTTTTTTTTTTTTTCATCATAACAGAATACAATACCTACATACACACAACTATATTTATATGCACCACCTCACATGTTTTTTTGGCCATAAAAACAGTTACACTGGCTTGTGAGGTACAACGATTATTAGGAAATAATCGAGTTAGAGCTGTAGCTATGAGTGCTACAGACGGTTTAACGAGCCTTATGAGTATTCTGACTATAACAGTTTCGATGAACAATCACTCACTTTTGACACACAATTCTCACTCATAATATATACACACTCTTAATAGATTACCCAAAGACACCCATTTTATAAAAAACCTCACTGAATTAACACAGGGGAAGAAAAAAAGTTGAGGGAGAATTGGAGAAAAATAGGGAGTAATGACGGGTGATAGAGAGAATTAAGAGAAAAAACAAAAGAGTGATAGGAGAGAGATAGAAGTAGAAAACAGAGATAGTGATCAAAAAAGAAAAAAATAGTAGAGGGATTGAGATCAGGCAAGGGGAGAGCAACAATAACAAAGGACGACCTTTGTTCTAATTTTCCCATGAAATTTCACCAAAAATTCCATCTTCACCGGTGAAGAAATCCACTGGAAATGCCATCTCCACTAGCAAAACAATTTCACCGGGAACCCCGAACCAGCGATCAAATAACTTGAATCCAACCCCTTTGTGTTGATTCCGGCAAAGTTCCATCGGAAAAATAACCACATCTCCGATCGATAGCCACCTCAACAAAAAATACATTAAACATGCCAAAATCAGTAGCTCAACAACCCATCGTGAAATAGTCCACAAACTTTTGGTTGAATCATCTGTCTTGGATTGTTTTTTTAAATTACCTAGTTATGTTTGGATTAAGTTTGTTGGTTCGAAGCTTGTGGAATGGGTTCCAGTCGTTGTTCATCTTAAATGTATTAGTGGAATTGCTAAAAGAAATGTGGTGGTTTAAAGCTTGATTGGAGGGGAATGCCCCGATGCACATTATACTAATTCACCCGGGAATGCCTCAAAGTATCTTTTATACAAAGGAGGTTCGTGATCAAGGCCTGAGGCATCCGGTAAAAAATAGTTTAGGATTAGCATAGGTTAGTTTAGATTTTCAATTTAGTACTTTTTAAATTTGGTTTGTATTAATTCGATTGGACACTATTTTTTGGATTTTCGTTGTTTGATTGTTTGTTTTCTTATTTTATGGGTTTTGTTGGTTTATACATTTCATAGTGTTGTACTAGCAAATATACTCCACGAAGCGACCGTGGTCGAACTATGAGATCGAGGGGTATCTAACACCTCCCCTCGTTCAAAAAAAATTTCTTAACCAGAATCTCTATTCGTGGATCAGTTTTAAAGAGTCAAAACTCATTTTGAAAAAGGATTTTCAAAGATAACTTGGCACACCAGATCCATGCCAAGTGGCAACTCTGAGTTTAATTGTAAAAATAATCCTTTTCAAAATAAAAAATCATTTTTAGTCACTTTGAATAAATTAAACCCTTTTTGAACATTAAAACAAATAATTTTTTGGTTAAAAAAGGGTGGAAACCCTGTTGGGGATCATTAAATGGCTGAAAATTGCAAGTCGGGAGTCCGCCTAGAGAATAGGATGATGAAATTGCAAGTTGGGAGCTCACTCAACAAATAGAGTGAAAAATTACAAGTCGGGAGCCCTCCTGGAGAATAGGGTGATGAAATTGCAAGTCGAGAGCGCGCACCGGAGGACAGAGTGATGAAATTACAAGTCGGAAGAACGCTCGGAGAATAGGGTGATGAAATTGTAAGTTGGGAGCCCGCTCGAAAAATAAGATGGTGAAAATAAAAAGTCAATAAAGTGAGGAAATAACAAGTCAAGAGCCCGTCTGAAGAACAAGGTGATGAAATTGAAAGTCAATAGATTGAAGAAATAGTAAGTTAGGAGACCACCTGGAGAACAGGGTGAAGATATTGAATGTCAGGAAATAAGGTGAAGAAATTGAAGTTTAACGGATTGAAAAATAGCAAGTCAGGAGCCTTCCTGAAGAACAGGGTGAAAAAAATGGAAAGTCAAGCAACAAGTTAAAGAAATTGCAAGTTAGAAGCCCACTTGGATAATAGGGTGAAGATTTCCAAACTTTGGTTCAAATTCAGAAATACCATCTGCAGATCATGGTCAATTTTGAGTTCATCTCCAACATTAGATTTTGTCTAGAGAAAGTATTTATTCTCGAAGTTCAATCCGAAGAAGACGAGATCTTTTATCACCTTTTAAAGCATTAAAGACTCAAGTAAAGAGTCAAGAGAGGTTGTATATATAGGACTATTTGTAATTTCAATTATCTCTTTAACTTTTAATTTTAATTTTTTATGTAATGACAGAGTTGTGGACCACAACCTCGACAGGGCCTCACACGACTCTCCAACTCGGTATAGTCCCTCTCCTTGTCAATCTTGGAACTACATGTGACTTGACTCCCACATAATTTGAGATAGGTAGAATGCCCAAAATCAAGATTCAGTTGTCCTCCTTCCTTCTGTTTCCTTCTTTTGAAAAATGGCCGGGACAAAATTCTATCTCATTGTCTATTTTTTTATATGAAAAGACTTTGTGTTTACATCTAAAGAGGGGCATGATGTAGACACATAATTTTGTCCTTCCCAAAAGTCAACTTTTACCCATGTACCTTCACTGTACCATTTACCTCACCCCCGTGTGATGATCCATCCACTAAAAACAAAATAAAAAATTCTCAACAAAAAATAACAACCTACCCTAACTAATTTTGACACCTCGCCACTTCACCACCCCTACCTACGTGACTCCCCCTACCCTACCTCCCCATTCATGGTTTTTTTTTCACCATAATAGAATACAATACCCATATATACACAATTGGACATATACTTACACACCTCACTATATACTTAGGTGAACCTTACCATTTCCATTCACAAAAATACACTACACACACATTGTCACTGTTACATACATACTCTCACATCACAACAATAATACACCACTCAGTAACAACACACTACACACACCAAAACTACTAACAAATTCACAAAAAACACACACTGGAGGCACACACACAGTGAGGAATTGAAAGAAAAAACCAGTGGAAAATGGCCTAACAACTATTAGGAAAAAATAGAGGAGATTGATAAAAATTAGTGAGGAATTAAGAAGGAGATTGGGGTAGAAAAATAGTGAGGAAAATATGTTGAAGGGAGAGAGATACTGAGAAAATGAGAGAGAGTCGAGGAAGAGAGGGAATATGAGAGAAGAAGGCCGACTGGTTTTGGGTTCCAGGAAAATTTCTCTCCAGAATCGGCATTCCCTCACCAAATACGACCATACACAACCCCCCTCCACAATCTCAAAATCTTTTTTTTATTTTCTGATGAAATATCATCGGGAAATATCATTTTGCTGACTGCCAGGGTCCCCCGGAACTCTGACATAGTGAGCCACCATCGAAAAAATCATGCCTAGTCAATCTCGGTACCAAAATGCATAGGGAAACACAATCGGGTTGGGTAAAACTAAGTTAGAGGTCGAAATCAGTGATTTGGTTCGACTCAAGGTTCTTAGTGCGGACTCCATCTCATTTAATCAAGTGATACTTGATTTCAAGCTTCAATTGAGGTCCATTTCTACTCTCGTTCTCTACTTTTATCTTGAATTTTTATTATTGTTGTGGGTGTGAATGACTTGCGTGTTTATAATATTTTTTTGGTGTGTGTATATGATTGATGTTTGATTTGAATGTTAAAAATTGAAAAGAGCAAATTGATTTATTAATATTAATGAATCATGTGATAAAGAATGAAATTGGGGAGGAAATTGAACAAGTGATAAAAGTGAATGTGGACTTGTTTTGATTCATTATTAGTGATTTAATTCGAAATAAATATTGATGTTGTTGAATACGATAGTATCATGCTAGTTTGAAATTGGTAGGTAAACAATAGATTGGGTAGGAAAATTTAGGAATTATGGGTTGCTGAATATTTGGATGCTTTGTTGAATGATTTCTATTTTATCGTACGAAATTGAAATTGTATTCATCTGTCGGGGAATGCTTCGAGGTACATTGTACTTATTCACCGGGGAATGCCCCAAAGTATAATGTACGCAAAGGAGACTCTTGATCAAGGCCCGGGGCTTCGGGTAAAGCATCGCTAGGGTAATTAGAATAGTTAGGTTTTTATTTCAATATTTTTATTTTGGGTTTATAATAAATTAGACTGGACACTATTTTTGGAGTTTTGATTGTTTTGGTTGTTGTTTTCTTGTTTATGTGTTTTGTTGGTTTATAAATTTTATAGTGTCGTACTGGCTGATATACACCACAAAGCGATCGTGGTCGAACCATGGGACTTAGGGGTGCCTAACACCTTTCCCTCGATCAACAAAATTCCTTAACCAAAATCTCTGATCGTGGATCAGTTTTAAAGAGCCAAAAATCATTTTGAAAAAGGATTTCCAAAGATGACTTGGCACACCAGATTTATGTCAAGTGGCGACTTTGAGTTTAAATGTAAAAAAATTCTTTTCAAAACAAAATTTTATTTTAGTCACTTTAATAATAAAAGCAGTTTTCAAACTTAAAATTAATTTTTTTTTTGGTTTAAAAAAGGGGTGTGACAGATCTGGTGACTCTGCTAGGGATTTTTTTAAGAATTCGAGCTTTATTTTTTAGTTATATTGACTTTGTTTGGCACTATAGACATATAGATGCCTTTTTCGTGTTATCGTTTATGTTGTGATTTATCATTGTTGAGTGCCTATGTTCCATGCATTTATAGTTTTCTCTTATATGTTACCGCTTTATATTTGACATCATATGCATTATTTCAAGTCAATTCTTTCGTAATAAGTCCCGGAGTACATGTCGTGTACATAAACTTTCATTTACCCTTATTTTAGGAGGAGGAGACATTGAATGTATGGAGTAGGTGGAAAACAATCGCAATCACTATCGACCATATGCTCCCCCGAATAGCCTTGTTAGTGGACCCCAACCTAGGTCATCCTTTAGGTCATGCTTATTTGCATAACATTAAGGCCTAGTAGGACCCGTCTGGTCCTTTATAGAAGACTCACCCTAAAGCATTCCTACGTGCTAATTGTTGCATCTTTGAGGGTAATAGGGTCATTTGACGAACTGATTTGGGGAAAAACATGTGTTTAGGCAAGGAAAAGTGAAAAAAAAAGAGTTTTGTAATTTTTAAGAGTTCTTAAAGGTTTGGTTTTCCACAATTAAAAATTCATAAAGATTGTTTTTTAGAAGTTTTGTACATTCTATATAATGAAAATACCGAAAGATTTTTTTAGTGTCTTCATGTTTTCTTGCATCAAAAATTTCAAAAAAATATTTTATTTCTGTTGGTGTTTTATTTTGAACAATTTCATCTGAAAATGCAACAAGATTTTTCTCGTAGGTGTCAGTGTCCTTTTTTTATGAAGTCACAAATAGAAAACTAAAAAAAAAAATTGTTGATGTTTTTCATTATTTATTTTAGTACTGCCCCTCGAGTCGTGGTTTAGTCTACTAGTTATTATTTAATTGTCTAATCTGAATGAACTACGCTCACCTGATTCTTCTCTCTCGGGAGTGAGATACATAGGCAACCCTTCTAGGGTTCGGTGATCTTATTTAAAAAATCTAAAAATATTCTCTTCACTCTTCATTTGGAGTAGGTGTTTCATATACATCTTTAAAAGAAAACTACAAAAAAAAATTCCTTTAATAGTTTCAACTTTAATTTTCATATGAAATTCAAAATCGAAAACCCAAAAAAGATTTTTCTTTGGTAATCATAGGTTTCATTTTTATAGGAGTTTTAAAGCTGAAAAAAATTCAAAAAGATTTTCTTCAATTCTTTGGACAATTTTTTATTTTATTTTCTTCTTAAAATTTCAAGAAAAGGAAAAAAAAAGAGTTTGATTGGCCATTTTTTTGGCCAAACTTCATAAACTACACATACCTGATTCTTCCTTCTCGGGGGTGAGATAGGTAGGTGCCCTTCTAAGGTTCAGTGATCTTTTCACAAAGAAAAAATGAAAGGTTTTGAAAAAGTATTCAACTCTAACGCATTTGTTATCTCTATGGTTATCGTTTAAGGTGGTTGGTTTGTGGCATTCTGGATGGTCCTCCATATTACACCAAGTTCAAGGATGAGTTAGTCATGTCCAGCAAGGATATATAGAGTGACATCATGTATTAGACAAAGAGTTAGGAAAATGAGAGTTTAAATTAATAGATTATGAGACTAAGACAATAAATGATGCAAATGTATCGAGCTTGGATCAGTGGGATGCCTCCTCCTTTATTCTTCACTATTGACCCTACAAATACCTTAAGTTTTTCAGCAAAATTGCAAGGTCATTTTCCTACTGTTGTTGATACACCACAACGTGCCTTAAAATTTACTCCACGCCAACAACATCCCAGTGCTTCCATCACTTATTATCTAGCTCCTCAGTATAAGCCTATCATATTTACACCATTCCCTACCATTTGTGCTTCTGTTGCTCAACTCTCTACTGAAGCTCCCACCTTGGGTATCTGTCTATCGGTTGTGCTTCCTGAATCAGCTAATGAGTCTATGTTCAATACTCTTGATGATTATTGCTATACTCCTGAGCTTACATTTAAGTTTACCGGACTACAAAAATTTCTTACCAAGAATCCTAGCATGCTAGAAGAGCCAGAGAAAATGGTTGAAAAAATGAAGAGTTCAGAAAATGCTATGAAAAGTTCTCTAGGACTTATGGGTTATGAAGATGTTTCATATAAAGGTTGGGGCATATCTTCAAGTTCCAAACTTTCTCCAAGATTTGAGATATCAAAATTTGAGGAGCATGATGGAATGAAGATGTCGTGAAACATTTGTGATGATATTGCAATCAATTAAGAAAACTAAAGGGAAGAAGAAGGTGTTCCTATTGTCGTTCCAGGGGAAAAGTAGAGCTCGAGAGGTCAACTCAGCAATATTGTCAATCTCAGTCCTAAGCTTACACATCAAATCCATCTACCCACCTGCAACAAGTTTCCTCTTTTCAAAATCCAAGATATTTCATTCTACTTCCTTGGTATCCTTTGAACAATGCACAATTGTATGCTCATCCATCTTCTTATCCACAATGACATGCACCGGTCCCTCAACATCGTCCTTGATCCCTACATATTTGCCAAAGTACCTCTAAATCCAAGTTTCAACTGAGGCTAGATTTTGCAAAGAAGAGGAAGGCAAAGGATAATTTCACACCTATTTGGGAATTCTATACCAGTTTGTTCCAGGGATTGAGACAGTGGGGCATGATTACTCCTCTTCTTAGGTGTAATCCTGACCCAAATTCAAGAAAATTTGATCCTAATGTACAGTGTGCTTATCATTTTGATGTTCAGGGTTATAGTACTGACGATTGTCGTACTTTGAAAAGAGAAATAAAAAAAATATGATTTAAGAAAAAATTCAATTGTGTTGCAAAATATTGATACCTCGAGCGTCACACAAAATCCTTCACCAACACATGGTAATGTAGAGTACGTGGAAATAATTGAGTTGAGCATGAGGATCCAAAACTTATTTGTTGAGGGAAATGTATTTGATGGTGCAAAAGATATCAAGCTCAACAATTGAGAAGTCATTCCTCTCTTTACTAGGAATGATTGTTTGTAGTTTGTTTTGTTTTTCTTTCTATTTTCTAAATTATTTCATGTTTGTAGTTTGGTACCTATCATGTTTTGTGTGTTTATGGTCTTTGTTTGAACCCGTCTATCTTTCCTTTCAATAAAATGTGGTGTCCCTTGTTGTTTTATCTCATTTTAAGTTATTTGTTTGTCTTTTTTACACAAAACATTTCATGTTGGTTCTAGTGATATGACATCCTTCCAGAATTTTCAGCTAGATCTTAAAATCCAGTTTAATCATGAAACATTGAACTAGAGGGCTAAAATCCAGTAAGTCAGGATCCCACCTGAAGAATATGGTGAAGATTTTAAAATTCCATGGTCAAAGTTCAGAAGTCCCACATGAAAGAACATGGTCAATGTTTGAGTTCATCTTCAACACAAAATTTTGCATGGAATAAAAATCTATTTGCAAGTTCGTCTTAAAGAAAGAATTCTCGAGAGAATGAAATTCAAAAAGTTGTCGAATATATTATCACTTGAGAAAGCATTGAAGACTCAAGACAAGAATCAGGAGAAACTGTATAGATAAATTTTGTAATTTCAGTTATCTTCTTAACTTTTAATTTTAATTTTTGATGTAATGACAGAGTTGTAGACCGGAACCTCGACATGGCCTCACTCGACTCTGTAACTCGGTATAGTCCCTCTCCTTGTCAATCCTGTAACTACATATGGCTTGAATTCCACATAACTTGAGATAGGTAGAATGCCCAAAATCAAGACTCGGTTGCCCTGCTTCCTTCTGTTTCTTTCTTTTGAATAATGGTTGGGACAAAATTCTATTTCATTGTCTACTTCTTTGTCTGAAAACACTTTGTATTTACATCCAAAGAGGGGCATGATGTAGACACATAATTTTGTCCCTCTCAAAAGTCAACGTTTACCCATTTATCCTCACCGTACCATGTATCTCACCTCCGTGTGATGATCCTTCCACTAAACACAAAATAACAATTTCTCAACAAAAATAACAACCTACCCTGATTAATTTTGACACCCTACCACCTCACCACCCCCACCCACGTGCCTCCCCCCACCCTACCTACCCCCTTCATGTTTTTTTTTTTTTTCATCATAATAGAATACAATACCTACATACACACAGCTGGATTTATATGCACCACCTCATATGTTTTTTTGGCCATAAAAACAGTTACACTCTCACACAATTCTTACTCATAATATATACACATTCTTAGCAGATTACCCACAGACACCCATTATATACACATACAACACAGAATATACAGAGGAGCAGAATAAAAATATGAGGGAGAATTGGAGAAAAATAGGGAGTAACAAAGGGAAATAGAGAGAATTGAGAGAAAAAATAAGAGAGTGATCGAAGATAGATGGAAGTAGAAAATAGAAAGAGTGATTGAAAAAATAAAAAAGAGTAGAGGGATTGAGATCAGGCAAGGGGAGATCATCAATAACAAAGGATGACCTCCTTTTTTATTCTCCAACAAAATTTCACCAGAAATGCCATCTCCACTGGAAAACCCCAAACCAGTGACTAAATAACTTGAATCCGACCTCTTTGTGTTGATTCTGGAGAAGTTCTGCCGGAAAAACAACATCTTCATCGATAGCCACTTCGATGAAAAACCCATTAAATCTGTAGCTTAATATCCCATCGTGAAATATTCCATAAAATTTTTGATTGAATCATTCGTCTTTGATTACTTTCTTTTGAATTACCGAGTTGGATTCGGATTGAGTTTTTTGGTTCAAATCTTATATCAGTTTTTTACTATCTCACATACTCAGTAAATTCAAAGTATTGATCTCATACTTTTTTTTGTACTATACTGTGTACTAATATAGGTTCAGGGACTTAGCATCTAAATCGTGCCTAGGACAATTTCTTACCATATCAGCAATAATATTTTGGTGAGTCCTCATCATGCTAGGGCAGCATTTCATTGTCTTTGTCATTTCCAGTTTTCAAACAATTTGAGTTAGTTGGAGGTTTGTCCCAACAACTTATCTGAGTAGAGGCTGTTCTGACTTATAGTTAGATGTTTAGCTTGTTATCTCAGATTTAGTTGTTGTTGATTGGTTTTCTTTTGAATATTTATTTCATTATTTAGTTCAACTTCTGAATAAGTGTTTATGTTAGTTATTTTTTATAATCGTAATGTTTTACCAAGCCACGGGTTAGCTTGTTTACTTGTGACTGTAAGTATCGTGTTACGATAAGGGGGTAGTCTCAAGTTGTAACATCTTATTAGTCTCCAATGGAAACAACTATATATTTGGATGATAGCTCGTATTAAGTAAGGAGCTAAGAATTAAGGCATGTGGCCACAAAAATCCCCATAACTTCAAGACAAAATACTTAATAAAATAAGTGTTGATACGTCTTAAGATGCCACTGTATCTCCTATGTTGTGACCTCTTCCACACCACAAGGCTAAGAAAAAAGAAAAACCACAAGAGTAGAGATTGCTACACTTTATGCAACCAAAAATTCATCCATGTGATTGAATCTACCAAGATGTGTGTGTCACGACCCAAATGGTCATGATTGGCACCCACCCTAAACTATGATGGGAAATAATGATTAATCCAACCCTCACTAATCAAGTGTAGTAGTCACCTTTACTATTTACAAGCCTTATCATTAAATAGTTCTAAAACCCCATTATTTAGTAAATAAGTATAAATGTCAAACCAAAGTGATCAGCAAATTATTAAAAGAGTATGGAAGTTCTCTATTTATTACATTCCCAAGACTTGAAGTCACCATACAAGAACAACTAAGAGTACTCAAGTCTATATCTAAAAGATTATCAAAATATGGAAATAAAAAAAATAGCGTCTTAGTCCCCAAAAAGGGACATGGACATTAAGCTGAAGATCCAAAGGCTATCGGATCATGGTGCTCACCTTTAAATCAAAATTTGGAAATACTGGAACTCTCATCTCAAACACTAAGAAATGCTTTAGACTCGACCAAAAGAAAAAGAACAGGTAGCATCATTACAATAATAAGTACTGGTAAGCATCATAGGCCGACTCAACTTAACATCATACAAATAATTAAACCAAATAAATGAAACATCAATTATCACTGAACTCATAATCAAAGATGATTCACATTTATGAAACTTGATTTTAGGTAATACAGGCTCATATTTTTGTTTGATTATACTCAACCAATTTTAATCAATAAGTTGCATCACGACATATAATTATAACTGAATATTTAATGCTTATGAATGAATGTATGTATGCAAGATGCTTGCATCATCTCTTTCTCCTCTCAATCTCTCTAATATTATTAATAACATCACGAACATCATAACTTCAACATCATCATTGTTACTATCTTCTAATCTTTATCAATAAGTATGAAGATGCAAATCACTCAATAATCACCAATAGTGCTCAAAATCAATGACAAATATTCAATTCACATATAATCACAAAGTCAAGCAGGTCTAATTGTTATAATAAATCATAACCTATCTCAATTCCTTGCTCAAAATCACTTCTAGGTCGTAATCTTGCCTTTTATTTCTCTTTCACGTGATTCTTGTTCTAGACAAATAAGGTTAAATACCCAATTTATTCATTTCATCCATTTTAACCACTAGGACCTAATAATTAATAACTTCAACCATAAAATTGTCCTTGTTTATTATTTTTGCATTTTCTTCCCCTTAAATATTATGAATTCTAACTTATTTAACATGAACAAGTATAATTCTATTCCAAATATTATTTCTAACACCATAGAATTATTATTCACTTATTTTATTTTCACTAATTTGTTTTAAGTTTATGATTTAGGACTAATTCTTAATTTTTTAAATGGGTAAGATTCTAATGATTCTCAATGATTCTAAGAAGTAATTCAAGTTTCAAATATAAAGAACTTACCTCCAAAGATGAAAACTTCTAAACAATTGTAGAAAATTTCCTTCCCAATAGCTTGATTTATTTTTTAGAAAATTGGGGAATGAATTGTGTTTCTAGATTAAAAACAAAAAAATACTATATTTTACCACTATAGTGGTTAAGTTACTACTGTAGTGATTTGTGATGAATAACAAGCTATAGCTGCAACAAAAAAGGAGACCACTACAATGGTTTACAATGAACTGCAAGCTATCATTGCAGCAGTGCCACTATAGTGGTTTTGTTTTTGATTGTACTGGTTTCGAGGTAGAATCTTGCGGTCTCTCCCAAATTGTGTGCATTTATAATAAATTCCTTATTATACAATATCACAAACCAACCCTTCTACGGTAAACTCTATAATAACAATTCTATAACTTAATTTTCATGTAAGAAGTTATTACGACTTTCTAAACTCATCATCTTTCCAAAAATAAGTCAAATACCCCTACTAAAGCTCATATTATAAAATACCCTAATTTTTGTTTCTTGGAAATTTCCTGGGTTTTGAGCATTCTTTTGATCATACGACTCACCATATGAGTCATATAGTGTGGGTACGGGTCAGGTGACCTAACCAATAAGGTGTCTAGTGGGTGATGGTTGGTTTTATGTTATGGGTATGACTTGGTAGGTACAAATAGTATGGTTTAGTGAAGGGTCATTGGGTTGATCCTTCACTTAATCTAAAAATTAGTAACTTCACTTGGCTCTGAGTATGAGTGGCTCGCAAAGAGTCATGAGGATAGGGTATGGGTCATATAGTCTAGCCGTATGTTGTCTAGTGTCCAACCCCTTTTTTTCTGTCTTGAGTACGACTGGACCATAAAAGTCATATGATCTGGTCATGAGTTGGTCAAGTGAGTCATATATTGGACAGAACATGGTGTCCAACTTTCTATCTTAGATACAATTTGAGGGTACTACTCATATAAGGTGGGTACTAGTTAAGGGGTCCAATCGTACACACCTGCAGAATTTTTTACAATTTATGTTGGGGGTATTTTGGATATTTTCACTCTTAATCCCTTTTTAACCCATGACATAAAACATCTTTGGAGGCTTTCTTAACCTATTATTCTCAATCAATCATTCTTTAAACACTCTTAAATCTCTCTCAACCTTTTGGTTCCAGAAAAGGCTTGGGTTTATTAAAGGTGACCAATTAAGGTTCTTAAGGGTGGTTTCTCTCTATCTTCCTTGGTGTCTTAGGCATGTTACTCCTCCCTCATTGTTAGTTCAACTAAAAGCATATTTTAATGGATGGTTTTTATGGCATTATTGTGGTATTGATTTGGTTTTAAAATATATTTGGGGGGTCTTGGTTATTCTTGGTTGGATAATGTTTTCCAATGTTTTTATTATGGTTTCCATTTTATAATGGTGGTTTGAACATATTGTTGCATGGAAATGGTCAATTGATGCTTGGTTTTGATTTTAGAAACTGTACACCCTCAACATGTTTGATAAAATGCCAATGAGAATGATATTGTCACATAGTTTGACTTTTATTGAAATCTTTGCATTGCATGATATGATAATGGAAATTAATTTAGTTTGGTTAGCTTTAAATTATTTTGGAAAGGCCTTTGTATCTATGGATTTGGTTAAATTAGAAATCATGTGGGATACATGGGAATCCCCTAAGTGTTGGCTAATGACATTGATTGCAAGCTATAGTAGGTATGATGATAGCACTTCATAATTCCTTGGTAATTAAATAATTGAATGGGTGGTTTGATTTTGTTCTCAAGATTTTAATTGGGCCATAATGATGGCTTGTGATAGCTAACCGTGAAGGTGTAAGTCCGATGGACAGGCACTGAAACTCATGTTTACTGATATGAGGGTTCGTTATGGTGACCATATACTTTTGGGGTACATGAGAATACCCTAAGTTTATATTTGTATATATGTATCATGGAGGGCGAAGGATACACAGGAATCCCCGACCACTATGATATCTCTGGTTTGTGCGGCTACATGCATTGGGGCCCGTTCAGGGGGTAACACTTAACCCATATAGCCCGTGGGTGGTTTTAGTATAGTCAATCTATGTAACCCAGTTTAAGGTTTTAAATACATGCTAAACCCAATTCCTTTTCCTAGCATAGTATATATGTATATATGTATGTAATTGCATATGGTTATTTACGTTGGTTTTGAATAATGGCATTATTTTATCCTTATTCCCCGAGTATATACTAACATGCATCACGCTAACCGTCTTCATGCGCTTTATCCCCACGCAATGCAGGAACCAACCATACTACTCCTCCTGCTCTGTGACATGGATTCAGGGACAACTCAGAGTCAAACTAAAATTATGAGCTTCCATACTCCAGAATACTCCATTTTATTCTATGGACTTTTTTCCTTTGTTTTTGTTTCTTGGACTTTGGTTCTGGCTATGGTCGGGGGCAT
Source organism: Capsicum pubescens (assembly GCA_030864215.1). Taxonomy (NCBI): domain Eukaryota; kingdom Viridiplantae; phylum Streptophyta; class Magnoliopsida; order Solanales; family Solanaceae; genus Capsicum; species Capsicum pubescens. The sequence goes on along the minus strand of CM061549.1, from coordinate 71,193,417 downwards.
CTCCCAACCAGATGGTCTTTGTTTTTGGTTAGAGGCTTTGTGTGACTACTATAGGCATGGGCGGTGTCGGTATTAGTATCAACCTTGGTATTGGTGTTGGCATTGGGGTTGACATTGGTTGGATATTAGTTTCGATATTTGTTTGGTTATGGTTATGGATTTTATTAATGTCTTTGATTTATATTTGTTCTATCTTGTTATATGTTAGAAATTCATCTGACTTAGGTAGTGAGGCGGTTATGGTTGAGTATTAGGGGTGGTCTCCAGTTCCAGTTGGAATTGAGGCACCCGACATGACTAGGCCCTAGTTTGGGTCGTGTTAGATTATTATTAGAGCCCAAGTTTCATGGTCTATTGGGAGTCCACAAAGTCATGTCGAGTAGAGTTTCTTTTAAGGGTGTGTAGTGTGCCACACTCATAAGGGAGAGGCTACAAGGTATTTAGTAATGTTCCTCTTTCTTGTGTTCTATTTTTGAGCTATAGAGTCTAAGGTCCTGAATTCTCCTCTAATTCCTGTTTGTTCACTTTTTAGATCATGACTCCTCGACTATCTAAAGCTCACAAAACTCCTCTATCCTAATTGAAAACAATATTGATGGGACATACTCTACTTATGGGTCCATACCCAATCTAGTTGTCTAGTTCCCGATTGTCTTGGAGTTTCACTAGTTCCCTTTAGTACTTCCCGAGCTCCCCAGGCTGAAGTGACGAATGGTGAGTTTCGTCAGTCTATTCATATGTTTATACAATTAGTAGCTTTTCAGTCTGAACGTTGTATTCCTATTACTCCATCTTCTGAGGCCATAAGGGTTGGCCAGTATATGAGGTTGAATCCTTTGACCTTTATGGGTGTTAGTGCTGAGAGGATCCTTAAGGTTTTCTGGATGAGATGGAAAATATTTTTTATGTTATGTATGCCACTAATATAGAGGGCATGGAGTTTTTCGCTTATCAGCTGAATAATATAGCGTACTAATGGTATGAGGAATGAGATCAGGCAAGGGGTGACAATGTTGAGTCATCTCTATGGGAGGACTTTTCTAATTCTTTCCTAGACTGCTTCTTTCCTCAAGAGTTGAGGGAAGCAAAGGCAAAAGAGTTTGTTAATCTGAATCAAGGTAAGATGTCAGTCAAGGAATATGCCTTAAGTTTCACTAGTTATCGCAGTATGTTCCTGTAACGCCCCAAATCTGGTATTCGAAACGCTAGACGGTGCTCAACCACAAGCTAACCCATGAATGATATCTATACCTGTATACTGCAAAAAATACAGAATAATATGGAAACATGAACTGAAAGGCCATAAGGTTCACAAAACTAAAGTAAAATATAACATCTAAATGGGGTATGAAATACCCAAAACAAAACTAAAAATATTGAAGTCTGAAATATGATAGTCTAGAAAGCCTCTAACTGACTGAACTATCTGAGTAAGGAGTTGATGGGACATATCCCCAACTAACTACAACTAATAAACTAATTCATGAGATAATAGAGAAATAATCATGTCCTCGAATGATAAGGACTCACTTCTAACTCGGACTGCTAAAACTGGAATCTACTACTGATCTGGAGCTCGTGTCTCTAAACCTATGGTATAAGCCACTATAGCGCAAATGCATCAGTACTTTGAATGTACTGGTAAGCATGTGGGGTAGGCTGAATGCATGACATTCATATGCATGAACAATACTGGCTAACTGACTAATATGAACGTGAGAATACATGCATGCATACATAGTAACTATATCTGAAATCATGATAACATGAGTACAGAATCTGAATAATGATAACATGAAATACTAATAACTGATATAACTGATAACATGAGTTACTATATCTGATAGTCCTGAATATGGTGGAACTATCTGAGTTTCGTTCTGTATCTGTGTTGACTGTATCTGACAGTCTTAGATTCTGAAGAACTATCTGAGTTCTTTTATTGAGACTGATACTGAGACTGTGGGAGGTAGTCATCTAACCGACATTCCCCAAACTCCCTTCCAATCAGGGAATAGATTGGACCCCAAATGATGCATTATAGCTGAATTGGGGTCCAATCTGTTCCCTGATTGGAAGAGAGTCAATACCGCACCACTGGTAAGGACAACATATGAGTAACCCTCATATAACAGGTAACTCTAGTGAGAACAGTGAGAACCCTCATATAATAGGTTAAGCTACCTCATCTACCCTCATATAGTAGGCTATGATGTCTCAACCTATGCTGGCTACATAGTTCTTGAATGCAAGGATTTCTTCTAAGTATCACACCCTCACATAATAGGTGAGTTCCCATCCTTGGGTTCACTCGGTGCTAATTTCTACTCCCATCTAAATAGACACTGAACATAATTTACTGAACTGAACATGGACTGAGTTACTGAATTTCGTTGACTGATGGAATATTACTGATATTTGATAACTGACTGAGTTCATGAGATCATGGATATTTCCTGAGTCATAAGACTGTCTGAAGTCTAAGGATTCATAGCTTGAATGAGATTACCGTGGAAACATGACATGGCTCTAGGCACACAACTAATATTTTGGGTACAAGTACCCCCAGGACTCGATGGAGGGAAAACTGACCAAGCATATCTTACTTGAACACATAACTAACATCGTAATCCATAATACATTTATAGAAGCATTCCATCAAAACATGTTATAGGCTTAACTTGTACATACATGGGGATTTCATGATATCATATTAGTTGGGCATTGTTCCTTCATCTAGGCATTTAATCAAACACATGGTAGGTATAGCATATGTAGACAACATTATACAACAATTAATCATCATGATTCATCTCTAATTTCATCATCTAGGGTTTATTCATAGGTTTACATGAATATAAATCTATACAAATCAATTCCACATAAAATTGATCACCGAACATGGATTTGAATTTAATTGATCATTCTTAACATCAACAAAACAAACCCAAAATGAAATTCATAAAGAAATCTATAAACATAAACTTAGAAAAAAGATTCTTGGGCTTCATGGATGGAAGGTGTCCATGAATGAACACTACACACATTTTAGTTCGTGATTTTGTGAAGATTGACGTAGGAAATTCTTGATTCTGAATCTTCTATGAAAAGCACTAGGTTGTTCTTGAGAGGTTTTTGAGAGAAGAGAGTGTAATTTTGGGTGAAAAGTGGCTGAATCACGTGTTAAAGGCTTAAATAAGGGTGGAAAGTTTACCCTTTTAACCTTAAACGTGTCATTTAATTTCAGTAAATTTTCCCAAATTGGGCCCTGGCGCGACGCGGCGCTATCGCGTCGTGTCACTGGAATTTGACAATTGGGAAACTGAGGTTTGGCTCGATGCGGAGCCATCCCGTTACCCCTTCTTTTGTGACCTGGAACTTTGGCGCAACGCGGAGGAAATGTTGCTAAACACTGGAAAAAGGACAATTCTGAATTTGGGCTCTGAAGTGATGCACCATAATTATAGACCCATACTGGAATTTGCTAAATGTCATTTCCTCTTGTGGCGCAACGTGCCACTGACTAATATGACACTGTTTTACGACGAAAACTTGAAATAGTCATAACTTATGACCCGATTATCGGATTTGGGCGAATCTTATATCGATGGAAAGATTATTGAATTTCCCACATGAAAAAAAGTGAAAATCTTAAAGATTCCTCATTGAATAACCATCATTCAATTTAGAATCTAATAGTAGACATTCTTGAGATGAAATTTACTAGGAAAAGTATGGGGTATTACAATATCTCCCCCTTGAGAACATTCGTCCTCGAATAAGACTGACTGAGAGAGAAGAAAATACAATTGACATACATACTAAACATGGATAATTAGAACATGATCTCATGACAGACATGACTGACAAGCTGATCGTATAATGTTGTACATGTATATCTGATGCATGTGTAATTGATTCATAAATGCATGACTGAGTATGCAATGGTACTTGATACCAAGTTTATAATGGGAACATGTGCATGAAACTGCATACCAAGTTTGTGATGAACACTGAACAAGAAACTGAGTAAGCTTAAGGAGAATTGTTACCTTGAGCTTAATCTGAGTTGGCGAAGAAGAGGTGAGGATACTTGGTACGCATGTTTGCCTCTTCTTCCCAAGTAGCTCCCTCGACGGACTGATTTTTCCAATGAACCTTAAATAGAGGGACTTCTTTGTTCATCAATATATGAGTCTGATAGTCTAAGATTTCGACTGGAATCTCTTCATAAGAAAGAGTGTTCTAAACATCAATGCTCTGAATAGAGACTACAACTGAGGGGAAAACTATGCACTTCATGAGCAAAGAGACATGAAAGACTGGATGAAATGAGGCTAGATCTGAAGAAAATTCAAGCTCATAGGCTACCTTGCCAAAGCGACTTTGAATCTTGAAGGGACCGACATATCGGGGACTGAGCTTTCCCTTCTTACCAAATCTCTTCACTCCATTCATGGGAGAGATCTTTAGATAGACATAGTCACCAATCTGAAACTCGAGATCTTTTCTATGAACATCTGCATAAGACTTCTGTTGGCTCTGAGCATCCTGGAGTCTTTCTTTGATTAACTGGACTTTTTCTAAGGCGTCGAATACTAAGTCAGGCCCTATGATTGAGGCCTCACTAACTTTGAACCAACCAATTGGAGATCTACATTTCCTACCATAGAGAGCTTCAAATAGATCCATACGAATACTGGAATGAGAGCTGTTATTGTATGCAACTTCAATCAAAGGAAAGTGGTCATCCCAACTTCCCTTGAAATCAATTGCACACGCTCTTATCATATCTTTTAAGGTCTGAATGGTCCTTTCTGCTTGACCGTCTATCTGAGGATAAAAGGTTGTACTAAGATGAACTTGGGTACCGAGACCCTTTTAGAATGCTTTTCAAAAGTGAGAGGTGAACTGGGTACCCCTTTCTGAGATAATAGACAATGGAATACCGTGCAATATGACCAACTCCTTGAAGTAGATCTTGGCATAAGCCTAGTCCGAATAAGAGGTATGAACTGAAAGAAAATGAGCTGATTTGGTCATTCTATCTATAATGACCCAAACTGAATCATGTTGATGACGAGTTTAAGGAAAACCCGTCACAAAGTCCATGTTCCCAACTTCCCACTTCCAAGTAGGAATACTAAACTCCTACATGGACCCACTTGGCTTCTGATGCTCTATCTTAACTTGCTGACATGTAGAGCACTTAGCCACAAACTCTGCAATGTCTCTCTTCATCCCACTCCACCAATAGATTTCTTGTAATTTGCGGTACATCTTTGTGGCCCCTGGATGAATAGAGTAGCGCGCACTATGCTATTCTGCAAGAATTCACTACTTTAAGTCGTCTACACCTGGAATGCAGAGACAACCCTGACAATGCAAAACACCATTTCCACCTTGGGAGAAAACCTCTATTTTCTGATCCTGAACTGACTTTTTCAACTTGATAAGGCTGGGATCTCTATATTGCTTTTCTTTCACCTCGGAAACTAGAGATGATTCTGAACTAATTTGAACCCATATATCACCCTCATATATATCAACTAACTGAACACCTAGTTTAGCAAGCTGATGGACTTCCTAAGCTGACTTCTTCTTACTGTCCTCAACATGAGAAACACTACCCATAGATAGTCTACTGAGAGCGTCGGCCACTACATTGGCCTTTCCCGGATGATAGAGGACACTCATGTCATAATCTTTCAAGAGCTCTAACCACCTTCTCTGATGAAGATTGAGATCTTTCTGAGAAATGATATACTGAAGACTCTTATGATCTATGCACATATCTACATGAACACCATATAGATTATGCCTCTAAATCTTTAAGGCAAATACTACGGCTGCTAACTCAAGATTATGAGTAGGGTAATTCTTCTCATGGGGCTTAAGCTGTCTGGAGGCGTAGGCTATGACCTTACCATGCTACATGAGGACACAATGCAAACATACTCTGGATGCATCATGATACACAACGAACCCATCTGGACGATCTGGAAGAGCTAAAACTGGAGCTGAGGTGAGTCGAGTCTTCAACTTCTGAAAACTCTTCTCGCAGGATCTGACCACTGAAACTTGACTTTCTTCTAAGTCAATCTGGACATCGGGGATGCAATAGAAGAAAATCCCTCAACAAACCACCTATAATATCCAGCCAAACCCAAGAACTCCTAATGTCTGATGGAGAGATAGGTCTGGGCTAGTTTCTTTCTACTTTGGTCTTTTGAGGATCAACTCTAATGCCATCACCGGAAATGATGTGACCAAGGAATACTACTGACCTTAGCCAAAATTCTCACTTACTAAATTTGGCCAATAGCTGATAATCTATGAAAGTCTAAAGTACTATCCTGAGATGGTCTGCATGATCACGCTTACTGCAGGAATAGACCAGAATATCATCTATGACGACTATGACGAATATGTCCAAGTACTTCTTGAATACACGGTTCATTAAGTCCATGAAAGTAGTGGGGCGTTGGTAAGACCAAATGAGATGACTAGAAATTCAAAGTGACCATAGCGAGTTCAGAAAGCTATTTTCGGAATGTCACATTCCGTAACTCTGAGCTGATGATAGCTAGATCTGAGATCTATCTTAGAGAAATAACTTGCACCCTAAAGTTGGTCAAACAAGTCATCGATTCTGGAAAGAGTATACTTGTTCTTGACCGTGACCTTATTGAGTTGGCGGTAGTCTATACACATTTTGAGAGAACCATTTTTCTTGCACACGAATAATACTGGAGAGCCCCATGGGGAAACGCTGGGCCTGATGAATCCCTTATCTAAGATATCCTTCAATTGTTCCTTCAGTTCACTAAGTTCTGCTAGTGCCATTCTATATGGCAGAATAGAGATAGGCTGAGTATTTGGAAGAAGATCAATGCCAAAGTCTATTTCCCTTTCAAGAGAAATTCCTAGAAGATCTTTGGGAAAGACATATGAATATTCATTCACTACTGGGACTGATTCAAGGCTGGGAGTTTTGGAACTAGTGTCCTTAACTCGAACAAGATAATAGACACTTCCTTTAGATATCATTTTCCTTGCCCAAAGGTAGGAAACAAGATGACCCCGGAAAGCGGATAGACTACCCTTCCACTCAAGGACGGGTTCATTTGGGAACTAAAACTGTACTATTCTATTTCTACAGTCGACTGTGGCATAGCAGGAATGAAGTCAATCCATGCCGAGAATGACATCAAAATTAGTCATCTCTAATTCGACTAAGTCTGGTGAAGTGACTTTATGAAATATCATAATCGAGCAGTTCCTATATACCCGCCGGGATATGATGGTTTTACCCACTGGGGTAGAGACTGAAAAGGTCTCTACTAGGATTTCAGGACTGATTCTGAAATCACCTGCTATATAGGGAGTAACAAAAGACAAAGAAGCTCCTGGATCTAGCAAAGCATAAACATACACATGAAAGATCTATAACATACTAGTAACTACATCAGGAGAATTTTCCTGATCTTGTCAGGACGGAAGAGCATAGAGAAGATTTGGGCATTGCCCACTAGTAGCACTTGAGGTGGCACCCTGCTGATTTGGGTGATCGAACTGAGCTGAGGAGCAATTCTGTTGACCCTGAGGACCTGGATAAGGACAATCTCTGACTCTGTGGCCTAGCTTGCCATATTCGAAACAAATACCACTACCAGCTTTGGAAATACCCTGATGGTGCTTGCTACAAGTCTTGCAAAGAAGATAGGTGCGAGCAATGCTAACACTACCCTGGGACTTAGAGCCTGGCGCTCTATCTCTGTTACCCTCTCTGAACTTAGGAACTGGAGCATTAGCTGTAGAAAGATCTGTAACTAATGACTTAGGATGAAATTGAGAACGGTTTCCTCCTTCTGACTTAGGCTGAGCGAAGTTAAAACTACCTGTCTTTGCTCTCTTATTCTGCTTCTCCCTCATCTTAATCTTTTTCTTCTCAATCTGCTGAGCATGAGTCATAAGTCTGGCTAAATTCATGTCACTATTCAATATGACAGATCTGCACTCATTTACCACACTATCATTCACCCCTGAAACGTACTTACTCATCCTTGCCCTGCTATCTATAACCACATGAGGGGTATATCTGGCTAATTGAGTAAACTTAAGAGAATACTCTTTCACTGTCATATTGCCCTGCTTGAGGTTGATGAATTCTAACACCTTAGCTTCCTTAAGCTCTAAGGGAAAGAATCTATCGAGAAAAGCAAATGCAAACTCCTCCCACTCAACTGGACCTGTATCATCTTCTCTCTCTGACTTCTACTGCTTGAACCAAGTGTGAGCAATATCCTACAACTTCTATGCAGCTAGCTCAGCACTCTCAACAGTAGTCACCTCCATGATGTTTGTCACCTTCTTCACTTGATCTAGGAATTCTTGTGGGTCCTCATCTGTCTTAGACCCAAGAAAGGATGGAGGATTCATTCGGGTGAAGTCTTAAATCCTGGCTGCAGCTAAATTGGCCACTATATTGGCCAGAACGACAACTGGTCATTCATTCTGAGCAGCAACTGAGTTAGCAAGAGTAGTGAATGCAGCTCAGAACTCTACATGAAAAACATGATCGCCTAAAGGATCTTCGGGCTGGGAGGCTGACTGATTTCTGTTTCTTCTTTTAGTAGGCATGCTTTGTAGAAGAAAGGGAGAAATGGATTATACTGAGAAATTGACTTGAGATTATGCTCACTGGTATGACATGAATAGTGAAAGAGGGGAAACTGTTCCTAAAATATCTTATAGCCTCCTTCACATAAATGTGGCGCGCAACACACCCATGTACAAGACTCTACTAGATGCGGCTTTTAGACTTCCTAGGACTCTATTGAACCTTAGTATTTGATACCAAGTTTGTAACGCCCCGAATATGGTACCCAGAATGCTACATGGTGATCATGACCCCGAAGGACCACAAGCTGACCCATGATTGATATTTGTACCTGTTTAATACATATAATACTAAATAATGCGGAAACATGAACTGAATATCTATAAGGTTTACATAACTGAAGTAAAATATAACATCTAAACAGGGTATGAAGTACCCAAACCAAAACTCAAAATACTGAAGTCTAAAACATGATAGTCTAAAAAGCCTCTAACCGACTAAACTATCTGAGTAAGGAGTTGATGGGATATATCCCCAACTAACTCCAACTAATAAACTAATTAATGCGATAATAGAGAAATAATCATGTCCTCAAATAATGAGGACTCACTTCTAACTCTGACTGCTGAAATTGGAATTTACTGTTGATCTGGAGCTCGTGTCTCTAAACCTATGGTATAAGACACCATAGAACAAATGTGTCAACACTTTGAATGTACTGGTATGCATGTGGGGTAGTCTGAATGCATGGCGTTCATATACATGAACAATACTGTCTAACTGACTAATATGAACATGAGAATACATGCATGCATACAAAGTAACTATATCTGAAATCGTGATAACATAAGTATTGAATATGAATACTGATAACATGATTTACTGATAACTGATATAACTGATAACATGAGTGACTATATCTGATAGTCCTGAATTTGGTGGAACTATTTGAGTTCTATTCTGTATCTGAGTTGACTGTATCTGACAGTCTTGGATTCTAAAGAACTATCTGAGTTTTTTTATTGAGACTGATACTGAGACAGTGGGAGGTAGTCATCTAACTGACATGCCCCAAATGATGCATTATAGTAGAATTGGGGGTTCCAATCTATGCCCTGATTGGAAGGGTGTCAATACCACGCCACTGGTAAGGACAACTTATGAGTAACCCTCATATAACAGGTAACTCTAGTCAGAATGGTGGGAACCCTCATATAACAAGTTAAGCCACCTCATCTACCCTCATATAGAAGGCTATGATGTCTCAATCTATACTGGCTACATAGTTCTAGAACGCAAGGATTTTTTCTAAGAATCACACCCTCAGGTGAGTTCCCATCCTTGGGTTCACTCAGTTCTAATTTCTACTCCCATCTGAATAGACATTGAACATAATTTACTGAACTGAACATAGACTGAGTTTTTGAATTCCGTTGACTGGTAGAATATTACTTATATCTGACAACTGACTGAGTTTATGAGATCATGGAGATTTCCTGAGTCATAAGACTGCCTGAAGTCTAAGGATTCATAGCTTGAATGAGAGTATCGTGAAAACATGACATGACTCTAGGAACACATATAATATTTCGGGTACAAATACCCCCAGGACTCGATGGAAGGAAAATTGACCAAGCATAACTTACTTGAACACACAACTAACATCGTAATCCATAATACATTTATAGAAGCATTCCATCAAAACATGTGATAGGGATAACTTGTATATACATGGGGATTTCATGATATCATACTAGTTGGGCATTGTTCCTTCATCTAGGTATTTAATCAAACATATAGTAGGCATAGCACATGTAGACAACATTATACAACAATTAATCATTATGATTCATCTCTAATTTCATCATCTAGGGTTTATTCATAGGTTCACATAAATATACATCTATACAAATCAATTTCACATAAAATTGATCACCGAACATGGATTTGAATTTAATTGATCATTCTCAACATAAAAAAAAAACCCAACATAAAACTCATAAAGAAATCCATAAATTTAAACTTAGAAAAGATATTCTTTGGCTTTATGGATGGAAGGAGTCCATGAATGAACACTACGCATACCTTAGTTCGTGATTTTGTGAAGATTGATGGAGGAAATTCTTGATTCTGAATCTTCTATGAAAAGCCCTAGGTTGTTCTTGAGAGGTTTTTGATAGAAGAGAGTGTATTTTTGGGTGAAAGGTGGTTGAATCACGTTTTAAAGGGCTTAAATAGGGATGGAAAGTTGACCCTTTTAACCCTGGACGCATTATTTAACTTCAGTAAATTTTCTCGAACTGGGCTGCTGGCCCGACACGGTGCTATCGCACCGTGCCACTGGAATTTGACAATTGAGAAACTGAGGGTTGGCACGATGCAGAGCCATCGCGTTTCCCCTTCTTTTTCCACCTGGAACTTTGGCGCAATGCGGAGGAAATCATGCTAAGACACTGGAAAAAGGACAATTCTGAATTTGGGCCCTGGCGTGACACGCCATAATTGCGGACCTATACTGGAATTTTCTAAATGCCATTTCCTCTTGTGGTGCGGTGCGCCACTAACTAATATGGCACTGTTTTATGATGAGAACTTGAAATAGTCATAACTTTTGACCCGATTATCAGATTTGGGAAAATCTTATATCGATGGAAATCTTATTGAATTTCCCACATGACAAAAAGTGAAATTCTTGAAGATTTCTCATGTAATAACCTTCATTCAATTTAGAAGATAATACTATACATTATTGAGATGAAATTTGCTAGAAAAAGTATGGGGTATTACAGTTCTAGAGTTGGTTTCTAGCATGAGAGTTATAATGAGGAAGTTTGCTTCCAGTTTGTCCCAAGAATTTATATTTGAGAGTAAGGTTGCCTTGTTAAACAAGGATATGGATATCTCCAGTTTGGTGGTATATATGCAGCAGGTAGAAGAAGAAAAGAGAAAGCAGGCTGAGATAGTAGAAAGGCAGGGCACAAAATTTAGATTTTTTAAGAAGGGTAGTGGCCAATAACAGAGTGGCAGGGATGGTGAAAAATGTCCCAAGAAGAAGTGGAGCAATTTTGGGTCTTACTCAACGGCTAGTTCTCCCTACCCAAAGCTATTGGGTGACAGACGTATGTATGGTGGAAAAAGTTTTTTGGCACAAGGTTCCTAATCTCAAGCTAGTAGGGCTCAGTTAGCTCCATCATATCCTCCTTATAGATTCCGTGGTCGTTTGTATTGAGGCCTTTCTGATGAGAGAAGGGATTGGTGATTCAACTTTGTTCTGCCAGGGCATATGCTTAGAAACTATACTATTGGTAAGGTTGATTTGTGGGCAAACAAGGTTCTAGTTGACTCATGTTTAGCTCCGGCACCAAGGCATACACTATCTAGCTCCAACACTAGTAGAAACCATTTCTATGTGCTCACAACCTGTTAGAAGTCTGAGGCATTGCCTGATGTCTGACTGGTATATCAATCCCGAGTATGTTTCATACCCTTTTTATTTTTCTACCTTGGTAAGTGACTCTATGATTGCTAAAAGAGTCTATAAGAGGGGTTTGGTATCATTTGGTAGTAAATAAATTGTTTTAGATCTGCTTAAATTAGAAATGGTGGATTTTGATATCATATTGGGGATGGATTAGATGCACTCGTACTATGTTTATCTAGACTGTCAAACCCGTAATATTGTCTTTAAATCCCCTAATGAGTCAGTTATTGAGTAGGAGGGTGGTTTCCTAGCTCCTAAGGGGAGGTTCATATCATATCTTAGAGCTCGGAGATTAATCTCCAAGGGGTATCTCTATTATCTAATCTAGGTTAAAGATTCTAACTTGGAGGGTTTGTAATGCCCCAAAAATATGTCCCGAGACGTCACACAGTGCTTAGGACCAAGAGTGATCCCAAGCTAACTCTTCTACTAGTATAACTGATAAGCAACTGAATAAATATGTATAAAACGACTGAGTTAACTGTGCAGAAACATAAAAATGATGGAATTTGTGAAAAAATACAATACTGATCCCATTTTACATTCTAATAAAGTTTAAAAAGAGGGACTGAAATTACATAACTGACTCTAACTGACGTCTTATAAAGCCTCTACTATACTGACTATAGATAGCTGGGACGTGTCTCCAACTACCACTAATCAATACATATGAGTATGAAAGTAAAGTTCATAAATAACATCTAACTAAAGTCCTCAAAGTAGGAGGATTCATCATCTGTTGGCTGGAATCTGCAACTGTCTGATTCTGTCTATACATACTACAACTTGTACCTATATTATAAGACAATGTAGCACATAGACATATATGTGGATTAGTACTTTGAGGATGTACTGAGTACATGAGGGTGAAATGCATAAGTAAAACATCATCTCAAAATCATCATTTATAAAATAATGCATGCTAAATGTAAATGACTCACATAAACTGGAATATCTAAAATACTGAAATAATAAGAAGCGAATCACACTTTTTAAATATAGTGAGTCATAACATTTAGTTCTGAAAGTTGTGATTGTATTCTCTCATTAAATTGTATTGTCTAAGTGTAGAAAGGACTCACAGTAAATTCTAAAATATGAAAAATGAAGTTTGTAGCTAATATCTATCTGTAAAGCATATTTTGAGTAAACTTTATGAGCCTTTACACTTCGTTTTCTAAAAGCTTTTCTATTATTCTTTTCTATTAAAGAAAATACTTTATCTTAAGGGTTTAGAAATCTAAAAACTTATTCTGCGTGGGAGGCTCTTCTAACCAACATAAACCATGTGAGCATTTATGGTGTCCAACGTTCTTGTCCCCCTAAGGAGGAATCCTTACGTTGGGGAGAGGAGTCATACTCTTTCCAGGGAGTATAACCTATCTAAGTGATCACAATTTTAGTCATCCATGTAGAAGTGGAAATAATCTTAATCCTACGTCGACATGTAGTTCTGGGGTATGAAACCGTAGTAACGTATACAACTTGGTGCTAAATACTACTCCCATTAAATTTGTATGCTCATTCTGATGGAAATCCACTTTAAAATAGTATAATGGTTTATAATGAAAACCAACTGTATATCTATAAAGCTAAATCTATAAAATGGATTTCATATCTATTCTTGAGACTAAAAGGTCAAATCTTTAACAACAATCTCAAAGGAATCTAGTCATAAGGTGCTTATAGCACAATCCAATCTTAAAATAACAATCTTTAATTGGGGCTTAATGACCCATGCATTAATTCGATGTTAGAATATTAAAATGTTCATGCTTGATAATGTAAACATTGATAAATTAATTCAAAATCTGGGAATTTCTGCAATATGCATGAAAATATGGACATAATCATGTAATTCAACTTCTAAATCATTGAAAATCTCATAAGCTCATAAATAATAATAATGGGTATAAACCCTAACTTTAATTTCATGGAAAATCATATAAAACTCAGTAAAATTAGAATTAAAATAAGTTTTGGGCACAAGGATGATAGAATTGTCCTTGTTCATAACCCTACATACCTTAATCGATGATCTTAGATGAGAAAGCTTGAATCTTGGATTCCTATGATGCTTTTGAAGATGAATTCTTGGAGTTCTTGAATTGGGAATTCTTAATCTTAAACTATGTATCCTTGGTCTTGAAATATTTTGAAGAATTGATGGAGAAATTGGATTTCTTAGAGAGAAAGTTTGAGCTTTAGGGTTTTATTTTGAGAGTGAATGGATGAAATTGGGCATAAAGTACTTAGAATGGGTTTAAATTCCTTATTTTTGATGAATTGGGGCCTTGGAAATTGACCAAAATATCCTTTTTAAACTTTAAGTCGAAACTGAAAAATGCAACATTTTTCCCGATTTGGTTGGCCATCGCGACGCGCCACAATAGAGGTGGCTCACTGGAAAAGGAAGAGTGGGAATTGGGCATTCTCCGCGATGCAAATCTATCGCAGTGCCCTATAGTTTTTCCATTTTGGCTACTGGCACGACACGCCACCATCGCGTTGGGCTACTCATTTTTGAAAAATGGGAATTTGAAATCCTTTGGGATGTGGGGATATTTTGAAAGGCCACTGGAATTTGTCGATTATCATTTTTCCCTCCTCTGCGATGCGCCAAGTGCCCAGGTGGCACACTGTCAACTTAAAAACGTCATAACTCCTTCACCGAGTGTCGGAATTGGGTGAATTTGGTATCGATGGAAAGATAATTCAATTTCCCACACAATGGGATGCCGAAATCAAGAAAATTCCTTATGAAATAAAAAGTTAATCATTTTATAAGCTAATCCTTAATCTTCTAGGGATGAAATTAAGCCAGGATAAATATGAGGTGTTAAAATATCTCCTCCTTGGGAATATTTGTCCTCGAATATGGCTATTTAAGCTATGAATGCTGAGGAATCTAAGGCTATAAGCTATCATGCACAACTGAAATAAACTGAATAACCAAATCTTAAACATGATGAGCTACTGAACTGATCTGCGAGTGCATAAATTCTCATGGAAATAACTAAATGACTAAGATAGAAATGAGAGAGTCAACTTATGAGTAACCATTACTTTAGAATGGATCTAATTTTTGTGAGAAAAAGATGAGAGGTTTATGACATAAAAACTTGGGGTATTACTGGGTCCTTCTTTGTATTCCGTCCCTGTGGTAAATGAATTTCCTGAGGTCTTTCCTGATGACCTTCCTGGTGTTCCTCATGATAGGGAGATTGAGTTTGGGATTGATCTTGTTCTGGACACTCGTCCAATTTCTATTCCCCCGTATAGAATGGCTTCGGCTAAGTTAAAGAAGATTAATGAGTAGATAAAGAATCTTTTAGATAAGGGTTTCATCCATTCTAGTGTGTCCTATTGGGTACAGCGGTGTTGTTCGTGCATAAGAAAGATGGGTTCCTTTGAATGTGTACTAATTACAGGTATTTGAATAATGTGACAGTGAAGAATAAGTACCCTCTTCGAAGGATAAATGATTTGTTTGATCAATTACAGGGTGCTAAGTCTTTCTCCAATATTAATCTTCAATTCGGGTATCATTAGTTAAAGATTAGGGAGGAGGATATCCCTAAGACTTCTTTTTGTACTCGATATGGGCATTTTGAGTTTCTGGTTTGGCATTTTGAGTTTCTGGTTATGTCTTTTTTGTTCACCAATTCCCCGATGACATTTATGGATTGGATGAACAGGGTCTTTCATCAGTTTCTGGACTTATTTATTATTATGTTCATAGATGATATCCTGGTGTACTCTAAGAGTGAGAAGGATCATATCGATCACCTTCGTGTGGTGTTACAAACCTTGAAAGTGCAATAGTTGTATGTCAAGTTTTGGAAATATGAATTCTGGTTAAATGTTGTTACTTGTATGGGTCATGTTGTTTCTAGTAAAGGGATCATGGTATATCCGCAGAAGGTTGCAGTGGTTAGGAAGTGTCCTAGACCCATAATTCCAACTAATATTTGAAGCTTCTTGGGTTTAGCTGGTTACTACAGGAGGTGTGGCGAAAGGTTTTCTTCTATGGCTACTCCATTGACGAAGTTAACTTAGAAGAAGGTGAAGTTCTTGTAGTCTAATATTTGTGAGGGTAGTATTGAAAATCTGAAGGATAATCTTACTTAGACTCCAGTTTTTACTTTCTCTGAAGGCTCTGATGGGTTTGTGGTCTATGGTGATACGTCCCTTGTGGGGCTTGGTTGCATTATGATGTAGCATGGCAAGTTGATAGGTTATTCCTCTAGACAGTTGAAGGTGAATGAAAGGAGTTATCCAAGTCATGATTTGGAATTGTTAGCTATGGTGTTCGCATTGAAAATTTGGAATTACTATTTGAATAGATTGCATGTGGACATCTTTTCTGATTATAAGTACCTGCAATATGTGTTTACTCAGAAAGAGCTTAACCTCAGGAAAAGAAGATGGCTTGAGCTGCTCAAGGATTATGACATGTGTCTTCACAACCATCTAGGTAAAACTAATATGGTTACTGATGCTCTTAGCAGGTTATCCATGGGGAGTCTAGCTCACGTGGATAAGGAGAAGCGGGATTTGGTGATGGATATTCACTATTGACTAACCTTGGAGTTCATCTATTGTACTCTGAGGATGGTGGTGTGTTTATTCAGGAGGTGGCACAGTCGTCTCTTGGTGTTGAAATCAAGGAGAAGAAGATGTTAGATCCTGTATTGATAAGGATCAAGGGTTATGTAGGTGGTCCAAAGGTTATAGCCTTCGATATTAGTGGTGATGGTACCTTGCGGTACCAAGCGAGGTTATGTGTTCTTGAGTCGATGGTTTGCGAGGGAGGATCTTGGCGAAGGCACATAATTCATGATATGTTGTTCATCCTTGTTCGATGAAAATGTATCATGACCTCAAGGAGATGTATTAGTGGAATAATATAAAGCAAGATATGGCTATTTCTATGGAAAAGTGCATGGTGTGATAACAAGTGAAAGTTGAGCACATGAGGCCTGGAGGTTAGTATCAAGAAATTGAGTTGCTGATGTGGAATTGGGAAGTGATCAATATGGATTTCATCACCGATCTTCCTCGATCTCATAATTAGTTCGATTTGATTTGGGTCATCATGGATCGGATGACAAAGTCTGCTCACTTTTTTCTAGTGAGGACTAACTTCACGAGTAAGGATTATGCAAGGTTGTATCTCCATGAGATTGTAAAGTTGCATAGGGTACCTATTTCTATCATCTCAAATCGTGGTACATAGTTTTCATCTGACTCTTGGCGGTTATTTCAGAAAGGGTTGGGGACTAAGGTGAGTCTTAGTACTGCTATTCACCCGCAGTCAGATGGGAAATCAAAGAGAACTATTCAGACATTGGAAGAGATGCATCGTGCTTGCGTGATTGACTATGATGGTAGTTGGGTTGAGCATTTGCCTCTTATAGAGTATTCCTATAATATTAGCTACCACTCTAGCATTGGGATGGCTTCATTTAATGCTTTATATTGTAGGAGGGGTAGGTTTTCCATTGGATGGTTTGATATTGGTGACGCAAAGACATTTAGCTTGAATTTGGTTCACCACACCATGGAGAAGGTGAAGGTGATTTGGGATTGACCAAAGTCTATCCAAAGTCGCCAAAAGTCCTATACGGATTGTCATGGCCCGAATTAGGGCCTGGCCGTGACGGACGTCACGAACCATGAAGGCCCGAATGCCCTTCTCTATTTGGTAATCATGCACAACATTCATATAATAAAAGAAGATGTGGAAACATAATCTGCTACGGAAACATGGTCAATTCTGAATTCGACATAAGTATGGAAACTGTAAATCAACTATATCTAAATAACATCTGACTCAGTCTGCAAAATCTCTACTACATGAAAATATGACAATTGTCTGAAACTGGTACAAGGCCCCCAGTAGACCAAAACTAAAATAGGTGACATAATCGGAAAAGACAGGACTTCTGGAATAGAGAAAGCTTACCACTGCATAATCTGATCAGCTGTCTAAATTATCTACTGCTTATCTGGACCCCTAGACTGAGTCTCAGAACCTGAGAGGTTGGGGGAGGAGGGAGTCAATACATATGTACTGGTATGCAGATTATATCCAAAATAATCATTTATTATTCAACATATATGAGAGCAATTTAAAACAGTTCATAAGCATATCATATAGTAAGAATTCACATGCGCATTTTAAAGACTCTGTAGAAATCATCTCAACTCTGAGAAATCTTTGTTACTTCTACGTTAGGTGGTATACCCTACAACTCTGAAAAATTCCATGGGCTATACGGACACTGCCATTAACTTGGCAGCGAATCCCCCAACCCAAGTGTGCCGCAAGGGTCGGAGTCTTTGAATCTACTACGCCACACGGCCGTCGCCGGCGTACAATAATAATCTACCTGTATCGGCAAATATGGTTTCAGGTTAAAAGTTTCTTAAACTTGTGCCTTCTTCGAGTAACCACCTAACCCTATTTAATCCTCTTTTTAAAACTCTATCAAAACATACAGTCTCTGAAAACATACTCTGAAAACATGCTCGGAAAACATAATCTGTTAAGGCATAAATCCATATGGTATCGTCATACCATTGACTTGCAAGTCACATCTCTGAGCCATTATTAGTCTATCGTAAGTCTCTGTTTTCAAAACACAAGTTTTGGTACCACCATTTCAATAATTCAATTCAAAGAAACTCTTTCTCAAACCTCATGTAAACACATACAAGGAACTCATCTTTGTTAAGCATTTCAGTAGTACAGTACAAGGTGGTCATGTCAAAGTTCTTGATTCACATGCAATTCTTTCTCTTAAACACAATAACATATTCATCTCAACAAACACCCTCTCAACAATTTCAAATCATGCTCAAATGCAATAATATTGCGAAAACATCTTTCAAATCACAAAACCATAATCTTTAATTCAATATACGAGAGGGAGTTCATAATTTATGCTCTCAATGATCTTAAATCTCAAATTCCATACATATGTATACATGTAAATCAATTTAAGGGATAGGACAACAAGGTCAAAACAATAGTAACATTAAAACATTCGGAGTACGTAATTTAGAACATAGATTCCAAAACACCTTTGAAATTCATACATAAAAATCTAAAAATCATGCTCTAATGGTTTTAAGCCCATGTAGTATTTTTAGGATAAAACCAACGTACCTCTATCAAGAAATTTAAAGGATGCTTCTTGATGCCCACGGCTTGGAGATTCCAAATCTTCAATTTGTTTTGAAAACCCACGGTTGAATCTTGATTTATTTGGATTATCAATATGAAACCCTAGAGAGTGTTGTTGAATATTTTTGGTGAATGTATGATTAATATGCTCAATTAGGGTTGAAATCTCGTGTTTGGACTAATAAGGGTGTGGGAAAATACCCAATATACCCTTAATGAGGCCGGTATTAAAATATAATTGGGAGCCCGATTTCATGGGCCACCGCGATGCGCCACTATCGCGGTGGCTCACTGAAAATTGACGAATGGGAATTTGGCCCACTCCGTGGTGCGCCACCATCTCAGAGTTCTACTGTATATTGACCATCATTTTTTACACCCTCTCCGCGATGCGCCAAGGACAGGAATGATGGTGTTTTACGACTAGGACTTAAATTAACCATAACTCCTTCACCGAGTGTCCGTTTTGGACGCATCTTATGTCGACGGAAAACTTATTCAATCATCTACAAAATGAAAAGTTTAAATCTAAGGGATTCCATCGGGAAAAAAGTATAAATCATTCTAGAATACAATGCTTGATATTTTAGGGACAAAATTTAGCTAAGAAAAATTTCGGGGCATTACAATATCCCCCCCTTGGGAACATTCATCCCCGAATATTGATGTGGGATATAGAAAAGTATAATTTCAAGCACACTAAGTCATAGAAAGAATAAGGTAGGGATTGTACCTTCCATTTCATCATCCATTGTATCAAAAAGGTTTGGGTATCTAGCTCTCATGTCAACTTCTTATTCCCAAGTTGCTTCTTCAATTTTCTAGTTTCTCCATAACACTTTAATTGAGGCTATCTCTTTGTTCCACAATCTTCTAACTTGGCGATCCAAAATCTTAACAGGCTCTTCTTCATAGGATAAGGAGTCTGTCACTCTGATTTCTTCGACAGGCAATACTAATGAATGGTCTCCAATACATTTCTTTAACATAGATATATGAAATACTGGATGAACCAAACCCAAACTAGATGGAAATTATAACTCATACGCAACTCTACCTAGCCTTCTCATAATATGATATGGTCCTATATAGCGAGGACTCAACTTACCTTTCTTCCCGAATCGCATAACTCCTTTCATGGGAGAAATCTTGAGAAACACCCAATCTCCAACCTCAAACTCTAGATCTCTTCTCCTAACATCGATGTAGGACTTCTGATGACTCTGAGCTATCTTAAATCATTCTCTAATGACTTTCACATCCTCTATTTCCTGATAAACAAGATCAGGCCCAAATATCTGTGTCTCACCTACTTCATACCATTCTATTGTGGACCTACATCTTCTCTCATACAATGCCTCAAAAGGTGCCATCTTAATATTGGATGGAAACTATTATTATATGCGAACTCTATCAATGGAAAGTGCTCTACCTAACTACCTTTAAAATCAATCACGCAGGACCTCAACATATCCTCAAGGGTCTGGAAGGTGCACTCAGCTTGCCCATCTGTCTGAGGGTGGAAAGCCATGCTCAAATTGACTTGGGTACCTAAACCCTTTTGAAATGATCTCCAAAATAGTGAATAAAACTATGTACCTCTATCAGATATGATGGACATAGGTGCCCCATGCAAATGAACTATTTCTGCAATGAACAGCTTGGCATAATCCTCTCCAAAATAATTTGTCCTGACAGGTAAAAAATGAGCTGACTTGGTCAACCTATCTACAATCACCCAAATGGAATCATACTGGTTTCGGGACCTCGAAAGTCCTGTAATGAAGTCCATATTAATCATCTCCCATTTCCACAAAGGCAAAGCTATCTCTTGAGAAGAACCACCTGGCCTCGAATGTTCCACTTTAACTTGTTGACAATTTAAACACTTGGCAATATAGTTAGCCACATCACACTTCATATTATTCCACCAATAAATGGTTTTCAAATCCTGATACATCTTAGTAGAGCCAGGGTGAATAACATACCTCGACGTGTGAGCTTCTTCAAGGATTCTCTTCCTTAGACCATCTACATCTGGCATACACAATCTACCATGGTATCTCAAAACACCATCACCACTAATTTTAAAAGACAATACCTTGTGTTGACTCACATCTTTCTTGATTTTCATCAAGATGGGATCTTCAACCTGCTTCTCTTTGACTTCTGCACAAAGGGAAGATTTATCTATCTCATGAACAACCACTCATCTATCCTCGAAATCTAAAAGTCACATTCCTAGATTTGCAAGTTGGTGAATATCCTTCACCATCTCCTTATTTTCTTTCCCCACATGAGAAAGACTGCCCATAGATAACCTTCTGAGGGCGTAGGCTACCACATTCGCCTTGCCCAAATAATAGTGTAGGCTCATGTCATAGTCTTTTAAAAGTTCCAACCATCGCCTCTGCCTAATATTCAATTCTTTTTGTGAGAAAACATACTGTAAACTCTTGTGGTCAATAAAAATATCAACGTGTACCCCATACAAATAGTGCCGCCAGATCTTAAGTGCAAAAACCACAGCCGCTAACTCCAAGTAATGAGTAGGGTAGTTCCGTTCATGCACCTTCAACTGCCTAGATGCATAAGCCACTACCTTACCGTGTTGTATAAGAACACACCCAAGTCCCACTCGGGATGCATCACAGTATACAACAAAACCTTCTATACCCTCCGGAAGAGTCAGAACAGGAGCATTTCTCAACTTGTCTTTCAACTTCTCAAAACTATTCTCACAAGAGTCAGACCATAGAAACTTCACCTTTTTTGAGTCAACTTAGTAAATGGTGCAGCTATGGAAGAAAAACTCTCGACGAATCTTTTGTAATAACCCGCCAAACCCAAGAAGCTCCGAATGTCGGTTGGAGTCGTGGGTCTGGGCCATGTTCTCACTGCCTCAATCTTTTGGGGATCAACCTTAATCCACTCACTAGACACAATATGCCCCAAGAACGCAATAGCATTCAACCAGAATTCATACTTGGAAAATTTTGCATACAACTTATGATCTTTAAGGGTCTGAAGGATAATTCGGAGGTGATTGGCATGGTCCTCCCCTCTCTTAGAATATACCAAAATGTCATTAATAAATACAATGACAAACAAATATAGAAACTAATAGAAAACCCTATTCATTAGATCCATGAAAGCTACAGGGGTGTTAGTCAACCCGAAGGACATAACTAAGAATTCATAATGGCCGTATTTGGTTTGGAAAGCTATTTTGGGAATATCTGACTCTCTAACTTTCAACTGGTGATATCCCGAACCAAGGTCTATCTTTGAAAAACATTTAGCACCCTGAAGTTGATAAAAAATATCATCAATCCTAGGAAGAGGATATTTATTTTTAATCATGACCTTATTCAACTGGCGGTAATCTATGCACATACGAAGGGAACCGTCTTTCTTTTGCACGAAAAGTGCAGGTGCACCCCAGGGAGACACACTGGGGTAAATAAAACCTTTATCTAGAAGATCTTCTAGCTGTTCTTTCAACTCTTTTATCTCTGCAGGAGCCATCCTATATGGAGGAATAGAAATAGGACGGGTATCTGGCAATAAATCAATACCAATATCTATCTCCTTATCAGGTGATATTCCTGGGAGATCATCTTGAAAGACTTTCAGGAATTTATTCACTATGGGACATAATAAAAAGGGAGACTTTTGGCACTAGAATATTTAACCAAATAAGATGATACAAGCAACCTTTGGAAATAAGTTTACAGCCCCTGAGATAAGATATGAAGTGCTAGAGAATGTCCCTCCTATTCTATCACAGACTCATTCAGAAAAGAAAAGGTGACCCTTTGGGTCCTACAATTCAAGGTGGAATAGCACGAATAGAGTCAGTCCATCCCTAAGATGGCATCAAAATCAACCATATCAAGTTCTATGAGATCTGCCTCAGTAGCCCGGCTGAAAATAGACACAACACAATTTCTATATACCCTCCTAGGCATAATAGAATCTCCCACTGGGGTGGAAACCAAAAAAGGTTCAGCAATCACATCAGGCTCAAACCCAAAACCAACAGCCACGTATGGGGTCACATAAGACAAGGCAAACCCGGGATCAAGTAATATATACAAATTATGAGAATAGATTTGCAATGTACTGGTGACTACATCTGGTGAGGCCTCTGCCTCCTGGTGGTTGGTCAAAGCATACAACCGGTTTCGACCATTTTTAGCGGCTGAAGTGGAACCCTTCTGAGGTGGTGGTACAAATGAATTCGTCTATGACTTGGCTTCTCCAATATTACTCTTTGCTACCAAAAAGTCTCTCTGGATATGGCCTGGCTGGCCACATGAATAACACACCAAAGCGCCAAACTGACATCTCCCTGGATGATTTCTCCCGCATCTCCCACAGCGTGTATAGGATCGAGAGGTCTGGGATACACTTCCCTGCGACTGCAAACCCTTCATCCTCGACCCCTGACTAGACTGAAAATTCTGGGTGCACTACTCAACTGTGGGTCTGCACACTGGAGCACTAGCTGTTGACTGTCCATTACCCCAATTCATTTTATTTTGCCATTTGCCACCCTAATTACTGCTTGCTGCTGACTATGACTCTGGTCTGTCGCTCTGGCTCTCTTTGCATGCCTGTTATTTTACCTAGATTCAACTATCTTCTTTTTTTTCTTCTCAACTTATTGTATGTAGACTGACAGTCTAGCAAAGTCCATATCCTTATTCAGCATAGCTCCCTGACACTTAAGCACAAGATCATCTGAAAGGCCGAAAGCAAACTTCCTCATTCGGGCCCTCATACTACTCGTAATCTCAGGAGCATAATGGGCCAGCTGGTTAAAATTTAAAGTATACTCCTGAACACTCATCTTACCCTGCTTAAGGTTTATGAACTCCTCTGCATTAGCTTCCCTCAGCTCCAGAGGAAAGAATCGGTCAAGAAAAACTTTCACGAATTTTTCCCAAACTGTGGGCTCAACACTGTCTCCCTTCGCAACTTCCCACTCATTGTACCATTGGTTTGCTACATCCTTTAGCTGGTATCTCCACCTTATTAACATGCATTACTTTGAAATCTTCTCCATTTCATCTACGAACTCCTACGGGTCCTTTTCTACCTTAGTTCTAGAGAACTTGGACGGGTTCATTCTCATGAACTGGCCCACTCTAGTAACTTCAGAAGTAACAGACGTAGACCCAGTATCCTCCAACCTCTAAGTATGTGCGTCTACCAGCTATGCTAATATGTGAATAGGCTATCTGAATTCAGCATTAAAAACCTCTCATTCACAAGACTGAGTGCGATTGGCCCTCATATAGGGAGCTCTGGGAGGACTGGCCGATACAGGAGGTACTCCCGAAGTAGGAATATGTTCTGGGGTAGGATCTTTGTTATGGGTCCGCATCTCATGAGTGGGACGAACTTAATCATCCTAAGCATTAACGTTGGTGAGATGGGGAGGCATCACTGGTTTTCTGAAAAGAAAGAGGTCATTGATTAGGGGACAAATTAGACTCTGAAGCATGAACTAAATCACAAAGAAGAGAAACATTCTTAAATGCCTAGTAGCCTACTGCTTATAAGTGTGGCGCGCTACACACCCATAAACAAGACTCTACCCGATGCAATTTCACAGACACCCTAAGACCATGAACCATGCTCTGATACCAAGTTTGTCACAACCCGAAATAGAGTCTGGCCGTGACGGACATCCTGAACCATGAAGTCCTGGAATGCCCTTCTCTATCTGGTAATCATACACAATATTCATATAATAAAAGAAGATGCGGAAACATAATCTGCTATGGAAACATGATCAATTATGAATTCAACATAAGTATGGAAACTGTAAATCAACTACATGTAAATAACATATAACTCAGTCTGCGAAATCTCTAATACATAAAAATATGACAACTGTCTGAAACTGGGACAAGGCCCCCAGTAGACCAAAACTGAAATAGGTGACATAATCAAAAAAGACAAGCCTTCTGGAATAGAGAAGGCTCACCACTGCATAATCTGATCAGCAGTCTGAATTATCTACTGCTTATCTGGATCCCTAAACTGAGTCTCAAAACTTGAGAGGTAGGGGAGAGGTCAATACAGATGTACTGGTATGCAGAGTATATCCAAAATAATCATTTATTATTCAACATATATGAGAGAAATTTAAAATAGTTCATAAGTATCTCATATAGTAAGAATTCACATTGACATTTTAAAGACTCTGTAAAAATCATCTCAACTCTGAGAAATTTGTGTTACTTCTGTGTTAGGTGGTAGACCCTACAACTCTGAAAAATTCCATGGGCTATATGGAAACTGCCATTAACTCGGCAGCGAAGCCGCCAACCCTAGTGTGCCGCATGGGTCGGAGTCTCTGAATGTACTATGCCACACGTCCGTCGCCAGTGTATAATAATAATCTACCCATATCAGCAAATACGGTTTCAGGCTAAGAGTTGCTTGAACTCGCGCCTTCTTTGGGTAACAACCTAACCCTCTTTAATCCCCTTTTTAAAACTCTATCAAAACATACAATCTCTGAAAACATACTCTGAAAAAAATGCTCTGAAAACATAATATGTTATGGCATAGTCGTCATACCATTGACTTGCAAGTCACATCTCTGAGCCATTATTAGTATATCGTAAATCTCTATTTTCAAAACACAAGTTTTGGGACCACTATTTCAATAATTCAATTCAAAGAAACTCTTTCTCAAACCTTATGTAAACACATGCAAGGAACTCATCTTTGTCAAGCATTTCAGTAGTACAATACAAGGTGGTCATGTCAAAGTTCTCAATTTACATACAATTCTTTCTCATAAACACAAGAAAATATTCATAGCAAGAAACACCCTCTCAACAATTTCAAATCAAGCTCAAATGCTATAATATTGCGAAAACATCTTTCAAATCACAAAACCATAATCTTTAATTTAATAAATGAGAGAGAGTTCATAATTTATGCTCTCAACGATCTTAAATCTCAAATTCCATACATATACATATACATGTAAATCAATTTTGGGGATAGGACCACAAGGTCAAAACAATAGTAACATTTAAACATTCGGAGTACTTAATTTTGAACATAAATTCCAAAACCCCTTTAAAATTCATGCATAAAAATCTAAAAATCATGCTCTAATTTTTTTAAGCCCATGTAGGTTTTTTAGGATAAACCCCACGTACCTCTATCTAGAAATTTAAAGGATGCTTCTTGATGCCCACGGCTTGGGGATTCCAAATCTTTAATTTGTTTGAAAACCCACAGTTGAATCTTGATTTATTTGTATTATCAATATGGAACCCTAGAGAGTGTTATTGAATATTTTTGGTTAATGTATGAGTAATATGCTTAATTGGGGTTGAAATCTCGTGTTTGGACTGATAAGGGTGTGGGAAAATACCCAATATCCCCTTAATGAGATCGGTATTAAAATATAACTGGGAGCCCAATTTCATGGGCCACTGCGATACGCCACTATCGCGGTGGCTCACTGAAAATTGACGAATGGGAATTTGGCCCACTCCGCAATGTGCCACCATCACAGAGTCCTACTGGAAATTGACCATCATTTTTTACACCCTCTCCACTACGCGCCAAGGACAGGAATGACGGTGTTTTATGGCTAGGACTTAAACTAACCATAACTCCTTCACTGAGTGTCCATTTTAGATGCATCTTATGTCGAAGGAAAACTTATTCAATTATCTACAAAATGAAAATTTGAAATCTAAGGGATTCTGTCGCGAAAAAAAAAGAATAAATCATTCTAGAAGCCAATGCTTGATATTTAAGGGACAAAATTTAGCTAAGAAAAACTTTGGAGTATTACAATGTGAGGCGAGGGAGTTAGATTTTGAGGTTGGGTATAGGGTATTTTTTAAGGTGTCTCCCATGAATGGAGTGATGTAGTTTAGTTAGAAGAGGAAGCTCAGTCCCCGGTATATTGGTCCCTACTTGGTTTTGAGGAGGGTTGGTAATGTTGCATATGAGTTAGAGTTGCCTTCTAGTTTGAGCTCTATTTACCTGTTGTTCCATGTTTCTATGCTGAGAAAGTGTATGGGTGATCTTTATCAAATGGTTCCTATCAAGAATATTGGTATTTCAAACTCCTTATCTTATTAGGATGTCCCAATTGAGATCTTAGATAGGCAGGTTCATTGGTTGCGGACCAAGGACATGGCCTCGATAAAGGTTCTATAGAGGAACCACAAGGTTGAATAGGATACTTGCGAAGCTGAAGTGGACATGAAGTTCAAGTATCCATTCCTATTTTCTACTCTGGGAATTTATACGGAAGGTAGGTGTTCTTCATAACATTTTTGTTTTCAAACTTATTTAAAGGAAAGATTAATTTCCTTGTATCTTTATTTACTAACTTAGTTAAAGGTCAGAGTATAGGTGTTGGGGCATAAATCATGCTTATACTACCTTGTTCTATCATTCGAGGACAAATAATCCAAGTGGGAGAATCGAAACACCCTGGGTTTTGGTCCTTGGAAATTTTATGGGTTTTGAGCTTTCTGTTGATCATGCGACTTACCATACGAGCATATGGTGTGGTTACGGGTTAGGTGACCCTACTAATAAGGTATCCAGTAGGTGATGGTTGTTTTTCTATTGTGGGTATGACTTGGTGGTATGGGTCGTATGGTTTGGTGATAGGTCATTGGGTTGATCTTTACTTAATCTGAAACATAGTAACTTTACTTGGCTCTGAGTACGAGTGGATCACAAAGAGTCATGAGAATAGGGTATGAGTTGTATAATCTAGTCGTATATTATCCAGTGTCCAACCCCTTTTGATTCTTTCTTGGGTACGACTGGGCCATACGATTTGTATGGTCTAGTCACGTGTTGGGTAAGTGAGTCATATGTTGGACAGAACGTATTGTCCAACTTTTTGTCTTGGATATCATTAGAGGGTACTACTCGTATTATTTGGGTATGAGTAGAGCGGTCCAATCATACCCACCTGCGGGAATTTTTACAGTTTAAGTTTGGGGTATTCTGGATATTTCCCCTCTTAACCCCCTTTTTACCCCCGACATAAAACACCATTGCAGGCTTCCTTAACCTACTATTCTTAATCAAACACTCTATAACACTTTTAGATCTCTCTCAAGCTCTTGGTTCAAAAAAATGCTAGGGTTTCTTCAAACTGACCAATTGAGGCTCTCAAGGGTTGTTCTTCTCCATCTTCCTTGGTATCTAAGGCATTTTACTCCTCCCTCTTTGTTATTTCAACTAAAAGCATATTTTAATGAATAGTTTTCATAGAAATATTGTGGTATCGATTTGGTTTTAAAATATATGATGGAGGTCTTGGTTGTTCTTAGTTAGATAATCTTTTCCTATGTTTTTATTATGGTTTCCATGTTATAATGGTGTTTTGAACATGTGCTTGAATGGGAATGGTCAATTGATTCTTGGTTTTGGTTTTGGAAGCTATGTTCCTTCAACATGTTTGATAAATTGCTAGTGAGAATGATTTTGTTACATAGTTTGACTTTTATTGAAATCTTTGCATTGAATAATATGGTAATGAGACTTAATTTGGTTTGGTTGGTTTTAAATGATTTTGGAAAAGCCTTGGTTGCTATGGATTTGGTTAAATTGGAAATCATGTGGGGTAGATGGGAATCTCCTAAGTATTGTATAGTGATGTTACTTGCAAGATATAGTCGGTATGACGATACCACTTCATAATGCCTTGGTAATTAAATTCTAGTATTGGTGGTTTGATTATGTGCTAAAGGTTTTAATTGGGCAATAATGGTGGGTTGTGATAGCTAACCATGAAGGTGTGAGTCTGATGGTCGGACAGTGGAAACTCATGTTTGCTGGCATGAGGGTTGTTCATGGTGACCATGTACTTGTGGGGTACATGGTAATCCCTAAGTTTATACCTGTATATATGTATCATGGAGGAAGAAGGGTACACGAGAATCCCCAACCCATATGATATCTCTGGTTCGTGTGGCTATATACACTGGGGACCGTTTAGGGGGTAACACTGGACCTATATAGCCCATGTGTGGTTTTAGGATGGTCAAGCTACACAACCTAAGTTAAGGTTTTAAATGCATGCTAAACGCGGTTCCCTTTCCCAATATGTTATATACATATATATATATGTATGTGATTGCATATGGTTCTTTACGTTGGTTTTGAATAATACATTATTTTATCCTTATTCCTGAGTACATTCTAGCATTCATCACTCTAACCATATTTGGGTGTTGCATCCCCACGCGATGCAAGAATCGATAATACTAATCATCCTGCTCAGTGACTTAGATTCGGGGAAAATTTAGAGTCAAACTAAAGTGGAAAGCTTCCATACTACAGAACACTCCATTTCATTCTATGGACTTCTTTATTTTGTTTTTATTTCTTGGAGTTTAGTTCTAGCTTTGGTCGGGGGCATGTCTCGACCGGATGTTTTTTGTTTTTGGTTAGAGGCTTTGTGTGACTACTATGGGCATGGGTTGTGTGGGTATTGGTGTCGACCTTGGTATTGAATTTTCATTGGGGTTGACACCGGTTGGATATTTGGTTGATTATGGTTATGGATTTTATAAATGTCTTTGATTTAAATTTGTTCTATCTTGTTATATGTTCGGAATTCATCCGACATAGGTGGTGGGGTGGTTATGATTGGGTATCGAGGGTGGTCTCCATTCCCAGTTTGACTTGAGGAACCTGATACGACTAGGCCTTAGTTTTGGTCGTGGCATATTAATACCATATTTCCTGAGACTAGTACATCTTTTAAAATTGTCCAACACTATGCTAGCTTTGAATTTCTTAAAAATTGTCTAAGGGAAGACTTGGTGAAAGTTTTACCTCTTATTTTAGATTAAAGAAAATTTAGTTCATTACATGAAATATCAATTTACCACTTGTTCATCCCCAGATGACAACTAATTCTAAATCACATAGTTAAGCAAGGGAATAAACCTGAGTCAATGAACAAGTGAGGATATCTGTTGAGCATGTCCGACTCTATTTCTCAATTTTCTTCGTCAATAGTATGGTTCCTCCATTAAACTTTTACACAAGGAATGACTTTAGTCCTCAACTTTCTCATGTCCCTATTCATATAGCAACTAGCTCCTATTCATAAGATAACTCTTTATAAGACAACTTGGGGTCCTAACGAATGATGTAATCACCATCTCTTTGATAGTTCTTCAATATGGATACGTGGAATATTAGGTGAACCCTAGACATTATATGAGCCAAGGCTAGTATATTAAGCTACTTACCATAGTCCCTTCAAAAGTTCAATGAGTCTGATGTACCCCAGACTCAACTTGCCATTCTTTTTAAAATTTATTACACCTTTTATGAGTGACACTTTCAAGAGTACTTTCTTTCCTTATTCAAACTTCACATCCCTTGCCTTATTGTTTGCATACTCTTTCTAGCGACTTTGAGCTATTATGAGAATTTCTAGTATAAACCTTACTTTTCCATTGAATCCATTAGCATATAAGTACCCTAAGGCCTCACTTCAAATGCATCAATCCATCTGATTGAAGACCCATATCTTCTACCATATAAATCTTCAAAAGGAACTATGTCAATACTAAAGTAGCAGCTATTATTATACGCAAATTAACACAAGGGTAGCTATTGGTCACATTGACCCTAAAGTCCATTTACCCAAGCTCAAGGAATTCCTCAAGCCCTTTAATAATTTTCTCCAATTGCTCATTGGTCTTTAGATCAAAAGTTTTTCTTAGGACAAATCTAGAACCTAACTCTGACTAAAAATTCTCCCAAAAATTAAAGGTGTATGGAGTACCTCTATCTGAAATGATCAAAACAAGTACCCCATGTAGCCTTACAATATCCTTCACATAAATTTTAGCTAACTTAACTGCATTATAATTCACTCTTACTAGATGAAGTGAATAGACTTAGTCAATCGATCAATGATAATACATATAAAATCACACTGCATCAAGGTCTTAGGGAGACCAGCCACAAATTCAACAGTTATTCTTTCCCACTTTGTACATTTGAATGATTATCTTAACCATATCTTGACTTTGTGATAGTATTTATAGATGGCATCGTGTCTCTTTCTAAGAATAAGGCTGACCATGTAAAGCATTTGAGAATTGTACTTCAAAGGTTGCGTGATGAGAAATTGCATTATAAGTTTTCTATGTGTGATTTTTAGTTGGATTCTAGATCTTTCTTTGTTCATATGGTGACTAACGATGGTATTATGGTTGATCCAACCAAGATCACGGTCATTCATGATTGATATATACCTCTTCTCCTATTGATATTCCGAGTTTTGTTTGTTTACCGGTTTATTATTGGCATTTATTAGATGGTTTCTCTTCTATAGGCTTCGGGGAGCCTAGAGTAGCCCAAACAGTTATGCAGACCATAGGCTTCATCCCTTGATGTTTAGGATTGATGATGGAGTCTTCCTTCATGTATTGCCTATGAAGGGAGTGATGAGGTTTTTAAAGAGGGGAAAGCTTAGCTTGAGGTACATTGGACCTTTTTAGATTCTTCAGACATTTGGGGAGGTTGCTTTTAAGTTTTCTTTACCTCCAGACTTTTTAGACATTTATCCAGTTTTTCACATATCTATGCTTTGACTCTACATTCTGGATAAGTATCACATACTTCTTTGGGACTCAATTTAGTTGGATGAGAGGTTGACCTTTATTGTGGTGCCAATATCTCTTTTAGTCTCAGATTTTAGACGATTGTGTCCTAGAGATATTCCTAGGATGAAGGTCCAGTGGAGACACTATCTTGTTAAGGAGGCTACTTAGGAGGTCGAATGTAACATGTATAGTAATTACCTCAGTTTTTTACCAATTTTAGTATTTCCTTACCTTTTAGTTTGAGGATGAACTAGAGTTTTAGTAGTGGATGTTGTAATAACTTGAATTTGTAAATTATCCATTTTTATATGTTTAAACCATTTTCCCCTTTCCCGTAGTTGCAACATATTGATTTTGAGGTTTAGGGATGATTGGCATAGTTCCTTATATGATCAGGATTGATTTGTCCGAGTTTGTGATTTTTAGAGGCTTCAGAAGTCATATAGTCATTTTCGGTCAATACTTGTTATTCTGAGATCCAGGTGCCAAGTGCCAAAATGAACTTTTCCTAAAGATCTAAAATTTTAAATTTGGGTTAGTATCAAGGTTGGTTCAATTTCAAGACTTTTATATATTATTTATACCCTTAGTTTAAAAAATAGTAATATTAGGTCTTGAGGGTTAATTTATTGATAACAACCTTATTTCGAAAGTTCTACACCATCATTATGTCCAAAATATAAAAATTAGCCATGTAGCATATATGGTTTACTTCTGTCGGGTCTCGAAAGAATCTCGAGGGTCCATTCGGAGAATTCAAAATCATTCAAAATTAGCTGGTGCATAGTTGCTATCTAGTGCATGGATCCTTCTTTGTAAACGTGGACCCCTAGACACTAATACAAAGAAGGATATCATTTTTCATCGCGATCACTAGGTGGTCGTCATGATAGTGAAGGGTTATGGAGTCTTTCTTCATGAAGGTGATGAGAATATCACAAAATTAGAAGGCTTGATTGATCAGCCTTCGTGAATGAAAAGCCACTACGAACGAATGTACCATGTATGCGAAGGCCTCTCGATAAAAAGTATAAATGTCCCACACCTGCAAGACTCTACTAGACATGGTCTAGTAAGGCAAGATCTACAAACCTAGTGCTCTAATACCATCTTTGTCACAATCCAAATGGTTATGTGTAACGACCTGAGACTACCCCTAGTCGTCACACAGTGCTTGGAACCACTAGTGATCCCAAGCTAACCTATGAATAGGCATACTGTTAAGCAACTGAATTATAACATAATAAATAGTTATTCTGCTGTGCAGAAACATAATCACACTAAAAATCTAAAATAGATACAATACTGATAAAGCTTTATAATCTGATAAATCTGAAGGATGAAACATAAATTACATGACTGACTCTGACTAACATCTATGAAGCCTCTACTATATTAACTATAGATAGCTGGGACATGCCTCCAACTACCACTATTCAATACATATGAATGTAAATGAACTGTACAAGAACTAAAACTGTTTGGAGTTCCTGAAGTAAGAGAACTTATCACCTGCAGGCTAGAATCTGCAACTGTTTGATCATGATGTACGGGATACAACTGGTACCTACATTATGAAATAATGTAGTCATAAAGACGTATATATGGATCAGTACTTTTGGAATATACTGAGTATGCAGGGGTGAAAGCAATAAGTAAAACTGATTTCATATGTAATCATAAAACATGCAGGCAAAGTGTAAGTAGACTCATGAATAGGCTGTAATAAACTAAAATATCTTAAAGCATGAGTGACAAACATTCTCTGATAAGATGGTGAATCTCTACACTTAGTTTCTGTAAGATTTTACTTTAATGATATAAGTATAACTGAAGTTGTGATATGATAAAACATGGATACTGTATGAATACTGGGTATGAAACAACGTGATGAAGACTATCATAAATTGAGGATCTGAATATACAATCACACTGAGCATGAATGCATAAACATACTAACTTATCTGATTAACTGAATGACTGATAACTGAATATTGGGCATGTAAGACTGAACTGTACTTAATTTGAAAAACTAGACTAAGACTGTAGAGTATTATGTATATGAGGTAAAGACTGACTGAGCAACATGATATAACTGAGAATGAATACATGAAAATTGTATTATTTGAGAATGCAAGACCAAGTGTATAACATGATTCTAAAGTAGTCTGTAAACTGAAGTACTAAAATACTGATAACTTTATGTTATGGTCAAGAAAACTTGAAATTGAACTGAGTTTTGAATTAAATACTAAACTGAGACTGTAACTGAGACTTAAAATGAGACTATAACTGAGACTGTAACTGAGAATGAATATTGATTTCTGATAACTGAGTAACTGATATTTGAGATTACTGATAACTGAGTTACTAATAACTGAGTCACTATTTCTGACAATCCTGATTCTGTAAAACTGAACATAGTTTTATACTGAGACTAAAACTAAAACTATGGAAGGTATCATCTATCTGACATGCCCCAATCTGAGCTAATTGGGGTCCAACCTGTAACCTCAGTTGGAAGGGTGTCAGTACCGTGCCACGGGTACTAACACTGGTTGTGTAGATCCACTAAACTAGTGTCTCAAAGGACTAAAGAGCAACCCTATACTGGCAAAAAACTAAATGAGATATGTGTCAACCCTAGACTGGAAGGAAAACATCTCAAACCTACACTGGCTATGTAGTTCTGTAACTCAAGGATTGCTACTAAGGGTCAAACCTTCTGCTGGCAAGAATGCCCCCATCCCTGGGTTCGCTTGGTGCTGAATACTACTCCCAACTTAATAGACACTGAACTAGTCACTAGACTGTACTAGGCTTGACTGAACTATTATTGATCGTGATGACTAACTGAACTGGACTGATGTTCACTGAGTTCTGTACCAAACCAAGTACTACTGTTTATGATATTACTGATACTATTTTGAAGCTACTGTAATTCTAGGTAAACAACTAAATTTTGGGTATTGAATACCCCCAGGACTCAACAACATTGAAAGTAAAATATGGCATGATCATAATAGCATAACAATAGTAGTTTGTTAACAATGATTTCATTTAGACATTTTGTCAAACACTTGAGAGGCATGAACTTGTACAAGAATGGGACCACATGATAATATGTCATGATCATGAACTTGAACATGGGAATATCTTAAACATGGGAGCATAGTACGATTTCATAACTAAGATCAATAATTGGGGAATTCACATGTAATTCACTTGAAATAGGACATAAGAGTTTCATTAAAACATGTAAAGTTCATAGCTTGAACGTAAAAATGTCTTAAACATGAGGGAACAACAGAGTTACATACCAAATTTTATAGCTTGGGGATTCATCTTGAAATTGACTTAACATGATATGAGAATTTCATCAAACATGTGGAAGGCATGAATTTAAAACACGAGAATATTGGTAAACATCATGAATTTAGGACATATCATGGCATTTACTTGAATAATGCATGGGAAACTCAAATTCATATCATGGGGAATTTAAAATCTTGCATGGAATCATACATGGGCTGAATTGAATTAAAAACACCATGAAAACATGAGATTCAATCTTTCTTGAACTTACAAAATACCATAATAATGGAAAATTTCATTCTTTAATTAAAAGAAAAGGATTTTTGGGCTCCATGGGTGAAACAGGACCCATGGATGAACTCCCAAATACCTTAAAGATTTAATCTTTAAAGAGAAACACAATCTTGAAAGCATTCTTGAATTAGGAAAATTGAGTTCTTGCTTTTCTTGAATTAAAATTGATGAAGTTCTTGGTGTTCTTAAGGATGCTAGGGTTTTTCTTTGAGAGAAAACATGAATAATTGAGTGTATATTGCTTTTGGGGGATAAAATTAAGTGTTATGGGCGGATTTGGGTGAGGAGTAATGACCAAAGTGTCCCTAGACTCTTTAGAAAATGAATTAGCGTGTGAAACAGTTCCGTAACGTGCTGGCCGACGCATCGCGTCACTATCGCGTCGGATTACTGCCTCACACGGAAATTGCCATAAATTTTTGCTCGAGTTCGGATTTAGATAAAATTTGTATCGTTGGAAAGCTAATTCAATTATCTACAATTTTGTGGGTCTTGAGATGAAAAATTTTACGTATATAAAAAGTTATAGAAGTTTAAAGTAGACCCTTGTAGAATCAAATACCAAACTTTGGATGAATCCAAGTCTCTAAGATCAACTTTGTTCTAAGTGATTCTTATGAACATTTTTTACCTCTAAAGCAAATCAAACATGAGGATAAAGATCATGAAACTTATATTTGCTTGGGAATCATTTAGATCATCGCTTATATACGTAGGAATGATGGTTCAAAGACTAACTCAAAAATGCGGGGTATTACATTATCTCCCCCTTGGAAACATTCTTCCTCAAATAAGACTGGTTAGACTGACAGTACTGTACGAAGGCAACTGAGATCATATTCTGAACATGACTGACTTAGAACATGAATGCATAGCTGATTCTGAAACATGATACATGAATGGAATATCATGAATTGAGCTTATTTCTTGAATATATGTAGTGACATGAATTCATCAGAGAGGTCTAAACTGAGGACATACATGACATAACTTGAATTTCACTGATCATTAAAGGTGTAGCATGAGCACCTGGGACTGAACATACTATAAGGCATGGGTGCATAAGTCATGAGCTGCATGACTTGAGTTTGGAGTTCATGATGTCATGGAATATGATTCGTACTATTGAGTTAACTAAAACTTATCATACTAGGAATTGGATGCGTACATGATTTTCTATTAAGCGCATGAATATGAGCTGTGATGATAGAGCTGACATGTTAGGCAAGAGTAGATATCGTGATGTCTAAAAAACTTTTCACTGAGATAAGAATAGGTTGGGAATCATCCCCCCTTACTACTTTTCTATACACACTAGCACTACTACTAGAATCTGAGAGCCTGACTGGGTTACTTGTTTTATTATCTCCCCCTTAGCTTTAAGCCATCGTCTTAAGTCTGTGACCACTTTACTAAACTCTAAACTGAACTGCAATCACTTTACTCTAGAGTCTGGGAATAATAATACACATGAATGATAAACTCAGCCACACCATCATACTTAATCTCGAATCAACAAACTTAAATTCTTGCATACACTGTTCAAGCCTAATGATTCACCTTTCGTACAACTAGCCCATGAATATATAATCTGCTCAATCTGGATAATGTTATACCAACTCTACTACTGCTAAACTTTTGGGTTCATATTTCTAACTCTAGATCACATACTGTAAAGGGGATTCTGAAAGGGGATCTGAAAGTACATCTGAATTTGGCTTAATGCACGATTTTCATGAACATGAATGAAATATTTCAAAATTTAGGACATAAGGGCACTGATGGGATACTTTTTGAGCCAATATTCCATCACATAACTGTCTGCGGGGACTGGTTGAGGAAACACTGTTTGTAAGGACTTAAGCTTCACTATTTCTATTATCTCAAAACTAAGGCAGAGTTAGCATGAATAGTGCAACATGAGGATCTGCATAAATTGATTAGATAATACTTCTACTGCACGATCTGAGACTTGAAAGAAAGAAAATATTTCCTAAATACCTTGTAGCCTTTTAAAGAAAAGTACAAACATCTCCGTACCATTCCGTAATACTCTACTAGACATTGCTTCATAGACACCATAGGACACTTGAACTCTGTGCTCTAATACCGAGTTTGTAATGACTTGAGACTACCTCCTAGCCATTACACAGTGCTTGGAACCACAAGTGATCCCTAGCTAACCCATGAACAGGTATACTGTTAAGAAACTTAATTATAACATAATAAATAGCTATTCTACTGTGCGGAAACATAATTATACAAAAAATCTAAAATAGATACAATATTGATAAAGCTTTATAATCTGATAAATTTGAAGGATGAAATTGAAATTATATGACTGACTCTGACAAAAATCTATGAAGCCTCTATTATACTGACTATAAATAGCTAGGACATGCCTCCAACTACCACTAATCAATACATATGAAAGAAAATGAACTGCACATGAACTAAAACTGTCTGGAGTTCTCAAAGTAAGAGAACTCATCACCTACTGGCTAGAATCTGTAATTGTCTGATTGTGATGTGTGGGTTATAGCTGGTACTTACATTATGAAACAATGTATCCACACAGACATATATATAAATTAGTACTTCTGGAATATACTGAGTATGCAGGGGTAAATGCAATAAGTAAAACTGATTTCATACGTAATCATAAAACATGCATGCTAAGTGTAAGTAGACTCACCAATAGGCTGGAATAAACTGAAATATCTTAAAGCATGAGTGACAAACATTCTTTGATAAGATAGTGAATCTCTATACTTAGTTTCTGTAAAACTTTACTTTAATGATATAAGTATAACTGAAGCTGTGATAAGATAAAACATGGATATTGTATGAATATTGGGTCTGAAACTACGTGATGGAGACTAACATAAATTGAGGATCTAAATATACAATTATATTGAGCACGAATACATAAACATACTAACTTATCTGATTAACTGAATGACTAATAGTTGAATACCAGGCATGTAAAACTGAACTGTACTTAGTCTGAATAACTGGACTAACACTATAGAGTATTATGCATATGAGGTAGGGACTAACTGCGCAACATGAGATAACTGAGAATGAATGTGTAAAAAGTGTATTATCTTAGAATGCAAGACAAAACGTATAACATCATTCTGAAATAGTCTTTAAACTAAAGTACTGATAACTGAATAACTGATAATTTTATGTTATGGTCAAGCAAACCTGAAACTGAATTGAGTTCTGAACTAAATACTGATCTGAGACTGTAACTGAGACTATAACAGAGACTATAATTGAGACTGAATACTGAGTTCTGATAACTAAGTAACTGATACATGAGATTACTAATAACTGAGTTACCGATAACTGGGTGATTGTTTTTTACAGTACAAATTCTATAGAACTGAACTAAGTTCTATACTGAGACCAAAATTGAAACTGTGGGAGGTATTATCTAACCATCATGCCCCAATCTGAGATAATTGGGGTCCAATCTATAACCCTAGTTAGAAGGGTATCAGTATCGTGCCACAGATACTAACACTGGATGTATGTATCCACTAAACTAGTGTCTCGAAGGACTAAGGAGTAACCGTATACTGGCATGAAACTCAATGAGATATGTGTCAACCCTAGATTGGCAGGAAGACATCTCAAACCTACGCTGGCTACGTAGTTCTGTAACTCAGGGATTGCTACTAATGGTCAAACCCACTGCTGGCAGAAATGCCCCCATCCCTAGGTTTGCTCGGTACTGAATCCTACTCTCAACTGAATAGACACTGAACTAATCACTAGACTATATTACACTTGACTGCACTTTTACTGATCGTGCTGACTAACTAAACTGGACTGAGTTCACTGAGTTCTGTAACTGACTGAGTACTACTTTTTATGACATTACTAAGACTATTCTGAAGCTACTGTAATTCTAGGTAAACATCTAGATTTTGGATATTGAATACCCCCAGGACTCTATAGCATTGAAAGCAAAACACGGCATGATCATAAAATCATAATAATATTAGCTTGTTAACAATGCTTTCATTTAGACATTTTGTCAAACACTTGAGAGGTATGAACTTGTACATGAATGGGACCACATGATAACATGTCATGATCATGAACTTGAACATGAAAATATCTTAAACATGGGAGCATAGCATGATTACATAACTAAGATCATTAATTGGGAAATTAACATGTAATTCGCCTGAAATAGGACATGAGCTTTTCATCAACACATGTAATGTTCATAGCTTGAACGTAAGAATGTCTTAAACATGAGGGAACAACAAAGTTACATGGCAAAGTTCATAGCTTGGGGATTCATCTTGAAATTGACTTCACATGATATGGAAATTTCATCAAACACGTGGAAGGCATGATTTTAAAACATGAGAATATTGCTAAATATCATGAATTTAGGATATATCATGGTATTTACTTGAATAATGCATGGAAAACTCAAATTCATAGCATGGGGAATTCAAAATCTTGCATGGAATCATACATGGGCTGAATTGAATTAAAAACACCATGAAAACATGAGATTCAATCTTTCTTGAACTTACAAAATACCATAATAATGGAAAAATTCATTCTTTAATTAGAAGAAAATAATTTTTGAGCTCCATGGGTGAAAGAGGACCCATGGATGAACTCTCAAATACCTTAAAACTTTAATCTTTAAAGAGAAACACAATCTTGAAAGCATTCTTGAATTAGGAAACTTGAGTTCTTGCTTTTCTTGAATTAAAATTTATGAAGTTATTGGTGTTCTTGAGGAGGCTATGATTTTTCTTTGTGAGAAAACATGAATAATTGAGTGTATATTGCTTTTGGGGGCTGAAATTAAGTGTTATGGGCAGATTTGAGTGACGGGTAGTGACCAAAGTGTGCCTAGACTCTTTAGAAAATGAATTAGCATGTGAAACAGTTTCGCAACGCACTGGCCGACGCATCACGTTGCTATCACGTCGGATTACTGCCTCACACGGAAATTGCCATAAATTTTTGCTCGAGTTCGGATGTAGGAAAAATTTGTATCGTTGGAAAGCTAATTCAATTATCTACAATTTGGTGGGTCTTGAGCTGCAAAATTTTATGCATATAAAAAGTTATAGACGTTTAAAAAGTTATAGACGTTTAAAGTAGACCCTTGTAGAATCAAATACCAAACTTTGGATGAATCAAAGTCTCTAAGCTCAACTTTGTTCTAAGTGATTCTTATGAACATTTTTTACCTCAAAAGTAAATCAAACATGAGGATAAAGATCATGAAACTTATATTTTCTTGGGAATCATTTAGATCATTTCTTATATACGTAGGAACGACATTTCAAAGACTAGTCCAAAAATGCGAGGTATTACGTCATGATTGTCACCCATCCTAAACTACGACTAGATTACCATGTTTAACTCAACCGTAATAATTAAGTTGCCATGTTAAAAAAATAAGGGTCATAAAGGCACTTGTCACGGAAAGCCTTGACAAGTAAGCCAATCACCTAAACTGATATAAAATGAGTGAACAACACAAAATCCCAAGGAAAAATCCCTATAATGAATCCAGACAACACATACAATAATAGCAGAAAAATACATAACAATAATACCATAAACCTTCCCAAAATTTGGTTGCACAGTGTAAGAACCAACTAAGTATATTTACGAAGTCAAATATACATTTGATAGTCCAAAAAGGACATACTTTGTCTCTCAAATCCAAAACAAGACATAAACCAAACAAGAGGAGGTAGTAGATTAACTTTTGAAGCATAGACCGACCGCTACCTCAAAAATACTCCAAAAACCACTCGAATCAGCTATCGTGAGGCTTACTAGCACCTGGATCTACACTGAAAAGGCACAGTAGGAATGAGTACAACCCACTTGTAATCAGTAGGTATCATAGGCTAACAGAGCAAAGTAGAAAATAAAGTATATAAAAGATATACTATGGGCACGTCACCTGCAATAAGAAAATATCCCAAATAGTAGCTCACATCATTTCTACCAATAGTTCTAAAATATTCACATATACCAAATACAAGTACGAGAAAGAAACACAAATAGATATACACTAAATCAAGTATGAAACTTCAACACAGAATGTACATAATTTGTGAAATGTAATGAAATGGTGATGATGATGATGGTGATGTGATGCACGAGGCTGTTGCAAAACCTCCATATATGATAACACTCAACTTACACCTTAAATTAGTGTAAGGCGGTCGTCAATATATATTTACCCAACTTTGGAGTTGGGGTCAAATCCACAGGGAACAATGTGAGTGGCGATTAAGCTCATTTGAAGCTATAGTTATAAGTTCAATTCAAACAAATGGTATGAAAATATAAAATTAAGATGGGGGTTTTGAAAGTATCAAGTAATGTTGTCACTTCAATATTAATGTTTGTAATCAATATAAATGGGAAACCAAAGCTATGTTCACCAAGGGTTTTGAGAATTGACAGATACTAGGTAATGCTAGAGATTCTCGGAATGATTAGAACAACAAAATATCCCTGACGATTATACTATCTGACTTATCTCTCGACCTCACCAGACAATTTATTAGCTAATTCTCTCGAACTTAGATAACTTATCTATTTCCAATAGGATGTTATCTCAGGTAGATTAATCCAGTTACGACATTAATCATTAAACAGAAGGTTGGTAGCTTCCGAGTCCCTATTGATAATTCACGTCCTCTAGTCTATTTCTCCGTTAGAAGCAAATAAAACCTAAGGCATAACCTAATGTTTGCAACCACTAGATTTCAGTTAAAACAATAGAATTTCAAGATGTTCCACTACTCTTTGAATCCGTTAAACACCTAGTATCATATCAAACCATAATTCATGGATCCATAACCCCGGCTAATGGAATTAGCCGTTCATGATTTGATAAACAAAATCACAAGTTGAATTTATAATGATAAGGATAACTTACGATTAGATGGAAAACAACAAGTAGTTTCTTCGATTGAATCACAAGGTAGAAACCCAAAAATAGTTGGTAAAAATAAGAAGAATAATTGATGTAAGAGAGCAATGTTACGTGCCTCTCTTCCCTAGGTTAATTGTCTGATAGATGAATTATTCATCAATCAAAAACCCTAAAAGATGCTATTTATACTAAAGCCTAATTAAGGTAATAAAATAACAAAATCACAACTGGGCTCGGATTTAGGTGATGACATATTGGTGTTGATCGTCAGGCTTCTGACGGCGTCTCAGATATGTCGCCAGAAGTCGTGCTTTCTTAACCTGTTCTGCCTCATTCTGATGATGTCCTCTAATGGCTTACTAGAGGGGTGACGGTGTGTAACAAATATCGTCAGATCTTCAGCTTATTTCACCATGTTCTATCCCACTTGACGGCATCTTTTGACGGCTTACCACACTTGTGATGACATATTGAGAATGTCGTCACCTTCATCCAGCAACTCTTCTTCACTGTTCTTCCTGACGCCTTTTTCTAGTAGCTTACCATATCTCTGACGGCTTGCAAGAAATGTCGTCAGACTCATAACAGCTCACTTGTACCAGATTTTACTCTTTTGGTCCATTGTTATTTATTTCCATGCATCTTGACTTTCCTATAAAATCTTAAGAAATAACATCAAAAACACCAATAATTACTTAAGAACTTACAATTATTTCAAGTTAAAAAGTCTTAAATGTGCTACAAAAATCTAACACATCAACACCCTCAACTTAAAATAATTTTTTGTCCTCAAGCAACTACATAACACCATACTACGATGCTTCACCAAGAGATACATAAGATACCTATCACAGTTGATTATCAAGTTTATCTCAAAA
Organism: Capsicum pubescens; assembly: GCA_030864215.1. Classification (NCBI taxonomy): domain Eukaryota; kingdom Viridiplantae; phylum Streptophyta; class Magnoliopsida; order Solanales; family Solanaceae; genus Capsicum; species Capsicum pubescens. Next base: position 71,150,044 of record CM061549.1, on the reverse strand, counting down.
CTTATGCCACTCTCCACGTTCAATTACTTATAAATCCAATTGTGCCTATCAATGAAGATTAACAATGTGACCCAAAGGAATCAAGATATAGCATCAATTCAGCAACAATAACCATGCATATGTACAAGTTACACTACCCAAATAAGTAAACAGCTAGCAATGCAACCGATGTGCCCTTACAACAAATAAGTCCCTCCTCACTCATATATGAACTCAAGTATGCCAATGCAGGGACGGTCAAGAAACACTCACTCTCAGAAAGAAATTCCAATCAATGCATGTCAAATACCATATGCTTGCCCTTATTTTCATTACCAAGGTGTCCAGACAGGTAAGTTAGGATCACTATAGGTCTTTTCTTTGGCTTGTAATATAGGCTAAGGGCTGGTATGATATTCTATGGCATTTAGAGTGACTAAGCCTCCTTGGCACTACCTTAACTTTTGGGGTTCACTTATTAACCTTTTTCTTCTTTTTCTCCTTTTCTTGAACACACATTATTCAGGATGGATGTTGCTTTTCTTTTTTATTCTTTTTCTTTTCTTATTCTTCTTCCACACCACCCAGCTTTTTATTCTTTTTCACTTATTCTTTTCGTTTTATTCTACCTTTCTTCATACTTAGTTTATATCACGCACCCCTATGATAGCCACCCTCAACTTAGGTCGTTTACCTAAGTCTAGGTGCACAGTATCCAAGGAGGACCAGGGCCAAAACAGGTTCATTATGATCTAAATGGGAAGGTGATAGGTGTCATAAAAAGAAATGGTCAATTCAGGCTCAAAATAGGGATCAAGAGATATCATGCATACAGGGAAGGTCATTTAGGCCAAAAAGTGACTTAAAAATCAAAACGGCCTATGATCCTTTCCTAACCCCTATCTTTCAACCAAGGTAAGACTAACCGGGAAAGTTCTCGATTCAACATACATAGGGAATTGAGTTAGACCTCACACATATATGGCACAATGGTATATCACAAGCTACTACCCATTCGGTTCATGCAATTGTTAGCAGTTATTATCATGTCACTAGTACTAATGCCATAACAAGATGCACAGTGGTCACACATAAATGTATATCACACAGTTATAAAACAGACCAACGGAGAGGTGTTTATCAATCTCAAATCAACAAAAATATGTCAACTGCTCTAGATACTTATTTTTCTCCAGTTAACCACAACACATCATAAAACAAACACAGTACGCCTAAACATCCCGGCTCTACTAGGAACAAGACTCCGGGGAAAAGAGGAACGGCAACAAAAATCCCAGGAGGACATCAACACCCACAAGTATCCACACCCTCAACTTAATATCATGCATTGTTCCCAACACGTTAAATCAAAACAAGAGAGTAAGAAACATACCTGTGGCACCATGGGTGCGAAGATCTGATGTCAATCACATAATACGAATACAAACAACAAATTACCTAGGGTTGCCTCCCAAGAAGTGCCTGGTTTAATGTCGCGGCTCGACTCAGTTATCTTGAATACTCAGACTTTGTCAAGATATCTTGTTGATAATTATTTATATCTCCACTTGGAGGATTTGAAACGCCGGCCCAACTTTTGATCAATACTTCTTTGGGGTGTGTTGGGCAAATGTGAGGGCATGATGAGGAATGTTCTATAACTCCACTTTGAAGACTTAAACTGCTTGCCCAATTTTGCATCAAACTTTCGTGTGGGATCATTTGGCAACGGTGAGAATCTTAAACAGCCACTAAACGGACATCGATCTTTAAGCACCTTGGCCTTCAATATTGGGGTTGTAGTATACCCTTTTAGAAGGACAAACTCCAAAATATAAGAATCCTTCTCCTCATTTTCAAAATTCATCATTTGCTTGGGTGATTCGACTTTCATCACATCCACTAAGCATAATGTTGAAAAGTGATTCAAATGAGGACTAACCCTCAATTTTGGAATAACTTCCCTATTAGTATTTTTACCCCGAAATGGACTAGAGTCTTCACGAGGGTTGTGCTTAATTTCTTCTTTTGATTCTAATACCATTTCCTCATCATTGGCATCTTCATTAATGAATGGTTTGGTTGGTTGGGAAATCACCAAGGGTTGCTCAACATCAAGCTCATCATCAGTATAGGAATCTTTGTCTTCATCATCACACTCTTCCATTATTTTAAATGATTCCACAGATAAGATATCATCTAAACATAATGTAGAAAAGTGTTTTGGATGATTGACCTCGATATCCATCTCTTCTATCCTTTCTCTTCCCTCATTAAATGCCCTAATGTCTTGACGTATGTCACATATGGTATCATTCGTTATGTCTATATGATCCAACATTAGTTGAAGCATAGCTTCAATGTCACTCTTTCCAGTGCTTCGTTCTTCCTTTTCTTGACCATAAGACCTGTCATACTCATAAGAAGAACTAGAATCTGGGTTAGCGCAATAGGGGGAAGGGGAATTTGAGAAATCAGTCTAATGTCCATCTTGACCACCACATAAAGAACAATTATACTCCCGGTAGGATGGAGATTGTGCACACATCTCTCTCCAGGGAGCATATCCACAGTCTTGCCAAAAGTGAGGTCCATCACAATATGGACATGGATCATTAAGATAATATTTCCAACCACCAAGATCATGTTCATTCCATGATGCCATAGTAATAAGTAAACTAAAATAAAAATCTACCTAACACAAGAAATAAAAGAAAACTAAAAATAAATATTTACAAGTTTGAATTCAAGCAAGTAGGCTAAAATTCCAAACCAAATCAATACGCCAAATTATTCCCCAGCAACGACGCCATTTTTTATAACGCTCAACTTACACCTCAAATTAGTGTAAGGCGGTTTTAATCAATATATTTATCCAACTTTGGATTCGGGGTCGAATCCACAGGGAACAATGTGAGTGGCGATTAAGCTAATTTGAAGTTATAGTTACAAGTTCAATTCAAATAAATAGTACGAAAATATAAAATTAAGAAGGGGGTTTTGAAAGTATCAAGTAATGTTGTCACTTCAATATTAATGTTTGTAATCAATATAAATGGGAAACCAGAGCTATGTTCACCAAGGGTTTCGGGAATTGACAAATACTAGGTAATGCTAGAGATTCTCAGAATGATTAGAACAGCAGAATATCCCTGACGATTATACTATCTGACTTATCTCTCGACCTCACCAGCCAATTTATTATCTAATTCTCTAGAACTTAGATAACTTATCTATTTCCAATAGGATGTTATCTCAGGTAGATTAATGCAGTTATGGCATTAATCATTAAACAGAAGGTTGGTAGCTTCCGAGTCCCTGTTGATAATTCACGTCCTCTAGTCTATTTCTCTGTTAGAAGCAAATAAAACTTAAGGCATAACCTAATGTTTCCAACCACTAGATTTCAGTTAAAATAATAGAATTCCAAGATGTTCCACTACTCTTTGAATCTGTTAAACATCTAGTATCATATCAAACCCTAATCCATGGATCCCATAACCCCGGCTAATAGAATTAGCCACTCATGATTTGATGAACGAAATCACAAGTTGAATTTATAATGATAAGGATAACTTACGATTAGATGGAAAACAACAAGTAGTTTCTTCTATTGAATCACAAGGTAGAAACCCAAAAATACTTGATAAAAACAAGAAGAATAATTGATGTAAGAGAGCAATGTTACGTGCCTCTCTTCCCTAGGTTAATTGTCTGATAGATGAATTATTCATCAATCAAAAACCCTAAAATATGCTATTTATACTAAAGCCTAATTAAGGTAATAAAATAACAAAATCACAGTTGGGCTCAAATTTAAGTGACGTCATATTGGTGTTGATCGACAGGCTTATGACGGCGTCTCAGATATGTCGTCAAAAGTCGTGTCTTCTTAACCTGTTCTACCTCACTCTGATGATATCCTCCGACGGCTTACTAGAGGGGTGACGGCGTGTAGCAAATGTCGTCAGACCTTCAACTTATTTCACCATGTTCTGTCCCACTTGACGGCATCTTATGACGGCTTACCACACTTGTAACGACATATTGAGAATGTCGTCACCTTTATCCAGCAACTCTTCTTCATTGTTCTTCCTGACGCCTTTTTTTGGTAGCTTACCATATCTCTGACGACTTGCGAGAAATGCCGTCAGACTCATATCATCTCACTTGTACCAAATTTTACTCTTTTGCTCCATTGTTATTTATTTCCATGCATCTTGACTTTCCTACAAAATTTTAAGAAATAACATCAAAAACACCAATAATTACTTAAGAACTTACAATTATTTCAAGTCAAAAAGTCTTAAATGTGCTACAACAATCTAGCACATCAATATACACCTCCCATATGTTCTCCCAAGGTAGGAACCATGGGGGTTTTGTCATCCCATATACAATCCAATAACAATTACCAAATCCAATATCCATAACTCCTCTCAGACACATATATCGATAGAGAGTTTTTTAAGATGTCATATTTCTGTCATAAAAAACCACGGTGGTACCAATGTTTCATGAGTGTATTTGACATAAGAATGTAATGCTCACAACCAATTAGAATGAGAATTTCCAAACCAACTAATATACCAACCATGTGAGCAAAAATCTACTCAATATGCCAGCTATCCATTATCCAATATAGTCCATAATCTAGTAGGGTAAGATATACCACAATATTCCTTTTGATATCATGTAAATACCGACTTAGACATTTTCTATCTAGAAAAAAAATTACATAAGTACTAGGCCAACAACATCATATAAAACCCCACACAATCATACAAAGAAGATAATGAATCATGACCACCCAATAACAACAACCTAGGCCCACGCATGGGCACGAGAGAATAATAAAGCTATTTCCATGATTAGTTCCCACACCTATAACTTGATTTTACATTAGTATTAACTACCCAGCTCAATCGAAATAAATTTAAGCCATGACCTACCTCAAATAAAGAAAATCTTATCCAAAAGCCTTCAACAGGGAGCCTCCCCCTCACAAACGAACTTAGAAAAAAATAACACATACAAATATAGAATCTATATATCTAAAGGAAACCAACGATACTCATATTGTCCATTTTTTAGTCGGGGTCAAAATGGACCTCTAAAATGAGTTTTTGAAAAAAGGTAAAACTCAAATTTTAGTTCAATAAAATATTACCCATGATGAAAGGAAGTCATAAAGGGAAATACAAATGAATACCAATTAAAATTGGGGTTTTACATGAAGAAGTACCAATCTAAGCCTTCAGGGCCAAAATCCCCAAATTTCACTACTAAAATCGAGATTTAACAAGGTTTAAATGACAAGAATCAAAGAAAAATAATTTGAATAGGGCTTTAGAGCTTACCCAAGATTCAAAATAAAGAAAATCGCTCGAAAACATTAATACCTAAAGCTTCAAGTTTAGAAATGATGAAATATCGAGAAAATGGGTATTTAGCGGTCAGTGCTAAAGCACCAAGGTGCGGCTAAAATGGTTCCCGCACATTGATGCTAGGCTTCTTAAGAGGTCAAGTGGTGTTAAGCAGCTAGCGTTTTAGTAGCACTTACAAGGATGACAAGGCTTCTTAAGTACTATATGGCCACTAAAGCACCCCAAAGGCCTCTTTAGCACTCACACCAGCCATAATGCATCTGCTGGAAATTTGGAGAATTTTATGTCTCCACGAACCCCTTGATATACAATCAAAATCTTGAGAATGCGAATGAACTATGTGAGACACATAGACTTAGAATCATTGAAAATCATCATCTTTTGGTCTCATTAGGGTAGGTATGACTAGGGGATTGAGTTGTACCCCTTGGATATGAGTCGTATCCTTTTTCTCATCCCCTCTGATATCCCAAGAAGTATGGTGATGGTCACTCACTGTCCTAGGTACTAGTACTACTCACCTCAATCGTACCTAAGGGTATGATTCGTAATAGTTGAGCCATATAGGGGAGTCATAAGTATGGAAGTGGACTATTTTAGGTACGGTTGTTGTGTACGAGTTAGGGGTGAGTCATACCCTTTGGATATGACTCAAAAGTACAGGTCATACCCTTAAAAATATATGTGACCTAAGATAATCCTAGGGTATGAGTCAGGGTACCACTTTTACCCTAGGGTATAACTACTTAAGTGAGTCATATGGTGAGTCGTACCCCTAGACGGGTTCAATTTTCATCTTTTAACTAAGGGCCTTGTAGTTATTTCCCATATGTAAACCTAATATCTCTCACTATATAATTGTGTGTAACCTTCTAAACATCAATTTTTGATGGATCAAACACCCTAAATATTCTTTCAAGCCCATTTTTGAAGAATTGGAGGCTAGGGTTTCACGAGTGGTCTTCAAGAGGCTAAGGAGAGTTAATATTCTTGGTGATTCATATTACTTAAGGAATGTAACTCTTCCCCTTGTTAAATAACTCTAAACACATGTATTTCAAACTTAGATTAGTAAGTGTACATGGTGATTTTGTAATTAATGAAAAAGGTTTTGTTGCCTAATGATGAATAATGATGATTCTTTCTTAGACTTATGATTATAAATTTTATTGATGGTAATTTAAACATATGAATGCTTGTTGTATGTCGTCTAACATGTAGGTATTTAGTCTTGATTATTTCTACCATGAAAATGGCCTTGGTAAAGGCTTGTACACAAAGGGTTTGTGAAAATATCTAAGTGAGATGTCTAGTTACATAATGATGATATTTTGAACTAGGAAAATGGCCCAATATGTATGAATGATTGATAAATGATATTGTGAAGGTAAAATGAGCCATGTATTATGTAATTGATGACCTTGATGGTTTGATGAATAAGAAGGGGGTTAAAGTCCCTAACATAAAAATAAACTTGAATTGTGGGTTAAAATAAATTATGGTATAGATTGCTAATGAAGTATGAATGGCGTGTAAGTGTCTTGAGGACCATATTTTTAATTGCATTATGAGTTGAATTAATGCATTAGCCTATTGAATTGGTTGAGAAATAAAGGCTCCCATGAGGACCATGTGGTCATGTATGGTGTTGAATTTAGCTAAATAGGTTAAAGTCCTTATATATGGAATTGAATAAATGTGGATGAATAGTTAAAGGGTTAGATTCCCAATGCTGACTAATTATAGATGTGATGGATTAAGGTTAAAGTCTCTTGCCTAATAAAATTGCTTGTGGTTAAAGTCCCTTGCATAATGAGATCTCACGAAGTCGAAGTGCTTCATCAAATAAATTGGCTTGGGTTTAGAGACCCCTATCTAATGTGGCATGAGTTTAGAGTCCCTTGCCAAATGTATGAGCATATGGTTAAAGTCCCTTGTTTGAATGAATATGTGTAAGTGGTTAGAGTCCCTGACTTTTATGAATATATGTGATTGGTTAGAGTCCTTCACATAAATGGATGTATAAGTGGTTAGAGTCCTTTACTTTATTATATATGAATATGGTTAGCATCCTACGCCTAATGAGAAATACTTGAATCTATAAGTGTGGAAGGTTGGAGTCCTCCGTTACATGCATGATTAATGAGTGCTTCCAAAGTGTCGATAAATCTTATTCCCTTAATTAGCATGTGATATGTAGATATATATGGATAAGGGTATGAATGTTACTGAAGATATATGAATTTTACTGAATATGATATGAATGTTACTGAATATGATATATTTCTTGTTGTTGAATGATGATGCTATTTTATGCTTATCCTTGAGTTACATCCCAGTGTTCCAACCGGTAACCATCTCTGGACGCTATGTCCCCATGCGACATAAGAGCTGGAGCATCATCTTCTCATCCTACATAGTGATTAGGTGATCAAAATAGTTTGTGCATTGACTATGGAGCGTTGAGCTTCCTTATTTCAGAAGACATTCATTCTTGGTCCCTTATTTTTAGACTTAGTCTTATTTTGACATGGTTTGGCTATTGTCGGGGGCTTATCCCGACATATAAATTTCTAAACTTTGGTTTGTATATAGGTATTGTGGATGACTTTGGACTTGGGTATATTTGTTAGTGATGAATCTATTTAAGTGTTTAGACATGTTTACACTATGACGTGTAGTATTGTTTATGCCATCTCATTATATGGTCGGGATTCACCAGCCCTTTGTGATTGATGTAATGATTGTAATGGGTTATTATGGAGACCTCCAATTCATGTAGGCTTGAGCCACCCATATGACATGGAAAAGTATTAGTTCGTGTCAAGTTAGTATCAGAGTCTGGGTTTATGGTCAGTTGGGTGCCCATAATACCTGTCGAGTAGAATCTCTTTTATAGGTGTGAAATGTGCCATACTTAAAAAAGAGGAGCTATGAGACATTTTATGAAATGTTTCTTTATGGTGTTTCAATATCAAGCTATAGAGTCTATGGTCTTGGATTCCTCTGATTTCTATTTGCTATCTTTCAGATCATGCCCCCAAGGAGATCTGATACTCAGGCAAACCCTTCTTAGGGCCCTATGGACAAAGCTCATCTAACTTCTGGAGTTTGGACCCAGACTAGGGCTTCAGCATGCTACCATCTTCATAGGGTTCCACCTGTCCCCCACCCTTCTATTCTGTAACCTTAGAGAGATGCTACTAATATTGAGTTTCTTTTCTCTATCAACCTCTATACTTAATTGGTAGCCTGTCAAGAAAAGCATGGTGCTTCAGCTATCGTTTCTTCTACGGCCACAAGAATTGGCAAATTTATGATGTTGAGCCTGCCTATGTTCTCCAGTACAAAAGTTGAGGGGGATCCTTAAGGTTTTATTAATGAAATAGAGAAGATCTTTTGAATCATGCATGATTCAGAGATTGAGGTCATTAAGTTTTCTTCCTACCATTTGAAAGATGTAGCGTACCAATGTTATGAGGGGTAGGAGTTGTCTAGAGGTGTTGATGCTAGTCCCTCCATGTGGGAAGACTTCTCCAAGGCTTTCTTAGACCACTTTTTTCCTCAAAAGTTGAGGAAGGCAAAGGCAGAAGAGTTTGTGAACGTGAAGCAAGGGAGGATTTCTTTTCTAAAGTATGCCATAAAATTTTATCAATTGTCAAGGTATATTCCCGAGATGGTTTCTAGCATAAAAGCTAGAATGCATAAGTTTGTCTTGTGATTGTCTCGTGAGTTAGTCCTTGAGAGCAAGGCAGCCTTGTTTATTTAGATCATGGATATTTCTAGGTTGATTATGTATTTGCAATAAGTGAAAGAAGATAAAAAAAAAGCAAGTTGAGTTTAGTGAGAGGCAAGGAAAGAAATTTAGGCTTTCTGAGCCTAGTGGTGGTGATGGTGGCAAGTGTCCATTGAAGAAGTAGGGGAGTTCGAGTTATTTCTCCTCGGTTAGTGTTCAATCTCCTTACCCAAAGTTTTGGGGTGATCATTGGACTTATTTTAGTGGTGGGTCCCGAGCATAGGGTGCCCAATTCCAAGCTAGTGGTGCCCAGTTGTCACCACCTCACCCTCTATGTAGATTTTATAGTCAGAGTCATTGTGGTTAGTGTGAGAAGAGGAGAAACATATGCTTCCATTATGGTCAGGTTGGGCATATACAGCGTGAGTGCACCTCCCAAGCAGCTTTTTTTATCCAGCAAGGCCCTTATTGCTACTCTATCTACTCTTTCACTAAAGGGTCCTATGTTTTCTTCTGCTTCTGTGTCTGGGATAGATGTTGGCCTGATTGTATACATTTGCTACTCGACAGGATTCTGAGGTGTCCCCTGATGTAGTCACGGGTATATTGAGACTTTTCTCCCATGATGGGTATTATTTGCTTGATCCAGGGTGTACCCTTTCTTATATGACCCCCTATGTGGTTGTGCATCATGTTTGTGGTCCAGAGAGTTTGTCGGTTCCTTTAACTATTTTTACCCTTATCAGAGACCTTGTGGTTGTTAGAAGGGTCTATCAGAGGTGTGTGATATCGGTTGGTGGTAGTGATACTCTTGTAGACTTCAAAAAGTTGGACATGGTTGATTTTGATGTCATTGTTGGGATGGATCGGGTGCACTCTTGCTATGCTTTCTTAGATTGTCGGACTCATAGGGTCATGTTCCGATTCCTTAATGATCCGGTCATTATATCGTAAGGTGGTTCCCTAGTGCCTAAGGAAAGGTTCATTTCTTATCCAAAGGACTAAATGTTGATTTCAAAGGGATGTTTGTATCATTTAGTCCGAGTTAAGGATTCTAACTCAGAAGATCCTTCTTTAGAATCTGTTCCCGTGGTAAATAAGTTTCTTTAGGTGTTTCCCGATGATCTTCCTGGTGTTTCTCCTGATAGCGAAATTAATTTTGGGATTGATGTTGTTTCGAACACTCGTTCAATTTCTATCCCTCCTTATAGGATGGCTCCGGCGGAGCTAAAAGAGCTTAAGGAAAAATTGAAATACCTCTTAGATAAAGATTTTATCCATCTTAGTGTGTCTCCATGGGGTGCTCCCATATTGTTCATGCGCAAGAAGGAAGGTTCCCTTCGTATGTGCATTGATTAAATCTAGTTGAACAAAGTCACCATAAAAAATAAATATCCTCTTCCTAGGATCGATGATTTGTTTGATCAATTTCAGGGTGTAAAGTGTTTCTCTAAGATTGATCTTAGATCGAGCTATCATCAGATTAAGATTAGGGATGCAGATATCCCTGATACCACCTTTAGAACCCAGTATGGTCACTGTGAGTTTCTTTTCATGTCTTTTTGTGTTGACCAATGATCCGGCAACATTTATAGACTTGATAAATAGGGTCTTCCATCCATTCTTGGCCATGTTTGTAATCGCTTTCATTGATGATATCTTAGTCTATTCTAAGAATGAGGTGGATCAGGTAGATTATATTTGTGCCGTGTTGCAAACTTTAAAGGATCATCATTTGTATGCCAAGTTCTCCAAGTGTGAGTGTTGGTTAAAATCCATAACTTGTCTTGGTCACGTTATCTCTAGTGAAGGGATCATGGTAGATCCCCAAAAGGTTGCCGCTATTAAGAAGTTTCCTAGATCTATGACTCCAACCGATATTTGGAGCTTCTTGGGTCTAGACGATCACTATAGAAGATTTGGGGAGAGTTTTTCTATTATAGCTTCCCCATTGACCAAATTGACCCAAAAGAAGCTCAAGTTCTTATGGTCCGATATGTGTGAGGGTAGTTTTGAGAAATTGAAAGATAAATTTGCTTCGGCTCTATTTTTAACCTTGCCCGATGGTAGTGATGGTTTTGTGGTTTATTGTGATGCTTCTTGTGTCAGTCTTGGTTTTGTGTTGATGGACATGGTAGGCTGGTGGCCTATGCTTCTAGATTAATTGAAAATTCATAAGAAGAACTATCCTACTCATGACTTAGAGTTGTTAGGCATGGTCTTTGTATTAAGGATTTGTAGACATTATCTATATGGAGTTTATGTTGATATCTTTTCCGATCATAAGAGTCTCCAATATGTGTTTACCCAAAAGAATTTAAATCTGTGTCAAAGAAGGTGGCTTGAGTTATTGAAAGACTATGATATGAGTCTTTATTACCATCTCGGTATGGAGAATGTAGTTGCCGATGCTCTTAGTAGATCATCCATGGGAAGTTTGGCCCATGTAGATGAGGATAAGTGAAAATTAGTAAAGAACACTCACTATTTGGATAATCTTGGAGTTCAACTTGTGGACTCTGAGGATGGTGGTGTATTTTTGCTTCTGGCATCTCAGGCGTCTCTTATTGTTAAGATAAAGGAAAAGCAAGCATTGCACCCCGACTTGATGAAGATCAAAAGTAATATAAGTCAACACAAAATTGTAGAATTTGTGATTGGTGGTGATGGTATCTTGACATACCAAGGTAGGCTATGTGTTCCTGGTATCGATGGATTGAGGGAAAGGGTAATGGCCGAGGCTTATGGATCCTGTTATGCCATTCATCCCAGTTCCACCAAGATGTATCATGATCTTAGAGAGTTCTATTGGTGGGGTAATATGAAGCGTTATGTGTCTAGTTATGTGGGCAAGTGTATGGTGTGTCAACAAGTGAAAGTTGAGCACATGAGGTCCAGGTGCTTGTATCAAGAGATCTCATTACACGAATGGAAGTGGGAGGCAATTAATATGGATTTTGTTACCAATATTCCTAGATCCCGAAATCAATGTGATTCTATTTGGGTCATTGTTGATAGAATGACAAAGTATGCTCACTTTTTGCCTGTGAGGACTAATTTCTTGGCGGAAGATTATGCTAAGTTGTATCTTGTGAAGCTCATAAAGTTGTCCGATTTCTATTATTTTTATTGTGGTCCTCCATTTTCATCCCACTTTTGGAAGTCATTCCAAAAGAGTTTGGGTACTAGAGTATGCCTTAGTACCTCTTTCTACCCGCAAATGGATAGGCGAGCGAAAAGAACCATCCAAATATTAGAGGATATATTGTGGGCTTGTCTGATTAATTATGCTGGTTGTTGTTATGACCACTTTCCTTTGATTGAGTTTGCCTATAATAATAGTTAACACTCTAGTATTGGCATGGCACCTTTTGAGGCATTGTATGGTAGAAGATGTCGATCACCTATTGGGTGGTACGAGGTTGGTGAGGGTAAGTTGTTTGGCCCCGATCTAGTTCACCAAGCCCTAGAGAAGGTGAAAGTGATCCGTGATAGGTTGAAAACCACTCAAAGTCACCAAAATTCCTATGCAAATTTGTGGCATAGGGACTTAGAATTTAGTGTTAGTGATTGGGTATTCTTGAAAGTGTCTCTCATGAAGGGAGTGATGCATTTTGGTAAAATAGGAAAGCTTATTCCTCGGTATATTTGTCCCTACTTGATTGTGAAGAGGGTTGGCAATGTTGCCTATGAGTTAGAGTTGCCTTCAAGTATGAACTCCATTTACCCAGTTTTCCCTTTATCTATGTTGCGGAAATGTATGGGTGATCCTTCGTTGGATGATCCCTTGGGGGATATTAATATTTCAGACTCTTTGTCCTATAGGGAGATGGTGAGGATCTTGGATCAGTAAGTTCGCCGGTTGCAAACAAAAGAAGTGTCTTCGATAAAGGTTCTATAGAGGAACAGAAAGTCCAAAAAAACTATGTAGGAAGTAGAAGATGACATAAAGTCCAAGTATTCATATTTGTTTCCTATTCTAGAAACTTAGGATAGAGGTATGTGTTGATCTCCTTTCTTTGATTTTTGGTCTTTGATAGATAATGGGATAAAGTCCCCAATATGTTGAGATGATGTGTCTCTTGTTAGACATGGGTTCAAGTCCCTAATGTTTTGAAATTATGCATGTTTCGTTGTGATGGGTTTAAGTCCCTAGTATCTCGAGTTGATTCATGTTGTTGGTAAATGATGGGTTCGAGTCCCTAATCCTTGAAATGAGTAAATATCCTTGATAAGTTGATGGGTTGAAGTCCTTAAGTTATGAAATGAGTAAGTGTTGATAAGCAAGGGTTTAAGTCCCTAAGCTTTGAAATGAATATGTGTCTTGACAAATAGAGGGTTTGAGTCCCAAAGATGATAACGTGAATGATTGATTGATAATAAGCATGATGTGTCTTATATCTTTGTTGTATGCTTGTTCTAACTTGTTTGAAGGTCATTTTATGTATGATAATGTGTTGGCTTGTGTTTATTGCTTGCCTTAAACTCTCATTTGAGGATGAATGATCCAAGTGGGGGAGAATTGAGACACCTACACTTAGAACCACTGAAAAACTTCACCTTTTGGTCTCACTGGGGTGGGTACGACTAGGGGATTGAGTCGTACCCCTTTGATATGAGTCATATCCTTCTTGTCCTCCCCTCTCATATCCTAGGAAGTGTGGTGAGGGTCACTCACTATCCTAGGTACTAGTGACCCTCTCCTCAATCATAGCTAAGGGTACGAGTCGTATCTAGGTGATATGTATAGGGGAGTCATGAGTTTGGAAGTGGACTATTTTGGGTACGATAGTTGTGTATGAGTTAGGGGTGAGTCATATCCAAAGGATATGACTCAAAGGTTCGTGATATCACCCTTAAAAATATGTGTGACCTATGAGAAGCCTAGGGTACAATTCAGTTTACCACTTGTACCCTAGGCTACGACTACTTAAGTGAGTCGTATGGTGAGTCGTACCCCTAGATGGGTTAAATTTTCAGCTTTTAACTAAGGGCCTTGTGGTCATTTCACATGTATGAAACCCCAACCCCTCTTATTATATAAGCATGTGTATCTCTCAAACCCATCTTTGAAGAATTGGAGGCTAGGGTTTCAAGAATGGTCTTCAAGAGTTAAAGAAAAGTCAATAGTCTTGGTGATTCATCTTGTTTAAGGCATGTAACTCTTCCTCTTGTTAAATAACTCTAAACCCATGTATTTCACACATAGATTAGTAAGTATACTTAGTAATTTTGAAATCAATGAAAAAGTTTTTGTTGCTTAATGATGAATAATAATAATTCTTACTTAGACTTATGTTTATAAATGTTATTAATGGTAGTTTGCACATGTGAATTTTGGTTGTATGTGGTCTAAGTTGTGAGTCTTGTGTAACCCTACCCTTGATGATTTCTACTATGAAATTTGCCTTGGTAAAGGCTTATACACAAGGTGTTTGTGAAAATGGTTAAGTGAGATGTCTAGTTACATGATGATGTAGTTTTGAATTAGCACAATGGCCCAATATGTATTAATGCTTGATAAACGATACTGTGAAGGTAAAATGAGCCATGTATTATGTAATTGATGACCTTTATGGTTTGATGAATAAGAAGGGGGTTAAAGTCCCTAACATGAAAATGAACATGAATTGAGTGTTTAACTAAACCGTTGTATAGAATTGCTAATGAAGTGTGATATGGCTCATAAGGGTCTTGAGGACCGTAGTTTGAATTGTATGATGAGTTTAATTAAAGCATTGGCCTATTGAATTGGTTGAAAAATGAAGGCTCTCATAAGGACCATGTGGTCTTGTATGGTGTTTAATTGGCTAAATGGGTTAAAGTCCTTATGTATGGAATTGAATGTATATGGTTGCATGGGCAAAGGGTTAGAGTCCCAATGCCGACTAATGATAGATGTGATGGCTTGAGGTTCAAGTGCCTTTCCTAATGAAATCTCTTGTGTTTAAAGTCCCTTGAGATATCATATGGTCGAAGTGCCTCACCAAATGAATTGGCTTGGGGTTAGAGTCCCCTATCTAATGTGACATGACTTAAGATTCCCTTGCCAAATGTATGATCAAGTGGTTAGAGTCCCTTGTTTTAATGAATGTGTGTGAGTGGTTATAGTCCCTATCTTATATGAATGTGTATGAGTGGTTTGAGTCCTCTACTTAAATGGATGTGTATGTGGTTAGAGTCCCTTACTTGATGATATGTTAATATGGTTAGAGTCCTATGCCTAATGAGAAATGCTTGAATCTATAATGTGGAAGGTTGGAGTCCCCCATTGCATGCATGATGAATGAGTGCTTCCAAAGTGTTGAATATTGTCCCTTTGATTAGCATGTGATATGTCTATAAATATGAATAAGGTTATGAATGTGATTGAACATGATATATTCCTTATTGTTGAATGATGATGTTATTTTATCCTTATCCTTGAGTTACATACTAGCATTCCAATCGCTAACCGTCTCCGAACGCTATGTCCCCACGCTACATAGGGACGAAGCATCATCTTCTCTTCGTGCACAATGATTATGTGATTGAAGCGGTTCGTAAATTGAATACGAAGTGGTGAACTTTCTTATTTTGAAAGACATTCATTTTTGGTCCCCTATCTTTAGGCTTAGTCTTATTTTGACTTAGTTTTGCTATTGTCGAGGGCTTTTCCCGACATATACATTTCTAAACTTTGGTTTGTATATAGATATTATGGATGACCGTGGACTTTGGTTTATTTGGTAGTGATGAATCTAATGAAGTGTTTAGACATATTTCAGCTATGACATGTAGTATGGTTTCCGCTATTTCATCATATGGTCTAGATTTACCTGCCCTTTTTGATTGATATGATGATTGTGATGGGTTATCGGGGTGACCTCCGGTTCATATGGACTTGAGGTGCCTATATGACATTGCTCGATTTTGGTTCGTGTCATTATACTACCCTAGTAAATTCGACATTGTAGACTCAATGGCGATATCAAAATTTTGAAAGAACATCATTTTCACAAAATTGACCCTCAGGACCTAATTATACACTATTTTAAGCTGAGGCTCAAAATGAGATACAAAAGACGTAAAACCACACCAACCATGTTACCAACTGAAAATCAACATTCTAGATCTACTGGGATTGTCCAATTGGCTATCTGATGCACATAACAACAAATATTGACCGAAGTTAACTAATAGACCTTTTAAACTACCAAAAACTACAAACTCACACAAATCATGCCAAAATACATTGGGAATTGTGCCAATCATCACCATACCCCAAAAATACCACCAAGCAACCATAGAAAAGGGTAAATGGTCAACCTACACAAAAATGATTAATTCACAAAAATCACCAAAGAATTGAGTTATTACATTATGCACCACTAAAAATATAGTTTGTCCTTGAACTAAAGGCAAAAGAAGTACCCGAATTAGTAAAAATCCTGGGATAACTACCACACATATCATATTGGACCTCCCAAGTAGACTCATCTACAAGTTGATGTCTCCACTAGACCTTAACTTCTAGAATATCTCTAGAATACAACTGCCTAACATCCCTAGATAGAATGGAGGTGGGCTCCTCAACAAAAGACAACCTCTCATCTAACTGCATTGAATCCCAACAAATCACATAATACTCGCTCGAAATGTAACACTGAAGCATGAAAACATGAAAAAATGGATGAACTACTGATAAATCTAGGGTATATAATAACTCATAAGCCACATCATATAACACCCTGGGATTTCGGTCCCTGAAAATTTTCTAAAATTTTATCCTAGCTATCCTAACTACGACTCTCCTGGTGAGTCATAGAGGGTCATGATGGGTCGTAGGGACTTGTTAGTGACTTAATTAGAACAAGTGGCTCAATACTCTATTGTGAGTACGACTGGCTCTCAACTAGTCATCAAGACTTCTTACTGGTCGTAAGGACCAAGTCGTAAGGTGTCCAGAAAGTTTTTCCAAAGACACTGTATTTATACGACTTGAGGCCATAAGTCATAAAGATTTGTGACTAGTTTATGAGTCTCAATCATAATGTTTAGTGTGTCATCCCAAATTTATTGTTATCTTGAGTACGAGAAGTGGTTACCAGTCAGTGGTATGAATCATTGTGGTTCTATTTTGACTACGACTCCTTGTTATGAGTCATAATGTATCCTTACGAGTCGTAAACTAACCCTTAGTCACTGACGACTAAAGTTCAATTTTTAAATTTAGGGAACTTTGGATAATTATCTCCTTACCTAGTTAAAACCCTACATCCCTAAAGCACTTAAGGGGATTATATTTCATCCTTAACATACTAAAATACTTCAAAGGCTCTCTCAAGTAACCATAGTTAGGGTTTCCAAGAAATAGGTCATCTAAGGGCTCAAAGGCTAAATTTGTTTCGTGAAACTTGGTATTTCAGGCATGTTACTCTTCCCTCATTGTTAATTTGTAAAAAGCATATGTTTTAAAGTATTGTTCATGAGATATTTATGTTGATCTAAAATCAAGTGTGGAGGGGTTTGAATTCTTATTTTTGAATAATGTTTTCCTATGGTTTACATATGATTATCCATTTTATGATTTTGATTTTGAACTTAAGGGTGCATGGGTATAGTGAATGAACTAGGAAATTGTGATTTTCCCCAAACTTATGTCTTTTGAAGTTGTTATGACCCGAACCCCATATTTTAAAATTGATTTTTAATTATGAGAAGTGTTGGAATTTGAATTATCCTTGAGCTATTGCATTGTGATTTTGAATTAACCCTTATGGGGTCGTGTAATTCCCCAAGCTAATGTATAATTGAGACAAGGGGGATGTCAATTCCCCTAAGTGATATAATTGTTTAGTATGTTGTTTTTACCTTGCAAGTGTAGTTGGTATGATGATACCAACAATGTATGCCTTAACATGTATTATTGTTCAATGAATAGAAATGTGTGATACTTGTTTTAATTGGGCTTTAATAAGGGTTGTGTTGATGAGTCTTGAAAGTAGAGGTCCCGAGGGACCAACACTGGAAACTACAGTTGCCAATGCAGTGGTCTATATGACCTGGTAGTTCGAGTACCCCTATTATTATGAATTGATTGGGAGGTTCGAGTCCCCCATATCTTATTAAATGATTTGGTGCTCATGTCATCTTAATATGTCGAGAGGTAAGAGTCCCTCATAGTGCATATGTATACCCTATGGTTCGTGCAGCCATAAATACTAGGGCCCTACTAGTTGGGGAAGGGTTGGGATTATATAGCCTGTGGGTGACTTCGTATGTTATGATAGTTGAGCTAAGAGATCCCGGCTAAAGTTTTAAAAAACATGTTAATCCTTGTCGCGTATCCCGGCATGTGATATATATATATATATATAAATTTGATTATGTCCATTGATTTTGAATGATTTTGAACTCTTGATCATGGCATTATGTTATCCTTGTCCATGAGTTACATGCTATTGTTCACCCCACTAACCATCTTTGGACACTGTATCCCCACGCGATGCTGGCATCAAAACTACTTCTACTTTTCCTATATAGAGTTTGGTTGGTC
Organism: Capsicum pubescens; assembly: GCA_030864215.1. Classification (NCBI taxonomy): domain Eukaryota; kingdom Viridiplantae; phylum Streptophyta; class Magnoliopsida; order Solanales; family Solanaceae; genus Capsicum; species Capsicum pubescens. The sequence goes on along the minus strand of CM061549.1, from coordinate 71,131,404 downwards.
TACTCGGTTTGTTGCGTTGTGGTGAAATGGTGAGATTCCATCCCTCAAAAGGCTTAGTCATTTCACCAGCTCTCATTCTTAGATATGAGTTGATATTCACTATCATTATCATTAACATTATTATTCTCATTCTTATTGTCATCTATCAGAGTTGGGGACATATCCCGACCAACACTAGTTTTGGTTATTTGTTTAGAAGGATTTGTTTTGATTATTGTGGATATTAGGTGATGTTGGTTGGTTATTTGGTTGATCATTGATCATTGGTTATTGACATGTTTTGACCTTTCTTATGTTTGTTGCATACTGTCTTGTTATATGTTTGGAATTTATCCGACATTGGGGGATGTTATGTTTGGTTTGGTTACGTGTAGGGGTGATCTATGGTCCACATAGTATTTGAGATGCTCGTCATAGCCAGGCCCTAGTTCAGTTCATGATATTAATGGTATGAGATCCTAGGTTTGGCTTCATTAGGTGCCCAATAAAGCAGTGTCAAGTAGAGTCTTATTTATTGGTCTGTAGTTCGCGACACTTACAAGTGAAGGCTATAAGGCATTTAGGAATGTTTCCCTTTCTTGTTCTTCTATTTTCAAGCTATAGAGTCTAAAGTCTTGAATCTCCTCTATTTTTTGTATGTTTGCTTTTTAGATCATGTCTCCCAGAAGATTGGATAAACATGGGAACTCTTCTATCCCTTCTTAGGACAATATGGATGGAGCTCGTCCAACTCTAGGAGTTCAGACCAGGTCTAGTGTCGCTACTATTGATTGACCTGATGGAACTCAACTGGTCCTCCTTATCCCTCCCCAGGAACCCCAGGCTAGTGTGTCTAATGTTTAGTTTTACCAGTCCATCCACTTGCTTACCTAGTTGATGGCCTCCCAGATTGAGCGGGTTGATTCTGTTGCTCTATCCTCCAAGGCCACTAGATTTGGCCAATTCAATAGGTTGAGTCCTTCTATTTTCACTGGTTCTAAGGTTTAGGTAGATCCTTAAAATTTCATTGATGAGATGGAAAAGATTTTCCACGTGATGCATGCTACCGATGTGGAGGGTGTAGAGTTTACAATTTATCTGCTAAAGGATATATCATACCAATGGTATGAAGAGTGGGAACCGTTTAGGGGTGAGGATGCTGATTCTGCTTCGTAGGACGACATCTCTAGTTCTTTTCTTGATTACTTCTTTCCTTAGGACTTGTGGGAGGCGAAGGCTGAGGAGTTAATGAATTTGAATCAAGGCAGGATATAAGAAAATGAGTATGCCTTGACGTTCCATCAGCTGTTGTGTTATGCTCCAGAATTGGTGTCTAGCATAAGGGCTAGAATGTGAAAGTTTACCTCAGGGTTGCCCCGTGAGTTGATCTTTGAGATCAAGGATTCCTTGTTGAACAAGTATATAGACATCTCTAGACTTGTGGTGTATATGTAACAAGTAGAAGACGAAAAGAAGTAGCAAGTGGAGATGAGTGAAAGGCGGAGTAAGAATTTCACTATTTAGATAGTGTGGAGGTCTACAACAAAGTGGTAGAGATGGTGGAAAATGGTCTAAGAAGAAGTGGGAAAATTTTGGTTCCTACTCTATGGCTAGTTATCCTTACCTAAAACCATTAGGTGATCATCGTTCTTAGTATGATAGTGGGTTTTGATCACCAGGAGCCTAATCGCAGGCTAGTAGGGCTCTATCAGCTTTATCATATCCTCCTTGTTGATTCTGTGGTCAAGTGAACTATGGTGTCTATGAAGAATGAGGTAACAAGTGCTTTAAATGTGGTTAGATCGGTCATATGTAGAGGGACTGTCCTTCTAAGGTTACTTCTGGGGAAAATAATATTCTTGTTGCTACTTCATCAGCTTCCACACCAAAAGGTGTTACTTTTGCTTCTAGCTCCGATACTGGTCGAAACCTTTTATACGCTCTTACCACCCATCAGGATTCGGAGGCATTCCCCGATGTTATTACTAGTACACTCAAACTGTTTTCTCATGATGTATATTGTCTACTTGATTATTATAACCTAAACTATGGCCTGGCCATGACAGGTATCTCAAGTCTTCCTTGGACTGGAGACCACCCCCTGCACCTAACCAACCATACACACTACACCTGAAGGTCGGATATATTTTGAACATATTAAAAGATAGCATACAATAGTCTAAGAAAGTTTTAAATGCATATCCATAACCAACCACCGTCAATCGGCCAAACGATCGATTAACACCACCCAATAGCCACAGTAGTCCAGACAAAGCCTTTCAAGTAATTATCAAAAATTGAATATCAATAAAGTATTGGAACATACCCCTGACAATAGCCAAAAATAAGTCTAAGACAAAAGTGGAACAAAACATGAAATATAGACTTCCAATGTATGGAAGCTCACCACTTCAATATCAACTCATAAGTTGATCCCGAATCCTAATCACTGAGCAGAAGGAGTAGAAGTATTATCAATTCCAGAAAGTTTGGCAGTGAAAGAGTATTCTCTTAAATTTACTCAATTAGCTAGATACGCTCCCCATGTGGTAGCAGATATCAGATCTATGATGAGTAAGTATGTGTCTGGCATATCTAATAGTATTGTTAAGAAGTGTAGGACCGCAATGTTGATTAAAAATATGGACATATCCAGGCTCATGGTTCATACTCAGCAGATAGAGGAGGCTAAGAATAAAGATAAGGAGAAGGAGAACAAGAGAGCGAGAATAGGTAGTTTCAACTTTGCTCAGCCTAAGTCAGAGGGTGGGAATCATTCTCAGTTCCACCCAAAATCCTCAGTTCCAGCTCTATCCTCAGCCAGTTCTCCAATGCCAAAATTTAGAGACGGCAATAGAGATAGGGCACTCGGCCCTAAACCGCAGGGTAGTGTCAGCAGCGTCTGAACCAATCCTCTTTGTAAAAATATGGCAGAAACCACCAGGGTATCTGCAGAGCGGGCAATGATGTGTGTTTTGGGTATGGAAAGCTAGGCCACAGAGTTAGAGATTGTCCCCAGTCAGGTTCGCAGGGTTAGTATAACCGTCCCCCAGCTCAATCCGGTCGCCCAAATCAGCAGGGTGCCGCTTCCAGTTCCACCAGTGGGTAGTGCCTAAATAGATTCTATGTTTTTCAATCCCGACAGGATCAGGAAAGTTCTCCTGATGTGGTCACTGGTACGTTAAAGTTTTCCATTTACATGTTTATGCTTTGCTAAATCCAGGAGCTTTGTTGTCCTTTGTTACTCCATATATAGCCATTGATTTTTTAGTCAGTCCTGAAATTCTAGCAGAGCCTTTCTCAGTCTCTAGCCCAGTGGGTAAATCTATCATAGCCCGGTAGGTATACATGAACTGACCAATTATGATATCTTAGAAAGTCACATCAGTAAACTTAGTCAAATTAGAGATGACTGATTTTGATGTCATTCTCGTCATGGATTAGCTTCATTCCTACTATGCCTCAGTCGACTATAGAAATAGAATTGTCTAGTTTTAATTTCCGAATGAGCCCATCCTAGAATGGAGGGGTAGTACTTCAGCACTTAGGGGTCAGCTTGTTTCTTACCTTTGGGTGACAAAAATGATATCTAAGGGATGTGTCTACCATCTCGTTTAAGTTTAGGATTCTAGTTCAGAAAGCCCTACTCTTGAATTAATGTCAGTAGTATGTGAATTCCCAGATGTGTTTCCTGAAGATCTTCCCAAAGTTCCTCCTGAAAGGGAAATCTACTTCGAAATAGACCTTCTTCTAGATACTCAGCCCATATCTATTCTACCATATAGAATGGCTCCGGTAGAACTCAGAAAATTAAAAGAACAGTTAAAAGATCTACTAGATAAGGGATTTATCAGACCTAGTGTATCCCTGTGGGGTGCACTAATTTTATTCGTGAGTAAGAAAGATGGCTTTCTTAGAATATGTATTGATTACCATCATCTAAATAAAGTCACAGTCAAGGACAAGTATCCACTTCCCAGAATTGATGACTTGTTTGACCAATTTCTCGGTTCCATTTAATTTTCTAAGATAGACCTCAGATCAGGCTATCATCAACTCAGAGTCAGAGAATGTGACATCCCGAATATATCTTTCAAAACTCGGTATGGTCACTTCGAATTCTTAGTCATGTACTTTGGTCTTACCAATGCCCCAGCAACCTTCATGGACTTGATGAATTATGTGTTCAAGCAGTACTTAGACATGTTCATCATAGTCTTCATAGATGACATTCTTGTCTACTCCCGCAGTGAGCATAATCATACAGACCATCTCAGAATAGTATTGTAGACTCTCATAAACCATCAGCTATTCACCAAATTCAGTAAGTGAAAATTTTGGCTAAGGTCAGTAGCCTTCATTGGCCATATCATTTCCGATGATGGCATTAGAGTTGATCCCCAAAAGACCAAAGCAGTGAGAAACTTGCCTAGACCCATCTCTCTATTATATATTAGGAGTTTCTTGGGCTTGGCTGGCTATTACCGATGGGTTGTTGAGTGATTTTCATCTATTGCATCCCCTATGTCTAGATTGACTCAGAAGAAACTCAAATTCCAGTGGTCAGATTCTTGTGAAAAGAGTTTTCAAGAGTTGAAGACTCGACTCACTACAGCTCCAGTCTTGACCCTACCAGATAGTTCTAATAGGTTTGTGGTATATTGTGATGCCTCCAGAGTTGGTTTGGGGTGTGCTTTGATGCAGAGAGGTAAGGTCATATCCTACGCCTCTAGACAGCTTAGGCCCTATGAAAAGAACTATCTTACTCATGATCTTGAGTTAGCAGCAGTAGTATTTGCCTTTAAAATTTGTAGGCACTATTTGTATGGTGTGCATATTTATGTGGTCATAAGAGCCTGCAGTATGTGTTCTCTCAGAAAGACCTAAACCTATACCAGAGAAGGTGGTTGCAGTTGTTGAAAGACTACGACATGAGCGTCCTGTATCATCTGGGTAAAGCCAATGTAGTGGTTGATGCTCTTAGTAGGATGACTATGGTTAGTACTGCTCATGTGAAAGATGGTAAGAAGAAATTAGCTTAGGAAGTTCATCAACTTGCCCGACTAGGTGTTCGCTTAGTTGATTCATCAGAAGGTAGTGTATGGGTGCAGAGTAGTTCAGAATCATCCCTAGTTTCTGAGGTGAAGGAAAAGAAGGATAGGGATCCAAGTCTAGCTAAGTTAAAAGAATCAATCAAAGATCAGAAGTTAAGGTTTTCACCTAAGGGGAAGATGGTGTGTTGCGCTGCTAGGGTCGGCTATGTGTGCCAGGTATAGATGAATTAAGACAATTAATTCTTATAGAAGCGCATGGTATGTGCTACTCTATTCATCCAGGGGCCACTAAGATGTACCGTGATTTGCGGGAAATCTATTGGAGGAGTGGGATGAAAAGAGATATTGCAGAGTTTGTGGATAAGTGCTCAACATGTTAGCAGGTTAAGATCGAGCATCAAAAACCAAGTGGGTCCATGCAGGAGTTCAGTATTCCTACTTGGAAGTGGGAAGAAGTGAACATAGACTTTGTGACGGGTTTGCCTCATACTCGTCGCCAGCATGATTCAGTTTGGGTCATTGTAGATAGGATGACCAAATCCGCTTATTTCCTACTAGTCCATACCTTTTATTTAGCCGAAGATTATGTCAAAATCTATATCATGGAGTTGGTCAGATTGTACGGTGTTCCGTTGTCCATTATCTCATATAGAGGTACCCAGTTCACCTGTCATTTCTGGAAGGCATTCCAAAAGGGTCTTAGTACTCGAGTTTACCTCAGTATAGTCTTTTATCCTCATACAGATGGTCAAGAAGAAAGGACCATTCAGACTTTAGAAGATATGCTACTAGCATGTGCAACAGACATTAAAGGTAGTTGAGATGACCACTTGTCTTTGATTGAATTCGCATATAACAACAACTATCATTCCAGCATTCAAATGGCTCCGTTTGAGGTGCTTTATAGGAGGAGGTGTAGATCTCCCATTGGTTGGTTTGAAGTGAGTGAGGCCGCAATCATAGGGCCTGACTTGGTATTTGATACCTTAGAGAAAGTTTAGTTGATCAGGGAAAGGCTTAAGAAAGCTCAGAGCCAAAAAAAATCATACGCAAATGTAGGCAGAAAGGATCTCAAGTTCGAGATTGGTGATTTTGTGTAATTGAAAATCTCTCCTATGAAAGGAGTGAAGAGGTTTGGAAAAAAGGGAAAACTCAGTCCCCGAAATATCGGTCCTTACCAAATTCTCAGCCGTTACAGAAAGGTATCTTATGAGCTTGAGTTGACTTGAGACTTAGCTTCAGTACATCCAGTGTTCCATGTCTCCTTACTTAAGAAATACATAGGTGACCCAGCAGTCATAGTCCCTATAGAGGGCATAGATATTCAGAACAACCTCTCTTATGAAGAGAGTCCAGTCAAAATCCTTGATTATCAGATTCACTGACTGAGGAACAAAGAAGTCCCTCTAGTCAAAGTACTTTGGTGAAATCAGTCCATTGAGGGAGATACTTGGGAAGCAGAAGCAGACATGCGGACCAAGTATCCTCACCTTTTCTCTGCAAACTCAGACTCAGCCCAAGGTAACATATTTCCTTTGAATTTACTTAGTCTCATGTTCAAATATAGCTACCAACTTGGTATCAATTAATGTTGCATACTCAGTCATGCATTCACGAATCAGTCCAGTCATGTACTCATGCATCAGATATGCATGTCTATTATATAAGCTCATATTATCAGTAATCCCAATCATGCATTCATGAATTATGTATAGCTATGTACTCATTCATTAGATATGCATGTTTAGTATGATAATTCAGTATATCAGAAATTTCAGTCATGAAATCATGCTTTAGTTGTGCATGTCCAGTTTCTAAATCTAGTCTATCAATATTCTTAGATTAATCAGTCTCATTCACGGACGAATGTTCCCACGGGTGAGATACTGTAAGATCCCATAAAATCCTAATCTCAACAAAGTCTTTTAAGCTTGCTAAGGGGTCCCAGACTTAGAAAATTCTAGTTAAGTATTCAGACTTAGTATTATTTTTTCCTTTGTAAGTTGGAAACTCTATTTTAAGACTCATATGACCTTAAAGTATCAATCTTTAGATTGATTCATGGTCAGAAATGTCAGTAGGTGTTCCTGGACGAGTTTTGAATTTTTCAGACCTCGTTTGAACCATGTTTGGGAATCCAAAATAGTGTATCGACGAGATTTCGGTGTGGTGCGGCGGCCATCGCGTCGATCAATAATTTTCCTTGACTCCCAGTAGACATTTCCAGTGAACTGAAGTGGACTCAATGCGGCACATTGGCTATTGCATCGATGCCAATGATGCAACACGTCGTCCTGCGCGTAGACAGTCCGATTTTCAGTCATTAAAAACTGCATCCTTGGGGGGTATTTGGATCTTTACCCCACCCCTATTCATCCCTAAAACATGAGATTCATCCTTCATTAAGCAAAATACACTTACTTTCTCTCAAATATCTCAAGAACAAGAACCCTAGGTGATTTAATTTCAAGGCTAGGGCTTAAGATTTCTATCATTGTTCTTCAAGAATTTAGCAACCAAGGTATGTCATATGTTCATCCAAGGGTTCCCTTCCACCCTTGGAGTTTAAGAACACCTTTTTAACTACAAGTTTATGAGTTTGATAAAGTTCATGGTTAAATTTGAATGTGTTCATGATTACCATGTTAATTGGGTTTCTAGTTCATGAATTACTACAAGATTCATGTCGAATTGATTGATATGTGTGCATTATCATGTGAAACCATATTGAAACCCTTGAAGTTGTAAATGTGGAATTGAAGTATGATGCTTACATGTTATTTTAGAGTCATGTACATAGATTACGTCCTTCAAGTGTTTGATGAATTGTTCAAGATAATTAAATAATTAAATTATATCATGTTTGCATGTATTCAAGTTTATGTCATGCAAGTGTTTGATAGAATGTTCGTATGAATGAATGATGATCAAGTAGTTATTTATCATGTTTTAAGATTATACCATGTCATATAATTTATGTTATCGATTTCTAGGGGTATTCAATACCCGACAATTTAGTTGTTTACCTAGAGGCATGGTCAGTCACAGGATAGTATAAGTCATGTCACGATCGGTAGAATTCAGTCAGTTAACAAAATTCAGTAGTATCCCATCAGTCCACGGAACCTAATGAACTCAGTTCAGTTCAGTTATACAAACGATCAAAAAATAGTTCAGTCCATCCTAGAACAGTCTAGAATCCATTCCAGTGTCTATTCAGTTGGGAGTAGGATTCAACACCGAGTGAACCCACGAATGGGAACTCACCTTCCAGTAGAGGGTATGATCCTTAGAAGCAGTCATTGTGTTCCGGAACTACGTTGCTAGCGTAGGTTGAGACATCAACCTGCCAGTTAAGGGTTGATGAGGTGATCTACCTTCCAGTTGAGGGTACCACTGTTCTCATTTAGAGCACGTGCCAGATGAGGGTGACTCAACTTGTCTTTACCCATGGCATGGTACTGACACCCTTCCAGATGGGGTTACAGGTTGGACCCCAATCAGTTCAGAGAAGGGCATGTTGGTTAGATGATTACTTCCTACAGTCTTAGCTTCAGTTCCAGTCTCAGTATAGAACTTAGTTCAGCTCTACATAAAATCAAGACTGTCAGATACAGTCACTCATCTCAGAATGGAGGTCAGTATAGTTCCACAAAATTAAGGCTGTCAGATACAGTCACTCGGCTATCAGTAATTCAGTATCAGTAGGCTCAGATATCATTTAATTAGATTTCAGATTTGGTATTCCAGTGTTATCACGATCTCAGTTACAGTTTATATTTTCATACATGTTCTCTCATTTAGTTATATTTACATCATTCAGTTAGTATTGTTCATGCATAAGAACTAATGCATTTCATACTACCTCACTTTGTATACTAGTACATTCAAAGTACTGACACATACATTTCTTTTGTGCTATGATATTTCATATCATAGGTTCAGACGCGCGGGCTCCCGATCATACTTAGCAGTTCAGATATTCAGCTGATAGAGTCAGTGGTGAGTCTTTTTAGTTCGAGGACATGATGATTATTTTAGTAGTTCATCTTATTTCAGTAGTTCGGAGTTAGTTGGTGACTTGTCCCATCAATTCCATATTTCAAACAGTTTAAAGGCTTTTCAAACTAGAGTATTTTCAGACAGATGTATCAGATTTGGTATTTGTTATACTGTATTCAGTTTTATTACAGTGTTAAACCTTATGGCATGTTTTCTGCCTAATTTTTGTATATTATAATATTATTATTCAGTTATTACAGCAGGTACCAGTCATGGGTTCGCTTGTGGTCCTTCGGGATTATGAGCACCGTGTAGCGTCTGGGGTACAGACTCAGGGCGTTACAGAAACTGAATCCCTTTGTTCAGTAAATTATACCATTGTATTAAACACCTTTATATCATTCAATAGCTCAAGATCAGTTCAATTTTACAAATGCCCACCTTTATCATAACTCAACCATTTTCATACTATGGGTTGGGGTTATAACCACTTCAAAAGTCATAAGTTTAGGAAAATCACAATTCCTAGTTCATTCACCATACCCATGGACCCATAAGTTCAAAACCATGATTAAAGCATGAAAATCATATATAAACCATGAGAAGCATTGTCCGATTCATAAACATTCAAATTCCCCAACATTGTTTCAAAACCAATAAAAACATTACATGGATAATACTTTAAAACACATTGTTTTAAAAAATTAACAATGAGGGTAGAGTAACATGTCTGAAATAGTAAAATGTACGGAGAGAAACCACCCTTGAAAGCCCTAACTGATCAACCTCTTGAAAACCATAAGCGTTTTTGACCTTGAATATTTGGGAGTATTAAGAAGTTACTTTGATTGTTACTAAGTGATAATGATACCCTAAAGAGGTTATAAGTCGTGGGTTTTAATTCGGATAAGAGGGGAGATGTCAAGAATACCCTCAACTTAAAAGATAAAAAAAGTGTCACCTTTGATTACGAGTCAACAATTAACTCATAACCATTCCTTATGACTTGTCAACTCAAGTCGCAAACAAGGCAGTACCACCAAGCACCCTACATTGTTGACCTTAATATTTAGCAACATGAATCGTAAAGGGACACTACAACTCGTAGGGTCTAGTGTAGTCAACACATAACCCAAATTGAGACTTACACTAGACACCCTAAGATTACACCTAACGACTCGTAAAATATCCTTAGGGATCTTAGTAAGGCACTCATACTCTAAGCAAAGTCAAGCCACAAACTTACTGATTTGGTTATGACTCGTCAGGACACCCTAGGACTCATAGGGTCCAATGTAACCAGGGTAGTGAGCTCAATGATGATAGTGTACACACAAGTGTATGTGGACTACCAAGTAATATAGTGGCCTTCAAGAAAGCCGAATATTGATCCCACAGGGACTTGTGTCGACAATTATCTAATTCTAGGTTAACAATTGAGATCAAGTAACCAAAAAGAGTGTTGAATAATTGTAAACTAAAAATAAAATAAACACTGCATAAAAATAAAAGTCGTGAACAATCAATAGATTAAAACCCAGGGTTAAAGCAATTTGACTAATCATACTATGTTATTGAACTTTATTCGTTAACTTGCTTATATTGGTTGTTGATTCGTAGAGTTAATTGCATGATCACAGTCTCCATACATTAAATATTTTACCTAATATGGACATTACAACTACATCATTGAGCGGGGATGTAATAATATAATTAAGTTATTAAAGCTATCATCCTACATTTGAATCAAGTAAGGCTCCTAACTATATCCTTGTCCTAGGTGCTAAGTTCAATTCTTTATTTTATAAAAGAATAAAATCCAAACTTTGTTTATTCCCATGTTCTCTCTCTCTATTCCCTCTCCTAAGATCAAAAGGTCGAAAATATATGTATTTTACGGGCGATCAATCCATAAAATAATTAAAACAAGAATAAACAAACAACAAACAATGATAAGAAAATCAAATAAATTTAATCCAAAACAATAGTAGTCATGTTTTTGGCTTTAACCCCGGAAAAAGAGTTGTTAGCCGATAATATTCATAATCACGATCCAAATAATTGAATACATGATATGATAAATTAAAAGCTAATTAAAAATAATGATAAAACCTAATTAGTGTAGAATACACGTTAAATTACTCCACCATTACTCCACCACTGTCACACCACTTAATTTTCCAAAGTTGTCCAATATTTATCCTTACGTGTCCACCCAAAATTAATTTCTACTGAATTGTCTCAGGTTGTGTATTTAGAATATAGTATTCCTAATGAATATGGTATTAAGATATATGGAACATGGATCAAGGGAGATTCCCTCCAAGGCTCCCTTATTACAACTATATTACATTATTATTCGAACAAAGCCCAATCTGTGTCGGCAGAATTTGGCCATGCTTAATTAGAGCGATGCAACGCGATGCTGATCGCGTTGACATGAACAATGTGACATGTAGATTATCGAGTCATTGGAAGTGTTAATTCGACGCGACGTGTTGAGTTCACGTCGGCTCACTGGAATTTTCTTCCAAAATTCTGGTAAAGTGTTGAACGTCCCTCCTTTTTCCCATGTTTTTGTAGTGTATTTTCAATAAATTTTGAGCCTTTTTATCATCAATATATAACCATATTCAGCTAAAAAATCCTCCTACATAATCACACACCACATATTAGAGATCAAAATAACACAATATTCTCAACTATAAATCAAAACACAAGCTAAAATAAGGCTAATTTCCATGATCTTCAACTTATCGCTCCGACTCTAGACTTAATCAAATTGAACTTTGTCCATTACAAACAAGTTGTTACATATTTAAGTACACATTTAAAATATTTAGAATAAATTAAACACAGTAGAATCCAACCAAATCAACTAGACACACACCTAGCTCAAACAAGTAAAACTAATTTTTCGGATTGAACTCTAAATGACTCCATTAAGTACAAACTTGTTTTAAAATATTGTGAACCATTGTAATCATGTACTTGGACACTTACATGCTTATTTATATCAATATTAACCGTTAAGCACATGAATTGCTCTCAAAACAAGACTAAATAAGCTAGAATAATGATACCAAAGTGTATAAAACCACCTTAGAGCATCACCCCACACTTAAACTCTTGTTCATCCTCGAACAACTCTTTACTCTAAGCATCAAAATCTGAGGTGATGCTACACTTCTACTACAACAAAGACACTAAAGCTAGTATGACAATGACTACACGGAATACAAGTTTCTACATAAAGCATGTTAGTTACACAATTGAAAGCTCAAGAATTCTACTCCGAAACATCCTAGCCTCAAGAATTGACTCCACAAGTGGAAAACTCACGCATATTTATCAATCAAAGACATCATACAAATCACCCACATTCATCAAACATGTGCTCCTCACCACAACAGAGATACCCATAATTACTCACAATAATGCAATTTATAATATAATGGGTACAAGAATCAAATTGTGCTCACTCTCACAAAGAATTCACAAGTTAGACTACATTATAAATTTTAGGCTACATTATAGGCTAAGGGACAGGTAGGAACTATTTGGAAATAGTGACTAACCTCTCTAAGCACTTTAATACACTACATTATAAATTTTAAACCAATCTCCAACAACCAAATTACACTTTTTCCATCCACCCATCACCTTTATTTTTCCCCATCTCTTTCAAGCATTTTCACAAATACATGGTGGGCGTATTGTTTATTCCTTCAAGATTTAATTTTTCTTATTTTTTACAATCATGAGAATATTTCTAACACCATTTATATCACTCCTAACCACCACATATCAAATATAAACACCAATAACTCTTACCTTGGGGCATCAATTTCACTTTTTTCTTCTTCAATTTCTCAAACTCCTTACTAAATCAATTTCTCACTAAAGCACTTAGGAGCTTTTTGGATCAAATTATGGTCTATCAAAGAAGGGGTTTGGCTACTTATGCGGCTACTAAAGAAAATGCTAAAGGCTCAATGGAGGTTTACTAGGATAATGCACACAAGGTAGGACAAATAGAAGGTATAAAACAAGGCTATAAAAGAAATGCCTAAATCATCTCCTAAACCCACACTCTTTATTTTGCTTTAGACACACACACCAGATAAGTTCTAGAAATCACATGCAACAAGGAATATACCAAAATCTAACATTCACATGACATGTTCGACTCATATAGGATCATCATAGACTCCCAAACACACGATAGCATGAATTAAAATTTAAGCCAAAAAAGTATAAGAGTCAAAAACTTGAATTTAGAAGTCTCAAAAATAATAATTCACTCATTCAACATACTTTTACCAAACAAAATACTTGCACCATGTAATAAAAAATAGCACCAACATGAATATCTTACACAATTTTTTTTTAAATTCAGCCAAAAATTGGGAATTTCCCAACCCCAAATTTAAAAATCTACTTTTTCCCCAAAGTGAACTTATAAGTAAGAGATAGAAATACTTCCTGAGGCCTCTAGGCCCAGCTAGTAGCATCTTTAAACATAAAGAAGGTTCATGGACCCCACACTTAGACTTTGCCATGCTCCTTAGCTTAGGTTTCTGATACTCAGACTTCTCATAAACCTGCGACTCAATAAAAACAAAAGCTATGTGAAGTAAAAACTAAAAACTGGAAAATAAAATATACCTTAACTTGGGTTTTCTCCCAAGAAGTGCCTAATTTAGTGTCGCGGCACGACCCATATCAACTTTTTCCTCCACCTTGAGGATATGAATTTCACCCCCAACATCGCATCTATCTTTTTGCCTCGCTCATAGCGTGGTGGTACAAAGATTAAACATCCGAGTAATAAATGATGCTAATGAATGATGCATGGTAAACTCCTCGGCCTTAAAGTGAGGTGTGCTCTTATGTTTCTTATCCGGTGTAAAATTAAGAATATAGGATTCTTGTTCCTCATCTTCACACTCTTCCACAACATTAAATGATTCCATAGACAAGATACCATCTAAACATAAAGTAGAAAAGTGCTTTTAGTGAGGCCCAACCAATCCCACTTCAAAATTTACACAATCCTTATCACCCTCATTCATATTTACCTTCTTAATTTTAGTCTCAAAAGAAAGATGACAACTGAATGGTTGTGATTCATGTGGTGATGGTAGTATTTCCTTAACCTATTCAACAATTTAAGTTTTCAAGTACTCAGACTTCCTCGAATTATCATCAACTTTGTCTTCAACATGTTGGGAAGTCAACTCTGCATCTACCTCGTTAATTTCCTTTAGAGTTTCTTCATTGAGCTCTTTACCATTCCTCTAAGTGATTACAATTACTTGTTCACTGTCACTTGGCAAATCACCTTAAGGTCTGGTATTATGCACCTGTTGCACTTGCCCTATCTGCATCACCAAGCTCCTTATGACAATTTGATAAAGCTCTGAATTAGCCCCATAACTCTTTATATCTACTGACAACTGTGCTTGATCAGCTAAATTTTGTTTTAGCATCTCTTCAAAATTGCTCATTTAAAAGCCTGGTAATTCTGAACTTGCAGCTGTTAAAACTGTTGTTGCTGATTGTAGGTATTCACATAGTATTACCTTTAATCATAGCCCATAAACATTACTAAATTGGGGTTGATAGCACACATATCTACAAAATGACCGCTATTTCCATAAACCATACACCATATAGAATCGTCATCACTCGCAAACCATATATCACAGGGTCCCATGTCTAGAAGTATGATAAAAAAAGAAATAAAAGAAACTAAAAAACCCTAAAAAACTAAACTATTTACAACTCAATGTAGCTAAACTAAAAATACAATTATTACAAATCTACAAGTCCCCAACAACGGCGCCAAAAACTTGACAGCGCTCAAGTGCACACGCAAGTGAACGTGCTCTACCAAGTAATATAGTGGCCTTCAAGAAAGCTGAATATCAATACCACAGGGACTTGTGTAACCAACTATTCAATTCTAGTTTAACAATTGAGATCAAGTAACCAATAAAAGTGTTAAATAATTGTTAACTAAAAATAAAATAAACACTATATAAAAATAAAAGTCTTGAAAAATCAATAGATTAAAACCTAGGGTTAAATCACTTCGAACAATCATACTATGTTATTGAACTTCATTTGTTAACTTGCTTAACTTTGCTGTTGATTCGTAGAGTTAATTGAATGATCATGGTCTCCCGACCTCTAATCTCTTACCTAATATGGATATTACAACTACATCGTTGAGCGGGGATGTAATAATCTAATTAAATTATTAAAGCTATCATCGTACGTTTGAATCAATTAAGGCTCCTAAGTATATCCCTGTCCAAGGTGCTAAGTTCAATTCTTTATTTTATAAAAGAAAAAAAATCCAAACTTTATTTATTCCCATGTTCTATCTCCCTATTCCCTCTCTCAAGATCAAAAGGTCGACAATATATGTATTTTACCAGTGATCAATTTATAAAATAATTAAAACAAGAATAAACAAAAATCCAACAATGATAAGCAAATACAACGAATTTAAGCCAAAACAATAGTAGTCATGTTCTTGGCTTTAACCTCGAAAAAAGGATTTTTAGCCGATAATATTCATAATCATGATCTAAATAATTGAATACATGATATGATAAATTAAAAGCTAATTAAAAATAATGATAAAACCTAATTAGTGTAGTAGCCACATCAAATTACTCCACCATCATCACACCACTTAATTCTCCAAAGTTGTCCGATATTTATCCTTACATGTCCACTAAAAATTAATTTCCATCGAATTGTCCCAGGTTGTGTATTTATAATATAGTATTCCTAATCAATGTGGGATTAAGAGAGACGACATGTAGATCAAGGGAGGTTTCCTCCAAGATTACTTTATTATAAATATATTATATTATTATTGGATCAAAGCCCAAGTCGTGCCGGTAAAATTTGACCATGGTTAATTAGAGTGATGCGACGCAATGTGATGATAATTGTGTTTACACGAATGACGTGACACGTCAATTATAGTGGCACTGGAAGTGGCAGATTTGATGCAACACGTCGATATCGCATCGGCTCACTGGACTTTGCTTCCAAAATTCTTGTTAAGTATTGAACGTCCCTCCTTATTCCCATGCTTTTTGTACTGTATTTCCAATGAATTTTAAGCCATTTTATCATCAATATATCACTATTTTCATCTCACACAGTGATACGGGACACGATACTAAACACAATCCATCCAAGAACAATAATAGAAAACCAAGAACAAGAAACAAAATAAGCACGGTCAGCAACATAAAGAATCTGAGAATAAGAAGATAAGACACAAACACACAAATGGAATAAGATAAAGGGATAGATAAGATGACATAAGAAGTTACAAAGAAAGAAGAACCAAATCGTGTATTAAATGATAAGACCCTTAAACTCACAACAACAAACACCAATCTTCTTACGGTGACCGCTAAGGAAATCAACTCCACTTCACAACCACCATTTCTAAGCTAAGATCAATAATATCTTTTCCAAGCCCTACACTAATGGCTTTTCCAAGACCCACACTAAGGGTGTTACTCTCTCAAAGAGAGAAGAAGACTTTCATATATTCATTATTCAAAAACTAAAGAGCAAATGACCTAATAGAAGACTATTTATAGGCTATATTATTACATAGAAAAATGGCCAAAATACCATTAATGAAAGGAGAATCCATGGAGTGTCTTTCTAACAAGTATAATACCCAAAATACCCTTAATTAAGGGTGATTATTCAATGCTACAAAACCATGGAGTCATGATTCAATACTTGTGGTCTCAGGTTGGCATCAAAGGTAAGCCCCTATAATATCCCATAATTTACTAGCCTAAACTCGTCTAAAAAATAATAAGGAGTAACTTTTAGAATGAGTGATGTTTATTTCGTGTGAAATTATTTATATTTGGACTTTTAATGCATAGAAAATTGAATTAGCTTTCCAACAATATAAGATTTACCTAAATACGATAACCGGGTAAGAAGTTATGGCTATTTTAAGTTTCAGTCGTAAAACACCATGATTTGGGTCCTTAGCGCGTCGCGGAGAAACATAAAATCATAATGTTTAATTTCAAGTGAGACTCCATGATTTTGGTGCATCACGGAGAGGAACGATTTCCCATTTGGTAATTTTCAGTGTCACTTCGCAATACTGGCGCGTTGCGCCAGTGGTCGAAGTGGCAAACATAGGGGCTCCACGATGGTCCCACATCGCAGAGGGAACCCAATTCCCACTCGTCCATTTTCCAGTGATCCAACACGATCATGGAACATCGCGATGGCCACACAGATCGGAAAAAATTACGTTTTTTAATTCCGTTTAAGAATTTAAAGAGGGTATTTTGGTAAATCCCCCAACCCCCAATCCGTCCAAAAATATAAGATTTCTCAAAATTCAAAGAACTTTATGCATTGTTCATCTTTCCCCTCAAAGAAAAACCCTGGTTTATCATACTTTCTCTCCAAGAAACTCAGAATTTCTCTATTAATTCTCCAAGATAGTCCAAATTTAAGGATTCCCAGTACGAGAACACTAAGAAGCCATCTCAAAAACATCAATAGGGATCCAAGATTTGAGTTTCTCATCAAAGATAATCAATTAAGGTATGTGGGGTTTTGAAAAAAGGATAAATCTTTCATTCTTGTGCTGAAAAACTTATTTTAAATTATAAATTGCTGAGTTTTGTGTGATTTCCCATGAAATTTAAGTCAGGGTTTATACCCAATGTTGCTAATTGCATGATTTTGAGATTTTAAGTGATTTGGGTATTGAATTACATGTCTACTTTCAAAAAATTAATGCGTATGTTCATATTTTTCAGATTTTAAGTTGAATTATGAATATTTGTATTATAAAGAATGAACCTTATGGTGTTTGACATGAAATTGAAGCATGGGTTATTAAGACCTAGTTTGTATGTCGACATTTCAAGCATGACTATGTTTTAAGCATCCCATGACTAGTTATTTTCAGATTTTTAATAAAGAAAGTTTATCTTTTGATCCAAGCTAAGATAGGAATCCACATGATTCACACAATTTACGTTTTAAAGAAAAGCAAAGCATAATTGGTTTTCATTATAAACCCTTATGTTGTTTTCAGGTAGATTTCATAAAAGTTCGGAGCAGTAAGTAGGGGAGTAATATTTAGCACTGAGTTGGGTATGATTCCAAGGTCTCATGCCCCAGAACTATGTGCCACCATAGGTTTTTGATTTGCCCTTAGTGGGCTAAGATAGTGATTACTTAAGTTAAGGTTCTATTCCAATGGAAAGGGTAGAACAACTCTCCCCAACATGGGCAAGATGTTGGACTCCATATCATCTCACATGGATTATGTCAGATAGAAAAAACTCCCTGAGTCCTAAAGTCCCTATGTCCTAAAGTTCCAAGATTTCCAAAGCTCCCAAAACTTCTAAGTTTCAAAAGAAAAGAAAGATAGAAAAGCTTTTATAAGACTAAGTGTTATGGCTCACTAGATTTACAAGTATGATTTGTTATACATAATTTTGTATTTTGATATTTTAGATATTCAAGCTTATGTGAGTCATACACATCCATATGCATTTACTTTCTAATTATGCTGATGTTTACTTATGTATTACACCCCCATATACTCAGTACATCCTCAAAGTACTGATCCACATATATGTCTATGTGCTACATTGTCTCATAATGTAGGTTCAAGTGCTCAGTGTCAGTAGCGTGATTGATTTTCAAGCATCTCTTCTACATTCCTGGAGTTGGTGAGTCCTTATAGTTTGGGGACTTAGTTGCTTACACTTTCAGTTTATTAGTATATGCTTCTCATTTTATTTTTAGATAGTTTAAGTCAGTTGGGGCCTGTCCCAGTGACTCTCTAGATTTAGATAGTAGAGGTTTGTCATACTTCCAGATTTAGTATTTAGATTTCTATTTTAGTACACAGAGTTTCAGCATTTACTTTATCAGACTTTTGAGATTAGTATGATTCAGATATACCTAAATGATTCAGTTATCTTTGGTATATATTATGATTTTTCATTTATATTTTCCCCTATTTTATGGTTCAAATTTAGAAAAAGGTATCCAGGGTTAGCTCAGGACTACTTGTAGTTTGGAGCAACATGTTGCATCTCGGGAACTAGATTTCAGGGCATTACAAACTTTGTATCAGAGACTATGGTTTAGAGAGTCCTAGGGAGTCAGAAAAGCTATGTTACATAGAGTCTTGATCATCAATGTGAAGCGCGCCACATCTATGAGTAAGAGGCTATGAAGAATTTTAGGAAAATATTCTTTTTCTTTCATAATCCATCGTACTTATAGCTATATCTAACTACTATTAACTCATGCTCTTTCATGACAGAATATGACTCCTCGTAGAGTAAATACCCATAGGAATGATAACCAACCACCTCAACCCGCAGATCTTTTGAATGAGAATGTGTCACATGCAGAGTTTTGAGCTGCCTTTCAGGCGCTATCCCAAACTGTGACAACAAATGTTCAGGGTAACCGTCAGGATGCAGCCCTACCTCAGCAAGATGGGGACTTATCCGCAACTAGAATTAGAGATTTGAGAATGAATCGACCAGAATTCTTTGGGTCGAAGGCAGGTGAGGACCCACAACTTTATCTAGATTAGGTGAAGAATATCACCCAAATTATGCATGTTTTTAAGAACAGAGTGTAGAATTAGCATTCTATAGACTGAAGAATGTTGCTTATGATTGGGTAGTGATGTGAAAGAAGAGTAGAGGGGAGAATGCATCTCACATGACTTGGCAAATATTTTAGGATGCGTTCTTAGACAAGTTCTTCCCACTTGAGATGAGGGAAGCTAATATAGAAGAGTTTATAAACCTAAGGCAGGGATCTATGACAGTGAAGGAGTATTGCCTCAAGTTCAACCAGCTGTTTAAGTACGCCCCTGATTAGATAGCTGACACTAGAGCAAGCATTAGTAAGTTTATAACTGGTGTAAATGGGTTGGTGGTTAAGACAGTAGAACTGCTATGCTTAATAGAGACATGGATCTTTCTAGATTGATGATGTATGCTCAGCAGATTAAGGCAGAGAAGATGAAGAAAAGAGAGAGAGTAAATAAGAGAGCTAGAACAAGGTAGTTTGATTATGGTCAGAATAGGTCTGGAGGAGGAAATTGTTCATAGTTTTAGAATCATTCATCTATGCCCGTACCTTCTTCAGCTAGTGCTCCCATACCTAGAAATAGTTAGGAATAGTAGGGTAAGTCTTCCATGTCCACATCTCAAAATAGTATGAGCGGTAAACCCAATTATCCTTCATGTTCTAAGTGTGGTAAAACTTATCCTAGGGAGTGCTTGGTTGGGCAAAAGGGTTGTTTTGGTTATGGCAAGTTAGGTCATGGAATTAGAGAGTGACCGTATGCTAAGTAGGGAAACATAGATGTTCGTCCTCAGACTCAAGTTAATAGTGAACCAGCTCCTCTAGGTCGCCTAACCCCTCCTCAGAGTGCTTCATCCAGTATCGGTGGTGGTCAATGTCATAATTAGTTCTATGCTTTACCATCCCACCAGGAGCAGGAGGATTCTCCAAATGTTGTTATCGGTATTCTTCGTGTCTTTCATTTTGATCTTTATGTGTTGTTAGACCGTGGGTCGAGTTTCTCTTAGATGACCCCGTTAGTTGCAGTAAATTTTGAGGTAAGTTTCGAAAAGATCCCTGAGTCTTTCTTGGTTTCTACTCTAGTAGGTGAGTCAGTTGTTTCCAAACAAATTTACAAAAAGTGTTCTATCAATGTTCTTCATAGAGTCATGTTAGAAGACCTGATAGAGTTAGACATGGTTGATTTTTATCTTATTCTGGGTATGGATTGGCTTCATTCTTGTTATGCTTCTACATATTGCTGCACCCGAGTGGTGAAGTTTTAGTTTCCAGATGAGCCAGTATTTGAGTGGTTAGGTAATTCAGTATCTCCCAAGAGTTATTTCATATCGTACCTTAAGGCCAGAAAGTTGATATCCAATGATTTCATTTACAATCTAGTTCGAGTTAAAGACACTAAGTCTGAGGCTCCAACAGTTCATTCAGTCGATGTAGTGAATGAGTTTCCTGATTTTTACCAGAAGATCTCCCAGGGGTACCTCCCGATAGGGAAATAGAATTTGGTATTGACCTTCTTCCAGACTCTCAGCCTATTACTATCCCTCTATATCATATGGCTACCGTAGATCTAAGGATTTGAAGGAGCAACTCAAAGATTTTCTAGATAAGGGTTTCATAAGGCCTAGCATTTCTCCATGGGTCGCTCTTGTCCTATTCGTGCGAAAGAAAGATGGTTCTTTATGTATGTACATCGTCTACCATCAGTTGAATAAAGTTACAGTCAAGAACAAATATCCTCTTACTAGAATTGATGAACTATTTGATGAATTTCAAGGTAAGATAGACCTTAGATCCGGCTATCATCAGCTTAGAGTTAGGGAATGTGATATTCCAAAGATTTCCTTTAGAACCCGTAAT
The DNA here is from genome assembly GCA_030864215.1 of Capsicum pubescens. Classification (NCBI taxonomy): domain Eukaryota; kingdom Viridiplantae; phylum Streptophyta; class Magnoliopsida; order Solanales; family Solanaceae; genus Capsicum; species Capsicum pubescens. The sequence continues at coordinate 71,109,868 of CM061549.1, read as the reverse complement.
GGTCATTTGGAGTTTTTAGTCATGTATTTTGAGCTAACCAATGCTCCAGAAGCTTTCATAGACCTCATGAATCGAGTGATCAAGCAGTATTTAGATATATTTTTCATAGTGTTCATAGATGATATCCTCGTATACTCCCGTTGTGAGGATGACCATGCAGATCATCTTAGAACTGTCTTGCAAACTCATAGATATTATCAATTATTCGCCAAATTTAGTAAGAGTGAATTTTGGATAAGATCAGTATCCTTTCTCAGTCATATTGTTTCCTCCATTGGAATTGAAGTCGATCCCCAAAAGATAGAAGCCATAAGAAATTGGCCTAGACCTATCTCTCTGTCAGACATTAGGAGTTTCTTGGGTCTAGATGGTTACTACTACCATTTTGTTAAAGGTTTCTCATCTATTGCATTCCCGATGTCTAGATTGACCCAAAAGAAAGTTAAGTTCCTATGGTCAGATTCCTGCGAGAAGAATTTTTAGGAGTTGAAGACTCGACTCAATTCAGCCCCAGTTCTAGCATTACTTGATAGTACAGATGGCTTTGCTATTTATTGTGATGCCTCTAGAGTTGGTTTGGGTTTTATGTTGATGCAGAGAGGTAAAGTCATAGCCTATGCCTCTAGACAGTTGAAGCCTCATGAAAAGAACTACCTAACCCATGATCTTGAATTAGCTGTTGTGCTATTTTCTTTGAAAATATGGAGATATTATTTGTATGGTGTGCATGTTGAGGTGTTCACGGACCACAAAAGTATGAAGTATGTGTTTAATCATAGGGAGTTGAATCTCCATCAGAGAAGGTGGTTGGGGTTGGTGAAGGATTACAATATGAGTGTGTTGTATCATCAAGGCAAGGACAATATAGTGGAAGACGACCTTAGTATGTTGTATATGGATAGTGTTGCTCATGTGGAGAATGATAAGAAAGAGTTAGCTCGAGAAGTTCACCGTTTTGATAGATTGGGTGTTATGTTAGTTGATTCAGCTAAAGGGAATGTTTGGGTTCAGAGTAGTTTCGAATCTTCTCTAGTTTTGGAAGTAAAGGAGAAACAAGATAAGGATTTTAGTTTGGTCAAACTGAAGGAGTCGGTTAAAGACCAAAGGGTAGAGGTTTTCTCCCAAGCGGGAGATGGACTGTTGTGATACCAGAATAGATTATGTGTGCCTTGTGTTGATGATTTGAGATAGAGAATTATGGCTGAGGTGCATGATGCGCGTTATTTTATTCATCCAAGTGCTACCAAGATGTACCGCGACTTGTGGGAAATCTATTGGTGGAGTGGTATGAAAAGAGATATAGCAGAGTTTATAGCCAAGTGTTCAACTTGTCAATAGGTTAAGGTAGAGCACCAAAGGCCTGGTGGTACGTTGTAAGAATTTGGTATCCCCACTTAGAAGTGGGAGAAGGTGAACATGGATTTCGTGACTGGTTTACCCCATTCGCATCATCATCATGACTCGATTTGGGATATTGTAGATAGATTGACTAAGTCAGCACATTTCTGGCCAGTTCATACGTCTTATACAACTGAGGATTATGCTAAGCTGTATATCTGAGAGTTAGTCTGATTGCATGGAGTCCCCTTGTCTATCATCTCAGATAGGGGTAGTCAATTTACTTCCCAATTTTGGAGAGATTTTCAGAAGGGTCTTGGTACCCAAGTCCATCTTAGTTCAACTTTCCACCCTTAGACAGATGGTCAGGCAGAGAGGACTATCCAAACTCTAGAAGATATGTTGAGGTCATGTGTTCTCGATTTCAAGGGTAGTTAGGATGAGAATTTTTTGTTGATTGAGTTTGCTTATAATAATAGTTACCATGCTAGTATTCGAATGGCTCCGTTTGAGGTTCTATATGGGAAGAGATGTAGATCACCCATAGGTTGGTATGAAGTGGGTGAGGCTGCTTTGCTTGGGACTAATGCAGTGAATGAGGCCATGGATATAGTTAAGTTGATTAGAGAAAGATTGAAAACAGCCCAGAGTCGATTGAACGAGTTTGCTTTATGTCATGCTCAAAATGGGTCCTCCATGCATGTTCTTGTGTCTTTGAGGTGACCAAGTCTTGAATCTTTATGAGTTGGCCTCCAATGATCTCTTCGAAAGCATAGATGAACATTTGGCTCGTATCACAAAGACTCTTACATAATCACACACCACATATTAGAGATCAAAACAACACAATATTCTTAACGATAAATCAAAACACAAGCTAAAATAAGGCTAATTTCCATGATCTTCAACTTATCGCTCCGACTCTAGAATTAATCAAATTGAACTTTTTCCATTACAAACAAGTTTTTCCACATATAATTACACATTTAAAATATTTGGAACAAATTAAACACATTAGAATCCAACCAAACGAACTAGACACACACCTCGCTCAATCTAGTAAAACTAGTTTTCCAGGTTGAACTCTAAATGACTCAATTATGTAAGAACTTGTTTGAAAATATTTTGAACCATTGTAATCATGTAATTGGAAACTTACATGCTTATTTATATAATTACTAACACGTTAATAACACGAATTTCTCTCAAAACAAGGCTAAATAAGCTAGGATAATGATACTTAAGTGTATAAAACCACCTCAGATAAAATGCACAATGAATTTTCAAGGGCCAAAATCCAGGGTGTTTCAATCCTCCCCCACTTGGATCATTCATCCTCAAATGATGGGTCAAGGCAATTTCTAGCATGATTGGACTCCATATACCTCTACTCATACCTTTAACAAAGTTAGAAATAAAGATTCCAAAGAAATCACTATTTCCTTTAACAAAGTTAGAAAACAAAGATGTTAAGAAAAAAGCATAACTTAGGAATGATTATCCAAAGAGGAATACAAGAATGGATACTTAGACTTCATGTCCTCTTCGACTTCCAAGTGGCCTCTTCAACCTTGTGGTTCCTTCATGGAACCTTTACTGAAACTACGTCATTCGTTCGCAACTGATGAACTTGTCAATCCAAAATATCAATTGAAACTTTCTCATATGATAAGGAATCCAAAATACCCACCTCCTCCAAAGTAACAATCGTCGAAGGATAACCCACTCACTTCCTCAATATCGAATGAATGGATTCCAAACTACAGGGAAACTCCAATTCATACGCAATATTACCAACCCTCTTCAACACCAAATACGAGCTAACATATTGGGGACTGAGCTTCCCTTTATTCCCAAACCATATTACTGCCTTCAAGGGAGACACCTTTAGGAACACCCAATCGCCACTACTAAACTCCAACTCCCTTCACCTCACATCCGAGTAGGACTTTTGGACACTTCGGAAAGCTTTAAGTCTATACAGAATCACCTTCACCTTCTCCATCTCTTGGTGAACTAAATCTGGGCCAAACATCTCAGCCTTACCAACTTCATACTATCCAATAGAAGATCTACACCTCCTACCTTACAATGCCTTAAATGGAGCCATCCCAATACTAGAGTGGTAGCTATTATTATATGTAAACTCTATAAGAGGAAAATGATCAACCCAACTACCACCATAGTCAATATCGCATGCTCAAAGCATATCTTCCAATGTCTGAATAGTCTTTTCCGCTTGTCCACACGACTACTGGTGAAAAGTAGTACTAAGGCTCATATTAGTTCCCAAACCTCTTTGAAATAAATGCCAAAAAAGCAATGAGAACTAAGTACCATAATCTGACATGAGAGAAATAGGCACCCCATGCAACTTCACAATATCCTGGAGGAACACCTTTGCATAATCCTCTGTCGAATAATTAGTTCTCTCTGGCAAGAAGTGAGTAGACTAAGTCATCCTATCCATGATGACCCAAATAGAATCAAACCAATTTCGAGACCGAGGAAGATAGGTAATAAAATCCATATTAATTATCTCCCACTTCCATACAGGCAACTCAATCTCTTGAGTCAACCCACCGGGACTTAAGTGCTCAACCTTCAGTTGTTGACACACGATGCATTTAGCCATAAAACTGTCCATATCTTGCTTTATATTTTTCTAACACTAAATCTCTTTAAGATCATAATACATCATTGTCAAACTGGAATAAATGGCATAATGCGACTCATGAGCCTCAGTCAAGATCGTCTCTCGCAATCCATCTACATTGGGAACATATAATCTGCCTTGGTACCTCAAGATACCTTCTCCACCAATCTCAAATTCTACAACCTTTTGTAATCCCACATTCCCCTTAATATTCATTAAGACAAGATCCAGTACCTGCTTCTCCTTTATTTCAGCAATAAGGGATGACTTCCCACCTTTTGCACAAATATTCCACCATCCTTAGAGTCTAAGAGACGAACTCCAAGGTTAGCCAAATGGTGAATATCTTTCACCAACTCCCATTTATCCTCATCCACATAAGCTAGAGTCCCCAAGGATAACCTGCTAGGATCATCACCAACTACATTAGCTTTACCTGGGTGATAGTGGAGACTCATGTCATAGTCTTTTAGCAACTCAAGCCACCTCCTTTGCCTGAGATTTAACTCCTACTGTATGAACGCATATTGAAGGATCTTATAATCAAAAATGATATCTACGTGGACTCCATACAAATAGTGATGCGAAATCTTCAATGCGAACACCACTACCAACAACTCCAAGTCATGAGTCGGATAATTCTTCTTATGAATTTTATACTTCCTAGAAGCATAGGACACTACCCTACCATATTGTATCAATACACAATAAATTCCCACACAGGATGCATCACAATAAACCAAAAATCCATCATTGCCTTCAGGTAGAGTCAAAACTGGAGTTGAAGTAAACTAATCTTTCAGCTTCTTGAAACTACCCTAACAAGAGTTAGACCATTAGAACTTCACCTTCTTCTAGGTCAACTTAGTCAGTGGGGCAGCTATAGTCGAGATCCTATAGTAATTGGCTAAACCTGAGAACCTCTAAATATCAGTTAGAGTCGTGGGCCTAGGCCACTTCTTAACCACTTCAACTTTATGAAGATCCACCATAATCCCATCACTAGAAATGACATGACCCAGAAAAGTAACAACTTTCAACCAGAACTCGCACTTAAAAAACATAGCATACAAATATTGATCTTTCAAGGTTTGCAATATGATACAGAGATAGTCGGAGTGATTGACCTCACTCTTGGAATACAACAAAATATCATTTATAAACATGATGATGAACAAATCTAAAAACTATTGAAAACCCCTATTAGTCAAGTCCATAAATGTCGCCGGGGCATTAGTCAGACCAAGAGACATAACTAGGAACTCATAATGACCATACCGAGTTTGAAAGGCAGTCTTAGGGATATACACCTCCCTAATCTTTAGCAGATGATAACCCGACCAAATATCAATCTTAGAAGAATACTTAGCACCCTGAAGTTGTTCAAGAAAATCATCAATATTAGGAAGAGGGTACATATTCTTTACAGTAACCTTATTGAACTAACAATAATCTATCCACATCTTAAGGGAATTATCTTTCTTGTACATAAACTAAACAAAAGCACCCCACGGAGATCCACTAGGATGGATAAAACTCTAACGCCCCAAATCTGATATCCGAAATGCTACACGGTGATCATGACCCCAAAGGACCACAAGCTAACCCATGACTGATATCTATACCTGTATACTGCATAAAATACATTATAATGTGGAAACATGAACTGCAAGGCTATAAGGTTCAACACTGAACAAGATCTGAATGATATAACATCTGTGTGGGGGAATAGAATACCCAAAACAAAATTAAACATACTGAAGTCTGAAATATGATAGTCTAGAAAGCCTCTAACTGACTAAACTGTCTGAGTAAGGAGTTGATGGGACATGTCCCCAACTAACTCCCACTAATAAACTGATTAATGAGGTAATAGGTAAAAAATCATGTCCTCGAAAGATGAGAACTCACTTCCAACTCTGTATGCGGATATCTGGAATCTACTGTTGCTCTAGAGCTCATGTCTCTGAATCTATGGTATAAGACACCATAGCACAAATGCGTCAGCACTTTGAATGTACTGGTATGCATGTGAGGTAGGCTGAATGTATGGGGTTCAAATGCATAAATAATAATAACAACTGACTAACTATTATGAGAGTGAGAATATATGCATGAGACATAACAACTGACACTAATACTGTGATAACATGATTACTGAATCTAAATATAACTGATAACATGAGTAACTGTATCCGACAGTCTTGAATCTGGTGGAACTATATGAGTTCTGAACTGTATCTGAGTTGATTGTATCTGACATTCCTAAAATCTGAAAAACTATCTGAGTTCTATTACTAAGACTGACTGACTGTGTCAGACAGTCCTAATTCTGTAACATGAAACTATGGGAAGTAGTTATCTAACCGACATGCCTGTGATACGCCATTATGGCTGAGTTGGGGTCCAATCTATAACCCTAATTAGAAGGGTGTCAATACCGATCCACTGGTAAGGATAAGCTGTGGGAGACCCTCATCTGATAGTGTCCCCTATACAAGAATGGTGGGGACCTTATCTGACAGTGCTAATCAACCCTCATTAGACTGTGTTGATGTGCCAACCTATGTTGGCTACATAGTTCTGGAATGCAAGGATGCCTTCTAAGAATCACACCCTCATCTGATAGTGTGTGCTCCCATTCTTAGGTTCACTCGGTGCTAATTCCTACTCCCATCTGAATACACTCTTAACATGATTTACTGAACTGAATATGCGCTGAGTTAATGAATTCCGTTGACTGACAGAATACTACTGATATCTGATAGCTGACTGTGTTCATGAGATCATGGAGATTTCCTGAGTCATAAGACTGTCTAAAGTCTAAGGATTCATAGCTTGACTGAGAGTATCCTGAAAACATAACATGGCTCTAGGCACATAACTAATATTTCGAGTACGAGTAACCCTAGGAATCGTTGGAAGGAAACTGACCAAGCATAATTTACTTGAACATATAATTAACATCATAATCCATAATACATTTATAGAAGCATTTCATCAAACATGTGATAGGCATAAATTGTACATACATGGGGATTTCATGGTATCATGCTAGTTAAGCACTTTTCCTTCATCTAGGAATTTAATCAAACATATTGTAGGCATGGTACATGTAATCATCATTGTACAATAATTAAACATCATGGTTCAATTCTAATTTCATCATTCAAGGGTTTAGTCATAGGTTTGCATGAGTCTATATATATAATACTTTAACCAACATAGGATTTATCACCCAACATGGAGTAGAATTAAATTTCTCACTTATCCACATGAACAAGAGCAACCTAATCATGATATTCATATGAAAATTCATAAATTTGAATTTACAAAAGGGATTCTTGGGCTTCATGGATGAAAGGAGTCCATGAATGAATACTATGCATACCTTAGTTCATGATTTTGTGAATATTGACGGTGAAACTTTCTTGGAATTGGATCTTCTATTAAACCCCTAGATTGTTCTTGAGAGATTTTTGAGAGAAGAGAGTGTAATTTGGGTAAAAATTGGCTAAATCACGTGTTAAAGGGCTTAAATAGGGGTGGGAAGTTGATCCATTTAACCTTGGATGCATCATTTAATTTCAGTAAAAATTTCCCAAACTGAACCCCTGGCACGATATGGCGTTATTGCGCCGTGTCACTGGAATTTGACAATTGGGAAAATGAGGGATGGCGCGACGCAGAGTAATCACGTTGCCCTTTTTTTGTGACTTAGAACTTTGGCGCGACATGGAGTAAATCGCGCTAAGACACTGGAAGAGAAAAATTCTGAATTTGGGCCCTGGCATGATACGCCATAATCGCGGACCCCTACTGGAATTTTCCAAATGCCATTTCCTCTTATGGTGCAGCGCGCCACTGACTAATATGGTGTTGTTTTATAACGAGAACTTGAAATAGTCATAACTTTTGACCCGACTATCGGATTTGGGAGAATCTTATATCAATTGAAAGCTTATTGAATTTCCCACATGACAAAAAGGGAAAATCTTGAGAATTTCTCATGGAATAACCATCATTCAATTTAGAAGATAATACTAAACATTCTTGAGATGTAATTAGCAAGGAAAAAATGTAGGGTATTACAATATCTCCCCATTGAGAACATTTGTCCTCGAATGATACTAACTGAGAGGGGAGAAAAGACAACTAACGTTTACACTAAACATGAATAACTAGAACATGATCTAATGAATGACATGACTGACAAGATGAACATATAATACTGAACATGCATATCTGATACATGTGTAACTGATTCATGAATGCATAACTGAGTGTTCTGAAGAACTAAGTTTCTCACAATGAGAATGCATGTCTAATGCATAATTAAATAACTGAACTGATACATGCGTGCATGACTGAATATGCAATGGTACTTGATACCAAGTTTATAATGGGAACGTGAGCATGAAACTGCGTACCAAGTTTGTGATGAACACTGAACATAAAACTCCGTAAGCTTAAGGAGAACTGTTACCTTGAGATTGATCTGAGTTGGTGAAGAAGAGGTGAGGATACTTGGTATGCATGTCTGCATCTGCTTCCCAAGTAGCTCCCTCCACGGACTGATTTCGCCAAAGAACCTTAATTAGAAGGACGTCTTTGTTCCTCAATCTACGAGTCTAATAGTCTAAGATTTCGACGAGAATCTCTTTATAAGAGAGAGTGTTCTGAACATCAATGCTCTGAATAGGGACTACAACTGATGGGTCACCTATGTACTTCTTGAGCAAAGAGACATGATAGACTGGATGAACTGAGGCTAGATCTCAAGGAAATTAAAGCTCACAGGCTACTTTGCCAAAGCGACTGAGAATCTTGAAGAGACCGACATATCGGAAACTGAGTTTCCCTTTCTTGTCGAACCGCTTCACTCCCTTCATAGGAGAGATATTTAGATAGACATAGTCACCAATCTTGAACTTGAGATCTTTTCTATGAACATCTGCATAAGACTTCTGTCGGCTCTGAGTAGCCCAAAGTCTTTTTCTAATCAACTTGACTTTTTCTAAGGCATCGAATACCAAGTCAGGACCTATGACTGAGGCCTCCCTAACTTCAAACCAACCAATTGGAGATCTATATCTCCTACCTTAGAGATCTTCCAATAGAGCCATCTGAATACTAGAATAATAGTTGTTGTTGTATGCAAACTCAATCAAAGGTAAGTGGCCATCCCAACTTCCCTTGAAATTGATTGCACACGCCCTTAGCATATATTCTAACATCTGAATGGTCCTTTTTTCTTGACCATCTATTTGAGGATGAAAGGTTGTAATAAGATGAACTTGGGTACCAAGACTCTTTTAGAATGTTTTCCAGAAATAAGAGGTGAACTGGGTACCTCTGTCTGAGATAATAGATAGCAGAGCATCATTCAATCTAAATAACTCCCCAATGTAGAGTTTGGCATAATCCTCGGCTGAATAAGAGGTATGAACTGGAAGGAAATGAGCCGATTTGGTCAATTTGTCTACAATGACCCAGACTGAATCATGATGATGACGAGTTTGAGGCAAACCCATCACGAAGTCCATGTTCACAACTTCCAACTTCCAAGTAGGAATACTGAACTACTGCATGGACCCACTAGGCTTCTGATGCTCTATCTTAACCTGCTGACATGTAGAGCACTTAGCCACAAACTCAGCAATGTCTCTCTTCATCCCACTCTACCAATAGATTTCCCGCAAGTTGCGGTACATTTTTGTGTCCCCTGGATGAATAGAGTAGCGCGTACCATGCGCTTTTGCAAGAATTTGCCGCCTTAAGTCATCTACACCTGGAATACAGAAAGGACCCTGATAACGTAAAACACCATCTCCTCCTTGGGAGAAAACCTCTACTTTCAGATCCTGAACTGACTCTTTCAACTTGATAAGGATAGGATCTATATCTTGCTTTTCTTTCACCTGGAAAACTAGAGATGATTCTGAACTACTCTGAACTCATATATCACCCTCTTTTGTATCGACTAAGAGAACGCTTAGTCTGGAAAACTGATGGACTTCTTGAGCTAACATCTTCTTACTGTCCTCAACATGAGAAACACTACCCATGGATAGTCTACTGAGAGCGTCGACCACTACATTGGCCTTGCCCGGATGATAGAGGACACTTATGTTATAATCTTTCAACAGCTCTAACCACCTTCTCTAACGAAGATTGAGATCTTTTTGAGAAAAGACATACTGAAGACTTTTATGATCTATGAAGACATCTACATGAACACCGTATAGATAATGCCTCAAAATCTTAAAGGCAAAGACTACGACTGCTAACTCAAGATCATGAGTAGGATAATTTCTGTCATTTGGTTTAAGCTATCTGGAGGTGTAGGCTATGACCTTACCATGCTGTATCAGGACATAACCTAGACCCACTCTAGATGCATCACAATACACTATGAACCCATCTGAACCATCTGGAAGAGCCAAGGCTGGAGCTGAGGTGAGTCGAGTCTTCAACTCCTGAAAATACTTCTCGCAAGGATCTGACCACTGAAACTTGACTTTCTTCTGAGTCAATTTGTACATAGGGGATGCAATAGAAGAAAATCCCTTAACAAACCATCTGTAATAGCCAGCCAAACCCAAGAAACTCCTAATATCTAATGGAGAGATAGAGTGAGGCCAGTTTTTTACTGCTTCAGTCTTTTGAGGATCTACTCTAATGCCATCACCAAAAATGATGTGACCAAGGAATGTTACTGACCTTAGCCAAAATTTGCACTTACTGAATTGGCAAACAACTGATGATTTCTGAGAGTCTGAAGTACTGCTCTGAGATGGTCTGCATTATCGTGCTCACTGTGGGAATGGACCAGAATATCATCTATGAAGACTATGACGAACATGTCCAAGCACTACTTGAACACACGGTTCATCAAGTCCATAAAAGTTGCTGGGGCATTGGTAAGACCAAAGGACATGACTAGGAATTCGAAGTGACCATACCGAGTATGGAAAGCTATTTTTGGAATGTCACATTCTCTGACTCTGAGCTGATGATAGCCAGATCTGAAGTCTATCTTAGAGAAATAACTGGCTCCCTAAAGTTGGTCAAATAAGTCATCAATTCTGGGAAGAGGATACTTGTTCATGATCGTGACCTTATTAAGTTGATGGTAGTCTACACATATTCTAAGAGAACCATCTTTCTTACGGACGAATAATACTAGAGTGCCCTACGGGGAAACGTTGGGCCTGATGAATCCCTTATCTAGGAGATCCTTCAATTGTTCTTTCAGTTCTCTGAGTTTTACTTGTGCCATTCTGTATGGAGAAATATATATAGGCTGAGTATCTGGAAGAAGATCAATGCCGAAGTCTATTTCCCTTTCGGGAGGAATTCTTGGAAGATCTTCGGGAAAGACATCTGAATATTCATTCACTACTAGGACTGATTCAAGACAGGGAGTTTTGGAACTAGTGTCCCAAACTCTAACAAGATGATAGATACATCCTTTAGATCTCATTTTTTGTGCCCGAAGGTAGGAAACAAGTTGACCTCTGAAAGCGGATACACTACCCTTACACTATAGGACGAGCTCATTTGGGAATTGAAACTGGACTATTCTATTTCTGCAATCAATTGTGGAAAAGTAGGAATGAAGCCAATCCATGTCGAGAATGACATCAAAATCAGTCATCTCTAATTCGACTACGTCTGCTGAAGTGTTCAGAAATATCATAATCGGGCAGTTCCTGTATACCCATCGGGCTATGATGGTTTTACCGACTTGGGTAGAGACTGAAAAGGGCTCTGCTAGAATTTTAGGACTGACTCAAAATTCGACATCTATATAAGGAGTGATAAAATACAAAGAAGCTCCTAGATCTAGCAAAGCGTAAACATGCATATGAAAGATCTATAACGTATGAGTAATTACATCAGTAGAATTTTCCTGATCTTGTTGGGACTAAAAAGCATAGAGACAATTCGGGCATTGCCCACTAGTAGCACTGGTGGTGGCACCCTGCTGATTTGGGCGACCGAACTGAGTTGAGGAGCAATTTTGTTAACCCTGAGGACCTGGCTGAGAAAAGTATCTAACTCTGTGGCCTGGTTTGCTTCATCCGAAATAAATACCACTACCAGCTCTGGAAATACCCTAATGGTGCTTGCCACAAGTCTAGCAAAGAGGATAGATGCGGGCACTACTGACACTGCCCTGGGACTTAGAGCCTGGCGCTCTATCTTTGTTATCCTCTCTAAACTTAGGACTTAGAGCACTAGCTCTAGAAGGAGTTGTAACTGATGACTTAGGATGAAACTAAGAACAGTTTCCTCCTTCTGACTTAGGATGGATAAAGTTGAAACTACCTGTCTTCACCCTCTTATTCTGTTTCTCCCTCATCTTAATATTTTGCTCATCAATCTACTGAGCATGAGTCATAACCCTGGCTAAAGTCATGTCATTATTCAGCATGGTAGATCTGCACTCATTTATCACGTTATCATTCACCCCTGAAACATACTTACTCATCATTTCCCTACTATCTGCAACCACCTGAGGGGCATATCTGGCTAATTGAGTAAAGTTAAGAGAATACTCTTTCACTGTCATATTTACCTACCTGAGGTTGATGAATTCTAACACCTTAGCTTTCCTAAGATCTAGGGGAAATAATCTATCGAGGAAAGCAGACGCAAACTTCTCCCACTCAACTGGCCCTGCATCATCTACCCTCTCTGACTACCACTACTTAAACCAAGTATGAGAAAAATCCTACAACTAATATGCAACTATCTCAGCACTCTCAACAGTAGTCACCCCCATGATGTCTGTCACCTTCTGCACCTGATCTAGGAATTCCTGAGGGTCCTCATCTATCTTAGACCCGAGAAAAAATAGAGGATTCATTTGGGTGAATTCCCGAATATTAGCTGCGGCTGAGTTGGCCACTAGGTTGGCCAAAATGATAGTTGGCCATTCATTTTGAGAGGCAACTGACTGAGCAAGAGTAGTGAAGGCGGCCCTGAACTCCGCATGAGAAACATGATCGCCCAAAGGATCTTCGGGCTGAGGGGCTGACTGATTTCTATTTTTTCTTTTAGGAGGCATGTTCTGTAGAAGAAAGGAAGAAATGGATTAGACTAAGAGATTGACTTAAGGTTATTCTCACTGGCTCGACTTGAATACTGAAAGAGGGGAAATTATTCCTAAAATATCTTATAGCCTCTTGCACATAAATATGGCGCGCAACACACCCTTGTATAAGACTCAACTAGATGCGGCTTTCAGACTTCCTAGGACTCTATTGAAACTTAGGCTCTGATACCAAGTTTGTAACGCCCCAAATCTGATACTCAAAATACTACACAGCGCTTATGATCCCAAATGACCACAAGCTAACCCAGACTGATATCTGTACCTGTATACTGCATAAAATACTTTATAATGCAGAAACATGAACTGCAAGGCCATAAGGTTCAATACTGAACATGATCTGACTGATATAACATCTGTGTGGGGTAATAGAATACCCAAAACAAAACTGAACATACTGAAGTCTGAAATATGATAGTCTAGAAAGCCTCTACCTGACTGAACTATCTGAGTAAGGAGTTGATGGGACATGTCCCTAATTAAATCCCACTAATAAACTGATTAATGAGGTAATAGGGAAAAAATCATGTCCTCAAAAGATGAGGACTCACTTCTAACTCTGTCTGCGAATATCTAGAATCTACTATTGCTCTGGATCTCGTGTCTCTGAACCTATGGTATAAGACACCATAGCGTAAATCTGTCAGTACTTTGAATGTACTGGTATGCATGTGAGGTAGGCTGAATGCATGGGGTTCATATGCATGAACAATAATAATAACTGACTAACTATCATGAGCGTAAGAATACATGCATGAGACATAACAACTGACACTAATACTGGGATAACATGATTACTGAATCTGAATATAACTGATAACATGAGTGTCTATATTTGATAGTCTTGAATCTGATGGAACTATCTGAGTTTCGTTCTGTATCTGAGTTGACTGTATCTGACAGTCCTGATATCTAAAGAACTATCTGAGTTCTATTACTGAGACTGATTGACTATGTCTGACAATTTTGATTCTGTAACATGAAACTGTGGGAAGTAGTTATCTAACTGACATGCCCATGATACGCCATTATAGCTGAGTTGGGGTTCAATTTGTAACCCCAATTGGAAGGGTGTCAATATTGCGCCACTGTTAAGGAGAAGCTGTGGGCGACCCTCATCTGATAGTATCCCCAATACGAGAATGGTGGGGCCCTTATCTGACAGTGCTTATCCACCTCATCAACCCTCATCGGATAGTATTGTTGTCTCAGCCTATGCTGGCTGCATAGTTATGAAATCCAAGGATGACTTCTAATAATCACACCCTCATCTGATAGTGTATGTTCCCATCCTTGGGTTCACTCGGTGCTAATTCCTACTCCCATTTGAATAGACTCTGAACATGATTTACCGAACTAAACATGGGCTGAGTTACTGAATTCCGTTGACTGATGGAATGCTACTGATATATGACAACTGACTGAGTTCATGAGATCATGGAGATTTCCTGAGTCATAAGACTGTCTGAAGTCTAAGGATTCATAGCTTGACTGAGAGTATCGTGAAAACATGACATGGCTCTAGGAACACAGCTAATGTTTCGGGTATGAGTACCCCCAGGACTCGATGGAAGGAAACTGACCAAGCATAACTTACTTGAACATGTAACTAATATCATAATCCACAAGACATTTATAGAAGCATTTCATCAAACATGTGATAGGCATAACTTGTACATACATGGGGATTTCATAGTATTATGCTAGTTAAGCACTTTTCCTTCATCTAGGCATTTAATCAAATATATTGTAGGCATGGTACATGTAAACATCATTGAACAAAAATTAAACATCATGGTTCAATTCTAATTTCATCATTCAAGGGTTTAGTTATAGGTTTGCATGAGTCAATATCTATAATACTTTAACCCTCATAGAATTTATCACCCAACATGGAGTAAAATTCAATTTCTCATTTATCCACATGAACAAGAGCAGCCCAATCATGAAATTCATAAGAAAATCCATAAACTTAAATTTAGAAAAGGGATTCTTGGGCTTCATGGACGAAAGAAGTCCATGAATGAACACTATGCATACCTTAGTTCGTGATTTTGTGAAGATTGATGGTGAAACTTTCTTGGAATTGGGTCTTCTATGAAAACCCTAGCTTGTTCTTGAGAGGTTTTTGAGAGACGAGGGTGTATTTTGGGTGAAAAGTGTCTGAATCACGTATTAAAAGGCTTAAATAGGGGTGGGAAATTGATCCTTTTAACCCTGGATGTGTTATTTAATTTCAGTAAAATTTTCCCGAACTAAACCCCTGGCGCGACACGGCACTATCGCGCCGTGTCACTAGAATTTGACAATTGGGAAACTGAGGAAAGGAGCGACGTGGAGTCATCGCGTTACTCCTTCTTTTGCGACCTGGAACTTTGGTGCGACGCGGAGGAAATCACGCTAAGACACTGGAAAATGACAATTCTGAATTTGGGCCCTGGCACGACGCGCCATAATCGCGGACCCCTACTGGAATTTACCAAATGCCATTTCCTCTTGTGGCGCGGCGCGCCACTGACTAATATGGTATTGTTTTACGATGGGAACTTGAAATAGTCGTAGCTTCTGACCCAGCTATTGGATTTGGGAGAATCTTATATCGATGGAAAGCTTATTGAATTTCCCACATGACAAATAGGGATAAATTTTGAGAATTTCTCATGGAATAACCATCATTCAATTTAGAAGCTAATACTATACATTCTTGAGATGAAATTAGCTAGGAAAAAGTACGGGGTATTACAAAAACCCTTGTCAAGGAGGTCTTTCAAATTCTCCTTAAGATTCTTCAACTCATCTTGAGTAATTCTATAAGAAGGGATGAAAATAGGACAAGTGCCTGGAACAAGGTCAATCCAAAAATAAATCTCCCTATTAAGAGGGATACTAGGAAGATCGTCAGGAAAAACTTCATTGAATTCTTTAACCACGTAAACAGATTGTAATAAAGGACCCTCTATGTTAGAGTCTTTAACCCAGAACAAATGGTAAAGACATCCCATGGAAATCAACTTTAGGGCTCTAAAATATGATATAAATATTTCCTTAGGCACTAGAGAACCCCTTTCCCACTCAATGACCAGCTCATTAGGGAAATTAACTATGACCTTATTGGTTCGACAATTCAAGAAGACATAGAACTAATGCAACAATCCATCCCAAATATGACATCAAAATTGACCATGTCTAGCTCTCTCATACAATAGTTTAAGACTAGTTCAATTTTACAAATTCCTACCTTTCTCATAACTCAAAACCAATTTTATACTATAGGTTGGGGCCATAACCATTTCAAAAGTCACAAGTTTGGGAAAATCATAATTCCCTAGTTCATTCACCACACCCATGCACCCACAAGTTCAAAACCATAATTAAAGCATGAAAATCATATGTAAATCATGAGAAGCATTATTTGCTTTATAAACACTCAAAAACCTAGCCTTTGTTTCAAAATAAACATAAACATCACGCGGATAATATGTTAAAACATATGTTTTTACAAAATTAATAATGAGGGAAGAGTAACATTCTTGAAATAGTATGATGTAGGAGAGAAACCACCATTGAAAGCCCTAAATGATCAACCTCTTGAAAACCTTAAGAGTTCTTAACCTTAAGGATTTGGGAGTATTAAGAAGTTACTTTGAATATTTTTGAGTAATAATGATGCCCTAAAGAGGTGATATGTCATGGGTTTAAATTTTTATAAAAGGAGAAATATCCAGAAGTTCCTCAACTTAAAAGCTAAAAAAGTGTTGCCTTTGATTATGAGTCAACCATCGACTCGTAGCCACTCCTTATGACTTGCTACCATGATTCGTAACTAAGGCAGTACAACCAAGGCACCCTATGTTGTTGACCTTATAGTTTAGCCATAAAAATTGTAATAGGATACTATAACTCATAGGGTTTCGTCCTAGTCAGCACAGAACCCAAATTGAGATTTCTACTGGACACCCTATGATTACACCTAATGACTCGTAACATATCCTTATGGATCTTAGTGAGACACTCATACTCAAGGGAAATTCAAGCCACAAACTTACTAATTTTGTTATGACTCATGTGAACGACTCATGAGGATACCCTACAACTCATAAGGTCCAGTCCTAACCAAGGTAGTGAGCTCAAAGCTCAAGGAATTTTCAAGGGGAAAAATTCGGGGTGTTTCATTGATACCGGGTATACTCTCTATTATGTGACCCCATAAGTGGCAATCCATTTTTGTTTTGATCCTAATGTATTGTGAACCCTCTTTTTATGTCTTCCGCGGTGGGTGACTTCATTGTAGATATAAGGTTTTATAAGGGTTGAATGGTATCAATTTATGGTAGAGAGACCTTGGTAAATCTAATAGTGTTGGATATGTTAGACTTTGATATGATTTTAGGGGATGAATTGGTTGCATTCGTGCTATTTATCTCTTGATTGTCAGATCCAAAGAGTCATTTTCCATTTCCATAATAAGTCGGTGATCGAGTGGAAAGGTAGTTCCCTAATGGCTTAGGGAAGGTTCATCTCGAATCTTAGAGCCCAAAAATTGGTTTAAAAGGTGTCTATATCACTTAGTACGTGTTAAGGATTCTATATCCGAAGGTCCTTCTTTGCAGACTATCACCGTGGGGTGCAAATTTACTGAGGCATTTCTTGATGATCTTACTGGTATTTCCTTGATAGGAAAATCAATTTCAGGATTGATATTTTTTCAGGCATTGATATTTTTTCAGACACTTGTACTATCTCTATTCCTCCTTATAAAATGTCTCCGGCTAAGTTGAAAGAACCTAAGAAACAGTTGAAAGATCTTCTTAACAAGGGTTTTAATTGCCCTAGTATGTCTCTATGGGGTGCTCCTTTTCTTTTGCGTGTAAAATGGATGGTTCCCTTTGAATATGTATTGATTACTGCCAACTTAATAAGGTAAATATGAATATTAAGTACCCACTTTCGAGAATTGATGATCTGTTTGATCAACTTTTGGTTGATAAGTTTTTTTTTAAGATTGATTTTTTATCAGGCTACCATCAATCGAAGATTAGGGAGGCGAATATCCCTAAGATTGCTTTCTGAACTCAGTATGGTTATTTTGAGCTTTAGTGATGTCCTTTGGTTTGACCAATGCCCCGGTAACATTCATGGATCTTATGAATTAGATATTTCATTAGTTATTGGATTTGTTCATGATTGTCTGTATCAATGATATTTTGGTATATTCTAAGAGTGAGGTAGATCATGTCGATCACCTCTACCTTGTGTTGTAGACCCTAAAGGATCAATATATGAATGCAAAGTTTTCTATATGTGTGTTTTGGTTTAATACTGTGACTTATCTGGGTCATGTTGTTTCTAGTGAAGTGATTATGGTGGATCCACATAAGGTTGTGGTGGTTAATAAGTGATCTAGGCCCATGACTCAATCCAACATTTGAAGCTTCTTGGGTTTAGCCTGTTATTATAAAAGTTTTGTGGAGAGTTTCTCTTTTATTTCTGCGTCATAGACTAAGTTGACTCAGAAAAAGTTGAAATTTTTGTCGTCTAATACTTGCGAGGGTATTTTCGAGAAGCTGAAGGATAATTTGACTTCAATTCGGTCTTGATTATGCCTGAGGGCATTGGTGGTTTTGTTGTCTATTGTGATGCATTTCGGGTAGGGCTGGGTTGTATGTTGATGCAGCATGGAAAGGTGGTTGTATATGCTTTTAGACAGTTGAAAGTTCATAAGAAGAATTATCCGACTCATGATCTAGAACTTTTAGTTGTGTTTTTTGCAGTAAAGATCTGACAACATTATTTGTATGGGGTACATATTGATATTTATTCTTATCATAAGAGCCTGCAATACATGTTCACTCAGAAAGAGTTAAATCTCAAGAAAAGGAGGTAGCTTGAGTTACTAAAGGACTATGACATGAGTCTCCACTATCATCCAGGTAAAGCTAATATTGTTGTTGATGCTCTTAGCAGGTTGTCTATGGGAAGCTTGTCTCATATGGATGAGGAAAATAGAATTTGTTAAAGGATATTCACCGATTGTCTAATCTCAAAGTTCGTCTCTTAGATTTTAAAAAATATTGTGTGATTCTTCTAGAGGTGGCAAGGTCATCTCTTGGTGATAGAGTAAATGAGAAACAAGTGTTGGATCCTATTTTGATACAAATCAAGAATAATATAGGTAGGCAAAATGTGATGGTTTTTGAGATTGGTAGTGATGATATCTTGAGGTACCAAGGTAGATTACGTGTTCCCGATGTTGATGGGTTGCGAAGAAGAATTTTGGATGAAGCTCATGAGTAGTGTTATAGTATTCATCCCGGTTCGACGAAGATGTATCATGATCTTAAGTAAATTTATTGGTAGAATAATATGAAGACGGATGTGGCCAATTTTGTAGATAAATACATGGTATGTCAACAAGTGAAGGTGGAGCACTTGAGGCTCGGTGGGCTGACTCAAGAGATTAACCTACCGGTGTGGAAATAGGAGATAATTAATATGGATTTTGTTATGATTCTTCCATGGTCTCAATAGTATTTTGATTTGATTTAGGTCAACGTGGACAGGATGACTAAGTCTGCTCAATTCTTGCTAGTCAGGACTATTTACTCTTCTGAGGATTATTCCAAGGTGTTCATTAAGGAGATCGTAAAGTTGCATGGTACTTCAGTCTCCATTGGGGTACCTAGTTCTCATCTCACTTTTGGAGGTTGTTCCAGTGAGGCTTGGGTACTAAGGTGACCCTTAGTACTGCTTTCCGCCCGCAAACGGATGGGCAAGCATAAAGGACAATACAGGCCTTGAAAGATATGTTTTTGGCTTGTGTTTTTTATTTTGGTGGTAGTTGGTTTGACCACTCTCCTCTCATAGAGTTTGCCGACTACAACAGTTATCACTCTCGCATTGGCATGGCTCCGTTTAAGGCCTTATATGGTAGGAAGTGTAGGTCTCCTATTAGGTGGTTTGAGGTTGGTGAGAATAAGTTGTTTGGCCTTGATTTGGTTCACTAAGACATGGAGAAGGTGAAGATGATTGGGGATAGACTTAAAGGTGCCTAAAATCGCCAAAATTCCTACGCGGATATGAGGCGAAGGAAGTTGGAGTTCATTGTTAGTGATTGAGTATTCTTGAAGGTGTCTCCCATGAAGGGAGTAATGCGGTTTGAAAAGAAGAGGAAGCTCAGTCCCGTTATGTCGGCCCGTACTTAGTTTTGAAGAGGGTTGGTAACGCCGCATACGAATTGGAGTTGCATACAACGACAGTAGTAGTATCAGTAGTAGTAGCAACAGTAGTAGTAGTATAATTTTAATAAAAATAATAATAATAATTAAAAATTATTATTATTATCTCATTGATTTTAAATATTTTTAATTGAAAGATAAATAATTCAAATTAAATTTACAATATTTGTAATTGGCCCAGATAAATATTTTTATGGATATGAAGTGATTTGAGTTTAAATTTCCTTAATTGTAGGCATTTTGAAGGAAAATTTGTTCATTTGGTAATATATAGATAATTCAAGAAAAGAAATAGGGATGAATACATTATTGTTATAAGTGTTTTTATATTGCGGTACCTTATCTATTTATTTGAATCATGGATATTTAAATGGTAAAATAATTAAAAGTAAATAAATATAAATTTATTTAAAATTATTATAATTTAATTTAAATTTAAACATAAATATTAAAATTTAAAAATAAACGAATTCTACGTATTTCAAGGGATGACTTCTTATGAGAGTATTCTACATTTTTTATAGTTTTAAATTGAATCTATAAAAATATAAAGTTTATTTTAATTAGTCTACTGATATAGATAATGTTTGCTAAAAGAATTTTTAGTTTGACAATTTTTGTAACATTTTTTTATAGTTTTATATTGAAACTATAAAAGGATAATGATTATTTTTAGAGATATAAATTATTTAAATTAGTCTTTAGATAAAGATAAAGCTAGCTAAAAATTAGTTTAATGAATTGGTGTTAAATTTTTGAATTTTAAATTTCAAATGGAAGTTAGGATTCTTTTAGATTGTGAATTGAAAGCAAACTGTTGAGTTAATCTTCCCTTTTCATTCTTTAAATTCTTTTGAACTTATTCTTTAGTTATTCAATCAAATATGTTTATTGCTTATACCACATTCATGGTTGTCAATATGCTTACTTTAGATTATTTTATTATTATTAGTAACAATTTGTGTTAAGTTTTGTTATATAAAATTTTTGTCATGGACAAAAAAGCTATAGATTATGCATATGAGATTTTTTAAAATAATTATCAAGGTATATTGTTTATACTTGATTTGACTTATTAATTATTTTTTAAAATTATTTACAACCAATATTATATTTATCTTTTGTCAAAAATAAAACTAAAAAATTTGAAGTTTTCATTGATAGTGATCTGATGTATATAGACATCACAAAAATGTGAAATAAATATTAAAAAGATGAACAAATATGATGAAGAATTAAAATATATAAAGAAATCAATTGCTAGCTCTTCCAATACAAAAAACAAAATCAATGAAATAACTTATGTGAAACATTAAAGAAGATATATCTCCATTTTTACATCAAGAAAAGTAGTGACAAAGTTTACACCACTAAGAAATAATCACCATTGAATTTAGTCACACAATTTTCTCATCCAATCTACTTTCTGCCTGATGATAAATTTTTAAGGCAGAGAGGACTTTTGAAAAGCATTTTGGAGTGTTTCCTACAAAAAAATCAGCTTAAGAGTACTAACCATTTTTGGTGTCTATTATTGCTTTCTACTCATAGCTATTAGCCTTTTCTGCTTTGGTGTTATTGAAGTGAATCATTAACTAATGTGTTGTAAGTGAGATTGCAGGCCAGTAATTCATAGCGTCATCTATTATTAATATTTATTTTTTTAATACATATATATTAGATTATTTATGCAATGAATGAATATGAATTTATATATATATATATGTATGTATATGTATATGTATATGTATATGTATATGTATATGTATATGTATATGTATATGTATATGTATATGTATATGTATGTTTGTATGTATGTATATATATGTATGTATGTATGTATGTGTATATGTATCATATTTTTAATTTTAATATATATATGTACATATATATTAGATTATTTATGCAATGAATGAATATGAATATATATATATATATATATATATATATATATGTATATATGTATGTATATGTATATGTATATGTATGTATGTTTGTATGTTTGTATGTATGTATATATATATGTATGTATGTATGTATGTATATATATATGTATCATATTTTTAATTTTAATATATTTTTCTTGAGCAGAAAACATCTATTCGGAGCATTCTATATCACATTTCACATATTTACTCTCCTTTAAGAAGATTATAAAATAAATTTTCAAGCATTTATATGTTCAATTGATTTATTCTTGTCTTGACTTGATTATATTTTATAAAAAATTGTAATTTTCGTTATATAGAATTTCATTCATGGACAAAAAGACTTAGATCATATACATGAGATTTCTCAAAATATTGTCAAGGTTTTTGTTTATGCTTAATTTAATTTTTAATATTTTTTTACTTTTTACAAGTTACATTTTAACTTTTGGAACATATGTAGCGAAAGAATATGAAACTTTGATTGATACGATGCATCCAGATATTTCAAAAACGTGAAATGAATATTTAAAAAATGAACATGTGGAATGGAGAATCAAAATAGAGAAAGGAGATTTGTTAAATCAATTTTACGAAGAATAGATTCAAATTATATTTGAATATGTATAAATATTATTATATTAGATTTTTGTATTTTAATAGATCTCTCTTATGCCTAAAGACAACTTTCAGGAGTATTACTGTGTCACATATCTACTCTCTTTCAGAAAAATTATAAAATAATACTGGCATTTAGACATTTCAATGAATTTATTCTTTCTTGATTTTACTTTCAAATCTACATTTATATGTAATTTTCTAACCAACTGTAGAAAGACAGAAAATAAAGAATTTAACAGAAGTAAAATAATTTTTAAGGTATATGCGAGTAAGACATAATAATGAATGTAAATCACAGTTTTAAAAAGTAAACTTTTAAAATTGTAGATTTAAATATAATTAAACATAATGTATATAGATTACATATTAGAATTCTTTTTGTCTCTAAATGAATTCATAATTTTAGTTTTTTCCTTAAAATTCATATTCAAGAAATTTATACAAACCGTCAAATTCTTAGTATAAGTTAACAAATTTTTTACATTTGAGTAAATTATTTTAAAAAATAGAATATGAGATAAAATTATATTACGATAGAGGTAAAAATGTTTAATTTGAATTCAAAACCATAACCACTTCTAATAAATTAGATTATTTTGAAGTCATGTTCTAATTTATATTTAATTTATTCTGTTATGCGCGATAAAATTTATCAAATACTTATTTTTGTATTTTTGAGATGAAAGAGAAGAAAACTTAAATGCTTAATGTGTAACGCAAAAAAACACACAACTCAAAGTCGAATTACATAGTTGCGGGTGGGGTGGGCGGGCAGGGGAAGGTATTTGAACAAATTTGGAGAATATAATGAAGTAATTAGATTATATACATGTTACTATTTGTAAATCTTAAATAGAAGATATGTGGCACAGTAGAACATAAATTTAAATTGATATGACAATCTGAAATTCTTAAATTATAATATAATAAAGAAAAACATAAAACATAAAATATTTTTGCAATTACATATTATTTTTACTCATACAGGATTTGGATAGAGGCGGAGAAGGAGGGGCGGGGTGGGGGGAAGAGGGGAGTAATTAACAATCTATATCTTTAAATTGTGACCAATATTCTAAAAATATATGAAACATAAAAGTAATTTTTATAATTACATAATTATTTTTTCGTATAGATTTGATAAGAGGTAGGGGAACAATGAGCGTGTGAGGGGTGGGGGTGGATATGGAGGTGAGGGTAGGGGTGGGGATAGATTTTTTAACTTTTGTTTGTATTTCATAATTGAGATATAATATGATAGTTATTATTTTAAGGACCCCACTTTGTGGGAATACACTTGGTATGTTGTTGTCGAATGTCTAAGGTAATAAGATTTACCACTCTAAGGAGACATTTGATATCAAACAATAAGAAAAAATACTCAAATATAATCCGCGCATCGCACAAGTACTTATACTAGTTTTTTTTAAACCAATGAATTTTTCATTCATAATGTTTTATCAGTATGTGATATATACCATGTGGTACCATAGGACAATAGATTCTTTTTTTGAAGGAATGAATAAATCATTTATAATGCCCTGTCAATATATAATATATACCATTAGAATATTATAGATATTTGAAAAGTGTCATTTCTAAGAAATGAACCAGTCTCCTTGATAGTCTATAAGTATATGATATATATATATATATATATATATATACATACATATATACACCATGTGAATATCATATAGTATTTATTTATGTTTTTCTTGAAGGAATGAACTAGTCGTCTATCAGACCCTGTCAATATATTAAAATATACCATGTGTGATTGTGTAGCCATTTCTCTAATAACAATTCTTAATTTTTCAAAACAGCATTGTCTATCATATAAGGAAATGTGGTAAAGGTGATTAAAGAGTTTTTCAAAATTGGAATATTATAAAAAAGGGGTGACTTGAGCATCCATTACTCTAGTGCCTAAGGTAGACAGTCATGCAACAAGTCAAAGTTTATAGTCTAATTACTTGTTATTTTAAAATAAAAAAAAGGCACGTCGGCCCAAGTTTTTCGAACCAGCAAAATATTTTTTTACGTATCTGAGGCCCAAAAATTGACCTAACATCAAAAGTAACAAAGAATGAAATCTAAATGGAAAAGAGTATTCTTTTATCTTTTCAACTTCAGCTGGACGCATCGACGCCGTAAGAGCTCAAAGAAGTTGAGTTTCTCCTCCTCTCATCAACATGAAGTCGATTTTCTTCAAGTAAGCTTTTCTTCTTGTCACAAAACCATGATATCTATTATTAATCTTCTATAATTAGCCAAAGTAAGATAGCAAAAACATTATTGTTTTAGATCGATTACACTTTAGGTCACCTAAATATCTTACTAGGTATTGTGTAGACAAGACCAAATGGGGCTTGCTCCAAAATTTTGACATTGAATATCAATTTACAACTAGACTGCTTCATATCTATCCGATGAAATCAATTGCAAAGGTATGAATAGTACTCATGCCTATCCAACGATAAAGGATTGAATCTTTAAAAATATTAATACCACCTTCATAAAAATTTATGTATTTATACTTTTTGCCCCAATATAGAAATGAATATAAACCTAAAACTCAAGATCCACATATGTCATGTGTTTGTTGTATGTGTTATATCGACAACATTCCATTATTGAGTTTGTAATTAGCATAAATCGTATATCACAGAGAGGTCTTATTTCTTTGGATTGATAGTAATTGAATGCTTTCTTTATCTAAAATAAAGGACATCTCCCACTAAAATATTAAGTCCAATTATTATTGTTGAGTGTGGACTTTGCTGTTGTCAAAATTTAGGCTCAATGTAGTTCTTGTTTTTTAAACTGTTCTGATTCTCATGGGGGGAATGTCCTGCTTATCTAGTAGTATGATGCTATTTTCTTTCCTTGGTAATAATTCAAAGGAATCACATTCTTATATACCTACAAAAACTAAAACACCAATTAGTTAAAAAAAGATTTCAGTGAGTTGCCCTTTCCGTAGATATGTTGAACTTGGATTAGACATCCTTCTATTAGATCCTTTATATTCCTTATCAACACAACGATGCTCAATGGACTTTCCTAATCTCCCTTAGTTATCCTTGTCAAAGCTCGAGAATTAGTTTCCAACAT
Organism: Capsicum pubescens; assembly: GCA_030864215.1. NCBI lineage: Eukaryota > Viridiplantae > Streptophyta > Magnoliopsida > Solanales > Solanaceae > Capsicum > Capsicum pubescens. The sequence goes on along the minus strand of CM061549.1, from coordinate 71,083,852 downwards.
AAGTGGGATATATTGATTCTCTATACAAAATTCATATCCCTTCATCGCTGCCCTTGCTTCAACATCTATACTTGTGGACTCAAACATATGATAAAATTTAGCATAATAAAAATCACCCTTATAATTCCATACACGGAAATACATAGAGCTAGGTTCAGGATCCCTTTCAAAAGCTCCATCATTGTTACATCTGAACCACTCTAGATAGCTTTGTTCCATTTAACTAGTATAGATCTAATTTGAGGCATGTAGTTCTGTAGGAAATCAACAAATTGAGGCCAAGATTGGGGTACTTCTTTCAATCAAGAATATAGCAATAGGGTTAAACTATGAAGAATTTTACTAATATCATAGATAACTATTCTCGTAGAAATAGATCCACTCTGATTAATCTTATTTCACTTCTTCTAGAGGTGCTAACATATCATCCTAGGAACAACCTGAATAATATTCCTTAAATAATCAATAATATATGTGTTCCACCTATTTGTAAAATTCTGGTGACACTGAATAAAAGTCTCCTCAATTCCTGTACAAATCGAAAAGTATCCAATCCATTGTTATCAAACTCACTGTTAGTTAACAATTGATCCTTCATTTCAACATCTGGATTTAGGCAAAATCTACATTTTGAAAGTAGATTAATAACAAATCTCCATAAGACATAATCAACTAATAGCTTAGATATCCACAACCTTTACATGAAAAAGCTAATTTTAATGGAACACCTTTAACCCAATCTTTAACATGTCTTCAGAACAAGTACTTTTTGGCCTTAATAGTTTTCAAGCACTAGACACAGTGAATTTATTAATTGTAGTAGGCATCCACCAAGGTAAATCCCAAGGTGATGCTTATTTATAAGGGTAATATCATCAGTGACATGTTGCACAATATCGGCAGGTAGGACTTCCTGTAGTTTTGAACATTCCAATTTTTTCCTATAATCAATGCATCTATTTCCCCTATATTTTCATTAATTAAGAAATTTTGGTGTACGCATAGTATAAATGTACCAATTTTGATCAATTATCAAACTAGATATTTGAGGACCCAACAGTAGCTTCCTACCAGATTTCCTGCTTCATAGAATCCCTAGCTTCTAGCACTTTCTTCTAAACTTAGGACACACATTTGCATTGAACTACTATTGGTATAAGTTTTTTATAGTGCTTATTCTACATGTTATCAGTTCATATGGATATGGTAGTCCTAAAAAACCACCACAACTTAACATACAAGGCCTTTAATACATCAAAAAATATGCTAAACCCAACTTCTCCTTCCTTATGATAGCACATCTTATCCCAGACAACTCAATGTTTGCTTTTTCCCTTATTATTATTTCCTCATAGAAGTATCTTGAAGATTTTTTGAAGTTCATAGATAATTAAATTAGAGGGCACCATAAGATATAGTAAATATAGTGGGATACTTTAGAGCATACTATTGATCAACTATCAACAATATTTTACCTCTAAAAGAGAGAAGTATACCCTTACAATTTTGTACTCACTCTTTCACTTTGTTTATCAAATCATTGAAATATATTTTCATCTTCTAGAATGGGTGATAGGACACCCCAAATAAAGCAAAGGGAATAGCCTTTTATTAGAGAAAGTAACTTTTTTAACTTATTCATTAGTGCAACAATAGCCTATATTTATCAACTGTTCAGATATATCCTGATACTCATCAAGCACAAGAATAACCAACTCTAAGAAATATTTATCAACAGATGTTAAGATAATTATTTCATCAGCATAAGCAAGGTGATTAATGTTTCTACTCCATTAGGCAACCCCTTTCCCTTGTATCTTCCATCATCATATAGAGAATAGAGAGCATGAGATAGTACCTTAGCAATGAGAATGAATCAGAAGGGTGATAAAGGATCACCTTATTTTATTCCTCAAGTGAAGTGAAAAAAACCATAATATTTTCCATTAATAATCATTGAATACCAATTATTAGTAGTCAATCTCCATATTATTTCATGCTCGAAATTCAGCCAACCCAGGGTAGGCGGCAGGAGATTGATTTGGGTAATGGGGTTGGTCTCCGATCTCGATTGGACTTGGGACACCCATTACAACAAGGGTAGGATGACTTTCCCCAACGTGATTAGGTCCTATTCCGATGGCAAAGGTAGGATGACTCTCCCCAACGTGAGTTTTTTCCTACAGGGTCAATATGTTGGATACTATGATAGCTCACATGGTGCATGTCAGTTACAAGAACCTCCCCAAGATAGAATAAACGAAAAGCTTTTATAACTAAGTATTTTGTCTCACGAAGTTTATCATTATGCTTTAAATCTCATGTTTATGATTTCACAACTTTGTTTATTCAACAACAAGAGGTACTAATCCATATATATGTCTATGTGCTACATTGTCTCATAATGTAGGTACTAGTTGTAGCCCACACCTCATAATCAGGTAGTGTGCACCTTTCAGTAAGCTAGTGATGAGTCTTTTTGATTCGAGGGCTTGAGTTAATCATAGTTCGAGTAGCATTTTATTTTCTTTATTCAGTCGTATTGATTCGGGATAGCGGGGGTCATGTCCTGGCTACCTATGGTCAATATTAGTAGAGGTTTCATAGACAATTAGTAGAGTTAATGTTTTTTATTTCTGTTTTGTTTTGTATAACTAGATTTGTAATCGTTTTAATAGTTTTGTTTTGAAGATGTTTAGCTATATATATTTCTTCCCCTTATTTTTTTCAGATTTATGTATTTTATTCAGTTACGCATGAGTTATGCCAATACAAGGGTTAACTTGAGATCACTTGTGGTCCTAAGTACCGTGTGACGTCCAGGGGTAGTCTGGGGCGTTACATTCTTACTGCCTCGGGATCCCAAAATGACCCCAAACCCTTTTTGAAATTCCAAAACTTTCCCGAATTACCCTTTTAACTTTCCTAAACACAATTCAAGTCAAAAAATTGATATTATGCATGCGGGACGGTAAAAATAAAATGTTCAAAATTTTAAGGGTTTTACATTATTCCCCTTAAGATCATTTGTCCTCGAATGATGAGTTAGGACAATTTTTATTAGCCCATAAACATCAGGAAAAGGGGGGAGCTCAGTCCAATTAGAGAATGATTGGATATTTTTTAAGGTTTCCCGTAGGAAAGGAGTCATGAGGTTTAGGAAAAGGGGGGAGCTCAGTCCCCATTATGTTGGTCCATATCTGATTTTGAGGAGAATTAGAAACGTTGCTTATGAGTTTGATTTTCCTACGAGTTTGGGTTCCATTCATCTCGTGTTTTATGTGTCCATGCTAATAAGTGTGTGGGTGATCCTGTATTGATATAGCTTATTGAGGATATCGGTTTTATGGATTCCTCGTCTTATGAGGTTCTTCGATTGAGATATTGGATAGGCAAGTTCGTAGATTGGGGACAAAGTATGTAGCTTCGGTAAAGTTTCTTTGGAGAAACCAAAAGTTAGAAGAGGCTATTTAGTAGGATGATGAAGGTATGAAGGATCAATACCCATTCTTGTACCCTTAGTTGGATGAAAGTTCTTATGGTATGAGTTTCATTTTCCTCTTGTAATTGCCCGAGTTTGTTAATTGATTCTGGTGTATTCTTGCTATTCTCATGCAAAAATTGTCCTAACTCATCATTCGAGGACAAATGATCCTAAGGGGGAATAATGTAAAACCCTTAAAATTTTGAACATTTTATTTTTACCTTCCCGCGTGCATAATATCAATTTTTTGACTTGAATTGTGTTTAGGAAAGCTAAAAGGGTAATTCGGGAAAGTTTTGAAATTTCAAAAAGGGTTTGGGGTCATTTTGGGATCCCGAGGCAGTAAGAATGTAACGCCCCAAGACTACCCCTGGACGTCACACAGTACTTAGGACCACAAGTGATCTCCAGCTAACCCTTGTGTTGGCATAACTCATGAGTAACTGAATAAAATGCATAAATCTGAAAGAAATAAGTGGAAGAAATGTATATAGCTAAACATCTTCAAAACAAAACTATTAAACCGATTACAACTCTAGTTATACAAAACAAAACAGAAATAAAAAATATCAACTCTACTAATTGTCTATGAAACCCCTACTAATATTGACCATAGGTAGCCAGGAAATGACCCCAGCTATCCCGAATCAATACGACTGAATAAAGAAAATAAGATGCTACTCGAACTATGATTAACTCAAGCCCTCGAATAAAAAAGACTCATCACTAGCTTACTGGAAGGTGCACACTACCTGATTATGAGGTGTGGGCTACAACTAGTACCTACATTATGAGACAATGTAGCACAGACATATATATGGATTAGTACCTCTTGTTGTTGAATAAACAAAGCTGTGAAATCATAAACATGAGATTTAAAGCATAATGATAAACTTTGTGAGCCACAACACTTAGTTATAAAAGCATTTCGTTTATTCTATCTTGGGTAGGTTCTTGTAATTGACATACACCATGTGAGCTATCATAGTATCCAACATATTGACCCCGTAGGAAAAAACTCACGTTGGGGAAAGTCATCCTACCCTTGCCATCGGAATAGGACCTAATCTAAAGTCCCCACCCAAAACCGTCGAAAACGCTAAATTAAAGTCCCCAATGAGCATTAGTTGCCCCATTATTCACTTTTTCTCTTCAAGAAAACCCCAACCCCCCTCCAAGAACTCCATTACTCCTTATTAAAGATAAGCAAGAATCTAAGTTCTCTAATCTAAGAAGTTCAAGCAAAGCATTCAAGGACATTCCCAAGGCTTCCAAGTCAAGCTTTCAATTTCAAATCAGACCAAATAATGTATGTGGGGTTATGAACAAGGGTATCCTTTCACCTTTGTGCCTAAATTGCATGATTTTAAGATTCTATTTACTTGCTTTGAATTAGGGTTCATACCCAAGCTTCTATATTCTTAAGCATGTGATTATCATGAGATTTAAAGATGTAAGTATATCAAGAAGTGCTTATGTTTAAGTTTTAACTTATGAATTTATATTATGAATGAGATTGCACTATATTGACTTAAGATTGTTGAAGTATTTCAAGATTTATATTGAGCATGAAGTTTTGTTGTGAATTTTCATGTGTTTAAAGCATGGCTTTTAAGCCCTAAGTTTAAGTGTTATGATTTCAAGCAGATCACGATCTTAAGTTTTATTTGATAAGTTTATACCAAGAATGATTTTGAGATTTCAAGAAGACTATGATATTAAGTTTTTTTGATGGTATTATACCAAGATTTAAAGAAAGATTGATCTTTTGATCCTAAGCTAAGATATGGAATCCACATTTGTTAGTTTGATTACAGTTTATAGTAAAGAGAAGCATGACTAGTTTTCATTATAAACGCTTATGCTATTTTTAGGTGAATTTCTTCAGTATGAGAACTAAGTAATAAGGGAGTAGTATTTAGAACCGAGTTGGGTATGCGTCCAAGGTCACATGCCCCTAAACTACGAGCCAACTTAGGTTTAACTTATTCCCAATATGGATGAAGTTACAAATATTGATCACTTTAGATTAGATCCTATTTCGATGGGAAGGGTTGGATGACTCTCCCCAACGTGAGTTTTTTCCTACAGGGTCAATATGTTGGATACTATGATAGCTCACATGGTGTATGTCAGTTACAAGAACCTCCCCAAGATAGAATAAACGAAAAGCTTTTATAACTAAGTGTTGTGTCTCACGAAGTTTATCATTATGCTTTAAATCTCATGTTTATGATTTCACAACTTTGTTTATTCAACAACAAGAGGTACTAATCCATATATATGTCTATGTGCTACATTGTCTCATAATGTAGGTACTAGTTGTAGCCCACACCTCATAATCAGGTAGTGTGCACCTTCCAGTAAGCTTGTGATGAGTCTTTTTGATTCGAGGGCTTGAGTTAATCATAGTTCGAGTAGCATTTTATTTTCTTTATTCAGTCGTATTGATTCGGGATAGCGGGGGTCATGTCCTTGCTACCTATGGTCAATATTAGTAGAGGTTTTATAGACAATTAGTAGAGTTAATGTTTTTTATTTCTGTTTTGTTTTGTATAACTAGATTTGTAATCGTTTTAATAGTTTTGTTTTGAAGATGTTTAGCTATATATATTTCTTCCACTTATTTTTCCTAGATTTATGTATTTTATTCAGTTACGCTTGAGTTATGCCAATACAAGGGTTAGCTTGAGATCACTTGTGGTCCTAAGTACCTTGTGACGTCCAGGGGTAGTCTGGGGCGTTACATTCTTACTGCCTCGAGATCCCAAAATGACCCCAAACCCTTTTTGAAATTCCAAAACTTTTCCGAATTACCCTTTTAACTTTCCTAAACACAATTCAAGTCAAAAAATTGATATTATGCACGCGGGAAGGTAAATATAAAATGTTCAAAATTTTAAGGGTTTTACATTATTCCCCGTTAGGATCATTTGTCCTCGAATGATGAGTTAGGACAATTTTTATTAGCCCATAAACATCAGGAAAAGGGGGGAGCTCAGTCCAATTAGAGAATGATTGGATATTTTTTTAGGTTTCCCGTAGGAAAGGAGTCATGAGGCTTAGGAAAAGGGGGGAGCTCAGTCCCCATTATGTTGGTCCATATCAGATTTTGAGGAGAATTAGAAACGTTGCTTATGAGTTGGATTTTCCTACGAGTATGGGTTCCATTCATCTCGTGTTTTATGTGTCCATGCTAAAAAGTGTGTGGGTGATCCTTTATTGATATTGCTTATTGAGGATATCGGTGTTATGGATTCCTCGTCTTATGAGGATCTTCGATTGAGATATTGGATAGGCAAGTTCGTAGATTGGGGACAAAGTATGTAGCTTCGGTAAAGTTTCTTTGGAGAAACCAAAAGTTAGAAGAGGCTATTTAGTAAGATGATGAAGGTATGAAGGATCAATACCCATTCTTGTACCCTTAGTTGGATGAAAGTTCTTATGGTATGAGTTTCATTTTCCTCTTGTAATTGCCCGAGTTTGTTAATTGATTCTGGTGTATTCTTGCTATTCTCATGCAAAAATTGTCCTAACTCATCATTCGAGGACAAATGATCCTAAGGGGGAATAATGTAAAACCCTTAAAATTTTGAACATTTTATTTTTACCTTCCCGCGTGCATAATATCAATTTTTTGACTTGAATTGTGTTTAGGAAAGTTAAAAGGGTAATTCGGGAAAGTTTTTGAATTTCAAAAAGGGTTTGGGGTCATTTTGGGATCCCGAGGCAGTAAGAATGTAACGCCCCTGGACGTCACACGGTACTTAGGACCACAAGTGATCTCCAGCTAACCCTTGTGTTGGCATAACTCATGAGTAACTGAATAAAATGCATAAATCTGAAAGAAATAAGTGGAAGAAATGTATATAGCTAAACATTTTCAAAACAAAACTATTAAAGCGATTACAACTCTAGTTATACAAAACAAAACAAAAATAAAAAATATCAACTCTACTAATTGTCTATGAAACCCCTACTAATATTGACCATAGGTAGCCAGGACATGACCCCAGCTATCCCGAATCAATACGACTGAATAAAGAAAATAAGATGCTACTCGAACTATGATTAACTCAAGCCCTCGAATCAAAAAGACTCATCACTAGCTTACTGGAAGGTGCACACTACCTGATTATGAGGTGTGGGCTACAACCAGTACCTACATTATGAGACAATGTAGCACAGACATATATATGGATTAGTACCTCTTGTTGTTGAATAAACAAAGCTGTGAAATCATAAACATGAGATTTAAAGCATAATGATAAACTTTGTGAGCCACAACACTTAGTTATAAAAACATTTCGTTTATTCTATCTTGGGTAGGTTCTTGTAATTGACATACACCATGTGAGCTATCATAGTATCCAACATATTGACCCCGTAGGAAAAAACTCACGTTGGGGAAAGTCATCCTACCCTTGCCATCGGAATAGGACCTAATCTAAAGTCCCCACTCAAAACCGTCGAAAACGCTAAATTAAAGTCCCCAATGAGCATTAGTTGCCCCATTATTCACTTTTTCTCTTCAAGAAAACCCCAACCCCTCTCCAAGAACTCCATTACTCCTTATTAAAGATAAGCAAGAATCTAAGTTCTCTAATCTAAGAAGTTCAAGCAAAGCATTCAAGGACATTCCCAAGGCTTCCAAGTCAAGCTTTCAATTTCAAATCAGACCAAATAATGTATGTGGGGTTATGAACAAGGGTATCCTTTCACCTTTGTGCCTAAATTGCATGATTTTAAGATTCTATTTACTTGCTTTGAATTAGGGTTCATACCCAAGCTTCTATATTCTTAAGCATGTGATTATCATGAGATTTAAAGATGTAAGTATATCAAGAAGTGCTTATGTTTAAGTTTTAACTTATGAATTTATATTATGAATGAGATTGCACTATATTGACTTAAGATTGTTGAAGTATTTCAAGATTTATATTGAGCATGAAGTTTTGTTGTGAATTTTCATGTGTTTAAAGCATGGGTTTTAAGCCCTAAGTTTAAGTGTTATGATTTCAAGCAGATCACGATCTTAAGTTTTATTTGATAAGTTTATACCAAGAATGATTTTGAGATTTCAAGAAGACTATGATATTAAGTTTTTTTGATGGTATTATACCAAGATTTAAAGAAAGATTGATCTTTTGATCCTAAGCTAAGATATGGAATCCACATTTGTTAGTTTGATTACAGTTTATAGTAAAGAGAAGCATGACTAGTTTTCATTATAAACGCTTATGCTATTTTTAGGTGAATTTCTTCAGTATGAAAACTAAGTAATAAGGGAGTAGTATTTAGCACCGAGTTGGGTATGCGTCCAAGGTCACATGCCCCTAAACTACGAGCCAACTTAGGTTTAACTTATTCCCAATATGGATGAAGTTACAAATATTGATCACTTTAGATTAGATCCTATTTCGATGGGAAGGGTTGGATGACTCTCCCCAACGTGAGTTTTTTCCTACAGGGTCAATATGTTGGATACTATGATAGCTCACATGGTGTATGTCAGTTACAAGAACCTCCCCAAGATAGAATAAACGAAAAGCTTTTATAACTAAGTGTTGTGTCTCACGAAGTTTATCAGTATGCTTTAAATCTCATGTTTATGATTTCACAACTTTGTTTATTCAACAACAAGAGGTACTAATCCATATATATGTCTATGTGCTACATTGTCTCATAATGTAGGTACTAGTTGTAGCCCACACCTCATAATCAGGTAGTGTGCACCTTCCAGTAAGCTAGTGATGAGTCTTTTTGATTCGAAGGCTTGAGTTAATCATAGTTCGAGTAGCATTTTATTTTCTTTATTCAGTCGTATTGATTCGGGATAGCGGGGGTCATGTCCTGGCTACCTATGGTCAATATTAGTAGAGGTTTTATAGACAATTAGTAGAGTTAATGTTTTTTATTTCTGTTTTGTTTTGTATAACTAGATTTGTAATCGTTTTATTAGTTTTGTTTTGAAGATGTTTAGCTATATATATTTCTTCCACTTATTTTTTCCAGATTTATGTATTTTATTCAGTTACGCATGAGTTATGCCAATACAAGGGTTAACTTGAGATCACTTGTGGTCCTAAGTACCTTGTGACGTCCAGGGGTAGTCTGGGGCGTTACATTATAAAATTAATGCCACAATATAAAATTAAAGCCTAGGGAAGAGAAACATTCTTGAAATACACAAGAATTTGAAATTAATTTAAAGTTTGGAGTCCGAATGATGAATGCACAGTGAAATTCTTAAGCTTTCTTGGTTAGAGAGTTAAAGATGAATAAAGTAGTATTTGATCTTTGAAAACCAAAGAGAAAGGGTCCTCTTTACGTTTATAAGTCATGGAAAAGATAATACTAAAAGCCCCTCACCACTAAGAGAAAAAAAAAACTAGATAAAATTTACAGCTTGACGTGGCCCAACATTATTGTCGAGTTTATCCTCCGTGCCACGCTGTTATCTCGGAGGGTAACCTCCCTGACACGCTGATATCATGGACCCTCACTACTTTGGGGGTCCGAAAATGACCCCGAACCATTTCGAAAATTCTGAAACTTTTCCAAATTACCCTTTTAACTTCCCTAAACACAATTCAAGTAAAAAATTGATATTGCGCACGCAGAAAGGTCAAAATAAAATGATCAAAATATTAAGGGTCTTACAAGGAATTTAAAAGGTCTGAAAATATTCTAATTGACCACCTCCATAGTAAGAAAAGAGGGGCATGATTTGAACTTTTTCTAGGTATATGCTCCAGTTCACTCTTTGGAAACTACTCTTGTATAATTTCATTTGTCAGCACCCTATGAAGTCTTTAAATATATAGTTAGGTATAACTCTTTCATTTCGGATAGTGAAAGGACTTATTTACTTTAAAAGAAACGTCTAGAAGTTCACTATAATCCATACAAAAGGTAAAATCTTTCATTTCTTATTGTGTGATAAACAGGTCTCTTATTTCTCCTTTTTATTAAGGTTTATATTAAAACCACTACCAATAAATGATGAAATTCATTAGAGGATGATCTACTATTGATGCTATTCTATAAATAAATTCTTTTCTCTTCGGTACATTTATCATATACCATTGTAATAGGCATAAACTTTTGCTATTATGTAAATAAAACCTTACTAGTTAGATGTTTTTTGTATCACTAATAGCTTCCACTTCTAAATCACTCTTTAAGAAGAACCAGATCCTTATTCACATTCGCTACATTTGTATGCATAGGTAATCTTCTTTTGTATCTTTAAAATAGTCTAACATTTTGAAAGGGTTCCATGATAGCTATAAGGAAAAAGTCACGATGTCTATTTAACATTTGCAGTTTATTAAAAGGTTGCTAAATTGTAAAGAATGGATCTTGGGCCTAACTTAACCTCAAAATCTAACTCATGAGGGGAGAATTGTCCAAGTCCATATAAGGAGACCAATTACCCTTTTTTTTTTCTAATGTGGGATACTTAAACACTCCCTCGCATGCCTGGGCCTCGTTAACTGGAGCTTGTACAATATAATATGGAGGCCCAACATCGGTGAACAAAGGTTTGGGATGGTCTGACTTAGATACCATGTAAGAATTAAAAGAAATTGAATGAATTCAGAAAAAGAAAGACAGAATTTGCGGACAATTTCTTCTCCTCAATAATTTTGTACAATGTCCTATGTATATATATAAGTAAGCAAAATGCAAGCAAATCCAAAAGAAAAACAAACCCAAACACCTAAGGACTCATAAATAAGGTATACAATAATGCATTCCTAAATAAGATAGGATACTAGCCTAAGTAAGGATACACAAAATATTTACAATGTATACAGAAGGAATAAAATATATTTACAATGAATTTCTGTTGATTTGGACAAGATAAACATGTTGAGGCAAGTTTAAGTCATGTACTAAGCAGGGGACTATAATATAGAAATCAGATGAAATAGGTGAACCAATCCGGTCCAATGAAAAAATTACAACTTATCTCAATACCCCCCTCAAGTTGGAGGGGACGAATGGATACCCAACTTTCCCAAAACACTGTGATGAAGAGGACCGATGAGTGATTTTGTGAATAGATCAGCTAACTGAGAGAAAGATAGAACAAATGAAAGTGAAATAAGTCTATCAAAAAACTTTTGTCTAACGAAATGACAATCAATCTCAACATAATTTGTCCTCTCTTGAAACACGAGGTTCTTAACAATATGTATTGTTGTCTAACTATATGAATGGAGAGGCACAAGCAATGATATTGAAATGGAAAGATCCTGAAAGAGACAAACCAATTATGTGAGCTCAACAATGACACGCCTCATAGAATGATACTCATCCTCTGTGGAGCTACGAGAAATAGAGGTTGGCTTCTTTGACTTCCAAGAGATTAGAGAAACCCCAAGTGATATATAAAATCCACCGACTAATTTTCTTGAATTTGGACACGTTCCCCAATCCAAGTCACAAAAAGCAAGAAGTTTAAAAGAAGAAGAAGCATTGAGGAAAACGTCCAAACCTAGTTCTTTTGATAAATAATGAAGAACATGTAATGTAGTAGTAAGATGAGGTTGGCAAGGATCTGGTATGAATTGGCTAAGATTTTGAACAGAAAAGGCAATATTCGACAGTGTGTGAGTAAGGTAATTCAACTTACAAAGAAGATGTCTGTATGAAGTGGAATTAGGAATAACATCCCCATCATTTAAACTTAGATTTACTATAGGATCAAGAGGAGGTCAAATAGGTGACAAATGTGTGACATCGAATTTTTTGAGAAGATCAATTGTGAACTTTCATTGTGAAAGAATGATGTCATGAGGTTCTCTCGATACCTCTAAGCCTAAGAAAAAATATAAATCTCCCAAATCCTTGATTCTAAACATCTTATGTATAAATAACATCAATGCATGCAACTAAGCATTATCATTACCTGTTAAAATAATATCATCGACGTATACTCTACTATTGAAATAGAGAAGTCAAATTTCTTGACGAATAGTGAATAATCATTAAGAGAATGAGTGAACTCTTTTAAATGAAGAGCAGTCGTAAGTCTTGAGTACTATGCCTAGAGGCTTGACGAAGTCCACATATAGACTTTTTAAGCTTGCAAACATGATGAGGTGATGGTGGAACTGTCCCATCAGGGAATTTCATGTAGACTTCCTCATTAAGATTTCTATGTAAAAATAATGCATTATTAACATCTAATTGATAGAGCCTCCAATTTCTTTTGACAGTTATAGCTAGAAGACATCGAATAGTAGTTATTTTGACAACTTGAGAAAAAGTATCATTAAAATCAATACCTTCCCTTTGAATGTCTCCTCTAATCACTAACCTAGCTTTTAACCTTTCAATGCTTCCATCACTACGTTGTTTGACTTTATAAACTCACTTAAAAGGTAAAGTTTTTTTATCGTGGGGGGGGGGGGAGTAGTTGGACCACATCCCAAGTTTTGTTCCACTCAAGAGCGTAATCAAGAGCCTAAAGCTTTTTCTCCATAGCTTATTTCCAACCGTTATGCAATACAGCTTGATTATAATTGATAGGGTCTTGAATATTAGATAAGGAATTCAGTATATGTTGATTATTGGAAGATAAAGTTGTGACAGAAAGAGAGACTAATGAGATAGAAGATGAGAAACAAGAAAGGCTAACATTAGCCAGGTGCGCAGAATTGCAAATATAATCTTCTAGGTGACTAGGAATTTGTGTTTCTGGGTTAACCTACTAAGTACGAAATTATTATTTATGGGAGGAACAAGTGAATGTTGTATCTGGTCCACAGTGGTAGATGCAAGAGGTAAAGTAGAAGTGATAACTGAGGGATATCGGATGCTTTTATTAGTGTCAACATTATCATCAGAATCAACAGTTGGAATTGATGCATGGACTGGAAAGTAGGAATCATTAGATTTAGAAGAAGTAAAAGGATATATATTTTCATGAAACACAACATTTCTAGAAACTATGATTTTCTTAATATTAAGAACAAAAATATTATAACCTTTCTTTCCATATGGATATCCTAAAAAGACACATGTAGTGGCCCTTGGTGCCAACTTAGACTATTGAGAGAAAAGAATGAAAACAAAACATAGACATCCAAAATATTTGAGATTAGAATAGTTAGGTGTGTTCTAGAAGCGGACTTCAAAAGGAGTTTTACCATTAAAGATTTTTGAAGGAAATCTATTGATTAGATACATTGTAGTCAAAAGACATTCACCTCAATATTGAATGGGTATATGCGACTGGTACAAAAGAGCCCTAGATGTTTTTAGCAAATGCCTATATTTTGTTCCAGCCACACCATTTTGTTATGGAGTAGACACAAAAGAGGTTTGATGTTGAACCACATCCCAAGTTTTGTTCCACTCAAGAGCCTAAAACTCTTTCTCCATAGCTTCTTTCCAACCGTTATGCAATACAACTTGATTATAATTGATAGGGTCTTGAATATTAGATAAGGAATTCAGTATATGTTGATTATTGGAAGATAAAGTTATGACAGAAAGAGAGACTGATGAGATAGAAGATGAGAAACAAGAAAGGCTAACATTAGCCAAGTGCGCAGAATTGTAAATATAATCTTCTAGGTGACTAGGAATTTGTGTTCCTGGGTTAACCTACTAAGTAAGAAATTATTATTTATGGGAGGAACAAGTGAATGTACCTAGTCCATAACAACAGAAGGAACATGAGGTTGTACTTGGTTCGTGACAGTAGAAGGAACAAAAGGTTGTATCTGGTCCACAGTGGTAGATGCAAGAGGTAAAGTAGAAGTGATAACTGAGGGATATCAGATGCTTTTATTAGTGTCAACATTATCATCAGAATCAGCAGTTGGAATTGATGCATGGACTGGAAAGTAGGAATCATTGGATTTAGAAGAAGTAAAAGGATATATATTTTCATGAAACACAATATTTCTAGAAACTATGATTTTCTTAATATTAAGAACAAAAATATTATAACCTTTCTTTCCATATGGATATCCTAAAAAGACACATGTAGTGGCCCTTGGTGCCAACTTAGACTTTTGAGAGGAAAGAATGAAAACAAAACATAGACATCCAAAATATTTGAGATTAGAATAGTTAGGTGTGTTCTAGAAGCGGACTTCAAAAGGAGTTTTACCATTAACGATTTTTGAAGGAAATCTATTGATTAGATACATTGTAGTCAAAAGACATTCACCTCAATATTGAATGGGTATATGCGACTGGTACAAAAGAGCCCTAGATGTTTTTAGCAAATGCCTATATTTTGTTCCAGCCACACCATTTTGTTATGGAGTAGACACAAAAGAGGTTTGATGTTGAACCACATCCCAAGTTTTGTTCCACTCAAGAGCCTAAAGCTCTTTCTCCATAGCTTCTTTCCAACCGTTATGCAATACAGCTTGATTATAATTGATAGGGTCTTGAATGTTAGATAAGGAATTCTGTATATGTTGATTATTGGAAGATAAAGTTGTGACAGAAAGAGAGACTGATGAGATAGAAGATGAGAAACAAGAAAGGCTAACATTAGCCAGGTGCGCAGAATTGCAAATATAATCTTCTAGGTGACTAGGAATTTGTGTTCCTGGGTTAACCTACTAAGTAAGAAATTATTATTTATGGGAGGAACAAGTGAATGTACCTAGTCCATAACAACAGAAGGAACATGAGGTTGTACTTTGTTCGTGACAGTAGAAGGAACAAAAGGTTGTATCTGGTCCACAGTGGTAGATGCAAGAGGTAAAGTAGAAGTGATAACTGAGGGATATCGGATGCTTTTATTAGTGTCAACATTATCATCAGAATCAGCAGTTGGAATTGATGCATGGACTGGAAAGTAGGAATCATTAGATTTAGAAGAAGTAAAAGGATATATATTTTCATGAAACACAACATTTCTAGAAACTATGATTTTCTTAATATGAAGAACAAAAATATTATAACCTTTCTTTCCATATGGATATCCTAAAAAGACACTGAGAGGAAAGAATGAAAACAAAACATAGACATCCAAAATATTTGAGATTAGAATAGTTAGGTGTGTTCTAGAAGCGGACTTCAAAAGGAGTTTTACCATTAAAGATTTTTGAAGGAAATCTATTGATTAGATACATTATAGTCAAAAGACATTCACCTCAATATTGAATGGGTATATGCGACTGGTACAAAAGAGCCCTAGATGTTTTTAGCAAATGCCTATATTTTGTTCCAGCCACACCATTTTGTTATGGAGTAGACACAAAAGAGGTTTGATGTTGATTCCCTTTAGAAATGAAATAGTCTGACTGTGTTGTGCCACTTCCTAACTCAAGTGCATTGTCAGATCTTACTATTTTGATTTTGGTTTGAAATTGTCTTTCGACCATAGTTAAGAAATATTTGAGGATTGTGAAAGCATGCTTAATAGAAAAGTCCATGTTCCCCTACCAAAATCATCCACAATGGTAAAAAATAATTTATAGTCATCATGTGTTGGTTCTTTATACGGTCTCAAAATGTCAATTGTATCAACTCAAAAATAATTTTTGTTGAGATGTTGTTTGTTGAATAAGATAGTTTGGCTTGTCTTTCCATAGGAAAAATCATACATGGAGTGTCAAATTTTTGACATGAAGAGATTGAATGGAAAGGAACGTTTTTGATATTATTCAATGGCATATGCCCCAATATGTAATTCCACAATTTCTCTGTTATTTTGGAATCAAACAAAGAAAAACATGAACAAGAACTGAACCATGTTAAGAATGGATCTTGGGCTAAACTCAACCTCAAAAGCTAGCTCATGAGGGGAGGATTGCCCAAGTCGATATAAGGAGACCAATTACCCATCTTTTTTCCTGATGTGGGCTACTTAACATAAGTATTAACAGATCTAATATTCCAAGATATTACTATCTTTATCATCTAATTATCTTATTTTGAGCCATCTTTCTGGTATTAGCCTTTTAGGAAGTTGATTACCTGCACAGTCCTATTTTTTGCCTCTTTTTTCACTCTTCTTATTAGCTCGAGAATATAGATCTGCTTGCTTCCCCCCATATAAATCCACACTCTAGAATCTTCTTCTTCTAGATATATCATCAAACAGACCTACCTGCAACTACTTGAACAAAATAAGAGAATGAGAGAAAATGTTTCATGTTCATGAATAAAGCTAGGAACAAAGCAATCTTTAATCTTTAGCTAGTTCTTCAAGACGTTGACAACTTATGATAGGCTATTAAACTACGGCATGGATATTGATATTAAGAGACCACTTGTTTATTGAATATAGCTTTTCCAAAGTTTTCTGGTATACTCTTTCAATAATGATTGAAGAAATAAGAATTCATTGCAGGAGTCTAGGATCAGCACCTCAAGTGGAGCATAGCACAAACAGAATAGAAAACTCAATTAACTCAAACATTTAAGTTGTTCTACACTAAATGAGTGTAAGAAATCTAGTTGGAATGGAATCAAAAGGGTATTGAATGAGCTAGTAGATTACTGTATAGTATTATCAAGCAAGTGGGCTTTACATGCAATGTATTATAAGCTTCGCATGGAATTTAATAGGTTCTACATACTTGTCATTTTTAAGATTATTTTGCACTAAGCGAGATAGATTGTCATTTTTCTCTATCCTACTGAGATGAACCCCTAGTAACCCTTCCTAGAAGGTATAGCTATGATCATTGTTCAGCAATAGGAAATATAGGCATTTGACTTTGGTTTCTCTTTGTTAATAGTAAGGTTGGGTATAACTGGGTTGTTATTTTGTAATGATCTACTCTTGGTGATTAATAAAATAATTAGTTATCAAAAAAATAATGTACTATGTGGGTATCATAGAGAACTAGGACGTGTTTTTTTGGAGGAATGAACCATTCCGTTATGATACCCTAATATATACCACATGAGGATAATAGACCCGAGTAGTATTTCTTTTGAAAGAAGGTATCCTTTTAGTATCATAGAGGACTAATAATTTTTCTTGAAGAAATGAACCTGTAGTCCTCTGTGACACTTCTTCAGTAAATGATGTACACCTTGTGGGTCTCATAGAGGCTGAGAAGTGTTTTCTTTTGAAAGACTGAATTAGTCTTTTTGATACCCTACCAGTATATTACGTAACATGCGAGCATCATAGAGGACTAAATAATTTCTTGAATGGTCGAACATTTAATCGTTTGTTACTTTATTAGTATGACCTATACTATATGGTTATCATAGAGGACTCATGAGTTTTTCTATTAAAAGAATGAGCCAATCATTTATGATATCTATCTTATATGATACATACTATGAGAGCATCATAGAGGATTGAGTAATATTGTTTTGAAAGAAAAGATATATTGTCTATGATACTATATTAGTATATGATATGTACCAATTTGGTATCATTGAGGATTGAGTATTTTACTCCGAGGAATGAACATGCAGTCTCTTATAATACCCTGTAAGTACATGATATATACCATGTGGGTAATCATAAAAGATTAAGGAGTATTTGAAGTAATGAAAAATTTTCTTATGATACCTTATATAATGGCCCATTCCGTTGTTACTGTAATCACTGCATACAAAGGGCACAGGGTATAGAAATTTCTTTTAAAATCTTTAAGAGGTCTATTAGAGACTATGTATGAGACGAATTTGGAGCTGAAAAGTTTTTAAGAGCAAGCTAATATAACCCTGCTATAGCAATGTCGTGGTTGCAGCATGTCGGATGCTATAATGAGATCCTGAGTAGTGTCCAAAAATTTTAGATCTGCTTTCTTTCCATCTTTAAACCTGTCACGCCCCAAATCCCATTGGAGCGGACTGGCACCCGTAGCCGAGGAGGCCCGGGAGAACCCATTCATAACCTATACTTTCACATTTACATTACTTATGAAAATTAGAAATTTGGGCAGCACTTCGTTGTAAATAGAAGAAAACAGTACCTGTATCAGCCCAGCAGACACGCATATATATATATATATAAACAGTAATTGGCCGTCAGAGCCATCACGTCTATCAACCAAACACTTTTATGGCTGTACAATATGTCTACAAAAGCCTCTACATAGATACACAACTGAGTTAGGGTCGGGACAAACTCCCGCCCACAAAAGACTTTTATACAAATACCAAAAATACATATAGAAACGACTTGGGATGCCCCGAAACAACTGGAGCTCACCACTATCAACAGAATGTCCTGGCTCTTACTACGGAGGTGTACGACCTGAAGTACCTGTTCCTGCAGGCATGAATACAGGTCCCCCGCGAGGGACGTCAGTACGGAAATATGTACTGAGTATGTAAGGCAGTGAGTATCAAGATGAGATACAAAAGATCAACAGAACCCAGATACCAGTGAATAAACAGTATGAGTAGACCACACTTAAAAGAGCTGATGGGATACCTGCACTTTACTTTCATATCATTACTTCCCGTATTCCTTATCAATACATAACATATGTCATACAATGGCCAACTGATCAGTGGTACTAATACAGTACATCAGGGACCACCCCTGGAATAGCATATATACATAATCTTTATAATACAATGGCCAACTGATCAGTGGTACTAATACAATACATCATATCATCAATTTAAAATAAAGACATTCCATCTCTTACTTCAATTAATCTTTGAGATTGGTTACTTTGTGGTCACACCTGATGGAACTTGAAACCATGATACCTCAATAGGAAAAACATGTAAATAGGTAATCAATATCATGAAAATGAAGTAGAGAATCATGGATACCTCATTAAACCATTTCGGAGTCAACAATAGTATATGGATATTTTTTTGACTAGCCGGACATCTTAAAAGTGAAAACAAGTTCAATTGGTAGTGTCGAAGATCATATGATGTTATTATGTGTCATGTGTCGTAGGACAATGTTGGAAGCTTACTTGAGAGTGCCATGGGTCATTATTCATGCCAAAGATTAGATAGAGTATGTCTTACATACCTTGATATAACCACTTCAATACAAGTCCAACTTGACTTCCCGTACTCTTCGAACACTTATCTACAATAAGTCATTTGTGGCAAACTAGTATTAGCAACCAAATCTTACCATTTAGGTATTAACTTCACCAAATAATGTCTAGGAAGTAATCCTTTAACTCATCAATAAGAGTGCTACATACATCCTCTTATACTCTTATTACATTCACATATCATGCAATATCCCTCAACATCACTCTTAGCCTTTATTTCCCCTCTTAATCACCATCCAATACCAACGTGATCACTAGGCATACATAACCACTAATATAATGATATATCACCACAATTCATCCTCCATAATCCAATACAACAACTTTCATAATTTACTACTAACAATTTATACAAAACAATTCATAACTATGTTTCTAGTTATCTTCCAACATCAAGACAATACTCATAATCCCTTATCAATACTTATTCATGGATAAGAATCAAGAATAAACAATATTCATACCTTAACAATGAACTCTTGTATTCAGAATCCTCCTTATATAACCATGGGGTGCTTCTCGAAGCTTTCGAGATGGTGAACACAACTACGGAACCAATTCGAATTTTCTACGGTTGAATCACAAAATATTTGAAGTTGAAATTAGGCTAGGGTTTCACCTTCTCTTAATAATTGGATGATATAAGATATATATGAGG
Source organism: Capsicum pubescens (assembly GCA_030864215.1). NCBI lineage: Eukaryota > Viridiplantae > Streptophyta > Magnoliopsida > Solanales > Solanaceae > Capsicum > Capsicum pubescens. The sequence continues at coordinate 71,063,730 of CM061549.1, read as the reverse complement.
CTAAGTGTATGTTTATAAAGCCCAATTTTTCGTCCAAGAGATAATAGAAAATGACCATTTTGCCCTAAAAATTTAAATAAATCCGAATCTATCCCCAGTGGACAGTTTTGACAGGATGAAGTAAATAGATCATAACTCTTTGCTCCGGTATCGGATTTGGGTGAAACCAATTGCATTGGAAAGATAATTCAAAGGTCTTTCATTTTCATATAAAGTATACCACCCAGTTCTTCCTGTACAAGGAGTTATGGTCGTTTAAAGTTGACCCAAAAATCTTTCCCAAAATTCTGTTTTTTTTTTGATAGGCTGTAGTAAAACGGGTATAGCTCCTTACTCAGACATTGGATTTGGATGAAACCAATTTCATCGGAAAGAAGACTCTCGGAGCTTTTCGTCGATATATAACAGCTCACACCGTTCTTTTTGTACAAGGAGTTATGATCGTCTAAAGTTGATCCAAAAAAAAATTGCCTAGCTGCAGTAATTTTCCTGCAGATTTACTGTTCACAGGCTTCCCGACCACCGTTTTGAAATTTTGAATGTGCTCGCTTATATGAAATACTCCTCTGTTTTGGGCAAACTTTATATCATTGGAAATCTTATTCCAATACCTACACATACAACTATTGACGGGATACTTCCGAACACCATAAACTTAATTTAACCCATACGCAAGCCTTTAGGACTCCATATAATCGCGATAAGTGTACGAAAAAATTTACGGGGTGTTACCAGAATATTTTCTCATTTAAAGAAAACCACTAGTGTTGCCTAAAAAACCCTAGGACAAATATCGAAGGTTCCTTATGATTTTACACCAGATATAGCTAGAACGGGTCACAGAATTAAAGTTCAAACCTCTTTAATAGATAATAGATACATGGTGCCTAGGTAGGCTAAGTTTAATTTGAGAAGTTGACCTTGGTTAGAAAACATATTCAGAATATAGATTAATGGGATAGTTCATGATTAGGCCTGGGGCAAGTGATTGGAAAGATTAAACAAGTATATTAAGGAAATTCAAAAGAATGATGGTGTTTATTTAATTGTGTGGTGAACTGCTGCTAATGCTTACCTACTATTTTATTACATGCCAACTGAATAGGTGTCACGATTCAAGACTACCTCCTAGTCATAATACGGTGCTTAAAATCATAAGTGATCCCAATCTAACCCATTGTAGTGGAATAATGCATGGGCAACTGATTAAAGCATATATAAAAGCTAAATTTATTGAGCAGAAGCATAATCATGAGATAAGTTGTTTCAATACATTACTGTTCAAAATTTACAACACTATAATCTGAAAGAAAGGGGAACTTAAACTACATACAATGAATCTGACTGACCATCTATGAAGCCTAAACTAGTACTGACTATAGGTAGTCGGTACATGACCCCAACTATCCCTAATAAATACATACGAATAAGAAAATGAAATGCTGGAACTGCAATTGATTCAAATCCTCAAAATAAGAGAACTCATCACCTACTGTATGAATGCTAGGATTTGCGTGGTTATGATCCTATCGTAAGAACGTCAATCTACATTACATGAAAAATGTAGGCAAAAGAGGTATGCTATCAATACTTTGGAATATAATAAGTATGTGAGATATGCACTAGTCATGAAAATAATTAAAACATGTTGTGAAACTGAGGATAGAAGTCATTCATAGAAGTCTGTAGGTAAAAGTTGTGAGGCATATTGAAATCTCTAAATCATGAGCTAAATTATTTTTGTAAATTTAAAAGTGATAGAAGCATAACTATTATATTTAATGTCAAATTAATGCCGAATATGACGTGAAATGGTACTAAATGCTAACAGAAAATAAAAAGATAAAATTAAGTGCAAACTGAATGCATGGAGCTGAACTGTAATGCAATGATATTGATGTGCAGTGATAGTCTGAAAATTTGGAGTATAAAAGAAAGTAAAACTAAACTGAGGGTCATGTATGAATACTTTATCTAAAATTGTGGGATGAGAACTGATGCAATGGTCAAGTGAACAAACTTGTATTTGATCAATACTGTACTAAATAAACTGATTACAAGGTGATGCAATAACTGAGTTTGGATGTGGGAGAAACTATTAACCGACATATAACCATGTGAGCCAAACATGGAATTTGGTGTATAAATCTCATTGAAAAGGGTTCAATAAACCTTACCAGGGTGTAAAGACTGAGCTGACATGGTACCACTAAACTGATGTCTAAAAGGACTAGGGAGTCCGCCCTCAACTGCAAGTGACCCATCATAAACTACGGTGGCGCTGTAGTTCTGGAACTTAGGGAGTGCTACTAAAGGTCTCAGTGCTAACTAACGGGTGAGCCTTCATCCCTGGGTTTGTTCGGTGCTAAGTAATACTTCTCATAGAATATAAACTGATATTCAGAATAGCTCAATGATATGAAGTCCTGAGGTTGAAAGATACTTCTTTGTCTAAAATAATTCTATATCATGAAAATTAAAGGACAGAGTATTTGACTGATAATATATGATATCCTAGGTCATTGGGTGTTCATAACCTTCCATATCTGAAAAATGCAACTTATATTGAATATTTAATATTTCGAAGGAAAAAAAAATTCATAACCCAAGTCCAAAATCATGAATTTAACAATATACCGAGGGTTCAAAATGCTAAGTTTGTGAAAATACTAATTTTCATCGGAAAACATAAAGTCTGTGTAAATACTAATTTTCATAGAAAAACATGGTATGTCAACTAATATGGGTTGAGATTCACAAGATCATGATAAATAATGCTTAATAGTTATGAAAACTGGCACATCTTATATAGCTTGATCATACCCTAAAAATCTTAAGTAATATCATGTAAATCATGAATGAATTTGAGAATAGCATAAATGATATAATATGGGCCTAAGAAACCATGAATAATCATTAAAACGTGCTTATAAGAGGCAATTATATCACGGGGGATTGAATTGTAAGCTTGTAGTAATAATTGGTTAAAAATCCTAGTTTGTGTAGAACATAAAATTCACAAAAAAAAAAAATCATAATTTGAGCATAAGGATGAAAGGAGATCATCGTTGAATATGCACATTAATGATTACTCTTGATTCTTGAATTAAAGTTTGCAGGATTTGAACTTGGAGATGATGAATCCTAATTTCTTACTTTGGAGAAGAGAAAATCACATGTTTTTAAAGTATTTCATGGGTTGTGTTGAGAATGAGGGATTAGAAGTTGTTTAGGATTTATATTCAACTTTAGGATAGCTTAAATGATGTTGTTTTGGTGTTAAAGGGGTGGGAAAAGATAAAAAAAATCCCTCAAAAATCATCTGGAAAACTCATGGAAGCAGTCCCGACAACTTTGGCAACGACTCGTTAAGTTCGGCCATGAGTCGTGCTTGACTCGTGGTCAAAGGACCAAAATTAGGCTCCTACTAGCGTGGAAATGACTCCTCCTGATGACTCGTTAGGTCTGCTAACGAGTCATTGTTAGAGTGGTTTTCACTGGTAGCGTTGACAGTGCTTCAGTAATTTGGCCATAACTTTTTACTTTGATATTGGATTAAGGGGAAACTAGTGGCGTTGGAAATATAATTCACTTATATATATATCTGTTGATGGGTCTTGAGCTCAAAAATTCTTTGTGATCCAAAAGTTATAACCGTTTGAAGTTGACTATAGTTATATTCTTCACAAGAATTTAATCGCTAAGGGATGTTTTGACTTGTCTATAAGCTAGGAGCTATTTTAGGCCTTAATATATTTCTAAATCACTTATCTTATCAAACTACCAAATATGATTTTTGATTTTGTATTTATTTGAGGCATGGTTCTAACATTGATTTGATTTTAGAGGTATTACAGTATCTCCCATTTGGGATCATTCGTCCTTGAATGAACACTGAATTGGCTGAAAGGATAGGGAAAAAGATCCAATCCCTGATATAGAATTATAAGAGATGAATATGTACATGATGAATAAATTTTCAACTAAAACTTTGACTAGTTTGAAAATTAAGGAATTCACTAGTACCGTCTAGCTGAATTTTGTAGTTGGATAACTAACATAATATAGATTTCTAAATCTTGATATCTTTTATTCCTAGAACTAACTTAAACTGGAAGGAAGGACCTAACTGAGTTAACACATAGGATGAATGAAAATAAAGAACCCCATGGAAATGGAAATGGTTATATGCATGAAGCTTAGGATAGTAAGACTAGATGAAAAGATGGGAAACTACATAAGCTTATCTATTTAATCGCTTAACTGAATTGTTGGCTATACAGACTGACTCATACTGAGAGTTTTTATAGCTCAATTGAAGCATTCCTGGCATGAACATATAATTAGAACTGAAAGTGATAGATAATGACATGAAATTTGTAAGAGTCACTGAGAAAGGAATATTTGTTACCTTCAACGCTTCTTGTTAGAGATTTTGATACTATTAGGGAGGTATGAATTTTTGGCATGATTATAGTGAGATATCATAATATGGATTATAACATGGTTTGAGCATTCAAATCTTCTAGTTAGATCTCGTAGAATAGGAACGACTAAGAGTTGAATATGAGACTCCTCTTGTCCGAAGTTATATATCATGGAATTTGATTATCTTAGGCCAAAAGTAAGGTTAGGACTAGTATAGATTAAGTTGTAACACCCCGTAAATTTTTTCGTACACTTATCGCGATTATATGGAGTCCTAAAGGCTTGCATATGGGTTAAATTAAGTTTATGGTGTTCGGAAGTATCCCGTCAATAGTTGTATATGTAGGTATTGGAATAAGTTTTCCAACGATATAAAGTTTGCCCAAAACAGAGGAATATTTCATATAAGCGAGCACATTCGAACTATTATATTTAATGTCAAATTAATGCCGAATATGACGTGAAATGGTACTAAATGCTAACAGAAAATAAAAAGATAAAATTAAGTGCAAACTGAATGCATGGAGCTGAACTGTAATGCAATGATATTGATGTGCAGTGATAGTCTGAAAATTTGGAGTATAAAAGAAAGTAAAACTAAACTGAGGGTCATGTATGAATACTTTATCTAAAATTGTGGGATGAGAACTGATGCAATGGCCAAGTGAACAAACTTGTATTTGATCAATACTGTACTAAATAAACTGATTACAAGGTGATGCAATAACTGAGTTTGGATGTGGGAGAAACTATTAACCGACATATAACCATGTGAGCCAAACATGGAATTTGGTGTATAAATCTCATTGAAAAGGGTTCAATAAACCTTACCAGGGTGTAAAGACTGAGCTGACATGGTACCACTAAACTGATGTCTAAAAGGACTAGGGAGTCCGCCCTCAACTGCAAGTGACCCATCATAAACTACGGTGGCGCTGTAGTTCTGGAACTTAGGGAGTGCTACTAAAGGTCTCAGTGCTAACTAACGGGTGAGCCTTCATCCCTGGGTTTGTTCGGTGCTAAGTAATACTTCTCATAGAATATAAACTGATATTCAGAATAGCTCAATGATATGAAGTCCTGAGGTTGAAAGATACTTCTTTGTCTAAAATAATTCTATATCATGAAAATTAAAGGACAGAGTATTTGACTGATAATATATGATATCCTAGGTCATTGGGTGTTCATAACCTTCCATATCTGAAAAATGCAACTTATATTGAATATTTAATATTTCGAAGGAAAAAAAAATTCATAACACAAGTCCAAAATCATGAATTTAACAATATACCGAGGGTTCAAAATGCTAAGTTTGATAGTTTGAGGGTGATTTAGGATAAGGTGTTGAGTGGTGAGCTAAGAAAGCCTCTTTTGATTCTGTTGGTTTGTTAAGGATTTATGGCTGAGTACAAGTGTCAAGAGTTGGAGTTTAGGTAAGATTGATTTTGAAGGACTACATTGTTCAAGATATTCTATACATCCAAGTGTGATCAAAGATGTATCATAATTTGAAGCAGCTTTACTGGAGGGGTGGTATGAATAAGGATGTGCAAATTTTGTAGCTCATTTCTTTTGTGTTGTTAGTAAGTGAAGGACGAGCATCAGAGACCTTTTGCTTCAGCAGTTACCTATTCTCGAGTGGAAATAGAGCGAATCACTATGGACTTTGTGACTACGTTGCCTCATACTTCTCATGCTTTTGACGAAATTTGGGTTATCTTCGATTGGTTGAACAAATCAGCCTATTTAATCCCTATTCATATCTCATCTAATACTGAAAAGTTAGCATGCATCTATGTTTGAGAGATAAGTCGTCTTCATAGGGAACCCTTGTTTATTATTTTGGACAGAGGGTCAGTGTTCACTTTTACCTTCTGGAAATATTTCAGGTGGAGTTGGGTACTCGCATAGATCTTAGCATAACTTATTACCTCCCCAGACCAATGGTCAGTCACATCAGAGTATTTAGGTTTTGGAGGATATACTCTGCACATGTGTTATGGACTTTGGAGGTTGGTGGGAAAAATATTTAGTTTTGGCAGAGTTTGGTTATAAAAATAGATATCATTCAAGTATTGAGATTGCCCTTTTTGAGGTGTTGTCGATCTCTTATTTGTTGGTTTGATACCTTAGAGGTTGGGCCCTATGACACTTACTTGCTTTGTGAGTCTTTGGATAGAGTTTAGGGGATTCAGGATAGTTTTTGAGTGGCTTAGAGTAGACAAAAGAGTTATCTGGACCGTAGGCTTTGTGCCTTAAAGATTAGGATTAGTGATCAATTTTTTCTTCGTGTACTACCTGTGAAGGGCATGATAAGTTTTGGGAGGAGGGTCATGCTCAACACGAGGTACAGTAGACCATTTGAGATACTTTGGACTATTAGGGATGTTACTTATGAGTTGTCCTTACTACCAAATTTTTCAGCTCTTCACCCAGTTTTTCATGTATCCATGCTTCGACACTATATTTTGGATGAGTCTCATGTGCTTTATTGGAATTCGATTTAGTTGGATGAGAAGTTGACCTTTGATGAGGAGCTAGTTTCCATCTTAGCAAGAGATGTTAGACGATTGTGTTCTAGAGATATTTCTATGGTTAAAGTTTAGTGTAGACACCATCCTCCAACTGAGGTCTACTTGGTAGGGCGAGTCTGACATGCATAGTAGTTATCATCAATTTTTTATTAATTCAGGTTATTTTTTGCCTTTTTTGTTCGAGGACAAGCTAGAGTTTTAGCGGTACATATTGCAATGTCCTGAATTTGTGAATTTTCTATTCTTGTGTGTTTTGAGTATTTTTCCCTTCTCCATACTTTCTAAATGTTTATTTTGAGGTTCGAGGATTGTTAGCATGATTTTCGATGCGATTGGAAATGATTTGTGCAAGTTTATGTTTTTTAGAGGCTTGAGAACCCATATAGTTGACTTCAATCAACATTTGTTGTTCTAAGTATTGGATGGCTAAACGGACTGCACCAACAGATTCAGAATGTCAAATTTGGGTTAGTAGCAGGGTTGGTTTGATTTTGGGGCATTTATATCTCACTTTTCCCCTTAGTTTTGAATTTGTAAAAAAGGGGTCTCGGGGGTTTATTTTGTGAAAATAGTTTTTTTAGAAATCTGTTGTAGCCATTATGTCTAAAACGTGGAATTTATCCTAGTAACATAGATGGATTGATTTTGTCGTGTCCACAATGATTCTCGAGGGTCCGTTTAGAGACATTTTTAACTTGACTTCATCTACTGGACAAGTATTTTCTTGCGCATCAGGCCCTTCATCGCAATCGCATGGACATGTGTCATAATTGTGGGCCTTAATGATTCCCTTCATCACGATCTAGTGGTGGTGGTACTGTAATCGCGATGAGTATTTGGGTAGTTCGGATCAGGTTCTACCATCATGTTCACAACCCTCCTTTTGTAGTCGTGATGACAACCTTAAATCATGATCGATATTAACCCTTGCAATTTCAAGGGCTACAATTACGAGGCACTGTTATCTAAAGAGTATAAAGGCCTCTTTTTCACATTTTCCCTCTATTTTTTAAACTTTAAGCTTCAGATTTGGGCAACTTTCGAGGGTTTTTTAAAACTATTTGGGCTTGGGTAAGCTCCAAAACCTTATCCCCATTATTTTCATCGTTTATATCCAAAATGAAACTTTAAATCATGATTTCAAAATAGAAATTTAGGGGTTTTACTGACCTCATTTTAACCCTTTTTGAGTGGGTTTTCTTCCGTAGATTCCTACAACCTTAGGGAATATGTTTTTAAAACAAAATTATGATTTTTACCCCTTTTAATTTCAAACTAATTTTTTGAACCTATTTTAGACCCAGCTCGAATATAGGCAATATGGGTATCATTACCTTTCTTTTCTTCTGTAGATTCCTACAACCTTGGGGAACATGTTTTTTAAAACCCAATTGTGATTTTACCCCTTTTAATTTCAAACTAATTTTTTGAACCCATTTTAGACCCAGCCCGAATATAGTCAATATGGATATCATTAGTTTTATTTTAACATATAGATACTATATTTGACTATTGTAGTTGATTTTAAGGTTGTTCGAAAGGGGAAAGATCTTCATTGAAGCACTTTAGACTTAGATTTTATCATTTTGAGGAAGGTTATGGATTAATGTCTTTCAAATTGAGCTAGGTAGTTAATATATATGTAAAACATGCTACACATTAAAGAAAATAACTATGGGGTTTATATTTCAAGATTGTTACTACTGTTGTGCGCCCTTATGGGGGCTTATAATATGTTTTTATGGATTTTTAGCATCTGATATTGTGTATTGCCCGTGTGGAGGCTTTATTTGATATCATATGTCTTATATGTGCATTGGAATGCCTTTATTCCAGATATAATGCTCGTGCGGGGGTTTGATTTTCTCATATAGGCCTTAACTGAGCATTGGTTACCTTAACATGATAGAAATACCCGAGTAAAGAGTTGATAAGATATTAATAATGCCTTGCATGCATATTTATTCTGATGGTGCCTATTTATAGTTTATAATAATGAATTGTGGACATATTGAGTTGTTTTCAAGGCTCACTTGTTTATAAATACTTGTTGGATGGATTGGATATCATTATATCAAGTTTATTGTGAGAATTACATCCTTATTCCATACATATACATTCATGAGACTTTGATACCATTTAGAAAAACTATTTTTGGAGGAAAATGAGACACTTTTATCAAAACCCTCTCCGTGAACACAAGCTAGAGAAGAGATTTGAGATTGATATTTAGATATAGTATAGGGGTTTCAAACCAACCATGGTCCCTATCTGGTAGTTTCGAGACCGGTGGGTGTATACAGAAAGTAATGTGATAACTTCCATCATTCATTCCATCCACATTGCATTGCATACGCAACTTGCTTGTTTTCCTTAGTTGCTTTGACTTAAGCTTAGTTTTTCTTTTTCATAGATGTCTATGTTGTTTTTGTTTCTATATACTATTTGAACTATAAGCGTTAGTGGAGATAGTGTGAGTTACCGTCTTAGACTTTTCTTCTTGCATGTGATGTGACCATAGTATATTTTACTTATCTTATTTTTTATTTTCCTTTGTCAGCCTATGATATCTACTAAGTAGAATTGGACCGTTGTCACCCATACTGTGCCTTTTCGGTGCAGATCTTAGCCATAACGAGTATGGCTGTTAGAGGCTGATTTGTATGGTGGAGTTTGTGAGAACTGTGTGAGATGCTATAAATCGACGAAAATCTCCGAGAGTCTTCTTTCCGATGAAATTGGTTTCATCCAAATCCAATGTCTGAGTAAGGAGCTATACTCGTTTTACTACAGCCTATAAAAAAAAAACAGAATTTTGGGACAGATTTTTGGGTCAACTTTAAACGACCATAACTCCTTGTACAGGAAGAACTGGGTGGTATACTTTATATGAAAATGAAAGCCCTTTGAATTATCTTTCCAATTCAATTGGTTTCACCCAAATCCGATACCGGAGCAAAGAGTTATGATCGATTTACTTCAGCCTGTCAAAACTGTCCACTGGGGACAGATTCGGATTTATTTAAATTTTTAGGGCAAAATGGTTATTTTCTATTACCTCTTGGACGAAAAATTGGTCTTTATAAACATACACTTAGCCTCATATATATCATATATCATCCAATTATTAAGAGAAGGTGAAACCCTAGCCTAATTTCAACTTCAAATATTTTGTGATTCAACCGTAGAAAATTCGAATTGGTTCCGTAGTTGTGTTCACCATCTCGAAAGCTTCGAGAAGCACCCCATGGTTATGTAAGGAGGATTCTGAATACAAGAGTTCATTGTTAAGGTATGAATATTGTTTATTCTTGATTCTTATCCATGAATAAGTATTGATAAGGGATTATGAGTATTGTCTTGATGTTGGAAGATAACTAGAAACATAGTTATGAATTGTTTTGTATAAATTGTTAGTAGTAAATTATGGAAGTTGTTGTATTGGATTATGGAGGATGAATTGTGGTGATATATTATTATATTAGTGGTTATGTATGCCTAGTGATCATGCTGGTATTGGATGGTGATTAAGAGGGGAAATAAAGGCTAAGAGTGATGTTGAGGGATATTGCATGATATGTGAATGTAATAAGAGTATAAGAGGATGTATGTAGCACTCTTATTGATGAGTTAAAGGATTACTTCCTAAACATTATTTGGTGAAGTTAATACCTAAATGGTAAGGTTTGGTTGCTAATACTAGTTTGCCACAAATGACTTATTGTAGATAAGTGTTCGAAGAGTACGGGAAGTCAAGTTGGACTTGTATTGAAGTGGTTATATCAAGGTATGTAAGACATACTCTATCTAATCTTTGGCATGTATAATGACCCATGTCACTCTCAAGTAAGCTTCCAACATTGTCCTACGACACATAATAACATCATATGATCTTCGACACTACCAATTGAACTTGTTTTCACTTTTAAGATGTCCGGCTAGTCAAAAAAATGTCCATATACTATTGTTGACTCCGAAATGGTTTAATGAGGTATCCATGATTCTCTACTTCATTTTCATGATATTGATTACCTATTTACATGTTTTTTCTATTGAGGTATCATGGTTTCAAGTTCCATAAGGTGTGACCACAAAGTAACCAATCTCAAAGATTAATTGAAGTAAGAGATGGAATGTCTTTATTTTAAATTAATGATATGATGTATTGTATTAGTACCACTGATCAGTTGGCCATTGTATTATAAAGATTATGCATATATGTTATTCCAGGGGTGGTCCCTGATGTATTGTATTAGTACCACTGATCAGTTGGCCATTGTATGACATATGTATTGATAAGGAATACGGGAAGTAATGATATGAAAGTAATGTGCAGGTATCCCATCAGCTCTTTTAAGTGTGGTCTACTCATACTGTTTATTCACTGGTATTTGGGTTCTGTTGATCTTTTGTATCTCATCTTGATACTCACTGCCTTACATACTCAGTACATATTTCCGTACTGACGTCCCTCACGGGGGACCTGTATTCATGCCTGCAGGAACAGGTACTTCAGGTCGTACACCTCCGCAGTAAGAGTCAGGACATTCTGTTGATAGTGGTGAGCTCCAGTTGTTTTGGGGCATCCCAAGTCGTTTCTATATGTATTTTTGGTATTTGTATAAAAGTCTTTTGTGGGCGGGAGTTTGTCCCGACCCTAACTCAGTTGTGTATCTATGTAGAGGCTTTTGTAGACATATTGTACAGCCATAGGAGTGTTTGGTTGATAGACGTGATGACTCTGACGGCCAATTACTGTTTATATAAATATATATATGCGTGTTTGCTGGGCTGATACAGGTACTGTTTTCTTCTATTTACCACGAAGTGTTGCCCAAATTTCTAATTTTCATAAGTAATGTAAATGTGAAAGTATAGGTTATGAACGGGTTCTCCCGGGCCTCCTCGGCTACGGGTGTCAGTCCGCTCCAATGGAATTTGGGGCGTGACATAAGTGATAATTTGGTAACTTAGCAACATTCTTCGACCATGCTTTTTCTTAAGAACCTACCACTCTTAACTAGCTAAAATTTTCTCTGTCTTAGAGATACACCATAATTGGCCGTTAGAGGCTAAGTCTAGCTATATGTTGTTACACTCTTAAAGCTTAATTCAAAGATACAAAGCTCTACATCTAAAAAGACCATACTAGCTTTACTATGGGAATATATCCATCGGGAGAGATTAAGCTTAATATACATTACTTGTTGCCTTAAATAATCAACCTTTTGTTCTAAAAGATGAACTAATAACCATAAGCAATTATCGATAGGTATATCAATAAACCTATCACTCAACTGCTAACAACTTCGCTATCAAAGCATAAGAAGGGTAACTGAAGAACTAGGATATAACGATCTCATACGAGAGGGATATTGTGAAATCTCGACCCAAGGATTTTCATGAATTCAACACATAACTGAGGCCGGAGAAGTAAAATATAATTGGAATAAACTTATTTAAGAGATATGGTATACGAGAATACATGACATAGTGTGACATCACTAGTCATTAAGGATGTATCATGAGTATTTGGAGCTAATCATACTGCAAAACATGAGTACATGAGTTGCATGAGTTGAGTTTGGAGTTCATAAATCCATGGAATATGAGTCTTACTTCTTAGTGAACTATCATTCTTTATACTAGGAACTGGGAGCGTACATGATTATATATAGAGTACATAAATATGAGATATGGTCATGAGATGACTTGTAAGGCATGAGTAGAGTGTCGTAATGATTGAAGAACATAAATTTGTACTAGGATACGAATGTTTTGTGTATCTTTCTCCCCTAATGTTGTTCCAAAACTCACTGCCATCACTACTAGAATTGTAAAACCTAATTTTGTTCTTTGTTCTATCATCTCCCTCTTAGACTTAAGCCATAGTTCTAAGTCTACGAACCTACTTAATAGGCTATAAACTGAGACGTAATCACTTCACTCTATTGGTTGGGTATAAATGCACTCATAAAAATTAAAATCCCCAACAAGATTGTATCTAAAAGTGTAAACCCCATTGCTATTTCTTTTATTTGAGATACAACCCATAATTTCTATAGCCCCAATAGCTATCACTATAATTTAAACACTTATTAACTGCGAACCTTCTGAATTATAACAATACCCTGAGTTCACACTTTTATAATTCAGACTTAGATTATAACACTTAGCATGGATATCCCTAAAATATTTAACGATTTATATTAATTTGCAACTACAGGATAAGAATCATGAAACACTAACCCACTAAAAATTTTATGAACATACTTAACTTTAACAAGCTTCTCTATCTTTCTGGTTGCGACTTACTCTTGATCCTGGCTAAAGCATTAACATGATCTAAGTCCCCTTAATTGGAAGTTCTCTCTTAAAGTGCTATATGCAATCTACACAATACACTTTTGGTTCTATATGTATATAATTTACTAAATTTAGATAAATACTATCCCTACTTTACTGCTTCTACATTTATAAGCTCATGCTCCTAACTCTAGGTCATGCTACCATAGGATTCTTAGAAGGGATATGAGGTCATATTTAACTTTAGCTCACTGTATGATTTTTATGAATAAGAGTGAAATTTTTCTAAATTACCAAACAAAATACTGATAGGCTCATCTCAAGCAGTTGCGTAGTCTTATGACTATCTATAGGAACTATCTAAAAAGACTCTATCAGTAGGAATTTAAGCTTGATTATTTCTATTACCTAAAAAATAAGGCATAGTTAGTAGGAATGAAAAAAATAGAATATATATCAGTGAAACGACCCAATCGGGGGACTTGTCGTAATGGGCAGTCCAAGTCCAACCAAGAATGAGGACCAACCCCAATACCCAACCAAACTTACTATCGTGTATCTCGAGTCAAATGAATTTTCAGCATATAACAAAATAGTGTTATTCCATAATCTAAGACTCTGGGATATGTCTATATTCGTGACTTCCCAAACGAGTCCAACCGTCCAATACCTAACCGATAACCATTACCAACCAAAACATAACCATATGAGTTCCACAATAATTATATAATCCCAAAATAAAAGAGGGTGGAACAGTGAGAAATTTAATCCTATGGTATCAACCCCAATACCAAGGATTATCGACCCATAGTATTTCCATGAAAGCCTCTAACCAAAAGAATACTAAAATCTGGTTGGGATATGCCCCAACCATAGCCAAAACCAATATCCATAAATAACCAAAGTATGAAATAACATCCATGCAATGGAACCTTATGCATAGATGAAAGCTCACCACTTTAATCCAAAAGTTGATCCCAAAATTCGATTACTATGCAGGAGAAGTAAAATGGTCGGTTCCTGCATCACGTGGTGATACAGCCACCCGAAGATGGGTTATCGGGTGAACACTAGCATGAACTCATGATAAGGATAAAATAATTTCATTTAATAAAACTAAGTAAATTATTCGTATCATACAAACTATATATATATATATACATATATATAGCCATGCCGAGAAAGAGAATCGGGTTTAGCACGCATTTGAAACCATTAACCTGGGTATGTGTAGCTTAACTATTCGTAACCACCCACGACCTATATGGGTCCAGTGTAACTCCATGAATAGGCCCAATGTGTGTAGTTGCACGAATAAGAGATACCATTAAGTAGGGGATTCCTATGTACTGTTACCCTCCATGATATATATATATATATATATATATATACAGTGTATTTAGAGGATTCCTATGTACCTCATAGTATCATATAAGATTGCCATGACCTACCCCTCATGTTAGCAAACATGAGTTACAGTGTTCGTTCATCGAACTCTCACCTTCATGGTTAGCTATCACACCCTGCCATTATTGCCCAATTAAAACCATTTCCGATTAACCAAACCATTTTTATTAACCGAGGCTATACATAGTGGTATCATTATACCGACTATAACTTGCAAGTATTTTCCTTATCCAAACCTTGAGATAAAGGGATTCTGATGTACCCATAGATCACATTATCCAATTAACTTGGGGGAGTCCTATGCACCCCGCAAGTGTTCCATTATTATGATTACTTTGGGAATTCCATTGTACCCCACAAGAATTATTGTTAAACCCAAAACCATTTCATGTTGACCATCCTAAGACAATTAACCATTTAGGGTTCCATTGCAAAGTTTAAACCATGCATGAGTTCCATTTAAATCCAATAATGTAGTGGAAACATTCTCATAAGCATTTTATCAATCATATTGGGGGCATAGTATTTCGAAAACCAAAGTCAATTACCAAATAACTATTTCCATGCAACCAGTTATCCAAAACTACCATTAAAGCATATAAAAGCATAATTAAAACATGAAAAAATCATAACCAAGCATTTATAACCAAAACTCTCAAATTATATCCTAAAACCATACAATAATCAAACCATTAAAACATTGTATAAAATCATGCCTTTAGTGGAACTAATAATGAGGGAAGAGAACGTGCCTTAAATGAAGAAGATGATGGTGAGAAATCACCAACACAATCCCCAAATTAATCCTTAAGATGAAACCCTAGATTTCCTTGCCCAAGAACTTTAGAGATGATTAGAGAGTGGTTTCTTAAGTGTTAAAGAACACAATGATAGGGAAAATAACCTCCCAAGTGAGTTAAAAGTCGTGGGGCCTTATTAGGTTAATTGAGGAAATGTATAGATTACCCTCACGTAAACTGCACCAAAATCCCGTCAAAGAGATACAACTATTTATACCAGTCGTACCCTTCAATACGAGTGGTACCCACCACTTGTACCCAAGGCCATCTCCCTTAGACCCAATACTGTCCAAGGTATGACTCACTCTAAATCATGCCATATCTATATTTATAACTAGTAACTATGATCCTTACCCTTGGTAGAATAGAATCTAAAGAGGGTTGAAGACTGCCCACCATACGAGTCCATGGTACGACTCATACCCTGTCTTATGGCTCATGGTGAGCCATACATACTCAGATCCAACTTAGTCTTCCAAGTCTAAGATTATGTGAAGTAGCAAAACAACCTGTATCCACTAATATGACTTATACCACCCAAGTCGTATCTATTCTAGAAACCAAATCCAACCCACTAACCAATACTGGTCAGCATACGACTAACTCATACCACTCGTATCCCAGTGTACGAGTCATTTACCCTAGTCATACCCTTTCCATAGACCAAAAATCCAGTAAATTTTCTAAGGGACAGAAACCCAGGGCATTTCAGTCTCCCTTACAAGGAACATTTATTTCCAAATGACAGACAAGGTAGGGTAACCATAAAAATAATTCATTTGCATTATCAAATATCCATCCAACCTTTAACCATGTTATAAAACAAAGATTCAAAGATATTAATCTCTCATTTAACAAAGTTTGAAAACAAAAGTATGTTGAAGAACACATACCTTCCGCACGAATCCCAGGAGTAGAAAACAGATGCGGATACTTGGACTTCATGTCCTCCTCCACTTCCTATGTAGCCTCTTCTAGCTTGTGGTTCTTCCACAGAACCTTAACCAAGGCCATATCCTTGATTTGTTACCGATGAACCTGCCTATCTAAGATCTCGACCGGGACCTATTCACAATACAGAGAATTTGAGATATCCAATCCTTCCGAAGGAACCACCTAAGAAGGATCACCAAGAAACTTCCTCAACATAGATACATGACATACCGGATGAATGGAGCTCAAACCAGAAGGCAACTCTGATACATACTCCACATTACTAACCCTCCAAAAAATTGCATAAGGTCCAATAAATTATGGATTGAGCTTCCCCTTCTTACCAAATTGCATTACTCTTTTCATAGGAGATAACTTTAGGAACACCTTATCCCCAACCTCAAACTCCAAGTCTTTATGCACTACATCCGCATAAGACTTTTGGGAACATTGGGCCGCCTTAAGCCTATCCTGAATCACTTTCACCTTTTCCATAGCTTGATATAAACCGAATCTGGACAGAACATATCCGCCTCTCTAAGCTTAAACCAACCCGTAGGATATCTACACCTCCTACCATACAATGCCTTAGAAAGGGCCAATAATTACTAGAATGATAGCGATTATTGTAAGTAAACTCGTCCAAAGGTAGATGCTCAACTCAATAGCCACCATAGTCGATCACACATGCCTGAAGAATATCCTTCAATGTCTGAATAGTTTTTTTGCTTGCCCATCCATCTGAGGATGAAAAACAGTACTCAGACTCACCCTAGTACTCAATCCCATCTAAAATGACCACCATAAGTGAGATAAAACTGCGTACCACAATTAGAGATAATCGAAGAAGGTACCCCATGAAGCTTTACTATCTCATGAAGATACAACTTCGCATAATCCTCACCAAAAAGTTAGTCCCCACTGGCAAAAAGTGAGCAGACTTTGTCATCTTATCCACGATGACCTAAATCAAATCAAAGTTATTCAGAGAATGAGAAAGACTGATAACAAAGTCCATATTGATTACCTCCCATTTTAATTTAGGGAAATCAATTTTTCGATATTACCCACCAGGCCTTATGTGCTCAACCTTCACTTGTTGGAACACCATGAACTTAGTTACAAAATCAGCTACATACCTCTTCATACCATTCCACTAATATATGTCCTTGAGATTATGATAAATTTATGTCGAACTGAGATTAAAAAAAGTGATTCATGCGCCTCAGCCAAAACCCTTTGTCGCAAACCGTCGACATCAGGAACACATAACCTTCCTTGGTACCATAAAGTACCATCACCACTAATCTCGAATATCATTACATTTTTCCCACCTATATCACTCTTGATTTTCATCAAGATAGGAGCTAGCATTTGCTTCTTCTTAATCTCTGCATCGAGAGACAATCTAACCACTTCCTGAGCCATCACCCTACCATCCTTAAAGTAAAAGAGATGAACTCCAAGATTGGACAAGCGGTGAATATCCTTCACCAATTCCTGTTTTTCCTTCTCCATATAAGTCAAACTTCCCATGGACAACCTACTAAGAAAATCAGCAACCACGTTAGCTTTACCTGGGTGATAGTCAAGACTCATATCATAGTTCTTGAGAAGCTTCATCCATCTCCTTTGCTTGAGATTTAGCTCTTTCTGAGTGAACAAAAACTGTAGACTCTTATGATAAAAAAAATGTCCATGTGCACTTCAGAAAAATAATTCCTTTAGATCTTCATGGCAAAAACCACCGGTAAAAGCTCTAAATCATGAGTAAGATAATTTCTCTCATGTACCTTCAACTGCCTGGAAGTAGAGGCAATCACATTCCCATGCTGTATCAAAACACTCCCAAGTCCAACCCGGGATGCATCATAATAAACTACAAATCCCTCATTACCTTCAGGTAATAGAAAAAGCAGTGTCGAAGTCAGCTTGTACTTAATTCTCTAAAAAATCCCTTCATACGCTTCTGACCAAGAGAACTTTACCTTCTTCTGAGTTAACTTAGTCAAAGAAGCAGTTATCAAAGAAAAACCCTTCACAAACCTCCTATAATACCCAGCAAAACCCAAAAAGCTCAGACTATTGGTTGGAGTTGTGGGTCTAGGTTACCCTTTAACCACAACGACCTTCTGAGGATACACCATGATCCCGTCACTAGAAATAATATGACCAAGAAAAGTTACAGCGTTCAACCAAAACTCACACTTGGAGAACTTGACACACAACTACTATTTCTTCAAGGTCTGCAACACCACACGTCTGTTATTGTCATGATCCATCTCACTTTTAGAATAGACCAAGAAGTCATCAATGAACACAATGAAAAAAAGATCCAAGAACTACCTAAAAACCCTGTGCATCGAATCCATAAATATTGTTGGGGCATTAGTCAAGCCAAATGACATGAACAAGAACTCAAAGTTCCTATATCGAGTACGAAAAACACTCTTAGGGATATCATCCTCCTTAATCTTAAGCTGGTGATACCCAGATCGAAGATTTATCTTAGAAAAAAATTGGCACCTGCAACTAATCAAACAAATCAATTATCCTGTGAAGAGGATACTTGTTCTTGATCGTTACCTCATTCAACTATCGATAGTCAATGCACATATGTAGGGAACCATCCTTCTTGCGCACGAATAACACCAGTGCACCCCACGGGGATACACTAGGACCAATAAACCCCTTATAAAAAAAATCCTTATATTTCTCTTTGATTTCCCTCAACTCATCCGGAGCCATTCTATAAGAAAGAATAGATATTGGATGAGTGTCTGGAACCAAATTAATATGAAACTCAATCTATCTATCTGGAGTTCCTCCAGGAAAATCATTCCGAAAAGACCTCAAGAAACTCACTTACCATCAGAACCAGCTAAAAAGAAGGACCCTATAAGTTAGAGTCTTTAACCCGGACCAACTGATAAAGACACCCTTTGGAGATTAATCTGAGCTTGTAAAACCACATATTTTTTAGCCATAAATCGAACCATTGTTCCTACATGTGTATACTCTAATCCCATGATTTGTATTTGAATACATGTGTCATGACCATTATCCTAGTGTATGAAGTACTTATGAGGTGAAAATTGTTCATAGAAATCACTTAGAGCAAAGTTGAGCTAAGAGCCTTTGATCCGGCCAAATTTTGGCATTCTACAATGGTCTACTTTAAAAATTTATAACTTTTTATATATATGGATATTTTCATCCAAAGACACACAAAATTGTATATAGTTGAATTATGTTTCCAACAATACCAATTTTGTCTTAATCCCATACTTGAGGATAAAGTTATGTCCATTTTCGTGGAAAATAGTAAGGGCTCGTGATACGCCTACGCCGCAAGGTTATTTCCCCAGACTTGGGGCCGAATTGCGGAGGCTACTCTCACAGACTAAGAGATGCGTCGCGGGGGCTAGTCCCTCACTATTTCATCTTCCCTGGGCCAAAGGGTAATTTGGTCCTTTCCCCTTAAACCAAATATCCAAAGCACAATTTATAATACTAAAAAAGTAATTATTTGCCCATATTTCTCAAATCAACTTGTGTAAAAACCCTCCCATTTCCCAATAAAAATAATTCAAGATTTTACTCTCAAGAACACAAGGATTCAAGCTTCAATTTCAAAATTTATTCAAGAATCCGTTTAATTAAGGTAAGTGGGGTTTATAAACTAGGGTACCTTTTCACCCTTGCACCCATAGTGCATGATTTTAAGATTTAATTTACCTATTTTTGAATTAGGGTTCATACCCAAATTGCTATATTCTTGAAACATGTTATTTCCATGAGATTGAAACCTTTAAGAATATCAAGAATCGCTTATGTTCATGTTTTAACTTATAAGACTCATATTATGATTTTAGTATTATTATTTTGACTGTGATTGTTGAAAGATTTCAAGATGACTATTAATCATGAAGTTTTGTCATGAATTTCTAAGAATTTAAACATATATTATAAGTCTTAAGTACAATTATTGAGGTTACAAGAAGATTATGCTCCTAAACTCCATCGATAAGTTTTATATCATGATTTAAAAGAAAGATTGATCTTTTGATCCTAAGATAAGATATGAAATCCATATTTGTTCTTCTTGATAATGATTTAAAGAAAGGGAAGCATAACTGGTTTTCAATCTATAAACCCTTAGGCTATTTTTAGGTTGATTTCCTAAAGTATGGGCATAAAGTAATAAGGAAGTAGTATTTCACACTAAGTTGGGTATAAGTCAGAGGTCACATGCCCCAAAACTACATGCCACCGTAGGTTTATGTCCCAATATGGTTTAAGTATAGTGATCACTCAAGTTAATGTTCTATTCTAATGGCAAGGGTAGACCAGCTCTCCACAATATGGGTAAGACGTTGGACTCCATGATATCTCACATGATTTATGTTGGTTAGAAGAACCTCCCTAAGAAGAATTAAATGGAAAACATTTAGAATTGAATGGTATGGCTCACAAAGTTTATCCTTTTGCTTCATTACTCATGTTTACGATTTTGAAGTCTTTGTTTTGTTCAAGCTCAAGGTGAGTCATCTACACTTAACATGCATTATTTGAATGTCTATGAGTATATTCAGTTGTTGTTTTACTTATGCATTCACCCCCACATACTCAGTATATTCCAGTTGTAGTGATACACGTATATGTCTATGTGTTATATTGTATCATAATGTAGGTACCAGTTGTAGCATATCATAATCAGACAGTTTGAAGCTTCCAGCCCCTCTCATTATATAAGCGTGTGTATCTCTCAAACCCATCTTTGAAGAATTGGAGGCTAGGGTTTCAAAAGTGGTCTTCAAGAGTTAAAGAAAAGTCAATATGCTTGGTGATTCATCTTGTTTAAGGCATGTAACTCTTCCTCTTGTTAAATAACTCTAAACCCATGTATTTCACACATAGATTAGTAAGTGTACTTAGCAATTTTGAAATCAATGAAAAAGTTTTTGTTGCCTAATGATGAATAATGATAATTCTTACTTAGACTTATGTTTATAAATGTTATTAATGGTAGTTTGCACATGTGAATTTTTGTTGTATGTGGTCTAAGTTGTGGGTCTTGCGTAACCCTACCCTTGATGATTTCTACAATAAAATTTGCCTTGGTAAAGGTTTATACACAAGGTGTTTGTGAAAATGGTTAAGTGAGATATCTAGTTACATGATGATGTAGTTTTGAATTAGGACAATGGCCCAATATGTATTAATGCTTGATAAATGATATTGTGAAGGTAAAATGTGCCATGTATTGTGTAATTGATGACCTTTATGATTTGATGAATAAGAAGGGGGTTAAAGTCCCTCACATGAAAATAAACATGAATTGTGTGTTTAACTAAATTGTTGTATAGGATTGCTAATGAAGTGTGATATGGCTCGTAAGGGTCTTGAGGACCGTAGTTTGAATTGTATGATGAGTTTAATTAATGCATTAGCCTATTGAATTGGTTGAAAAATGAAGGCTCCCATAAGGACCATGTGGTCTTGTATGGTGTTTAATTCGCTAAACGGGTTAAAGTCCTTATGTATGGAATTGAATGTATATGGTTGCATGGGCAAAGGGTTAGAATCCCAATGCCGACTAATAATAGATGTGATGGCTTGAGGCTCAAGTGACTTGCCTAATGAATTCTCTTGTGTTTAAAGTCCCTTGAGATCTCATATGGTCGAAGTTCCTCACCAAATGAATTGGCTTGGGGTTAGAGTCCCCTATCTAATGTGACATGAGTTTATAGTTCCTTGCCAAATGTATGAGCAAGTGGTTAGAGTCCCTTGTTTTAATGAATGTGTGTGAGTGGTTATAGTCCCCCTCTTATATGAATGTGTATGAGTGGTTTGAGTCCTCTACTTAAATGGATGTGTATGTGGTTAGAGTCCCTTACTTGATGATATATAAATATGGTTAGAGTCTTATGCCTAATGAGAAATGCTTGAATCTATAATGTGGAAGGTTGGAGTCCCCCATTGCAAGCATGATGAATGAGTGCTTCCAAAGTGTTGATAAATAT
The DNA here is from genome assembly GCA_030864215.1 of Capsicum pubescens. Classification (NCBI taxonomy): domain Eukaryota; kingdom Viridiplantae; phylum Streptophyta; class Magnoliopsida; order Solanales; family Solanaceae; genus Capsicum; species Capsicum pubescens. The sequence goes on along the minus strand of CM061549.1, from coordinate 71,041,296 downwards.
TGTCCCCTTGATTAGCATGTGATATGTCTATAAATATGGATAAGGTTATGACTGTGATTGAATATGATATATTGCTTATTGTTGAATGATGATGCTATTTTATCCTTATCCTTGAGTTACGTGCTAACATTCCAACCGCTAACCGTCTCCGGATGCTATGTCCCCACGCTACATAGGGACGAAGCATCATCTTCTCTTTTTGCACAATGATTAGGTGATTGAAGCGGTTCGTAAATTGAATACGAAGTGGTGAGCTTTCTTATTTCAGAAGACATTCATTCTTGGTCCCCTATCTTTAGGCTTAGTCTTATTTTGACTTAGTTTGGCTATTGTCGAGGGCTTTTCCCGACATATACATTTCTAAACTTCGGTTTGTATATAGATATTATGGATGAACGTGGACTTTGGTTTATTTGGTAGTGATGAATCTAATGAAGTGTTTAGACATATTTTAGCTATGACGTGTAGTATGGTTTCCGCTATTTCATCATATGGTCTAGATTTACCTGCCCTTTGTGATTGATGCGATGATTGTGATGGGTTATCGGGGCGACCTCCGGTTCATCTAGACTTGAGGCGCCCATACGACATTGCTCGATTTTTGGTCGTGTCATTATGCTACCCTAGTAAATTCGACATTGTAGACTCAATGGCGATATCAAAATTTTGAAATAACATCATTTTCACAAAATTGACCCTCAGGACCTAAGTTTACACTATTTTGAGTTGAGGCTCAAAATGAGATACAAAAGATGTAAAACCACACCAACCATGTTACCAACTGAAAATCAACATTCTAGATCTACTGGGATTGTCCAATTGGCTATCTGATGCACATAACAACAAATATTGACCGAAGTTAACTAATAGACCTTTTAAACTACCAAAAACTACAAACTCACACAAATCATGCCAAAATACATTGGGAATTGTGTCAATCATCACCATACCCCAAAAATCCCACCAAGCAACCATAGAAAAGGGTAAATGGTCAACCTACACAAAAATGATTAATTCACAAAAATCACCAAAGAATCGAGTTATTACATTATGCACCACTAAAAATATAGTTCGTCCTTGAACTAAAGGCAAAGGAAGTACCCGAATTAGTAAAAATCCAGGGATAACTACCACACATATCATACTGGACCTCCCAAGTAGACTCATCTACAAGTCGATGTCTCCACTAGACCTTAACTTCTAGAATATCTCTAGAATACAACTGCCTAATATCCCTAGATAGAATGGAGGTGGGCTCCTCAACAAAAGACAACCTCTCATCTAACTGCATCGAATCCCAACAAATCACATAATACTCGCTCAGAATGTAACACTGAAGCATGGAAACCTGAAAAATTTGATGAACTACTGATAAATCTAGGGTATAGAATAACTCATAAGCCATATCTGTAACACCCTGGGATTTCGGTCCCTGAAAAATTTCTAAAATTTTATCCTAGCTATCCTAACTACGACTCTCCTGGTGAGTCATAGAGTGTCATGATGGGTCGTAGGGACTTATTCGTGACTTAATTAGAACAAGTGGCTCAATACTCTTCTCTGAGTATGACTGGCTCTCAACTAGTCATCAAGACTTCTTACTGGTCGTAAGGACCAAGTCGTAAGGTGTCCAGAAAGTTTGGCCCAAGACATTGTCTTTATACGACTTGAGGAAATAAGTCGTAAAGACTCGTGACTAGTTTATGAGTCTCAATCATAATGTTTAGTGTGCCATCCCAAATTTATTATTATCTTGAGTACGAGAAGTGTTTACGAGTCAGTGGTATGAATCATTGTGGTTCTGTTTTGACTACGACTCCTTGTTATGAGTCATAATGTATCCTTACGAGTCGTAAATTTACCTTTAGTCACTGGGGACTAAAGTTCAATTTTTAAATTTAGGGAACTTTGGACAATTATCTCCTTACCTAGTTAAAACCCTACATCCCTAAAGCACTTAAGGGGGTTATATTTCATCCTTAACATACTAAAACACTTCAAAGGCTCTCTCAAGTTCTCTCAAGTAACCATAGTTATGGTTTCCGAGAAATAGGTCATCTAAGGGATCAAAGGCTAAATTTATTTCGTGAAACTTAGTATTTCAGGCATGTTACTCTTCCCTCATTGTTAATTTGTAAAAAGCATATGTTTTAAAGTATTGTTCATGAGATATTTATGTTGGTCTGAAATAAAGTGTTGAGGGGTTCGAATTCTTATTTTTGAACAATGTTTTCCTATGGTTTACATATGATTATCCATTCTATTATTTTGATTTTGAACTTAAGGGTGCATAGGTATAGTGAATGAACTAGTAAATTGTGATTTTCCCCTAACTTATGTCTTTTGAAGTTGTTATGAGCCGAACCCCATATTTTGAAATTGATTTTTAATTATGAGAAGTGTTGGAATTTGAATTATCCTTGAGCTATTGCATTGTGATTTTGAATTGACCCTTATGGGGTCGTGTAATTCCCCAAGCTAATGTATAATTGATCCAAGGGGGATGTGATTTCCCCTAAGTGATATAATTATTTAGCATGTTGTTTTTACCTTGCAAGTGTAGTTGGTATGATGATACCAGCAATGTATGCCTTAACATATAATATTGTTCAATGAATAGGAATGTGTGATACTTGTTTTAATTGGGCTTTAATAAGGGTTGTGTCGATGAGTCGTGAAAGTGGAGGTCCCGAGGGACCAACACTGGAAACTGCAGTTGCCGATGCAGTGGTCTATATGACTTGGTAGTTTGAGTACCCCTATTATTATTAATTGATTGAGTGGTTTGAGTCCCCCACATCTTATTAAATGATTTGGTGCTCATGTCACCTTAATATGTCGGGAGGTATGAGTCCCCCATAGTGCATATGTATACCCTATGGTTCGTGCAACCCTAAGTACTTGGGCCCTACTAGTTGGGGAAGAGCTGGGCTCATATAACCTGTGGGTGCCTTTGTATGTTATGATAGTTGAGCTAAGCGATCCCGACTAAAGTTTTGAAAAGCATGTTAATCCTTGTCGCGTATCTCGACATGTGATATATATATATATATATATATGTATATAAATTTGATTATGTCCATTGATTTTGAATGATTTTGAACTCTTGATCATAGCATTATGTTATCCTTATCCATGAGTTACATGCTATTGTTCACCCCACTAACCATCTTCGGACGCTGTATCCCCACGCGATGCTGGTATCAAAACTACTTCTATTTTTCCTATGTAGAGTTTGGTTGGTCTAGTCGGTTTGTTGCGTTGTGGTGAAGTGGTGAGATTCCATCCCTCAAAAGGCTTAGTCATTTCACCAGCTCTCACTCTTAGATGTGAGTTGAAATTTACTATCATTATCATTAACATTATTATTCTCATTCTCATTGTCATCTATCAGAGTTGGGGATATATCCCGACCAACACTGGTTTTGGTTATTTATTTAGAACGCTTTATTTTGATTATTGTGGATATTAGGTGATGTTAGTTGGTTGTTTGGTTGGTCATCGATCATTGGTTATTGACATGTTTTGAATTTTCTTATGTTTGTTGCATACTGTCTTGTTATATGTTCGGAATTCATCCGACATTGGGGGATGTTATGTTTGGTTTGGTTACATGTAGGGGTGATCTATGGTCCACATAGTATTTGAGATGCTCGTCATGGACAGGCCCTAGTTCAGGTCATGACGTTGATGGTATGAGATCCTAGGTTTGGCTTCATTAGGTGCACAACAAAGCAGTGTCAAGTAGAGTCTTGTTTATTGGTCTGTAGTTCGCGACACTTACAAGTGAAGGCTATAAGGCATTTAGGAATATTTCCCTTTCTTGTTCTTCTATTTTCAAGCTATAGAGTCTAAAGTCTTGAATCTCCTCTATTTTTTGTATGTTTTCTTTTTAGATTTTGTCACCCAGAAGATCTTATAAACATAGGAACTCTTCTATCCCTTCTTAGGACAATATGGATGGAGCTCATCCAACTCTAGGAGTTCAGACCAGGTTTAGTGCCGCTACTATTGATTGACCTGATGGAACTCAACTGGTCCTCCTTATCCCTCCTCAGGAACCCCAGGATAGTATGTCTAATGTTTAGTTTTACTAGTCCATTCACTTGCTTACCTAGTTGATGGCCTCCCAGATTGAGCAGGTTGATTCTGTTGCTCTATCCTTCGAGGCCACTAGACTTGGCCAATTCAAGAGGTTGAGTCCTTCTGTTTTCACTGGTTCTAAGGTTTAGGTAAATCCTCAAAATTTCATTGATGAGATGGAAAAGATCTTCCACATGATGCATTCTACCGATGTGGAGGGTGTATAGTTTGCAGCTTATCTGCTGAAGGATATATAATACCAATGGTATGAAGAGTGGGAACAGTTTAGGGGTGAGGATGATGAGTCTGCTTCATGGGACGACATCTTTAGTTCTTTTCTTGATTACTTCTTTCCTTAGGACTTGTGGGAAGCGAAGGCTGAGGAATTCATGAATTTGAATCAAGGCAGGATGTAAGAAAATGAGTATGCCTTGAAGTTCCATCAGCTGTCGTGTTATGCTCCAGAATTGGTGTCTAGCATAAGGGCTAGAATAAGGAAGTTTACCTCAGGGTTGTCCCGTGAGTTGATCTTGGAGATCAAGGATGCCTTGTTGAACAAGTATATAGATATTTCTAGACTTGTGGTGTATATGTAACAAGTAGAAGACGAAAAGAAGTAGCAAGTGGAGATGAGTGAAAGGCGGAGTAAGAATTTCACTATTCAGATAGGGTGGAGGTCTACAACAAAGTGGTAGAGATGGTGGAAAATGGTCTAAGAAGAAGTGGGGAAATTTTGGTTCCTACTCTATGGCTAGTGATCCTTACCTAAAACCATTAGGTGATCATCGTTCTCAGTATGATAGTGGGTTTTGATCACCAGGAGCCCAATCACAGGCTAGTAGGGCTCAGTCAGCTTTATAATATCCTTCTTGCTGATTCTGTGGTTAAGTGAACCATGGTTTCTGTGAAGAATAGGGGAACAAGTGCTTTAAATGTGGTTAGATTGGTCATATTTAGAGGGACTGTCCTTCTAAGGTTACTTCTGGGGAAAATAAGATTCCTGTTGCTACTTCATCAGCTTCCGCACTAAAAGGTGTTACTTTTGCTTCTAGGTCCGATACTGGTCGAAACCTTCTATACGCTCTTACCACCCATCAGGATTCGGAGGCATTCCTCAATGTTATTACTAGTACACTCAAACTGATTTCTCATGATGTATATTGTCTACTTGATTATTATAACCCAAACCAAGGCCTGGCCATGACAGGTATCTCAAGGCTTCCTTGGAATGGAGACCACCCCCTGCACCTAACCAACCATACACACCACACCCAAAGGTCGGATGTATTTCGAACATATAACAAGATAGCATACAATAGTCTAAGAAAGTTTTAAATGCATATCCATAACCAACCACCGTCAATCAGCTAAACGATCGATTAACACCGCCCAATAGCCACAGTAGTCCAGACAAATCCTTCCAAATAATTATCAAAAACTGAATATCAATAAATTATTGGAACATGCCCCTGACAATAGCCAAAAATAAGTCTAAGACAAAAGTGGAACAAAATATGAAATATAGACTTCCAATGCATGGAAGCTCACCACTTCAATATCAACTCATAAGCTGATCTCAAATCCTAATCACTGAGCAGAAGGAGTAGAAGTATTGTCAATTCCAGAAAGTTTGGCAGTGAAAGAGTATTCTCTTAAGTTTACTCAATTAGCCAGATACGCTCCTCATGTGGTAGAAGATATCAGATTTATGATGAGTAAGTATGTGTCTAGCATGTCTAATAGTATTGTCAAGAAGTGTAGGACCGCAATGCTGATTAAAAATATGGACATATCCAGGCTCATAGTTCATACTCAGTAGATAGAGGAGGCTAAGAATAAAGATAAGGAGAAGGATAATAAGAGAGCGAGAACAGGTAGTTTCAACTTTGCTCAACCTAAGTCAGAGGGTGGGAATCATTCTTAGTTCAACCCAAAATCCTCAGTTCCAGCTCTGTCCTCAGCCAGTTCTCCAGTGCCAAAATTTAGATACGGCAATAGAGATAGGGCACTAGGCCCTAAACCGTAGGGTAGTGTCAACAGCGTTTGAACCAATCCTCTTTGTAGAAATGTGGCAGAAACCACCAGGGTATCTGCAGAGCGGGCAATGATGTGTGTTTCGGGTATGGAAAGACAGGCCACAGAGTCAGAGATTATCTCCAGTCAGGTTCTCAGGGTTAGTATAACCGTCCCCCAGCTCAGTCCGGTTGCCCAAATCAGTAGGGTGTCGTTTCCAATTCCACCAGTGGGAAGCGCCTAAATAGATTCTATGCTCTTCAGTCCCGACAGGATCAGGAAAGTTCTCCTGATGTGGTCACTGGTACGTTACAAGTTTTCCATTTACATTTTATGCTTTGCTAGATCCAGGAGCTTTGTTGTCCTTTGTTACTCCATATATAGCCATTGATTTTTTAGTCAGTCCTGAAGTTTTAGTAGAGCTTTTCTCAGTCTCTACCCCAGTGGGTAAATCTATCATACCCCGGTAGGTATACATGAACTGCCCGATTATGATATCTCAGAAAGTCATATCAGTAGACTTAGTCAAATTAGAGATGACTAATTTTGATGTCATTCTCGTCATGGATTGGCTTCATTCCTACTATGCCTCAGTCAACTATAGGAATCGAATTGTCTAGTTTCAGTTTCTGAATGAGCCTATCCTAGAATGGAGGTGTAGTACTTCAGCACTTAGGGGTCAACTTCTTTCTTACCTTTGGGTGGCAAAAATATTATCTAAGGGATGTGTCTACTATCTCGTTTGAGTCTAGGACTCTAGTTCAGAAAGCCCTACTCCTGAACTAATGTCAGTAGCATGTGAATTCCCAAATGTGTTTCCCGAAGATCTTCCCAAAGTTCCTCCTGAAAGGGAAATCGACTTCGGAATAGACCTTCTTCTAGATACTCAGCCCATATTTATTCTACCATACATAATGGCTCCAGTAGAACTCAGAAAATTAAAAGAACAGTTAAAAGATCTACTAGATAAGGGATTTATCAGACCCAATGTATCCCCGTGGGGCGCACCAGTTTTATTTGTGCATAAGAAAGATGGCTCTCTCAGAATATGTATTGATTACCGTCATCTAAATAAAGTCACAGTCAAGAACAAGTATCCACTTCCTAGAATCGATGACTTGTTTGACCAACTTCTGGGTTCCAGTTAATTTTCTAAGATAGACCTCAGATCAGGCTATCATCAACTCAGAGTCAGAGAATGTGACATCTTGAAGATAGATTTTAGAACTCGGTATGGTCACTTCAAATTCTCAGTCATGTACTTTGGTCATACCAATGCCCCTGCAGCCTTCATGGACTTAATGAATCATGTGTTCAAGCAATACTTGGAAATGTTCATCATAGTCTTCATAGATGACATTCTTGTCTACTCCCGCAGTGAGCATAATCATACATACCATCTCTGAATAGTATTGCAGACTCTCAAAAACCATCAGCTATTCACCAAATTTAGTAAGTGCAAATTTTGGCTAAGGTCAGTAGCCTTCCTCGGCCATATCGTTTCCAATGATGGAATTAGAGTTGATCCCCAAAAGACCAAAGTAGTCAGAAACTTGCCTAGACCCATCTCTCTATTAGATATTAGGAGTTTCTTAGGCTTGGCTAGCTATTAACGATGGGTTGTTGAGGGATTTTCATCTATTGCATCCCCTTTGTATAGATTAACTCAGAAGAAACTCAAATTTCAGTGGTCAGATTCTTGTGAAAATAGTTTTCAGGAGTTGAAAATTCGACTCACTACAGTTCCAGTCTTGACCCTACCAGATAGTTCTAATGGGTTTGTGGTATATTGTGATTCCTCCATAATTGGTTTGGGTGTGCTTTGATGCAGAGAGGTACGATCATAGCCTACGCCTCTAGACCGATTATGCCCTATGAAAAGAACTATCTTACTCATGATCTTGAGTTAGCAGCAGTTGTATTTGCCTTCAAAATTTGGAGGCACTATTTGTATGGTGTACATGTTGATGTGTTCACAGACCATAAGAGCCTGCAGTATGTGTTCTCTCAGAAAGACCTAAACCTCCACCAGAGAAGGTGGTTGAAGTTGTCGAAAAACTATGACATGAGCATACCGTATCATTTGGGTAAAGCCAATGTAGTGGTTGATGCTATTAGTAGGATCACTATGGTTAATATTGCTCATGTGGAAGATGGTAAGAAGAAGTTAGCTTAGGAAGTTCATCAACTTGCCCGACTAGGTGTTCGCTTAGTTGATTCGTCAGAAGGTAGTGTATGGGTGCAGAGTAGTTCAGAATTATCCCTAGTTTTTAGGTGAAGGAAAAGCACGATAGGGATCCAAGTCTAGCTAAGTTAAAATAATCAATCAAAGATCAGAAGGTTGAGGTTTTCACCTAAGGGGGAGATGGTGTGTTGCGATGCCAGGGTCGACTATATGTGCCAGGTATAGATGACTTGAGGCAATGAATTCTTGTAGAAGCGCATGGTATGTGCTACTCTATTCATCCAGGGGCCACTAAGATATACCGTGATTTGCGGGAGATCTATTGGAGGAGTGGGATGAAGAGAGACATTGCAGAGTTTGTGGCTAAGTGCTCAACATGTTAGCAGGTTAAGATCAAGTATCAAAAACCAAGTGGGTCCATGCAGGAGTTCAGTTTTCCTACTTGGAAGTGGGAAGAAGTGAACATGGATTTTATGACGGGTTTGCCTCATACTCATCGCCAGCATGATTCAGTTTGGGTCATTGTAGACAGGATGACCAAATCAGTTTATTTCCTACTAGTCCATACCTTTTATTCAGCCGAGGATTATGCCAAAATCTATATCAGGGAGTTGGTTAGATTGTACGGTGTTCTGTTGTCCATTATCTCAGATAGAGGTACCCAGTTCACCTCTTATTTCTGGAAGGCATTCCAAAAGGGTCTTGGTACCCGAGTTCACCTCAGTATAGTCTTTTATCCTCAAATAGATGGTCAAGCAGAAAGGACCATTCAGACTTTAGAAGATATGCTACTAGCGTGTGCAACATACTTTAAAGGTAGTTGAGATGACCACTTGCCTTTGATTGAATTCGCATATAACATCTATCATTCCAGCATTCAAATAGCTCTGTTTGAGGTGCTTTATTGGAGGAGGTGTAGATCTACCATTGGTTGGTTTGAAGTGAGTGAGGCCGCAGTCGTAGGGCCTGACTTGGTATTTGATACCTTAGAGAAAGTTCAGTTGATCAGGGAAAGGCTTAAGAAAGCTCAGAGCCGACAAAAATCATACGCAGATGTAGGCAGAAAGGATCTCAAGTTCAAGATTGGTGATTTTGTGTATTTGAAAATATCTCCTATGAAAGGAGTGAAGAGGTTTGGAAAGAAAAGGAAACTCAGTCCCCGATATGTCGGTCCTTACCTAATTCTCAGCCGTTTCGGAAAGGTAGCTTATGAGCTTGAGTTTCCTTCAGACTTAGCTTTAGTACATCCAGCGTTCCATGTCTCCTTACTTAAGAAATACATAGGTGACCCAGCAATCATAGTCCCTAGAGAGGGCATAGATATTCAGAACAACCTCTCTTATGAAGATAGTCCAGTCGAAATCCTTGATTATCAGATTCACTGACTGAGGAACAAAGAAGTCCCTCTAGTCAAAGTACTTTGGTGAAATCGGTCCATTGAGGAAGATACTTGGGAAGTAGAAGAAGACATGCGGACCAAGTATCCTCACCTTTTCTCTGCAAACTCAGACTCAGCCCAAGGTAACATATTTCCTTTGAATTTACTTAGTCTCATGTTCAGATATAGCTACCAACTTGGTATCAATTAACGTTGCATACTCAGTCATGCATTCACAAATCAGTCCAATCATGTACCCATGCATCAGACATGTATGTTCGGTATATAACCTTATATTATCAGTAATCCCAATCATGCATTCATGAATCATGTCTAGCTATGTACTCATTCATTAGATATGCATGTTCAGTATGATAATTCAGTATATCAGAAATTTCAGTCATGAAATCATGCTTTAGTTGTGCATATCCAGTTTCTAAATCCAGTCTATCAGTATTCTCAGATTAATCAGTCTTATTCAAGGAAAAATATTCCCAAGGGTGAGATACTGTAAGATCCTACAAAATCCTAAGCTCATCTCAGTCTTTTAAGCTTGCTAAGGGGTCCCAGACTTAGAAAATTCTAGTTAAGTATTCAGACTTAGTATTATTTTGGCCTTTGTAAGTTGGAAACTCTATTTCAAGACTCTTATGACCTTAAAATATCGATCTTTAGATTGATTCATGATCAGAAATGTCAGTAGGTGTTCCTGGATGAGTTTTGAATTTTTCAGACCTCGTTTGAACCATGTTTGGGAATCCAAAATAGTGTATCGACGTGATCTCGGTGTGGTGCGGCGGCCATCGCGTCGATCAATAATTTTCCTCGACTCCCAGTAGAAATTTTTAGTGAACTGATGTGGACTCAACGCAGCGCATTGGCTGTCGCGTCATGCCAATGATGCGACACATCGTCCTGGGCGTCGACAGTCCAATTTTCAATCATTAAAAACTGCGTCCTTGGGGGGTATTTAGATCTTTTCCCCACCCCTATTCATCCCTAAAACACGAGATTCATCCTTCATTGAGCAAAATATACTTACTTTCTCTCAAATAGCTCAAGAACAAGAACCTTAGGTGATTTAATTTCAAGGCTAGGGCTTAAGATTTCTACCATTGTTCTTCAGGAATTTAGCAACCAAGGTATGTCAAGTGTTCATCCAAGGGTTCCCTTCCACCCTTGGAGTTCAAGAACACCTTTTTAACTACAAGTTTATGAGTTTGATGAAGTTCATGGTTAAATTTAAATGTGTTCATAATTACCATGTTAATGGAGTTTCTAGTTCATGAATTACTACAAGATTCATGTGGAATTGATTGATATGTGTGCATTATCATGCGAAACCATATTGAAACCCTTGAAGTTGTAAATGTGGAATTGAAGTATGATGCTTACATGTTATTTTAGTGTCATGTACATAGATTATGTCCTTCAAGTGTTTGATGAATTGTTCAAGATAATTAAATAATTAAATTATATCATGTTCGCATGTATTCACGTTCATGTCATGCAAATGTTTGATAGAATGTTCGTATGAATGAATGATGATCAAGTAGTTATTTATCATGTTTCAAGATTATGCCATGTCATATAATTTATGCTATTGAGTCCTAGGGGTATTCAATACCCGATAATTTAGTTGTTTACCTAGAGGCAGGGTCAGTCACAGGATAGTATAAGTCATGTCACGATCGGTAGAATCCAGTCAGTTAACAAAATTCAGTAGTATCCCGTCAGTCCACGGAACCTAATGAACTCAGTTCAGTTCAGTTATACAAATGATAAAAAATAGTTTAGTCCATCCTAGAACAGTCTAGAATCTATTCCAGTGTCTATTCAGTTGGGAGTAAGATTCAATACCGAGTGAACCCACGGATGGGAACTCACCTGCCAGTAGAGGGTGTGATCCTTAGAAGCAGTCATTGTGTTCCAGAACTACGTTGCTAGCGTAGGTTGAGACATCAACCTGCCAGTTAAGGGTTGATGAGGTGATCTACCTGCCAGTTGAGGGTACCACTGTTCTCGTTTAGAGCACCTTCCAGATGAGGGTGACTCAACTTGTCTTTACCCGTGGCATGGTACTGACACCCTTCTAGCTGGGGTTACAGGTTGGACCCTAATCAGTTCAGAGAGGGGAATGTTGGTTAGATGATTACTTCCTACAGTCTTAGTTTCAGTTCCAGTCTCAGTATAGAACTTAGTTCAATTCTACATAAAATCAAGACTGTCAGATACAGTCACTCAGCTCAGAATGGAGGTCAGTATAGTTCCACAAAATTAAGGTTGTCAGATACAGTCACTCAACTATCAGTAATTCAGTATCAGTAGGCTTAGATATCATTTAATAAGAATCCAGATTTGGTATTCCAGTGTTATCACGATCTCAGTTACAGTTTACATTTTCATACATGTTCTCTCATTCAGTTATATTCACATCATTCAGTCAGTATTGTTCATGCACATGAAGCCATGCATTTCATCCTACCTCACTTTGTATACCAGTACATTCAAAGTACTGACACATACCTTTCTTTTGTGCTATGATATTTCATATCATAGATTCAGACGCGCGGGCTCCCGATCATACTTAGCAGTTCAAATATTCAGCTGACAGAGTTAGTGGTGAGTCTTCTTAGTTCGAGGACATGATGATTATCTTAGTAGTTCAGCTTATTTCAGTAGTTCAGAGTTAGTTGGGGACTTGTCCCATCAATTCCATATTTCAGACAGTTTAGAGGCTTTTCAGACAGATGTATCAGATTTGGTATTTGTTATACCGTATTCAGTTTTATTATAGTATTGAACCTTATGGCATGTTTTCTGCCTAATTTTTGTATATTATAGTATTATTATTTAGTTATTACAGTAGGTACCAGTCATGGGTTAGCTTGTGGTCCTTCAGGATTATGAGCACCTGTAGCGTTCGGGGTTCAGACTCGGGGCGTTACAGAAACCGACTCCCATTGTTCAGTAAATTATACCATTGTATTAAACACCTTTATATCATTCAATAGCTCAAGATCAGTTCAACTTTACAAATGCCCACCTTTATCATAACTCAAAACCATTTTCATACTATGGGTTGGGGTCATAACCACTTCAAAAGTCATAAGTTTGGGAAAATCACAATTCCTAGTTCATTCACCATACCCATGGACCCATAAGTTCAAAACCATGATTAAAGCATGAAAATCATATATAAACTATGAGAAGCATTGTTCGATTCATAAACATTCAAATTCCCCAACATTGTTTCAAAACCAACAAAAACATTACATGGATAATACTTTAAAACACATTGTTTTAAAAAATTAACAATGAGGGTAGAGTAACATGCCTGAAATAGTAAAATCTACGGAGAGAAAACACCCTTGAAATCCCTAACTGATCAACCTCTTGAAAACCTTAAGTGTTGTTGACCTTGAGTATTTGGGAGTATTAAGAAGTTACTTTGATTGTTACTAAGTGATAATGATACCCTAAACAGGTTAAAAGTCGTGGGTTTTAATTTAGATAAGAGGGGAGATGTCAAGAATACCCTCAACTTAAAAGATAAAATAGTGTCGCCTTTGATTACGAGTCAATAATTGACTCATAACCATTCCTTATGACTTGTCACCTCAAGTCGTAAACAAGGCAGTACCACCAAGGCAGCCTACATTGTTGACCTTAATATTTAGCCACAGGAATCGTAAAGGGACACTATAACTCGTAGGGTCTAGTGTAGTCAACGCATAACCCAAATTGAGACTTACCCTAGACAACCTAAGATTACACCTAACGACTTGTAAAATATCCTTAGGGATCTTAGTAAGGCACTCATAGTCGAAGCAAAGTCAAGCCACAAACTTACTAATTTGGTTACGACTCGTCAGGACACCCTAGGACTCACAGAGTCCAATGTAACCAGGGTAGTGATCTCAATGATGACAGCGCACACACAAGTGTACGTGGTCTACCAAGTAATATAGTGGCCTTCAAGAAAAACGAATATTGATCCCACAGGGACTTGTGTCGACAATTATCTAATTCTAGGTTAACAATTGAGATCAAGTAACCAAAAAGAGTGTTGAATAATTGTAAACTAAAAATAAAATAAACACTGCATAAAAATAAAAGTCGTGAACAATCAATAGATTAAAACACAAGGTTAAAGCAATTTGAATAATCATACTATGTTATTGAACTTCATTCGTTAACTTCCTTATATTGGTTGTTGATTCGTAGGGTTAATTGCATGATCATGGTCTCCAGACATTAAATATTTTACCTAATATGGACATTACAACTACATCGTTGAGCGGGGATGTAATAATATAATTAAGTTATTAAAGCTATCATCCTACATTTGAATCAAGTAAGGCTCCTAAGTATATCCCTGTCTTAGGTGCTAAGTTCAATTCTTTATTTTATAAAAGAATAAAACCCAAACTTTGTTTATTCTCATGTTTTATCTCCCTATTCCCTCTCCCAATATCAAAAGGTTGAAAATATATGTATTTTATGGGTGATCAATCCATAAAATAATTAAAACAAGAATAACCAAACAACAAACAATGATAAGAAAATCCAACGAATTTAATCCAAAACAATAGTAGTCATGTTTTTGGCTTTAACCCTGGAAAAAGAGTTTTTAGCCGATAATATTCATAATCACGATCCAAATAATTGAATACATGATATGATGAATTAAAATCTAATTAAAAATAATGATAAAACCTAATTAGTGTAGAAGCCGCGTTAAATTACTCCAACACCGCTTAATTTTCCAAAGTTGTCCAATATTTATCCTTACGTGTCCACCCAAAATTAATTTCTAATGAATTGTCCCAGGTTGTGCATTTATAATATAGTATTCCTAATGAATATGGTATTAAGAGATATGGCACATGGATCAAGGGAGATTCCCTCCAAGGCTTCCTTATTACAACTATATTATATTATTATTGGAACAAAGCCCAATCTGTGTCGGCAGAATTTGGCCATGATTAATTAGAGCGATGCGACGCGATGCTGATCGCATTGACATGAACAATGTGACGTGTAGATTATCAAGGAATTTGAAGTGTTAATTCAATGCGACGCGTTGAGATCACGTCGGCTCACTGAAATTTACTTCCAAAATTCTGGTTAAGTGTTGAACGTCCCTCCTTTTTCCCATGCTTTTTGAAGTGCATTTCCAATGAATTTTGAGCCTTTTTATCATCAATATATAACCATATTCAGATCACAAATCCTTATACATAATCACACACAACATATTAGAGATCAAAATAACACAATATTCTCAACTATAAATCAAAACACAAGCAAAAATAAGGCTAATTTCCATGATCTTCAACTTATCGCTCCGACTCTAGATTTAATCAAATTGAACTTTGTCCATTACAAATAAGTTGTTACACATTTAGTTACACATTTAAAACATTTGGAATAAATTAAGCACAGTAGAATCCAACCAAATCAACTAGACACACACCTAGCTCAAGCAAGTAAAACTAATTTTTTGGATTGAACTCTAAATGACTCAATTAAGTACAAACTTGTTTGAAAATATTGTGAACCATTGTAATCATGTACTTGGACACTTACATGCGTATTTATATCAATATTAACCGTTAAGCACATGAATTGCTCTCAAAACAAGACTAAATAAGCTAGAATAATGATACCAAAGTGTATAAAACCACCTTAGAGCATCACCCCACACTTAAACTCTTGTTCATCCTCGAACAACTCTTTACTCTAAGCATCAAAATCTGAGGTGATGCTACACTTCTACTACAACAAAGACACTAAAGCTAGTATGACAATGACTACACGGAATACAAGTTTCTACATAAAGCATGTTAGTTACACAATTGAAAGCTCAAGAATTCTACTCCGAAACATCCTAGCCTCAAGAATTGACTCCACAAGTGGAAAACTCACGCATATTTATCAATCAAAGACATCATACAAATCACCCACATTCATCAAACATGTGCTCCTCACCACAACAGAGATACCCATAATTACTCACAATAATGCAATTTATAATATAATGGGTACAAGAATCAAATTGTGCTCACTTTCACAAAGAATTCACAAGTTAGACACAATGAACCATAAGCTTTCCCTTAGTGTAGTGCTCCACTAATATCGGAATGATGAACTTGGGATCAAATAGGTCTTTTTCGGGTTGTAATGTAGGCTAAGGGACAGGTAGCACTATTTGGGAATAGTGACTAACCTCTCTAAGCGCTTTAATACACTACATTATAAATTTTAAACCAATCTCCAACAACCAAATTACACTTTTTCCATCCACCCATCCCCTTTATTTTGCCCCATCTCTTTTAAGCATTTTCACAAATACATGGTGGGCGTATTGTTTATTCCTTCAAGATTTATTTTTTCTCATTTTTTACAATCATGAGAATATTTCTAACACCATTTATATCACTCCCAACCACCACACATCAAATATAAATACCAATAACTCTTACCTTGGGGCATCAATTTCACATTTTTCTTCTTCAATTTCTCAAACTCCTTACTAAATCAATTTTTCACTAGAGAACTTAGGAGCTTTTTGGATCAAATTATGGTCTATCAAAGAAGGGGTTTGGCTACTTATGCAGCTACTAAAGAAAATGCTAAAGGCTCAATGAAGGTTTACTAGGATAATGCACACAAGGTAGGACAAATAGAAGGTATAAAACAAGGCTATAAAAGAATTGCCTAAATCATCTCCTAAACCCACGTTCTTTATCTTGCTTTACACACACACACCAGATAAGTTCTAGAAATCACATGCAATAAGGAATATACAAAAATCTAACATGCACATGGCATATGCTTGACTCATATAGGATCATCATCGACTCCCAAACACACAATAGCATGAATTAAAATTTAAGACAAAAAAGTACAAAAGTCAAAAACTTGAATTTAGGAGTCAAAAATAATAATTCACTCACTCAACATACTTTTACCAAACAAAACATTTTCACCATGTAATAAAAAATAGCACCAACAAGAATATCTTACACAATTTTTTTAAAATTGAGCCAAAAATTGGGAACTTCCCAACCCCAAATTTAAAAATCTACTTTTTCCCCAAAGTGAACTTATGAGTAAGAGATAGAAATACTTCATGAGGCCTCTAGGCCCAGCTAGTAGCATCGTTAAACATAAAGAAGGTCCATGGACCCCACACTTAGACTTTGCCATGCTCCTTAGCTTAGGTTTCTGATACTCAGACTTCTCATAAACCTGCGACTCAATAAAAACAAAAGCTACGTGAAGTAAAAACTAAAAAGTAAAAATAAAACATCCCTTAACTGGGGTTTTCTCCCAAGAAGTGCCTAATTTAGTGTTGCGGCATGACCACCCGTATCAAGTTTTTCCTCCACCTTGAGGATATAAATTTCACCGCCAACATCGCATCCATTTTTTTACCTCGCTCATAGCATGGTGGTACAAAGATTAAAGATCCGAGTAATGAATGATGCATGGTAAACCACTCGGCCTTAAAGTGAGGTGTGCTCTTATGTTTCTTATTCGGTGTAAAATTAAGAATATAGGATTCTTGTTCCTCATCTTCACACTCTTCCACTACATTAAATGATTCCACAGACAAGATACAATCTAAACATAAAGTAGAAAGTGCTTTTAGTGAGGCCCAACCAATCCCATTTCAAAATTTACATAATTTTTATCAGCCTCACTCATATTTACCTTCTTAATTTTAGTCTCAAAAGAAAGATGACAACTGAATGGTTGTGATTCATGTGGTGATGGTAGTATTTCCTGAACCTATTCAACAATTTAAGTTTTCAAGTACTCAGACTTCCTTGAATTGTCATCAACTTTATCTTCAACATGTTTGGAAGTCAACTCTGCATCTACCTCGTTAATTGTCTTTGGAGGTTCTTCATTGAACTTTTTACCATTCCTCAAAGTGATTACAATTACTTGTTCACTGTCACTTGGCAAATCACCTTAAGGTCTGGTATTATGCACCTGTTTCACTTGCCTTATCTGTATCACCAAACTCCTTATGACAATTTGATAAAGCTCTAAATTAGACCCATAACTCTTTATATCTGCTGACAACTGTGCTTGATCAGCTAAATTTTGTTTCAGCATCTCTTCAAAATTGCACATTTAAAAGCCTGGTAATTCTGAACTTGCAGCTGTTGAAACTGATATTGCTGATTGTAGGTATTCACATAGTATTGCCTTTAATCATAGCCCATCAACATTACTGAATTGGGGTTGACAGCACACATATCTACAGAATGACCACTATTTCCATAAACCATACACCATATAGAATCGTCATCACTCGCAAACCATATATCCCAGGGTACCATGTCTAGAAGTGTGATAAAAAGAGAAATAAAGGAAACTAAAAAAACCTAAAAAACTAAACTATTTACAACTCAATGTAGCTAAACTAAAAATACAATTATTGCAAATCTACGAGTCCCCAACAACGGCGCCAAACACTTGGCAGCGCTCAAGCGCATACGCAAGTGAACGTGCTCTACCAAGTAATATAGTGGCCTTCAAGAAAGCCGAATATCAATACCACAGGAACTTGTGTAACCAACTATTCAATTCTAGTTTAGCAATTGAGATCAAGTAACCAATAAAAGTGTTAAATAATTGTAAACTAAAAATAAAATAAACACTACATAAAAATAAAAGTCTTGAACAATCAATAGATTAAAACCTAGGGTTAAATCACTTCGAACAATCATACTATGTTATTGAACTTCATTTGTTAACTTGCTTAACTTTGCTGTTGATTCGTAGGGTTAATTGTATGATCATGGTCTCCCGACCTCTAATCTTTTACCTAATATGGATATTACAACTACATCGTTGAGCGATGATGTAATAATCCAATTAAGTTATTAAAACTATCATCCTACATTTGAATCAAGTAAGACTCCTAAGTATATCCCTGTCCAAGGTGCTATGTTATATTCTTTATTTTATAAAAGAATTAAAATCCAAACTTTATTTATTCCCATGTTCTATCTCCCTATTCCTTCTCCCAAGATCAAAAGGTCGACAATATATGTATTTTACCAGTGATCAATCTATAAAATAATTAAAACAAGAATAAACAAAAATCCAACAATGATAAGCAAATACAACGAATTTAAGCCAAAACAATAGTAGTCATGTTCTTGGCTTTAACCTCGAAAAAAGGATTTTTAGCCGATAATATTCATAATCATGATCCAAATAATTGAATACATGATATGATAAATTAAAATCTAATTAAAAATAATGATAAAACCTAATTAGTGTAGTAGCCACATCAAATTACTCCACCATCGTCACATCACTTAATTCTCCAAAGTTGTCCGATATTTATCCTTACATGTCCACTGAAAATTAATTTCCATCGAATTATCCCAGGTTGTGTATTTATAATATAGTATTCCTAATCAATGTGGGATTAAGAGAGATGGCATGTAGATCAAGGGAGGTTTCCTCCAAGATTCCTTTATTACAAATATATTATATTATTATTGGATCAAAGCCCAATCTGTGTCGGCAAAATTTGACCATGGTTAATTAGAGCAATGCAACGCGATGCGATGTTAATTATGTTTACACGAATGACGTGAAACGTCTATTATTGTGGCACTGGAAATGGCAGATTTGATGCAACACGTCGAAATTGCATCGGCTCACCGGACTTTGCTTTAAAAATTCTTGTTAAGTATTGAATGTCCCTCCTTATTCCCATGCTTTTTGTAGTGTATTTCCAATGAATTTTGATCCATTTTATCATCAATATATCACTATATTCAGCTCACACAGTGATACGGAACATGATACTAAACACAATCCATCCAAGAACAAAAATAGAAAACCAAGAACAAGAAACAAAACAAGCACAGTCAGCAACATAAAGAATCCAAGAATAAGAAGATAAGACACAAACACACAAATGGAATAAGATAAAGGGATAAATAAGATGACATAAGAAGTTATGAAGAAAGAAGAACCAAATCGTGTATTAAATGATAAGACCCTTAAACTCGCAACAACAAACACCAATATTCTTACGGTGACCGCTAAGGAAATCAACTCCACTTCACAACCACCGTTTCTAAGCAAAGATCAATAATATCTTTTTCAAGCCCTACACTAATGGCTTTTCCAAGCCCCACACTAAGGGTGTTACACTCTCAAAGAGAGAAGAAGTTTTTCACATATTCATCATTCAAAAACTAAGGATAAAATGACCTAATAGAAGACTATTTATAGGCTAGATTATTACATAAAAAAATGGCCAAAATTCCATTAATGAAAGGGGCATCCATGGAGTGTCTTTCTAAAAAGTGTAATACCCAAAATACCCTTAATTAAGGGTTCTTATTCAATTCTACAAAACCATGGAGTCATGATTCAACACTTGTGGTCTCGGGTTGGCATCAAAGGTAAGCCCCTGTAATATCCCGCAATTTTCCTAGCCTAAACTCATCTCGAAAATAATAAGGAGTAGCTTTTAGAATGAGTGATGTTTATTTCGTGTGAAATTATTTAGATTTGGACTTTTAATGCATAGGAAATTGAATTAGATTTCCAACGATATAAGATTTGCCTAAATACGATAATCGGGTAAGAAGTTATGGCTATTTTAAGTTTCAGTCGTAAAATACCATGATTTGGGTCCTTAGCGTGTCGCGGATAAACATAAAATCATAATTGTCAATTTCAAGTGAGACTCCATAATTTTGGTGCATCACGGAGAGGCCCAATTTCCCATTTGGCAATTTTTAGTGTCACTTTATGTAACACCCCGATTCGTTGAACCGGAATGATACACGGTGCTCACGACCCCGAAGGACCACAAGCTAACCTATGACTAATATTTGTACCTGTAACTGCATAATATTCATATAATATGCGGAAACATGAACAAAGAGGGTGTAAGGCTCAATCTTGAATAATAAGATATCTGAAATAAGGTGGTATCACAGTACCAAAACAAAACTGAAAATACTAAAGTCTAAATCTAAAAACTCTATAATCGTCTGAAAGCCTCTAAACTGTCTGAATAAGGAGTTGAAGGAACAAGTCTCCAACTAACTCCCGAAACTGAGAATAAACTGAAATAATAAATGTAACGATCATGTCCTTGAAAGATGAGGACTCACTGCTTACTGAACTGCTACTGCTGATCTGGAATCTGCACCTAAGAACCTATGGTGTAACATAAAAGAAAGCACCATAGCGCAAATGCGTCAGTACAACTAAAGTACTGAGTATACGTGGGGGTAGGCTAAATGCATGGGGTTTATATGCATGAACATGCTGACTAATATGAACGTGAGAATACATATATACATACGTAACTGCTACAGAACTCGTGGAGATACTGACTACTTGAGTTTGAACTCAGACAATGTGAGTTTCGTGATACTGAGATACTGAATGACTGATGACATGGATGACTGTATATAACAGTCTTAATTCCGAGGAAAACTATCTGAGTTCCAAACTGTAGCTGAACATCTAAGTCTGAGATCAGTCCTAGCTGATGAGTAATCTCTAAAACTGATAATGAGAATACTCGACTGAATCTGAGATTGAGATCAAGCCTATCTGTCGGGTGACCTCTAGATATAAAAATAAGCATTTGAATATGGGACCAAGCCTATCTGACGGGATGGTCCAGGAATCATTAGAACTATCTGAGTTCCTTACTGAGATTGATGACTGTATATGACAGTCCTGATTCCTGATTTCTACTCTGAAGAATGACACTAAAATGGAAACTGTACTATAACTATGGGAGGTAGTAACCTAACTGACATGCCCCACTACTGTACTGGTGGGGTCCAATAATACCATGCCACAGGTAGAGATCTCTGCTATGGTCAAACCTCTCTAACGGGTGACCCTGAACAGGAAATCAAGCCTAAGGCAATATAATAATCAAGTTTAGCCTTAATCTGATGGGTGACTCCTGTCCTGTGCTGGCTACGCAGTTCTGGAGTACAGGGATTGCTGCTAACGGTTCTACCTCTCTAACGGGAAAACTGCCATCCCTGCGCTCGCTCGGTACTAGTCCCTACTCCCAACTGAAAGACACTGAGCAGATTAACTGAGCTGAACTGACTAACTGAACAGAACTGATTCTGAGTTTACTGAGTTCCTTGGACTGACGGAACACTACTAACATCTGATATCTAGCTAAGTCATGAGATTTGTCGATCTTACTGAGTACTGAGTTTTTATGAGATTTCTGAGTCTTTCCTGAGTCACATGACTAACTGCAATCTATGGAACATAGCTTACCTGAGGATGTCTTGAAACATGACACTAGTTCTAGGCACACAACTATAGTTTTCGGGTACAAGTACCCCCAGGACTCGATGGAAGGTAACTAACACACATGACTGACTTGATCACAAGATTTGAGTCCACAATTCACAATATCATAAGTAAGGATTTCATAATAAGAATGATTCTCAACAAACTATCACATGATCGGGAATGCACACAACATCTATATACTTGCATGGCTTCAATAACATGGTCATTCCATATCACAACAATATCATAAGCATCTTATACAACTTCTTCAATTCAAGACAATAGCATGGGGATCACGTTGAACATAAACTTAGAACATGGAATAGTCACTTAGGACTTATTATGTCATAAAAGCATGATTTCTATTCCCTTAGGTATTTTCACAAACACCTTACATGCACATCTTAGGCATAGGTGGATTCATCAAGATTTCAAATATTTAACCACCAATTTCATATGTTTATACGTTAAATACCATCATATCCTCACATAAAACATACAAAGATCCCATCTTAGGCATCATCAAACTCCAAACACATGAACATCAACCACCAACAACATAAACATCATAATACATAATTTAGAAGATGGTTCTTGAGCTTCATGGACGAAAGGAGTCCATGAATCAACTCACGCATACCTTAGAAGTAGGATTCTTGATGATTGACGAAGGAATTTCCTTGAAATCGGATCTTCAAGCTTAGTTATGCAACCCTAGTTGATTTTCTCTTTTAGTGCTCTTGGATGATGAGCGTTGAGGTAATAATAGGGTTGCAATAGGTTTAGAAGCTATCTATTTCGTAGGGTTAAGTTTTGGGACGTGTAAGGAGTATTTAAAGACTTAATTACTCTCAAAATAACTCAAAACGGAGTGTTTTTGGCACTTGAACTGACTTAGGCGGCGCCTAACCAATCGTCTATGCTTACTGTCTCTCACGAAAATAGGCATAACTTTTCGGTCGGGTATTGGATTAAGGTGAAATTGGTATCGTTGGAAAGCTAATTCGATTCTCTACAATTTTATGGGTCTAAATCAGACAAAATACCATATAATCATTGAGTTAAACTGGTTCAAAGATGACCCTTGCAAAATCGAACACTAAAAATTGATGGATTCAAAAACTCTTAGCCTGTATTACCTTAAGTGACTCATATGAACATGCTTAATGCATCATAAACTATCCTATAACTAGGATATTCATTGTAAGTCATGTACTCAAGTATGAATCACAGGATAGGAGATTTCATACGTAGGAATACTTATTCACTTCCTAACCTAGAAACATGTGGGGTATTACACTTTGTAATACTGGCGCATCGCGCCAGTGGTCAAAGTGGCAAACATAGGGGCTCCACGATGGTCGCACATCGCAGAGGGAACCCAATTCCCACTCATCTATTTTCCAGTGATCCAACGCGATTGTGGCGCATCGCGATGGCCACACAGATCGGGAAAAATTACGTTTTCCAGTTCCGTTTAAGAATTTAAAAGGGGTATTTTCGTAAATCCCCCAACCCCCAGTCCATCCAAAAACATAAGATTTCTCAAATTTCAAAGAACTTCATGCATTGTTTATCTTTCCCCTCAAAGCAAAACCCTGGTTTATCATACTTTCTCTCCAAGAAACTCAGAATTTCTCCATTAACTCTCCAAGATAGTCCAAATTTAAGGATTCCCAGTATGAGAACACTAAGAAGCCATCTATAAAACATCAATAGGAATCCACGATTCGAGTTTCTCATCAAAGATCATCAATTAAGGTATGTGGGGTTTTGAAAAAAGGATAAATCTTTCATCCTTGCACTGAAAAACTTATTTTAAATTATAAATTGCTGAATTTTGTGTGATTTCCCATGAAATTTAAGTTAAGGTTTATACCCAATGTTGCTAATTGCATGATTTTGAGATTTTAAGTGATTTGGGTATTGAATTACATGTCTACTTTCAAAAAATTAATGCGTATGATCATATTTTTTAGATTTTAAGTTGAATTATGAATATTTTTATTATAAAGAATAAACCTTATGGTGTTTGACATGAAATTGAAGCATGGGTCATTAAGCCCTAGTTTGTATGTCGACATTTCAAGCATGACTATGTTTTAAGCATCTCATGACTAGTTATTTTCAGATTTTTAATAAAGAAAGTTGATCTTTTGATCCAAGCTAAGATAGGAATCCACATGATTCATACGATTTACATTTTCAAGCAAAGTGAAGCATAATTGGTTTTCATTATAAACCCTTATGCTGTTTTAAGGTGGATTTCGTAAAAGTTCTGAGCAATAAGTAGGGGAGTGGTATTTAGCACCGAGTTGGGTATGATTCCAAGGTCTCATGCCCCAGAACTATGTGCCACCATAGGTTTCTGATTTGCCCATAGTAGGATAAGATAGTGATCACTTAATTAAGGTTCTATTCCAATGGAAAGGGTAGAACAACTCTCCCCAACATGGGCAAGATGTTGGAATCCATATCAGCTCACATGATTTATGTCGAATAGAAGAAACTCCCTGAGTCCTAAAGTCCCTATGTCCCAAAGTTCCAAGTTTCCAGATCTCCCAAAACTTCTAAGTTTCAAAAGAAAAAAATGATAGAAAAGATTTTATAAGACTAAGTGTTATGGCTTACTAGATTTACAAGTATGATTTGTTATACATGATTTTGTATTTTGATATTTTAGATATTCAAGCTTATATGAGTCATACAAATCCATATGCATTTACTTTCTAATTATGCTGATGTTTACTTATGTATTACACCCTCATATGCTCAGTACATCCTCAAAGTACTGATCCACATATATGTCATTGTGCTACATTGTCTCATAATGTAGGTTCATGTGCTCAGTGTCAGTAGCGTGATTGATTTTCGAGCATCTTTTCTATATTCCTGGAGTTGGTGAGTCCTCATAGTTCGGGGACTTAGTTGCTTACACTTTTAGTTTATTAGTAGATGTTTCTCATTTTATTTTCAAATAGTTTAAGTCAGTTGGGGCCTGTCCCAGTGACTCTCTAGATTTAGATAGTAGAGGCTTGTCAGACTACCAGATTTAGTATTTAGATTTCTATTTTAGTACACAGAGTTTCAGCATTTGCTTTATAAGACTTTTGAGATTAGTATGATTCAGATATACCCAAATGATTCAGTTAGTTTTCGTATATATTATGATTTTTCATTTATATTTTCCCCTATTTTATGGTTCAGATTTAGAAAAAGGTAGCTAGGGTTAGCTCAGGACTACTTGTAGTTCGAAGCACCATGTTGCATCTCGGGAACTAGATTTCAGGGCATTACAAACTTTGTATCAGAGACTATGTTTTAGAGATTCCTAGGGAGTCATACAAGCTATGTTACATAGAGTCTTGATCATTGGTGTGAAGCGCACCACATCTATGAGCAAGAGGCTATGAAACATTTTAGGAAAATCTTTTTTTTCTTTCATAATCCATCGTACTTATAGCTATCTCTAACTACTATTAACGCATTCTCTTTCATGACAGAATATGCCTTCTCGTAGAGTAAATGCCCATAGGAATGATAACCAACCACCTCAACCCGCAGATCTTTTGAATGAGAATGTGTCACATGCAGAGTTCCGGATTAGGTGAAGAAGATCACCCAAATTATGAATGTTTTTGAAGAAGAAAGTGTAGAATAAGCATCCTATAGACTGAAGGATGTTGCTTATGATTGGGTAGTGATGTGGAAGAAGAGTAGAGGGGAGAATGAAGCTCCCATGACTTGGCAAATATTTTAGGATGCGTTCTTAGACAAGTTCTTCCCACTTGAGATGAGAGAAGCTAATATAGAAGAGTTTATTAACCTAAGGCAGGGCTCTATGACAGTGAAGGATTATTGCCTCAAGTTCAACCAGTTGTCTAAGTACGCCCCTGATCAGATGGCTGACTCTAGAGCAAGCATTAGTAAGTTTGTGACTGGTGTATATGGGTTGGTGGTTAAGACTGTAGAACTGCTATGCTCAATAGAGACATGGATCTTTCTAGATTGATAATGCATGCTCAGTAGATTAAGGCAGAGAATATGAAGGAAAGAGAGAGAGTAAATAAGAGAGCTAGAACAAGGTAGTTTGATTATGGTCAGAATAGGTCTGGAGGAAGAAATTGTTCTTAGTTTTAGAATCATTCATCTATGCCCATACCTTCTTCAGCTAGTGCTCCCATACCCATAAATAGGTAGAAATAGTAGGGTAAATCTTCCATATCCACATCTTGAAATAGTATGAACGGTAAGCCCAATTATTCTCCATGTTTTAAGTGTGGTAGAACTTATCCCGGTGAGTGCTTGGCTGGGCAAAAGGGTTGTTTTGGTTGTGGCAAGTTAGGTCATGGAATTAGAGAGTGCTCGTATGCTAAGTAGGGAAACATAGATGTTCATCCTCAGACTCAAGCTAATAGTGAACCAGCTCCTCTAGGTCGCCCAGCCTCTCCTCAGAGCGCTTCATCCAGTACCGGTGGCGGTCAAAGTCATAATCAGTTCTATGATTTACCATCCCACCAAGAGTAGGAGGATTCTCCAGATGTTGTTACCGATATGCTTCGTGACTTTCATTTTGAGCTTTATTTGTTGTTAGACCCTGGTTCGAGTTTCTCTTATGTGACCACGTTAGTTGCAGTAAATTTTGAGGTAAGTTCCGAAAAGATCCCTGAGCCTTTCTTGGTTTCTACTCCAGTAGGTGAGTCAGTTGTTGCCAAACAAATTTACAAAAAGTGTCATATCAATGTTCTTCGTAGAGTCATATTAGCAGACCTGATAAAGTTAGACATGGTTGATTTTGATCTTATTCTGGGCATGGATTGGCTTCATTCCTATTATGTTTCTACAGATTGCTGCAGTCGAGTGGTGAAGTTTCAGTTTCCAGATAAGCCAGTCTTTGAGTGGTCAGGTAATTCAGTATCTCCCAAGAGTCATTTCATATCTTACCTTAAGGCCAGAAAGTTGATATCCAAAGGTTTCATTTACAATCTAGTTTGAGTTAAGGACACTAATTCTGAGGCTCCAACAGTTTATTCAGTCGATATAGTGAATGAGTTTCCTAATGTTTCCCAGAAGACCTCCCAGGGGTACCTTCCGATAGGGAAATAGAATTTGGTATTGACCTTCTTACAGATACTCAGCCTATTTCTTTCCCTCTATATCGTATGGCTCATGTAGAGCTTAAGGAGTTGAAGGAGAAACTCAAAGATCTTCTAGATAAGGGTTTTATAAGGCCTAGTATTTATCCATAGGGCGCTCTTGTCCTATTCGTGTGAAAGAAAGATGGTTCTTTACGTATGTGCATCGACTACCGTCAGTTGAATAAAGTTATAGTCAAGAACAAATATCCTCTTCCTAGAATTGATGACCTATTTGATGAATTCCAAGGTGTAAGTTATTTCTCAAAGATAGACCTTAGATCCGGCTATCATCAGCTTAAAGTTAAGGAATGTGATATTCCAAAGATTGCATTTAGAACCCGCTATGGTCATTTTGAGTTTCTAGTCATGTAGTTTGAGCTAACCAATGATCCAGTAGCTTTTATAGACCTCATGAATCGAGTGTTCAAGCAGTATTTAGATATGTTTGTCATAGTGTTCATAGATGATATCCTCGTATACTCCCGTAGTGAGGATGACCATGCAGATCATCTTAGAACTGTCTTGCAAACTCTTAGAGATTATCAATTGTTTGCCAAATTTAGTAAGTGTGAATTTTGGCTAAGATCAGTATCCTTTCTAGGTCATATTGTTTCTGCCGATGGAATTGAAGTCGATCCCCAAAAGATAGAAGCCATAAGAAATTGGCCTAGACCTATCTCTCCGTTAGACATTAGGAGTTTCTTGGGTCTAGCTGGTTACTACTACCATTTTGTTGAAGGTTTCTCATCTATTGCATCCCCGATGTATAGATTGACCCAAAAGAAAGCTAAGTTCCTATGGTCAGATTCCTGCGAGAAGAATTTTTTGGTGTTGAAGACTCGACTCACTTCAGCCCCAGTTCTAGCATTACTTGATGGTACAAATGGCTTTGTTGTTTATTATGATGCCTCTAGAGTTGGTTTGGGTTTTATGTTGGTGCAGAGAGGTAAGGTCATAGCCTATGTCTCTAGACAGTTGAAGCCTCATGAAAAGAACTACCTAACCCATGATCTTGAATTAGCTGTTGTGCTATTTTCTTTGAAAATCTGGAGACATTATCTGTATGGTGTGCATGTTGAGGTGTTCACGGACCACAAAAGTATGCAGTATGTGTTTAATCATAGGGAGTTGAATCTTCGTCAGAAAAGGTGGTTGGAGTTGGTGAAGGATTACAATATGAGTGTGTTATATCATCCAGGAAAGGACAATATAGTGGAAGACGACCTTAGTATGTTGTCTATGGATAGTGTTGCTCATGTGGAGAATGATAAGCAAGAGTTAGATCGAGAAGTTCACCATTTAGCTAGATTGGGTGTTATATTGGTTGATTCAGCTAAAGGGAATGTTTGGGTTCAGAGTAGTTTCGAATCTTCTCTAGTTTTGGAAGTAAAGGAGAAACAAGATAAGGATTTTAGTTTGGTCAAACTGAAGGAGTCGGTTAAAGACCAAAGGGTAGAGGTTTTCTCCCAAGCGGGAGATGGACAATTGAGATACCAGAATAGATTGTGTGTGCCTTGTGTTGATGAGTTGAGATAGAGAATTATGGCTGAGGCGCATGGTGCGCGTTATTTTATTCATCCAGGTTCTACCAAGATGTACCGCGACTTGCGGGAAATCTATTGATGGAGTGGTATGAAGAGAAATATAGCAGAGTTTGTAGCCAAGTGTGTAGCTTGTCAATAGGTTAAGGTAGGGCACCAAAGACCTGGTGGTACGTTGTAAGAATTTGGTATCCCCACTTAGAAGTGGGAGAAGGTGAACATGGATTTCGTGATTGGTTTACCCCATTCGCATCGTCATTATGATTCGATTTGGGTTATTATAGATAGATTGACTAAGTCAGCATGTTTCTGGCCAGTTCATACGTCTTATACAACTGAAGATTATGCTAAGTTGTATATCCGAGAGTTAGTCTGATTGTATGGAGTCCCCTTGTCTATCATCTCAGATAGGGGTAGTCAGTTTACTTCCCAATTTTGGAGAGCTTTTCAGAAGGGTCTTGGTACCCAAGTCCATCTTAGTTCAACTTTCCACCCTTAGACAGATGGTCAGGCAGAGAGGACCATCCAAAATCTAGAAGATATGTTGAGGGCATGTGCTATTGATTTCAAGGGTAGTTAGGATGAGCATACTCTTTGACTGTTATCCTACCTTGTTTCTGGTTAACAAACTCTTCAGCATTTTCCGCCCTCAACTTTTGAGAAAAGAAGAGGTCCAATAAGTTACTAAAGAAATCATCCCACAGTGCATATTCGACATCATCTCTCTAAGAATATTCCCATTCCTCATATCATTTGTATGTTACATCCTTCCGTTAATAGGCAAAAAAAATCTACACCCTCTACATTAGAAGCATGTGTCACACAAAAATCTTCTCCATCTCATCGATAAAGTCTTGTGCATTTTCTCAACTTTAGAACCAGTGAACAAATGAGGACTCAACCTTATAAACTGGCCAAACCTTGTGGCCTAAGAAGATGGAGGAACAAAAGCTACATGCTCATATTGAGAATCTACCAACTGAGCCAACATATGAATAGAATATCAAAATTCCTCATTCAACACATCAGTTTGGGAAGCTCTAGGAGGACTAGATGGATCGATGGAACTCCAAAGGGGCAATTAGGAACTGGACCCCTAGACCTGATTTGTACCTTATAAGCAGGGTGTGTCCCATCAATATTGTCCTTAAGTGAGTTTCTATGAGCTTCAAATCATCTGGGAGGCATGATCTATAAATAAAACAAATGGGAATTAGAGAAGATTCAAGACCTTAAACTCTATAGCTTGAAATAGAATAATAAGAAAGGGAAACATTCCTAAATATCTCATAGCCTCACACTTATAAGTGTGGCATGCTACACATGAATAAATGAGACTCTACTTGACATGACTTTGTTGGACACCTAATGACACCAAATATAGGCTCTGATACCACCTTTGTCACAACCCAAACCAAACCCTGTCCATGACGGGTAACTCAAGTCCCACATAGACCAAAGATTACCCCCTACACCTAACTAATAAAACACACCACACCCCAAGGTTAGATGAATTCCAAACATATAATAAGATAGCATAAAACACAACCTAAGAAAGTTTTAAATGCATATCCATAACCAACTAACGATGACCATCCAAGTGACTGATCAACACGGACCAATTGCCACAGTAGTCCAGACAAAGCCTTCTAAATAATGATCCAAATTGAATATCAATAAAGTGTTGAGATATGCCCCCGACAATAACCAAAAATAAGTTTAATACATAAGAGGAACAAAATATGAAATATAGACTTTCAATGCATGTAAGCTCACCACTTCAATGTTAACTCACATCTGATTCGGAATCCTAATCACTGGGTAGGAGGAGTAGAAGTATAGACAATTCATACATCGTGTGGGGATACAACATTCGATGTTGGTTAGTGGGGTGAACGCTAGAATTTAACTCAGGGATAAGGATAACATAAAGACATGATTAACAACTTAACATTACTCAAAAACCAATGCACAAAATCAAATGCATATACATATATATATCACACACCGGGATAGGGAACAAAGATTAACATGTTTTTCAAAACTTTTAGCCTGGATTATGTAGTTCAAAAATCATATAATAGTGCCCACGGGCTATATAGGCCCTATATCTCACCCCCTAATCAGGCCCCCATGTGTTTAGCCATATGAAACAAAGAATAATTTGATATATATGCATACGGGGGACTAGAACCTCCCAACATATACCAAGGTGAGTTAAGCACCTGATCATATAATGATTTAAGGGGGACTATAACCTTCCTAATCATAAAATAATAATGAAGGGAACTCGAACCTCCCTTGTCACTTTGACCTTTGCGTCAGCAAATATGGTTTCTAGTATCGGTCACTCGGACCTCCAATTTCATGACTCAGCTACACAACCCTTATTAGAGCCCAACTAAAATAAGTATCATGCATTCCCATTTATTTAACCACATTCCATAATAAGGCATAGATTGTTGGTATCGTCATACCAACTACAATTGCAAGGTAACTAGAACATGACTAAAACAATTCTCATTAACTTAGAGGAAATAACTCTCTTTGTTTATTAATATAATGTGGGAGACACCAACTCACTTTGTTCATTAAATCATACTATTGTATTTCAAATACCTCTTTATATCATGCAATAGTTCAAAACTAGTTCAATTTTACAAATTCCTACCTTTCTCATAACTCAAAACCAATTCTATACTATAGGTTGGGGCCATAACCATTTCAAAAGTTACAAGTTTAGGAAAATCATAATTTCCTAGTTCATTCACCATACCCATGCACCTACAAGTTCAAAACTATAATTAAAGCATGCAAATCATATGTAAACCATGAGAAGAATTATTTGCTTTATAAACACTCAAAACCCTAGCCTTTGTTTCAAAATCAACATAAACATCACGTGGATAATATGTTAAAACATATGCTTTTACAAAATTAACAATGAGGGAAGAGTAACATGCTTGAAATAGTATGATGTAGGAGAGAAACCACCATTGAAAGCCCAAAATGATCAACCTCTTGAAAACCTTAAGAGTTCTTAACCTTGAGGATTTGGGAGTATTAAGAAGTTACTTTGAATATTTTTCAGTAATAATGATGCCCTAAAGAGTTTATATGTCATGGTTTTAAATTTTTATAAGAGGGGAAATATCCAGAATTCCCTCAGCTTAAAAGCTAAAAAAGTGTTGCCTTTGATTATGAGTCAACCATCGACTCGTAGCCACTCCTTATGACTTACTAACATGATTCGTAACTAAGGCAGTACAACCAAGGCACCCTATGGTTTTGACCTTATGATTTAGCCACAGGAATTGTAATAGGATATTATAACTCATAGGGTTTCATTCTAGTCAGCACAGAACCCAAATTGAGACTTATACTGTACACCCTAAGATTACACCTAATGACTCGTAATGTATCCTTATGGATCTTAGTGAGTGATAACGCTCAATCTACAGCTCTCGTTTGAGTGTAAAGCGGTCGTTAGCAAATATAGAACCCAACCTGGGTTGGGTGTCGATCCCACAGGGAATAGCTTGGCCAACAAGTAAGTAAAATTACTAAACTTTTGGTGCAAGTCTCGTAAGAAAGGGGGATTTTTGTTTTGCAAGTAATGTAAACAAAAGCTGAAAATAATAAAGTAAAAAGAGAGAGATTGTTACGTTGGTTGTAAACAATGAGAATTGAAGCGTTGGGGTTATGTCCACCTTCTGAGGTATACGTCTCTATTGGCTATAAGTGTGTAGAATTCTGACTTGCAATTGCTTATAGAGGATTGTAGTCGATGGTAACTCCAAGCGTCTCTCGACCTAAACAAGGACTATTTCACTTTAACTCTCTCGAGCTTAAAGCGTGTCTAACGACACGAATTCTCCAAGAGGTTAGTCCAGTTACGACACTAGCTTTTTAATAGGAAAGGGTGTCCTACTACCTTGACATTATCTCTTTTCCAGACAAATAACTTTTCTCTCGAACAAGTTAAATGTTAGACTGGCGTATTCTTGCGTTTGCAACCGCAAAGAATGTAGATTTAAGATGAAGAGAATAATGATATAAGCAATATACGTGCCTCGAACTCACAAACTCACAGCAATAGATAGTAACTCATTCGGCTTCCATAACCCCAACAGAGAAGTTTAGTTACCCATGAATGCGCAGGAAATCACGATTGACATTGTTATTATATCACGATATTGAGTAATGGCGTGTAGATCAAGTGATAGGCGTGAGGCGTGATTCCTTAGCAAGTAACGATTCTCTTGTTGTGGAGTTTAAGAATAGAAGAGTAGATTAGAAGTGTTTGTAGTGGAAGATGAGAGGGATGGAAGAAAATTAATTGTTGAATGATGAATGTCAGATTTATTTAAAATCTCTAGCATGATAGGGTATTTATAATACCCATATCCTACTCCTACTAAGCTAATGAAATAAATAACCAAATCCTACTAGACTAATGAAATCCTTAACCCAAATGTACTAGGTTAAGGTAACATTATCATAATCCACATAAAATAATGAAATACATAACCTAATTGTACTAGGTTAATGTATCATTGTCAAAATCCAGCTTTGTGTCTGTAAGTTCCCAAAGTTTTCAGAATTGTTGTTTTAGCCCGGGACAGATTTTCCATGCAACAGTTTTGGTCCTTTAGGCGTCCCACTTCCTTCTCCTTCGTTTGTGAGCTTTCTTTTGCGTCAAGTTAGCCATAAAATGCTGTATTTTGCATCATTTATACCTGAAACTTTCCTAGTCATGTTCGTTAGCTCATTTACGGGAAAAAGGACTAAAAGTGCATGAAATATATAATTTGTTCTCAAAACTAGGCTAAAATATGGGCAAAATATATTGATATAGGCGTGTAAATCCGCCTATCATCAGTGAGCCACTCATACTCAAGGGAAATTCAAGCCACAAACTTACTAATTTTGTTATGACTCATGTGAACGACTCATGAGGATACCCTACAACTCATAAGGTTCAGTCCTAACCAAGGTAGTGAGCTCAAAGCTCAAGGAATTTTTAAGGGACAAAATCTGGGGTGTTTCATTGATACCGGGTATACTCTCTATTATGTGACCCCATAAGTGGCAATCTATTTTTATTTTGATCCTAATGTATTGTGAACCCCCTTTCTATGTCTTCCGCGGTGGGTGACTTTATTGTAGATATAAGGGTTTATAAGGGTTAAATGATATCAATTTATGGTAGAGAGAACTTGGTAGATCTAATAGTGTTGGATATGTTAGACGTTGATGTGATTTTAGGGGATGAATTGGTTGCATTTGTGCTATTTATCTCTTGATTGTCAGATCCAAAGAATCAGTTTCCATTTCCATAATAAGACGGTGATCGAGTGGAAAGGTAGTTCCCTAATGCCTTAGGGAAGGTTCATCTCGAATCTTAGAGCCCAAAAATTGGTTTCTAAAAAGTGCTTGTATTACTTAGTACGTGTTAAGGATTCTATATCCGAAGGTCCTTCTTTGCAGACTATCACCGTGGGGTGCAAATTTCCTGAGGCATTTCCTGACGATCTTACTGGTATTTCCTTGATAGGAAAATCAATTTCAGGATTAATATTTTTTCATACACTTGTACTATCTCTATTCCTCCTTATAAAATAGCTCCGACTGAGTTGAAAGAACCTAAGAAACAGTTAAAAGATCTTCTTGACAAGTGTTTTAACTGCCCTAGTGTGTCTCCATGGGGTGCTCCTATTTTTTTTCGTGTAAAATGGATGGTTCCCTTTGAATATGTATTGATTACTGCCAATTTAATAAGGTAAATGTGAAGATTAAGTACCCACTTTTGAGAATTGATGATCTGTTTGATCAACTTTTGGTTGCTAAGTTCTTTTTTAATATTGATCTTCGATCGGGTTACCATCAATCGAAGATTAGGGAGGCGAATTTCCCTAAGATTGCTTTATGAACTCAGTATGGTTATTTTGAGCTTTAGTGATGTCCTTTGGTTTGACCAATGCCCCGGCAACATTCATGGATCTTATGAATCAGATATTTCATTAGTTATTGGATTTGTTCATGATTATCTGTATCAATGATATTTTGATATATTCTAAGAGTGAGGTAGATCATGCCGATCACCTCCACCTAGTGTTGTAGACCCTAAAGGATCAACATATTAATGCAAAGTTTTCTATATGTGTGTTTTGGTTTAATACTGTGACTTATCTGGTTCATGTTGTTTCTAGTGAAGTGATTATTAAGGATCCACATAAGGTTGTGGTGGTTAATAAGTGATCTAGGCCCATGAATCAATCCAACATTTGAAGCTTCTTGGGTTTAGCCGGTTATTATAAAAGTTTCGTGGAGAGTTTCTCTTTTATTTCTGCGACATAGACTAAGTTGACTCAGAAAAAGTTAAAATTCTTGTCGTCTAATGCTTGCGAGGGTATTTTCGAGAAGCTGAATGATAATTTGACTTTAATTTGGTCTTGATTCTGCCTGAGGGCATTGGTGGTTTTATTGTCTATTGTGATGCATTTCGAGTAGGCTTGGGTTGTATGTTGATGCAGCATGGAAAGGTGGTTGTATATGCTTCTAGACAGTTGAAAGTTCATAAGAAGAATTATCTGACTCATGATCTAGAATTTTTAGTTGTGTTGTTTGCTGTAAAGATCTAACGACATTATTTGTATGGGGTACATATTGATATTTATTCTTATCATAAAATCCTACAATACATGTTCACTCAGAAAGAGCTAAATCTCAGGCAAATGAGGTAGCTTGAGTCACTAAAGGACTATGACATGAGTCTCCACTATCATCCAGGTAAAGCTAATATTGTTGTTGATGCTCTTAGTAGGTTGTCTATGGGAAGCTTGTCTCATATGGAAGAGGAAAATAAAATTTGTTAAAGGATATTCACTGATTGTCTAACCTCAGAGTTCGTCTCTTAGATTTCAAAAATGGTGGTGTGATTCTTCTAGAGGTGGCAAAGTCATCTCTTGGTGATAGAGTAAATGAGAAACAAATGTTGGATCCTATTCTGATGCAAATCAAGAATAATGTAGGTAGGTAAAATATGATGGTTTTTGAGATTGGTAGTGATGATATCTTGAGGTACCAAGGTAGATTACGTATTCCCGATGTTGATGGGTTGCGAAGAAGAATTTTGGATGAAGCTCATGAGTAGTGTTATAGTATTCATCCCGGTTCGACGAAGATGTATCATGATCTTAAGTAAATTTATTGGTGGAATAATATGAAGAAGGATGTGGCCAATTTTGTAGATAAATGCATGGTATGTCAGTAAGTGAAGGTGGAGCACTTGAGGCTCGGTGGGATGACTCAAGAGATTAACCTACCGGTGTGGAAATAGGAGATAATTAATATGGATTTTGTTATGATTCTTCCATGGTCTCAACAACATTTTGATTTGATTTAGGTCAACGTGGAAAGGATGACTAAGTATGCTCAATTCTTGCCAGTCAGGACTATTTACTCTTCTGAGGATTATTCCAAGGTGTTTATTAAGGAAATCGTGAAGTTGCATGGTACTCCAGTCTCCATTGGGGTACCTAGTTCTCATCTCACTTTTGGAGGTTGTTCCAGTGAGGCTTGGGTACTAAGGTGACCCTTAGTACTGCTTTCCACCCGCAGACGGATTGGCAAGCGTAAAGGATAATATAGGCCTTGGAAGATATGCTTTCGACTTGTGTCTTTTATTTTGGTGGTAGTTGGTTCGACCACTTTCCTCTCATAGAATTTTCCGACAACAACAGTTATCACTCTCGCATTGGCATGGCTCCGTTTAAGGCCTTATATGGTAGAAAGTGTAGGTCTCCTATTGGGTGGTTTGAGGTTGGTGAGAATAAGTTGTTTGGCCCTAATTTGGTTCACTAAGACATGGAGAAGGTGAAGATGATTGGGGATAGACTTAAAGCTGCCTAAAATTGCCAAAATTCCTACGCGAATATGAGGCGAAGGAAGTTGGAATTCATTGTTGGTGATTGAGTATTCTTGAAGGTGTCTCCCATGAAGGGAGTGATGCGGTTTGAAAAGAAGAGGAAGCTCAGTCCCGTTATGTTGGCCCGTACTTAGTTTTGAAAAGGGTTGGTAACGTCGCATACGAATTGAAATTGCATACAACGGTAGTAGTAGTAGCAGTAGTAGTAGCAACAGTAGTAGTAGTATAATTTTAATAATAACAATAATAATAATAATAATAATAATAATAATAATAATAATAATAATAATAATAATTATAATAATAATAATAATAATTAAAAATTATTATTATTATCTCATTGATTTTAAATATTTTTAATTGAAAGATAAATAATTCAAATTAAATTTAAAATATCTGTAAATGGCCCAGATAAATATTTTTATGGATATGAACTGATTTGAGTTTAAATTTCCTTAATTGTAGGCATTTTGAAGGAAAATTTGTTCATTTGGTGATATATAGATAATTTAAGAAAAGAAATAGGGATGACTACATTATTGTTATAAGTGTTTTTATATTGCGGTACCTTATCTTTTTATTTGAATCATGGATATTTAAATGGTAAAATAATTAAAAGTAAATAAATATAAATTTATTTAAAATTATTATAATTTCATTTAAATTTAAATATAAAGATTAAAATTTAAAAATAAACCAATTCTACGTATTTCGAGGGATGACTTCTTCTGAGAGTATTCTACATTTTTTATAGTTTTAAATTGAATCTATAAAAATATAAAGTTTATTTTAATTAGTCTACTGATATAGATAATGTTTGCTAAAAGAATTTTTAGTTTGACAATTTTTGTAACATTTTTTTATAGTTTTATATTGAAACTATAAAAGGATAAAGATTATTTATAGAGATAAATTATTTAAATTAGTCTTTAGATAAAGATAAAGCTAGATAAAAATTAGTTTAATGAATTGGTGTTAAATTTTTGAATTTTAAATTTCAAATGAAAGTTAGGATTCTTTTAGATTGTGAATTGAAAGCAAACTGTTGAGTTAATCTTCCCTTTTCATTCTTTAAATTCTTTTGAACTTATTCTTTAGTTATTCAATCAAATATGTTTATTGCTTATACCACATTCATGGTTGTCAATATGCTTACTTTAGATTATTTTATTATTAGTAGTAACAATTTGTGTTAAGTTTTGTTATATAAAAGTTTTGTCATGGACAAAAAAGCTATAGATTATGCATATGAGATTTTTTAAAATAATTATCAAGGTATATTATTTATAATTGATTTGACTTATTAATTATTTTTAAAATTATTTACAACCAATATTATATTTATCTTTTATCAAAAATAAAACTAAAAAATTTGAAGTTTTCATTGATAGTGATCTGATGTATATAGACATCACAAAAATGTGAAATAAATATTAAAAAGATGAACAAATATAATGAAGAATTAAAATATATAAAGAAATCAATTGCTAGCTCTTCCAATACAAAAAACAAAATCAATGAAATAACTTATGTGAAACATTAAAGAAGATGTATCTCCATTTTACATCAAGAAAAGTAGTGACAAAGTTTACACCACTAAAAAATAATCACCATTGAATTTAGTCACACAATTTTCTCATCCAATCTACTTTCTGCCTGAAAATTTTTTTAGGCAGAGAGGACTTCTGAAAAGCATTTTGGAGTGCTTCCTACAAAAAAATCAGCTCAAGAGTACTAATCATTTTTGGTGTCTATTATTGCTTTCTACTCATAGCTATTAGCCTTTTCTGCTTTGGTGTTGTTGAAGTGAATCATTAACTAATGTGTTGTAAGTGAGATTGCATACCAGTAATTCATAGCGTCATCTATTATTAATGTTTACTTTTTTAATACCTATATATTAGATTAATTATGCAATGAATGAATATGAATTTATATGTATATGTATATGTATATGTATATGTATATGTATATGTATATGTATATGTATATGTATATGTATATGTATATGTATATGTATATGTATATGTATATGTATATGTATATGTATATGTATATGTATATGTATATGTATATGTATATGTATATGTATATGTATGTATGTTTGTATGTATGTATATATATGTATCATATTTTTAATTTTAATATATATATGTACATATATATTAGATTATTTATGCAATGAATGAATATGAATATATATATATATATATATATATATGTATATATGTATATGTATGTATGTTTGTATGTATGTATATATATATATATATATGTATGTATGTATGTATATATATATGTATGTATGTATGTATATATATATGTATCATATTTTAAATTTTAATATATTTTTCTTGAGCAGAAAACATCTATTCGGAGCATTCTATATCACATTTCACATATTTACTCTCTTTTAAGAAGATTATAAAATAAATTTTCAAGCATTTATATGTTCAATTGATTTATTCTTTTCTTGACTTGATTATATTTTATAAAAATTTGTAATTTTTGTTATATAGAATTTCATTCATGGACAAAAAGACTTAGATCATATACATGAGGTTTCTCAAAATATTGTCAAGGTTTTTGTTTATGCTTAATTTACTTTTTAGTATTTTTTTACTTTTTCAAGTTACATTTTAACTTTTGGAACATATGTAGCGAAACAATATGAAACTTTGATTGATACGATGCATGCAGATGTTTTAAAAACGTGAAATGAATATTTAAAAAATAAACAGGTAGAATGGAGAATCAAAATATAGAAAGGAGATTTGTTAAATCAATTTTACGAAGAATAGATTCAAATTATATTTGAATATGTATAAATATTATTATATTAGATTTTTGTATTTTAATATCTCTCTCTTATGCCTAAAAACAACTTTCTGGAGTATTATTGTGTCACATACCGCCTAAAGACAACTTTCTGGAGATGGTGAACACAACTACGAAACCAATTCGAATTTTCTACGGTTGAATCACAAAATATTTGAAGTTGAAATTAGGCTAGGGTTTCACCTTCTCTTAATAATTGGATGATATATGATATATATGAGGCTAAGTGTATGTTTATAGAGACCAATTTTCGTCCAAGAGGTAATAGAAAATGACCATTTTGCCCTAAAAATTTAAATAAATCCGAATCTGTCCCCAGTGGACAGTTTTGTCAGGCTGAAGTAAATCGATCATAACTCTTTGCTCCGGTATCGGATTTGGGTGAAACCAATTGCATTGGAAAGATAATTCAAAGGGCTTTCATTTTAATATAAAGTATACCACCCAGTTCTTCCTGTACAGGGAGTTATGGTCGTTTAAAGTTGACCCAAAAATCTGTCCCAAAATTCTGTTTTTTTTATAGGCTGTAGTAAAACGGGTATAGCTCCTTACTCAGACATTGGATTTGGATGAAACCAATTTCATCGGAAAGAAGACTCTCGGACATTTTCGTCGATATTTAGCAGCTCACACAGTTCTTTTTGTACAAGGAGTTATGATCGTCTAAAGTTGATCCAAAAAAAAAAAAATTGCCTAGCTGCTGAAATTTTCCTGCAGATTTACTGTTCACAGGATTTCCGGCCACCGTTTTGAAATTTCGAATATGCTCGCTTATATGAAATACTCCTCTGTTTTGGGCAAACTTTATATCGTTGGAAAGCTTATTCCAATACCTACACATACAACTAATGACGGGATACTTCCGAACACCATAAACTTAATTTAACCCATACGCAAGCCTTTAGGACTCCATATAATCGCGATAAGTGTACGAAAAAATTTACAGGGTGTTACATTCTCCCCCCTTAAGAACATTCGTCCTCGAATGTTAGCATAGTTACTCAATTAAGACATGTCCAAGCTTACAATTAACATATTCATCATCATAACATACTTGCA
Source organism: Capsicum pubescens (assembly GCA_030864215.1). Lineage (NCBI taxonomy): Eukaryota > Viridiplantae > Streptophyta > Magnoliopsida > Solanales > Solanaceae > Capsicum > Capsicum pubescens. The sequence continues at coordinate 71,000,798 of CM061549.1, read as the reverse complement.
TAAAAATAAACACTTACTTGTTATTGTTCTTTTTCCGTCTCATGAACTTCCTCCTCATCGTTGAATAGGTAACGGTACTTAATCTTCATCGCTTGCTCGACTTCCCATGTGATCTCCTCAACTTGTTGATTCCTCCAAAGTATTTTTACCGATGCTCTCTTTATTCCTTATCTTTTTAATTTGGCGATCAAGAATAGCAATAGGCATTTCTTCAAAAGTGAGATCTTCTGTAACTTGTACATCTTCCGTAGTAGTGATGTGCTATGGATCTCCGATGTACTTGCGAAGCATCGAAACATGAAATATGGGATGAACTGCTGAGAGCTCTTGAGGTAGCTCTAACTCATAAGCAACTTGTCCAAATCTTTGAATGATCTTGTACGGACCTATGTATCGTGGACTTAACTTTCCTTTCTTGCCAAACCTCATCACTCCTTTCGTTGGTGATACTTTCAAGAATACCCAATCGTCGATAGAAAACTCAAGTCCTCTTCTTCTAACATCCTCATAAGATTTGTGTCGACTTTGAGCTGTTTCAAGCCGTTGTTGGATCACTTTAACCTTCTCCATTGCTTGATAAACAAGATCCGGTCCAAACAAGACCGCATCACCTGCTTCAAACCATCCTATTGGCGATCTACACTTTCTTCCATACAATGCTTCATATGGTGCCATTTTGATACTTGAATGATAGCTATTATTGTAGGCAAACTCGATAAGAGGTAGGTGATCATCCCAGTTGCCTTTGAAATCTAATACACATGCTCGTAGAATATCTTCAAGTGTTTGGATGGTACGTTCCGCTTGTCCGTCCGTTTGAGGATGAAAAGCCGTACTTAGATTTACTTGTGTCCCCAAACTCCTTTGAAAAGACTTCCAGAAATTCGCGGTAAATTGGGCTCCTCGATCGGATATAATGGAAATTGGAACTCTATGTAACCGAACGATCTCCTTAATATACAACTTCGCATACTCTTTCGCCGTATAAGTTGTCTTAACTGGTAAGAAGTGCGCGGATTTGGTAAGCCTATCAATGATCACCCATATGGAATCAAACTTCCGAAATGTACGAGGCAAACCCGTGATGAAATCCATATTGATCTTGTCCCACTTCCAGACTGGAAGATCTATACATTGCATGTAACCACCGGGTTTCTGGTGTTCTACTTTGACTCTTTGACAATTCGGACATTCAGCTACAAATTCGACAATATTCTTCTTCATGTCATTCCACCAATATATTGCTTTCAAATCTTGATACATCTTAGTCGACCCTGGATGGATGGAATACCTTGAACAATGTGCTTCTGTCATAATTCTCTTTCTTAGATCAACTACATCAGGTACACATAAACGATTCTGACACTGAAGCACTCCTTCTCGCGTAAGCTCAAATGCCTTTGTCGTGCCATTCTGCACATCCTCCTTAAGCTGCAATAAAATTGGATCTGCATACTGCTTCTCTTTCACTTCAGCTATCAATGAAGATTCCGCTGCATTACGTACAATAACCTCTTCATCTGGGGTTTTGAGAAGTCGAACTCCCAAATTAGCTAGTTGGTGAAGATCCATAATCATCCCCTGCTTTTCTATAGATGCCATTTTAGACTTACGACTCCGTGCATCCGCTACCACATTCGCTTTCCCTGGATGATACAAAATATCAACATCGTAATCTTTCAACAATTCAAGCCATCTCCGCTGCCTCAAGTTTAGATCTTTCTGACTGAAGATATATTGCAGGCTCTTATGATCGGTATATATGTCAACAAGAACCCCATATAAGTAGTGGCGCCATATCTTCAAAGCAAATACAACTGCAGCTAGCTCAAGATCATGTGTGGGATAATTCCTCTCATGTGGTCGCAACTGTCTAGAGCCATAGGCTATTACTCTACCATGTTGCATTAATACGCATCCTAAGCCAATTCTCGAAGCATCACAGTACACTGCATACCCTTCTGTGCCTTCAGGAAGTACCAATACCGGTGTAGAAGTCAACTTGCTCTTCAGATCTTGGAAACTCTTTTCACAGGCATCATTCCATTGAAACTTGGAGGCTTTATGCGTCAACTTAGTCAAGGGTGCAGAAATAGAAGAAAACCCTTCAACAAACCTTCTATAATAACCTGCCAACCCGAGGAAACTACGAATCTTCGTAGGCGTCGTGGGTCTTGGCCAATTCTTCACAGCCTCAATCTTCTGAGTGTCAACTTTTATGCCTTCACTGGATACAATATGGCCCAAAAATGCCACTGACTTGAGCCAAAACTCACATTTAGAAAACTTTGCATACAGCTTACGATCACGAAGAATCTGCAACGCCTGCCTTAAGTGATTAACATGATCCTCTTCTGATCTAGAGTAGACCAGAATATCATCTATGAAAACTATCACGAACACATTTAGAAACGGCTTAAACAGCCTATTCATCAGATCCATAAAAACTGCGGGTGCATTTGTCAGCCCGAATGACATAAACAGGAATTCATAATGACCATACCGTGTTCAGAAAGCTGTCTTGGGTATATCTTTATCCTTGACTCTCACTTGATGATAGCCTGATCTCAAGTCAATCTTGGAAAAACACTGGGCACCCTGCAACTGGTCAAATAAATCATCAATTCGGGGAAAAGGGTATTTATTCTTGATAGTCACCTTATTCAATTGCCGATAGTCAATACACATCCTCAGCGAACCATCTTTCTTACGCACAAACAATACTGGTGCTCCCCAAGGGGACATACTAGGCCTGATGAATCCCTTCTCTAGCAAGTCTTTCAGTTGCTCTTTCAATTCTCGCAACTCTGCTGGTGCCATTCTATAAGGAGGAATTGAGATTGGCTGTGTGTCTGGCAACATATCAATACCAAACTCCACTTCTCGTTCAGGAGGTAAACCTGGTAGTTCTTCAGGAAATACATCAGGAAATTCATTCACAACCGGAACGGTCTGAAAAGTTGGCGGCTCTGCCTCTGTATCCCTTACTCTAACCAAATGGTATATGTACCCCTTGGAAATCATTTTTCTTGCCTTAAAGTAAGAAATAAATCTACCTCTCGGCGCGCCAACATTACCCTTCCATTCAAGGACTGCCTCATTTGGGAAATGGAAATATACCTTCTTAGAACGGCAATCTACTGTAGCATAACAAGACGCTAACCAATCCATGCCCATAATAACATCAAAATCTACCATTTCTAACTCAACAAGATCGGCCATCGTATCACGACCACAAATATTCACAACACAATTTCGATAAACATTCCTAGCTATAAGAGATTCCCCCACTGGCGTTGATACTTCAAATGGCTTGGCTAATAATTCGGGTGTTCTTCCGAACCTTCCCGCAACCAAAAGAGTAGCATACGATAATGTAGAACCAGGATCAATTAAGGCATACACATCAAATGCAAAGATGGACAATGTACCTGTAACCACGTCTGGAGAAGCCTCTAAATTCTGCCGATCTGCTAGGGCATACACACGGTTCTGAGCTCCGCTAGAACTAGCTGCTCCTCTATCACCTCTACCGTGACCCATAGGTTGTGCACCCCTACTCAAAGGAGGCACCGATGATGACGCAACAGCTGATCCGGTAGGTCGTGTTATACCACCTGTGGTCCTGCGTGGGCAATCTCTAGCCATATGCCCCGACTTACCGCACCAAAAGCAATTGTTCGTTCCAAGCCGACATTCGCCAAAGTAAAATCTTCTACATATGGGGCACGGGTGTCGTGGAGGTCTTAATTGACTCATACTCTCTTGCCCTTGATACCCCACTGTTCGCGAACTCTGATTTTCACTGCTTTGCCCGAACTGATTACCTCTGAACCTTTGAAATTGCGGTGGATCACTAATTGCAGGATAAGAAGATAACGGGCTAGGCAATCTATGAGAGAACGAAGGCCTAAAACCTCCCTGAGATGCCATAAACTACCCTATAGCTCTGGCCCGCTTAGAATATCCTTTTTCTGATTCCTGGGTTCTTCTTCTTTGCCTCTGATCTTCCATTTTCTGAGCGAAAGCTTGTATCCTCGCTATATCCATGTCCTTGTTCAAAGCAGCAATGGTACAATCTCTAACCAAGTATGGTTCCAATCTATCCATATAGTGATGAACTCTGTCATCCATAGTAGCTACCACATTAGAAGCATATCGAGACAAGGAGTTAAATCGAAGACTATACTCCCTTACACTCATATTACCCTGACGAAGATTTAAGAATTGATCTGCACGGGCCTGACGAGTCTCAAATGGAAGATAATGATCAATAAATGCATCTTTGAACTCTCCCCACGTAGTTGGAGGTGCATCAATACCCCTAGATCGTTTCCAATCCTCGTACCACAATATAGCCTCTCCTTTCAGTCTATATGCTGCTAGCTCAACCATCTCTTTACCGGATATGTGCATAACATCTAGAGCCCTTTGGGTTTGATCGACAAAGTCCTGCGGGTCTTCGTTAATATCTGATCCGGTAAAAGTAGGAGGATCCAGTTTCAAAAAATCCTGTGTCCGAAGGCTAGCTGCTCTATCCGTACCACTAGAACCCGTGGTAGGAATAGCTTGCCCTTGAACTTGACCGGCAACTATACGCGTCAAAAGTTGTACTGCATCCCTCAAATCTCGATCAACAGCATTAATAGATGGCCCTTCCGGAGGAGAAGAAGCTCTTGATATATGCTCAGCTTGAGACTCACTTTGTTCAGCTTGTGCTGGTGGTGACTTACTAGTACCTTCTCCGGCCACTACATCTACTCGCTTCCACTTATTCTTTCTCCTTGTAACCGGCATCGTTACTATAATAAATAAAAAAAAACAATTGGATTAAGCGATCGATTATGACTTTATCTCTAATATGGGCTCTATTGCACGATCTAAGAAATGGAGAATGGAAACAATCCCTAAATGTCCAATAGCCTCCTATTTATAAATGTGGTGCACAACACACCGATAAACGAGATTCTACGTAGACACAGCTTTGTAGACTCACTAGGACGAACTTCTCTGATACCACTTCTGTCACGCCCCAAATCCCATTGGAGCGGACTGGCACCCGTAGCCGAGGAGGCCCGGGAGAACACGTTCATAACCTATACTTTCACATTTACATTACTTGTGAAAATTAGAAATTTGGGCAGCACTTCGTTGTAAATAGAAGAAAACAGTACCTGTATCAGCCCAGCAGATACGCATATATATATATAAACAGTAATTGGCCGTCAGAGCCATCACGTCTATCAACCAAACACTCCTATGGCTGTACAATATGTCTACAAAAGCCTCTACATAGATACACAACTGAGTTAGGGTCGGGACAAACTCCCGCCCACAAATGACTTTTATACAAATACCAAAAATACATATAGAAACGACTTGGGATGCCTCGAAACAACTGGAGCTCACCACTATCAACAGAATGTCCTGGCTCTTACGGCGGAGGTGTACGACCTGAAGTACCTGTTCCTGTAGGCATGAATATAGGTCCCCCGTGAGGGACGTCAGTACGGAAATATGTACTGAGTATGTAAGGCAGTGAGTATCAAGATGAGATACAAAAGATCAACAGAACCCAGATACCAGTGAATAAACAGTATGAGTAGACCACACTTAAAAGAGCTGATGGGATACCTGCACATTACTTTCATATCATTACTTCCCGTATTCCTTATCAATACATAACATATGTCATACAATGGCCAACTGATCAGTGGTACTAATACAATACATCAGGGACCACTCCTGGAATAACATATATACATAATCTTTATAATACAATGGCCAACTGATCAGTGGTACTAATACAATACATCATATCATCAATTTAAAATAAAGACATTCCGTTTCTTAATTCAATCAATCTTTGAGATTGGTTACTTTGTGGTCACACCTTATGGAACTTGAAACCATGATACCTCAATAGGAAAAACATGTAAATAGGTAATCAATATCATGAAAATGAAGTAGAGAATCATGGATACCTCATTAAACCATTTCGGAGTCAACAATAGTATATGGACATTTTTTTGACTAGCCGGACATCTTAAAAGTGAAAACAAGTTCAATTGGTAGTGTCGAAGATCATATGATGTTATTATGTGTCATGTGTCGTAGGACAATGTTGGAAGCTTACTTGAGAGTGCCATGGGTCATTATTCATGCCAAAGATTAGATAGAGTATGTCTTACATACCTTGATATAACCACTTCAATACAAGTCCAACTTGACTTCCCGTACTCTTCGAACACTTATCTACAATAAGTCATTTGTGGCAAACTAGTATTAGCAACCAAACCTTACCATTTAGGTATTAACTTCACCAAATAATGTCTAGGAAGTAATCCTTTAACTCATCAATAAGATTGCTACATACATCCTCTTATACTCTTATTACATTCACATATCATGCAATATCCCTCAACATCACTCTTAGCCTTTATTTCCCCTCTTAATCACCATCCAATACCAACATGATCACTAGGCATACATAACCACTAATATAATGATATATCACCACAATTCATCCTCCATAATCCAATACAACAACTCCCATAATTTACTACTAACAATTTATACAAAACAATTCATAACTATATTTCTAGTTATCTTCCAACATCAAGACAATACTCATAATCCTTTATCAATACTTATTCATGGATAAGAATCAAGAATAAACAATATTCATACCTTAACAATGAACTCTTGTATTTAGAATCCTCCTTACATAACCATGGGGTGCTTCTCGAAGCTTTCGAGATGGTGAACACAACTACGGAACCAATTCGAATTTTCTACGGTTGAATCACAAAATATTTGAAGTTGAAATTAGGCTAGGGTTTCACCTTCTCTTAATAATTGGATGATATATGATATATATGAGGCTAATTGTATGTTTATAGAGACCAATTTTCTTCCAAGAGATAATAGAAAATGACCATTTTGCCCTAAAAATTTAAATAAATCCGAATCTGTCCCCAGTGGACAGTTTTGACAGGCTGAAGTAAATCAATCATAACTCTTTGCTCCGGTATCGGATTTGCGTGAAACTAATTGCATTGGAAAGATAATTCAAAGGGATTTCATTTTCATATAAAGTATACCACCCAGTTCTTCCTGTACAGGGAGTTATGGTCGTTTAAAGTTGACCCAAAAATCTGTCCCAAAATTCTGTTTTTTTTTTATAGGCTGTAGTAAAACGGGTATAGCTCCTTACTCAGACATTGGATTTAGATGAAACCAATTTCATCGGAAAGAAGACTCTCGGAGATTTTCGTCGATATATAGGAGCTCACACAGTTCATTTTGTACAAGGAGTTATGATCGTCTAAAGTTGATCCAAAAAAAAAAATTGCCTAGCAGCTGAAATTTTCCTGCAGATTTACTGTTCACAGGCTTCCCGGCAACCGTTTTGAAATTCCGAATGTGCTCGCTTATATGAAATACTCCTCTGTTTTGGGCAAACTTTATATCGTTGGAAATCTTATTCCAATACCTACACATACAACTATTGACGGGATACTTCCGAACACCATAAACTTAATTTAACCCATACGCAAGCCTTTAGGACTCCATATAATCGCGATAACTGTACGAAAAAATTTATGGGGTGTTACATTAGATATCCACAACCTTTACATGAAAAAGCTAATTTTAATGGAACACCTTTAACCCAATCTTTAACATGTCTTCAGAACAAGTACTTTTTGGCCTTAATAGTTTTCAAGAACTAGACACAGTGAATTTATTAATTGTAGTAGGCATCCACCAAGGTAAATCCCAAGGTGATGCTTATTTATAAGGGTAATATCATCAGTGACATGTTGCACAATATCGGCAGGTAGGACTTCCTGTAGTTTTGAACATTCCAATTTTTTCCTATAATCAATGCATCTATTTCCCCTATATTTTCATTAGTTAAGAAATTTTGGTGTACGCATAGTATAAATGTACCAATTTTGATCAATTATCAAACTAGATATTTGAGGACCCAACAGTAGCTTCCTACCAGATTTCCTGCTTCATAGAATCCCTAGCTTCTAGCACTTTCTTCTAGACTTAGGACACACATTTCCATTGAACTACTATTGGTATAAGTTTTTTATAGTGCTTATTCTACATGTAATCAGTTCATATGGATATGGTTGTCCTAAAAAACCACCACAACTTAACATACAAGGCCTTTAATACATCAAAAAATATGCTAAACCCAACTTCTCCTTCCTTATGATAGCACATATTATCCCAGACAACTCAATGTTTGCTTTTGCCCTTATTATTATTTCCTCATAGAAGTATCTTGAAGATTTTTTGAAGTTCATAGATAATTAAATTATAGGGCACCATAAGATATAGTAAATATAGTGGGATACTTTAGAGCATACTATTGATCAACTATCAACAATATTTTACCTCTAAAAGAGAGAAGTATACCCTTACAATTTTGTACTCACTCTTTCACTTTGTTTATCAAATCATTGAAATATATTTTCATCTTCTAGAATGGGTGATAGGACACCCCAAATAAAGCAAAGGGAATAGCCTTTTATTAGAGAAAGTAACTTTTTTAACTTATTCATTAGTGCAGCAATAGCCTATATTTATCAACTGTTCAGATATATCCTGATACTCATCAAGCACAAGAATAACCAACTCTAAGAAATATTTATCAACAGATGTTAAGATAATTATTTCATCAGCATAAGCAAGGTGATTAATGTTTCTACTCCATTAGGCAACCCCTTTCCCTTGTATCTTCCATCATCATATAGAGAATAGAGAGCATGAGATAGTACCTTAGCAATGAGAATGAATCAGAAGGGTGATAAAGGATCACCTTATTTTATTCCTCAAGTGAAGTGAAAAAACCCATAATATTTTCCATTAATAATCATTGAATACCAATTATTAGTAGTCAATCTCCATATTGTTTCATGCTCGAAATTCTGCCAACCCAGGGTAGGCGGCAGGAGATTGATTTGGGTAATGGGGTTGGTCTCCGATCTCGATTGGACTTGGGACACCCATTACAACAAGGGTAGGATGACTTTCCCCAACGTGATTAGGTCCTATTCCGATGGCAAGGGTAGGATGACTCTCCCCAACGTGAGTTTTTTCCTACGGGGTCAATATGTTTGATACTATGATAGCTCACATGGTGTATGTCAGTTACAAGAACCTCTCCAAGATAGAATAAACGAAAAGCTTTTATAACTAAGTGTTGTCGCTCACAAAGTTTATCATTATGCTTTAAATCTCATGTTTATGATTTCATAGCTTTGTTTATTCAACAACAAGAGGTACTAATCCATATATATGTCTATGTCCTACATTGTCTCATAATGTAGGTACTAGTTGTAGCCCACACCTCATACTTAGGTAGTGTGCACCTTCTAGTAAGCTAGTGATGAGTCTTTTTGATTCGAGGGCTTGAGTTAATCATAGTTCGAGTAGCATCTTATTTTCATTATTCAGTCGTATTGATTCGGGATAGCGGGGGGTCATGTCCTGGCTACCTATGGTCAATATTAGTAGAGGTTTCATAGACAATTAGTAGAGCTGATGTTTTTTATTTCTGTTTTGTTTTGTATAACTAGAGTTGTAATCGCTTTAATAGTTTTGTTTTGAAGATGTTTAGCTATATACATTTCTTCCACTTATTTCTTTCAGATTTATGTATTTTATTCAGTTACTCATGAGTTATGCCAACACAAGGGTTAGCTTGAGATCACTTGTGGTCCTAAGTACCATGTGACGTTCAGGGGTAGTCTGGGGCGTTACATTCTTACTGCCTCGGGATCCCAAAATGACCCCAAACCCTTTTTGAAATTCCAAAACTTTCCCGAATTACCCTTTTAACTTTCAAAAACACAATTCAAGTCAAAAAAATTGATATTATGCATGCGGGAAGGTAAAAATAAAATGTTCAATATTTTAAGGGTTTTACATTATTCCCTCTTAGGATCATTTGTCCTCGAATGATGAGTTAGGACAATTTTTATTAGCCCATAAACATCAGGAAAAGGGGGGAACTCAGTCCAATTAGAGAATGATTGGATATTTTTTAAGGTTTCCCGTAGGAAAGGAGTCATGAGGTTTAGGAAAAGGGGGTAGCTCAGTCCCCATTATGTTGGTCCATATCAGATTTTGAAGAGAATTAGAAACGTTGCTTATGAGTTGGATTTTCCTACGAGTTTGGGTTCCATTCATCTCGTGTTTTATGTGTCCATGCTAAAAAGTGTGTGGGTGATCCTTTATTGATATTGCTTATTGAGGATATTTGTGTTATGGATTCCTCGTCTTATGAGGATCTTCGATTGAGATATTGGATAGGCAAGTTCGTAGATTGGGGACAAAGTATATAGCCTCGGTAAAGTTTCTTTGGAGAAACCAAAAGGTAGAAGAGGCTATTTAGTAAGATGATGAAGGTATGAAGGATCAATACCCATTCTTGTACCCTTAGTTGGATGAAAGTTTTTATGGTATGGGTTTCATTTTCCTGTTGTAATTGCCCGAGTTTGTTAATTGATTCTTGTGTATTCTTGCTATTCTTATGCAAAAATTGTCCTAACTCATCATTCGAGAACAAATGATCCTAAGGGGGAATAATGTAAAACCCTTAAAATTTTGAACATTTTATTTTTACCTTCCCGCGTGCATAATATCAATTTTTTGACTTGAATTATGTTTAGGAAAGTTAAAAGGGTAATTCGGGAAAGTTTTGGAATTTCAAAAAGGGTTTGGGGTCATTTTGGGATCCTGAGGCAGTAAGAATGTAACGCCCCAAGACTACCCTTGGACGTCACACTGTACTTAGGACCACAAGTGATCTCAAGCTAACCCTTGTGTTGGCATAACTCATGAGTAACTGAATAAAATACATAAATCTGAAAGAAATTAGTGTAAGAAATGTATATAGCTAAACATCTTCAAAACAAAACTATTAAAGCGATTACAACTCTAGTTATACAAAACAAAACAGAAATAAAAAACATCAACACTACTAATTGTCTATGAAACCTCTACTAATATTGACTATAGGTAGCCAGGACATGGCCCAGCTATCCCGAATCAATACGACTGAATAAAGAAAATAAGATGCTACTCGAACTATGATTAACTCAAGCCCTCGAATCATAAAGACTCATCACTAGCTTACTGGAAGGTGCACACTACCTGATTATGAGGTGTGGGCTATAACTAGAACCTACATTATGAGACAATGTAGCACATAAACATATATATGGATTAGTATCTCTTGTTGTTGAATAAACAAAGCTGTGAAATCATAAACATGAGATTTAAAGCATAATGATAAACTTTGTGAGCCACAACACTTAGTTATAAAAGCTTTTCGTTTATTCTATCTTGGGGATGTTCTTGTAACTGACATACACCATGTGAGCTATCATAGTATCCAACATATTGACCCCGTAGCAAAAAACTCACGTTGGGGAGAGTCATCCTACCCTTGCCATCGGAATAGGACATAATCAAAACTCCTCACCCAAAACCGTCCAAAACGTAAAATTAAAGTCCCCAAGGAGCATTAGTTGCCCCATCATTCACATTTTCTCTTCAAGAAAACCCTAACCCCCCTCCAAGAACTCCATTACTCCTTATTAAAGATAAGCAAGAATCTAAGTTCTCTAATCTATGAAGTTCAAGCAAAGCATTCAAGAACATTCCCAAGGCTTCCAAGTCAAGCTTTTAATTTCAAATCAGACCAAATAACGTATGTGGGGTTATGAACAAGGGTATCCTTTCACCTTTGTGCCTAAATTGCATCATTTTAAGATTCTATTTACTTGTTTTGAATTAGGGTTCATACCCAAGCTTCTATATTCTTAAGCATGTGATTATCATGAGATTTAAAGATGTAAGTATATCAAGAAGTGCTTATGTTTATGTTTTAACTTATGAATTTATATTATGAATGAGATTGCACTATATTGACTTAAGATTGTTGAAGTATTTCATGATTTATATTGAGCATGAAGTTTTGTTGTGAATTTTATGTGTTTAAAGCATGGGTTTTAAGCCCTAAGTTTAATTGTTATGATTTCAAGCAGATCACGATCTTAAGTTTTATTTGATAAGTTTATACCAAGAATGAGTTTGAGATTTCAAGAAGACTATGATCTTAAGTTTTTTTGATGGTATTATACCAAGATTTAAAGAAAGATTGATCTTTTGATCCTAAGCTAAGATATGGAATCCACATTTGTTAGTTTGATTACAGTTTATAGTAAAGAGAAGCATGACTGGTTTTCATTATAAACGCTTATGCTATTTTTAGGTGGATTTCTTCAGTATGAGCACTAAGTAATAAGGGAGTAGTATTTAGCACCGAGTTGGGTATGCGTCTAAGGTCATATGCCCCTAAACTACGAGCCAATGTATGTTCAACTTATTCCCAATATGGATGAAGTTACAAATATTGATCTTTTTAGATTAGGTCCTATTTCGATGGCAAGGGTAGGATGACTCTCCCCAACGTGAGTTTTTTCCTACGGGGTCAATATGTTGTATACTATGTTAGCTCACATGGTGTATGTCAGTTACCAGAACCTCCCCAACATAGAATAAACGAAAAGATTTTATAACTAAGTGTTGTGGCTCACAAAGTTTATCATTGTGCTTTAAATCTCATGTTTATGATTTCACAGCTTTGTTTATTCAACAACAAGAGGTACTAATCCATATATATGTCTATGTGCTACATTGTCTCATAATGTAGGTACTAGTTGTAGCCCACACCTCATAATCAGGTAGTGTGCACCTTCCAGTAAGCTAGTGATGAGTCTTTTTGATTCGAGGGCTTGAGTTAATCATAGTTCGAGTAGTATTTTATTTTCTTTATTCAGTCGTATTGATTCGGGATAGCGGGGGTCATGTCATGGCTACCTATGGTCAATATTAGTAGAGGTTTCATAGACAATTAGTAGAGTTAATGTTTATTATTTCTGTTTTGTTTTGTATAACTAGATTTGTAATCGCTTTAATAGTTTTGTTTTGAAGATGTTTAGCTATATATATTTCTTCCACTTATTTCTTTCAGATTTATGTATTTTATTCTGTTACGCATGAGTTATGCTAATACAAGGGTTAGCTTGAGATCACTTGTGGTCCTAAGTACCGTGTGACGTTCAGGGGTAGTCTGAAGCGTTACATTCTTACTGCCTCGGGATCCCAAAATGACCCCAAACCCTTTTTGAAATTCCAAAACTTTCCCGAATTACCCTTTTAACTTTCCTAAACACAATTCAAGTCAAAAAATTGATATTATGCACGCGGGAAGGTAAAAATAAAATGTTCAAAATTTTAAAGGTTTTACATTATTCCCCCTTAAGATCATTTGTCCTCGAATGATGAGTTAGGACAATTTTTATTAGCCCATAAATATCAGGAAAAGGGGGGAGCTCAGTCCAATTAGAGAATGATTGGATATTTTTTAAGGTTTCCCGTAGGAAAGGAGTCATGAGGTTTAGGAAAAGAGGGGAGCTCAGTCCCCATTATATTGGTCCATATATGATTTTGAGGAGAATTAGAAACGTTGCTTATGAGTTGGATTTTCCTACGAGTTTGGGTTCCATTCATCTCATGTTTTATGTGTCCATGCTAAAAAGTGTGTGGGTGATCCTTTATTGATATTGCTTATTGAGGATATCGGTGTTATGGATTCCTCGTCTTATGAGGATCTTCGATTGAGATATTGGATAGGCAAGTTCGTAGATTGGGGACAAAGTATGTAGCTTCGGTAAAGTTTCTTTGGAGAAACCCAAAGGTAGAAGAGGCTACTTAGTAAGATGATGAAGGTATGAAGGATCAATACCCATTCTTGTACCCTTAGTTGGATGAAAGTTCTTAAGGTATGAGTTTCATTTTCCTATTGTAATTGCCCGAGTTTGTTAATTGATTCTGGTGTATTCTTGCTATTCTCATGAAAAAATTGTCCCAACTCATCATTCGAGGACAAATGATCCTAAGGGGGAATATTGTTAAACCCTTAAAATTTCAAAAATGGTTTGGGGTCATTTTGGGATCCCGAGGCAGTAAGAATGTAACGCCCCAAGACTACCTCGGGACGTCACACGGTACTTAGGACCACAAGTGAGCTCAAGTTAACCCTTGTGTTGGCATAACTCATGAGTAACTGAGTTACTTTGTGTAACACCCCGATTCACTGAACCGGAATGCTACACGGTGCTCATGACCCCGAAGGACCACAAGCTACCCCATGACTGATATCTGTACCTGTAACTGCATAATATTCATATAATGTGCGGAAACATGAACAAAGAGGGCGTAAGGTTCAATCTTGAATAATAAGATATCTGAAATAAGGTGGTATCACAGTACCAAAACAAAACTGAAAATACTAAAGTCTAAATCTGAAAATTCTATAATCGTCTGAAATCCTCTAAACTGTCTGAATAAGGAGTTGAAGGAACAAGTCTCCAACTAACTCTCGAAACTGAGAATAAACTGAAATACTAGAATTATAAATGTAACGAGCATGTCCTTGAAAGATGAGGACTCACTGCTTACTGAACTGCTACTGTTGATCTGGAATCTGCACCTAAGAACCTATGGTGTAACATAAAAGAAAGTACCATAGCGCAAATGCGTTAGTACAACTAAAGTACTGAGTATACTTGGGGGTAGGCTAAATGCATGGGGTTTATATGCATGAACATGCTGACTAATATGAATGTGAGAATACATACATACATAACTGCTATAGAACTCGTGGAGATACTGACAACTTGAGTTTGAACTCTGACAACGTGAGTTTCGTGATACTGAGATATTGAATAACTGATGACATGGATGACTGTATCTAACAGTCCTAATTCTGAGGAAAACTATCTGAGTTCCAAACTGTAGCTGAACATCTAAGTCTGAGATCAGTCCTAGCTGATGAGTGATCTCTGAAACTGATAATGAGAATACTCGACTGAATCTGAGATTGAGATCAAGCCTGTCTGCCGGGTGACCTCTAGATATAATAATAAGAATTTGAATATGGGATCAAGCCTATCTGACAGGATGGTCCAGGAATCATTAGAACTATCTGAGTTCCTTACTGAGATTGATGACTGTATCTGACAGTCCTGATTCCTGATTTCTACTCTGAAGACTCACACTAAAATGAAAACTGTACTGTAACTGTAGGAGGTAGTAACCTAACCGATATTCCCCACTACTGTACTGGTGGGGTCCAATCGTTGCCCTGACTGGAAGGGTGTCAATACCATGCCACAGGTAGAGACCTCTGCTATGGTCAAGCCTCTCTAATGGGTGACCCTGAACAGAAAACCAAGACTAAGGCAATATAATAATCAAGTTTAGCCTTAATCTGATGGGTGACTCCTGTCCTGTGCTGGCTACGCAGTTCTAGAGTACAGGGATTGCTACTAACAGTTCTACCTCTCTAACGGGAAAACTGCCATCCCTGCGCTCGCTCGGTGCTAGTCCCTACTCCCAACTGAAAGAAACTTAATAGATTAACTGAGCTGAACTGACTAACTGAACTGAACTGATTCTGAGTTTACTGAGTTCCTTGGACTGACGGAACACTACTAACATCTAATATCTAGCTAAGTCATGAGATTTGTCGATCTTACTGAGTACTGAGTTTTCATGAGATTTCTGAGTCTTTCCTGAGTCACATGACTAACTACAATCTATGGAACATAGCTTGATTGAGGATGTCTTGAAACATGACACTAGCTCTAGGCACACAACTATAGTTTTCGGGTACAAGTACCCCCAGGACTCGATGGAAGGAAACTGACACACATGACTGACTTGATCACAAGATTTGAGTCCACAATTCACAATATCATAAGTAAGGATTTCATAATAAGAATGATTCTCAACAAACTATCACATGATCGGGAATGCACACAACATCTATATACTTGCATGGCTTCAATAACATGGTCATTCCACATCACAACAATATCATGAGCATCTCATACAACTTCTTCAATTCAAGATAATAGCATGGGGATCACGTTGAACATAAACTTAGAACATGGAATAGTCACTTAGGACTTATTATGTCATAAAAGCATGATTTCTATTCCCTTAGGTATTTTCACAAACACCTTACATGCACATCATAGGTATAGGTGGATTCGTCAAGATTTCAAATATTCAACCACCAATTTCAAATGTTTATACGTTAAATACCATCATATCCTCACATAAAACATACAAAGATCCCATCTTAGGCATCATCAAACTCCAAACACATGAACATCAACCACCAACAACATAAACATCATAATACATAATTTAGAAGATGGTTCTTGACTCACGCATAATACGAAAGGAGTCCATGAATCAACTCACGCATACCTTAGAAGGAGGATTCTTGATGATTGACAGAGGAATTTCCTTGAAATCGGATCTTCAAGCTTAGTTATGCAACCCTAGTTGTTTTTCTCTTTTAGTGCTCTTGGATGATGAGCTTTGAGGTGATAATAGGGTTGCAATAGGTTTAGAATCTATATATTTCGTAGGGTTAAGTTTAGGGACTTGTAAGGAGTATTTAAAGACTTAATTACCCTCAAAATAACTCTAAACGGAGTGTTTTTGGCACTTGAACTGACTTAGGCGGCGCCTAACCAATCGCCTATGCTTGGGTTGGGCGGCGCCTAACCAATCGCCTCTGCTTACTGTTTCTCACAAAAATATGCATAACTTTTCGCTCGGGTATTGGATTAAGACGAAATTGGTATCGTTGGAAAGTTAATTCAATTCTCTACAATTTGGTGGGTCTAAATCAGCCAAAATACCACATTAACATCGAGTTATACTTGATCAAAGATGACCCTTGCAAAATCGATCACTAAAAATTGATAGATTCAAAAACTCTTAGCTTGTATTACCTTAAGTGACTCATATGAACATGCTTAATGCATCATAAGCTATCCTATAACTAGGATATTCATTGTAAGTCATGTACTCAAGTATGAATCACAGGATAGGAGATTTCATACGTAGGAATACTTATTCACTTCCTAGCTTAGAAACATGCGGGGTATTACACTTTGCAATACTGGCGCATCGCGCCAGTGGTCGAAGTGGCAAACATAGGGGCTCCACGATGGTTGCACATCGTAGAGGGAACCCAATTCCCACTCGTCCATTTTCCAGTGATCCAACGCGATTGTGGCGCATCGCGATGGCCACACAGATCGGGAAAAATTACGTTTTCCAGTTCCATTTAAGAATTTAAAGGGGGTATTTTGGTAAATCCCCCAACCCCCAATCCGTCCAAAAACATAAGATTTCTCAAATTTCAAAGAACTTCATGCATTGTTCATCTTTTCCCTCAAAGCAAAACCCTGGTTTATCATACTTTCTCTCCAAGAAACTCAGTATTTCTCCATTAATTCTCCAAGATAGTCCAAATTTAAGGATTCCCAATACGAGAACACTAAGAAGCCATCTATAAAACATCAATACGAATCCACGATTCGAGTTTCTCATTAAAGATCATCAATTAAGGTATGTGGAGTTTTGAAAAAGGATAAATCTTTCATCCTTGTGCTGAAAAACTTATTTTAAATTATAAATTTCTGAGTTTTGTGTGATTTCCCATGAAATTTAAGTTAAGGTTTATACCCAATGTTGCTAATTGCATGATTTTGAGATTTTAAGTGATTAGGGTATTGAATTACATGTCTACTTTCAAAAAATTAATGCGTATGATCATATTTTTCAGATTTTAAGTTGAATTATGAATATTTGTATTATAAAGAATAAACCTTATGGTGTTTGACATGAAATTGAAGCATGGGTCACTAAGCCCTAGTTTGTATGTCGACATTTCAAGCATGACTATGTTTTAAGCATCCCATGACTAGTTATTTTTAGATTTTTAATAAAGAAAGTTGATCTTTTGATCCAAGCTAAGATAGGAATCCACATGATTCATACAATTTACATTTTAAAGCAAAGTAAAGCATAATTGGTTTTCATTATAAACCCTTGTGCTGTTTTAAGGTGGATTTCGTAAAAGTTCTGAGCAATAAGTAGGGGAGTGGTATTTAGCACCGAGTTGGGTATGATTCCAAGGTCTCATGCCCTAGAACTATGTGCCACCATAGGTTTCTGATTTGCCCATAGTAGGCTAAGATAGTGATCACTTAATTAAGGTTCTATTCCAATGGAAATGGTAGAACAACTCTCCCCAACATGGGCAAGATGTTGGACTCCATATCAGCTCACATGGTTTATGTCGGATAGAAGAAACTCCCTGAGTCCTAAAGTCCCTATGTCCCAAAGTTCCAAGTTTCCAGATCTCCCAAAACTTCTAAGTTTCAAAAGAAAAGAATGATAGAAAAGATTTTATAAGACTAAGTGTTATGGCTCACTAGATTTACAAGTATGATTTGTTATACATGATTTTGTATTTTGATATTTTAGATATTCAAGCTTATGTGAGTCATACACATCCATATGCATTTACTTTCTAATTATGCTGATGTTTACTTATATATTACACCCTCATATACTCAGTACATCCTCAAAGTACTGATCCACATATATGTCTATGTGCTACATTGTCTCATAATGTAGGTTCAGGTGCTTAGTGTCAGTAGCATGATTGATTTTCAAGCATCTCTTCTATATTTCTGGAGTTGGTGAGTCCTCATAGTTCGGGGACTTAGTTGCTTACACTTTTCGTTTATTAGTAGATGTTTCTCATTTTATTTTCAAATAGTTTAAGTCAGTTGGGGCCTGTCCCAGTGACTCTCTAGATTTAGATAGTAGAGGTTTGTTAGACTACCAGATTTAGTATTTAGATTTCTATTTTAGTACACAGAGTTTCAGCATTTGTTTTATAAGACTTTTGAGATTAGTATGATTCAGATATACCCAAATGATTCAGTTAGATTTCATATATATTATGATTTTTCATTTATATTTTCCCCTATTTTATGGTTCAGATTTAGAAAAAGGTAGCCAGGGTTAGCTCAGGACTACTTGTAGTTCGGAGCACCATGTTGCATCTCGGGAACTAGATTTCGGGGCATTACAAACTTTGTATCAGAGACTATGGTTTAGAGAGTCCTAGGGAGTCAGACAAGCTATGTTACATAGAGTCTTGATCATCAGTGTGAAGCGTGCCACATCTATGAGCAAGAGGCTATGAAACATTTTAGGAAAATCATTTTTTTCTTTCATAATCCATCGTACTTATAGCTATCTCTAACTACTATTAACTTATGCTCTTTAATGACAGAATATGCCTCCTCGTAGAGTAAATGCCCATAGGAATGATAACCAACCACCTCAACCCACAGATCCTTTAAATGAGAATGTGTCACATGCAGAGTTCCGAGCTGCCTTTCAGGCGCTAGCCCAAACTGTGACAACAAATGTTTAGGGTAATCGTTAGGCTGCAGCCCTACCTCAGCAAGATGGGGACTTAGCCGCACCCAGAATTAGAGATTTGAGAATGAATCCGCCAGAATTCTTTGGATCGAAGGCAGGTGAGGACCCACAACTTTATCTAGATTAGGTGAAGAAGATCACCCAAATTATGCATGTTTTTTAAGAAGAAAGTGTAGAATTAGCATCCTATAGACTGAAGGATGTTGCTTATGATTGGATAGTGATGTGGAAGAAGAGTAGAGGGGAGAATGCAGCTCCCATGACTTGGCAAATATTTTAGGATGCGTTCTTAGACAAGTTCTTCCCACTTGAGATGAGGGAAGCTAATATAGAAGAGTTTATTAAACTAAGGTAGGGCTCTATGACAGTGAAAGAGTATTGCCTCAAGTTTTACCAGCTGTCTAAGTACGCCCCTGATCAGATGGCTGACTCTAGAGCAAGCATTAGTAAGTTTGTGACTGGTGTATATGGGTTGGTGGTTAAGACTGTATAACTACTATGCTCAATAGAGACATGGATCTTTCTATATTGATGATGCATGCTCAGTAGATTAAGGGAGAGAAGATGAAGGAAAGAGAGAGAGTAAATAAGAGAGCTAGAACAAGGTAGTTTGATTATGGTCAGAATAGGTCTAGAGGAGGAAATTGTTCGTAGTTTTAGAATCGTTCATCTATGCCCGTACCTTCTTCAGTTAGTGCTCCCATACCCAGAAATAGGTAGGAATAGTAGGGTAAGTCTTCCATATCCACATCTCAAAATAGTATGAGCGGTAAGCCCAATTATCCTCCATGTTCTAAGTGTGGTAGAACTTATCGTGGTGAGTGCTTGGCTGGGCAAAAGGGTTGTTTTGGTTGTGGCAAGTTAGGTCATGGAATTAGAGAGTGCCCGTATGCTAAGTAAGAAAACATAGATGTTCATCCTCAGACTCAAGCTAATAGTGAACCAACTCCTCTAAGTCGCCCAACCCCTCCTCAGAGCGCTTCATCTAGTACCGGTGGCGGTCAAAGTCATAATCAGTTCTATGATTTACCATCCCACCAGGAGTAGGAGGATTCTCCAGATGCTGTTACCCGGCATGCTTCGTGTCTTTTATTTTGATCTTTATATGTTGTTAGACCCTGGGTCGAGTTTCTCTTATGTGACCACGTTAGTTGCAGTAAATTTTGAGGTAAGTTCCGAAAAGATCCCTGAGCCTTTCTTGGTTTCTACTCCAGTAGGTGAGTCAGTTGTTGCCAAACAAATTTACAAAAAGTGTCATATCAATGTTCTTCGTAGAGTCATATTAGCAGACCTGATAAAGTTAGACATGGTTGATTTTGATCTTATTCTGGGCATGGATTGGCTTCATTCCTATTATGTTTCTACAGATTGCTGCAGTCGAGTGGTGAAGTTTCAGTTTCCAGATAAGCCAGTCTTTGAGTGGTCAGGTAATTCAGTATCTCCCAAGAGTCATTTCATATCTTACCTTAAGGCCAGAAAGTTGATATCCAAAGGTTTCATTTACAATCTAGTTTGAGTTAAGGACACTAATTCTGAGGCTCCAACAGTTTATTCAGTCGATGTAGTGAATGAGTTTCCTAATGTTTCCCAGAAAATCTCCCAGGGGTACCTTCCGATAGGGAAATAGAATTTGGTATTGACCTTCTTACAGATACTCAGCCTATTTCTTTCCCTCTATATCGTATGGCTCATGTAGAGCTTAAGGAGTTGAAGGAGAAACTCAAAGATCTTCTAGATAAGGGTTTTATAAGGCCTAGTATTTATCCATAGGGCGCTCTTGTCCTATTCGTGTGAAAGAAAGATGGTTCTTTACGTATGTGCATCGACTACCGTCAGTTGAATAAAGTTATAGTCAAGAACAAATATCCTCTTCCTAGAATTGATGACCTATTTGATGAATTCCAAGGTGTAAGTTATTTCTCAAAGATAGACCTTAGATCCGGCTATCATCAGCTTAAAGTTAAGGAATGTGATATTCCAATAAGTTACTAAAGAAATCATCCCATAGTGCATATTCGACATCATCTCTCTAAGAATATTCCCATTCCTCATATCATTTGTATGCTACATCTTTCCGTTAATAGGCAAAAAAAATCTATACCCTCTACATTAGAAGCATGTGTCACACGAAAATCTTCTCCATCTCATCGATAAAGTCTTGTGCATCTTTCTCAACTTTAGAACCAGTGAACAAAGGAGGACTCAACCTTATAAACTGGCTAAACCTTGTGGCCTAAGAAGATGGAGGAACAAAAGCTACATGCTCATATTGAGAATCTACCAACTGAGCCAACATATGAATAGAATATCAAAATTCCGCATTCGACACATCAGCTTGGGAAGCTCTAGGAGGACTAGAAGGATCGATGGAACTCCAAAAGGGCAATTAGGAACTGGACCCCTAGACCTGATTTGTACCTTATAAGCAGGGTGTGTCCCATCAATATTGTCCTCAAGTGAGTTTCTATGGGCTTCAAATCATCTTGGAGGCACGATCTATAAATAAAACAAATGGGAATTAGAGAAGATTCAAGACCGTAAACTCTATAGCTTGAAATAGAATTATAAGAAAGGGAAACATTCCTAAATATCTCATAGCCTCTCACTTATAAGTGTGGCGTGCTACACATGAATAAATGATACTCTACTTGACATGACTTTGTTGGACACCTAATGACACCAAATATAGGCTCTGATACCACCTTTGTCACAACCCAAACCAAACCCTGGCCATGACGGGTAACTCAATTCCCACATAGACCAAAGATTACACCCTACACCTAACTAATAAAACACACCACACCCCAAGGTTGGATGAATTCCAAATATATAACAAGATAGCATAAAACATAACCTAAGAAAGTTTTAAATGCATATCCATAACCAACTAACGATGACCATCCAAATGACTGATCAACACGGACCAATAGCCACAGTAGTCCAGACAAAGCCTTCTAAATAATGATCCAAATTGAATATCAATAAAGTGTTAAGATATGCCCCCGACAATAACCAAAAATAAGTTTAATACATAAGAGGAACAAAATATGAAATATAGACTTTTGATGCATGTAAGCTCACCACTTCAATGTTAACTCACGGCTGATTCGAAATCCTAATCACTGGGTAGGAGGAGTAGAAGTATGGACAATTCATACATCGTGTGGGGATACAACATTCGATGCTGGTTAGCGGGGTGAATGCTAACATTTAACTCAGGGATAAGGATAACATAAAGACATGATTAACAACTTAACATTACTCAAAAACCAATGCACAAAATCAAATGCATATACATATATATATCACACACCGGGATAGGGAACAAAGATTAACATGTTTTTCAAAACTTTTAGCCTGGATTATGTAGTTCAAAAATCATATAATAGTGCCCACGGGCTATATAGGCCCTATATCTCACCCCCTAATCAGGCCCCCATGTGTTTAGCCATATGAAACAAAGAATAATTTGATATATATGCATACGGGGGACTAGAACCTCCCAACATATACCAAGGTGAGTTAAGCACCTGATCATATAATGATTTAAGGGGGACTATAACCTTCCTAATCATAAAATAATAATGAAGGGAACTCGAACCTCCCTTGTCACTTTGACCTTTGCGTCAGCAAATATGGTTTCTAGTATCGGTCACTCGGACCTCCAATTTCATGACTCAGCTACACAACCCTTATTAGAGCCCAACTAAAATAAGTATCATGCATTCCCATTTATTTAACCACATTCCATAATAAGGCATAGATTGTTGGTATCGTCATACCAACTACAATTGCAAGGTAACTAGAACATGACTAAAACAATTCTCATTAACTTAGAGGAAATAACTCTCTTTGTTTATTAATATAATGTGGGAGACACCAACTCACTTTGTTCATTAAATCATACTATTGTATTTCAAATACCTCTTTATATCATGCAATAATTCAAAACTAGTTCAATTTTATAAATTCCTACCTTTCTCATAACTCAAAACCAATTCTATACTATAGGTTGGGGCCATAACCATTTCAAAAGTTACAAGTTTGGGAAAATCATAATTTCCTAGTTCATTCACCATACCCATGCACCTACAAGTTCAAAACTATAATTAAAGCATGAAAATCATATGTAAACCATAAGAAGAATTATTTGCTTTATAAACACTCAAAACCCTAGCCTTTGTTTCAAAATCAACATAAACATCACGTGGATAATATGTTAAAACATATGCTTTTACAAAATTAACAATGAGGGAAGAGTAACATGCTTGAAATAGTATGATGTAGGAGAGAAACCACCATTGAAAGCCCTAAATGATCAACCTCTTGAAAACCTTAAGAGTTCTTAACCTTGAGGATTTGGGAGTATTAAGAAGTTACTTTGAATATTTTTCAGTAATAATGATGCCCTAAAGAGCTTATATGACATGGTTTTAAATTTTTATAAGAAGGGAAATATCCAGAATTCCCTCAGCTTAAAAGCTAAAAAAGTGTTGCCTTTGATTATGAGTCAACCATCGACTCGTAGCCACTCCTTATGACTTACTAACATGATTCGTAACTAAGGTAGTACAACCAAGGCACCCTATGGTTTTGACCTTATGATTTAGCCACAGGAATTGTAATAGGATATTATAACTCATAGGGTTTCGTTCTAGTCAGCACAGAACCCAAATTGAGACTTATACTGTACACCCTAAGATTACACCTAATGACTCGTAACGTATCCTTATAGATCTTAGTGAGCCACTCATACTCAAGGGAAATTCAATCCACAAACTTACTAATTTTGTTATGACTCATGTGAACGACTCATGAGGATACCCAACAACTCATAAGGTCCAGTCCTAACCAAGGTAGTGAGCTCAAAGCTCAAGGAATTTTCAAGGGGCAAAATCTGGGGTGTTTCATTGATACTTGGTATACTCTCTATTATGTGACCCCATAAGTGGCAATCCATTTTTATTTTGATCCTAATGTATTGTGAACCCCCTTTCTATGTCTTCCGCGGTGGGTGACTTTATTGTAGATATAAGGGTTTATAAGGGTTAAATGATATCAATTTATGGTCGAGAGACCTTGGTAGATCTAATAGTGTTGGATATGTTAGACTTTGATGTGATTTTAGGGGATGAATTGGTTGCATTCGTGCTATTTATCTCTTGATTGTCAGATCCAAAGAATCAGTTTCCATTTCCATAATAAGCCGGTGATCGAGTGGAAAGGTAGTTCCCTAATGCCTTAGGGAAGGTTCATCTCGAATCTTAGAGCCCAAAAATTGGTTTCTAAAAAGTGCCTATATCACTTAGTACGTGTTAAGGATTCTATATCTGAAGGTCCTTCTTTGCAGACTATCACCGTGGGGTGCAAATGTCCTGAGGCATTTCCTAATTATCTTACTGGTATTTCCTTGATAGGAAAATCAATTTCAGGATTGATATTTTTTCAGACACTTGTACTATCTCTATTCCTCCTTATAAAATGGCTCCGGCTGAGTTGAAAGAACCTAAGAAACAGTTAAAAAATCTTCTTGACTAGGGTTTTAACTACCCTAGTGTGTCTCTATGGGGTGCTCCTGTTTATTTTCGTGTAAAATAGATGGTTCCCTTTGAATATGTATTGATTACTGCTAATTTAATAAGGTAAATGTGAAGATTAAGTACCCACTTTTGAGAATTGATGATCTGTTTGATCAACTTTTGGTTGCTAAGTTCTTTTTTAAGATTGATCTTCGATCGAGTTACCATCAATCGAAGATTAAGGAGGCGAATATCCCTAAGATTGCTTTCTGAACTCAGTATGGTTATTTTGAGCTTTAGTGATGTCCTTTGGTTTAACCAATGCCCCGGCAACATTCATGGATCTTATGAATCAGATATTTCATTAGCTATTGGATTTGTTCATGATTGTCTGTATCAATGATATTTTGATATATTCTAAGAGTGAGGTAGATCATGCTGATCACCTCCACCTAGTGTTGTAGACCCTAAAGGATCAATATATGAATACAAAGTTTTCTATATGTGTGTTTTGGTTTAATACTGTGACTTATCTGGTTCATGTTGTTTCTAGTGAAGTGATTATGGTGGATCCACATAAGGTTGTGGTGGTTAATAAGTGATCTAGGCCCATGAATCAATCCAATATTTGAAGCTTCTTGGGTTTAGCCGGTTATTATAAAAGTTTTGTGGAGAGTTTCTCTTTTATTTCTGCGCCATAGACTAAGTTGACTCAGAAAAAGTTGACATTCTTGTCGTCTAATGCTTGCGAGGGTATTTTCGAGAAGCTGAAGTATAATTTGACTTCAATTCGGTCTTGATTCTGCCTGAGGGCATTGGTGGTTTTATTGTCTATTGTGATGTATTTTAGTAGGGCTGGATTGTATGTTGATGCAGCATGGAAAGGTGGTTGTATATGCTTCTAGATAGTTGAAAGTTCATAAGAAGAATTATCTGACTCATGATCTAGAATTTTTAGTTGTGTTGTTTGTAGTAAAGATCTGACGACATTATTTGTATGGGGTACATATTGATATTTATTCTTATCATAAAAGCCTACAATACATGTTCACTCAGAAAGAGCAAAATCTCAGGCAAAAGAGGTAGCTTGAGTCACTAAAGGACTATGACATGAGTCTCCACTATCATCCAGGTAAAGCTAATATTGTTGTTGATGCTCTTAGTAGGTTGTCTATGGGAAGCTTGTCTCATATGGATGAGGAAAATAAAATTTGTTAAAGGATATTCACTGATTGTCTAACCTCAGAGTTCGTCTCTTAGATTTCAAAAATGGTGGTGTGATTCTTCTAGAGGTGGCAAGGTCATCTCTTGGTGATAGAGTAAATGAGAAACAAATGTTGGATCCTATTCTGATGCAAATCAAGAATAATGTAGGTAGGCAAAATATGATGGTTTTTGAGATTGGTAGTGATGATATCTTGAGGTACCAAGGTAGATTACGTATTCCCGATGTTGATGGGTTGCGAAGAAGAATTTTGGATGAAGCTCATGAGTAGTGTTATAGTATTCATCCAGGTTCGATGAAGATGTATCATGATCATAAGTAAATTTATTGGTGGAATAATATGAAGAAGGATGTGGCCAATTTTGTAGATAAATGCATAGTATGTCAGCAAGTGAAGGTGGAGCACTTGAGGCTCGGTGGGCGGACTCAAGAGATTAACCTACCGGTGTGGAAATAGGAGATAATTAATATGGATTTTGTTATGATTCTTCCATGGTCTCAACAACATTTTGATTTGATTTAGTTCAATGTGGAAAGGATGACTAAGTTTGCTCAATTCTTGCCAGTCAGGACTATTTACTCTTCTGAGGATTATTCTAAGGTGTTTATTAAGGAGATCGTGAAATTGCATGGTACTCCAGTCTCCATTGGGGTAGCTAGTTCTCATCTCACTTTTGGAGGTTGTTCCAGTGAGGCTTGGGTACTAAGGTGACGGTGACCCTTAGTACTGCTTTCCACCCGCAGACGGATTGGCAAGCGTAAAGGATAATACAGGCCTTGGAAGATATGCTTTCGACCTGTGTTTTTTATTTTGGTGGTAGTTGGTTTGACCACTTTCCTCTCATAGAATTTTCCGACAATAACAGTTATCACTCTCGCATTGGCATGGCTCCGTTTAAGGCCTTATATGGTAGAAAGTGTAGGTCTCCTATTGGGTGGTTTGAGGTTGGTGAGAATAAGTTGTTTGGCCCTAATTTGGTTCACTAAGACATGGAGAAGGTGAAGATGATTGGGGATAGACTTAAAGCTGCCTAAAATTGCCAAAATTCCTACGCGGATATGAGGCGAAGGAAGTTGGAGTTCATTATTGGTGATTGAGTATTCTTGAAGGTGTCTCCCATAAAGGGAGTGATGCGGTTTGAAAAGAAGAGGAAGCTCAGTCCCGTTATGTTGGCCCGTACTTAGTTTTGAAGAGGGTTGGTAATGTCGCATACTAATTGGAGTTGCATACAATGGTAGTAGTAGTAGCAACAGTAGTAGTAGTATAATTTTAATAATAACAATAATAATAATAATAATAATAATAATTAAAAATTATTATTATTATCTCATTGATTTTAAATATTTTTAATTGAAAGATAAATAATTCAAATTAAATTTAAAATATTTGTAAATGGCCCAGATAAATATTTTTATGGATATGAACTGATTTGAGTTTAAATTTCCTTAATTGTAGGCATTTTGAAGGAAAATTTGTTCATTTGGTGATATATAGATAATTCAAGAAAAGAAATAGGGATGACTACATTATTGTTATAAGTGTTTTTATATTGCGGTACCTTATCTATTTATTTGAATCATGGATATTTAAATGGTAAAATAACTAAAAGTAAATAAATATAAATTTATTTAAAATTATTATAATTTTATTTAAATATAAAGATTAAAATTTAAAAATAAACCAATTCTACGTATTTCGAGGGATGACTTCTTCTGAGAGTATTCTACATTTTTTATAGTTTTAAATTGAATCTATAAAAATATAAAGTTTATTTTAATTAGTCTACTGATATAGATAATGTTTGCTAAAAGAATTTTTAGTTTGACAATTTTTGTAACATTTTTTTATAGTTTTATATTGAAACTATAAAAGGATAAAGATTATTTTTAGAGATATAAATTATTTAAATTAGTCTTTAGATAAAGATAAAGCTAGATAAAAATTAGTTTAATGAATTGGTGTTAAATTTTTGAATTTTAAATTTCAAATGGAAGTTAGGATTCTTTTAGATTGTGAATTGAAAGCAAACTGTTGAGTTAATCTTCCCTTTTCATTCTTTAAATTCTTTTGAACTAATTCTTTAGTTATTCAATCAAATATGTTTATTGCTTTACCACATTCATGGTTGTCAATATGCTTATATTTTATTATTATTAGTAACAATTTGTGTTAAATTTTGTTATATAAAAGTTTTGTCATGGACAAAAAAGCTATAGATTATGCATATGAGATTTTTTAAAATAATTATCAAGGTATATTATTTATAATTGATTTGACTTATTAATTATTTTTAAAATTATTTACAACCAATATTATATTTATGTTTTGTCAAAAATAAAACTAAAAAATTTGAAGTTTTCATTGATAGTGATCTGATGTATATAGACATCACAAAAATGTGAAATAAATATTAAAAAGATGAACAAATATAATGAAGAATTAAAATATATAAAGAAATCAATTGCTAGCTCTTCCAATACAAAAAACAAAATCAATGAAATAGCTTATGTGAAACATTAAAGAAGATGTATCTCCATTTTTACATCAAGAAAAGTAGTGACAAAGTTTACACCACTAAAAAATAATCACCATTGAATTTAGTCACACAATTTTCTCATCCAATCTACTTTCTGCCTGATGATAAATTTTTAAGGCAGAAAAGACTTCTGAAAAGCATTTTGGAGTGTTTCCTACAAAAAAATCAGCTCAACAGTACTAATCATTTTTGGTGTCTATTATTGCTTTCTACTCATAGCTATTAGCCTTTTCTGCTTTGGTATTGTTGAAGTGAATCATTAACTAATGTGTTGTAAGTGAGATTGCATACCAGTAATTCATAGCGTCATCTATTATTAATGTTTATTTTTTTAATACCTATATATTAGATTAATTATGCAATGAATGAATATGAATTTATATATATATGTATATGTATATGTATATGTATATGTATATGTATATGTATATGTATATGTATATGTATATGTATATGTATATGTATATGTATATGTATATGCATATGTATATGTATATTTATATGTATATGTATATGTATATGTATGTTTGTATGTATGTATATATATGTATCATATTTTTAATTTTAATATATATATGTACATATATATTAGATTATTTATGCAATGAATGAATATATATATATATATATATATGTGTGTGTGTGTGTGTGTGTGTGTGTGTGTGTGTGTGTGTGTATATGTATATGTATATGTATATGTATATGTATATGTATATGTATATGTATATGTATGTATGTATATATATATGTATGTATGCATGTATGTATATATGTATCATATTTTTAATTTTAATATATTTTTCTTGAGCAGAAAACATCTATTCGGAGCATTCTATATAAAATTTCACATATTTACTCTCTTTTAAGAAGATTATAAAATAAATTTTCAAGCATTTATATGTTCAATTGATTTATTCTTTTCTTGACTTGATTATATTTTATAAAAATTTGTAATTTTTGTTATATAGAATTTCATTCATGGACAAAAAGACTTAGATCATATCAAAAATATTGTCAAGGTTTTTGTTTATGCTTAATTTACTTTTTAGTATTTTTTTACTTTTTCAAGTTACATTTTAACTTTTGGAACATATGTAGCGAAACAATATGAAACTTTGATTGATACGATGCATACAGATATTTTAAAAACGTGAAATGAATATTTAAAAAATGAACAGGTAGAATGGAGAATCAAAATATAGAAAGGAGATTTGTTAAATCAATTTTACGAAGAATATATTCAAATTATATTTGAATATGTATAAATATTATTATATTAGATTTTTGTATTTTAATATCTCTCTCTTATGCCTAAATACAACTTTTTGGAGTATTATTGTGTCGCATACCGCCTAAAGACAACTTTCTGGAGTATTACTGTGTCACATATCTATTCTCTTTCAGAAAAATTATAAAATAATACTGGCATTTAGACATTTCAATGGATTTATTCTTTCTTGATTTTACTTTCAAATCTATATTTATATGTAATTTTCTAACCAACTGTAGAAAGACAGAAAATAAAGAATTTAACAGAAGTAAAATAATTTTTAAGGTATATGCGAGTAAGACATAATAATGAATATAAATCACAGTTTTAAAAAGTAAAAATTTTAAATTGTAGATTTAAATATAATTAAACATAATGTGTGTAGATCACATATTAAAATTCTTTTTTCTCTAAATGAATTCATAATTTTATTTTTTTTCTTAAAATTCCTATTCAATAAATTTATATAAACCGTCAAATTCTTAGTATAAGTTAACAAAATTTTTATATTTGAGTAAATTATTTTAAAAAATAATAGGATATGAGATAAAATTATATTACGACAGAGGTAAAAATGTTCAATTTGAATTTAAAACCATAACCACTTCTAATAAATTAGATTATTTTGAAGTAATGTTCTAATTTATATTTAATTTATTCTGTTATGTTCAATAAAATTTATCAACTACTTATTTTTGTATTTTTGAGATGAAAGAAAAGAAAACTTAAATGCTTAATGTGTAACGCAAAAACAACAACAACTCAAAGTCGAATTACATAGTTACGGGTGGGGTGGGCTGGCAGGGGAAGGTATTTGAACACATTTGGAGAATATAATGAAGTAATTAGATTATATACATGTTACTATTTGTAAATCTTAAATAGAAGATATGTGGCACAGTAGAACATAAATTTAAATTGATAAGACAATCTAATATCCTTAAATTATAATATAATAAAGAAAAACATGAAACATAAAATATTTTTGCAATTACATATTATTTTTACTCATACAAAATTTGGATAGAGGCGGAGAAGGAGGGGCGAGGCTGGGGGAAGAGGGGAGTAATTAACAATCTATATCTTTAAATTGTGAACAATATTCTAAAAATATATGAAACATAAAAGATATTTTTATAATTACATAAATTATTTTTTCGTATAGATTTGATAAGAGGTAGGGGAACAATGAGCGTGTGAGGGGGTGGGGGTGGGGGTGGATATGGAGGTGAGGGTAGGGGTGGGGGTAAATTTTTTAACTTTTGTTTGTATTTCATAATTGAGATATAATATGATAGTTATTATTTTAAGGACCCTACTTTGTGGAGGTACACTTGATATGTTGTTATCGAATGTCTAAGGTAATAAGATTTACCACTCTAAGGAGACATTTGATATCAAACAATAAGAAAAAATACTCAAATATAACTCGCGCATCGCACAAGTACTTATACTAGTTTTTTTTTTAAACCAATGAATTTTTCATTCATAATGTTTTATCAGTATGTGATATATACCATGTGGTACCATAGGACAAGAGAGTCTTTTTTTGAAGGAATGAATTAGTCATTTATAATGCCTTGTCAATATATAATATATACCATCTGAATATTATAGATATTTGAGAAGTGTCGTTTCTAAGAAATGAATCAGTCTCCTTGATAGTCTATAAGTATATGATATATATATATATATATATATATATATATACATATATATATATATATATATATATATATATATATACATATATATACACATATATATACACCATGTGAATATCATATAGTATTTATTTATGTTTTTCTTGAAGGAATGAACTAGTCGTCTATCATATCCTGTCAACATATGAAATATACCATGTGTGATTGTGTAGCCATTTCTCTAATAACAATTCTTAATTTTTCAAAATAGCATTGTCTATCATATAAGGAAATGTGGTAAAGGTGATTAAAGAGTTTTTCAAAATTGGAATATTATAAAAAAGGGGTGACAAGTCAAAGTTTATAGTCTAATTACTTGTTATTTTAAAATAAAAAAAAGGCACGTCGGCCCAAGTTTTTCGAACCAGCCAAATCATTTTTTACGTATCTGAGGCCCAAAAATTGACCTAACATCAAAAGTAACAAAGAATGAAATCTAAATGGAAAAGAGTATTCTTTTATCTTTTCAACTTCAGCTGGACGCATCGACGCCGTAAGAGCTCAAAGAAGTTGAGTTTCTCCTCCTCTCATCAACATGAAGTCGATTTTCTTCAAGTAAGCTTTTCTTCTTGTCACAAAACCATGATATCTATTATTAATCTTCTATAATTAGCCAAAGTAAGATAGCAAAAACATTATTGTTTTAGATCGATTACACTTTAGGTCACCTAAATATCTTACTAGGTATTGTGTAGACAAGACCAAATGGGGCTTGCTCCAAAATTTTGACATTGAATATCAATTTACAACTAGACTGCTTCATATCTATCCGATGAAATCAATTGCAAAGGTATGAATAGTACTCATGCCTATCCAACGATAAAGGATTGAATCTTTAAAAATATTAATACTACCTTCATAAAAATTTATGTATTTATACTTTTTGCCCCAATATAGAAATGAATATAAACCTAAAACTCAAGATCCACATGTCATGTGTTTGTTGTATGTGTTATATCGACAACTTTCCATTATTGAGTTTGTAATTAGCATAAATCGTATATCACAGAGAGGTCTTATTTCTTTGGATTGATAGTAATTGAATGCTTTCTTTATCTAAAATAAAGGACATCTCCCACTAAAATATTAAGTCCAATTATTATTGTTGAGTGTGGACTTTGCAGTTGTCAAAATTTAGGCTCAATGGAGTTCTTGTTTTTTAAACTGTTCTGATTCTCATGGGGGGAATGTCCTGCTTATCTAGTAGTATGATGCTATTTTCTTTCCTTGGTAATAATTCAAAGGAATCACATTCTTATATACCTACAAAAACTAAAACACCAATTAGTTAAAAAAAGATTTCAGTGAGTTGCCCTTTCTGTAGATATGTTGAACTTGGATTAGACATCCTTCTATTAGATCCCTTATATTCCTTATCAACACAACGATGCTCAATGGACTTTCCTAATCTCCCTTAGTTATCCTTGTCAAAGCTCGAGAATTAGTTTCCAACATAAGTGGGATATATTGATTCTCTATACAAAATTCATATCCCTTCATCGCTGCCCTTGCTTCAGCATCTATACTTGTGGACTCAAACATATGATAAAATTTAGCATAATAAAAATCACCCTTATAATTCCATACACGGAAATACATAGAGCTAGGTTCAGGATCCCTTTCAAAAGCTCCATCATTGTTACATCTGAACCACTCTAGATAGCTTTGTTCCATTTAACTAGTATAGATCTAATTTGAGGCATGTAGTTCTGTAGGAAATCAACAAATTGAGGCCAAGATTGGGGTACTTCTTTCAATCAAGAATATAGCAATAGGGTTAAACTATGAAGAATTTTACTAATATCATAGATAACTATTCTCGTAGAAATAGATCCACTCTGATTAATCTTATTTCACTTCTTCTAGAGGTGCTAACATATCATCCTAGGAACAACCTGAATAATATTCCTTAAATAATCAATAATATATGTGTTCCACCTATTTGTAAAATTCTGGTGACACTGAATAAAAGTCTCCTCAATTCCTGTACAAATCGAAAAGTATCCAATCCATTGTTATCAAACTCACTGTTAGTTAACAATTGATCCTTCATTTCAACATCTGGATTTAGGCAAAATCTACATTTTGAAAGTAGATTAATAACAAATCTCTATAAGACATAATCAACTAGTAGCTTAGATATCCACAACCTTTACATGAAAAAGCTAATTTTAATGGAACACCTTTAACCCAATCTTTAACATGTCTTCAGAACAAGTACTTTTTGGCCTTAATAGTTTTCAAGCACTAGACACAGTGAATTTATTAATTGTAGTAGGCATCCACCAAGGTAAATCCCAAGGTGATGCTTATTTATAAGGGTAATATCATCAGTGACATGTTGCACAATATCGGCAGGTAGGACTTCCTGTAGTTTTGAACATTCCAATTTTTTCCTATAATCAATGCATCTATTTCCCCTATATTTTCATTAATTAAGAAATTTTGGTGTACGCATAGTATAAATGTACCAATTTTGATCAATTATCAAACTAGATATTTGAGGACCCAACAGTAGATTTAAATCTCATGTTTATGATTTCACAGCTTTGTTTATTCAACAACAAGAGGTACTAATCCATATATATGTATATGTGCTACATTGTCTCATAATGTAGGTTCTAGTTGTAGCCCACACCTCATAATCAGGTAGTGTGCACCTTCTAGTAAGCTAGTGATAAGTCTTTTTGATTCGAGGGCTTGAGTTAATCATAGTTCGAGTAGCATTTTATTTTCTTTATTCAGTCGTATTGATGCGGGATAATGGGGGTCATGTCCTGGCTACCTATTGTCAATATTAGTAGAGGTTTCATAGACAATTAGTAGAGTTGATGTTTTTTATTTCTGTTTTGTTTTGTATAACTAGATTTGTAATCGCTTTAATAGTTTTCTTTTGAAGATGTTTAGCTATATACATTTCTTCCACTTATTTCTTTCAGATTTATGTATTTTATTCAGTTACTCATGAGTTATGCCAACACAAGGTTTAGCTTGAGATCACTTGTGGTCCTAAGTACCGTGTGACGTCCAGGGGTAGTCTTGGGCGTTACATTCTTACTGCCTCGGGATCCCAAAATGACCCCAAACCCTTTTTGAAATTCCAAAACTTTTCCGAATTACCCTTTTAACTTTCCTAAACACAATTCAAGTTAAAAAATTGATATTATGCACGCGGGAAGGTAAATATAAAATGTTCAAAATTTTAAGGGTTTTACATTATTCCCCTTAGGATCATTTGTCCTCGAATGATGAGTTAGGAAAATTTTTATTAGCCCATAAACATCAGGAAAAGGGGGGAGCTCAGTCTAATTAGAGAATGATTGGATATTTTTTTAGGTTTCCCGTAGGAAAGGAGTCATGAGGTTTAGGAAAAGGGGGGAGCTCAGTCCCCATTATGTTGGTCCATATCAGATTTTGAGGAGAATTAGAAACGTTGCTTATGAGTTGGATTTTCCTACGAGTATGGGTTCCATTCATCTCGTGTTTTATGTGTCCATGCTAAAAAGTGTGTGGGTGATCCTTTATTGATATTGCTTATTGAGGATATCGGTGTTATGGATTCCTCGTCTTATGAGGATCTTCGATTGAGATATTGGATAGGCAAGTTCGTAGATTGGGGACAAAGTATGTAGCTTCGGTAAAGTTTCTTTGGAGAAAACAATAGTTCGAAGAGGCTATTTAGTAAGATGATGAAGGTATGAAGGATTAATACCCATTCTTGTACCCTTAGTTGGATGAAAGTTCTTATGGTATGAGTTTCATTTTCCTCTTGTAATTGCCCGAGTTTGTTAATTGATTCTGGTGTATTCTTGCTATTCTCATGCAAAAATTGTCCTAACTCATCATTCGAGGACAAATGATCCTAAGGGGGAATAATGTAAAACCCTTAAAAGTTTGAACATTTTATTTTTACCTTCCCACGTGCATAATATCAATTTTTTGACTTGAATTGTGTTTAGGAAAGTTAAAAAGGTAATTCGGGAAAGTTTTGGAATTTCAAAAAGGCTTTGAGGTCATTTTGGGATCCCGAGGCAGTAAGAATGTAACGCCCCAAGACTACCCCTGGACGTTACACGGTACTTAGGACCACAAGTGATCTCAAGCTAACCCTTGTGTTGGAATAACTCATGAGTAACTGAATAAAATGCATAAATCTGAAAGAAATAAGTGGAAGAAATGTATATAGCTAAACATCTTCGAAACAAAACTATTAAAGCGATTACAACTCTAGTTATACAAAACAAAACAGAAATAAAAAATATCAACTCTACTAATTGTCTATGAAACCCTACTAATATTGACCATAGGTAGCCAGGACATGACCCCAGTTATCCCGAATCAATACGACTTAATAAAGAAAATAAGATGCTACTCGAACTATGATTAACTCAAGCCCTCGAATCAAAAAGACTCATCACTAGCTTACTGGAAGGTGCACACTACCTGATTATGAGGTGTGGGCTACAACTAGTACCTACATTATGAGACAATGTAGCACATAGACATATATATGGATTAGTACCTCTTGTTGTTGAATAAACAAAGCTGTGAAATCATAAACATGATATTTAAAGCATAATGATAAACTTTGTGAGCCACAACACTTAGTTATAAAGCTTTTCGTTTATTCTATCTTGGGTAGGTTCTTGTAATTGACATACACCATGTGAGCTATCATAGTATCCAATATATTGACCCCGTAGGAAAAAGATCACGTTGGGGAGAGTCATCCTACCCTTGCCATCGGAATAGGACCTAATCAAAAGTTCTCACCCAAAACCGTCCAAAACGCAAAATTAAAGTCCCCAAGGAGCATTAGTTGCCCCATCATTCATTTTTTCTCTTCATGAAAACCCTAACCCCCTTCCAAGAACTCCATTACTCTTTATTAAAGATAAGCAAGAATCTAAGTTCTCTAATCTAAGAAGTTCAAGCAAAGCATTCAAGGACATTTCCAAGGCTTCCAAGTCAAGCTTTCAATTTCAAATCAGACCAAATAACGTATGTGGGGTTATGAACAAGGGTATCCTTTCACCATTGTGCCTAAATTGCATGATTTTAAGTTTCTATTTACTTGTTTTGAATTAGGGTTCATACCCAAGCTTCTATATTCTTAAGCATGTGATTATCATAAGATTTAAAGATGTAAGTATATCAAGAAGTGCTTATGTTTATGTTTTAACTTATGAATTTATATTATGAATAAGATTGCACTATATTGAATTAAGATTGTTGAAGTATTCCCAGATTTATATTAAGCATGAAGTTTTGTTGTGAATTTTCTTGTGTTTAAAGCATGGGTTTTAAGCCCTAAGTTTAAGTGTTATGATTTCAAGCAGATCACGATCTTAAGTTTTATTTGATAAGTTTATACCAAGAATGATTTTGAGATTTCAAGAAGACTATGATCTTAAGTTTTTTTGATGGTATTATACCAAGATTTTAAGAAAGATTAATCTTTTGACCCTAAGCTAAGATAGGGAATCCACATTTGTTAGTTTGATTACAGTTTATAGTAAAGAGAAGCATGAATGGTATTCATTATAAACGCTTATGCTATTTTTAGGTGGATTTCTTCAGTATGAGCACTAAGTAACAAGGGAGTAGTATTTAGCACCGAGTAGGGTATGCGTCCAAGGTCACATGCCCCTAAACTACTAGCCAACGTAGGTTCAATTTATTCCCAATATGGATGAAGTTACAAATATTAATCACTTTAGATTAGGTCCTATTCCGATAGCAAGGGTGGGATGACTCTCCCCAACGTGAGTTTTTTCCTACGGGGTCAATATGCTGGATACTATGATAGCTCACATGGTGTATGTCAGTTACAAGAACTTCCTCAAGATAGAACAGACGAAAAGCTTTTATAACTAAGTGTTGTGGCTCACAAAGTTTATCATTATGCTTTAAATCTCATGTTTATGATTTCACAGTTTTGTTTATTCAACAACAAGAGGTACTAATCCATATATATATATGTATATATGCTACATTGTCTCATAATGTAGGTACTAGTTTTAGCCCACACCTCATAATCAGGTAGTGTGCACCTTCCAGTAAGCTAGTGATGAGTCTTTTTGATTCGAGGGCTTGAGTTAATCATAGTTCGTGTAGCATTTTATTTTCTTTATTCAGTCGTATTGATTCGGGATAGCGGTGGTCATGTCCTGCTTGCTACCTATGGTCAATATTAGTAGAGGTTTCATAGACAATTAGTAGAGTTAATGTTTTTTATTTCTGTTTTGTTTTGTATAACTAGATTTGTAATCGTTTTAATAGTTTTGTTTTGAATATGTTTAGCTATATATATTTCTCCCACTTATTTTTTTCAGATTTATGTATTTTTATTCAGGTACGCATGAGTTATGCCAATACAAGGGTTATGCTATTTTTAGGTGAATTTCTTCAGTATGAGAACTAAGTAATAAGGGAGTAGTATTTAGAACGAGTTGGGTATGCGTCCAAGGTCACATGCCCCTAAACTACGAGCCAACTTAGGTTTAACTTATTCCCAATATGGATGAAGTTCCAAATATTGATCACTTTAGATTAGATCCTATTTCGATGGGAAGGGTTGGATGACTCTCCCCAACGTGAGTTTTTTCCTACAGGGTCAATATGTTGGATACTATGATAGCTCACATGGTGTATGTCAGTTACAAGAACCTCCCCAAGATAGAATAAACGAAAAGCTTTTATAACTAAGTGTTGTGTCTCACGAAGTTTATCATTATGCTTTAAATCTCATGTTTATGATTTCACAACTTTGTTTATTCAACAACAAGAGGTACTAATCCATATATATGTCTATGTGCTACATTGTCTCATAATGTAGGTACTAGTTGTAGCCCACACCTCATAATCAGGTAGTGTGCACCTTCCAGTAAGCTAGTGATGAGTCTTTTTGATTCGAAGGCTTGAGTTAATCATAGTTCGAGTAGCATTTTATTTTCTTTATTCAGTCGTATTGATTCGGAATAGCGGGGGTCATGTCCTGCTTGCTACCTATGGTCAATATTAGTAGAGGTTTCATAGACAATTAGTAGAGTTAATGTTTTTTATTTCTGTTTTGTTTTGTATAACTAGATTTGTAATCGTTTTAATAGTTTTGTTTTGAATATGTTTAGCTATATATATTTCTCCCACTTATTTTTTTCAGATTTATGTATTTTTATTCAGGTACGCATGAGTTATGCCAATACAAGGGTTAGCTTGAGATCACTTGTGGTCCTAAGTACCTTGTGACGTCCAGGGTAGTCTGGGGCGTTACATTCTTACTGCCTCGGGATCCCAAAATGACCACAAACCCTTTTTGAAATTCCAAAACTTTTCCGACTTACCCTTTTAACTTTCCTAAACACAATTCTAGTCAAAAAATTGATATTATGCACGCGGGAAGGTAAATATAAAATGTTCAAAATTTTAAGGGTTTTACATTATTCCCCCTTAGGATCATTTGTCCTCGAATGATGAGTTAGGACAATTTTTATTAGCCCATAAACATCAGGAAAGGGGGGGGGGAGCTCAGTCCAATTAGAGAATGATTGGATATTTTTTTAGGTTTCCCGTACGAAAGGAGTCATGAGGTTTAGGAAAAGGGGGGAGCTCAGTCCCCATTATGTTGGTCCATATCAGATTTTGAGGAGAATTAGAAACGTTGCTTATGAGTTGGATTTTCCTACGAGTATGGGTTCCATTCATCTCGTGTTTTATGTGTCCATGCTAAAAAGTGTGTGGGTGATCCTTTATTGATATTGCTTATTGAGGATATTGGTGTTATGGATTCCTCGTCTTATGAGGATCTTCGATTGAGATATTGGATAGGCAAGTTCGTAGATTGGGGACAAAGTATGTAGCTTCGGTAAAGTTTCTTTGGAGAAAACAAAAGTTAGAAGAGGCTATTTAGTAAGATGGTGAAGGTATGAAGGATCAATCTTGTACCCTTAGTTGGATGAAAGTTCTTATGGTATGAGTTTCATTTTCCTCTTGTAATTGCCCGAGTTTGTTAATTGATTCTGGTGTATTCTTGCTATTCTCATGCAAAAATTGTCCTAACTCATCATTCGAGGACAAATGATCCTAAGGGGGAATAATGTAAAACCCTTAAAATTTTGAACATTTTATTTTTACCTTCCCGCGTGCATAATATCAATTTTTTTGACTTGAATTGTGTTTAGGAAAGTTAAAAAGGTAATTCGGGAAAGTTTTGGAATTTCAAAAAGGGTTTGGGGTCATTTTGGGATCCCGAGGCAGTAAGAATGTAACGCCCCAAGACTACCCCTGGATGTCACACGGTACTTAGGACCACAAGTGATCTCAAGCTAACCCTTGTGTTGGTATAACTCATGAGTAACTTAATAAAATACATAAATTTGGAAGAAATAAGTGGAAGAAATGTATATGGCTAAACATCTTCGAAACAAAATTATTAAAGAGATTACAACTCTAGTTATACAAAACAAAAAAGAAATAAAAAACATCAACTCTACTAATTGTCTATGAAACCTCTACTAATATTGACCATAGGTAGCCAGGACATGACCCCTAGCTATCCCGAATCAATACGACTGAATAAAGAAAATAAGATGCTACTCGAACTATGATTAACTCAAGCCCTCGAATCAAAAAGACTCATCAGTACCTTACTGGAAGGTGCACACTACCTGATTATGAGGTGTGGGCTACAACTAGTACCTACATTATGAGACAATGTAGCACATAGACATATATATGGATTAGTACCTCTTGTTGTTAAATAAACAAAGTTGTAAATCATAAACATGAGATTTAAAGCATAATGATAGACTTTGTGAGCCACAACACTTAGTTATAAAGTTTTTCGTTTATTCTATCTTGGGGAGGTTCTTATAACTGACATACACCATGTGAGCTATCATAGTATCCAACATATTGACCCCGTAGGAAAAAACTCACGTTGGGGAAAGTCATCCTACCCTTGCCATCGGAATAGGACCTAATCTAAAGTCCCCACCCAAAACCGTCGAAAATGCTAAATTAAAGTCCCCAATGAGCATTAGTTGCCCCATTATTCACTTTTTCTCTTCAAGAAAACCCCAACCCCCCTCCAAGAACTACATTACTCCTTATTAAAGATAAGCAAGAATCTAAGTTCTCTAATCTAAGAAGTTCAAGCAAAGCATTCAAGGACATTCCAAGGCTTCCAAGTCAAGCTTTCAATTTCAAATCAGACCAAATAATGTATGTGGGGTTATGAACAAGGGTATCCTTTCACCTTTGTGCCTAAATTGCATGATTTTAAGATTCTATTTACTTGCTTTGAATTAGGGTTCATACCCAAGCTTCTATATTCTTAAGCATGTGATTATCATGAGATTTAAAGATGTAAGTATATCAAGAAGTGCTTATGTTTAAGTTTTAACTTATGAATTTATATTATGAATGAGATTGCACTATATTGACTTAAGATTGTTGAAGTATTTCATGATTTATATTGAGCATGAAGTTTTGTTGTGAATTTTCATGTGTTTAAAGCATGGGTTTTAAGCCATAAGTTTAAGTGTTATGATTTCAAGCAGATCACGATCCTAAGTTTTATTTGATAAGTTTATACCAAGAATGATTTTGAGATTTCAAGAAGACTATGATATTAAGTTTTTTTGATGGTATTATACCAAGATTTAAAGAAAGATTGATCTTTTGATCCTATGCTAAGATATGGAATCCACATTTGTTAGTTTGATTACAGTTTATAGTAAAGAGAAGCATGACTAGTTTTCATTATAAACGCTTATGCTATTTTTAGGTGAATTTCTTCAGTATGAGAACTAAGTAATAAGGGAGTAGTATTTAGAACGAGTTGGGTATGCGTCCAAGGTCACATGCCCCTAAACTACGAGCCAACTTAGGTTTAACTTATTCCCAATATGGATGAAGTTCCAAATATTGATCACTTTAGATTAGATCCTATTTCGATGGGAAGGGTCGGATGACTCTCCCCAACGTGAGTTTTTTCCTACAGGGTCAATATGTTGGATACTATGATAGCTCACATGGTGTATGTCAGTTACAAGAACCTCCCCAAGATAGAATAAACGAAAAGCTTTTATAACTAAGTGTTGTGTCTCACGAAGTTTATCATTATGCTTTAAATCTCATGTTTATGATTTCACAACTTTGTTTATTCAACAACAAGAGGTACTAATCCATATATATGTCTATGTGCTACATTGTCTCATAATGTAGGTACTAGTTGTAGCCCACACCTCATAATCAGGTAGTGTGCACCTTCCAGTAAGCTAGTGATGAGTCTTTTTGATTCGAAGGCTTGAGTTAATCATAGTTCGAGTAGCATTTTATTTTCTTTATTCAGTCGTATTGATTCGGAATAGCGGGGGTCATGTCCTGCTTGCTACCTATGGTCAATATTAGTAGAGGTTTCATAGACAATTAGTAGAGTTAATGTTTTTTATTTCTGTTTTGTTTTGTAAAACTAGATTTGTAATCGTTTTAATAGTTTTGTTTTGAAGATGTTTAGCTATATATATTTCTTCCACTTATTTTTTTCAGATTTATGTATTTTTATTCAGGTACGCATGAGTTATGCCAATACAAGGGTTAGCTTGAGATCACTTGTTGTCCTAAGTACCTTGTGACGTCCAGGGTAGTCTGGGGCGTTACATTCTTACTGCCTCGGAATCCCAAAATGACCACAAACCCTTTTTGAAATTCCAAAACTTTTCCGACTTACCCTTTTAACTTTCCTAAACACAATTCAAGTCAAAAAATTGATATTATGCACGCGGGAAGGTAAATATAAAATGTTCAAAATTTTAAGGGTTTTACATTATTCCCCCCTTAGGATCATTTGTCCTCGAATGATGAGTTAGGACAATTTTTATTAGCCCATAAACATCAGGAAAGGGGGGGAGCTCAGTCCAATTAGAGAATGATTGGATATTTTTTTAGGTTTCCCGTACGAAAGGAGTCATGAGGTTTAGGAAAAGGGGGGAGCTCAGTCCCCATTATGTTGGTCCATATCAGATTTTGAGGAGAATTAGAAACGTTGCTTATGAGTTGGATTTTCCTACGAGTATGGGTTCCATTCATCTCGTGTTTTATGTGTCCATGCTAAAAAGTGTGTGGGTGATCCTTTATTGATATTGCTTATTGAGGATATTGGTGTTATGGATTCCTCGTCTTATGAGGATCTTCGATTGAGATATTGGATAGGCAAGTTCGTAGATTGGGGACAAAGTATGTAGCTTCGGTAAAGTTTCTTTGGAGAAAACAAAAGTTAGAAGAGGCTATTTAGTAAGATGGTGAAGGTATGAAGGATCAATCTTGTACCCTTAGTTGGATGAAAGTTCTTATGGTATGAGTTTCATTTTCCTCTTGTAATTGCCCGAGTTTGTTAACTGATTCTGGTGTATTCTTGCTATTCTCATGCAAAAATTATCCTAACTCATCATTCGAGGACAAATGATCCTAAGGGGGAATAATGTAAAACCCTTAAAATTTTGAACATTTTATTTTTACCTTCCCGCGTGCATAATATCAATTTTTTTGACTTGAATTGTGTTTAGGAAAGTTAAAAAGGTAATTCGGGAAAGTTTTGGAATTTCAAAAAGGGTTTGGGGTCATTTTGGGATCCCGAGGCAGTAAGAATGTAACGCCCCAAGACTACCCCTGGACGTCACACGGTACTTAGGACCACAAGTGATCTCAAGCTAACCCTTGTGTTGGCATAACTCATGAGTAACTGAATAAAATGCATAAATCTGAATGAAATAAGTGGAAGAAATGTATATAGCTAAACATCTTCGAAACAAAACTATTAAAGCGATTGCAACTCTAGTTATACAAAACAAAACAGAAATAAAAAATATCAACTCTACTAATTGTCTATGAAACCCTACTAATATTCCATAGGCAGCCAGCACATGACCCCAGTTATCCCGA
The DNA here is from genome assembly GCA_030864215.1 of Capsicum pubescens. Classification (NCBI taxonomy): domain Eukaryota; kingdom Viridiplantae; phylum Streptophyta; class Magnoliopsida; order Solanales; family Solanaceae; genus Capsicum; species Capsicum pubescens. The sequence goes on along the minus strand of CM061549.1, from coordinate 70,957,185 downwards.
ATCAATACGACTTAATAAAGAAAATAAGATGCTACTCGAACTATGATTAACTCAAGCCCTCGAATAAAAAAGACTCATCACTAGCTTACTGGAAGGTGCACACTACCTGATTATGAGGTGTGGGCTACAACTAGTACCTACATTATGAGACAATGTAGCACATAGACATATATATGGATTAGTACCTCTTGTTGTTGAATAAACAAAGCTGTGAAATCATAAACATGATATTTAAAGCATAATGATAAACTTTGTGAGCCACAACACTTAGTTATAAAGCTTTTCGTTTATTCTATCTTGGGTAGGTTCTTGTAACTGACATACACCATGTGAGCTATCATAGTATCCAACATATTGACTCCGTAGGAAAAAGATCACGTTGGGGAGAGTCATCCTACCCTTTCCATCGGAATAGGACCTAATCAAAAGTTCTCACCCAAAACCGTCCAAAACGCAAAATTAAAGTCCCCAAGGAGCATTAGTTGCCCCATCATTCATTTTTTCTCTTCAAGAAAACCCTAACCCCCTTCCAAGAACTCCATTACTCCTTATTAAAGATAAGCAAGAATCTAAGTTCTCTAATCAAAGAAGTTCAAGCAAAGCATTCAAGGACATTTCCAAGGCTTCCAAGTCAAGCTTTCAATTTCAAATCAGACCAAATAACGTATGTGGGGTTATGAACAAGGGTATCCTTTCACCATTGTGCCTAAATTGCATGATTTTAAGATTCTATTTACTTGTTTTGAATTAGGGTTCATACCCAAGCTTCTATATTCTTGAGCATGTGATTATTATGAGATTTAAAGATGTAAGTATATCAAGAAGTGCTTATGTTTAAGTTTTAACTTATGAATTTATATTCTGAATAAGATTGCACTATATTGACTTAAGATTGTTGAAGTATTCCCAGATTTATATTGAGCATGAAGTTTTGTTGTGAATTTTCTTGTGTTTAAAGCATGTGTTTTAAGCCCTAAGTTTAAGTGTTATGATTTCAAGCAGATCACGATCTTAAGTTTTATTTGATAAGTTTATACCAAGAATGATTTTGAGATTTCAAGAAGACTATGATATTAAGTTTTTTTGATGGTATTATACCAAGATTAATCTTTTGATCCTAAGCTAAGATATGGAATCCACATTTGTTAGTTTGATTACAGTTTATAGTAAAGAGAAGCATGAATGGTATTCATTATAAACGCTTATGCTATTTTTAGGTGGATTTCTTCAGTATGAGCACTAAGTAATAAGGGAGTAGTATTTAGCACCGAGTTGGGTATGCGTCCAAGGTCACATGCCCCTAAACTACTAGCCAACGTAGGTTCAACTTATTCCCAATATGGATGAAGTTACAAATATTAATCACTTTAGATTAGGTCCTATTCCGATAGCAAGGGTAGGATGACTCTCCCCAACGTGAGTTTTTTCCTACGGGGTCAATATGCTGGATACTATGATAGCTCACATGGTGTATGTCAGTTACAAGAACTTCCCCAAGATAGAACAGACGAAAAGCTTTTATAACTAAGTGTTGTGGCTCACAAAGTTTATCATTATGCTTTAAATCTCATGTTTATGATTTCACAGCTTTGTTTATTCAACAACAAGAGGTACTAATCCATATATATGTCTATGTGCTACATTGTCTCATAATGTAGGTACTAGTTTTAGCCCACACCTCATAATCAGGTAGTGTGCATCTTCAAGTAAGTTAGTGGTGAGTCTTTTTGATTCGAGGGCTTGAGTTAATCATAGTTCGTGTAGCATTTTATTTTCTTTATTCAGTCGTATTGATTTGGGATAGCGGGGGTCATGTCCTGGCTACCTATGGTCAATATTAGTAGAGGTTTCATAGACAATTAGTAGAGTTAATGTTTTTTATTTCTTTTTTGTTTTGTATAACTAGATTTGTAATCGTTTTAATAGTTTTTTTTTGAAGATGTTTAGCTATATATATTTCTTCCACTTATTTTTTCCAGATTTATGTATTTTATTCAGGTACGCATGAGTTATGCCAATACAAAGGTTAGCTTGAGATCACTTGTGGTCCTAAGTACCGTGTGACGTCCAGGGGTAGTCTGGGGCGTTACATTCTTACTGCCTCGGGATCCCAAAATGACCCCAAACGCTTTTTGAAATTCCAAAACTTTCCCGAATTACCCTTTTAACTTTCCTAAACACAATTCAAGTCAAAAAATTGATATTATACACGCGGGAAGGTAAAAATAAAATGTTCAAAATTTTAAGGGCCTTCCACTCCCTCGCATGCTTGGGCCTCGTTAACTGGAGCTTGTACAATATAATATGGAGGCCCAACATCGGTGAACAAAGGTTTGGGATGGTCTGGCTTAGATACCATGTAAGAATTAAAAGAAATTGAATGAATTGAGAAAAAGAAAACAGAATTTGCGGACAATTTCTTCTCCTCAATAATTTTGTACAATGTCCTATGTATATATATAAGTAAGCAAAATGCAAGCAAATCCAAAAGAAAAACAAACCCAAACACCTAAGGACTCATAAATAAGGTATACAATAATGCATTCCTAAATAAGATAGGATACTAGCCTAAGTAATGCAAGCAAATCCAAAAGAAAAACAAACCCAAACACCTAAGGACTCATAAATAAGGTATACAATAATGCATTCCTAAATAAGATAGGATACTAGCCTAAGTAAGGATACACAAAATATTTACAATGTATACAGAAGGAATAAAATATATTTACAATGAATTTCTGTTGATTTGGACAAGATAAACATGTTGAGGCAAGTTTAAGTCATGTACTAAGCAGGGGACTATAATATAGAAATCAGATGAAATAGGTGAACCAATCTGGTCCAATGAAAAAATTACAACTTATCTCAATACCCCCCTCAAGTTGGAGGGGACGAATGGATACCCAACTTTCCCAAAACACTGTGATGAAGAGGACCGATGAGTGATTTAGTGAACAGATCAGCTAACTGAGAGAAAGATAGAACAAATGAAAGTGAAATAAGTCTATCAAAAAACTTTTGTCTAACGAAATGGCAATCAATCTCAACATAATTTGTCCTCTCTTGAAACACGAGGTTCTTAACAATATGTATTGTTGTCTAACTATATGAATGGAGAGGCACAAGCAATGATATTGAAATGGAAAGATCCTGAAAGAGAAACCAATTATGTGAGCTCAACAATGACACGCCTCATAGAATGATACTCATCCTCTGTGGAGCTACGAGAAATAGAGGTTGGCTTCTTTGACTTCCAAGAGATTAGAGAAACCCCAAGTGATATATAAAATTCACCGACTAATTTTCTTGAATTTGGACACGTTCCCCAATCCAAGTCACAAAAAGCAAGAAGTTTAAAAGAAGAAGAAGCATTGAGGAAAACGTCCAAACCTAGTTCTTTTGATAAATAATGAAGAACATGTAATGTAGTAGTAAGATGAGGTTGGCAAGGATCTGGTATGAATTGGCTAAGATTTTGAATAGAAAAGGCAATATTCGACAGTGTGTGAGTAAGGTAATTCAACTTACAAAGAAGATGTCTGTATGAAGTGGAATTAGGAATAACATCCCCATCATTTAAACTTAGATTTACTATAGGATCAAGAAGAGGTAAAATAGGTGACAAATGTGTGACATCGAATTTTTTGAGAAGATCAATTGTGAACTTTCATTGTGAAAGAATGATGTCATGAGGTTCTCTCGATACCTCTAAGCCTAAGAAAAAATATAAATCTCCCAAATCCTTGATTCTAAACATCTTATGTATAAATAACATCAATGCATGCAACTAAGCATTATTATTACCTGTTAAAATAATATCATCGACATATACTCTACTATTGAAATAGAGAAGTCAAATTTCTTGACGAATAGTGAATAATCATTAAGAGAATGAGTGAACTCTTTTAAATGAAGAGCAGTCGTAAGTCTTGAGTACTATGCCTAGAGGCTTGACGAAGTCCACATATAGACTTTTTAAGCTTGCAAACATGATATGGTGATGGTGGAACTGTCCCATCAGGGAATTTCATGTAGACTTCCTCATTAAGATTTCTATGTAAAAATAATGCATTATTAACATCTAATTGATAGAGCCTCCAATGTCTTTTGACAGTTATAGCTAGAAGACATCGAATAGTAGTTATTTTGACAACTTGAAAAAAAGTATCATTAAAATCAATACCTTCCCTTTGAATGTCTCCTCTAATCACTAACCTAGCTTTTAACCTTTCAATGCTTCCATCACTACGTTGTTTGACTTTATAATCTCACTTAAAAGGTAAAGTTTTTTTATCGGGGGGGGGGGGGGGAGTAGTTGGACCACATCCCAAGTTTTGTTCCACTCAAGAGCCTAAGGCTCTTTCTCCATAGCTTCTTTCCAACCGTTATGCAATACAGCTTGATTATAATTGATTGGGTCTTGAATATTAGATAAGGAATTCAGTATATGTTGATTATTGGAAGATAAAGTTGTGACAGAAAGAGAGACTGATGAGAAACAAGAAAGGCTAACATTAGCCAGGTGCGCAGAATTGCAAATATAATCTTCTAGGTGACTAGGAATTTGTGTTCCTGGGTTAACCTACTAAGTAAGAAATTATTATTTATGGGAGGAACAAGTGAATGTACCTAGTCCATAACAACAGAAGGAACATGAGGTTGTACTTGGTTCGTGACAGTAGAAGGAACAAAAGGTTGTATCTGGTCCACAGTGGTAGATGCAAGAGGTAAAGTAGAAGTGATAACTGAGGGATATCGGATGCTTTTATTAGTGTCAACATTATCATCAGAATCAACAGTTGGAATTGATGCATGGACTGGAAAGTAGGAATCATTAGATTTAGAAGAAGTAAAAGGATATATATTTTCTTGAAACACAACATTTCTAGAAACTATGATTTTCTTAATATTAAGAACAAAATTATTATAACCTTTCTTTCCATATGGATATCCTAAAAAGACACATGTAGTGGCCCTTGGTGCCAACTTAGACTTTTGAGAGGAAAGAAGGAAAACAAAACATAGACATCCAAAATATTTGAGATTAGAATAGTTAGGTGTGTTCTAGAAGCGGACTTCAAAAGGAGCTTTACCATTAAAGATTTTTGATGGAAATCTATTGATTAGATACATTGTAGTCAAAAGACATTCACCTCAATATTGAATGGGTATATGCGACTGGTACAAAAGAGCCCTAGATGTTTTTAGCAAATGCCTATATTTTGTTCCAGCCACACCATTTTGTTATGGAGTAGACACAAAAGAGGTTTGATGTTGAACCACATCCCAAGTTTTGTTCCACTCAAGAGCCTAAAGCTCTTTCTCCATAGCTTCTTTCCAACCGTTATGCAATACAGCTTGATTATAATTGATAGGGTCTTGAATATTAGATAAGGAATTCAGTATATGTTGATTATTGGAAGATAAAGTTGTGACAGAAAGAGAGACTGATGAGATAGAAGATGAGAAACAAGAAAGGCTAACATTAGCCAGGTGCGCAGAATTGCAAATATAATCTTCTAGGTGACTAGGAATTTGTGTTTCTGGGTTAACCTACTAAGTAAGAAATTATTATTTATGGGAGGAACAAGTGAATGTACCTAGTCCATAACAACAGAAGGAACATGAGGTTGTACTTGGTTCGTGACAGTAGAAGGAACAAAAGGTTGTATCTGGTCCACAGTGGTAGATGCAAGAGGTAAAGTAGAAGTGATAACTGAGGGATATCGGATGCTTTTATTAGTGTCAACATTATCATCAGAATCAGCAGTTGGAATTGATGCATGGACTGGAAAGTAGGAATCATTAGATTTAGAAGAAGTAAAAGGATATATATTTTCATGAAACACAACATTTCTAGAAACTATGATTTTCTTAATATTAAGAACAAAAATATTATAACCTTTCTTTCCATATGGATATCCTAAAAAGACACATGTAGTGGCCCTTGGTGCCAACTTAGACTTTTGAGAGGAAAGAATTAAAACAAAACATAGACATCCAAAATATTTGAGATTAGAATAGTTAGGTGTGTTCTAGAAGCGGACTTCAAAAGGAGTTTTACCATTAAAGATTTTTGAAGGAAATCTATTGATTAGATACATTGTAGTCAAAAGACATTCACCTCAATATTGAATGGGTATATGCGACTGGTACAAAAGTGCCCTAGATGTTTTTAGCAAATGCCTATATTTTGTTCCAGCCACACCATTTTGTTATGGAGTAGACACAAAAGAGGTTTGATGTTGAACCACATCCCAAGTTTTGTTCCACTCAAGAGCCTAAAGCTCTTTCTCCATAGCTTCTTTCCAACCGTTATGCAATACAACTTGATTATAATTGATAGGGTCTTGAATATTAGATAAGGAATTCAATATATGTTGATTATTGGAAGATAAAGTTGTGACAGAAAGAGAGACTGATGAGATAGAAGATGAGAAACAAGAAAGGCTAACATTAGCCAGGTGCGCAGAATTGCAAATATAATCTTCTAGGTGACTAGGAATTTGTGTTCCTGGGTTAACCTACTAAGTAAGAAATTATTATTTATGGGAGGAACAAGTGAATGTACCTAGTCCATAACAACAGAAGGAACATGAGGTTGTACTTGGTTCGTGACAGTAGAAGGAACAAAAGGTTGTATCTGGTCCACAGTGGTAGATGCAAGAGGTAAAGTAGAAGTGATAACTGAGGGATATCGGATGCTTTTATTAGTGTCAACATTATCATCAGAATCAGCAGTTGGAATTGATGCATGGACTGGAAAGTAGGAATCATTAGATTTAGAAAAAGTAAAAGGATATATATTTTCATGAAACACAACATTTCTAGAAACTATGATTTTCTTAATATTAAGAACAAAAATATTATAACCTTTCTTTCCATATGGATATCCTAAAAAGACACTGAGAGGAAAGAATGAAAACAAAACATAGACATCCAAAATATTTGAGATTAGTATAGTTAGGTGTGTTCTAGAAGCGGACTTCAAAAAGAGTTTTACCATTAAAGATTTTTGAAGGAAATCTATTGATTAGATACATTATAGTCAAAAGACATTCACCTCAATATTGAATGGGTATATGCGACTGGTACAAAAGAGCCCTAGATGTTTTTAGCAAATGCCTATATTTTGTTCCAGCCACACCATTTTGTTATGGAGTAGACGCAAAAGAGGTTTGATGTTGATTCCCTTTAGAAATGAAATAGTCTGACTGTGTTGTGCCACTTCCTAACTCAAGTGCATTGTCAGATCTTACTATTTTGATTTTGGTTTGAAATTGTCTTTCGACCATAGTTAAGAAATATTTGAGGATTGTGAAAGCATGCTTAATAGAAAAGTCCATGTTCCTCTACCAAAATCATCCACAATGGTAAAAAATAATTTATAGTCATCATGTGTTGGTTCTTTATACGGTCTCAAAATGTCAATTGTATCAACTCAAAAATAATTTTTGTTGAGATGTTGTTTGTTGAATAAGGTAGTTTGGCTTGTCTTTCCATAGGAAAAATCATACATGGAGTGTCAAATTTTTGACATGAAGAGATTGAATGGAAAGGAGCGTTTTTGATATTATTCAATGGCATATGCCCCAATATGTAATTCCACAATTTCTCTGTTATTTCTGAATCAAACAAAGAAAAACATGAACAAGAACTGAACCATGTTAAGAATGGATCTTGGGCTAAACTCAACCTCAAAAGCTAGCTCATGAGGGGAGGATTGCCCAAGTCGATATAAGGAGACCAATTACCCATCTTTTTTCCCGATGTGGGCTACTTAACATAAGTATTAACAGATCTAATATTCCAAGATATTACTATCTTTATCATCTAATTATCTTATTTTGAGCCATCTTTCTGGTATTAGCCTTTTAGGAAGTTGATTACCTGCACAGTCCTATTTTTTGCCTCTTTTTTCACTCTTCTTATTAGCTCGAGAATATAGATCTGCTTGCTTCCCCCCATATAAACCCTCACTCTAGAATCTTCTTCTTCTAGATATATCATCAAACAGACCTACCTGCAACTACTTGAACAAAATAAGAGAACGAGAGAAAATGTTTCATGTTCATGAATAAAGCTAGGAACAAAGCAATCTTTAATCTTTAGCTAGTTCTTCAAGACGTTGACAACTTATGATAGGCTATTAAACTACGGCATGGATATTGATATTAAGAGACCACTTGTTTATTGAATATAGCTTTTCCAAAGTTTTCTGGTATACTCTTTCAATAATGATTGAAGAAATAAGAATTCATTGCAGGAGTCTAGGATCAGCACCTCAAGTGGAGCATAGCACAAACAAAATAGAAAACTCAATTAACTCAAACATTTAAGTTGTTCTACACTAAATGAGTGTAAGAAATCTAGTTGGAATGGAATCAAAAGGGTATTGAATGAGCTAGTAGATTACTGTATAGTATTATCAAGCAAGTGGGCTTTACATGCAATGTATTATAAGCTTCGCATGGAATTTAATAGGTTCTACATACTTGTCATTTTTAAGATTATTTTGCACTAAGCGAGATAGATTGTCATTTTTCTCTATCCTACTGAGATGAACCCCTAGTAACCCTTCCTAGAAGGTATAGCTATGATCATTGTTCAGCAATAGGAAATATAGGCATTTGACTTTGGTTTCTTTTTGTTAATAGTAAGGTTGGGTATAACTGGGTTGTTATTTTGTAATGATCTACTCTTGGTGATTAATAAAATAATTAGTTATCAAAAAAATAATGTACTATGTGGGTATCATAGAGAACTAGGACGTGTTTTTTTGGAGGAATGAACCATTCCGTTATGATACCCTAATATATACCACATGAGGATAATAGACCCGAGTAGTATTTCTTTTGAAAGAAGGTATCCTTTTAGTATCATAGAGGACTAATAATTTTTCTTGAAGAAATGAACCTGTAGTCCTCTGTGACACTTCTTCAGTAAATGATGTACACCTTGTGGGTCTCATAGAGGCTGAGAAGTGTTTTCTTTTGAAAGACTGAATTAGTCTTTTTGATACCCTACCAGTATATTACATAACATGCGAGCATCATAGAGGACTAAATAATTTCTTGAATGGTCGAACGTTTAATCGTTTGTTACTTTATTAGTATGACCTATACTATATGGTTATCATAGAGGACTCATGAGTTTTTCTATTAAAAGAATGAGCCAATCATTTATGATATCTATCTTATATGATACATACTATGAGAGCATCATAGAGGATTGAGTAATATTGTTTTGCAAGAAAAGATATGTACCAATTTGGTATCATTGAGGATTGAGTATTTTACTCCGACGAATGAACATGCAGTCTCTTATAATACCCTGCAAGTACATGATATATACCATGTGGGTAGTCATAAAAGATTAAGGAGTATTTGAAGTAATGAAAATTTTTCTTATGATACCTTATATAATGGCCCATTCCGTTGTTACTGTAATCACTGCATACAAAGGGCACAGGGTATAGAAATTTCTTTTAAAATCTTTAAGAGGTCTATTAGAGACTATGTATGAGACGAATTTGGAGTTGAAAAGTTTTTAAGAGCAAGCTAATATAACCCTGCTATAGCAATGTCGTGGTTGCAGCATGTCGGATGCTATAATGAGATCCTGAGTAGTGTCCAAAAATTTTAGATCTGCTTTCTTTGCAGCTTTAAACCAGAATATTTTCTCCTTTCAAGAAAACCACTAGTGTTGCCTAAAAACCCTAGGACAAATATCGAAGGTTCCTTATGATTTTACACCAGATATAGCTAGAACGGGTCACAGAATTAAAGTTCAAACCTCTTTAATAGATAATAGATACATGGTGCCTAGGTAGGCTAAGTTTAATTTGAGAAGTTGACCTTGGCTAGAAAACATATTCAGAATATAGATTAATGGGATAGTTCATGATTAGGCCTGGGGCAAGTGATTGGAAAGATTAAACAAGTATATTAAGGAAATTCAAAAGAATGATGGTGTTTATTTAATTGTGTGGTGAACTGCTGCTAATGCTTACCTACTATTTTATTACATGCCAACTGAATAGGTGTCACGATTCAAGACTACCTCCTAGTCGTAATACGGTGCTTAGAACCATAAGTGATCCCAATCTAACCCATTGTAGTGAAATAATGCATGGGCAACTGATTAAAACATATATAAAAGCTAAATTTATTGAGCAGAAGCATAATCATGAGATAAGTTGTTTCAATACATTATTGTTCAAAATTTACAACACTATAATCTTAAAGAAAGGGGAACTTAAACTACATATAATGAATCTGACTGACCATCTATGAAGCCTAAACTAGTACTGACTATAGGTAGTCGGTACATGACCCCAACTATCCCTAATAAATACATACGAATAAGAAAATGAAATGCTGGAACTGCAACTGATTCAAATCCTCAAAATAAGAGAACTCATCACCTACTGTATGAATGCTAGGATTTGCGTGGTTATGATCCTATCGTAAGAATGTCAATCTACATTATATGAAAAATGTAGGCAAAAGAAGATGCTATCAATACTTTGGAATATAATAAGTATGTGAGATATGCACTAGTCATGAAAATAATTAAAACATGTTGTGAAACTGAGGATGGAAGTCATTCATAGAAGTCTGTAGGTAAAAGTTGAGAGGCATATTGAAATCTCTAAATCATGAGCTAAATTATTTTTGTAAATTTAAAAGTGATAGAAGCATAACTATTATATTTAATGTCAAATTAATGCCGAATATGACGTGAAATGGTACTAAATGCTAACTGAAAATAAAAAGATAAAATTAAGTGCAAACTGAATGCATGGAGCTGAACTGTAATGCAATGATATTGATGTGCAGTGATAGTCTGAAAATTTAGAGTATAAAAGAAAGTAAAACTAAACTGAGGGTCATGTATGAATACTTTATCTAAAATTGTGGGATGAGAACTGATGCAATGACCAAGTGAACAAACTTGTAATTGATCAATACTGTACTAAATAAACTGATTACAACGTGATGCAATAATTGAGTTTGGATGTGGGAGAAACTATTAACCGACATATAACCATGTGAGCCAAACATGGAGTTTGGTGTATAAATCTCATTGATAAGGGTTCAATATACCTTATCAGGGTATAAAGACTGAGCTGACATGGTACCACTAAACTGATGTCTAAAAGGACTAGGGAGTCCGCCCTCAACTGCAAGTGACCCATCATAAACTACGGTGGCGCTGTAGTTCTGGAACTTAGGGAGTGCCACTAAAGGTCTCAGTGCTAACTAACGGGTGAGCCTTTATCCCTGGGTTTGTTTGGTGCTAAGTAATACTTCTGATAGAATATAAACTGATATTCAGAATAGCTCAATGATATGAAGTCCTGAGGTTGAAAGATACTTCTTTGTCTAAAATAATTCTATATCATGAAAATTAAAGGACAGAGAATTTGACTGGTAATATATGATATCCTAGGTCATTGGGTGATCATAACCTTCCATATCTGAAAAATGCAACTTATATTGAATATTTAATATTTCGAAGGAAAAAAAAATTCATAACACAAGTCCAAAATCATGAATTTACCAATATACCGAGGGTTCAAAATGCTAAGTTTGTGAAAATAGTAATTTTCATCGGAAAACATAAAGTTTGTGTAAATACTAATTTTCATAGAAAAACATGGTATGTCAACTAATATCGGTTGAGATTCACAAGATCATGATAAATAATGCTTAATAGTTATGAAAACTGGCACATCTTATATAGCTTGATCATACCCTAAAAATCTTAAGTAATATCATGAATGAATTTAAGAATAGCATAAATGATATAATATGGGCCTAAGAAACCATGAATAATCATTAAAACATGCTTATAAGAGACAATTATATCACGGGGGATTGAATTGTAAGCTTGTAGTAATAATTGGTTAAAAATCCTAGTTTTTGTAGAACATAAAATTCACAAAAAAAAAAATCATAATTTGAGCATAAGGATGAAAGGAGATCATCGTTGAATATGCACATTAATGATTACTCTTGATTCTTGAATTGAAGTTTGCAGGATTTGAACTTGGAGATGATGAATCCTAATTTCTTACTTTGGAGAAGAGAAAATCACATGTTTTTTTAAGTATTTCATGGGTTGTGTTGAGAATGAGGGATTAGAAGTTGTTTAGGATTTATATTCAACTTTAGGATAGCTTAAATGATGTTGTTTTGGTGTTAAAGGGGTGGGAAAAGATAAAAAAAACCCCTCAAAAATCGTCTGGAAAACTCATGGAAGCAGTCCCAACAACTTTGGCAACGACTCGTTAAGTTTGGCCATGAGTCGTGCTTGACTCGTGGTCAAAGGACCAAAATTAGGCTCCTACTAGCGTGGAAATGACTCCTCCTGATGACTCGTTAGGTCTGCTAACGAGTCATTGTTAGAGTGGTTGTCACTGGTAGCGTTGACAGTGCTTCAGTAATTTGGCCTTAACTTTTTACTTTGATATTGGATCAAGGGGAAACTAGTGGTGTTGGAAATATAATTCATTTATATATATATATATATCTGTTGGTGGGTCTTGATCAAAAATTCTTTGTGATCCAAAAGTTATAACCGTTTGAAGTTGACTATAGTTATATTCTTCACAAGAATTTAATCGCTAAAGGATGTTTTGACTTGTCTATAAGCTAGGAGATATTTTAGGCCTTAATATATTTCTAAATCACTTGTCAAACTACCAAATATGATTTTTGATTTTGTATTTATTTGAGGCATGGTTCTAACATTGATTTGATTTTAGAGGTATTACAGTATCTCCCATTTGGGATCATTCGTCCTTACGAATGAAGACTGAATTGGCTGAAAGGATAGGGAAAAAGATCCAATCCCTGATATAGAATTATAAGAGATGAATATGTACATGATGAATAAATTTTCAACTAAAACTTTGACTAGTTTGAAAATTAAGGAATTCACTAGTACCGTCTAGCTGAATTTTGTAGTTGGATAACTAACATAATATAGATTTCTAAATCTTGATATCTTTTATGCCTAGAACTAATTTAAACTGGAAGGAAGGACCTAACTGAGTTAACACATAGGATGAATGAAAATAAAGAACCTCATGGAAAATGGAAATGGTCATATCCATGAAGCTTAGGATAGTAAGACTAGATGAAAAGATGGGAAACTACATAAGCTTATCTATTTAATCGCTTAACTGAATTGTTGGCTATACAGACTGACTCATACTGAGAGTTTTTATAGCTCAATTGAAGCATTTCTGGCATGAACATATAATTAGAACTGAAAGTGATAGATAATGACATGAAATTTGTAAGAGTCACTGAGAAAGGAATATTTGTTACCTTCAACGCTTCTTGTTAGAGATTTTGATACTATTAGGGAGGTATGAATTTTTGGCATGATTATAGTGAGATATCATAATATGGATTATAACATGGTTTGAGCATTCAAATCTTCTAGTTAGATCTCGTAGAATAGGAACGACTAAGAGTTGAATATGAGACACCTCTTGTCCAAAGTTATATATATCATGGAATTTGATTATCTTAGGCCAAAAGTAAGGTTAGGACTAGTATAGATTAAGTGATGTGACTGATAATTTGGTAACTTAGCAACATTCTTCGACCATGCTTTTTCTTAAGAACCTACCACTCTTAACTAGCTAAAATTTTCTCTGTCGTAGAGATACACCATAATTGGCCGTTAGAGGCTAAGTCTAGCTATATGTTGTTACACTCTTCAAGCTTAATTCAAAGATACAAAGCTCTACATCTGAAAAGACCATACTAGCTTTACTATGGGAATATATAATATATATCCATCGGGAGAGATTAAGCTTAATATACATTACTTGCTGCCTTAAATAATCATCCTTTTGTTCTAAAAGAGTAACTAACAACCATAAGCAATTATCGATAGGTATATCAATAAACCAATGAAACCTATCACTCGACTGCTAACAACTTTGCTATCAAAGCATAAGAAGGGTAACTGAAGAACTAGGATATAACGATCTCATACGAGAGGGATATTGTGAAATCTCGACCCAAGGATTTTCATAAATTCAACACATAACTGAGGCCTGAGAAGTAAAATATAATTGGAATAAACTTATTTAAGAGATATGATATACGAGAATACATGACATAGTGTGACATCACTAGTCATTAAGGATGTATCATGAGTATTTGGAGCTAATCATACTGCAAAACATGAGTACATGAGTCATGAGTTGCATGAGTTGAGTTTGGAGTTCATAAATCCATGGAATATGAGTCTTACTTCTTAGTGAACTATCATTCTTTATACTAGGAACTGGGAGCGTACATGATTATATATAGAGTACATGAATATGAGATATGGTCATGAGATGACTTGTAAGGCATGAGTAGAGTGTCGTAATGACTGAAGAACAAAAATTTGTACTAGGATACAAATGTTTTGTGTATCTTTCTCCCCTAATGTTGTTCCAAAACTCACTGCCATCACTACTAGAATTGTAAAACCTAATTTGGTTCTTTGTTCTATCATCTCACCCTTAGACTTAAGCCATAGTTCTAAGTCTACGAACCTACTTAATAGACTATAAACTGAGACGTAATCACTTCACTCTATTGGTCGGGTATAAATGCACTCATAAAAATTAAAATCCCCAACAAGATTGTATCTAAAAGTGTAAACCCCATTGCTAGTTCTTTTATTTGAGGTACAACCCATAATTTTCTATAGCCCCAATAGCTATCACAATAATTTAAACACTTATTAACTGCGAACCTTCTGAATTATAACAATACCCTGAGTTCACACTTTTATAATTCAGACTTAGATTATAACACTTAGCATGGATATCCTTAAAATATTTAACGATTTATATTAATTTGCAACTACAGGATAAGAATCATGAAACACTAACCCACTAAAAATTTTATGAACATACTTAACTTTAACAAGCTTCTCTATCTTTCTGGTCGCGACTTAATCTTGATCCTGGCTAAAGCATTAACATGATCTAAGTCCCCTTAATTGGAAGTTCTATCTTAAAGTGCTATATGCAATCTACACAATACACTTTTGGCTCTATATGTATATAATCTACTAAATTTAGATAAATACTATCCCTACTTTACTGCTTCTACATTTATAAGCTCATGCTCCTAACTTTAGGTCATGCTACTGTAGGATTCTTAGAAGGGATATGAGGTTATATTTAACTTTAGCTCACTGTATGATTTTTATGAATAAGAGTGAAATTTTTCAAAATTACCGAACATAATACCGATAGGCTCATCTCAAGCAGTTGCGTAGTCTTATAACTATCTATAGGAACTATCTAAAAAGACTCTATCAGTAGGAATTTAAGCTTGACTATTTCTATTACCTAAAAAATAAGGCATAGTTAGTAGGAATGAAGAAAATAGAATATATATAAGTGAAACGACCCAATCGGGGGCCTTGTCGTAATGGGCATTCCAAGTCCAACCAAGACCGAGGACCAACCCCAATACCCAACCAAATCGACTATCGTGTATCCCGAGTCAAATGAATTTTCAGCATATAACAAAATAGACCCAACCAAATCGACTATCGTGTATCCCGAGTCAAATGAATTTTCAGCATATAACAAAATAGTGTTATTCCATAATCTAAGACTCTGGGATATGTCTATATCCGTGACTTCCCAAACGAGTCCTCTGGGATATGTCTATATCCGTGACTTCCCAAATGAGTCCAACCATCCGATACCTAATCGATAACCATTGCCTACCAAAACATAACCATATGAGTTCCACAATAATTATATAATCCCAAAATAAAAGAGGATGGAACAGTGAGAAATTTAATCCTATGGTATCAACCCCAATACCAAGGTTTATCGACCCATAGTATTTCCATGAAAGCCTCTAACCAAAAGAATACTAAAATCTGGTTGGGATATGCCCCAACCATAGCCAAAACCAATATCCATAAATAACCAAAGTATGAAATAACATCCATGCAATGGAACCTTATGCATAGATGAAAGCTCACCACTTTAATCTAAAAGTTGATCCCAAAATTCGATTACTATGCAGGAGAAGTAAAATGGTTGGTTCCTGTATCACGTGGTGATACAGCCACCCGAAGATGAGTTATCGGGTGAACACTAGCATGAACTCATGATAAGGATAAAATAATTTCATTTAATAAAACTAAGTAAATTATTCGTATCATACAAACTATATATATATATATACATATATATAGCCATGCCGAGAAAGAGAATCGGGTTTAGCACGCATTTGAAACCATTAACCTGGGTATGTGTAGCTTAACCATTCGTAACCACCCACGACCTATATGGGTCTAGTGTAACTCCATGAATAGGCCCAATGTGTGTAGTTGCACGAATAAGAGATACCATTAAGTAGGGGATTCCTATGTACTGTTACCCTCCATGATATATATATATATATATATATATATAGTGTATTTAGAGGATTCCTATGTACCTCATAGTATCATATAAGATTGCCATGACCTACCCCTCATGTTAGCAAACATGAGTTACAGTGTTCGTTTATCGAACTCTCACCTTCATGGTTAGCTATCACACCCCGCCATTATTGCCCAATTAGAACCATTTCCAATTAACCAAACCATTTTTATTAACCGAGGCTATACATAGTGGTATCATTATACCGACTATAACTTGCAAGTATTGTCCTTATCCAAACCTTGAGATCAAGGGATTCCGATGTACCCATAGATCACATTATCCAATTAACTTGGGGGAGTCCCATGCACCCCGCAAGTGTTCCATTATTATGATTACTTGGGGGATTCCATTGTACCCCACAAGAATTATTGTTAAACCCAAAACCATTTCATGTTGACCATCCCAAGCCAATTAACCATTTAGGGTTCCATTGCAAAGTTTAAACCATGCATGAGTTCCATTTAAATCCAATAATGTAGTGGAAACATTCTCATAAGCATTTTATCAATCATATTGGGGGCATAGTATTTTGAAAACCAAAGTCAATTACCAAATAACTATTTCCATGCAACCAGTTATCCAAAACTACCATTAAAGCATATAAAAGCATAATTAAAACATGAAAAAAATCATAACCAAGCATTTATAACCAAAACTCCCAAATTATATCATAAAACCATACAATAATCAAACCATTAAAACATTGTATAAAATCATGCCTTTAGTGGAACTAATAATAAGGGAAGAGAACGTGCCTTAAATGAAGAAGATGATGGTGAGAAATCACCAACACAATTCCCAAATTAATCCTTAAGATGAAACCCTAGATTTCCTTGCCCAAGAACTTTAGAGATGATTAGAGAGTGGTTTCTCAAGTGTTAAAGAACATAATGATAGGGAAAATAACCTCCCAAGTGAGTTAAAAGTCGTGGGGCCTTATTAGGTTAATTGAGGAAATGTACAGATTACCCTCACTTAAACTGCACCAAAATCCCGTCAAAGAGATACAACTATTTATACCAGTCGTACCCTTCAATATGAGTGGTACCCACCACTCGTACCAAGGCCATCTCCCTTAGACCCAATACTGTCCAAGGTATGACTCACCCTAAACCATGTCATATCTATATTTATAACTAGTAACTATGATCCTTACCCTTGGTAGAATAAAATCTAAAGAGGATTGAAGACTGCCCACCATACGAGTCCATGGTACGACTCATACCCTGTCTTATGGCTCATGGTGAGCCATACATACTTAGATCCAACTTAGTCTACCAATTCTAAGATTATGTGAAGTAGCAAAACAACCTGTATCCACTGATATGACTTATACCACCCAAGTCGTATCTATTCTAGAAACCAAATCCAACCCACTAACCAATACTGGTCAGTATACGACTAACTCATACCACTCGTATCCCAGTGTACGAGTCATTTACCCTAGTCGTACCCTTTCCATAGACCAAAAATCCAGGAAATTTTCTAAGGGATAGAAACCCAGGGCGTTTCAGTCTCCCTCACAAGGAACATTTATTTCCAAATGACGGACAAGGTAGGGTAACCATAAAAATAATTCATTTGCATTATCAAATATCCATCCAACCTTTAAACATGTTAGAAAACAAAGATTCAAAGATATTAATCTCTCATTTAACAAAGTTTGAAAACAAAAGTATGTTGAAGAACACATACCTTCCGCACGAATCCCAGGAGTAGAAAACAGATGCGGATACTTGGACTTCATGTCCTCCTCCACTTCCTATGTAGCCTCTTCTAGCTTGTGGTTCTTCCACAAAACCTTAACCAAGGCCACATCCTTGATTTTGTAACCAATGAACCTGCCTATCTAAGATCTCGACCGGGACCTATTCACAATACAGAGAATTAGAGATATCCAATCCTTCCAAAGGAACCACCTAAGAAGGATCACTAAGAAACTTCCTCAACATAGATACATGACATACCGGATGAATGGAGCTCAAACCAGAAGGCAACTCTGATACATACTCCACATTACTAATCCTCCAAAAAATTGCATAAGGTCCAATAAATTAGGGATTGAGCTTCCCCTTCTTACCAAATTGCATTACTCTTTTCATAGGAGATAACTTTAGGAACACCTTATCCCTAACCTCAAACTCCAAGTCTTTATGCACTACATCCGCATAAGACTTTTGGGAACATTGGGCCACCTTAAGCCTATCCTGAATCACTTTCACCTTTTCCATTGCTTGATATAAACCGAATCTGGACAAAACATATCCGCCTCTCTAAGCTTAAACTAACCCGTAGGATATCTACACCTCCTACCATACAATGCCTTAGAAAGGGCCAATAATTACTAGAATGATAACTATTGTTGTAAGTAAACTCTACCAAAGGTAGATGCTCAACCCAATAGCCACCATAGTCAATCACATATGCCCGAAGAATATCCTTCAATGTCTGAATAGTTCTTTTGCTTGCCCATCCATCTGAGGATGAAAAGCAGTACTCAGACTCACCCTAGTACTCAATCCCATCTAAAATGACCGCCATAAGTGAGATAAAACTGCGTACCACAATTAGAGATAATCGAAGAAGGTACCCCATGAAGCTTTACTATCTCATGAAGATACAACTTCGCATAATCCTCACCAAAAAGTTAGTCCCCACTGGCAAAAAGTGAGCAGACTTTGTCATCTTATCCACGATGGCCTAAATCAAATCAAAGTTATTCAGAGAACGAGAAAGACCGATAACAAAGTCCATATTGATTACCTCCCATTTTAATTCAGGGAAATCAATTTTTCGATATTACCCACCAGGCCTTATGTGCTCAACCTTCGCTTGTTGGAACACCATGAACTTAGTTACAAAATCAGCTACATACCTCTTCATACCATTCCACTAATATATGTCCTTGAGATTATGATAAATTTATGTCGAACTGAGATAAAAAAAAAGAGTGATTCATGCGCCTCAGCCAAAACCCTTTGTCGCAAACCGTCGACATCAGGAACACACAACCTTCCTTGGTACCATAAAGTACCATCACCACTAATCTCGAATATCATTACATTTTTCCCACCTATATCACTCTTGATTTTCATCAAGATAAGAGCTAGAATTTGCTTCTTCTTAATCTCTGCATCGAGAGACAATCTAACCACTTCCTGAGCCATCACCCTACCATCCTTAAAATAAAAGAGATGAACTCCAAGATTGGACAAGCGGTGAATATCCTTCAGCAATTCCTGTTTTTCCTTCTCCATATGAGTCAAACTTCCCATGGACAACCTACTAAGAAAATCAGCAACCACGTTAGCTTTACCTGGGTGATAGTAAAGACTCATATCATAGTTCTTGAGAAGCTTTATCCATCTCCTTTGCTTGAGATTTAGCTCTTTCTGAGTGAACAAAAACTGTAGACTCTTATGATAAAAAAAGATGTCCATGTGCACTTCAGAAAAATAATTCCCTTAGATCTTCATGGCAAAAACCACCGGTAAAAGCTCTAAATCATGAGTAAGATAATTTCTCTCATGCACCTTCAACTGCCTGGAAGTAGAGGCAATCACATTCCCATGCTGTATCAAAACACTCCCAAGTCCAACCCGGGATGCATCGTAATAAACTACAAATCCCTCATTACCTTCAGGTAATAGAAAAAGCAGTGTCGAAGTCAGCTTGTACTTAATCCTCTCAAAACTCCCTTCATATGCTTCTGACCAAGAGAACTTTACCTTCTTCTGAGTTAACTTAGTCAAAGAAGCAGTTATCAAAGAAAAACCCTTCACAAACCTCCTAGAATACCCAGCAAAACCCAAAAAGCTCAGACTATTGGTTGGAGTTGTGGGTCTAGGTTACCCTTTAACCACAACGACCTTCTGAGGATACACCATGATCCCGTCACTAGAAATAATATGGCCAAGAAAAGTTACAACGTTCAACCAAAACTCACACTTGGAGAACTTAACACACAACTGCTATTTCTTTAAGGTTTGCAACACCACACGTCTGTTATTGTCATGATCCATCTCACTTTTAGAATAGACCAAGAAGTCATCAATGAACTCAATGAAAAAAAGATCCAAGAACTAACTAAAAACCCTGTGCATCGAATCCATAAATGTTGTTGGGGCATTAGTCAAGCCAAATGACATGACCAAGAACTCAAAGTTCCTATATCGAGTACGAAAAGCCCTCTTAGGGATATCATCCTCCTTAATCTTAAGCTGGTGATACCCAGATCGAAGATTTATCTTAGAAAAAAATTGGCACCTGCAACTAATCAAACAAATCAATTATCCTGTGAAGAGGATACTTGTTCTTGATCGTTACCTCATTCAACTATCGATAGTCAATGCACATATGTAGGGAACCATCCTTCTTCCGCACGAATAACACCAGTGCACCCCACAGGGATACACTATAGGACCAATAAACCCCTTATAAAAAAATCCTTATATTTCTCCTTGATTTCCCTCAACTCAGCCGGAGCCATTCTATAAGAAAGAATAGATATTGGATGAGTGTCTGGAACCAAATTAATATGAAGCTCAATCTCTCTATCTGGAGGAACACCAGGAAAATCATTCCGAAAAGACCTCAAGAAACTCACTTACCATCAGAACCAACTAAAAAGAAGGACCCTATAAGTTAGAGTCTTTAACCCGGACCAACTGATAAAGACACCCTTTGGAGATTAATCTGAGCTTGTAAAACCACATTTTTGAGCCATAAATCGAACCATTGTTCCTACATGTGTACACTCTAATCCCATGATTTGTATTTGAATACATGTGTCATGACCTTTATCCTAGTGTGTGAAGTACTTATGAGGTGAAAATTGTTCATAGAAATCACTTAGAGCAAAGTTGAGCTAAGAGCCTTTGATCCGGCCAAATTTTGGCATTCTACAACGGTCTACTTTAAAAATTTATAACTTTTTATATATATGGATATTTTCATCCAAAGACAAAAAATTGTAGATAGTTGAATTATCTTTCCAACAATACCAATTTTGTCTTAATCCCATACTTAAAGGATAAAGTTATGTCCATTTTCGTGGAAAATAGTAAGGGCTCGTGATACGCCTGCGCCGCAAGGTTATTTCCCCAGACTTGGGGCCGAATTGCGGAGGCTACTCTCACAGACTAAGAGATGCATCGCGGGGGCTAGTCCCTCACTATTTCATCTTCCCTGGGCCAAGGGGTAATTTGGTCCTTTCCCCTTAAACCAAATATCTAAAGCACAATTTATAATACTAAAAAAGTAATTATTTGCCCATATTTCTCAAATCAACTTGTGTAAAAACCCTCCCATTTCCCAATAAAAATAATTCAAGATTTTACTCTCAATAACACAAGGATTCAAGCTTCAATTTCAAGATTTATTCAAGAATCCGTTTAATTAAGGTAAGTGGGGTTTATAAACTAGGGTACTTTTTCACCCTTGCACCCATAGTGCATGATTTTAAGATTTAATTTACCTATTTTTGAATTAGGGTTCATACCCAAATTGCTATATTCTTGAAACATGTTATTTCCATGAGATTGAAATCTTTAAGAATATCAAGAATCGCTTATGTTCATGTTTTAACTTATAAGACTCATATTATGATTTTAGTATTATTATTTTGACTGTGATTGTTGAAAGATTTCAAGATGACTATTAATCATGAAGTTTTGTCATGAATTTCTAAGAATTTAAACATATATTATAAGTCTTAAGTACAATTATTGAGTTTACAAGAAGATTATGCTCCTAAACTCCATCGATAAGTTTTATATCATGATTTAAAAGAAAGGTTGATCTTTTGATCCTAAGATAAGATATGAAACCCATATTTGTTCTTCTCAATAATAACTTAAAGAAAGGGAAGCATAACTAGTTTTCAATCTATAAACCCTTATGCTATTTTAAGGTTGATTTCCTAAAGTATGAGCATAAAGTAATAAGGAAGTAGTATTTCGCACTAAGTTGGGTATAAGTCAGAGGTCACATGCCCCAAAACTACATTCCACCGTAGGTTTATGTCCCAATATGGTTTAAGTATAGTGATCACTCAAGTTAATGTTCTATTCTAATGGCAAGGGTAGACCAGCTCTCCACAATGTGGGTAAGACGTTGGACTCCATGATAGCTCACATGATTTATGTTGGTTAGAAGAACCTCCCTAAGAAGAATTAAATGGAAAACATTTAGAATTGAATGGTATGGCTCACAAAGTTTATCCTTTTGCTTCATTGCTTATGTTTACGATTTTGAAGTCTTTGTTTTGTTCAAGCTCAAGGTGAGTCATCTACACTTAGCATGCATTATTTGAAAGTCTATGAGTATATTCAGTTGTTGTTTTACTTATGCATTCACCCCTACATACTCAGTACATTCCAGATGTAGTGATACACATATATGTCTATGTGTTATATTGTATCATAATGAAGGTACCCGTTGTAGCATATCATAATCAGACAGTTTGAAGCTTCCAGCCAGTAGGTGAAGACTTCTCCTAGTTTGGGAATCTCTAAATTGTTGTAGCTCGTGTACTTTATTTGTATTATTCATATGTGTTAATTAATGGTAGATGGAGGCATATCCCAGTTATCTAAAGTCAGTACAGTAGAGGCTTTATAGATAGTTATCTTGGGATAACTTGTGGTTCTAAGTACCATGTTACGACTAGGGGGTAGTCTCGGGTCGTGACAAACTTGGTACTAGAGCACAAAGTTTAAGTGTCCTAGGGTGTCTATGAAGCCGTGTCTAGTAGAGTCTTGCTGAATGGGACGTAGATGTCTATACTTTTCTTCGAGAGGCTACCAGGCATATAAGAAATGTTTCCTATGTTTCATGTCTCAGAACATGCAGTATAAGTGTTCTCTAAGAGACTTATGCAGATTCTTACATTAATCTATTTGTACCAACACTTTCTTATTCTCGAGACAATAAAAATTGTCAAGCTTAAATTCTAACAGATAAAGTTTTCTCAGACAGTCCCCACAGACAGTAATGGGATTGCTCACAGGCTCGAAAGTATCCCATCAGTGCTTTTAAGTTCTGAAGTTTGAAATATTTCATTTAGGTTCATGAAAATCATCCACTAATCTAACACGGCTCAAACCATAGACTTCTTATAATGGGCAATCTCAAGCCCAACCAGGATCGAGAACCGCCCCCACTACCCAACCCAATCTCTAAACACATACCTTGAGTCGGCTGAAGTCCGAACATGTAACAAGATAGCGTATCCAACCATGTCGTGACTCTGGAATAAGTCTATATCCGAGACCAACCCAACCAAGTCCAACCACCCAATGATCAACCAAACGAATATCAAAACCCATAAACCAAAACCAATTATAATAATTTGATGTATGCATATATATATGAAACATAACAAATCCATACCAAACCCAAGTCCACAATTGTCTATATAAAGTCTCTAGACCAACCAATGAGTATCTAGTCGGGACATGCCCCCCAACTATAGCCAAAAATCAAAGTTTATACAAGACAGGAAATATGTAAAGTAATACATTACATAAAATATATGCCTTCCAAACTATGGAAGCTCACTATTGCAATCCAACATCGACTGTCCCTAAATCCGAACACTAAGCAGGAGAAGTAGAATGGCTTGTCCCAGCATAGCGTGGGTATATCATCGGCCAAAGAAAGGTTAGTGGGTGAACACTAGCATGCACTCAGGATAAGGATAAAATAATACCATTTACAAAGCCAGATAAAACCATCCATAATTCATACAACCATACATATATATATAACCATGCTAGTTAAGAGAATCAGGTTTAGCATGCCTTTAAAATCTTTACCTAGGCTATGTAGCTTTGCCGTCCTAAACCACCCTTGAGCTATATGGGTTCAGCTTCCCCTGCTGAAAAGGCCCCAATGCGTGAAGCTGCATGACCATGAAAGAAAACCTGGGATAACTAGTACATCCCCTAAATATAAAGTGTGACATTATGCACACAGTTACTTGGACTAAACCTCACATCGGCAAATATGAGTTTTCAATTCCCCTCCCCCCCCTCGGGATCTTTACCTTCCATAACTTTTCTATAAACCCCACTATTATTGCCCAATTAAAACCATTATTGGGCAACTAACCAATCCACTAACCATTTATTAACCAAGTCCATTAGTAGTGGTATCGTTATACTAGAAAATACTATCCATATCCAACCATGTATAGGTTTAAAGGATTCGATTTACCATTCCATTAACAATATTAAACCACTTGGGGGATTCCCATGTACCCCACAATCATAAACAATTTCATAGCCACCAAGGCTTTACTATTTAATCCTTCCAAACCATGTAAACTATTCCAAACAATTCATAACCATGCCAAATATTTAAATTATTTATATCATTTACACCATTTAAACTATGCAAAACCATACAAATCTATTTAGGGTTGCATTACCAAACCAAACAATGGAAGAGTTCCAATGACAGTTCAGCAATAGAGTGAAAGCAATAGAGTGAAAACATTCTTTTAGACATTTTATCAAACATGTTGACGACATACCCTTACTAAGACAAAAAATAATGCATAAAAAAACTAATTAGGGTTACTCAAAACCCATTTGTTAAACCATAACAAAAAAGTACCAACATATGCAAACCATTGCCAAAAACTTGTAAAAACATAGCTTAAACCAATGCCAAACCATATGAATCAAGACCTTCAACATATATTTTGAAAACCACCATTCATGATTTATAAATCAATGTTTAAAACAAAATAAACATGCCTTTATTTGGAATTAACAATGAGGGAAGGAGTACATGCCTTATACAAGAAGATTCCGAAGAGAAACATGACTCTTGAGCCCTTTGAAGAACACATGAAGAAACCTTAGCCTCCAATCTTCAAGAGTAAGTTTGAGAGAGTATTTGGAGTATTTCCATCTTTTAATAAGGTTTATGATAGGCCAAAAAGGTTATATAATGCGAGAATATAAGGGATTTAAAGTAGGAAATATCTGGACTACCCTTGACTTAAAATTATAATAAGCCATGATCTAGGGTATGACTCATCCTTACCATCCGTATCCTAGGGTACGAGTGGTACCCCAACTTGTACCCTAGACTATTTCAAGACCCTACACACTTGTTACTATTCGACTCACACCTTTCTAACTCGTACCTAAGGGTATGAGTGGTACACTCAATCTTACCCACCAATCGTACCATGGGCAGACTCCACAAGACAACTCAATCAAGTACCATATGACTTGACTTGTAGCACTCGTATCTTTAGATACGACTCGTAATTTGATGAGTCGTATCTTGGGAAGTAACCAATCCAAGCACACTACCTAACATACAATTAAACCCTCATGGCCTACCATAACTCATATTTAAGGGTACGATTGATACCCCTAAGTCGTACCAAGTCCACTAAGTCCAAACCCAAGGAAATTTTGCAAGGGTCCAAGTCCTAGGTGTTTTATAAGCCGAAATCATATGTGATTTCAGATCCCTTCTCAGAATCCTTTGATATTTTGTGACCTAGAGTTAGAAGCATGAACCTAGAAGTTTAACAATAGTAAAGTGGGGATAGTGTTTATTTGGATTTTGTATATTATGTATCCACATGGATTAATGTATGAAAGGCAAACTAGTAGGCTTGAAATAGTATATGAAAGAATTTATGTTTATTGATTTGAATTTAAGTATGATGGTGTGGTTATGATATAGATATGTACCCAAGGTGATGTGGGATTGTATTATTTCTAATTTTAAACTGTGTGTGCTTAGATAGTACCCTTGAATTGATAAGTGTGAATAAGGTTGGTAATGTAGTATGTGATGTTCTTACCATCTAAGTTATAGGCTATAGGTTGTTGATGCCAGATGATCAGGTGTGATGGTAATTAGGCTATGAAGAAAAAAAGGGAGATTGTGTGTTTAGTGTGGCAAGTATGTTGTAAAAGAAGGGAGTAAGTATGTGATGATTGTTAAAGGTAAGGAAGTTAAGGATAGTATATATTAAGGGAGTGTTAATAATTAATTTATTGTAGTTCATTAAAAGCTTGGGACTATCCATGTTAAGTGTCAGAACCTAAGTTTGAATCTTGGCTGACTGAGCTAATAGAAAGAAGAGTTTGAAATTCTAGATGGTGTGAACTAATGGTATGTTGATACTCCTAAAGATTATAAGTTAGCAAGTGTTTAAGTTATTATATGATGATTGTTGGGTATATAGAAAGTTAAGAGTTCTATCTCATAAGGAAGTATTAGAAGTGGGTTTTACACTTTCAGGTGTAGTATTTCAGGGTGAGTTTCTTATTTATATGTAATGTTATATCTTAGACTCTAGAATACAGTGGTTGCAGTCCAATTCAGAGTTTATTTTAAAAAGGGGCCCCACAGACTTATAATGATGGCTTAAAGCTAAGGGGGATGATAGAACAAGAAACCAAGTCAGTCTCTTAGATTCTAGTAGTGATATATGTATGATGTAGAACAACAGTAAGGGGGATGATGCCCAACCCATTTCATCTCAATGCAAAGTTTTGTACTTCAGTCACCACGACATCTACTCGTGCCTTACATGTCAGCTCCATGATCATGGTTTATGTTTATGCAAATAATAGAGAATCATGTATGCTCCCTGTTCCTAGTATGAGGAGTTCTAGTTCACTCAGCAGTATGAATCATATTCCATTAATTTATGAACTCCAAACTCAGGTCATGTATCTCATGACTCATGTACTCATGCTTTATAGAATGTTCGATTCTAGGTACTAATGGTGCACTCTTAATTACTAGTGAAATTTAGATTATGACGTGTATTCCCTAATTTTTTATCTCTTTGATGAATTTATGTCGTTGGCACTCTACTCCTCAAGCCTCAGTTATGTGTCAAAGTTATGCATAATACTCTTTTATATTTCAATAGCTCATGTTCTAACCTTTCATTGACCTCTCTGTAATGTTAAGATAGTAGTGATGAAAAATTATTGATCAATGATTTAGATGGGAGAGAGTAAATATTTCTTGTGGAGGAAAGATTATTCTATGCTTATTTTATATAAGGCTATAAGATTGAAGGAACATTGAAGCAAAGCTTTTGGTATATGTCATGGTTAGTTGAGAATTCAATGTGTGATTTCTTAAGAATAGTGCAAGAAGGTTTTTATTGATAGAGGTTTAGAGAATATGAGAAAGATGTTTTGGTGGGTTATTTGCCTAGAAGTTCATATGTGGTTTAATGATAGGCTTGAATATCATGTTGGTATATAAGTGGATGGGTGCATTGTGCACTAATGAATTACTAGTAAGAGGTTGAATTTAATTTCCGAAGTGGTAAAAAGAATAATTCTTGAGATGACGTTGTGAAAATGCATGGGGTATTGAATTCATGGTTCAGACTAGTGTTATGGTGTTATGTGTAGTACCTTGTGATTTCGAGTTAGGCTTGGACATGATGAGAGTATGTAGTTAAACTCAGACTTGGGCTGGGGTAGTTATATGCACCCATGAAGGTATTTAAGGGGTGAGGATAAGTTTTAATTGGGAGGTGGTATTGCCTAAGGCTTAGTAGTTCTATTCTAACTTAAGTTTTATAGGACTATGTTCCATGTTACAGAGCTATAGGCATGTTTTGATTCCTTATTACGATACGATAATGACAAAGATTCTTTGCTCCCTAATGATACTAGAACTTCATTGAATGAGTGTTGAAGAAATACTTCAATTGAGGATAAGCTTTCAGTATGATTCAGTCAGTATAGCCATCACTCAAGATTAACAATCAGACAGATAGGTTCCTATGGTTTGCATCTTTCCATCTAGTTTACTATCCGAAGTCTCATAAATATGTCTATTCCATGAGGTAATTTATTCATGCCCATCCAAATTGTGAATTTAGTTCAGTTCATGCATCCTCTCTATGATTCAGCTATTTAGTCATGACTCAGTTCATAAGTGTTTAGTGAATGATCTCAGTTTTCCAAGTATTCCAGTTCAGAAATTGTGATACCCATTATAAGAACTTGGTCACGTTATCTCATGATTCGTTCTTACATAATGTATTTGGTGATGCCATGAAGCCCTTTTCTTTTGATCCATATACGTGTTTTTTTGAACAATTTCTAATGAGAAGTTATGTACTTTATTCCCTCCTTAGTAATCTTTGAATTGTATTGCATCAGTTATCACCTCGCAGTTCTATATGTATGATTATATCATGAGCATTTCAAGTGATTTAATGACTCTCAGCCTGAATCAGTTCCTTATAGTAAATAAAGTAAATTCAGCTCGAAAATTAGTTTCATGATAAAGATATAATGATTCAGCTCAGCTATATCCTTCATTACTATACATGTAATATGTACCTCATTCCACACTCATCAGACTTCAACAAATCACTATCCATCATTCGAGGATGAATGATTCCAAGGGGGAGATAATGTAACACTGCACATTTTTTAGCTAGAAATTGAACCGTCATTCCTACGTGTGTAAACTCTAATCCCATGATTTGTATTTGAATACAAGTGTCATGACCTTTATCCTAGTGAGTGAAGTGTAGAGCAAAGTTGATCTAAGAGCAATTGATCTAGTTAAATTTTGGCATTTCGATTCTACAAGGGTCGACTTTGAATGTTTATAATTTTTGATATATGTGGAATTTTTCATATCAAAACCCACCAAATTGTATATAATTGAATTAGCTTTCCAATGATACCAATTTCTCCTTAGTCTAATACCCTTTCTAATGATACTAATTTCTCCTTAGTCTGATACCCGAGCGAAAAGTTATGTCTTTTTCATGAGAAATAGTAAGAGCTCATGATAGGCCTGCGCCGTGGGGGTTATTCCCCCAGACTAGGGGCCGCGTCATAGGGGCTACTCCCATGGCCTAGGGAGTACGCCACAGGGGCTATTCCCCCACTGTTTCAGCTTCCAATTGTCCAAAGGCTAATTTGGTCCTTTTTCCTCAACCCCAAAAATCCATAGCACGGTTTATAACACTAAAAAGGCATTATTTGCCCATCTTCCTCAAATCAACTCTTGTAAAAGCCCTCCTCTTTTCCAAGAACAATAATTCAAGTTTTTCCTCTCAAGAACACAAGGATTCAAACTTCAATTTCTAGATTTATAAAAGAATCCGTTCAATTAAGGTATGCAGGGTTTATGAACACGGGTACCCTTTATCTCTTGTGCCCAAAGTGCATGATTTTAAGATTTAATTTTTTTAATTAGGGTTCACATCCAAATTGCTATATTCTTGAAACATGTTATTACCATTAGATTGAAAGATTTAAGCAGATTAAGAATTGCTTATGTTCATATTTTGACTTATAAGATTCATATTGCGATTTTAGTTTCATTATTTTGACTGAGATTGTTGAAAGATTTCACGATGACTATTGATCATGAAGTTTTGTCATGAATTTCTAAGAATTTAAGCATATATAATAAGTCCTAAGTACAAGTATTGAGTTTACAAGAATATTATGCTCCTTAGCTCCATTAATAAGTTTTTTATCATGATTTAAAGCAAAGATTAATCTTTTGATCCTAACATAAGATATGAAATCCACATTAGTTCATCCTGATTATGATTTAAAAAAGAGAAGCATAACTAGTTTTCATTCTATAAACCCTAGTGCTATTTTAAGGTGGTTTTCCTAAGGTATGAGTGTATAAGTAATAAGGGAGTAGTATTTAGCATCGAGTTGGGTATGAGTCTGAGGTCACATGCCTAAGAACTACGTGCCACTGTAGGTTTAAGTTTCAATTTGGGTTAAGTATAGTGATCATTCAAGTTAAGGTTATATTCTGATGGCAAGAGTAGAACAACTCTCCTCAATGTGGGTAAGACATTGGACTCCATGATAGCTCACATGGTTTATGTTGTTTAGAAGAACCACCCTAAGAATAATTTAAAGGAAAGATTTTAGAACTAAGTGGTATGGCTCACAAAGTTTATCCTTTTGCTTCACTACACATGTTTATGATTTTGCAATCTTTGTTTTATTCAAGCTTCAGGTGAGTAATCTACTCTTAGCATACATTATTTGAATGTCTAGGAGTATATTCAGTTATTGTTTTACTTATGTATTCAACTTGCATACTCAATGTATTCTAGAAGTACTGATGCACTCATAATGTAGGTATCAGTTGTATCATATCATAATCAGACAATTTGCAGTTTCCAGACAGCAAGTGATGAGTTCTCTTAGTTTGAGAATCTCCAGTCAGTTGTCTCTCATATACTTTATTTGGATTATTCATATGTATTGATTTATGGTAGTTGGAAGCATGTCCCAGCTATCTATAGTCAGTATAGTAAAGGATTCATAGAAAGTCAGAGTCACTCTTGTAATTTAAATTCTTCCTTCAGATTTATCGTGTTGTAAACCTTTCTTGTATCACATGTATTTCAGTTTTCTTATGATTATGCTTCCATTCAGAAAACTTAGCTTATATAATCAATTTAATTTAGATGCTCTAGTATCATGCTAGTTCATGGGTTTGCATAGGATTACTTGTGGTTCTAAGCATCGTTTTACGACTAACGGGTAGTCTCAGGTCGTGACATAGCTCTAAGATAACAAATAAAGATCCCCCTAGGAGCTAGGGAACCACCCTCACACTCTATAACCCGTTCGCATGGGAACCTAAAGATAACCTTACGGGTCCAATAATCTAAGGAAACGTATCAAGAGTGTAACCAATCCATTCCCAAAATAACATCAAAATCCACCATATCCAGCTCAAACAGATCTACCAAGGTTTTCTTGCTACCAACAAATACCACGTACCCCCAATAAATTCTTTTATAAATAACCAAGTCACCTATCGGGGTAGAAACAGAAAAAGGATAAAAAATAACCTCAGAATCAAAAACCAAAACATATAGATATACATTCATGAGACTTTGATACCATTTAGAAAAACTATTTTTGGAGGAAAATGAGACACTTTTATCAAAACCCTCTCCATGAACACAAGCTAGAGAAGAGATATGAGATTGATATTTAGATATAGTATGGGGGTTTCAAACCAACCATGGTCCCTATCTGGTAGTTTCGAGACCGGTGGGTGTATACAGAAAGTAATGTGATAACTTTCATCATTCATTCCGTCCACATTGCATTGCATACGCAACTTGTTTATTTTCCTTAGTTGCTTCGACTTAAGCTTAGTTTTTTTTTTTCATAGATGTCTATGTTGTTTTTGTTTCTATATACTATTTGAACTATAAGCGCTAGTGGAGATAGTGTGAGTTACCGTCTTAGATTTTTCTTCTTGCATGTGATGTGACCATAGTATATTTTACTTATCTTATTTTTTATTTTCCTTTGTCAGCCTATGATATCTACTAAGTGGAATTGGACTGTTGTCACCCATACTGTGCCTTTTCGGTGCAGATCTTAGCACGAGTATGGCTGTTGGAGGCTGATTTGTATGGTGGAGTTGGTGACACTTCGTGGTACTGGTCCACTCAAGGCTTTTTAGAGTTGCTCAAGGCCTCTTTGATTTATTAATTGTCTTTACTCCTATTTTAGATACAAGTTATGTAGTATCAGTTATGGATTTTGAATTAGATGCTCTTAAGTTATGACACCAAATTTTGGGATTGCATTTATCGATTTCTTTCATATCTTCTGTAATTATATTTCATGTTTGTCTCAACTTTGTTCTTGAAGTATCATCTCAACGTATGTTATTGTAATTTTGTGTTCCTTTTCTCGATTTGGATGATTGCTTACATATCAAGGTTTGGGCCCGATAAGTGCCATCAAAACATGATTTTTTGATTGTGACACTTAGAGGCAAGACTTAGCCCAATGATTTTCAAATAGAAAGTTATGCCTCATAAGTGTAACGACCTTTTCCATCATTAAGTATAAGACTCTTGTTTAAAGTTTTATGCTAAAATTCTTTCCAAATTTAAAGTTAAGAAATTTAAGCTAGGCTAGTTTTAGTTAAAAAACTGAGTAGGTACAGATTAGGGAAACTTCTGAATAATTTGGCTAGGTATGGCGGTGTTTTATTTTATCTCTATTTACCTAAGACGATAAGGAACCTATAGAATTTAATGAAATTGAATTTAGATAAGTAGAACTCCTAGAATTGATCCTAACAATAAAGGTTATCATTTGGAATGTCTTGGATTTAAGATGTGCTATGAAAAAGAAGATTTTGGAAGGAAACAAGACTTTCTATATCATCAACGTTGCTGACTGTCACGACCCAAACCCAGGCCTGGACATAACGGGTAATCTTAAGCCCTCCATGGGTCGGAGACAACCCCTTAGCCTTGCCTCAAGAGCGCTATAAATGTAAACTGTGGAAGTCAACAAAAATAGCAATAAGAAGGATAAATAAACCAAGTGATATTTCTTAGAATCTAAACAAAATACCTACCCAATAGTTGTCCACAAAGCCTTTAAGCCTATAATACCAAACTAAGTCAGGACATGCCCTTGACTATGCAAAAAAGGAATTCACAATTCCCAAAATATGAAAAGAAAATTGATGAAATGGCATGGCTTTTCAAAAGACAAACGCTCACACTTCGCAGCAAATCAACCGACAAAGCACACCACCTAATGCTGCACAAGAGTAATAGAAAAGTGCTTCGAACCTATATTATAAAATGATGTAGCATCCGAGGATGGTCATTATTGTGAGCACTAGCATGTAATTCAAGGAAAAGAGGTAAAGTAGTGCACTTATAAAAGATTAATCAAAACCACATGTACAACATTTATATATATATACAGGATGTCGGGATATGGTCATGGGCCATGAACATCAGATTTTAAATTATTAACCTGAACTATGCAACTCGTTCCATTCGAAAAGTACATATGAGCTATATGGCTTCAAATTCGCCTACCGGAAAAGCCCAAGCTCGTGTCAGCCGCACGCACGAAGGAAATTGAGGAAAGGCTAAGGACACCACGATGATAGCAATCCATAATATAAGGTGTGCACTAAGCACAGGTCACATAGACCCCCACATCGATAAACATGGTTTTCAGTGTTTGTGCTTCATGAGACTACACCTTCACGGTGAGCTACACAATTTTCTTTAAGCCCAAATTAAAATTGTTTACAAATATAACTCAACCATTAACCAAGGAGTCTTTATTAAGGCATTTTCCAACATGGTATAAAAATATGCTTACAACCAAATTCAATTATGACAAACAAGTCCATTTAACCATTAGACTCCCAAGTTCCATTTAAAATAAAAAACCATGGTCACCAATGGCATTCCAAAACCATATTTATTCATTTATCCTTTAATACAATGCGATTCTTCCAAAGGATAAGTAAACTATGTGAATATTCCTATTTAACACCATGATTGTAAAGTGGGTTGAGGTTAATGTCATTATCAAGCCAAATTTTCTCACTTTTTGGAAAAACCCATGTCTCCTTTTTCAACCATAATCACAACACACCAATTCAATCCAAAAACAATCAATTAAAGCATGATTAACCAAATTAAAACATGGGAAAAGTAATTCAAGTAATAATAGTCCAAAATCCTCAATCCAATTTCTAACCCATCATTGAAAACACATAAATATTGATCAAATTAATGCCACAATTTAAAACATAAATTTAGGAATGAGCAACATGTCTGAAGTTTAAAGAAAATTAAAGAGAATTTGAAGTTTGAAGCCTGAATATTGAATTTCCTTATAAAACCCTAATATCTCTTGCTTTGGGAGTTAAAGAGGAAAAATAAAGGTTTGATTTTTATAACTGAAGGCAGAGGGTTCATTTGGGTGT
The DNA here is from genome assembly GCA_030864215.1 of Capsicum pubescens. Lineage (NCBI taxonomy): Eukaryota > Viridiplantae > Streptophyta > Magnoliopsida > Solanales > Solanaceae > Capsicum > Capsicum pubescens. Next base: position 70,922,933 of record CM061549.1, on the reverse strand, counting down.
TTTTATACATAGATAATAGTTTAGAGGTAGAAAAGGACCAAAAAGACCCTAATTATAATATGCAGGAAAAGTCTAGGAACAATCATCATGGCTTTGGTAACGACTTGTGAGGTCTGACCAGGAGTAAGGGTTTAGAGTCGTTACTAGAGAATAGAAAATCTAGTCCTTGACTGTTATGACAAAGGGTCCCTCATAACGGCTCATTGTGTCTCACAATGAGTCATACCCTGGACTCCTTGTCAAGGGACCAAAGTTTGGGCTTCCGCACTACCGTGGCAATTATTTCTCTTGACGACTGATTTGTTTGACAATGAGTCGTGGTCAGAGCCATTGTCACTGATATTTTGACATCACCACCATAATTTAACCATAAATTTTTACCCCAATCTTCGATTAAGGCGAGACTCATGGAGTTGGAAAGCTAACATAACTATTTATTTCATGGAGGGTCTAGTGCTCAAGAACTTGGGATATTAAATTACCCCCCCCCCCCCTCTTGAATCATTAATCCTCAAATGAAAAGTTAGGGCACCCTTAGCATAATAAAAGTGAGAACACAAATAAAATCCAAGGATAAATTTAGAAGGCGACAAGAGGGAAACGAAACCCATGCCTTAAGAACTTTCATCCATCTGTGTAAGCAAAAACGGGTACTTGGCTTTCATGTCTTCTTCAGATTCCTGTGTAGCTTCCTTCCTCTTTTGATTTCTCTAAAGAACCTTTAGTGAAGCTACACCCTTTGTCCTAAATCTACAAACTTATATATCCAATATTTTTACTAAGACTTCCTCATAAGATAATGAATCTTTAACGCCCACATCCTTAATAGGAACTATCAAAGAGGGATTATCCACATACTTCTTAAGCATGGATACATAGAAAATAGGATGAATAGAAGCCAAATTTGTTTATAAATCTAACTCGTAAGCGACATTCCTAATTCTCATTACAATCTTATATGGACCAATTTAATGGGACTGAGCTTCTCGCTATTCCCAAATCTCATGACTCCTTTCATAGGAGAGACCTTCAAGAACACTTAATCACTTACTTCAAACTCCAACTCTCTTTGCCTTACATCTACATAAGTCTTTTGGTAACAATGAGCAGTCTTAAATCATTATCTAATCACTTTCACTTTCAACATGGCTTGGTGAGCCAAGACAGGTCCAAACAACCTAGTCACACCAACCTTAAACCACCCAATAGAAGACTTACACCTCCTACCATAAAGAGCCTCCATTTGAATATTGTAATAGTAACTCTTGTTGTAAGTAAACTCAATATGTGGCAAATGGTCGACTCAACTACCTTTAAAATCAATCATTCCCTTAACATATCTTCCAAAGTCTTAATAGTACGCTCCGTTTGTCCATCTATTTAAGGGTGGAAAGCGGTGCTAAGGTTCACCTGCGTATCGAAACCTTTTTGAAATAAACATAAAAGTGAGAAGAAAACTGTGTACCCCGGTCATAAATATGGACACCGGCGCACCGTGTAAATTTACTATCTCCTGAATGAAAAACTTAGCATAATCCTCTCCTGAATAGCTAGTCCTCACGGGCAAGAAGTGACAAGACTTAGTCATTTTATCCATAATGACAAAAAAATAATCATATTGATTTCGAAACTGCAGAAGACTCATAGCAAAATCCAAATTAATCATCTCTCACTTACATATGGGCAATTATATCTCTTGAGACATACCTCCAGGCCTCAAATCTTCTACCTTGACTTGCTGACAAACCACACAGTTAGCAAAAAAATTCACCACATACCCCTTCATATTATTCAACCAATAGATTTTCTTCAAGTCATGATACATCTTGGTTGATCCTAGATGAACTATATACTTGGACTCATGAGCCTCAACCAAAATTCTTTCTCGAAACACGTCTACATCAAGAATACACAACCTTTCTTGATACCTCAAGATGTCATCTCCCCCAATCTTGAAATCCATAACCTTTTGAAGACCCACATCATCCTTAATATACATCAGTATGGGATCCAAAGCCTACTTCTCCTTCTCCTCGGCACCAAGAGATAATTTAACCATTTCTTAAATAATCACTCCTCCATTTATATAGTCCAAAAGACAAAATCCCAAGTTTGCCAACTTGTGAATATCCTTCACCAACCCTCTTTCTCATTCTCAACATGAGATAACCTCACTATGGACAACCTGCTAAGAGCATCAACAACCATATTATCTTTACCTGGAAATCATAATGGTCATATCGGGTCTGGAAAGTAGTTTTAGGAATATCAACCTCCCTAATTTTCAACTTGTGATAGCCCGAATGAAGATCAATCTTAAAGAAACACCTAACACCCTGAAGCTGATCAAAAAGGTCATCAATCATAGAAAGAAGATACTTATTTTTTGCTATAATCGTATTCAACTAACGGTAGTCTAAACACATCCGAAGAGACCTATTCTTCTTTCGTACAAAAAGTACAGGAGCACCTCGCGAAGAAACACTAGGATGAATGAAACCCATATCAAGAAGATCCTTCAACTTCTCCTTAAGTTTATTTAATTCAGTTGGAGCCATCCTATAAGAAGGAATGAAAATAAGACGTGTATTCGGTGGAAAATCAATCCCAAAATCTATTTCCCTATTGGAAGGATCCCAGGAAGATCATCAAGAAAAACCTCACGAAATTCATTAACTATAGAGAGAGATTAGAAAAATAAACTCACAGATTTAGAATCTTTAACCAAAACTAGATGCTATAGACACCCTTTGGAAATCATTTTTTGAGCTCTATGATAACAAATAAACCTTCCCTTGGGCACCAAGGAACTCCCATCCCATTCTATCAATGGTCCATTAGGGAAATAAAAACTGACCTTTTGAGTTCTACAGTCTAGAGAAGCAAAGCACTAATGAAGTTAATCCATCCCTAATATAACATCGAAATCCACCATACCAAGTTCTATCAAATCCACCAACGTCTTCTTATTATGAATGGACACTACACAACCCCTATAGATTTTTCTAACAATAATAGACTCATCCATTGGAGTAGAAACAAAGAATGGTTGGAAAAAAAATTGGTATCAAAACCAAAATATGCAGCCACTTGAGGTGTCACATAAGATAGGGTATATCCAAGATCCAACAAGTAGTAAATATCACGAGAAAAGAGTTGTAACATACAAGTTCTAACGTCTGGTGATGCTTCAGATTTCTGGCGAGTAACAAGTGCTTAGAGACAATTCCGACCACTCTCTGTACTTAAATTGGTGCCCTGAGTTGAAGGATTCAAAGAAGTAGTGATTGAAACCTCATTATCTCTAGTAGCAACTCTAGTTATAAGATAATGTTACTGTAGATAACAAGGCTGGCCATAATTAAAACATAAGTTCCTCCCCTCCTCACAATATCCATAGTAAAGTTGTCCACAAAAATAATAGGAAGGATAAAGTGGGGTTGATTGATATCCACTGGCCTGAGACTGGGCACCCTATGCCTTAGGATTACTACTAGCTTAAAAATGATGCTCACCTGAAGTCTTAGAATATGGAGCACTAGCTTTCGGATAAACATTTCCCTAATTCTTCCTATGAGTCCACTACCTACCATCTCTCCCACTGTTCTTGTGATTTGCACCTGACTCTGCATATCTGAACTTCTTATTCTACCTCTATCCCATCTCTACCTACTTCTTTATCTTATCCTTTACCTATTGTATATAAACCATCATCCTGGATATGTCTATTTCATTTTTTAGCATAGCAACCTTACATTTTAATACCAAATCACGAGACAAAATAGAAGTAAACATCCTTATTCTGGACCCTATGTTTGACACCAACTCTAGAGCATAACGGGACAACTACTAGAATTTTAGAGCATACTCTTTAACACTCATCTTACTCTGATTCAAGTTCACAAATTCTTCTACCTTACCTTTTCTTAATTCCTAAGGAAAGAAGTGATCAATAAAAGCACCTAAAAACTCATCCCACATAACTAAATCAACATCATCAACCCTCATCGCTTCCCACTTTTCATACCACTTGTAAGCTATATCTTTTAACTGATAGGCAACAAACTCCACACCCTCTGAATTAGTAATATGCATAACCCAAGAAATCTTTTATCTCATTAATAAACTCTTGAGGATCCTCCTCAACCTTAGAGAGTATAAAGGTTGGGTATTTAACCTAAGAAATTGTCCAACCCAAGTGACCTCAGATGAACTAATAGTAGAACCAACATGATAAGACCGATGAGTTTGTGAGGCCACTAGTTGAGTATGCATATGAATAGACTAATAGAACTAAACATTATTATCTCCTTGAGGTAACTGAGCATACATATCACTAGCTCAAAAAGCACAAGGAGGACTAGCAGGGACCGATAAAACCTCACGTGGAGTGGTACATTCAAAAAGGAATTTACAATTCACAAAAGATAAAACAAAACCTAATGAAATGACAAGTCTTTTCGGCTCACCATTTTGCAGAAAATCAACTAATGAACCATACAACCTAATGCTACACAAGAGTGAAAAAAAAGTTCTCCAAACCTACTTGATGAAATGGTGTAGCTTTCGGGGATGGTCAGTTGGGAGAGCATTGCCATTTAACTCAAGGGAAAAGGATAAAGTAGTGTACTTATCAAAGATTAGTCAAAATTACATGCAGAACATTTATATACATATATAGGATGTTGGGATAGGGACAAAGGTCATGAACATAAGAGTTTAAATTATTAACCTAAACAATGTAGCTCGTTCATCCTAAAAGTACTCATGGGCTGTCTGGGTCCGACTCCCCCTACCGAAAGGGCCCAATGTCTCTTATACGTACTTACCAAGGATACATACAAAAGTCCAAAGACACCACAATAATATCCATCTAAGAAATATAGTGTGAACTAAGCACAAGGTCACATACACCCCCATGTCGGCAAACGTGGTTTCCAGTGTAAGTCTCCTCAGGAATATATATTTACGGTGAGCTACACAATTCTCTTTAAGCCCAAATTAAGATAGTTTACACATAACTCAATCATTAACTAAGGATTTTTTATTAAGGCATTTTCCAACAAGGTATCGTCATCCAATATGCTTGCAAGCTAATTCAATTAGGCCAAACTAGTCCATTTAATCATTAAACTCTCAAGTTCCATTTAAAATAAAAAACCATGGCCACCAAGGGTAGTCCAAAATCATATTTATTCATTTATTCTTTAATTCAATGCAATATTTTCAAAGGACAAGTTAAACAATGTGAATATTCATATTTAAAACCTAGATTGTAAAGTGGGTTGAGGTTAATGCCATTATTAGGCCAAATTTTATTATTTTTGGGAAAACCCATGTCAACCATTTTAACCATAAATACAATGCACCAATTTAGTCTCAAAACCATCAATAAAATCATAAATAATCAAATTTAAACATAGAAAAAGTAATTCATGTAATAAAATCCAAAACCCTCAACCTAATTTTGATCCCATCATTCAAAATACATAAATATTAATTAAATTAATGCCACAATGTAAAATATAAGTTTTGGATTGAGAAACATGACTAAAGTAAAGAAGAAATTTAAGAGAATTTGAAGTTTGAAGCCTTAATGCTGAATTTTCTTGTAAAACCATACTATCTCTTATGTTGGGAATTATAAAAGAAAACATAAAGTCTAATTTTGATAAGATATGGTAAAAGGGTCAATTGGGTGGTTTTAGTCATGGAAAAGAGTTTGGAGGGAGGAAAAAACCCAAAAGACCTTAATTAAAATGTGAAGGAAAAGTCTAGGAATAGTTATCACAGCTTTGATAACGGCTCGTGAGGTCTGACCACAAGTCATGGCATAGAGTAGTTACCCGAGGATCGACAATCTAGTGCTTCACTTTTATGATAATGGGTCCATCAAAATGACTAGTTGTGTGTCATAACAAATTATATTGTGGACTCGTTGTCAAGGGACTAAAGTCTAGGCTTTCTTACTATCGTGGAAATGAGTCCTCTTGATGACTCATCATGTTTGACAATGATTCTTGGTCAGAGCTATTGTCACTAGTAGTTTGACGCCACCACCGTAAATTGACCATAACGTTTTACCCCGATTGTGTGTTAAGGCAAAACTAGTGGCATTGTAAAGCTAATCCGACCATTTATCTCATAAAGGATATAGTGCTCAAGAACTTAGGGTATTATACTAGCATACTTAAAAGTGGGATAATTTCCACTATGGTGACCAATCGATGCGGTCAAGGGTTGCTATATCGACTATTTTGTTATAGAAATTTCTCAATAGAAACATATGTTGTTATAGTGACATAAAACATTATTTTATTTTAGAAACCCCACCAAAATGGTTTAGTTTTTGAGGAAATATTTGAATCTTCAGAAGTGGAAATTTAGGGAATAAACCATTAGTTTTTAATCATATTTTATCGTTAAGAGAAGAAATCCATCCTCATTAATTAGTAAATCAATAATCTAGCTGTAGAATTGCTAATTTGCATAGCTTAGGAGGGTTAAGGGCTAATTTTGTTTTCGTTTTTTTAGTGCAATGGAGTAAGTTGGGTATAAAATCAATGAATTTTTGTTATCAATTGTTAATTTATCCTTACATATCATGAATTTACTAAATCATCCATGAAACTAATAGTTTTAGGTGAATTAAGGTAGAAAATCCCTAGAACAGGAAGGGAATGATTTTGAACTTGGTCTTTGAGGTTGGGTGTGAATCATAATCCCTAATTTCATAGGTCATTTCATTAATTATGTGTTTGTATGCATTTTCTCGATCCAGATCAAGCAGAAATTGCATGAAAATGAAAGGCTCTAGCTTAGTGGAGTTGTGCAAGCTTGGTTCAAGTTAGGTGATGGTATTGTAGTTAAATAAAATTTGTATTTATGTGTTCATTTTAGCTAAATCTTAGTATGTATTGTTAGTACATGTTGTTTGGTGTGGTCAATTCAATGATTTCATCTTGTTGTATGATTTTGACCTACCTTACGATTAAATGAAGAATGTTTTAACATTTGAACATTCTCTCGTCTTATAGATAGAATAAGGTTAGTAGACACTTGTGTTTGGGGTTTGGTACATACTTGGAATTTGACCCCTATATGTCATGACTAGAAGATGGTTATGATACACACAGTGTGTATGTACGAGTTTCAAGTGATTTTGATAATTCCATGAGTGAATTGAGAAATATATTTATATGTTTATTTGTTGTTTAACTTGTCTTGACTTACTTTACTTAGTTAAAAATAGCTTTAATTGTTTCTTGAAATGCTAAACTGCTTAATCGATACTTGTTATGCTAGGTGTAGGTTAAAATGAGCATGGATTAACTTATTGTACATTATTTGGTAAAATGTTTATATTATGATCTTGGTTTGGCCAAATGACCACCCTACCAGTAAACTGTTGTTCTTGTGTGCTGATACTACACCTACTCTTACTTTTGTTAAGTGCAGTCCATTTTCCAACGACTCTTACATTATGGAATCTTTTCTTGATATCATAGACATTTGTTAGGACATTACGCATTTTTCTTTGATTTTTTTGGATGCATCCCCTTCTTGACATTCTTATTATGTTTTGATACACCAAATTTTAGATTCTAGGGATGTTTTCATTTTAGTATTTATTTTCACTTATTCTTAATTTTGGACTAAATAATCTTAAAACTATTATTGGGATTGTTTTCTTCTATTTTCTCTAAGTATAGGTAATGCTTTTGGGATTATTGATTCTCCTATCGGAAAATAAAGTTGGGTGCCACTCACGTTCGATTAGGTTGTGATAATGGACAAGAGTTTATAGTACCATATTGTGTTTTATTTTATGGGATATGTTATAACTCTAGCCTTAGATGCAAGACTTAGTGCAATGACTTTCAAACAACAAGTTACGCCAATGATCAAGAGTTGACACTACCATATTTTGTATTGATTAATGAGATGTTCTATAAGTCTTGCATCTATGGAAAGACTTAGCCCAAGAACCTCCCAAAAAATAAGATACTCCTCATAGGAAAGAGTTGACACTATCACATTTTGTCTTGATTTATGAGATGTTCCATAAACTTTTGCCTTAGATTCAAGACTTAGCACAAGGACTTTCAAATAACAAATTATGCCTCATGAGCAAGATGTGATACTACCATATTGTGTATTGATTTATGAGATGTTCTATAAGTCTTGTCTTAGCACAAAAACCTCCCCAAAACAAAGTTACTCCCCATAGGCAAGAGTCAAAACAATTTAATTATGTCTTAATGAATGAGATACTCTATAACTCTTGCATTAGAGGGGACTTAGTTGAAGAATTTCCAACAACAAGTTATGCCCTATGAGTAAGACTTGACACTACCATATTGTGTCTTGATTTATGAGATTTCTATACCTCTTTCCTTATAAGGAAGATATTTATCCCAAAGGACTTCTAAACAACAAGTCATGCCCTTAGTTTTACTTTAATGTCAAAGAAGGAAGATCCTCTTTAGGAATTATTCAACTTTTTGTTCATTAGCAAAATAAAATAAAGGTTGAGAAAAAAAGAAGAAGAAAAAATAAAGGTTAAGAAAGAAGAAAAGAAAAAGAATAAAAAATCAAAAAGAAAAATAAAAAGTAAAATGAAGGTTGAAAAAAACATAAATCTGAAGAAAAAAAAAGTTTAAGATTTTTTTTAAAAAATAAAAAATGATAAAAGAAAATATAATAAAATAAAAGAAAAATAAAGGTTGAGATAAATTAATTAAAAAAAGAAAAAAAGAAAAAAGAGAAGAAGATCATAAGAGAAAGAAAAGTTTAGGTTTAGACAAATGAATTAAAATAGAAATAAAAAGAGAATAAAAAATAATAATCTAGGAACAGTAAAAATAAGAGGAAAAAATAGAAAAAAGTTATAAATGTATTTACGTTATTATGAATGTCTATCAAGATATAGTGTATATCTATAAAAATATATTGAGTATCTATCAAGATTTAATGAGTATCTATCAAGAGATGGAGTACCTATCTTCTGAAAAGAAATTAGGAGTTTCCTCTATAAATAGAGGGGTTCTATTCATTGTAAATTATCCCTCGATGCTCAAGAGAAATAAGCATTACTTTCTTCTCTCGTCATTCGTTCTTGTTCTTACTTTAATATTTCATAACACGTTAACATCATGAGGCTCTATCTTTTTGAACGAAGGATTTAGAGTTAATCTTCTGTGATTCAGGTATGCAATATTTTATTCATTTCGTAATAGATCTCACTTTGAACTAATATGCTTCGTGACTTGGAATTCATATACTTGACCAGTTTTAAAATGTTGGTTTCCATTCATTAGCAAAATTTATTGAAGTCATCAATCATGTAAAAAACTAGATTAGTGAAAGAATCAAGTTTTAAATTTGGTATGAAAAACCTCTAATACTATTATTTTATACTAAGGATTTGTATGTATACTAGTTGTGGGAAGGTAAAAAAAGAGAATTGTCGAAGCATCATAAAATTGTATTACTTTTCCATTTCACATCCTATTATGTTTTACATGAAAAATTATATTTTATGTCCTTGGAATTTATCTTACTAACCATCTTTGATTTTGTCCTATTTAATTTTGATAAGTTCAAATATAATAATATTTATGGAGGTGCTATTTCTTAAAAACATTATTAAAAATGTTTTAGATCTAAGCCCCAAAGACTTAATCCTTTCATCTTGATGGTAGATGATATGATTTTATAAGCCTATCACCATTAGAAGTGGTATTATTTTTAAGGCTTGAGGGTGAGTCATATGATTTAACCTATTGTACTATTGAATGAGTAAGATGGTAGATTTAAGTTCTATTACATCAAAAGGATAAGACATCGACTTAGAGTCCTGATGCATCATGATAAGATATTTGATTCAAATCCCATCGATTTATGACCTAAGTTACTTTCATATCGATAAGATGTTGGGTTTAAGTCCTAATGCACAAGAGTGGTGATATAATAACGACTAAGACAAAATAATATGTCATTGGTGAAAAGTTATTGAACAAGTCCCATTAAATATGCTCTATTACATGAAGTGGTTGTGGTAATAGTGTTCAATATGTCTGAAAGAGCAATGACAAGTGATCATATGTATGGATATGAGAGTGAAAGGACAAAACATAATCATCAAAAGTTATAAAACATGCTTATTGTGGTAGTAATGAATGATATGTTAGAGAAGATTCCCTACATCATATGTATCCCTCAGATTTTCTCTTGACGTAGCAATATTCTCAAAGAGGTTCTTAGTCATCATAATTTGATAAGCTTGAAAATATTTCATTCCTGGGGAGTGAGAATTTCATTTGTTATAAGTACAGATCCATTTCCTCTGGTGAATATGATAGGAGTAACACCTCCAAAAAGAGGTAGAATAATTAGAAGAAATATTCTAGAATTTACTTTCGAAGTAGTAAATTCAAAAATTTATTCGTGTAACAGTGAATCTGAAATTTACTAAAGCAAAAATCACATGTCATGATAAAATTGGAGTTTACTAGTATAAATAAGTTCGTAAGTTGACATGAACGATTTGTCATCACAAAGATGTATATATTAAGTATTATACATATGATGAAGAACTAGAAGATTCTTTAAGAATGTTTATGTTATTGTTATCATGAAAGTTAGTTGGATCGGCTAATGTTGGTATTGGATCTCCTGAATTCTAAAAAGTATAAAAGGTGAATATGGGCTCGTTGACCTGTCATATGATATCTTAAATAGATGCATATATGAGAGACAAGATTGTCACATATACATTTATCGTCAACCTATAATTTGACATCATAAAGTTGCTTGTTCAATATAAATGGAGTTAAGAGCATAATTTTAAGATTGAGTAATCAAGAAAATTTATCTTGATAATGTTGATTTGGTGTTGAATGCCCCCGAGAAAGAACTGAATCATTACTTATGAGAATAAAACTTCATGTGTTGGTCTAAAATATGATATATTACATACAATGCACTTGTATGATCTATATGATTAATGAATATATCATGATGCACAAAGATGGATTCTCTAAAGTAAATTGAGAAGTACATTAATTTTTCTAACATAAGGGGGAGATAATAACGAACTAAGAAATATGTTCTGAATTATCATCAGTATGATCATCATTCAAAAAGTAATTCAAGTCAAATGCTAGAAGCATTTATTGACCTAAGATTAATTTTATATTTAGTTATGGATGCTCCTATGGTGTGTCAATAAAGAACAAAGTCTACGCATGCATGAAGCGTGGTAGATCATAATTGGTTCTAAGTGAAATAATCCTTGAAAAGAATAAGGAGAGAATGATCATAATAAAAAAGGAATGTGCTCTTGAGGATTCTGCAACATAAAAATTGATAAAACCTCATGAAAGATTTAGGTATCTAAGACAAATAATTGAAGTGATGAGATCTGAAAAATTATATCACATTGCAAACTGATACAAAAGGACATGTCACTGAAGATATCTTTGTTACAATATTGATGCAATATTGTATTAGATTGTGAGGATCTGAATTCTACATATATTTAATCATACTGATATAGAAATATTTATCAAGTGACGTGAAATAATACATCTTGATAAGGATAAACTTTATTTGATTTGCAGTCCAGACACTAGAACATGTCATACGTGAAATGTTGGATATTATGACTTGACAAAAATCTATATAAAAATTCCTAAAGGATTAAAAATGCCAAAAGCATGTAAAGTTTTTAGAAAACTTGTTTATATTCCTTATAATGTATAAATGATGACTTAAATATTAAAACCCTTGTAGAATTTTCAAAAGTGATAGATTATCTGACGAAAGAAGGTTTTAATAAGAAATATATAAAATTGGATTGGTTATAAAGTACCATATCCTGTGCAATTGATGCATTTATACATCTTACTATAACTATGAGCATGATATAGTTTTCCTCCTACATGGAGAAAGTGAAATAAGATTACTTACATATTGCAAATGAAAGCCCCTATATGAATGTGTTTATTCAAATAAATATTATCAAATTTTTGAATATACAGGATATATATGTAATCGACATAAGAGTTTGATACAAACATATTATCTATTATCGTGAAGGGTTACTATCAGACATATCATTTTGCTGATAGTCTAACAATATTGAAATAATAGCTATTCATTAAGTAAGTCAAGAATCATGAATCACTCAACTAAAAAAAGAGATTCATAAAAGGAGATAGAATGAAGCACATTTTGTCAAAAGCTTTTCTATACATATAATCTCTGAAAAAAATGGTGATATCAACATACAACATATTCATTTGAGTTATAATACGACTGATTATTCACGAAGTCTCTGCCAACTACAACTTGGAGAAAAAGGTGCACAAGAATAAAGTATGAAAATATAAGATTATGAATTGATGTTCTCATCAGGGGATATTATACACATTGTACTCTTTTTTTCTTTCAAGATTTTGCCCCACTGAGTTTTTCTTGTAAGATTTTTAATGAGGCAGTAAAAATGCGTACTATTAGAGATGTGTACTTTTTTTCTTCACTAGATTTTTTTTCACAAGATTTTTTCTAGTAAGGTTTTAACGAGGCACATTAGCTATCAATTAGACATTCAAGGGGGAGTGTTATAAATATAGTTACATTATAGTGAATGTTTCTTAAGATATAGTAAATATCTATCAAGATATGAAATGTCTATCTATTTGAGAGAAATTAGGAGGAGTTCCTCCTATAAATAGAGGGGTTCTCTTCATTATGAATCATCCCTCATTCCTTAAGAGAAATAATAATTACTGTCTTTTTTCTCTCCAATCTTCTTGTTCTTAATTTATTATATCATAACAGAATAAATAAGAATAGGAGTTGAGAAACAAATGATAATCAAAAGCATAAAAATATTTGAGGTGTAGAGGAGCAAAAATATACTTATTTTATATATAAAAATGATGGAGGACTAGTCTTTAAAGACTTTTTCATATGGGAAAAACATACAAACTCACTCACTATGAGTGTCATGCGATGTAATTTCCTATACAACTAAGGGCTTGAAATGGACTAATTGAATTGAAGTTGGGCTGGTTAGTATTGACTAAATCAAGATGCTCAATGTCCAAACCTATCGGACCTACCCAGAACCTTTTTGGACTAAAATAGACTGAATTAATAAGCTAAATAATGGATCATAACACAACCCCTCTAATTTGACTTACTTTGTGTTATACAACAAATATTTCAAAAAAGAGAGTGGCTTTAGAACTTTAGTGTAAGTTTTCAGAAACATATTAATGTACTGTACCTTTGCATATATACAATGCTAAAGAGAGGAAATAGGTAATTATATATATTAGGTAAAATACATAAATATGTCATTTTACTTGGCCAACATACGTCTAATAGTTAACGAGTTATACAAGGATCGTTTTCCTTTATATGGCCAACGAAACACCACATTAGTTATTAGTGAATTTTTTTTCCTAATCTCTCCAACAAAATATTTTATGCTGAAATTACTTTTTCCTATTTCATCCTACAAAATATTTGATACTTCTGAAAGCAAAGTATCTTAGAAGTTAAAACATAGTGTTGACTTGATTGATTCTTAACTTTGAAAATGCAATAAATCGTCTTGTCCTCATTCATTTCATGTTTCTCAACATAGATACTTTGTCACTGCTTTAGATTTTGTACCAAAAATTTGTTGGGTTCAAAATCGAGAGGGCATCATGCTGAAGCTTATAATTTACAAATCATGAAGATGATAAATTAGATGACAAATAAAAAAATACTAAAAAGCATAAAATTACTATATGCTTTGACCAATTGGTTAAAATTAATATTAAAATTCATAAAAAGTAATGAGAGAGAAAATCTCCCCTTAAATAAAATTCTTAAATGACTAGATTGTGGATGTTATTATGTTGTTGTATGGGAATAGGGGTCTTCTATTTGTAGAGATCTAAAACCTTTCCTCTTACAAAGAGGTTAGCTAAATATGGAAAACTTTTATATTTTTCTTTTAGGAAAAGTAAAAGTAATTATGGTTACTTTTAATTTCCTTCCAAGAAAAAGTAAAACTTAAATTTGATAAGAAAATCAGAAAAAAAATGCTTACAAATCTTCTCATTTTGGCTTGATTTGTTGAAAATAATCTTGATCTTCTTTCTTTACACAATCTTCATATATTATTGCTGCTTACCATGATTAAAAGTTGATATAAGTTAACAATTGAAGTCCTATGCGTTAAAACTAAAAGCATGAGTTGATATGGTTGAAGTCCTTTGTTATAAGTGAACAGAGTTAAAATTGGAGTCTTGTGCATGTAAAGTGAACACAGGTTAACACTGGAACTCATGCATTAAAAATATGTGCATGAGTTGAAAGGATCCCAAGCGTTAGAAGTAAGAAGAGGTTGAAAGTTGGATCCCATAAGCATGGGTTGAAAATTTAATTTTGTTTAAAGATTGAGTAGCAGGATTATTGAAAATATGATTGAAAGATATCTCCACATGTAGTATTTGAATTTTTTTTTTTTAAAAAATCTTAACTATGGCCAAATTGATTGCAACTTGATTTGAAATCACTTTTGTTATGTGTTTAGTCTCGTTTCACCAAACTATTGGATCTTTAAACCGTAGACTCTTATACCACTTTTTGGGTTTGAAATAAAAAACTCGTCATGCAAAAGCTTATAGTTTACAAACTATGTAGATGATAAATCATTTGACAAATAAAACAATACAAAAAGGCATAAAATTATTATATAATTTGGCTAATTAGCCTACATATAAAATCTAATATTTAAAAGCATAAAAATAAATGGGTGAGAAAATCTCCTCCGAAACAAAACTCTTAAACGACTACATTGTGTATGTTATTGTGTTCTTGTATAAGAAGGGGTTTTTCTATTTATAGAGATCTAAACTTTCCTCTTATAAAGAAGTTAGCCAAATATGGAAGAATTTTATATTTCCTTTTAGGAAAAGTAAAAGTAATTATGGTTACTTTTATTTTTCAAAAAAAGTAAAACTTAAATTTGATATGAAAATTGGCGCAAAAGTCCTAAAAAAAAATAACAATACTTTTTAGCATCAAATAATAGTAATTGACACAGTAAATAAGGAAAGAAAGGGAAATAAATGAATAGTAATAATTTAGTAATTAATAAAATAAGGTTTCTTTGAATAAATACCATTTGCTTGATTCAAATAATAGATTTCTCTTTTTGTCATTAGTGACAATTTTCTATATAAAAAAATTCTGACTAGATACATGGGCAATTTAGCTAAAAGTGACAAAAGAGTTTGAAAATGATGTGTAGGTGACTCAAGTTTTAACAATTGAGTTTAGGTGACAATTACTTTATGTAACACCCAGATTTTCTGAACCGGAATGCTACACGGTGCTCATGACCCCGAAGGACCACAAGCTAATCCATGACTGATATCTGTACCTGTAACTGCATAATATACATATAAAATGCGAAAACATGAACAAAGAGGGCGTAAGGTTCAATCTTGCATAATAAGATATCTAAAATAAGGCGGTATCACAGTACCAAACAAAACTGAAAAATACTAAAGTCTAAATCTGAAAACTCTATAATCGTCTGAAAGTCTCTAAACTTTCTGAATAAGGAGTTGAAGGAACATGTCTCCAACTAACTCCCTAAACTGAAAATAAACTGAAATACTGTAATAATAAATGTAACGATCATGTCCTCGAAAGATGAGGACTCACTGCTTACTGAAATGCTACTGCTGATTTGGAATCTACACCTTAGAACCTATGGTGTAATATAAAAAGAAAGCACCATAGCGCAAATGCGTCAGTACAACTAAAGTACTGAGTATACGTGGGGGTAGGCTAAATACATGGGGTTTATATGCATGAACATGCTGACTAATATGAACGTGAGAATACATACATACACACATACATACATACATACATACATACATACGTAACTGCTACTGAACTCGTGGAGATACTGACTACTTGTGATTGAACTCTGACAACATGAGTTTCGTGATATTGAGATACTGAATGACTGATAACATGGATGACTGTATATAACAGTCCTAATTCTGGGGAAAACTATCTGAGTCCCAAACTGTATCTGAACATCTAAGTCTGAGATCAGTCCTGGCTAATGAGTGATCTGTGAAATTGATAATGAGAATACTCGACTGAATCTGAGATTGAGATCAAGCCTGTCTGCCGGGTGACCTCTAGATCTAATAATAAGCATTTGAATATGGGACCAAGCCTATCTGACGGGATGATCCAGGAATCAATGGAACTATCTGAGTTACAAACTGTATCTGAACATCTAAGTTTGAGATCAGTCCTAGCTAACGAGTGATCTCTGAAACTGATAATGAGAATACTCGACTGAATCTGAGATTGAGATCAAGCCTGTCTGCCAGGTGACCTCTAGATCTAATAATAAGCATCTGAATATGGGACCAAGCCTATCTGATGGGATGATCCAGGAATCAATGAAACTATCTGAGTTCCAAACTGTATCTGAACATCTAAGTCTGAGATCAGTCCTAGCTAACGAGTGATCTCTGAAAATGATAATGAGAATACTCGACTGAATCTGACATTGAGATCAAGCCTGTCTTTCGGGTGACCTCTAGATCTAATAATAAGTATCTGAATATGGGACCAAGCCTATCTTATGGGATGATCCAGGAATCAATGGAACTATCTGAGTTCCAAACTATATCTGAACATCTAAGTCTGAGATCAGTCCTGATTCCTGATTTCTATTCTGAAGACTGATACTGAAACTGTAACTGTAACTGTGACTGTGGGAGGTAGTAACCTAACCGATATGCCCCGATACTGTACTAGTGGGGTCCAATCTTTGCCCTGGTTGGAAGGGTGTCAATACTATGCCACGGGTAGGGACCTATACTATGGTCAAGCCTCTCTGACGGGTGACCCTGAACAGGAAATCAAGCCTAAGGTAATATAGTAGTCAAGTATAGCCTTAATCTGATGGGTGACTCCTGTCCTGCACTGGCTACGTATTTTTGGAGTGCAGGGATTGCTGCTAATGGCTCTGCCTTTATAACGGGAAAACTGCCATCCCTGCACTTGCTCGGTGCTAGTCCCTACTCCCAACTGAAAGACTCTGAAAAGATTAACTGCGCTGAATTGAATAACTGAACTGAACTGATTAACTGAGATGAACTGACTAACTGAACTGAACTGATTCTGAGTTTACTGTGTTCCTTGGACTGATGGAACACTACTAACATCTGATATCTAGCTAAGTCATGAGATTGCCGATCTTACTGAGTACTGAGTTTTCATGAGATTTCTGAGTCTTTCCTGAGTCACATGACTAACTAAAATCTATGGAACATAGCTTGACTGAAGATGTCTTGAAACATGACCCTAGCTCTAGGCACACAGCTATAGTTTTCGGGTACAAGTACCCCCGGGACTCGATGGAAGGAAACTGACACACATGACTGACTTGATCATAAGAGTAGAGCCCATAATTCAGAATATCATAAGTAAGGATTTCATAATAAGAATGATTCTCAACAAACTATCACATGATCGGGAATGCACACAATATGTTTATACTTGCATGGCTTCAATAACATGGTCATTCCATATCATAACAATATCATGAGCATCTCATACAACATCTTCAATTCAAGACAATAGCATGGGGATCACGTTGAACATAAACTTAGAACATGGAGTAGTCATTTAGGACTTATTATGTCATAAAAACATGATTTCTATTCCTTTAAGTATTTTCACAAACACCTTACATGCACATCTTAGGCATAGGTGGATTCATCAAGATTACAAATATTCAACCACCAATTTCACATATTTATACATTAAATACCACCATATCCTCACACAAATAATACAAAGATCCCATCTTAGGCATCATCAAACTCCAACCACATGAACATCAACCACCAACAACATAAACATCATAATACATAATTTAGAAGATGGTTCTTGAGCTTCATGGACGAAATAAGTCCATGAATCAAATCACGCATACCTTAGAAGGAAGATTCTTGATGATTGACGGAGGAATTTCCTTGAAATCGAATCTTCAAGCTTAATTATGCAACCCTAGTTGTTTTTCTCTTTTAGTGCTCTTGGATGATGAGCTTTGAGATGTTAATAGGGTTGTAATATGTTTAGAAGCTATATATTTTGTAGGGTTAAGTTTAGGGACGTGTAAGGAGTGTTAAAATACTTAATTACCCTCAAAATAACTCAAGACGGAGTGTTTTTGGCACTTGGAACTGACTTAGGCGGCGCCTAACCAATCGCCTAAGTTTGGTTGGGCGGCGCCTAACCAATCGCCTATCCTTACTGTCTCTCACGAAAATGGGCATAATTTTTTGCTCGGTTATTGGATTACGGTGAAATTGGTATCGTTGGAAAGCTAATTCGATTATCTAAAATTTGGTGGGTCTAAATATTCAAAAATACCACATTAACATCAAGTTATACTCGTTCAAATATGACCCTTATGAAATCGAACACTAAAACTTGATGGATTCAAAAACTCTTAGCTTGTATTACCTTAAGTGACTCATATGAACATTCTTAATGCATCATAAGATATCCTATTGCTATGATATTCATTGTAAGTCATGCACTAAAATGCTACTCACAGGATAGGAGGTTTCATACGTAGGAAAACTTATTCACTTCCTAGCTTAGAAACATGCGGGCTATTACAATTTATTAGTGATTAAGAGAGTTGAGAAGGTATGAGAATAGCCCACAAGTTTTTTAATTTACACTTTGATCCAAATGTTGACCCAATATAACTAGAAATGAAGGAAATAAAAACTCATGTTTTCTCTCCCTTCTCATTATTGTTGTTTTCCTCCCTTCGCCATTTATGTTGTTCATTATTTCTACTGCTTTATTCATCATTTGGTGCTTCATTGTCATCATCATATTTTTTTTTACCATTGTTGTTGGTACCGCTACTACTACTACTTGACTAATTTTTTAGGTCAAATTTAGTTTCGTACATAACTTTGGCATTACTTCATAGGCGATGTTGGTAAGTAAAATTATGTTTTTAGTTGAATTTTTCATATGGGTACACTACTACTGGTGTTTTTAAAACAATGGCTAGAACCTAAACATGAACCCAACAAAAACTTCATCTGTTTCAACAGATGACTCATCCGTTGCGACAGATGAGTCATCTGTCGCAATGGAAGACTCATATGTTGGATTCATGTTTACGTTCTATAGTACTGTAATATAAATTGAACAGATAGGTCATCTATTGCGATAGACAAGTTATCTATTTCAACAGAGAAGTCATCTATTAACACAGATTACTCATCTTTTGTAATAAAACCTAATCTTGATAACAACAGACGAGCCATTTATTGCAATGGGTACCTAATCTATTGCAACAAGTTATTTATTTGTTGCAACATATAACTCATCTATTGGAATCAGCTTCAAAGGTTTTGTAGTACATCCTAACAGGTGATTCATCTGTTGGAACAAATGTATAATCTATTGCAACATATGAGTCATCTGTTTCTGTTAGAATCAACATTAGGTTCTATAGTACTATAACATGAATTACCAATATGTGATTCAGTTGTTACAATATATAACTAACCTGTTGCAACATATTATTCACTAGTTGCAACAAATTACTCATCTGTTGGGGTTCAAGTTACGATAATATAAAACCACTACTAGTTTTATTGTGATGTTATTATTAACTTTTTTAACAAATGTATTTATTTAGGTACCGCTAATGGAAGGATCAATAACAATAGGATGGATCATTATGGTGAATGGATCGAGAAGAGCAATAGATATGTATGGCATTGGAAGGAGGGTAAAATACTAGAGATGATAGCTATGACAGTCCAAAGTGATATTTTGTATGATAATTTTGTGAACTTAATAATCAGCTATTGTGGTCTGAATTATCAACTGGAAGAACCCATCACCAGATACATGCACAACATCTTAGAAAATCAGAGGGTATTACCTTTCAAGATAACCGACCAGGTTCGATTGCATGCTTATCTTAGTTATTTAGCTAGGCCGGTGTTTAGGGTGTAAGTGGTAGAAAAACCAAGAGAGAATGAGAACTAGAATGTAGAAGAAGAACAACAACAAGACATCTTTGATGATAAGCTGGATGATCTGGACATGAATATTCCAGATGATGATCAAAGAACTACACCCTTTGTTGCAAGCTATACGATGACCAGTTTTTCTCAATCAACATAGTCGGGCAATCGTCAAGATACCAAGACTGGATTTTACAAAGGGATGTCATTCAAGGATAATAAAGAACTATCTAATTCTTTGTTTATTGCTTTCATGAAAAATGATTTCAAACTAAAGAAGGTGATTAGTTCGAGCAAAGTCTTTTCCTTTAGCTGTGCTAATCGAAACTGCAAGTGGTGGTTGAGGGATATGAAATACTTAAGTTCCGATAGATTCATCAATAATGTTTATTAAAAGAATCACACATGTGGTTAGGAGCACATTACGGGCCAAAATTCTCATGCCTCGGCAGAGGTCCTCAATCAATATTTCTTGAATAGATTCCTTAAAGGAAAAGACCCTTCTACAAGTGATATGTCCAACAAACTCCTTACAGGATTGGGTGTTATAGTCATTTAATGGAAGATATATAAGGCTATGGGGATTTACAAGTACATGGTTAGGGGGACACACGATCACGGGTATGCAGTCCTCGATGCCTACCATTACATGCTTGAGTCCACAAATCCCTGAATTAAGACGACACTGTATGTTGACGAAAATGGAAGGTTCAAGTAATTTTTAGTATCATATGGTGCTTGGAT
This sequence comes from Capsicum pubescens, assembly GCA_030864215.1. Classification (NCBI taxonomy): domain Eukaryota; kingdom Viridiplantae; phylum Streptophyta; class Magnoliopsida; order Solanales; family Solanaceae; genus Capsicum; species Capsicum pubescens. The sequence continues at coordinate 70,902,075 of CM061549.1, read as the reverse complement.
TCTTGGTTTTCAACATTTGAAAAAGGTCATTTCTATCGATAGTACTTTCTTAAGGAGCAAGTATAATGGAGTATTTTCAGCGGCGGTGGCACAAGATGCGGAGAGGCACATCTTTTCTATCACTTTTTGTGTAGCGAACAAGGAATGTGATACCTCATATGAATATTTTCTTGAATGAATGTGGAGCTGTGTCAAAGATACCGAAGAGTTGTATTTTATTTTGGATGTGTATCCAAGTATCAAAAGAGGGATTTAATTTTTCTACACTTCAGCTCACTTTGGTTGTTGCATGTGGCATCTTGGAGATAATATTTTAAACAACTTTCACAATGAAAGGGTCGTGACCCATTTTTAGAGAGAAGCTAAAGCATATTATAGAGATGCGTTTTTTGACCATTTCAATCAAATAATGGATATGCATCCCAAGTAAGCAGAACATCTCGTACGTGTCAATTTCGAGAGATGGAGATAGGCATTTTGTCCTACAAATAGGTACATTCTTATGAATTTAATGTCTTGTTTGAGTTACAAGTTGAGTATGATGTCGTACTAAGTGATTCTTTTATATCGACAGAATATTATGACGTCAAACATAGTTGAATCAGTAAATTCATTGTTTAGTGCTGAAAGAGAATTTTCCATTGTGGTGCTATTTGATGAAATTAAAAAGTTGTGTGACAAATTATTTCATGAAAGGTGTGTGCAGTTTGCAAACGAAAGAATCAAATTTGTTCTAGAGCAAAAAATAAATATCAACGAACATTAGTTTGGGGAATAGGTTATTTGCTCATCAAATAGTCGATTACAAGTTCAATATCGATGGTCATGGTGATTTTTCCACGAACAATCTTCAAACATCATTTTGTACGTGCAAAGTTTTTTTCTTGGACAACATACCCTATCCACATGCTATGACAACACTTCGAGCCTAATACAATTCACAATAGGAAATTAAAATTTATTAGTGCTCATGTCTATATTATTCGGTGGAAAGATATATAATGACATATAGTGAGAATATTAATCAGTGCCTCATAAAGAATCTTGGGATGTTTCTGTAGATCTTTTGGGGAGATTAATACCTCCTCCATATATTGACCCAAACACTACCAAAATGGGAAGAAGGCGATATAAGAGGAGGCGTGGTTTAAGAGAATCATTCCCATCAAGAAAAAATAAGTGTTCCGTATGTAAGAATGCTGGTCACAAAAGAACTACATGCCCGGATCGTAACCCACCATGAACATTGCAATAGAAAAACTTGTGTTGTTTGTTATGGACTTTGATATTTTTAACTCATTATTGTGAACAAAAATGTTATTATTTATTATATAAAATATATTTTTTATTAATTTGTGCATCAATAAAACAAGGTAAAATAGGAACTAATTACAATAAACTACAAAATTATTTTCAGCAACTACTTATCTATTGCAATAGATGGACATCTACTGGAAGAACATATTATAGTTCATCAAACTGGAATGTGTTCCTCCTACAAATGAGCAATATGTTACAATAGATGCATAATCTGTTGGATCAAGACAATACAACTCTTGCCATTGGTTTGTGTTATTCCAACAAATGACCAATCTATTTCAACAGATGGACCATATGTTGAAAGAACTTAAAACTCTTGCTATTTCTACTAGATTCAAATTTGTGCCAAATGCTTACTCCCTACCTCCAACCGTCGACATCTTGAGAAAAAGAAATAGACAGAATAAAAATTAAGCAAAAATAAAATACATTAGGTAGGTAGATAGAATATAAATTAAAAAAACACATACGCTAAAAGAAAAAAACATAACCTAATTATTATTATTATTATTATTATTATTAGTATTATTATCATCCGGTAAATTATCAACTCGTATAAGCAGGGCCCTCCTCAGCCTGCGAATCTCTCATAGCATTCTTGCTCTCATGATTCCCAACTCCACTGCAAGACATTAATCTTCCTCTGAAGTTTCCAAACGGAGTCATGCAGAGTAGCAATGTCCTAATAGGATTATCCATATTTAAAACATGCATGAATTGACATAAAATATAAACACAAAAGTAGAGAAAAGAGTTTGAATGTAATACGACGTATACTACAAATTGCGTAGATTTACACCATTTTTTTTTACTTGAGTCAGGAAAGGGAATCTGGTATTTTAAGAGAAGTGGTTGAAGATGTAATATGAAAGATAAGATGCAAGAAATAAATAAAGTATAGTAGAATGAACGAGTAAGGAGAGACCTATTTATAGAGGATTGAATTTGAATGTGTTAGGCAAAAAGGCACGACTGTTCACCTCCATTTTATTAATTATATTCAAACTGATGACTTTTTGATTACTGTGAAAAGTCATGACTTAATTAAATAAAGCTGGTGACTTTTGGTTTATTGTGATAAGTCATGACTATTCAGCTTCTTAATATTAATTAGTTCATAAAATTAAATAACCATTTTTCTTAATTAAATAATCAAAGACTTTTTACCTTTTCAATAACTGTTTCTTTTAATAACAACCATTTTATTGATTTGTGGCAGCAGATGGTCCATCTATTTCATCCGATAACCCACCTGCTGCGATAGATTTTCCATCTATTGCAACAGATGATCCATCTCTTGCAATAGATAGGTTATCTGATGCTACAGATAGATTATCTGACGCAACAAATGGATCATCTATTGGGGGACATCTATTAATTAAAATTAAATAACTATTTTTTTAATATTTTAAATTGTGTTTATAATTTATTTCCTTAAAATTTATTTATGAACCATTTTTCTTTATTAAATAATTGAAAAGTTGAGACTTTTTGCCCTTTCAATAACCCTTTTTATTGTCAACTATTTAAACAGATTTGTCATCTGTTCGATGAACACAAACCAATGGCAAGAACTGTATTGTGTTCTTCCTGTAGATCTATGCAACAAATGTTCTATCTATTGCAACATATTAGTCATATGTTGGTTAAACACAATGAATTCTGATCAAGTGAATTATGTTTTTCCAGCCAATGTCCATCTATTGCAACATATGAGTAATCTGCAGAATATATTTTTTGTAGTCAGTCTTATTTAGTTCCTGTTTGGTTACCTCTTTTTGTTGATGCACAAGTTATTAAAAACATATTTTATATAATAAATAATAACATTTACATCTCTAAAAATTATTTAATATTATCAAAATCCATAATAAAACAACAACACAAAGTTTACCATTACAACGATCATGGTGCATTACATAGGTAGCACTTGCTTTTCTTGACGAGTATATAGTCCTTTGATTTTCAAGATGGTTAACTATTGAGCCTCCATAGTTTTGTACGCTACTGCATGATGGGAACTGAATAATAAACACTGTTTTACATTGATGGGGTAGGAAAAATAAGGTGTGCGCAGACAGATGGATCCACTTTCATACGTGAGAGTTATGTATTACTGATTGGGTTATCATGACAACGCACATAAAGTACAATGATTTTGTGAATACAATTTTTTACTACTTAGCCATTGATCCTTTAAACAAGATCATGCATTTAATAGTTAAGTTTGATAGGTGCAAACTGATAAGGCCGAAGGTTTCCAAGGAGGTGGTATCGATCCCTTGTTACAATTTAATTATGGTTTTGCTCATGTTTATGCATCAAGTTCTAAGAAGGGATCAATATTTGATGGCATTGTAGACATTCAATAGTGATTTGACAAATTTTAAGGGTGAAATAGACTTTGAGAAGGGCGTCAAAGCCTCCTACTACAGTAAACAAGAATGGAAAACCAATAGAAATTCCCCTATTCCAAATTTATATGGATGGGTTGCTCGAGGAGACTATTATACAATCGAAGGTGCTTAGGAGAATACTTATGCAGCAATGGTGAGGTAGAGAAGACGATATATCATCTTATACAGTGTTTTAGCAGAAACACAGGGCATCAAGTAAGGAACTTCTAGCCAATCTGGCCAATGAAATTGACTTGAAAGATAAAAAGCTGAATGAGTTGCAATTATGAAAGTGTGTCCTGAAATTAAAATTCGTCAGTCGTTGTTGAAAAGAAAAATGGTAAAGTAGACTAGAGATAGACACTTTGCTAGGGAACTATGACTAGCTAGTGTGGCATAAATGAAGACCCATAAAGTGCAAGATCAGAAATATAAGGAAACATCTTGGCGAGCATCGAGGATTGGTAAGATTTTCAGTCAATAATGAAACTTAAACCAACAACTCCTGAACTAAAAATAAGGGAAGCCAAGTCATCAATTTCTGAAGTCTAAATTGCATTCTATACGTTCGATTTGTGGTTATAATCAGTTCAATGGTAGTAGAAAAAAAGGTTTGAAGTCAGGAAGAAATCCCAGGCCTTATTGTTTCCACTGCCTTTGACCTGACCAAAACCAAAAGAAAAAGGCCTGGGATGCAAGTTTAACTTTAGAAATTGCCACCTTGGCTTGATCCATTATATTTACTTCAAGAGTTATTGGTTTAAGTTATGTTCCTGATCGACTATCTTACCACCCTCGGTGTTCGCAAAGCTGCAACCTTAGAGTTCTAATCCTGAGCTTTATGGGTCAACATTCAGTCCATGATATCTAGTCGTAGTTCCCTAGAAAAGTGCACAACTCCAGTACAATTCACCATTTTTCTTTTCAAAATCGATTGATGGATTTTCATTTCTGGATACACTTTCATTTTTAGCTCATTTGTTTTTTTATTTTCATGTCAATTATATCGGCCATATTCGCTACACGCACCTTTCTACCTTGTGTTTCTTCTTTAATAAGGTCTGAGTTATTATATGGTCTTCAACAACTCTTTTTTCCCTTGCATATATTCTCGCAAGCACCTTCTGATGTATAAGTGTCACCCCGAGAAAACCAACAATATAAATTTAGACAAGGGAAATAACTTTATTGATTTTCATTCGTGGTTGCAGCAGTGTGAGGATTTGGAGCCTTTTCCAAATTCCATTGAACCCTTAAAATTTGTCCAATCACAATTGAATCTTTGCGCTACCACAAAAAACTTGGTATATCTCCTAACTTGACACATAAACATTACCAAAACCATTATTAAACTGTAATAGGGTATCAACACCACCTACTTGGTCCCTCGGCCTTATCAGTTTGAACCTATCAATCTTAACTATAAAATGCAGTATCTTGTTTAAGTGATTAATGCCTAGTCAGTAAATAACTTCATTCAAAAAATCAGTGTACTCTATGTGTGTTTTCATGATAACATGATTAGTAATACATATGTAATACCCTGTACTTTTTCCTAGCTAATTTTATCTCAAGAATGTCTAGTATTATCTTCTAAATTGAATGATGGTTATTCTAAGAGGAATTTTCAATATTTTCACTTTTTATCATGCGGAAAATTCAATAAGCATTCCATCGATATAAGATTCGTCCAAATCCGATAACCGAGTTAGAAGTTACGACTATCTTAAGTTCCCATCCTAAAATAGTGCCATATTAGTTAGTGGCGCGCTGCGCCACAAGAGGAAATGGCCTTTGGAGAATTCCAATATGGGTCGGTGATTATGACGCATCACGCCAGGGCCCAAATTCAGAATTGTCTTTTTTCCAGTGTCTTAGCGCGATTTCCTCCACGTCGTGCCATCCCTCAGTTTCTCAATTGTCAAATTCTAGTGATACGACGTGATAGCACCACATCGCGCTAGGGGCCCATTTCGAGAAAAAATTACTGAAATTAAATAACGTGTCCAGGATTAAAAGGGTCAACTTCTCACCCCTATTTAAGTCCTTTAACACTTGATTCAACCACTTTACACCCCAAATACACTCTCTTCTCTCAAAAACTTTTCAAGAACAATCTAGGGCTTTTCATAGAAGATTCAGAATCAAGAATTTCCTCCATCAATCATCACTAAATCAAAAACTAAGGTATGTGTAGTGTTCATTCATGGACTCCTTTCATCCATGAAGCCCAAGAATCTCTTTTCTAGGTTTAAGTTTATGGATTTCTTTATGAATTTCATGTTGGGTTCATTTTTCTTATGTTGAGAATGATCAATTGAATTCAAATCCATGTTGGGTGATCAATTTTATGTGCAATTGATTTGTAAAGATGTATATTCATGTGAACCTATGCATAAACCCTAGGATAATGAAGTTAGAGATGAATCATGATGATTAATTGTTGTATGACGTTGTCTAGATGTGCTATGCCTACCATGTGTTTGATTAAATGCTTAGATGAAGGAACAATGTCCAACTAGTATGATATCATGAAATCCCCATGTATGTACAAGTTATGCCTATCACATGTTTTGATGGAATGCTTCTATAAATGTATTATGGATTATGATGTTAGTTATATGTTAAAGTAAATTATGCTTGGTCAGTTTCCTTCCATCGAGTGCTGGGGGTACTTGTACCCGAAACATTAGCTGTGTGCTTAGAGCCATGTCATGTTTTCACGATACTCTTAGTCAAGCAATGATCCTTAGACATCAAACAGTCTTATGACTCAGGAAATCTCTATGATATCATGAATTCAGTCAGTTGTCACATGTCAGTAGTATTCCGTCAGTCAACGAAACTCAATAACTCAGTCCATATTCAGTTTAGTAAATCATGTTCAGTGTCTATTAAGATGGGAGTAGAAATTAGCACCGAGCGAACCCAAGGGTGGGAACTCACCTATTATATGGGGGTGTGATTCATAGAAGCAGCCTTGTGTTCCAGAACTATGTAGCCAACATAGGTTGAGACATCATAGCCTGCTATATGAGGGTAGATGAGGTGGATAAACCTGCTATATGATAGTTTCCACCGTTCTCATTAGAGTTACATGTTATATTAAGGTCACTCACATGTTGTCCTTACCAGTGGCGCGGTATTGACACCTTTTCAATCAGGGCATAGATTGGACCCCATTTTAGCTATAATGTATTATTTGGGGCATGTCGGTTAGATGAATACCTCCCATAGTCTCAGTATCTATCTCAGTAAAAGAACTCAGATAGTTTCTCAGAATCCAGAACTGTCAGATACAGTCAACTCAGATACAGAACGAAACTCAGATAGTTCAACCAGATTCAGGGCTGTCAGATATAGTCACTTATGTTATCAGTTATATCAGTTATTAGTATGTACTATAATTAGATTTCAGATACAGTACATATGTTATCATGATTTCACATATAGTTACTATGTATGCATGCATGTATTCTCACATTCATATTAGTCAGTTAGCCAGTATTGTTCATGCATATGAACCCTATGCATTTAGCCTACCCTATATGCATACCCGTATATTCAAAGTACTGACGCATTTGTGCTATGGTGTCTTATACCATAGGTTTAGAGACACGAGCTCCAGATCAATAGTAGATTCCAGTTTCAGCAGTAAGAGTTAGAAGTGAGTCCTCATCATCCTAGGACATGATTATTTCTCTATTATATCATTAATTAGTTTATTAATTGGAGTTATTTGGGGACATGTCCCATCAAATCCTTACTCAAAAAGTTCAGTCAGTTAGAGGTTTTCAAGAATATCATGTTTCAGACTTTAGTATTTTCAGTTTTATTTTGGGTATTTCATACCCCATTTTGATGTTATATTTTACTTTAGTTATGTGAACCTTATGGCCTTTCAGTTCATGTTTCTGCATTATTCAGTATTTTATGCAGTATACAGGTACATATAATAGTCATCGGTTAGCTTGTGGTCCTTCGCGATCATAAGCACCGTGTAGCATTTAGGGTACCAGATTCGGGGAGTTACAAAGTTGGTATCAGATCTTAAGGTTTAGTAGAGTCCGAGGAAGTTTGAAAGACACATCTAGTAGAGTCTTGTACATGGGTATGTTGCACGCCACACTTATGTACAAGAGGCTATAAGATGTTTTAGGAACAATTTCCCCTTTTTCAGTATTCATGTCGTGCCAGTGAGCATAATCTCAAGTCAATCTCTCAGTCTAATCTATTTCTCCCTTTCTTATACAGAACATGCCTCTTAAAAGAAGAAATAGGAATCATCCAGCCCCTCAGCCCGAAGAACCATTGGAAAAATATGTTTCTTTTACAGAGTTCGGAGATGCATTCACTACTCTTGCTAACTCAGTTGCTGCTTAGAATGAATGACCTGCTGCCGTTTCAGCCAATCCAGTGTCCAATTCAGCTATAGTTTTGTCTAAAGGAGGAAAGCCATAGTCAGAAGGAGGAGACCATTCTCAGTTTCATCCTAATTCATCAGTTTCAGCTCCTTCTTTAGCCAGTGCTCCAGTTCCTAAGTTCAGAGAGGGTAACGAAGATAGAGCACCAGGCTCTCAGTCCCCAGGTAGTGTTAGCAGCGCCCACTTCTATCCTCTTTCCCAGACTTATGGCAAGCACCATCAGGGTTTTTGCAGAGCTGGCAGTGATATTTGTTTTGTATATGGAAAGACAAGCCACAGAGTCAGAGACTGTCCTCAGCCAGGTCCTCAGGGTCAATAGAATCGCTCCTTAACTCAGTCCGGTCACCCAAATCAGTAGGATGCCACTTCCAGTGCTACTAGGGGTCAATGTCCAAATCGTCTCTATGCTCTTCAATCCTGACAAGATCAAGAAAATTCTCCTGATATAGTTACTGGTACATTACTGATCTTTCATGTGCATGTTTATGCTTTGCTAGATCCAGGAGCTTTTTTGTATTTTGTTACTCCCTATATAGCAGACAATTTTGGAATCAGTCCCAAAATCCTAGAAGAGCCCTTTTCAGTCTCTACCCTAGTGGGTAAAACCATCATAGCCCGGTGGGAATACAAGAACTGCCCGATTATGATATTTTGGAAAGTCACTTCAGCAGACTTAGTCAAATTAGAGATGACTGATTTTGAAATCATTCTAGGCATGGATATGTTTCATTCCTGCTATGCCACAGTCGATTGCAGAAATAGAATAGTCCAGTATCAGTTCCCAAATGAACCCTTCCTTGAGTGGAAGGGTAGCCACTTTCAGGGTTAACTTATTTCCTACCTTCGGGCAAGGAAAATGATATCTAAAGGATGTGTCTATCATCTTGTTTGAGTGAAGGACACTAGTTCCGAAACTCCTAGCCTTGAATCAGTTCCAGTAGTGAATGAATATTAAGATATCTTTCTCGAAGATTTTCCAGGAATTTCTCCCGAATAGGAAATATACTTCAGCATTGATCTTCTTCCTAATACTCAGCCTATCTCTACTCTGCCATATAGAATGGCACCAGCAGAACTCAGAGAACTGAAAGAACAATTGAAGAATCTCTTAGATAAGGGATTCATCAGGCCCAGCATTTCCCCGTAGGGCGCTCTAGTAGTATTCATGCGCAAGAAAGACGGTTCTCTCAGAATGTGTATAGACTATCACCAACTCAATAAGGTCACTGTCAAGAACAAGTATCCTCTTCCCAGAATCGATGACTTGTTTGACCAACTTTAGGGTGCTAGTTATTTCTCTAAGATAGATCTTAGATCTGGCTATCATCAGCTCAGAGTTAGGAAATGTGACATTCCAAAAATAGCTTTCAGAACTCGGTATGGTCACATTAAATTTCTAGTCATGTCATTTGGTCTTACCAACACCCCAACCGCTTTTAAGGACTTGATGAACCATGTGTTCAAGCAGTACTAGGACATATTTGTCATAGTCTTCATAGATGATATTTTGGTCTATTCCCGCAGTGAGCGTGATCATGCAGACCATCTCAGGACAGTACTTCAAACTCTCAGAGATCATCAGCGATTCGCCAAATTTAGTAAGTGCGAATTTTGGGTAAGGTCAGTAGCATTCCTTGGTCACATCATTTACGGTGATGGCATTAGATTTGATCCTCAAAAGTTTGAAGCAGTATAAAACTAGCCTAGACCTATCTCTCCATCAGATATTAGGAGTTTCTTGGGTTTGGCTGGCTATTACAGAAGTTTTTTTAAGGGATTTTCTTCTATTGCAACCGTTATATCCAGATTGACTTAGAAGAAAGTTATGTTTCATTGGTCAGATCCTTGTGAGAAGAGTTTTCAGGAGTTGAAGACTTAACTCACCTTAGCTCCAGTGTTAGCTCTTCCAGATGGTCTAGATGGGTTCATAGTGTATTGTGATGCATCCCCAGTAGGTTTGGGTTGTTTCCTCATGCAACATAGTAAAGTCATAACCTATGCCTCCAGACAGCTTAAGCCCCATAAGAAGAATTACCCTACTCTTGATCTTGAGTTAGCAGCCGTTGTATTTTCCTCAAAAATTTGGAGGCATTATATATATGGTGTTCATGTAGATTCGTTCACAGATCATAAGAGTCTTTAGTATGTCTTTTCTCTGAAATATCGCAATCTTCATCAGAGAAGGTGGTTAGTGCTCTTGAAAGATTATGACATGAGTGTCCTCTATCATCTGGGCAAGGCCAACGTAGTGGCCGATGCTATCAATAGACTATCCATGGGTAGTGTTTCTCATGTTGAGAATAGTAAGAAAAAGTTAACTTAGGAAGTCCATCAGCTTTTCTGACCAGGCATTCGCTTAGTCGATATAGATGAGGGTGATATATGGGTTCAAAGTAGTTCAGAATCATCTCTAGTTTCCGAGGTGAAATAAAAGCAAGATAAAGATCCCAGCCTTGTCAAGTTGAAAGAGTTAGTTTAGGATAAGAAAGTAGAGGTTTTCTCCCAAGGAGGAGATGGTTTTATACGTTGTCAGGGTCGTCTTTGTGTTCCAAGTGTAGATGACTTAAGGCAATAAATTCTTGCAGAAACGTATGGTGTGCGCTACTCTATTCATCCAGGGGCCACAAAGATGTACCACGACTTGCGGGAAATCTATTGGTGAAGTGGGATGAAGAGAGACATTGAAGAGTTTGTGGATAAGTTCTCTATATATCTGCAAGTTAAGATAGAGCATCAGAAGCCTAGTGGTTCCATGCAGGAGTTCAGTATTCCTACTTGGAAGTGGGAAGTTGTGAACATGGACTTTATGACGGGTTTGCCTCGAACTCGTCATCAACATGATTCAGTCTGGGTCTTTGTAGACAGAATGAACAAATCAGCTCATTTTCATCCAGTTCATACCTCTTATTCAGTCGAGGATTGTACCAAACTCTACATCAAGGAGTTGGTCGGATTGCACGGTGTTCCACTATCTATTATCTTAGACAGAAGTACCCAGTTCACCTCACATTTCTGGAAAGCATTCCAAAAGGGTCTTGGTACCCAAGTTCATCTCAATACAACCTTTCATCCTCAGACAGATGGTCAAGCAGAAAGGACCATTCAGACTTTAGAAGATATGCTAAGGGCATGTACAATCTATTTCAAGGAAAGTTGGGATGACCACTTACCTTTGATTGAGTTTGCATACAACAACAACTATCATTCCAGTATTCAGATAGTTTCATTTGAATCTCTCTATGGTAGGAGATATAGATCTCCAATTGGTTGGTTCAAAGTTAGTGAGGCCTCAGTCATCGGGCCAAACTTAGTATTCGACGCCTTAGAAAAAGTCAAGTTGATCAGAGAAAGACTCCGGGATGCTCAGAGCCAACAAAAGTCTTATGCAGATGTTCGTAGAAAAGATCTCGAGTTTGAGATTGGTGACATTGTCTATCTAAAGATCTCTCCTATGAAGGGAGCTAAGAGATTCGGTAAGAAAGAAAAGTTCAGTCCCCGATATGTCGATCCCTTCAAGATTCACAGTCGCTTTGGCAAGGTATCCTATGAGCTTGAATTGCCTTCAGATCTAGTCTCAGTTCATCCAGTCTTTCATGTCCCTTTGATCAAGAAGTGCATAGGTGACCCATCAGTTGTAGTTCCTATTCAGAGCATTAATGTTCAGAACCCTCTCTCTTATGAAGAGATTCTAGTCGAAATCTTAGACTATCAAACTCATAGATTGAGGAATATAGAAGTCCCTCTAGTTAAGGTTCTTTGACGAAATCAGTCTGTCGAGGGAGCTACTTGGGAAGCAGAGGAAGACATGCGTACCAAGTATCTTCTCCTCTTCTTCGACAACTCAGATCAAGCTCAAGGTTACAGTTCTCCTTAAGCTTACTCAGTTTCATGTTTAGTGTTCATCACAAACTTGGTAGGTATCTTCATGCTCATGTTCCCATTATAAACTTGGTATCAAGTACCATTGCATACTCAGTCATGCTTTCATGAATCAGTTACACATGCATCAAATATGCATGTTCAGTATTATACGTTCAGCTTGTCAGTCATGTCAGTCATGAGATCATGTTCTAGTTATTCATGTTCAGTATATACGTCAGTTGTCTTTTCTTCCCTGTCAGTCAGTCTCACTCGAGGACGAATGTTCTCAAGGGGGAGATATTGTAATACCCAGTACTTTTTCCTAGAGAATTTCATCTCAAGAATATCTAGTATTAGTTTCTAAATTGAATGATTGTTATTCCATGAGGAATTATCAAGATTTTCACTTTTTGTCATGTGGGAAATTCAATAAGCTTTCCATCGATATAAGTCATAAAACAGTACCATATTAGTCAGTGGTGTGCCGCGCCACAAGAGGAAATGGCATTTGGTAAATTCCAGTATGGGTTCATGATTATGGCATGTCGCGCCAGGTCCTAAATTCAGAATTGTCCTTTTTCCAGTGTTTTGGCGCGATTTTCTCTGCGTTGCGCCAAAGTTCCAGGCCGTAAAAGAAGAGGGAAACACGATGGCTCTGCATTGCACCATCCCCCAGTTTCCTAATTGACAAATTCCAGTGACACGACGCGATAGCACAGTGTCGCGCCAGGGGCCCAGTTCGAGAAAAAATTATTGAAATTAAATAACGCATCCAGGGTTAAAAGGGTCAAATTCCCACCCCTATTTAATCCCTTTAACACGTTATTCAGTTACTTTTCACCCAAAATACACTCTCTTCTCTCAAGAATAACCTAGGGCTTCTTATAGAAGATTCAGAATCAATAATTTCCTCCGTCAATCTTCACGTAATTACAAACCAAGGTATGCGTAGTGTTTTTTCATGGAATCTTTTCATCCATGAAGCCCAAGAATCTCTTTTCTAAGTTTAATTTTATGGATTTCTTTATGAATTTCATGTTGGATTCATTTTGTTTATGTTGAGAATTATCAATTGAATTCAAATCCATGTTGGGTGATCAATTTTATGTGCAATTAATTTGTATAGATGTATATTCATGTGAACCTATGAATAAACCCTAGGATGATGAAATTAGAGATGAATCATTATGATTAAATGTTGTATAATGTTGTCTACATGTGTTATGCCTACCATATGTTTGATTAAATGTCTAGATGAAGGAACGATGCCCAACTAGTATGATATCATGAAATCCCCATGTGTGAACAAGTCATGCCTATCACATGTTTTGATGGAATGCTTCTATAAATGTATTATGGATTATGATGTTAGTTATATGTTCAAGTATTTTATTCTTGGTTAGTTTTCTTCCATCAAGTCCAGGGGGTACTTGTACCCGTAACATTAGCTGTGTGCTTAGAGCCATGTCATGTTTTCAGGATACTCTCAGTCAAGCTATGATCCTTAGACTTCAGACAGCCTTATGACTCAGGAAATTCCCATGATCTCATGAACTCAGTCAGTTGTTAGATGTCAGTAGTATTCAGTCAGTCAACGGAAGTCCGTAACTCAGTCAATGTTCAGTTCAGTAAATCATGTTCAGTGTCTATTCAAATGGGAGTAGAAATTAGCACCGAGCGAATCCAAGGGTGGGAACTCACCTGTTATATGAGGGTGTGATTCTTAGAAGCAATCCTTGCATTCTAAAACTATGTAGCCAGCATAGGTTGAGACATCATAGCCTGCTATATGAGGGTATATGAGATGGCTTAACCTTCTATATGAGGGTTCCCACCGTTCTCATTAGAGTTACTTGTTATATTAGGATCACTCATATGTTGTCCTTATCAGTGGCACGGTATTGATACCTTTCCAATCAGGGCATAGATTGGACCCTAATTCATCTATAATGAATTATTTGGAGAATGTCAGTTAGATGACTACCTCCCACAGTCTCAGTATCAGTCTCAGTAAAAGAACACAGATAGTTCCTCAAAATCCATGACTGTCAGATACAATCAACTCAGATATAGAGCGAAACTCAGATAGTTCCACCAGATTCAGGACTGTAAGATACAGTCACTCATATTTTCAGTTATACCAGTTATCAGTATGTCATGTTATCAGTATTCAGATTCACTACTTATTTTATCATGATTTCAGATATAGTTACTATGTTTGCTTGCATGTATTCTCACGTTCATATTGGTCAGTTAACCAGTATTGTTCATGCATATGAACCCCATGCATTCAACCTACCCCACATGCATACTAGTACATTCAAAGTATTGACACATTTGCACTATGGTGTCTTATACCATAGGTTTAGAGACATGATCTCCAGATCAGTAGTAGATTCAAGTTTTAGCAGTCAGAGTTAGAAGTGAGTCCTCATAATTTGAGGACATGATTATTTCTCTATTATCTCATTAATTAGTTTATTATTTAGAGTTAGTTGGGGACATGTCCCATCAACTCCTTACTCAGACAGTTCAGTTAGTTAGTGGCTTTCTAGACTATCATGTTTCAGACTTCAGTATTTTTAGTTTTGTTTTGGGTATTTCATACCCCATTTAGATGTTATATTTTACTTCATTTATGTGAACCTTATGGCCTTTCAGTTCATGTTTCTGCATTATTTAGTATTTTATGCAGTATACAGGTACAAAATCAGTCATGTGTTAGTTTATGGTTCTTCGGGGTCATGAGCACCATGTAGTGTTCCGGGTACCAAATTTGGGGCGTTACAACATACCTCCCACATATGAAGTGGTTCCATCTACAAGCATCTTATTCCTTCGAACCCATCTTTACTCTAGCCTCTTATGTTTGTTAGGCAAAAGTTGATCCACTTTCACTTTCTTTTCTTTTGAAAGACATCTTTTATCTACAAACAAGAGAAAAACAAAAATAACGTTGCAATTGATGCCTGCATAGCTTTTAAAAAGGGGTAACACAAAATTCAATAAATTGGTAACACAAAAAATCTAAATATTATAATAGGTGACTCATCTGTTGCAACAGGTAACATATATATTGGAACAGGTAACCCGTATGTTTTTAGAAAATCAAGTAAGCCTCTTTACTGGTTTGATTTCCTCCAACAAGTAGTCCGTATATTGCAACATATGGGTATTCCAACAACTGATTCATCAGTTGCAACAAATAAGGGAATCTGCAGGAAGTCCGATACTGATCTATCAGTTGCAACACCAACACCATCAACACCACCAATAGTACCAAAAACATCAAAAACAAAGAAGCAAATAAGAAATAACTAACACGAATTTTTAAGTTCTCCCATCAGATGAATTTTTTTGCATATCTTAATAAAAACAATGGTACATTCATTCAAGACTCAAAAAACACCTTTCCCTCAAATTTCTCAACAAATAGGTTATCGGTATTGGTAAATAAATAAGAACAATTGATGCAAATAACAAATTTAAATTACCAATGTAAAATATGATATTCACAATTTCAATTTTCATTATAGAAAATATTATAAATTTGATAAAACAGGCAAAGAAGAAGACTAGAAGGCAAGAATAATAGCAGAGAGTGTAGATCTAATAGTGAGCCATACCTAGATATCAAAATCAAAGGGATCAAAACACCAATTTCATTCGAGAAAAGACATAGATGGTTTGAGATTCAAAAGGATCCAAAGGCAAAAAAGGAGACAAAAAATAGAACATAGAGAAAAAAGAAAAGACGTTTGGTATTACCAAAAAAGAGGAGAGAAAGATAAAGAAGAGAGATGAATCTTTTAATATATGGTTGAAAGAGATTAGATGGGTTTAAATATTTATTAGTAATAATTTATGGTGGTGAAACACTTTGAAGAGAATGAGGAGATGATGATGGTGACATTGAAAAGACAAGATAAGACAACTCAACGAGGTGATTTTTGTATTATCCAACAAAACTTTTTAGCACCTTGGTATTTTTTATTTATTTTTGTATAAAAATTGCTTTGAAATTTAAAAAATATATTAAAATAGATAATTCATATGTTGCAACAAATGTCTACATCTATTTTAAAATTCCAACAGATCAATCATCTATCGAAATAGATGGCAACTACTATTTGTTAATTTCCTATAGATAATTCATTGATTGCAACATATGTCATTATCTGTTAGATAAAAAACAATAGACACATCATCTATTGCAACATATGACATTATCTGTTGGATAATGACCAACAGATACGTCATCTGTTTCAACATGTGGAACATCTATTTTAATAAATGTCTATGATTGTTTGATAATTTTCAATAGATGTGTCATCCAATGCAATAGGTTAGTCCTTTATTTATTCATATCAAATCATTATTTGAAATATCTAAACTGAATTATCTAAAATTAGGGATGGGTTGATAGGGTGAACTATAATTTCAATTGAGTCATTGTAATTGGATGTTGTTGGTATTGCATTTGTCCTGACCTGAGTCATCGACTGATCAATTTGTGTTGAAATGATGCCATTATTTGAAATATCTAACTAATTTAGCTAGAATTAGGGATACGTTGATATGGTCAACTATAATTTCAATTGAGTCATTGCAATTGCATGACCTTGGAGTTGCGTTCATCATGACAAGAGTCATCGACTGATAAATTTGAGTTGAAACAATTTATATTAAGTTATTATTTGAAATATCTAAATAGATTAATCTAGAATCAGGCATTGGTTGATATGATCAACTACAATTTCAATTGAGTCATTGCAATTGCATGATGTTGGAGCTACGTTTATCCTGACATAAGTCCTCGACTGATCAATTTGAGTTGAAACATTTCATATTAAATTATTATTTAAAATATCTAAATTTATTTATCTAGAATTAGGTATAGGTTCATAGGATCAACTATAATTTAAATCCAGTCATTGCAATTGCATGAGGTTAGAGCTGCGTTCGTCCTGAGCTAAGTCTTTGACTAATCAATTTAAGTTGACACATTTCATATTAAATTATTAGTTAAAATAATATCTAAATTTATTTATATAGAATTAGGGATGGGTTGAGAGGGTCAACTACAATTTCAATTAAGTTGTTGCAATTGCATGATGTTGGAGTAGAGTTCGTCCTGACCTGAGTCATCAACTGATCAATTTGAGTTGAAACATTTCATATCAAAATATGATTTAAAATAATATCTAAATTTATTTAGCTATAATTAGGGATGGTTTGATAGGGTCAACTATAATTTTAATTGAGTCATTGCAATTGCTTGATGTTGGAGTTGCGTTCGTCCTAACCTGAGTCATTGACTGATCAATTCGAGTTGAAACATTTCATATTAAATTATTCTTTAAAATAATATCTAAATTTATTTAGCTAGAATTAGGAATGATTTGATAGGGTCAACTACAATTTCAATTGAGTCTTTATAATTGGATAATGTTGGAGCTACGTTCACCCTGACCTGAGTCATAGATTGATCAATTTGAGTTGAAACAATTCATATTAAATTATTATTTTAAATATCTAACTTGATTTATCTATAATTATGGATGGGTTGATAGGATCAACTACAATTTCAATTGAGTCGTTGTAATTGCATTATGTTGTAGCTGTGTTCGTTCTAACCTGAATCATCGACTGATCAATTTGAGTTAAAACATTTCATATCAAATTATTATTTGAAATAATATCTAAATAAATTTAGCTAGAATTAGGGATGGGTTGATAGGGTCAATTAAAATTTTAATTGAAACATTGTAATTGCATGACGTTGGAGCTGCGTTCGTCCTGACCCGAGTCATTAACTGATTAATTTGAGTTGAAATAATTCATATTAAATTATTTTTTGAAATATTATTAACTTCATTAAAGTTCTAATTAAAGTTAATACAATATATTATGATGAAACAGTTAAAGTTTGTCTCTTTTAAAACATTAATTAAGATTAACTAGGACCAAATTAACATTTTCAAAACCTGTCATTCTTTTTCAAAATACAAATCAACCAATAAATATCATCTATTTTCTAGAAAAACATTTCATCATTTCAAATATCGAATCTTGCTCTTTTCTTTCTCTCTCAACAACTACTCAATATATTGCTAAACCCTTCATAACAAATCAATTTTCTTTTCATTTCCGACCATATAGTTGCTATTTTTGACTTTATTCTTGCTTGTATCCATTATTTTCTCTATCTTTATAAGTAATAGAGTTTGAGAATAGATCTATATTTGTTTTTTTCTAAAAATTAAAGTTTTTTAGTTAATGATGAAAGAGAAGACTTTCAATCATATTATCTTCGAGAATGGGACAATAATTTTGAGTTTTTATGCTAAAAACATTGAAAGAACCCGAGAAAACCCTACTTTTATTATAGTATTTCATTGTGTGTTGTGGTATTATTAGACGGTGGTGGTGGTGGTGTTGGTAGTCTTGGTGTTGGTGTTAGTGGTCTTGGTATTGGTATTTGTGGCATTTGTGGTGGTGGTGGTGTTGGTATTGGTGAGATTGGTAGTGGTCTTGGTGGTGGTGTTGGTGGTATTTATAGTGTTAGTAGTGATGTTTTTATTGGTGGTGTTTGTAGTGGTGTTGGTGTTGGTGGTCTTGGTTGTGTTATTGGTGGTGGTCTTGGTATTAGTGGTGATAGTAGTCTTTTTGATGGTCTTGGTTGTCTTGCTAGTGTTGTTGGTAGTATTGGTATTGGTATTGATGGAATTGGTTGTTGTGTTGGTATTAGTGGTAATGGTGGTGGTGGTGGTGGTAATATTGGTATCGGTGGTACTGGTAGTAGTGTTGGTGGTGGTGTTGATGGTCTTGGTAATGGTAGTGGTGGTGGTCTTGGTATTGGTAATGTTGCTGATCTTAGTGGTGGTGTTGGCATTGGTAGCATTGGTGGTGGTGTTGGTGGTGGTGTTCGTGTTAGTGGAATAAGTGTTGGTGTTGGTTGTGGTTTTGTTGGTGATGTTGGTGGTTCATTTGTTGCAACAGGTGGAACATTTGTTGGGAGATAAAAACATAGGTCTTCAAACAGATTCCCCATTTATTGCAACAAATGTTTCAGCTGTTGGCATAAAAAAACTAGTATCAACACTGTTTTGATCTCATCCATCAGGTTGTTCATCTGTTTCAACAGATTATGCAATTTTCGTAACAGATGATTCATCTATTCCAACTGATGGGTTATCTGTTGGAATATTTTTTGTAATGTGACGTATAAAAATTTATTCAAATTTGTCTTACCTTTTTTAAAAAATTATGCATGCATCAGTTGCAACATATTCTTTGTTTTTGTGTTGTTCTAGTTAAAAAATGTCTCGTAAAATAAAAGAAATTGAAAGTGAATCAACTTATGACCACCTAAAAAAAGCCAGAGTACAGATGGATTCAGAGAAACTTTCTGAACAATCTCAGTCATGGAAAAATGAAAAAGAGAAAAGTTATTCTAACAATATTGAGGGAGGTAGAGAAGGGTATGTAGAGGCTGGGGAGGAAAATAAAAGTGAGGAGGAAGAAGAAAAAGATAACAAGAATAGGAGGAAGTAGAGAGTGAGAAAGAGGATGATGATCAATGATGATAATGCATCAACAATGGGGCATGAATTATGATCGAAATCCTAGCATGATCCTGTAAAACTATTAGTATTGACAGGTTTCAAGTTGCGATGCTGATAGATGACCCTACAGAACTAACCAATAATTTTGTACTTATATCTCAGTTGGGGAAAACATTTGCTGACTTTAGGAAAACTATGAAGAGGGAAAATGTAATACCCCATTCCTTTTCCTAGCTTGAAATCATTTAAAAAATATTAGGAGCTTTCTTTAAAGATGAATCCCTTTTTTACACGTGGTATTTTTAAGATTTTCAATTTTTGTCATGTGGGAAATTTAATAAGATTTCGATCGATATAAAATTCGTATAAATCCGATAACCTGGTATGAAGTTATGACTATTTCAAGTTCCCGTCATAAAACAACGCCATATTGGTCAGTGGCGCTCCGCGCCACAAGCTAAAATGGCAATTGTCCTTTTCCAGTGTCTCAACTCAATTTCCTCCACGTCGCACCAAAGTTCTAGGTCGCAAAAGAAGGGGAAACGTGATGTCTTCGCATCGCGCCATCCCTCAGTTTCCTAATTGTCAAATTCCAGTGACACGACGCTATAGCGTAGCGTCGCGCCAGGGGTCCAATTCAGGAAATTTTTACCAAAATTACAAGACACGTCCAGGGTTGAAAGGATTAATTTTCCACCCCTATTTAAAGCCTTTAACACGTGATTCAGCCACTTTTCACCCAAAATACACTCTCTTCTCTCAAAAACCTCTCTAGAACAACCTAGGTCTTTTCATAGAAGATTCAGAATCAAGAATTTCCTCCGTCAATCTTTGTATATTTACGAACCAATGTATGCATAGTGTTCATTCATGGACTCCTTTCGTCCATGAAGGCCAAGATTCCCTTTTCTAAATTCAAGTTTATGGATTTTCTTATGAATTTCACGATTGAGCTACTCTTGTTCATGTGGATAATGAGAAATTGAATTCTACTCCATGTTGGGTGATAAATTCTATGTGGGTTAAATTATTATAGATATAGATTCATGCAAACTTATGACTAAACCCTTGAATGATGAAATTAGAATTGAACCATAATGTTTGATTATTGTATAATGATGTTTACATGTACCATGCCTACAATATGTTTGATTAAATGCCTAGATGAAAGAAAGGTGCCTAACTAGAATGATACCATGAAATCCCCATGTATGTACAAGTTATCCCTATCACATGTTTTGATTAAATGCTTCTATAAATGTATCATGGATTATGATGTTAGTTATATGTTCAAGTAATTTATGCTTGGTCAGTTTCCTTCCATCTAGTCCTGGGGGTACTCGTACCTGAAACATTAGCTGCGTGCCTAGAGCCTTGTCATGTTTTCACGATACTCTCAGTCAATCTACAAATCCATAGACTTTAGGCATTTTTCTGACTTAGGAAATCTCTATGATCTCATGAACTCTGTCAGTTGTCAGATATTAGTAGTATTCCGTCAGTCAACGGAATTCAGTAACTCAGCCCATGTTCAGTTCAGTAAATCATGTTCCGAGTCTATTCAAATGGGAGTAGAAATTAACACCAAGTGAAACCAGATATGGGAACACACACTATCAGATGAGGTTGTGATTCTTAGAAGTCATCCTTGCATTCCAAAACTATGAACCATCATAGGTTGAGACATTAACACTGTCTGATGAGGGTTGATGAGGTGGATAAACACTGTCTGATATGTGCCCCACCAATTATATTTTGGGGACACTATCAGATGAGGGTCACCCACAGCTTGTCCTTACCAGTGCCGCGGTATTGACACCCTTCCAATTGGGGTAAGAGATTGTACCCCAACTCAGCCATAATGGAATATTAGGGGCATGTCGGTTTGATAACTACTTCCCATATTTCATGTTACAGAATTAGGACTGTCTGACACAGTCAATCAGTCTCAGTAATAGAACTCAGACAGTTCTTCAGATTTTAGGACTGTCAGATACAGTCAACTTAGATACTGTACGGGACTTAGCTAGTTCCATTAGATTCAGGACAATCAGATACAATCACTCATGTTATTAGTTATATTAGTTATCAGTATGTCATGTTATCAGTATGTCATGTCATCAGTATTCAGATTTAGTAATTATGTTATCCCGGTATCAGTGTCAGTTATTTTGTCTCATGCATGTATTCTTATGCTCATGATACTCAGTTTGCTATTGTTATTATTCATGCATATGAACCCCATGTATTCATCCTACCTCACTTGCATACCAGTATATTCAAAGTACTAATGCATTTTTGCTATGATGTCTTATAACATAGGTTTAGAGACACGAGCTCTAGAGCATCAGTAGATTCCATTCTTCGCTGCCAGAGTTAGCAGTGAGTCCTCATCTTTTGAGGACATGATCATCATTTTATTATCTCAATAATTAGTTTATTAGTTGGAGTTAGTTGGGGACATATCCCATCAATTCCTTATTCAGACAATCATGTTTTAGAGGCTTTCCAGACTACAGTATGTTAAGATAGCTTATTTCATTTTTTGGGTATTTCATACCCGTCTCAGATGTTACATTTTTATCAAATAATATGTCTCAGTTTTGAACCTTATGGCTTTTTAGTTCATGTTTCCGCATTATAAAGTATTTCATGCAGTATACAGGTACAGATATCAGTCATGTGTTAGCTTGTGGTCCTTCAGGGTCATGAGCACCATGTAGCATTCTGGGTACTAGATTCAAGGTGCTACAAACTTTGTATCAGAGCCTTAGATTCAATAGAGTAGTAGAAAGTCTGAAAGCCGCATCTAGTAGAGTCTTGTGCATGGGTGTGTTGCACGCCACATTTTTGTACAGGAGGCTATAAGATGTTTTAGGAACAGTTTCCTCTCTTTCAGTATTTGTGTTGTGCCAGTGAGCATAATCTCAAGTCAATCTCTCAGTCTAATCCGTTTCTCCCTTTTTTCTACAGAACATGCCTCCAAAAAGAAGAAATAGAAATCAGCCAGCCCCTCAGCCCGAAGAACCTTTGGACGAACATGTTTCTCATGCAGAGTTATGAGATGCATTCAGTACTCTTGCTAACTCAGTTTCTTCTTAGAATGAACGACCAACAGTTGTTCCGTCCAACCCAGTGGCCAATTCAGCTGCAACTAGGATTCGGGACTTCACCCAAATGAATCCTCCATCCCTTCTCAGGTCTAAGTCAGATGATGACCCTCAGGAATTCCTAGATCAAGTTTAGAAGGTTGTAGACATCATGGGGGTTACTCCTAGTAAGAGTGCTGAGCTAGATGCATACTAGTTGCAGGATGTTGCTCACACTTGGTTTAAACAGTGGAAGTCAGAAAGGCCAGATGATGCAGGGCTTGTTGAGTGAGAAGAGTTTGCTTCTGATTTTCTTGATAGATTTTTTCCCCTATAGCTGAGAGAAGCTAAGGTGTTAAAATTCACTAACCTCAGGTAGGGCAACATGAAGGTGAAAGAGTATTCTCTTAAGTTTACTCAATTAGACAGATATGCCCCTCATGTGGTTGCAGACAGCAGGTCCAAGATGAGTAAGTTTGTTTCTGGGGTGAACGATAGTGTGGTCAACGTGTGTAGGTCTACGATGTTGAATAGTGACATAACTTTAGCTAGTCTTATGACTCATGCTCAGCAGATAGAAGATCAAAAGATTAAGATGAGGAATAAGAAGAATAAGAGAGCAAAGACAGCTAGTTTCAACTTTGCTCAATCCAAATCAGAAGGAGGAAATCATTCTCAATTTTGTCCTAAGTCATCAGTTCCAGGTCCTTCTTTAGCCAGTGCTCCAGTTCCTAAGTTAAGAGAGGGTAACAAAGATAGAGCGTTAGACTCTAAGTTTCAGGGCAGTGTTAGCAATGCCCGAATAAATCCCCTTTGCTAGACTTGTGGTAAGAACCACGAGGGTGTGTGCAGAGCTGACAGAGATGTCTATTTTGGTTGTGGAAAGACAGGCCACAGAGTCAGAGACTGCCCCCAGTCATGTTATTAGAGTTATCTCCGCTCCTCATCTCACTTTGGTCGCCCAAATCAGTAGGGTGCCACCTCCAGTGATATAAGTGGGCAACGACTAAACATACTCTATGCTCTCCAATCCTGGTAAGATCAGGAAAATTCTCCTGATGTGGTTATTGGTACATTACAGATCTTTCATGTGCATGTTTATGCTTTGCTAGATCCAGGTGCTTTCTTGTTTTTGTTACTCCCTATATTGCAGTTGATTTCAGAGTTAGTCCTGAAATTCTAGTAGAGCCTTTTTCAGTCTCTACCCCAGTGGGTAAAACCATCATAGCCCGACGGGTATACAGGAACTGCCCGATTATGATATTTCAGAAAGTCACTTCAGTAGATCTAGTCGAATTAGAGATGACTGAATGTGATGTCATTCTCAGCATGGATTGGCTTTATTCCTGCTATGCCATAGTCGACTGCAGAAAAAGGATAGTCCAGTTTCAGTTCCCAATGAACCCGTCCTTGAGTGGAAGGGTAGTGTATCCTCTTTCAGGGGTCAACTTGTTTCCTACCTTCGGGCAAGGAAAATAA
Source organism: Capsicum pubescens (assembly GCA_030864215.1). Classification (NCBI taxonomy): domain Eukaryota; kingdom Viridiplantae; phylum Streptophyta; class Magnoliopsida; order Solanales; family Solanaceae; genus Capsicum; species Capsicum pubescens. The sequence continues at coordinate 70,877,938 of CM061549.1, read as the reverse complement.
TATTTAAGGGATGTGTCTATCATCTTGTTCATGTTAAGTATTCTAGTTCTAAAACTCCCAGTATTGAATCCATTCCAGTTGTGAATGAATATTCAGATGTCTTTCTCGAAGATCTTCCAAGAATTCCTCCCAAAAGGGAAATAGACTTCGGTATTGATCTTCTTTCAGATACTCAACCTATCTCTATTCTGCCATACAGAATGGCACCAGAAACACTCAGAAAATTGAAAGAACAGTTGAAAGATCTCCTAGATAAGGGAATCATCAGGCCCAGTATTTCCTCGTGGGGCGCACCAGTATTATTCCTGCGCAAGAAAGATGGTTCTCTCAGAATGTGCATAGACTACCACAAACTCAATAAGGTCACGGTCAAGAACAAGTATCCTCTTTAGAGAATTAATGACTTGTTTGACCAACTTCAGGGTGCCAGTTATTTCTCTAAGATAGACCTCAGATCCGGCTATCATCAGCTCAGAGTCAGAGAATGTGACATTCTAAAAAAATATTTATGTACTCGGTATGGTCACTTCAAATTCCTAGTCATGTCATTTGGTCTTACCAATGCCCCAACAACTTTTATGGACTTGATGAACCGCATGTTCAAATAGTACTTAGACATGTTTGTCATAGTCTTCATAGATGATATTCTGGTCTTTTCCCGCAGTGCGTGAGATCATGCAGACCATTTCAAAATAGTACTTCAGACTCTTAAAGATCACCAACTATTCGCCAAATTCAATAAGTGTGAATTTTGGCTAAGGTAAGTAGCATTCCTTGGTCATATCGTTTTGAGTGATGACATTAGAGTAGATCCTCACAAGATCGAAGCGGTAAAAAATTATCCCAGACCTGTCTCTCCATCAGATATTAGGAGTTTCTTGGGTTTGGCTTGCTATTAAAGATGTTTTGTTGAAGGATTTTCTTCTATTGCATCCCTTATGTCAAGATTGACTCAGAAGATAATCAAGTTTCAATGGTCAAATCCTTGTGAGAACAGTTTTTAGGAGTTGAAGACTTGACTCACCTCAACTTCAGTTTTAGCTTTTCCAAATAGTCGAGATGGGTTCGTAGTGTATTGTGATGCATCCATAGTGGGTTTAGGTTGTGTCCTCATGAATCATGATAAGGTCATAGCCTACGCATCTAGACAACTTAAACCCCATGAGAAGAATTATCCTACTCATGATCTTGAGTTAGCAGCAGTAGTCTTTGCCTTAAAGATTTGGAGGTATTATCTCCACGGAGTTCATGTAGATGTCTTCACAGATCATAGGAGTCTTCAGTATATCTTTTTTCAGAAATATCTCAATCTTTGTTAGAGAAGGTGGTTAGAACTCATGAAAGAATATGACATAAGTGTCCTATATAATTTGGGCAAGGCCAATGTAGTGGCCGACGCTCTCAGTAGATTGCCTATGGGCAGTGTTGCTCATGTGGATGACAGTAAGTAGAAGTTAGCTCATGAAGTACATCAGCTTCCAAGACTAGGCGCTCACTTAGTCGATATAGATAAGGGTGATTTATGGGTTTAGAGTAGTTCAGAATCATCTCTAGTTTCCAAGGTAAAAGAAAAGAAAGATAGGGATCCCAGCCTTGTCAAGTTGAAAGAGTCAGTTCAGAATCAGAAAGTAGAGGTTTTCTCCTAAGGGGGAGATGGTGTTTTGTGTTTTCAGGGTCATCTCTGTGTTTCAGGTGTAGATTACTTAAGGCAGCGAATTCTTACAAAAGTGCATGGTGCGCACTAGTCTATTCATCTAAGGGCCATAAAGATGTACCGCAACTTGCGGGAAGTCTATTGGTGGAGTGGGTGAAGAAAGAAATTGCAGAGTTTGTGGCTAAGTGCTTCATATATCAGCAGGTTAACATAGAGCATCAGAAGCCTAGTGGTCCTATGCAGGAATTCATTATTCCTACTTGGAAGTGGGAAGAAGTGAACATGGACTTCGTGATGGGTTTGCCTTGAACTTTTCATCAACATGATTCAGTTTGGGTCATTGTAGTCAGAATGACCAAATCAGCCCATTTCCTTCTAGTTCATACCTCTTATTCAGTCGAGGATTACGCCAGGCTCTACATTAGGGAGTTGGTCAGATTACACGACATTCCGCAATCTATTATCTCAGACAGAGATACCCAGTTCACCTTACTTCTGGAACGTATTTCAAAGGGGTCTTGGTACCTAAGTTCATCTCAGTACAACCTTTCATCCTCAGAAAGATGGTCAAGCAGAAAGGACTATTCAGACTTTAGAAAATATGCTACGGGCATGTGAAATTGACTTCAAGGGTTGTTGGGATGACCACTTTCTTTTGATTAAGTTTGCATACGACAACAACTATCATTCCAGTATTTGGATGGCTCCATTCAAAGCTCTCTATGGTAGGACATATAGATCTCTGATTGGGTGGTTCGAAGTTAGTGAGGCCTTAATCATAGGGCCTGACTTAGTATTCGATGCCTTAGAAAAAGTCTAGTTGATTAGAGAAAGACTCTGGGCTGCTCAGAGTCGACAAAACTCTTATGTAGATATTCGTAGAAAAGATCTCAAGTTCGATATTGATGACTATGTCTATCTAAAGATCTCTCCCATTAAGGGAGTGAAGAGGTTCGGCAAGAAAGGGAAACTCCGTCCCCGATATGTCGGTCCCTTCAAGATTCTCAGTCAATTCAGCAAGATAGCTTATGAGCTCAAATTGCCTTCAGATCTAGACTCAGTTCATCCAGTCTTCCATGTATCTTTGCTCAAGAAGTGCATAGGTGACCTAGAAATTGTAGTCCCTATTTAGAGAATTGATGTTCAGAATAGTCTCTCTTATGAGGAGATTACAGTCAAAATCCTAAACTATCAGACTCGTAGACTGAGGAACAAAGAAGTCCCATTAGTTATAGTTCTGTGGCAAAATTAGTATGTCGAGGGAGCTACTTGGGAAGCAGAAGTAGACATGCATACAAAGTATTCTCTCTTTTTCTCTGCCAACTCAGATCAAGCTCAAGGTAACAGTCCTCCTTAAGTTTACTCAGTTTCATGTTCAGTGTTCATCACAAACTTGGTATCAAGTATCATTGCATATTCAGTCATGCATTCATGTATCAGTTTAGTTATATAGTTACGCATCAGTTATGCATTCTCATTGTGAGAAACATAGTTCCTCAGAACAATAAATCATGCATTCATGAATCAGTTATGCATGCATCAGGTATGCATGTCCAGTATGATATATTCAGTTATCAGTCATGTCAGTCATGAGATCAAGTTTCAATTATTCATGTTCAGTATGTATGTCAGTTTATGTTCTTCCCCTCACTCTCAGTTTCATTCGAGGATGAATGTTCTCAAGGGGGAGATATTGTAATACCCCGTACCTTTTCCTAGGTTGAAATTGTCTAAAAAATGTTAGGAGCTTTCTTTAAATGATGAATCCACTTTTGTACACGTGGTATTTTAAAGATTTTTACTTTTTGTCATATGGAAAAGTCAATAAAATTTTCATCGATATAAAATTTTCCTAAATCCGATAACTAGGTAAGAAGTTATGACTATTTCAAGTTCCCGTCGTAAAACAGTGCCATATTGGTCAGTGGTGCGCCGTGCCACAAGATAAAATGGCAATTTTCTTTTTCTAGTGTATCGGCAAAATTTCCTCCATGTCATGCCAAAGTTTCAGGTCGCAGAAGAACTGGAAACGCGATGGCTCCGTGTCGCGCCTTCCCTCAGTTTCCCAATTGTCTAATTCCAGAGACACGACGCGATAGTGCCGCGTCGCGCCAGGGGTTCAATTTGGGAAATTTTTACTGAAATTACAAGACACATACAGGGTTAAAGGGGTCAATTATCATCCCCTATTTAAGCCCTTTAACACTTGATTCAGCCACTTTTCACCCAAAATACACTCTCTTCTCTCAAAAATAACCTAGGGCTTTTAATAGAAGATTCAGAATCATGAATTTCCTCCATCAATCTTCGTGTATTTATGAATCAAGGTAAGCATATCATTCATTCATGGACTCCTTTCATCCATGAAGACCAAGATTCCCTTTTCTAAATACAAGTTTATGGATTTTCTTATGAATTTCACTATTGAGCTTTCTCTTGTTCATGTGAATAATGAGAAATTAAATTCTACTCCATGTTGGGTGATAAATTCTATGTGGGTTAAATTATTATAGATTTAGATTCATGGGAACCTATGACTAAACCCTTGAATGATGAAATTAGAATTGAACCATGATGTTTAATTATTGTACAATGATGTTTACATGTACCATGCCTACAATATGTTTTATTAAATGCCTAGATGAAGGAAAGGTGCCTAACTAGCATGATACCATAAAATCGCCATGTATATACAAGTTATGCCTATAATATGTTTTGGTGAAATGCTTCTATAAATTTATTATGGATTATGATGTTAGTTATATGTTCAAGTAAGTTATTCTTGGTCAATTTCCTTCCATCGAGTCCTGGGAGTACTCGTACCCGAAACATTAGCTGTGTGCCTAGAGCCATGTCATGTTTTCATGATACTCTCAGTCAAGCTATGAATCCTTAGACTTTAGGCATTCTTATGACTCAGGAAAGTTCCATGATCTCATGAACTTAGTCAGTTGTCAAATATAATTAGTATTCCATCAGTCAATGGAATTCAGTAATTCAGCCAATGTTTAGTTCAGAAAATTATGTTCAGAGTCAATTTAGATAGGAGTAGGAATTAGCACTGAGTGAACCCAAGGATGGGAGCACATACTATAAGATGAGGGTGTGATTCTTAGAAGTCATCCTTGCATTCCAGAACTATGTAGCCAGTATAGGTTGAGACATCAACACTGTCTAATAAGGGTTGATGAGGTGGATAAGCACTATCAGATAAGGCCCTACCATTCTCTTTTAGGGACACTATCAAATGGGGGTCACCCACAGCTTATCCTTATCAGTGGCGCTGTATTGACACCCTTCCAATTGGGGTTACAGAATGGACCCCAACTCAGCCATAATGGCATATTAAGGGCATGTCGGTTAGATAAATACTTCCCAAAGTTTCATGTTACAGAATCAGGACTGTCAGATACAATCAATCAGTCTTAGTAATAGAACTAAGATAGTTCTTAAGATTTTAGGACTGTCAGATACAGTCAACTCAGATACAATACGAGACTCAGCTAATTTCATTAGATTCAGGACTGTCATATACAGTCACTCATGTTATTAGTTATATCATTTATCAGTATGTTATGTTATCAGTATTTAGATTCAGTAATCATGTTATCACGGTATCAGTGTCAGTAATTATGTCTCACGCATGTATTCTCATGCTCATGATAGTCAGTCTGCTATTGTTATTGTTCATGAATATGAACCCCATACATTTAGCCTACCTCATTTGCATACCTGTACATTCAAAGTACTGGCGCATTTTCACGATGGTGTCTTATACCATAGGTTCAGAGACATAAGCTCCAGAGCATCAGTAGATTCTAGTCTCCACTGTTAGAGTTAGCAGTGAGTCCTCATATTTTGAGGAAATCATCATTATTTTATTATCTCAGTAATTAGTTTATTAGTTGGAGTTAGTTGGGGACATGTCCTATTAACTCCTTATCAGACAGTCATGTTTTAGAGGCTTTCCATACTACAGTATGTTCAGATAACTTATTTAAGTTGTTTTGGGTATTTCATACCCCTCCTAGATGTTACATTTTTATCAAATACTATGTCTCAGTTTTGAACCATATGGCCTTTCAGTTCATGTTTCCGCATTATAAAGTATTTCATGCAGTATACAAAAAACATAGACGAAATTTTAAAGAAAAGCTACTTTGGACACTTTCTTGTATTCCCTGAGGACAACAATTCTTGTTTCCAAAAAATCATGGTATATGATCTTCTCAAGTGTAGGATCAAGTACGTGGGGTATGATAAATATTTGAAGGAGGGAGACAAAAAGATGGATAAAATCTGGTTCAACTACTGTGGCATGCCTGTTTGTTTTCTCATAACAGAGTTTTCCATAGTGATAGGCTTGATTTGAAATCGTTCAAATGAACCTATCATCAAGGAAATACCCCATAAAAATTGTAAGGAAAGTAGGACAACCAAACCACCATCATTAAATAAAGTGAAGGCATTGTCCAAGCGACCATCCACGAAAACCAACAAACATAAGAAACAAATAGATGGGTTGTTAGGCATTGCTGGTAATGGCTACAGAGACATGATGTTGTTAGAAAATCTTAAGGATTAAACTATACCAAAGAAGTACAAGGATAAATTATGCTTAGTTTGCTTTGCCCATTTCTTTATATTGACAAGAGATGCCAACAAAGTTATAGAAGATGATTTGTTGAAGCTTGCTGAGTATTTTGAGAAATTGAACAATTATCCCTAGGAATATGACAACTACAAGTTGACTGTCAAATATTTATTGACAAAGCTATATCCAAAGATTATCACATTATACACCTTTCCTTATGCTTTTATGGTAAATTTAATAACTATTTGTTTACTCTTCTAATAATTTATATTGAATAATTATTAACAGTTTTGTTTACTTGGTTCCTGTTTACATTTTCTAGGCTTGGGTATTTTGAAGCCACTCCTCCCCACTAAAAGTAGGTCAAGGATTACCTGAATAAGGTTTCTCATCCAAGGATCCTTAGATGGTTAACAACAAAGAGCAACATAAAAATTAAGGAGGTTGATCTCCTTGAACCTTCGGATGATGCAGTAAGTCTTCTTTTAAGTAAAATAATTTGAATCAAAGAAATATATTTAAACAGATGGGTAATCAGTTGCAATTTATCTTAACAGACCACCCATCTGGTGCAACAGATGAGCCCTTTTTTTAACAGATTACCCATCTGTTGCTTTGGTTATCTGTACTTGACTTAACAGATTACCCATACACTGTAACTTATGCAACAAATGGTTAATTTGTGGCCACATATGAACATCTATTGGATCTTAAAAATCATTTGTTGCATAAGTTTTCTATGTTAACATATTTCCCAACTAACTGCTAATTATTATTTGATTTAAATGTATCTACCCTTTCTTTTAGGTTGTGCATCCATGGATCGTACCAATTCAACAAGTGTTGGAGACTACTTCTTTTATTACTCTAGGTTTTGTTGATACAATAGCAGACCCAATAGTAGATTTAATAAAGAAGGAATTGGCTGGATCAACAGCCTTAAGAAGAGCAGTTAGGCAAGGTCCGCCTAATGTTGCGGCTCTTCATGACCAACCTGTTGCAAAAGATTCGGGTGCTGCTTCTAGGGGTGCTACTGGTGGAGATTTTCATGTCGATGGCTACCATACCGATGTTAATTCTGCTGCCAGTCATAATAATGAGTATGTTGATGCTCAATAAGAAATAAATATGTTTGAAATAACCCCTTACACTAGTCCCTCTCACCCTTACACCAGTTTTTCTCACCCTTAAAGTGGTCCCTCTGACCCCTCTCCACCCTCATGTTCTCTTTGTAAATTTAAAGACTGCATGGATAGACAAGATAAACTCTTTGAAAGAATATATGTTATCAGTAAAACTGTAAAGGAATTAAAATGAAAGAGGTGTGTCATACTATCAAAGAAGGTGACAGAGACATAGACTTCTACAGTGGAGGTTAGGATGATTAAAAAAATTAGACATATACTCTCAAATATAGAACCAAAAAAAATTGCAAATCCTTCTTCTCCAAAAGCTGTTGAAGTTCAGGGACCATTGAATAAGGTGGAAATATATGCAAAAATTGATGCCAAACAGAAGGTTGTTCTGAGAAAGTCCATAAATTCCAAGCAACGTGCAAAAACCTTTACCATGAATACCTTTTCCCCACATGAGTTCAAGAAGATTATAGATATATGCCATTGGTACGTGGACACAGTCAGTTTATTTTTCCTAACCTAGCCTTGTAACCTACTCTATGAAGAAGAAGCTATGCAACATATCTGTCATCTGTTGCAATATCTGGGTATTCTGGTGCAATTGGTGGTGGTTCTATTGCAACAGATTACCCATCTATTTCATCAGATGCTTTATATATGTAATCTGTTAACAGATTTAGAGAACCCTGTGAAATAGATAAACCATGCTTTGCATCTTTCTACTTTGTTTTTCTTTTTTAAAATTACTAACCTATTTAAAATTTGTCTTCTTATAACTCAGTATGTTGATGAAATTCTTTACCTTATGAGGGACAGGCAATTAGCGTACCTGGAAGTTTATGATTCTATCGATAGGATAATAGACCTTAATATCTATAATAATTTCATTGATAGGTACACTGAGCTCATTAAGCTAGCGTCAACTCCCGGTGTCCTGGAATTTGATTCGTTAGTTTTTAGGTTCCAAAAGGATGAAGATATGATTAATTATGTTAGAGAAAAAAGGCCATATCCACACATAAAGGAATGGTCCAAATAAAAGAGGATTCTTGCAGTCATGAACATGGAGGTCAAATATTTTCTGGTTCTTGAGATACTACTCGAGGAGGGAAAGATGAAGGTTTATGTCTTCAACTTACCTGTCTTCGATGAAGCCGATTTTTTTACCTACATACAACCACTGTTGGAGTTGTTCCCCAACTTATTGAGGTAGAGTAAACTAATGAATCATTTGCTAGAGAAAGTGTTGAGGAAGCAAAAATAGAATTTTGAAGGTCGAAACAAGGACAAGGACCTTCCGAAAAATAAAACCGGTGCCGCATGGTGGTCGTACACGCTTGAACACGCTGAATGTTTGGTGACCGGCACAGAAATAGCTAAGCCAACAATCTTTCTGTGTGATAATACTGTGTCAAGGATACAAGAGGTCTGGGCTTATAGGGTACTAACTAAATTCTTGGAACCTGTGCATAAAAAAGAAGATGTAAAAATGCAAACACCTTGACAATTTTTATTTCATGACAATTTTTTATATTTGATAAAAATTGAATTTCTTATAATACAATAGATTGTCTATCAGTTGTAACAGATAGTCTATCTATTCTGACAGATAGTTGATCAATTGCAATAGGTTGATCATCTATTTTATTATGCAGATGTTTATATCTAAGTCTATCTGTTGCAAAATATAGGTCATCTATTGAAAGAAATTAAAATAGTAAGAAAATCTATTTGATAAATTCCAGCAAATGACCTACATGATGAAACATATGTCTAAATCTGTTTGATTATTTTCAATAGATATTTCGCCTTCTGCAATAGATACATTTCTGTTGCCATATTTGAATTTAGTATTCCATTTCAATTAATAAGGCAAAATCTAAGGATAACATAGACACAATAAAATAAATTGATGCCTTCAGAAATTACATGAAATAAATCAACAATTAAATGAAATATAAAAAAATTGTTATGGGTACAGATGATCTACTCAACAAATAAATAAACAATTTATGTTTTGGTTCAAATAATTTCCAAGGAGAGTTCATTACTTTGACAGTAAAGATCTACACAATATGGACAAGTTGTTCTTCATTCGGTGCTATAGAATTCAACTTTGGTTGTCGTGGATCTTGAATGTCTCTTGCATGTGGTTTTTGAGCTTTTTCTTCTTCGTATTTCCATACAAGAGTAACATATCTTTTATAGAGTTATCCAGAATCAAGTCCATCATTTGGTACTTGTAATCCAGTGCTTAAATACTCGGCATAAGCGACAACAAAAACATCGCAATCCCTACATTTGTAAAAATTAGATAATCCATATCTTGCAATTAATGTAAGAGTTGTGAAATTTATGAGCTAAAACTAAATAATTATACTTGACTGATACTTACAGGATAATAATGGGTTGTTGAGTAATTACTTTAACATATTAAACATCAAATGGATTTCCCATTTTACCCCGCTATACTTCAATCGTCAATCAAACAGTATGAACTTTTTGCTCCAAAAAGCCACTTAGATAAAGGTAAGTAGTCAATTTTTTGGCTTTTGGATCTAACACAATGTCCCAGAATATCTCCTCTCCAACATTTAATCATAAACTTGAATGTGCCTCTCTTTTAGAACGACGATAGCCAACACCCAATGGAATTCATCACTGCAATTGATTGGGATGTATACTTTGTTGAGCAAATGCTAAGGTAAGACAGCTCGAATGCTAAAACCTTTTATGAAATTGATTAAGAATTCTTCATTTCGAAAAACTTTTGGTTGTTGTTGACAATACCTATCGCAGGTGTAAAACCCTGCATTTTTAAGTTGGAATTCAAACAATTGTTCTACGTGCATAAAATCTAATCCAATGACTTCTATTTGAATACATGTTTCATGATCATTAGCCTAGTGTTAAGGGGGAATATAAGGTGGGATAATGTTCATATGAATCACTTAGAGTAAAGTGAGCGAAGAGCCTTTGATTCAACTAAATTTTTATATTAGATTCTGCAAGGGTAAGCTTTGAACATGTATAACTTCTTACCTATGTGTAATTTTGTATATCAAGACCCAAAAATTTATAGATGATTTAATTAGCTTTCAACCGATATCAATTTTTCCTTAATCCGAAACTTGAGCGAAAAGTTATGACCATGCAAAGGTCGTGCGTTGCATGACAATTGCAAATGGCCACTAGATTAGGTGTGCGATTTCCATGCACCGCACAACCTAAGGTGTGCGATTGGCATGCATTGCGCAACCTAAGGTGTGCTATTGGAATGCGCCGCACAACAATAGTGTAGTGCCAAAAGTGCTCTGTTTTGACTTAAATCTAGGGAGTTAAAGTATTTTCACACCCCTAAACTGTCCCTAATCACTCCAAAATGTTATAAGGGGTCTTTAAAAATGAAATTCCACTCCCTTAACCCCAAGCATTCAAGTCATGATTCCAAAACCCTTCTCCTTTCCCAAGAACAAATCCAAGCCCATTTCTCAAGAAATTAACAATTCAAGCTTCCAAATTCAAGAAACCATCAATAAGTCTTCAAAAAACCATCTATTGAGGTATGTGGGTCTTTATCAATGGGTCCCATTTACCTATTTATCCCAAAACCCTCATCTTTGGTTAAAAATATGAGTTTTTCCTTTATTATGAAGTTTTATATGCTTAAGACAAGTTTAATTTATTGTTTTTCCTTAGTATTTTAAACTCAATTCATGGCGACATATGATTCGATGAAAAGTTATATTATCTCATATTTCAAGTTTCAATTTCCCATGCCATATAGAATTGAATTTCATGTTATAGTATTGAATTGTGAAACGAGCCATATAATTATGTTGTTTCTCATGTTTTTAGACATTCCAATGTTTAAGTTCTTGCTTTTCACTTATTTAGTGAATGCTTAAGTTTTTGGTCTTTGAACCATGACTTCATATTTTAGTTTTTAAGCTTTGATATCATATTTTTGATCATGCAGTGCTGGCGAGCTATGAACACCTGATACCTATGTGTTTTACATGATTTCAGAATTTCAAGTACTAAGTTAGTTAAGTCATGAATATTATCAGTATACTAATATATTTATAATCATGAAGAGTACTACTAGTTATGTAATAATGTCTAGTTGAGTTTAGATCAGTTCAGTACCAGTGTCAGTTCAGTTGGGAGTAGGATTTAGCACTGAGTGAATGCAAAGATGGTGGCTACCCCGTCAGTTTAGCTAGACTTGTTAGAAACAGTCCCTACATTCAAGAACTATGTAGCTAGCATAGGGTATGAGGGGTCACCCATCAGTTTAGCCTTGACACCCTATTCCTTTGGGATAATAAATTAGTGGATCCACATTCTCAGTATTAGTACCCATGGCACGGTACTGACACCCTTCAAACTGGGGTTACAGTTTTGATCCCGATTAGCTTACATTGGGGCATGTCAATTAAATGATACCTCCCATAGTTTCAGTCAGTATTCTGTATGTCTCATATAATGTTTACTTGACCAAGCATATAGATTTTCAGTTATACAGATTTCAGTCTTTTAAATTACATCTCATGTCAGAAACATGTTTATGCTTGGTCTTGCATTCTCAGTTTTACATATTCATTCTTTCATGCTCAATATCCATACATGATCATTGGTACGATTTATATTCCATTTATCTTTACATGAGATTTACAGGCATATTCATGCCTTTACCACTTCTCGACTTCAGTTCTACTAATTCTACAAAAGAGAAGATATTAAGAAATTATGTGTAGTAATTCACCAACTTATCCGATTATGTTTGTTGCTCATGTTTTAAAATACTTCATCTTTTTAGTTTATTTTACTTTCTTGGTTAGTCTACTTGCACTTAGCAAGCATGTTTTAAGATTATGTATGAAATCAGTTTTACTTAGTGCATTCACCCCAGCTTACTCAGTACATTCCAAAGTACTTATCCATATATATATATCTATGTCCTACATTGTCTTATAATGTAGGTATCAATTGTAGTACACAAATCATAATCAGACGGTTTGTAGCTTCTAGCCAGCAGGTGGTTAATCATCCAAGTTCAAGAATCTCCAGTCAATTGTAGTTCATGTACTATAATTTTTTTATTCATATGTATTGATTAGTAGTAGTTGGAGGTATGTCCCAGCTATCAATAGTCACTATAGTTGAGTCTTCATAGACATTCAGTTAGATTTATTATATGTAATTAAATTTTCCTTTTTCGGTTTTATCACATTATAAAATGTATCAGTATTATTCATACTTTATCATGATCATGTTTTCTCTTAATAAATTTGATTTTATACCATGTAATTCAGTTGCTTAAGTAGTATGCCAGATCATGGGTTAGCTTGGGATCACTTTTGGTTCCAAACACTATGTTACAACTAGGGGGTGGCCACGGGTCGTGACAAAATCAGTATCAGAGCCCAGAGTTCAATTGTACTAGGGTGCCTATAAGGCCGTGTCTAGTAGAGTCTGGTAGAATGGTACGAAAATGTCTGTACTTTTCTTCGATAGGCTACAAGGCACTTATTAAATATTTCCCTTCTTTTATATCTCAGATTGTGCTATAGAGATGTCTTCTAGGAAATTTATTTAGATTTTCATCTTGCTCCATCCATACCAACTTTGTCTTAATTTTGAGGTAACAGAAATAGTCATGCTTAAATTTTTGCTGATGGAATTTTCTCAGACAATCCCCACAGACAGTTATGGGTTGCAGGTTGGCTCAAAAAGTATCCCACCAGTTCCCTTTTGTTCCAAAATATGAAGGATTTTATTTATGTTCATGAAAATTGTGCATTGAGCAGAAGTTAGATATACTTTCAGATCTCTTCTAAGAATCTTATGAAAGTATGTGCTCTAGAGTTATAAGCATGAACCTCAAAATTTAGCAATAATAAAATGGGTATAGTGTTTATCTGGATTTAATAGATTAGGTATCTATGGGGTTATTTGTATGAAAGGTGAATTAGTATGCTTGAAGCAATGTATGCCAGAATTTAAGTTTGTTGATTCGAAATCATGTACGATGATGTGTGTATGATTTAGAGGTGTGTCCAAGGTGATATGGTATCGTAGTATTTCTATGTTTTATATTGTGTGTTCTTAGGTTGTACCCTTGAGTTTCTAAGTGCGAATGATGCTAGTAATCTAGTATATGATGTTCTTGCTAGCTAAGTTATGGGTTATAGGTTAATGAGGTTGACTATGTTGGTGTAATGGTAATTCTCATGGTTTAAGGAAAATATAAGTTTAGAGATGTTATATTGGTAGACTATGAAGGACAAGATCAGGATTATATGTTTTAGTAAAGCAAGTATGTTGTCAAGAAGGGTGTAAGTATGTGATGATTGCTGAAGCTAAGGAAAGTTAAGGATAGTATATGTTAAGAGAGTAATCAAGAATGAACTTAGTATAGTTCATTACAAGTTTGGGACTATCCATGTTAAGTGTTTGAATCTAAGTTTGAAACTTGGATAATTGAGTTAAAGAGAGTTTAAATTCTAGATGAGGTGAACTCAGGGTATGATGAGACTCATGAAGATTCTAAGTTAGTAAGTGTTTAAGTTATTATCTTGTAATACCCCATATTTTTGGGATAGACTTTGAAGTGTCATTCTTACGTGTGTTGTAATGCCCCGAGAGTACACCCTGGGTGTGACACGGTGCTTACAGTCCCGAGGGACCACAAGCTAACCCATGAGCTGGTACTTGCTGTGAGCACTGAATAACATGACCATAAATGTAGAAGAATAATTGATACGCCATAAGGTTTTAATAACTGAAATAAATACTAAATTATGAATCTAAAGCAATAACTATCTAAGTCTGAAATGTCAACTGCAGTCTGAATACTGAATAACTAACTGTAGTATCTGAAAGCTTCTAAACTAAATAACTGTGAGTTGATGGGACAGGCTGAAAGCATGAAATAAAATAATCTGTCCTCGAAATATGAGGACTCACCACTGCTACTGCTGAGAGTGGGAGAAGTCTAAGCATGATCTGGGAACAAATCATCAACATCTATTGTATAATACATCATAGCGCAAAACAAAGGTATGCGATCAGTGCTTTGAATGTACTGGTATGCTAAATGAGGCAGGATGACATGCATGGTTTAATGAACAGGAATAACAATTGTTTAAATATACATGTAAAACATAGAGTACTAAATACAAAGCATGAAATCTATATATAATGAAAGAATGTGAGATCTATAAATACTGTGTATACATGTAAGTTTGTAAATAATGAAAGTACATGAAATTTGTAGATATAGGGGATGCATGACCAAGCATATAACATAAACTGAATAAAATTCTACAAACTGAAATACTAAAAGAGTTGATATCTGTATGCCTTGGTCAAACAACACTAAGACTGAACTACTGGTCCGATTATTGGACTGAGACTGTGGGAGCTATCATCAAACCGACATGCCCTAATCTGAGCTAATCGGGGTCCAACCTGTAACCCCAGCTGTAAAGGTGTTAGTACCATGACACGGGTACTAACGCAGGCTGTGTGGATCCACTATACTGATGTATTATCCCGAGGACTAAGGGTGTCAATCCTGAACTGACGTATAACCCCTGTGAGATAGTAAGCCTAAACTGATGGGGAATTCTCATATCCTACACTGGCTACTTAGTTTTGGAGTATAGGGACTACTACTAGAGACTCTTCCTATCTGATGGGGAATTGGCCATCCCTACTGTAATACCCGTGCCTTTTTCCTAGCTAGAAATCATCTCAAGAATGTTAGGACTTACTTTAAAATGCAAAAATATCTTTTTACATGTGCTATTTTTGAGATTTTTTATTCTATCACATGGGAAATTGATTTAGCTTTCCAACGGTACCAATTTTGTCCAAATCCAACATCAGACGAGGAAGTTATGGACATTTTACTTGGAACTGTCGAAACGCCCAGGTATGGCGGCCAAGTTGACGGACCGCCACATAAGTGACGGACCACCACTTCAAATGTCACAGCCAAGGTAGTTGAGCCACGTACTGGATTAGGACTGGCGGACGAGTTGATGGATCATCAAAGTTGTGACAGACAGTCATCCAGGCCATCAACTCTTATCCAGTGAACCCCATTTCTGGTCCACGTCTGACGAGCTAAGTGATGGACCATCAAGTGTCTGATGGACCATAAGTCATACCGTCACACGCCATGTTTAGTTTATTTCCAGGTCATTTTAACAGGGGTATTTTGGTGACTTATCACTCGCCTACATATACCCAGATAAGTCCGAATTAAGCCATTATGCTTATTATTATTTCACAGATAAAAACTAGGGTTTCTCTCTAAATTTAATCTCTAAGAACAAAACCCAATCTTCTTTTAGAATCAAAGGATTTCAAATCCTTTAAGTTCAAAAACATCAAGAACCTTGAGTCAGGTATGCGTAGTATTCATCTATGGACCCCTTTCGTTCATAGAGTTCAAGAACTATGCTTTTAAATGAGAAACTTTGATTTCCTTGTTGATATATGATGTTGTTCATGTTAATGATCATTGTTTAAGCTTCAAGATATTAATATAAGTTGACTTCCATGATGTATGCATGCTTGTAGTTAAAACCCATGAATTTGGGTGGTTCAAGAGGATTAAAATTATTGAGAAAACCTATGTCCCAAAGTGTGCATGCAAGGTGTTTGTTAAAATTCCTAGAATGCTAAAAATCATGTTCCCATGACCCCATAGTATTTAAATAACAAGCTATGTCAACTCTTAAGATGATTCCCCATGAACTTCCATGCTATTGATATGAGTTGCAAGTATGATTATGCAAAGAACATGATATTAGGGTTGTGCAAGTACTTTCATGTGACATGAAATCCTTTCCATGCAATACATTATTGATAACTATTCTTAGTATGAAATCACTTATGTACGATATTATGAATTGTGGACTCAAATCTTGTGATCAAATCATGTCATGTGTGTCAGTTTCCTTCCATCGAGTCCTGGGGGTACTCGTACCCAAAAAATATAGTTGTGTACCTAGATCTAAATCACGTTACCCCGATAATCTCAGTCAATCCATGATCTATAAAACTCAGTCAGTCATGTGACTCAGGAAACCTCCGAAATCTCACGATCTCAGCAAACTTTCAGATAGTAGTGCTATTCCATCAGTCAACGGAAGTCAGTTACTCAGTCCATGTACAGTCAGTTAAATCATGTTCAGTATTTTCAGATGGGAGTAGAAGTTAGCACTGAGTGAACCCAAAGATGGGAACTCACCTTCCAGTTTAGGGTGTGATTCTTAGCAGTCATCCTTGTGTTCTAGAACTACGTAGCCAGCGTAGGTTGAGATATCTTACCCTGTCAGATTAGGGTTGATGAGGTGGCTTAACCTATTAGTTTAGGGTTCCTACCATTCTCATTTGAGTACCTTCCGGATGGGGGTCACTCACAACTGTCATTACCAGTAGCGCGGTATTGACACCTCTTCAGTCGGGGCAGAGATTGGACCCCAACTTAGCTATATGCATTATTAGGGAATGTCGGTTAAACAACTACCTCCCACAGTTTCAGGCTCAGTATCAGTAAAAGAACCCAAATATTTCTTCAGATATAAGAATACCAGGACTGCCAGATACAGTCAAATTTAGTTATAGTACGAAACTCAGATAGTTCTATCAGACCCAGGACAATCAGACACAGTCACCCATGTTGATAGAACCATAGTTTTAGTCATGTCAGAAATCAGTAAATCATGTATTAGTGTACAGATCCACTATTACATATTTGTGTTTCCAGTTATTATGTATGTATGTTTGCACTCTCACGTTCATATTAGTCGGTCAGTTAGTATTGCTCATGTATGTAAACCCTTTTCATTTAGCCTACTTCACACGTATACTCAGTACTCCAATTGTACTGACGCATTTACACTATGGTGATTTCTCTTTATGTTACACCATAGGTTTATAGACACGAGTTCCAGACCAACAATAGCAGTCGCATTCCAGTATACAGAGATGCAGTGAGTCCTCTTCATTCGAGGACGATATGATTTGATTCATGTATTATTTTAGTTAGTTTTTAGTTTACGTAGTTAGTTGGAGACATGTCTCTTAAACTCCTTATTTAGTCAGTACTTTGAGTTTTTCAGATACAGTTCAGATTTAGTTCAGTTTTGATTCAGACTTTAGTTATCTTGGGTATTTTTCATCCACATGGATCTTATAATTATTTTAGTTGAACCTTATGGTCTATTGTTTATGTTTTCCACATATTACATGTATGTTAAGCAATGTATAGGTACAAATATTAGTCATGGGTTAGCTTATGGTCCCTCGGGGTCATGATCACCGTGTAGCATTCCGTTTTAGAAAATCGGGGTGTTACAAACTTGGTATAAGAGCCTAAGGTTCAATAGAGTCCTAGGAAGTCTGAAAGCCGTATCTAGTAGAGTCTTGTGCATGGGTGTGTTGTGCGCCACATTTATGTACAGGAGGCTATAAGATGTTTTAGGAATAATTTCCCTTCTTTCAGTATTTATGTCGTGCTAGTGAGCATAATCTCAAGTTAAACTCTCAGTCTAATTCGTTCTTCTCTTATTTCAGAATATGCCTCCAAAGAGAAGAAACCAGCCAGTTCCTCAGCCCGAAGACCCTTTGGGTAAGCATGTTTCTCATGCGGAGTTTAGAGACGCATTCATAACACTTGCTCAGTCCGTGGCTACCCAGAATGAATGGCCACTAGTTATTCCGTCCAATCCTGTGGACAATTTTGTAGTAGCTACAATTCGGGACTACACCCGAATGAACCCTCCATCTTTCTTCGAGTCTAAGTTTGATGAAGACCCTCAGGAGTTCATTGACCAAGTTCGGAAGGTCATTGACATCATGGGAGTTACTTATATTAAGAGCATCGAGTTAGATGCATACCAATTACAGGATATTTCTCACACTTGGTACAAACAGTGAAAGTATGAGAGGTTAGAGGATGCAGGTCCTATAGAGTGGGAGGAATTTGTCACGGCTTTCTTAGATAGATTTTTTCCCCAAGAGATAAGGAAGGCCAGAGTTCTTGAATTCATCAACCTCAGGTAGGGAAATATGAAGGTTAGGGAGTATTCTCTTAGATTTACTCAGCTAGCCAGATATGCCCCATATGTGGTTGCAGACAACAGGGCTAAGATGAGCAAGTTCATGTCAGGAGTGAATGATAGCGTGGTAAATGAGTGTAGATCTGCAATGCTGAATAGTGATATGACTTTATCCAGGCTCATGACCCATGCTCAGTAAATAGAGGAGAAAAAGGTTAGGTCTAGGGAGAGGCAAAATAAGAGAACAAGATCAGGCAGTTTTAGTTTTACTAAGCTCAAATTAGAGGGAGGAAATCGTTCCTAGTTTTGTCCCAAGTCATCAACTTCAGTTCATTATTCAGCCAATGCTCCTGCTCCTAAGTTCAGAGATAGAGCACCCGTCTCTAAATCTCAGGGCAGTGTCAGTAATGCCCGAACTAATCCCCTATATCAAACTTGTGGTAAAAACCACCAGGGTGTTTGCAGAGCTGGTAGTGATGTTTGTTTCGGTAATGGAAAGCCAGGCCACAGAGTCAGAGATTGTCCTCAGTACAGTTATCAGGGTTAGCAAAATCATTCCACGACTCAGTCCGGTCGTTCGAACCAGCAGGGTGCCACTTCAAGTGCTACTAGTGGGAAACACCCAAATAGACTCTATGCTCTTGAAAATCAACAGGATTAAGAAAATTCTCTGATGTTGTTACTGGTACGTTACAGATTTTCCATGTTCATGTTTACTCTTTGTTAGATCCAGGTGCGTCCTTGTCTTTTGTTACTCTGTACACAGCAGACTATTTTGAAACCAGTCCCAAAATTTTAGCAGAGCCCTTTTCAGTCTCTACCCCAATGGGTAAAACCATCATAGCTCAGCGGGTATATAGGAACTGCCCGATTATGATATTTTAGTAATCCACGTCAGCAGATTTAGTCGAATTAGAGATGGCTAATTTTGATGTCATTCTCAGCATGGATTAGATTCATTCCTGCTATGGAACAATCAACTACAGTACCCGGATAGTTCAATTTCATTTCTCGAATGAGCCCGTCCTAGAGTGGAAGGGTAGTACTTCATCTTTCAGGGGTCAGCTTGTTTCCTGCCTTCGGGCAAGAAAAATGATTTTAAAGGGGTGTGTGTATCATCTCGTGCATGTAAAGGATTCCAGTTCTGAATCTCCCAGTCTTGAATTAGTTCCAGTTGTTAATGAATATTCAGACGTCTTTCCCGAAGATCTTCCAGGTATTCCTCCCAAAATGGAAATAGACTTCGGCATAGACCTTCTCCCAGATAATCAGTCTATTTCTATTCTTCCATACAGAATGGCACCGACAGAACTCAAGGAACTGAAAGATCAGTTGAAAGGTCTCTTAGATAAGGGATTCATTAGGCCCAGTGTATCCCCATGGGGTGCACCAGTCTTATTCATGCGCAAGAAAGACGGTTCTCTCAGGATGTGTAATGATTATTGTCAGCTCAACAAAGTCACGGTCAAGAATAGGTATCCACTTCCTAGAATAGATGACTTGTTTGACCAACTTTAGAGTGCCAGTTATTTCTCCAAGATAGACCTAAGATCAGGCTATCACCAGCTCAAAGTTAGAGAACGTGACATCCCGAAGATAGCTTTTCGTACTCGGTAGGGTCACTTCGATTTTCTAGTTATGTCCTTTGGTCTGACCAATGCCCCTGCAGATTTCATGGACTTGATGAACTGGGTGTTCAAGAAGTACTTGGACATGTTTGTCATAGTCTTCATAGATGATATTCTGGTCTATTCTCGCACAGAGCATTATCATTTAGACCATCTCAGAATTGTTCTTCAGACTCTCAGAGATCATCAGTTGTTCTCCAAGTTCAGTAAGTGAGAATTTTGGCTAAGATCAGTAGCATTCCTTGGCCATATTATTTTCGGTGATGGTATTAGAGTAGATCCTCAGAAGACCGAAGCGGTAAAAAACTAGCCTCGGTCTGTCCCTCCATAAAATATTAGGAGTTTCTTGGGTTTGTCTGGCTATTATAGACTCTTTGTTGAGGGATTTTCTTCTATTGCATCTCCTATGTATAGATTGACTCAGAAGAAGGTTAAGTTTCAGTGGTCAAATTCTTGCGAGAAGAGTTTTCAAGAGTTGAAGACTCGACTGACCTCAGCCCCAGTTCTAACTCTTTCAGATGGTTCCGATGGTTTTGTAGTCTATTGTGATGCGTCTAGAGTGGGTTTAGGTTGTGTCCTCATGTAGCATGGTAAGGTCATAGCCTACGTCTACAGACAGCTAAAGCCCGATGAGAAGTATTATCCTACTCATGATCTTGAGTTAGCAACCGTAGTATTTGCCTTAAAGATTTAGAGGCATCATTTATATGGATTTTATGTAGATGTCTTCACAGATCATAATAGTCTCCAGTATGTCTTTTCTCAGAAAGATCTAAATCTTCGTTAGAGAAGGTGGTCAGAGCTCTTGAAGGATTATGACATGAGTGTTCTTGATCAACCGGGCAAGGCCAACATTGTGACCGACGCTCTTAGTAGACTCTCCATGGGTAGTGTTTCTCACGTAGAGGATGGTAAGAAAAAGATATCCCAGGAAATTCATCAGCTTGCCAGACTAGGCGTTTGCTTAGTTGACTCTTCAAAGGGTGGTGTATGTGTTCAGAGTAGTTCAAAGTCATATCTAGTTTCCGAGGTGAAAGAAAAGAAAGACACGGATCCCAGCCTTGTAAAACTAAAAGAGTCAGTTCAGAATCTAAAAGTAGAGGCTTTCTCCCAAAGGGGAGATGGTGTTCTTCATTGTCAGGGTTGTTTGTGTGTTCAAGGTGTAGATGACTTGAGGTAGTGAATTCTTGCAGAAGTGAATGGTGCGCGATACTCTATTCATCTAGGGGCCACTAAGATGTACCACGACTTATGGGAGATCTATTGGTGGAGTGGGATGAAAAGAGATGTTGCAAAGTTTGTGGTTAAGTGCTCTACATATCAGAAGGTTAAGATAGAGCATCAGAAACCTAGTGGTTCCATGCAGGAGTTCCCCATTCCTAGTTGGAAGTGGTAAGAAATGAACATGGATTTCGTGATGGGTTTGCCTCGAACTCGTCATCAGCATAATTCAGTTTGGGTTATTGTAGACAGAATGACCAAGTCAGCTTATTTCCTTCCAGTTCGTACATTTTATTCTGCTGAGGATTATGCCAAACTCTCTATCAGGGAGTTGGTCAGATTACATGGTGTTCCATTATCTATCATCTCAGACAGAGGAACACATTTCACCTCTCACTTTTGGAAAACGTTCCAAGCGGGTCTTAGTACCCAAGTCCATCTCAATACAGAGTTTCATCCTCAGACAGATGGCCAAGCAGAGAGGACCATTCAGACTATTGAAGATATGCTAAGGGCATGTGCAATTGATTTCAAGGAAAGTTGGGATGACCACTTGCCTTTGATTGAGTTTGCATACAAAAATAACTATCATTCCAGTATTCAGATGGCTCCATTCAAAGATATCTATAGTAGGAGGTGTAGATATACAGTCGGTTGGTTCAAAGTTAGTGAGGCCTCAGTCATCGGTCCTGACTTGGTATTTGACGCCTTAGAGAAAGTTCAGTTGATCAGACAGAGACTTCGGGCTGCTTAGAGTCGACAAAAGTCTTATGTAGATGTTCATAAAAAGGATCTCGAGTTCGAGGTCAATGACTATGTCTATCTTAAAATCTTTCCCATGAAGGGAGTGAAGAGGTTCGGCAAGAAAGGGAAACTCAGTCCCCGCTATGTCGGTCCCTTTAGGATTCTCAATCGCTTCAATAAGGTAGCTTTTGAGCTTGAATTCCTTTCAAACCTAGCCACAGTTCATCTAGTCTTCTATGTTTCTTTGCTCAAGAAGTACATAGGTGACCCAGTAGTTGTAGTCCCTATTCAGAATATTGATGTTCAGGACAACCTCTCTTACGAAGAGATTCTAGTCGAAATTTTAGACTATCAGATTCGTAGGCTGAGGAACAAAGAAGTCCCTTTAGTCAAAGTTCTTTGGCGAAATTAGTCCGTTGAGGGAGCTACTTAGGAAGTAGAAGCAGACATGCATACCAAGTACCCTCACCTTTTCTCCGCCAACCCAGATCAAGCTCAAGGTAATAGTTCTTCTTAAGCTCATTCAGTTTCACGTTCAACATTCAATACAACTTGATATTTCATTTCGTGTTCATGTTCCATCACAACTTTGGTATCAAGTACCATTGCATATTAAGTCATGCATACATGTATCAGTCCAGTAAATAATTATGCATCAGATATGTATTCTCATTGCGAGAACCTAGGTCATGAATTCATGAATCAGTTGCACGTGCATCAGATATGCATGTTCAGTATAACATATTCAGTTTTTCAGTCATAAGATCATGTTCCATCTACTCATATTTGGATTATTGTTTCCCCTCTCAGTCAGTTCCATTCGAGGATGAATGTTCTCAAGGGGGAGATATTGTAATACCCGTGCCTTTTTCCTAGCTAAAAATCATCTCAGGGATGCTAGGACTTACTTTAAAATGCAAACCTATATTTGTACACGTGATATTTTTGAGATTTTAACTTTCTATCATGTGGGAAATTGAGTTAGCTTTCTAACGGTACCAATTTTGTCCAAATCCGACATCAGACGAGGAAGTTATGGACGTTTTACTTCGAACTATCGAAAATACCCAGGTATGACGGCCAAGTTGACGGACCGCCACATAAGTGACAGACTGCCACTTTGACCATCACAGCCAAGGAAATTGAGCCACGTACTAGATAAGGACAGATGGACGAGTTGACGGATCGTCAAAGTTGTGATAGACCGTCATCCAGGATGTCAACTCTTATCCAGTGAACCCTATTTCTGGTCCACGTCTGACGGGCTAAGTAACTGACCGTCAAGTTTCTGACGGAACATCAGTCGGATTGTCACACGCCACATTTATTTTATTTCCAGGTCATTTTAACAAGGGTATTTTGGTCACTTATCACTCGCCTACATATAACCAGATAAGTCCGAATTCAACAATTATGGTCATTATTATTTCACAAACAAAAACTAGGGTTTCTCTCTAAATTTAATCTACAAGAACAAGACCCAATCTTCTTCAAGAATCAAAGGATTTAAAATCCTTCATGTTCAAAAACATCAAGAACCTTGAGTCAGGTATGCGTAGTGTTCATCTATGGACCCTTTTCATTCATAGAGTTCAAGAACCATACTTTTAAATGAGAAACTTTGATTTCCTTATTGTAATATGATGTTGTTCATGTTAATGATCATTGTTTAACAACAACAACAACAAACCCAGTGTATTCGCACATAGTGGGGTCTGGGGGAGGGTAATATGTACGCAGTCTGTACTACTTAATGATCATTGTTTAAGCTTCAAGATATTAATATAAGTTGACTTCCATGATGTATGCATGCTTGTAGTTAAAACCCATGCATTTGGGTGGTTCAAGATGATTAAATTTTTTGAGAAAACCTATGCCCCAAAGTGTGCATGCAAGATATTTGTTAAAATGCCTAGAATGCTAAAAATCATGTTCCCATGACCCCATAGTATTTAAATGACAAGCTATGTCAACTCTTAAGGTGATTCCACATGAACTTCCATGCTATTGATATGTGTTGCTAGTATGATTATGCAATGAACATGATATTAAGGTTGTGCAAGTACTTCCATGTGACATTAAATCCTTTCCATGTAATACATTGTTAATAACCATTCTTAGTATGAAATCCCTTATGTACGATATTATGAATTGTGGACTCAAATCTTATGATCAAATCATGTCATGTGTGTTAGTTTCCTTCCATCGAGTTCTGAGGGTACTCGTACCCAAAAAATATAGTTGTATGCTTAGATCCAAGTCATGTTACCCCGATAATCTCAGTCATGCCATGATCTATAGAACTCATTCAGTCATGTGACTCAGGAAACCTCTGAAATCTCACGATCTCAGCAAAATCTTAGATAGTAGTGCTATTCTGTCAGTCAACAGAAGTCAGTTACTCAGTCCATGTACAGTCAGTTAAATCATTTTCAGTCTCTTAAGATGGGATTAGAAGTTAGCACCGAGTGAACCCAAGGATGGGAACTCACCTTCCAAGTTTAGGGTGTGATTCTTAGCAGTCATCCTTGTGTTCCAAAACTATGTAGCCAACGTAGGTTGAGACATCTTAAACTGTCAGACTAGGGTTGATGAGGTGGCTTAACCTGTCAGTTTAGGGTTCCCACCATTCTCATTTGAGTACCTTCTAGATGAGGGTCACTCACAACTGTCCTTACCAGTGGCGCAGTATTGAAACCCCTCTGGGCGGGGCAAAGATTGGACCCCAACTTGGCTATATGAATTATTAGGGCGTGTCGTTAAACAACTACCTCCCACAATTTCAGGATCAATCTCAGTAAAAGAACCCAGATAGTTCTTCAGATATCAGTATACCAGGACTGCCATATACAGTCAAATTCAATTATAGTATGGAACTCAAATAGTTCCATCAGACCCAGGACTGTCAGACACAGTCACCCATGTTGACAGAACTATAGTTTCAGTCATGTCAGAAATTAGTAAATCATGTATTAGTGTAAAGATCCACTATTACATATTTACATTTCCAGTTATTCTGTATGTATGTTTGTACTCTCATGTTTATATTTGTTGGTTAGTTAGCATTGATCATGCATGTAAACCCTTTTCATTTAGCCTACCTCACTCGTGTACTCTGTACTCCAGTTGTACTGACGCATTTACGCTATGGTGCTTTCTCTTTATGTTACACCATAGGTTTATAGACACGAGTTCCAGACTAGCAGTAGCAGTCACATTCCAGTATACAAAGATGCAGTGAGCCCTCTTCATTTGAGGATGATATTATTCGATTCATTTATTATTTCAGTTAGTTTTCAGTTTACGGAGTTAGTTAGAGACATATTCCTTCAAATCTTTATTTAGTCAGTACTTCGAGGCTTTCAGATACAGTTCAGATTTAGTTCAGTTTTGATTCAGACATCAGTTATCTTGGGTATTTTTCACCCACATGGATCTTATAATTATTTCAGCTGAACCTTATGGTTTATTATTTATGTTTTCCGTATATTACATGTATGTTAAGCAATGTACAGGTACAAATATCAGTCATGGGTTAGATTGTGGTCCCTCGGGGTTATGAGCACCGTGTAGCATTCCGGTTCAGAAAATCGAGGTGTTACACCTACACTTGCTCGATGCTAAATCCTACTCCCAACTGAATGACACTGAGTTACTGATTAGTCTGAGTTTAATTGACTATTATAGTAATTCTCATGATGTAATATAAAGTTATACTGATGATACTGAAATGAAACTAAGTAAACAACTATGTTTTTCGGGTATTCATTACCCCGAGGACTCAAAAGTAAACTTAGTAACACAATATTAAACTTAAAGGACTTAGCATGAAAAACCTTTATCAAATACTCATTATTGTAAGCATTTTATCAAACACTTGTAGTTCATAGTTTAGTCAAATCATGGGAATAATATGGAACTTGTAGTAATAGCATGAATTCAACATGAATAGCACTACGTAATTATTTAATTCAAAAAATGATAACATTAAAACATGGGGAATTGAATAACAACAACAATTTTATTCATGCATGGTGTAGGATCATAGTTCATGGAGATTCATGGTTGAAAACTTAATTTAAAACAAGGTAACTTGGAAATATTATAAATTTGTAATTAAAATTAGATACTTGGACTTCATGGGTGAAAGGAACCCATGAATGAACATTTTATATACCTAGATTAATTAATTTAAGATGATTGAGGGTGAGTTTTAGAGATATGGCCTTGAATTTGAGAGCTAGGGTTTTTATGTTATTGAAGAGAATGGATCCCTTTTTTGAGTAATTATAGAATAATGGGCATATAATGCCTTATTTTGCTTTAATTTCGTGTTTAGGATGAGTTTAGGGCTTAGGAAAATGACCAAACGGCCCCTAGGAAATTAAAAATGCGAAATAGAAAAAATTGAAAATCCGAATTAGAGGACCTGGCGTGTCGCGCTAGAATCGCGTAGCCTTACTGGAAAGTGATGACTGGGACCTGGAATCTTGGCATGATGTGATAAAATCGCGGTGCCTCACTAGATGGGAATTTCACCCTTGGCACGATGCACCATGATTGTGGAGTCACACTGGAATGTGATAATTGGGAAATGGGGCATCACCGCGATACGGTGGAATCACAGTGTCTCACTGGAATTTGAAAATTGTGATTTAACATGTCTCCACAATGCTCAACGGGCCAAAATCACGATGTTTTATGACTGAAACTTAAAATAGCCATTACTTCTCACCCGGTTATCGAATATGGATGAATTTTATATCGTTTGAAATCTAATTCAATTTCCCACGCATTGGAGGGTCTAAAACTGAAAGATAACGAGTGTTTCAAAAATTTAATATATATATGAATACATATGTATTGGGACTTATATTTTTCTAGGAAAGTATGGGGTATTACAATATCTCCCCCTTGGGATCATTCATTCTCGAATGAGACTAGTTAAGCTGAGGAAAATTGATGGACTGAGCTTACTCACTAAACATGCATATCTGATGCATGGAATGCATGACTAAACTGATTCATAAATGCATGGCTGACATAAACATGATATGTGACTGAAACTTAGCATGATAGAGAGAAATCTAAAGGAGATTAGTACCTTAAACCGAATCTGAATTTGCAAAGAAAAGATGAGGGTACTTTTTCTGCATATCTGCTTCCGCTTCCCAAGTGGCTCCTTCAACTGACTGATTCCACCAAAAAACTTTGACTAATGGAACTTCTTTGTTCCTTAGTCTACAAACTTGATGATCAAGAATTTCGAATGGAACTTCCTCATAGGAAAGACTGTTCTGAACATCTATGCTTTCTAGGGGAACAACTACAGATCGATCACCAATACACTTCTTTAATAATAAGACATGGAACACTAGGCGTACTGAAGCTAGATCTAAAGGCAACTCAAGCTCGTAAGCTACCTTTCAAAAATGATTTAGAATTCTATAGGGAACGACATATTGGGGACTGAGTTTCCCTTTCTTGCCGAACCTCTTCACTCCCTTCATGGGAGATATTCTTAAGTACATGTAATCACTGACCTCAAACTCGAGATCCTTTCTCCTTAAACCTGCATACAATTTCTTTTGGCTCTCGGTTTCTCTAAGCTTATCTCTGATCAGATGAACTTTTTCTAAAGCATCAAACACCAAATCAGGACCTACTAGCGCAACCTCGCCTACTTCAAACCAACCAATTGAAGATCTACATCTCCAACCATAAATAGCCTTAAACGGATCCATCTGGATACTGTAATGATAGCTATTATTATATGTGAATTCAATCAAAGGAAAGTGGTTATACCAACTACCTTTAAAATCAACTACGTATGCTTTTAGCATATCTTTAAGAGTCTGAATGGTCCTTTCTGCTTGACCGTTTATCTGAGGGTGGAAGGCTGAACTGAGGTGGACTTGGGTACCATGACCCTTCTAGAATGCTTTCCAGAAATAAGAGGTAAACTGGGTACCTCTATCTGAGATGATAGATAAGGGAACACCGTTCAACCTAGGAAACTCTCTGAGATAGAGTTTGGAATAGTCCTCTGCTGAATAAGAGGTATGGACTATTACAAAATCCATGATCATATCTTCCCATTTCCATATGGAAATGCTGAACTCCTGCATGGACCTACTAGGTTTCTGGTGCTCAATATTAACCTACTGACATATAGATCACTTAGCTACAAACTCTGCAATATCTTTCTTCATCCCACTCAACCAATAGATCTCCCGCAGATCGCGTTATATCTTAGTAGCCCCTAGTTGAATAGAGTAGTGTGCACCATGTACTTCGGTAAGAATTCATTGCCTCAAGTCATCTACACCAGGAAAACATAGTTGACCCTGACAACGCAGCACACCATCTCTCCCTTGGGAGAAAACCTCTACTTTCTGATCTCTGACTGATTCTTTCAACTAAACTAGACTGGGATCTGTATCTTACTTTTTCATCACTTTAGAAACTAGGGATGAAGATGAACTACTCTGCACCAATACACTACCATATGATGAATCGACTAAGCAGATACCTAGTCGGGCAAGATGATGAACTTCCTAAACTAACTTTTTCTTATCATTCTCAACATAAGAAACACTACCCATAGACAATCTGCTGAGAGCATCTTCAACTACATTGGCCTTGCTCGGATGATACAGAACACTCATGTCATAATGTTTTAATAACTCTAACCACCTTCTCTGATACAGATTCAAATCTTTCTCAGAGAACACATACTGTAAGCTTTTGGGATCTGTGAACACATCAATATGCACCCCATACAAGTAATGCCTCAAAACTTTTAAGGCAAACACTACAACTGCTAGCTTAAGATCATGAGTAGGGTAATTTTTCTTATGGGGCTTAAGCTGTCTGGAGGCGTAGGCTATGACCTTACCTCTATGCATGAGGACACAACCCAAACCTACTTTGATGCATCGTAGTACACAACATACCTGTCTAAACCATCTGGCAAGGTAAGAACTAGGGATGAAGTGAGGCGAGTTTTCAACCCCTAAAAACTCTTTTCGTAGGAATTTGATCATTGAAACTTAACTATTTTCTGAGTTAATCTGGCCATGAGAGATTGAAAAGACAAAAACCCTTCAACAAACCGATGGTAATAGCCAGCTAAACCCAAGAAACTTCTGATATCTGATGGAGAAATGGGTCTAGGTCAGTTTCTCACCACTTCTGTCTCTTGATGATCAACTCTAATTCCATCACCGAAAATAATATGGCTAAGAAATTCTACTGACCTTAGCCAAAATTTGCACTTACTGAATTTAGCAAACAACTAATGAGTTCTGACAGTTTGAAGTACAATTCTGAGGTGGTCTGCATGATCATTTTTGCTATGGGAGTAAACAAGAATGTCATCGATAAATACTATGATGAACATGTCCAAGTACTACTTTAACACCCGGTTCATCAAGTCCATGACGGTTGCTGGGTCATTCGTGAGATCAAAGGACATGACTAGAAACTCGAAGTGACCATATCGGGTTTGGAAAATTGTCTTCAAAATGTCACATTCTCTGACTCTGAGATGATGATATCCTGATCTGAGGTCTATCTTAGAAAAGTAACCAACACCCTAAAGTTGGTCAAACAAGTCATCGATTCTAGGAAGCAGATATTTATTCTTGGTGGTGACTTTGTTCTACTGACGGTGATCAATACACATTCTGAAGGAACTATTTTTTATGCACGAATAGAACTGGTGCGCCCCACGGGGAGACACTGGGTTTGATAAATCCCTTATCTAGGAGATCCTTCAAATGTTCCTTCAATTCTTTGAGTTCAACTGGAGCTATTCTGTATGGTGGAATTAATATAGGTTGAGTATCTAGAAGAAGGTCTATTCCAAAGTAGAATTCCCTTTTAGGAGAAACTCTGGAAAGATTTTTAGGGAGCACATCTGGAAATTCATTTACTACTGGAACTGACTCAAGAGTTGGTGTTTCTGAGCTAGAGTCTTTAACTCGCACAAGATGGTAGATACATCCCTTGGATATCATTTTTCTCACTCTAAGGTATGAAATCAACTGAGCCTTAAGCGTTCTGGTACTACCCCTCCATTCAAGTATTGGTTCATTTAGGAATAAAAAATAAACTATTCTAGTTCTACAATTAATTGAGGCATAGCATGAGTGGAGTCAATTCGTACTGAGAATGACATCAAAATATGTCATATCTAACTCCATGAGATCAACTGAGGTAACTTTATGAGATACTGTGACTGACAGTTTATGTATACCTGCCTGGCTACAATGGAAACAGCTACTGGGGTAGTCATTAAAAAAGGTTCTGCTAGAGTTTTGGGACTAACTCTTAAATTTATGGCTATATATGGAGTTACAAAAGAAAGATAAGCTTTGGGGTCTAGCAAAGTGTAAACATATAAGTCAAAGACTTGTAACGTACCAGTAACTACATTAGGAGAATTTTCCTAATCTTGGCGGGACTAAAGAGCATATAATCTTTTAGGACGCAAACCACTGGTAGCACTGGAAGTGGCACCCTGCTGAGTTGGGAGATCGGATAGAACTGACGACTGATAGGACTGGCCCTGTTGGCGTAAATCCCTATCTCTTTTAGAAACTACTCGATACTCCCAAATTCGATGGCTTGGCTTACCACACCCGAAACACACATCACTGCCTGCTCTACACTCTTCCTGATGGTGTTTGCCATATTTCTAACATAGAGAGTTATACGGGCACTGTTAACATTCCTTGGGACTCAGAGCCTGCTGCCTTATCCCAATTATCATTTTTGAATTTGGGCACTGGGCACTAGATGAAGAGGGTGCTGGGGATAAAGACCTATGATGAACTTGGGGACGTTTACCACTTTCTGACCTTGGCTGACTGAAATTAAAACTACCCATCCTAGCCCTCTTGTTTCCTTTCTCTCTCTTCTTAATCTTTTGCTCCTAAATTTGTTGAGCATGAACCATCAACCTAGACAAGTCTATCTCCCTTATCAGCATTGCAGTCCTACACTCTTTGACCACACTATCAGATATGCCAGAAACAAACTTAATCATCTTAGACTTGCTGTCAGGTACTATGTGAGGAGAATATCTAGCTATCTGGGTAAAATTAAGGGAATACTCTTTCACATTCATGTTTCCCCACCTCAACTTAATAAATTCTAACACCTTGGCCTCTCACAACTCTAATGGGAAGAATCTATCTAAGAAAGTTGTGGCAAACTCTTCCTATTCTACAGGCCCTGTATCAACACCCCTATCAACTTTCCACTGCTTAAACAAAGTATGGGCTACATCCTGCAACTGATATGAAGCCAACCCAGTGCTCTCATTGGATGTCACCCCCATAGCATCCGTTACCTTTTAAACTATATCTATGAATTCCTGTGGATCCTCTTCAGACTTGGATCCCATGAAGAAAAGATGATTTATCTGGGTGAAGTCTTGAATTATGGTTGCATCAGTATTAGCCACTGAGTTTTCCAGAACAACAGTTGGCCATTCATTCTGAGCTTTTGTAGAGTTTGATAGAGTGGTGAACGCAACTCTAAATTTTGTGTGAGAGACATGCTCATCCAGAGGATCTACCTTGATTGATGGAGGTGTTGGATGGTTTCCTATTCTTCTTCAATTCTTCTTTGGAGGCATGTTCTATTGACGGAAGGAAGAAATAGATTAGACTGAGAGTTTAACTTGATCTTATGCTCACTCGTAGGATATAATTACTGAAAGAAGGAAAACCTTTCCTATAAATCTAGTAGCTTCTCTTCCATAAGTGTGGCGCGCTACACACCCATGCACAAGACTCTACTTGACACGACTTTTAGGCTTTCTGGGATACTTTTAAACCTTAGGCTCTAATACTAAGTTTTTAATTCCCCGAGAGTACACCTTAGGTGTCACACAGTGCTTATAGTCCAGAGGGACCATAAGCTAACCTAAGAGCTGGTACATACTATGAGCACTGAATAACATAACCATAAATATGGAAGAATAACTGATACGCCATAAGGTTTTAATAAGTGAAACAAATACTGAATTATGAATCTAAAGCAATAACTATTTGAGTCTGAATAAATACTGAGATCTGAGAAAAATAGAATAACTAACTGACATGTCAACTAAAGTCTGAATATTGAATAGCTGACCATAGTGTATGAAAGCCTCTAAACTGAATAACTGTGAGTTGATGAAATTGGCCCCAACTAACTCCAACTAACTACTATACTGAAAGCATAAAATAAAATAATTCATCCTCAAAATATAAGGACTCACCACTGCTACTGCTGAGAGTCTGAAAGTCTAAGCGCGATCTGGGAACTGAGCATCAACACCTATGATATAATACAACATAGCGAAAAATAAATATATGCGATCAGTACTTTAAATGTATTGGTATGCTAAATGAGGTAGGCTGACATGTATGGTTTCATGAACAAGAATAACAATTACTTAAATATACATGTAAAACATGGAGTACTGAATAGAAAGCATGAAATCTACAGATACTGAAAGTATGTGAGATCTGTAAATACTGTGTATACATGTAAGTCTATAAACACTGAAGGTACATGAAATCTTTAGATATAGAGAATGCATGACAAAGCATATAACATGAACTAAATAAAAGTTTTCAAATAGAACTACTGAAATAGCTGATATCTGCATGCCTTGGTCAAACAACACTAAGATTGAACTACTGGTCTTATTTTTAGACAGAGACTATGGGAGATATCATCTAATCAACATGCCCCAATCTAAGCTAATCGTGGTCCAACCTGTAACCTCGGTTGGAAGGGTGTTAGTTCCATGCCATGGGTACTAAGATTGGATGTGTGGATCCACTATACTGATGTATTGTCCCAAAGTACTAAGGGTGTCAAGCTTGAACTGACGGGTGACCCCAGCGAGATAGTTAAGCCTAAAATGATGTGTGACTTCTTATATCCTACGCTGGCTATGTAGTTCTAGAGTATAGGGACTGCTACTAGTGACTCTGCCTATCTCACACGGAACTGGCCATCCCTACACTCGCTTTATGCTAAATCCTATTCCCAACTGAATGACAATGAGTTACTGTTATTCTTAGTTTAACTAACTGTTATAGTAATGCTCATAATGTAATCTGAATTTATTCTGAAGATACTAAAATAAAACTAAGTAAATAGCTATGGTTTTTGGGTATTCAATACCCCTAGGACTCAAAAACAAACTTATTAACACAATATTAAACTTATAGGACTGAGCATGAAAAATCTTTATCAAATACTCATTCTTGTAGGCATTTTATCAAACACTTGTAGTTCATAGTTTAATCAAATCATGGGAATAATATGGAACTTGTAGTAATAGAATGGATTCAACATGAATAGCTCTAAATCATAATTTAATTCAATGAATGATAACAAAACATAGGAAATTGAATAACAACAACAATTTCATTCATGCATGGTGTAGGATCATAGTTCATGGAGATTCATGGTTGAAAACTTAATTTAAAACAAGGTAACTTGGAAATATTATAAATTTGTAATTAAAATTAGATACTTTGACTTCATGGATGAAAGAAACCCATGAATGAACATTTAACATACCTGGGTTAATGAATATGAGATGATTAATGGTGAGTTCTTGAGATATGGCCTTGAATTTGAGAGCTAGGGTTTTTACGTTCTTGAAGAGAATGGATCCCCTTTTGAATAATTTGAGAATAATGAGCATATAATGCCCTATTTGACTTTAATTTCATGTTTAGAACGAGTTTAGGGCTTAGGAAACTGACCAAATAGCCCCTAGGAAATTTAAAATGCGAAACTAAAAAACTGAAAATCCCGATTTGAGGCCCTGACACGATGCGCCAGAATCACATAGCCTTACTAGAAATTGATGACTGGGACCTAGAATCTTGGCTCGACGCGGTGAAATCATGGTGCTTCACTAGATGGGAATTTCACCCTTGGCACAACGCGCCATGATTGTGGAGTCACACTGGAAAGTGACAATTGGAAAATGAGACATCGCCGTGATACGGTGGAATCATCAAGTCTCACTAGAATTTGACAATTGTGATTTAACCCATCTCAACAATGCGCAACGGTCCCAAATCATGGTGTTTTATGACTGAAACTTAAATTTATCATAACTTCTCACCTAGTTATCGAATTTGGGAAAATTTTATATCATTAGAAAGCTAATTCAATTTTCCATGCATTGGAGGGTCTAAAATTAGAAGATAATAACTGTTTTAAGTATTATATATATATATAAATATTCATGTATTGGGACTTAAATTATGCTAGGGAAGTATAGGGTATTACATGTGTAAACTATAATCCCATGATTTACTTTCAAATTCATGTGTCAAAATCTTTATCCTATGGTCCTTATCTCATATGCATAGTACCCCACAATTTTAGTCCAATTATTCAGACTAAGTACAATTCTATTTTATGACTAGTATTTAATTATCAGTTAATAAGTACACAATTACTAGTTAATCAGTATAAAGTTATAAGTTAATCAATAAACAAATACTAGCTTATCAGTATCCATACACAGTTATTCAGTATTCAAACGTCAGTTATTCAGTATTAAGCTATCAGTCATTTGGTTAATCAAATCAGATTAGTATATGTTAGTTTGGTTTAGTATGTTAAACCATTCATGCTCAGTATATTTTTATATTTAGATCCTTGAGTTATGTCAGTTTCCATCCCGTAGTTTCACCCCTAGTATTCATATATTACCTATATTTTACTATTTTTAATCTTCAGTTCTAGTTATATTACAAGAGTATATTTTTAAGAAACTAAGTGTAGTGATTTACCACTTATCAGATTTTGTTGGTTAATATGTTTTAAGATATGTCATATTTCAATTTATTTTAGTTTCTTGATGAGTCTACTTACACTTAGCATGCATGTTTAAGATTACGCATGAACTCAATTTTACTTACTGCATTCCCTCCCCTCACTTACTCAATACAGTCTAGAAGTTTTTATTCACATATACGTCTATGTGGCTACATTGTTTCATAATATAGGCACCAGTTGTAGCCCATACATCATGATCAAACAGTTGTAATTTTCAGCTAACAGGTGTTGAGTTTCCTATTTTGGGGACTCCAGCCAGATGTTGATCATGTTCTTTATTTTTATTATTCATATCTATTAATTAGTGGTAGCTGGAGGCATGTGCCGTCTATCTATAGTAAGTATAGTAGAGGCTTCATAGATGTCAGTCAGAGTTAGTCATGTAAATTTTAGTTTCTCTTCAGATTTATCAAATTGTAAACTTTATCAGTTACATACTTATTTAGATTTCATTATGATTATGTTTCTGCATAGCATAACTAGGTTTTTAATACATATTAAATTATTTGCTCAAGCAGTATGCCAGTTCATAGGTTAGTTTGGGATCACTTGTGGTTTCAAACACCATGTTACGACTAGGGGGTAGCCTCAGGTCGTGACATATATGATGACTATTGGGTCTATAGAAAGTTAAGAGTTGTATCTTAGAAGAAAGTACTAGCAACAAGTTTACACTTTATGCTATAGTCTTTCTATATGACTTTATTATTTATGAGTATAGTTATATCTCAGACTCTAGTGTAGAGTGGTTGCAGTTCACTTTATATTTCATTAAAGAAATCCACAGGCTTAGAATGGTAGCCTAAATCTAAGGGTGAGATGATAGAATAAGGAACTAAGTCAGGCTCTAAGATTCTAGTAGTGATGCTAGTGTATTGTAGAACATTAGTGAGGGAGGAAGTTGCCCAATCCATTCTTCTCTCAGTGCAAATTTTTGTACTTCATTCATCATGAAATCTACTCATGCTTTACAAGATATCTCTATGATTATAGCCCATGTTCATGAACATAGTAGTGAGTCATTTACGCTCCCAGTTACTATTATAAAGAGTTCCAATTCACTCAGCAGTACGAATCATATTCCATAAATTTATAAACTCCAAACTCAAGTCATGCAGCTTATGACTCATGTACTTATGATTTATAGTTTGTTCAGTTTCAGGTACTCATGCTAGACTCTTAATGATCATCAAAATTCAGATTATGTCATGTATGTTCTCAGTTTAGATCTCTTTAATGAATCCATGTCGTGGATACTCTATTTCTCAGGCCTCAATTAACTTTTCAAGTTATGCATAGTATTCTTTCATGCTTCAGGTCCTCATGTTCTAACCTTTTAGTGACCTCTCCTTATGTCAAGATAGTGGTGATGATCGATGGTTTAATGGGAGAGAGTAAATGTTCTTATTGGGGAAAGATTGATTTATGCTTGTTTTATTTAAGGCTATAAGTGTAAAGTAAGATTGAGGCCATGATTTTGGTATATGTCATGGTTAGTTTAAAATTTCCTATGTGTCTTCTTAAGAATAGTGAAATAAAGTTGTTATTGATAAAGGTTTAGAGAATATGAGAAAGTTGTTTTATAGGTATTTGTCTAGAAGTTCGTATATGATTGTAATGGTAGGATTGGATGTCATGTTGGTATATAAGTTGATAGGTGCATTGTGACCCTGTGAATTCCTAGTAAGAGGTTGAATTTAGCTATTAAAATGGTAAGAAGAATTGCTCTTGAGATGTGAAGTTGTGATAACTCATGGGGCATTGAATTCATGGTTCAAACTAGCATTATGGTGTTATGTGCAGTACCTTGTGATTTCGAGTTAGGCTTGATCATGGTGGGAGTATGTAGCTCAACTCAAACTTTGGCCGGAGAAGTTATATGTACACATGTGAGTATGTGAGAAACATGGATAATCTTGAAGTCGGTAGTTGCATTGCCTAAGGCCTAGTAATTTTATCCTCATTTATGTCTTTTAGAACTATGTTTCATGTTATAGAAGCTATAGCCATATTTAGATTCCTTCTCAGATATTTCAATTAGATCATGCCCAAGAATTCCTTGCTCCCTAATGTTATTAGAACTTCTTAGAAAAGAATTGGATAAATACTCTAGTTGAGCATAAACGTTCAGTATCATCATTCAGCCTATATAGCTAGCAATTCAGTTTAGCAATCAAACTCCTATAGTTTTCCTCTCCATCTAGTCATACTATCCGAAGTTTCATGAGTATGGATATTCTATGAGGTAACTTATTCATGTCCATGCAAGTTATGAATTTAGTTCTGTCTATTCATCATGTCTACGATTCAGATATTTAGTCATGATTCAGTTCATAAGTGTTTAGTGAATAATCTCAGTTTTCCAAGTATTTCAACTCGGACATTGTGATACCCATTGTACGACCTTAGTCTCGTTGTCTCATGGTTTGTACTTACATAATGTACTTGGTGATGCCATGAAGCTCTTGTTCCTTTGATTCCTACATGTTTTTTGTTGAGGGATAATTCCTAATGAAAAGTTATATACTTTATTCCATCCTCAGTAACTCTTGGGATTTTGTTGTGTCAGTTATCGCTTCGCAGTTCTATATGTATGATCCTATCATGAAAATTTAAAGTGAGTTCTAAACTCTCAGCATAAATCAGCTCCTTAAAGTGAATAAAGTCAAGTCAGCTCAAAAATCTGTTACATGATAGGAGTTTTAATATTTCAGCTCAGCTATATCCTTCATTAGAAGACATGTCATATGTACCTTATTCCATACTTCTAAAGTTTCAATAAGTTCCTACCCAACATTCGAGGATGAGTGATTCTAAGGGGGAGATAGTGTAACACCCTACATTTTTTGATTTGGAATATGAACCGTTGTTCTACGTGTGTAAACTCCAATCCAATGACTTATAGTTGAATACATGTGTCATGATAATTATCCTAGTGTGAGCGGATCTTATGAGGTAGGATAATGTTCATAGTAATCACTTAGAGCTAAGTGAGCTAAGAGCCTTTGATTTGGCAAAATTTCCATATTAGCTTCTGCAAGGGTCAGCATTAAACGTTTTTAATACATTAACTATGTTGAATTGTAAATATCAAGACCCACCAAGTTATAGGTAATTTAATTATCTTTCCAAAGATACCAATTTTTCCTTAATCTGATGCCGAAGTAAAAAGTTATGACCATGCAAAGGCCGTGTGTTGCATGACAATTGCAAACAACGACTAGATTAAGTGTGCGATTGGCATGCACCGTACAACCTAAGTTGTGTAATTATAATGAACCGCACAACCTAAGGTATGTGATTGGCATGCTCCACACAACCTAAGGTCTGCGATTGGCATGCGCCACACAACAATAGCTTAGTGCCAAAAGTGCTATATTTTGTCTTAAATCAAGGGTGTTGAAGCCTTTTCACACCCCTAAACCTTCCCTAATCACTCCTAAATGATATAAGGGGTCTTTAAACACACAAATTACACTCCCTTAACCCCAAGTATTCAAATCACGATTCAAAAACCTTCTCCCTTCCCAAGAACAAATCCAAGCCCTTTCTCAAGAAATCAAGAATTCAAGATTCCAAGTTAAAGAAACCCACAAGAAATTTTCACGAAACCATCTATTGAGGCATGTGGGTGTTCATCAATGGCCCCCTTTCACCCATTGATCCCAAAACCCTCATCTTTGGTTAAAAATATGAGTTTTTCCTTTATTATGAATTTTTATATGTTCGAGACAAGTTTAATTCATTATTTTTTCCTTAGTAGTTTAAACTCAAGGCATGAACTGGTTTGATTCCATGAAAAGTTAGATTATCTCATGTTTCAAGTTTCAATTTCCCATGCCATATCAAATTGAATTTCATGTTCTAATATTAAATTGTGAATCTAGCCATGTAATTATGTTGTTTCTTATGTTTTAAGACATTCCCAAGTTCATGTTTATGATTTTCACTTATTTAGTGAATGCTTAATTTTTTGGTCTTCGAACCATGATTTTACATTTCAATTTTTAAGCTTTGATATCGTATTTTTTATCATTCTGCGTTGGTGGGTAATGAATACTTGATACCAATGTGTTTTACCTGATTTTAGAATTTCAAGTACTAATTCAGTTAAGTCATAAATCTTATTAGTATACTCAGATATTTATAATAATGATGAGAACTACGAGTTATGTAATAATGTCCAATTGAGTTTAGTTTTGGGGAGTATGATTTAGCACCAAGTGAATGCAGGGATGATGTCTCCCCCGTCAGTTTAGGAAGAGCTGTTAATATCAGTCCTTGCATTCCAGAACTATGTAGCTAGCATAGGGTATAAGAGGTCACCCTTTTAGGCTTGCCTTCCTCTCAAGGGTCACCCGTTAGTTTAGCCTTGACACCTCGATCCTTTGTGACAATAGATTAGTAGATCCATACAGCCAGTGTTATTACCCTTGGTATAATACTAACTGTAATACCCCGAGACTCTAACCAATAGTGCAACCATGAATCAAGTTCATGAGAAATAAATTATAACGTTTTGGGTTGCTTTTTGATCAAGCATGGTGTGTATTAAGGCCTTAAAGATGTCCTAGCGATTGGGTGAATCAAAACATTCCTTACCGATTGAATTCTTGGGAAGGATATTGGTATAGTCAACTTCAAAAAGTATATCTCTCATTATACTAGGAATTTTTTATCACATGACCTATCAACAGATATATAATTAAATTAGCTTTCCAACGATACCAATTTCACCAAAATACGATACCGGAGCAAAGAGTTATACCCATTTTACTCCAGCATGTCAATCTGGAAAAGGGTGACGACGTTTCTGACGGCCTGTCACATTTCTGACGCCATTTCTGATGACGTTGTCACGTTTCTGATGACATTTCTGACAACGTCATCAGCCTTAGGCAGAAAATCATAAAATTAGACCCTATTGTGATGACATTTTGTGATGGCCTTTCACGGGTCTGACGGCCTGTCATGGATATTGTCAGCTATTTTTTTCAGCAATTTAGAGACGTTTTTGCAGGGGTATTTAGGTCTTTTCCCATTTTTTGCAATCTAGAGTACCAATATGTACAGAACTTCAGTATTTTGATTGTATAGGATAGTATTTCTGTGTATTCCAGTATGTTCATGACATGATTCTTCTTCTTTATTACAGCTTGATTAGTGTCATAGTGAGTTATGGAGGAGATGACAGGCTCAGAGGGTTAGCTTGAGGTCGTGTGTGGCCTTAAGCACCGTGTGACATCTTGGGATGGGATCTTGGGGTGTTACAAGCTTCGTATAACAACCTAAGGTTTAAAGAAGTCCTAGGGAGTTTGACAAGCCGCGTTATGTAGAGTCTTCATCATCGGTGTGTAGGATGCCACATCTATGAGCAAGAGTCTACGGGACATTTTAGGAAAAGTCATTTCTTTCTTTCAGAAGTATTTCGTGCCTACGACTTTTTCTCTCTGCTATTAATTCATGCTCTTTTATGACAGAAAATGCCTCCTCGTAGAGCTCACAGAAACAATGAATGACCTCAACCCGTTGATCCTTTAAATGAGATGGTGAGTCTTGCCGAATTTCGGAAATCTTTTCAGGCGCTAGCCCAGGAATTTACCACCAATGCTCAGGAAAATGTTCAGGCCGTTGTTCTACCTCCGCAAGAAGGTAATTCTACAACAGCTCAAGTTCAAGATTTTATGTGGATGAATCCGCCAGAGTTTTATGGGTCAAGGGTAGGTGAGGATCCACTGATGTATCTTGATGAGGTGAAAAAGATCACCCAAATTATGTATGTAACAGAGGAAGAAAGTATGGAGCTAGCTTTTTATCGCTTGAAAGATGTTGCTTATGATTGGGTGGGGTTGTGGAGAAAGAGTAGAGGGGAGGATGTCGTTCCCATGACTTGGAAGTTATTCCAGGATGCGTTTTTAGACCGATTCTTTCCCTCAGAGATGAGGGAAGCAAAACTAGAAGAATTTATGAACCTGAGACAAGGCTCCATGACAGTTAAGAAATATTGTCTTAAATTTAACTAGTTGTCTAAGTATGCTCCCGGTATGATGGTTAATTCCAGGACCAGTATGAGTAAGTTTTTGACTAGCGTATAAAGTTATGTTGTGAAAGAGTGTAGGTTCGCTATGCTTAATAAGGACATGGATCTTTCTAGATTAATGATACATGCCCAGCAAATTAAAGTGGACAAGGTAAAAGAGAGAGAGAGAGGGAATAAGAGAGTTAGATCAGAGCAGCAGGGGTATAGTCAGAATAGATTTATTTGAGGGATTCGCCCTCAATTTCAGAGCCGTTCTTTTATGCCAGCACCATCATTAACTAGTACTCCCATATCCAGAGTCATGCAGGAGCAGGTTAATATACCTACTGTGTCTAGGTCTCAGGACAGTGTGAGTAATATATTTAACTATCCCCCGTGTGCTAAGTGTGGTAGGACGCATCTTGGAGAGTGTATGGTTGAGTAGAGAGGTTGTTTTGGTTGTGGTATGTTGGACCACAAATTCAGGGATTGCCCATATGCTAGATAGGGGAGCCGT
This sequence comes from Capsicum pubescens, assembly GCA_030864215.1. Taxonomy (NCBI): domain Eukaryota; kingdom Viridiplantae; phylum Streptophyta; class Magnoliopsida; order Solanales; family Solanaceae; genus Capsicum; species Capsicum pubescens. Next base: position 70,836,474 of record CM061549.1, on the reverse strand, counting down.
GATGTTCGTCTCCAGAGTCAGGCTATTAGTTCTCCAGCCCCTTGGGTTCGTCCTACTCCTCCTCAGGGTGCCTCTTCTAGTACTATCGGTGGTCAGTGCCAAAATCACTTTTATGCTATACCACCCCGCCAAGAGCAGAAGGATTCTCCCGATGTTGTTACTGGTACGTTCCGTTTATTTCATTTTGATGTGTATGTGTTGATGGACCCTGGGTCAAGTTTTTCTTATGTGACTCCGTTAGTGGCTGTGAATTTTGAGATCAATGCTGAAAAGATTCTTGAGCCTTTACTAGTCTCTACTTCAGTAGGTGAACCTGTTGTTGCTAAGCAAGTATATAAGAAGTGTCCTATCACTGTCCTTCACAGAGTTATGTTTGGAAATTTGATTGAGCTAGACATGGTTGATTTTGAAATTATTCTGGGTATGGATTAGCTTCACTCTTGTTATGCGTCTATAGACTGTCGTAGCCGTGCAGTCAAGTATCAGTTTCCCAATGAGCCAACCTTTGAGTGGTCTGGAAATTTTGTATCTCATAGGAGTCATTTCATATCCTATCTTAAATCTAGGAAATTGATATCCAAGGGTTGCATCTATCATTTGGTTTGAGTTAAAGATACTAAGTTCGAGACTCCAACCATTCAGTTGATCAACATTGTTAATGAGTTTTGTGATATTTTTCTAGAAGATCTCCCAGGCGTACCTCCCGATAGAGAGATAGAATTTGGGATTGATCTTCTTCCCGACACACAACCTATTTCTATTCCTCTATATCGTATGGCCCCCGCAGAACTTAAGGAGTTAAAAGAGCAACTCAAAGATTTTCTAGATAAGGGTTTCATAAGGCCTAGCGTATCTCCTTGGGGTGCACCTATTCTATTCATGTGAAAAAAATGGTTCATTACGGATATGCATTGATTATCGTCAGCTTAACAAGGTCACAATCAAGAACAAGTACCCTCTTCCTAGAATTGATGACCTGTTTGATCAGCTGTAAGGTGCTAACTATTTATCAAAAATAGACTTGAGATCCGGTTATCACCGACTTAAAGTTAGGGAGTGTGATATTCCAAAGTTAGTTTTTCGCACCCGATATGGTCATTTAGAGTTCTTGGTCATGTCCTTCGGGCTAACAAATGCCCCAACAGCCTTTATGGACCTCATGAATCAGGTGTTTAGACAGTACCTTGATATGTTTGTTATTGTGTTCATAGATGATATTCTTGAATACTCTCAAAGTGAGAACGACCATGCAGATCATCTCCGAATAGTCTTGCAAACCCTTAGAGATCATTAACTATTTGCCAAATTTAGCAAGTGCGAATTTTCGCTAAGGTCATTTGCTTTTCTGGGTCATATTGTTTCTTCTGAAGGTATTCGAGTTGACCTTAAAAACATAAAAGCTATGAAAAATTGGCCTAGACCTATTTCCCCATCTGATATTAGGAGTTTCTTGGGTTTAGCTGGCTACTACCATTGTTTTGTTGAGGGTTTCTCTTTCATTGAATCTCCTTTGAATCGGTTGACCTAAAAGAAAATTAAATTCCTGTGGTCTAACTCTTGCGAGAAGAGTTTTCAGGAGTTGAAGACTCGACTCACTTCGTCCCCTGTGTTGACCCTTCCAAATAGTGTAGATGATTTTGTGGTGTACTGTGATGCTTTTAGAGTTGGGTTGGGTTGCGTATTGATACAGAAAGGTAAGGTTATAGCCTATGCCCTCAGATAGGTAAAACCGCATGAGAAGAACTACCGGACCCATGACCTCGAGTTAGCTGCAGTGGTTTTTGCCTTGAAAATCTGGAGACACTATTTGTACTGTGTTCATGTTGATGTCTTTACGGATCACAAGAGTTTGCAGTATATGTTTACTCAGAGAGAGTTGAATCTTTGTCAGAGGCGATGGTTGGAATTGTTAAAGGACTATGATATGAATGTGTTGTATCACCCTGGCAAGGCCAATGTAGTGGCAGATGCCCTTAGCAGGTCGTCCATAGGTATTGTAGCACAGGTCGAGGAAGATAGGAAAGAGTTAGCTCATGAGGTGCATCATCTGGATAGGTTGGGAGTTAGATTGCTTGATTTAGCTGAGGGTAATGTTTAGGTCCAGAGTAGTTCCGAGTTTTCTCTAGTTTTGGAAGTAAAGGAGAAGCAAGATATGGATCCTAGTTTGGTCAGAATGAAGGAGTCAGTTAAAGACCAAAAGGTAGAAGTTTTATCCCAAGGGGGAGATAATGTATTGAGATTTCAGAATAGATTATGTGTGCCTGGTGTTGAATATTTAAGGCAGAGAACTATGGCTGAAGCGCATGGCGCGTGATATTCTATTCATCCCAGTGCTACCAAGATGTATCACGATTTGCGAGAAATCTATTGTTGTAATGGTATGAAAAAGGATATAGAAAAATTCTTAGATAAGTGTACAACTTGCCAACAGGTTAAGATAGAACACCAAAGACCCGGTGGAATAATGCAAGAATTCAGTATTCCTACTTGGAAGTGAGAGGAAGTAAATATGGATTTTGTGACTGGTTTACCTCCTTCTCGACATCATTATGATTCGATTTAGGTCATTGTAGACAGGTTGACTAAGTCCGCGCATTTCTTGCCAGTGCATACATCATTCACCGCTGAGGACTATGCTAAGCTGTACATTCGAGAGTTAGTCAGGTTGCATGGAGTTCCTTTGTCTATTATCTCTGACAGGGGTACTTAATTTACTTCTCATTTTTGGAGGGCTTTTAAGAAGGGTCTTGGTACCCAAGTTCATCTTAGCTCCGCTTTTCATCTGTAGACCTATGGTCAGGCTGAGAGGACCATCCATACCTTGGAGGATATGTTGAGGGCATGTGTTCTTGATTTCAAAGGAAGTTGGGATGGACATTTGCCATTGATTTAATTTGCTTACAACAATAGTTTTCATGCTAGCATTGGAATGGCTCCATTTGAGGCTTTATACGGAAGGCGATATAGATCACCCATAGGTTGGTTTGAAGTGGATCAAGCTGCTATGAGTGGACCTGATGCTATGTTTGAAGCTATGGAGAAAGTTAAGATGATTTGGTAAAGGTTGAAGATAACCCAGAGTCGTCAGAAGTCATATGCATATGTGAGAAGAAGAGCTCTTGAGTTTGAAGTTACCGATCTAGTGTTATTAAAGATTTCACCCATGAAGGGGGTGAAAAGATTTAGTAATAAAGGAAAGCTTAGTCCCCGATACGTTGGCCCTTATAGAGTTTTGAATTGTGTTGGAAAAATAGCTTACGATATTGAATTGCCTGCCGAATTATCAGTTGTCCATCCTATCTTTCACGTTTCTATGCTCAAGAAGCATATTGGTGATTCTATTGTTGTTGATCCGTCAGAAAGTTTCGATGTTCAGGATAGACTTCCGTATGATAAAGTTCCGGTTGAAATCCTAGATTATCAAGTTCGTAGACTAAGAAACAAGAAATTTCCCTTGGTCAAAGTTCTGTTGAAAAATTAATCAGTTGAGGGTGCTACTTGGGAAGCAGAAGTAGATATGCGAACCAAATACCCTTATCTCTTCTCCGCGAGTTCAAATTAACCCGAAGGTACTATTCTTTCCTAATCCAGTTTTCTTCTAATCCAGTGTATTCAGCTATATGGTTATTCTCTCTATGATTCATGCATTTTGTGAAGTACTTGAAAGTTTAGAATGAAGTAAGCCCTTTTAGTAAGTCGTTCCAGCTATACATCCTCATTTTCTCTTGTTCTTGGCCTATCTAGCCACATTCGAGGACAAATGTTTCCAAGGGGGAGATATTATAATACCCCGAGACTCTAACCAATAGTGCAATCATGAATCAAGATCATGAGAAATAAATTATAATGTTTTGGGTTGTTTTCTAATCAACGATGGTGTGTATTAAGGCCTTAAAGATGTCCTAACGATTGGGTGAATCAAAACATTTCTTACCGATTGAATTCTTGGGAAGGATATTGGTATAGTCAACTTCAAATGAGCATATCTCTCATTATACTTGGAATTTTTGAGCTCATTACCTATCAACAGATAGATAATTGAATTAACTTTCCAACGATATCAATTTCTCTAAAATCTGATACTGGAGTAAAGATTTATACCCATTTACTCCAGTATGTCAATCTGGAAAAAGGTGACGACGTTTCTGACGGCCTGTCACATTTCTGATGATGCCGTCACGTTTCTGACGACATTTCTAATGACATCGTCAGCCTTAGGTAGAAAATCATAAAATTCGACCCTTTTGTGATGACATTTCGTGACGGCCTATCACGGGTCTGACGGCCTATCACGGATGTCGTCAACTATTTTTTTCCAGAAATTTAGAGACATTTTTTCAAGGGTATTTTTGTATTTTCCCATCTTTTGGAGGCCTCTATAAATATGAGAATCCCATCCAAACCCTAATTCCATTATTTTCTCTTCCAATTCTCTTGAGATAATATTTCTAGGGTTATATCAAGAACATAAATCTTCCAAGAATCATCCATAAATCTTCAAAATTTCTTCAAGAACTAAGTTCCTCATAGTGTGGGCTTCAATAATTATTTATTTCAAGTGTGGATAAAGTCTCAAGCACTAAAGTTTATCCAATTTCAAAGATTAAGGTATGTGGGGTTTTGAACAAGAACACTTCTTTCGTTCTTGTACCCAAAGATTTAATTTCTATTGAATTTCATGAATTTTGCAAAGTGGGTTTACACCCAAATTACTTTATCAAGGATTTATGAGATTTGAGCTATACAAGATTGACACATATGACTACTTCATTGTCTTATTTCTTAAATTAAGAATTTATGTCATGAGTTGTTTATTGTTATCATGAAATAATAATTTCTAAGTGATTTATGATAAGTCTCATGATTTATGTTTTTTCCATAAGAAGTTTGTCTATTGAATATATATTGATATTGAGCTTGAGAGTCAAGAATGAGTTCTATGATGTTTTCTGGAATATTTGATACTTGATATGATTTGATAAGCAAGTAGACTTGATGATTAGAAAGATTATTTTGATATTTAGTTGAGTAAGGAATCCACAAGTTGATTATGATTTACAAGTGATATATATATATATATATATTTGTCTTCATGATAGACCCTTGAGTTGATTAAGGTGGATTTCCTAATGCGTTCTGAGCTTAAGTCTGGGAGTAGTATTTAGCACCGAGCGGGAAGTATGGGTTCAGCGCACCCTACTTCCCCAGAACTACGAGCCACCGTAGGATTAAGATTAAGGGACAAAGGCCAAGACAGTTATCACTAAAGTTAAGGTTCTACTCTGATGGCAAGGACATAACAGCTCTCCCCAATGTGGGCAAGACGTTGGACTCCGTGTAAGCTCACATGGTTTATGTCGGTTATAAGAAACTCCCAAGTCCATAATAGTCCAAGTTTCATGAGTTACCGAGTCACTCTAAGTCATGAGACAAAGAGTTTGAGTTCAATCCAACGGTTTGTGAGATTTATGAAGCATGTGTTATTATTGATGATTTATGAAAAATATGTTTCAGGTAACTCAAGCGAAGAGAGTCATTATTATCAACATGCATGATTTTCTTATACATTTATGATATTATTTAAATATTGCCTGCACCCCCACATACTCAGTACATTCCCAAGTACTGATTCCCATACTCTTCTTTGTTCTATATTTTCTCGTGATGTAGGTTTAAGTGCTCAGTCTCAGCAGCGACAGTGATTTTCGAGTACCTCCATCTACATTCGTACAGTTTGTGAGTCCTCATGGTTTGAGGACCTATGTTCCTAATTTTTGTCTTGATAGTAGATGGTTATTTATTTCCAGTTTAGTACGGGTCAGTTGGGGATCTGTCCCAATGGCTCCTCAGTCTTATGTAGTAAAGGCTTTGTCAGACTAGAGTACCAGTATGTACAAAACTTCAGTATTTTAATTGTACAGGATAATATTTCTTTTTATTCCAGTATGTTCATGACATGATTATTCTTCTTTATTACAGCTTGATTATTGTCATAGTGAGTTATAGAGGAGATGACAGGCTCAGAGGGTTAGCTTGAGGTCGTGTGTGGCCTTAAGCACCGTGTGATGTCTTGGGATGAGATCTTGGGGCGTTACACTAACACCCTTCCAACTGGGGTTACAGGTTGGACCCTAATTAGCTTAGATTGGGGCATGTCGATTACATGATACCTCTCATTTTTAAGTTAGTATTCTATATGTCTAAGATCAAGTTTTCTTGACCAAGCATACAAATATTCTGTTATTCAGTTATAAAGATTTCAATCTTTCATATTACAACTCATGTTAGAAACATGTTTATGGTTGGTCTTGTATTCTCATTTTTACATGTTTATGTTTTCATACTCAGTATCTATGCATGATCCTTGGTACAGTTTACAGTCCATTCAACTTTACATGAGATTTAAATAAAGTATTCATGCCTTTACTATTTCCCAGCTTCAGATCTACTTATTCTGCAAAAGTGAAGATTTTAAGAAACTAAGTGTAGTTATTCATCAGCTTTTCAGATTATGTTTGTTACTCATGTTTTAAAATACTTTAGCTTTTTAGTTTATTTCAGTCTCTTGGTGTGTTTATATGCACTTAGAATGCATGTTTTAAGATTATGTATGAAATCAGTTTTACTTATTACATTCACCCCCACTTAATCAGTACATTCCAAAGTACTGATCCACATATATTTTTATGTGCTACAGTGTCTCATAATGTAGGTAACAGTTGTAGTACACAAATCATAATCAGACAATTTACAGCCTTCGGCCAGCAAGTGATGAGTCCTCCTAGTTTGAGAATCTCCAATCAGTTTTAGTTCATATACTATATTGTTATTATTCTTGTGTATTGATTAGTAGTAATTGGAGGCATGTCCCAACTATCTATAGTCAGTATAGTATAGGCTTCATAAACAGTCAGAGAGAGTCATTATATGAAATTCAAGTTTCTTCTTTCAATTTTATCACGCTATAAATTTTTTCAATATTTCATTTATTAAGACTTTATCATGATCATGTTGCCGCTCAGTAAATTTGGTTTTATACTATGTAATTCAGTTACTCAATTAGTATGCCAAATCATGGGTTAGCTTGGGATCACTTGTGGTTCAAAGCACTATGTTACGACTAGGGGGTAAACTCGTGTCATGATAGTAGGCATTATTGATGTAAACTTTGTATAAAAAATTGTCTATCGTTTATCTGTATTGTTCTTATGTTTGCAACTTAGATTTCTCTTGGAGGTAGTAAAAAATGACATCGATGTGCTGCACATATTATCAAATATTTCAGATTATGTGATAATAAAATTAATACATAGATACAATTAAATAAAGTATTGATAGTAAGATATATGACATTTAAACCTCATTATTCTAGAAAGTTTGAGGTTGTGACATCAAATAAAACCAATTCATTGTTATGGGATGTGCAACAACAAAGTCAAATATATCATAATCAAGACCCAATTCGTTCACTTGGTAGTGTTCGTCATTTTGTTTTCTGCATGATTTATATGTGTTACTGTCATGTTTTTACAACAAGAGTTGTATAAATCAACATCTTTAAAAATGATTTATTTACCTACCGGCATGAACATTAAAAAACCCATTAGCAATCTATTCTGAATAGTCGTCGATCAACTTTATTAGTTCTTTAGAGCCACGTCCAAGTTATTGAACCGTTTAAATAGGTAATTCTTCCGTTCTTCCAGAATGAAAAGCTTTACTTTTTATTCGTCTTTGGAAGCAGTTGATGGATTATCAACTATGTTGTTTAGTAGTAGCTTCTACTGTGACATCCACATGGAAAACCAAAATTGTCAATGCTTATCACAGAGATACAAAAAATGAAAAAAGATAACTCATCTCTTTTATAAAAATAAACAGGCCTCCCACCTGTTTTAAATTATACCAATAGATTACCTATCTGTTACAACAAATGGATCATCTGTTGGAATAAATTAAAATGGTAGGAAGACCTATATGATAATTTCCAATAAATGATCCATCTGTTGCAACTTATGTCTCATCTATTTGGACAAACAAAAATAGTAGGAAGTCTTGATTTAATTTGTCCCAATGGATTACCCTTCTATTGCAGCAGATAGGTCATCTATTGGTAAAAATTAAAATAGTAGGAAGACCTATTTGATTTGCTACAATTGATGAGACATATGCTACAATAGATAATGCATCTGATATAACAGGTTATTTAACTGTTGCAACAGATGCATATATCTGTTTGATAATTTTCAGCAGATGTGCCATATGTTGCAAAGATATGTAGTCTATTTCTTTGTTGGAACAGATGATATATATTTACCTTTTCCAGCTCATGCTACTCTCTCGTGGCCCTTGTACTTTGATCAAAAGTGCAAGACAAAGAGAAAGGAGTTGCAATTTTTCTTTTTTCGATACTTGATGATGCCTTGGAAATTTCTTTCCTCCTCTTCGTAGCCGTATTAATCTCTAATGGAGTGTATGGATATGAAATCCTCTGTGATAGAATGACACCCCTCTTAGATGTCAATTACGTTACAGAAGCAATTAATGTATTAATAACATTAATCACTCCATCATGTTTCGCCTTGTAGTCTTGATATTTGTATGCAGAACATTTGTTAGGAGGGACAAAATCTATAAAACCAGTATGATCTTAATCATAATGGTTTGTTGTTTCAAAAACTTCAAGAGGAGCAACATCATCCCTAACAACAACACCACTACCACCACTAACATCTCCATCACAACTAATATTATCAGCAACAACAAGCCCACCCTCCAAAATTGTTATTTTTCTTATGATGGTTGTTGCTATAAACAGTTCCCTTTTTATTCTGTCAATGACCTTAGGGTCCGATAGAGTTTGCACAAACCGTAAAGTAAGAAAAAATAGCATCTTCAACTCTCGATTGTTCGGAACAAGCCACAGATGCACAATCTAAAATAAATCAGTACGTATATTAGAATGATGATTAAATCATTAAAAAAATCATTATTTAAAATAATAACTTAATTAGAATTAGACCTACAACTTCCTTTGAGGGGTTGAAGAGATCAAGAAATTTTAGATTTTTATCAGTTTTGGCTGACAGCTATCTCGGGATTCTTGGACATAAAACTTCTTCCTGGTAGTTCACTTGTTATCTCAAATAATGAATGGCTTCAAATTCCCAAGCCTATAAAATAACGCCAATAAATCAAAATCATTATTCAATAAAAAATAAATGAATAATAATAAAGGAAATATTTACCATGAAATACATTGAAAAGCCATATAAGTTAACTGTGTTTGGCGTTAGAGGAGTCAAAAAATATTTGACAGACATTTTAAAGATTTTATAACCCCAAGGATAGTTGTTAAATGCCTCAAGATCCTTAGAGAGCTTTATTAAACAAGGTGGTATGTTGTTGTTAACGTCTCTCGGCCAATGAATATTATGTACAAATACCAACCAAGTACAACTGCTTGTGCTTTTTTGAAAGTCTTATATGTTACAACGCTTCTATCAAATTTATATTTTTGAAGCTTGGACCAACAAAAGATACTAAGTCATCACCATCACTTCGCTTGCTTTTGCCCTTTTTGGGTATGCGGGGTGCTTTTTTGGGTTAGAATAGGTATTACATGAGAAGGATAACATTTTAGCCCAATAATTATGGAAAATTCCTTCCAACCAAAACAAAAAGGCATGACACAGTAATTTGTCCACACTTCATTAATCGTAACAGTATTTTCATACATAAACTTATACTTGAGAAGATCATACACCATTTTCATTTGGAAACGAGCATGGTTGTCCTCAGGAAAATCAAGATATTGCCCAAAGCAGTTGTTCCTGAAATAAGCATCTACCTTTTGGTCTCGAAGTATTTTTCTAAAGGAATGAAAAGATTTTCCCATGGCTGACTTAACTATGAAATCACCAGTTAAATTTGTGGAACCATCGCACTGTATTCTCATAGGATAATTATCAATGCTGAATGTTTTTACCAACTTTTCAGTGGAAGGGATATTAGCATTTGGATCTTCTCTTTTGAAATATTCATCATCCCCTATTTATTATCTTCTACTTCTGATTGAGATAACACTTGTAAATCAAGCTCATAAAGTGGTGGATGTATCCTAGCTTCTTCACTTGTTTCTTTACTTGGATTTGATTCGGTTTCTTTTATTTTGGGAGCCATATTATCTAAAAATTAACAGAAAAATAAAAAAGATTATAATTGACTTAAGCATTGTTAAAAAAAGGATAATAGTAAATCTATTATGTACAACACAGTAAAATAACAGTTGCAACAGGTATGTTATATGTTGCAACATATAACTATCATGTTGCAATGGATGAGTAATTTGTTATAAACAATAAAAATAATTTCTATACTATTGTGATTTATTTCAACAGATTACTCATCTATTAAAACAGACGACTGGTCTATGCAACATATCAACTGTCAATATTGTTTAGATTTCTTCTAACGGATGCGTCATCTGTCGCAAAAGATGAATTATTTATTAGGAGAAATCAAAGTCTTGGACATGTTGTCCTACTGGAATAGTTGATAGGTTTCATCCAACAGATTGTTCATCTGTTGCATCATATGATTCAGCTGTTGAATTATATGGCTAATCTGTTGCATCAGATGGATCGTCTGTTGTATTAGATGGTTTATCTGTTGCAGAAAAAAAATCTAATAGCAAGATTTTGTTTAATATAACAACAACAATATCATCATTTAATTCAAATACACTATTTTTACTAAGAACAAAAAAAAATCAATCCAGCAACACCAACACAACACAAATACCAAGAACGTCAACAGTGACCAAAAATACCAAAATTATTGTTTTGTTTGTACAAACACAAAAAACAAAAGTCAAACTTTAAAAAACTCAACAGGCACCAACAAATCAAATCAACAGTTCTACAGAAAGAACTACAATAACAATAATAAATCATATTTCACTCGGGAAACAAAAGAGAAGAAATATCATAAATTATGTTTTTCTTTAGTCCCCATTTCAAATTTAAGCAGAAAATATTAAAATTGTTAATCAATACTAGAAGAAAAGTTGGCTCAAGTTCCACTTTTTTCTTACTAACTAAAAAACATAATTTTTACCTGTGAAAGAATAAAAGGGATGATGAAGAAGTAGAAGGTGTTGTCGTTGGAGAGCAATGTTTTCACATCGATTGACAGTTCAAAGTCAAAAAAAAACTCGAAGTCCAACTATTTATCCCCGGGATGTTGCAGTCACTGGGGATTGAAGGGAGAAATTTGCAGAACTGTTGGTTGGGAGAAGTTTGAGAGATACAGTCGAGATAGAGAGAGGCGAGAGAGGAGAGAGATGATTGATTTGAAGAAGAGAGGGGTGTGTGTTGATTTGTATTTTTGAAAAGATTAGAAAGTTTTTAAAATATTAATTAAGTCCATATTTAACTTCATTAAGTTTCCTAATTATGTTCGACCCATTAAGTTGGTCAATGTCACCAGTCCTTCATTCAAGATTTAAATGACACCTTTCTTCAATTTTATCTAGATACATGGTGTGATAAAAATATGTGCTTTTACAGTATATTTTTTAAATATATATATATACATTTATATATATGAAAAAAGCAGTTCTAAATTTAATTCAACCCATAACATTTAACAAAAATGAAAACTTGTATTTCATCTTTCACTGTATTTTTTGTTTTAATCTTCCTATATTTATAAGGATGAAAATAATTTCTCCTCCTTAATTTTACTTTAAAAATCAAACTCCTCCCGCAATTTTAAACAATAAGCATTCTCCTCATTTTTTTCAATTTGTCCTTTTTAAGTATCTATTTTACCGTTACACTATTAATGATTATTTTCTTTACCTTTATAAAATCACAACATATTTTTTTAATATATATAAATAATTTTTTTAAATAAAATATAAATTTATTTTTTAGAAGGAAAAAAAGTGAGAAACATATATTTAGAATGTAAGTTAATGATGCTCTAAATGAAATAAATGACCAGGAAAAGAAAATTAATTTATCAATAATAATTAAAACTGTAATATCTATTGATAATAGTGAAAATAATAAATAAATATATCCTTATAAATATATTTCAATGCATATAATATAATAACATATAATAAAAATGGATATATATTTTATAATAAATTAATTTCAAAGTTTACTTAGATTATAGATATATATACCCTATGTTCACTTTTACTTGTCACTATTTTGTTTTTTCAGGTCAACCTACATCAACTTTGACAAACATTTTAAGAAGTATAATTTAATATTTTAAATTTAAATTTTAGATGACCGAAAACAATATGAAAAATGCTATAAGTTGCAATCCTTCTTCATATTAATAAAATGAAAAAAAGTATAGCTTAAAATATTGATAAAAATTTAAGTAGGTTGACCTGGAAAAATGAAATAATGACAAGTAAAAAAGAAAAAAAGGGATTATATCAATATATATATATATATATATATATGAAGGGGCGGATCCAAGATTTGAAGGTTGTGGGTGCTCACTTTCTTTAAGGAAAAAAAAATTTGTTGCTGCCAGAAATCGAACCCACATAACTTCAGGCATTAAGGGTCTTAAGTTCCACACCAAAGTCAAAGCACCCAATAACCACTTTTGTCTATGGGTGCTTAACAATACATCATAATCGATTTTACTGTATTTTCTATGTAAATATATAAAAATTTTATCAGAGTCAATGAGTGCTCAAGCACCCAAAAAAGACAACATACATCCGCCTCTGTACATATATTATACATACACAACATGAATCCGCCCCTGTACATATATTATACATACATACACACAAACTTAATGCATGTAAAATAAGAGATAAGGTACAACGTACCGCCTAAATTCATTTTTTCTATATTTTTGTGTTTCTTTTTGCTGACATGATTGCCATGTATCAGAATACAATTCTTTTTGGCCAAGTCAGCACAAAATAAATACAAAAAAAAATTCTGATACTTGGTTGTTGCGTCAACAAAAAGGAGCACAAAAAGGGGGAGACCTATGTAGGCCATGCCTGGTGCTTGAGCACACATTTATCCCGGTAAATTTTTTATATATTTATATAAAAAATACAGTAAAATCAATTATAATATATTGTTAAGTACCCATAGACAAAAATGATTGTTGGGTGCTTTGTCTTTGGTGTGGTACTTAAGCACCTTGATGTTTGAAATGACATGGGTTTGATTACTAGTAGCAACATGTTTTTTTTTCCTTAAAGAAATTGAGTTTAGGTGTGTCATATCAACTTCGAAATAGTTTGAGGAAGGGGAGAAGGGGACAAAAAATACTTGTGTGTTATCTCAATTTAAATAACAATGATAAAAAATAACATTATCTTTTGTGACAAGTTTATTTAAAATGATGCTCTACTTATCGTACTACAAAAATTTATGTAAAAATATATAAATACTTACAAAAATATATAATATATAATAGATGTAGATATTACAAATTTCAAGGTTAAAATAGACATTGTCAAGTTAAATGAGGGAAAAATGCTTATTATTCAAAGTAAAGGGGGGTGTTTGATTTTTTATAGTAAACTTGAGGGGAAAATGATTTTCACCCATATTTATAATGCTATTGCCAAAGTTTAGTGAGGGTCATTTTAAATGGAAGGAGATTTATACCAAAATTTTAGTTAGATTCTCTTTTATTTTAATGTTTATTGAACTGTAGGCTCTGATTTGAAATTTTGTCCTTGTATTTGTTACATGTTAAATCAATATCTAAGCAAAGATACAACTATTATCATGTTCATAATGTTTGTTATATGTTTATTTCCTTAAATGTAGCTCACCCTTTGATTACTAACTTTAGTATTAGTTTGAAATGGGATTAGTGGTGGTAATTAAGTACCATAGACATGATTGGACCTAAATAAATCGAGATCAAAAATTAAAACTTTAAAGATAGAGAAATTTTTCAACTTTATGAAGAGACTATTAATGTGTAATAATAACACATTTCCTAAACTAAAGTGGGACATTGACATGCCCACTATCATGCTCCCAAGCATGCAAAGGATGAGACATTTGAACTTATAAAACTTAGTACGGGCGAACTCAATCTAGTTTGTTACTAAAGTACATTTTATCATTATGACTTCTAACTGATCGTGGAAAAACTTATTGGATCTTAAACGAGTATATATCCAATGACGAACCATAAAAGTTACTGTGCTATTCTCAGTTTTATTAGTTGACAAATTTATTGAGGGGTCAGATGTGTTGTCTATGAAATTTGATCCACTTCTTAGGGACAACTGTATGAGAATATGATTCTCCTTGATTTATGTGGTTATTATTAAGTGTGCACTGAAGAAATGCAGTTGAACTGAGTCAGTTAGAAAAGAGGCTTACACGTGATTGGCACATGAAGTTGTTAGAGTTGGTAAGTAAAGTAAGTTGTCATTATATATACACACATAGTTAGTGTAGTGAAGAATTCAATTAGGGATTGTAAAAGATATTTTCAATATAGTGAGGCACTTGGCCAAAGCAGTTACTAGATATTGTTCCATGTTCATAGATAGCTTGTAATTTCTCATCGATTACAAATTAAAATGGTATCAGAGCTTCTCATTATGATTGGAAGCTTTTAATCTTCTATTTTTTCCTTGATTTACTGAATTTGAAAGCTTAATAATGGTGAAACCATAAGCAAATAGATTATAATCAGCCCCTGCATTTGTAGGCGTCAGACATCCCAAGTGTGGCATTGATTCCTATGAAGCTTACATGGACAAAACACTATAGTATATGGAGTAAATCAATGAGATTAATACTTCTAGTAAAAAACAAACATGGATTTGTGGATGAAACTTGTGCAAAAAGCTCATACAAAGGTGCTTTGGTGACAAAGTGGAAGAGATGTGATGCAGTGGTAATGTCAGGGATCAGTGCATCGAAGTTGATGAATAACATTGTTTATGCGTCTAGTTCGAAGAAAATTTGGGGAGATTTCAAAAAAAGGTTTGATTAATCTAACCTAACTAAAATTTCTTATCTCTAGAAGGAAATCAATATGTTGACACAAGGAACTAACTCTGTTACTACATATTACTCTAAATTGAGAGATTTATGGGATGCAATCAATGTTATGGTAACGTCGCCCTCATGCAATTGTGCTGAATTGAGGCATCATATGGATCATATAAAGCAACAACGATTATTACAATTTTTATTAGGTCTGAATAAAAGTTTTGCAAATGTGAGAAGTAATATTTTGCTTAATATTATTGTGCCTAGTGTGAACCAAGCATATGCCATAGCAATCCTAGAGGAAATCCAACAAAAGATTTTAAATAGAAATGGAGGAAGGAAGCCTATGATTATGCTAGCAGACAATCAGCAGGGATTTGCATTCTCAAAGAATCATGCTCAGCTTTTTAAAAGAGACCACACCTACAAGAATAAGAACTTTCAAAAGAACAAATTACGAATAATTTATGAGCATTATTGATACAAAGGTCACAAAAAAGAGAATTGTTATAGAATTGTGGGATTTCCACCAGACTTCAAGAGATATAGGAAACCTCAAGGTGAAAATGTCAAACTTTATGTCAACAAAACAATTGTAGAAACATGGAGCAACTTAAGGAATGCTGATTAGTACAAAGAAAGTTGTTTTACTAAAGAATAATATGAGGAGTTATTTCAACATAATGGATAGATCTAAAATAAAAGAAACTTGTAAATCTAAGGAATCAGGTATGATCTTATTATCAGTAGTACAAGCAATGCAGATTGGGAAGAATGTATTATTAACATTGGTGCCACACTCCATATAACACAATTAGACAATAGGTTAGATAATGTTAGAGATATTACTGACAAAAAATAAACCAAGTACAAGTGCTAACAAGAAGCATGATGTAAATACAACACATAAGGAACACAATGATTCTAGGAGGTTTCATATTAAAAGATGTCTTACATGTTCCAAATTTTAAATTTAATTTATTATCAGCGTCAAAGATCACTAAGGAATTAAGGTGTTCTATATCTATTTATCCTTATTTATATGTGTTACAGGCTTTGTTCACTGATAAGGTGATTAGGATTGGAAGGAATCAACAAAATTGTATATTTTGAGGAATCAAATTACTCCGGCTGCTAATACAACAATATGAAGTAAAGAGAATCAATTTTCATGGTACTTCAGGCTTGGATATCCTTCACATGTGGTCATAAAGAACATAACAATGTTAGAGAAAAAAGTTGTTGATGCAGCACAACAAGATTTCTTAGTATTCCCTCTCGTTAAATAATGCAGGTTGCATTTCCAGGTCCTAGTAGTAGTACATCTAGTGTCTTTTTTGATCTTGTTCACTTAGATGATTGGGTCCCTCATAAGAATCCTACACATGATAGAAAGAATTATTTTGTTACTATAGTTGATGACTTCAGTAGATTCACTTGGATATCTCTTTTACAATCTAAGAAGGAAGGTATTATGGTTTTGAAAAGTTCTATCTCTATGATTTGTACTCAGTTTGATGCAAAAATAAAAATACTAAGGTCTGAAAAAGGCAAAAGTTTTCAATACTCAAATGAATAAATTGTTGTTTGATAATGGTACAAACCATCAAAGCTGTTCTCCATATACACCACAACAAATTAGAGTGGTAAAAAGTAAGCATAGACACATTCTTGAAGTAGGAAGGGTACTGAAGTTCAATCCCATATTCCTGTGAGATTTTAGGGTGAGTGTATGCAAACATCTGTGGATTTGAAAAATATGTGGACAATTGGTGTGTTGAAAGGGAAGTCACCTTATGAATAGTTATATGGTAAGCCACCAAGACTTGAATAATTGAGGATATTTGGATATTTGTGATTTGCAAGTGTGCTGCCAAGTGGGGATAATTTTGAAATAAGACCAAGAAGAGTTGTATTGGTTTTTTAGCACAGAAAGGATATAAGTTGTATGGCCTTGATACACATAAACTCTTTGTTAGTAGAGAAACAGTGTTTAAGGAGAATGTGTTTCCTTTTAACGATATAGGAGGACATGAAATAGCTCTACCTTTGTTATCACTTTTTGTAGGTTATTAAAAATAAAGTTGATGCAACTCATACTATTATGTCTAATCCTGTAGATTTAGGTTTATTGAATGATGAATAGGAGGACAACTCAGATGTCCATCATGATCTCAATGGTAGTGCAGATGTAGTAATGCCAACAGAATCACCTATAACCACTGATTCCTTAGTTGAAACTAAGATGCCAACAAATGACCAGTTCTTAGCATGACTAACACCTAATATTGTAATTCAGCAGAGGCCAATAAGGTCATCTAAGCCTTCTATCTAGATCAAGGACTATATTATTCCCAGTATGAGTAAAAAACCTTATTCTATCACAAACCATGTGCAATATGATCACTTATCTCACTTATATCAAGGATATATCAGTGCATTCTCTACAATTATTGAACCAAGCTCTTATAAAGAAGCTTCTCAAGATAAAAGATGGATTATGGCAATGCGGAGTAAAATCATTACCCTAGAAGACAATCAAACTTGGTTTATCATTGATCTTTCAAGTGGTGTCAAGCCTATTTGGTCAAAATAGGTAAACAAAGTAAAGTACAAAGCCAATGGTGTTGTCAGGAGGTTCGATGAGCTATAGAAATAAAGCACTTTCGATGCTTAAAACAATGAACATATGCAAGTTTCTTAGGTTGTTTTCTAAGATATGATGTGTTTTGTGTATGTTTTGTAAGAAACCAGGTTTTCAATGATAAACTAAAGAAAAAGATGAAAAGTAAAGTTTTAGTCTAAGTAATAAGTTTGTTTTGGGCATATGTGCCACATATAGGGCATATGTGACCCAAGATAGTGCAAAGATCAAAAGTCCAGAGGCTTAGGAGCGCAAAATAAGAAGACTTTGCACTATCCTATATCCACATATAATACACAGTGGCATATACGATCTGTATATGACCCAGGATAGTGCATAGTTTGAAAGTACACTGAGTTACAGGATCTATACTTTATTTTTAGCACTAACCCATGTCCAAATACGGTCCGTGTGTGGTACATACGGTCCTTATGTGGCCTAAGTAAGTGGCCACTGACCTTGATTTTCGTTTTTCATTTTGGAATTTATTTTTTGGTTTCCTTGTGTACTATGCATACCTTTTTGATGTTTGGTAGTTAGATTACACACTTTTAACACTTATAACTAATGTTTTGATTCTAATAGTCGAATTTGATCTTAGATTACTCTTGTATTGATTTTTGTTGATTATTCAGTTTCAGACATTGAGTTTTATTCATTTATTCTTGTGATATTGTTTAATGGATTTCATCATGAATTTTATTGATTGTTTTATAAGCATGAATGGCTAAAAACCTTATCGAGGATTATGATAACCTTGGCATATTAATGAAGTAAGAGAAGTGTGAAGTTGATCTAAACCAGTATTTATGCATGCATTGTATTACTATCTATTTGGTAGTTGTTTATAGCGTCTTCAAATATTAGGATCCCATATAGATTAATGCAACTTACTCTACATGAGGAGTAATGACTAGGAAAAAATAATTAAAACAGTAATTTGAAGTTTAACTATCGATCTAAGCTATCAGTATTATCGATGTAAGATGGTTAACTATCATCTAGTAACTTGAGACTCAAAAGGTAATGGTTCACCGGAATGTAGGGTAAGGGTCAATAATGCGACATCCTGAGACTCAAAAGGTAAAGGATGACATCTCTCAATAAGTCCATAAGGCAGTTGAAGGTACATACCTTATTATATTTTGCATGCAAAGTACTGAGTTGGTTCAACAAAGAAAAATAATCCTATGAATTCAAGAAGTCAGGGGGAACACAGCTCTCGTGTTTGTCTCCAACTATTTACAACCAAAGTTACATATCATTACTTGTTCGATATTATTATTACAAACCCCCATTTACTTTCTGTTCAGCCCATTGAGTTTGGCAAACCAGAGATATACATCCAAGTTATTCCTGTGGGTTCAAACCTAACCTATTTGGGTTATTATACTTGACAACAATAGCTTTATCCTCATATGGAGGTATAGTTTAGGCGTTGATCAAAATTTTGGCATTGTTTGCCAGGAAGACAATATTGTGTTGATTGAAGTTTGTTGAAGCTTGTGGATCTTTACTTTATTTTCTTAGTAAGGTCTACGTCAGTGTATGACTAACACCAAGAGTCAAGGAAATCCCTTACTCTTATTGAATCCTAACCCAAAGAGACTATTTCAGCCTTACCGTATGATGGAAGGCCCTGTACATATAGGTAACCTAGAAAGGGTTCGGTATGATCCAAATGCTACACCTTCTCTCACTCTAAGTGAACAATTAAATATTACTTATAGACAAACAGAGGAGATGATAGTAGAAGCAACTACTTATAGGATACATACTGAGGAAGCCTGGTTGGCTCAACAGGCATAACTAGCAAGGCTAAGGTCGGTAGTTGACCTTCGAATAGTACTTAACAAAAATTGAGATGGAGTTCATAGAGATCAGTCTCAAGTTATCCACCATTCCAGTATTTCTAGCCAAATAATGATGAGAAAGACATGGGATACGTTGTGCCAGCAGAAATAGGGGCTATTATTCCACCTGCACTGCTACCCAATGTTAAATTTGTTATTACAAGTGCAATGATTCAGCTATTAAAATTTAAATACGTATCTTCGAGCCCAGTTACAGATGATGCTAATATGCACCTTGTTAATTTTATAGGGATCTGCACTTCGTATACCATCCCAGGGGTAGATAAGTAGTCACTTAGGTTGAGGTTGTTCCCCTTATTACTGAGTGGAGAAGCTTCTTTCTAGTTAAGGGAAATTCCAAGAGGATCTATCACCACATAGAATGAGTTGTGCAAGAAATTCTTAAATCAATTCTTTTCTCCATCAAGGATGTTGCAACTTAAATATGAGATATACATTTTCAAATAGCTTTATTCTGAGTAGATCTATGAGGCCTGGTTTAGGTTTAAGAAGAATCTTAGCATGGTTCCCAATTACCAAATTTTAGAGATTAGCTTATTGGATATATTCTACAGAGCCCTATACCTTAGCTCTAGAGCCATGGAAGACATCATCACTAGAGGAGCATTTATGATACTACATTGGGAGGCAACTACTGAGGTTTTAGTCCAGATTTCTTTCACTAACCCAGGGTGGCTTAATCAGAAGGCTAAGAGGGGTGCTGACACTTATGATATTGGAGCTTCAAGTAACCAAAAAACAGTTGATGAGTTTTTTGTGAAACAATTTGCATAGATAAGGATCGATATTGGGATACTTAGTAAGTAGTTTGTAGTAATGGGTTCAAAAAAGGTGAATGTAATAGGTGTGCAGGGTCAGCGTCTAGAGCTTATCAATTAGACTTTGTAGAGGAGGCGAAGTATCTGGATCCTAAGTTGGTGGGTTTCTAAGACCGAGGGCATAAAACCAAGGTTGAAAATACTATGAAGATTGATACAAAGAGAGCATTAGGGTGCACAATAGTGACTGGAGAAAAAAGGATGACTATAAGGAGAAGAGAGATAGGTACCTCTTTCCAGGAAGCCGTGATACAAAATTGAGGATGAAGGAATTGTTGACTAAATTGGTAAAGGGGAAAAAGAGTCAAGAGGCCAGCCTTAAGGAGATAAAGTCTGATATTTCATGTTTAACCTAAGAAGTTAGGTCTTGTGCAACTGCTATCAAGTAGTTAGAGCACTTGTTTGGGAAGGTATTGATAATGCTGAATCACAGGAAGCATGGTACCCTTTTGAATGACATAGTTCGGAGTCCTCAAACCATCGGTCATTGTCTTACTATTACCACTAAGAGTGGTGCACCTACTGGTGATCTCCTTATGCCCACTATAGAGAAGTCGAAGTATGATAGTCTTATGGTTAATGATCTATCTGAGGTTGAGTTTGAGATATTGACATGTAGTCATGATGATTATGAGGGTGATGGTGATGAATGGGTCACCGAGTATCCTAATGCTAATATGCACCATAGTAGTGTCATCCCTTTTACACCATTAATAGAAAAGAGAAAGGACCCTAGGGCGGTCACTACTCCATGTTCTATTAGTCCTTTCCATATAAAACAGGATTTATCTGATCTAGGATCCGACATAAATTTGATGCCACTAGTTGTATACAAGTTGTTGGGGATGGTTACACTAAGACCCATAAAAATGAATTTATTGATGGCCGACTCATCTATGAAGAAACCAGTTGTGTGTTGTCTGACGTAGAAGTGAAGGTGGCATCATTAAAATTCCCAGAAAAGTTCATGATTCTTGACTGTGAAGTGGATGTTTAAGCCCCAATTATACTAGGTACACCCTTCCTATCCACGGGTAGGGTATTCATTGAAATGAACTTTAAGGAGATAACCTTCCGAATAAATAATGAAGAAGTGGTGTTCAATATATGTATGATAGTGTAACAATAAGATGATATATGAGTGGTGTCAGTGATAGATACTATTGATGATAATTTTGAAGTAGAAACTGTTCCGATTAAAGAGAGACTTAGAGTCGAAGCATTAACTGCAGTAATCATAAATTTTGAGAGTGATGTCATCAAAGAATATGATGATATCGATAAAGAATTCCATTGGAGGGGTTTATACACTTATGCTCCGAAGAAGATGGATATTGATCTTAAAAATAGAACCACACCTCCTGTAAAACCATCAATTGAGAAGCCACCGATTCTAGAATTGAAGGCACTCCCATTTCATTTGTAGTATGTATTTATGGGGGCAAACAATACCTTGCCGATGATTATTGCTGCAGATTTTCTAGAGTCACTAGTGGAAGCTTTGATATCCATGTTGTAGAGGTTCAAAAGAGCGATTTGTTGGACCATAGCAGATATTGTGGGAATTCCACCAGGATTATGTACTCATAAAATACAGCTTGAGCTGGAACGTGTTCCCAACATTGAGCATCAACGTAGGTTGAACCTGTAATGCCCCGCAAAATTTTCTTCCAATCTGAGCCTTAGAGCATATTTTGTAAGGCAAAAACTTTGAGTCTAAATGTTTCAGAAATATCTTCCCAAGTATGAAATCCTTTGAATCGTGTGGTAATCTATTTGAGCATGAATTAAGATCACAGAGGTCCCCTAACTCAAGGACGAGTTGAAAGCTTTCCTATCGTTCAAGTTTTAGTGAGCGTCAAAATTTGGGTCAACTTCAATCAACCATAAATCCTTGTATGTATAGAATTATAGGACTTACTATATATCAAATGAAATATATTTGAATTATCTTTCCAACGGTACCAATTTCGTCAAAAACTGATATTGGAACAAAGATTTATGCCCATTTTACTCCAGCATGTCTGGACGGGAAACTGGTGATGACAATTGTGACAAGCCGTCACGCCCGTGACGGCCTACCACCAAATGTCGCTAGCCCTGGGCAGAAAATCAAGAATTTGACCCCTTTTTGTGATGACAATTCGTGACGGCCTATCACGGGCCTGACGACTTGTCAAAGATGTCGTCAAGAATATTTTTCCAGCAATTTTAGAACATTTTTGCAAGGGTATTTTGGTCATTTCTCACCCTTTGGAAGCCTCTATAAATATGGAAAACCTCATCTAAATCCTTAATTTCCTTTATTTTCTCTTCCAATTCTCTAAAGAGAATATCTAGGGTTTCATTCAAGAACCCTAATCTTCCAAAAATCATCCGTAAATTCTTCAAGATTTCTTCAAGAATCAAGTTCCTCATAGTGTGGGCTTCGAGAATCATTTATTATGAGTGCGGATAGAGTCTCAAGAATTAGAATTTATCCAATTTCAAAGATTAAGGTATGTAAATGTTGATTCTTGGGTCCCTTTCATCCAAGAAGCTTAAGAACCCTTTTCAATACTCAAAGCTTTTTATGTTTATGAGTTGTTACTGATTTGTATGAGTTGAAATTGGTGTTCAACATGTTGTTGAGTTTTGATTCATGTTTGTTTACAAGATTCATGAGCCTTAACCCTAGTTGGTGGAATCCATGTGATATTTGTGATGAATCTTCCTTATGTTGCTTTCTATGTGATGTGTTCATGTCAAATGGGTGTAGAAATGGTTGAATAAGCGAAGAAGGTTCCCCCTAGGTTTGATAAAGAGATTACGTGAAGCATAAGGGCCATTGTAGAATGTTGAAGATGAAACCCCAAATTGTGAGTTAGTTTATGCATGCCTAGTTTTTATAAAATGCCCAAGTGAATGAATTATTCCATGATAGTATGAAGTTTCCTCAAGAAATGTGATATCCAAACACATGTAAAGATTGATATAGGAATGAAATAGTTGAGGTAAAACCTTGTTGAATGGAGTACAATCTAGTAGCATGTTTCCCCTACGTTATTATATGATTATATTTTCGAGATACTTAAAGTGATCCCTTGGTGACTGTGATGATGAATAAGATGTCTGTGATCGTTAAATGCTTGAGGTGATGTCTTGAATGATTATGATGATGCATGAATGATTGTGATGATATATGAACGATCGTGATGATGAATGAATGATTATGCTTTACTTTTATGCTATCGAGTCCTGGGGGTATTTATACCCGACAATAGAGCTGTTGTCTAGAACCCATGTCAGTTTCTCGATAATTCCAGTCGATCCATGATTCTCAAAACTCAGTGAACTATAGAACTCTATATCCTCAGACAAGTGCAGAACTTAAGAAAGCTCAATAATCTCAGTTATCTTTGTAATCTTTGTATCTCTAGTAATCTAGCCTCAGTCCTGTAATCATCTCAGTTCTAATAGTATTCAAGTGATTCAATTCTAATCTCAGAAGCGATTCAAATAATCTATTCAAGATTTGTATTGTCAGTCAGATACCATGATTCGATATCTTTTCCATCAGATATGGAACCAAGTAATCTCAACGTAACTCAGTCAGATCTTTTGAGAAACATGATCAGTATTAGATTCAACTTTGTCTAGTACAATCTAAGAATCAACCCAGAGTCTTTCAGTTGGGAGTAGGATTCAGCACCGAGCCAACCCAAGAATGGGAACTTACCTGCTAGTAGAGGGTGTGATTCTTAGAAACAATCCTTGCATTCCAGAACTGTGTAGCCAGCACAGGAAATGAGTCACCCGTTAGGAAAGCTTGACGTCCTGTTGAGGGTCACCACCAGAGAGCCTGACCTTAGAGAAAAGATAATGTCTTTACCCGTGGCATGGTATTGGCACCCTCCCAACCGGGGGTAGAGGTTGGACCCCACCTGTGGTAGGTTGGGGCATGTCGGTTAGATAACTACTTCCCATAGTTTTAGTTTCAGATTCAGTCTCAGTTTCAAAATCAATCTTTAGAAATCAGGACTGTGTGGTATAGTCGTTTCTCTCAGTGAGAAACTCAGATAGTTCCATTGATTTATGGACCATCCCGTCAGATAGGCTTGGTCTTATATACAATTTTTGATATCATATTTAGAGATATGCCACCAGACAGGCTTGATTACAGCATCAAATTTCTATTAAATATTCTTGTCGTCAGATTCAGATATAATCATATTTATTATCATTGATAAAGTTTCCAAAGTAATCTGTTAGAAAAGTTGGTCTCAGTCTCAGACCATGTTGAGTATTCTTATTATCATATCTAGAGATCTCCCGTCAGATAGGCTTGATCTCCATCTCAGATTCTGTTGAGTATTCTTATTGTCAGATTTGGACATGATCATACTTCTTATCATTGATAATCGATTCTAGAATAATATGTTAGAAAAGTTGATCTCTAATCCTGTCAGTCGAAAACAGTAAGCTCAGAATTCAGTCCTTGATATGAATATGTCCAGACTCTCAGTTATCAGTATCAGATGAGTCAGTGATTCAGTATCTCAGTGTCAGTAGTGAGTTCAGTCTGCAGTAAAGTGGCATCTGAGTTTCAGTATCTAGAGTTGCAATAATTGTGTTCATGGTCTGTGCATTCATATATGTGTTCTCATGCGGCATCTTCATGATTATTCAGTTTAGATATTGTGCATGCATGATCCCTTGCATTAGCCTACCTCGTCTACATACTTGGTACATTCCTATGTTGATGCATTTGCGCTATGGTGTTTTATTTGACACCATAGGTTCATAGGCAAAAGATCCAGATCATCCTTAGTAGTTCAGTCCCAGTAAGCAGCAGTAGCAGTGAGTCCTATTCTTTTGATGACGAATCTCAGTTTACTATTATTGCTTCAGACTTTCTTTATTTTCAGTTGAGGGAGTTAGTTATGGACCTGTCCCTTCAACTCTACAGTTCAGACAATTTAGAGGCTTTTCAGATGGATGTATTAGTATTATGTTTTTCTGTATTATGAGTATTCATAGATGTGTTGAACCTTATGGCTAGTTTTCGCATTTATATCAGATATTATGCAGTGTACAGGTTCAGATATCATTAAATGGTTAGCTTGTGGTCCTTCGAGGTCATAAGCACCGTGTGACGTCTCAGGATGGGATCTCGAGGCGTTACAGAACCCATCTATGTAGGAGGTTGTGAAGAAAGAAATTATCAAATGGCTAAATACTAGATTGGTTTATCCCATTGCTGATAGTAAGTAGGTTAGCCCAGTTCAATACATTCCAAAGAATGGTGGAATTAGAGTAGTTCCCAATAAGAAGAATGAGCTTGTGCCCGTGAGACCTATGATCGATTGTAGAGTTTAAATGGACTATAGAAAGCTGAATACTTTTACCCAGAAGGACCACTTCCCCATGCCTTTTATGGACCAGATGCTAGATAGATTAGCAGGTCGGGGATTGTATTATTTTCTTAATGGGTACTTCGTTACCACCAAATGACTATTTCTCCCGAGGACCAAGAAAAGATGACATTTATTTGCTTCTATGACACTTTTGCATTCAAGTAAATGCCCTTCGGGTTATGCAACGCTCTGCCACCTTTCAGCGATGCATGATGTTTATATTTTTTGATATGGTGGAGGACACGGTTGAGGTATTCATGGATGATTTTTCAGTTGTTGAGGACTCCTTCGATTATTGTTTGACCCATCTTGCTAATGCACTGCAAAGTTTTGAAGAACGCAACTTGGTATTGAATTGGGAAAAATGTCAGTTTTTAGTAAAATAAAGTATTATTCTCGGGTGCAAGATCTCCAAATAGGGTATTAAGGTGGAAAAGCTAAGATTGAGGTAATTGAAAAGTTGCCACCACCAGTGAAAGTTAGAGGCATAAAAAGTTTTTTGGGCCATGTAGGTTTCTATAGGAGGTTCATCAAGGACTTCTCTAAAATTGTAAATCCATTATGCAAGCATTAAGAGAAAAATTTGAAATTTGTATATGATGATGCATATGCCTAAAAGCCTTATAGTACCTTAAGGAGCGACTAATTTTGGCTCCTATCATTGTGTCCCCTGATTGGTCTACACTATTTGAGGTCATATATGATACAAGTGGAGTGTCCTTGGGTGCTATCTTATTCCAACGGGGAGAAAAGATCCTTTATATTATTTACTATGCCAACAAGTCATTAAACCCAGTATAGAAAAACTATACAGTTACAGAACAAGAGCTTTTATGGTAGTTTTTGCCTTCAAAAAATTTTGGTCCTATCTGATTGGGACTACAGTTATAGTCCACACAGACCATTCAGCCTTGAGGTACTTGATGTTGAAAAAGGATTCCAAAATGAGATTGATTCATTGGGTTCGCTTGCTACAAGAGTTTAATTTTTTAGTAAAGGACCCAAAATGCACTGAAAACTAAGTTGCAGATCACTTGCCTATGATTGAGAAGGAGGCAATCCAAAAAGTAGGGGATGATCTTGACATAGATGATACTTTTTCAGATGAGCCAGTTTTGGAAGCATCTAAAGACTTAATCCCCTGGTTGGCTGATTTTGCCAATTATTTGGAAAGTGATCTTGTCCTATAAAACCTATCCTTCCTGCAGCGTAGGAGATTTATGCATGAGGTAAGAAAGTTCTTTGGGATGAGCCATATACTTTTAGGGTTTGTGCTGATGGTGTGATTTTGAGATGTATCCCGGAGGTAGAGATGATGAACATTCTTAACGCTTGTCATTCTTTACTAATTGGTGGTCATTATTGTGCTACCCGCACAACCCATACAATTTTGCAGTGTGGGTTCTACTGTCCTATGATTTATAAGGATGCTCATAATCTTACACAAGCCTATGACTAATATTAGTGTCAAGGCAATATTCCATGATGCCATAAACTCCCCATGACACCTATTCTGGAGTTTGAGATAATTGATATATGGAGAATTGATTTCATGGATTTGTTCATGAGCGCTGATGGCATGAGTTATATTCTGGTTGGCGTTGACAATGTTTAAAAATGTGTGGAGATAGTTCCACTTCAGACAATGAAGGTAGACGTGTCACTACCTTTCTGAAGAAAAACATCTTTTCTTAATTAGGTACTCCACGTACAATTATTAGCGATGGTGGGTCTTACTTTTGCAACCTACTGTTTAGGGCCCTTCTTGATAAATATGGTTATGACATAAGGTGGTAACACCTTACTATCCTCATACAAAAGGGTAAGTTGAAGTCTCCATCAGAGAGATCAAGCCCATATTGACAAAAATTGTAAAGGCCAATTGGACTGACTGGTTAGGAAAGTTAGATGATACATTTCGGGCCTACCAAATAACTTATAAGACTCCCATAGGTGTCTCCCCATATCATCTTATGTACAGAAAGACATGCCACTTGAACATTAAACTTGAGCATAAGGCACTATGGGCGTTGA
The DNA here is from genome assembly GCA_030864215.1 of Capsicum pubescens. NCBI lineage: Eukaryota > Viridiplantae > Streptophyta > Magnoliopsida > Solanales > Solanaceae > Capsicum > Capsicum pubescens. The sequence goes on along the minus strand of CM061549.1, from coordinate 70,808,688 downwards.
AGAGGCTACATTTTGAGAGGCGTGATGTAGCAAGATTGAGATTGGGCAAGATAAATAATGTTAAAAAATAAAATAGAAGAAATCTAGAAATTAAAGATAGAAAATAAATAAAAATAGACACAATTAGATTCAACCAATCTAAAGATGTAACTAACCAAAACACCCTTTAATTGGGAACTAAAAGCACCTAATCTATTAGAATCCTCAAGAAGGTAGTAACCTTACTTTCAAATCCTATGACAATTGTTGAAAAACAACAAAGGGTTATCAAGCTCCTAAAGGATGCACAAGTATTCAGTAATCCAAAACTAGTGGTTCAACGCTAATACCTAACTATTTATACAAAGGGTAAAAAGAAGTAAGGAAAGACCAAATTGCCCTTAATTTAAATTACAAGGTAATTTAAATGGTAGACACACTTAGTATATTATATATCTTTAAGTCATCCATATTGGAGTCTTCCAAAGATTTCATCTTCATCCATAAAGCTCGATATGCCTGAAGGTCCTTAGCTTGACATCTTGTGAAAAGCTTTTATAAAGTAGTGTCACTTTGTTTTATATCACTTTCCTATTCTTCGAAAGAATTCATCCTCGAATACGCCAACCCTACACCAAAAAGAGATAAATCACTAACATTGAAAATGTTATGAATCGAATACTCACTTGGTAAGTTCACTTTGTAAGCATTATCTCCAATCTTCTTAAGTAGTTGAAAAGGTACATGTCCTTTTGGCATAATCTTGTCTTAGTTTTTCTTGGAAATATCTTCTTTCTAAAGTGAATCCATACCCAATCAGCAGGTACAAAGGTGACTTTTTTTCATCCTTTGTTGGCTCTTTTTCTTGCATCGTTGTTAGCCTTCGCAATTTGCAATCTTACTTTCTCGTGGATATTCTTCATAGATTTTGGTTTAGATTTTGAATCTACATTAACAATAACATCTTTTGAAAATAGAGTTAAATCCAATAGAGCCAAGGGATTAAAGCCATAAACACACTCAAAAGAGGTTATACCAATAGATCTATGAATAGTTCTATTATAGGCAAACTCAATTAATGGAAATTAATCCTCCAAAAAAAGTTAACTTTCCTTTAACCATATCTCTAAGAATGTTAACTAAAGTTCTATTAACCACCTCGGTTTTACCATCCATTTGTGGATGAAAAAAAGTAGAAAATAGCAATTTGGTCCCCAAATTTCCCCAAATTTCCCCAAAAGTACCTCCAAAAATGACTATGAAATTTTGAATCTCTATCGCTAACAATTGCTTGGGGAAACCATGCAATTTCATCACATTATGAACAAATAAAGTAGAAACATGAGATGTATAATCACTTTTATGAAAAGCAATAAACTTAGCCATTTTTGAATATCTATCCACAACAACAAAGATGCTATTCTTACCATTCCTAGTCCTAGGGAGGCTTAAAACAAAATCTATGGAAATATCTAGCTAAGGACCAATAGGAATAGGCAAAGAGGTATACAAGCCATAGGGTTGGGTATAATATTTAGCATGCTTACAATCCAAACACCTAGCACAAATTCTTTCCACATCTCTTATCATTTTTTAGGCCAAAACCAATGTTCACGAAGAATAGCTAAGGTTTCTGGCACTCCAAAATGACCCATCAAACCTCCATTGTGCGCCTCTTTCACCAATAACTCTCTCCATGAAGAGATAGGCACACAAAGTTTTCCATTTCTAAAAAAGTGCCCCTCCTTCCATTCAAATTGAAGAGTTCTAACTTCATTTCCCTCCTTAACAACTTGTACACACCTATTCAAGCTCACTTGACACTCTTCAAAGACTTTTCCAAAATTTTCATCATTAGAATATAACTCCTTCAAACTTTCAAAACCAATCAACCTAGAAGTCAGGGTATTCATCAATGCATATCATCTAGATAAAACATCTGCCACAATATTCTCTTTACATAGCTTATAATTGATCACACATGAAAAAGACCCAATGAACTATACCCACTTTGCATGCCTATTATAAAGCTTATTTTGGACCCTAATGTGCTTCAAAGCCTCATGATTAATTCTAATCACAAACTTCTTATGCCACAAATAATGTTGCCAATTTTCTAAAGCTCTCACTAAGGTATAGAATTCCTTGTCATTGGTAGAATATTGCAATGAAGCTCCTCTTAGTTTCTCAATAAAGTAAGCTATGGGTTTCCCTTCCTACATTAAGAATGCAACAATGCCTACTCCACTAGCATTGTACTCAATTTCAAATATCTTCTCAAATTTGGAAGTTGAACTAATAGAGTGGAACTAAGTTTCTCTTTTAAGATTCAAAAGGCTTCCTATTGTTTTCTACCCCAAATGAAAGGCTTATCCTTCTAAATGATTGCGGTTAGACAAGCGGCTAAAGAACTAAAACCCTTCACAAATCTTCTATAGGAACTTGCCAACCCATGGACGCTTCTACTATCACTAATGGATGTAGGAGTTGGCCAACTTCTAATATACTCTACCTTTTTATCATCCACCTCAACTCCTCTTGAACTTACAACAAAGCTAAGGAAAACAACACGGTCCACACAAAAAGAACACTTTTTAAAATTCACATACAATTTTTTATTTCTTAATGCATAAATATAATTATCAAATGTTGCACATGATCATCAAAACACTTTCTATAAACCAAAATATCATCAAAATAAACCACAACAAAATTATTAATAATGACTTAAGCACATGGTTTATTAATTGCATAAAAGTGTTTGGTACATTGGTTAGCCAAAAAGGCATCACCATCCACTCATATAATCCAACCTTAGTTTTGAAAGCGGTTTTCCATTCATTTTCGAATTTCATTCAAATCTTATGGAATCCGCTTCACAAATTAATTTTACAGAATATGGTAGAACCACACAATTCATATAGCATATCATCAAGTCTAGGGTTAAGATGTCAATATTTTATCATAATTTTATTAATGGCATGATAATCTACGTACATCCTGCATGTCCCATTCTTCTTGGGTACTAGAATTACGGGCACCACACATTGACTTAAACTTTCTCTCACCAAATCATTATTCACAAGTTCCTCCACTTGTCTTTGCAATTATTTGGACTCTTGAGGATTGTTCATAAAAGAAACTTTGTTAGGTATTTGAGAACCCGACCAAAAGTCGATTTCATGCTTTATTCCTCTCAAAGGAGGCAACCCACTTGTTATTTTTTCTTGAAATAAATCTTCAAAATCTTGAAACAAAGAAAAAACAACACTTGACAAAGAAAAAGAGGTAATTTCATTTTTATAAAGAAAAGAATAACCTTTAGGTTTAATAAATATGACTTTAGTATTATCCTAAATGTTTAGCTCTATCCTGCTCTCTTGATTTGGCAAAATAATGCACATTTTCTCTTCTTCTTTTTTATTTTTCTTGCTCACCTTTCTTTTTTTTGTGATAAATAATTCTCACTTGAGCTCTCAACCTCTCTTTTTTCCTCTCTTGAATTATCATTTTTCGCTCCCTTACTCCTCTCTTTCTTTCAGTCTCAAGTTTTTCTTTTAACTCTCCCATTTTTCTACATTCCTCACTCACTTGAAAAGGAGAAAGTATGGTAAGAATGTTCTTTTTACCATCCTTAAAAAATGCATATTTATGTGACCTTCCATCATGTTTAGCCCCCACATCATATTCCCATGGCCTTTCCAACAATAAATTACAAGCTTGCATTGGTAAACATCACAAAGCACTACATCATGATAACTTTCAACCATGAATTTTATCAACAATCTCTTGGTCAACTTGAGTTCACCATATTCATTGATCCATTACAATCTATATGGTTTTGGATGCTGTTGGATGTTTCAAATGTTCTACCATAGGTACACTAGCAACATTGACATAACTTCTACTATCAATGACAAAGAAACATAATTACTCTTGCACTCTACACCAATATTGAAACAAGTTCTCACTTTGATTAATATCTTCCCTTTCTAGAGAACTCATACTTATCCTCACAACAAGAACAAGTCTTCCATCATCATATTTCTTCTCCATCACCTTCTACCATAAATTCATCATAACTATCATCCTCCACGTGGTCATCTTTAGATTTATCTTTTGTTTGATAACCACCATCATTCAATGCAATGATAGTTCTTATATTAGGACACTACTTTGGTTTATGACAATATCCTTGACATTTACAACACTTTATTTTTTATGGAGTTGCAAGTTTAGATTTGTTACCTTCATCCTTATAGTCCACTTTTGAGTTGCCTTTGTCTATGTTGGACTTCAATTATGGCTTTGTACCTTTGGATTTGTCCCAAGTGGGAGATGATTTCCAAACTTCTTATGTTTAGCCCATTAATAAGAAGAAGATTTCACGTTTGACTTGTTTTCCTTTTGATGGACCTCCACCTTGAGTGACATTTGATAAGCTTCATATAAAGTAGAAAGAGGATACAATTCTAATGGTTGCCTTACCTCCTTATTTAAGCCAAAGATAAATCTTTCCACAAGCTTCACTTCTTCATCATTGACATTAGATCAAAGTCTAGTATGCTCTATCTCCTCATAATACTTTTCCACACTCTTACTTCTTTATTAAATATTGTAATATTTCTTGAGTGAATTTTTCTAATAATCTTAAACCATAAACCTTTCTCTCAAATGCCTTTTTATGTCATTCCAACTTGTAACAAAGTCTCTATTCACCAAAGAATCTCTTTCAATTTTCTCCCACCATGTAGAAGAAAAACCCTCAAGGTAACTTATAGCAGAATTCATCCTTTTAACATTACTAACATTAATGAAATTATATTGCCTTTGAAGTTTCACAATCCAAACAAGATATTTATTTGGGTAACTACTTCCTTTGAAGAATTGAATAGTAAACTTTATGTTGTTGAATTCTTGACCTTCATTATCATTCCTTCTATTACATTCTCTAACATCAACTGGATACCACCCCCATTCCCCCTATTCTTCCTCTCCCACCTAATCTCTCTTGTTTTACTTGATAATTGACTGCATAATCATAATTATCACCATAAAAAGAATAATGCTCTTCAAGGTTATGTTGAACTCTCATTTGAGTTCTATTGGCTTGTGAGGGAAGATTTCTTTGTTGGTTCCCCTTCTTTAAAAGTTTTGCTTGATTAAAAACTTTAGGTAAAGTAGCATTAGTAGAGAGGGTATCTTGCACTACAATGTGGGATGGTGTTTTATCAAGAGGAGTATTAATTGATCCATTATCATGTTGACCAATGGGGTTAAAAACCTCAAGTGGTTGCTTTGCTATTTCTTGATTTCTCCCCCTTCTATCCATATCTTCCTATTTTCCCTTATTTCCTTCATTTCCTCCAGTAGTTTTAAAAAGAAAAATTTCCATTTTACTAGAGGACTCTCCCTCCAATTGAGTAATTATACCACCAAAATAAATAAAAAAGTTAGTAGAAGGAGTTCCTTGCCACTCACTCATATCATGTTTTTTTCTTATGTCACTCTTGTGAATCACTCTAAGGCCACCCTTAAATGAACTCACCACACTCTTGCTTGTTACCACTCTTGAAGAACCCAAGGTTGACAGTCAACACCATTAAATAATTCACAAGTAGTACTACTTCTTTGGGAAGGAGTGGAGTTTATGTAATTAAGAACAGACAATTAAAACTAATAGGCAAGGGAACGAATAAGCATACAATGAAATCAAAGAAAAAAAAGCATGAAAAAAAATTGACACGAATAAATTAAATGGTGACAAACTAGTTTAACATTATGTATGAATTAATATTCAAAGCGAACTAGCGAGAATTAACAAGAAAAGAAGAAATAAGCTTGAAAGATTTGAACTATTTTTTAATTCTCAAATTCATCTTCTTCAATATCCAAGCAACTGAGATCAAATTTGAGATATAATTTCCCACGACTCTACCAACAACTTATTCAACCAAACACCAAATAAACAAAACCCATTTTTAAGTTACTTCTTCAACATGACTTTCACTTTTTTTTGCCATGTATTTTTTTCTTTTTTTTTTCAACTACTAAACAACAACATGTAACTCAAGGAATAGTATCAAACAACATTCAATCAAATTTGATTTTTTTTTGACAATATCAAAGCCCCCAGACTCAGGTTCGTGAAAACAAACATAGTCCAAGCGCTTGATACCAATTTGATGTGAAACAAGAAAATAAAAGAAATATAGGAAATAAAGAAAAATAGACATAATTAGATTCAAACAATTAAAAGATATAATGGTGAAACTAACCAAAACACCCCTTAATTTGAAATTAAAAGCTCCTAATCTATTATATTCCTCCAGAAGGTTGTAACCTTAATTGCAAATCGTAGGACAATTGTTGAAAATAAACAAACGGTTTTCAATCTCTCAAAGGAGGCACAAATATTCAATATTCCAAAACTAGTGTTTCAACCCTAATACCTAACTATTTACACTAAGGGTTAAAATAATTAAAGAAAGACCAAATTGCCCTTTATTTAAATTATAATATAATTTAAATGGTATACACACTTGGTATATTAAATATATTTACATCATCCGTATTGGATGCTTCCAAATATTCCATCTTCATCCATAAAGCTTGATATTTTTGATGGTCCTTAACTTGACTTCTTTTGAAAGGACTTCTTAAAGTAGTGTCACTTTGATGTAAGTCAATAAATAACTTGGATTAATTTCGACTCTGCACTTATAAAAGTTCTGCCAAATACAAAGAAAGATTGAATCTACATCATAAAAAAGAAAATTAAGAAAATGGTGTTTGAGCCCGATGATTTGGTCTTGTTGTATAATTCAAGACTATTCTTGTTCCCTAGAAAGATAAAATCTAGGTGGTATAGGCTATTTACGGTGGTTTGGGTGTTCCCACATGATGCTATTGAAATAAAGCGTGATGGTGAAATCCCGTTTAAGGTGAATAGGCTGTGGGTGAAGCATTATATAAAAAACCTTGAGAAATTGAAAGTCTGTCTTGAGATAGACCTTCATAAAGTTGGAGTAGCCAAGACAGCTGAGTAATGTCGCAATGGAAAATCAGGCACTGCTTGGGAGTCGACCTAAGGTGACTTATTTTTATCATGACACAGATGTCTAGCCCATCCCAGGTATGTCTCATTCCCTTGCTTTATATTTTAGTACATTGTGAAATGTGCGTAGTTTTAAATTGGGGGTAAGGTATACCATAGTCGCCGTGGGTTTTTATTTTCGTGCTTTTTTTGCTATTAGCTATTGTATGGATTTTAGAACTGGCATGTCTTCATTTAAAATTTGTGTTGTGATGTGTTTTATTTTGTGTTGTATTTGTTTTTCTGTACTTAGGAGATTTTTAAGTATTTAGGGTAGTTGTCATGTTTTTGGTAATTTTGAGAATAATGATACCCCTCTAAATTTTTTTAGAACTGTTTGAATGTATATAAGTGTGACATTTGTGGATCTTGTTATGGCATTAGAATTAGGGACATGATGATCATAGCTAACTTTTGCATGAACTAGAAAGGTAGTATCTTGTGATATGATTTTATGCAATGTGTGTGTGAGATGCAACCTTGTTCCTTTTGAATGTTAAATCCAGATTTTTCCGGTTATTATTTTCTATGTTGTAGGATAGTCGTTTAGGAAAGGATCATAGGTCGTTCTTAATATTAGTCCAATTTTAGCCAAAATGACCTTCCTAATGTGAAATAGTATCCCTTTATCACGTTTTGAGCCTTGTAGCCTGTTTCTTTGTTTTTACCTTTCACCTTCCCATTTTTATTGCAATGAAATTATTTTGGCTCAGGTCCTCCTTAGAAAATTTGCACCTCAACTCAAGCAAATTACCTAAGTTCAGGGTGGCTATCATAGGGGTGTATGATATAGAGTGGGTGTGAAAAGGGGTAAAAATAAGAGAAAAAAGTTAGTAAAGGTGGATATGGTATAAGAAAAAGATGAATGTGAAAAAGTAAACAAAAATAAAAAGAATTAATAAAAGAAACCACACCCAACCTGAATATGCATAAAAGAATAAAAGGGTGGAATAAAGGGAAATTGGTTAAAGTGTGCATCCCAAAGATAGTGTAGTGCCAAGGAGGCATAGTCATTTGATATATCCTTATGTACCATACCATCCCCTAAGCCTACATTACAAGACGAATAAAGTCCTATAGTGATCCTAACTTGATTGCTTGTAAACCAAGGTAAATAAAATAAGGTCAATCCTATGGAATTTGATGCATATTGGTTGCTCTTATATTTTGAGTGTTTGTGTCTCGTGACTGTCACCGCATTGACATACTTATCTCATATGAGTGAGTGAGACTTCTTTGATTGTGAGGGCACATAGGTTGCATTACTAGTTTCTTACTTATTTGGGTAGTGTTTCTTGTATATATGCTTGATTGTCTGTTTCTAATGTAATTGCCATAGCTTGATCCCATTTTGTCACAGTGTTGTGCTTCATGTTCATATATAGTTGTTTTTTAATTGTTCATATAGGAGGGGGGGAGGGGTAATATATTGAGCTTAAAGTGATGACTGTCCACCTAAGATAACTTAGAGTCTCCTAGTTAAGTGTTGTGTTTTTATCTTGTTTTGTTGTGTTACCTGAGAACATGGAAACATTGTAAGTTAAGGATGTTGATATGCTAGAAATATAGTACTTTCGACACTTAAAATGATGAAAATATGCAAGTTTCTTAGGTTGTTTTGTTAGATATAATGTATTTTGTGTATTATGTGTAGGAAACTAGGTTTTGGATGATAAACTGAAGAAAAAAATAAAAAGTGAAGTTTTTGGCTACCTAATGAGACTATTTTGGGCGTATATGCCACTTATTGGGCATATGTAACCCAAGATAGTGCAGAGATAAATAGTCTAGACGTTCAAAAGCAGAAAAAAGAATACCATGCACTATCATATGTCCACATACAGTCTGTATATGGAATGTAAGATCCGTATGCGAACCAGGATAGTACAAATTTATAAAGTCCAGAGAGTTGCAGGATCTGTACTTGATTTTTTGCACTTACCCATGTACACATATGGTTCGTATGTGGTATATGCAATCCGTATCTGGCCTAAGTGAGGGCCACCAACCTTGTTTTTCCTTTTCTAGTTGGGAGTTGATTTTTACGATTTCCTAGAGTACTATATATAGCTTTTTAATGATTTGTAGTTAGGTTATGCACTCTTAACACTTACAAATTATATTTTGATTCCAATATTTGAATTTGATCTTGTGATTACTCTTGTATTTATTTTGGTATATAATTCAGTTTCAAACTTTGCATTTTATTCAATTATTTTTGTGATATTATTTAATGGCTCTCATTATGAATTCTGTTGATCATCTCATAAGCATGAGTGGCTAAAAATTTTAGCTAGGGATGTGGTAACCTTAATATATTATTAAAGTAGGGGAAGTACAAAGTTGATCAAAACCAGTACTTGTGCATGCATTTTATTATCTTCGGTTTGATAGTTGTTCTAGCTATTGCAAACATTAAGATGCCACCTAGATTATTGCTACTTACTCTACAAAAGGAGTAGTGATTTGGAAAAGATAATTAAAATAGTAATTTGAAGTTTGACTATTGATCTTGGCTAACCAGTATTATTTATGTAAGATAGTTAACTATCAACAAATAACTTGAGACTCAAAAGGTAAAGGATGAAATCTGTCAATGAGTCCACAAGACAGTTTACGGTACATAACTTATCAGATTTTGCATGCAAAGTACTGGATTAGTTTAACAAATCATGATAAACCTACAAATTCAAGAAACCATGGGGTATAAAGCTATAGAGTTTGCCTATAGCTATTTACAACCAAAGTTACATATAGTTACTTGTTCTATACTGTTACTACAAACCCCCTAATTACTTTCCATTCAACCCATTGATTTCGACAAACAGAGATAGATATCCAGGTCTACCCTGTGGGTTTGACCCCAAACTAGTTAGGTTATTATACTTGACAGCAATGGTTTTATCCTTAATTGGAGGTGTAGTTTGGGAATTGATTAACATTCAAGGCCAGGCAGGTAGAAAAAGTCTACAACCAATAAGAAGGTTTATACTTCCATAAAACATTCTCACTAGTAGATAAATGGTAACAATATGGACAATCATCAGTCTAACAACTTCACATGGATTGGATTTATGTCAAATTGATGTCAACTATGCCTTCCTTCAAGGTGATTTTGAAGAAGATGTCTGCAGTAAATTGCCTTAGGGATTCCACAGGAAAGGACAAAGTATACAAACTGATGAAGTTTGTATATGGCTTTAAGAAAGCCTCAAGACAGCTCAACATCAAGTTAATAGACACACTTTTACAAGAATGATATTGTTAAAGTATGTATGATCACTCTATTCTTACCAAGAATATAGGAATAGATCTATTGGTTATATTGATTTATATTGATGATTTACTTATCATAGGTTTTACCTTTCAACTGATATAAGAGGCTAAAGACATATTGAAACAAAACTTCAAGATGAAAAATTTAGGTGCACTGAGGTATTTTTTAGGGCTAGAAGTATTGTTGTCCAAAGAAGAAATACTCTTAAATTAGTTAAAATATGCTTTATAGCTTTTATTTGAGGAAGGATAAAGTGGTGCTAAAACTGTATCTACTTCTCTCCAATTTAATTATAAACTCATCATCTTGGAATGTGATGAATGAGTAGGAGAAACTAATTATGTAGTCTTTAAAGATGTGATAATTTATCAAAGGCTAGTGGGAAAACTACTGTAACTCACCATCACTAGGCCAAATATTTGTTATGGAGTACAGGTACTAAGTTAGTTCATGTAATGTCCAAAGGTTTCAAATTGGGATGCTTCTCTCAAACTAGTCAAATATGTAAATGGCTCACCTGATGTAGGTGTGTTGATGAAGAGAAATAAGGTAGCAGTTCTCATAGGCTATTGTTACTCAGACTGACATCTTGTTCTTATACTAGAAGATTAGTGATACGATATGCAATAAAATTAGGAGATTCATTGATCTCTTGGAAATAAAATAAACAACCAACAGTTAGCAGAAGCTCAGTAGTGGCGGGGTATATGAGCATGGCTACACTAGTATCCGAGTTTATCTGGCTTCTTGGTTTGCTGAAAGAGCTTAATATAATAGTCATATTACCAATCAAGGTGTTCAATGAAAGTAAAGCAGCTATTCAAATAGTAGGAAATCCTATGTTTCATGAAAGGACAAATAATATAGAGTTACATTGTTACTTTATTAGGAAGAGAGTGAAGTCAGGGTTTATTGACACACAATAATTAAGCACAAATCTAAAGGTAGTAGACATCTTGACAAAAGGATTAGGAAAAAAGCAACATCAGTTTTTGCTTAACAAGTATGTAAAGCTAGAAATTTTCCAACCTCTATCTTGAAGGGGATTATTAAATGTGCATTGAATAAATGTAGCGCTCTGAGTTAGCTAAAAAAGAGTATAACACGTGATTGGCACATGAGGTTGTTATAATTGATTAGTAATGTGAGATGTCGTTATATATACATGTACGATCAACATAATGGAGCATTCAAGTAGAGATTGTAAAAGATATTTTCAATGTAGAAAGGAACATGGCCATGGCAATTACTGGATAAGAATTTTTCTCCATTGTTGCACGTTCATAAATAGCTTATAATTTTTCATAGATTACAAATCAATGAAGTATAAGTGTTATAGTTCAATACCTTGTTTTGATAATTTGAAAAATCTATTGATGGACCAGATATGTTGCTTAGGGTAAACTATATGAGAATTTGATTCTCGGGAGAACTCGCTTAATAAGTTTTTCATCATCAAAAAGGTAAAATGGATAATGCATTTACTATTGTATTATAGTTTGTTGTGATAATTGGTCAAATTAAACTTGTTGAGAAACCAGACAACACCAATCTCAGGGGGAACAAGTTGTATGATTGAAATTATCATTCAATTAGATGACTGCTCAGTCAGGATGAACAATCTCCCAAAGGGATATTATTTCATAGGGACCAGGTATGCACGCTTGGTCGATCTGTACAAGTCAACTCTCATAGTTGTCCAGAACTATAAAGATGTCTCCAATTGTGACAAAGCTCTAGAAAGCTGTTGTGGTCCTTTTCCTTATCTTTAGGAAACATTTTAGTTTTTCCCTCCCATACATTTCATATATACATCAATATTTGGGATGAAAATCATGCTTTTGCGAAACCTAAAATTGCTTATTTTTCTTGCAAAGCCATCAAAAAGTTCATCATGAGAAAGATTCAACAACCAAGGGACCAATTTTCTACAATAAAATATGTATTTAGGTCTAGATTATTGAGTCTTTATCTTTTTCTATATTATTGTAAACATACTTATCATTTTTTAGAAGCTTGTATAGGTATTTTATTATCACTCTTAACTTATAGATTTGAATTGAGAAATAAAGTTAGTCGTTGAGTTAAAGGATAGAGTTAGCAAAGTTGTTGTCAACTAGAGGTGGTTGATATAAGAATATTCACTAGAGGTAGTCTATTAGTTGGGTTAGTGTTATCCATGTTATATCAAGTAGGTATAGTTGACTGTAGGCTACAATAGGAGTACTATAGCGGTGGCTTAGTGTTGTCATAGTTAAAGGGGATGGGGTTAATGAGTTAATCTTATATTATGAGATTGAGTCTGTTAATCATGCATTTCACTTATTCTAGTGGATTGTTGCTGGTAAAAAGTCCTATGAGGTAGGTATTAGTTTTACTTCCTTGAGTAAGGAGGCTACTATGTGAACATCATGTGCATATTTACTTTTTTTATTTGTTGTTGTATTGTCCTCTATACTTGTAGGTTATGGTTGTGCACGGTTTGAGGATTTGGTCCCTAGACCAAAGGAGAATCTATCTTAAGTAAACAAAAATAAAATATTCTTAAGAATAATATCATTATATTAACAACATAAATCATGCTAAAAGAAATTTCATCCGATCACTCTTCCACAGATTTTACAATAAATTAAACCTGATATAATTAAATAAGAAGTATTTTCATTTGTAGACTAGAACTTCAGATGGATAATATAACTACTAGAAAAAAGGACTACTACTGTAATACCCCGTATTATTCTTAGCTCAGTTCAACTTTTAGTTGCATGCATAAGTGGCTTAAAGCCTACAAATTTCACCAAGTGTTGGGGGATTAGTCATTTTTAAGACTTCAAAATTTGGAGAATTTTTAACTTGATCTTCCCGACCCTGAGATGTTGGTTTTAGAACTTATTCATGTTCAGGGATGTAAGGAGCATGTCTTAAGAAGTTTTGGATTTTTAGAATGGGGTTTGGGTCATATTTGGATCACAAAATCAGAGGATTATCGCGATAGTCCCGCAACTCGGTGTTATTCCCATTGTCATGCAGACTGTGTTGCGGTGAGGGAAATGAACTACTATGATATGGCCGCGTCATGATAAACTTGTTCCATCCAGTTTCTAATTTAAATGCCTGAGGGGGAATTAGATATTTTCACCCTCAACCCAATCAATCAAAACAAGAATTGGGACATTATTTAGGGCATTATTTGTCCTTTTTCTCCAAATCCCTCTCAAGAAAACCCCCTCTCTTCCCCAAAAACAAAAATTCTATTTCCTTATCCCTAAGAAATCAAGAATTCAAGTTCCCAAAGTTTAAGAACCTTCAATAAAGCATCAAGATTGGTGTTTCTCTTTCAAGTTAAAGGTTTAGGGTATGTGGGATGTTCATTCATGGGTTTTCTTTCACCCATGAAGCTCAAAAACCCTCTTTTCAATTAAATATTGAATTTTTCAATCATTATGGTATTTTGTATAGCTTAAGATGGGATTAATTCATGTTTCCATGGTATTTTAAATGCAATTTAGTCCATGTATGATCTCATGCAAGATGTTTAATTCCTCATGTTATGAATTTGAGGTTCCCATGCTTTATTCAAGTGAATTTTTTATGAACCCTAAATTTATGATTCTTAGAAAGTATTCCCATGTTAAATTCATGATCCCCACATGTTTGATGAAATGTCTATGCTTATGTGTTTTGAACATGATCAATTGCTACAGTTTTAAGCTTGTTATTACATTCAGTGATTATTCAGTGCTGGTGGATTATGAACACCCAATACCTATGTGTTTTACATATTTTTCATATTTTCAAGTATGATTCAGCTAAACTATGATTATTCCTATTTATTCAGTTATTATTATCATAACGAGCAATATTAGTCATGAAATAATGTTCAATTAAACTTAGTCCAATTTCAGTTCCAGTGTCAGTTTAGTCGGAAGTAGGATTTAGCACTTAGCGAATGCAGGGGTGACGGCTTCCCCGTCAGTTATGCAGAGTCGTTAGTAGCAATCCCTGTATTCCAGAACTACATAGCCAGCGTAGGATATGAGGAGTCACCCGTTAGTTTATGTTTCACACACTGGTCCTTTGGGACACCACTTTAGTGGATCCACACAACTAGTGTTAGTACTCGGGGCACGGTATTGATACCCTTCCAACTGAGGTTACAGGTTGGATCCCAATTACATCAGATTGGGATATGTCGATTATATGATACCTCCCACAATCTCAAAACAATATTTAGTGTATTTTTAGTCCAAGTTTGCTTGAATAAGTGTACAAAGTTTTTGATATTCAATTTTTCAGCTTTCAGTCATTCAAATTACAGATTTATCTCAGTAACATAAAATATATACATTTAGTCTTGCATTCTCAGATATTACAACTTTCATGCATTCATGTTCAGTTATCTCATGCTATTCAGCTAGTTCTTATTTTGAATGCATAGTACCCCATGCATATCAGCCTGTCCTTATCTCATATACCAGTACATTGAAAGGACTGATCGCATACTATTCTTTTTTCTATAATGTCTTATATCATATGTTCAGATGCATAGTTTCCCGACCGCAGATAGACAACTTAGTGTAATTCAGTAGCCGTAGTGGTGAGTTCTCTTACATCAAGGATATATTTTGATTATTCAGTAAAAGTATTTTATTTTATTTAGTAAGTTGGACTTATTTAGGGGTCTATTCTATCAACACCTCAATCAGTGTAGAGGATTTTAGACATTCAGTCAGACAGTTAGATAGTTAGTCAGTTTTATCAATTTTATCAGATGTTTCACACTTGTGATTAATTAGTATTTTCAGTATTCAGACTTTATGGTTTTATCAGTTGTTTTCTGCATATGTCTATTATTTATTATTTTATTCAGTGCTCTCAGCAGGTACCAACACATAGGTTAGCTTATGGTTACTTTTGACCGTAAGCACCGTTATCACGACTAGGGGTAGCCTCGGGTTGTGACAAAACTTGGTGTCAGAGCCTAAGGTTTTTAAGGGTCCAAGGAAGTTTGAAAGCTGCATCGAGTAGAGTCTTGTGCATAGATATGGAGCGCTCCACACTTATGGACTAGAGGCTACAAGGCATTTAGGAAAAAGTTTCCCTTCTTTCAAGTATTCATGTCATGTGATTAAGAATGAGCTCAAGTTAAACTCTCAATCTAATATATTTCTTCCTTTCATTTACAAAACAAGCCTCTTAAAAAGAACGGAAGAAGACTAGTAACTCAGCCAGCCCCTCAGCCCTTCTAGGAAGATCATCTGGACGAGCATGTCTCTCACACAGAATTCAGGGCTGCGTTCACTACTCTAGCAAACTCTGTAGCAGAATAGAATAAATGGACAACTACTGTTCTGGCCAAACCAGTGGCCAATACTGTTGCAACTAGAATTTGGGATTTTACCCACATGAATCCTCTTTCTTTCACGGGATCCAATTCTGAAGAAGATCCATCAACATTATGGCCCTACACTCCTTGACCATACTATATGATATGCTAGACATAAACTTACTCATCTTTGACCTACTATCAGCCATCACATGAGGAGCATATCTAGCTAACTTAGTGAACTTGAGAGAATACACCCTCACACTCATGCTGACTTGCCTCAAATTAATAAATTATAACTGTCTGATCACAATATCTCAAAAAGTTACCTAATTTGATCTCGTGGAGTTAGATATGATGGATTTTGACATCATTATCAGCATGGATTGGCTCTACTCAAGCTATACCTCAGTTGATTGTAGAAACAGAATAGTTCATTTTCAGCTCCCAAATGAACCAGTCCTTGAATGGAGTGGTAGTACTACAACTCTTAGGGTTCAGTTGATTTCATACTTTAGATATAAAAAGATGATATCCAAGGGGTGTGTTTACCATCTTGTACGATTTAAAGACTCTAACTTAGAAATTTCAACTCTTGAGTCAGTTCCAGTAGTAAATGATTTATCAGATGAATTTCCCGAAGATCTTCCTGGAGTTCCTCTCAAAAGGGAAATCAACTTTGGAATATACCTTCTCCCAGATACTAAGCCTATATCTATTCCGCCATACACAATGGCTCCAGCTGAACTCAAAGAACTGAAAGAACAGTTAAAGGATCTCCTAGATAAGGGGTTCATCAGACTCAGCATCTCCCTATGGGGTGCATCTATTATATTCGTGCGTAATAAATATGGTTCTCTCAGAATGTGCATAGACTACCATCAGTTGAACAAGTTCACAGTCAAGAATAAATATCCATTTCCTTGAATCTATAATTTGTTCAACCAACTTCAAGGTGCTATTTATTTTTCCAAGATAGACCTCAGATCATGTTATCATCAACATAGAGTCAGAGAATGTGATATCCCATAAACAGCTTTACGAACTCGGTATGGTCACTTCGAATTTGTAGTCATGTCCTTTGGTCTTATATATACCCCAACAACCTTCATGGGCTTGATAAATCAAGTGTTCAAGAAGTACTTGGACATGTTCGTCATAGTATTCATTGATGACATTCTTATTTACTACCATAGCGAAAGCGATTATGCAAACCACCTTAGAGTAGTGCTTCAGACTGTTAGAGCCCATCTGTTGTTTGCTAAATTCAGTATATGTGAATTCTGGATAAGATCAATAGCTTTTCTTGGCCATATTATTTTCAGTGATGGCATTAGAGTTGATCCTCAAAAGACGGAAGCGATGAAAAACTATCCTAGACCCATCTCTCCATTAGATATCAAGAGTTTCTTGGGTTTAGCTGGCTATTACCGTCGGTTTGTTGAAGGGTTTTATTCTATTGCATCTTCTATGTCAAGATTGAGTTAGAAGAAAGTTATTTTAGTGGTCAGATTCATGTAAGAAGAGTTTTTAGGAGTTGAAGACTCGACTCACCGCAACCCATTTCTTACTCTACCATATAGTTTAGATGGTTTTGTTGTGTACTGTGATGTATCCAGAGTAGGTTTGGGTTATGTCTTTATGCAGAGAGGTAAGGTCATAGCCAATGCCTCCAGATATCTTAAGCCTCATGTGAAGAATTATCCGACTCATGATCTTGAGCTAGCAGCGGAAGTATTTGCCTTAAATATTTTGAGGCATTACTTGTATGGGGTTCATGTAGATGTGTTTACAAATCACAAAAGCCTTCAGCATGTGTTCTCTTAGAATGATTTGAATTTGCGTTAGATAAGATGGTTAGAGTTATTGAATAATTATGACATGAGTGTTCTATATCATACGGGCAAGGCTAATGTAGTGGCTGATGCTCTTAGTAGAATGTCTATGGGTAGTGTAGCTCATGTTGATGATGGAAAGAAGAAGTTATCTTAGGAAGTCCATCAGCTTTCCCGACTAGGTGTTCGTTTACTTGATTTAGCAAAAGGTAGTGTATGGGTGCAGAGTAGCTCAGAGTCATCTCTAGTTTCTGAGGTGAAGGAAAAGCAGGATAGAGATCCTAGTCTAGGGGGAGATGGTGTTTTGTGTTGTTAGGGTAGATTGTGTGTGCCTGGTGTAGAGGAGTTGAGGCAATGAATTCTTGCAGAAGCGCATAGTGTGAGTTACTCTATTCATCCAGGGGCCACTAAGATGTACCGCGATTTTCCAGAGATCTATTAGTGGAGTGGAATGAAGAGAGATATTGCAAAGTTTGTAGATAAGTGCTCTATATACCAGCAAGTTAAGATTAGGCACCAGAAGCCTAGTAGGTCTATGTAGGAGTTTAGTATTCCCATATGGAAATGAGAGGAAGTGAACATGGACTTTATGACAAGTTTGCCTCGTACCCGGCATCATCGTAACTCTATTTAGGTTATCATAGACAGGATGACAAATCAGCTCATTTCTTTTTAGTCCATACCTCTTACTTAGCTGAGGACTATGCCAATCTCTTTCTCAGAGAGTTGGTTAGGTTGCACGGTGTTCTCTTATCTATCATCTCATATAGAGGTACTCAGTTTACCTCTCACTTTTGGAAAGCATTCCAAAAGGGTCTTGGTACCCAAGTGCACCTCAGTACAGCCTTCCACCTTAAGACAGAAGGTCAAGAAGAATGAACCATTCAGACTCTTAAGGATATGCTGAGAGCATGTGTTGTTGATTTCAAGGGTAGTTGGGATGACCATTTTCCTTTAACTGAATTCACATATAATAACAGCTATCATTTTAGTATCTGTATGGCTCTATTTGAGGCCCTCTATGGTAGGAGATATAGATCTCCAATTGGTTGGTTTGAAGTACGTGAGGCTACAGTAGAAGGGCCTGACTTGGTATTTAATGCGTTAGAGAAGGTTCAGTTGATCAGAGAAAGACTTAGGGTTTCCCAGAGTGGACAGAAATTATATGCAGATGTGAGGAGAAAGGATCTTGAGTTTAAGGTCGATGATGTTGTGTTCTTGAAAATCTCTCCCATGAAGGGAGTGAAGAGATTTGGAAAGAGAGGAAAACTCAGTCCCCGATAAGTTGGTCCCTTGAGAATCCTCAGTCATTTCGGAAAGGTGGCTTACGAGCTAGAGTTGCCTTCAGATTTAGCCTCGGTATACCCAGTCTTCCATGTCTTATTGTTGAAAAAGTGTATTGGTGATCCAGCTATAGTCGTTCCCTTAGAAAGTGTAGATATTTAAAACGGTCTTTCATTTGAAGAAGTTCCAGTCGAAATTCTTGATCATAAAGTTCGTAGACTAAGGAACAAAAAAGTTCCCTAGTCAAAGTTCTTTGGTGGAATCAGTCCATTGAGGGAGCCACTTAGTAAGCAGAGGCAGATATGCAGAATAAATACCTTTATCTCTTCTTCGCAAATCCAAATTCTGTATAAGGTAGCAAATATTCTTAAGATTTTTCTCTATCATGCTCATTTACAGTTGCACGTCATGTTCATGCCAGTCGTGCATTAATGAATCACTTCAGTCATGCATTCCATGCATCAAACATGCATATTTAGTATGTAAGGTAAGTCCATCAATTCCCTCAGCTTAACCAGCCTTTTTAGGGGACGAATGATCCCAAATGGGAGATATTGTAACACCCCATATTTCCCTAGCATATTCTAAGTCCCAATACATGAGTATTTATATATGAAATTTTTGAAACACTCATTATTTTTTATTTTTGATCCTGCCATTGCGTAAGAAATTCAATTAGCTTTCCAAAGATATAAAATTCACCCAAATTCGATAACTGGGTAAAGAGATATGTTGATTTTAAGTTTCAGCCATAAAACTCCATCATTTTAACCTCTAGCGCATCGTGGAGCAGGCCAATATTCCATTTGGAAAAATTTAGTAAGGGTCCGCAATCCTGGCGCATCATGCCAAAGGTTAATTTGGCATTTGTTGATTTCCAGTGTGACTCCGCGATAATGGCGCATTGCGGAGCAGGCCAATTTCCTGTTTGTCAATTTCTAGTAGGCCTCCCGATCATAGCGCATCACGGAGATGGCAAAAATGGAATCCTCAGGCTTACCATGATGGTGGTGCATCATGGCATTTATTCAAGTCCCAGTTGTCCCTTTTCCAGTTCCTTGGCGCGATAGTGGCACGTCGCGCTAAGGCCAAAAATTGGGATTTTAGTTTCCAGCTTGTGTTTTTAAATTCGTTTAAGGGTATTTGGGTTTTGTTTCCTAAGCCCTAATCCCACCCTAAATACGAAATTGAACCCCTAATTGACTTTAATACTCATCATTATTCTCTTTCTCTCAAATTAAAAATCCCACCTTCAAGAACAAGAAACCCTAGTTTTCAAGAATCAAGGTCAAATCTCAAGAACTCTCCATCAATCCTTCTAAATTCATCATCCCAGGTATGTTTGATGTTCATCCATGGATCCCAAGTAACCTATTTTAAATCACCAAGTTATAATCTTTCAAGTCATTAAGGTTTAAATTATGATTTCATTCATGAATCTCCATGTACTATTGATTTTATACCATGTCACCATGAAATTATTGTTATTATTTAATCCTCCATGTTTTAATAGTGTTATTTATTGAATTAAACCATGATTTAATGTTATTTCTACAAATTCCATGACATTCCTATGATTGTTTTAAACCATGAACTTCAAGTTTCTGATAAAATGCCTTCAAGAGTGATTTGTTTAATAAGAGCCTTCATGTTTTCGCCTTCAAAATTTAGTGTCTTTTCAGTATTGTTGTTTTGAGTCCTGGAGAATTGAATACCCAAAAACCATAGATGTTTATATTGTCTAGCCTCAGTATATTACATAATTGTTTTCAGATTATATTATGAGAATTATCAGAATAGTCAGATATCAGTTATTCAACTTAGAACAGTCTAGTATCTCAGTGTCTTTCAGTTGGGAGTAGGATTTAGCACCGAGCGAATGTAGGGATGGCAGCTTCCCCTTCAGATAGGTAGAGTCATTAATAGTAGTCCCTATCCTTAAGAACTAAATAGCCAATGTAGGATATGAGTAGTCACCCGTCATACTAGGCTTAACTATCTCGCAGGGATCACCCGCTAGTTCAGGCTTGAAACCCTTAGTCGTTTGGGCATTATATCAGTTTAGTGGATCTACACAACTATTATTAGTACCCGTGCTACGGTATTAACACCATCCTAATTAGGTTACAGGTTGAACCCCGATTAGCTCAAATTGGGGAATGCTGGTTAGATGATACCTCCCAAAAACTCAAATCTAGTATCAGTTGCAGTCTCAGCTCAGTTATTTAGTCTTACTGTTGTTTGACCAAAACATACAGATTTTAGTTATCTCAGTATATTAGTTTATAGATTTTACTCAGTTCATTTTTAGTATTTACATATTCCATGCTCTTTATTCAGTACTCCATGCTTTACATGTATGTCCAGTTAATTATTATCATACCTATTCATAAGACGATGCATATCAGCCTACCTCATTTAGAATACCAGTACATTCAAAGTACTGATCACATACCTTTTCTTTTGCGCTATGATGTCTCATATCATAGGTGCTGACGTTCAGTTCCTGAATCGCACCTAGATTTTCAGATTTATCAGCAGTATGGTAGTAGTGGAGTGTCCTCATCATCCGAGGATAGATTTTATTACTTCATGTATTTATCTTAGTAGTTAGTAGAGTTAGTTGGGGCCTGTCCCATCAACTCATAGTATCCAATTTAGAGGCTTTTCAGGCACTACAGTTAGCTATTTAGACTATTTAGATTTTAGTATTTTTATCAGATTCATAACTCAGTAGTTAATTCATTATTAAAACCTTATGGCATTTCAGTTATTTTTCCACATTCATGATTATAATATTCAGTGCTCATAGCATGGACCAGCTCATGGGTTAGCTTGTAGTCTCTTGAGACCGTAAGCACTGTGTAACGACTAGAGGTAGTCTGGGGTCGCTACAGAAATGAACTATTTTGATAAGGACGAGTCACGGTAAGCTTGTTCCATCCAGTTTCAATTTAAATGCCTGAGGAGTAATTGAGTCTTCCCCCCTAAACCCAATCGCTCATAACACTAATTGGGACATCATTTAGGGTATTATTTGCCCCTTTTCTCCAAATCCCTCTCAAGAAAACCCTTCCCTCTTCTCCTAGAACATAAATTCAATTTATTTCACCCCAAGAAATCAAGAATTCAAGTTTCTCAAGTTCAAGAACCTTCAATAAAGCATCAAGATTAGCGTTTATCTTTCAAGTTAAAGGTTTAAGGTATGTGGTATATTCATTCATAGGGTTTATGTCACCCATGGAGCTCAAAAACACTCTTTTTGATTAAAGATTGATTTTTCCTACCATTATTATATTTTGTATTGCTTAAGATGGGTTTAATTCATGTTTCCACGGTAATTTAAATGCAATTCAGTCCATGTATGATTCCATGCAAGATGTTAAATTCCTCCTTCTATGAATTTAAGTTTCCCATGCTTTATTCTAGTGAATTTTTTATGAACCCTAAATTTATGATTCTTAGAAAGCATTCCCATGTTAAATTCATGATCCCCACATGTTTGATGAAATGGCTATTCTTATGGGTTTTAAACCATGATAATTTGCTACCATTTTAAGCTTGTTATTACCTTCAGTGATTATTCAGTGCTGGTGGGTTATGAACACCCGATACCTATGTGATTTACATGTTTTTCAGATTTTCAAGTATGATTCAGCTAAATTATGATTATTCCTATTTATTCAGTTATTATGATCATAAAGAGCAGTATCAATCACGAAATAATGTTCAGTTAAACTCTGTCCAATTTCAGTTCCAGTGTCAGTTCAGTCGGGAGTAGGATTTAGTACTGAGTAAATGCAGGGGTGGTGGCTTCCCCATCAGTTATGCAGAGTCATTAATAGCAATCCCTGCATTCCAGAACTATGTAGCCAACATAGGATATGAGGAGTCACCCATCAATTTAGGCTTGACTTCCACTCAGGGGTCACCCGTCAATTTAGGCTTAACACCTTGGTCCTTCTGTACACCAGATTAGTGGATCCACACAGCCAGTGTTAGTAACCGTTGCATGATACTCACACCCTTCCAACCGGAGTTACAGGTTGGACCCTAATTAGCTCAGATTGGGGCATTTCGGTTAGATGATACCTCCCACAATCTCAGTACAGTATTCATTGTATTGTCAATACAGGTTTGCTTGACTAAGAGTACAGACTTTCAGATATTTATTTTTATAGTTTTTAGTATTTTGGATTAAAGATTTATCTCAGTAACATAACATATATACACTTAGTCTTGCTTTCTCAGACATTACAGTTTTTTCGTGCATTCATGTTCAGTTATCTCATGCTATTCAGTTAGTTCTTATTTCATATGCATAATACCCCATGCAAATCATCATGTCCTTATCTCATATACCAGTGCATTCAAAGTACTGACCATATAATCTTCTTTGTGCTATGATGTCTTATATTATAGACTCGGACGCATAATTTTCCCAACAGCTGTTAGACATCTCAGCATAGTCCTGCAGCCATAGTGGTGAGTCCTCATCCATCGAGGACATGTTATTATTATTCAGTTTACTCAGTATTTCATTTTATTCAGTCAGGCAAAGTAATTTGGGGGTCTATTATATTAACTCCTCAGTCAGTTTAAAGGCTTTCAGACAGGCAGTTAGACAGTTAGTCAGTTTTATCAGTCTTATTAGATGTTTCAGACTTGTGATTCATTCTTATTTAAAGTATTCAGACTTTATGGGTTTATCATTTGTTTTTTGCACATGTCCATTCTTTATTATTTTATTCAGTGCTCTCAGCAAGTACCAGCACATGAGTTAGCTTATGGTCACTTGTGATTGTAAGCACCATTGTCGTGACTAGGGGGTAGCCTCGGTCGTGACACCTTCAGCAGTAGAAAATTATTATTATAGGCCTCAAAACTGTTGCAATAACACTATGGCAATGGGGTGATGCCCATCGTACTATCTCGTGAAATCATAGATATATGGAAACAGTTCTTGTAAGAGTCCACAAAGTCGTCACTTAAAGTACATCATTGCCATGGTTTTACATTCTTCAAGAACGGGTTTTTTATATATTAATTGAAACAGTTAAAATCATTACAGTGGCTTATTCACAATGGGTCTCATATCCATCTAGAAATGAAACTATTAACTCAATTGCAATGGTTATTATAGTTTTGGAATAGTTATGTTGTCTATGCTGCGACAAATTCTTTATATCAATTACAATGGTTATTATAGTTTTGCAACATTTATTTCATCTATGTTACAATAAACTTTTTGCCCAATTACAATAGTTATTAGTTTAATTGCAATTGATTTTCATAGTAATAAAAAATGCTAGAGCAATGGTTATATTTTACATATTAAAATAGTTCTCATGTCTTCCAACAATTGGTAGCCTATGCTTTAGAAAAAGCTATTGCAATGGTTCTCTTTTACTTGTTGGAATAGTTTATCAATGTACTTATATGTTGGGTTGTAAATATATATATTTGAAATAACAAAATTATATACACCACGAATGATGATAAATTAAAAAATGAAATTGGATGACCATAATTCAAAATATAACAGTCACATAATATAATCCACCATAAGCTCAAAATATACAAAACAAACAAGTCATAATGTTTCACCCATCATTGGCACAAATTATACCAAATATCAATCTTAAATAATCCAAATAAAGGCAAAATACATGCAGAGACATGCATGTTTCAACTATATGGTGAATAAAAAGTAAAAATCCATAATGTTTACAAAAGACCAGAGTTGAGAATACAAAAAATTTATCAATTTGCAACCAAATCACAAATTTCGTCTTCATCAATGCTTTCAACATCTTCATGATAATTATTTTCACCTACCGGAGTCATTAAATATAAGTTATGAATAAAATTTAATTGGGTATCTAGTAAATCTTTATTATAGTCAAATATGGGTAGTGAGATGAAAGGGAAGGCATTAAAATTTCCATTAACGTATATTGAGAGAATTTTTCAACATGAAATTGACATATGAGCTTTCGGAACCTTTGAGCCAACAAATATATGGGTTTGTAGTCAACTCCATAGTTTATAAACATCCATAATTTATCAAAATATTATAATCTAAATTCAATGGTTTAGAAGTTAAATACTACAACATAAATGTAGTTTCACTTACTAAAACAATCAAGGTCAAATGCAAAACATACTTGAATACTTAAAAGCATACTCTAGGTTTTAACAGATGTATTACCACAAATTCCTATCCTCCTACTTCACCATATAGTTATCCTAAAGAAAAGATTTTGAATTTATATTTGTACATCAAAAAATCAAACTTTGAAGTTCAATTACACAAAGTTTAATAGCAGTTCAATTATACAATAAATTTTTAAAAGGCCAATGCTGGCAAGGTCTCGTATGTTAACCTTCTACTGTCATAAATTTTATGCAAAGTAACTTTAGAAACTATTCATGATATAATCAAAACACTAAATACATTGCAAATGGATCAGCTTAAACCCTTCAAGAAACATATATATTCAATTTTTAAAAACATAAAGAGCACCTTTATAGTAACATTAGGCAATTAATTTATCTCAAAATTCAATCTATTGGCAAGATTAAATGCGACATGATATAAATAACTTTTAAGAGCTCATTTAGTTGCTAACGGTATTCATTACCATATGTGTGTAAGACACATACTATACATACTTCATTTAGGATAAGATTTTAAAAATAAGTCAAGAGATAGGACATCATACATTACATTTACCCTATGATATGGTTTGGATTTTAAGGTATTACATTATGGTCATAATTTTCATAATATAATCATATAAATTTAACCTTGAATGTGACAACATAACCATAGAATCATTTTTTGAAGACGACCATCTTAACTTTTAGAACATAAACATATAATTTGCCCTTGAATTTGACAACCTAACCATTGACCAACTACCAGATTATTATCGTCTCAATTTGCATAACATGACCATATAATTAGACAACATAACCACATAAGAATTTTCCAAACACTATCATCTTAACTTCTAGAATATAGCCATCTAATTTGACTTTTAATTTGACAATATAACCAATTGTCAGAACACTGTTGTCTTAATATGCATAACATGGCCATATAATTAGTCCTTCAATTTGACAACACAACCATATGTATAACCATTTTTAGAACATAACCATATAATCATTTGCAGAACATAAGTACCGTATAACCATTTTATGTGACAAGAACTTTGGATCAGTTGGTAGATGTATCAAAACCATAAGAGAAAATAAGAAACATATTTGCCAGCACCTTCCACAACATAACTATATGTCCCAACATAAGAAAAATATGTGTTATCACCTTTCACAACATAACCATACATATAACCATTTTTAGAACATAACCATATAACTTTTTCTAGAATTATAGCATATAAGAAAAAGAAGAAGAAGAAGATGGTGATGATTTAAAAGAAAGGAGAACCATACCTTGATTGTTATTACTGGCAGACAGACGATTAATCAATTGGATATGTTCTTTCTATAGTTGACCACAATCTATTGCCAATAGATGAGCATCAAATTAAATTCTAGGATACATATGATTAATTCATGCATGAATGTCAACAGTAACTTCATGGAAGATGCTTTTTTATGTTGTTCTAATTTTTCTAGCATCCTATCTTTGAAGTCATCTAATTTTCATTGCATCTCACTAGTAGAAGTTACAGAGGTTTTAAGACATTCTTCCACTTTCAAGGTAGTTTTAGTAACTCCTAACCCATATAGTCTCACAAATCTTGGATTTTTAAATTCTAGGACAGTTGCACAAGCATCAACAGATTAACTGTCATCTTTACTTTGTTCATTACTTTGAAATTTCACCATTTCAGCCTACAAATATTAACTATCATCTTCACGTTGTTCATTACTTTGAAGTTTCTCCATTTTAGCGTACAAATAAAGTTTAAATTACAGGAATTCAAGGAAAATAAATTGAGACTATATAAGAACAACTAAACATTGTCAAATTTAATTAACATAACTTTATTGATCGTATCCTCATCAGTGTCCTTGAATGCTCGAATAAGTTTTCTTTTTCTTGTAGCCATAAAGTTTTATTTAAGTGAAACTTCATTGAGAGTTTCTTTCTCTTTTTCTTAATTACATAAAATTTAGAATCCAAAAATTTTTAATGGCATCAAGCTAGTTTATATTTAATGAGAGATTAAGAATAGAACAAACCAATTTTTCAAATATCACAACAAAACTTATTTTACCAACAGTATGTGAATTCTCCAATTTTTGCCCGTTTTTAGTATTTTTTCCACTCATTTTCTGAAAATAAATGAGTCATCATGTCATGACCCAATTGCTTAGGTCATGATAACACCTACTATAATCCACCAGTAGGTAAGTTGACCCATAATATAGAAAATCCAGTAACAAACTATCAGAAGAATTGAAAGAAACAACAAAAAATAATTGAATAAAGATATTAAATAAAGATGAAATCCCAAAACCTGGTGAAGTCAGTACAAGAATTTCCAATACAATTAGGGTACAAAGTGAAATACAAAATAAATGTACATATAGAAAGATATCAATGGATATAAAATAAAAAATAATCTAACAATGTGAGAGAGAGAAAGAATACTCTTACGTCAGAAGTTCACCCTTAATCTCCGATTTGTGGTTGATATGAACAATACACACTTAAATGGAGAGAACTCGTACTATTATCTGTAGGCTACAAAAAAGTAGTATGAGTACCAAATATGTGATACTCACAAGGCATCAACCGTTTGAGCTCCAAAGATAATATAAGTATAAATAACAGGTAAAGTGGGAACATAAACTACACGCAACTATCTAAGGATATAGACATAAAAATGCTAATAGGACAATACGGATAAATTATCCTATTCTATCAATGTTTAACAACTAAACTGCAACACCATATATCACTAGCGAATATACAAACAAAGAGTGAAAGAAGGATATATGGTAGTAGGAAAAGGCCAAATGATACATAAACTATATGAATAGACAAGAAAAGAGAGAGATATACGATAATATCATATATACACACACACACACCTATTGGACAAAACTTAAATGTAATAACCTAGGGGAAGAAACCTAAAATCTCAAAGATCATAACTAAGTGAGAGAGCTAATACTAGTATAACCAAAGTCTCAAATCGAAGGATGACTTAACATTGGATGATCTATAAATAACATATCTCACTATGAAAAAGAAAGAGAATCTAAAACGTGCTGAGAATCATGGGTACCAGTCTATAGCTAGCTTACGACAAACTAACATTAATATCAAATAACAAAGTAACTGACTATTTAGAACAAACAATAACCTAATTTTTTCCCCATAAGCCCGAAAGGTGCAAGTAATATTAAGCAAATAACAAGCATAGATTAAACCTATACAAACACACCAAACAATCATACTAGTGATAAGCATTGTATATGAATGAATGAATACATGTAAATCAGTAGTAAACCATATCTAATTCAAAAGACAAATGTTTAAATATACACACCTTTTCCAACTAAGTAGCACATAAAGCCACAACCTACGATGCCATCCTTCTCTGATATTGTGGCTCATAGCTGAAAGGACTTATAGGGGACTCAAGATATCTGCATACACCATCTGTCCCCAAACCAGGACTTTCAATAACCATTCTAATCAATCTACTCCATTCAGTATCGTATATATATATATAGATATATAGATATCTATATATATAATAAGTGCATGGACTCAAAAAGTAGCTAAAAAGAGTGTAAATCTATAAATTCAGTGTTCGAGGTTGACTTCAAGATTAAATCTACATAATAGCATAGAAACAGATGGAATCTCTCTTAACGGAAGTAAATAATAGTGGTAAAAGTGTGAACTAATAATGGACCAGAATTATCCCCAATCTAATTTTCAAATAGCTTATTTACTTTCAAAAGCACTTAAATCATTAAATATGGTGGTACGATTTCCTTTGTAAAAGAATACATTTGAAAGGTGAAAAGTAGGAACAAATTCCTTTTAGAAAATAGTAGTAAAAACAATAATTTAGTTCGAATCATTCAACTAAGTAAATGTAAATGTGTCTAAAGGTATGCATTTGTAATGCCCCAAAATATTATCCCGGAGTGTCACACGGTGCTTAAGGCTACATTAGCCCCAAGCTAACTGTTTGAGCCTGGTACTTAATATAAAGCTTACTTAAAGATAATGAGAGAAAAATAACGAATTATGTCATATCATGTTTAACTGAAATCCGAATGAGTACTGTAAAAGTAAAAAAATACTACAAATCTAAATATACTGACCATCTGGTCTGACAAAGCCTCTACTACTCAACAAAATAAAGAGCCAGTGGGATAGATCCCTAACTGACTCGAACTGAAAGCAGTAGAACAACTACAAAAAATACTAAAGTGTCTGGAGATAGGTCCTTGAACCATGAGGACTAACCATAGTGAAGGTGTATATAAAGGTACTCGGGATCAGTGATGTTGCTAGGACTGAGCACCTGAACCTACATTGTAAGGTAATTTAGAACACAAACGTATCTGTGGATCAACACTTGGGAATGTACTGAGTATATGGGGTGTATGCAACTAATTATCAATACAATAAATCTTTACGAAAAACATACATGGTTTTGTAGATGACTCGCATAGCTTGAATAAAACTCTCATAAATCATGAAAAATGAAACATGTAGTATAATTCACGTGAGCCATATTCCTTGTTTGATCTTAAGCTTGTAAACTAGTTGAACTCTTAAAACAACAACTTTTAGAACATGCACTTTACTCTTTTGAAAACAAGGAACTTCTTTGAAACTCAAGTACTTAAACCCTTAATAACTTTAAGACTTGAGACTCTAGAAAATTTGGGAGTTTCTTCTAACCGACATAAACTATGTGAGCTACATGGAGTCCAATGTCTTGCCCACATTGGAAAGAGATGTTCTATCCTTTCCATCTGAGTAGAACCTTTTACTTTCAGTGATCACTAGCTTAACACACTTGGGGTAAATCAAATCCTATGGTTGCTCGTAGTTTTGGGGCATGAGACCTTGGAATAAAGACCAACTCGATGCTAAATACTACTCCCTTACCTAAGATCAAAACTTTTAAGAAGAATCCACCTTAAACAACTCAAAAATATGCAATGGAAGCCAACTATACTTCCTTTTAGCTTAAATAAAATGGTGTGGATTTTCTTTCTTAGCTTAGGATTAAAATCAACTCTTTTCTTAAAACTTTGGTAGACTATCTCCAATAGGCTTTAAAACTTTTATAGCATGGAAATATCAATACACTTCTTGAAACACTTTAGAAAGTATCAACAATACATTCTTGGACTTAAGGAATGTATATTCTTATAGGATCACAATTTCACAATAAAGCTTAGTTCATGACACCAATTTTGGAAACCCTTGAAAATATTATATTAATATAGGAATGTGCAATTTATAGCATGAATTATCAATTCAAATCATAAATAAGTGAAATAATCATGCAATTCAAAGCTTGAACAATTTATCAAATCATACTCTCCAAAATTATATAACTTGGGTACAAACCCACTTGCAACAACATGAAATTCATTTATAAAAATTGAATCTTTGGGAACAAGAATGAAAGAAGTGTTCTTGTTCAAACCCCACATACCTTGAATTAGGAGCTTTGGATGAACTCTAGCCCTTGGGACTCTATTCGTACACTTTAATGGATATTCTTGATGCTCTTGGTTTGAGGAATCCAATTCTTGAATCAATTTGAAGAATTAATGGTGAACTTAGTAGATTCTTAGAATTGGGTTTGGATGCTTAGGGTTTTTAATTTGAGAGAATTTTTGAGAAAAGTCATATATGATGCTTGGAATGACCTTGGATTAGGTGTTTAGATGATTTAAGGGGCTTGGAAAAAGTCCAAAGTGCCCTTTTTAACTTCTGTACGAAGCTAGAAAAATTGAATTGGAAAAACCGATTTTATGGGCCACCGCGATGCGCTACTATCGCAGTGGCTCACTGTAATTTGGTTAACGGAATTTTGGGAGTCACCGCGATGCGGTGCTGTCGCGTTGTCCCACTGGTTGGGACCTGGAACTTCAGCGCGCCGCGCCGCTATCATGGAGTTCCACTAGAAATTGACAATTGTCAAATAGACCCTCTCCTCAATGTGCCAAGCACTAAATGATGTTGTTTTACGGCTAGGACTTAAATTAGCCATAACTTCTTACCCAGTTATCGGATTTGGACGGATTTTATTTTGTTGGAAAGCTAATTAAATTTTCCACATGATAAATAGTCGAAATTAGGGAATTCCTATATGGTTGAAATTATACTCACTTAGGAAGTCATTCCTTAACCTTCTTGAGGCAAAATTAAGCTTAAGAAAAGCTTGGGGTATTACAATATCTCCCCGTTGGAGATATTCGTCCACGAAAGTCGCTAGTTTAGCTAAGAATATAGAGAAAACTGAGGATACACAACTGAAACAAATGGCTAAACTGAATCTATATCTTTCTAAACTCTTGAATACTTCAGAGAATGCATGAACTTATGTTAAAAATAGCTATATAATTGAATCTTTGATTAGAAAGGGACTGAATTAAGAAGGAAAGGTACCTTTGGCTTAATATGAACTTACGAAGAATAGGTGCGGGTACTTGGATCTCATATCTGACTTGGCTTCCTTAGTAGCGACCTCAACTGACTGATTTTTCCACAATAATTTGACCAAGGGAACCTCTTTGTTCCTCGGTCTACGGATCTGGTGGTATAGAATCTCAACTGGAATCTCTTCAAACGAAAGGCTAGTCGGGATATCCGGGCTCTCTGAAGGATCCACAACAATGGAATCACCAATGTGCCTCTTAATCATAGAGACATGAAAGATAGGATGCACAGTTGACAACTCTGCGGGCAACTCAAACTCATAGGCTACTGTCCCCACCCGACTTAGGATTCTATAGGGGCCAACATATCGGGGACTAAGCTTCCCCTCCTTGCCAAACCTTTTCACCCCTTTAATAGGCGAGATTTTCATATTCACCAAGTCATTAAATTCAAACTCAAGGTCTCTTCTTCTCACATCTGCATATGACTTTTGACGACTCTGGGTTGTCTTTAACCTTTATCTAATCAACTTCACCTTCTCCATTGCCTTAAACATTTCATTAGGTCCAATCAAAGTAGCCTCACCTACTTCAAACTAACCTATGGGTGATCTACATTTTCTACCATACAAAGCCTCAAATGGTCCCATCTTGATGCTAGCATGGTAACTATTGTTATACGCAAACTCAATCAATGGTAAATGCTCATCCCAACTACCTTTGAAGTTAAGAGCACATGCTCTCAATATATCCTCCAAAGTTTGGATGGTCTTCTCAGCCTGACCATCTGTCTGTCGATGAAAAGCGGAACTCAAATAAACCTGGGTACCAAGACCCTTCTGGAATTCTCCCCAAAACTGCAAAGTAAACTGAGTACCCCTATCTGAGATGATTGACAAGGGAACTCCATACAACCTGACCAACTCCCAAATATACAATCTAGCATAATCCTTAGTTGTATAAGATGTATGCATGGGCAAGAAATGCGCTGACTTAGTCAGCTTGTCTACAACAACCCAAATAGAATCATGGAGATGAAGCAAAAGAGGTAAACCAGTCACGAAATCCATATTCACTTCTTCCCACTTCTAAGTGGGTATACCAAATTCTTGCATCACACCACCAGGTCTCTGGTGCTCTACCTTGACCTGTTGGCAAGTTGCACACTTAGCTACGAACTTAGCTATATTCTTCTTCATACCACTCCACCAATAGATTTCTCGCAAGTCGTGGTACATCATGGTAGCACCAAGATGAATAAAATACCGCGCGCCATGCGCTTCAGTCATAATTCTCTGTCTCAGATCATCAACACAAGGAACTCACAATCTACCCTGCATTCTCAATACCCCATCTCCCCCTTGGGAGAAAACCTCTACTTTTTGGTCCTTAACTGACTCCTTCAGTCTGACCAAACTAGCATCTAAGTCATGCTTCTCCTTTACTTCCGAAACTAAAGAGGATTCGAAACTACTCTGCAAAAAAATACTCCCCTTAGCAGAATCAAGCAACCTAACACTTAATCTAGCTGAATAATGCATATATCGAGCTAAATCTTTCTTACCCTTATTTACATGAGTCACACTGCCCATAGATAACATGATAAGGGTGTCTTCCCATACATTGGCCTTGCCCAGATGGTACAACACGCTCATATCATAATCTTTTAGAAACTCTAACTATCTCCTCTGGTGAAGATTTAACTCCCTATGAGAAAACACATACTGCAAGATTTTATGGTCCGTAAACACATCAACATGAACACCATACAGCTAGTGTCTCTAGATTTTCAAAGAAAAAAACATAACAACTAATTCAAGATCATGGGTTGGGTTGTTCTTTTTATGTGGCTTCAATTGTCTAGAGGTGTAGGATATAACCTTACCACTCTGCATCAATAAATAACCCAAACCAACTCTAGAGGCATCACAATACACCACAAAACCATCTGTACCATCAGGCAAAGTCAACACAGGGGCTGAGGTGAGTCGAGTCTTCAACTCTTGAAAACTCTTCTCACAAGAATCTAACCAAAGGAGCTTAACTTTCTTTTGGGTCAACCAGGTCATGTGGGATGCAATAGAAGTGAAACCTTAAACAAAACGATGGTAGTAGCCAGCTAGAACCACGAAACTCCTAGTGTCTGGCGGAGAGATAAGTCTGGGCCAATTTCTTACAACTTCTGTCTTTTAGGGATCAACTCTAATGCCTTCGGCTAAAATGATATGACCCAGAAAGGCTACTGATATTAGCCAAAATTCACACTTGCTTAATTTGGCAAACAAATGATAATCTCTAAGAGTTTGCAAAACAATTCTAAGATGATTCGCATGGTCATTCTCAGTATGGGAGTAAAAAAGGACATCATCTATGAACACTATGAGAAACATATCAAGATACTGCTTGAACAGTCGATTCATGAGGTCCATGAAAGCCGCTGGAGCATTGGTTAGCCCAAAAGATATGACTAGAAACTCAAAGTGACCATAGCGAGTTTGGAAGGCTGTCTTTGGGATATCAAACTCCCTTACTTTAAGTTGATGAAAGCCGGGTCTAAGGTGTATCTTTGAGAAATAACTCGCACCTTGCAACTGATCAAATAGGTCGTCAATTCTCGAAAGAGGATACTTATTCTTGATTGTGACCTTATTAAGCTGACGATAGTCAATGCACATACGCAAAGAACCATATTTCTTTCACACGAATAGAACAGGTGTGCCCTAAGGTGAAACACTGGGCCTTATAAAACCTTTGTCTAAAAGATCTTTGAGTTGCTCTTTCAACTCCATAAGCCCTGCAGGTACCATACGATAGGGAGGAATAGAAATAGGTTGACTATCAGGAAGAAGGTCAATCCCAAATTCTATCTCTCTATTGGGAGGAACCCCTGGGAGATCTTCCAGAAAAACATTAGGGAACTCATTAACAATGTTGGATGACTGAATGGTTGGAGCCTCAAACCTAGTGTCCTTAACTCGAACTAGATGATAAATGCAACCTTTGGATATTAGCTTTCTGGCTTTGAGATAGGATATAAAATGACTCTTGGGAGATACTGAACTCCCGAACCACTCAAAGACTGGCTCATTCGGAAACTAAAACTTAACCATATGGGTACAACAGTCTACAGACGCGTAGCAGGAAGGAAGTCAATCCATACCTAGTATAAGGTCAAAATCCACCATGTCCAACTCTATCAAATCAGCAAGTATGACTCTATGAAGAACAGTAATAGGACACTTTTTATACACTTGTTTAGCATTAACTGACTCCCCCACTGGAGTAGAAACTAGGAATGTCTCAGGAATCTTTTCGGGACTTATTTCAAAACTCACAGCTACAAGTGGGGTCACATAAGAGAAACTTGACCCGGGGTCCAACAACACATAAATATCAAAGTGAAAGACGCGGAGCATACTAGTAAAACTATCGGGAGAATCCTCCTTCTCCTGACCGAAGGGTAAGGCATAGAATTTATTTTGGCTCTGACCGCTAGCAGTACTGAAAAAAGCGCCCTGAGGAAGATCTATATGGACAAAAGGAGCTAGGGCACTATTATCCTGAGTCTGAGGTCACACATCTATATTCCCCTGTCTGGCATGCAAATACTCTCTAAGTCTATGGACCAACTTTCCACAACTAAAACAACCCCTCTGTTCAGCCAAACACTCGTCGGGATGGGTCCTACCACACTTAGCATACGGAGGATAATTAGGCCTGCTACTTACACTATTCTAGGACTTGGACATAAAAGGCCTATTCTCTTGCTCCTGCCTATTTCTGGGTGCAGGAGCACTAGCTGACGAAGGTGCTGGAAAGGAAGAACAGTTCTGAAACTGTGGACGATTCCTTCCACGGGACCTAGCCTGACCATTCTCATGCTGCTCGGATCTAGCCCTCTTGTTTCCCCTCACTCTATCTCTTTCCCTTATCTTGTTTGCCTCTATTAGCTGGGCATGAATCATCAGTCTAGCAAGATCCATGTCCCTATTGAGCATAGAAGTCCTACACTCTTACGACGCCAGTCCAGATACTCCAGTCAAGAACTTACTCATACTAGCTCGAGTGTCAGAAATCAAATCAGGAGCATATTTGGCTAACTGGTTGAACTTCAAGAAGTACTCCTTATTAGTCATGGAGCCCTGCCTTAAGTTCATGAATTCCTCTATCTTTGCTTCCCTCATCTCTAGAGGGAAGAACTTGTCCAAGAATATATCTTGGAACACATCCCTAGTAACGGGAGCATCATCCTCCCCTTTACTTTTCCTCCATGCAACAACCCAGTCATAAGCAATGTCCTTCAACCTGTAAGACGCCAGCTCAACACTTTCTTCCTCTGAGACATTCATCACTTAGGTGATCTTCCTTACCTCCTTAAGATACAACTGTATATCCTCACCTGCCTTTGACCAATAGAACTCTAGAGGTTTCATCCACATGAATTCATGGATCCTAACAGCAGCTAAATCACCTCCTTCCTACGGAAAAACTGTAGCATGGTTATTCGCCTGAACATTCATGATAAATGCTTGGGCTAACGCCTGAAAGGCCACCCAAAATTCAGCATGAGACACTATCACATTCAAGGGATCAATAGGATGGGGTGGCTCATTATTGTTTCTGCGGGCATTCGCCCTTCGGGGAGAAATTTTCTGAAATAAGAGAGTATGAATCAATAGTTGGGATAGACAATTGTAGGCACGATAGAATCTGTAAGAAAGAAACAACTTTTTCCTAAAATGTCTTATAGTCTCTTGCTCATAGATGTAGCGCGCTACACATCGATGATCAAGACTCTACTTATCACAGCTTGTCAGACTCCCTAGGACTCCTTAAACCTTAGGGTTTGATACCAAGTTTGTAATGCCCCGAAATACTATCCCGGAGAGTCACACGATGCTTAAGGTTACAAGTAGCCCCAAGCTAACCCTTAGATCCTGCTACTTTGTATAAAGCTTACTTAAAGATAATGAGAGAAAAATAAGGAATCATGTCATGTCTAACTTAAATCCGAATGAGTACTATAAAAGTCACAAAATACTGTAAATCTAAATATACTGACTATCTAGTCTGACAAAGCCTCTACTACTCAACAAAATAGAGAGCCATCGGGATAGATCCCCAGCTGACTGGAACTGAACTAAAAGTAGTAGAACAACTACTAAAAATACTGAAGTGTTTGGAGATAGGTCCTCGAACCATGAGGACTCACCACAGTGGAGGTGTAGATAAAGTTACTCGGGATCAGTGACGCTGCTGGGACTGAGCACCTGAATCTACATTATGAGACAATATAGCAAACAGACGTATATGTGGATCAATACTTAGGAATGTACTCAGTATATGGGGGTGTATGCAACTAAATATCAATACAATAAATCTTTATGGAAAACATACATGTTTTTGTAGATGACTCACATAGCTTTAATAAAACTCTCATATATCATTAAAAATGAAAAATATAGTATAATTCACGTGAACCATTACACTTTATTCTAAATTTGTATTCTTTCTTTGATCTTAAGCTTGTAAACTAGTTGAAATCTTAAAAAAACTTTTAGAACATGCACTTTAGTCTTTTGAAAACAAGGAACTTCTTTGAAACTCAAGGATTTAATCCCTTAATAACTTTAAGACTTCAGACTCTAGGAAACTTGGGAGTTTCTTCTAACCGACATAAATCATGTGAACTACATGTAGTCCAACGTCCATATTGGGGAGAGCTATTTTATCCTTGCCATCGGAGTAGAACCTTTTACTTTTAGTGATCACTAGCTTAACCCACTTGGGGTAAATCAAATCCTACGGTGGCTTGTAGTTTTGGGGCATGAGACATTGGAATCAAGCCCAACTCAGTGCTAAATACAACTCCCTTACTTAAGCTCAAAACTTTTAAGAAGTATCCACCTTAAACAACTCAGAAATATGCAATGGAAGCCAACTATTATTCCCTTTAGGTTAAATCAAATGGTGTGGATTTTCTTTCTTAGCTTAGGATTAAATTCAACTCTTTCTTGAAACTTTGGTAGACTATCACAAATAGGCTTTAAAACTTTAATCACATGGAAATATCAATACACTTCTTGAAATACTTTAGAAAGTATCAACAATTCATTCTTGGACTTAAGGCATGTATATTCTTAAAGGATCACAATTTCACAATAAAGCTTAATTCATGACACCAATTTTGTAAACCCTTGAAAATATCACATCAATATAGGAATGTGCAATTTATAGCTAGAATTATCAATTCAAATCATAAATAAGTGAAATAGTCATGCAATTCAAAGCTTGAAGAACTTATCAATTCATATTCTCCAAAATAATAAAATTTGGGTACAGACCCACTTGCAAAAACATGAAATTTATGTATAAAATTCAAATATTTGGGCACATGAATGAAAGAAGTGTTCTTGTTCAAACACCACATACCTTGAATTAGGAGCTTTGGATGAACTCTTGCCCTTGGGACTCTATTCGTACACTTGAATGGATATTCTTGATGCCCTTGGTTTGAGGAATCCAATTCTTGAATCAATTTGAAGAATTAATGGTGAACTTAGGAGATTCTTAGAATTGGGTTTGGATGCTTAGGGTTTTTAATTTGAGAGAATTTTTTAGAAAAGTCGTATATGATGCTTGGAATGGCTTTGGATTAGGTGTTAGGATAATTTAAGGGGATTGAAAAAAGTCCAAAGTGCCCTTTTTAACTTCTATATGAAGCTGAAAAAATTAAATTGGAAAACCTAATTTTATGGGCCACTATCGTGGTGGCTCACAGGAATTTGACAAACGGGATTCTGAGGGTCACCGCGATGCGGTGCTATCGCGTTGTCCCACAGGTTGGGACCTGAAACTTCAGTACGACGCCCCGCTATCATAGAGTTTCACTGGAAATTTATAATCGTCAAATAGACCCTCTCCGCGATGCGCTAAGTACTAAAATGACGCTGTTTTTTGACTAGTTCTTAAATTAGCCATAACTTCTTTCCCGATTATCGGATTTGGGCGGATCTTATATAGTTGGAAAGCTAATTAAATTTTCCACATGATAAAAAGTAAAAATTAGGGAATTTCTATATAGTTTAAATGATAATCACTTAGGAAGTCATTCCTTACCCTTCTCGAGGCGAAATTAAGCTTAAGAAAAGTTTAGGGTATTACAACATCTCATCATCAATATTCAAATAGTACAATTATAAGCGTCTACTCATCAATAACTATAATCACATCCTTTCTAAGTATAAAGTACTAACCTTGTATCTAACTTGTATCGTAACCACGACCTTGAGCCCAAAAATATATAATAAACATCATAAAGCCGCATAACTCAGGAAACTACGGTAATAAAGGGCATAAATCATGAAAAGGATATAATCTTGTAAATACCTCCCAATTTACTAAGTCAAATAGCAAGCCTTATAACAAAGGATCATTAACATCATTTTATGGTTAATCATGTCTATAATCAAGGGTAACAGGATTCAAAGTCTTACAAGTATACTATGCTAAGGTTTGGGCCACAATCCCATTACATACTATAATCCCTACCTAGAATGCAATCTATATAATACGCAATCTTGTAGAGCAAAGTAGATCAAAGCTTACGTCTATACCGATCTGCATTCTAATCATCCATAAATTTTTTGCCTTTTATTTAGGATATCAAAAATTATGTCACAATATCAAAATAATAATCTACACATTAGTAGGAGTAAAATAATACCTATATTGTTATATAAAACTCTAGGCCCAAAATCAGATCAATAATGGACCCATGGGGCCCGCTAATGGAGTCGCAAAATTAAATCTGTCATGAGGTTTCTTTAAGGAAAAGAAATGTGTAATTAAAAGTTGAGCAAAATGGATTGTAAATAGAGGCTCAAATCATTACCAAAAGATAATGCAAAAAAGGGGGAAATAAGGATTAAATGGAGGAATTAGGCTGAAACTAATAATGAAATAAGTGGGAAATGGTCACTTCAACACCCATAACTTACCCCCAACTCCAACTTATAATTTCCCACACTTCTCCAAGATCTAGGGATAAATAATGGTGGAAAATAACGAGAAAATAATGAAGAAATTGGGAAAGGTGTCTTTTATACTGCCAGTCCTTTGCCTATCACAAACGTGGGACTCAAGAGTTGCATTCATGATGCATAGCGAGATTACTCTTCATGAACATGAGGCATGGACCACGAAAAAAACGTTAGCCTGGAACAATCCTTCATAAATGCATCGGTCCACTGCAAATGTGAGGTGTAAACCTGGGTCGATCAAGCTGACTTCCTCATTGCGAATGCAACGGCTAGCTCTCGAATGTGAAGCTGAAGATTCCGTGACCATCATAAATACGGTGAAGACTCGAAAACAAAAAGGCTAAGGCATGATTACATCAGCAACTATTGCACCAAAATTTTATATGTTTAAATAAACGTCGTTCAGGGGTTGGAGATTTGTTTAGAATCTATGCATGCAAACGAACTATGCTACCATAATAAATTCGACATTTTGGACTCAAAGAAACCATCAAAATTTTCATCAAAGGTCTTTTTGATGAAATATAGGTGTCACACCTATAGTTAGGGTTTAGTCAAATTGTAGCCAAGAGCCTAAATATAAATATGAAAGCTTCGGACCTGAACTAAGGATCCCTCTAGCCTGAAATTAAGTTTTTGGATTTGATGGTGTCGTCAGAATTCTCATTTGAGGCTATTTACTAGTAGTTTAGATCTGAGACCAATTCCTTAACAAAGAAAGCTCCAAAATAGAGAAATGATCCTAAAAGTCAATTCAACTGTCTGATATCCGAACTGATAGTTCTAGCAATGGATAAATTACCTAAAGATGCTATTGGGGAATAAAATATCAAAAATGTATGGAGATCAATAAAATGACCATGAAGGTCATTACAATATCCACTACTAAAAGGACTTTCTTCTATGAAAGTTAATAGATAAAAAATCCTAAATGCTCAAAACAAAGAGGTACTGGGTACACATGCCCTAAACATGACTCCCTAGATAAACTCTAAGGAAAGATAACGCTTTTAAGGGATTTCACCAAAGTTATCCCCTTTTCACCAGCTTTTTTGCTTCACTTCTCAAATAGCCAAAAACTTAAACCCAACAACCTACTGTCCTCTGACTAAATCAAGAATGATTGATGCATGAAAACCCAAACTACAATACACTGATATGCTAATACAAGCACAACCAAATGGAAACTCAACCACGCTAAAGATAATTCAAGCCATGAATCATGAAACTATCTCTAATTTTCCAATCCAACCTTATTTTTTCTTTCCAAACCTGCTATCAACTCTGATTTGTAGAGAATATCATTTGAATCCTTACCTCACAATCAAATCACACTAACCTCAAAGGAATGAAGCTTGA
Organism: Capsicum pubescens; assembly: GCA_030864215.1. Lineage (NCBI taxonomy): Eukaryota > Viridiplantae > Streptophyta > Magnoliopsida > Solanales > Solanaceae > Capsicum > Capsicum pubescens. The sequence goes on along the minus strand of CM061549.1, from coordinate 70,767,866 downwards.
TATATCAAAAAATCCATATTGGCGAGCATAAGAATAAGCCCATAAAGTGCAACCAGGACACACAAATAGAGATTATCCAAGCTTGCGATCTCTAGCAAAAGCTACACCTAGTACAGATGATCATTAAAACTATCATTCAAAAATCCAAAGCACAAACTCTTAAAAATTAATGATCCACATCAGAATGTCCCACCAGCTAAGGGTGTAACAATGCTAAAAATAATCTGAACACACTTTTTCTACTAAATAAAATTCTAACAAGAACTTAGAATCAAGGTCTAGAGTAGTAAAATTCAATATTGTGTGCCAATGTACTATACCTCGAGCATCTATTAAGAATAATCCATCTAACTTGAGAAAATATGAGCCGATAGGTAATGAGTACACATACTTAGCCTATAAATGAATGCCCAACTAAGTTAAATCTTGAAATAGAGTTTTTATTAAGCTACACAATCAATAGCTATAATCTCAAACCAAAGTTGAACTGCTCGATCTCAATTTTCCAAACCAATCTTATTGATAAGTATACACCAATATGCCAAAATCTATCATACCTTTAAGCCTTCATCGAAGAGTGTCAAAATCCAAAACTTAAGCCAACTAGTCTGAACTAATGCCAAATACCCTAATCAACCTCACCATAAAAAATAGGCATATCCCCAATAGTTATCGTAAGAGTAAAAACTGAGATGCTACCCAAAAATATAACCACAACTTGTGAAAATCGCACAATGAAGAAATAAACAGCTAAATCCCAATTCACTGAGGTTCTAATGCATCAAGGCATATTGTAGAACTCACCAAGGCTACAAAAAGTACTAGTGGTAGCCAAAACTCGAGCAACATAAGAAAATACCATGTTAGCCTAAATATGGTCAATCCAATACTCAGTCTATGGAAATGAATACCCATAATTCCATATCACAAAGAAGAAGGACTGCAGAAATATTAGGCCAAACAACTACAAAAAGTGAGAATTTCTTGAGGTCGCCCATAAAACTAACCTTGACTCAACTAAGTCATGAACTAAATCCTAGGAAGAAGAGAGAAACTATCTTAACACCAATTCCTAGATCAACACAACCACCAGGCAACAAACCCACCAAATTGGAAGGGAAAACCTCAAACTAATCAATCTCTAAAATGGGCCATAGAAATGAGTTGTTAAAGCTAGAACCATAATAAATCCATGAAAGACCAAACGTACCTTTACTTTCACAATCTACTTAACAGTCGACCTTGCTTCTCTAATGGAAAAGAAGAACAACCAAGGCTCTAGTCCAATGGGTACGAATCACAAGAAGGAAAACACTAACTAGATGATGTTATTCTAGTTGTCTATCAAGTGAGAATCAATACCAACAAAAATAATAATAATAGAAATAAGAATATAAGGCGTAGGAAGCACCATAAATTGATAACATAACTAATACCATTCTCAGTTCATAGCAAGATTAAGCTTCCAAAGGAAATGGGACTTTATCCCAAGTGCTACATCCCTAGAAAACACAATACTAACCTACAATCCAGTACTAAAAGAAATCATCTACTAGAGTAGCCACATAAGCATAAAAATCTTTGCAAGGGATACAACAACCGATAAAGTAACATCAAGACATAAATCATTGATCTGTATAAAACACATGACTTAACTCAAATAGAAAGTAAAAGATAATATGTCAAAACACACATATATCAATGGAGTCCAAAGTTATAGTCATGATTTGATGAAAAAGAGTATGAATATGAGCGTACCTAAACCTGGACTTAGTGTCTGAATAACCAAGTGAGGTGCATAGTGCACCATCTCTAATTAAAGGTACTGCAACTCTATGAGACTAATTTAGATAAGTGGTATGACTAATAATCCCATGTTAGGGACACTCTCTAGAACAGTAATTGATTTCTCTACAGTCATAACAAACCCTTAAAGCTTGAACCTTGAGAGAAACATGAGTTGTTCCCAACTGGCGAACAAACTAATGCCTGAGACACACTCTACTAAAATGCTAATCCTTTCCACAATCATACCATACCTTAGGGGCTTTAGGGTGGTAAAAAAACTTAAGTTGACATCATCTAAACAACCAAATCATGCCTAGGGATTTCCACAGACCAATGACAAACCACTCCATAGTACAAATATGCCCTTAGGACTCTCTGATGAATTATAACTATTGATTAAGAATGACAGCCATGACCTAAAGATTTATACTGAATACCCTGCAATGTCTGACGAGAACACTACCCTTACAATTCATACTTTAAAAGAGAGAACTTATACAATAATCTACAAGATTCAAAAGTATAGTGTAAGTATCAAACACATGGTACCTAATAGGAATTATTCGACTGAGAAATTGAAAGGCTCTATGAAAAGTCTCAAAATGACAAAAATATATGGAAATTGAAAAAATGACTTGGAGGGTCATTGTATATCAAATATACGTAAATAATAAATCAAAAATAGTTAAGTGAGTGAATGTTAATATATATAAATAGTGTGATCTGATGCTAGTTACATTTTGTTCTTAGTGATTATACAAAACTTTCTTACTTTAGTTTTATAATAGTGTGTTCCATTATATTATGATCTAAAATATCTATATACATGAAACAGAATAATCTTATTGTTTGCATAATCTAATCTTGAACTCATCAGAGTGCCAATTCTTAAAAAGACCTTGAAATCATATTCTGAAATATTGTAAGTCTTGTTTGTCATTCGAAGTTCTTCATTAGCAATGAACTTAAAGTGCTTCCTATACAAATGATTCTTGTACATCCTCTAAGCATATTGAATTTCATGCAAAACCCACTTCTATCCAGCATTAAGAATATTATATTTATCCTACAATTTATTCTTTGGGTTAGTAATATAACAAGTACAAAATGTTCTTAACCAAAATTAGAAAAGAAAGAGCTCAAACCAAGGTATATTCCCACAAGTATTTTTTTTGTATCCGTATAATTCCACTTTATATATAAAGAGGACAAAACAATGTTTTTCGTATTAAAGTTCAAAGAAAGGTACCCAGCTCTGCTATAATTTCTTTCATAGGACCAACTGGTTGTTTGTATCTATTCAGAACAATTACTTCACGATCTTTTCGTGCATATACATGTTGCATTATTGTGTCTTCTTTAATTATTTTTTTACTCGAAAGTCATAGAATAATTAGAAGCAAAATTAAACACCATAGAATGCAACAATGTAAGCTAATTTTGTTATGAAATGTGTCTCAATATTTGAAAGTAAATTCAACTGTGCTTGCCTTCTTCTCCACATTTTTTATTTTCTTTAGAGTTCAGTGGTTCTCGTTGCATTTACTCTTGTATATCTTCTCCTTCAATGGAGGAGGAATATCTTGGCACTTGTTCTAATTGTTCATCTGCAACTTTTATTACTATAGTGAAAGAATTCATATGCAGTTATTGTAGGATTAATATCTATTTTGTGCTTTTGAGGAGACATTTTGTATTTATTCTGTATTATATTTGTACTCCTATTGTATAAGAAGCTCTTTTATGAACTTCACCATATTTTGGGGATATACTTACTCTCTTCTTACCTTCATTCGTACTGTTATTTAGTATAGCTTTCGCTTTTTTTATTATTCTGTTACTAGCAGTTCCAAATTATGAATTGACTAACCTACTGGTGGGTTATGGTAGGAGTCATCGTAACTTGAGAAATTGGATTTTGATAAGGTTTCAATATTGTATAAATAGTATATTAATGTGTATCAATATTGTATAAATTAATATGTAATATATTGACATTGTATGAATGGTGTATAATCGTATATTGATATTATTTACAAAAATTATGTAATTTATCGATAATGAGATATACTTATCTATCCAGCATTCCCACATTCAAAAATAAAAGTATGAAGAAAAATAATAAAACAACACATAAATTCATTTTTCTATAGAAGAAGTGAAATAATAAGAGAAGAAAAAAGGTTTTAAAAAGAGAAGCAACAAAAATTTTAAGAATGTTTTTTTTAAAAGCAGCACAGAAAAAAACAAGGAACTAAAACCAATTTTAAAAATAAATTTAAAAGAAAATGGGTCAAATGGCTGCATGGCCTAACACTGATAAAACACTAAAAGGAAATGGTAACCTGCCATTTTTGTTGTAAATCATTTAGCCAAGTGGCTATTTTCTGCAACAACAATGGTTGAAGGGCTATTTTATGCTTAAAAAGGTGGGTTATTTTTTGTGCAAGAAATTTAACTCAATGGACATTTTTGCTGATTTTTTTTTCTTTTTCAAGGAGTTTATATTTTTAAGGAATAATTTTTTTTGGAGAAAAAGGAAAAGAACTTTTTTTTTATCTAATACTAGCTATTTAAGCTTAATCTTGAGAAGTACTTTTCCATGATTACTTGAGTGTAAATAAAATAGAAAACTTTATGATACCTAGGATTATAGTTGTGACTCCATATATGGCATATTCTCATTTTTTTGTTCACTATGACCTTATTTTTCTTAGAAGTTTAATTGATCCATCTTGATTGATCATTGTGCCTTGTGTACTATATTTTTTTTTTGTATATTTCATGTTTTGAGTCAGTCTAGAACTTGATCTTCATATTGTTGAAGTGAACTAAAAGTGTTTCTCTATTTAGAGGATGATATATGATTTATTTGATTTGTCTTGTGAAATTTTAGTCTTTTCAGATATCGTATTACTAGTTAACCTCGTTGATCATGTTGCCTTTTTCTGATACCCATATTTTTCCTTGATCCTATTGTTGAATCCCATGTCTTTGCATCTTGATTCCTGGAGCATAGTAGCATAGACTTGTTATAATTGTTAGATTAGCAGGAAATGGAAGGTTTATTGTTAAAAAGTGGCCAATAATAGTAGCCAAGTGATGAAAAGACCCTCTTAGAAAGAATGTCACATGAAAAAAAAATAGAAAAATTATTTGAAAAAATAATTGAAGCGTTCTTGATATGATGAGATTACTAGTGAAATAATTGATGAAGAAAGGTATAAAAATATAGAGGAAAAATATCAGAACATAAATTCGCAGTGAGTGCCACCCGCACTAAGACCCAGTGGCAGATGCGTCCAACCCCAAACATGCAACCCAATACTTAGCAAAAAATGGCAAACTAGTTCTTTGAATTAATAAGAACATAAATCCATAATCCAACTACATATGTGGAATAATAAATCTAAAAAGTCCTAGAACTCAAAATTTATTGTATCATAACTACTATAATGTCAATCCAAAATAATTCAAAATTTTTAAGTCTGAAATAATGAAAAAAAAATATGAATGAAAAATTCATGATAACCCAAAAGATTTAGCTCGCCATTGAGTTTGAATGTTATCCTCTCTAGAACTATGGTATCGTGACACTCTCTAGAATATGTTGTACTTTCAAAAAAAAAAAAAGAGCACTTATCGTATCAGTACACAAGAAACATCAGTTTACTAGAAGGCCCATCGGCCAACCCAAAATAAAAAATATAGACAAGTAATCACAACTTAGTGAAGCAAAAAAAACCATGAACACCTTCCATGTAACCTTACTTTATGTTTATAACACTTAACCTAATTCACCAAATATTATACCCAACATAGATAATAAGTCAAGTCAAGACCATAACTAATAAGACTCTAAGTCAACAAACATGACTCGAGTAATTATATCAATCATGTCTCAATTACATAAGTAAATAGATAATATAGTTCTATTAATTGTACAATTATACTCGGACCACTCAAGGATCAATTCCAATAGCAATAATGGGAAAATCATAAATCTCGATTTACATAAAGGAACCAAATACAATAAGTAAGTACACAAATTCAGTTCACTCAGTGAACCAATTTAATCAATGAACACTTAATCTTTGTACACTAAAGGAACTAATATATTAATAAAACACATAATATTCGATTCACTAAAGGAACTGTCATATTGACTTGTACTTTGTACATACATACTAAGTGCACTACTAAAAATTTAGACTATGACAACACTTATGTAGAAACAGTTTCACAACTATTACAAAAGAAAACATATGGTGATGGTTATAACTACTGCCTAATATTGTCGAATCAAATAGCAAACTTATCAAAACAAACTGTTACATGATCTTTAAAATCATCACCTAAAGTCTATCTTTGGTAACGATACTAGTAATCGTCGCAAAAAAATATTTGTGGCAACAGTTGAAATTAAGGGCTACTTAGGATTATTTTCCTCCAATAAAATTTTACAATGTGAGAGAATTTATATGTCCATTAAAAATTATATTAAAATTATATACATATATACACACATATCTTCGGATACATTCACTCTCGCACTCTTACATTCACTCTCTTAACTCACTCTCCCTCTTACCTCACTCTCTCTTTTTCAGATAAAATTAGAATTCTCCATATGGTTCAAGGTTTTTTGGTAAAAGGGATATCTAGTGTATCTATTTTCTCTTCGATTGTAAAATCTTCTATTGTGAAAGCGATCTCTATGGGTATTCTTGTTCGATAGTGAAATAGATCTCCATCAAAATCTTTGTATGCAAGAATCGATGGACCATCTGTCAAATTTTGACATTCATATACTAATTTTTGAAAAATAAGATTGGTTCTTAAAAATAATTAAAGAATACACAAAAAAAAAAATTGCTTGACTAGATTTTATATGCATTGTAGTGATTTTTGCTGGATTTCATTTCATGTTTAGAGTTGATTTGAACAATTCATGCAAATATTTAGTCATCTTTATTTTTAAATTTATTTAGGGTTTTAGAGTAATTTTTTTGTCTCATTAGCTTGGCTGGATTTGATATGTGATGTGGTGATTTATGTTGGATTTCACTCTGTATGGTTTAGTTAGAGTGGATGTAAGAATTCAAGTTTAGAGATGATCTGAATAATGCATGTGAATATTTAACAGTTCAAGTTTATGAGTCATTTGTGTTTTGAGAATTTTATTTTGTATTTTGAGTTTGGTTTGGAGTATATAATGCAAATTCATCATTGTCTTAGAGAATTTCTTTTGTGTTTTGAGTTTGGTTTGGAGTATATAATGTGAATTGAAATTCATTATTGCCTTTGAGGATTCTATTTTATGTTTAATGTTTCATATGGATTATATAATGTAAATTTAAATTCATCATAAAGAATTCTAATTGTGTTTGATTTTGGTCCGGAGAATACAATATGAATTGAGATTCGTACTTGGCTAAAAGAATTTTGTTTTGTGCTTTGAATTTAGTCCAGAGTATGCAATATAAATTTAAATTTGGTGTCGACTTTAATAATTCAATTTTTGTTTTGAATTTCGTTTGGAGTATATAATGTGTTCTAGAATACATCTATGTATATTGAGAATTCTATTTTGTGTTTTGAGTTTTGTTCGGAGTATATAATACGAATTGAAATTCCACGTTAGCTTTGAAAATTTTATTTTGTGTTTTGACTTTGGTCAAAGTATATAATGTAAATTAAAATTCATCATTAGCTTTGAGAATTCTATTAAGTGTTGAGTTTGTCCAGGAAATGTAAATTTTAATTCATCGTTGGTATTTGAAATTTTTTTTGGTTCTTTGAATTTGGTCCCGAGTATATAATGTGAATTGAAATTCATCATTGGCTTTGATAATTCTTATTTTTGTGTATGATTTATGTCAGTAAATGTTAATTGAAATTCATTGTTGACTTTGAGAATTATTTTTTATGTTTTTAATTTGGTATATCAATGTTAATTGGAATTCATCGTTGGCTTTGAAAATTCTTTTTTTTTCAGATTTGGATTTTGTCTATCAATACGTATTGCAAATCATTGTCTTTGAGATGTCTAATTTGTATTTATGTTTGGTCTATAAATGTGAATTGTTGGTTAAAAGTTTGAAGTTATTGCTTGTGAACAGAACATTTGATTCCACTAATGTGAAACCTAGCTTGTAGAATTCATGATGTCGCAACTTGTAGCTATATTTTTGCTAGAATTTTTGAGTTCACGTTTGATGTGTAATACTGATATAAAGATGTTCTCAAGATATCTTTGAATGTGAACTAAAGTAGATTATTGATTGAAACTCTTTGATACTACACCTCTACCTTGGTAACCAAGTAATGTTTCATTTGGTATATGTCGGTAATATTTTTCAATCTTTAATTTATGATTTTACATGATCCATTTCATCAAATTTAGCAACAGAAACCTTGTGCATCTCATCTTGTTCTTTTGTCATCTCATTTGGTGTAGCTTAATTTTCAAACCTTTACTAAGAGTGTCATAGTTGGACTCTGTGAAACTGTCATATTCTTTGTTATGTATGTATATTATTGACTTAACTTTAATGAGGTATATATAGTAAAAATGATGAATGAAGTTATCATTTCTCTTATACTTTAAAGAAAATTAAACTTAAATTTGCATTGATATTTTTTTCCTATTTTTGTGGTAAATATAATGGTCAGGCATGCTGTATTGTTCGTACAATTTGTTTGTAGATAGTAAAAAATTTACTAGATTACAAAGTTTTCTTTAATTTAGTTAAATACTTTAATACGAGGTTTCTTTATTTATTTTTAAATCTTATTTTATTTCATCCTTTTATAAAGAGCGTATAAAATGGTAAAAGCTAGTAACCACTTAATTCCTAAATGTTTGTTGCATTCTACACTTAAGACTGTCACAATTTATATTTAATTAATGTGGTAATTTTGGAATTGTCTTATATAATAGCTAATGATAATATTAAACATTAGGTAATTGCATGAAAATGTGGATTGTTGGTATGTCATACTAGTACAGAGTGACAGAGTGAGAAAGAGAGATAGAGTGGAGAAATCTATAGATATACATATATATTTTGATAATTATGTCTTTCCATTCTAATAACACCTGATCATTATTTGTCTTTCTTTTGTTTGTTTTTACTCAAGTAAATAGTTTATTATGGCATACCTCAATTAATAGTTTAGTTGAAACAATATTCACATAAAAACTTTGTGATGACCCTTCAGGTCATTTTTCTTATTTAAATTTATTTTTGCCCTTAGAGCTTTCCTATAGCTTCCCCAAGTCATTTATGACTTTCTGGAACTGACAGTTCAGTTTTTGGGCAGTTCATTTAGGTTTTAGAGACAATTCACTTTTTTGAAGTCTTTATTGGTTCAAAATAGCCACAGGCATAAAATTCAGTCAAATGATATTGTATTCTATATTAGACTGTTCCAACAGCTCTGAAACATCAATTTTAGGCTCGATGGACATTTGGTTTGGGTTTCAAGGCACATGGACTCATTTCACCCTATTTGTTAGAAGTTAAGAAAATGGCATGTTGAGTGTGGGACTCATTTTTCATCAAAAAAACCTCAGACGAAAATATCAATTATGCCATTGAGCCCACAACGTCGAATTTGATAGGGTAGAATAATCCATTTTCATAGATGGGGTTCCGAATGAATCTCGAGGTGTTGGTAGAGACTTGGAGATTTCCAAGTCTCACATAAGCTGGTGCATCGACGATTGCAGTCCAGTGATCGCGATAAAAATCTGGTAAAATCCAACGAGTGTCACGAATGCGACATTAATAGTCGCAAAATCCACACCCCTAGAAGAAATCAAAGTACTACATTCACGGTAATCATGTCGCGAATGTGAATTCTACCCTATTGGGCCAGGTATCGTGCTTACAATCAACATATCACAATTGTGATAGCCGTGTACCTAGGAAGGGCATAAATACCCCATTCAGCTAATTTTTTCCCATTTCTCATCCATTCTCAAGAGTCTAAAACCCTAAGGAGTGGGATAGTTTAGGAGTAGCATTGTGGGTGCTTTTGGGAGCTTAGGTAAAGATTAACCATGAGATTTTCCTTCAAATTTGTGGTAACATTCCTTTATTTTCATAGTTGATTTCCCTTTTATTCCAAAAAGTCTCAAAAGATTGGTGACATGATTTTAGCACCAATATAGTTCAAAATTCATTCATTTTTAGGGTAATTAGTCCTTGAGCATATGAGGACGTTGAGATAGTTTTTGAAACATAATTTCCAAAAATGACCCCCAAATGGGATTTTTGCGTAATATTGGACCCGAAGCAAAATTATGAAAAATGGGTATCATTGTTCTTGTATTGATGAATAGATTGTGATTTTTATAGAGTGACACCTTTTGAAAGCTTCTCAAAAGAAAAAGGCAATGATTTAGTGGATTCTTTGACTTTTTTTTTACGTCCAGGTCGACTAGATTTTCCTCTCGTGTAGATTGAGCTATGTCATGGTATTAATGATATTATGTTAAATTTGTGATGTGTTTTAGGTTTTGGTGATGCGAATGACATTAATAAATTTAGTCAGATCATTTTGGGTATTCAAAACCAATAATTTAGGCATAGTTGGCTTAGTTGCTTATTTACTTTGTATAATTCCTATCTCAGGGCTAATTGAGACTTTCATAAATTCAAAAAAAAAATTAGATACCTTAGTCTAATCCGTGATAGAGTTTCCTTATGAGGAATTAGGGGTATTAGAATTTTGTCCCCTCGACCCATCTTGGGATAAGACTTGAACTAGTTTGGTAGAACTTTACACGCTTATTTTATAATTTCAAATATTTATTAAGAGGATTGATAATACTAGATACTTGATAGTCATGTTGATTTAATAGTGGGAGTTAATTCAAATTATGGTAGAACCTGGTACCTATGATATTGATGATATATCTACAGGTTCGAGTTCAGTTATTGCTTAGTATATTAGTGATATATGCACCAATATGAGTCCAACTCTTTATTATGATATCAATAATATATGTACTAGTTTGAGGCCAACTATTGATAATGATATTGATGATATATGTACCAGTTCAAGTCTGACTATTAATTATGATATTGATGATATAAATATACTGGTTTGAGTCTTATAGTTGATTATTATTATGATGATATAAATACTGGTTTGAGTCTGGTTATTGGCTATGGTATTGATGATATGAATACAAATTGGAATCCGGTAAGGGGAGGTGTTTATAGTGTGACATAATATGGATGGGTTTGTAGTGATAGAATGAAGGTTGATTTATTTATCATCTTAGCTTATGGGGGGCTGATTTGTGTTATTTACTTTTCTGAACTTATTGGCTTATGGGAGGTAATCTTATAGTTACCATCACATGTTCCTTATGTAATTTATCCGAATTATTTATTTAATTATGTACAACAACAGTGAATTATTTACAGGTTTGCCCTTTTCTCGACTTAGTTATGTTATTTTGCACATTATTATATTTAAATCATGGTTTAACAGTCGATTGATAATGACTACTAAGTACCCGTGGCTTTGGTACTCATACTACACTTCTATACCTTTTTGGTATAGATCCGAGTACTAGTTGCCATCATTGATTTGAGATCATGTTATTGTGGGTTTAGGAGATAGGGTGATCTCTTGGAGTCAGATTTGTCCTATTTTCTTCTATTTATCGACATCTAGTCTTTTGTTTTGAGAAAGATTATATTAACTATACTAGAACACATGGTGTGTTGTAGTAGCTGTTGTACTGACTCTACTAGATTATGCGATGGTTTTCTATGTTATGGATACCTTTCAGACTATTTCTATTGTCATGCTTATTTATGAATTGTACTGTCTATTTTGCCCTTATGGGCCATTTTCCCACAAAGTTAGCCATAGCACTAGGCTACAGTTTGATTTACCTACTAGTGGGATTTAAAAAGTGCCATCATGTCTCATAAATCAAGTCATGAAAAATTGGTATCATAGCCTAGATTTCAGCGGTATTATTTGTACAAGAGAAAGTGTCTAGTAGAGTCTCGCTGATTAGAACGATGATGTCTATTTCATATCTTTAGGAGGCTATAGGACATTCTTAGGAGTTTTTCACTTCTTTCAATCATATCGTGCAATGTTTTGAAGTTGGATTCTAAAGAATTCCCTTAGCTTCACTCTTTTATAGATGCATAAGACACGTGCTACTGCTACACGAGATGAGGATCCCAAGACCAAGCCTAGGGATCCTGTCACTATTTGTAGATGACCTAGACGTCGTGGAAAACCCCTAGATATGTCCCTAACTATGGTCAAGGATAGTGGGCCTTCGACAGACCCTATTATCACCCTTAAGATAGAGATTCTTCTACCACAGCCAGTGGTTGGAAAAAGACCCACCCAGGCTCAATAGAGATATATTTCTTCTTCAATACTCAGGGATGCTTTGGTTCAACTTTTAGAGTTTGTTGTTAGTGCACCATATAATGGTGCTTAGTATATAGATCAGAGTGGTAAGTAGGCAGGGGCAAAGCCTGTAGTTGCGTCTCCCAGAGTTGAGGTCCTTTCTGTGTTAGTAGTTTCTTACCAGGTAGTTGCTAAGCCAGTTGTTGCCTACCAACTATTTCTGTAGAGGAGCCAAAGATGTTGGGTATATTCTTGAGATTAGCTCCTCCTATGTTTTCTAGTGCATCAGATGAGGATGCATATGAGTTTTAGATTACTTGTGAGTATAAGTTCCATAATATGGGCCTAGTTGAGACTCTTGGTACACATACTACACTTTTGTACCTTTTTGGTACATATCCGGATACTAGTTGTCATCGTTGATTTGAGATAGTGTTATGGTGCGTTTTTTAGATAGGTTAAACTCTTAGAGTTAGTGTTGTCCTATTTTCTTCTATTAATATATGTCTAGTCTTTTTTTAGAATGATTATATTCACTATTCTAGAACTTATGGTGTGTTGTAGTAGCTCTTTTACTGACCCTACCAAGTCTTGCAATGGTTTCTATGTTATGGCTACCTTTCAGATAATTTCTATTGTCATGCTTATTTAAGAATTGTATTGTCTATTTCCCCCCTTTTAGGGCATTTTCCCGCCAAATTATCCTATTGCAAATAGCACAGGACTATGGTTCGGTTTACCTACTAGTGGAATTTAGAAGGTGACTTCATAACTCATAAATCGGGTCATGAAAAATTTATATCAAAGCCTAGGTTTCACTAGTGTTGGTACAAGAAAAAGTGTCTAGTAGAGTCCTGCGGATGTGAATGATCACATCCGTTTCTTATCTTTGGGAGGCTATAGGACATTATAAGTAGTTTTTCACTTCTTTCAATCATTTTGTGATATGTTTTGGAGTTGGTTTAGCCGAGGGTCTATCGAAAACAGCCTCTCTACTTCTTCAAAGCTAGCGGTGTGAACTGCGTACATCTTACCCTCCCCAGACCCCACTTTATGGGAATATACTAGGTTTGTTGTTGTTGTTGTTGTTATTTAGGAGTTGTTTTCTAAATCATTCCCTTGGTCTTACTCTTTTACAGATGGATAGGATACGTCATACTTCTACATGAGATGAGGTTCCCAAGACAAAGCCTAGGTATCCTATCACTATTCGTAGATGACCTAGAGGTCGTGGACATCCCCTAGATGTGTCCCTAACTATGGGCTAGGATTTGGATCCTTCGATAGACCTTATTCCCACTCTTGAGCCAGAGATTCTTCCACCCTATCAAGAAGTTGGCCAAGGACCAACCTAGGCTCCACCGAGATATATTTCTTTTTTAGTCCTTAAGGATGCTTTGGTTCATCTTTTAGGGTTTAGCGGTACACTATTTGATGATGCATAGTATACAGATCATAGTGGTACTAAGGTGGGGGTTTAACCTGTAGTTGCATATTCCAGAGTTGAAATCCATCCTGTTTTGGTAGTTGCTCAACCATTAGTTATCCAGCGAGCTATTTTTGTATTGGAGCAGAAAATATGGGGTATATTCTTGAGATTGGCTCTGCCTAGGTTTTTTAGTGCATCGGGTGAGGATGCATATGAGGTTCTAATTAATTATGAGTATAAGCTCTCTAATTTGGGCCTAGTTGAGACTCATGGTATGGATTACACTACTTTTTAGTTGGACTTGGAAGCTCAACATTAGTAGAGGGATCATCTTGATTCTAGGCAAGGAGGATCTTCTCCTTTGACATGGACTCAGCTCTTTGAGACTTTTTTTTAGAAGATCATAGTCTTAGGGATTATTTGAGAGATCAGTTCTCAAGATTAGAGAAGTGCTCCATGATGATTATAGAGTATGAGGCTCATTTTTATGAGTTATCTAGGAATGCTACTTCTATTATGACTACTTAGTATGAGAGGTATCGATGTTTTATTAGGATATAGACTTTATCTTCGTATGTCTACTCAGATTTTGGTTGCTGTAGGTAGGTATTTTACTTAGGTTTTTTATCACGTTCAGGTGACGGAAGGTATGCTTCGTGAGGCCTAAGAGGCAGTGATTAGAGACCTCAGTATTAGGATAGCTTAAGTAGGAGCCATAGTAGCTCAAAATTTAGAGGTAGTTGTTCTTACAGTAGATACCTTTCACGTCATCCATATCAAACTTAGTGTCTACCTAGTAAACCCGTTCAAGCAGCTCTCTAGATTACTAATGAAGGTAAGTTTTGTGATAGTGATCACCATAGCCATAGTGGTGGTCATTCATTAAGGGGCTCGTCTTTTGGGTATTCTAGTTATTGTGGTTATTTTGGTAAGTCAAATCTTCTGGTTCTGGTTCAGCTAGTGTGACATGCAATGGCTGTAGAGCTTTTGGTCATTACTTGCAAGAGTGCCTAAGTTAAGGACGATTATTACCACAGCTTAGAGTGTTCCCCTATTATAGTGGTTTATCCCTCAACCATAGCTGGTATTCATAGTCTTAGGGGTATTCCTCAGGGTTTTCGTGGAAGTTCTCAGATAGGTAGGGCCAATGATTAATCAGGGTCCCAGGTGACGATCATGGTCAGTTGTATGTAGTGCCTTCCAGGCCTGAGGATAAATATTTGGATGCAGTTATCATAGCTATAATTCTGGTGTGCCATTAGTCGGACTTCACTTTATTTGATCCTGGATCCACTTTTATTTTCCATTTTATTATGCCTAGCGGTTAGAGGTATCTTGGGATTTGTTATCTATGCCTTTATATGTATCTACTCATGTGGATGATTCTTTAGTAGTGGATCGAGATTTTGAATCTTGTGTTGTGACTATTAGAGATGTTGACACTCATGATGATTATTATATTTGACATGGTAGATTTTGAAATTCAAGAGGGGGGAGGGGTGAATTGAATTTATTCTTAGAGTTTACTACTGACTCCTCACGATCGACTAGGCTGCAGATCAGTGCAATTTTCAAAATAGATTATATTTTAAAATAATTAAGAAAATAAATAACAGAACATAAATTCATAACATAGAGATTTATCCTGGTTCAGAACACCAATGTGGTGTCTACTTCCAGTCCCCTTGGGTTTCAAAGTTTCCTTAGATCGTTCAATATCGGGCTCGAGTACAATGATAGAAAACAAGTTCTGAAGACTTAATTTTCTCTTCAGATCTTTTGATCCGACTTTAGTTGATGTTGCAAAGTTTACACGATCCTACTAATTATATAACAATTGTAAACAAAAAGTTATAAAACCTAGTGAGACTAAGATTTAGACACTTTGATTTTTCTCCTTGAAGTTGTGTAACCCGTGTATGTGTTCAGTCTTCATCTTTTATAGTCTTTAACTTCTACTCTTCACAAGGAAACCCAAGAGATTTTTTCTCAATCAAGTATTTAAATTGATTCCTTGATTGAGGAATTTAGCCATTTGATATGTCCATATACGACTTCGTATTACGTCCATATCAGAAATGTCAGTGATCTATTTTCCCTTTTGGTCCTGTATATATTGATGTTTTTCCAAATATACTTGTAATATTTTCTTTCTTTTCATTAGTCGTTATTTATTCGATTCGTCGACACTTTTAGGCCAGAGATTCTCCGTGACTGACTTGATTTGTTGAAACTTATGGGACTAAGTTTTTCCTTCCGTTTGTCCTCATTCTGATTTATTTTCCTCGATGCCGCCAATCGTAAGTTGATATCCTTCCAATCCTGGATCTGAATTTCCTTATCAATATTCTTCAATGTCTTTCAAAGATCCACTTATTAGTTTGTCATTATTAAGACATAGACTTCAGAGGCTCACAATCTCTCCCTTTCTTATTATGACAAACATAAATAAACGACACTTGACTTCCTTGTTTGTCAGATTGCTCTCCCAGACTTGTAGGCAGCTTTTTTTTCTCAGGTTTCTTGGGTATCATTAGTACTTTGTGTACCGAAAGTCAAATTTCTCCCCTTGACTTGAGAGCATCTTTCTATCCTATGTTTCTTGGGAATCAGTCGACCTTTGTGTGTCAAAAATCGACTGTCGACTTGTTCTTGTTCATCCTGACTGATGGGTGCTTTATGATTTCTTGATATTCCTGATGTTCCTGTCTTTCTCGCCCTTTTGAATTAGTAAAAATTAATAGCAGCAAAAAACAAAGCACATAGACCAAGCAACACACAAGGTACAATAGACAAATATGGACAGTTATAATCTATTAACTAGGTAGAGAAAAAATGTGTCAGATAGTGTGATAAAAATTATCATACAACCCATCAACATAAGGGATAGGAACCCCCTTTTAAATAATAGTTCATAATTCACCGTTTTACGAGGAAGTATGTTAGGGTATTATGCATATTATGATAGAACTTGTCATAGGATTTTTCAACATTTTTTACGAAGGATGAGTAGATGGTTTGAATAGATACAGCCAAATCATTATTCGAGAAATATAATTAGGATTTGAAAGAGTCAATGTGAGAGATCACACAAGAGAACATCTTGAATTTTTCTGATTTGATCCCATCGAGTGCCAGACGGACCACACTTATGTCAGAGCTTGTACTTTTCCCAAGGTCCAGGAGTTTAGTAGTCGACTCCTGGAGTTGCATGACACCTTCCTCAAAGGCTTTAAAACATTCATTGAGTTCCTTCAGCAAAGAGGTAAAGGGGTTAGAAGCAGATTTACTTACCTTCAGAGGCTCAGCCTTAGCACAGGCAAACTCTTTCTTGCACCATTCATCTTCCACCTGGACATATCCCATGTTGCTAAATGTTCTTGAACCATAAGTTGTAGAAACTTCTATAGTAGGATAAGAACATATATCGATGGAGTAGAACAGATAGATCCGAGTTATGAGCAGCCCATATGTCAAACTAGTAGAGGGATGGACTTTTCTTTTACTCTCAAGCATGTACTCTCGTATCCAGGTTGCCAAATTTATTTTGATCTTTTTGACCAGACAGTACTTCACAAAGACATCACGACAAGTGATGCTGCTGCGGGATTCTTTTTGTAGAATCGGAGTGGTAGCAATGATATGGGACATTATGCGAAATTTGAAACATAAAGAAAAGGGGCAAAAGTTGGTGTATACGGAGTCAGGGTCAGACAAAAATTTCTTGGCTTCCTTAAAACCTACTTTAAAGTCCTCGGGCCAGTTATTATTCATAAAAGTGACCACATCGGAGACTTAGTATCAAAAACATTTTTAATTAGGAAGTTGTTCAAGATAATTCATATGCCTAGCACAAGAGTCTCGAATCTACCATTGTCTGGGGAAAGACGGAGATTAGCATAAAACATGTGGACAGGGTCTTCATACAATAGAAATCCACAGAGGTGAAAAATCAAGGATAGATCTTGAAATTTTATTAAGTGACTAGCATTTCAAGAGGCATCTTTAAATAGATTAAGATTGACGATGCGACCTGGTATGATGGAGCAATTTTTGATGGAGTGGAATTTTTCTTTACAAAAGTTTATCTAGAATTGATACATCTCTTCTGGAGGGAGAGAGTTAGAAGGATTTGGATGAGGTTTTTTTATGGAGGAGATGGGTATGGAAAGGGGTCATTATCTCTTGAGGAGAGTAGATTGAGATGAGGATTTGTCGGATAACTCAGTGAGAAAAATAAGATCATCAGAAGAGATTATAGATACTTTGGCCAAGGAGCGAGTCTTTGTTATCAGAGAGAGAGAGAAAATGAGATTTAAAGGATGAGAGAGGGAGGAAAAAAAGTCGGTTAAGTGAACTTAGAAGCAAAAGGGTGAGAGGCGACAATTCATAAGGGATAGATAGAAGGAAGGTAAATGGGCATGAACAGAAAGGAGATGGATGAAGGTGACAATAAATGGGGAAGAGAAAAGGACGGCAGGGGAGGCGTGGGAAACGGTGAAGTTAATAATGAATTCCCTTTTAAAAAGACTCCTTTTTTGTAAAATATGTAAAATTGGAATAATTAAAAAGATTTCTATCCAAAAAATATGCGAAATATTTTTCTGAGAAAATAAGATCTTTCTTCAAGCAATGGTAAAAATAAAATTGGACCAAGTAAAAAGATTTGTGTCCAAAAATATGAATCATAAATAATTAATGCCATTCATTTTTTGGGAAAACAAGATCTTTCTTTTTGCAATGATTTTTTTTCAAAAAATATATCAGCAAATTTTCAGAGTTAGCAAATATCCCCCTTTCTCTATGATTATGAATAAAATGATGCTTAATAGAAATAAT
Organism: Capsicum pubescens; assembly: GCA_030864215.1. Classification (NCBI taxonomy): domain Eukaryota; kingdom Viridiplantae; phylum Streptophyta; class Magnoliopsida; order Solanales; family Solanaceae; genus Capsicum; species Capsicum pubescens. Next base: position 70,749,412 of record CM061549.1, on the reverse strand, counting down.
TTTTACCCTAGATGCACAGAACATTTAGATAGACTAACAACACCAGTATTGTCACCCATTCTGTGAACAGACTCAAAAGACAAAATAAAATCAAGTAGTTGACCCATTATTTATTGAATTTAAGTACATCAATTCCCAAAGGCTGTGTATACTGCTCCAGTTGTTAGCGAGTCAACTAAAGTTTGCTCCTTGCTGAGTTATGAACTTCGGGCATCACTCATCTAACAAGATCTTTTATCAAAATAGCAAAATTCTAACACGAAGATGTTAGAATTATCAGGAATAATATTAAAACATATACAGTAAGAAGTCTAATTTTTAAGGACTTAGAATTGTATCAAAATTACCCCTCCCCCACTCCTATTTTTTTAAAAAAAATATTAGAAAAGTACTCAATTTCTCTTGCCAAGCCTTTCAAGCTCGCTTGAGATTGTGGAGTGCTTTAGCAGTTTTAAAAACATTTAAGGAAAGCAACTGATAATGATAATTCGTATTGATTCTAACCTTGTCATAGGGACAAGAATTTTTTTGAATTAACATCTTGTTGGAGGCTCTGAAGGGGGAATAGTCGACTTGTCTTGTGAAGGCTCAGACATTGTGCAAGCACCATCTCCAGATTATATATCACTCACATGTTATTCATCACTGAATTGTTTTGGGTGAAATATTTGTTGATGATGTGATATGTTTCATGTTCTCTATCTTATTTTTGGCATTCACCAAAGAGATAGATACCAATTTTTCCATATTTGATAAGCTATTTTTTGTTTGAGGGATATTCCAAACCAGTCGTCACACCGTGAATTGACTCTAGTGACACTACCTCTAGTGTTGTCACTGAATTTGATTGATCCTTCTCCTTCATTCTTCAAAGCAAAGGATATTTCTTTCTTTCTAGTCATGTATTTGGAACATCCGCCATTAAGAGCCCATATTTCCTTCGAATAGTTTTCTCAGACATGTTCCTGCAAAATAAGACGATTAATTCTTCTTAGGTACCCAAGTAGGATTGGGTTCGTGCATGTTAGAAGTGCTTCCTTTGTGCTTCCAAACCATGCAATGTTAGGCTTATGCTTGCAATTGTACGATTTGTTCCCTCTCTGTCCACAGATAAAACAAATAGGTCCTCGAGAGGAGAAAGAGTTCTTAGCTAATTTAAACGACCCCAATGAGGAACAAGATTAGTTCTTAAAGGAATTTCACCTCACAAACTGTGGCTTGGGGATGTCTTAAACTATTTAGTTTTATTTTTGCATCAACAAACTCTTCATGAAGTAGGTCAATTTCAATTTGACATGTTTTAATTTCTATTTGACAGTTTCATTATTTGTCTTTGAGTTTTCGTTTAAATCATGATTCACAACTTTTTTTCTCTTGAGATAGTTTATTATATTCATCTATGACTTTTTGTAGCTCATCGGTTATAATATCCAAGTTAGATTAAATAATATTACAGTTATGACAGTCGTATTGTTTTACCTCGCTAGATTCACCTATTTCAATGAAGTATATACTGGCGGCTTCTGTTTCTTCTTCGATTTCATCCTAATCACTCTAGGCTTAAAAAATTTTATTCTTCCTGGATGTTTTTCTTCTTAATTCTGGACAGTTTTGTTTGAAGTGTTCAGGCCTTCCACATTGATAGGAGTGATCATTGTTTCTAGTGGAGTCATTATTTTTAGCTCCTTGAGAACTTTTCTATATCTGTCTCTTGATCTGTCTTACTCCACGGTTAATGAGGTCCATTCCTTCACTATTAGCATCTTCAAAAATATCCACTTCTTCTGTTTGAGCAGCATTGAAGGCTACTGGTTTCTTTTTTTCCTCCTTGAGGTACCTGTTAATATAATATTTTTCATATAAAATAAGGCTATCTCGTAGTTTGTCATATGTCATATTGTGAAGATCTCAAACATCCAGAATGGCTGCCTTGGTTTCCAAAATCTTTGGAAGACTTCAGACAAGCTTCTGGACTTGCAGGTTATGTGGATAGATCATCCCTAGTGATTTGATTCGCATATGATCTTATTGAATCTGGCAAACATTGTTTCAATGTCCTTATTTCCTTCCATTTGAACAACTCATATTTATTGACCAGGGCAGCAATTTTTGACTTCTTGACTTTGGTGATTCCTTCGTAGGTTACCTCTAATTTGTCCCACATTTTTTTTGCAGTCTCAAAGGTTGATATCTTGTCGTATTCTTCTCCACTAACTGCACAAAGAATCAAACTTATAGAACATACATTAGTTTGAATTACCTCTTGTTGTTCTTTGGTGACCTAAAAGCTTTCTAGATTTTCTATGTCGAAACTGCTAGATTCTTTGTCTTTGTCCTTTGACTTCTCTTTAAGTCATGGAATTTGCTTTGGACCCTTCTTGATAACAACCCATGCTTGGAATTCATTTGATTGGACAAAGATTTTGAACCTATTTTTCCAATAGGAGTAATGCTACCCATTAAAGTATTGTGGTTTTGTGGAGAAGTGGCCATCCTGAAGAAGAGAACCTCAGATTTGATAACTTGCCATTTGATATTTCCTCACTTATAGTTAAGAAATGTTGTTGGTAAGATCTGCTCTAATACCAATTGAAATTCAAGAAGGGGAGTGAATTACAATTTTTTATTGAGTCGACTACTGACTTGTAATACCCCGAGAATCCTAACCGATAGTAGAACCATTCTTTAAGCTCATGAGAAATTAATTTTAGTGATTTGTAATTTTTATGATCAAGTTCTATGTGTATTAAGGCTTCAAATATGTCCTAGCTATTAGGCGAATCGAAACATCCCTTACCGATTGAATTCTTGAGAAGGATTTTGGTATAGTCAAATTCAAATGAGCATATATTTTCATATACTATGAATTTCTATTTCACGACCCACCAAAAGATAGATAATTGAATTATCTTTCCAACGATACCAATTTCGCCACAATTCAATATCGGGGTAAAATGTTATGGCCATTTTATAGTAAGCTATTTGGACTACCAAAGTGCGACGGGAAGGACGACAAACCGACGCGCCTGCGATGGACTGTCTCCCAAACCGTTGCAAATGAGACAGTAAGCCTGTTTTCTGGCCAAAAAGTGACGAGTTGAAGGGACGGTCCATCCCCAGGGCAACGGTTCGTCGCCCAAACCGTCGGGGACTTCCGTTTAGCGATTTTAAGCCATTTTTAAAAGGATTTTTGGATCTTTTTCACCCTTTTTAATACCTAATTGAATCAAATCAAAGATCGTAACTTCATATTCATCCATAGTATCAAATTAGAGTTCCTTTCAAGATCAACCCTCAAGAATAAGGTTCAAACCCTTCTTCAAGAAAACTCAAGAGTCAAAACATCACCATTCAAGAACCTTCAAGAAAAGCCAGCAAGAACATTCTCAAGGCTTTAAAATTCAACTTGTTCCATTGAATCAAGCCAAATAAGGAATGTGGGGTATCAACAAGGACAATTCTTTTGTCCTTGTGCCCAAAACTTGTTTTAGATTACAAATTACTGAATTTTATGTGATTTTCCATGGAATTGAAGTTAGGGTTTATACCTAATTTGTATTATTTGAAGATTATGATATTTCAAGTAATTGAATGTTGAATTACATGACTATCTACATATATTTATGCATGTGATGCGATTTTCCAGATTTTTTCTAATTAAGTTTAAGCATGATATTGAGATTCTTGATCTTATTATTTTGATGGTATTGAAGTATTTTCATGAAGCACGTTGAGCATCATGTTTTGCTACGAATTTGAATTCTTATACATGAATTCTAAATTGCGATTCATACCCATTATTACTATTTACAAAATTATGAGTTTTGAGAGATTTTGAAGATAAATTTCATGTCTATTCTCATATTTTCATACCTATTGTAGAAATTTTCAGATTTTGAGTTAAATTATTATTGAGTTCATTGACAAGCATGATTATTATGATGTTTTGACATGAGTTTAAAGCATGGGCTCTAAGCCCTAAGATTGAGTTTTGAGATTTCAAGAAGCTTATATTTTTAGTATGCTTTGATAAGCAAGATTCGATCTTTTGATCCTCAGATGAGTTTTGGAATCCACTTTACAAAGATATTCATCTAATGTTAAATACATAACTGGTTTCCTAATAAAACCTTATGCGAGTTTTAATGTGGATTTCCACGAGGTAAGCGTAGCTAACTAAAGGGAGTAGTATTTAGCACTAAGTCGGGTAAGTTACAACGGTTTCATACCACAAAACAACGTCCCACTGTAGGATTGAGATTTATGAGCCTGAGGTCAAGATAGTGATCACTGAGTTGAGGTTATACACCCTAGCAAGAGTATTAAACCTCTCCCCAACGTGAAGTTTCTTCCTTAGGAGGACGAGACGTTGGACTCCATGTAACTCGCATATTCAAGGTACTTAGTTGAGATCACAATATCCAACTCATGTATCATGTTCCAGACTCAGTAACGTTCACGTGTTTCCGCTCGTGCATATCTAGTAATTAATTTTAGGCTCATTAGTATTTTCAATGTAAGGAAATAGTCTCCCTTGAACTTATCCAGTTTCATGCTCATATTTCCATGATAAACTTGGTATCAAATTACCATTGCATATTTAGTCATGCATTCATGAACCAATTAACCATGCATCAGATATACATGTTCAGCATGATACATTTAGTTTATCAGTCATGTCAGTCATGGAATTATGTTCCAGTTATTCATGTTCAGTGTGTACGTCAGTTTATCTTTTCTTTCCTCCCAGTCAGTCTCATTCGAGGATGAATGTTCTCAACGGGGAGATATTGTAAGACCCCATAAAATCCTAATGCTTAATTCATTCCTTTAATCTTGTCAAGGGGTCCAAGACTTAGAAAATTCTATCTAGGTTCCCAGACTTAGCCTATTATTGGCCTTCGAAAGTTGATAATCTCATTTCTCCAACTTAACATCCTTTAATGGTCTATATTTTTATTATTTCATGATTAGGAAGGTCAATAGGTGTTCCTGGACGAGTTTTAGATTTTTTAGAACTCGTTTAGATCATGTTCAGAGTTCGAAAATAGTGGACCAACGTGATCATGGCGCGCCGCCTCGCCAATTGCATTGGTCAACATTTGTGCAGGCTGCCAGAGCCAAAACTTTTAAGGTTCGATGCGATCATAGCACGATGCATCGAGTATCGCATCGCAGCCATCAATGCGCCGCGTCGCTTGTAGCGTCGGCACCCAATTTTTTGTCATTAAATGTCCGCATTTTTAACGAAAAAAAGGTCAATTTCCCATCCTTAGATAAACCCAATAACACGTGATTCAGCCATATTTCACCCAAAATACAGAGTTTCTCTCAAGAACAAGTTAGGGTTTTCAATTAAGGATTCAAATTCAATACTCAAATTCAAGAATCTCTTCGTCAATCTGTGTAAAATCAGGAACTAAGGTATGTCAAGTGTTGATTTATGGATTCTTTTCATCCGTGAAGTCCAAGAACCTTTTTTTCAAATTATAAAACATGATATTTATGTTGTGGGTTGCTTGTAACCATGTTTATCTTGTTGTATGATTTCCAAGTTAGAATCTTTATGTGTTTTCATGAAACTAGTTATCATGCAAGATGAAATCCATGAATTGTGTTGTTTATGATATGTAATTTGATAATTTTACCTATTCCCTAAGTTGTGTATGTAGGGTTTTTGACAAAATGGCTAGGAGGATAGAAATTGGGTATTATAGCTCAATTGTGACTCGATAATAAATACATGCTTTACCCTTATGACCAAGACTGACTTCCATGATATTGTGTGCATTATGAGTATTTGATGGAATGTTCATGAGATTAGGTTGATGAAAGTATGACATGTCTATATGCAATTCCATCCATGTATAACATTATAACAACCATGTGTTTCATGAAATCCCCAACTTATTGTATTATGAATTGTTGATATTGGTTATGTGTTCACGAAGTGTCAAGTCTTGTCAGTTTCATGCTATCGAGTACTAGGGGTACTTGTACCCGATAATTTAGTTGTGTGCCTAGAGCCAGTGTCAGTTTTCATGATACTCCCATTCAAGCCTTGATTATTAGAATTCAGTCAGTTACATGACTCAGGAAAACTCAGTAATCTCAGTCAGTTATCCGATCTCAGTAGTATTCATTTAGTCAACAGAATTTAGTGAACTCTATTCAAATCAGCTAAAAGATACTATCAGTAATAGTTCAGTTCAGTTTAAATCAGTTCAGTGTCTCTTCAGTTGGGATTAGGATTCAGCACTGAGTGAATCCAAGGATGGGGACTCAAATGTTAGCAAGTAGAGGGTGTGATCCTTAAAAGAAATTCTTGCATTCCAGAAATACATAGCCAGCATAGGTTGATACGTACCCTATAAGTTTAGGGATTAGACACCTCATTTGAGTTTTTCCTACTAGAAGGGGTGGGCGGAAGAGCTTCCTGTCAGAGAGGGTTTACTCATAGCTTGTCTTTACCCGTGGTATGGTACTAACACCCTTCTAGATGGGGTTACAAGTTGGACCCTACCAGTTTAGTTTTGGGGTATGTCGGTTATTTGATTACCTCCTACAGCCTTAGTTTCAGATCCAGTCTAAGTGATTAAACTCAGTTCAGCTCTATAGTCTCAGGACTGTCGGATACAGCCGCTCAGTTCAGTAAGGAACTCAGCTAGTTCTATCAGAATCAAGACTGTCAGACATAATCACCCAGTTAATAGTATATAAATTGTACGAAATTCATGTTACTAGTATTCAGATTTTAGGACTGTTAGATACTGTCAATGAGACCAGTTCTTCATAATCAGAACTGTTAGAAACAGTCATTCCTTTATCAGTAATATGACATCAGTTCCTCAGTACTCAATAGACTTAGTCTTTCATTATCCCAGTATTAGTACCCAGATATCAGTAAATCTACGTCATCAAAATTCATGAGTCAGTTTTATCATGATCTCAGATACCGTTACGTATTCATGCATGTATTCCCATATTCAAGTTATTTAGTCAGTTAGTATTGTTTATTCATATGAACTATTGCATTCAATGTACCTCACTTGCATACTAGTACATTCAATCGTACTGACGCATTTGCGCTATGGTGTTTTATACCACAGGTTTAGAAGCACGCATTCCAGAGTATCAGTAGCATTCCAGTTTCAGAAGTCAGAGTCAGCAGTGAGTCCTCATTATTCGAGGATGTTATTATTTGATTATTTCATTCTTTCAGTACTAAGTTTATTTTAGCAGATGAGGTTAGTTGAGGGATTATCCCATCAACTTTTTATTCAAATAGTTTAGTTTTAGAGGTTTTCAGACTATAGTATGTTCAGACAGTTATTTCAGTTATTTTGGTATTATTATACCATATTTTCAGTTATGTATCAGTATTGAACCTTATGGCCTTTTAGTTCATGTTTCAGCTTTTACGATATTACCATTATTATTCAGGGCTCAGTTACAGATATCAGTCATGGGTTAGCTTGTGGTCCTTCGGGATTATGAGCACCGTGTAGCATTTTGGGTACCAGATTCGGAATGTTACAGTTAGCTTTGGTTCACTTATGATCCTAATCACTATGTGACATCTTGGGACTCATTTTTGGGGTATTACATGACTCCACATAGTTGACTAGCCTGCAGATCAGTACACTTCGCTAAACAGATAAGATTTAAAAATAATTAAGCAAATAAATAATAGAACTTAAAGTAATGACACAGATTCATCCTGGTTTGAAACACCAATGTGGTGCCTACTTCCACTACCTTTGGGTTTCAAAGTTTCCTTATATCTTGTGTCAGGCTTGAGTACAATAATAGGAAACAAGTTCTAAAGACTTATTTTGCTCTTTAGATTTTGTGACACGGCTTCAGTTGATGTTACAAAATTGACTCAATCCTACTCTTTACATAATAATTGTAAACTAAAAGTTACAAAACCTTGTGAGACTAAGATTGATACACTTTAATTTATCTCCTTGAACTTGCGTAACCCATGTCTGCCTTCAGTCTTCATCTTTTATAGTCTTTGGCTGCTACTCTTCATCAGGATACCCAAGAGATTTTTTCTCAATCAAAGAATTAAATTGACTCCTTGATTGAGGAATGTATTTGTTTGATATATCTATATCAAATATGTCCATATACGACTTTGGATCACTTCCATATCAGATATGTCCATGATCTATTTTCCCTTTTAGTCTTGTATAGATTGATGTTTTCCCAAATGTGCTTGTGATCTTTTCTTTCTTTTCTTTAGTCATTATTGATCTGATTCATCAAAATTTTTTGGCTAGAGATTCTCTGTGATAAATTTGATTTGTCGAGACTTTTGGGACTGAGATTCTACTTTCTTTTGACACCATTCAAATTTTTTTTCTTTGATGACATGAATCGTAAGTTGATGTCCTTTTATTCTTGGAGATGACATTCCTTATTAGTAGTCTTTAATGTCCTGCAAAGATCTACTTGTTAGTTTGCCATTATTAAAATATAGACTTGGGAGGCTAACATATCTTTGATATAACTCTATGCATGGACTGGTTATCCTACTATCATGTGGCCATGAATTATTTTGCCAAGACCATTATATTATTTATGCCTTGCATACCCCTGATCGTGTGGCAAAGAGATATTAGTCGCGAACTAATGAGTATTATTTCTTATCTCACTTATATTCATAATGTTAGCAGAGAGAGTATGTCGCTTGAATTTATTTCTATTATTCTTGCGTTCAATGTTATTTTCCCTATGGATCTACCCTCTATACTTCCTACCTGTGAGATTTAGTTTGTTATTGACCTTAAGCCAGAAAGTTGACCCATTTCTGTGACACCTTAACTTGTGGATCCTATCAAGCATAATGATTTAAATTCTCAGCTTTAGGATCTTTTTAGTAAGGGTTTTTTTAGACCAAGTGTGTCCCCTTGGGGAGCTCCTGCATTGTTTTTAAAGAATAAAAATAGCTCCAGGCATATGTGTATTGATCATAGGCCACTTAATAAGGTGAAGGTGAGGAACCATTATCTTATGCCTCGCATTGATGAATTATTTGACCAACTTCAGGGTGCTGTGGTGTTTTCTAAGATTGATTTGAGTTCTGCTACCATCAGTTAAGGATTTGGCTGAGAATATCCTGAAGACTGCCTTTAGGACCTGTTATGTTCATTATGAGTTCTTGGTGATGTATTTTGTGTTGATTAATTCCCCAACCACATTTACAAATCTGATGAACCGAGTGTTCGTTCCTTATTTTGATTCCTTTTTTATCGTGTTCATCGATGACATCTTTTTGTATTCGAGGAGTACAGAGAAGCATAAGCAATATTTGAGTATTATGCTATAGACTTTGGGAGATAATGTGCTTGTTGCTAAGTTCTCTAAGTGTAAGTTTTGGATTAAGTCGGTGACATTCATTTGGCATGTGGTGTCTAAGGATGGGATTAAGGTAGATCCGGTAAAGATTAAGGTTATTTCATATTCGGCAAACCTACATCTCTGACTAAGGTCATAGTTTCATTGGCTTGGCTAATTATTATAAATGATTTATTGAGGGACTTGCTACTATTTTAATACCTATGTGTAGATTGACTCAGAAGTAGATTCTTCTATCATGATCTGAGGAGTGTGAGTCAAGCTTTGGGAAGCTCAAGGAGTTTCTTACTTTGGCTCCTATTTTTTCTCTTTGTATAGAGGGTGTAGGATCCATCGTGTATTATGATGTTTCTAATGTTGGTTTGGGTTATGTATCGATGAAATAGGGTAATGTTATTGCTTATGCTTCGAGGAAACTTAAGGTGCTTAAGCACAACCACCCCACTATGATGTGGAGTTAGCTGCAGTAGTTTTTGCACTTACTATTTGGAGGCATTATCTTTAGGGTGTGAATTTTGAGATTTTCACAGATCATCACAGTTTTCATCATATTATAACCCAAAAGGATCTTAATTCTAGGAAATGTGTATGGATGGTGTTGCTTAAGGCTTATGATATCTCCATTTTGTATCATTCGGGCAAGTCGAATATGGTAGAAGACTCCTTTAGTTGAAAGGTGGTGAGTATGGGTAGCTTGGGTTGTATCTCTATTTCCCAAAGTCCGTTGGTATGGGACATTCAGTCCTTAGACAACTTGATGGACCGACTTGACATTTTAGACCTTAAGAGGATTCTTGCTAGTGTTGAGGCTTGGTCCTCATTATTTGAGTAGATTTGAGTGATTATCAGTTTGGGAATCATAGACTTTCCAACCTCCATGATTAATTGTTAAGTGGTGAGTCAAAGAGGGCTACCATAGATTGTGAGGGTGTCTTAAGATTTGATAGCCTCATTTGTGTTATTAGGATTGATGACTGGATTAAGTTAATTTTGCATGAAGCTCACAACTTTAACTATTTTATTCATCCAGGTACAACCAAGATGTATAGACACTTGATATAGCATTATCGGTGGAGTGGTATGAAGAGAGAGGTGAACTTTATAGCTTGTTGCCTATGTTATCAGCAGGTGAAGGCCGAGCATCAGTGACCTGGTGGATAGATTAAGAGGTATCCAGTTTCGAGTGGAAATAAGAGTGGATTACCATGGACTTTGTAAGTGGTTTGCCTTGTACTTCCCATGGTTCTGAAGGTATTTGGATCAATATCGATCGGTTGACCAAGTCGGCATATTTCATTCCTATTGATATGTCCTTCAGTGCTAAGAGGTTGGCATGTATTTATGTGCATAAGATAGTCTGATTGCATGGTGTTCCTATATCTATCATTTCTGACCGAGGTTCCGTATTTACTTCTAGATTTTTGGGAGCTTTCAAAGAGAACTTAAGTACATAGGTGGATCTTAGTAAAACCTTCAATATGCAGACAAATGGTCAGTCGGAGCAAACCATTCAAGTTCTCAAGGATATGTTCTGAGCTAGTGTTATGGATTTTGGAGGTCAGTGAGAGCATTGCTTAACTTGGAAGATTTTTCATATAATAACAGTTATCATTCAAGCATTGAGATAGCACCTATTATGACTTTGTATGGTAGGCGATGTCGTTCCTTGACTGGTTTGTTTGAGACTTTCGAGGTTAGACCTTGTAGTACTAATTTTATTTAGGACTCATTGGATAGAGACAGGGTTATTGAAGATTGGCTGAGGGCAGCTCAGAGTAGGCAGAAGGCTTATATATATCATAGGCTATGGCCTTGAGATTTGGAGTTAGTGATTGGGTAATCATCTTTGTATCTCCCACGAAGGGTGTGATGAGGTTTAGAAAGAAGGGAAAGCTTAACCCCAGATATATTGGGCCCTCTGAGATCTTCGCACACTGGGTGAGGTGTCTTATGAGTTAGCCTTACCTCCAGATTTTTTGTTCTCCATCTAATTTTCCATGTTTCCACGTTGCTACAATATATTCCTGATCCATCTTATGTTCATAAATGGGGTTCAATCCAATTAGATGAGCATTCAACCTTCGTGGAGAAGCCTGTGCATATTTTTGCTTGTGATGTCAGGCAGTTGCGTACTAGGGAAATCATTGTAGTTAAGGTTAAGTGGAGGCACCTCCTAGTGGAAGAGGCTACTTGAGAGATCGAGAGTGAATTATGGACCCAGTATCCTTACCTATTTGAGACTTTAGGTACATCTTAATCCTTTACTTTCGCGAATGAAAGTCCTTTCAGTAGTGGATATTGTGATGACCCTTCAGGTCATTTTACCTATTTCTGCTTACTTTTTCCATTAGAGCATTCCTATAGATGCCCCAAGTCATTTATGACTTGCTGGGACTGACACCCATTCACTGGGCGGTTCTTTTGGATTTTAGAGCCAATTCCCTATTTTGAAGTTCTTCATTGGTTCAAAATAGCCACCGAGCAAAATCTTTAGTCAAACGATCTTGTATGCTAAATCTAATTGTTCCAACATCTTTGGATTGATAATTTTATGCTTGGTGGACCTTTGGTTCAGGTCTCGCGGCACGCGAGCTCATTTTGAGCTTTTAGTTGAAAGTTAAGAAAATGTTGAGTTGGGTGAAGGACCCACTTTTTGTTGAAATGATATCGAATGGAAATTTCTACTGAACCATAAAGTCTAGAACATCAAATTTTATAGGGTAGCATAGTACAATTGTGTATACGGGATTTTGGATGAATCTCAAGGGGTTGGTAGAGACATAGAAATTTCTAAGTCTTAGTTAGTGCTGGGGCACCAATGTCACGGGCCAGTAATTGGGATAGCGATCTGTCAAACGCCAAGGAGTGTTGCGAATGTGACATTCTTTGTTGCGAAAGCATCACCCCTAGCATAAATATAGGTACCTCATTCTTGGTAAAAATATCACCAATGCGACTTCTGCCCCATTGTAACAGGTATCACGATTGCGACCAACAGATCATAATTGTGATACCCAAGTACCAGTGAAGGGCAAAATTATCCCACTCAGTCTATTTTTTCCCATTTCTCATCTATTCTCAAGAGACTTAAACCCTAAGGAGTGGGATAACTTGGGAATATCATTGTGGGTTCTTTTGGGAGCTTGTGTAATGATTAACTACACAATTTTCCTTCAAATTTGTGGTAAAATTTCTTTATTTTCTTGATTTATTTTTCTTTTCTTCCCAAAAATTCCAAAAGCTTGGTGACTTGATTTTAGCACCAATATAACTCAGAATTCACCCATTTTAGGGTAATTACTCCTTAGTATATGGGGACGTTGAGTTGGTTTCGGAAATGCAATTTCCACTACTAGAAATTAGTAAATTTCCGACTGAAATTTCCTACGGAAAAAAAGTAGTCGCAATTTTTCGACTACTTCGATCGGAAAATTATTATTTTTATTTTTTTTATATAAAATATTATTTCGATGCTATTTGTGACTACAACAGTCATAATATTTGGTGTAAAATTACGGGAAATATATATTCTGACTACTGCAGCCAATAAAAAAATAATTAAGTAAATATATAACTAAATATATAATAAGACCCTTACATGAAAATTAAATAATTATATAAAAAATTATTAAATATTTGTTTTCGATCGAAGTAGTCTGAAAAATAAATAATTAAATCAATATATTATTAAATATATAATCAGATCCTTATACAAAAATTAAACTATTATTTAAATAAAATTCCTTTGGGCGTGGTCTTCACTCAAATCTTCACTGATTTGAGGTAAAAATGGTCGAATCTGCTTCTAAACTTGAAGTCTTATTGGTTGATATTGTTCATAACATCAGGTTTAACCTCCTGAAAAGTCGATAGTAGATTACAGTTAAGAAAACACCTCGATAAAGAAATAAGAAAAGTTTAACATCCGAAATTGTTCATACACTCATTTGGTTTAGGAGTTATGAATTTTGGTCTTTCTAGTAAATGGTCAGGATTTACTATGTTTCTCTATTCAATCTGTTGGCGATTATCTCAATAGAGACAATCAAGAGCGTAGCAAGAGCCTACGCTCTTAGGGGGAGAAATGGGTAAGGTGAGGATAGGAACTAATTCTCTATAGAGGTGCAGGCGAGTTGATGTGAAAATTATATTAAGTTCCATTTTCTCTCAAAACAAACTTGTACACAGACTGAGAAAACAAATCTTCGTTTCCAAGATTTTGAAGTTTCTATTAGTTAAGTAGAGAGAAACATCGGTTCTGTATAGACAAAGAAGGTTCACACTGGTAGGCTAGGACTACTTTTTCTTAAAAACAGTGGTGCTCGGGTGTCTTTCTCCTACCTCAACTAATTCCATAGGATTCTTTCCACTTTCCACTAACAACGAAATGATGCTTCACATCAGTGCCTAGGGCCTATTCGTAATTATAACAAATAAGCCTCAATATGAACTACACCAAAAACTTGAAAATCTACAAAAATATATGATTCTATGCATAATGGGCACTTTAAAACTAAAAACTATGGTTGTCGTGTTATGCATTACCAACTAATCATTCTACTGATCATCAAATAATCAAGTGTAATAAGTCCCTCTCTAGCTGCCATAGAAACATGATGGAGGTTTAAGTTTTTTTTTTCCAGCTGTTTAGCATTTTCTGATGATGTTGATCAAAAGGAAGTTAAATTATATACATTGAGATATAAAATAAGTTTATGCTATCAGTTCAATATAACTAAATGTAGGAAGTGATTTTGTTTATTTTTCCAGCTCACAAGTATCAAGCTTGCTATGAAGATTTACATTTTGTAGGTCACCCTTTCGTGATGATGTATAGATTCTATACATAGCCAGTGAACAAAGAACTTAAAACTATGTAACATCTGAAATTAACCCAAACATAAAGTTCACTTTCAGCTGCAAATTCACCAACTTGTCTTCATCGGTTTATTGGATGCTTCTTCCAAAATCTATTTTAATATTTCTAAAAAAAATTGTTTTTAGGTGTGTGTATATATGTCGGTCTACTAACATAAGAAATGTTAATAAATAATAAATAGTATGGTTAAAGTTTATTTTGAGAATTTGGTTGATTACTGTCTTAGAAAGGTAGATTGCTTGCTTTTCACATATAAGGGCTCATATAACGGCTAAGACATTACTTAATTATCCAAAATTCATCTCTACCCTTTCAAAGCTCTCCTATTTCTTTTCCCCAAAATGGTACACATTCCAAGCCATGTGTCTTCTCTTCTCTCTACCTAATTCCAATTGAAACTTGGTTTATCTTGTTTGTGAAGCTATCATATGGATTGGATTCCTTTAACTGATAAAAAAATTCTTCTTTTAATTAAAATATTCTATTATTGCTGCCTGCTTTACTATGTTGTATTGAATCTCTTAGTTTTCTGCTTGTGCCCACTGTGTAGTAGCTTCTCTAAACAATCCTGTTATTGTTTTGTTTCTCTTGTTTTTATTTCTCTTCTTTATTATTATTGTTGTCGTTCTTGTGTAGATGGAAAATTAAGATCGTACATGGATGTATAATAGACTTTATCATAACCGTGCAGGGTTGAGGGAGATATATAAAGCTGGGGTAGCTGGATTTATTACTAAAGCAATGACACTTAATGATTTTCTTATTGAAGGGACAATTAGGTGTCCTTGTTGGAATTGCAAGTGTTACAAGTTATTGAATCCAGATGTTGTTACATTATATCTTTATAGGAAGGGTTTTATGTTGAATTATACTGTGTGGAAAACTCATGGAGAGAGTAGTGCTACTAATAATTTTTCTTTTCAAAATTATGTTGAAAGTCCGCGATATAGTGAGATGGTCAGGGATGTTTTTGGGACACACTCAGGGGCTTAAAATGAACCAAATGATGAGCCTAAGCACTTTTATGAATAGTTAAAGAAAGCTAATCATCCATTGTATGAAGGAACAGTTCATTCTAAGTTATCTGTTGTCATTCGATTACTGAGTATTAAGTCAGATTATTTAATTTTTCAAGAGGGCATGAACTCTATCATTGGACTTATGAATGAACTTAACCCAAATAAACTTGACTTACCCAAATATTTCTACACAACAAAGAAGTTAGTTTCAAAGTTAGGACTTTTATCAGAGAGGATTCACTATTGCGAGAAAGGTTGCATGTTATTCTATAAGGAAGATGCAAATTTAGAACATTATAAATTTTGTAATCAGACTCGTTATAAGGAAGTCACACATGCCAAAAGAAAGAAGGTTCTTGTGATGTAGGTGCATTACTTACCCCTTATACCACGGTTAAAGAGATTGTATGCATCAATTAGCTCTGCCCCTCATATGAGATGACACTATGAAAATTAAAGACCACCTGGTGTTTTATGTCATCCGCCAGATGGAGAAGCATAGAGCATTTTGATAGTATGTATTTGGATTTTTCTAGTGAACCAAGAAACATTAGGTTGGGATTATCTACTGATGGATTCACTTTATTTTTTGTCTCAGCTACACCATATTCATGTTGGCCAGCGTTTGTGACTCCTTATAATCTCCCGCATTAATTGTGTATGATGAGTCAGTAGATATTTCTAACTTGCATTATTCCAGGTCCTCGCAATCCAAAAGTTTTGATTGATGTATATCTGCAGCCATTAATTGATGAGTTTAATTATTGTGGCATGAAGGTGTGGAAGCATATGATGTATAAATAAAATAAAACTTTAGATTGCGTGCTACTTTGATGTGGACCATAAATGACTTTCCTACTTATGGAATGATGTCTGGGTGGTTAACTGTGGGCAAGTTAGCTACCCCTTGTTGTATGGAAGACACAAAAGCATTCACTTTGAAACATGGGGGTAAAAACTCATGGCTTGACTGTCACCATCGATTCTTTCCAATGCAACATAAGTTTAGGAGAAATACTAGTGATTTTATGAAGAATAAGACAGATTTTGAGGAGCCACCGTTAATTTTATCGCGAGAAGAAATTTGGGATAGAGTGAGAAATTTACCTAATGTAACAGAGTCTCCACCATACAGGATACCTTGTTATGATGTTACACATAACTGGACTAAACGAAGAATATTTTGGGAATTAGATTACTGGAAGGATAATCTTCTACCTCATAATCTGGATCTTATGCATATTGAGAAAAACTTGTTTAATACTGTGATGGATGTAAGTAACAAAACAAAAAATAACTTGAAGGCTAGGATGAACTTAAATGAGTATTATCGGTGCAGTGAGTTGTACCTGACATACTTAAACAATAAGATTCAGAGGCCCAAGGCATGTTACACATTCACATTGGAGGATAGAAGAGTGATTTGTGATTTGGCTAACAATTTGAGAATGCCATATGGATATGCGTCAAATTTTTCTAGGTGTGTTAACCTGAAGGAAGGAAAGTTGACCTCTATGAAGAGCCATGACTGTCACATTTTCATGGAGTCATTGATGTCTATTGATTTCTGTGCCTTGCCCGATAGAATTTGGAAGCCCATAATAGAGATAAGCTTATTTTTCAAAGATTTATGTTCTAACACATTAATAGAGGAGAACCTATCTTTGATGGATATCTAAATTTGCTTAACCTTAAACAAGTTGGCAAAAAATTTTCCTCCTGATTTTTTTAATGTTATGGAGCATCTTCCAATTTACCTTGTGCGAGAGGCACGACTTGAAGAGCCTGTTCAGTGTCGATGGATGTATCCCTTTGAGAGGTATTGACTTTTAACATTTACCTTCATATGTTTTAATTGAACATTGTTTCATCTAAAAGATCATACTATGTAGGACTATTGGCAAATGTAAGCGAACCATAAAAAACAGATCCCGAATTGAGGGATCAATATGTAAGGCTTATTTGACTAAAAATACCTCTTATTTTTGTTCATATTATTTTGAACATGATGTGCCATGTGTGAGAAACCAACCTAATAGTCATGATGATGGAGACAATACAGATCCTTTGGCACCACTATTTTTAACATTCAATCAACCAGGTAAAGAAAGTCCGAAAGGTGGTCCACTTTGATATTTGAATGAGGCGGAGCTTAAGTCAGCTACAACACATGTACTATTAAATTTTCCCGAGGTACTGACTTTTTATAAGTGAGTATATTTATATTAAGGACAACCATTCAAGGTCTATCTAAGATTTAACTAATGAAAGTCATAACTTTGTCGGACAACTACTTTGTGGCTTTACACGGGGATGCTTCTGTTTATCCTATGTTTTCAGTGTGTTTTAGAGAAATGTAAGTGTAACTTAGATATTTAACACGATTTACACTTTTGTTCAATCTCATGTATATTTAAATTCTAACTTTTTTTAAACTTTTTATAGGTTCATAATCCACTTAATTATGACCCAAATAGCCAATTTTTATGTGATATAGCTTGGGGACCTGATGCTAAAGTCAGAAAATTTTCTAAGTACTCTATAAATGGTTACAGATTTCATACAGAAGAGTTCTCTAAGGGCAAGTAAACCAACAATAGTGGGGTTTGGGTGAAAGGTGATGGCGGTGTTGATTATTATGGTGTGCTTCACGAGATTTTAAAACTTGATTATCATGTTGGTTGGCCAAAGAAAAAATTGGTTCTCTTTCAGTTTAAGTGGGATGATCCTACACCTAGGTTAGGTACTAAGGTGCACCCTCAGTACAAAATAGTTGAAATTAAGCGTGCAAGGAAGTATGGACTCTATGATCCATTTGTCATTGCACAAAATATGAAACAAGTGTATTACGCTCCTTATCCTTTATGTAAGAATAAATCTACATGGCGGGTAATTATAAGAACAAATCCCGTGGGTAGAGTTGTAGTGGAGGATGCATTAGATGTAGCGTATCAGAATGATACTTTAAGTGTTAAAGAAAGGGTGGATGATGAATTAGCTGGTGAGTTATAGAATAACGAAGGCCTATATGAAGAATTTGATCCTTATGAACTTAGATTGAATGTTCATATTTATGGAGAAGGAACATTTGAGGCAAATGATGAGGATGATCCAACTGATAAAAAAGAAATAAGCGAGGAAGAGTTACTTGATGAAAATGAAACAAGTGATGAGGAAGAATCGATGAATTTATATGAAACAAGTGATGAGGAAGAATTGATGAATGACTATGAAACAAGCGACGAGGATTGAGTTGTTAAAAATAGTAGTAATGTATTGTAACAAGGTCTTGAATTGTATTTTAGCTGCTACTTTTTCCTATTTTTCTTGAAAATATAGTGTCTTTTCTTTGTTAATATTTGTAGTGCCAGTAAGAACATTTCTGGTTGTTTGATTAAATAGCAGTGGTAAAACTACTGGTACTATGCATGATTTTCTTGTCTTGTTGCATTTTCTTAAATCCTACTTCTTTAGTTTATCTGCATTAAGCAAGTCATTTGAATCCTGGTAAGATTGTTTGATAAAATGACATTAGTAACTCGATGAACAAAATTGAAGTATATAATACCATCTCCAGTGCATATTATAGACATTTTAGAAAACTGAAATTGTTCCAAAATATTTGACATTACAAGAAAACAAGATGAGGCTTTCTTTCACTCAATACTACAGGGAATGCAAAATTTAATTTTCGTTTGATCTAAGAAATATATATGGGTAGCATAACACAGACTAACTCCTTTTTGTGTTTTATTTTTCAGGTGGTTAATAAAGAAAATCAATGGCATCAAAAGGTCACGCTAATGGACGACGTAAGAAAGGTAAGAAAGGACCCGATAATCTTCCCGTAGGTCAATATACACCACCACCACCACCACAACTTGTTACCATAACTCTTCAACCATCTACTACAAATATTATTCCTCCTCAAAGGGAAACTATTTCACTACCAAATGCATTTTTAATGCCCCCACCGCCCCACCAGTTCTAGCCCTTTTTTCCCCATAATAGTCTGCATAGTTGCTCTGCATCTGTACCTTCAATATCATCCACACCGAGCCTTTCTAGATTGAGAATTGGAGGTCCCAGAACATCAACATCACCCTCCATTGATAGTGTTGCAGATTCTAATACTACAACAGTTGTTTCTCAGATCTCAAAATTTAAAAAGGTAGTAGAATATGATGGCAATGGGAGGCTAATTATTGCCCCTGGTGGTAATGGGTAAGTAAATCTTATGTTTTTTTGTAATTTTAAAAAAATTTGAAAGCTAAGATAATTTAATATAATTTTACTACAGGTTCATTTCCTCATATAGCGGCAGACATATGGTTATAGAAGAAATTAAACCATTTAACACGGATTCGTGGGGTAGTTGGAACGAGATTCGACTCGACATCAGAGTGCTTATGTGGAATTAGTTTGTGGTTTAATAAAAATCAAAGAATTTATCATTTCAGTATGCTATCAATGATGAATTTACCTTTGTATCCGTCAACTCATTTCATGACTTTATATTAAACTATTTTGCAGACAAAGTGTTCATGGAATTCTTGTCATGATAGTGAAATACAATGCATTTTCAAGTTCAAAGCAGCTCAACGGATCAAAGAACACTTGTATGAGGCCCAGAGGAACTTGGAAAAACCTGGTTGGCTGAATGATAATGTGTGGGTTCAGTTCTTGGAAAAATGGGATACTCCTAAATATAGGGCAAGGAGGGAACGGGCAAAGGCAAATAGAGCGTCTCAAACGGGTGGCTCATTACATACTGGAGGTTCGATGAGTTTCGCTACCCACCGACGAAGACTGGTAATATTACCTTAAATTTTTTATTTATTCGGTTTAGTTCAATGTTCTAAATCGTGACATAGTGAAGCCTTGTAGGGATTTTTCGATTTACTATTGTTGTTATCTTCTTGTTGTTGTTCATCTTGAAGTCTAGTGAAGCCGTGTGTGGCCTATTTTGATTCACTAGCATTGTTGACATCTTGTTGCTCTTGTTGTTGTTCATCTTGAAGTCTAGTGAAGCCGTGTGTGGCCTATTTTGATTCACTAGTATTGTTGACATCTTGTTGTTTTTGTTGTTGTTCATCTTGAAGTCTAGTGAAGCCGTGTGTGGCCTATTTCGATTCACTAGCATTGTTGACATCTTATTGCTCTTGTTGTTGCTTGTTTCTTTTGTTGTGAACTTGATTGTGTATCACACTGCCTGATAGTTTTAGAAAGTAAGAAGAAGATAATTAGTTTGTATGGGAAGGGTGCCTAACTCCCTACCGTGATTAAAAGGGTCAAGAGTTTCTTTTGTTCAGTGACCAAAGTCCTTACTACCCTTTTCACGTCTGTCTTATTGATTTTAGCTTCCAAAGCTATATTGGATGGGTTTGGAACCCTTAGAGAGTCATTGATACTTTTAGCATCCACTGATATATTCTTTCCTAGAATATGATAGTTTGGAGAGGCAAATACTAGTAACATATCGCAAATACATGTGCAAGTTGGCAGCTATGTAGAGTAATCAGTACAATAATGTACAAACAACTTGAATACAACACATCACAAAAACTAATGGTACATTATGTATATTTTAAATTAGGATGACGACGAGGCAGAAACACCTGGCTCATACTTCCTTTATAGCAGAACAGCAGGAGCATCTCCAGAACCCACATTCAGAAATATAAAGACGGAAATCATCATCTTTTAGATGGTATGATTATTTGAAGATCCTTACTGAAAAAAATAGGAGTTACTATAGGATTTACTACTATAGTGACCCTAAATGTGTAAAAGCAAGCTTACGAGATCTGTGATTGAATACTTTAGGAGTTACTACTAATCAAATGTGTTCATACCTATCAAGATCCTTACTGAAAATAGAATTTGACCTCTGCATATCAACTGATTAGTTTTCACAAATTTTGGTTGAAATTTAAACTGACTGGCAGTGGTTTACTTATTTTATATATTTGGAATTATGTGTACTTCATATGGGGTTTAGGGTTGGATTTAATCTTAGGAGGTCTAGTTTTGAACTTTGACCAAAATGACAACCTTTTTAGGGTAAGCGAGTGATATTTTATGCTTTATGTCCAATTTTGTTTGCCTAGTAAAATCGTTGAATCTAGGCCGAATGTGCTATTCAATAAATATTTGACCACAACCTATGAATCCTATGAGTCTAATGAATTGATAAAGGTTTATGATGTGAAGGTCTATGTAGTCTCTTGTCATTGTGTAGGATAAACCCAAAATCAGTACATAGTACCAAGATCTCAAATGGTGAATTTAACTTGGAAAATAATTTATATATTCCATCAGGACTCCATGACAAACACAATAGGGAACTGGAGCATCTGAGTCTGAAAAATCAGCCACTAAAGACAGTTAAATTCTTCAGTTTAGTTGTTCTAAAGTGTCTTCAACAATTCTTAGCCAACACTATCAAGTGCAGCTGCCTTGTGGTCATACTTCTAGCAATTGCAGGATCAATCAAACAAAACCAAATTCAACCACTATAGTAACATAACCACCACTGCATTTTGTGCCATCATCCAGCACCGGACCAATCCATCCCATGTGGAATTTCAAACTTTTCTTAAAAATTTAGAGATTTAAGCATCGATTGATCTTGGTAGAGTACATTTGAACCCTTTTACAATATTTAGTTTTAATTAGGGTCATATTCTCTCTGTTTAACGAAGTCTTAGTGCCTACGGCTTAGTCAAATACATGATCTGTATATCTGTGATGAAGTTATATTGAAATGTCTTTCTGAAAATTTGTTAGCATAAAGATAATGAAAATCAAATCTTGCACATTGGCACATTTCTAGTATCTTTGGTTTCTGAACATCTCTAGTATCTTTGGCACATTTCTGTTGAATGTATTAGCAACTTTGGGGCATTGGTTCCCTATATAGTTGTAGACCTCTTCCAAAGTATCTACTTATAGCTTAAACAATTGAAAAGAATCCACCTAAACTACTACTTTTGTTAGATTGAAGTATTTTTGAATCATGGACTCAATGATCTATTTGTATTAGTCTTAAGATGTTTTGGTCTATACTTCCCAGACTTGTCTTTATACTTGCATTATTGCTTTTTCTAAAATTTTGCAGGAATATGAAAATGGGGGAAAAGAGCGCCCTTTTATTGATGTCTACAAAGAGACGCATAGGAAGAAAAACAAGGATGGTACAAGAGGAGATTGGGTCGAAACGCGTGCTAAGAATGCATATGTAAGATAACAACTTTTACATATATTGTTTTATTATTACTCAACTTTTCTTGTTTACATACTGACAAATAATTTTTCTTTCAGGAAGAATTTCAAAAAGGCATAGAATAGTGGCGTCAAACCCAACCTACTTCAGAGGATGGTACCATGGTCCAACCATTACCTGCAGACCTGAATAATATATGGACAAATGTGATAAGTGGTCCAAAGAAAGGTAGAACCTACGGGACAAGAGTTCTCCAATCCTCGAGTAGTCTTTCATTATTTCCCAGTTCCTCTTCTACTTTACAAACTATGGAAGAAATGAAAGCGATGAAAAATTAAATTGTGGAATTGACCCGAAAATGTGCAACTAACGTTCTAAGTTTGCTAAATTTGATAAATTGGAGGAGTTGGTTAAGAAGCACATGCCGCAAGTATTTCATGACGAGGAAGATAATGAATCTGATGATAATTTGATTGTAGTTATTTTTCTTGTTTTATGTTGTGACATTTAGATGTTTAAACTATTTGATTTGATGTTTGTTTTGAATGGTTTAAAGTGGTTGTATTTATAAATTTTTATCGTGTTTGATCCTATTGTGAAAAATACATTAGTTATATTGTTTATAATTTGAAAGCAGTGTAAGCTAATGCAATATAATAATTATTAAATAATTATTTACTAAATAATAATTATTATTAAATTATTATTTATTAATTTTTCGACTACAGTGGTTGGAATAATTAAAATTATTAAATAATTATTTATAAAAAAATTAACTATAGTGGTCGGAATAATTATAATTATTAAATATTTATTTATTAAATATCCGATTACATTTCGACTAAAGTAGTCAGAAATTTCCGACTACTATCAAGTAGTCGGAAAGTAGTCGGAACTACCTTATTTTCTGACCATATTCCAACTTTCTTGGCCGTCGGAAATTTAATATTTTCTAGTAGTGTTCCATAAATAGGCTCCATCTGGGATTTTAGCATAATCTTGGACTTGAAGAACAATAGTGCAATATGGGTATCATTTTTCTTATCTTGATGATCAGATTGTGTGGCACCTTGTGAAAGCTTCTTGAAGGGAAAATCAATGATTTAAAATATTCTTTGGACTTTCTTTGGCGTCCAGGTAGTGTAGGTTTTCCTCCCTAGTAGATTGAGCTACGTCATAGTATGTTTATGTTATTATGTTAGATTTGTGATAGGTTTAGGTGTTGGTTATGTGAATGATATTACTTAAGTTAGTTGGACCGTTTATTGTATTCGAAAATTATAATTTGGGCATAGTTGGCTTAGTTGCTTATTTACTTAGTAAAATTCCTATCTTAGGGATACTTGAGACTTGCATAACTTCAAAAAAAGGAATTTAGATACCTTAGTCTAGTCTGGGGTAGAGTTTCCTTATAAGGGATTTTGGGGATTAGAAGTGGGTCCTTTTGACCTACCTTAGGTCAAGACGTGAATTAGTTTGGTAGACTGTTACAAGATCATTTTATAATTTGAAATGCTTATTAAGAGACTTGATGAGAAAGCAGAATTAATAGTCATGATGATTTAAAATTGGGAGTTGATGCCAGTTACGGTAGAACCCGTTAGCTATGATATTGATGATATATGTACCTATTTGAGTGCAAATTTATTATGATATTGATGTTATGAGTACCGGTATGAGTTCAACTTTTGCTTATGATATTGATGATATATGCACCGATTTGAGTTCGGCTATTGATTATGATATGGATGATATATGTACCGGTTTGAGTTCGTCTATTGATTATGATACTAATGATATATATATATATACCAATTCATGTCCATAAGTTGATTATTATTATGGTTATATGAATATAGGTTTGTGTCTAGCTATTGGCGATGGTATTGACAATATGAATATCGATTTGAATTTGGTAAGGGGAGGAGTTCATAGTGTGACATCATACAGATGGGTTCATAGTGATAGCATGAATGTTGATAGAGTATGGCTATTTAGTTACATATGTTCTCCTTTATTGTACCCTCCATGCTTATGGGGGCCTGGGTTATGTTATTTACCTTTCCACACTTATTGTCTTATGGTGGCCAATCTTGTATTTAAAATCATATGTTCCTTATGTTATTGTTCCTATTTATTTATTTAATTGTGTACAATAAGGTGGATTTATTTCTAGGTTTGCCCTTTTCTCGACTTAGTTATGTCATATTCCATCTTATCGTATTTATATCATGATTTTGCTCAATTGATCAATGATGCCTACTTAGTACCCAAGATTTTGGTATTTATACTACATTGATGTACCATTTTCGTAAAGATCTGAGTACTAGTTGCTGCCGTTGAATCGCAATTGTGTTGTTATGGGTTTCGGAGATAGAGTGAGCTCTTGGAGTCGGAGTTACCCCATTTTCTTTTATTTTATCTATGTCTAGCATTTTGTTTTTAGAAAGATTTTATTGAATATTCTAGAACATATGTTGTGTTATCGTAGCTCTTGTACTGACTCTACAAGGTCATTGGATGGTTTTCTATGTTATTGCTACCTTTCAGACTATTTCTATTGCATTGTTTTTTTATGAATTGTATTGTTTATTTTTCCCTTTCAGGGCATTTTTCCAATAAGTTAGCCCATTGTAAATAGCTCTATGCTATGGTTTGGCTTATCCACTAGCGAGATTTAGTAGGTTCCATCATCACTCACAAAATCGGGTCAAGAAAAACATTTCTGTTCTTATGTTTATTAGGAGTTTGTTAGTAAATAGTTTTATTGTTTGTTGTTGTTGTTTTTCTATAGTAACTAAAACATGTAACTAAATGTATGGCTAGCATTTGTTTGTTGTGTTCTCTATTAAATGGGTGTTATACAATTGTTTTAACTTAACTCATGTTGCTGCATTTCCTAGTTAAGTTTTGTGATACTGTCTGTACTTATGAATCATGGCTTTGGTGATTTATTCTTAAAGCATAGTATATGCAGTGGATATTTTAGATGAAAGTTAGATGAATCTCCTAAGGTTTGTTGATGAGTATGAACATATAGTCGAGAATTTTATTAATAAGGAATTTTAAGAAGCATACCAAGGAAGTGAAATATTATGGCCTTGTAGGGGGTATTTTAATCGTTCTTGGCATTCTCGAGCTATAGTGGAAGATTAATTATTTGGTCATGGGTTTGTTTCTAAATACATCCAATGGGTATTCCATGGAGAAGGATTTTCCTCAAGAAATATGTCGCATTCAAATGTGGCACATCCAACTAATGATGCAGAAACTTGCAAAATGCATGATGATATTGATAACCTAATTTATGATACTTTTAGAAATGTAGAAGATGAACAGATCAGGAATGAAGGATTAAGAGAGGGAGCATTTCCGGATGTAAAGAAAAATTTAAATTAGTGGAGGAAGGACAACAAGAGTTGTATCAAGGGTGCAAGTATTTTTTAAAGATGAGTTTCACTGTCTATCTATACTTGTTTAAATACATTGATGGTCTGAGTAATGTAGCCTTTCCAGACTTGTTAGTCTTTTTAAAAAAGGCTTTTATGTTTTTCTCGTATTCCCAAACCCTCCGACAAAGCAAGAAAGGTGATTAAAGACTTTGGTCTAAATTGTGAAATAATCCATTCATGCCTTAACGATTGCATGTTATTCTGGACATACTATGTAGAACTCGATAATTTTTTGATGTGTGGGTCTTCTAGATAGAAGAATGTTCCTAATAAGTTGACTAACAAGACCATTAATGTTCTAGCGAAGGTGTTAAGGTACATTCCATTAACACCTAGGATTTAGAGGATATTCATATGTTGTAAAACATCTATATCAACGAGATGGACTACTATTAAACGATATAAAGATTGGTATTTAAGACATCCTGCCGATGGAAATCTTGGAGAGATTTTGATTCCTTGTACCAAGACTTCTCATAAAATACTCATATGTTAGATTGGATGTTTCAAATGATGGTTTCAAATCATTCAAAACTATGATCATTTTTTATAGCACATGGGCGGTTGTGTTAATGAATTATAACATAGCACCATGGATATGCATAAAGTTGGATAATATAATGTTGTCAATGATTATTCCAGGTCCCTTGTCTCCTAGAAATGATATAGATATATACTTGTGAAGTGTGAGTGGAAAAATATGATGTTGAAACTAAGGCAACATTTAAGATACGTGTTGCTTTGTTGTGTACAGTAAGTGATTTTCATACACTCAAAATGCTTTCTATATGGAGTACCAATGGGATATGCACATGCCCACTTGTAATCATAATACATGATCCCAATATCTCAAGAACATTAACAAGATGTTTTACTTATGTAATCAAAGATACCTTCCTCCTAATCATCCATATTGAAAAGATAAGAAATTATTTAATTATAAAGAGGAGCATAGAGCTACACTTACTGACTAATCAGGTGAACAAGTCCTTGAAGAACTGCATGAATTAAATAATATTTTGGAAAGAGAGAAAACAAAAGAAAAGAAAACAATGATGGTCCATGGAAAAAAAATCCATATATTTTGAGTTGTTGTATTGGATATCAAAAATATTGAGGGACAACCTTGACCCAATGCACTTGAGAAGAATGTGTATGATAGTTTGATTGGTACTTTGTTATATATACTTCGAAAGTCCGAAGATCATGTAAATTATCACTATGAGTTGGGAGAGATGTAGATACACAAAGATCTTCAAACAGTAGAAGATGTTAATTCTGGAAAAAGTTCATATGGCTAGAGCTTGTTTCAACATGAATCTGAAGGAGAAAAAACTATTTATGCACCATTTTAAAATATGCAAAACTTCCAAAGTGGTGTACCTCTAATATATAAAATCATATGCAAGTAGATTAGATGAAAGTGTCAGGATACAAAAGCTATAATGCTTAGTTCATATTAGATTACTTGCTCTACTTTGTAGTTAGGAAAGTGATATTGATTAACCAAAAAAAGATATCATAAATATTAGAATGTGAGCTTGAAAACATTTTTCCTCCAACGTATTTTGATATAATGACACATCTAGCTATTTATTTAGTAGATGAAATTATGTTTAGGGGGATAATCATTTGCATTGGATGTATCTTATTGAAATGGATCTTTGCTAGTTTATTTTTAATCAAAATATTGTAAAAGCATAAATAGCAGAGGTATTTTTTGTTATAGAATGGTTGATAATTTTTTGATATACCTAGATGATAGGCTGAAGACAATTTAGTAGGAAACCAACAAAGGATGATAAGGGCAGTCAAACAGAGGGTGATGTTATTCCAGAAATTTTTCCTAAGAAGGGAAACCAAAAGTAAAAAGAAAAAAAAAGACAAAAGTTTTGTCATGGATAATCATCAGTGGGTTAAAGAGCATTGGTATTCTTGATTCAATACTAGAGATGAATGAGTGGAGGTATTTATCAAGTAAGATATTTGTATTTTAACTATTTTTATATGCTACAAAAATATCTTTAGATTTAATTTATGTGTATCATTATTGATTGTATTTATAATATATGTTTGTAGGGAACAAAAGGATTAAATCAATAAGCATACCAGAGAAAATGAATAGGTAAAAGCACGAATTTGTAGTCAAGAATCTTGTGACTGATTTAGGAAAAAAATTATCAATATTGAAGTGCCAAGTGATTTAAAATGTCTAATTAAAGGTTTTAATTATGTGCTAAAAGGTATACTGCATATTTCATTAATGGTCATTGATTTCATAAGATGACACGGGATACCCCGTGCAAGACTTAAAACTGTGGAATGACTTTGCTAGCAACAAAGAAAAGTTTATCTAAAGCGAGGGACCGCAATTTTGTCTATGGAAGGTTTTATATAATGGAGTAATTAAAGATATCTTTGAGGTAGATGGCAATACCCCGTAAGTTCCTACTTTAGTTCAGCCCCTAGTACTAGCTTAAGGCACTTAGAACCTAAAAATAAGACTAAGTGTTGAGGGACTTAGTCACATTTTGAATCCTTTTAACTTTGAAGATTTTTAAAGTTATCTTCCCGACCCTAAGACATAATTTTTTAAGTTGATACATGTTCGAGGGTGTAAGTATCCTGTCTTGGGTTATTTTTGGATTTTTTGGACAAGGTTTGTACCTCGTTTAGATTTCCAAAACAGCAGCTCACCGCGATTCCAACACGTCGCGGTAGCTATAGCGATGGATGCCTTAGCGCGTCGTGGTAGCTATAGAGATGGATGCCTTAGCGCGTCACGGTAGAGTGCAGATTGACAATTTTCAATTTCAAAAAACTCACCGCGATTGCACCGCATCACGATGAGGGATTTTTCTCATCACAGTGAAGCCTTAAACGGCATTCCAGTTGTGACTTTAATACCCTAAACGGAAGTTGAGTCTTTTTCCCCCACCCCAAAAAAGGTGGAGTTGTATGCTGGACAAGCGCGGAAAAAGTAGTAACGAATATGCTCAACTAAAGTTAGTGTTGTAAAAATATCACAAAATGATCATCATCTTTCACTTTCATAATGCATGATATGTACTAGCATTTTTAAGGGTTGATATGACGAAGGCATTTCATTCTACTATCCAAACATAGTATCATCCTTTGTTTAGCCCATTTGAGATTTAGTTCTATTTTCTTTCATACCCATCTTTGGGAATCAAGATAGAGTCATCAAAGATCAAAATGAAGTGTCGAGAAAAAGAATAGAGTTGGAAAAATTTTCAAAAACAAAAGAGAAGAGAGAAAAAAATGTGTCCAAAAAGAAAGAAATGAAAAGAGTGTCAAGAAAAAGAGAGTCAGAAAAAATCCCAAAAGAAAAAGTCAACAAAAGGAAAATAAATCAAAATCAAGAAAAGTAACAAGCTTTTGGAACTACGTGTGGCCTGATTCTCCCCTCTCGAGGGTGGGATACGTAGGCTGCGCTACTTTGGGCTCGGTCCAATCAAATAAATAATTTAGAATTGTCTAGTCAAAAGAAACTGTGGCATGAGTTAATCTTCATTGTTTAAGTTAATTCCAAAAGTTGTAAGTCCCACACACTTCAAGTGTCGTTTGGGCTTCATGCCATCCTTTCTTTCTAACCTTATCTAAAATTCAAGTGACAACTAAAGAAAGACCTTCAAATTAATCTTTAAGGATGTAAAGGCTAAGCATGCAAGGGATATGATGATGTATTTGGGAACTACTTGTCTTCCTCAGCATAAAGAATCAAGAGAGAAATAAAAATGAGAGAGCCTTATTGGTGAAAACCCTCGCGGGCACCGTAAGGTGAAGGTAAGTCGAGA
Source organism: Capsicum pubescens (assembly GCA_030864215.1). Taxonomy (NCBI): domain Eukaryota; kingdom Viridiplantae; phylum Streptophyta; class Magnoliopsida; order Solanales; family Solanaceae; genus Capsicum; species Capsicum pubescens. The sequence goes on along the minus strand of CM061549.1, from coordinate 70,719,653 downwards.
GAGAATAAAATGAGAGTCTTATTTGTGAAAACCCTCACAGAAACCATAAGATGACTGAGAGTTGACAGAAATAAAAATGAGAGAGTCTTATTGGTGAAAACCCTCACAAGCACCATCAGGCGATGGTGAGCTGAGAGAAAAATGAGAGAGGCTTGTTGGCGAAAACCCTTTAAGGTGTCACTAGCCAAATAAGGTCTTTAATGCAATTGACCTAAATAAGCAACTTAGTTTCAAGGAAATTAACTCAACAATAATTGGTGAAAGTTTGGATGGAAAGATCAAGCAGCTTAATCCAAAATGCATGTCATAATCATTAGAGTTGACTGTCACTTTCATATAAATTCTTTTTTCTCCTTTTCAATGGGGACATTCATTGTCTTTTCTTTCTTCTCTATAGCTTTATTTTTGTTCTCTTGAGTCAGTTATCCAAATAAGAAAATCATTATTATTTTTCTCGTGCCTTTGAGTCAAGTCCATGTCAAAATAAGTGAAAAAAGATTTCAAAACTGGCTATCAACTTCTTCAATTACACAAAGAAATACAAAAGGCCATCACATGAAAAAGACATGATTGTGAGCTGAACTAAGGCATGCAGAAAGTGTTATCAACAGACAAGTCTGGGAACTCATGGAAATACTAAGGGTCAAAGGTTTTATCTGAGGAGCATGGGAAAGCAGAGATACTGCATTTGTTTCAGAATCACTATTAATAATCTAAGTTTGGGTCAATGATGCAGCAAATCAATGACATATGCTAATGGTTGAAAGCAAGATTAAATGTGACGAGGGCAAGAGCGATTGTCGCAAAAGCTAAAGCCATAAATCAGCCACCATGTTTTTAAACTCACAAATTTTCTTTGTATGAAATAGGAACACATGTTACCTTCAAATAAGGACTTCAGAGACTAAATATCAAAGGTTGCAATGCCTCACTTTTACAAATTCAAGAAGCAAGGTTGCTACACAGGTTTGGTAATCAAAAGTATGATAAAAACTCATAATCCAATATCTCTAGGAGACACACCTCCTTATACGAGTAATTCAGGTTCATTTACTAGGCGATTCACTTCGTAAATTGAACCTTCACTCCTAGAAGTTGCAATTTTTAGCTGAGTCCTTTCATTTAATATTTAGGAGACGTATTTCCTTGTCTGGATAATTTAAGTCGTATTTGTAAGGATAAGCATTTCTTTGTTTGGATAATTCAAGCGGCATTTGTAAGGAGACACATTTCCTTGTTTGGATAATTCAAGTGACATTTGTAAGAGACATATTTTCTTATTTGGATAATTCAAGAAACATATGTAAGGAGACGTATTTCCTTGTTTGGGTAATTCAAGCGGATTGTAAGGAGACGCATTTCCTTATCTGGGTAATTCAAGTGGCATTTATGAGGAGACGCACTTCCTTGATTAGATAATTTGAATTTAACTTGTTAGGTGATGTACTTCCTAACTTAAGCCTTGACTCCTAGAAAATGCACTTTCTAGTTGATTTCATTCCACTTGACCCTTAGGAGACACACTTCCTTGGTGGGTATTCAAGTTTTTCTTGTTAGGTGGTTCACTTCCTAACTTAAGCCTTTACACCTAGAAGATGTACTTTTTGGTTGAGTCCTTCCATGCAACCCTTAGGAGATGCACCTCCTTATCTGAGTAATTTAGGTTTCATTTATTAGGTGATGCACTTTCTAAATTGAACCTTCGCTCCTAGAAGCCACATTTTCTAGTCGAGTCATTTCACTTAACCCTTAGGAGATGCACTTCCTTGTCAATTTTTATTTGTTAGGTGGCACACTTCCTAACTTAAACCTTTATCTCTAGAAGACGCACTTTCTAGTCGAAATTTCTCACTTTAATTCTTAGGAGATGCACTTCCTCGTCTTGGTCATTTAATCTTACTCTCAAGAGATGCATTTCTTAGTCAGAGTCTTGGTTCATCATTGCAACATGCAAGTAATTATAATTGGATTTGACATTCACAAAAGTTTTCTGAAGATAAACTGGGGCAAAATTTAATTCATGTTATTGAAAGAATCCTTTAGGATCCTCTTAAAAAAATGAGACTTTTTTTTGGTTTAATTTAGATTTTATTAATAATCAAATTAAGAATACCCAAATGGACCAACCCATCCAAAAAATAAATTCAAAAACAAAACAAGACCAAGTAGGCCCAAACCAATACCCAGTCCAATAATAAATATATTTAAAAAGGAGTAGGGTTGCCTAAATGAGCTAAGAGCAGCTCCCCTAAAGTTCTCTCCACATCATCTTCTCTTTCCATGGCTATCTTCATCAATATTTAGTTCAAGTTGCTCCTTCTCTGGGTCATCAATTTCGTTCCTTGGAGTGACTATGATGGATGCTTCTCCAGCCACAAGAGTAAGTTGTTTCTTCGACGTTTCCTTTAGATTAATTATTTGTTGCTTGCTCAAGTCCATCTTTCTGTGTGTATCAGCTGAGAACTCTAGTACTAAGGTGTATGAACAGCTTTTTGGTGCTAAAAAAATTGGGTCAATTCCGCTTAGGCCTGGCTGCATTCCTAGTAAACTTTTCCTTCTCTTATGTTACTTCTACTAAATGAACTTGCAAATAACCTCTCTTTTGTTAACCAGTTATAGAAGTAAGAGAGATAATGAGATGCTCGAACCCACTGGTAACTGGGTGATGTCAATATCCCAAGCTGCATCTGATGAAAATCTGACCATCGACCCCCTGGTCTACTGAGAGTCCATTTTGTTGATTGGTTTCTTTGGCTAAGTAGTATTTCTCTTTTTTTGTTTTCTATCTTGGAATTGTAAGAAAGTGAAACATTTGTATTGTCCTATCCAGTCTTTGTAATTATATTTAACTGATACCCTCAGATAAGATGACTGATACTTATCACTATTAAGGATTCTCTTAGCCATCCTAGGTAATTGACTAAATGCTGAATATGTGACTGAATTCTGCTCCACTGCTATGTTAGCTTAGTCAACTAGTTGATTACCCTCTCTGTATGTATGCATAATATGCACTTACTTATTTGAAAGTAATCTCCATGTTTGCATTATGATATCTTCTATATTCCATGGTATTTTCCACTCCTTGCATAACATCTGTTTTATAGTTAGTGACTCAGTCTGAATGATCACTCTGTTATGATTTAATGTGTTGCAATGTTTAGCTGCATTCCAAATAGCTAATGTTTCTGCTTCTATACTAGTGGTATCCTCAATAGCTTCCCTTTCTATACATTAAGTCCCCATGCGCATATGTTAGACAAAAAGCCCAAGCACTCTTCCCCAGATTTCCTTGTGAAACACCATCTGTATTATATTTAACCCATCCCTCTTGTGGAAGCTCCCAAAGAAATGAGACTTTATTTTTTTTTTGAAAAATGAGATTTCTATCTTAACCTTTGTTTTGGATAATTTTCTTTCTAGTTTTGATGTTCATTTCAGGAGCCCGCCTGAAGAATGGGGAGAATAAATAGAAAGTCAAGGTGAAGAAGTTGAAAGTCAAGCAACAAGGTGAAGAAATTGAAAGTCAAGAAACAAGGTGAAGAAGTTGAAAGTTAAATAACAAGGTGAAGAAATTGAAAGTCAATAGATTGAAAAAATAGCAAGTCAGGAGCCCACTTGGAGAACAGAGTGAAGAAATTGAAAACCAAGCAACAAGTTGAAAAAATTGCAAGTCAGGAGCCCGCCTGAAGAATAGGGTGATGAAATAGCAAGTCAAGAGTCAAGAAAAGTTGCATAGATGGGAATTTTGTAATTTTATTTATGTTTCTAACTTGTAACTTTCATTTTGATGTAATGACAGAGTCGCGGACCGGAACCTCAACAGGACCTCACTAAACTCTCCAACTCGATATAGTCCTCTTTCTTCCAACCCTTTGAGATACCTATGACTTGATTCCCTCATAACTTGGGTAGGTAGGATTTCATAAATCCAGACTTGGTGGCACTCTATCCTTCTTTGTCTCTATTTTTGAATAATGGTTGGATAAAATTTTGTCTCATTGTCTACTTCTTTGTCTGCAAACACTTTGTGTTTACATCCAAAGAGGGGCATGATGTAGACACCTAATTTTGTCCCTCCCAAAAACTCAATTTATCCATTTTTTTACTCATCTTATCATACACCCTCACCCATTTAATAATTTACCCCACAAGAATCTAAATAACAAACTCACAACAAAAAATAACAACTCCTCTAACTAATTGACACCTCACACCCATACCCCCACCCCCTAGTAATACCCCTACCCCTACCCCTTTATTCATATTTTTCAATTATTTATTTTAACAGATATATAGACAACACTGCCACTCACAATAGGACACTCATCACTCTCGCATACTCTCACAGAAAATACACTCTCACACACTCTATTTTTTGCTTCAATTCACCATACTCAACACACAGCAACTCACTCCACCATTTCAGTAAACAATCAATTCTCACAATTGACGCACAAACACATAATAATAAAGCAATGCACATACATAAACACTATACACACCACCAAAAATAGGAGCAAAATAGGGAAAGAGAGAAAACAGAGTTGGAGAGATAGAGACGAGAGTGAAAAATAAGAGAGATAGTAAGATAGTAAGAAAGTATGATCGAGAGAGGAGCGGGAGAGATATTTTTTTGGAGAATCCTCACCAGAGATCATTACAGGTGCTAGATTTTCTATATTTTGGTCATTGTTGGAGCTCGCCAGAGCTCCGATGAAACGAAAACCAACTTTACCTCCACCAAAATCTCAAAACCCAATCACCCTGTCACTGTTGGTACTACTCAGGCAGCGAAAGCCATCGGAACAATCATCGAATTTGGGTAAAACAGAGTTCAAGTTCAAAATCCGTGATTCGAGGTTCGCATTGAGGCTATTGGTACTAGTTTTAAATTTATTTGGATGGCAATTTCGATACTGAGTTGGTTTGGTTCGTGGTTGAGGTTTGAGTAGGGAGTTTTTGGATCCATCTTTGTCTTTGGATCACATAATTTGGCATAATAAAAGCTACAATCGAGGTCCAACTCTACTCTTTCCTCTTTTTATTTCATTATTTATTATATTCGATGTGTTGTATTGAATATCGTGTGTTGGTTGATGAATTGCTACTTGTTTGATTTGTTTGATTCCTTGGATTATAATTTGTGTAATGAAATAATATCTCGTTAATAATTAAAATCAGTTATTTGGGGGCGGGAATTGGAAATTTGATAAAAGGCGAGCATTGGTTTATTTGGATTAATTGATGGATGTTCGATTTGGAAAACTTGTTCATCGTATCTAATTCGATGGTATTATGTTTTAAGTCAAGAACGAATAGGCAAATCTTAGGTTGGGTAGGCAAAAACCAGGACTTGTAGATTGTTGAATGCTGGAAATATTTGTTGAATGGTTTTATTTTATGCATTGGAATCAATTTTACTCATTTGGCCGGGGAATGCCCCGAGGTTATTTGTATTATTTTATTCGAGGAATGCCCCGAGGTAGTTGTATTCAAATACGCCACATGATCAAGGCCCGAGGCATTGGGTAAAACATAGCTAGGACAGTTAAAATAGTTTAGGTTTTGATTTCAGTAATTTTTATTCTCGGTTTGTAATAAATTGGACTGGACACTATATTTTTGGAGTTGTTTTATTTTGTTTGTTTGATTGATTATTTTTGTGTGTTTTATGTGATTTATACGTTCATAGTGTCGTACTAGTCGATATAGTTCACAAAGGGACCGTGGTCGAACCACAGGACCGAGGAGTGCCTAACACCTTCCCCTCAGTCAACAGAATTCCTTAACCAAAATTTTTGTTCGTGGATTAGTTTTAAAGAGTCAAACCATTTTGAAAAAGGATTTCTAATGGTGACTTGGCACACCAGATTTATGTCAAGTGGTGTCTCTAAGTTCAAATGAAAAAGAATCCTTTTTAAATAAATTATATTTTTTATCACTTAATAATAAAAACTCTTTCAAACTTAAAATCATAATCTTTTTTGGTAAAAAAAAGGTGTGACAGCATGTTGATAGGGGGAAGGTTGTGATGAGCTACGGAGAAGGTATGAAGGCATATTGACTAGGGGGGGGCTGGTTGGTAATTTTTTATATCAATTGACAACAAGGGTCCAGGTCCCTAAGTTGCATAATGATGGGAGCATGATGATCGAATGATAGGGGGAACATTCATATTCAATAGTGGTAATCACTTTGATTAAATATGATGAATGAATGTAGATGCTCAAAATCCTTGTGGTTGGTTTTTCATCATCAAATGGGGGAAAATTTCTATGTCTTTTTTTTATGATGATCAACTGACAATAAGGGACTAGGTCATTGGATCTTCAAGGATACAGTACAACTGGCACGCGTCTGCATAGTTTTGTCCTCTAGTGTAATAAATTGCGTAGGTACTGCTTGTACTATTTGACACACCTGGTCCAATTACATTTTAACCCTAATCATTATTCCACTCTAAAAGAAAAAAATGCTTCTATATCAAATAGTTTTTGTAAATTCAAAAGAGTGAAGAAGAAAAAAAGGCAAAAACTCAATTTTAGCTCAAGTTCTTAGTCTTTGTGTGTTGATAGTGAAAACATTCTTAAGTTTAATATTGGTTTGCAATTGTACTACTCATTCTATAAGAGTAATGTCTTTCCTTGTTTTGAGAGTACTTAGGTAGATTTGCCTAAGCTTGATACTGGTTAGAGTTAATCAATGTTGAGAGAGTCTTATAGAGTTGTCAAGTTAGACTTGTAGTTGATTTATTACAAGCAGGAGGAACCTAGAGTTAGGTTCAAATTGAGTCTGTAATCAAGAGGTTGATTATAGTGAATCTTGAAGTGCTTGTGAGGGCAAGCCGTGATTTTTTCTTCCTGGAGTAAGGGGGTTCCACGTTAAATTAGTGTGTTCCTTTATTTTCATCAAAGTTTTACCTTCCTTAGTGCTTTACTGATTTACTGCATGTGACTAACTTTGAGGGACCTAATCCCTCATTGTGTGGTGCAACCTCCCTGAGTTTCAATAAAAAAATGTTAAGCTTAATTAGTAAGACCAATTTTTGCCATTATCTGATGATTTGAGGTGATGGATTGTCAAGGGTTTGCCAATTCATCATCTGAACCGCCAGATGAAAATTTTTGCACTGTCAAATAGCCTTTTGAGTGTTAGTTTGGTCCTTTTCTAATCCCTAAACATCTTCCCATGACTTTAATCACCCAATAGAATATTATTTATTTAATCATCAGTAAAAGTCATCATTAAATTCCCCTTTTTACTCTAAAAAATAAAATAAGGGTCTCCTCCTAAGTTTTAACTTTCAAAACTTGGAGATTTAAGCTTTCCTTCAAAAAATCAACAAGACTAGGTATGTGGAATTTTTAGGAAGGTTATCCTTTCGTCCTTGTACCTAAGAGTTTGTTTTCTTCAATAATTTCACGACTTTCATATTTAGGATTCATGCCAAATTTTTAAGAATTGAGTTTAATGTTCCCTTATGAATTACTACACTTCTTACTAACATTTATGATGTATATTTATGACTTTATTCACATGATCGTCCTCACGATTTGATTTTTAATTCTCTGACACAAAATTCCTTAAAGATGGTCAATAATATATAATTTTTAACATGATTTAAATTATATAATATGAAGCTTCATATTTTCTTATGAACTTACACTTATACAAATAATATGAGTTAGTTACAGACCTGAATAGAAACATAAACATTAGTGACTTTCAGAATTACAAATTTGGTTATGCTTATTTCATGATAAAATTGATATACAACGAGCCTAAGTATTTTGGGAGTAGTATTGAGCACCGAACGAACAAGTGTTCAGCATACCCAAGTCTTAGAACTACATGTCACCATAGGTTTACTTAACCTTTTGGCTTTATGGATCCATAACAGTCATTCCTTTATACCCTTGAAAAAAGTGTATTGGGTCCTCCCAATGGGGCGTATACATTGGACTCCACTTTAGTCTTACCTTTATACCATGGAAAGAGATATTAGCTCCTTTTGATGGGGCAGATATATCAAATTCTGCGTAGCTCGTGTGGCTTATGTCGATTAAGAAAATCTCCTGTAGTAAATCAGTTTTAGAACATAACTATATATGGTTCTTTAGCTTTATTAAATTGTGTTTTGGTACACTTTATTTTATGATATTTCAGTTCCTAGTTTTATTTATAAAAAGGGAGAGTCTTTATACACTTAGATTCATGTCTTTATTTTATGATTTATATCATCTTTATATGTTGCAAGCATACCCCAAATACTAAGTGTGTTCCATAAGTACTAACCACACACTCTTTATGCTTTGCATCTTATCATAATGTAGGTTCTAATATTCTCCCTTAGCATCATGATAAGCCACAATCACTGGTTCCTAACCTCATCAGTTGGTGAGTCCTCATGTTCCAAGTACCTGGATTATGATTTGCTTTCAATAGTTTAGTTTTTTTGTATATTTCAGACTTTATAATTTTTTGGTCTGTTGGGGTCTATCCTAGTGACTCTTCAGTATGTTAGAGGTTTGTATAAACTTAGTAGATGTTTTCAGTTCTTAGTACATTTCAGATGACATTTAATTGGTGTTGACAATATTGGGTTGTGCTACCTATTTTATTTCAAACATATGAATTTACAACTTCAGGTTATGATTTTAAAATATTTTGATTATTAACTTAGAGTTATGTTAGATGTCACAGGTTAGCTTGAACTCCTTATAGGCCTAAGAATTGTGTGTTATCCATGGGGTAGTCTCGGGACATTACACACACTAGATTTTCTATACCGAATATATTGAATGAAATTGATTTTTGATACGCTAGTAAAATTAATATTGGATATGTGCCTTCACAGATAAATGAAATTATGAAACACATATACATGAAATTATGAATCTCATAGACACAGATACTTGTTGAAAAAATTTAATGGTAGAAAGTATAATTTCAAAAATTAGTGTTTGTGAAAGTAGTTAACACCTATATTGTGTGTTTTATGTTGCTTGTTAAAATAATAGTGGAGATTTGTGTTTCTTCCTACAAAACCAAACTAATATATTTATTAATTTAAAAGTTACATAAAGACTGTATATTAGATCAAAATTTATTTTCTTTCTCTATCTATGGTTGTATGTTTGTCTTATTTACTTTTTACATGTATTTATGTAATATGTTGTACGATTACAATTACTTTTAGATTAATGTTCTTAAAAAAATGTCTGGTGTAAAATGAAAAGTAAATAGGTTATGTAGAGACTATGGAGGTGCTCCAAAAATAAGAGGAAAATACCTTTGATATCTTGGAGGTAGTATATATGCCAAAGAGGCATGGAATTAAATATCAACAGGAGTAAGGAGTGAAACATTGCATTAGTTGGAAAATTGATATATGGCAGTAAACTATGCAGAAGGATATGTTGTGGGTTAAGTGGGTTCAGTAGATTTATATGAAGGGTAGTAATGATATTTGAATTTATATTTGTCCAGCAGATTGTAGCTAGTACTGTTGTGTTCGAAATTCGTTCAGTGTCATGCAAAAGCTTATAATTACAAGTCATAAAGGTAAAATTTAAATGACACATAAAATAATACTAAAAAGGGCATATTATTGGTATGGTTTGACCAATTAGCCCATATATAAAATTTTAATATAAAAAAGCATAAAATTATTTGAGAGAAAATCTTTTTCAAAACAAGACGCTTTAAAGACTACATTGTGAATGTTTTATGTTATGATATAAGAATAGGGTCTTTTAATTATAGAGGTACAAAATATTTCCTCCGAAAAAGAGGTTAGTCAAATATGAAAGAGAATTATATTTTCCTTGCAGGAAAAGTAAAAGTAATTATGGTAATACTTTGAATTTTCTTCGTTAGAAAATTAAAACTCAAATTTGATAAGAAAATCATGGCAAAAATCCTGACAAATCTCCCCTCTTTTGCTTGATTGTCTTGACAATTGATCTGTCTTCTTCACATGCATGATCTTCTTTCTTCGCATAATCTTCATCTCTGTTGCTTGACATGCTTAAAAATGGAGTCTTTTTTAGTTAAAATGTATGAGTCCTTTCTGATTAAAAATATTGATGTCCTTTATAAGGTTAAAAGTGAGCTTTATTTTAAAAAATACAGCATCATGATTATTGATAATATGATTGATAATTCTCTCCACATGTAATTTTTTTAAATTTTTTGAACAAAAATCTTCACTGTCATTAATTGGTTGCAAATTTGATCTTGAGATGTCTTTAATATGAACTGACGGCTTTGATATCACTTGTTGGGTTTGAAATTGATAGAACGTCATGTGGAATCTTATAATTTACAAACCACAGAGGCAATAATTCAGAAGATACATAAAACAATGCTAAAAAGGTATATTATTGATATCATTTGATCAATTGACCTACATATGAAAAATTAATATAAAAAAAAATATAAAAACTATTTGAGAGAAAATCTTCACCCAAATAAAATTCTTTAGAGACTACATTGTGGATGTTTTTGTGATATGATATGAGAAGAAGGTCTTTTATTTATAGAGGTATAAAACCTTTTTTCCAAAAAAGAAGTTAGTCAAATATGAAAGAGAATTATATTTTTCTTTAGAAAAAAAATAAAAGTAATTATAATAATAGTTTGACTTTCCTTCAATAGAAAATTAAACTCAAAGTTGATAAGAAAATTAGGAAAAAGACCCTAACACGTATTGGATGAACTTAATTCCATAAAAAGAATTGTGGTGCAATGGTACACTAACGGAGTCTGTATGCTGACAAGAAATGGAATCCTTGACCAAAATAAGCTATTTTTTTAATCAATTCACCAAAATAATATGTTTTTTAAAAATTTTACAAAAGTAATATAAACGTGGTTTCCAATAACGTTTTATGTTTTAAGAAAACTTAACGGCTCAAACGAAATTGTTGTTAGACGTTAGAATAGAAAATGTTACTCACAGTAACGTTTTCACATAAAACGTTAATGTCAGTAACGTTTTAGACATAAGATGTTACCATCAGTAACATTTCTCTGTAGCTCTGCCACATAAAATTTTTTGTACAAATCTGACATTAAATACGTTATTAACAATAATGTTTTAGCTGTAAAACGTTACTCCGAATAACAATTCTATCAAATCAACTCCCATCAATTTTTTTGACCGAAGTTTCACTTTAAAATTGTAATCATCAGTCACATTTTCAGATAAAAACGTTACTGTGAGTAACGTTTCTGCAAAAGATGGGGAGTGTTGCCAACAAATCTTTCAGAGTCTTTCAGCGGCCTTCTAAAGAAAGCTCGAGGCTAGCCATGGTGACACTTTCATTGGAGCAAACAGTTGAACGGTGTACCCGTAGATCTCAAACAGCGCACCAACTTGTAGAGCAAAAGGAACTATGGACAATCACATTCAAAGTAAAGTGGGAGAAGAACTATGAAAGTTCAAAAAGGCACCGATGTCCAACTCGTAAACAAACTTAAGTGGATACTCTTAAAATTCCTAACCCGTTTAAAGTCTAATGAATTCTGTTTTGTGGATTATTTCTAAGTCTAATAATTGTTTCATGAATGAATTGAGTAGAAATCTTGTACCAACATTCCAGCTAGCATTTGTAGCATTAGTACTTAAAGATAAGAGTTGTTGGTGTTTTATGTGAAGTGATTTCCGATATAGCTTGCAACTTTTTTCTATCTTTCAAATGTCATCTGAGAGTATGATGTTTCATCTTACAAAAGTCCCGGGAGGGCAAAATTTGCATACAAAACTTTTTTGAAACAAATTTATAAACTAGAGCTCACTCGAGATATCAATAGCTTTAGATTGATATCATGTAGCTGAATTCTTAAAAATTTTGCCCGGTTACTTTTTCCATGGTTTTCCCAGTACTCCGGTAAATAATGGACTCACATTAAGCTGATAAATGATAATAGACATAGGAAAACATAGACCGTGATAAAGATTGGAAAAGATGTCGATACCAAGTTTTTTTCCCATAAAAGTACACACACGATTGAAAATCAAGTCAGCATTGGCAAAATTTCCAATGAAACATATGATACAAAATCCATTGTTTACAGTTATGGCCCTCTAGAAGTTGGGAAGTTGTTCCTAACGCTATGCTATATTCATGACATAAGCTACAAAATAAATAAGCTTCTTGTTTCTTAGGGGAATGCGGACCAGCTACAATTCAAGAAACTGGGAAAGAGCCATTGAACCAGTGCTCAGGCAAGCCTTCAGCTGAAACCAGAGGTATCGGGTGTTTCAAGACTACGACTTCCAGAATACCATCTGCCCTAAACTGTGGGGAATATAATCTAGGATCAACTGGTCCTGGCAAAATACCCACTTTAGAAAATAGACAATAGTAACAACAACACCACAAAATAGACAGCAGAGAAATTCATTTAAAAGTACTCACTCTTGTGCCTTACTCCAGGCAGTGCAACACGAATGTATTGAAGTTCTCACACACTTTCTAAGATTGAAATTTGAGAATAAAAAAAAAAGATCGAAGACTAATCCTTCCCATCCACTTGTTTTTCCTAACTAAAAATTTATATCAAATTAGTTCTAAGGTACATAAAGCCATATATTTATCAATAACCCCAGCCAATCAATATTAGTTCAAATTTGCTAATGTACATAAAGCCATATATTTATCAGTTATGCAAATAGGAATATACTCTCCTAGATAATAGTAATACACTTCGCAGGTTCAACTTAGGACACAAAATTTGGCACTAAAACCACTGCCATCTACTTGTAGCTATTGGAAAAGGACCTAAATGTTGAAGTCATTGTGAACAACTTAAGCATAATCCATCGCCCATCTTGGATCAAATTAATTATCACACAAAGAAAAGGGAATAAGATCAACAACAACAATAACAACATTCCCGATGAAATCCCACAAGTGAGGTCTAGGAAGGTAGAGAGCACGCAGATCCTGAATATTTTACACAATGTAGCCATAGACCCTCTTCATTTCCCTCATACCTGCCAGATATCTCAAAGCTCAAGGCAACTTGTTCATCATCTATTCTTTCTTCTCATATAAATTTGAGAAAAAAATATTTAATACTAAAATGATAGTGGTGCCTCATCTTGGTATTTTGTTGTTTCCAGTGTTTAGGTAGATTTATGACAAAGAAGAGCATAAAGGGCCAAAAGGAAACAGTGGAAGGAAAAGAGGAGTACTCATGAAAGATAGGAAGATATGATACTACTTTTGGCAGGACTTTCTTTGTAAAGTTATGAAAACATTTTGTGGCTGATGAAGATTCTCTAGTTTAGCACAGAGCATTTATTCATCAACAAAATATCCCTATATATCTTTGGTCTGAACACTAAAAAGATTAATTGATGATGCGTCACTTACTGTACAAGATGTACTAGCATTACTGCCTTATCTTAATGTTACTATCTAGACTATCTTATAAAGGTATTAGAAAAGAAAAAATTCAAATGTCATACCTATAATTTAAACTTGCAACTTATACTACAAGCTTTTCAATTCAAGATCATTCAGCAACACAAGTACATTTTATCCTATTCTTACAGTTAAATTTGTTAATGGAGTTCAATACTTCAATTGAATCAGCTTTCATAAAATATGGCCCAGGCCTGCCCTGCGTGCACTAAACAATGACAAATTCTTGCTAGTATATGTGGCTATAGCCCTATATACCAAACCTATGCAATCCACAAACCATTGCAAAAACTAAAATAGTGAGCTATGATTAACTTTATTACTGGCTATTGGTGATATCTGAATATCCACTAAGAATTGAACCACGCCAAACTATTTCTTATTCTTCATTTTTTCTACTACATATTGCTTCATTTGTTTTTTATCTAGTCATTTTGTTGTCGCCATTTACTTTTCAATCCCGCTTTATTTACACTTTCTTAGAACTGAGGGTTTATCGAAAATAATTCCTTTACTCCACAAAGGTAGAAATAAGGTCTGCATAAATTCTATCTAACCTAGACCCCACCATAGAATTACAAGAATTTATTGTCGTTATTTACTTTTCAATTCCGCTTTATTTACACTTTTTTAGAAGCCTACCAACTACCCAACAAATTTCATAGCACCTACTATACCTGTCAACTCTCGATTATCTTACAACATAATGTTAAGCTCCGCAGATAACCATAGCACCTACTATACCTGTCAAATGATCCAGTACTGAGATCTGTATAAAAAGCCTAGAAGTTCACCTTGGACTTCGTGTACCACCATCTACAGTTTCCCTAGGACCCAAATTCATGCTATATTGAACTTCAAGTCTTCTTAGCCTGAGAATAATTAGTTTAATAACGCCCGCAAAGTCTAACATCCATGATTCTCTTGAATATAGATGAGTGGGTTCCAATTCCTCACCACATGTGAACTTAGTAGTTTAATGGAACAAAATTTCACAGAAATCATAATTTAGAACATAGTTGACTAAAATTTGAGAAATACAAAAGTTTAAAATAGAGAGTCAAGTTGAGTCTAGAAAAATAGAGTAAATTCGTACCAAAAACACCTTCCTATGACGTTGAGCCTAGGGTTTCGCAATCTGAAACACAGCTGAACGAACAATTACTCAGATGCATGGAGCAGCCAGAGGCGTCGAAAGAGACGAGATGGAGTAGCCAGAGGCATCGTTTCGACGACAACAAATTTTTTTCTTCTCGGAATTAGGGCACTGGCTACCAAGTGAAAGAGAGAGAGGATTTTCTTTTCAATTAGGGCACTGGTTGCCAAAGTATTAGGCATGATAGTTTTATTTGGTTGGAAAACGTTATTAACAGTAACGAATTACTTATAATACGTTATTATAAGTAACGTTTTATCCTTCGTTAAATATCAAACACCGTCAGTTTTTACTTTTATATTTTTTAATAAAATAATAAGGTAATACGTTACTGGAAAATACGTTTATACTAGTTTTGTAAAAAATTTAAAAAACATATTATTTTGATAAATTGATTCAAAAAATAGCTTATTTCGGTCAAAAATTCCAAGAAATGGTTCCAAATCAGTATGACATAATTGTAATGCTATGCTTTTAGTTGAGATTCCAGGATGTTGATTTAGTTTGAAAGTCTATTATGATGCAAGACATAGGTTCATTATGCGACTTGCCTGCAATGGAAAATTACTAACAAAGGCTAGACTACAGAGGTTGAACCTGCTATATGAAGATGATAAGTGTGATCTATGTGATGCTGACCAAGTAGAGATACGACAATACTAGTTTACGGAATATGATTGTGTTAAAGAGGTAAAGCAGGCATTAGAAAGGCGGTCAGGTATCCCTCTTTTGAACTTGACAGTCGAGAAGACTCTGAGATGGTACAAGAGCAGGAAGTGGACGTTATTCCATAAAAAAGTAGCCACAAAAATTTGTGGGGCAATGATATATCACAACTGATAAGCTAGAAATTGGAAACAGTTTAAGAACTTGCTGGTGCAGATGGATGTGGTAATTACCCAGATTCAAATGAATGAGAAGGAAAGAATAGACCAACAAAACTGTACAGAAAAGAGAGAGTACACAGAGACATTTGATACAACAATTAGGATGTTAGGCAGTAACTGTTTCAGATGTATAGCTTTGTCTGATTAAAGACATCATAGTTTCGTTCTTATAGGTGGCTAGACTGATTGTGTGTTCTTTAGGTGTATTATTTTGATATAACAATGTTTAAAAGTTTATTGTCAAAACTAATGAGCATACCCTCAATATGTTTTTTTTTTTCTTTTTTTTCTTTTTTTTCTTTTTTTTCTTTTTGCATACCCTCAAGATGCGGATATGAGCACAATGAATATTTAATTCTTAGTATATTATAAACAGATAATTCAGTATAAATTACATTTAAAAAGCTTGAAAAAAACTTCAAAAAAGCAAAACAAATTCCAATCAGAATAGATAGGGGGCTAGCTTTATTATACTATAATCCAATTGATCATACATAGCGGGCTTCTTTCTATTGCTTGATTTTTATTTATGTTGGGTCATAATAGTTGAACGCGACATAAGCTTAATATAATGAAATATGTATGCTTTTACAAGGTGATCCCCTTCCAAGTTAATTGTTACACTGCTTTGTTGGTGGTTGATGAAAATGATTTTCTGAAGGCCATATTTGTGGTGCTAAAACCACCATCAATAATTAGGTTCAGACCACTCACATATTTGGAATCATCACTTGCCAAGTATAACACTGCCTTTGCCACATCCTCTTCATCTAATGAAACTCCTTTCAAATTCCCTCCTTGTGCAAACAATTCATCAGCCATTTTTTGTCCCTTCCAAATTCACTTAATACCAATGGTGTGCTAATGTAATAAGGAGAAACACAGTTAACTCTTATTCCATACTTCCCTAATTCGACTCCGGTATTCTTGGAAAGTCCCAAAAGTGCATTCTTTGAGGCCGAATATGTGTGTGAGACTTCAGGACCATAGACCACAGTCGCAGCACTTGCTGTGAATATAATGGAACCTTTTCTAGCTAGAATCATCAGTCTAGCAGCATGTTTCGCACAAAAGAAAGCACCAACAACGTTTACATAAAACACGTTCTTAATTATGTCTTAATCTACCTCTAAGATGCTGGAAATTGACTTACCCCCTATACCAGCGTTACTGAACATTATATCAAGTTTACCAAATTTGGCAATGGTTACATCAACAACTTTTTTGACGTCCGATTCAATTGAAACATTGCAATGGACAAAGATTGTATTTTCTGTGCCAATTTCTTGTACTAATGAGTTTCCCAGTTCATCCTGAATGTGAGCAATTGTTACCTTTGCACCATGTTGAAAAAAATGCCTAGTTGTGATTGCTCCAATTCCACTAGCGCCACCAGTTATAAGTGCTACCTTACCTTCTAGCCTGCAAAAATAGGTTCAAATATAAATTAACACTACCATGTACTAAATGTACAAAGGAAAAGAATTAGATATTGAACAAAAAGAATAACAAAAATAAAGAAAGAAAATAACTTTTTGGCTATTGGGGATGGAAGGGAAGAGCTATCCATTATTTTAAAACTAGAGAGCTATGTTTTGTTCTCAACGAGAGAGCTAAGAGACTCTGTATATAAGAAAAACAGCATAGGCTTAAGTGGAAAATTACATCACGTTTGGTCAAGTTTTTAAAATTAGCTTATTTTGAAAAGTATTTTTTTAAAAAGTACTTTCGGTTGAAAGCTCTTTATCTTGCCAACAAATTTAAAAATACTTTTGAGCAGCAATTAATATTTGGTCAAACATTAAAAATATTTTTTAAGTATATTTTTCTCAAAAATATTTAGACGAAGACACAATTTTTACCTTTTGAAAGATAGCTTCTACCACTCCCAGAAGCACTTATTTTATCACAAAAATTTGGTCAAACTCTTTAATTTCAAAAACTAAGCACTTTTGAGGGAAAAAAATAAACATTTCTGGGAAAAAGTAAATTTGATCAAACACGCTATGACTTTGCAGAAAATCAAGAGTGTCCTAGTTTTTATTTTTTACTACCTAAATTTTGGCTCAATGTTTATATACTGGAACATGTCGAAATTGTCTTTTGACTATTGGTCAAGGAGAATTTTGTTCTCCGCTAGAAATTGGGCAGTTTTATGCCCATAATTTTACCCTCCATAAAACGGCCCAATTTCTAAGGGTAAAAGTGCTTCTCAACGAAATAGTACAAAGACAACTTGAACCAGTTTTCATTTTATATATACATGTGTGCTAGAAATTTATTAAATATGGATAAATATCAAAACGTCAAGCCCCATGAACTTAATGCCAATGAGTTTAAAGGTATTTGAATCACAAAATTTAAATTCTAGGTTCTCTTCTATTATATCATATCATATTTATAAGGTAGTATCATCAAGGGTAACACAAAGGAAATCAGTCAAATATTTAATTCCCTAATCCAACCCAAAAATTGATAGGAAGGAACCACTGCATAAGAAATGTCCGCATTTTGTTGCAAGGTTCAATCTTAATTGTGGGAAAATGAGAACGTTAAAATTAACAGACTGCCCATAATTAGGCGCTTGCTTTTTCCAGCAGTCACATATATTCCAGGTTATCCAAATGATTGCGTCTTATCCTGCTTACAATCTATGAATATGCATCTGTCCAAAATCATTTTCAATCGTCGCTGTTGACGTTCTGCCAAATTTTTCCACCACAACTAAAATGGCACAAGTTGTTGGTTAGTTACTGCCTTATTTTCCAAAAGAATTTAGGTGACTTTTTCATGTAACACTGTTCAATGATTTGTAATATATAGAGGTCTTAAATTAAATAGACATAATTATTTGTGAAAATATAAACATTATGAAAACTCATCTCTTAAGTTCTATAAATATAAGGAAAGCATAAAAGAGCTTATATATATCGTGAAGAATTTTTTTTAATACAGGTGTCAATGTGTCATGTCCTTACCAGTGTAGTGTTATGTCCTTAACGGTGGAAGTGTTAAAAAATAAGAAACATAATAAAAGAAATGGCTTTGAACGTCAGTAAATTAACTTTTCTTTGAGAGATATTGCTCAAAGACTAGTAATGTATTTGTACTAGAACTAATTTATTACAGATATTGACTTGCTTAAAGTACATTAAAGGACAGTTCGGTGTACTAAAGCTATCGCTTTGCACAATGTCCGGGACATGCTTAAAGTACATTGTAATATGGATAACACTTTTCAAAATCAAACGAAATTGAAGTAGGGGTACATCGTGATGAAGCATTAAGCTGTCGGAAATATCTAGTCACTCACTTCTATCTTTGGCTAGTTTGTCCATTTTATTTCCTTCTCTAAAGATGTGTTATATCACTATCTTGTGATGTGATTATGTGTACAATGCATGAACTTTATTGGACACTATGACTCGCAAAACAAGTTCACCTTTAATATATATTTTTCTTA
This sequence comes from Capsicum pubescens, assembly GCA_030864215.1. Lineage (NCBI taxonomy): Eukaryota > Viridiplantae > Streptophyta > Magnoliopsida > Solanales > Solanaceae > Capsicum > Capsicum pubescens. The sequence continues at coordinate 70,700,708 of CM061549.1, read as the reverse complement.
ATATATTCTCGTTTTTTTTAATTATTTGTCCAATTTGCACATCCATATTTATAGTATTTTGGTGGATATTTAAATCTGATTTTATCATAATTAGGTGGTATGTGTCTCATTCTTCTAGATTTTAAATGGATTATTAATTTTGCTTCAATACTAGATATTAAGGTAATTAGGTAGGCTAATCTTTGTGAGTTTTCTTTTGTTTTATTTAGACTTATATATTCTGAATAATTACTAATTAAAGATTCTTTAATTTTTCTAAAAGCTTCTCTGTTTTTAAATGGTCTTCTCATAATTAATCAATATTCATTAATGTCAAGTAAATCCAATCTAAATTCAAACATGTATGGTACTTGGAGGGGGTGCGGATTAGGTGCGATAACTTTACTAGATAATAAATACGTAGGTATTTATTTTTATATAATGTATTTTATGAATATTATTGATTGGAATAATTTTCATTTTTATCGTCTTGACTTAAGATGTTTTATTAATTCATATTCTAGATTAGATATTATCGTAATTAAATTATCTAGTGTTTTAGGATCCTCGTTAGTATCATGTAACCTTTTGTATTCTAGGTATAAACTATATAGTTGAGTTTCTATTTCTTTTAATGATTTATTCTTTTCGTAAGATGTATTCATTAATTTGTGTGGTTTATTATTTTATCCTATTGAAATTTTAGCAATTTCTGTGTAGTATTTTATTCTAACTTGGCTATATTCAATGCGTAGGTTTATGTTCTTTATCTGACTAACTAGTATTTGTTGTTTCATGTATAGGTAATTTTCCATCTGTATTAAATAATTTTTCGTATGTATTAAATAAATTATTACATGTATCTTCTTTTTCTAAGGCTAATTTTATCTTAAGTAATTTTTCTTCTAGTTGTCTTTTTTCTATTTCAAGTTGATTTCTGTAATTAACTTCTTCATATATCCAATTTTGCCTTTCTCTAATTTTTTTTATATATTCTAACATTTATTTATTCTGAATAATATCCATCTGAATCTAAGTAATATTGATGTTCATAATATATGCGTAAGTTTTCTATACTGTTTAATAATTCTTCCTCTTCATAATCTTGTAATTTTTCCCATATTATTTTCTTTATGTCTATAATTTTTATATCTCTAAGTATATATAAAACAAGTATTTTAATATCATCTGTCATGCTTTTTCATAATATTTTCTAGTTGTTTGTTTTAGTCTAAGTAATTCTTGCATATTTTCATTAAGAAATTCTATATATTTTATATCTTTAGTTTCCATGTATTTGTCTAAATTTGTTTTCATTTGTTTTTCTACTAATTGTATATTTTTCATATCTTTTTTCCAAAATTTTAGATATATGTGATTTATCATAGTTGATGTGTACGTAGGTATTTATAATACAATTATGGATAGGATATATGACAAAACAATTATTAGATAATAATATAAATGTAATAGATGCACCAGAATATATAGAAAGAACACTAATAGGAACAGTGAAATTATGGTTTTAAAATCTAACTGAAAATAGTAAAAAAATATTAAGAACTGACAAACCCACAGAAGGAACATCATCAACAACCACAACTAAACTAACACCTATAGAATTATTAAAAAAATATGAAACAGCTATAAAAGACGAATTTAGTAGCATGACAACAACAGAAGATGAACAAAATGAAGAGAAAGATACAAATAGGAATTTAATGTTAAAATTAGGAATATGTAATATGTGCTACATAGATGAATATACTTGCGCATTTAAGGAATATTATTATAAAGGAGCATATAATACAGAAGAAAGTAAAGAAATAAGAAAATTATATTTTAGTAAATTACCTGAACCATTTAGTTCAAAAATAATAAAAAGTTGGGATGAAACAAAAATAGTAGATACTCTAGGAGCAAGAATAAAATTTTTACAACAATGGTATAGAAACCTATGTGAAAAATATAGAGAAGAAATAAAAATGGAAAAAACATTAAGAAGAAATTTAGCATGTTGCAAAGATAAAATAGCACCTCAATTTGGATGCGAAGAAAGGTATTATAAAAAAAAGAAAAAGACATAAGAAATATAAGAAATACAAAAAATCAAAATATAAGTATAAGAAACCAAGAAAAAGATATTATGTAAAAAATTATAAACATAAAAGACCATATAGGAAAAAGAAATCTATAAAGGAATGTACTTGTTATAATTGCGGAAAATTAGGACATTTAGCTAGAGATTGTAAATTACCTAAAAACCAAAAAAATAAACAAATATCAGAAATAAAAATAGAAAATACAGAATATATGCAGGTAGATTATATAGATTACGAATTAGAAAGTGAAGACAGTATATATGAAATTTCAGAGAATGAAACAGATAATGAAATAGGAGATAATGAAATAGATAGTGAATTAGACGAATTAAATGACTGAAGAAGATATAAAAATAATAACAAAAGAAGAATATTTAAATGACGAAGGAACTGATCAAAAAATAATATTTGATAACAATGTATTTAATGAAATAAAAGGAAAAGAGTTAGACTTAAGTGTAGAAAAAATATTTAAAATACCAACAATAAAAAATATATTTACTAGGAAAAAAGAAGAATATTATGTAGTAAGCCAAAAGGAACATGTAATAGATTGTAGATATGCAAAAGGTAAAGCTAGTATACCACTAGTAACAAAAAGAATAATTAATAAAGAGATAAATGATATAAAAAGTAGAGACCCAATAAAATATGTACACCTTGGAGGTACAGAAATATTAATAAAAGCATGTTTTAGAGAAGGAATAGATACACCAATAGAATTATATTTAGCAGATGATAGAATTATAAAACCTATAGAAAAAAATATAATAACTTCCATAAAAGGAAATTTAATATACCAAAAATTTAAATTTATAATAAGTGCGAATTATTCAGTAGCAGTAACAGATAAAAATATAGACAAATCATTAGTATTATATTGGAAAATATCAGGAATAGAATTAACCCCAGGAAGTAAAATATTTACAGCAAGATGTAAAAATCTATATGTATTAACAACAAAACATAAAATAACGGGAAAAAATAAAATTAATAAAATACAAATAGAAAGCCCTTTTGAACAATTCGTAAAAATAATTGATAATAATGATTATAGTTACAGAAATATAGACATAGAAGAAGATCTAGAAATAATAAATGATAGAATAAGTACAACAAAAAGAATAGCTTATGATAAACCGGAATCATCAAGCTCATCAAAAAGAACAAGTTATGAAACAAGTTCAACGGATAATTTAAACCAATATTATATAACAGGAAAGGTAAATGAAAAAGAATATTTAATACTCTTAAATACAGGACAAGAAGAAAATTATATAGCAAAATATCTAGTAAAAAATGAGGAAATAAAAACTAACAATAATATATGCCCAGATCTACCAAGAAGTTTAATAAATACTAAAAATATAGCAGAAAAAGAAATAATAATAGGAATTAGAAAAATAAAAATAGAATTTAAAGTAAAAGAAGAAATGCATAAAACAGACATAATATTAGGAATAAAATGGCTAGAACAAGTAAAACCATATAATATAGAACATACACAATTAACCATAACATATAACAGAGAGAAATTATTCTTAAGAAGAGCTTTAACATGGAATGAAAATATATGTATTAATGAAGATAGTAGTAGAAGGATATTACAGTAGATATTATACGCCTATGATAGATACAGGAGCAGAAGCTAATTTATGTAGATATAATTGTTTACCAGAAAGTAAATGGGATAAATTAAAAACACTAATAATAGTTAAAAGATTTAATAACGAAGGAAGCTTAATTACTTATAAAGCTAAGAATGTAAAAACACAAGTATGGATAAAATATTAACAATAGAAGAAATCTATAATTATGAGCTAACATCAAAAGATATACTTTTAGGAATGCCGTTTTTAGATAAATTATACCCATATATAATAACTAGATCAGATTGGTGGTTTACAACACCATGTAAACAGAAAGTAAGAGCAAAAAGAGTTATTAATAAAATAAGAAAGAAAACTGATTGGATAAAAGGAAATGAAAAAATTACACAAAAATTAGAAAATATAAAAAATACCGAAGATACAATAGAACTGGTCGTATTTTCGATAAATAAAAAGGAAATAACTATATTTTCAATAAATAAGATAGGAATAATTAAGAAAAAATTAGAACAATTATATAGTGAAGATCCATTAAAAGGATGGGAAAAACATAAAACCACTATAAAAATTGAATTAATAGATAAAAATAGCATAATAACCCAGAAACCATTAACATATAATTTTGATGATTTAAAAGAATTTAAAATGCATAAAGAAGAATTATTAGAAATACAATGTATACAAAAAAGTAATAGTAAACATAATAGCCCAGCATTTATAGTAAATAAACATAGTGAACAAAAAAGAGGAAAAAGTAAGATGGTTATTGATTATAGAAATTTAAATGCAAAAACAATGACTTATAATTACCCAATACCAAATAAGATATTAAAAATAAGACAAATACAAGAATATAATTATTTTAGTAAATTTGATTGTAAATTAGGATTTTACCATCTAAAGTTAGAAGAAGAATCTAAGGAATTAACCGCATTTACGGTACCACAAGGATTTTATGAATGGAATGTACTACCATTTGGATATAAAAATGCACCAGGTAGATATCAACATTTTATGGATAGTTATTTTAAACAACTACCTAATTGTATAGTATACATAGACGATATACTATTATATACAAAGACCAAAGAAGAACATTTAAAATTATTGGAACAATTTACGGATATAATAGAAAAATCGGGAATAAGTTTAAGTGAAAAGAAAGCTGAAATTATGAAAAATCAGATAGAATTTTTAGGAATACAAATACATAAAAGTGGAGTAAAAATGTAAAAACATATAGTACAAAAAATAATAAATTCAAAAGAAGAATTAGATACAAAAAAGAAATTACAATCATTTTTAGGATTAGTAAACCAAGTAAGAGAATATATACCAAAATTAGCAGAGAATCTAAAGCCCTTACAGAAAAAATTTAAAAAGGATGTAGAATATAATTATAACGAAGAAGATAAAAAACAAGTTCAGAAAATAAAAACATTTTGTAAAAAATTACCAAAATTACAATTTCCAGATGAAAATAGAAAATTTATATATATTGTAGAAGCAGATGCTAGTGAATGTAGTTATGGAGGAGTACTTAAATATAGATATTAAAATGAAAAAATAGAATATCATTGTAGATATTATTCAGGAACGTTTAATGAAACAGAAATAAAATGGAAAATAAATAGAAAAGAATTATGTTCATTATATAAATGTTTATTAGCATTTGAGCCATATATTTTATATAACAAGTTTATTGTACGAACAGATAATACACAGGTACGTTGGTGGCTAACAAAGAAAATACAAAATTTAGTTACAACAAAAGAAATTCGGAGACTAGTATTGAATATATTAAATTTTACATTTACAATTGAAGTAATTAGTACTAACAAAAATGTTATTGCAGATTACATATCAAGACAAAGCTACACAGACTGATATAATAGAAGAGGATACTCTAGAAAAGATATTCAACACCCTAACTACGCTTTCAATGAAAGTGGACAATATGGGTAATGAAATAGAAAAGCTAAAGACTAATGAAGTTAAACTGAAGTCTGAAGCTACAAATCAGCTAACTCAGCGGTGTGCAGAGCTATGTCGATCGGAAGACATTAAAATTCCAGAGCTAGAAGGAGACGTTGGGATACTCCATAAAACCCATAACGTTTATCAATCTACTTCTGCAGGTACAAGCAAAGGAGTTAGGTAAAATACAAATATGAACCTAAACAAGCTATTTGATAAACCATTTATTCCAAATACACCAAAAGATCCTATGTTTATACCCCCACAAATTATCACATACCGAGAAAGTTTAAACCAAGACAAAAAGACCTACAATTATACAGCTCGAACATACATAGAAAATATTTACAAAATACAAACCTTCTTAAATACCAACCCCAGAGCTATAAACATCCAAGAGCCACATACGAATTACATAACCCAGAAGCTAACCGGATACAATAAACTAATTACTTTGCCCATAACCAAATCAGGTCTAGTTAAAACCTGTTACGAATGTGGACTACTTAGTATTATATATACCCAAGACAGAAATGAAATATCCAATATAGCAGAAATATATGATTCATTTAACATTTTTAAAAGAATAACCAAAGGTAACCTATTTTTTATAAAATTTTATACGGCACAAGTAGAGATATTGTATGATAAAGTTAAATCACCTATACAAGTTGTAAAAATAGGAATGACCCGAGATATGATTATACCAGAAGATATTATTCCACAATCAGAAATACCTAGAATTGAGATACCAAATTTTTATGCAAATAAGAGAATTATCGGACTATCCATAATTCTTCAAGAGTTAACAAATACTTATCGCAACAGAAATCCCATATGGAGTTATTATTCAAGAGGTAATATAATAGTATACTCAAATTCAAAGGAACTACGAGAAGCAGATATGGAAGACGTTACGCAATGGATCTTGTCTTTACTCAATCCAGAGAAAAAACCTATCGCCAGAGCCATTAGAGAAAAATTTATTTCGAAAGAATTATTAACCAGATATTGCAAGTTAATTGGACATAAATATCCAGACCATCAATGCTCAAAATGTAATGGAGAAGATAATATTGTTCCAGAAGTTCAACTTGAATAAAAGAAGATAAAAGCGACAGCTAGAAGATGTAAGATATGAAGCAATAATGGAGATACAGAGCAATAAAAAGAAGATAACTACGAATAAAGAAAGAAGACAAAGAAAGTAATTCAAGGAAGAAATATGGAAGAATAGCTAGATAGCTTTACGTAAAAATTATGTAACTAGCCTTAGGCTTTTTTGACTCTTCTTAGTCTTTTTTGGCAAGTAGTGCCATTATTATTTTGGCAAGTAGTGCCATTATTAGATTTTTGGCAAGTATTAAAATTTTGGCAAGTAGTGCCATTATTAGATTTTTGGCAAGTAGTGTCATTATTAGATTAGACATTAGCTTTAAAGACTTTGTAGAAACGTTTTTCTCACTTTTGTAAAGTAGTTGACAGATGTAAAGAAAAATAGTGTACATTTTCATAATATAAATAAACGAGCACTTGCTCAGATGAAGGCAAGCCTTCATGCGTTGAAGCACAAATACTCTCTCTTGTCCACAACAAATATTTTGCTTAGTTATTAAAAACAGGTATATTTCAATGGAAAAATCTATGGAGGAACAAAGCTTAGAAATATCAAACCTACCCGAACAGGTATATTTATTTATGATTATGAATAGCTAAATTCATAATTCCCAACAATCATGGTATAATAAAATAAATTCATGTTAGTTACTTTATAGTAGAATTATTCGAAGAATAATATGTTAAGAAGTTTATTAGCAAAGTGGAAAAGGAGAAAAATCCCTAAGAACTATGTCATCCTAAAGGTGAAACCAATGAGGCAAGAAGCTGTGGTGGGGAGTAACCAGAGTAGAGGCGTTGTTTAAGGGAAAAGTATCCAGATTACCATGCTAATAGTGACCGAAGAACGTGTTATTTAAGAATAATCTAGTATATAGTAATCTAAGATGACCATATTTTGTTATGTATATGATTGAAGGGAATATTTTGAAAATAACAATTATATGATAATGAATAATTATTTGTCTGATGTAATGGTATATAAATTTAAAATACTTATTTTGTATGTGATTAAGAATATAGGAATAATAGATATAAGGAAAATCATATTAGAAAAAATATTCGGTAAAGATTATATAGCTAGAATAAATTACATACCACACTTACCTAATTACTCTTATAAATACCTACGTACACATCAACTATGATAAATCGCATATATCTAAAATTTTGAAAAAAAGATATGAAAAATATACAATTAGTAGAAAAACAAATGAAAACAAATTTAGACAAATACATGGAAACTAAAGATATAAAATATATAGAATTTCTTAATGAAAATATGCAAGAATTACTTAGACTAAAACAAACAACTAGAAAATATTATGAAAAAGCATGACAGATGATATTAAAATACTTGTTTTATATATACTTAGAGATATAGAAATTATAGACAAAGAAAATAATATGGGAAAAATTACAAGATTATGAAGAGGAAGAATTATTAAACAGTATAGAAAACTTACGCATATATTATGAACATCAATATTACTTAGATTCAGATGGATATTATTCAGAATAAATAAATGTTAGAATATATAAAAAAAATTAGAGAAAGGCAAAATTGGATATATGAAGAAGTTAATTACAGAAATCAACTTGAAATAGAAAAAAGACAACTAGAAGAAAAATTACTTAAGATAAAATTAGCCTTAGAAAAAGAAGATACAGGTAATAATTTATTTAATACATACGAAAAATTATTTAATACAGATGGAAAATTACCTATACATGAAACAACAAATACTAGTTAGTCAGATAAAGAACATAAACCTACGCATTGAATATAGCCAAGTTAGAATAAAATACTACACAGAAATTGCTAAAATTTCAATAGGATAAAATAATAAACCACACAAATTAATGAATACATCTTACGAAAAGAATAAATCATTAAAAGAAATAGAAACTCAACTATATAGTTTATACCTAGAATACAAAAGGTTACATGATACTAACGAGGATCCTAAAACACTAGATAATTTAATTACGATAATATCTAATCTAGAATATGAATTAATAAAACATCTTAAGTCAAGAAGATAAAAATGAAAATTATTCCAATCAATAATATTCATAAAATACATTATATAAAAATAAATACCTACGTATTTATTATCTAGTAAAGTTATCGCACCTAATCCGCACCCCCTCCAAATGGTATTAAAACTGGTAATTTAGAAATTTAATTAACTATAAATATTTAAATTTATTTGAAAGTAATTACTTAATAATAAAAATAATTTACATAAGGAGAAAATTTCTCTCGATTTATTAAAAATGGACAATTAAAAAATAAAATTTATTTTTTAATATATCTAATAATTAAAAGAGAACCGAGAATGTATTATCTCTTGAAAATCTAGAGTTTAAAGTTAATGAAGCTATTAAAGAAGGGAAAGTTATAAATATGTATAGTTTAATCAACTAATTTATCCAACATGGATGAAATGCACACAATCTAACATTTTAACATAATTTGTAAATTAATTTTGTAAGTGTTTAGGACCTTAATTATCCTATTATAGAAGGTGATCCTTAAAATTATGCAATCAAAATATAATTTATTTTTAATATACATGACAGGTAAACAAGAACAATTAGATATATGTCTTGAAGTGTGATGGTTCGAAATCTTATTTCATGAGCATGCAATTTGGATTGTGGACGCAAGGTTCGAAAACTTCAAGCTTAGAAAGATTTGTATTTGTTAGTTTTTTTTGTGTGATTTTCTTATCAAATTAAAATATTAATTTTTTATTAGAAAAAGTAAAATGGTACTATAATTACTTTTATTAACTCTTTCATCTTTGACTAACCTCTTTCTTAAAAAAATAAATTTGAAACTCTATAAATAGAATACTTTCTTTTCATACAGACAATGTAGTCCTTTAAAGAACTTTATTTAGGGAGAGATTTTCTCTCTCAGTAGTTTCTATGTTTTTTATATTAGGTTTTAAATGTAGTCCAATTGGTCATATTATATAATAATATTAATCTTTTTAATATTGTTTTATGTGTCTTCTGAATTATCACCACGATGGTTTACAAACTATAAGTTTCTGCATGACGCTTTCTCGATCAGTGGCGGAGCGTTTCATTGAGGGGGACAGAAGTATATATATAAATTAGTCAAAGGGGTTCAACATCTACTATAAATGCATAAAAAATATTTTTAACCATGTAAAGATAGTAACAAAACAGTATAATTTTCCGTTGAAGGAGGTTCAAATAAATCCCTGAAGCAAAGGTGGCTCCGCCACTGCTCTCGATTTCGACCCTGACAATATGCACTGTTTTCAAATAAAATATATTTTTTTAAAAAAACTTATTTATTCATGTATCTTTTTTTCAAGAAAAAATTTCACAAAAAAATCTGTCAAACTTTAGTCACTTTTCAGTCTCTGATTTGATTTGGCCTTTGCCTAATTTAAATTTGCATAAGAAATTTCACTTAATTAGAGGTAAAATATTCTTCCAAAAGTTGATCTTATTTTATTTATTCGAATTAAAAAAAATTAATTCTAAATGAAAGAATACTTATCGTAAACTTTTATGCTAATTCCTTATTTGTTCTCAAAAAATGGTCTAGGAACTTTCCCTGCTCCATTTATCTGGCCGTGTAGGATGGGGGACCGAATTTAACAAAGAAAGAAATAAGTTTTGAAATTTGTAACTTAAAAAAAAATTAGAAATCATTTTGTGAATACAAATCATATCTCATTTAATATAAAACAGAAAAGTATTGAGTTAAGTTGCTTCTACGTACATGTGTGTGCGTCAATTTTTTTTAATTTTATTTTTGAAATAAGCAAAATAAAATAATAATGTCATACATATATTTAGGGCAGAGAAAATTTATTAAGAATTTAAAATTATGTAAGAAAAGGATACCTATCAAAAAGAGAAAGATAAGTTCTACGGAATAACTATATATAAGACCAATTATGTTAAATACTATATGCGATTATACCAAATTAAATAAGATCGAAAGTGATCGCATTCACTAGAAAGTGGAAGTATGTAATATGCACTGAGGGTGCAACACAAGAAGGTGTTTGAGATGGTTTGAACATTTTTTAAGTCAATCGATCTATAGCTACATTATATTGATGTACGTATAAAATTATATGGTGAGCAAAAATTTAATATGAATGGAATAGACCTAAAATGTATAAGAATGTAATATGCACTGAGGGTGCAACACAAGAAGGTGTTTAAGATGGTTTGAACATTTTTTAAGTCAATCGATCTATAGATACATTATATTGATGTAGGTATAAAATTATATGGTGAGCAAAAATTTAATATGAATGGAATAGACCTAAAATGTATAAGAATGTAATATGCACTGAGGGTGCAACACAAGAAGGTGTTTAAGATGGTTTGAACATTTTTTAAGTCAATCGATCTATAGATACATTATATTGATGTAGGTATAAAATTATATGGTGAGCAAAAATTTAATATGAATGGAATAGACCTAAAATTACATGAAAGAAAATGATCTCAAAACACATACAAATGCTTGGTATCAAACATACTTAGTTAAACACTGGACATAATTAATGAAAGAAAAAAAATTAATATGTATAGGTGATAGTATTAGTTGATGATAGATTTTAGATTCGTATGAAACTTTTCATATTATCAAGGCTTAAGTCATCGACAGACACTTAAAGTTGTTCCAAAAATTCACGTAGACCTCTCAACTAAGGCTTGTACCTATCAGACACCTCAAGTGCTAAAATTGATACCTATCAGACACAAAATACCTATTGATACTTTAGACGCCTGAATAGTAGAATAAATAATATTTTACTTTTTTTTAATTAAAAACTTATATTTAAATTATTTTATTAATATAATTTAATTATCCTAATATTTTATTTTATTTTTTAAAAAAACCCCAACCCCAAGTCATCGTCTTCTTCACAACCCGCCCCCCCCCCCTTCCCTCATCGTCTTCAACCCTCCACCCTCCCCGTACCCCCCTTCCTCATTGTCTTCAACCCCCCACCCTCCCCGTAGTCGTCGCTAGGGGTGGGCATTCGGTATTCGGTTCGGTATTTTTATAATTCGGGTTTGATAATTCAATAATCGGTAATTGAAAGTAGATACCAAATACTATACCATTAAAATTCGATTCGGTAATCGGTAAATTAATTTTTGGTTCGGTACGAAATTCAGTATTACCATATTAACGTTGGACATGCTTGTAGTGATCCTATTTGGTGATAATAGTGGTGATCTCCAACCAACGTTTTGAGAAAAAATTAATTTTGTTTGATTGTTTTACGCCTCTAAATACACAGTTTTACACCAGAAAAAATTAATTTTGTTTGATCTTATTACACGTTGATATGTGTGCCTCAATTAATGAAACACCTTAAAACCTATGTTATTGTAGTTTGATCCAGCTCCAAAAAGGGGAGAACTGGATGTAACACGAATAAAATTTACATCAAACTGGATGTAACATGAACTGGATATAACAAACTATAAAGTCATAATATTACTTCTTATAAATATGATGGAGAGCAATATATGTTATGTTGTCTGCCAAGTGCTGAGTTTTACTTCCATCTGTTGTTGACATGTGAACACAAGGATTAAGAAGGCTTGACCAAGTCCCCTTGGTTAAGGCCATATTCCGACCTATGTTAGGAACATTAGAGTTGGGCAGGTGCAGCCAGCAATGGTGTTATGTATCATGTCATGAAGACTTCTTTTCTTTTGTTCCCTTCCACGCCCTGATTTTCAGTCTTAGCGTGATATTTTCGTCAAAAGTTGTCATATGTTGGTTGCAAGGAAGTCTGTTGTGTAAAGTTAAGAGTCTACTTTATGACTATGTTTAACAGTTCAAAGTTTGCTTGAGCAATATTTACAAAAGTATGTGGCCTTTGGAGTGTGGACTAGGTATGTGGCCTATGGGTCACTTAACTATAACTAGATATTCGGAAAATACCAAATATCAAACAGTAGTAATATTTTTTACCAATTCCGAACTCAAATATCATAATTTTAAAATTTTACACCCAAATACCATCCCAAATATCAAATTACCGAATACCATTTAACAAATTTTTTGATTCGGTTTTTGATATTTTATGCCCATCCCTAGCCGTCGCAACTTTTCCCACTCCTTTAGCCGTCTTCTTTTCCATTCAAAGTTTTCAAAGCCGTTGCCGGAAACCATGTCATACCGGCAAATTTTTCCTTAAAAATTTTGAGTACACAGAAAACGGAGAAGAAGATATTGTGAATTTTTTGATCCAAGAATCAGCTTCTTGCAGAAAATTTAGAAGAAGATGGAATTACATTATTTCTCCATCAATCACATTAATTGTATATATACTGTTACATTAATTTTTTTTTGCATTTGTTTCTCAACAAATTTAGAGCCTAGCAATTTCAAGAAAAGCTTCAAACCAAAATTCACCAAATCAGTTTCTGGTTGGAATTACATTTTGTTTGCATTTGGGAAACCAGTTTTAATTTTTTTTTATTTTATAAAAGAGTTCAGCTTCTGGTTGAAAATGGAGAAGAGAATGGAAGGGAGTGGGGGTGGGGGTTGTGGGGGACTAGTTTTTTTTTTTTTTTTAAACTATAATATATTTAAAATAATTTTTTGACTCACAACATATGTCATTATTTAATTAGATTTTTAACTTATAGTTTTTTTTTAAAAATTCGTTTGTCACGCGTCTTTTCATTATTGGTCAATTTTGCCACATCAGGCGAGTGTGTTACACACACTCTATACCTTTTGCTTATTGTGTAAAAAAAGGCCTGATTGGAATAAAATTCGGGTGGGTTAAGAGTCTGATAGGTACAAGCCTTAGTTGAAGAGTCTAAGTGAATTTTCGGGACAACTTTAAGTGTCTAGCGATGAATATATATATATATTAGTTATATATAAGAGGGAGTTTCATGCTGAAGCAGGCAGCAGGTCGACATGTCTGCTTCAGCTGCTACAATCGTGTTTTTACCGTGTCACCCTTAATTAATTATTAAGTTATTTATGTATTAGAAAATTAATAATATTTAATACAAATAAGTAAAATAGACATTTCTAACATGTTTGCTTCAGCTGCTTCAACCGTAATTTTACCATATCACCCCTAATTAATTATTATAAGTTATCTAAGTATTAAGAAATAAATAATATTTAATAAAAAAGATAAAATAGACATAAAATAATAAATTAACTCTTGATGTTTTAAATTAGTTTGACGTCTTATATGAGGCTCACTTAGGTTATTTTCACAAGTAATTTTTTTATAGTTATTATGCTATATCACTTTTAATACATGTCTGCTCCGCAGCTTCAATCATGATTTTACTATATCATCTCTAATTACTTATTATGGTTATTTAAGCATTCAAAATAATAATATTAGTATCCTATATAAGAAGTCACAATAAGCAGCTGAAGCAGGTTCCTCATGTTCTACATGCCTGCCTCAGCTGTTTCAATCGTAATTTTACTATATTACCCCTAAGTAATTATTATAAGTCATTTACGTATTAAAAATTACTAATATTTAATAAAAAAAACTAAAATAGATATTTATGACATAACTGTTTCAACTACTTAAATCATAATTTTACTAAATTACCCATATTTAATTATTATAAATTAATAATATTTAATAAAAAAAATAAAATAAAAGAAAAATGATAAATTAATTTTTGATGTTTTAAATTAACATGACGTCTTATATGGAGCCACTTAAAAAAAAAATTCACAAGTATTTTTTATAATAATTTTACTATGTCACTTCTAATTAGTAGAATAGAAGAAAAATGTTATAAATCACAATAATTAAGAACTTAAATTATTTAAAATTTATATTGATTATCAATGTCTCAAAAAGTTGAACAACTTAAAATATCGTTATGCAGATATCATCAATCTAAATATAATATTATATGTCTAACTTAGAGTTTATCAACCAAACAAATAAAACTTTTAATTAAATGATAGAATTATACATAACGTAAAAATTTAAGGATCAATATTGGGCCGTGCGTAGCACGGCGTAAGCCAGCTAGTATATATATATGTATGTATGTATGTATGTATGTATGTATGTATGTATGTATGTATATATGTATGTTTAATCGCAAATGTAATTTTTGATTATTTAAAATTAGACGATTTTGTCTATTGCAAAATTTTTTAATGAAGTGCAAAAAGTTTAAATCACTTTTGAAAGATCTTCACACTTTAATATAATAATGTAAACATAACATATATTTTATTGTAAGCATATATATATTTAACCATCAGAAATTTCAAGTGATTAATGAATTATCACTTTTGTGTTTAGCAGGTCTATTTGCATCACGACACTATATGATGAAGTGGTTTTCTTTCGATTCCAAGTTTCAGAATTGAAATTCATGAAATAAAGATTTATCCTTTTTGAAATTGTTAAGTTTGAGGAAACAAGTAGCACAGTTGATGTGAAGAGCGATCTTTTGATTATATTAATTTTTTATGTAGTTTAAATAAGAAGTCCCATTAATTTTATTTTCCACTCAAAATAAAAGTAATATTTAATAAAAAAATTATTTCTTAATAATTGATAATATAAGAAGAAAATAATAATTAATAATTCAATTTCATAGAAATTAATTATATATAAAAAATAAATATATTTATTCCAAATAAACAAAATTCAAACAAAATAATTTATTTTTAATTTTTGTTCCTCCTTGTCGTTTTAACCTAACCCCTATACCAATTTTAAACTCATCCCTATTTTTATCCCTTTTTCATGTTGTTTTTAAATAATATTGAAAAAAATGTTAACATTTAACCAAAAAAAAAAAAAAAGAAACTCCAAATAACAAAATCCAAACAAAATAATTGATTTTTATTTTTTTTTACTCATTAATTTTTTTCCCTCCTTGTCATTTTAACCTAACCCCTACAACAATTTTATACCCATCCTTATTTTTATCCTTTTTTAGAAGTTCCATTAATTTTATTTGCCACTCAAAGTAATATTTAATAACAATTTTATTTCATAATAATTAATAATATAAGGAAATAATAACTAACGATTCTATTTCTTACAATTAGTTATATAAAAAAAAAAAAAATCCAAATAAACAAAATTCAAAATAAATAATTGATTTTTAATTTTTTTCCTCCTTGTCGTTTTAACCTAACCCCTACACCAATTTTATACTCATCCCTACTTTTATCCCTATTTCCATGTTGTTTTTAAATAATATTGAAACAAATGTTAACATTTAACCTGAGAAAACTCCAAATAAACAAAATCCAAACATAATAATGAATTTTTAAAAAATTTTCCTCCTTGTCTTTTTTTTTCTTTTTGGTAACTAGGATAGTTATTATATATATTATGACAAAACACTACAGAGAGCGATTTAGTAGCGCTGCCATCATAATATCTGACCCTTGAGCAATATCTGTCTTTTAACCTAACCCCTACACCAATTTTCTACTCATCCCTATTTTTATCCCTTTTTCCATGTTATTTTTAAATAATATTGAAACAAATATTAACATCTAACAAAAAAAAAACTTGTTATTCTTTTTTCTGTTTTGTCGAGCAAAACCTTTCCCAGTAGTAAGTATAGCTCAAATAAAATACTCCTTTTATTATATATTTTGAACTTCCTTTTTAAATATAGGAGTCCTTAATTATTGATTCTCCTAATATGCTTACAATATATTTTACTTTACTAATATTTTAGGACTCTTTAATTTTTAAAATATATTCTTCTCTTTCATATATTTTAGAAATTCTTAATTTTAAATATTATAATATAATTAATAATTAGAGAAAAAATGTGAAAAGGAGATTTTTTTCTAAAGCAGAGATTTTTAATGAAGGACAAAAAGCTCAAACAACATTTCTAATGCGCTTCACACTTTTAATATATTAGAGATTAAAGATAGAGATTAGAGATTAGAGATTAGAGATTAGTGATAGAGAATATATATTTATATATATATATATATATAAAAAAAATCCTATTTTTCATTTTAAATTTTATTATGATTATGATATGATATTAGGTTAATGTAAAAAAATGGCTATTCATGTTACCTATTTTACATTGTTTGAGATTTGGGCATAATTATTGTTATTATATATAAAGAAAATAAACTATATCCACTAGCTTGTAACACGTTTCAGTTGGAATGTAATCTCATGAGGTTCCACCAACGTTTGTGTCAATTATAGTAGAAAAGATCACATATGTTGAGAGCAAAGAAGCCAAAAAGGTGAGATCTAATGCCCTTCACACTTTTAATATTTTTAATATATTAGAGATTAAAAATAGAGATTAGAAATTAGAGATTACAGATTAATGAAAGAATATAAAATCCTATTTTTCACTTTAAATTTTATTATGATTATGATATTGATATTAGGTTAATGAAAAAAATGGGTATTCATGTTACCTGTTTTACTTTGTTTGAGATTTGGGCATAATTATTGTTATTTTTTTTTTTTTGGCAATTAAAATATCATTTTATTACCAAAAGTGTTTACCTTCAGTACAATCAAACTGCATTGGTATAACAACCAATCAGTTAGCCATTCTATCAACCATTACATCTAAGCAAACTGGAAAAACCAAAAAATTAAGGATAGTAATTGAGATCTGCTAGTTTGCTATTGAGCTTAGGCTTCAGAGACCCTCTGTGAAAAATCTCCTGCACTATTCTTCTCGTTATCATGTGTGGCTCGGTGGATCTGGCTTGGACAATTTTGTGGTTCTTTTCTATCCAATTGTGATAAACTATGGCTGCGAAGCTCATTCTATATATAGTGGTTGTCGGTCCCTTCCCTCGGGCATTTCTATTGGCTCAGTCCAGCTCCTCTTTCCATGTTTTTGCAGGTCTAGTGATACCCTGCCAACATGAGAGTTTTGACCATATGAGTCTTGAATAATCACATATAAAGAAGAGATACTCACTAGATTCATTGTCTCCCCTACATAGAACACAATCTTGGTTGTCTGTGATGCCTCCACTTCATTAACCTATCCTTAGTGTGCAATCTATTCAAGATAGCTAATCTTGTGATGAAGATTCATTTAGCTGCACCCGGATTGTTACAAACGATCTTGCTCCAAGGAACTTTCTGGAAATCACCCCTTATTGCATTGTATTGTTTCTTGATGGAGTATTGAGGCATATTTGTTAATTCAGCTTCTTGAATTCCTAGAGCTTGTAAGTGCTTCTTTGTCTTCAAAATCTTCTTTGCCACCCATGAGGTTCCACCAACGTTTATGTCAATTATAGTAGAAAAGATCACATATGTTGAGAGCAAAGAAGCCAAAAAGGTGTGATCTGTAGAATTCAATCATGAATCAAATAAAAGGAAAAACGAAAATAAAAACGGAAGTCAAAAAGAAAAAATAATAATTAGAAATTAAATAAAATAGAGTAAAGCATTTAGTATCCTCTTGAACTATATATGACCAAATTTGTTACGACACACTTTAATTTTATAGGGATCCTATTGCCCCCGAACTAAATTTTAGCATATTTTTTGTCAATCGTTTTAGTTGACATGACACCTTTTGTCAATCCTTTTAGCTGACGTGACATCTTTGATGTGAATTCCATTTTATGTAATAAAGGTGTCACGTCAACACAAAAGGTTGACAAAATATGCTAGATTGAGCTCAGGGCGATAATAGGCTCCCTATGAAATTGAAATGTATTGTAACAACTTTGATCATACTTTGAGAAAATACTGAATGTTTATCTCAATAAAATACTTTAATAGAGTTGGCGCTAATCTCAAAGTTGCACAAATGTAATATTGTCTCAAATATATAATCTGTCACAATATATATACTGATTCATTTTTTCTTCAAAAATTAAATAAAATTTTACTTATATATTAAAGATGATCTTGAAATTTTGATAGTCTTCACAAAGGCCTTTTTAATATATTAATTTTATTTTATGAAATAAAATTATTATACATGACAAATAATAATATCCTTTTATTACGTATTTTTATTTTCGTCCTTATTATTTTTGTTCAGACAATTCCACTTAGATTTTGATAATTAGTTTTTTTTTTCCACTTGTTAGATGACTATTTAGTTAAACCTTCCTTCATTTTAAATCAACAATCACTTTGACTCAAAAAAAATTCAAGCTATCTTTAATACAAAATAAAAATTTGCAATGATGTTCAACTACAACCTCATACATAGTAGTTCTTTTTTATATTATCCAATTCTTAAAATATATAACTAAAATGGAACTAATAGAGTACTCTTGTAAGGGACATGAAAAAAAAATTAAACATAATATTTAAATGGAACGAATTGAGTAATCAAGGCCAACTGGAGGCCGAAGCCAGTAAAGCATAGGCTTTAGGCCTCTCACATTTTGAGGCTCCATTTTTTTTAAAAAATTTGTTTTAGATTTTTTTTTATTTCAAAATTTATTTACTTTCTTAAGAAAATAAAGAACAAAATCTATATAGAAAAGAGAAGTATTTATTAATTATGTGATTAATGATTAAAGTTAGGTAATTTAATATCATATTAAGGATATTCTCTCTTTTTATCTTTCTGGTAAGTAATAAAGTTTGTACTATTCTTCAAAAAAATATCACGATAACATTGAAAAATTAATTATACGTTCCTTCAATTTTTTTCAAACATTACAATAAGCAAATTCAACTAATAGAATATTATACTTTCAAAAGAATATTTATTATTTTAATTATTATTATAATTTTTTTGTTCTAGAAAATCCTAAGGCCTCTTATAAAGTTTGGCTTTAGGCCACAAATGTCATGGAGCTGCCCTGTGAGTAATCTACTAATATAATTTAATTATAATTTAATATCCTTATATATTATTTTTTAATTAATTTATATAAAGGCTCTAAATTAAGATTTTAATTATTATAATTTAAACTTGAAATTATTGATTTTGTTTTAGATGATTCTATTGATGAGAAAAATTATTTTACAAAAACTATTGCCATAAAAATTATGAGCGAAGTTTAAACTCAATAAATATCAAAATAAAATTATTTTTTAGCTATAACTAAGAAATTACATACTAACAAATTTATAAAAGTATCAATACTTTTTCTATTTATGATCTTCGTCGAAGCGTAATTATTAAATATTTTAAATCAGATCATAAATAAAATATCGAGTTACTTGTAACCTTTTGATATATTCTAATCTCTGGTAATACTTTCTTCCTTGCAAATAATATTTTATTTAAAATTATCCAATTTTGTAATTAACAACAACAACAACAACAACAATAACAACAACAACAAACCCAGTGTATTCCTACACAGTGGGGTCTGGGGAGGGTAAGATGTACGCAGTCCATACCACTACCTCCGGAGAAGTAGAAATGCTGTCTCCGATAGACCCCCGACTCAAGACAAGGAATAATAAAAAAATCCATAATAAAGCATGGGACAAGATGACAAGACATAAATACGCCACCCCCAAGGAAAAATAAACAAGGAATATTAAAGAAATTAGTAATAAAGCCTGTAACAAGTTGGCCTAATAAGAATAATACACCTACCAAGTAATGCCCTACCCCAACGATCCAAATTGGCACTAGCCTTCTATCCTAATTCGCATCCTCCAGATCTTCCTATCTAGGGTCATGTCTTCAGTGAGCTGTAATTGCTCCATGTCCCGCCTGATTACCTCTTTCCAATATTTCTTCGGTCTACCCCTAACTTGTCTGAAACCATCCAACACTAGCCTCTCACACCTATGAATCGGGGTATCCGTGTCTCTTCTCATCACGTGACCGAACCATCTCAATCGAATTTTCTGCATCTTGTCCTCCACCGAAGCCACTCCAACCTTTTCTCAAATAGTCTCATTCCGAACTCTATCACCCCTAGTAAGCCTTTACATCCAACATAACATCCACATTTTTGCCACCCTCAATTTTTGAATGTGAGAGTTCTTGACTGGACAACACTCCGCTCTATACAACATGGTCAGACGGACTGCCACCCTGTAGAATTTGCCTTTAAGCTTAGGCGGCACTTTTTTATCACACAACACCCCTAAAGCGAGCTTCCACTTCATCCATTCCGCCCCAATACGGTGGGAGACATCCTCGTCAATCTCACCATTCCTCTGAATCATAGCCCCGAGATACTTGAAACTATCCCTCTTACAAACTACCTGGGAATCCAACCTAACAACCACCTCGTTTTCCTGCCTCAAGTCATTAAACTTACATTCCAAATATTCTGTCTTGCTCCTACTCAACCTGAACCCTTTAGACTCAAGGGTTTGTCTCCACACCTCTAATTTAGCATTCACGCCTCCCCTCGTCTCATTGATCAAAACTACATCATCTGCAAAAAAACATACACCAAGGCACCTCACCTTGAATACGTCGCGTCAACACATCCATCACCAAAGTAAACAAAAATGGGCTAAGAGTAGATCCCTGGTGCAACCTTGTCAAGACAGGAAAATGTTCAGAATCTCCTTCCACCGTCCTCACCTAGGTCTTAGATCCATCATACATGTCCTTGATTGCTCTGATATACGCCATCGGGACCCCACTCACCTCCAAGCATCTCCAAAGAACCTCCCTAGGAGCTTTGTCGTATGCATTCTCCAAGTTGATAAACACCATGTGCAGATCCTTCTTCCTTTCCCTATACTGTTCCACCAGTCTCCGCACTAGGTGAGTTTCGTCCGTCATCGAATTCCCGGGCATAAATCCAAACTGATTCTCTGAGATAGACACTATCCTTCTCAACCTCAACTCGACCACTTTCTCCCAAATCTTCATAGTGTGGCTCAATAACTTAATACCCCTATAATTATTGCAACTCTGAATGTCACCCTTGTTTTTATATATAGGGATCACAGTACTCCATCTCCAAGCCTCAGGCATTTTCGCTGACTTAAAAATGTCGTTAAACAAATCAGTCAACCATCTCAAGCCAGCCTCGCCAGAAAGCTTCCAAAAATCCACAGGAATCTCATCAGGCCCTGTCGCCCTACCCCTACGCATCCTGCGAACATCCTCTCTGACCTTCTCTACCTTAAAGCGTCTAAAATAACTAAAATTACGACACTCCTCTGATTGCTCCATCTCCCCTAACACAATAACTCTATCCCCTTCATCATTCAATAACCTATCAAGGTACGACTGCCATCTCTTCTTAATATGACCGTCCTCTACCAACACTTTACCATCCTCCCCCTTAATGTACTTCACTTGATCGAGGTCACGACCCTTCCTCTCCCTAGCCTTAGCAAGCCTAAACAACCTCTTTTCCCCTTCTTTCTCCTCCAACCTCGCATATAAGCTCTCGAACGCTGCCGTCTTAGCCGTCGTAACTGCTAACTTAGCCTCCTTCCTAGTTGTCTTGTACTCCTCTCTATTAACCCGCTTCTCATATTCATCCTTGTTCTCAACCAACTTATCATACGCCTCCTTCTTCATCTCCACTTTCTTCTTAACTTCTTTATTTCACCACCAATCCCCCCGACGATGACCAACCCGGCCCCTGGAAATACCCAACACCTCACTAGTAGACTCCTTGATGCATCTAGCCGCCCTATCCCATATACCATCCACGTCCCCTCTAAACTCCCATACCCCCATTCCCGCCACCTTCTCCTCTATATCCCGCGCAGTCGCCGGCGTTAAGCTGCCCCACTTAATTCTAGGTCTACATTCCTCACCTCTTCTTTTCTTATCTTTCTTAATACCCAAGTCCATTACTAAAAGCCTATGCTGGGTCGAAAGATTCTCGCTTGGAATGACTTTACAGTCCTTACACAACACCCTATCCCCTCTTCTAAGAAGCAAAAAGTCAATTTGGATTTTGGCTATCGCGCTTTGGAAGGTGATCAGGTGATCGTCCTTCTTCGGGAAGCTCGAATTCACCACTACCAACCAAAAGGACCTTGCAAAATTCAACAGGGCAGCTCCCTCTTCATTTCTCTCCCCAAAACCAAAATCACCATGCACATCGCCAAAGACTCCCGGTAACGTCCCAATGTGCCAATTGAAGTCCCCTGCTATAACAATCTTCTCAGAACTAGGCAGTCCTCTTACCACCTCATCCAAAGCCTCCCAAAATTGCCTTTTTTCCTCCCCATCCAAGCCCACCTGCGGCGCATAAACACTACACACGCTCAGAGTAAACCCCCCAATGACTAACTTAACAGTCATCAACCTATCGCTAATCCTCTTAACCTCCACTACCTGCCCTCTAAGCTCTTCATCCATTAAGATGCCAACTCCATTCCTATGCCTCTCGCTACCAGAGTACCAAAGTTTGTAACCATCTACATCCATAGCCTTAGCCCCTACCCACTTAGTCTCCTTAACACACGCAATATTGATCCTTATCAACAAGACTTTTAACAACTTTAATAATTATGAAAACTTATCAACAAGACTTTTTTAACACACCATTAGATTACAAAGTAAATATATATAATTTTAAATTAAAATTATTATTTTTTATATTTTGAGTTTGGACCCAAATTTAACACCAACCTCGTAAAACTAGTACTTAAATAGAGTTGGCGGTAATCTCAAAGTTGCACCAATGTAATATTGTCTCATATAAATACTCAGTCTAAATATATGATTTTGTTTTTTTTTTAGTCCGTTCTAAAAAAAAATATATATTCTTGTATTTAATAATAACTTACTTTTAAAATATTTATTTATTTCTCATAAAATAAATTGTAGTCACATAAATATTTGTAATTTATTTTAAAACAGAAATTTCATTTTTTTTAAAATTTTTTGTTAAATCAAACTAACTCATATAAATTGAGACGAAGAAAGTATTGAAGAGAGAATTAAAACTTTAATTTCAAGGAACTATGTAGTTGGCATTTGGCGGTTATGCGACTGAAAACATCTTTGGAGTGTCATGTCCCAAACTAACCGGATCGGCCCTTAACACACTCTACTTGAACCTACTAAATTAATTTTTTAATTTATTTATTTGATTTTAATTTTGTAGGAAGTTTGATTAAAGAAGATTTTTGAATTGCGTAAGTTTAAATATGATGTTATTTAATATTTTGATCTTAAATATGTCACATGAAAAAATAAAATTTAAAAAACTGCAAAAAATAAAGGAAGAGACTTTTTTAACAACAATTAAAAAAAAGGGAGTGACATAAATGGCCACTCGGCCAAAACAAATGACACCAAAATGACCATTATTTCAAAATTTCAAAATATAGCCATTTTATTGGCTAATTAGGTGGCTGTCTCTTTTGGACCACTGCTATCCTTATTAAAAAAGAAAAAAATTAGTCCCTATTAATTTTTATAAAAAAATTGTTCTCTATTATTTTGGACCACTGACCATTTGCTAAAATTTTCTTCTATTTTATTTGTTTTTTATTGTTAGTCCACTGATTCTTTTTTCTGCTTCTTGTGTTTTCTTCCCTTTTTTGGTTGTGCTCATTATTTTTCTAAAAAATTGAAATTTTTATTTATTTTTAATTCTATCAATAAAATAATTAAATACAAATTTATAATATCGTAACCAAATAAAATTTATAGTTTTATAAAGTACAGATTTATAATATTGTAAAGAAATAAAATTTTATAGTTTTGTAAAATACAAATTTATAATATCGTAATCAAATAATTGTATAGTTTCTATACACATCCTATACAATATTTAGCTACAATAATTATTTAGATATAAATTCTATACAACATTTATGCAATTTATATACATTCTATACATATATATATATTCTATACAACAATGATACAAATTCTATACAAATCATATATAAAAAATATGTTCTATATAATATTTATATGATTGTTTTATACATTATATACAACAATTATTCAATTTTTATATACATTCTATACTATCTTTGGCTACAATTATTATTCATATACATATTTTATACAATAACTACACAGTTTCTAGACATATTCTATGCATACGTATTTTATACAATAACTATACAGTTTTTATACACATTCTATACATTTTTTATACATATACATATTTAATATAACTATACAATTTCTATACATATATCGTACATAGGTACATATTCTTTACTATAATTATACATTTTTTTTTTTATATAATTGTATTAATTGATATTTTTAACACATTTGGTACAGGTTCCATACATATATCTTATATTGATACATATTCTATTTAATAATTATACATTTTTATCAAATTATATTTAATTATTATTTCTTTTAAATAAAAAAGCATATATTTTTAGTTAAATATTTTATATAATTTTTATATACACTCTATATAACTTTTAGCTGCAATTATTTTTCGGATATGTGTTTTATACATTAAATATAAATTTCTATACACATTCTATGTAATTTTTTTATATATATTATACATATATATATTTTATAAACTATACAATTTCTACACGTATATCGTATATAGATACATTTCTACATAATAATTATAATATTTTTATATAATTACTTAATTATTATTTATAAATAATAAAAAACAGACTATTTTTTAATTAAAATTTATAGAGAAAAAAAATTGAAACAACCTTCTTAAAAAGGGCCAAATGGCCCAAGGCTGAAAATGGCCCAATATATTCCAAATGACCCAATGGTTATTTAATGGAATTACTCAGGCTAACAGGCCATAAGATGGCAAAACGCCCAAACTTGGGCTATTAGTTTTAAAGGGTAATTTACATAAATTCCTAAATCTTTAAGTGATATTACATAAAATTTTGACTATTTTGTTAATTATATTTTATCCCGGTTTTTAAAATGGTGATACATCTGCTATAAGGTGATACATATAAAAAATTGATACATTTGAAACTGACAAAGATATTTATTTAAGGAAATAATAAATTCTCTTTTATTCATTTATTCTTTTATTTAAGGAAAAATATCTAATTTTTCTCTTTTCTTAGATTTAATTTAGGTATTTTAATTAAGTTTCTCTTTTTTTCGTCTTTAATTATGAAAGATATGTTTTTTTCGTCTTTTTTCTCTTTTTCCGTCTTTAATTTCGTCTTTAACCTTAGTCTGTTTTTTTTAGATTTAATTTTAATTATGTTTCAATTCTGCTTTTAGTCTTTTTTTTAATATTATTACTTTTGTTTCCTACACTGACTACACCATTACCTTTCATTAATAGCATATGAATCACCCAATAATTGAAATAAATAATTGCATCTACCATATGAATCACCGTAATAACATATATATGAATCATCCAATAATTGAAATAAATAATTGTATCTACCATATGAATCACCATAATACAATATATATCATCCATTAATATCATATGAATCACCCAATAATTGAAATAAATAATTGTATCTACCATATGAATCACCATAATACAATATGTATCACCCATTAATATCATATGTATCACTCGTTAAAATCATACAAAATGTATCTATCATATGAATCACCATAATACCCATATAATGATATCATATTTATCATTCATATGAATCACCATTAAAAGAATAAACATGTATGAATAACTAAATAAATTTATATATGTATCAATAGATTTTTTTTAAAAATATGGGAGAGATTTTAGGAGAGGAAAAAAAAAGTTGCGTGCGTTAATGGAGGAGAAAAAATCAGGAAGGAAGATGATTTAAGCATTAATGAAAGAGAAAAAATCAGGAAGGAAGATGTTTTAATTGTTGATAATTAGGGAGATATTTTAGGGAAGGAAACTTTTGAAAAAAAAAATAGCTTGAATGAGTTAATGGTGGAGTAAAAATAGGATGTGGGGTTTTGTTGATATGTATCAAGAGTAAAGTTGAAAATTGAGATTTTATGTAAATTTTTAAAAAAGGGATATTAGGTAATATAGTCTCTTAAGTATGGGATTTTGTAATTTATCCTAGTTTTAAAATGGGTCATAGAGTGTCCTTTTCCAAAAAAAAAAAAAAAAAAAGACAAAAATTAAGATGGAAAAGGTAATATAAATGAGCTAATCCTATGCATTCTGTTTTAACAAAAGACACTTGATTTAGATTTTAAAACACTGAATTCTCATCATGTCGAGTAAGTGTTATCACTTGAAATTCGAAAGTTCAAATTTTGAATTATATATTCAAAATATAGTTGCTAGGAATCTGATTTTCTTTCAATAAAGATAATTAAGAAAAAAAATATACAAACAATGTATAAAGAATATTAATATATACACAATATATACTTAATATTCATAATTACAAAATAGACGATATGCAGAAATGTACATTCATATATAGGATGTTTACTAATATACACAAAATATATTCAAGGTACATAACTTCAAGACATACAAATAAACTTATTTTGATTTATCATATGTCAATACTTGTTTAAGTAATATTTTTGTAACAATTCATCCATTAAATTTTAGACTTTTTTTTTTATATGTTTTGACTGTTTTACCCCTCTCATTAGTTATATTTTGGTATTTGTGGTATGCAGGAGTGGGTGGCATTCTTCTCGAGGTGGTTGGTTGAGTTTAAAGTGAGTTTTTGGTTTTGAAAGGTTTTGGAGTTGATAAAGTTGACTTTGATCAACATTTGGTGATTTTGATGTAGCGTAAGAATTTTGTTAGTTTCGTTAGCTTCAGAATAATTTTTGGATCAGTAGCACTGTTGTTCAGGTCCTGAGGCGTTCTGATGAGTTTTGAGTTGTTGGTTGAACAGTTGAAAGTTTATGAGTTAGAGTTGACTTCGATCAACACCCATTGATAACAACCTTCGAAATGCATTTTAGTTTCAATTTGCTCTATTGATTTTTATCTATAGGTTTCTAATAGTTTTGGTGTTAAAAATAAGTTTTAAAAATAGTTGAATTTTCTGGTATATGGCACAAGCTCGATCGTGCACTTAGAGCATGATAGCGCTAAAAGAAGTTATTTGGCAGCGTAATGGGGTTGGTTCTACATGATAGCGTTGAAGGCTCGCATGCACCTAGAGTGCGATAACGCCTTCCTGGCGCGTGAGATTCTAGACACTTATCGCCTCATAGCACAACTTAGCCACACAATCACACAAACGTCTGAGTACTAAGACTTATTTAAGGTAACATGGGAATAGTAAGAACATAATAGTATATGATGTCTCCCAAAACTAACCTCCAAAGAAGTATGCTGCGATTGATATCAAATATAGTAACCCAACTAGGTTGGGATCGATCCCACAAAGAAGATGCTGAATAGTTACTTAATTTGATATAATTCACGAGCAGTGGGGAAAAGTAAATAGGGGATTTTGGAAGTAATCTATAAGTAGTAACCGAACTTGAATGCTTTGAGTTGTAAACAATAGAAGACGACCACTAGGACTGTGTTCCCCCTGGCTTCTTAACTCTGTAAGTTTCTTGTATTCAACCCACCTATCCGCTGCTCTGCATGTAAAGTCGACAAGCTATGTATTATCAACAACCATGTGAATGTGTAGATAAATCTCACCCTTTACCTTGTGAGTCTCAGGGTGTCGCCTTGTTGCTCCTTGCTTATGACTTCAGTTCAAATCTCACCTTTAGAGTCTCGAGTTGATTAGATGAGATGACGTAATAATAATGGTGGAAGTGAATTTCAAATTACTGTCTTAATCCTCTTTTTCTAATTTTAAACTCCCTTGTGAGGATGTTTGTGAATATAGGCTATCCTTAAGCTTCTCCAGTAGCTCTGAGGTCAATTAATGTGATAAAGATTAAGATACATGCAACTTATTTTAGAATAGATGACTCTCCCACTTCTCTTACATAGTTAATCCACCAGGGTTCCCACAACCCTAATCAGGAAAATTAGCCTCTCATGTTCATGCAAAAACCTATGATAATCAATGAAGAATTCATGAAATTAATTGCATAAAATATTATGAATAAATTTCAAAGTCCTTAATTTAATAATAACCCCAAAGATCTCAAGAACAAAGTATCAAAGATGTAAAAGTATGCAATGAAATAGCGTAGGCCAATAGTAGCCACTCTCCAATACTTTCTGGGCAGTACGGTCACCTGCATGGTGACCACCAACAGGTGAAGCATGGCATGCTTCCAAAATACTCAGCACTTCTACATCTGGGACACAGCGCCTAATAACACCATCTGTACATCGCCGAAAAAGATAGGGCTTGTCCCAGAAATAATGGGTCATATCATGAAGGAACTTTTTCCTTTGGTGAAAGAAAAGATTATCCGGCATCACCTCACTTACCACGTAGTTTGAAAAATCAGCATACCACAAAATCTGCTCGAGCTTCACATCTAGTATCTTCTCATCCGGAAAGGAATCATCAATATCTAACTTGTCCTTGATTGCTTATTCGCATTCAAGTCTGGATAAGTGATCAACCACCTGATTTTCACATCCCTTACGATTCTTTACCTCGAAATTGAATTTTTGAAGCAATAATACCCACCGGATCAATCTCGGCTTCACATCTTTCTTTGCCATTAAATACCTCAGAGCTGCATGATCTGTGTGGACCACCATCTTAGTCTCTGGCAAATACGCTCTGAATTTCTCAAAGGCATAGACTACAGCCAGGAGCTCCTATTCGGTGACAATGTAGTTCTTTTGAGCCCCATTCAGGGCTTTGCTGGCATAATAGATTGGATGAAATAGCTTATCCTTTTTCTGCCCCAACACAGCTCTAAGCGCCACCCCGCTAGCATCACACATTAGTTCAAACGACTTTGTCCAGTCAGGAGTAATAATAACTGGAGCCTCCACTAATTTCATCTTAATGCATTCGAACTCTTGTCTGCAGTCATCATCAAAAGAGAACTTGGCCTCTTTTTTAAGAAGTTTGCATAATGGGGTTGCAACCTTCGAGAAATCTTTTATAAATCTGCGATAGAATCCTGCATGGCCCAGAAAGCTACGCACCCCTTTTATAGAGATGGGTGGAGGTAGTTTCTCGATGACCTCAACCTTGGCCCTATCCACCTCAATACCTTTCGCAAAAATTTTATGACCGAGAACAATGCCTTTCTTCACCATGAAGTGGCATTTTTCCCAGTTAAGGACCAGATTAAACTCTTCACACCGCTGTAATGCTTGACTTAAATTTAGCAAGCACAGGTCAAAGGAATCTACAACAATTGAAAAGTCATCCATGAACACCTCCAAGGTGTCCTCAACCATATCAGAGAAGATCGACATCATGCACCTCTGGAAAGTGGCCGGTGCATTGCATAAACCAAAGGGCATTCTTTTAAAAGAAAATGTGCCGTATGGGCACGTGAACGTCGTCTTCTCCTGATCTTCAGGAGCAATGGAGATCTGGTTAGACCCCGAATAACCATCCAAGAAATAGTTCCAACCCCTACCTGCCAATCGATCGAGCATCTGGTCTATGAATGGCATTGGAAAGTAATCCTTTAGTATTCACGAGTTGAGCTTTCGATAGTCCATACACACCCTCCACCTAGTGATAGGCCTGAGTGGGATCATTTTATTCTTCTCGTTGGCTACTACCGTCATGCCCCCTTTCTTGGGCACACACTGTACAGGACTCACCCATTTACTGTCTGAGATTGGGTACACCACCCCTGCATCTAGCCACTTGATGATTTTTTTCTTCACCACCTCTTGCATAGGTGGGTTCAGGCGACGCTGATGCTCAATAGTAGTTATACAATCTTCCTCTTGCTGAATCATGTGCATACATATGCCAGGAGGGATACCAATGATATCTGCAATAGTCCACCCAATAGCTCTCTTATACCTCTTAAGAATATAGATGAGAGCTTCCACCTGTTGTTCGCCCAGATTAGCAACAATAATAACCGGCAGTGTATTTCCACTACCCAAGAACACATACCTCAGATGACTGGGTAACTCTTTCAATTCTAACACCGGTGGCTCTTCAATGGACGGCTTCGCCGGTGGTGAAGGTCAATTCTTAAGGTCAAGATCAAGCTTCTTAGGGGCATAAGAATATGACCCTATTCCTGTCAAAGCACAGACAGTTTCTTCATACTCTTCAATATCCTCACGATCAAAATTCATAAGCACAACAACTAATGGTTCAACAGCAAGCTACTCCTCTATAGATAGTTCCTGCTAGTCCTCATAATAAACATCAACTATAGAGAACACTCATTTCTTTGTGCTGTTTCATTGATTTGCATACATCAAAATGTACCACTTCATCATTCATCCAAAATAAGAGCTCATTCGCTCGCAAATCAATCAGCACACTTCCAGTTGCGAGGAAAGGTCGACCCAAGATTATGGGCACCTAAAAATTCACCTCGCAATCCAAAATGACAAAATCCGCCTGGAAAATGAAGGTAGCCACCTTCACCAATACATTATACAGAATACCAACAGGTCATTTTACCGACCTATCCGCCATCACAAGCTGCATATTGGTTGGTGTAGGATCTCCTAAATCCAGATTTTTATAAATGGCTAGCGACATCAGATTAATGCTAGCCCCCAGATCACATAAAGATTTAGCAAAATCCAAAGACCCAACCGTGCAAGGAATAGTGAAAGCTCCCGGACCTTCCTTCTTCTGTACTAAAGACCTTGTGTTAATCGCGCTACAATGATGGAAATTATCCGCTGGTTCATAGCTTGCTGCCCTTTTCTTTGTCAAAAGGTCCTTCATGAATTTGGCATACCCTGGCATTTGCTCCAGTGCCTTTACCAAAGGCACATTAATAGTCAGTTGCTTCAGCATGGTCATGAATTTACTGAACTTAGTGTCATCAACTTTGTTTTTCAGTCTCTAATGGAAAGGTGGTGGTGGTTTTGGAAGAGTTTTCTCCACCACTTCCTTTTCCTTGTTTTTATCATCTTCAAACTCATCAGACTACTGACAGTTGGGTGTAGTATCATGAATGATCTCGTCAGGGTTTTTAGCCTCTACGGGATGATCATAATCTACTTTATCAACATTCTCTTCTACACCATCAACTGCCGGCTTACCCACAGATGGGTTTTCCAATACCTTACCACTCATGGTAGTAATTGTCATACATGACCCATCTTTTCTTGGATTTTGCACTGTGTCACTTGGTAGAGTGCCAGTCTACCTTTGATTAAATACTGCAGAAAGTTGACTAATTTACTGCTCCAACTATTTTATAGAAGTGGAATGCGAATCAACCAATTGATTCATCGAAGACAAATCATTTTTCAACTCAGCTACTCCCGTGTTAGTTGCCTCTACTCCCTTCAATAGTTTAGCCATCATGTCCTCCATGGACATCTTTCCAGAGTTAGATGCAGTAGCTTCACGATTCCCAGGAGGAACATATAAACCACTCCTGTAATTCTTATTCTTCCAATTCCCTTGGTCTCGGTCCTTGTATCTAGATTTCTCATAGTAGTTCCGACCTTGGTTTCCTTGGACACTACCTCGAAACCCCCCCTGATTATTCAAGTAATTTGTTTCGTCCTTAGAATCAGAGTCAGCTCTTCCCTGTGATGCAATAGCTTTAACCTTCTCTGTCTTTCTTGATAATAAATGCTTAGTAAGAAGGTCCATCTGCGTTTTCATATGAGCCATATCTTGGTCACGTTCCTCTTTCTTTCGCCTCTGTTCTGCAGTCATGCCAATAGATACAGTAGGGCTTACTACCTCAGAATCCCTAGTATGCCAAGATCTACTCTTCTTTGTCATACGATCAAGCATTTCAGACGCCTCAAGAAAAGTGAGGTCCATGAATGACCCACCCGCACCATTATCCACCACTGGCTTAGTCACCGAATTCAAGGCCCTATATAATATCTCTTTCAGGTGGATGATGGTCATTTGATGATTCGGGCACCGTGTGAGCTTCTTTTTGAACCTCTCCCAAGTTTCATGAAGAGCTTCAGTTGGAAGCTACCAAAAATTACTGATTTCATCTCTTAATTGTACCCTCTTGGACGGCGGAAAGAACCTTTATAAGAAAGCATCTTTCAATTGCCTCCAATTTATAATAGAGTCAGGGGTTAGCCCATTCAACCATAACATTGCTTCTCCAGAAAGAGACAATGGGAATAATCACAGCCGAATAACATTTTTCCCCACTCTCGGATTGTCAAATGACTTGCATGTTGAAATGAAGTTGATCAAATGCATATTCGGGTCATCACCAGCAAGTCCACCGAACAGTCCCTTCAGATGCAACAACTAGATCATCATACTCATAATATTAAACTTGGCTCTGAATGCTAAGGGTGGAGGAATAATAGCCCCTGTGGCACCAGCCCCATCCAACTCGTCATCATCATCATCAAGAGCAAACTGATCAGCTCGACGTTCGGGTCTCATTCTAGCTTGATTATTTCTGTTGACATTTCTGTTTACTGGTGTAACTTCATCATCTGCACGCCTTGGATTTAGTAACTCATCATCACCCAGGTTTTCATCGTCTGGGTTTACTTCTCGGCCAACATTATTAGCATTTTTCTGATTCACTTGAGCGGCTGCTAGAGCAGCTAATCTAGCCTGCTCCTGCTGAGCAGCTACCCTTTCTGGGTCCCGTTGACCATCCATTCTGCCAATAAGATGTGGTTTAGGATTAATAGGTAATAATGGTTGACCCGATCTTCACGTACTTGGCATGCAAAACACTCAATTTGCATGAAACAAAAATAACAAACAAAAAGTAAAATTTAGGAATCTTTGACCAAATGGTCGATTAACAATCACAAACTTAGTTGACAACCATATTCCCCAGCAACGGCATAATAATTTGATACGCCTAAATTACAACTCTCGATAGAAAGTGTAAGCGATCGCTGTCAAATATAGAACCCAACTAGGTTGGGTGTCGAATCCCACAGGGAATACTGTGCTCACTAAGTATTGTAATCGTTACTGGACTATTGATCAGAGGTTTCTGAAAAAAGGGGTTTTTGGGTTTTAACTTATAAAAATAATTAATTGTAACAAGAGTATTTCAACGAATGATTCTCTTTGTAGTTCGTAAGTTTATGAGATTAAACAAACCAGGGTTATGGTCAACAAAATGCTAGCACCATTCGGGTTGTGAATCATTTATGAGTTCCACTTAGCAAATTCAATTGCAAGAAGGGTTGAGTCCTATTCTTTATCCATTAGTTTCTCAACCTAAGTGGATAGATTATCCTCTAATTCTCTCAAACTCAAAGGATGCATTGTTCTTTCAACCCATTTCTCATGTAAGCTAATCCTGTTAGGGCATTTACCATTACTCTAAAGGTTAAAGCCCTTAGAATTCATGTAAACACTTTTTTTTCCCCAACAAACACTTTCCTTTCATACAAGTGATGTTCTTGGGCTTACTCTTCAAGTTTACAACTAAGAAAAGTCATGAAATTGAAGAAAGGTTTATACAATATCATTTAATCATGGAAATTAATTTGATTCCCAACCCATAAATGTGTTTCACATTAAGGATCCCATAACCCTAGTTATGGGATCTTAGCCACAATATTCCATAGAAGAAGAAGAAGTAATTCTTGTATTATTCATAAATTAGATTAAGAATTTACTTACAAAGAATCCCAAGAATCAATTCTTAAATCTTCAATAATCAATGTTCAATGATAAATTTCTCCAAGATCTAAAGAATCCCCAAAGTACTAGATCACAGAGAGTTTCAATAGAATATAAAACTTGTAGAAGATAAAAGATGCGTTCTTAACCCTAAATTTTGGTATTTATATGTTCCCTGATAAAAAAAGAATTTAAAATTTAAAAGCAGAAAATCCACGTCCCAGCTGGCGGTCCATCAAAGTGTTGACGGTCCACCATCTGGTCCATCACTCGTTTTTTCCAAATTGCAGTTTCTGGATCGGTGACACTGGCGGTCCGTCACTAAGTCCCTCTAAAAGGTGGTTTCTGGATAAGGATTGACGGTCCATATGGTTTTCCGTCGCATGGATGATGGTCCACCATGTTGATCGTCACTAAGTCCTTCTGAGAGGTGGTTTTTAGATAAGAGTTGACGATCCATCTGGTGGTCCGTCGCATGGATGACGGTCCGCCATGTTGATCGTCATGAAATCTTTCTGAGAGGTGGTTTCTGGATAAGGGTTGACGGTCCACCAGGTGGTCTGTCACATGGCTGACGGTCCACCACGTGGTCCGTCACTCAAGTCATTAGCATGCCATGTTCTAGTTCGCCTTGACAGTACACCAGGTTGTCCTTCGCAAGACTGACGGTCCACCATTTTGACCGTCAAACTCACTTTTTTGCTACTTTTTCTAGCTTTCTTCTGTGGTTATCTCCTTTCACTGGAAACACTAAAAACTTTATTAAATAACACTTTGGTTGCTTGAAAACATACAAGTTTCCTAAGAAAATGATGCTAGCTGTTCCGTAAGGTATCGAAATATCACCCAGCAGCTTTCATGGACTTGATAAACCGCGTGTTTAAACAGTACTTGGACATATTCATCATAGTCTTCATAGATGATATTCTGGTCTATTCCCGCAGTGAGCGAGATCATGCAGACCATCTCAGAACAGTACTTCAGACTCTCAAAGATTATCAACTATTCGCCAATTTTAGTAAGTGCGAATTTTGGCTAAGGTCAGTAGCATTCCTTGGTCATATCATTTCTGGTGATGGCATTAGAGTGGATCCCCAAAAGATTGAAGCATTAAGAAACTGGCCTCGCCCTATCTCTTCATCAGATATTAGGAGTTTCTTAGGTTTGGCTGGCTATTATAGGTGGTTTGTTGAGGGATTTTCTTATTTTGCATCCGCTATGTCTAGACTGACTCAGAAGAAAGTCAAGTTCCAATGGTTAGATCCTTGTGAGAAGAGTTTTGAGAAGTTAAAGGCTCGACTCACCTCAGCTCCAATTCTAGTGTTACCAGATGGTTTAGATGGGTTTGGAGTGTATTATGATGCATCCAGAGTAGGTTTGGGTTATATCCTCATGCAGCATGGTAAGTTCATAGCCTACGTCTCTAGACAGCTTAAGCACCATGAGAAGAATTACACTACTCATGATCTTGAGTTAACAGCCGTAGTATTTACCTTAAATATTTGGAGGCATTACCTATACAGTGTTCATGTAGATGTTTTCATAGATCATAAGAGTCTTCAATATGTCTTTTCTCAAAAATATCTCAAGCTACATCAGAGAAAGTGGTTAGAGCTCTTGAAAGATTATGACATGAGTATCCTCTATCATCCGGGCAAGGCCAATATAGTGGCCGACGCTCTTAGTAGACTGTCTATGGGTAGTATTGCTCATGTGGATGATAGTAAGAAGAAGTTCGCTTAGGAAGTACATCAGCTTGCCAGACTAGGAGTTCGCTTAGTCGATACAGATGAGGGTGATATATGGGTTCAGAGTAGTTCAGAATCATCTCTAGTTTCAGAGGTGAAAGACAAGCAAAACAGAGATCCCAGCCTTGTCAAGTTGAAAGAGTTAGTTCAGGATCAGAAAGTAGAGGTTTTCTCCCAAGAGGGAGATGGTGTTTTATGTTATCAGGGTCATCTCTGTGTTCTAGGTGTAGATGACTTAAGGTAGTAAATTCTTGTAGAAACACATGGTGAACACTACTCTATTCATCTAGGGGCCACAAAGATGTACCGCGACTTGCGGAAAGTCTATTGGTGGAGTGAGATGAAGAGAGATATTGTAGAGTTTATGGCTAAGTGATATACATATCAACAGATTAAAATAAAGCATCAGAATCCTAGTGGTCCTATGCAGGAGTTTATTATTCCTACTTGGAAGTGAAAACAAGTGAACATTGACTTCGTTATGGGTTTGCCTCGAACTCATCATCAGTATGATTCAGTCTGGGTCATTGTAGACAGAATGACCAAATCAACTCATTTCCTTTAAGTTTATACCTCTTATTTAGTTGAGGATTATGCCAAACTCTACATCAAGGAGTTGGTCAGATTGCACGGTGTTCCATTATCCATTATCTCAGACAGAGGTACCCACTTCACCTCTTATTTCTGGAAAACATTCTAAAAGGGTCTTGGTACCCAAGTTCATCTTAGTACAACCTTTCATCCTCATACAGATGGTCAAGCAGAAAGGACCATTCATACTTTAGAAGATATTATAAGGGTGTGTTCAATTGATTTCAAGGGTAGTTGGGATGACCACATTCCTTTGATTGAATTTGCATACAACAACAACTATCATTCCAGTATTCATATAGCTCCATTAGAAGCTCTTTACGGTAGGAGATGTAGATCTCCAATTGGTTGGTTTGAAGTTAGTGAGGCCTCAGTCATAGGTCCTGACTTGGTATTCGACGCCTTATACAAAGTCCAGTTGATTAGAGAAAGACTTCGGGATGCTCAGTCCCCTATATGTTGGTCCCGTCAAGATTCTCAGTCGCTTTGGAAAGGTAGCCTATGAGCTTGAATAGCCTTCAGATCTAGCCTCAGTTCATCCTGTCTTCCATGTATATTTACTCAAGAAGTGCATAGGTGACCCAGCAGTTGTGGTCCCTATTCAGAGCATTGATGTTCAGAACACTCTCTCTTATGAAAAGATTCCACTCAAAATCTTAGACTATCAGACTCGTAGATTGAGGAACAAAGAGGTACCTCTAGTTAAGTTTCTTTGGCGAAATCAGTCTATCGAGGGATCTACTTAGGAAGAAGAGGCAGACATGCGTACCAAGTATCCTCACCTCTTCTTCACCAACTCAGATTAAGCTCAAGGTAACAGTTCTCCTTAAGCTTACTTAGTTTCATGTTCAGTGTTCATTCAAACTTGGTATGCAGTTTCATGCTCATGTTCCCATTTTAAACTTGGTATCAAGTACCATTGCATATTCAGTCATGCACTCATGTATCAGTTTAGTAATGTAATTATGTATCATACATGCATTCTCATTATAAGAAACTTAGTTCTTCAGATCACTCAGTCATACATGCATGAATCAGTTACACATGCATCAGATATGCATGTTCAGTAGTATATGTTCAGCTTGTCAGTCATGTCAGTCATGGGATCATGTTATATTTATTCATGTTCAGTATGTATGTCAATTTTCTTTTCTCCCCTCTTAGTCAGTCTCATTCAAGGATGAATGTTCTCAAAGGGGAGATATTGTAATACCTCATACTTTTTCGAAGCTAATTTCATCTCAAGAATGTCTAGAATTTGCTTTTAAATTAAATGATGGTTATTCCATGAGGAATTTTCAAGATTTTTACTTTTTTTCTTTTGAAAAATTCAATAAGATTTTCATCGATATAAGATTCGTCCAAATCTAATAACCGGGTCAGAAGTTATGACTATTTCAAGTTCCCATCGTAAAACAATGCCATATTAGTCAGTGGCGCGCCGCGCCACAAGAGGAAATGGCATTCAGAAATTACAGTAGGACTCCAGGATTATGGAGCATCACACCAGGGCCCAAATTCAGAATTGTCCTTTTTCCAGTGTCTCAGCGTGATTTTTCCCGCGTTGTGCCAAAGTTCCAGGTCGAAAAAGAAGGGGCAACGCGATGGCTCTGCATCGCGCCATCCCTCAGTTTCCCAATTGTTAAATTCCAGTGACATGGCACGATAGATCCACGTTGCTCTAGGGGTTCAGTTCGGAAAAAATTCACTAAAATGAAATGACGCATCCAGGGTTAAAAGGGTCAACTTCCCACCCTTATTTAAGCCCTTTAACACGTGATTCAGCCACTTTTCACCCAAAATACACTCTCTTCTCTAAAAAATCCCTCAAGAACAAGCTAGGGTTTTCATAGAATATCCAATTCCAAGAAAGTTTTACCATCAATCTTCATGAAATAACGAACTAAGGTATGCATAGTGTTCAGTCATGGACTCCTTTCGTCCATGAAGTCCAAGAATCCCTTTTTCAACTTCAAGTAATGGATTTTCTTTATGATTTCATGATTGGGTTGTTCTTGTTCATGTTGATAAATGATAAATTGAATTCTACTCCATGTTGGGTGATAATTTCTATGTGGGTTTAATTATTATAGATATAGATTCATGAAAACCTATGACTAAACCCTTGAATGATGAAATTAGAATGTGACCATGACGTTTAATTGTTGTACAATGATGTTTACATGTACCATGTCTACAATATGTTTGATTTAATGCCTAAATGAAGGAAAAGTGCCTAACTAGCATGTTGTCATGAAATACCCATATATGTACAAGCTTATGCCTATTACATGTTTGATGAAATACTTTAGTAAATGCATTATGGTGATTATTATGTATTCAAGCAAGTCATGCTTTGTCAGTTTCCTTCTATTGAGTCCTGGGGGTACTTGTACACGAAACATTAGTTGTGTGACTAGAGTCATTTCATGTTTTCACGATACTCTCAGTCAATATATGATCCTTAGACTTCAGACAGTCTTATGACTCAGGAAATCTCCATGATCTCATGAACTCAGTCAGTTGTCAGTTATTAGTAGTATTTCATCAGTCAACGAAATTCAGTAACTCAGTCCATGTTCAGTTCAGTAAATCATGTTCAGTTTCTATTCAGAAGGGAGTAGAAATTAGCACCGAGCGAACCCAAGAATGGGAACTCACCTGTTATATGAGAGTGCGATTCTTAGACGTAATCCTTGCATTCCAGAACTATGTAGCCAACATAGGTTGAGACATCATATCCTGCTATATAAGGGTAGATGAGGTGGCTTAGTCTATTATATGAGGGTTCCCACCGTTCTCACTAGAGTTACCTGTTATATTAGGGTCACTCACATATTGTCCTTACCAGTGGTACGGTATTGACACCCTTCCAATCAAGGCATAGATTGGACCCCAATTCAGCTATAATACATCATTTAGGGCATGTCGGTTAGGTGACTACATCCCACAGTCTCTGTATAAGTCTCAGTAAAAGAACTCAGATAGTTTTTCAGAATTCAGGACTGTCAGATACAGTCAACTCAAATACAGTACGAAACTCAGATAGTTCCATCAGATTCAGGACTGACAGATACAATCACTAATGTTATCAATTATATTCAAATTCAGTAATCATGTTATCACAATATTAGTGTCAGTTGGTATGTCTCAAGCATGTATTCTCACGTTCATGATAGTTAGTCAGTTATTATTATTGTTCATGCATATGAACCCCATACTTTCAACCTACCTCACATGCATACCAGTACATTCAAAGTACTGACATATTTGCGCTATGGTGAATACCATAGGTTCAGAGAAACGAACTCCAGAGCAACAGTAGATTCCAGATATCTGCAGACAGAGTTAGAAGTGAGTCCTTATATTTTGAGAACATGATTATTTCCCTATTATCTCATTAATCAGTTTATTAGTTGGAGTTAGTTGGGGACATATCCCATCAACTCCTTACTCAGACAGTTCAGTCAGTTAGAGGCTTTCTAGACTATCATGTTTCAGACTTCAGTATGTTCAATTCTACTTTGGGTATCCTATTACCCCACACAGATGTTATGTCATTTAGATCATGTTTAGTATTGAACCTTATGGCCTTTCAGTTCATGTTTCCGCATTATAAAGTATTTTATGCAGTATACAGGTACAAATATCAGTCATGGGTTAGCTTGTGGTTCTTCGGGGTCATGAGCACCGTGTAGCATTCTGGGTACTAGATTCGAGGTGTTACACCCTAATTAGCTCAGATTGGGGATGACAGTTAGATGATAGCTCCCACAGTCTCAGTCCAATAATCAGATCAGTAGTTCAATCTCAGTGTTGATTGACTAAGGCATACAAATATTAGTTATTTTAGTATTTCAGTTTACAGACTTCTATTCAATATATATTATATTCTTGGTCATGCATCCCCATTATCTACAAATTTCACGTACCTTTAGTATTTATAGACTTTCATGCATACGCAGTATTTATATATTTCACATATTTTCAGCATCTACAGATTTCATGCGCTCTATTCAGTATTCCATGTTTTACATGTATATTCAGACAGTTAATATTCCTATTCATGAAACCATGCATGTCAGCCTACCTCATTCAGCATACCAGTATATTTAAAGGACTGATCACATATCTTTCTTTTGCGCAATGATGTATTATATCATAGGTTCTGATGCCCAGTTCCCGGATCGCATTTAGATATCTCAGACTCTCAGTAGTAGCAGTGGTGAGTCCTCATATTTTGAGGATGGATTATTTTATTTCGTTCTTTTAGTCTAGTAGTTAGTTGGAGTTAGTTGGGGCCTGTCCTATCAACTCATAGCTATTCAATTTAGAGAGTTTCAGACACTACAGTCAGTTATTCAATATTCAAACTTCAGTTGACATAACAGTTAGTCATTCAGTTTATCTCATATTTCAGTATTTATTCAAACTCAGATAGTTATTTTTTTAGATTTATAATTCAGTATTTGTTTTAGTTATTAAAACCTTATAGCATATCAGTTATTCTTCTGTATTTTTTATTATGTTATTTAGTGCTCATAGCAGGTACCAGCTCTTGGGTTAGCTTATGGTCCCTCGGGACTGTAAGTATCATGTGACACCCAGGGTGTACTCTCAGAGTATTACAAATAAGATGATTAAACTCCAAAGTTTGGAATTGAGTAAAAACCCAAAATTTCAAGAATAATTGTAAAGTATGTAAAAGTACTGTAAGAATGAGTCACCTAATAAAAGATAAACCCTAGGGTATTTATAGTATCTCAATATAACATAGAAATCCTAATAAAAATAGTAAAGGTAAAGTTATGTTGGCTCTCGCTACAACTCAATTTTCAACTAGTACCGGCATCATACGAGTCGTACCCTGCCCTCTCGTATCTATTCTAGTGTCTGATCTCCCAAGGCATCAACTTTCTATTCAGCATACAACTTCTATTCACTAATCGTACCTGAGCATATAACTCGTGTCCTTTAATCATATCCACTTAGGACTTCTATCTATTCTATCTTTGAACACTAGTTTGTATATGGATTCCCTATACGAGTCATACTCAGACTTCCAACTCGTATACTTTTTAGAATTTAACTTTAGATAGTAGCATTAGCTTCTGTTATGCTTATAACTTCTCCATATGACTCGTATCTATGCTTACGACTTAGATGTTCCAGTCGTATCTTGTCTATACTTAGCTTCTCAATTTTGGTTTAGGTTCTATTATGCATATGAGTCAACATATGATTCATGTCGAGTGGTGACAACTCAAGAGTTGACGCATACCTTTATTAGAGTTGTTTTTTTCCTGATCATTTTCTTCCCTTTTCATTCAACACTACAAAAGACCTATTTTACCTGCAATATACACCAAAGTGCATTATAT
This sequence comes from Capsicum pubescens, assembly GCA_030864215.1. Classification (NCBI taxonomy): domain Eukaryota; kingdom Viridiplantae; phylum Streptophyta; class Magnoliopsida; order Solanales; family Solanaceae; genus Capsicum; species Capsicum pubescens. The sequence goes on along the minus strand of CM061549.1, from coordinate 70,658,707 downwards.
CTAACAAAATATCCTAAGTTCACGCATAAATTCATGATTTTAAGCATTGAAAGTGCCGTGTTTCCATGACACATCAACACCCTCAACTTAGACTTTTGTATGTCCTCAGGCAAGCAAAACCAAACACTATTTCAGGATATAGAGATGATGCTTAAGCTAGAAAACCTTAAGCTACCCATGGCAGTGCTTTTGAATTTAATTTTAATTATGTTACTCCCCTCTTTTTAACTTTTAAAGATTCAAACTGCGTATAACAATTTAGCACATGTAGAAACATGAGGGAATTTTATGATGGATTTACATTAGCAATAGACAACTGGTCAAAGACACGAATTACATTAACTAACCAATTTGGAAACCTGGCAACATAACCCATATGCGCTTACAGTCAAAGAAATCCCATTCACTCTCCGTATTGATAAACCAATATATTCAGGGATATAATAAATGACTCTCTCATTCACAAAGAAGTATCACCGATCTACACAGAATACCATAGGCTTGCCCTTATGCTCCTTTCCTCAGTTTTTAGACTGTCACGGTAGGATCACTATAGGCTTTTATCCAGCTTGTAACGTAGGTTTGGGGCTGGTATGATATCTTTTGGGATTTATTTAATGACTAAGCCTCCTGGACACTATGTATTTCTTGAGGCCCACTTATTTTTCCACTTCTTCTTTTATCTCTACCCTTATGTCTCCATTTTCATTTTAAGCACATTCAGATTGGGCAAGGTGCGGTTTTCTCACTTTTCTTTTCCTTGCAACTTTTATTTCCTTTATTCTCATCACACCTGTCCAAGTTTCACTATTTTTCTTTTATACACTTTCTTCATACTCGTTTTCTACTACGCACCTCTATAATAGCCACCCTCAACTTAGTTGATTTGCCTGAGTTGAGGTACACAGTGTCCAAAGAGGACTAGGGCCAAATAGGTTCATTGTAAGGGAAACGGGAAAGTGAAGTTGGTGTATTCAACAAAATTGGTCTATTCAGGCTCAAATATTTAGATCAAAGGGATTCATACTTATTTGGTTGGACATTTTAGGCTCAAGTGGACTTATACCAAAAAGGGCCTATGATCACTTCCTACTTAACTATCCTAGACCTAGGAAAAATAAACCGGGCAAGTTCTAGATTCTGTCAAACTGGAACTCAGTATACCTCACACGAACTTGCACAGGGTTACATTACTAAGTACTAGCTATCAACTTATGCAACTATTTGTCCCTAATTATTCTATTCCTAATCCTAATGCCATTTCCAGATTCATAATAGTCTCATACATAAATAAATATCACACAGATAAATAAATTTTTGGAGGGGGTTAATTTTTCAATAGAATTTTATTTAACACAGATTCTCAGCATAATCATTTCAAATCATTAGTATTTTCAAATCTATAAATCAATCAAAATCTCAATTTGATTATAAATGAATTTTCAAAATCTCTAAGAAATCACAATAAAAACAATCTTCTACCATAGGCACTGATTTTCTCCCTATCTCAACTGTCAACACCAAACCTGCATGTGATAATAGACTTTTAGCTACTTGTACTTTTCAGCTACTCCCAAATATTTGGAATAACCCCCACCCCAATTAAAAATTATTGCACTGCCCTCAATGCTTAAAAAAATATAGAGTAGGGATGAAAGGTCATACCTGGGTGCTTAAGGCGCCGACTCATCAACATCATTATGTGGGCCCTTAGATCAGCTCCTACTATCCTCAGCTCTCATTCCATTAGCTACTGGGACTAGATCAGCAACAACAGTCGGGGGAACAACACCATTCCCCTCAATATCAATAACTGGTGGCCTTGAACCACCGACTCTAGATGCTATCTTATGGACCCTCATCTGCTGGTCCAGCTCATCCTGTATGCTTTCTGCCCTGGCCTTCTTCTCAGTTTTTTTTCTCTCTTGTATTCACTTTGGTCTCCTCAAATGGTGAATGTATCGGGTTTGGGATTGCCAGAATGTTTGGCACGTGAACTATAGGAATCATTGTCTAAACTAAAGGCTTTGAAATAGCCGGTATATCATATAACTCTGTGACCATCCTTTTAATTTCTGTAACCTCAGATCTAATCTCAGAAACATCGGGTGTCTGCACACCTCTCAACTATTGAGTGATCCTCTATTCAAAGGCATCGAGTCTTCCTTAGACTCATCTATCCTGACTCTCAAACTATGCATCAAGCCAGGGTCTCACGCCTCCTTCCATGTGACCCACTCTTGCCTTTAATATGGATAACCTTTTTATAACCTCTGTCCACACCGCATGTTAAATTAGAATAAGTCTAGAAGGCATACCTCATGGCTGGGTGGCACAGACGGTATGATGGTGTGGCACTAGAAGTACCCACTGCATCTGTATATAAAGTCTCTATCTGTGATCCTGCCCCAATAGCCTTGACATTCTCGGCCTGGTCTCTCTGCCAGAATATATCTACCATAAAGTCAGCTGCCTGCCTTGCCTGTCGGGCCAAAGGGTTGGTTGCATATTAAATTAGGCCCAAATCCATGGTTCTCGTAGCCTCTAACATCTCATCTATACCAGGGAGTTCTAGTACTCCCACAACCAGACATATCTGCATGATCATGCAAAGATACGCCAATAAAGATTTCTCACTACTTACCGCCCGGTCTCTCAACTCCCGAGCCAAAAATTCACCAACACAAACACATAATCGTCTATGCATCTAGCTATCATGGCTTGTCGAACTGGGCTCAGAACGTTACCACCTGTAGTTGGACATAGCCTGTGCTAGGCCAGTGTCTACCATGATTTACCCTCAAATTTGAGTGTGTTCTTCTCAATTTTCTATGAGATGACCCCAGGGCGTCCTACTACCTAAACTGCATTCTGGCAATTTGAAGCTATACTCTCCATAATCCACCTAAACAATATCTTTTTATCCTCCAAACCCAATGACCTCTGAGTTATCTTCCTTATTTTTTCTATTCGATAGTCTATCTCCCCAGTATTGACTAGAGGATGATACTCTGGTCCGTATAAGAACCAACCAATGGTATGTGGTGAAATATCCACCCATACTCCCCGAATAGTAAGAGAAGTGATAGGGTTTTCACCCTTTCACAACTGACCTTGTGGGTTTTGTTGCCGAAGTTCTCCCTTATATGTGGCATAAGATTCTCGCACCAATACTTCACTATATTTCTCGGGCGCTCTCGTCATCCATTCAAACCCATACTGCTAAAAATGCTAATCAAGGTATTTTTGATATCCCGGTAGTCGTCAAACTCCTTTCAAGATATATTACCTATTTTATTTTTCCACCTCAAGGTTTGCTCAACCCACCGTTGAAAGTCTCCTGTATCCTAAGGTACCCTCATCATTCAATAATGGCCGCCGAGATAGTGGTAAGTGAAAGTGGGGGATCCTATCGAGCTATCAAAGGCACCTCATTCACTTTCTCCAAAGTATTAGTATTCCTAGAACTTACCTCTTCTAAACTAAATTCAGCCTCGTCATTATCATCAGATGGTAGTGGTGTATGTGGGGAAGATACAGTGTGGTTGTTTCTCCTCGGGCCCCATGGAGGTGGTGATTCCTTTGGGGGTGCAAATTTCTTCCCCTTACCTCTGTCATATACCTTCCCTTTTTAGGAAACCTTGACCTTTGAGGAGTCTTCATAAAGTTCATCGCTATTGTCGATTGACTCATCAAACTCAGAGCCACAGGATTTTGAGTTAGTAACCAGTGCCTACTTAGTTCCCTTTTTGACTTGTTTGGATGAGAAGCATTCTTTGGAAGCATGGTACCTACAAGCACACCATTATAAGTAAGTAAATAAAGAAAAGAAAACCAAAAATTTAAAACTAAAGTTTAGTATGCATGTCCTGGTAAGGGTAAGAGAGAAGGATATTGGTTGTATTGACTGGGTAATACTCGTATCATCGAGTCGTATATTAAATAGTGCATGAATAATTGTTCACTGGTCAGCTTACGGCTCCTCCTAGACAGTCATATCGACAAGGTATGACTCATTACCAACAGTCATAAGTAGACCAAAAACATTTAACTAAAATTCTATTACTCCCAGGTCAGTACGACTCTAAGGCCTTATTTGTTTGCACTTAATGGAGGTCTAAATCTGAATGGTTCAAACTTTAGACCATTAAGTGTATTTATTTTTTATTAAGATTTTAGCTCTTAATAGGTCTGAATAGGTCTTAATCATTCAGATCTAGAACCAAGTCTTAATAGGTATGAAAAGATATTCTAGTTTTTGATAATTTCACCACTCTATTCATTATAAGCAGTTACCACCACTAACCACCTCTGCCACCGCTACCATTGTCAACCACCACCCACCACTACTAACCATCTTTACTATCACAACCACCAACGATAATAAATATCGTTACCAATAACTATTGTCAACTTCTACCACACCTACTACCTCTATTATTCTATTATAGTCACCACCACTACCTCCATCGACAGCACCACCATCATCAACCACTACCAGCCAATCCCTACTACCGACCAACTCATCTATCACAACTAGCACCACCACTAACTACCACTAATACATCACAACCTCCAGACATTCTTCGGCCGCCACCACCTATGTCACTAGTAACGCCAACTCTACCACCACTTCAACCACTACCATCGCTTTAATTTATCTCTACTAACAACTATATCCACCATCCTAACAAACAACATCTCCAACTATCACCAACACATCATCAACCATCATGTATTCATGTTTCAGCTAACACAATCAATATCTCAAACAACTAACATCAATCAATGTCACATCAAAATAACCACCACCACCATCAATTGCTACCATCATAACAGTCACTACAATACTAACCATCACAACTATCACCACAAATATTATTTATCACTAACATCAATCGTTGTAACCACAACCACCATTATAAACCATCTCCACTATCACTAAAAAATATAAATATATTTTCTTAATCAAATAATAATTTTGCAGTATTAAATTACATACTTTTATAATATATAATTAATATTTTATTTAAATTGTATTTTTATTTTATTATATATACAAATAAATTTTTCTTGCATATTCTGATGTTGAAAAACAAACAGTTTTAATCATTCAGTTTGCAGATCTAGAGACAAAATCTTAATCATTCAGATGTGCATTCATATTTAGATGTCTGAATCTCAAAAAAACAAATGCATCCTAAGTGTACGAGTCGTATGGTTTGGATACGACTCATATGGTTGAGTCGTATCCATTCCAGAACCTTAAACTTGATAGACTTCGATGTTGTCAGTGGGTACGAGTGTCATAACAACCCAGTGCTAGTGGGTATGAGTCGTAAGGGGTCTCGTATCCACTGCAATATAGAAGTCCAACTTTAAAGTTTGACTCTAAAGTAAATACCTAAACTACACATGACAATTTTGAAGCAACATTAATAAATTTTAACCACATAACACATAAAATATCAACACATAAACCCACATTCTCCCCCAACTCATATTTCCACCCTAAACCCAATAACTAGGGTATCAATTTGAAATAACCAAGTAATTGCAACATAAAGCAAGTTAGGAATAGCTCACATTTATGATTTCAGCTTGAAATATAGTAAGATTGAGTTTGAAAACTTACTTTCTTGGGTGAATTTGTATTCTCACTGATTTCAACCTTTTTTTTTCAAAATTTATGCTTAGGTCATATTAATTAAGGGATTTGAGTAACTTGGTACTTAATTCAAAGAGATTTCATACCTTTGGAGCTTGTAAATCGGGAAAATATGGAGTTTTTGTTGGTATAGGGTTGTTTCAAATGTCGGTTACCCGAGTTGGGTGTCCAAATTCTGTTTAAGTCATTGTTCTGGGTTGGGTTGACCCGTGATCTAGAAGCTTGGGTATGAGTTATGTATAAGACTTGTACCTAAGCTTACGGGTCATGCCTTTGACTCGTATACACCTGGAAACTTACATGGGTTCTGGAGAGGATACAACTCAATGAGATGATTCGTTCCTTGAGGGTATGACTCATTCTGAGAATCTTATTGATTCCAGAAACTTTTGCCTGATTCTGAATTTTCTTCCAGGTCCATACGACTCCTACTTAAGAGTTGTACTATCCAGATACGACTCGTAAAGAGTCCGTATGATCAAAATTTTTTTCAACTTCTTTGGATATTTTATGCACTTCATAGTCCTGCACACTGGATAAATATATTACCCTATAATTCAAAAAGTACAAAAACATGAGTTGCCTCCCACACAACACTTGATTTAACGTCGCAGCATGACGTGGTTAAGTTGGGTACTCAGATTTCACTAACTAGCCTCATAGGTCACCTCCCATGCATCGCTTGATTTAACGTAGCTGCATGACGCAATTGCCTCGATTACTCAGCTTCACCAAGGGCAATTTCAACAACCTTATTCACTTCTTTATAATTGCTATATAGTGCTTTAATATTTGTCCATTTACCTTAAACGGGGATTCACCATACCTCTTTAGTTCTAAAGCACTAAAGGGATAAGATTTTGTAACCTTGAATAGACCATACAATCTAAACCTTAACTTACCTGGAAATAGTTTAAGCCTCGAATTTTAAAGCAATACCTGGTTACCTTTATCAAAGATTTTTTCCTCAATTTTTCTATTATGATGCAATTTTATATTTTCCTTTTAAAGTGCAGAACTTTCATATGCCCGGATTCAAAATTCATCCAACTCATTCATACTATTCATCCTTGACTTGGCTATATCTTGCCACTTAAAATTCAGCTTCTTCAAATCCCAAAGTTCTTTATGTTCAATCTCAATGGGAAAGTGATAAGCCTTTCCATACACTAGCTGATAATGCGAAGCACCTATTGGAGTCTTGAATGTTATACGGTAAGCCCATAATACATCATCTAATTTTTGTGACCAATTAGTCCTATTGGCGTTGACTGTCTTCACCAAAATGGACTTAATTTCTCTATTGGACACCTCAACCTGTTCACTAGTTTACGAATGATAAGGTGTTTCCACCTTGTGCTTTACTCCATACTTCTCTAACAGGCCTCTGCATAGACGATTACCAAAATATGAACCTTCGTCACTAATGATAGCACATAGGGTTCCAAATTAAGAAAAGATATTCTTTTTCAAGAATACAGTGACACTACACACTTCATTGTTGGGAAACACATCTTCTTCCATCCATTTTGAAATATAATCTGCAACCACTAGTATAACTTTATGGCAAATAAACTCACAAAAGGACCCATGAAGTCGATACCCCATACATCAAACAATTTTAATTCTAAGATGAGAGTCATAGACAGTTCATGGTATCTAGAGATATTACCTTGTCGTTGACATTGATCACAAGCAACAACAAAATCATGTGCATATTTGTAGATTGTTGACCAATAATACCCACATTGCAAGATTTTGTGGGTTGTGCGGGTTCCATAATGTTGACCCCAACTGGCGAAGAATGACAAGCCTCAAGTATGTGCATCATCCTTACCTCAGGTATGAATCTACAAATAATCCCATCCATACAAATTCTGAACAAATAAGGCTCATACCAAAAAAAATTCTTTACCTCATGCATAAATTTCTTTCTTTGCTGGAAGGAAAGATCTTCTGGGGCCAAATCACTTGCCAGATAGTTTGCATAATCTGCAAACCATGGAATTAGATCTTGGGATACTGCTAATATCTGCTTATCTGGAAAACTCTCATCAATCTCAAGCCCATCTTCAACATTCTGCATAGGGTTCTAATTCTAATTTTATAAAATAATAAAAAAGTTGCACTTCTTTATTTTTACCCACTCCAATATAGCTGTCCAATATATGTCATAGAATCATATGATAAAAAATAATTATTAGTTTGATGTTGTAATTTATCTGATGGAATATATATGTAAGAAAAATTCAGTTTAATTAATTAAACAAACATTACTTCTCTAAGTACTATAGTTAAAAATACCATCATGGAAATAATAAGATCTTGAGAGGACATAGTGTATATAGACTTTATTTTTACTTTAAAAGATGAAAAATATTATGGAAAAAATAATTTGCAAAAAAATCATGATAAAATACTAAATTAAAGTATGATATAAAGCAGTTAAAAAAGTGAAACCAAATGTGAGAAAACTTTGTACTATTGAAATAGAGGTCCATTTTTCACTGTGATTGTTGTTTTTTCATGTAAATAAAAATGTTGTTTTCCAAGCCTACTTCCTCCTCCAGTCTAGACAAATGATTCGGAATTTGATTCTCAGTCCCCTTTCTATCCTTGACCTCGAAATCAAATTCTTACAGCAATATCACCCACCTAATCATTCTAGGCTTCGCATCCTTTTTCTCCATTAAGTACCGCTGTACTGCATGATAAGTGTGCACAATCACCTTAGTCCCAATCAAACATGACCTAAATTTCTCAAAAGCAAAAACCACTGCCAACAACTCTTGTTCCGTCATGGTGTAGTTCTTCTGAGAAGGATTTAGTGCTTTGCTAGCATAGTATATGGGATGAAGGATCTTCTCTTTTCATTTGCCTAGTATAGCCATTAAATCCAAATGACTTGCATCACACATGATTTCAAAAGGCAAAGACCAGTCTGGAGATACAATGATAAGAGCAGTCGTCAATTTCTCCTTCAAATATTCGAAAGCCTTCAAGCATGCTTCAGTGACCACAAATTTCAACTCTTTCTTAATAAGCCTACAAAGAGGATTGGCTATCTTGGAGAAGTCCTTGATGAACCTTCTATAAAATTCAGCATGTCCCAAAAAGCTACGAATACCCTTTACAAAAATTGGTGGAGATAATTTCTCGATCATTTCACTTTTTGCTTTATCTACCTCAATACCCTTTTTTGAAATTTTGTGCCCCAATACTATACCTTCTTTGACCATGAAATGGCACTTTACCCAATTAAGTACCAAGTTGCATTCTTCACTCCTTTGGAGAGCATTTTCCAAGGAAGTCTTTAAAAGAATCACTGACAACCAAAAAATCATCCATAAAAATTCAATGGCATGTTCTACCATATCAGAGAAGATTACCCTCATACTTCTCTAAAATATGGATAGAGCATTGCATAGACCGAATGACATGCGTTTGAATGCAAAGGTCCCATAAAGACATGTGAAGGTAGTCTTCTCTTGGTCCCCAGGTGTAATAGTGATTTGATTGTAACCTGAATAACCCTCAAGAAAATAGTACCATCCTCTGCCTGCTAACCTGTCTAATATCTGATCCATGAAGGTCATGAGAAAATGGTCCTTCTGGGTCCATGCATTCAATTTTCTGTAATCCCTACACATTCTCCATAGAGTGACTGGTTTCACTGGTACTAGCTCATTTTTCTCATTAGGTACAACAGTAATACCGCCTTTCTTCAGAACACATTACACTGGACTGACCCACTTATTATCAATAATGAAAAATATACCACATTAGCATCCAACCACTTACGTATCTTTTTTTACCACCTACTGCATAGGAGGGTTGAGTCGGTATTGATTCTCTATGCTTGGGATATAGTCTGGTTCAAGTTGAATTTTATGAGTACACAAACTAGGCAGAATTCCCACAATATATGCAATGGACCAACCTATGCCTCTCTTAAATCTCTGCAATACTAACAATAACGCTTCCACTTCTGACTGTATCAAATCATCTGCAATAATAACTTGAAAAGAATTATTGGACCCCAAAAATATATATCGCAAATGAGAAGGGAGGGCCTTCAACACTAAGACAGGTGGATCCTCAATGGATGGGTGAGCGGGTGGAGTAGTTCTATTCTTCAAGTCTAAATCAATCTTCTTTGGTGCATAAACATAGGAACCACTACAATAGAGTGCACACATCATATCATCATACTCCTTAATCCCATCACTATCGAAATTTGTGATAACGACTGCCAGAGCTTCAACACCTAACCTTTCTACAATAGGAACAACAACATCAGAACCATCATCCCAAAGAGTAATTGAATTAATATCATGGAATGAATCTTCCTAATCATCATACACATCGATTACAAATATCACTCTCAACTCATCAGGCTGCTTCATAGATTGCATACGTTGAATGTCACCCGTTCATCATTGAGTCTCAGTATTAGATGTCCTTTCTCCAAGTTAATCAACGTCCTACCTATAGCGAAAAATGGTCTTCCCAAAATAATTGGAACTTTAAAGTCCAATATTATAAAATCAACCAGAAATATAAAAGAAGACACTTTTACCAACACATCATAAAGGATGACAACTAGCTTCTTTACTGTTCTGTCCGTCATCACTAGTTTCATGGTAGTTGGTTTGAGAGATCCTACCCCCAACTGGTTGAATACTGCAAAGGGCATGAGGTTAATGCTAGCCCTCAAATCACACAATGCTCGAGTGAAGTTAAAAGATCCAATAATACAAGGCATGCTGATAGCGCAAGGATCCTCCTTGTTCTTTACCAATGATCTAGTAACTATAGCACTACAATGATGAATATTGTCGACAGTCTCATAACTCACTAACTACTTCTTTGTGATTAAATCCTTTATGAATTTTGCATATCCTTACATTTTCTCCAATGCCTCTACAAGAGGTATGTTGACTGTCAACTGTTTAACATATTTTTGATACATACCTTCTTTTTGTTTCCTTCTCATCCTTTGAGGAAAGGAAGGAAGAGGTCTCTGGATAGGCTTCAACACAAGCTTCTCAACCTTGTCTTTTACTTTTCCCTCTTTAACATTGCTCTCTATATCAATGGGATGATCATCATATTTATGCTTATCTACAATGGGAATAGGTGGGTCTAGAGTGGTTTTACCACTTCAAGTTGTAATGGCATGGAAATGAGCATCATTCTTCAGATTCTGAACTATATTACTAGGGAGAGTGTCTGGCTACCTCTGATTTACTGTGGCTGACATCTGACCAAATTCTTGTTCCAACTGTTTGATTGCTATAGCATGTGACTCAACTTTCTAATTTAGCCCTGACAGATTTGCCTTAATATCCTTAAGACAACTTTCTTGACCTTCTTGTCTTTTGACTAATTTTGACAAAAGTGCCTCAATTCTGGATTCTGAATCATGACCCCCAGGTGGAATATACTTATCACTCTTCTACTTGTAGTCATATTTTCGGTGCTAATCACCATCTCTCTCTATACTTTTATCTTTGTATTTGTAATTATAATAGTTCCAACCTTAATTCCCTTTCTCTTGGGCTCAAAAATCTACCAACCTATGATCAAGATACTTTGCTTCCTCTTCAAATTCAATCTCAAAAGTTTTTAAAGTAGATACCTGAGTCCAACTGCATTTACTTTGTCATCCCCCATTGCTGCAAATTGCTTAGTAAGAAGACCAATATCTGTCCAAAGTTGAGCAATCTCTTGTGCGCCAAAGTCGTTATTTATGCTATAATCATCGCCAGTTCAATAGTATATACACCTGCACCACCATCAGCGTGTCTAGTATACCATCCTCTATTGGTCACTGAAATGTCATCTAGCATCTCTTGTGCATAATCCCACCGAGGTTGCATAAATTCACCTCATGAAATAGTATCTGCCATTGCTCTCGAAATGATATTTAGTGATCAGTAGAAGATTTCTAGTAGATTTGTGTTAACCTACTATGTTTCGGTTTTAATAATGACAAACTAATGTGCGGATCTTTGTAGGAAAATTTGATGACTACCAATGATAAAAGGATGTCTCTTACAAGAATAAGAGGGTGTCAAATCAGTAGCCACAACATCCAAGCGAATTATTCAAAACAAGAACTAATAAGTTGATAAATAGGATATTGATGACTGCTAATATTGGAAGGATAAAGTAAGTCAACCCCAAAAATGGAAGAACATCAATTCATGATCCTAGAATCTAAGGAAATCAATCAAAATGAGAATAAATAGAAGGAGAATCCCAGTCCCACAAGAAATCTCAAATTAGACCAATCATAGCTATGTAAGAGGAAGGAAAGATCAGAAATAAACTTGGAAAAGTATTAATCACTACACGACAAAAAAAAAGAAAATATCACTGACATATCTGATATGGACATGAGTAAAAGCTATATATGGACATATCTGATATGGACATATCATTTGACTACATTCCTCAATCAAGGAATTAATTCAAATCCTTGATTGAGAAGAAACTCTTGGGTTTCCTTATGAAGAGCAGCAACCGAAGACTATAAAAGAAGATGACAAAAGACAGACATGGGTTACACAACTTTAAAGAAGAATATCAAAATGTCTTAATCTTAGACTCATAAGGCTTTGTAACTATTATTTTCCAATTGTTATATAAAGAGTAGGATCGAGTCAGTTTTGTAACATCAACTGAAGGTGTGACACAAGATCTGAAGAGCAAAATAAGTCTTCAAAACTTGTTTTCCATCACTATACTCGAGCCCGACGTTGAACGATCTAAGGAAACTTTGAAACCCAAGGGGACCTTTATAGGTACCACATTGGTGTTTCGAACCAGGATAAATCTCTGTGTCTTTAATTTATGTTTAATTATTTATTTGATTAATTGTTTTAAATCTAATCTATTTTGTGAAGTGTATTGATCTGCAGGTGAGTGGAATGTGAAGAGTCAGTAATTGACTCACAGAAAATTTTCAATTCACCTCTCTTTTTGAATTTCAATTGGTATAAGAGAAGGTCTCACCAATAATATTGCTTAACCATGAGTGAGAAAAGATCAAATGGAAAATTATCAAATTCCCAGTGCCCGTCTCCAGGATGGTCACTCCACGATAAGACCACCATACTTTAATGGACAACACTACTCTTACTGAATAGGTTTGAAATCTTTGTCCAATCAAATGACTTCTAAGTCTGGCTCATCATCAAGAAGAGCCTAAAGCCGATTACATGAATCAAGGAGAAGCCAAAGGACAAACAGAAAGAATCAACCAGTACTTACTTAGAAGACCTTGAAAGTTTTGAGGTCACAAAAGAACAACAAGGGGTAATCCAAATGAATGCTATAAGTTTGCTTCTTTGTGCAGTTAGTGGAGAAGAATAGAATAAGATATTAACTTGTGAAATTTCAAAAGAAATATGGGACAAATTAGAGGTAACCTATGAAGGAACCACCAAAGTCAAAAAGTAAAAAATTGCTGCCCTAGTCAATAAATACGAGCTGTTCAAAATAAAAAAGAATAAGAACATTGAAACAATGTTTACCAGATTTAGTAAGATCGTATGAAAACTAAAATCACTAGGGATGATCTATACACTAGCCTGCAAGTCCAGAAGCGGGTCCGAAGTCTTCCAAAGATTTGGAAACCAAGGCTACCATTCTAGAAGATGGAGATCTATACAACATGACATTTGAAGAACTACGAGGTAAACTCATTTCATATGAAAGAAAGTATATCAACAGGTACCACAAGGATGAAAATAAGAAACCAGTAGACTTTAATACAACTTGATGTTGGGTGTATTTATGTATGCTAGCGTAACTATTCTAGCCTTTTTAGACTTGTTTTGAGGATGATTCTTATGCTATATGAGTTGATAATGATATAAATGAGAATTTATGTGTCCAAGTATGTGCTTACAATGTTTAATGGTGTTTTCACATGAGTTTTGATTCAATTTGAGCAGTTAGAGTTCAACAGAGAAAACTAGTGTGACTAGCTTGAGCTAGGTGTTGTCTAGTCTCTTATGTTGGGTTTTAATGAGTTAATAAAGTTTTTATTATTTATTTATATGTGAAAAAGCTTATTTATAATGTTCAAGGGTCAATTGGATCAAGACAAGAGTCAAAATTATAAGCTTAAGCTCAATGTGAATTTAGCCTATGCTTAGCTCGTGTTTCTAGTTCACCGTTGAGGATGTTGTCTTGTTTTGAGCTCTAAATAATTGTGTTTAATGATATAAGAGTCTTGGTGAATGTATTATGATGATATATGAAGGATATAAAGTCTTAAAATAAAGTGAAAACAACTTAAAATGGCTCGGACATGACCACAGAAGCACAAGATACAAGCTGGATGCAATTTGGACACCTGAAATGTATTGGGAGAGTGTGGGTACGTGGGTGTCACCTGGGAGCAGGAAACCCACCACTGTATTTAGAAGGTCCAAAAATGGTAACCCACCATATTGCGGTGGCTATATCAATGAAAGAGCCACCGCATCGCGGTGAAAAGTCAATCAGCGCTAGTCAAATTCCAGAATGTTGGAGAGATTGCGCTGCTTTGGGGTATAATGGTGATTGGCATGTCATCGTGATGCGATGATCATCAAAAACAGAAAAAAGTTCCCAGCTAAAGGAAAATCATGTGTAAACCCAATCTAAGTGGGTTTATGACTCGTCTACTATAAATATAACGTGTTAAATCATGTTTTAGTTATCTTGGAACCCCTAGATCGCTTGGAACAATATTGGAGGCTACAAAAACTTCTTTTTTGGTTTTTATTTCTTTAGTTTAGCTTTATTTATGGTTTTAATCATTCATACAATTATTTGGATGTTGATTATGACTATAAGTGGCTAAAAGCCCTCTTTCCGAGGTTAAAGCAAAGAACATCAGTACTATTATTTTGAATTAAGTTTTTTTTGATTTGATTATCATTATTGGTTATTTTTTTATTCTTGTTATAACTATTTTAAGGATTCGCGACCCGTAGAATACATCAATTGTCTACCTTTTGATCTTGGGAGAGGTAAAATAGAGATAGAACATGGGAATAAACAATGTATGGTTTGTATTTCTTTATGAAATATGGAATTCAAATTAGTATCTAGGACAGGGATGTACTTAAATGCCTTACTTGATTTAAATGTAGGATGATAGCTTAAAGAGATTAAGTAGACCATTACATCCTCTCTCAATGATGTAGTTTTAAGGTTCAACTTATGTAAAGGATTAGAGGTTGGAAAATCATAATCATGCAACTAACCCTACGAATCAACAACCAAGATAAGCAAGTTAACGAATGAAGTTGAATAACATAGTATGATTGTTATAAAGTACAAACTCTCTTTTTGGCTACGCTTGCATCAACTAAATCAAAATTGTGAACTTAAATAAAATTGTTATTGAATCAAATCTTTGTGGGATCGATACTTGGCTTCTTGAAGGCCACTTTACTACTTGATAAGACCACGTACACTTGCATGTGCACTTGGACACTGTAAGTTTTTGGCGCTGTTGCCGGGGACTTGTTATTTGGCAACTGTTTATTTTAGTTTTACTTTTAGATTTATTTGGTGTTTTTACGCTTGGTCTTGGTTTATTTTTATAGGAAATAGGTTACAAAATATGGCAAGGGCTTGGGATTTGGTTGAATCAAGACCACAACCAGAGTAACTTTACTATTAATGAAGGAGAGAAGCAATGCTTCTCCCCTAAATTCCTTAAATCGTAGAAGGCCAAGAGTATCCTATTCAAATGGCTGAACAACAACTAGCCTGAAGGACAGTTAGGGAAGTGGCAGTCCCACTTCCGACGAACTTGACTTCCCCAATTCAAAGACCGGTTGTTGGGGGGAATTTCGAGTTAAAAAACAATATGGTGCAGCTTTTTATCAACAGTGGAAAGTTTGCAGGGCTATCTCATGAAGATCCACAAGTCCACTTACAGTATTTCGTTAAGCTTACAGACACATTCTTTCCGACTGGGGTGAGTACAGATTATGTGAGATTGAACTTTTTCCCCATTCACCGTTGGGGGAAGCTAAAAGGTGGTTGAATACGAATTCGGCCAATTCAATCACACCATGGGATGAACTAGCCAAAAAATTCTTCATCAGATTTTTCCTTTCTGACAAGACTGCGATACTTCATAGTGATATAGTGAGTTTCAAGTAGAGGATGGATAAAAATCTTTATCATGCTTGAGAATGTTTCAGGGCTCTTCTCCGGAACTGTCCACATCAATAACAGTCCAATGAGGTACTTGCTCATACTTTTGTAGAAGCACTTGATCACAATACAAAGA
The DNA here is from genome assembly GCA_030864215.1 of Capsicum pubescens. NCBI lineage: Eukaryota > Viridiplantae > Streptophyta > Magnoliopsida > Solanales > Solanaceae > Capsicum > Capsicum pubescens. Next base: position 70,642,733 of record CM061549.1, on the reverse strand, counting down.
TTTTGCTAGATTAAGCCTCAAGTGGTCAAGCGTTAGAGCTAACTTATGATGAGTTGTACACATTATTGAACCGCATCGCACAAGGAAATCTAGATTGGAATTTAGATTCTAGAAGTGCCATAAAAGGATTTGTAGGTGTACTAGAGGTGGACCAGTTCACAGCCTTATCAGCTCAGGTTTTTGCATTAAAAAATTTGATAAATACTCATTTTAGCATCCTAAAAGTAGGAGCTCCACAACCTACAACAGTAGTTAATACAGTTCAACAAACTAGTGGTTGGTGTGAGGTATGCGGAATAGTGGTCATTCTGCGGCCATGTGTGCTTCAAATCCAGAATCAATAATGTATGTGGGCAATGCATAAAGGCCAAATTTTGGTAACGCCTACAAAATGAGGTGGCAGACTCAGCCACCAAATCAGCCATGGAATGCCCCACAACTATAGACCCAATCAAATCAGTCAACAAGTAATATGGAAGCGATGTTGAAACAACTCTTAGCTGGTCAAGCACAAATGGTTGCGGATATGAGAAGTTAACAGACAAAATTGAAAAATAAGTAAGCGGCCACAAGAAGTTTAAAGTTGCCAGTGGGCCAATTATCCCAGGTTAATGGGAAGTCTGAGTACCATAAACTTGCGCTAAGAAGTATCGCAAAAACTGAGTGTGGGGTTCCATGGATTTCCTTTTTGAAAAAGATGCTACTAGCTAGGCCTAGAGGCCTCAGGGAGTATTACTATCTCTTACCTTTAAATTCACTTTGGGGACAAAGTAGATTTTTAAGTGTGGGGTGGAGAAATTCCCAAATTTTGACTCAAGTTTTTTTTTGTGTGTGAGATATTCTTATTGGTGCTATTTTTTATTGCATGATGCAAGTGGGTTTGTTTGTAAAAGCATGTTAATTGAGTGAATTGCTATTTTTGAGACTCTTGGATTCAAGTATTTGCCTCTTTTTCTTGTTGGCTTAAATTTGAATTCATATTATTGTTTAGTTGGGAGTCTATGATGATTCTATAGAGTTGAGCATGTGCCATGTGAGTGTAAGGTTTTGGTATATTTCTTGTTGCATGTGATGTCTAGAACTTGTTCGGTGTGTGTGTGAAGCGAAATAAAAAATATGGGTTTAGGGGATGATTTAGGTATTTCTTTGATAGCCTTGTTTTATACCTTCTATTTGTTCTACCCATTGTGCATTATCTTAGTTAACCCTATTGGGCCTTTAGCTTTTTCTTTGGTAGCTTCATATGTGGCCTAATCCTCTTATTTGATAAACCATAATTTGTTCCAAAAGTTCCTAAGTGCTTTAATAGAAATAAAAAAATTGAGAAAGGAGTCTGAGTAAATAAAGAAGAAAAAGGTGAAATTGATGCCCCAAGGTAATAGTTACGGGTGTTTATAATTGATGTGTGATGGTTGGAAGTGATATAAATGGTGTAAGAAATATTCTCATGATTGTAGAAAAAGAAGAAAATTAAATCATGAAGGAATAAACAATACGCCCACCATGTGTTTGTGTAAATGCTTAAAAGAGATGGGGCAAAATAAAGAATGCAATAGTAAAAAAAAAGTATAATTTGGTTGTTGGAGATTGATTTTAAATGTATAATGTAGTGTATTAAATCTCTTAGATAGGTTAGTCACTATTCCCAAATAGTTACTACCCATCCCTTAGCCTACATTACAACCCGAAAAAGTCCTAATTGATCCTAAACTTTACATATTAATATTAGTGGAGAAGTACACTAAGGGATATCCTATGGTTCATTATCTTAATTTGTGAATTCCTTGTGTGAGTGAGCGTAATTTGATTCGTATACCCATCATGTTATGAATTGCTTAATGGTGAGTGATTATGGGTAACTTTCTTGTTGTTAGGGGCACATGTTTGATGAATGTGGGTGATTCATATGATGTCTTTGATTGATGAATATGCATGAGTTTTCCACTTGTGGATTCAACTCTTGAGGATAGGATGTTTTGAAGTAGTGTTCTTGAGCTATCAATTGTATGTAACATGCTTAGTGTAGAAACTTGCATACCGTGTGGTCATTGTAGTACCGACTTGATTGTCTTTCTTGTAGTAGAAGTGTGGAGTTTTTTCAACTCATGGTGTTTATAATGAAGAGTTGTTCGAGGACGAACAAGGGTTTAAGTGTGGGGTGGTGATGTTGGGTGTATTTATGCATTCTAGCGTTACTATTCTAGACTTTTTAGCCTTGTTTTGAGGATGATTCTTATGCTATATATGTTGATAATGATATAAATGAGAAAAAAATATCCAGATGAAGGAAAATCACATGGAAACCCAATCCAAGTGGGTTTATGACTCGTCTACTATAAATATAACGTGTTAAATCACATTTTAATCATCTTGGAACCCCTAGATCGCTTGGAACAACATTGGAGGCTACCAAAACTTCTTTTTAGATTTTTATTTCTTTAATTTAGCTTTATTTATGGTTTTAATCATTCATACAATTATTTGGATTTTGATTATGACTATGAGTTGCTAAAAACCCTCTTTCCGGGGTTAAAGCCAAGAACATGAGTACTATTGTTTTGAATTAAGTTTGTTTGATTTGCTTATCATTATTGGTTGTTTGTTTATTCTTGTTATAACTATTTTAAGGATTCACGGCCTTTACAATACATCAACTGTTTACTTTTTGATCTCAGGAGAGGGAATAGGTAGATAGAACATGGGAATAAATAAAGTATGGTTTGTATTTCTTTATGAAATAAGGAATTTTAATTATTATCTACGACAGGGATATACTTAGATTCCTTACTTGATTCAAACGTAGGATATAGCTTAAAGAACTTAAGTGGACCATTACATCCTCGCTCAACTGTAACGCCCTGAAAAGGGGTCCCAAGACATCACACGGTGCTTAGGACCACAAGTGACCCCAAGCTAACCCTTCTACTGGCATAACTCATAAGAAACTGAATAAAATACATAAATCTAAACAAAATAAGTGGAAGATAACTCTTTTCTAAATATGGTCAATACAAAACTAAATTAAAATGACTGCAACTTTGCTTTTACAAAATAACACTGGCTTCAAATACATTAGCTCTAATGAATGTCTATGAAGCCTCTACTAGTATTAACTATAGGTAGCCAGGACATGACCCCCAACTATCCCAAATCAATAGACTGAATAAAGAAAAAAATAAAATATTAATCAAACTGTATAACTGACTTGAGCCCTTGAATCAAAAGGACTCATCACCTGCTGACTGGAAGCTGCAAACTGCTTGAATATGGTATGCATGCTATAACTCGTACCTATATTATGAGACAATGTAGAACATATACATATATATGGATCAGTACTTTGAGGATGTACTGAGTATATGGGGATGAATGCATAAGTAAAAGATTATCTCATCATCATAATTTGCTAAACAATGCATGCTAATTGAAAATGACTCAAATAAGCTGGAATATCTAAAAACTGAAATCTGTAATAGTAAGAAGCAAATCATACTTTATAAATCTAGTGAGTCATAATATTTAGTTCTAAAAAGATGTACTTGTATTCTCTTTTTAAATCATATTATCTAAAAAGGACTCACTCTAAAATCTGAAAGCTGAAAGTTGAAAACTGTACCTAATATCTTTCTGTAAAATATAATCTGAGTAAACTTTGTGAGCCTTTACACCAAGTTTTCTAAAAGCTTTCTATTATTCTTTTTCTGAGAAACTATTCTGAAAATCTTTACCATTAAGCTGTAAGGAAAACACTTTATCTTAAGGAAATTCTTTCAAAGCTTTTCTTTACTAGTAGGGAGGTACTTTAAAACTATTCTGAAAGCTTTTACTGTTAGGGAATTCTTTTAAAAACTATTCTGCAAGGGAGGTTCTTCTAACCAACATAAACCATGCGAGCTACATGGAGTCCAACATCTCGTCCTCCTAAGAAAGAAACCTGATGTTGGGGAGAGGTGTCATACTCTTGCCAGGGCGTATAACCTCAGCTTAAGTGATCATTATCTCAGATCTCTGTGGGCTCTTTAATCTCAACTCTATGATGACACGTAGTTCTGGGGTATGAGATCTTGGAATCATACCCAACTCGGTGCTAAATACTACTCCCTTTAATTTGCTATGCTCATCTTGTTGGAAATCCACTTTAAATTAGTATAATGGTTTATAATGAAAACCAACTATACATCTGTAAAGCTAAATCTGTAAAGTGGATTTCATACCTATTCTTGAGACCAAAAGGTCAAATCTTTATCAATAATCTAAAAAGAATCTAGTCATAAAGTGCTCATAGTACAATCAATCTAGAAATAGAAATACTCATTAGGGCTTAATGACCCATGCTTCAAACTCATGTAAAATCATAGCAAAACATCATGCTCAATATGATTCTTGAAAATACTTCAACAATATCAAAATAATAAAATCAAGAATCTCAATATCATGCTTAAACTCAATTGGGAAAATCTGAAAAATCACATTATACACATAATTATATGAAAATAGTCATGCAATTCCACATTCAATCACTTGAAATCTCATAATCTTCAACTAATAAAAATTGGGTATGAGCTCTAATTGCAAAACTCATATAATATCATTCAAAATCATATGAATTTAATGTAAAAGCTTAGTTTTGGGAACAAGGATGGAAGAAGATCCTTGTTCATAACCCCATATACCTTAATTGCTCAAATTGATTAAGAAGTTTGACTTGAATTCCAATTTGTGTTCTTGAAGGTTGTTTCTTGAAAAAGATGAATCAAATTGATGTTCTTGGGAATGTTCTTGAATGATTTTCTTGAACTTCTTGGAATAGAAAGCTTAATTCTTGATTGTTTTCTTGAATAGAAGGTGATCGAATGGATGAATCTTGAAGAGAATTGACTAGGGTATGTTCTTGGGAGTAAAGTAGGATAATAGGGGCAAAATAATTCCCCAATGGTGGCTATATATCATGATATTACATCCTAGGTTGGGGGGGGGGAGGGGGGGAGACCCCATTGACCCTTATTCATTTAAAGCAAAAATTCATAACCCGTATCTCAATTTTGCTCCTTGCCGCCATGCGGTACTATCGTAGCAGCTTACTGCCTCAAACTAAAATGGCTATAAATTTTTGCTCAGGTACTGGATTAAGGAGAAATTGGTATCATTGGAAAGCTAATTCAATTATCTACAAATTGGTGGGTCTTGAGCTAGAAGATTCTACATACATCAAAAGTTATAAACTTTCAAATGTTATTTATTTTGATGCTAACCCTCGACATTCTAGGAGCGAAATTAAGCTAGAAAAAGTATGGGGTATTACATAAATGATTTAGTTGTAAGGTTCAACATAGGTAAAGGATTAGAGGTTGGGAAACCATAATCATACAACTAACCCTACGAATCAACAGATAAGCAAGTTAACGACTGATGTTCAATAACATAGTATGATTGTTTGAAAGTGCTTTAACCCTGGGTTTTTTTCCTATTGATTGTTTCAAGATCTTTGTTTTACACATTGTTTACTTTTCTCAAGTTATAAAGTACAAACTCTCTTTTCGGTTATGCTTACATCAAATAAATTAAAATTGTGAACTAAAATAAAATTATTGTTGAATCAAGTTTCTGTGGGATCGATAATTGGCTTTTTGAAGGCCACTTTACTACTTGATAAGACCACGTACACTTGCGTGTGTGCTTGGACGCTGTTAATTTTTTGGCGCTGTTGCCGGGGACTTGTTATTTGGCAACTGTTTATTTTAGTTTTACTTTTAGATTTATTTGGTGTTTTTACGCTTGGTCTTGGTTTTATTTTTTGCAGGAAACAAGTTACAAAAGCCGGAAAAGGCTCAGGATTTGGTTGAATCAAGCCCAGAACCCGAGCAACTTTACCATCAATGAAGGAGAGAAGCAATTCTTCTCCCCTAAATTCCTCAAATTGCAGAAGGCCAAGAGTATCCTATTCAAATGACTAAACAACAACCATCTCGAAGGACAGTTAGGGAAGTGGCAGTCCGACTTTCGATGAACTTGACTTCCCCAATTCAAAGACCAAATGCTGGGGAAATTTTGAGTCAAAACACAATATGGTGCATTTTCTTATCAGTAGTGGATAGTTTGCAGGGCTATGTCATAAAGATCCACAAGTCCACTTGCAGAATTTCATTGAGCTTACAAATAGATTCATTCCGATTGGGGTAAGTACAGATTATGTGAGGCTGGCACTTTTCCCCATTTACTATTGGGGGAAGCTAAAAGGTGGTTGAATGCGGAGCCGGCCAATTCAATTACATCATGGGATGACTTAGCTAGAAAATTCCTCATCAGATTTTTCCCTTCTGACAAGACTGTGAGACTTCGCAGCGAGATAGTGAGTTTCAAGCAAAGGCCGAAGGAAAATCTTTATGATGCTTGGGAATACTTCAGGGCTCTTCTTTAGGACTATCCACATCACCAACAGTCTAATAAGGTACTTGATCATACTTTTGTAGAAGCACTTGATCACAATACAAAGATTTTGCTAGATTCAGCTGCATGTGGTCAAGCGTTGGAGCTAACTTATGATGAGTTGTACACATTTTTGAACTGCATCGCACAAGGAAATATGGGATGGCATTCAAATTCTAGAAGTGTCACAAAAAGAATTGCAGGTGTACTCGAGGTGAACCAGTTCACAACCTTATCAGCTCAGGTTTCTGCAATACGAAATTTGATAAACACTCATTTCATTAGCCTAAATGTTGGAGCTCCACAACCTATAGCAGCAGTCAATGTAGTTCAGCAAACTAGTGATTGGTGTGAGGTATGCAGAAATAGTGGTCATTTTACAGCTATGTGTGCTTTAAATCCAGAATCAGTAATGTATGTGGACAATGCAAAAAGGCTAAATTTTGGTAACGCCTACAACATGAGGTGGTATACTCAGCCACCAAATCAGCCATGGAATTCTCCACAGCCACAGGGCCAATCAAATAAGTCAACAAGCAACGTGGAAGAGATATTGAAATAACTCTTAGCTGGTCAAGCACAAATGGTTGTGGATATGAAAAGTCAACATACAGAATTGAAAAATCAGCAGGCGTCCACAAGAATTTTAGAGTTGCAAGTGGGCATATTATCACAGGCAATGAATACTAGACCACAAGGTGGTTTGCCAGCAGATACAGAAAATCCAAAGCATGTTATGGAAATCACCTTGAGAAGTGGTAAAGATCTTCAAGGAGTACCTCCCAAGGCAACAAAGGAGGTAGATGATGAAGTGGTAACCCAATAGGTTCCCGAAGAAGTTGATGATAATTCAAGAAAGTCTGAGTACTTGAAACCAAAAGTTCTTGAACCAGAAGTGAAGAAGACACTGCCATTACCCTTCCCTCAGAGGCAATTTAAAGTGAAGGAGGATACACTGTTTAAGAAGTTCCTTGACACATTCAGAGAGCTTCATATTAATTTACCTCTTTTAAATATTTTGCAGAGTATGCTCGAGTATACAAAGTACTTAAGGAATGTGGTGGCTAATAAGGTGAAACTATAGGATGTAGGAGCTATAACACTCACTAAAGAGAGTAGTGCTATGATGACACAAAAAATCCCTAAGAAATTGAAAGATCAGGGGAAGTTTGTTATCTCTATTCGAATTAAGAGTAAAGTAGTCAATGAACCGAGTGAATTAGGGGAGAGCATTAATGTTATGCCCCTATTATTGTTTAAAACATTAGGCTTGGGGGAGCCTAAGTCAACACCAGTGGTTATGCAGCTCACAGAAGGATCCATAACATATCCAGAAGGTGTAATAGAGTACGTCCTCATAAAGGTTGGTAAAATTCATTATACTTGCTGAATTTTTTGTTCTTGATTTTAAGGCAGGCAAACAGGTGCCAATCATTTTGGGGCATCCATTCTTAGCAACTGGAGGGGCCTTGATTGATGTTAGAAAAGGCACGCTCAAAATGAGGTTAGATGATGAAGATGTAGTATTTGATGTTTACAAAGCACCCAATGCAACTTCCCCAATTATGGATTTGTGTATAATCAATGTTATTGAAAGGGACAAGTGTAGGGTGGTTAAGCCACCAAAAACCTCTCCGGATTACCTAATTGAGCGGACCAAGGTTAATCCACTATTTCCCAACATGATGAAGGTTGAAATTGAAAAAGATATTGACCTTAAGAGTGAAAACTTAAGAGGTCAAAAATGAATTAAAAAATGGCTCTCAAAGAGGAGAAAAAGGGTGAAGGAATATGGTTGAGTTGAGTTGGGTCGTGCCACGTCACTAAATCAGGCGCTGCTTAGGAGGTAACCCAAGTTAATTTGGTATGTTTTCTTTTCAGTTTTTTAGTTTTTATTTCACGTAGTTTTAGTTTTTGGTTGAGTCCTAGGTTAATGAAAAGTATGAGTACCATAAACTTGAGCTAAGAAGCATGGCAAAAACTGAGTGTGGGGTCCCATGAATCTCCTTTATGCAAAAGATGCTACTAGCTAGACCTAGAGGGCTCAGGGAGTATTACTATCTCTTACCTTTAAATTTACTTTGGGGACAAAGTAGATTTTTAAGTGCAGTGTGGGGAAATTCTCAAATTTTGACTCAATTTTTAAAAAAAATTTATGCGACATATTCTTGTTGGTACTATTTATGATTGCATGATACAAGTGGGTTTATTTGTAAAAGCATGTTAATTGAGTGAATTGCTATTTTTGAGACTCTTGGGTTCAAGTTTGTGACTCTTGTTCTTGTTGACTTAAATTTAAATTCATGTTATCGTTTGGTTGGGAGTCTATGATGATCCTATTGAGTTGAGCATGTGCCATGTGATTGTAATTTTTTTTATATTCCTTGTTGCTTGTGATGTCTAGAACTTACCCGGTGTATCTGTGAAGCAAAATAAAAAATGTAGGTTTAGGAGATGATTTAGGCATTTCTTTGATAGCCTTTTTTTATACCTTCTATTTGTCCTACCCATTGTGCATTATCTTAGTTAACCCCATTGATCCTTTATCTTTTTCTTTGGTAGCTTCATATGTATCCTAATCCACTTCTTTGATAGACCATAATTTTATCCAAAAGCTCCTAAGTGCTTTAATAGAAAGAAAATAAATTGAGAAAGTAGTTTGAGAAATTAAAGAAGAAAAAGGTGAAATTGACACCCCAAGGTAATAGTTATGGGTGTTTATAATTTATGTGTGATGGTTGGAAGTGATATAAATGGTGTTAGAAATATTTCCATGATTGTAGAAAAAGAAAAAAAAATTGAATCTTGAAGGAATAAACAATACGCCCACCATGTGTTTGTGAAAATGCTTAAAAGAGATGGGGAAAAATAAAGAATTGGGTACTCAAAAAGTGTAATTTGGTTGTTGGAGATTGGTTTTAAATGTATAATGTAGTGTATTAAAGCGTTTAGAGAGGTTAGTCACTATTAACAAATAGTTCCTACTCATCCCTTAGCTTACATTACAACCCAAAAAAGTCCTAATTGATCCAAAACTTTACATTCTAATATTAGTGGAGCACTACACTATAAGAAAGCCTATGGTTCATTATGTTAACTTGTGAATTCCTTGTGAGAGTGAGCGTAATTTGATTCATATACCCATTATGTTATGAATTGCTTAATGGTGAGTGATTATGGGTAACTCTCTTGTTGTGAGGGGCACATGTTTGATGAATGTGGGTGATTCATATGATGTCTTTTATTGATGATTATGCATGAGTTTCCACTTGTGGATTCAACTCTTGAGGCTAGGATGTTTTGAAGTAGTGTTCTTGAGATATCAATTGTATGTAACATGCTTAGTGTAGAAACTTGCATTCCGTGTAGTCATTGTAGAACCGGATTGATTGTCTTGATTGTAGTATAAGTGTGGAGTTTTTCCATATCATGGTGTTTATAGTAAAGAGTTGTTCGAGGACAAACAAGGCTTTGAGTTTGGGGTGGTGATGTTGGGTGTATTTATGCATTCTAGCATTACTATTCTAGACTTTTTAGCCTTGTTTTGAGGATGATTATTATGCTATATATGTTGATAATGATATAAGTGAGAATTTATGTGTCAAAGTATGTGTTTACAATGTTTAATGGTGTTTACACATGGGTTTTGATTCAATTTGAGTAGTTAGAGAGTTCAACCGAGAAAACTAGTGTGACTAGCTTGAGCTAGGTGCTGTCTAGTCTCTTGTGTTGGGTTCTAAGGTGTTTTAATGAGTTACTAAGGTTTTTATTATGTATTTATATGTGAAAAAACTTATTTATAATGTTCAAGGTCCAATTGGAGCAAGACAAGAGTCAAAATAATAAGCTTAAGATCAATGTGAATTTAGCCTATGCTAGCTCCTGTTTCTAGTTCACCATTTAGGTTATTGTGTTGTTTTGAGCTCTACATTGTTGTGTTTAATGCTATAGGAGTCTTTTTTTAATGTATTTTGATGATATATTAAGGATATAAAAGCTTCAAATCAAGTGGAAACAACTTAAAAAGTCTCGGAAATAACCATGGAAGCACAAGATACAAGCTGGACGTAATTTGGACACCTGAAATGTATTGGGCGAGTGCAGGTGCGTGACATGTTACCTGGGTACGTGCAACCCACCACTTCATTAAAAATTTCAAAAAATGGTAACCCACCATGTCTCGGTGGATATATAAATGAAGGAGCCTCTGATTTGCGGTGAAAAGTTAATCAACGCTCGTCAAATTCCAGAATGTTGGTGCGATTGCACCGCTTCGCAGTGTAATGGCGATTGGCATGTCACCGCGACGCAATGACCATTAAAATTGGAAAAAAAGTTCCCATATGAATGAAAATCACGTTGAAACCCAATCCAAGTGGGTTTATGAATCGTCTACTATAAATATAACGTGTTAAATCATGTTTTAATCATCTTGGAATCCCTAGATCTCTTGGAACAACATTGAAGGCTACCAAAACTTCTTTTTTAGATTTTAATTTCTTTAATTTAGCTTTATTTATGATTTTAATAATTCATACAATTATTTGGATGTTGATTATGACTATGAGTGGCTAAAAACCCTCTTTTCGGGGTTAAAGTCAAGAACATGAGTACTATTATTTTGAATTAAGTTTGTTTGATTTGCTTATCATTATTGGTTGTTTGTTTATTCTTGTTATAACTAATTTAAGGATTCGCGACCCTTAGAATACATCATTGTCTACCTTTTGATCTCAGGAGAGGGAATATGGAGATAGAACATGGGAATAAACAAAGTATGGTTTGTATTTCTTTATGAAATAAGAAATTCGAATTAGTATCTAGGATAGGAATGTACTTAGATGCCTTACTTGATTCAAATGTAGGATGATAGCTTAAAGAACTTAAGTGCACCATTACATCCCCGCTCAATGATGTAGTTTTCAGGTTCAACTTAGGTAAAGTATTAGAGGTTGGGAAGCCATACTCATGCAACTAACCCTACGAATTAACAACCAAGATAAGCAAGTTAACGAATAAAGTTCAATAACATATTATGATTGTCTGAAAGTGCTTTAACCCTGGGTTTTTGTCCTATTGATTGTTTCAAGATATTTATTTTACACATTGTTTACTTTTCTCAAGTTATAAATTACAAGCTCTCTTTTCATTTACGCTTGCATTAACTAAATCAAAATTGTGAACTAAAATAAAATTATTGTTGAATCAAGTCTCTGTGGGATCTATACTTGGCTTCTTAAAGGCCACTTTACTACTTGATAAGACCACATACACTTGTGTGTGCGCTTTGGTGCTTTTACTACTACAATAGAAGCAGAGGATATTATGGAATATGCTTATAGCAAAGGGATGAAACTCATCAATTATAGAGTAAGGCAGATCATGAGACAGAGACAACTAAGATCTCAAGGAGCCAAAAATAATGACTCCACCAGAAATGATGATCGCTGTTATCACTGTAGAAGGCTTGGCTATTTCAAACAAAACTGTCCAGAGTTAACAATAATACCATCTAGAAAGAATCAAAAATTTGGAGCCTGGAGTGATGAAGATGAAATTGAAGAAGAAGTAGAAGCTGCCAATATGTGCTTCATGGCAATAGGTGAACCTAGCAAGATAAGACCTCACGACTGCAATAACTATAATATTCTTGAATCTTATTTAGATATGATAACCTACGAGCTTCAAAGTCATATATGAATATAATAAGCTCTCTCAAGAGAAGAAATATTGTGAAGCACGATTTAAATGAAAACTTGAAGAGGAATGAAGAAATTGTCAAATAGAAATTGAAGCATGTCAAATTAAAATTTACTTGCTTTATGAAGAGCTTGATGATGTAAAAATAAAATTAAACAGTTTTAAGAAATACCCATACCACAGTTTTGTAAGATCAAATTACTTTAAAAATAACTCAAGTTCCTCATCAGGATTGTTTAAATCATCCAAGACCTCTTTCTCCTCTTGAGGACCTATCTGCTTTATCTCTGGAAAGAAAGGGCACAAATCCTATAGCTGTAGACACAAGATTGGAAGAACATGGGTTTAGGAAACCTAAAAGAAGCACCTCTAACCCAGAAGGACCCAAGAACACTTAGGTACCTAAGTAGAATTAATCTTTTTATTTTATAGATACATGTTCGCAAAAACTATGAAAAGGAAATATAGGTCCTTGATGGTAGATGTTCCAGATACATGACCAAAAAGAAATAAATTTCTTTTGCTTTAAATAATGTAGGTAGAGGATCAGTCAAATTCAGTGACAATGCTAGAGAAAACATCACCGGAGTTGGCCCAGTAAAGCTCAGCTTCTCATACAAATCTAATGAAGTATATCTAGTAGACGGACTCAAGTATAACTCACTCAGCATCAGTCAGCTGTGTGACAACGGGTTTAGAATTTCCTTCAAACTAAAAACTGCTCCATCAAACATGACAATAATAGTATCTCTCTCATCAGTTAATGCCAAGAATGGTGTAGTAAAGCAAAAGAATTAGTCTTTTCAGGAAACTACTAAGACCTTGGTGTTAAAACATAATCTCCCAGATCATTTTTGGATAGAATAAGTAAGTGCAGCATGTCACATCATCAATAGATGCTTTATCCATAATAATGGTAAGAATAAATTAAAAAAAAAACTCGTGACGAAGGTATTTCACTAGGTACTCTCTCAAGTTATCGTGCCTACAGAGCTTATGTAAAAAAGCCTTATGTGTTAAACAACCTATAAACATTGAGTTTGATGAATTTAATGACCCAACTATGTGTTTAAGTGATGATAAAGAATAGGTAAGCGACATACAATCCAGAGAAAATGCACGCACAACCTCTGAGCCATTACAAGACGAGTCGACTATAACCCCTTCAGAGTTGACTTCTATATTAGAAATGGTAAAACTAAATGTTCCAAGAAAATGAAGAGATTATGATAGCATTTGAAATGATTTCATCCTAAAAAATATAGATAACGGAGTGTAAACAAGAGCATGAGTGAGAAAACAAGCATCGGTTGCCCTGGTATATCTAACTGTGTATAGAAGGTAAGTAATAAATATAGATGTGTAGCTCAAGGCTATTCCCACCACGAAGGTATTAACTACGATAAAGCCTTTGTCCCAATGACTAGGTAAGAAGCAATTCGAATGATTATTAGTAGTTGCTTCCTTTAAATATTTTAAGCTATTTTAAATGATTTTATTCATGAGGAAGTCTTTGTAAGACAACTTCCAGGATTTGAAAAATTGTCATATCCAAAACCATGTTTTCAAATTGTCAAATTATTTTACAGTCTCAAACAAGCTCCAAAGGCTTGGTATGAGAAATTGAGTACTTCCTTACTAAATAAATTTTTTTAAGAAAGTATAATTGATACAACTATGGTCTTACAAAAATTGATTCAAGTCTTCTTATTGTACAATTTTATGCTAATAATATTATTCCTGATAGTTCTAACATCTTGTTGTGAGAATTTTGCTATTCTGATGAAAGGTTTTGTCGTATGGGTGATGCCCTAAGTTTATGACTCAGCAAGAAGCCAACCTTAGTTGACTTGTCAACAAACTGAAGCTCAATATATATCTAATGGGACTTGTTGTACTCAAATCCTGTGAATTATGTGTCACTATTTGTTTTTTATGTGTCTTATGAATCTGTGCCTGTAATGTGTAATAAATTTTAGTCTATTTTATATACCAAAGCATCGCTTTACTTGAAATCTGGTAGTAAGTGGTGATTTTATTTTGTTGACTGTAAAAATCAGTTTGTAGAATTTTTTTTAATAATAAGCTTTTTATTTCCATAAGGAAAGATTTGTCTTCTAAAAGGAAAATTCGGTATAATATATTTTGAAAGATTTTGTTTTATAAAAACTTGGTACACTATATTTTACCAAATCTCTAAGGTTTTCGAAAGACTATTATTTTTGGCACAAAATACATCGACTGCTTTATGACTCCCCATCCTTTCCTTTCAAATCTCCCTCTTTACATGCCACCTTTTAAAATCTTCCATCATTATTAACATCTCTTTACCCTCTCACTTCCCAACTCTCCTCCGCCCTTTCATCTCCAACCCTAACCCTTATTCTTTTCTCAACTCTACCTTTTCACCTTCCTATCCACCCCTTTTATACTCCCCATCCATCCCTATTTTCTTTACCATGACAAAAACCTGTTAAATGGATAATATCACCAAAACTTTTCCAATAAAAAATTCCTCTAATTTTGACCCTGTCCTTCTCTCTGAATCCTCAGAAGAAGTCTCCTCTTACTCTCTCCAGTCAACTGTGTCTAAAAAGTAAACCGCTTCAAGCCTTATGTTGTCCTCTAATAAACTATGATCCTCTCCTATGGATTCTCTTCCTCAATAGGACATGCATAAGTTCTAGACTCTTATTCACGAGAAAAAGTTTCTCACCTTCAAGAATTACTCTATTATTTCTGGTCGAGTCATCAATCTCTCTAATCTAAGGAATCCCACTGCAATATTGGCCACTTTATTAAAGCCTAAGACTTGTAAATGGTGTTTTACTTATCTGGCTTGGAAATATTTGAAGACCCCATTCGTATGTTCTACACCAACCTTCGTCATTCCCTGATAGCGGCAAGCTAGAAACCCTAGTTCTGGGCACCCATATTATTCTCTATGACTTTCTATTTGAGAAAGTATTTGATACCAAATTCTTAGGTGTTGTCCCCTTCATGAACGACACCTATCCAGAGAATTTTGAATTTATTTTTGACGAAGATTAGAAGTTCGTCGTAGATCTTGACTCAAATAGCCCCTCTTTTGGTCCTTTGTCTCTCTACTTCCGAAATAGAATCTTGGCCCACATTATTGCAACCACCTTTATCCTTTAAAATGGATCTCTCAGTAATGTGGCATGCAGAGATGTATTTGTTCTCCACTGCCTGATTAAGAAATACAAAATCAACTAGAGATCCTAGATTATATGATAGAAAGTGTCGCTGACTCCTATGCCTCAACCAGTTTTCCCTATGGTCTGCTCATCACACGGATTCTTCTTTACTATGTAATTGACCTCTCAGCATTTCTAGTGGTATAATTCTCTACTACTTATGACTCAAAGACCTTCGTAAGCATGGAATATGTTCTGATCCAAAAAGAATGGTGTAAAAAGGATTCTGTCAAAAGACAGCCTGCCACTTCCAGGCTAAGTAAATCTGCGTCTAATTCCATGTTCTGTGTAGAGAAGGAGAATGAAGAACTCAATGGATAGATCATTACCATTTAGGAAGGAATAGCCAGCATCAAGGAGTCAACTGCCAAGCTGCTACAGCTAAGCAAGGAGACCGGTCCCGACATAGGCAAAGTGTGACTCTCTCTAGAAGGTTTCAAATAGAAAGGGGTAAAACTGTTTAATTGAATGTTATCCCAGGTTGATTCCATCAAGGCTGAGTCTTCATCCTCCTCCAATAATCTTGCATTCTCCATTCAGAACTCTAACTCCAACTTTACCAAGAGTGTTGAGAAATTCTTTGGCCACTTTTGCTCAAACATGCACAACACCCTTACCTATTTCCTAGCCAAATGACCCTGAGCTCATTTATCTCATTCAAAAGGGGGTATATCCCTTCTCGTACTCTGGGTTGTATTAAAATACTATATACTCCTGCTCTAACGTGTTTTTGATGCTACTTACTAGTGTAACTCTGCATATCCCAAATTATTTCTTTTTTCTTTGTTTGGTTTCTGCTTTGTTTTGTATTTTCTTGAGTCTTTTTGATTATGTCAAAAGGGGGAGAAGATTATAGAATTAGTCAAAAAGATAGGGCGAGCTACTCTACTTCCACATCAAGAGAGTCGACTATAGCCACTAAGGCATAAATACAGGGAAGAAAGCCGGCCATCTTAATGGGGAAGTTAACTGATGTTTAACGTTTGTCATTATCAGAAAGGGAGAGATTTTTAGCCTCCTATGTTTTGATTTTAATAATGACAAACTAATGAGTAGATCCTTGCAGGAAAATTAGACAACTTCCAATGATAAAAAGATGTCTCACACAAGAATAAAAGGGTGTCAAATCATTAGCCACAACATCCAAACGGATCATTCAAAACAAGAACAAATGGATGAATAAGCTAACAAATAGGACAGTGATGACTTATAATGTTGGAAGGATAAAGGAAGCCGGCTCCAAAAAAGAAAGGAATCAATTAACGATCCGCGACATCTAAGGAAATCAATAAAAATGAGAACAAATGGAAGGATAATCTTAGTCCCACAAAAAATCTCAAATCAGATCAATCACAGCTAAGTAAGAGGACGAAAAGATCATAAACACACTTGGAAAAGTGTGAATCATTACAAGACCAAAAGAAAGAAAATGTTACAGACATATCTGATATGGACGCGAATAAAAGTCGTATATGGACATATCTGATATGGACATATCATACGGATATATTCCTCAATCAAGGAATCAATTCAAATCCTTGTTTGAGAAGAAATATCTTGGGTTTCCTTATGAAGAGTAGTAACCAAAGACTATAAAAGAAGAAGACTAAAGACAGACACGGGTTACGCAACTTCAAAGAAGAATATCAAAGTTTCTCAATCTTAGTTTCACAAGGTTTTGTAACTTTTATTTTACAATTGTTATATAAAGAGTAGGATCGAGTCAACTTTGTAACATCAACTGAAGTTGTTTCACAAGATTTGAAGAGACAAATAAGTCTTCAGAACTTGTTTCCCATCACTATACTCGATCCTGGCATTGAACGATCTAAGGAAACTTTGAAACTCAAGGGGACTGGAAGTAGGCACCACATTTGTGTTTCGAACCAGGATAAATCTCTGTGTATTTAATTTATATTCAATTATTATTTGCTTAATTTTTTTAAATCTAGTCTATTTTGTGAAGTGGACTGATTTACAAGCGAGTCGACTGTGAAGAGCCTATAGTTGACTCACAAAAAAATTTCAATTCGCCCCCTCTTGAATTCTAATTTGACCCTCCAATTCTATGATTAGGTACCATGCTTAACTTCTTCTAGAATCTAAACCAAGCCTCATACAAGGATTCTGCAGGTAATTGTCTAAAGTTATAAATTTTATCTTTCAATTATAGAATCCTTGCAGGAGGGAAAAATCTTCTAAGAAACAGTTTCCGCTGCCCATTCCAATAAGTGATTGAACCTCTTGGAAGTTCCCCCAACCATAGTGATGCTTCTCCTATAAGCAAAAATGGGAACAACCTCAACCTCAAAGCTTCTTGGTCTACCCTCGAAATGGTATAAAATGTGTAGATCCCAGTAAAGTTAGCAAGATACAGATTCACATCATCAGTTCTTGCTCCTGAAAATACACCTTTTAAGTTCAAAAGCTGGATCATAGCACTAGTAATATCAAACTTCACATTGGGAGGTAGAGGTTGAAGAATGATCGCTCCTATCTCAGTCGGCTTAACATAACCCATATCTTCATCGTTTCCTCATGTGGATACAAAGGCTGGTAAGTAGGGACTAATAGGACTCTACATCTCTGAACTCAATTACCCACTTGTTTCGGCCTGACTAGTTCTCTATTCTGAGCTCTCCAAGCCTCTTCAGCTAACCTAGCTTATTCTACTTCTCGTCTTTCTCGCTCTAACAGTTATTCTGTCTGTATATCTGCAACATTCTTTGTATCAAGTTGAGCATGCAGGAGTGCCATATTTGGATCAAAAAGTGGGGGCTCTTGACCCCTAGCAGGAACACTAGCACAAACTTGTTTAGTCATTCTTTGTGGTGTTTGAAAAATTCTTTTTGGATCTGGATAGAATGGGAGTAAGGGATTGCCTCTTCTCCTTGTGTTTAACATACATTGGCGTATATCAAATCAAAAATATAAAATAAAACCCTCAAACTTCACTAAACTCGATCAATAATAATGCCATCTTTCCCAACAACTACACCAAAATTAGATGTCGCCCAAAATTAACCTCCTTAGAAGTATGCTTTGGTCGATTCCAAATATAGTAACCCAACTAGGTTGGGGTCGAGCCCACAAAGAAGATTTTGAACAATTACTTTATTTGATGTAATCATGAGCAGTGCAAAAAAGTAAATGGGGATATTTTGTATCAATTACAAGTAGTAACCTAATCTTGAATGCTTTTGAGTTGTAAACAATAGAAGACAAACACTAGACTTGTGTTTTCCTTGGCTTGTAAACTCTGTATATTTCTCATGATCAACCCAACTATTCTAATACCTTACATATAAAGTCTACAAGATATGTATTACCAATCGTCTTGTGAACGTGAAGATAAATTTCACCCTTTACCAGTTCAGTCTCATAGTGTCGCTTTGTTGCTCTTTGTTATGGCCTTAGTTCACTATAACCTTTTGAGATCTAATGACTAGAAGAGATGGTGGAAATTATAAGGTGGAAGAAAATCTCAAATTACTGTCTTAATCTTCTTTTCCCAATCACAAACTCCCTTGTGAAGATGGTTGCAAATACAGGCTTTCTCTAACTTCTACAACAGTTCTGAGATTAATTATTGCAAAGAAGATTAAGATATATGCATAACCCCAAGAATAGATGAATATAACACTTCCTCTATGTAGCTAATCCTCTAGGGTTCAACCCTAGTTAAGGAGATTAGTCACTCATGTTCATGCAAGAATCCACAATTATCAATGAAGAAGACATGTAATTAATTGCACAAAAATAAGATGAATAAACTCCAAAGTCTGGAATTGAATAAATACCAAAAATTTCAAGAAAATTTTTAAAGTATATAAAAGTATTGTAAGAATGTGTCACCTAATAAAAGATAAACCCTTGGGTATTTATAGTATATCAAAATAACATAGAAATCCTAATAAAAATAGGAAAGGTAAAGTTAGTTGCACATACAAAAGAAACCAAGAATAGGCTAAAGACACCAAAATGATAGCCATCCAAAATATAAAGTATGTAACAAGAACACGATCAAATAGGCCTCTACAATGACAAATGTGGTTTTCTATGTTGGTCCCCGGGACTACACCTTCACTGTGAGATACACAATTCCCTTTAAGCCCCAAACTAAAACCGTTTGCATATAAACCCAACCATGAATCAATGAGTCTTTGTTAAGGTGATGTGCTATAGAAATATAACACTTTCGATACTTAAAACAAGGAAAATATGCAAGTTTCTGAGGTTATTTTGTTAGATATGATGCATTTTGGTTATGTTTTGCAGGAAATCATATTTTGGATGCTAGTTCATGAAAAGACTAAAAAGGTGTTTTGGGCTACTTTTTGGAGCAATTATGGATGTTCGGGATACTTTTTGGCTTGTTCTTGATCAAATCATGTTTGAGAATTGAAGAAGACCTGAAAAGATGACTCCAAAAACTTACTAAGTCAATATGTGGATGCAAGTAGGACCTACGGACCACAAGTAAGCAAAGTAAGTGCTAGAAGTCTAAAATCCCGAGAGCTAACGTGCAGGATTTTATCAACCTGGCACCTGCTCCCTGTACCTGTGCCTACCGCGCTGACCGTAGGTTCTACCTATTCCAAGGTCAGGGTGCAAGTAGGAGCCATAAGTGGCTATTGGCTTTATTTTCTCCTATTTTGTTTGGACTTTGGTTTTAGGATTTTCTCATGTACTATAAATACCCTTTATGTATTTTTTTTATTAAAAGTAACACACTTTTGATACTACCAAACATATTTTGATTCCAAGATTCGATTTTTATCTTGGGATTCTCTTGTATTAACTTCAGTTGATTAATTTAGTTACGGTTATGGGCTTTTACACTTTTAATCATTTTGATTTCATTTATGCTTTCAATTATGAATGTTATTGATCTCTTCACAAGCATGAGAAGCTAAAGAACCCATAGCTAGGGTTATGGAAGCCCTAGCGGATTGGAAAAGTAGGGGAAGTGTAATTGTTGAACTGAACTGATACCCATGGCATGCATTGCATTATCTTCTCTGTAATAGATTTCTTAGTGGTGGCCAATGTTAATATCATGGATATATTATTGCTACTTACTACAAAAGAGGAGTAATGAATAGGAAATATAGTGTTAACAGTAATTTGAAGTTTAGTTGTCGATCCACGCTACTAGGTATTATCTATGTAAGATGGTTAGATTTCATCTAATAACGAAAGACACAAAAGGTAATAGTTAACTGGGATCAAAATAAGGATTAGTAATGCAAAACCCTGAAACTCAAAAGGTAATGGGTAAAATCTGTCTACTCATCCCAGAGATTATAGATAGTACATAAATTATTGGTTCTGCATGTAAGGTATCAGGTTGATTCGACAAAGCACGATAAACCTGTGGAGTTGAAAAGCCAATGGTAGCACAATCCTAGTGTTCACCAATACTGATCACAACCAAAGTTGATATTTGCTCCTTGTTTGATATTGCCTTTCAAATCCCCCAATTTACTTTTCTAGTTTTTTTCCCTTTGATTACAACATTTGAAATCCACAAGTCCACGTATTTCCTTGGGATTCAATCCCAACCATTGTTGGGTTACTATATTTGATAGCAATCATCTTTTGAGAGGAGGTATAGCTTGGACGTTATCACATTTTGGTATCGTTGTCGAGGAATATGGTGTCAAATTGTGAATTGAGGTTGTTGCAATTTTTGGGTCTTTTTGTTTTTTCTGTTAATTGGTTATACACTAGTGTATACCTAGCACACGGAGTAAAGCCAATCCCTTACTCCCACTGAATTTGAATCCAGAGAGGATCCTACAAACACCTAGTAGGATGACAGAGCCAAAAAGAGTCAATCTTCCTAATAGAGTACTTGATTATATGCCTCCCCTCATCCTGAAGGAGTTAAGGATATTATTGACCAGTAGATAGAGGTGTTGTTAGCTCAAGATTAAAATGAGAGGAGGGTGGCAAAAGATGCTCATTAGATAGCTCGGGAGGTAGAGTTAGCTATGCAGATAGAGAAAGTAGAGCGTCAAGTAGTACTCGATAGAAACCAGAATAGAGTTTGAGGTATTCGAGCTTATGTGATCCTAGCATACCAGTACTTTCAACCATATAAGGATGTTGAAGAGGATCTGGGGTATGTTGAGTCAACAGAGATTGGTGCCATTGTTCCTCCTATTTTACCCCCAGGTATTAAGTTTAATATATTGAGTGCTATGTTCCAGTACTTGCATCTAGCCAATTTTACTATAATTTGCACTTCATATACATAAATAGGGGTGAATCAGGAGGTGCTTAGATTGTGGTTGTTCCCTTTGTCAATTACATGAGAAACATCTTTATGGTTAGGGGAACTTTCAAGAGGATCTATCACAACATGGAATAAGTTGTACAGACAATTTTGAACCGGTTCTTTCCTCCGTCAAGGATGGTGCAGCTTAAGGATGGGATATATAATTTTAGGCAGCTGCAGTCTGAATTCATGTATGAGGCTTAGTTCAGGTTCAAGAAGAAGTTGAATATGGTGTCCAACCATCATATTTCAGGAATAAACTTAATGGAGTTATTCTACAGAGCCCTGACCATCAGTTCTAGAATAATGGTAGATACTGTCGTTGGAGGAGGTTTTATGAGATTACACTGGGAGGTAGCTTCTGATATTCTAGAACAGATCTCTCTTACTAACTAAGAGTGACAAACTTAGGAGGCAGAGAGAGGTTCTGGCACTTGCATCATTGGAGCTACAGGTGACCAGAGAGTAGCTGATAATTCTGTAGCTTAAAATATCGCACTACTGAGAGTTGATCTTGGGTTGTTGGCAAAGAAGTTCGTGATTATGAATTTTGAGAAAGTTCATATACTAGGAGAACATGGTGAAACTTTAAAAGCTTATAAGTCTGCAGTAGAAGAGGAGACTAGGTATTCAGATCGTCAGTTGGAGGGTTTTTGAGCCCATGGGCAAGGAAACAAAGGTTGAAAATACTATGATGAAAAATATAGAGACCGCGGTAGGGAAAAATACTATGACTGGAGATAGAGAGATGATTACAAAGAGAAGGGAGATAGGTACTGTTAAAACTCTTTGGGGCCAATTCCCTTATAGTCAATCACAGGCAAAATACACAACGATAACCAAGAAGTAAGAGACAGTGCAGGAACAATAAAAAGACTATTTTTACATGGAAACCCAATATGGGAAAAAACATGGCTTGCCCTCACTAGCACCTCCAAATCCAGTATAATCATACTCTTGATTACAGTCTATATTTTATCCTAACTCTAGCTCTTTGCGCTAGCAGAAACTCTACCACCAACTCATCTTGGTAACTCTACCAAAGCAACTCTTATAAAAAATAAAGCATTACTCTTATATTATGAGTAGTTTAGTTACAAATCAACACTTAAGAACTATTACAATTTAAGCACTCATAACATTATGAACTTGAAATAATGTTGAAATAGGGTTTTTGCCGCCTCTCTTCACTTTTTGGATTTGTGAAAAACCAATTATTGAAAAAATATCTCATTTCTTTTATAGATGGGTGATGATTAGGGCTTGAAAGATCATTGGACAAACTTTCCAAGTCGGTACAAAATAGTACATAATTTGTTGCATCAGGTGACAAAACTATGCAGAAGCCGCGTCCCAATTGTACTGTACCTTGTACAAACAGGGACATGGTCCCTTGTAGTTTAACTGCTCATCATCAAAACTATATATAAAATTTTTTCCTATTTTGATGATGACAAACCAAACCATATAATTTGAGAATCAATGTACATTCACCACATTTAATCAGTATGATTACCACCTAAAGGTGAATGTTCCCCCTATCATCATACTTCTTCTTTTATAATGCAACAAAGGGACCTGGTCTCTGGTTGTTATTTATAAAAACTTCCCACTGCCATTATGCACCTTCATTTTATTTGCTGTCTTTGCATTCATCGTACTTTCCCCGGTCATTGTGCATCTCTTCAGGTACCTACTACATGAACTCAGTATTCCCTCTTTTGGAATCATTAAAAAGGATTAACAGTAAACCAAGAGTAAAGAAAAGTACATGCTCAGTTAACTCATAGCCACCGGGGCAACACTATTATATAGAATATATCAGAAGATAAATGAGATACACAAACTAAAGATTCATTCATTCATATTAGTCAATACCAGTATAATAGGATACAATAATCATCTTAAGATATCTATCTTTAAAAGACATTATGAGAATTATGATATAGAGCTGACACTAGGTTAATGAGAAAATAAGGATAACAGGGCTTAGGTGGAAGGGGAATTTGGTGAAAGGACTTAAGCAGTACTTCATTCTTGCATATTTAGCAATATGAGCATCCATCAACTATTTGATAAGGTCCTTCACTTTAGCATTTAATTTAGCCATTCTTTCCTGGAGTTATGCATTTCCAGTCGTATTTAATCTAGCATCTTTGACAGCTGACTTGATTCTTAACTCCTCTATTTCCATTCCCAACTTCTCCTAAATATCTAGTAATTCAGATAGTTGATATACATTCTCCATAAGTTTTGTTCAATATGAATATCAGCTTTGCTGTCCTATGTGATCTCCTTTTTCCAAGTACCTCAAAGTGATCAAATAATTTGCTGAGAAGGTACCCATATGGCATTTCATGTCTCCTTTTTTCTCACATATTTTGGGATAAAGAGTTCTTTCCTGGGAGAACTTTCTGAGTCATCAATATTTTAATCCCCTTCTAACCATCCACATTCTTCATCTTATTTTTTGTTCTCATTACTTGCCTATATTTTTTCAATAGCAACTTTTTTTTTCCTGGGACCAAGTCCCTCAGAGACATTTTTCCTTTTTACAGTTTATATGTTTCTCCCTCATTCTAGCAGGGTTACCAAAAATTGTCTTAGTGGACCTAAGACAAAAAATTTCTATGCCTTTAGTTGTTGAAGGATCAAGATTTTATGAGGACATATTCAATTTAATTTTCTGGAGAAAGTAGAATGAGAAGGATAAATTTGGTTTTATAGAGGCAACAAGTGATGAGTTGAGACTCTGACTGGGAAAAAACCTATTTTAGTAATTTGAAGAGGTGACAGTTGTCATCAGAGAATGACATGTTTAGTTTTGATAAGAGTTACTCTTTATTTTGCAAATGAATTGACAAATTTTATGAGGGAAGGAAAAGATACATGGCTTTCACAGACAGTATATTTTATGATTATTAAAGCATACTGTAGTGATAATAACCTATGAGATAACACCATATCTATAAGACCCCACAAAATTTATAAGCTTAATTCAGTCCTTTAAGCTTGTCATGGGGTCCCAGACTTAGAATTTTTTTTTAACTAAGTTCCCAGACTTAGCCTATTATTGGCCTTCAAAATTTGGAAATCTCATTTCTCCACCTTAACATCCTTTAATGGACCGTATTTTTGTTAATTCATAATCAGAGAGGTCCATAGGTGGTCTCGAACAAGTTACGAGTTTTTTGGACCACGTTTGGAAGCCCAAAATAGTGGACCAATGCGATCTTGATGCTCCGCATCGCCAATAGCGTTGGTTGATATTGTTGCAGGTTGCCAGGGTCAAAGTACTGAGACTCGACGTGATGATGGCATGACGCGTCGACTATCGGGTTGATTCCATCGACGCGCTGCATCGATAATAGCATCGACGCACAGTTTTAGCCATTAAATATCCGTATTTTTAAGGGCACAGGGGTCAATTTCCCATTCCTATATAAGTCTAAAACACGGGATTTTGCCCCAATTCAACAAAAATATAGTGTCTCTCTCAATTTTATCTTAAGAACAAGTTAGGGTTTTCAATTAAGGATTCAAATTCAATACTCAAATTCTAGAATCTCTTTATCAATCTTCATAAAATCAAGAACTAAGGTATGTCAAGTGTTGATTTATGGATTCCTTTCATCCATGAAGTCCAATAAACCTCTTTCAAATTATAAAACATGATATTTATGTTGTGGGTTGTTTTTAACCATGTTTATCTTGTTGTATGATTCCCAAGTTGGAATCTTTATGTGTTTTTTTTATGAAACTACGTTAGCATGCAAGTTAAAATCCATGAAATTGAGTTGTTTATGACGTGTAAGTTGATGATTGCACCTATGCCCTAAGTTGTGCATGTTAGGTGTTTGACAAAATGCCTAAGAGGATAGAAATTATGTATTATAGCTCAATTGTGACTCAAATAATAAATGCATGCTTCACCCTTATGACCAAGAATGACTTCCATGATATTGTATGCATTATGAGTATTTGATGGAATGTTCATGAGACTAGGTTGATGAAAGTATGACATATCTATATGCAATTCCATCCATGTAAAACATTATGATAACCATGTGCTTCATGAAATCCCCAACTTATTGTATTATGAATTGTTGATATTGGTCACGTGTTCAAGAAGTGTCAAGTCTTATCAGTTTTATGCTATCGAGTCCTGGGGGTACTTGTACCCGACAATTTAGATGTGTGCCTAGAGCCAGTGTCAATTTTCATGATACTCTCAGTCAAGACATGATCATTAGAATTCAGTCAGTTACATGACTTAGGAAAACTCTGTAATATCAGTACTCTCAGTAATCTCAGTAATCTCAGTCAGTTATCAGATCTCAGTAGTATTCCGTCAGTCAATGGAAATTTAGTGATCTCTGTTCAAATCAACTAAACATTACTATCAGTAATAGTTTAGTTCAGTTTAAATCAGTTCATTGTCTCTTCAGTTGGGATTAAGATTCAGCACCGAGTGAACCCAAGGATGGGGACTCACCTATTATCCAGTAGAGGGTGTGATCCTTAGAAGCAATCCTTGCATTCTAAAACTATGTAGCCAGCGAAGGTTGAGATTTAGCCTACTAGTTTAGGGATTATACACATCATCCGAGTTTTCCTACTAGGAGGGGTTAACGGAAGAGCTCCTTGTCAGAGAGGGTTTACTAACTACTTGTCTTTACTTGTGGCACAGTACTGATACCCTTCCAGCTGGGGTTACAGGTTGGACCTCACTAGTTTAGTTTTGGGGTATGTCGATTAGATGATTACCTCCCATAGTCTCAGTTTCAGATCCAGTCTCAGTAATAGAACTCAGTTCAGTTCTATAATTTTAGGACTGCCAGATATAGTCACTCAGCTCAGTAGGAACTCAACTAGTTCCATTAGAATCAGGACTATTAGACACAGTCACCCAGTTAATAGTATATTAATTATACAAAATTTAGGTTACCAGTATTCATATTTTAGGACTACCAGATACAGTCAATCAGACCAGTTCTTCATAATTAGAACTGTCAGAAACAGTCATTTCTTTATCAGTAATATGACACCAGTTCCTCAGTACTCAATGGACTTAGTCATTCAGTATCCCAATATTAGTACTCAGATATAAGTAAATCCACATTATCAGAATTCATAAGTCAGTATTATCATGATCTCAGTTACAGTTACATATTCATGCATGTATTCTCACATTTATATTATTCAGTCAGTTAGTATTGTTCATGCATATGAATCATTGCATTCAGCCTACCTCATTTGCATACCAATATATTCAATCATACTGACGTATTTGTGCTCTGGTGTTTTATACCATGGGTTCAGAAACACATGCTCTAGAGTATCAGTAGCATTCCAGTTTCAGCAGTCAGAGTCAGCAGTGAGTCCTCATCATTCAAGGATGTTATTATTTGATTATTTTATTTTTAGTACTTAGTTTATTTCAGCAGATGGAGTTAGTTGGGGGATTCTCCCATCAACTCTTTATTTAGATAGTTTAGTTTTAAAGGCTTTCAGACTACAACACATTCAGATAATTATTTTAGTTTTTTTGGTATTGTTATACCATATTTTCAGTTATGTATCAGTGTTGAACCTTATGGCCTTTCAGTTTATGTTTTCGCATTTATGATATTAATATTATTATTAAGTGCTCAGTTACATATATCAGTCATGGGTTAGCTTGTGGTCCTTTGGGATTATGAGCACCGTGTAGCATTTTGGGTACCAGATTCAGGGCGTTACAAACATGGTATCAGAGCCTAAGGTTTGATAGCTTCCTAGGAAGTCTAAAAAGTCATATCTAGTAGAGTGGTGTACATGTGTGTGTTGTGCACCACACTTATGTGCAGGATGCTATGAGATGTTTTAGGAACCGTTTCCTTCTTTTAGTATTCATGTCGTGCGAGTGAGCATGAGCTCCAGCCAAACTCTCAGTTTAATCCCTTCTTCTCTTCTATTTATAGAACATGCATCCAAAGAGGACTCAAAAAAGAGGAACAGGAGATCAGCCAGCCCCTTAGCCCGATCAGCCTAACCCTTTAAGTGAACTCATCTCTCATACAGAATTCAAGACTATATTAACTACTCTAGACAATTCAGTCACAACTCAGAATAACTAGCTAGCTGCTTTTCTGACCAACCCAGTGGCCAATTTTGCTGCAGCCAGGATTCGGGACTTCACCTGAATGAATCCTCCTCTATTCTCAAGTTCTAAGTCCGAAGAGGATCCACAGGAGTTCCTTGATCAAGTTCAGAAAATCACAGATATCATAGGAGTAACTTCCAGTGAGAGTGTAGATTTAGCCACCTATCAGCTACAAGATGTAGCCTTTACGTGTTTTAAGTAGTGAAAGATAGATAAGGGTGCAAATGCAGAGCGCATAGAGTGGGAAGAGTTTTCTATGACCTTCTTAGGTAGATTCACTCCCCTAAAGCAGAAAGAAGCCAAAGTGTTAGAGTTTATCAACCTCAGACAAGGTAGCATGAGTGTAAAAGAATACTCCCTCAAGTTCACTAAGTTATCCAGGTATGCTCCCCATGTAGTAGCAGACAGTAAATCTAGAATGAATAAGTTTGTGTCTGGGATATAAAGTAAAGTAGTTAAGGAGTGCAGGATTGCGATGTTGATTAAGGAGATGGACATATCCAGGATTATGGTCCATGCTCAACAGATTGAGGAGAAGAAACTTAAGAAGAAGGAGTGGGAAAATAAGAGAGCCATAATTGGTAGTTATAGTTTTTCCCAGCTAGGGTCACAGGGTGGTAACCGTTCTCAACATATATAGAAGTTTCCAACTACAGTTCCATATTCAGCTAGTGCACCAGCACCAATGCTCAGAAATGACCATAGAAATAGGGTAAGCTCCAAGGACCATAGTAGTGAGGGTAGGGTTTTTACTTATTTGCTTTGTGAAGAGTGAGGTAAGCATCAATAAGGGGAGATGATTCCTGACCTATTCCTACCTCAGTACAAAGTTTTGTACTTCAACCCTCCCAATACTTACGCATGCTTTACATTTCAGTCCCACGAATACAACTTATATTCATGCACTTTTCATAGAATAGTGTGTGTTTTATGTTCCTTGTATGACGAGTCCAAGTTCATCCAATGTTGCGGATCATGTTTCAAGAATTCAAAAATTCCAAACCCAGTTCGTGCAGTTCATGACTCATGCACTAATGTCATGCTATACAGTATGCTTAGCCCATACGATTCATGACTTCACTCCTAGTGTTCAGTCAAACTCAAATTATGCCACGTATACCCTCAGTTTAGATCCCTCGGTAAATTTGTATTGTTAATGTTCCATCTCGTAGGACTTAGTTACAATGTCAGTTCAGTAATTAATATCCAGTAAAGGACTCAGATAGTCCTACAGAACCATGACTTTCAGCTATCAATTACTTAGCCATTAGAATTAAGTACTCCCATACCAGTCTAACCCTCAGTTATAGAAAACCAATATTTAGTCTCAGTTACAGTCTTAGTTACGGTTACAGTCTCAATTACTATCTTAACTAAAATCTCAGTCCCAATCATAGTTAAGTCAGATCAGAAACTCAGTCCAGTTTTAAGATTTCCCGACCATTACATATGGCCATCAGTTACTCAGATATTAGTATTTTTGTACCTCAATTTATAGGATGTTCTTGAATCATGTTAGATGCCTGGTCTTGCGTTCCTAAGGTAATAGAGTTTTCCCTTACTCATCCTTAGTTACCTCATGTTACCCAGTCCATCATTACTTTCTATCCATAACACTCTATAGTTTTAGTCCAGCTATCCTAAATCAAGTTTAGTTCAATTTTACATGTCTAGTATTCAGCTATCAGTCATTCAGTTAATGAGATAAATTAGTATATCCATGCATTCGTGCTCAGCGCCCATGTGAATCTCTTCAGTAGTTTCAGTTGTAGTGCATAAGGTTTAGTCACCTTATCTTTGACGATGTTTCAAAGTCCTTGCCTCCTAATACAAAAAAATCCCAGCCATGTAGCGATCTCCTATTCAGATGTCCTTCTCAGGACAGACCAAGATTCATTTTCTCCCTACCGTCACTAGAACTCTATAGAAAGAATATCATAGAAATGATCCAGTCCAGTATAAGTTTTCACCGTGAGTTAGTTCGCAAATCCAGTAATTCAGTTTAGAAATCAGACAACAAATCCGTATGGTATAGTTTCTAATGTTTCCACCTAGTTCTACCATCAGAAATCTCAGGAATGTAACTATTCCAAGATAGAAAGTCCCAGTAGTTTTAAGATCATCTCAGTTCATATATCATGTCTTAGATTCAGATCCCTAATATTCAGCCATGATTCAGTTCATAGGTGCCCTGTGCATCGTCCCAGGTTTCCTCAGTATCTTAGCCAAGTTAGTATTCTTCGAGGGACATAATGTCCCAAGGGGGAGATACATGATAATTCCCCAAACTCTCATGACATAAAACATGCCATTATCTCTTCTCATAATGAATCCAGTTTGGAGTAAGGGGGTACTTATAAGTTGACCCTCAAACTCCAACCTCAACCGTAAGACACGTATTCAAAGGTGCTCAATTCAGATCATGGTAATTCATCTTATGTATCACATTCCAGACTCAGTTATGTTCTCATGTTTCCACTCCTACACAATTAGTAATTAATCTCAGACTCATCAGCATTTTCAGTTTAAGGTAACAGTCTTCCTTGAACTTATTTGGCTTCATATTTAGATTTCAGTTTCAAACTCGGCATTCAGTTCCATGTTTAGATTCTCATTATAAACTTGGTATCATATACCATTGCCTATTCATTCATGCATTCATGTATCGGTTCAATCATAACATCATGTATCAGACATGCATTCTCATCGTGAGAAACTCAGCTTATTAGAAATCTCAGTCATGCATTCATGAACCAGTTACTCATGCTTAATATATACATGTTCAGTATGATACATTCATCTTATCAATCATTCTAGTCATAAAGTCATGTCTTGGTTGTTCATGTTCAATATGTACTTCAGTTTATCATTTTTCTCCTCTCAGTGAGTCTCATTCATGGATGAAAGTTCCCAAGGGGGAGATATTGTAAGACCCAACAAAATTTATAAGCTTAATTCAGTCCATTAAGCTTGTCAAGGGGTCCCAGACTTAGAAAAAAAAATTCTAACTAAGTTCCCAGACTTAGCCTATTATAGGCCTTCAAAAGTTGGCAATCTCATTTCGCCACCTTAACATCCTTTAATGGTCCATATTTTTGTTAATTCATGATCAGAGAGGTCCAAAGGTGGTCTTGGACAAGTTTTGGGTTTTTTCGGACCACGTTTAGACCACGTTTGGAAGCCCAAAATAGTGGACCAATGCGATTTTAACGCGCCGCGTCGCCAATCATGATGGTTGATATTTTATGTAGGTTTCCAGGGTTAAAGTACTTAGACTCGATGCGATGATGGAACAACGCGTCGACTATCACGTTGATACCATCGATGCGCCGCATCGATAATAGCATCGATGCCCAGTTTTAGTCATTAAATATCTACATTTTTAAGGACAGAAGGGTCAATTTTCCAGAACTATATAAGTATAAAACTCAGGATTTAGCCCCAATTCAACCAAAATATAGTGTCTCTCTCAAGTTTCTCTCAAGAACAAGTTAGGGTTTTCAATTAAGGATTCAAATTCAATACTCAAATTCTAGAATCTCTCTATCAATCTTCGTAAAATCAAGAACTAAGGTATGTCAAGTGTTGATTTATGGATTCCTTTCATCCATAAAGTCCAATAAACCTCTTTCAAATTATAAAACATGATATTTATATTGTGGGTTGTTTGTAACCATGTTTATCTTGTTGTATGATTCCCAAGTTGGAATCTTTATGTGTTTTTTTATGAAACTACGTTAGCATGCAAGTTGAAATCCATGAAATTGAGTTGTTTATGATGTATAAGTTGATGATTGCACCGATGCCCTAAGTTGTGCATGTAATGTGTTTGACAAAATGCCTAAGAGGATAGAAATTATGTAATATAGCTCAATTATGACTCAAATAATAAATGCATGCTTTACCCTTATAACTAAGAATGACTTCCATGATATTGTGTGCATTATGAGTATTTGATGGAATATTCATGAGATTAGGTTGATGAAAGTATGACATATCTATATGCAATTCCATCCATGTATAACATTATGATAACCATATGCTTCATGAAATCCCCAACTTATTGTATTATGAATTGTTGATATTGGTCACGGATTCAAGAAGTGTCAAGTCTTGTCAGTTTCATGCTATCGATTCCTGGGGGTACTTGTACCCAAAAATTTAGCTGTGTTCCTAGAGCCAGTGTCAATTTTCATGATACTCTCAGTCAAGCCATGATCATTAGAATTCAGTCAGTTACATGACTCAGGAAAACTCAGTAATCTCAGTAACCTCAGTAATCTCAGTTAGTTATCAAATCTCAGTAGTATTCTACCAGTCAA
This sequence comes from Capsicum pubescens, assembly GCA_030864215.1. NCBI lineage: Eukaryota > Viridiplantae > Streptophyta > Magnoliopsida > Solanales > Solanaceae > Capsicum > Capsicum pubescens. The sequence goes on along the minus strand of CM061549.1, from coordinate 70,610,639 downwards.
TGGAAATTTAGTGAACTCTATTCAAATAGACTAAGCAATACTATCAGTAACATTTCATTTTAGTTTAAATCAGTTCAGTGTCTCTTCAGTTAGGAGTAGGATTCAGAACCGAGTGAACCCAAGGATGGGGACTCACCTGTTTACAGTAGAGGGTGTGATCCTTAGAAGCAATCCTTACATTCCAAAACTATGTAGCAAGCATAGGTTGAGATGTACCCTACGATTTTAGGGATTATACACCTCATCCGAGTTTTCCTACTAGGAGGGGTTGACGGAAGAGCTCCCTATCAGAGAGGGTTTACTCATAGCTTGTCTTTATCCGTGGCACGGTATTGACAACCTTCCAGCTGAGGTTACAGATTAGACTCTACCAGTTTAGTTTTAGGGCATGTCGGTTAGATGATTACCTCCCATACTCTCAGTTTCGGATCCATTCTCAGTAATAGAACTGAATTCAGTTCTACAATTTTAGGACTGTCAGATACAGTCGCTCAGCTCAGTACGAAACTCAGCTAGTTCCATCAGAATCAGGACTATCAGACACAATCACCCAGTTAATAGTATATTAACTATACAAAATTTAGGTTACCAGTATTCAGATTTTAGGACTACCAGATACAGTCAATCAGACCAGTTCTTCATAATTAGAACTGTCAGAAACAGTCATTCCTTTATCAGTAATATGATATCAATTCCTCAGTACTCAATGGACTTAGTTATTCAGTATTCTAGTATTAGTACTCAGATATCAGTTAATCCACATTATCAGAATTCATAAGTCAGTGTTATCACGATCTCAGTTATAGTTATGTATTCATGCATGTATTCTCAGTTCATGTTATTTAGTCAGTTAGTATTGTTTATGCATATGAACCATTGCATTCAGCCTACCTCACTTGCATACCAGTACATTCAATTGTACTGACGTATTTGCGCTATGGTGTTTTATACCATAGGTTTAGAAGCACGCGCTCCAGAGTATCAGTAGCATTCCAGTTTTAGCAGTCAGATTCAACAGTGAGTCCTCATCATTCGAGGATGTTATTATTTGATTATTTCATTTTTTTAGTACTTAGTTTATTTTAGTAGATGGAGTTAGTTGGGGGATTGTCCCATCAACTCTTTATTTAGACAATTTAGTTTTAGAGGCTTTTAGTCTATAGTATGTTCAGATAGTTATTTCAGTTGTTTTGGTATTACTGTACCATATTTTTAGTTATGTATCAGTATTGAACCTTATGGCCTTTCAGTTCATGTTTCCGCATTTACGATATTATTATTAATATTATTAATATTATTATTCAGTACTCAGTTACAAATATCAGTCATGGGTTAGCTTGTGGTCCTTTGGGATTATGAGCACCGTGTATTATTCCGGGTATCAGATTTGGGGCGTTACAATATCCCTCTCCTTTGAGTTAATCTTAAAGTTTGTGCTGGTCACTTTTGTCCACTTCCTAAGTTGTTCCCATAAGTGCATGCCTGCAAAGGTATAATACCAACTTAGACTAAAATGCACCCACTTTATCGAGGATAGTTGTCTCCTGAACATAGCCAGTTTTTGAAGAAAAACTGATTTACATATTAGGCTAAGTCAGCATCATGCTTCAATTCTTTGCACACTCTCTTTATCTATGAATTTTTTCCCAATGCATGTCTGGGGACCAGGTCCCAAACTTAATTTTGTTCAATCTGCTGAAACTTTTCCTTCTGAGATAGATTTCCTAGGGATTAGGTCCTTGAGAATTAGAACTTACATGCATATTTCATCCTCTTTTCTCATTATCCCATCACCAAGGATCAATAATTTTCCTGACTCATCGAGAACTATAAGTACTTTTTTCATCAATCCATAGAATTATTTTTCAGTTCATTCTCCAGAGCATTTTCATTCATAGAATCTGAGGGTTATTCTAGGGATTCCTTTTGATCAGAAGATTTATATATGACAAGGAGTAGGTCCTTGAGATCAACTTTTCACAATAAGACACCTTCTATTGAAGAGTCTTAAAAGAGAGATAACTTACTCAGACCTTTCATCATTATGCTTTGAACTCTTTCAATCAACATGCTATTTATGACTGTAACTCCCTTCCCATTGCTGAATTTATGATCACAAGTTAGATATGGGAACCCACTTAAGTTTGAGTTCCTAGTAGGAGGATAATGGTGTGATCAAATTCTTCTTAGCCCATCTAGGCATCATTGAGCTCTTCTTTATTATTTTTAGAGACTTAAAGCCTTATACATTCTTTTGCTGAATGTATTCTATATTCTTTAGTTTATCCTTAATCTAGGACTGACATTTTTCTTTCAACTGTCCATCTCTTTTATAGTAAGTGCTTAGGAGTTTGTGCCTTTTTCTTCTAATATAATGAGCAGATTTTATTTTAGACTCAAAAAGTTAGAGTTCTACTTGATAGACCAAACCTCTACCATCATTGACATTTTGACTGATAAGATTAGAGAGGATCTGTGAGGATGCAGTCCATAGAAGAGATTTGATAAACTCTTCTCTTAAGCAGACCCGGTCCCTCTCTAGCTCTTCATTCCTGTGTAGTGTTTCTATAGTATGTTCTTGAGAATCCTTTAACCTTTCTTCAAGATCAATTTAAAACCAAGAAAATTCTCTCTTTCCTTTGTCATCTAGGTCACTTCCCTTCTTTTGGTGACTCATATAACTCAGATACTAAGATTTTAATTTAGTGAACATTTCTTCAGTTTCAGATATCTAAAAAGTTACTACAATTAACTCATGTTCTTAGTTTTCCACTTTTACTTCTAATGTATTCCTCTCAGTAGTTAGTTCACATACAGAGTTTATCAAGACACTAGCAAGCCTTTTATCTATCTAGTAGTATAATTATCTAGATTCTCCTTGATGTCAGAAATAGTTACCTCCTTTTCTTTTTCATCCTCTGTGTTTCCCATGAATGCAAATAAAGAATCATAGATAATTTGACCATCTTCTACTTATAGCATAGATACATCTCCAGTATTCTCATCGTTACTTGAATCATCGAAAGAATCTCCCCATGCTGCCAGAGCTTGCTTTACTGCATAATCTACTGCAACTTTCCTTCTTGAATTGTCAGGGACCTAGTCCCTGATCTTTTCTTTGTCACTAGTAGCCTTGAGGTAATTTTGATGATCCATATTGTGCAAGGGAAAATCCTTAATAAAATGTTCAGGACTTCCACATCTCTAACAAAATTCCATAGTGCCTCCCCTTTTGCTGCTACTCCCAATTCCTTGAAACTGGCCACTTTGTCTTATTGCTCTAACTATTTTTTTTTTCAAGTAGGTCATATCAGTATCTTATTCCTAGACTCTGATTTAGATAATTTTAGTGCCAAATATTTTTCTCTTTTTACCCCAATCTTCTCATGCTTTTGCTGCTTCTTAAGTTCATGAGCTTCAGATTTCCAACGCGTTTTCCTATAGTGCAGGTCTTAAGATTTCTTGCTTCAGTGATAGCATCTACTTTGCTTTCCCAAGACTTAGGAAGAACACCAAGAATCTTTATTACTAACTTATACACTAGAATTACTTCTCCTAAGCAATAAAGCTCATTTGTGATAAAAGTGAATCTTGTATGCTTTTTTTGGATAGTTTCTTCTTCTTTCATAGTGAAGGTTTCATATTAAGTAGTTATCATATCTACCTTTGAATACTTCACATTAGTAGTACCTTCACATGAAGTCATCAAGCAATTCCAAATTTCTTTGGTTGTTTCACAGGTTTGTTGTATTTATCTGGTCTTATGCCATAGATAAACAACTTCTTTTCCTTATAGTTCTTTTCAATTTTCTTTCTATCTTCATCATTGGACTCTCTCGGGCTTTTGATGACCATCTTTGTAACATCTCCTTATTTGACTTCTCGTACAGAAACATAAGTAACATTAAGGATAATGTCCATTAGTTCACTATCTTAAGCCATAATGAAGTCAAACATTCTAGTTTTCCACCACCTATAATACTGACCATTAAATCTTGGTGGTCTAGTGGTAGATTGCCCTTCTTCTAGATTAGGTGGAGCAGTGATGTTAACCAAGACACTCTAGGTATGACCTTATAGAGTGGCTCGGATCTGATACCAAATATTGAAACCCTTTGGGGCTGCACCATATAGTAAGGGACTAGACCCCTTACAATCAATCACAAGCAAAATACACAATGATAACAAGGAAGTAAGAGACATTGCAAGAAGAGTAAAAATACAAGATTTTTACTTGGAAACCAAAGATGGGAAAAACCATGGCTTTCCCTCACAAGAACCTCTAAATCCACTATAATCAAACTCTTAATTACACTCTAGATTTCAGCCTAACTTTAGGGTCCTTGTTCTAGAAGCAACCCTACCACCAACTCATCTTGGTAACTCTACCAAGAACCCTCTCCAAAGTTAATTAACTCTAACCAGCTACAAACTTAGGTAACTCTACCTAATCAACTCTTCTTAAAAATAAAACACAACTCTTATATGATGAGTAGTTCAGTTACAAATTAACACTCAAGAGCTATTACAATTTAAACACTCATAACGCTAAGAACTTGAGTAGTGTTGAAATGGGATTTTTGTAGCCTCTCTTCACTCTTTAGATTTGCAAAAAAACAACTATTGAAGAAGTATCTCTTATCTCTTATTGCTGGTAATGATTAGGGATTGAAAGATCATTGGACCAGCTGTCCAAGTCAATATAAAATAACACATAATAATGCCTGCAAGTTTGTTGAACAAGGTGACAAAACTGTGCAGAAGTCGCATGCCAGCTATAATATACCTTGCACATCCAGGGACCAGGTCCCTCATAGTTTAGCTACTCATTATCAAAACTACATATAACAGGTACATTTTTCCTGGTAGATGACATACAGAATCAAGAATGGAAGAAATGTTGTCTAAATTGGTGAAGGGTCAAGAAAATTAGGAGAACAACCTTAAGGATACTAAGACATACATTTCAAGGCTAACCTAGAAGGTAGAGTCTTATGCCACTACTATCAAGTAATTAGAGTACCAGTTCGGCCAAATATCTTCGATGATCAAACACAAAAAGCTTCTTACTCTTCCGAGTGAAAAGGTATAGAGTCCATAGTTATAAGTCATTGTCTTCTATCACCACTAATTGTGGTGAAACTACAGATGATCCCCCAATACCTACTATTAAGGAGTTGATAAAATCTAATACTGAAAGCGATGAGATACCTGAGGTAGAGTCTGAGAAATCGACATGGGGTAATGATGATTTTAACTATCATAGTAGTAAGGATTGGGATCATGTTCACCCTTATAGTTCGGCCCCTTCCTTACCATTAGTAGAAAAGAAAAATGATAAAGAAGCAGTCACTATTTCGTGTTCTATTGGCTTTCAATGTTAAGCAGGTTTTATATGACTTGGGATCAAGAGTAAATATGATGTCACTAGCTGTGTACAAGCTAATGAGGATGGGGGAACTCAAACCTACATCCTTAAAACTATTGATGGTTGACTCATTTGTAAAGAAACCGGTGGGTGTCTTATCTGACATAGAAGTAAGGGTGGCATCCCTTACTTTTCCCACTGATTTTATGGTTCTTGATAGTGAGGTGAATTCTCAAGCCCTCATTATATTGGGTAGACCCTTCCTATCTACTGGTAGGGTATTAATTAGTATGGACTTAGGGGAGATCCCCTTCAAACTGAATGATGAGCAAGTAGTGTTTAATATATGTATGACAGTGCAACAACCAGATGATATACAAGTGGTGTTTGTAATCGAAACTGTTGATAAGGATGTTGCTACAGAGACCAGTGTAATAAATGCACTAGGTATTGATGAAAGACGTGTGGTAGATTGGTTTATAGAGATTAGATGCTAGATCTTGGACATATGAGGGAAGAGATGGCTATCTTATGATCAGAGGTGTTCTCTATTATTTAGAGCCACATATTAGCCACCCCTCCAGTTGTATCCCTAATTATTTAGCCATCACCCCCGCTTGGTTCCAGATGAATTTATTTATTTGCGGAGGATGATGTTGTAGTCCCCATGGTTGGGACCAAGAGAGGCCGAGTGAGGGAATTACAGAATCCAGACAGGACATATGATCAAGCCCTAAAAAGGGTCATCCATGATTCAACGGAGACTATATTTATTGATAGGAAGAGGTGTGCCGATCTAGTATTGGGTGCATCTTCTCACAGTGCAACGCCATAATTATGGCCTCCACTTATGGATATACCCCCATTTGGGGATGCTCATGACACGGATTCTTAATGCATCCTAGATATGTCCTTATTCCCTTTGTTTTCTATTATTTTAGTGCATTAAGGATAGTGCGTAGTTTTTAGTTGGGGGGGGGGGGTGGAATATACCATAGCCACTGTGGGTTTTCATTGTCATGCTTCTTTTCCTGTCGGCAATGGTATGGTTGTAGAACTGGGTTTTCATATTATGTTTTATTTCATATTGTGATATGTTTTGTGTAATTAGGTGATTTTTAAGTATTTAGAGCAGTTATCATGTTTTTGCTGATTTTTGAGAAAAATAATACCCCTCCAAAATTGTTTGTTGTAGATCTGTGTGAATGTATATATGTGTAAATATTGCAAATCTTGTTATGGCATTAGAAATAGGGACATGATAATCAGTTGCTAACAATTACATGAACTGGATAGGTAGTAGTTGGTAATATTGACTCTGTGCCATGTGTGTATGAGATACTACCTAGTTCCCATTGTGTGTTGAATTCAAAACTTGCCTAGGTTGAAGAATAGTTGGTTAGGAAAGGATCATAGGACGTTTTTGATATTAGTCTACTTTTAGTCTACATGACTTTCCATGTGTGAATTATATCCCTTGATCCTTATTTTGAGCCTTATAAGCCTATTTTTCTTGTTTCACCATTCACCTTCACATTTATATTACAATGAACCTATTTTGTCCCTGGTCCTCCTTTCATATTATGCACCTTAACTCAGGAAAAATGCCTAAGTTAAGGGTGGCTATCATAAGGGTGCGTAGTGCAAAATGGGTATGAAGAAGGGTAAAATAAGAGAAAAAGTTAGTAGGGTTGGGTGTGGTAGGAAAACAAAAGGAAAAGAAAAAGAAAAGAAAATTTGTGAAAAAGCAAAAAAAGAATGAATAAAAGACCACGCCCAACCTGAATGTGCAGTAAAGAATAAAAAAGGATAAATAAAGGTGAATAAAAAAGAAATTGGCTAGTAAGTTAGACCCCAAGGTTAGTGTAGAGCCAAGGAGGCTTAGTCATTTTAAAAGTCCATATGTACCATACCATCCCCAAGCATACATTACAAGCCTAGAAAAGCCCTATAGTTATCCTAACTTGACTATCTGAATGCTAAGCTAAAGAAAATAAAGGCAAGCCTATGGTATTTTATGCATATTGATTGGAACTTCTCTCCTGAGTATGAGCATCTCTTGACCTTCCCTATATTGACATGCATTATTTCATATAAGTGAGTGGGACATCTTTGTTATGAGGGCACTTGAGTCATATTTCTAGTTATTTGTCTGTTTCATATAGTGTAACTTGTATTTATGAGTGGTTGTCTGTAGCTAATGTAATACCAATACCTTGATCCCATTGTGTCACGTTGTTGTGCTTCATATTCATACACAGTTGGTTTTGAAAAATAAAATTGGAAGGGGTGTTGTGTTATGATCTTTAAGTGTTGATTGACTGCCTTGAATAACTTAGATTCTCGTAGTTAAGCATCATTTTTGATTTGTTGTGTTTTGTTGCCTGAGGACACGCAAACATTCCATGTTAAGGGTGTTGATGTGCTATAGAAATATTGCACTTTTGATTCTTAAAATGAGGAAAATATACAAGTTTATGAGGTTACTTTGTTAGAAATGATTCATTTTGGGTATATTTTGCAGGAAATCTTGATTTAGATGCTAAGTTTATGAAAATGATGAAAAAGGTGTTTTCAGCTACTTTTTGGAGCAATTATGGATGTTCAGGACATTGTCCGACTTGTTTGTGATCAAATCATGTTTGAGAATTTAAGCAAATCTAAAAAGATGACTCCAGCCACTTACTAAGTCAACATGTGGACCGCAAATAAGGCCTACGGACCACAAGTAAGAAAAACAAGTGCCAAAGTCCAAATCCTGAGAGCTGACCTGCAGGATTTTTTAATCCTGGTGCCTGCGCCCTATACCTTCTCCCACCCTACTGACCGTAGGTACTACCTGCGCCCAGGGACATGGTACAAGTAGGGCAAAAGTAGCCACCGACCCTGTTTTCACGCAATTCGCTTGGGCTTTGTTTTAGGGTTTCCTCATGTATACCCTTTATGTATTTTTAGCATGAGTAACACACTTTTGATACTCACAAACATATATTAATTCCAAGATTCGATTTTGATCTTGGGATTCTCTTGTATTGACTTTAGTTGATTAATTCATTTACGGTTGTGGTTTTTACACTTCTTATCATTGTGATTTCATTCATGCTTTCAATAATGAATTTTATTGATTTTTTCACAAGCATGAGCGACTAAGAAACTCATAGCTAGGGTTGTGGAAACCCTTGTGGATTTACAAAGTAAGGGAAATGTGATTGTTGAACTGAACTGATACCCATGGCATGCATTGCATTATCTTCACTATAATAGATTTCTTAGCAGTGGCCAATGTTAAGATCCCGCCTAGATTATTGCTACTTACTCCAAAAGAGGAATAGTGACTAGAAAAAGATAATGACAATAGTAATTTGTAGTTTAGCTATCGATCCACGCTACTGGATATTATCTATGTAAGATGGTTAGATTTTATCTAATAACTAGAGACTCAAAAAGTAAATAGTTAACTGGGATCAAGATAAAGGTTAGTTATGGACACCCTGAAACTCAAAAGGTAAAGAGTGAAATCTGTCTACTCGTCAATAAGACTGTAGATAATACATAACTTATTGATTCTGCATGCAAGGTATCAAGTTTGTTCAACAAAGAACGATAAGCCTAAAGAGTTGAAAAGCCAGGGGAGCACAATCCTAGTGTTCACCAATACTGATCACAACTAAAGTAGATATTTTCTCCTTGTTTGATATTTTCATTCAAATCCCCCATTTACTTTTTCAGTTTTTGCTCTTTGATTACAACATCTAAAATCCACGAGTCCACGTATTTCCTCGGGATTCGACCCCAACCTTTGTTGGGTTACTATATTTGAAAGCGACCGTATCATCTTCTGAGAGAAGGAGTAGCTTGGATGTTATCATAAGGAATTTTTCAACATGGTATCGTCATACCAATATGCTTGCAAACTAATTCAATTATGCCAAACCAATCAATATAAACATTAGAATCCCAAGTCTCATTTAAAAGCCAAAACCATGGCCACCAAGGTCCTTCCAAAACCATATTTATCAGTTTATCCTTTAGTACAATTCAATGGGTTCAAAAGTAAGTTAAACTATGTGAATATTCATATTTAAAACTGTTACAACCCAAACCAGGGCCTGGCCGTGATGAGTATCTCAAGTCTAACATGGACCGAAGACCACCCTCTGCACCTAACCAAACAGAACACAATACCCCCAACAACGGATGGACTTCGAACATTTAACAAGATAGCATAAGATAAGCTCATAACCAATAATTCGACCCAAAATGACCAACCAACATCACTATCCAAGTCCATCGTAATCCATAAAGCCTTCTAAATAAAACCAAAATCAATAAAGTGTCGGAAATGACTCCAACCCTAACAATGACAATGACAATGTTAAAGATAATGAAAACTATCAGTTCTAATCTAAGAATAGAAACTGATGAAATTTCCAAGTCTTATAGAGAATGAAAGCTCACTACTTCACCACAAATGACCGATGAACCAAGTCAATCTACCTAACACTATGCAGGAAAAGTAGAGGTATTTTTGTTGCCTGTATTGTGTTGGCATACAATGTTCGGAGATGGTTAGTGGGTTGAACACTAGCATGTAACTCAAGGATAGGGGATAAAATAGAGCCATGTCAAATCCAACTCAAAACCATTTGAACGTCATCATATACATACATAAATGATATGCCGGGAAAGGGATCAAGGCTTAGTATGAACTTTAAAACTTAGCCTAGATTGTGTAGCTCAACCGTCATAAAATAAGAAGTCACCCACGGGCTATATGGGCCCAGCTCTCCCCAAGATAGAAGGCCCCCAGTGTATATTACCACATGATCCATAGGATGTACGTATCCACCATGGGGACTCGAACTTCCCGCCATACCAAGGTAACTTAAGAACCCAATCATGTAATATAATATGGAGGACTCAAACCTCCCAAGCATTCAATAGTAATAAGGGGGACTCAAACCACCCAAACATTTAAACCCTCACGCCGGTAATTGACATTTCCAGTATTGGTCTCTCAGGACCTCCACTTTCACAACACAGCTACACAACCCTCATTAAAGCCCAATTAAATCATTTATCACACATTCCCATTCACTGAACCATGATATACATTTAGGCATACACTGTTGGTATCGTCATAACAATTACACTTACAAGGTAACATTAATATGACAAACCAATTATCATCACTTGGGAAATTCATCACCCCCTTGGTTCGATTATACATTAGCTTGGGTAATTACAGTACCTCATAAGGTTCAATTCAAAATCATTATGCTTCATTAAATATTCGCATTAAGTAATAGTTCAAGAGTAGTTCAACGTGCAGACTTTTCATATTCAAATGAAATTTCACAATATGGGGTTGAGGTCATTACCACTTCAATTGTCAACATTCACAAATTGGGAGAAATCACCATCCCCAAGTTTATTCACCATACCTATGCACCCCACAAGATCAAAACCATAATTAAAGCATGACCAATCATATGTAAACGATGGGAAAATAATGTTTAAACACAAATATTCTAAACCCTCAAACCTATTCCATAACCAATATAAAAAGCATATAAATAATACTTTAAAACACATGCTTTTTGCAAAGTAATAATTAGGGAAGAGTAACATTCCTGAGAGATTCTCAATTATGGAGAAGAAACCTTGAATTGACACCTAGATGCTCAACCTTAAGAAAACCCTAACTTGCTTTACTTGAAGGAATTTGAGAGAGTAAAAAGGATTTTGATTTTTTAAAGTCTCAAAATAACACCCCAAAGGTGTCTTATAGACGTGGGGTCTATGTGGGTAAAGGAGAAAATGTCCAAAGTTCCCTCAATTTAAAAATTTAAAAATTATCGCTAGTGACTACGGGTCACACATTGACTCATAGTGACACGTTATGTCTCGTTAGCACAAGTCGTAGCAAAGACAGTGTCATTATGCACACATATTTTTGACCCTACGACTTACATCATACGACTCGTTAGGGGTCCCTACAACTCATAGGGTCCTAGTCATCACTAGGACAATAACATTTAGAATACACACTGGTTTGACTATGGATGAGACATCATGACTCATAATGAGTCCATACGACTTGTTGGGAGACACTCGAACTCAGAGCACATAACTTAGCCACACACACTGGTTATGCTATAATTTAGGTCAAACACCTTATTATGACTCACTACAACTCGTAAGGGGAGTCTTAATAAGGACAATAAGGATAAAATTTTTGAAATTTTCAAAGACCAAGAATTCGGGGTGTTGCATACTCCCCCTCAGGATCATTTGTCTTTGAATGATAGGAAAAGTCATTTATTATCACGATTTGACTCCAAACACAACCACACTTGCCTTTAGAAAAGACAGAAAACAAAGATTGTAACAAATACACATACCTTATGAATGATTTACCAAAGCGGGAAACAAAAATGGGTACTTGGACTTTATGTACTCCTCGTCTTCCCAAGTAGCTTATTCACGAGTTTGGTCCTCCATATAAACTTTACCAAAGCCACATCCTTTACTCACAACCGACAAACTTGCCGATCCAAAATCTCATTCGGGACTTCCTTATAGGACAAGAAATCCGAGATACCTACACTTTCCAAAGAAATGACCAAGGATGGATCGCCTTCACACTTTCTCAACATTAACACATAAAAGACCGGATGAATGGAACTCAACCTCATAGGAAATTCCAACTCATAAGCCACATTGCCCACTCGTCTTTAAATATAATATGGACCAACATACCAGGGATTGAGTTTCCCCTTCTTTCCAAACTGGATCACTTCCTTCATGGGAGACACCTTCATGAATACCAAATAATCCATGTCAAACTCCAAGTCTCTGTGCCTTATATCCACATAGGACTTTTTGGCAACTTTGGGCATCTTAAGCCTATCCCAAATAACCTTCACCTTCTTCATAGTTTGGTGAACCAAGTCAGGACCATACAACCTATTATCTCCAACCTCGAACCACCCAATAGGAGACCAATACCTCCTACCATACAAAGCCTCGAACATAGCCATTCCAATACTCGAGGGAAAGCTATTATTATACACATACTTAATGAGAGGAAAATAGTCAATCCAACTACCACCAAAATCAATCACATAAGATCTTAGCATATCTTCTAAAGTATATATCATTCTTTTTGCTTGTCTATATGTCTGCGGGTGGAAAGTGGTGCTAAGTTCACCTTTGTCCCAAAATACTCTAAAAGGAATGCAAAAAGTGAGATAAGAGCTGAGTACCTCAATCAAATATGATTAAAACTGAAGCACCATGAAACTTCAAGATATCTTTAATGAAGATCTTAGCTTAATCCTCTGCTGAATAATTAGTGTTCACTGGGAAGAAGTGAGCGGACTTAGTCATTCTATCCGCGATGACACAAATGGAATAAATTGATGACAGAAATGCGAAAGACCAATAACAAAATTCATATTAATCACTTTCCATTTCTTGATAAGTAATTAAATCTCTTAAGAAAAACGGCAAGGCCTCAAGTTCTCTACCTTCACTTGATGGAAAACCAAACACTTAGCCACAATATTAGACACATCTCTCTTCAAGTTATTCCACCAATAAATTTCTCTTAAGTCATGGTACATCTTTGTCAAACTAGGATGAACAGTGTACCTTGACTCATGAGCTTCAACCAAAATCCTCTCTCGCAGCCCATCAACATGTGGAACACATAACCTGCCTTATTACCTCAAGATACCATCACCATATATATCGAAAGTAATCAACTTATGGTAACCCACATCATCCTTGATCCACATCAAGATAGGATCCAAAACCTTTTTCTCCTTTACCTCAGCATCAATAGATGACTTTTCCACCTCTTGCACAATCACACCACCATCCTCAGAGTCCAAGAAATGAACTCCCAGATTAGACAAATAGTGAATATCCTTCACCAGTCCTTGCTTCTCCTAGTATACATAGGATAAGCTTACCATGGACAACCTGCTAAGATCATCAGCAACCACGTTAACTTTACCTGGGTGATAATAGAGACTCATGTCATAGTCCTTGAGCAACTCAAGCTATCTCTTTTGCCTGAGATTTAACTTCTTATAGGTGAACACATACTGCAAACTCTTATGGTCTGATAAGATATCAACATGGACCCTGCACAAATAGTGATACCAAATATTTAAAGAAAAGAACATAACCAACAACTCCAAAACATGAGTCAGATAGTTCTTCTCATGGACCTTCAACTTCCTAGAAGTATATGCAATCACTTTACCATGTTGCATTAACACACAACCCAATCCCACCTGAGATGGATCATAATAAAGAACAAAACCATCGGTACCCTCAGGTAGAGTCAAAACCAAAGTTAAAGTTAACTTATCCTTCAACTTTTCAAAACTACCATCACAAGCATCAAACCACAAGAACTTCACCTTCTTCTGAGTCAACTTAGTCAATGGGGAAGAAATAGAAGAGAAGCATTCTATAAACCTCCTATAGTAATCGGCTAAACCTAAGAAGCTCCGAATGTCTATTGGAGTTATGGGTCTAGGCCACTTTCTAACCACCACAACTTTCAGTGGATCCACCATGATCCCTTTACTAAAAATAACATGACCCAGATAGGTAACAATATTTAACCAAACTCACACTTTGTGAAGTTCGCATACAACCACTAATCTTTAAAGGTTCGCAACACAAAGCTGAAGCGATCTATATGATGCAACTCACTCTTAGAATACACCAAAATATCATCAATAAACACAATTACAAACAAATTCAAGAACTAATAGAATATCCAGTTCATAAGATCTATAAATGTCACCGAGGCATTAGTCAAACCAAAGGACATCACCAAAAATTCAAAATGACTATACAGAGTTCGAAGGCAGTCTTAGGGATATCCACTTCCCTAATCTTCAACTGATGGTAACCCGACCAAAGATTAATTTTGGAAATTACTTAACACCTGAAGATGATCAAGAGATCATTAATCCTAGGAAGTGAATACTTATTCTTCATAGTTACCTTATTTAACTGGCGATAATCTATACACATCTAAAGGGACCCATTCTTCTTACGCACGAATTGAACTGGAGCACCCCATGGGGACACACTAGGGTAGATAAAACCTTTATCTAAAATCTCTTTCAATTGCTTCTTGAGTTCCTTCAACTCAGTTGGAGCTATTATATAGGAAGGGATATAAATAGAATGAATTTATGGAAGAAGATTAATCCCAAAATCAATTTCCCTATCGAGAAGAACACCAGGGAGATCATTAGGGAACACCACAAGGAACTCACAGACCATAGGCACAAACTACCAAGAAGGACATTCAGATCTAGAATCCTTTGCATTCACTAGATGGTAGAGACACACCTTGGAAATAAATTTTCAAGCTTTAAAATACGAAATGAACCATCCTTTAGGAACTAGGGAACTACCTTCCCACTCAATCACATGCTCATTAGGGAAGTGGAAACTGACCCTTCGAGTCAGGCAATCAAGAGACACATAAAACAAATGCAATAAATCCATCCCTAATATCATACCAAAGTCTAACATGTCTAAATATATCAGATCCACTAAGGAATCCCTACCACAGAATGACATCACACAACCCCTATAGATGTTTCTAGCCATAATAGAGTCACCCACCGGGGTGGACACAGATAAGGGATCCATAATATACTCAGGATCAAAACTAAAATGAATAGCCATGGAAGGAGTTACCTAAGAGAGGGTAGACTCATGATCAAGTATATAATATATATCATGGGAGAAAAGTTTAAGCATACTAGTAACAATATCAGTGGATGCCTCAAAATCCTGGCAGGTGGCAAAAGCGTACAGATGGTTCTGACCAGTACCGGAGCTAGAAGCAAAAATAGCACCCTTTGGTGCCAGGGCTGGTGAAGTAGCAACAGGTATCTTATTTTCCCCAGAATTAACCTAGAAGGACAATACCTCTGTATATGACTAATTTGACCATATTTAAAGCACTTATTCCTCCATTCTTCACAATCACCATGATGCACCTAACCACAAAATCTACAAGGGGGATATGATGGAGCTGACTGATCCCAACTAGCCGGAGGATGGGCACCCTGTGCCCTAGGACCAACACTATTCTGAAAAAGATGATCACTCGATGACTTTGAATAAAGAGAACTAGCCATAAAGTAGGAACCATAATTATCCCACTTCTTCTTAGAACATTTTCCACCATCTCTACTATGCTACTACTAATCTTAACCCTGATCTGAATACTGAAACTTCTTATTCTTCCTTTCACCCATATCTACTTGCTTATTTTTTTTCTTTTCCAGTTGTTGCATATGCATAACAAGTCTAGAGATGTCTATATCCTTATTCAACAAGGAAACCTTACTTTCAAAGATCGAATCATGGGAAAACCCAGAAGCAAACTTCCTCATTCTAGCTCTCATGCTAGACACTAATTCTGGAGCATATCGCAACAACTGATGAAACTTCAAAACATACTCATTTATTATCATCTTGCCTTGCTTCAAATTCATAAGTTCCTCAGCCTTTGCATCTCTTAATTCTCGAGGAAATAAGTGATCAAAAAAGCATTAGAGAAGTTATCCCACAAAGCAGACTCAACATCATCAACCCTAGATTAATCCCATTCCTCATACTATTAATATGCCATATCCTTCAACTGATAAAAAGCCAATTCCATATCATCCACATCAGTAAAATGCATCATACGGAAAATCTTTTCTATCTCATCAATGAAATTTTGAGGATCTTGCTCAACTTTAGAACCAGTGAAAGTTATAGGAATCAACATCATAAATTGGCCAACTCTAGTGACCTCAGAAGAAGGAGCAACCGGAGCAATATGCTCAGTCTAAGAGGCCAACAACTGGGTAAGTAAATGGATCAACTAGAAAAACTCAACATTAGACAAACTAGCTTGAGGTGTCCGAGGAGGGCTAGGGGGAACCAGTGGAATTCCACTACGACAATCAGAAGCAGCGTCCCTAAGTTGGGTCTGAACTCCTTGAGTAAGACAAACTCCGTCCACATTGTCCTTAGACGGGAAAGAGGAGTTTCCGTGAGCATAAGATCTTCTGGAGGCATTATTTAAAAAGTGAACAAATGGTAATTAGAGGAGATTTCAAGATATCAGACTCTATATCCCTAAATAGAACAACAAGAAAGGGAAACATTCCTAAATATCTTATAGCCTCTCCCTTATAAGTGTGGTGCACTACATACTCATAAAAAAACTCTACTTGACACAACTTTGTGGACACCTAATGACACCAAACCTAAGCTCAAATACCAACTTTATCACAACTCAAACTAGGTCCTAGAACTGAATGGTATCTCAAGTCCAACAAGGATCAAAGACCACCCCTTGCACCTAACCAAACAGAAGATAATACCCCCAACAACGGAAGAATTTTAAACATACAACATGATATCAAAAGATAATCTCAAAGAATTTTAGACATTTCTATAATCGATAATTGCTAATCTGACAAAAAAAACTAACTAACATCACCACCCAAGTCCACAGTATTCCACAAAGCCTTCTAAATAAAACCAATATCAATAAAGTATTGAGACATGCCCCTGACCTTGACAATGAAAATGATAATGTTAATGATTATGTAAACTCTCAATTCTATCATAAAAATAAAAACTGATGAAATATCCAAGTCTTTCAGAGGATGGAAGCTCACCACTTTCCTACCAATGACTGATGAATTGAGATGATCTATCTAGCATTGAATAGGAAAAGTAGAGGTATCTCTGGTACCTACATTGCCTGGGGATATAGTGTCTGGAGATAGTTAGTGGGTTAAGCGCTAGCATGTAACTCAGGGATAGTGAATAAAATACAGCCAAATCAAATCTAATTCAAAAACATGTGAACGTCATCATATACATATATAAATGATATACCGGGAAAGGGATCAAGTCTTAGCATACACCTTAAAACTTTAGACTAGATTGTGTAGCTCAACCAACATAATATATAAATGAACTCACGAGCTATATGGACCCAACTGTCTCCCACCTAGAAGGGCCCTAGAGCATGTAGCTATACAAACTAGAGGATATACATATGCACCATGGGGGACTCAAACCTCCTGGCATACTAAGGAGACTTAAGCACCCAATTATGTAATGTAATATAGGGGACTCGAACCACCTAATCATACAATAATAATAAGGGGGACTCAAACTACCCAGTTATTTAGACCCCCATATCGATAATTGCAATTTCTAGGATTTGTTACTCGAGACCTATACTTTCATGACTCAGCTACACAACCCTCATTAAATCCTAATGAAATCATTTATCACACATTCTTATTCATTGAACAATTATACACATTTAGGCTTACACTATTGGTATCGTCATTCTAACTACACTTGCAAGGTAATATCAACATGCTAAATTAATTATCATCACTTAGGGAATTCATCACCCCTTGGTTAAATAATACATCATCTTAGGGAATTAAACCACCTCATAAGGTTCAATTCAAAATCATTATGCTTTATTTACATGTCACATTATGCAATAATTCAAGAGTAGTTCAATGTGTATACTTTTCATATTCAAATCCAATTTCACAATATGGGATTGAGGTCACTACCATTTTGATTGTCAATATTCATAAATTAAGGGAAATCACAATCCCTTAGTTTATTCACCATACCCCTGCACCCCACAAGTTCAAAACCATAATTAAAACATGAACATTCACATGTAAACCATGGGAAAATATTATTTAAACACAAATATTCAAAACCCTGAATCCCTATTCCATAACATACTTTAAAACACAAGCTTTTAGCAAAGTAATAATTATGGAAGAGTAACATGCATGAATGATTCTCAATTATGGAGAAAAAACCTTGAATTGACTCCTAGATTCTCAACCTTGAGAAAACCCTAACTTATTTTGCTTGAAGAAATTTGATAGAGTAAAGAGGGTTTTTAATTTACTAAAGTGTCAAAATAATGCCCCAAATATGTCTTATAGATGTGGGGTCTATGTGGGTAAAGAGGAAATGTCCAAAGTGCCCTCAATTTAAAAATTTAAAGATTATCCCTAGTGACTACGGGTCATATAGAAACTCATAACGACATATTACAACTCATTACCACGAGTCATATCCAAGTCAGTGTCATCAGACACACATAATATTGACCCTATGACTTGCATCATATGACTTATTAGAGGTCCCTATGACTCATGGGGTCCTATTCATCACCAGAACAATGACATTTGGAACACACACTGATTTGAATATATCTAGGACATCAAGACTCGTAATGAGTGCATATGACTCAATGTGATATACTCATAGTCAGAGCAGATAACTTAGCTACACACACTGGTTAGGATAAGATTCAGGTCTAATGACTTATCAAGACTACCTATGACTTGCTAGGAAAGTTGTAATAAGGAAAGTGAGGATACAATTTAAGAAACTTTCAAGGACCAAGAATTCGAGGTGTTGCAAAAACCAACTTCACAAAGTGGGTTGGGGTTAATGCCAATACTAAGCCAAAAATTTGTCAATTTGGGGAAACTCATGTTTCCCATTCCAATCCTCATACAATACACCCATTCAATCCCAAAAAGGATAATTTGAAGTGTAAACGATCTATTTAATACATGGAAAAAAATTCAAGGAATAACAATTAAAAGCCCTTAATCCAATTTCAAACACATCAATAAAATTGCATGTATAATGGTTAAATAAATGACACAATATAAAAATACAAGTTACGGATGTGTAGCATGCTTGAAATATTGAGAAAATTAAAGAAGACTTAAAGTTTTGATCCAAATTGTTGAATTCCTTGTAAAACCCTAGTATTTGTTGCCTTGGAAGTTAAAGAGGAAAAGTATTGTTTAATATTAATAACTAAAGGCAAAGGGGTCGTTTTGGTGTTTTAAATTCGTAGGAAAGTATGTGGAGGTATGAAAAATCAAAAAGACCCTAATTAAAGCATACAGAAAAAGTCTGGGAACAACCTGGGTAATGACTTGTGAGGACTGACCATAAGTCATGGCCCAAATTTATTACCTGAGGATTGAAAACCTAGTACTTCACTTTTATGACCATGAGTATCTCATAATGACTCATTATCTATCATTATGAGTCATCATGAAGAGTCGTAGTTAGGGGATGAACTCTTGAGTATCTTTCTGTTATGACAACGAGTCCGTCCTAATGACTCGTTATATCTTACAATGAGTCTTACCCTTGAATTATTGTCAAGGGACCAAAACTTGGGCTTTCTTACTTCCATGTCAACAAGTCCTCCCCATGACACATTATGTGCCATCACAAGTTAGGGTCAGAGTTGTTACCACCAATAGTTTTTACATCACTTATGTAACTTGACTAATCTAATTATTCACTTTTAAATGGTCTAGAGCCCGAGAACCGGGGGTATTACAGCAGGCCTCGAGTAAAGGGAAAGAATAAAAAGATAAGGAAAAGGGGGTATTACCAATCAGTGATGGAGCCTGAGTAGCTGAAGGTTCGGGTAGATAGAGAACACCATCCCCTACCCTATATCAAGATGGTCTAAAGTTAGCTCAGAATAAAGCAGTGATAGTTAAGTAAGAGGAAGTGGTAGTTCCTAAAAAAGGGTACCTATATAGAATAATGCAGTTTTGGTGCATTTGTCCACGGAGGTAATTTAGCAAGTGTTGGGATTATTGAGTAGTTTGGCTATCACCAGTGTCACCCTAGGTGATCTTATAGTTTTGTCCCTAGCCTTGCAGCATGCAACTGTTGCATTTCCCTGGAAGGATAATGTCTCTAATATTAGAGTGTTTATTTAATAGGTATTAGGATCAGTGATGACTGATGATGAGCATATGATGTTCTATAAGTTCATGAAGATAGAACCTCTAATTTTCTAGGGTACTAAGTCATAATATGCTTTTGAATTCTTGATAGACTATCCTAAGCACCTACATAATATGGGTGTTATACTGAGATATAGTGTGGAGTTTGTGTCCTTTCAGTTGTAAGAAGATGCTAAGTAGTGGTGGAGGTCCTTTGTTGAGTGACGAGCTGCCTTACCTCCACTTACTTAGTATTAGTTCTAGAATATATTTCTTGAAAATTATATTCTTCTTACCTATGTGGATAAGAAGAAGGATGAATTTCTAAAGTTAGAGCATGGTGATATGTCTGTGGGGGTTTATGAGGACAATTTTCAAGCTTTATCCTTTTATTCACTTCAGGTGATTACCTTAAAGGAGAAATAGATCAAATACTTCATGCAAGGGTTTAATTTAGGACTCAGATAGATACCATGTCAGTGGTAGCTTCAGGCAAGTTTTTCTAGGAAGTGGTTAAGTTTTCTAAGAAGGCTAAAGTGATTGAAAAGTAAGAAAGGGTTAAGGCAAAGGATAATAAGACTCAAATGTATTGACAGTTCAATGGTACTTATTTAAAGGTTGTGGTTCATAAGTGCATTCTCCCAATATTATTATTCAGTCATGTAGGGGACCCGTTCGATGTTAGTTATTGGCCTTATCGAACAAGCATCTATACACCTTTATCATCTTAAGTTAACTGACCTACCTTGGTTATCAATTGTCAAGGGTGTGGGGTTTTAGGCCATATCAAGATGTATTATCCTAATTTATTTTCTGTAGGTCAGTTGACTCAGCAACTAACTTCTAGTGTTTTAGTCCTATCAGGTCTTGGAGATGAAGTATAAGGTAGGGGCATCCATAAGGTCAGCTTTATGGCCATAATATAGGGAGAGGTGGATTCCAAGAAAATCGAGGTGGAGGATGACTTGGTTGAGGTAGTTCATATACGAGTAGAGGTGGCGTCCAGAATAGTGATATGGCTCAAACTTTACGTTGTTCTGACCCATTATAAATTTAAAGCCTCTGATATAGTAATCATAGATACTATTCTAGTATATGACAATATGGATTTCGTATTATCTATTAATAAGTCTACTTATATGTCTGTGAAATTTGCTTTGGGATAAATTTTGACAGTGAATATCATAATACATTTATATACGTGTCTACACTGGTTGGGGTTTCAGTATGTGTTGATCAAGTCTATCAAGCATTCCCTGTGATATTTATAAGGTATATAATATTGTAAGACTTTGTGATTTTAGATGTGGAGGTACTTGATTTTATTTTAAGGTTGCGTTCACTATCTCCCTATCATTCTATTCTTGATTGCTATGCTAATATTGTTATTGTAGTTATGCCTAGGATGGAAAAGTTAGAGTAGGAAGATACTTATAAGTCGGCTCTTCTGAGAATTGTGTTTTCTATTTATTCCCAAAAATTCATTATGTGAGGATGTAGGGCAATTTTAGCTCGTCTTTAGCAATGAAGTGTAGTAAGTTTTGCCTATAACTTCGGTACTAGTAGTGTGTAAATTCATAGATGTATTTTCTTATGACCTCTCAACATGACTTCAAATGGTGGTTTGACTTCTGTATAGACTTAGGGCCAGTAACCTACCCTATCTTGATCCCTCTTTATTGTATGACACTAGCAAAGTTAAAGGAATTAAAGTCCAAGTTATAAGAGTTACTAAAAAAGTAGTATTCATCCTATTGTTTTGCCTTGGGGCGCTCTTATTTAGTTTGTGAAAAAAGAAGAATGGTAGTATGCAGATGTGCATAGAATACTGTCAATTGAATAATGTGATGATTCACAATAAGTATTCTTTACTTAGGATAGATGATCTATTTGACCAACTGTAAGGATCTATAGTGTTCTCCAAAATTTATTTTAGTTCATGTTCCCATTATCTCAAGATTATGGTAGAGGACATCCCAAAAAATACTTTTTGAACTGATTATAGGCATTACCAGTTTTTGGTTATGTCCTTTGTTTTGAAAAATATCCCAGCTACTTTCATAAGCCTGATGAATAGGATTTTTAAGACATTTTTGGATTCTTTGATTATCATTTTAATTGATGATATTTTGTAGAATTAATGAGGAAATAGAAGCATGAATCTCACTTGCGCATAGTGTTGAGGTTTCTTAAAGAGAAGCAACTATATTCTAAATACTCAAAATTATGAATTTTGGTGATCTTCAGTGTCCTTATTTAGGCATATGGTGTTTAAGAAAGTGGTTATGGTAGACTAGAAAAAGGTTTAAGCATTTAAAAACTGAGTTAGACCGATAGGTTTATAGTTTTGTGGGGTTGTCGACTTACTGTAATCGGTTTGTTAAAGAATTCACTTCCACTACTTCATACATGACTCCCCTATTTCAAAAAGAGGTATATTTTGTATGGGATGACAAGTGTGAGAAGATCTTCTAAAATCTCAAGACTTTGTTAACTTCAACTCCTATTCTTACCTTTCCTAATGAAGGTAAGAATTTTATTGTATATTCTGATGCTCACAGTTAGGTGTAGGTGTTATTTTGATACATGGTCAAAATGTAATTCTTTATGCTTCATGGCAGCTTGTGAGAAGAGCTTTCCCACCCATGATTTGGAGTTGGTAGCACTGGTCTTTGCTTTGAATATTTGGAGGCACTACCTCTATGGGGTGAAGTGTGAAATGTTCACAGACCACCATAGTCTGCAACATGTGCTTACTCAAAAAGTCCTAAACTTTACACAAATAAGGTGGAATCAAAGACAATGACATCTTAATCTTATATAATTCGGTAAAGGCCAATATGGTGGAAGATGCATTGAGATGGAAGCCATTAAGTATGAAAATTTTGGCATGATTTGAAGTGTTGAGGAACCTATTTTCTAAAGAGGTATTGGCTTTGGCTAATGATTTCTTAAGATTATAGATGACTATCGAGAAAGGATTATTAGCCCACATCGAGGCTAAATGTAATTTCATCAAATGGATGAAGAGAAAATAGTTTGAGGACAAGAAGTTGAGTAATCTTAGAGAAAATGTGTTGTAAGGTGAGACCAACAAGGCCATTCTTGATAAAAAAAAAAGTCTTGAGGATTTGAGGGTGTATGTGTGTGCCTTGTGTGGACAACTTAATCCCAACTATTCTTGTGGAGCCTCATAATTCCAAATACTATATACATCCGGGTGAAATAAGATTTATAGAGACTTAAAACAATATTATTATATTAGTGGGGAGAAATAAAGCATGTCATTATGGATTATGTGACCAAGTGTCAGAATTGTCTACAGGTCAAGTATGAGCATCAAATACTTGGTTGAACCTTTGAGTGAATGGCTATTCCAAAATAGAAGTTGGAAAGAATAACTATGAATTTTGTTCTAGGTCTCCCTAAGATCTTGAGAAGTGTGACTCTATATGGGTGATCGTCAATCAATTGACCAGATCAGATTATTTTATCCCAGTAAGAGTGCACTATGATATAACTAAGTTTAGAAAGATTTATGTGAAGGAGATTGTAAGGCATAGGGTACCTGTGTCTATTATGTCATAAAGAAGTACTCAATTTACCTCCAAATTTGGGAGAGGTTTTAGTCAGAATTGGGTTCTAGATTGGACATAAGTACAACCTTACATCCACAAACTGAAGGACAAATGGAGAAAATAATCCAAGTACTTGAGGACATACTTTGAGCTTGTATAATGTACTTCAAAGGTTAATAGGATTGGTACTTAACCTTTTTTGAGTTTGAATAAAATAATAGCTACCACTCCAGCATTGACATGGATCCTTTTGAAGTCTTGTATAGTAGAAGATGTAGGTTGTCGATAGAATGGTTTGATGCATTTTATGTTAGCTTTGGGAGAATGATATGCTTATTATTCGATTGAGAAGGTAAGTTATACTCAGGTAAAGTTGGTAGCATTTAAGATCCAGTAGAAAAAATATACGAATAATAAGGTGAGACATGTAAAGTTTAAGAAAGGTTAGAAAGTGATTTTAAAAGTGTCATCCATGAAGGGCATGATAAAATTTGATAAGAAGGGCAAGTTGATACTGAGGTATATCATACCCTTTGAGATTTTGATTAAAGTAGTGTTGGTATTTTATAAGATGGCCTTGCCTTCTTACTTGTACAGTATTCATATGGTGTTTCACATATCTATGCTTAAGAAGTACCATGGTGATGATAAATACATCATTTGTTAGGATTCCAAACTTTTCCATAAGGAGCTCTCTTAAGAAGGGGAACCAATTACTATATTGAAAAGGAATATAAGGGAGTTGAGGACCAGAGATATTACACTCATGAAAGTTCAATAGAGGAAACGCCTGATTCACAAAACAACTTGGGAGATAGAGGTGGATATGTGCAAGAAGTACTCATATTTGTTCATAGACTTGGGTAATTACTCTTACTTTTGTCGTATCATTTTGGGCAAGTTGTCATTCGAAAAACAAAATAGAAAGTGCTTTTTAATGTAATGGCCCAAGTCATTGTTATGATGAAATAAATCATAGAACCTTCGCAATTTTTTCCTTAGACAATTTTTTAAAAATTCAGGGTCGGTCTAGTCTTAGGTGTATTTTGAGGGTGTGATTGTCTATGGATATTTGGTAGTTATTTAAGTGATGGTGGGACTGTTTGATTTGATTTTATGAAAGAGGATGAGTTTTCAAAGTTGTATCAACTTTTGGTACGTAAAATGGATTAATAGAACTCATATTATAGATATTATAGTAAAATGGTTAGTTTGTGATGTCAGCTTTCTAGAGGCGTGTTACAAAATAGCCTGAAGTGGAATGACATTCTGAGTTACTACCTCAGTACTACTATAGAGGAACTACTATAGCAGTGACATTAGTTCCATCCGAGCCATTGCAGCGATAACTTTACCATCACATCATTAAAACATAAAATTTTAGTTTTTAAAAATGAAAAACTTGTTTTACTCTCCCACTTCTCCAAAAAAAATGTTGAAGATTAGCAAGGGTATTTTTTGTACTTCTGGGGTTTTCATCTTTGAAGGTAAGGTTTTTTCTACTTTATAAACTTAATTACTTTCTAAAATACTTGAAAATTTCTATAATCGTATTCATAGCAAAAATCGGGGTTTATTCCTAATGTATAAAATGAATGAAAATTGAGAGAAATTTGAATAAATTCAGTTGGTATTGATCCTAGGGTGTTAAAAAATACTTAATTAAGTAGATTTATAGTTGTTCATGCTAAATTATGAAGATTCCATGTGGTATAAAAGGTAGAAAATTTTAAGATGATGAACTAGGACAAGTTTATGGTGTAAATCAATAATTGTAGGTTTGTAATAATTGGAAAATATGAGATTATTTAAATGGGAGTGCAAACTTGTTGTTTCTAGATCAAGAACGAATTGAAAAAGAGAGGAAATATAATCTTGTGGCTCTAAGTGATTTGCGTAAAGAATCGAGGTAGGTTATAATTTATTTATAGCATTAAACTTTCTTGACTCTATGATTATATGTAAATTAAGTGATTTTTAATAGCCTTCGGGGTACTACTTATGATTATTGACTGCATTTGCATTTCTATTGATGTTGATGGTGGTTATTATGATGTTATGAAGATAAGTTAATGATGTTGATGAAGATGATGTTTATAATAATATTGTTGATGATATCTCTAATAATGATGTGATTACAGATGGTGATATTTTTAAATGAGAAAGAGATAATACGTGCATATTGCATACATACATTCATCATATGCACTTGAATGCATGATTGTACCTATAATACTGTAGTGAACCTTGTTGATCAATTTGATTTAAGTATGAATGGAGTGAAGGTGCACTTGCATTTTCACTGATGTGAATTGTCATATCTGTGGTTAGTTGACATTAATTATAAGTTTTGTCTTGATTGTTGCTACTCATATTTGATTTTTCTATTTTTATAGTGTTGAGTTGAGTCGGTCTATGATGACTACCAGTACTTATTATTGTACTGATTCTACTTATGCTCATCTTTTTGTTGAGTTCAGAGTGTGTTCTAGTGTTTGAAGAAAGACATAGACTCTAGCCAGTAGTTGCAGACGGCGATTCAAGGGTGAGCACTAGGGGTGGGCATGGTACGGTATGGTACGGTACGGTATTTTAAAATTCGATATAGTAACTTCGGTTTGCGGTATCTAAAAGAACAATACCATTACCATACCAAATTTGTTCGGTATGGTTTGGTATTTTTAAATTTGGTTTTGGTATTTTACGGTATGGTAATTCGGTTTCATACTTTATTTGATTTCGACTTACATATATTCATATAAAAAAATCTATAACTTTAAACTTTGAAAACGTCTCAATCATATAAGACTAACAACTACCTTTGTTAATCAATTACACAGAAAGAATATTTTAATCACGATTGAGTAGTCCAAGATGCAAACTCTGAACAACATTACCTAAACTTAAGCATAGTACTCCTAAATAATAAGCTTCCCAAAAAATTTATTTCTAAATAAAAATTACTTTTATGTTCATTTGACTAATGGATGATATATAAACATATTTAATAATCTTAAATATAATATACATGAGTTTTATATATTATTAAAAAATTTTGGTGCGGTATATGGTATTTCGGTATTTATTGCTTAAATACCAAATACCGTGCCAAATACCAAAATAATTTAAAACTCTTACCAAATACCATACCAAATACCATAACATCCATACCATAGTCTAAAAAATTTTTGTTTCGAAATGGTATTCGGTATATACCATACCATTCCCACCCCTAGTGAGAACCATGACCTAAAAGCCATTGAATCTTCTAATTTATGTTCATGTCTCTTGTTTTGGGACTAAAACAATCTCTTATTTTCTTTCATATTTTGGACAATCTATTATCCATGGATTTGGACATTCTTAGATGTTCTTGAATTATGACTTTATGTCTTGAGATTATTATAAATAGATAAACTTTGTAGTCTATTTTTAGTTTTGATGTTTGATTGGGTTTAGATTATAATTCAGTTGTCCGTATTATGGCTTCGAATTTTAAAGATAGGGATATTTAGTGAATGGGACTGGTATAGGAATGAATTTGGTTGGTCATGGTTGGATTAGATGGTTCTCCCATCACAGTGTTAGAGTTAGTATCAATCACGGACATTTGGATCGTGACACCATCTTCAACCTCTCTATGAAATGGATACATTAATATACACTTTGTCTCTTCATCCATTTCTTTCTCAAGAAAATCATCTTAAATTTGGAAATAAATCATAACAAGATAAAAAAACATAATCATCTCTTCAATAGGAATCCAATGAATCTGTATAGTAGTTGGAGATATTTCTAGTAAGTTACTAGTTGAGGATTCACCAGCTTTAAATGCATCTTTTATTATGATACACAATGGATACTCATTGATGTCCAAATTCTTTTTCTTCATCTTCATATACAGCCTGACACTAATGTCATTGTATTTTATGTCCACAAAATCTCTAGTTGGCTCTATATTCAGTTGCTTATATAGTTTATCAACAAAACATTCATAGATATAGTTAGAATTGAATAGCCCTACATTGATGGTGAAATGTTCAAATTCAACAATGCTTATCCATGAAACTCATTTTTGTAGTATTATTGGAACCAAAATTGCGGTTGAGGCTATTATTTTGTATCAATTTTAGTAAACAGTTTGGGATTAAATACAATGAGTCAACACATTATAACTAAGTCAAGATCAGTCAAATCAAGTAAAGACATGTAAACAATTATCAAGAGTAAATATATTTTCCGATTCATTCGTGGAATTGTCAAACTCACCTGACCTTCATACATACATGATATGGGTAATGCATCTACTTTCTATCCATGACCTGGAGGGGATGGTTTCCGTCTATATACTAAAATTCAAGACACAAGTGTCTGCCAAACTTATTTTACCAATAACCCATGAGAATAATTCAAATATCGAAACATCCAACATTTAACAAAGAGGTAGGTCAAAATCATACATCAATGCCAAATCATTTATATTGACCACACCAAACAACATGCACTTACAAGCCACACTATAAATTAGTTAGCATGAACATATATCACAAATTAGAGTAAACTACAATACCATCACCTACTTGAACCAAGCTTGTACAACTCTTCTAAGGCGGAGCTTTGTTATTTCATGCAATTTTTACTTGTTCTCGATCTAGAGCAAGAATATAAACACATGATTAATGAAATGATCCACCATGTTGGGAATTATAACTCACACCAAACCCCTAATTTCAAATTCATGATCATTCCCTTTTCGTTCTAGGACTTTTCTATTGTAATTCACGTGAGAATAATTCAAATATCGAAACATCCCACATTTAACAAAGAGGTAGGTAAAAATCATACATCAATGCCAAATCATTTACATTGACCACACCAAACAACATGCACTAACAAGCCACACTACAAAGTAGTTAGTATGAACATATATCACAAATTAGATTAAACTACAATACCATCACCTACTCGAACCAAGCTTGCACAACTCCTCTAAGGCGGAGCTTTGTCATTTCGTGAAATTCTTGCTTGCTCTTGATCTAGAGAAAGCATATAAACACATGATTAATGAAATGATATGTTGGGAATTATAACTCACACCAAACCCCTAAGGTCAAGTTCATGATCACTACCTTTTCTTTCTAGGACTTTTCTACTGCAATTCACCTAAAGTTACCTATTCACAGGAATAATTATTGATAAAACAAAATGCAAGGGTAGATTAACCATTAATAATCAAAATCTATTAATTTATTTCATAATTTTCTCCCTTGGATAAAAAAATAACCAAAATATATCCTAAAACCCTTCCCGAACTCCATAAGCTAATAATTCTAAGGCTTAATTATCAACTACAATTTAAAGAGGATGAATTCCTTACTTTTACAAAGCCAAATGATGAAAATCTGGTTAGAATCACTCAAAATTTCCCCTCGTTTACCCCAAAATGAGTTTTAAAAAAAACTATTTTGAAAAATAATTTATTGAACTGTGTTTTTTGCTACTATAGAGGCATACACCGTTATAGCGGCACTTGTTGCTATAGCGGGTGTTGACCAGTCTGACCATCGCTATAGCTGAAATTTCTTTGCTATAGCAATATCCTGCTATAGAAGTGTCCATGCCACTATGGCAGTGTCAATTGAACAAAATGTCTAATTTCGTCCAAAAATTCAAATTTTTGCAACACACGTTAAACCAGGGATATTCTAAACAATGCCCTTTATGCTAAGATCAATTTCAAAAAAGCTACTCACCAAAATTTAATTTCATAAATTTCTGTGGTTCCTTATTGTCTTAAATAACTTGAAATTAAATCAAACACCACCCACCTTGCGTAAATCATTCTCGGATTTCCCTATCATACCTTGCTTCATTTTCACTAGAAACTAGCCTAGCCTATAATTTATAACATCAAAACTAGGAAGAAATTTAACATGATTTTGTCAATAGAAGGTTTGTACATAACGACAGAAATAGTTGTTACAACAGATACAAATTTACCTATTTTTCATCCTCTAATGATCAAATGTGAAAAATAGGCCAAAAAAGGAGAAAAGAGAATACATGTATCCTCAAACAATTGAGGGTACTTATGCTGTATATCCTTCTCAATTTTCCAAGTGGATTCCTTAATCGGAGATGCTTTCATTGAACGTTAACTGAATAAATTTCTTTTATCCTCAATTTTTGATCATCCCGATCTAGAATTGCTACTAACTTTTCCTTATAAGCCAAGTCTATATCTATAGTAACTGATTATTACTTAATGATGTAGTCCTCATCTTCGTGGTACCTGTTGAGCATAGAAACATAAAATATCAGATGAACTCTCGACAATAGAGTCAATATGTACACAATTGGACCCACCTCGTCAAGAACCTAAAAGGGACCAATATACCGAGGACTGAGCTTTCCCCTATTTCCGAACCTCATGGCTCCCTTCATGGGAGAGGAGTAAAACTTGCTCATAAACCTTGAAATCGATGTCTCTTACCTTACGGTCTACATACTCCTTCTTCCTACTTTGAGAAGCCAACAAATTGGGAATACACCTTAATTTCTCTTGAGACTCCTTTACCTAGTTAGTTTATAAGGGATAGATATCGTCAATCTCAAACCACCCAATAGGTGACCTACATTTTATTCTGTAAAGTGCCTCAAATGGTGCCATATAAATGTTGGAGTAATAGTTGTTTGTGTATGAAAACTCATACAATGTAAGAAACTAGTCTTAATGACCACCAAAATAAATCACTCAGGCCCTTAGCATGTCCTATAAAACCTAAATTGTTCTTTCTGACTGTCCATCAGTTTAAGGATGAAAAGTCATGCTAAATGTTAGCTTGGTCTCCAAATCCTCATGTAACATGTCCCAAAATTTATAAGTGTACTATGAATCTCTATAAGAAATGATGGTAAATTGCACCCCATAAAGTCATCTCTTTGATATAGATTTTAAGAAACTACTGAGAGCTATAGTCTACCTGAATCGGCAAGAATTAAGCAGCCGATTTTATCTGCCTATTGATTATCACCCAATTGCAGTCATATATTCTAAAAGTATTAGGAAGACCCACTACAAAATCCATAGCAATATGCTCTAATTTTGATGTAGGTA
The DNA here is from genome assembly GCA_030864215.1 of Capsicum pubescens. Classification (NCBI taxonomy): domain Eukaryota; kingdom Viridiplantae; phylum Streptophyta; class Magnoliopsida; order Solanales; family Solanaceae; genus Capsicum; species Capsicum pubescens. The sequence goes on along the minus strand of CM061549.1, from coordinate 70,579,712 downwards.
TATGCATCCTCTAAAGCAACCCCATGGGCCTTTGGTGTTCAGACTTCACCTGCTGATAATTTTGACACTTGGACACATAATCCATTATATCCCTCTTCATCTCAAGCCACAAAGAAAGTTATCTTAAATCACAGTACATCTTGGTCATACCCAGATAAATAGAATAACGTGAACCATTAGCCTCAGAAAGTACATCACGAACCAAATCACTAACCCAAGAAACACATAGCCTCCCCTTAAACCATAACACCTCGATTGCATCAAGGCTGGAATCCTCCACCTCCTCACATACCATTTTATTTTGAAGTGCATTCATTTTCTTATACTTAATTTGTTTGGCCTTAATCTAATCTAGAAATGTCAATTTTATCTCAACACTTACCAACCATCCACACCTATCTAAGACCCCAAAATGCATGCCTTGAAATGTTAGAGTTTGAAACTCTCTACCTCATCCACCTGGACACCCTCAAGAATGACAAACTACCCATACTTACAGCTTTTTGGCTCATGCGTCTTCCACTTTATTGGTCTTGCTGAATGGTGCTGAAGTCACATCATAATCCTTCAACAATTCCATTAACCTCCTCTTCTTTAGATTCAAATGTCCTTGATTAAATACATGTTACAAACTATAGTGGCCTATGAAGAGCTCACATTTGACCCATAAAGATAGTGTCTCCAAATCTTCAATGCAAACAACATCACTGCCATCTTTAAGTCATGTGATGGGTAGTTACTTTCATGAGGTTTTAAATGCCTCAAAGCATAATAAATGATATTTATATAGTACATCAATACAATACCCAAGACAAAAAATAAAGCATCACAAAATGCTATAAAGTCCTTACCTTTAATCGGCGGCAAAAGGATAAGTCTGTAGTCAAGAGCGTCTTGATCTTTTGGAAGATTATCTCATATTAACCCTACCAAAAAAATAGCACTTCCTTCTAAGTCAACCTTGTCATGTGCATTACAATAAATACAAAGCTTTTGATAAATCTATGGTGATAACTAGCACGACCCATAAACCTCCTTATCTCCGTCAATAGGTTGAGTCCAATTTTTTTAACTACCTGAATAAGGATCGACCATCACCCTTTTTTTAGAAAACACATACCCCGAGAAGTCCACCAAAGAAAATAAGAAATCACACTTTGAAAACTTAACATATAGCTGCTTCTCTCTTAGAATTCCAAAAACTATGCGAAGGTGGCTTGCATACTCCTCCTTAATCTTGGGATATACTAGAATATCATTAAGAAACATGCTAACAAAAGAATTAAAGAATGATTTAAAATATTATTCATCAAGCTCATAAAGGTTGTAGGTGCATTAATTATCCCCAAAGACGTCACCAGAAACTCATAATGGTCATACCAAGTCCTAAAAGTTGTCTTTGGTAAGTCCTCCGATCTTATTCTCAACTAATGATAACCTAACCACAAATCAATCTTTGAAAGCAATGCTACACCTTTTAATTGTTTAAATAAATTATTTATGCGAGATAAGGGATACTATTTTTGATCATATCCGTATTCAGTTGTCTACAATCAATGCACATCCTCAAACTACCATCCTTCTTCTTAATAAAAAGGATCAGAGCAACCCAAGGTGCAACACTTGGACAAATAAAACCTTTGTCAAGTAATTTATATAGTTATGTTTTGATCTCCCTCAACTCTGCTGGAGCCATCCGATAAGGAGAAATTAATATAGTGAAGGTGCCCAACTCAAAGTCAATACAAAAATCTATTTTAATATCCGAAGGCATCCCCGATAGGTCTGAAGAAATACATCCTGAAATTTGAAAACTACCAAAAATGACTCTATGGAAGGGAATCCCACAGTATCCCTTACCCACTAAACTTCTGAATTAGATAAATGATATAATTCTCACTGGATTAGCCTTATACACTCTCTCCCACTCTAGTTTATCTGTTATTGGCATAGCTAAAGTCACTGTCTTAGCATTGCAGTTTAAAACAATGTGATATGGAGAAAATAATGTCATATCTAAAATTAAATCAAAATCTAACATATATGAAATAATTAGGGCTATCCAACTCTAAAAACCAAAAAATAATATAGGGAAACAACGATAAACATGGGTTACTATCATAAACTCACCAACTAGAGTAGATACATAAATCGGGTAATCAAGTACAACATAAATTAGATTAAGACCCACACAAACTGAACAGATACATAAAAGTAAGTAGAACCTAAATCAAAGAAAATAGTAGTCATCCGGTCACAAATAGAAATAGTAACTTTGATCACCACATCAGAAATTTTGACATCAATATTTCTTGGAAATGCATAACATGAGCCTGGTCATAAATTTGAGGTAACTCCTTTTACGACTGCACTCTACACCCTGCACCACCATTTCCTCAGCCACCTCAAACATCTACCTGATTTCCCTATCTACCCTATGGACGACCTCTGTCGTTACCTCCTGCCCCTTTACCTACTATAACTATAGCTCAATTTTGTTGTTATACCTTGGGAATTGGCATATATGATAGGATACTTTCTCTAAATTTAACCTATGACACTATAATGGTAACATCCTCACTCCAGAATTGACCTACTGATAGAAAAGTAAGAAGTCCCTTGGCCCCTAACAATTTGTTGTTGAGATAAAACCTTAGTTGGAATCACAGTAGAATCTGGAAAGGCCGACTAAATAGGACGTGTCTAATAGGCCTCCTATCTAGGGCCCTTATAGTAGAACCTACTAAAACTCCCAGCATTGCGGGAATTCTTTGCTAACATCTAAGCTTGACCTGTTTGCATTACCCCAGCAAACTTCTTCACATTGTTAGAAACTTCATTGAATCCCATTCCTACAAATGTTATATGCATTGACTAAACCTGAAGAACATAACTTAAACACTTAACTAAGAAGCGAATCCTCTCCCTATTAGTCTCCAACTGTTAAGTTTCATAGCAAGAAAAGACATGGAACTTAGAATCATAGGCTGCAACTGATAGTTCACCCTACTCTAAAGCTAAGAACTCATCCTTCTAGTGACCTAAAAGAGAATGGGGCACATACTTTTCTAAGAACAAGGCATAAAATTGCTCCCAAGTTAATGAATAAAAAACTAATGATCGGCATTCTACGTACACCCTCCACCATTGCTTAACATCTTTCTTCAACAGAAAAGTCACAAACTCAACTCCATATTTCTTCACAATACCCATCTTGTGTAACCTCTCATAACTATTAATAATGAACTCAAAAGCATCCTCAGACTTAGTGTCCTCAAAGGTAGGTGGTATCATCTTCAAAGGCTTTCTTAATTATTCATGTTTTATACCAGTTATTACCAAACCCAAAACTAGACGAGGAAAAGTATTGGTACCTAAAGCTTTATTAATTCAAGGAGCCATAGTAACTGTAGGATGAATAATTAGCACGTGAAAAGTCAATGCTATTGGTGTGGCTCCAGTCCCCATCAACCCACTCAAAAAATCTAATACTGGCTAAACGACCTCAGTAGATAGAAGGGGTAGTGCTACAACCTCTGTCGGTACCGCCACCTAGAGATCTATTGCTTTCTCCTCCTGCTTCCTTTTCCTCAACATGATCTTGAGATGGGGGAGGAGATACTGACCTTTCAAGGGTCTGGACAGTTACTGCTTGAGCTCCACCCCTGTAGAGTGTGGCTCAGACCCTCCTTCCCTTACCTCTCTATCTCACTAATCCTCTTTTCCTTATGGTTGGCCCCATAGCTGGAGCGGTTGGTGCAGAGGTTGTTGTTTAGATTTTGTTGGACCTAGTATTCACCATCTACAAAAAAAATAATGAAGAAGATTAAATATTAATTTGGATCACTAGATATCAATTGGACTCATGCAATGACACGAATGAAACAAGAATGAAAGATATCCTAAAGCCCTATAGCCTCTTGAAGAAAAGTACAAACATCTCTATTTCATTCTATAAGACTTTAATGGACTCATTTTAGTACAAGGAGATTTAAGAACATAGATTCTTATACAAACTTTGCTATATCTTATTTCGATGATGAGTAACTAACTTCAAGGAGTTTCTACAAGATAAAGAAGCATAGAGTTAGGTTCATTGGAGTTTGTAATCAAGAGTTTGATTATAGTGAAGTTTTAAGTTCTTGTGGGGGAAAACCCTGGTTTTTCCTCCTGGAGTAAGGGGATTTTCATATTAAATCTTATGTCCTTTACTCTTTTTGCATTGTATTGTGTTCCTGGTTACGTTACTATGTTTTTGCTTGTGATTGACTTTGAGGGACCTAGTCCCTCATAGTGTGGTGTAAACCCTAAGGTTCTATCAATTGGTATCAAAGCCTGAACATTCTAAAAGGTTCACTCCTAGAGTGATTTGGTTAGCATAGTTTCTCCACCTAACCCGAAAAAAGGGCAATCTACCACTAGGCTTCCTAGATTTAATGAGCAGTACTATGGGTGGTGGAAAACTAGGATGTTTGGCTTTATTATGGCTTAGGATAGTGAATTGATGGACATAATTCTTGACGGTCCTCATGTTCCTATTAGAGAAGTCAAAAAAGGATAAGTTACAAGAATGGTTGTCTAAAGAAAGAGGGAGTTCAATGAAGAAGATAGAAAGAAAGTTGAAAAGAATTATAAGGCCACAAAATCGCTAGTTTGTGGTATAGGGACTAATGAAAACAATAGGATTTCAGCATGTGAAAATGCTATAGAAATCTAGGACTGCTTGAAAATAGCTCATGAGGGAATCATAGATGTGAAAGATTCCAAAGTTGTCATGCTGACTACCCAGTATGAAACCTTATCCATGAAATAAAGAGAGACAATACATAAAATGCATACAAGATTTACTTCCATCACAAATGAGCTACACTGCCTAGGAGAAGTGATTCCACTGTATAAATAAGTAAGAAAGATTCTTGGGGTTTTGCCAAAATCCTGGGAAAGCAAAGTAGATGCTATTACTAAGGCAAGGAACCTAAAAATTCTCACTATGGATGAGCTTATTGGAAATTTAAAGACTCATGATCTCAAGAAGCAGCAAGAACAAGATAAAAAGAAAGGCAAAAAGGAAAAATCTTTGGCACTTAAATTAGACTCTAATAAAGAAGACGCTGTTGTTGCCTATTTGGCAAAAAGAATTGTGAGAGCTATGAAAAAAAGTGGCTAGTTTCAAAGAAGTGGAAGTAGCAGCAAAAAGGGAGGCACTGTGGTGGTTTTTCATAAATATGGAAGTCTTGAGCATTTCATTAACGATTGTCCGATGCACAAATTGGAATATCAGTATTATCTCAAGACTGGTGGTGACAAAGGAAAGAATAGGGACCAGGTCCGTGTTAACTTAAGAAAAAAGGTTTCAGTCGATTATGCAGTAAGGCAATCTCTAGCAATATAGGAAGATTTCTCTAGTTAATTTGAGGAATATGGGAAGAAAGAATATATTTCCATACTGGCAGTGGAGGATGAGAAAGTGACATTTGATTCCTTATTTGCTTTTTTGGCAAATACTTAAGATCAAGAAGAAAATGAGGTAACACTTTTGGACATTAAAGATAACTTAGAGAATTAATCTGCTAGAAATATAAAAAAGTTTGCCAATGTGTTTATTGATTCCATGTGTGAAATGGCTAATGAAAAAATGCTTTAGAAGAAAAGGTAGAAATTCAAGATCTTGAGTTGATCGCTTTAACCCTCCAGATATCTGAAACTAAGAAATAGGTTGCAAAGATGAAATCTAAAAATATAAGCTTAGTTAATCATAAACAAAAAAATAATTCTCTAGAAGGAAAAATAGAAGATCAGGAGCTTGAATTGATAGCTCTGACTCTCCAGATATCTAAAACTGAGCAACAGGTTGCTAAACTCAAATTTGAAAATCTGAGATTGGTGAGTCAACTGGAGAAAGTAGATGCTTCTGAGAGTAAAGGAAAGAAAGAAGCAACAAAGTTTGAGGTTGATCTTGAAAAAAATTAGAGGATTTCTAAAAGCATCTTACGTCTGCATGCCAGAAGAATGAGGAGTTGGACAAGGACCTGGTCCGTCTGAGGGAAGAACTTAAAAAATTCTTACAATAGACTACATTGTCATAGTTCCTTTTTAACTTAACTAGTCAAGGTGCTAATAATGGGAAGGGTCTTGGTTATCAAGAAGGAACCTAAGTTCGTACGTCTCAAGGTAATGTTGTTTATGATGCTAAGAACAAGGTCCACAAGCCTTTATGTACTCATTGTGGAAGAGATAGGCACATAAAAGAAAACTGTCAAAGCTGGATTAGAGCTAGAATGAATAGTTCCAGGTATATTCAGCAAGGGAATGCACCCTTTATGGTTTTCAAGATGTAGAAAATTGTGAAAAGGAAATCTCTATCTAGATGGGACAAAAGGGATTTGATCACACCATTGTCCTCCTACTATGAACTCAAACCCATGTGTGTTTCCAAATTTAACTTGTAATCATGGTTCAAGAAATGAGAAAGGGGATTGTAGTCAGATATGGTTCGTTAATGGTATATGCTCAAAACCTATTTTGTAAGGTCTAACTATGTTCTCTCTCTCTCTCTTAAGAAAATCCAAGTTGGAGGTATCTCATTTTGAAATGGTTAATTTCAATGGACCTGGTCCCTAGCAAAATAAAGATGAAATTCTCAAGGTAAGAAGTGCATGGAGCTCCTGATCAGTCAGAAAAGCTATTGATCCCTAGTGGAAGTAAAGTCTCAGAAAATGAAGAATTCATTCATGATGAATATGGTGAAAGACTAAAAGGTGCATATAAGAATGATGTTAATTCAAAATGCCAGTCATTGATACCAGCTCAAGTAGAAGACCAACAAGAAATGGTCATGTCAGTATTCTCAGGGACCTAGTCCCAAAGGAATTCATCTCAAAAAAAGAAGCTTGAGGCAGTGTGAGTAAAGCAAAGACTTGTACCTAGCTCTCACAACTAATGGTTGATCTCTTAATAGTTCTAAAAAAAGTGTGCTGAGGATAAAAAGTTGAAACAAGTAATGATTTGATTGACTTGACCTAACATGTGAATCGATGTATCTCCTTAAAATTTGGCTATGTTTAAGAGGTAGGTATCATTGGTATAATAGGTGCATGTTGGTCTAACTCATTATTATACCCTTGTAGGTATACATCCATGGAAACAACTTTGGAGGAGGTAAATGTGACATTTACAAAATCAAATATTCACTCAAAAAAAAAGAGGGACCTAGTTCTTTCTCACAGGTTAGTGTCATGAATAGGCATTTTTTTTGTTTGTTCTAAGCAGATAAAGCCGTGTCCTCTCTTTGTTCCTGTGTTAGAAAAATTGTCTTATTCTAAAAGAAAGGATGAGTCATCCTTGAACTGAAAATAATCACTTTCAATTCTGTCAAAAACCCTTTCCATGTTTTCTCTTTTCTCTATGTCTAGGGATACCCATTCCTTCTCTTATTTTTTTTAAAAACGGAAGAAAATTCCAGTCACAAATAATTCTCCTGTGAAAGGACCTAAAAATGGCTACTAATTCTTTATTTTCATGTCATCTTAAGGAAACTGAGCTTAGCATTAGTAAAAGTCCTTCCCCAAATCTTCTTGGAAAATACCCCTTGTTTCTCACTCTTCCAAAGACAAACCCCTCATTCACTCAAATTGTTAATGAAGAATCATCCCTGAGTCCTCAAGATATTTTAGATAAATCAATGATGGATAATGCCTGGGTTGTTGAAAACCTCATATTGGTGTCAAATAGCCCAGAAAAGGGTATATGTAACGCCCCGAATCTGGTACCCAGAATGCTACACGGTACTTATGACCCCGAAGGACCACAAGCTAACCCATGACTGATATTTGTACCTGTATACTGCATAATATACCATAAAATGTGGAAATATGAACTGAATGGCCATATGGTTCAAAACTGAATGAACATCTGATAAACAATGTCTAAAAACTGTATAACAATACCAAAGTAAATCTAAAATAACTGTCTAACATGCTATAGTCTGAAAGCCTATAAACTGTCTGAATAAGGAGTTAATAAGACATGTTCCCAACTAACTCCGACTACTGAAATAAACTGAAAACTGAATTAGTATTGATATCATCATATCCTCGATGGATGATGACTCACTGCTAACTCTGATTGCTGAAGTGGGATGCTACTGGTTCTCTGGAGCTCGTTCTTCTAAACATATGGTATAAGACACCATAGCACAAATACATCAGTACTTTGAATGTACTGGTATGCGGATGAGGTAGGCTGAATACAATAGGTTCATATGCATGAACAATACTAACTGACTGACTAACATGAACGTGAGAATAAATGCATGCATACGTAATTGTATCTGACATCGTGATAGGACTGAATATTGAGTTTTGACTACTGAGTTTAATGATAACATGGATTTACTGACATCTAATTTGATGAATACTGAAATATTAAATAACTGAGGGACTGATACTATGTTACTGGTACATGAATAACTGTGTCTGACAGTTCTGATTATGAAGAACTGGTCTGGTTGACTGTATTTGATAGTCCTAAAGCTGAAATATTGATAACATAAGTGACTATATCTGACAATCCTGAATCTGATGGAACTAGCTGAGTTTCGTACTGTATCTGAGTGAATGTATCTGACAGTCCTAAAATCTGTAGAACTATTTGAGTTCTATTACTAAGACTAAGAATGAAAACTGAGACTGTGGGAAGTAGTTATCTAACCGACATGCCCTTAATATGCCATTATGGCTGAGTTGGGGTCCAATCTGTAACCCCAATTGGAAGGGCGTCAATACCGCATCACTGATAAGGACAAGCTATGGGTGACCCTCATCTGATAGTATCCCCAAAAGAGAATGGTGAGACCTTTATCTGACAGTGCTTATCCACCTCATCAAACCTCATCGAACAGTGTTGATATCTCAACCTATGCTGGCTACATAGTTTTGGAACACAAGGATGACTTCTAAGAATCACACCCTCATCTGATAGTGTGTGTTCCCATCCTTGGGTTCACTAGGTGCTAATTCCTACTCCCATCTGAATAGACTCTGAACATGATTTACTGAAATGAACATGGGTTGAGTTACTGAATTCTGTTGACTGATAGAATACTACTAATATCTGACAACTGACTGAGTTCATGAGATCATGGAGATTTCCTGAGTCATAAGACTTTCTGAAGTCTAAGGATTCATAGCTTGACTGAGAGTAACGTGAAAACATGACATAGCTCTAGGCACACAGCTAATGTTTCGGGTACGAGTACCCCCAGGACTCGATGGAAGGAAACTGACCAAGCATAACTTACTTGAACATATAACTAACATCATAATCCATAATACATTTATAGAAGTATTTCATCAAAACATGCGATAGGCATAACTTGTACATACATGGGGATTTCATGGTATCATGCTAGTTAGGCACTTTTCCTTCATCTAGGCATTTAATCAAACATATAGTAGGCATGTACATGTAAACATCATTGTACAACAATTAAACATCATGATTCTACATCTAATTTCATCATCCTAGGGTTTAATCATAGGTTCACATGAATATACATCTATACAAATCAATTCCACCTAACATTGATCACCCAACATGGATTTGAATTCAATTGATCATTCTCAGCATAAACAAAAGAAACCCAATATGAAATTCAAAAAGAAATCTATAAACTTGAACTTAGAAAAGATATTCTTAGGCTTCATGGACGAAAGGAGTCCATGAATGAACACTATGCATACCTTGGTTCGTAAATACACAAAGATTGACAGAGGAAATTCTTGAACTTGAATCTTCTATGAAAAACCTTAATGAGTTCTTGAGAGGATTTTGAGAGAATAGAGTATATTTTGGTGTAATAGAGGCTCAAATCCGTATTTTTAAGCTTATATAAGGTAGGTAAATTGACCCTTTTAACCCTAGGACATGTATTTTAATTTTTGTGAAAAATTCCCAATTTTTATCCTTGGCGCGACGCACCACTATCGCGCCAAGTCACTGGAACTGGACAATTGGAAATCTGCATAGTGGCGCGACGCTGAGTTATCGCGTTGCCACCTTGTTTGAGGGCTGGAAGTTTGGCGCGACGTGCCACTATTGTGAAGAACACTAGAAATTGACAATTGCCATTTAAGATGGCTTCACGATGCGTTGATGGCTCAGGTGATACACTGTCTCACTAAAAAGGCTCTAACTCTTCGCCTGGGTGTCGGATTTGGGAGAATTTGGTATCGGATTTGAAAATACCACATGTATAAAAGTGGATTCATCTTTGAAACTAGTCTTTGACATTCTTGGGATGGATTTAAGCTGGTAAAAGTATGGGGTATTGCAGTATATTTTATCCAAAAAACAAAATGTTTGTAAAACACTAAGATATTCTGGAGAAAAGTCTGAAAGCTTTACTGAAAAAAAAAAAGAATTCTGAGGGACCTGGTCCCAGAAAGAGGAAAGTAACTGAAAAAGGATTTGTGATCACCTATACTAGAAGGAAAATGGGGAGAAAAGTAAGGTTGTGTCTAAAGAATTGAGAAATAGGTTCTTGAGAAATCAAAATATACTAGCTGGGAGGACTTTTGATTCAAATGTGTTGACAGATCTTGGTATGATGAAATTAGTTGAGCTGGTAAAAAATCAAGGCTGGATGCATCTCATGGAAGAACCTATTCCCATAGTCGTTGATGAGGTATTCAAGGAATTCTATTCCACATTGAATTTCTCAAAAGATGGGTTGAATCTGACAGCACAGATCTAAGGAAAGAAAATAAAGTTGAAAGAAGAAATCAAGCACCATCTGCCAAAGGGAATTCAACAAAAAGATAGAGGAGTTACAACTCAATATATCTACTAAGGATGTAGAGATCAACAAACTGAATATGAAAATTTAACAACTGACTGTTGAAAGGCCAAGTGTCACTGATGAGCTTAAAACTGAGAATGTTGACCTAAAGAAAACAGTCTCTCCCTTGGCAAATAACGTTCACATCTTGAATGCAGAGATAAGGCATTTAACCAAGGAATTATTGCACTATCATGCTGCAGATCACAATAACCTGGCTCTAGTCCTTCAAACCATCCTTCCAAGTCCCTTCCCTATTTATCCTTTCTTGATTTCTGTAGCTTTATCTCTAGAACATTTAAATTATGCACTATAATGATACTTATCCTCTACATATTAATGGATCTTTTCTCGTGTGATGCATGTGTTTACTCTCTATTTTAAGGATGTTCTTTATGATTAGTTGTCACGACCCGAACTAGGGCCTAGACTTAATGGGCATCCCAAGTCCAACAAGGATCAGGGACCGCCACCTTTACCCAATCCAACCACCTTTCATAACCTTAGATGAGCTGAATTTCAAACATATAACAAGATAACATTACTGTTCACATCAAGAATCTGGGATAGGATCACGACCGTGACCGACCCAATCGAGTCAAACCGTACCAAACTAACCTATCCATACCATAACAAACTAAAGTGAATACCAAAACATAATATGATAATGAATCCCAAAATGTAATACGATGGAACAACCAACAATATCGTCTAATGATGTCAGCCCCAATACCAATGCCAATGCTAAGGCCGAATCCAATATCGATCCCTCTTATACCAACCCCAAAAGTTCCACAAAACCTCTATCCAAAAGAATACAAATATTCGGTTGGGACATGCCCCCAACCATGGCCAAAACCAATATCCAAAATAAAAATAAAATGTCTAAGAGTATCCATATCATAAAATGGAGCCTTTCAGAAAGATGGAAGCTTACCACTTCAATCCAAATGCAGTCCCCGAGTTAATCACTATATAGTAGGAGTCGAACGGTCGGTTCCTACTTAGCGTGGGTATATAGACGCTAGTAGATGGGTTAGCGAGTGACCGCTAGCATGTATCTCATAATAAGTATAAAGTAATGACATTTAAACAACCCAATAAAATCATCCATGATACATACAACCATACATATATATAAGTTCCGGGAAATGGAATCTATGTTTACCATGCATTTAAAACCTTTACCTGGGTTGTGTAACGTTGTCGTTTAACAACACCCATGGGCCGTATGGGTTCAACTCGTCCTGCTGAAAGAGTCCCAGTACGTGCGGCCACATGACCAGGAAATATCCTATCGGATGACAAGTACATACCTCCATATGAAACATGACACTCGCGCATAACCATCAAAGACCCCTCATATCGGCAAATAAGAGTTTTTAGTTTCGGTTCCCCCGGAACCTACACCTTTCACGGCTTAGTTACACATCCTGCCATTAATGCTCAAATTAAAAACATGTCCAAACAAATCAATTTTCATTTATTAACCAAGTCCATTTATTAGTGGTATCATCATACCAACTACTTGCAAAATTTATCCATACCAAACCATTTAGGTTAAGGGTATTCTCAAGTACCCTTTCCGTTTACCATAGTAACCTCTTGGGAGACTTCCATGTAATCCACAAGCAAAACCAATAAGACTTTAACCTTTGTAAACCATTTAAACCATTTATAGTTTCATGCATAAGCTGAAAACAAGCAAGAGTTCCATTTAAAGAAGACAATCCAATGAACATATCTTTATAAGCATTTCATCAAACACCTTGGGGGTATAATATAACCAAAACCAATTCAAAAGACCATTAAGTCATTACCATTCAATACAATATCCCAAAACCATCATTGATGAATATAAATGCATAATTAAACCATATAAACAATAAACAAACTATTTACACCAAAATCCCCAATTATTAGTGGAAAACCATAACCCATGCAATATTAAAACCATGAAAACAACCATAAAATCAATGACTTTTTAGAAATAAGAAGTAGGGAAGATACACATAACTTAAATCGAGAAATATGATGGGAAAAATCACCAACACAAGCCCCAAAGCGATCCCCAAGTTGAATCCCTAGCTCTTTTTCGCCAAAAGCTCTTGAGAAAATTATTGAATATTTAGGAATAGTTTTCTATGTGTTAATGAATAGAATAATAGGGTAAATAACCTCCTAAGTATATTAGAAGTCGCGGTCCATAATTAGGGTAAGTAGAAAAATATCCAGAATACCCCCACGTAAGTCCCTTAAAAACCCGTCACAGGGATACGATTGACCCTCTTACGAGTCGTACCCTTTCTTATGATTGTTTCCCACCAGTTGTACCTAGGTCTTAGCCTTTGGATCAGACACTATCCAGTATACTACTCATCCAACAAAGTCGTATCCTCAACATATGATCCGTACCTATGATTCGTATCCCTGGCAGAATGAATTACCAATAGGATCAGACACTACCTACTATACGAGTCCCTGATACGAATCATATCCAAGCCTTACGACTCATACCCTTAAGTTGTTACCATTCTAGTGATCAAAACCATCCCATAAACTAACACTGGTTAGCTTACGATAGGACCATACCACTCATACCCTAGCATACGAATCGTACCTAGAGACGTATTGGTTCCAAAGAACGGTTTTCAAGGAAAAATTTCTAAGGCCAAAACAAAGGATGTAACATTAGTGTTACCCCAGTGGCCATGAGTTAACTAACTTGTGTTTATTTTTACTCTTGGTTTACTATTTCTATTTTTCAATGATGCCAAAAGGGGGAATTATTATTGATTTCATATGGAAGGGACCAGGTACTAGGTGCACATGTTAAATATTGCAGATGTGATGGCATAGTCGCAGGGGGAAGTATGTAAATGCACTAAATGACCAATGGTGCATGATGACAGAGAGAAGTAATTGAATCTTAATAGCAATTGACAACAAGGGACGAGGTCCCTAAATTGTGGAAGCATGGTTTTACATGATAGGGTGAACATTCATCTTCAGTAGTGGTAATTACACTAATTAAATGTGATGAATAAGTATTGATGCTTAAAACTAGGTGGTGGGTTTGTCATCATAAAAAAGGGGAAAATTGTTATATCTTATTTTGATGATGAGAAGCTGACTTCAAGGGACCAAGTCCCTAGATGTTCAAGAGTACAATATAGCTGGCACATGTTTGCATAGTTTTTTCCTCCTGTGTAACAAACTGTATAGGTGTTGCTTGTACTATTTGGGATACCTGGTCCAATCATATTTCAATCTTAATCATTACTTCACTATAAAAGAAAAAGGATACTTCTTCATCAAGCGGTTTTTGCAAATTCAAAAATTGAAGAGTGAGAGAAAGTTAAAAACTCAGTGTTCTTCATTGCTCAAGTAAAGCTCAAGTTCTTATTTCTTGTATACATAAAAAGAGTGAGTGTTCTTAAGTGAGTCTTGAATTGTGATAGAATTACTCAAGTTATAAGAGTAATGCTCTTTTATTTTTTCTTAGAGAGTGCTTAGGTAGAGTTGCCTAAGTTTGGAATCGGTTAGAGTTAACCAGTATTGAGGAGTCTTGGCAGAGTTGTTCAGGTGATGTTGTAGTAGAGTTACTACAAGCTGGAGGAGCCTAAAGTTAGGTTCATTGGAGTCTGTAATCAAGAGTTTAATTATAATGATGTTTGGAGTGTTTGTGAGGGAAAGTCGTGGTTTTTCCTCTGGAGTAAAGGGATTTCCATGTTAAATCTTGTGTCCTTTACTTTTACTGCATTGTAATGTGTTCCTGGTTGCGTTACTGTGTTTTTGCCTGTGATTGACTTTGAGGGACTTGGTCTCTAATAGTGTGGTGCAACCCCTAAGGTTCCATCAAACTTTGTCATGACTCAAACACATCGTGGGTGGTACCCACGCTACTCACTCGGTGGGAGAACCATCTACCCTAAAATACCATCTCAAATCAACACTTAGAAGCATAAAAAACTAATCCATTAATAAATAAATTCAAAACTAAATTAAAGTAGAAGTACAACTAAAAGCAAAACATTGTACTTAAACAAACCATCCGTAGTATCTGAAAGTCATCCGTACCAAAACATCTAAGATTGTCAAGAAGAAAATACAACTCTAAAAACTAAAATAAAAACATAAGTCCACAAATAATGAACTATATCAATAAGGAGAGATTTCTTTGTATCCAGATATGTTGCTCACCCTGAAATCGGAAATAAACTGTTGGAATCACAAGTGAGGTCTCGTAGAAGTCGTTGTAATATGTGTTGCATTCACAAAAGTAATAATAGGCATAGTATCAACACACTAATAAACAACAGTGTACTGATAGGGACAGTTGGCCAACCTAAGATGAGAATATGAAACATAATCAAATTTTACTACAACAAGTTAATCCATGTCCAACCAACATATTCTTAGCATAACTAGAAACAAATAAGCAGTTTAGGATTAAAGCTAACAAGTCAACATATTATCGCTGAGTCGCGATTAGTCAAACCAAGTCAAGACATGTAAATAATTGTTAAAATATATTTCTCGATTCATTCATGAAACCATCAAATTTACCTGACCCTCATACATACACACTAAGAAAAATACATCCACCCTCTAGCCATGACATGCATGTAATAATTTTTGTCCATTTATTAAAATTTCAGATAGAAGTATCTGCCAACCTTGTTTCACCAATAACCCATGAGAACATATCAAATGCCAAAACATCCCACATTTGACAATGATCTAGGTCAAAATAATACAATAATGCCATGTCATTTACATTGACCACACCAAACAACATGCTCTAACAATCTATAATAAAAACTAGTTAATATCCACATACACAAATTGGATTAAACTACAAGACCATCACATACCTCAAATCAAGCTTGCACAACTACTCTAAGTCAGAGCTTTGCCATTTCGTGCAATTTTCGCTTGCTCTTGGTCTAGAACATGCATATAAATACATAATTAATGAAATGACAAGCTATGTTGGGAATTATAACTCACACCCACTCCTAAGGTCAAGTTCATGATCATTCCCTTTCCATTCTAAGGCTTTTCTATCATAATTCATCTAAAGCTACCAATTTCATGGATTAATTAGTAAATTAACAAAATGAAAGTGTAAATTAACTGTTAATAATCAAAACCTATTAACTTATTACATAATTTACTTCCTTGCACCAAAAAATTACCAAAATCCGCTCTAAAACCCGCTCCGAACTCCGTAAGTTAATAATTCTATGACTTAATTATCAACTACAAGTAAACGAGGATGAATTTCTTACTTTTACGAAGCCAAACGATGAAAATCTGGCCAAGATAGCCCAAAATTGTTCCTTCTTTGCCCAAAAATGAGCTTTAGAAAAATAAACTATTTTAAAATAATAATTTATAAGATTGCGATTTTGGTCGTTGTAGCGGGCATAGAGCATGTTTGACTGTTGCTATAACGGAAAATTTTTGCTACAACGACATCCCCCTATAGCAGCGTGCATGCTGCATAGTGGCATCTATGGGATAGAATGTCCAGTTTCTCTGAAAAATCTCAATTTCTGCAATATTCCTTAAACCAAGGACATTCCATATAATTCCTTTTATGCTAAGATCAATATCGAGAGTTTTACACACTCAAATTGATTTTCGTAAATTTCTACAGTAGAAATTAAATTAAACACCACCCAACTTGCTCAAATCATTTTTGAATTTTTCTAGACCATACCTCGCTCCAATTTTTCTCGAAACTAGACTAGCCTGAAATTTATAACTTCAAAACAGAAAAAAAATCTTAACATGAAATTTTCAACAAATGATTTTATAATAACATCAGAAATGATCGTTATGATCATGCTATTGTTTCGTGAACATTGAATAATCACAAAGTCGTGCCAATCGAGTAGAATTTGTAATAATTGAACAAGATCGATAAAAAAAATATAACACAGTCACCTTAATTATTTGATAGAATGTGTGAATAATTGAACAAAATAAGTGGACGGGATATTGTTTAAAGTCGCTAAAATCAGAAAATCCTAATTCAATATCGATTGACGACGTTGCTTTGAAACTCTTGATCAAAGAATTGAAAGTAAAAAAAAAATTATGAAAGTCGTTGCATATACGATTTTGAATATGAAAATCCAAGAAATCGAGATTTGTTTTTGATTGAAATTTTATTTTTTCATTAAAATTCCTTTTTTTAAGGGGATCTTTCAAAAATAGCAACAATTTGTTATAAAATCCACCTTCCATAGCCATGTTTTATATAATTACCATTTAGAGTCGTTGTATTCGATTTACACCCGCTGTATTCGGTTTTACAGATAGTATGTATTCATATAAAATATGAATACAATCTCTATTTAGTCGCGCCAAAAATGGAATTCAATAATTTTAAAAAGAAAAAACTCTCAATCAAGCTTATCTCGTTGAACTGAATATTTTCTTTCCTAAAACTATCATTATCTTTTTTTAATTTTTTATATTTTTTTCTTTTTCGTATTTTCCCGTTTTTTCTTCTTCTTTTCTCTATTTTTTCCATTTTTATTCTTTTTCTTTTTTTTTTTCTTTTTTTCTCTGTTTAATATCTAACTTCTATTTCTCTTTCTTCTTTTCTTTTCTTCTTTTCTTTCCTTCTTTTCTTTTTTGTACTTATATTCTTTATTATTTTTTTTTCTATTTTATATTTTTTGTATTTTCAAAAAATATGACTAATCGAGCAAAAGTCATGGATGATAACGTAATTATCATAATTTTTTATCATATTTGTAGTCACACAATCATTTATATTTTTATATTCATTAATACAACTGTATTTGTATTTTAAAGTTCGCACTTGTATTTATATTTTATAGTTCACATTTGTATTTGTATTTAATAGTTCTTACTTGTATTTGTATTTATTAGTTTGCGCTATCATTTATATTTTATATAATTCGCACTTGTATTTTAAAGAACTATTTTGTATTTGTATTTTATAATTGACTGCATATTATATTGGATTGTATTTATATTATGATTTTATTGTGTTTGTCTATTTAGATTATATTTGAATTATACTTGTATTTGTATTCTATTTTCCTCGATACCTTTTTATTTTTAAAAAGTTATTTTGTATTTATATTTGTAAGTTAATTGCATATTGTATTTAGCCGTGACTATGTATAATTTATTATTTGTATTTGTATACAAACAAGTAAATCCATTAATTGTATTTTCTAGATTCTAAAATATATAAATATGTAATGTATCATTCGATACAAATGGTACCGTTTTGTATTTGTATATCAAAATTATCATTCATATTTGTAAATAAACAAATATCACTTGATACAAATACAATGACAAACAAATGAAACAAATAATTTTACAAATACAAATACAATTATATTTGTATAAAAATTTAAGTTGTATTTATTTGTATCAATAAATACAACTTGTATCAATAAATACAAACAAGTATTCGTAGAAAGAAAATCAATCGTTCCTTTTCAATAATTAAAAAATACAAATGATAGTTCACACTTGTATTTATATGTTATAGTTCGCATTTGTATTTATAGTTTATAGTTCACACTTGTATTTATATGTTATAGTTCACATTTATATTTGTATTCTATATTTCACACTTGTATTTTCGCATTTATATTTGTATTTTATAGTTCGCACTTGTATTTGTGTTTGCTAGTTAGCGCAAATGAAAAGAAGGAGAAAAATTGAAAAGAAAAAAAAAAGGAGAAAAAATGAGAGAAAAAGAAGGAGAAAAAAAGAAAAAAAAAAGAAAGAGATTAATAGAAAATAGAGAAAAAAATACAAAAAAAAAGAGAGGAGAAAAATGAAAAGAAAAAAATGAAAAAGTGAAAAAAGAAAAGAGAAAAGGGAAAGAGAACAACAAAAAAAGGAAAAAAAAACTGAAGAAAAAAAAATTGAAAAATGAAAAAAAAGAAGAGAATAATAGAAAATAGAAAATAGAAAAAAAAGAAGAAAATATATGAGCGAAGTTATGAATTGTAATTAGAAAATAATTAATAGACAAGAGAGGATTATGAATTGTAATTAATTAAAACTAAGGCTAAATAGGATAATTAAAAATCTATATTTGCTAAAATATGTAGTTATTCATTTTTTAAAGGTTTAAGCTTAAAAAGGTGAAGAAACAAAAAAAAGGGGGAGAAAATGGAAAAAAAATTAAAAATGAGCAGGAGGGAGAATGATCAAGGTGGGTGCCAACGGTTTTCAAAAAACTCACCTAACCAATCGAATCATATCCTACTGAACCTAGATTTCTTTTAATAAAATTGAGAGATTTTATATAAATTTATAACCAAAACATATAATTGAGTAAGTTTTTTAGTTTATAAAAATTAATCGAAAAATAATTTAATTGTATTGAATAATATATGTGTAAAATATTATTTATATGTGCTAAGTTTAAGAATAATAGTTATTAATCTTTTTGTTTTAAATTTGGGGAGATAGAAGTGGCTACAAGCAGCAACACAATTAACACTTAAAGTTCAAATGCTGAAATTTGTTATACTAATCTGATTAAAACTGAATTAGTTATAGAATCTCTACTTTCGAGTAGTAACTAGTAATTATAAGGTACTTCAATGATCATGGGCAAGCTGCAAGATATTAAATATATATTCCCTCATATACTGTAAATTTCTCTTATTGAATATTTAAGTAGATTCTATTCTTGAGTTTCATGCTGGTTGATTTCTTACAACTCGTGTGATATAGATCATAATTTTTTAGTCTTTGCTTAATTGTATTTTACATTATATATAAATCGATATTCTTGATTCGTCACATTTTAAAGAATAAAAATGTTAGGAGAATTTTTGTTAAAGTCATACACAAGTATACATGATATCATGTTCTACATTTTATACTTTTTTAAAAAAAAATGAAAATTAATCGAATCGTACCTCTGTCGAAGAAAAATCGAGATGATGAAACGATTTTGAAATATCTAATTTTAATTATATAAAATAAATAATTGAAAATAAGTACGATAAAACTTTTATAAAATAACCGCACGAATCGTACCATCCACATCCCTAGATCAAGCGGAAGGGTACAAAGAGAAAAAAAAAAAACAGGAGAAAAGATTCGGTTATTAAATTAGAGTCCAAACTTAAAAGATAAAATTTTTAGTTGTTATATTAGATAACAATAATTTTATGGCTATTGTTTTAGTAAAAGGGATAGAAGTTCATTCGAGTACAAGGGATACAAGTGACCAACTTATATGACTATTGTTTAAGAAATAACCCCACTGTAAATAGAGGTGACGTCAAAATTTAAATTTATTATTTTGAGTTTCTAAAACTTCTATGAAATTCTAAAGTTTTAATACATAATTAACTCCTTAAACTTACCTGAATATTATATCTAGATAGTTGAAGTAAGCGAAGTTTTAATTGAACATCTCAATTTTTAAGAAAGTGTTTTAATTAGATACTTTTTAATTCAACTTTTTGAAATTTTTTGCACGTATTTTCATTTGTATGTTAGGTATTTAAATTAAACTACATAAAATATGTCCTTTTCTTTATTACAACAGCCACCTAAATAAGCTACTATAAAATATCATGTATTTTCTATTTGAAGTTGATGTATATAATTAAAACAAGTGAAAATTTTTATGTGGTTAACTTCAACTATTCAATAGATGAATAAAAATATATGAATTTTTTTCCTTCTAAATTTGAATCAAAGATATCTAATTGAAACATTTTATTAGGAGTTGAGTTGTTCAATTGAAACAAAATTTAGTTTAAGGTCTAAATAAAATATTCTGTTAAGTTTAAGAGTGACCATGTCTTAAACTAATTTAAAATTAATAATTTGTATATGTTGGATGATCTTAAGATAAATACAGAATTTTGATCAAGATTATTCTTCCCATACATTAATTAAAAACTAATTGTAACTTAAAAAATTGTATAAACAATATAAATCCCCTAGTTAATGAAACTAATTACATAAAATCCCTTCAAGTTTTTTCTCTCTCGATTTTTATAAATATACTCATACATTCAGCCGTCCATCATACATAGGTTGAATGTATGGTAAAACAGTTAATCCTATATTTAAGGTAAGATAAATCATAAATTATTTTACTGTTTCTTAATTAACGGTAATATTTAGCTAACATTAACTAGTGTATGAATAAAAATAGTAACTGAAATTTCAATTTCCAAAGTTTTCATAAACATCACATTAATTTATTTATTTTTATGGATTCACGGTCTGGAAAACCAAAAATAAAAATTCTTCAACATTCGTTCTTCAATTCTACTAAAATCAATATGAATATCCCCATATTGTTGCGACATTCTAGTATTTGGGAGTAGGAAATTAGTTATAAATCATACAAAAGTGACACAATTATTATTTCGAAAAGTATAACTTTATTGAAATTGATTGCTACAATCGCCATGGAATTGAATCTTGACGAAATACATTAAAAAATTGAAGTGAAATATATTGTTGAAGGTAATTCTTCTCCAATTGTCATAAGTAATGACAATAGAGTGAGGGTTTACGTTGAGTTGAAGAAACAATTTTCTAGATTGATGAATTTTTCGTTGTGTATTTCCGCTTTCGACAAATCAAATAAGAAAATTGAGTTTGATAGAGAAACATGTGTTGTACTTTGTATCGAAGGTAGTGAATATGATTCAGTTGCGTTAACGGTCGTTGAAACCCATAATCAGTATGCTCTATATATTCTTGAAATTGAAGTGAAAAACTTCATTACTGATTGCAAGAACACCAAAATAAAGGTAAATCAGCTTTATAAGGAGAAGCATACTCTGGTTGCAGTAATGACTAGATATGCAATAGCTAATGACTTCAACACCAAAACGAAAGGATCCGACAAACAAAGGTATGATATAAAAGTGTCATCTTTATATGTTGATGTTATAATGTATGGTAATATGATATTAGACGTTTTAAACAAGTTTATGTTTTCAAGTTGTCTTCTGTTTAGTTGAATCATAAAATTAAGAATGTATAATGTTTGTTCATACATTCGAGCCAATGTATAATTAAACTGTGACAGTCCCAAAAATTGCATTTTGTACTAAAATTTTGATTTTTAAAACTTTTGTATAATAGATTGACTCGGTGTTAAAAAATTGATGCAGGTATGCACTAAATTATCGTAAAAAAGACTGCAAGTGGGTCTTGAAGGCGTCTTGTATGAATCAATCAGAAATATTTGTGATAAAAAGATTTGAGTCAGAGCATACTTGCAGCCTTAGAGATAGAGTGCTGAATAATTTGATTGCACCAATGAATTTTGTGAGTGAATTTACAGCACCAAAATTAATTAATCACAAGAGAATACATACCCTTACGGACATAATTGAAGAGATGAAGGTTGTTTACGGAGTTGATATTAACTACATGAAAGCTTAGCGGACAAAAGAGAAGGCGATAGCAATGCTTAGAGGTGGACCAGCAGATGGATATCGAAAAATGTCCCGTTATATCTATATGCTGAACCAAGTATATCCGGAATCGCACATTCGGATGCATAAGACATTATATGACGAGTTTAAATACTTGTTCATTGCCTTACATCCCATGATAAGGGGTTTTGAATTTTGTCGACCTGTTGTAGTTGTTGATGGGGCTCATTTAAGCGGTCCATACCAAGGAACCTTTGTATCTGTCACAACCAGAGTACGTGCGATTTCTTTTCGAAGGAATCATGAAAAAGATAATATGTTTTTCTATATGCTGATGATTTGTTTGGTTTTATTTGTATAAACATTTTTATTAGTTTTTGTTGGAAACCTGGAGCAACTTATATTTATGTTTTTAATTGTTATTTGATATTCACTTCGTAATCAATGTATGATATTATTATAAAAATTTTATACATTTTTGATAGATCATATTTCGTTACCAAATAACTTACAATTATAACATAATAGTTGGCAACTATTATAGTAAATAGTTCTTTAAATGCAATGTGTATTACACAGTTATGCATTAACATTTCATATATAAGTAATGTATGATATACTATTATACTTTAATAACATGTATGGTGTTAGACTGACAACAATGACTTTTAACTGAGTACATATTTTTTTTTTTAAACAACATAATAAATGACATACTCATGTCACATAATTCGTGAAAATTTAAGTTGCCCTTTTCATTTTATTTTATGTGTATGATTATTGATAATAATTTAGTGTAAATATATGATAAGTTCACAACGTCTGGTAGTGTATGATATAGTATTATACTTTTTAAATATGTGTGATGTAAAATATTTTCATAATTTTCTATTAAGTCATAAACGTTTAAAAACATGTATGATGTTATGTAATACATAAGTTTAAACGTATTATACATTAGTTCAATGTATTATTAACTTCTAAAAGAATTTGCCTACTGGTAAAAATACAATGTGTTGATATATAATAACAGATTAATTTGTAATTTATTTTTATACGTTATAAAATATGAAAGGGAAACTCAATAACTACCAATCTATGTTAGTAACATTACAGTATAGTGTAAGTAATTGCAAAATATTTTTTCAAAAAGATATGGACATTCATAAATTATAAATTAACATCCAGAAAGTAACATTGTAACCGTTTAACATCAACTACAAAACTAAGAATTAGTTGTTTCAATGCCGACTATTATAAAACAATGCTACTCTAAAGTAACAATTGCACTTTCATCAATTATTTGGAGAACACTATTCCTTGGCCGAGGAGGATCGCCATTATCACTCGTGTACCCTTTGTTTGACTTTGTCACTCCGTAATGCCACAGTAATAAAGCATAGCATGCACGTTGACTTCCAACATCAAACCCACATGAATGCACTTGCTGCCCTTCACTTAATATTTCTGTATAGGCAGACACAAAGACGCCACAGTCCCTGATTTCAAAAATTTAATTCAGACCCAAATTAAACAATAGTTACACATGTATAAGGGTTACATATACATCTAACAATTTATACCAGGCCCTAAATAAACAACAGTTACACAAGTATGAGGGTATCTGATACATCTTAAAATTAAAATCGGACCCTAATTAAACAACAGTTAGACATATATGAGGGTAACTTATACATCTAAGAAATAAACTGCAATAATGTATAATGTCATAATACAGATTTATACCATAAAATATGTATGACCTATAATCTTGTCTGAATGTATAATGTCACCTTATACAATATTAATACTTTATAACTGTTTGAATTTTAAGAACTGCCAATGTATAACATATTGAAATATATTTCAGAATACCTATATTATACATTAGTGGGACAAAATAACTAATGTATAATGTCTTATATATTATAGCTTATACTTTACAATATAAACTTCCAGAATGTATAATGTCTTATCATACATATGTCAACTTATATATCAACTTATAATCAATATCTTCGGAAGACGTGGACGATCGGAATCATTACACTTCTTTTTACTTGCTGCTTTTGAACCTGACTTCTTCGATCTAGAAGTGGCAACTTCCTTCAATTTCTTCATTGTAACGGGGTCGTTTCGGTGCTCTGAACGATTCTCTGCGAAATTTGGATCCTCATAATCAAATGTACCAGGAACAAATCCAACGAAAATATTTTTTTTCTTTTGCATCTAATTGAGTAATTCCTAAACTAAAGTTAGGAGGATAATCCATTACCAATTTTACACTATATTAACATAGTGTTAAATCGAAGTACAAAACAAGAAAATCAAAGATCTAACTTGTGGTATATGAAAAAAATTTAAAAAAATCGAACTACTGAACTTGAATATTATTGCACAATACGATAATTTTGTACAAAATCAACATGCAACCAAACTAAAAAAAGGAAAAACTCCTGAATTGGTAAAATTGAAAAAATAATTCTAAAAATTAAAAGTAAATCAGAAAAATCAATTAAAGCTTAAACACTTACAAATTGGTAACCTCTAATTAGACGTTACTTGTATTTTGCCGTGATTTATGAGATTCAAAATGGAGGAAAGTACGGGTGGGTAATGGGAGTAGTTGGGAGCAAAACTCTGAAGAAAATAACGTGGTTTTAGATGTATAATATTTAAGAGAGAGAAAATACAAAAAAGAAAATTTATGTAATTAGTTTGAAATTTGTGTAAATACTTTATCAAATTGAGATTTAATGTAATAAGATAACTTTACCTTGTGTATATATATAAATTTTAGTAAAAAATTATGAATAGAATAGAAACGGGGAAGTCCTAAATTCGAATTGTGAATCTTCGAATGATCTATGGTGCATGATGTTAGATCCTTGCAACATCCAACTAGACTTAGTTTGTCTAGTTTTCTACATCTACTGCCCAACTTGTTGAGATCTTTTGTCAAACTTATCTAGGAAACACTTTCCAACTCATCAACCACTTACTAAAAGTTTTATCATGTGCGTACTTTATTTTATTTATGCGATAACATTTTATTTATATATTATGAAAATTAAGAAAAATAAAAGGTTGAATATAACGATAGTCTTTTAAATTTTTTATTATATTTTATTTAGATATTTTTGAATACTGCATGATTTAGTTGAAACATCAATACATGATAAAAGTATAAATTTTCAAACGTTGTGACGCATGACGCGTCTATTATATAGATAATTCAAATACTTGAAATATTATATCATCATGTTCTTTAATTATACACATCAATCTTGATCGAAACACGTTCGAAATTTTACGACTTATTAAAATTGAGGTGATAAATGAATGTGTCATAATGAATATTCACGTATTGGACGCTTGAGAATACAAACATAAATTTTTCTAAATTTTGAATCAATAATATCAAATACGAAAATTTTAGCATGTGCTCAAACGCTCAATCAAGAGAAATTTTTATTTGAACCCTAAATAAATTGGAGAGGAAAAATTAAGAGATTACCAAAATATTCTGATCAAAAAAGTACTTTTAGGATTTGTAGCTTTAAGATTTTCCATGATATTTTTGCGTCTAAAAAATTATGTCGTAAGAATACTCTCCCGTCTCATATAATTGTTCACCTTACTATAAATAGTTATCTTAAATTACTAGTTTATTTAGAAAACTAAGATAGAACTAATTACTTTTTTTTTTTCATTTCATCTTTACAATTAATTCTTTTTGAAATTGAAAAAGCGTTATCCGTAAAGTTTCAAAAAAGTTTTTAAAAGGCTAAAATTATTTATCATCTGTGAAGAGAAAAATAGACAACCAAAACAAAGAGAAGTATAACTAAAATTCAACGTTCTTATGAAGCCAAATGGATGACCACGTGTTAATAGCTATATCATGTGACATACACTTAGTTAGGTTAAAGAGACAAGTAATCCTCCCACCCCTTGTACAAAGTTATTTTGGCTATGTTTTTCTTTGACTATAAATATCCATATTTATATTGAGAAGGTGGATAATAACTACTCCATTACATTCTCCTATGTTTATTTTTATCTTTGGTTGCTTTTTAGATAGTTTTATAATATGTTATCAACACGAGTCTCTGCCATCTTAAGTAAAGACTTTTCAACAATAGTAAAGAATCTATGAATACTCCTCAAATTTATTTGGATCAATAATCAATCATGATGATATTTATGTAATTGATAGTGGAACAATACACGTCATATTTAAAGATGAGAAATACTTCTCCTACTTACTTAGAAGAAAAGAAAATGTTACAACAATCTCTATTAATTCAAAATTAATTCAAGGCTTCTGAAGAGCTACTATATTTTTGCCTAAGAGGATAAAACTGGTTATAGAAGATGCATTGTTCTCTTCTAAATTCTAGTTTTAAAGATATATGCCAAAATGGATATCATGTTGAAACAGTAAATGAACTGAATATTGAATATCTTGGCATTACCAAGAATGTCTCAGGACAGAAACATGTGTTGAAAAAATTACCAACTTTGTCTTCCAGCTTATATTATGTAGAAATTAGTACATTTGAATCACACTCTATAGTAAATCAGAAGTTTACTGATCTAAATATGTTTGTGCTTTGGCATAATCGAATAGGTCATCCTAGCTCAATAGTGATGGGATGAATCATTGAAAATTTAAAAGGACACTCGTTAAAGAAACTGAAGATTCTTACAAGTGATGAATTTTCATGCCTTTCTTGTTATCAAGGCAAACTGATAATTAAGTCATCACCACTGAAAGTTGGCGTCGAATCCCCTTTTTTTCTAGAATGTATAAATGGGGATATATGTGGACCTATTCATCCATGCAGTGGGTCATTTAGATATTTTATGATCCTAATCGACGCATCTTCAAAATGGTCTAATGTGTGTCTCTTATCATCTCACAACCTGATGTTTGTGAAATTATTGACACAAAAAATACGATTAACGGCGCAATTCCTAAATTATCCCATTAAGGTTATTCGCCTTGATAATTCTAGAGAATTTACACCCCAAACTCTTGATGATTATTGTATATCCATTGGGATAAGAGTTGAACATCCTGTCGCTCATGTTTATACTGAAAATAGACTTGCTAAGTCATTTATTAAGCGTCTACAATTGATAAAAAGACCACTACTTATGAAAACAAAATTGTCCATTATTATTTAGGGTCAAGCTATCTTGCATGCAACATCAATTCTTCATCTCAAACCAACTCATTATAATAAGTACTCCCCGTCATAATTGGTCCTTAGTCATGAGCCAAATATTGCTCATCTATAAATTTTTGGATGTGTTGTATATTTGCAGTTGCACCATCACAATGCACTAAGATGGGCCCGCCCCCAGAGAAGGTTAGGTATGTATGTTGGATTTGAGTCACCCTCCATAATTCTCTACCTTGAACCATTGACGGGAGATTTATTTACTGCTCAATTTATAAATTATCGATTTGATGAAATTAATTTCTCATAATTAGGGGGAGATAAACATAACTTAAAAAGGAAAAATTGCGTAGAAAGTTTCATCATTATCTGATTTTGACCCACACACCCTCATATGTGAAAATAAAGTCCAGAAGATCATTCACTTACAAAACTGACAAATCAAATTCCAGACAAATTTACTGATTTGAAAAGGATAACTAAGTCACATATTTATGCAATGAATATGCCTGTCTAAATTGAATTCCCCAAAGGACCATTTAGTAATATCATATCTTCTAAATGTAGTCCATTAGGTTCAAAGGATAACAATCCTAAAAAAGAAGCACGAAAAATAATAAAGATAATATTATAAAAGAGTCTTATGACGAGACTCAAACTCTGATTAATCCTGATATTCCTGAAAAATCAGTGAACCCAAACTCAAGTATATGAAGCACTTTTAATAAGTTCTACTAATGATGAGATAAATTTAGATTGATTGAGAATTACGGTGGATAATATTTTTACATATAATATCGTATTAAATATATGCAGGACAGTGCAGACCTTGAACCTCTATCTGTCGAAGAATATTGACGAAAAAATAATTAGCCAAAATAGGACGAGGCAATTTAAACAGAATTGAACTCACTTGCTAAATGGGAAATTTTTGGACTTGTAGTCCAAACTCTAGATGGTGTAAAATCAGTCGGCCATAAATGGGTCTCCATACATAAAAAAAATAAGAGATATGGAATTGTAAGATATAAGGCATGCCTTGTTGCACAAGAATTCTCTTAAAGACCGGATGTCAACTATGAAAAAATATATTCACTGGTTACGGATGCAATACGTTTCGATTTCTCATTCTAGCTGTGTATGAAAATCTTGAAATTGATATAATGGATGTGGTTACAACTTATCTTTATAACTCACTTGATAATAAAATTTATAAGAGGATCCTAGAAAGATTAAAAATGATTGAAGCATATAGTTCAAAGCCTCGAAAATTATACTCAATCAAATTACAAAGATCGTTATATTATTTAAAACAACCAGGACATATGTGATATAATCTCCTTAGTGAGTACTTGATAAATGAAGGTTACATAAACGATATCATTTGTCTTTGTATTTTTGTTAAGAAAATGACATCAGAGTTTGTTATATTCGCTATTTATGTTGATGGCATAAATTTCATTGGAACTCTAGAAGAGATCCAAAAGGTAATTGAATATCTAAAGAAAGAATTTGAGATGAAAGATCTTGAAAAGACAAAACTTTGTCTTGATTTATAGATTGAATATTTGGCAGATGGGGTCTTTATTTGCTAATCTTCTTATATAGAAAAGGTTTTGAAATGATTTTACAAGGACAAAGTACATCAATTAAATATTCCAATGGTTATTTGATCACTTAAGGTGACTAAAGACTCATTTCGACCTTTAGAAGAGGGAGAAGAGTTTATTGGTCCTTGATGAGTGGTAAATTTACCACTCATTGACATCCAAATTCATGCACACTACTATGGTTAAATTGTGTAAATAAGACAAAAATGCTATTTGAATAGACTAATTCCCATGATTTGCAGGTTTACAGGTAATTGGAAGAAAATAAGTGAAGTGAGCTGAAAAGAAAATAAAAAGGGCAAAGTTAGACCAAAAGCTAGAAAAGTCAGAGCAAGAATCGACCTCAGTTACCGCAATCACAGTCTGAGAGCTGCAATTGTGACCAGTCAAAGCCTGATTAATTTATGACTATCGCGAGAGGATCATCGCAATCGAGATTAGGCAATAACGATAGTGATGGTGCAGCCAAATGCCCAGAGGCAGTTTCACAATTTCAAGAAGCTAAACCTAATTCTTAAAAGGGCAAAAACCCTTACACATTGGGGGCATTTTTAAATGAGAATTTAATTTTTGGGTAGAAAAAAACCTTACTAATTTGGGAAAGACAATTGCTGCTAAATTTTTTGAGAGATTTTAGTGGTGAATTGAGATTAAAGCTATGGAACTATTCTATTTTTGTTATTAATGGAAGCAATGGATGCTCATTTTGCTATATTTTCTTTATCTAATCTCATAAGTAGCTAAATATTTATCTTGGAATTATGTTTAAATAGGGTGTTAATGTGTATGGGTATTGATAGTTAGTTCCAATTCTTAGTTAATGATGTGAGGTTTCACTAATACTTGATTGTTGAATTGAAAGTTGTGGATGAAAGTCCCAATTTTCTTAGATCCCACATCATCCTTGAAAGAGGGGTATGGGTGATAGGTACTAGTGAACAATAAAGTAGAATGTATCTTACTCCTAAACATTGTCTTAGAAATAAGGATGGTTTGTGGGTTTGCTATGTCTTGGGCTTAATCTTAGAAATAGGAATGCCAAATTGAGATTTTGGGTTGATTATTTTGACACACCCATGAGGTATTCGAAAGAATCCATTGGTGAAATTTTGGTATTTTGTCGAAATACTAAAGCCATAACCTGAAACCTAGCCTACCCATATATTCATTAACTAGAATTGAAATTTTACTTTCATGCAACCATACACTAATTTTCCCTAGGAAAGCATAACCCCAAGACTCTTCTCTTCTTGGATTCCAATCAACAATTATTGCTCTCACTTAGTATCACAAGTTAATTTTGTTCAAACACGTTTTAAACCATACCCTCCATTTTAATTTATGCTTCACTTTAAGTGTAATTATGGGTAAACAGTAAGTAACTTTTGACATATATAGCATTCGAAAACTAGTTACACTCCTCGTGGATTCGATCCCAACTCAAGTTGGATTATTATGTTGACAATGATCGCCTTGTCCCAAAATAATAGAGTAAGTTGAGCATGATCAAAATAGAGCCATTGTCAGGGAGTGAAACTTAGTTTTTACTTTTGTGGTGTTGATAGTAACTTTGGGTTCATCAGTAGTGTTTGTTATTTACTTTAATTGTTGTTTTTGTTTATTTTTAGGATAATTCAATAGAGTCCACAATACAATGAGTGATCATGGAAGCAATGCCAGGATCTTTGATGGTCCCCTTGATGATAAGGACCACCCCATGATGCGTGGCATGCTAGTGCCATCCGCACCCCACCGAATGAAGAGAATCGGGTATTCCACATCAAGAGTGTGATATTACACATGATATAAATAAAAGGTCTATTTGGGGTTCAAGCTTATGAAGACCCAAATCTATATTTGAAGAATTTTGCGGAGGTGTGTGCCCCCTTTGATATCGCTCACATCTCACAAAAGTCCATACAGTTATGCCTCTTTTCATTATCTCTAATAGGTGAGGCGGTGTTGTGGTTGATGTCTCTACCCCGCCAGGTCCATCACATCATGGGTCGATCTTATCGATACTTTCTTACATCGTTATTTTCCACCATCAGAGATGTTGCAATTGCGGGACAAAATCATAATTTTTTATCAACTCAATGGAGAACTCTATATGAAGTTTTGGGAGAGATTTAATGTTAAGCTTGTGTAAGGTCCTAACCATGACGTATCGGATAAGATGCTCCTACAAATATTCTATAGAGAGCTAGACCAACTAAACAAGACCTTGGTGGATAACCCAACTAGTGGATCACTTGTGAGGTTGTCATATGATGTCGCTTCCACTTTTCTTGAACAAATTATAGAGAAAAATAGGGGGTGACACACCCGAGATACCGAGGTAAACATGGGTTCTCCTACCACCTTGATTGTGAATAAAGAGCAAAAAAATAAAGAAGAAGAGAGAGAAGAAAATATAGAGAAAATAATGACACAATTGGACCGACTTACAAAACATATTATGGGTGTACTTGCAAAAATAGTTAATTCCATGGTCTCTAAAGGGTATGATGAGGATTAGGAAAAGGCCCTTGATTAAGAAATTAGATACTTGGAAAACTATTCGGGAGGTTTCTGCCCAGCCTACCAAAGGCAAGGTGGGAACCAAGGTTGGAACGATCGTTATCAAGAAAGAGAATGACGTG
This sequence comes from Capsicum pubescens, assembly GCA_030864215.1. Lineage (NCBI taxonomy): Eukaryota > Viridiplantae > Streptophyta > Magnoliopsida > Solanales > Solanaceae > Capsicum > Capsicum pubescens. Next base: position 70,547,999 of record CM061549.1, on the reverse strand, counting down.
ATAGAGATAAAGATCATTATTAGAGGTATAAGGAAGGGGAGTATCAAAGATATGTGCCCCCCTCGATTGAAGATAAATGAGTCAAATCCCATGGATCCCAAAAAATTCAAAGACGAGGATGTACTTTCTAGAATCATAATGAGAGTGGAAGAGACGGGCAAAATGGCCCGAGAATTGAAAAGATACTTTTCTTAAATCAACCAAATGGTTCTATTGCAGTCTTACTCAACCAAGAAATAGGAGACCCAAATTGGCTAAATCTCAACCGCACTTAATGCTAGGCCTAAGGGTGGCCTCCCTAGTGATACAGTGGTAAATCCTAAAAATAATGCTCATGTACTAGAAATTACCACCCGAAGTGGTAAAGAACTTAGTGCACAAGAGGTTAAGGTCAAATAAAATCTCTTAATGATTAAATGAACACAAAAAGGAAGCATGTGGGTGAGTCAAATGATGAGGCTCCAAAGTCTCTAGAAGGGGATGATAAAGAACCAATGATAGTTGAGGGTGATGAACCGCAATGTGACCCCTTGTATCCAATGAAAATCCCTCATTCATTTACTCAAATACTCAATAAAAAGGAGGAAAATGTGAAATTCGAGAAGTTTCTCGCCAAGCTTAGCAATCTTTTAATCAATATCCCGTTGTTACAAACCATTAAAGAAATTTTAGGGTATGCTAAACTAATAAAGACATTGATGTCCAAGAAATGTCTTATGGATAGTGAGACTATTGAAGTGACCCATGGTTGTAGAACTATCATGACTAGTGCTATGACAAAAAAGAAAGAAGACCCGGGAGCCTTCAAAATCCCTTGCACCATTGGAACACACAAATTTGGAAAAGCCCTGTGTGAACTTGGTGAAAGCATCTATCTAATGCCATATGTAATATATTGAAGACTTAATTTGGGAACTCCTACTCCAATAAAAATGAGGCACTTGATGGCACATTGCTCTATTAAGAAATCAGTTGGAGTCTTGTATGATGTCTTGGTGAAGGTCGATCATTTCATTTTGTCGGAGAATTTTATTGTCCTTGATTATGAAATCAACCAAGAAATACCCATTATTCTTTGGATACCTTATTTAGAAATTAGGAGAGCAATGGTTAATATGGAGCAAGGGGAAATGAAGTTCTGGGTTCAAAATGATGAAGGTTCCTTTAGGGTGCGTAAAATTGAGAAACAACTAATGAAACTACAAGTGGTGTGCATTATTGTAGTAGTGAACATGGAGGTTGATGATGGATCCCTCAAGGATCCGACTTGAAGGTTGAAAAATATCGTGTCACTGCGTTAAATTAGGCACTATATGGGTGGCAACCTATCAAGGCCACGAAAGTGGCTTGTATCCTTTAATTTTTTATTTTTAGAGTAGATTATATTTATTAAGGTTGATACATGTAAATTAGGTACCCAAGGGGTTGTATTTGAATAATGTTGAGTAAGGGAAAGTATGGTGAATTTGAGTAGTGGGATGAGTAGTTAAAAATAGGGGAGCATAAATCGCTCCCAGTTGTCGCATCGGGAATGCACGAGTCTCACGATCGTGACAAAATGGGGTTCCCAATCGTGATCCCTCGCTCGCGATCCTGATCGTAGCTTCTTTAAACATGAACAATCTCCAAAACCCCCACCATATTCCCTCTCAAATTATTTTCAAATTTCTAAATTATGCCCGTATTAATCGCATCCAATTGTGCATTTGTATCCTCCCCTACATTCCCTAATTTGGTATGTGCTTAAAAAATTTTCTTTTGTATTCATGTGTGGGTCTTAGAACTCATGTCTTAGAAATAGCCTAAAATTATGATTTACATGCTAAATTCGTAGTTTAAGTGTACTTGTTGGTTTGGGAAGTCTTGAGTACCCAAAATCCTTCAAAATTTTGATATATTGCTTGTGCACACCAAGTGTACAGTGAAATGCCCGAATGAACTTTTTGGTTCATTTTCACTGATTGAAGGGAAGACTCAAATGTTTAGGTGTTGTGCTTTATGTTCATGTTATTTTAAACTTATAGTGAAAAAAAATTGGTAAGGAATAAAGACTTTTTGTTGAAACTTGAATGGTTTTGTACATCACTCTGGTTCCACAATTATGGTGCTCAAAGTCGCAATCGTGATATTGTGATTGTGATTCTGTCTCTCGCAATTGCGATACCTAAGAGCATGTTATGACTGAGCTCTTAGGAGTCATGATCCTGATCCATGTAGACCGTGATCCCAAAAATTAAGGCTAGTCTGATAGAATGGTCAAATCCTAAGATCTCATATTTTAAGCCTACCCATGACCCATAAGTGTTTCCTTTAGCTCAATCAAGTTGTAAAGCATGTTTTCTACACATTAACCTTGATGACTAATTCCCTCTATGTGGATTTCATGTACTTAATGGCAGGACACGACAAAAATTGCTTCATGGCCCCAGAATGTGAGGATACATATTATGAAGATCTTATTAGGAAAAAATTGTTGCCTCAGAGGGCATCGAGTTTGAAAATGTACCTGAAAAGCTCTTATCTTTCTACGAGAAACTAGTGGCCACGATATGAATATGCTTTGCCCCAAAACCATGCCTGAAAAATGAGCACTAGGTAAGGGAATTCTACACGAATCTCAGCGTAGTAGATCTCTCTAACCCAGTAATAAGAATCAAAGGCAAAAAAGTTCATTTCGGGGATGAATAGATTAATGAAGTTTATGGGTTGAAAAATGTGGACATGAGGGAATATGAGGCCAAGGATTGTGCTCCTTGGAGCTGGTTGGTTGAGCATCTATGCCTGGAGAGGGAGGTCCCATGGGCCACCACTAAGACTGGGAGACTAATGAGTGATTTCACGGTTGATGCTAGGATCTGGTTGACCATTATTTACAGCAGGGTCTCTCTCACTAACAACCTAACATATGTACCTACCATGAGTGCTCATATGGTGTTCTGTATCTTGGACAACATTCCTTTGAATGTTCTCCAGTTTATGGTCATAGAGATTTGGTACTACAAAAACAAAGGCGATCCTATGCTCATATTTTGATCCTTGATCATAGAGTTGTGTAGGAGAGATATGGTTGATGAGTACCTGGAGAATGGTTGGATCTCTCCCAAGACACCCATTTACCCACTGAAAATCTGAGAAGATGGAGCTCTTGGAAAGATCAAGAAGAGGAAGGTTGACTAGGGAAGTCAGTGAAGGATGACATAGATTTATGTTGGCCATCCATAGCAAGACCGATTGATGAGATCCTAGTTAAGATGAAGACGATCAAGGATATTTTTTCCAATCTACCTCAGGGGTTGGGAGAGCTTTCCACCACCCATCATTCCTACATCGCCTAGTCAGAATATGAGATGTATTTTGAGGACTAGAAGAAGCAGAGAGACACTATTTCCAAACTCAAGAAGTCTAAATCCTCATTGGCATGATCCAGTAAATCATTACAGGAGTCACATGATAAGATGTGAAAGAGGTAGAAGAAGAGGGACACATTCTTCACGAAGATGTGGAAGAGGGTGAAGGTCTTTTGGAAGGTCCTGAAACTAAAAAAGAGACTTCCTTCTCCCCGAGATAAGTTTGATGATAAGCTCCCAGCATCATGTTCTGACTCTGATGATAATAGGGATGATGCTGAGACCAAGTGTAGCGACCATCCTTGATGCGGCTATAGGAAGCACGATTTATTCTTTCTATGCTTTGATGATTATGTAGTGAGGTCACTGTATGCTTTTAGTGAGGGTTCCCATCTCCTTAGTAGTCATAGTTGTTTTATTGGTCTGTACTATTTGGATATATTCTTGGATGTTTTTAATTTTCTTGGATGATTTGGATGATCGTATTTTTATTTTGGGTTGTAATATTCGGGAACCCCGATGGTTCCTACATTTCATGGATTAGTTATTTTTTTCATTCTTAGATTTTTATTTTATTCTTATCTTATTTATGATGATGTCGTATGAGCCTTTTCCTATGGTATATTGAGTGACGACATTCTTTAGGGAAAATTATCATGTTTGGGTTTTGAGCCATAGATGTTGAAGAAATCTAAGTACCCGTAGCATTAGAGTTTTGGGATCACCCTTATGCCTATGGTGAAGTCTGAGTAACCATATGGTTTGCCCTCATAAGAGCCAAAATGTGAGACGACGACTTGGTTTTGTGCCATCAATAGCAAATTTTGCATGGTGTGAATACGAAGCAAGCACTCCCCTTGGTCCAATTTTTTTTTTTTTGAAAACCAAGGGCATGAACGTGAACAATTTTAGAACAATGCTTTACCTCTTTTTGTGACTCCAAAGTCCTTAGTTGGTAGTATATGGTAAATACCTCCTTTTGTCTCTAGTAGAAAATGCAATTGAGCCTCCTTGAAAAGTTTGCATGTCATGTACGGTGAGAGTAGTTGTTTAACTCTCATAATTACTTGTATCATCTAGAACTCTTTCCGTTATTCTCTCAAAAATATTTATGATTATGCTTGATTTATGAAATAATATTAGACCTTTTTATGAACATAGGAACCCTCTTTATCCTAAAGAGCCTACTCGTACATAGAATAGTATCCTTAGTCACCCATTTTGAGCCTTCAAATCTTTCTTTGGCGACTATATTACAAGCCTTGAACCATTTGAATTTTACCCCTTTTTTGAACCTACCTTTTGTGAACTTGAAAATGCAACTTGAGGCCAAAAGCCTAAGTTAGGGGTTGTAAGTCTTGGAAGAGGTGACCTTGGATCATGATATTGTAAGTGGATGCCTAAAAGCTAAGCAAAGAGAGCAAAGAAAAAGGTGAGAAAGAAAGGACTCATCAAAAGAAGAAAAATCATAGATTGCATAAAAGAAATAAATGAGAAGAAAATACTTTCAAGGAAATGGGTGAATCAAGGTAGTGAAAGTAGGCACATGTGTGAAGTTTGAAACAAATGAAGTAGACCATGGTCCAAAGTCCAATCGAATAGTGTAATTGAGATGTTCAAAGAGGGTGTAGTCACTTTATTCCAAAATTATATCATACCCTTTCCTGAGCCTACATTACAAGCTTGAATTTTTTTTTCGAGATCTCCAATCAAGTGTATTCATAGTAGTGGTGATTGAAAATAATGACAAGCATATGGTATGATACTTGTTCGCATTGAGAGATTCTTTGTAAGAGTGAGCTCTTGTATTTTAATCCCTTTTTGCATGATAGATACTTTGGTGTGTGAGATTTTCTATCATGAGGAGGCATGTAGACTAATTATGGCTGGTGAAATTGTCATCTTCCAAAAATGAGGCAAATGAGTGTAGTTGAGTTGCTATCAAGAGAGAGTCACTTCTAGAGAGTGAGTGATTGTTGCTTAGTTGTTCTTTAAAGTCTTTCTCAACCTTGAAAGTGTGATTTTGTTTGAGGGAAGTTATGAGAATAGGTTTTCCCATGCTTGAGGACTACTTGTTGGTGCTAACCAAGTTCGAAATTATTGTGATCATTTGGTCGCATGAATGAGCTTATAATTGTATTATCTCATTAAATAAGAAGTAGTGTTGCTTGAGGACAAGCAAAGCTGTAAGTTGGGGTTATTGATGAGTGGTAAATTTACCACTCATTGACATCCGAATTCATGCACACTACTATTGTTAAATTATGTAAATCAGGCAAAATTGACATTTGAATGAACTAATTTTTATCTTTTACAGGTTTACAGGTAATTGGAAGAAAATAAGTAAAGTGAGTTGAAAAGAGAACAAAAAGAGAAAAGTTAGTGCAAAAGCTAGAAAATATGAAGCAGGGATCGACCTCAGTTACCACGATCGTGGTTTGAGGGACATGATTGCGACCAATGAAAGGCTGGTCAATTTATGGCGATTGCGAGGGGATCACCGCAATTACTGGAGTCGTGATTTCTATCAGGCAATGGCATTTGCGATGGCATGATCAAATAATCAAGGGCAGATTCGTAATTTCAAGTAGTCGAACCCAATACTCAACAGTGCAAAAACCCTTATAATTTGGGGGCATTTTTAAATGAGAATTCAATTTTTGTGTGGAGAAAAAACCTTTTAATTTAGAAAAGACCATTGATACTAAATTTTCCAAGAGATTTTAGTTGTGAATTGAGATTAAAGGTTTGAAATTATTCTTGTTTTGTTATCAATGGAAGCATTAGATGCTCACATGGGTACATTTTCTTTCTCAAATTTTATGAGTAACTAAATATTTATCTTGAGGTTATGTTTAAATAGGGTGCTAATGTATATGGTATTGATTTTTAATTTCAATTCTTAGTTAATGATGTGGAGTTTCACTAATACTTGATTGTTGAATTGGAAGTTGTGGGTGAACACCCTAATTTTCTTAGATCCCACATCATCCTTGAAAGAGGGATGTGGGTGATAAGTATTAGTGAACAATAAAGTAGATTGTAGCTTACTCCTTAACATTGTCTTAGAAATAAGAAGTGTTAGTGGATTTGCTATGTCTTGGGCATCGTCCTAGAAATAGGGATGCCAAATTGAGGTTTTAGGTTGGTTGTTTGGACACACCCATGAGGTATTAAAAAAATCCATGGGTGAAATTTTGGCATTTTGTTGAAAGATTAATGCCATAACCTCGAACCTAGACTACCCATATATTCATTAACTAGAATTGGAATTTTACACTCATGCACTCATACACTAATTTCTCCTAGCAAAGCATAACCTTAAGACTCTTCTCCCTTTGGATTCCAATAAACAATTGCTGCTCTTACTTAGTGTCACAAATTAATTTTTTTCAAACACGTTTTAAACCATACCCCCTATTTTAATTTATGTTTTACTTTAAGTGTACATTATGGGTCAACACTTAGTAACTTTTGACATATATAGGATTCGAAAACTAGTTACATTTTCGTGGATTCAACCTCAACTCAAGTTGGGTTATTATGTTGACAACGATCGCCTTGCCCTATAATAATAAAGTAAGTTGAGCATGATCAATTCTCATAAAGTACCATATCTCAGTGATATTGATGCACTTATGTATCTTGCTAATGTTACAAGGTGTGATATTGAATTTTCTGTTAATTTTTTAGAAAGGTACAATTCTTCTCCTACACTTAGAAACTAAAATAGAGTTAAGCATATATTGCAATATCTAAAAAGTATTATTGATATGAGTTTGTTTTATACTAGCAAAGATAGTTTAGATCTCGTTGGTTATGTAGATGAAAGTTGTTTATCTGACCCACATAAAGTTAGATCTCAAACAGACCATGTGTTTACATACAGAGGTAATGCTATATCATGGCATTCTACAAAGCAGTCTATTATTGCTACTTCTTGAAATCATGCTGAGATAATATCTATTGATGAATCAAGTAGAGAATGTATATGATTGAGATCGGTGATACATTTTATCAAAGAAAGATGTGGACTAAAATATGATATCAAGGTACCCATAATCCTATTTGAAGATAAAGCAACATGCATAGCTCAATTAAAGGGAGGCTTTGTAAAAGGAGATAGGAGATAAAGCAACATGCATAGCTCAATTAAAGGGAGGCTTTGTAAAAGGAGATAGAACAAACCACATGTCTCCAAAGTTATTTTTCACACATGATCTCAAGAAAAATGGTGATATTGTTGTACAACAAATCCATTCCAATGACAATCCACCATATTTGTTCACTAAATCTTTACCAACGTCAACTTTTGAGAAGATAGTACACAAGATTGGAATACAAAGATTGAACCATTTGAATTAAGGTCTTCATCCGGGGGAGTAAGAATACGCGTTGTACTTTTTTTTCCTTCATCAAGGTTTTATCCCACTGATTTTTCTGGTAAAATTTTTAATGAGACAATACTCAAATGCATATTCAGTAAATTTTTCTTTATATGGACATCCAAAGGGAAGTGTTATGATGAAAAATGGATGACAATGTGTCAATAGCTATGACATGTGGCATACATTTAGTTAGGCTAAAAAGCCAAGTAACCCCCCCCCCCCACCCTCACTTGTACAAAATATTTTGGTGAAGTTTCTTTTGTCTATAAATAACTTTGTGTATATTGAGAAGGTGGATAATAACACTACTCCATTACATTCTTCTTTGTATATTTTTACCTTTGGTTACTTTTTAGGTAGTTTTATAACAAATGCTTAACTATTTTAAAACCAGAAAGGTAATATTTTAATCTAATATTCAGAATTGTTCTTATCTAAATGGTATGCACAAATCAGATCATATTTCACCACTTTTTGAGGGGGGGGGGGGGGAGGGGTTGGAAGAGATAATAATTGACTTGCTTTAAAAAGTTCTTCCAAAGAAGTGTCATTGCGAATAGAGTTTGAGTTTGGAGTAAGAACAAGTTTGAATAAACTTCTACTTTTCAATAATTTAGTTGATAGAAGAAAAACACACAACAAAAATTTATCCGTCTAATATATATTACATGCTAAAGATAGAAGTATTGCATCTGTTTTCTTGATGTGGCAGTAGACTGATAACCACCCCTGACATTCTTGCTTCAACTAGCTAGTATATCCTATTGACGTATTATATTGTGAATTTTAATTAATATACATGGGATGCAGATGAAGGTAAATGATTAATAAATTGTGGAGTGCCATTTTTTTTTCTGCGAGATAGACTTAGCAGTAATTAATATATTTGGTGCACTACACAAATTTCTCCTTTCCTAGCAATATTATCAATAATATTCTTGTAATTTCACTATATATATACATATGAGTTGTAAACTAGCTTCATTTTGTTCTCCTATAAAAAACTTGATTACATCATCTGTAGTGTGTCCTGCAGGGTGTTGAATTTCAGCCTGTATAAAGAGGATCAGTCTCACAGGCATCTTCCATTTTTATCTTTTTTGATTTTTGTTCCACAAATACTTTGATATATTTCTTCTTAGATCCAAGATTCTTAACAAATTCTAAACTCAACGAATACAATGGGATGTCACATATGGCGAATTTTTTATTCTACCTCTTCTTATTAAGATTAAAAAATGTTCCTGCAAATTATGATCTTCGCCCTAAATCTGAGAAAATATAATTATGACCGAATTTACATTAACATACTCACACTTTATGAAGAACCTAGTACCCTCCTGAATATTTTTTAAAGCGACCTTTTGGCAATTATCCTATGTGACACAACCCAAAACTTGATTATAGAAGAATACAGTGATTCACGTGTTTGAATTTCAAGAGATTTAATTAATTTAATTTTATGGAAAAGTTAAAGTGGAAAGGAGAGGGTTTCCCCTTTTTCTTTTATTTGAAGAGTGTAAATGATTAATGATAGTCGAACTCCTTTGTCTTTTTGCCTTTTGATCAACGTGTGCATACAATTGAAATAATAAAGCTTTGGTTTGTAAGTTATCTCACCTGCTAAATGTCATGAAAAAGATATATCCAGGAGGTTAATTATAAGACTTCCGTAATATATTCTTACTATATATAAGTGTGAGTTAGCACACAACACATGGTTATTACGTGTGCTTGTTGGAATTTATAGTTTGTTTAAGAGTATTTTAGGTATTTTACATTTTATTGTTGTGTCAAGTTGTTGTACTTAGATGTTATATGCATATACTTCTTTTACTTTGTATCATAAAGCCTAGGATAGGTTGGATTTATTACCAAAAAAATTGTATTTTAGCTTTCCAGCAGATAGGTTCCACTTATTATTTTGGGATTTCCCTAGTTTTTCTTATATATTCTAACATATACGTATTTATTATCTAGTTGAAACTACGCACCTAATCCGCACCCCCCTACAAATGGTATCAGAGCGCAGTTATTTAAAAAATACAGAAGTAATATATATGTTTGAGTTTATGTGTTTATTATATATGTTGTTTATTATATATGTTTGAGTTTATGTGTTTATGAATTTAGATCGGATTTACTTTACATGGAGTTAATCAATATTAATTAATATTAATTATGAGAAGACCATTTAAAAACAGAGAAGCTTTTAGAAAAATTAAAGAATCTTTAATTAGTAATTATTCGGAATATATAAGTCTAAATAAAAAAAAAGAAAACCCACAAAGATTAGCTTACCTAATTACCTTAATATCTAGTATTGAAGCAAAATTAATAATCCATTTAAAATCTAGAAGAATGAGATATATACCACCTAATTATGATAAAATTAGATTTAGATATCCACCAAAATACTATAAATATTGTTTGAATGAATAAAATACAAAAATACAAAGAACTAAAACAGACTATATCTGAAAAACGTAAAGAATTAAAAATAAGAACAGAAAGATTAAATTATAATATATTTGCCGGAGTTAGTAAAAACTCAATAAATGCACAAAAGGATGAAATATCAAATTTAGAATCACAAATAGAGAGTTTAGAATATATATATCAACATGAACTATTTACAATAAAATGAACAAAGAAGAATTTATAATAGACGAAAAAATATATGAAAATCACGAAGGATTAAAAATAAGAATAGTATTTTCTAATTTAGGAAGAAGATATAAGAAAATAGGCGAACATTTATATTTTGATGTTAGAAAAAGAAGAATTAAAATTAGAAGATAAATTGATAGCTATGGTAAGAATAGAAAGAGAAAACGAAGAAATAGATAGAAAAAAGGAAATAGAAAAAATAAAACAACAAACTACAGAAGAAATACGAAAAATAGAAGAAACTAAAAATAGTAGGATTGCTGAATTAGAAAAGGAATTACAAATGTTAAAAGATCTGTATGAAAAAAGACAGAAAGAAAAAGAAGAAAAAGATAAAGAACAAAAATTATTAAACGAGATAAATCAATTTAAAGAAAAATTAGAAATAGACGATAAAGAAATAAAAAACGAGGAATTAGAAATAAATAATATAGATGTTGAAGAAACAAACAATTATGATTCAGAAGATAGTGAAACATATACAGAAATATTAACAAATACAAAAAATTTAGAAATCAATGAAAAACAAGAAGTAATTAATGAAGAAAATTTAGAAAATATCAACACAGAAATAAATACTCTTGATAAAAAAGAAGATCAAAATATAATACCTAGTACATCAGAAATAAGGAAACCTACATATTATAAAAATAAGTTTAAAAGATATAATCTAAAGAATGAATATGACAAATGGACACCAAAACAAATAGTTAATAAAAATTATAACTTTCTAGACTTAGATTGTGTAATAGATACAGAAAAAATAATACAATTATGGATAGGATATATGACAAAACAATTATTAGATAATAACATAAGTGTAACAGATGCACCAGAATATATAGAAAGAACACTAATAGGAACAGTAAAATTATGGTTTTTAAATCTAACTGAAAATAGTAAAAAAATATTAAGAACTGACAAACCCACAGAAGGAATAATGAAATTAACACCTATAGAATTATTAAAAAAATATGAAACAGCTATAAAAGACGAATTTAGTAGCATGACAACAACAGAAGAAGAACAAAATGAAGAGAAAGACATAAATAGAAATTTAATGTTAAAATTAGCAATATGTAATATGTGTTACATAGATGAATATACTTGCGCATTTAAAGAATATTATTATAAAGGAGCATATAATATAGAAGAAAGTAAAGAAATAAGAAAATTATATTTTAATAAATTACCTGAACCATTTAGTTCAAAAATAATAAAAAGTTGGGATGAAACAAAAATAGTAGATACTTTAGGAGCAAGAATAAAATTTTTACAACAATGGTATAGAAACTTATGTGAAAAATACAGAGAAGAAATAAAAATGGAAAAAACATTAATAAGAAATTTAGCATGTTGCAAAGATAAAATAGCACCTCAATTTGGATGCGAAGAAAGATATTATAAGAAAAGAAAAAGGCATAAGAAATATAAGAAATACAAAAAATCAAAATATAAATACAAAAAACCACGAAAAAGATATTATGTAAGAAATTATAAAAACAAAAGACCATATAGAAAGAAAAAATCTATAAAAGAATGTACTTGTTATAATTGTGGAAAGTTAGGACACCTAGCTAGAGATTGTAAATTACCTAAAAACCCAAAAAATAAACAAATATCAGAAATAAAAATAGAAAATACAGAATATATGCAAATAGATTACATAGATTACGAATTAGAAAGTGAAGACAGTATATATGAAATTTCAGAGAATGAAATAGATAGTGAATTAGATGAATTAAATGACTGAAGAAGATATAAAAATATTAACAAAAGAAGAATATTTAAATGAAGAAGGAACAAATCAAAAAATAATATTTGATAACAATGTATTTGATGAAATAAAAGGAAAAGAGTTAGACTTAAGTGTAGAAAAAATATTTAAAATACCAACAATAAAAAATATATTTACTAGAAAAAAGGAAGAATATTATGTAGTAAGTCAAAAAGAGCACGTAATAGACTGTAGATATGCAAAAGGTAAAGCCAGTATACCACTAGTAACAAAAAGAATAATTAATAAAGAAATAAACGATATAAAAAGTAGAGACCCAATAAAATATGTACACCTTGGAGGTACAGAAATATTAATAAAAGTATGTTTTAGAGAAGGAATAGATACACCAATAGAATTATATTTAGCAGATGATAGAATTATAAAACCTATAGAAAAAAGTATAATAACTGCCATAAAAGGAAATTTAATATACCAAAAATTTAAATTTATAATAAGTGCAAATTATTCAGTAGCAGTAACGGATAGAAATATAGATAAATCACTAGTATTATATTGGAAGATACCAGGAATAGAACTAACCCCAGGAAGTAAAATATTTACAGCAAGATGCAAAAATTTATATGTATTAACAACAAAACATAAAATAACGGGAAAAAATAAGATTAATAAGATACAAATAGATAGCCCATTTGAACAATTTGTCAAAACGATAGACAATAATGATTATAGCTATAGAGACATAGATGTAGAAGAAAATCTAGAAATAATAAATAATAGGATAAGTACAACAAAAAGAACAGCTTATGATAAACCAGAATCATCAAGCTCATCAAAAAGAATAAGTTATGAAACAAGTTCAATGGATAATTCAAACCATTATTACATAACAGGAAAGGTAAATGAAAAAGAATATTTAATACTCTTAAATACAGGACAAGAAGAAAATTATATAGCAAAATATCTAGTAAAAAATGAAGAAATAAAAACCGACAATAATATATGCCCAGATCTACCAAGAAGCTTAATAAATACTAAAAATATAGCAGAAAAAGAAATAATAATAGGAATAAGAAAAATAAAAATAGAATTTGAAGTAAAAGAAGAAATGCAAAAAACAGACAAAAAACAGACATAATATTAGGAATAAAATGGCTGGATAAGTAAAACCATATAATATAGAACATACACAATTAACTATAACATATAACAGAGAGAAATTATTCTTAAGAAGAGCATTAACATAAAATGAAAATATATGTATTAATGAAGATAGTAGTAGAAGGATATTACAGTAGATATTATACGCCTATGATAGATACAGGAGCAGAAGCTAATTTATGTAGATATAATTGTTTACCAGAAAGTAAATGGGATAAATTGAAAACACCAATAATAGTTAAAGGATTTAATAACGAAGGAAGCTTAATTACTTATAAAGCTAAGAATGTAAAAACACAAGTATGGGATAAAATATTAACAATAGAAGAAATTTATAATTATGAACTAACATCAAAAGATATACTTTTAGGAATGCCGTTTCTAGATAAATTATACCCACATATAATAACTAGAACAGACTGGTGGTTTACAACACCATGTAAACAAAAAGTAAGAGCAAAAAGAGTTAATAATAAAATAAGAAAGAAAACTGATTGGATAAAAGGAAGTGAAAAAATTACACAAAAGTTAGAAAATATAAAAAATACTGAAGATACAATAGAATTAGTTGTATTTTCGATAAATAAAACAGAAATAACTATATTTTCAATAAATAAGATAGAAATAATTAAGAAAAAATTAGAACAATTATATAGTGAAGATCCATTAAAAGGATGGGAAAAACATAAAACTACTATAAAAATTGAATTAATAGATAAAAATAGCATAATAACCCAGAAACCATTAACATATAATTTTGATGATTTAAAAGAATTTAAAATGCATATAGATGAATTATTAGAAAAACAATATATACAAAAAAGTAATAGCAAACATAATAGCCCAACATTTATAGTAAATAAACATAGTGAACAAAAAAGAGGAAAAAGTAGAATGGTTATTGATTATAGAAATTTAAATGCAAAAACAATAACTTATAATTACCCAATACCAAATAAGATATTAAAAATAAGACAAATACAAGGATATAATTATTTTAGTAAATTTGATTGCAAATCAGGATTTTACCATCTAAAGTTAGAAGAAGAATCTAAGGAATTAACCGCATTTACGGTACCACAAGGATTTTATGAATGGAATGTACTACCATTTGGATATAAAAATGCACCATGTAGAAATCAACATTTTATGGATAGTTATTTTAAACAACTACCTAATTGTATAGTATACATAGACGATATACTATTATATACAAAGACCAAAGAAGAACATTTAAAATTATTAGAACAATTTACGGATATAATAGAAAATTCGGGAATAAGTTTAAGTAAAAAGAAAGCTGAAATTATGAAAAATCAAATAGAATTTTTAGGAATACAAATAGATAAAAGTGGAGTAAAAATGCAACAACATATAGTACAAAAAATAATAAATTCGAAAGAAGAATTAGATACGAAAAAGAAATTACAATCATTTTTAGGATTAGTAAACCAAGTAAGAGAATATATTCCAAAATTAGCAGAAAACTTAAAACCACTACAGAAAAAATTTAAAAAGGATATAGAATATAACTATAATGAAGAAGATAAAAAACAAGTTCAAAAAATAAAAATACTTTGTAAAGAATTACCAAAATTACAATTTCCAGATGAAAATAGAAAATTTATATATATAGTAGAAGCAGATGCTAGTGAATATAGTTACGGGGGAGTACTTAAATATAAATATGAAGCAGAAAAAATAGAACACCATTGTAGATATTACTCAGGTACGTTCAACGAGACTGAAATAAAATGGGAAATAAATAGAAAAGAATTATGTTCATTATATAAATGTTTGTTAGCATTTGAGCCATATATTGTATATAACAAATTTATTGTGCGAACAGATAATACACAAGTACGCTGGTGGCTAACAAAGAAAATACAAAATTCAGTTACAACAAAAGAAATTCGGAGACTAGTATTGAATATATTAAATTTTACATTTACAATTGAAGTAATTGGTACTAATAAAAATGTTATTGCAGATTACATATCAAGACAAAGCTACACAGACTGATATCATAGAAGAAGATACTCTAGAAAAGATACTCAACACCCTAACTACGCTTTCAATAAAAGTGGACAGTATGGGTAATGAGATAGAAAAGCTAAAGACTAATGAAGGTAAACTGAAGTCTATAGCTACAAATCAGCTAACTCAGCAGTGTGCAGAGCTATGTCGATCGGAAGACATTAAAATTCCAGAGCTAGAAGGAGACGTTGGGATACTCCATAAAACCCATAACGTTTATCTATCTACTTCTGCAGGTACAAGCAAAGGAGTTAGTCGACCAAGATACCAGAACATGAATATGAATAAAATATTTGAAAAACCATATACCCCAAATACATCAAAAGATCCCATGTTTATACCCCCACAAATTACCACATACCGAGATAGTCTGAACCAAGATAAAAAAGTTTATAACTACACATCCCAAAAATACATAGAAAATATCTACAATATACAAACCTTTTTAAATAGCAACCCCAAAGCTACAAATGTCCAAGAACCAGATACAAACTATATAACCCAGAGATTGACCGGATATAATAAACTAATTGCCTTACCTAAAACCAAACCAAACATAGTTAAAACTTGCTACGAATATGGACTACTTAGTACTGTATATACCACGGACGGAACTGAGATATCCACTATACCAGAAATATATGAAGCATTTATCATTTTTAAAAGAATAACCAAAGGTACCTTGTTCTTTATAAAAATTTACGCGGCACCAGCAGAGATATTATTTGATGAAGTTAAAAAACCTATACAAGTTGTGAAGATAGGAATGACACGAGATATGATTATACCACAAGATATTATTTCACAACCAGAGATACCTAGAATCGAGATACCAAAATTTTATGCAAACAAGAGGATTATCGGATTATCTACAATTTTACAAGAGCTAGCAAATACATATTGCAAACAAAATCCCATATGGAACTACTATTCAAGAGATCATGTATTAATATATTCAAATTCAAAAGAGTTATGAGAAACAGATATGGAAACTATTAGGCAATGGATTATCACGTTGCTTAAACCAGAAACAGAACCTATTGCCAGAGCTATCAGAGAAAAATTTATTTCGGAAGAATTATTGACCAGATACTGCAAGACTATTGGACATAAATATCCAGATCACAGATGTTCAAAATGTAATGGAGGAGATAATGATGTCCCAGCAGTTCAGCTAGAATAAAAGATAAGACCAGAGCAATAATGGAGATACAGCAGATATGACAAAATAGACGGAAGACTTATTGTAAATTACATTTACGTAAAAAGTCTTTGTATTCTTGTAAAGACTACTTTTTAGCTTTACTTTTTAGGTTTAGACTTTTAGGTAGTCTAGGAAATAGGCTTTAGGACTTTTTTAAGTCTATTTTTGTTTTTAGCTTTTTAGAAAACATAAAAAAAACGTGTAAAGAACTTTGTACAAATCGTTCAGTCTATAAATAGAGAAAGCAGAAGGCATTGCAAAGCAAGCCTTCATGCGTTGAAGCACAAAAAACTCTCTCTTGTCTACAAAAAATATTTTGCTCAGTTAATTAAAAACAGGTATATTTCAATGGAAAAATCTATGGAGGAACAAAGCTCAGAAATATCAAACCTACCCGAACAGGTATATTTATTTATGATTATGAATAGCTAAATTCATAATTCCCAACAATCATGATATGATAAAATAAATTCATGTTAGTTACTTTATAGTAGAATTATTCGAAGAATAATATGTTAAGAAGTTTATTAGCAAAGTGGAAAAGGAGAAAAATCCCTAAGAACTATGCCATCCTAAAGGTGAAACCAATAAGGCAAGAAGCCGTGGTGGGGAGTAACCAGAGTAGAGGCGCTGTTTAAGGGAAAAGTATCCAGATTACCATGCTAATAGTGACCGAAGAATATGTTATTTAAGAATAATCTAGTATATAGTAATCTAAGATGACCATATTTTGTTATGAACATGGTTGAAGGGAATATTTTGAAAAAAGCAATTTTATGAAAATGAATAATTATTTATCTGATGTGATGGTAGATAAATTTAAAATACTTATTCTGTATGCACTTAAAGATATAAAAGTAGTGGATATAAGAAAAATCATATTAGAAAAAGCATTTGGTAAATATTACATGACTAGAGTAAATTATATACCATACCTACCTAACTACTCTTATAAATACTTAGCATGTTAAATTACATAGAATTTCTTAATAAAAATATACAAGAACTACTAAGCCTGAAACAAACAACTACAAAATATTATAATAAAATATTTAGTCAATTTTAAATGATAGATAATCTTAAAGTTTTAATCTTATATATACTTAGAGATATAGAAATTATAGATATTAAGAGAATAATATTAGAAAAAGTATTAGACTATGAAATTGAAATTATGAATTGGATAACACAGTTATACCTAGATAATTACCCAGATGGATATTATTCAGATTAAAAGATGTTAGAATATATAAAGAAAATTAGAGAAAGGCAAAATTGGATATATGAAGAAGTTAATTACAGAAATCAACTAGAAATAGAGAAAAAACAACTAGAAGAAAAATTACTTAAAATAAAATTAACCTTAGAAAAGGAAGATACAAGTAATAATTTATTTAATACGTACGAAAAATTATTTAATACAGATGGAAAATTAGTTATACATGAACAACAAATACTAATTAGTCAGATAAAAAATATAAACCTACGCATTGAATATAGCAAAGTTAGAATAAAATACTACACAGAAATTGCTAAAATTTCAATAGGATAAAATAATAAACTAAACAAATTAATGAATACATCTTACGAAAAGAATAAATCATTAAAAGAAATAGAAACTCAACTATATAGTTTATACCTAGAATACAAAAGATTACATATTACTAACGAGGATCCTAAAACACTAGATAATCTAATCACGATAATATCTAATTTAGAATATGAATTAATAAAACATCTTAAGTCAAGAAGATAAAAATGAAAATTATTCCAATTAATAATATTCATTATAAAAATAAATACATACGTATTTATTATCTAGTTGAAACTACGCACCTAATCCGCACCCCCCTACGTATGGTATCAAAGCGCAGTTATTATAATTTAATTTAATAAATTCAATTGGAAACTTCTGTTTCCAATTGTGTTTCAATTATTTTTTCAATATATACATGGACCCGTATTTAATTTGTTTTTTTATATGAGACTCACTTAAATTTTTTTACACGTATTTTATAGCAATTTTGTTATATCACTTCTAATTAATTATTATGAGCCATTTAATACATATTTGTTTCGCTACTTAATAATGATATTTGGTTGACTCTCAAAATTATATCTTTGTCGTTAAAATTGGAATACAAGAAAAAGTATATAAATCACAAAAATTAAAAACTTAAACTATTTTTAAAATATAATTGACTATCAATGCCACAAAAGTTTGAACAGTGAGAGTAAAATAAATTATAATAGCTAAAAGCTTAAAATATTAAATTACAAGACTAAAAAGGTATTATAAATTACAATAGCTAACAACTTAAAATTTTTTAAAATATAATAAAAATATAATTGACCATCTAAATTTTAATGTAATTATTTTATTTTTAATTTTAACTTGTTATATATTTGAAAAATTATAATAATTATTAATTTAAATTATTTGTAGACACATAAAAAGTTTCGGCTGACTCAAAATTTTAATAGTGCAACATAAATTGAGATATACTATTTAAAAATTATGTGAAAAGTAATATAAATAACAATAATGCAACATCAATTGGGATACATTATTTGAAAATTTCATGAAAAATAATATAAATCACAATAATTATCAATCTAAAATATTTGAAAATGTATAAAAAATATGCTTGACTTTTTAAATTCTATAGATGTCATATTGATTGAGATAATGGGCTATTATTTAAAAATTACATAAAAGTCACATAAATCATAATATAATTAACAATTTAAAATATCTAAAACTATATACAAAAAATATCATATAGCATTCGAAAAGTAGCGTATTGGGTCCGTGCTGACCCGTGCTCCAATATCTAGTATATATATATGTGTGTGTTACTGTAAATTTGATCTTAGCTAGTGTAGGCATTAAATAATAAGTTTACCCTATGTATAGATCGAACCATTTTGTCTTTTTGGCCATTGATTAGCATGCGTGCAAACAAAATTATAAAGCCTTAGTAGGTGTACAGTTCACCCAATAAATGTTTAAAAAACTACCCAAAAGGGGTTAAGTGGGTTCAAATAAATTCGCTTGTCTAAAAATATAGTTATCTACTATAAGTTGAGTTGGGTTTTAAGTGTAAATGTGGATGAAAAATGGAGGAAAAAGTAAATTGTGTTTTCACTTTAAGAAAGTAAAGTTCAACGATATAAGAAACTTTCTTATGCTTATATTGAGAAGCATTCCTTCATGAGGATACTGCTCCATCGTCGTCGTCGTCACTCGCTCGACTTCGACTTCAGGGATTATCTTTTTAGACAAAATTCATCTAAAACTTGAGAATTATTGAAGTTTTTAATCCAAAAGTCCGATAGAAAATATTTTCTCCATTTGCGAACGCATGCCACAACGTACCTCGAAGGGACGCGACCCTTCGAGGAATTGTTTGAAGATGAAGTGACGACATGCGCGCGCAGGTGCCCATTTGCAGATGCATCTGTGCCAGAACATGTCATGAAATGTTTCTGGAAATTTAAACTTACCGACCTGCGGCCGCATGTGGGCCACCTGCTTGCGTAGGTGGGGCCTGCAGGTCAGTGACATTTCAAAATAGTGCCCTTTTCTGTGAACCATTGATTCCTTTTTGAAGCATCACCTTTTGTCTATAAATACTTGAATATTTCCTAGGTAAAGGCACAAAATCTTGAAGTGAAAATATATCTTCTTCTTATTTAAAACTCTAGTGAGATTAACAAACTGTTGAGTGTGTTTTTCAGCAAATTTGAGGTAGCACTATTTTCTTAAGTGAATCATTTTATCATGAGAGAATATATTCCGTTAACCCCGGATACCAGGACAAGCCTTGCATTCGGTGGACTTGATTCTTTTTGTTATCATTTCTTTCTTAAAGTTGGTTTTGCAGTTTTCTCAAAAATAAAATCTTCATTTTGAAAGTTCATAAATTGGTTAAACCTGTGTTTGAAAATCTTATGAATTAAATACATATTTTGTACCCAAAAAATAACAACCTTACAAAATTTATTATAATAATCTGTATTTTGATTTTTGGAGATTAAAGCTTCTTGAATCCTACTCCGTTTGAACTTACTAGTGATTTAAAGATACCAAAACTTCATCACTAGTTAAAATCATTCGACTGATGATTTGAAGAATATAAAAACTACATCGCTAAACTAGATACAAGTTGTTTATAGTTTAAAATTTTTATTGTTAGTATTTTGAAATATTAAGTGTTTTTTGTATATTTGTGACAGAGAAATGACTATTGATAACCAAGTCACTGATGGAACGATGAATATTAACAACTACTATTGTTACTTCAAGTCGTATTAATGTTGCTCCGCCATAGGACCTGAGGAAAAAAAATTCTAGTGTGGATTTCAAAAGATGAAAGTAAAAATATCATTTTTATCTAACTGCTCTGAGTCTACAAAGGCTCATCACAGAATGTGTTCCTAAACTGCCAGAAGAAACTCCAAAAAAAGAATGCATCATGGTAATGGAAACTTTGAAGCACTGAGACTTTATGTGCAAGACCTACATTCTGAGTGGCCTACAAGATGACCTGTACAATATGTACTGTAATATGAAGACCTCAAAGAATCTCTGTAATAATTTAGAAAAGAAGTACAAAATAGAGGATTCTGGAATGAAGAAATTTATTATTGCAAGATTTTTAAACTTTACGATGGTAGACAGTAAAATTGTAGTTATCCAAGTCCAAGAGTTCAAAGTCAATAATCCATGATCTCCTAGCTGAAGGTATAAACTTATTTAATACTTTTATTGAACAAATTAAATATATTTTTGATTGTCAAATAACCTTTGATATCGGTTTGGTTGTGAACGAGGTTTTTTAAGTAGCTTCTATAATCGTGAAGTTACCACCTTTGTGGAAACACTTCAAAAACTACTTAAAGCATATGGGCAAAGAGATGTATGTTGAAGACCTCATTGTGAGGTTAAGGATTGAAGAGGACAACAAGGTAACCTAAAAGAGGTCTCATAAAAGTTCTGCAATAAGTGCAACGAATATTTCAGAAGAGAAGTAAGGATCAGGACAACAAGACAATCCTCTTAAGGAGAAGTTCAAATTAAATTACTTTAACTATGGTAAAGGTAACCATAAGTTTGCAGATTGTCGCGCTTCAAAGAAGGGAAAAAAAAGAATCAAGCAAACATAGATGAATTTAACAACGACATGGATGATCTGTGCGCTATGCTTTCAGAGTACAATCTAATTAGAAATTCAAGAGAGTGGTGGATTGATTCAGGTTCCACCCACCAGTTGTGTACCAATGAAGATCTATTTGCATCATATGCTCCACCTCAAGCTGATGAGAAGATATTCATTGCAAACTCTGCTACGAAAAAGATTGAAGGAACATGCAAGATTTATTTGAGGATGACATAGGGTAAAGTGGTGACACCAAATAAAGTCCTTCATATTTTATAGTATCAAAAGAACTTAGTTCTATTTTATTTCAGACTAAGAATGAATTCAAATGTGTATTTGCTTCTAACAAATTGTAATTAGTAAGAAAGAAGTGTATATAGGTAAAGTTATAACACCGAGGACTTTTTTAAGATCAACCTAATGAATATTGATATGAATAAAATTTTTGTTTCTTCGTACTTACTTGAGTCAAATGAATTGTGGCATGAACATTTCAGACGTGTCAATTACAAAATCTTGTGAAAATTGATTAGTTTAGAAGTTTTGCTTAAGTTTTAATGCAATAAATTAAAGTGTCAAGTATGTATGGAATCTAACTATGCTATGCATCCATATAAGCCTGTTGAAAGAAATTTCAATCCCTTACACTTAATTCACACAAATATTTGTGTTATAAAGTCAATACTATCTCGTGGTGAAAAAAATATTTCATAATTTTTACTGACAATTTCACTAGATATTGTTATATTTATTTTCTAAATGTAAATGATAAAGCAATAGACGCATTTAGACAATATAAATTTGAAGTTGAAAACAATTGGATAAAAAAATAAAAAATGATAAGAAGTGATGGGTGTTGAGAGTGTGAATCTACTTTTATAGAGATTTATTTTAAAAATAAAATTATCCATCAAACGGCTACCCCGTATTCACCTCAATCAAATGGGATCATGGAAAGAAAAATTGAAAGTTGAAGGTAATAATGATTGTCTTAATCATAAGTTCAGGATTACTGCAAAGCTTGTGGGGAAAAACTATCCGTACAACAAATCGAATACTCAATGGAGTACCCCATAGCAAAATAAAATCTATTCCATATGAAAAATTACAAGAAAGAAAATCTAACTTGAAATATTTCAAAGTGTGGAGTGTCTAGACAACTATACCTAAAAGGATAAAAATAAGATCAAATTAAAGAATGTGGACAGTGTCTTCATCGGATATGGTACAAGTAGTAAAGAATATTAATTTTTGGTTTAGAAATCTGAACATTTGAATATCCATAAGAATACGTTAATTGAATAAGATAATACTAAGTTCTTTAAATAAATTTATTCGTATAAAATTTGACATGAGCTATCTAGTGGAGGATTTAAATAACCTCGAGATGAACCAAATGAGAATACACTTATTGATAAGAATCCAAGACATAGTACACGTTAAAGACTTCTACCTTTTTGAGATTAGATTTTGTAACATTTATTCTTGAAAATGAGCCTCAAATATTTAAAGTGATTCCATCTTCGGACTCATCTTTTTGGATAGAGTCAGTCAATAGTGAGATTGATTCAATCATAAGCAACCATACTTAGAAATTGAGTGATCTTCCTCCAAGTATAAATCTCTAGGTTATAAATGGATCTTTAAAATGAAAATGAAAGCCGATGGTACTATTGACAAATACAAGGCAAGACTTGTTGTGAAAAACTTTAGAAAAAAAGAAGGCCTTGATTATTTTGACATATACTTGGCAGTAACAAGGATAACATACATTTAGGTGTTGGTTGCATTAGCGGTAGTATATGATCTTGAAATACAACAAATGAATATGAAAACAACATTCTTAAATGGAGAATTGGAGAAAGACATTTACATGTAACAACCCGAGGCACTACAACAAATTTGGCGTACGACCACACTAATTCTAGACAACACTTGAAAGTGTTGCTAAAGCTATCTAAGACAATACTTTAAGGGGTAGTTTGGTAGAGTGTATAAAAATAATGTTGAATAAGATGTATTAGTAATGCTTGCATTATTAATGCAAGTATTAGTAATGCTGGTATTAATTATGCAAACATTATTTTTTATACAATATTTGATTTGATGTATGAAATATAATATCTATTTATCTAATTCTTACAAAAAAAATATTTGTTTACCAAAATACCCTTCCTTGTATACTCATTTTTAAGGAGTAGAAGGAAATACAACCAACATTAACATGTAGCACCAAGAGTACCCCGATAGAGATGCTTTTTATCCCGCCAACCATTTTTTTCTGGTTAAAATTTTTTCTTTCTTCTGTTATGGAAATGGACAATTCCCTTTTTTGCCTGGTGTAGACTATATGTAATACCTTGTAAGATTTTAAGCTCAGTTCGGTTGTAGTTGCATGCTTAAATGGGTCTAATGCTTGAAATTTTCACTAAGTATTGAGGACTTAGTCATTTCAAGACCCCAAGATTTTACTAAATTTTATTTTCGCCTTCACGAACCTGGGACATTGGTTTTTGAGTTAGTTCTTGTTTAGGGAGGTTAAAGGTATATTTCGAGAGAGTTTCGGGATTTTTGGATGGGGTTCGGGATGTGTTTGGATAGTGGAGACAGAGAGCCCTCGCGATAGGCCCACAACGTGTTGGTCTCTCCCACTGTGATGGGGTTCGCGATGTGTTGGTATCTCCCCCAGAGCAGGGGATGTGGTGCATTGGTCTATCCCCCGAAGTATTTAACGTGACACATTGGTGTAGTAAGTCAAGCTTCTTGATAAGCGGGATCAAGGGGAAATTGAGTCTTTTTCCCTCAACCCAAGTCATCTATAACACGATTGTGGACATCCAAAGGGGCATTATTTTCCCTTTTCTCTCAAAATTACTCATTATAACCCCCCCCCCCCCCCCAAGAACAAAATTCAAGTTCCTTTCCCTAAGAATCCAAGAGTTCAAGCTTTCGAGTTTAAGCAATTTTCAAGAATCTAGTTATTGAGGTATGTGGGGTTTTGAACAAGGTTAATCTTTCATCCCTGTGCCTTGTATGATTTTCAAGTTAAATTTACATATTTCAAGTTAGGGTTCATTCCCAAATCCTCATGTGTTGAAATCATAGCATTATCATGTGATTTAAGGGACTAAAGAGCACAAGAGTTGTAATTATTCATGTTTTAAACTATATGTTTGATGTTTTATCTTGAATTTATTTATTTTGATGAGAAATTTCTCTTCACCCAAGTTTAATATGTTCCCATGCTTAAATTCATTTATTATACTCATGAATTGAACTATCAATGTTTTGGGTCTCTAAACTATGACTTCATATGACTGCTTTAAGAAATGTTATCGTATTTTTGTAATCATTCAGTGCGGCGGGTTATGAACACCTGATACCTATGTGCTTACTTGCTATTTCAGAGTTTTTCAACTGCTAGTTAGTCAGACCATGATTTTATTACTATGTTCAAGTTCAAGTTAATCCTTGTCAGTATAGTACCAAGTTATGTTGAACCATGAATAACACCAGTGTCATTCAGTTGGGAGTAGGATTTAGCACTAAGAGGGAAGTGTATTACTTCCCAGAAATTATGTGTCCCCATAGGATTTAGGGACTCGCCAAATAGCATTTCCTCTTTGCCTAAATTGGGATCAGTATAGTGATAACTCCAGTTCAGGTTCTACTTTGATGGCAAGGATGGAACAACCCTCCTCAACGTGGGTCATACGTTAGAATCCATGGTAATATCCATGGTTTATGTTTGTTACATAATAGCTCCCAAAGTTTCAGTTAGTATTGGTAGTCTATTTTAGTTTATTTTTACTAGACCAAGTAGCCAGTTTTCAACATTTATTCAGTCAGTTATACAAACTGTACAAGTTATTCAGATAATGATAGCGTATTAAAATACTTGGTCTTGCATATTCAGTTTTACATGTTCATGTAATTACATTCATTTTTTGCATGTATTCCAGTTAGTGCTTACCTCACATACTAGTACTTTCAAAGTACCGATGGAAAACCTTTCTCTTGCACTATGTTTTCTTATAACATAGGTTTGGACGCACAGTTTCTTGATCATCCTTAGATAAATCAGTAGTTCCCTACGACAGTAGTGGTGAGTCCTCATCCATCGAGGAAGTTATATGTTATTTCATTCATTTTAGTATTTTTATTATGATTCAGTTAGTTGGAGTTAGTTGGGGGTTTACCCCATTAACTCCTCATGATTCTTAGAGGCTTTAAGATAGTTAGACAGTTCCAGTTTTCAGTTATTATCAGTTATTTCAAATAGGTAGTTTAGTTTTCCAGTGTTTAAAAGATATTTTAGATATTTCTTTTATATATTTCAGTATTCAGATTAACAGTTCGTTATTGGTTTATCTTTGACACATGTTATTTTACTTTTATTTCATTCAGTACTTATAACAGGTAGCAAACCACAGTTAGCTTGGGGCCAATTGTGACCTTAAGCATCGTATCGCGACTAGGGGTAGCCTCGGGTTGTGACAAAACTTAGTATCAGATCCTAAGGTTTTAAAGTGTCCTAAGGTGTCTGAAATCCGCTTGAGTGGAGTCTTGTGCATGGATGTGAAGTGCGCTACACTTATGGACAAAAAGCTAAGAGATATTTTAGGAAAGTTTCCCTTCTTTTAGTGTTTATGTCATGAGAAAGATCATGAGCTCTATTGAATTCCTCTTTCTAACTCATCCTTCATTCCATTTACAGACAATGCATCCTAGAAGAAATAATAGAAGAAGGAATTGGGTTCAGCCCGCACCAACATCGGTTTTGAAAGATCCCCTAAACGACCCTGTTTCCCATACTGAGTTCAGGGCTTCTTTCATAGCCCTAGCCTATTTTGTAGCTTCTCAGAGCAACTAGAAGGCTGTCGCCCCAGCTAATCCAGTGGAAAATACAGCTGTAGTTAGGATTCGGTATTTTACTTAGATGAATTTCCCTTTGTTTTTAGGGTCCAAGTCTTCGGAGGATCCGAAGGAGTTTCTGGATATGGTACATAAGGTGAAAGGCATCATGGGGATCACGTTGAATGAGAGTGCAAAGTTTGCTGCATATAGAGTGGGAGGAGTTTGTCATAAATTTCCTACATAGGTTCTTCCCACTAGAGTTGAAGGAATCTAAGGTTCAGGAGTTCATAAAATTGAAACAGGGAAGTATGAATATGAAAGAGTACTTTCTCAAGTTCACTTAGTTCGCAAGGTATGCTCCTACGATGGTGGTTGACAATAGATCCAGAATGAGTAAGTTCGTATCTGTGTATTTGATAGTGTAGTTAAGGAGTGTAGGACCGCCATGTTGATTAAGAAGATAGACCTATCTCAACTTATGGTTCATGCCTAGCAGATTGAGGAGAAGAAGCTTAAGAAGAAAGAGAGAGAGAATAAGAGGGCTAGAACAAGTGGTTTCAACTTTTCTCAGCCTAGGTCAAAAGGCGGTAACCATTCTCAATTTCGCCTGAAATTTTCAGCCCCAACTACATCTTCAGCTAGTGCGACTAGTGCATAAGTTCAGGCAAGACAATCGGGATAGAGTGCCAGGTTCTAAGACCCAGGGTATTGTAAATAGTGGTTGTATTAACCTACTCTACAAAAAGTATGGTAGGAACTATCAGGGTGAATGTCGAGCAGGCAGTAATGTGTGCTTTGGGTGTGGCAAGCCAGGCCACAGGATCAAGGACTGTTAAGCGGTAGCCTCGAAAAGAGGTTATTTACGCCAACATGGCCATTCTAGTCCTTTAGCAGCACCAACATGTCGCCCAACTCAGCAGGGTTCCATGTTTAGTTCCACCAGTGGGAAGCGTCAGAATAGGTTGTATGCTTTCCAGACTCGACATGATCAGGAAAGTTACCCTGATATGATTATGAGTACGTTTCAAGTATTCCATCTTTATGTGTATGCATTATTATATCCTGGAGCTTCACTTCCATTTATGATCCCTTACATAGCTGTAGACTTTGGTGTTAACCCAGAAATGTTAGTACAGCCTTTCTCAGTGTCTACCCCAATAGGTAAGTCTTTTATAGCCAGACGGGTATACAGAAATTTTGCTATCACAGTGTCTCAAAAAGTTACTTCAGTTGATCTTATGGAGTTAGAGATGACTGATTTTTATGTCATTCTTGACATGGATTGGCTCCACTCATGTTATGCCTCAGTCGATTGCAGAAATAGAATTGTCCAGTTCCAGTTTCCTAATGAGCCTGCTATCGAATTAAGGGGTAGTACTAAAGTGTTTAAGGGTCATATTATTTCCTATCACAAGGAAAGAAGGATGATATCTAAGGGGTGCTTTTACCATCTCAACCGAGTCAAGGACTCAAATTCTGAGACCCCAAGACTTGAGTCAATTTTGGTGGTAAGGGAATTTTTAGATACATTTCTCAAAGATCTTCTTGGAGTTCCTCCCAAAAGGGAAATTGACTTCGGAATAAATCTCCTTCCAAATACCCATCCTATCTCTATTCCACCTTACAAAATATCTCCACGTGAGCTTAAGAAGCTAAAAGAGAAGTTAAAAGATCTCTTAGATAAGGGTTTCATCAAGCCTAGTATTTTCCTATGGGGTGCTCTAGTACTATTCATGCGCAAGAAAGGCGGTTCTTTTAAAATGTGAATCGACTACCATCAGTTAAACAAAGTCATAATTAATAATAAATATTCTCTCCCCAGGATTGATGACTTATTCGACCAACTTCAGGGTGCAAGTCATTTCTCTAAGATAGACCTCAGATCCGGCTATCATAAGTTTAGAGTCAAAGAATGTGGCATTCCGAAGGTAGCCTTCAGAACTCGTATGGATACTTTAAATTCCTAGTTATATCTTTTGGACTATCAAATGCCCCTACAACTTTCATGGACTTGATGAACAGGGTGTTCAAGAAGTACTTGGACATATTTGTTATAGTTTTTATTGATAACATCCTTGTCTATTATAGTAGTAAGAATGATCACGCAGACCATTTGAGAGTTGTGTTGCAGACCCATAGAGATCATCAATTGTTTGCTAAGTTAAGTAAGTGAGAATTTTGGTTGAGCTCAGTAACTTTCCTTGGTCATATAGTTTTCGATGATGGCATTCGAGTTGATCCTCAAAAGACCAAAGCAATGAGAAACAAGACTAGACCCGTTTCGCTATCAGATATCAAGAGTTTCTTGGGTTTAGCTAGCTATTACAGATAGTTTGTTAAAGGTTTTTCTTATATTTCTTTCCCCATGTCGAGTCTAACCCCAAAAAGGTTAAATTTCAGTGGTCAAATTCTTGTGAGAATAGTTCTCAGGAGTTAAAGATTCGACTCACTTTTGCCCCACTCTTAACCTTGCCAGATGACACAGATGGGTTCATAGTATATTGTAATGCTTTTAGAGTTGGTCTGGGTTGTGTTTTGATGTCGAGAAGTAAGGTCATAGTCTATGCCTCTAGACTGCTTAAACCCCATGAAAAATTATCCAACCCATGATCTTGAGTTGGCAGCTATTGTATTCGCCTTGAAGATTTGGAGGCACTAACTTTATAGGGTTCATGTTGCTGTGTTCATGAATCACAAGAGTTTATAGTACGTTTTCACGTTGAAAGACCTAAATCTTTACTAGAGAAGATGTCTTGAGTTGTTGAAAGATTATGATATGAGTGTGTTGTATCATTTGGGCAAGGCCAATGTAGTGGAAGATGCCCTTAGTAGATTGTTTATTTTATGGGTAATATTGCCCATGTTGAAGGTGATAAGAAGGAGTTAGTTCGTAAGGTTCATCAGTTTGCTAGGTTAGGAGTTTGGTTGGTTTATTCGGCTAGAGGAAGTATATGGGTTCAGAATAAATCAGAATCTTCATTGATTGCCGAAGTAAAATAAAAGCAAGACAGGGACCCTAGTTTGGTTAAGTTGCAGTTAAAGATCAAAAGGTGGAGGTTTTCTCCCAAGGGGGAAATGGTGTGCTCCGTTGTCAGGGTAGGTTATGTGTTCCATGTGTTGATGGTTTGAGATAGTGAATATTAGAAGAAGCACATAGTGCATGGTATTCAAATTCACCCTAAAGCCACTAAGATGTACAATGATTTATAGAAATCTATTTCTGTAATGGTATGAAGAGAGATATTACAGAGTTTGTGGCTAAGATTTCAAATAGTCAGTAGGTTAAGGTTGAGAACCAAAGTCCTTGTGGTACACTTCAGGAGTTTAGCATCCCTACTTAGAAGTAAGAGGTGGTGAATATGGATAAAGCATGGTGATAGAAACTCCAAATATTTTTTTGCACATATGAAGGCAAGGCAGGCAAGAAATAGAATTTGATCCATCTATACAGAACTAGGGGTCAAGTTAATAGAGCCTAAACAAATTCAGCAGGAATTTATTCAATTTTTTTAGATTCTCTTAGGTACTGCTGCAGCAACACTACCTTGTATGGAATTGGTGTAGCAAGAGATGGGCCCTGTCTCTTCATATCTCAACAAGAACAACTCATGCTCCTAGTGACCAAACAGGTTGTGGACCAAGCCTTGAAGGACCTTCCTCATGATAAAAGCCCAGAAATAGATGGGTTCAATGCTGAATTTTCAAATCTTACTGGCAGATTATAGGTGAAGAAGTTACTGAAGGGATACTCCAATTTTTTTAGAATGGTAAACTTCTAAAGAGTACTATTACTCTGGTCCCTAAAGTCCCTAATCCTACTTATGTCAAAGAATATAGACCTATTGCATGTTGTACTACCCTATACAAGTTAATTGCTAAAATCCTAACTGTTAGGCTGAAAATGGTGGTTGACACCCTAGTGAGCCTTGCATAATCAACTTTTATAGAGCGTAGAAGTATTCTTGACAATGTGGTGCTTGCACATGAACTTGTTAAAGGATATTCCAAGAAGGGGCTCTCAGCTAGATGTACAATAAAAGTTGATATCAGAAAAGCCCATGACTCTATAGAGTGGCCGTTTCTAAGAATGGTGTTATTAGAATTTGGACTACCTGCTAAGTTAGTCAATTTGATAATGAAGTGTGTCACTATTTTCCAGTATGGTATACTCATCAATGGTGGCTTGACCCCATAATTCCAATCAAAGAAAGTACTTAGGCAAGGGGATTCCATTTCCCCTTACCTATTTGTCCTAGCAATGGAATGTCTACACAGGAATATGCAACAACTGAGGCACAATCCACAATTTAACTACCACCCAAGGTGTGAAAAACTGGGTATTATCCTTATTTATTTTGCTGATGATCTGCTAATGAGCTACAGGGCTGATGAGATCTTAATCAACTTGCTATTTAATACATTCCAACAGTTCTCTAGAGTATCAGGTCTTCATACAAACATAGAAAAAAGTTCACTATACATTTCAGGAGTAGAGGCTGAATTTAGAGAGAAAATGTTGACTAACCTGGAACTGTCTTTAGGTACACTACCCTTCAAGTACCTAGGAGGTCCTCTATCAACCAAAAAACTTTCACTTCAACAATTCATGCCAATAGTAGAGAAGATGAAAGCAAGAGTCAAATGTTGGTCATCCAAGTTATTATTTTATAGTGGTAGACTCCAATTGGTGAAGAGTGTATTGTTTGAAATGCAGACCTACTGGGCCTATATATTCCTTCTCCCTAAGAAAGTCTTGTCTCTAGTGACTACTGTGTGTAGGACTTTCTTGTGGACTGGAAGTAATAAGTGTTCAAAAAAGGCATTGGTTTCTTGGGAAACAGTATGCAT
Source organism: Capsicum pubescens (assembly GCA_030864215.1). Classification (NCBI taxonomy): domain Eukaryota; kingdom Viridiplantae; phylum Streptophyta; class Magnoliopsida; order Solanales; family Solanaceae; genus Capsicum; species Capsicum pubescens. Next base: position 70,516,587 of record CM061549.1, on the reverse strand, counting down.
GCCTAAAACAACAGGTGGGTTGAATGTGATTGATCTTATTAGATGGAACAGGGTAATAATTTGCAAACTCTTATTGGTTGTGGAAAAAAAACGAGATAGATTATGGGTGAGATGGATCCATACTTACTATATAAAGAATATGACAATTGACACAGTGATAACTCCAAAGAAAGCAAGTTGGCTTGTCAGGAAGATTATTGATGCAATAAAATGGCTTGAAGTTATAGGCACTGTCTAGGATAAACTACAAGCATACACAGGAGTTCAAGGTTATAGCATAAGAAAAAGCTACCTAGGCATGCTACCTCACTATAACAAAGTGGAGTGGAGTAGATTAGTGTTAGTGCAAGGCCAACTTCCAAGGCAAAGGTTCATTTTATGGTTAGCACTGCACAATAGATTAAATACTATGGATCGAATCTTGAAATGAGGCAAAACAGTGTCCACAGATTGTGTGTTATGTAAAAAAGACACAATAGAAATAGCTGACCACCTTTTCTTTGAATGCCCATACTCACCAAGCATCTGGTCAGGGCTATTAAAATGGATAGGATACAACAAAACCATTGGGGAATGGAATCAGGAAGTTACATGGCTTACCAAAATGATCAAAAATAGCAGACCTCAGGCAGGACTATTAGGCTTTTGTTTTGAGGCAGCAGTCTATCAGATATGGGCTGAACGAAATGCAATAAGGTTTAAGAATCAAACTAAAGAATCAATACAGTGGCTTTGTGATATTGCATTGGAGATCCATATTGCAGGGCAACAATATCCCAAATGGTTCTTAAGATTGCAGCAATTGACAAGATATCCAAATTAGCAAGATTTATATGTAAAATGCTTGAATGTAGTGCTAGTTTAGATATACTGTAAATAGATTAACTATCAAACGAGAACCGAGTAGCCAGCTAAAGTCTAAAAATACTGATAAGACCTTGTAATGTTAATACTTTGGTTGAATTAAAAAATTTTATTTGACCAAAAAAACAATTATCACTCCAGTATTCAGATGGCTCCGTTTGAGGCTCGATATGGAAGTAGATGTAGATCTTCTATTTGTTTGTTTGAAGCAGGTGAGGAAGCTTTGATAGAGACAGATTCAGTGTTTGAGGCAATGGAGAAAGTTCATGTAATGCCTAGAAATCTGGTTCTCGAGACGCCACACGGTGCTTTGAACTAAAAGTAGTCCTGAGCTAACCCTGACTGCCTTCTACTAAATCTGAATCTCAAAATAGGGGAATGTGAATATAAAATCATAATAAATGCAAAAAAACTGTCTGAATTATCTAAGTATATCTAAAAATACTAATATCATAAGTCTGACAAGGCAAATACTAAAAATCTGAATACCGCAACTAAAATCTAAAATTGAATCTAATAGTCCGACAAGCCTCTACTAACTGAATCTAGAGTCACTGGGACATTCCCAAGCTGACTCAAACTGTCTAAAATTAATACTGAATCAACTACTAATAAACTAGAAATTTGAAGAGCTAAGTCCCCGAACTATGAGGACTCACCAACTGCAGAGATGTAGATGAGATGCTCAAAAATCACTCACGCTGCTGAGACTGAGCACCTGAACCTACATTATGAGACAATGTAGCACATATATGTATATGTGGATCAATACTTTGGAAATGTACTGAGCATATGGGGTGAATTCAACAAGTAAGCAATATCATCATAATTTATAAAATCATGCATGCTAAAGGTAAATGACTCACAAAGGCTGGAGTAATCTGAAAACTGAAGATCATAAATCATGAACAATAAAGAATATAGCATAAAACTTGTGAGCCATTATACTTAATTATGAAATCCTTATTCTGTTCCTATACTTAAATCATGCAGGCTAATTGAAATCTATAAGTCTGTATCTGAAGGCTTATGTAAAGCAATATTTTAAACTCAAGAACTTTAAAGATGTAGAGAAAATACTTTATCTTAAGGGTTTAGAAATCTAAACATTTATTCTGCATGAGAGGCTCTTCTAGCCGACATAAACCATGTAAGCATTCATGGAGTCCAACGTTCTTGTCCCCCTAAGGAGGAATCCTCACGTTGGGGAGAGGAGTCCTACTCTTGACAGAGAGTATAACCTATCTAAGAAATCACATATCTATCATCCACGTAGAAGTGGGAACAATCCAAATCCTACATTGGCACGTAGTTCTGGGGTATGAAATCGTAGTAACGTACCCAACTCGGTGCTAAATACTACTCCCACTAAATTTGTATGCTTATTCTGATGGAAATCCAATTTAAAATAGTATAATGGTTTATAATGAAAACCAACAGTATATCTTTAGAGCTAAATTTGTAATCTGAATCTATAAAGTGGATTTCATAGCTATTCTGAGACCATAAGGTCAAATCTTTATCAATAATCTGAAAAGAAATCTAGTCATAGGGTGCTTATAGCACAACAAATCTTGAAATATCAATCTTTAATTAGGGCTTAATGACCCATGCATGAAACTCATGTTAAAACATCATAATGTTCATGCTTGATAATGTAAACATTGATAAATCAACTTGAAATATGGAAATTTCTACAATATGCATGGAAATATGAACATAATCATCTAATTCAACTTCTAAATCACTGGAAATCTCATAAACTTGTAAATAACAATAGCGGGTATAAACCCTAACTCGAATTTCATGGGAAATCCTATAATATTTAATAAATTTGTAATTAAAATAAGTTTTTGGGCACAAGGATGAAAGGATTATCCTTGCTGAAAATCCCACAAACATTAATCGATGATCTTACATGAGAACTTGAACCTTGGACTCCTATTGTGTCTTTGGAGATGATTTCTTAGAGTTCTTGATTTGGAAATCCTTAATCTTTAATTGCTTTGGAGAATTAATGGAGGAATTTGATATCTTGGAGAGTAAGCTTTGATGATTTAGGGTTTTGTTTAGAGTATTTTTGTGAAAAATAGGTATAATATGCTTAGGATGGGTTAAATGATCTGTTATTCATGAATTAGGTATAGAGAAAAGACCAAAGAGCCCCTTTTAAAATTTTACTCGGACTGGGAAAAATTCCAGAAATTGGCCTACAGCGCGAAGCGTCGATATCGCGGTGACCTGCTGGAAACTACCAACTGGGACCTGGAAAATCTTCGTGATGAAGAGCTATCACGGTATACTTTTGGATTTCCATTTTGGCCACCTCCGCAACATGCCACAGTCGAGGAGGCTAACTGGAAAGTGACAATTGTGAAATGGGACATCACCACGACATGGTGGAATCGCAAAATCTTATTGGAAATTGACAATTGGGATTTTGGACCTCTCTATGATGCGCCACAATTGCAGAGTCTTACTTGAAATTGACAATTTTCATTTAAACTGTCTCCGCGACGCGCTAGTGACCGAAATGACTGTGTTTTATGACTAGAACTTCAAATCGCGATAACTTCTCGTCTGGTTATTGGATTAAGGAGAATCTTATATCGTTGGAAAGATAATTCAATTCCCTACACATTGGAGGGTCTAAATCTAGAAAATTATACATGTATGAAAAGTCATTCTCTCTTTAAGCCAATGCTTGACATTCTCAATGCTAAATTGAACTAGAAAAAGTATAAGGTGTTACAATATCTCCCCCTTGGAAATATTCATCCTCAAATATGGCTAGTTATACTAAGAATACTGAGGAATATGAGGATATATGATAGCATGCACAACTGAAATAAATTGCAAAACTGAATCCAAATCATTCTGAGCTTCTGAGCTGATTCTGTGAGTGCATGAACTTACATGAGGACAACTATAGTGCTGACTCAATGATTAGAAAAGAACTAAATTAAGAAAGAGTATTACCTTCGACTGAATCTAAATTTTCAGAGAAGAGGTGAGGGTACTTGGCTCGCATATCTGCTTCTGCTTCCCAAGTGGCGCCCTTAACCGACTGATTCCGCCAAAGAACTTTGACCAAGGGAAATTCTTTGTTCCTTAGTCTACAAATCTGATGATCTAAAATCTCAAATGGAATCTCTTTATATGAAAGGCTATTTTGAATATCTGAGCTTTCTAAAGGAACTACAACAATGGAGACGTTGATGCACTTCTGAAGCATAGAGACGTGAAATACAGGATGAATGGATGATAAGTCTGTGGGAAAATCAACCTCATAAGCTACTTTCCAGACACGACTCACAATTCTGTTAGGGCCAACATACTAGGGACTAAGCTTCCCCTTTTTGCTAAATCTCTTCACCCATTTCATGGGTGAAATCTTCATGTACACTAAATCACCAACCTAAAACTCGAGGTCCTTTCTTCTCACATCTACATATGATTTCTGATAACTCTGGGCCATTTTCAATCTTCCACTAATCAACTGGACCTTCTCTATAGCTTCAAATACTGCATCAGGCCCAAGCAAAGCAGCCTCACCCACTTTAAACAAAACTATGGGTGATCTACATCTCCTCCCATAAAGAGCCTCAAACGGGGCAATCTATATTCTAGAATGGTAATTGTTATTATAAGCGAACTCAATCAATGGCAAATGCTCATTCCAACTACCTTTGAAATCAAGAGCACATGCCCTCAACAAATCTTCTAGAGTTTGGATGGTCCTCTCTGCTTGACCATCTGTCTGAGGGTGTGGAAAGCTAAACTAAGATGGACGTGGGTACCAAGACCCTTCTGAAAGGATCTTCAAAACTGGGAAGTGAACTGAGTACCCCTATCTGAAATGATAGACAAGGGAACTCCATACAGTCTAGCTAACTCTCTGATGTACGACTTAGCATAATCCTCAGATGTATAGGACGTATGAATTGGCAATAAATGCACTGACTTAGTCAATCTGTCTACAATAACCCAAATCGAATCATGTGGGCGACATGAATGGGGTAAACCATTCACAAAATCCATATTCATCTCTTCCCACTTCCAAGTGGGGATACCAAACTCTTGCAACATACCACTAGGTCTTTGGTTCTCTACCTTAACCTATAGATAGGTTGCACACTTAGCAACAAACTCTGTTATATCTCTCGTCATACCACTCCACCAATAAATTTCTCGCAAGTCGTGGTACATCTTGGTAGCACATGGATGAATAGAATAATGCACACCATGCGCTTCTGTCATAATTTGCTTCCTCAATTCATCAACCCAAGGCACACATAATCGACTTCTATACCTCAACACACCATCTCCCCCTTAGAAGAAAACCTCTACATTTTGGTCTTTAATTAACTCCTTTAGTTTTGACCAAACTAGGATCCTTATCTTGCTTTTCCATTACTTTCGAAACTAGGGAACATTCAGAACTAATCTGAACCCAAACATTCCCTTCAGTTGAATCAACCAACCTAACACCCAATCAAGCCAAATGCTGAAGTTCTTGAACTAACTCTCTGTTATCTTTCTCCACATGAGAAACACTACTCATAGACAATCTACTAAGGGCATCTGGGACTACATTGTCCTTTCCAAGATGATACAACACACTCATATCATAAACCTTCAATAATTCAAACCACCTTCTCTGACACAGATTCAACTCTTTCTGGGTAAACACATACTGCAAGCCTTTGTGATCCATGAACAAATCAACAGCACACAATACAAATAATGTCTCCAGATTTTCAAAGCAAACACAATAACAGTTAATTCAAGATCATGAGTTGGGTAATTCTTTTCATGAGGCTTAATCTCTCTAGAGTCATAGACTATAACCTTACCTTTCTGCATCAGAACACAACTCAAACCAACTCTAGAGGCATCATAATACACCATAAAATAGTCCGTACCTTCAGGTAATACTAACACTGGGGATGAAATGAGTCAAGTCTTAAACTCCTGAAAACTATTCTTGCAGGAATCTAACCACAGGAATTTAACTTTCTTTTGGGTCAATCAGACATAGGAGACGAAATAGATGAGAAACCCTCAATAAAACCTTTGTAATAGGCAACTAAACCCAAGAAACTCCTAATGTCTGACGGAGAGATAGGTCTTGTCCAATTTCTTACGGATTTCATCCTTTGGGGATCGACTCTAATATACTCACTGGAATCTATATGATCAAGGAAAGCTACTGACCTTAGCCAAAAATCGCATTTCCTAAATTTGGTGAACAATTGGTGATCTCTAAGAGTTTGCAACACAATTCTAAGATGGTCTGCATGATCATCCTCACTACGAGAGTAGACGAGTATATCATCGATAAAGACTATGACAAATATGTCCAAATACTATTTGAATACTCTATTCATCAAGTTCATGAAAGCTGATGGGCATTGGATAGCCCAAAAGACATGACTAAAAACTCAAAATGACCATAACGGGTTCTGAAAGCTGTCTTTGGGATATCACATTCCCTTATTTTAAGTTGATGATAACCAAATCTAAGGTCTATCTTTCAGAAATAATTTGCACCTTGGAGTTGATCAAACAGGTCATCAATTCTAGGGAGAGGGTATTTGTTCTTGACTGTGACCTTATTTAGCTGACGATAGTCAATACATATCTGGAAAGAACCATCTTTCTTTTGCATAAATAGGACGAAAGCGCCCCATAGAGAAATACTAGGCCTTATGAAACCTTTATCTAAAAGACCTTTGAGTTGCTTTTTCAACTCCTTAAGCTCTATGGAAGCCATATAATATGGAGGGATAGAAATATACTGAGTATCCGAGAGAAGGTGAATACCGAATTTTATTTCCCTATCGGGTGGTATCCCTAGCAAATCTTTGGGAAAGACATCAGGAAACTCACTGACTACACTGACTGAACTATTGGAGTCTTAGATGTAGTGTATTTAACTCGAACAATATGATAGATACACCCTTTGTAAATTAACTTTCTGGACTTTAGATAGGATATGAAATGACTCTTGGGAGACACTGAATGACCTGACCACTCAAAGACTGGCTCATCTAGAAACTGAAACTTCAACACTTGGGTGCAATAATATATAGATGCATAACAAGAATAGAGCCAATCTATACCAAGCATGAGATCAAAGTCAACCATATTTAACTCTATTAGGTTTGCTAATATGACTTTATGAAGGACAGTGATAGGACACTTTTTATCAATCTGTTTGGCAACAAATGACTCACCTACTAGGGTAGAAACTAAGAAAGGCTCAGGGATCTTTTCAGAACTTATCTCAAATTTTACTGCAACTACCGAGGTCACAAAAGAGAAACTCGACCCAGGGTCAAACAATATATAAACATAAAGGTGAAAGACACTAGGCATACCAGTAATAACATTTGGTGAATTCTCCTGCTCATGACGGGATGGTAAAGCATAGAATCGATCCTAGTACTGACTGCAACCGGTACTAGATGATGCGCCCTGAGAAGAAGTTGGACGACCTAGAGGAGTAGGTGTACTATTAGCCTCAGTTTGGGGACGAACATCCCTATTTACCTGCTTAGCATGCGGACACTCTTTGATTCTGTGACACGGATATCCACAACCATAACAACCTTTCTGAACCCACAAACACTCACCCGGATGGGTCTTACCACACTTAGCACACGAAATATAACTGGGCCTACCACTCACACTATTCTGAGATATGGACATAGAAGACTTACCCAACTGTTCCTGCCTATTTTTGGGTGTAGGAGTACTAACTGAAGAAGGTGCGGGCATAGATGAATAATTCTAAAACTGAGAATGATTCCCTCCTTGAAATCTAGCCTGGTCATACTTAAACAACCCTGTTCTAGCCTTCTTATTTACTCTCTCTTTCCTTTAGCTTCTCTGCCTTAATCTACTGAGCATACATCATCAATCTAGCATGATTTATGTCTTCAATAAGCATAGAATTCCTACACTCCTTAACTACCAACCCAGACATACAGGTCACAAACTTACTCATGCTTGACCTAGGGCCAGCCATCTGATCAGGGGAATACTTAGACATCTGGTTGAACTTGAGGCAATACTCCTTCACTGTCATTGAGCCTTGCCTCGGGTTCTTGAACTCTTCTATCTTAGCTTTCCTGATCTCATTTAGAAAGAACTTATCTAAGAATGCATCCTGAAATATCTGCCAAGTCATGGGAGATGCATTCTCCCATCTACTTTTCTTCCACATCCCTACCCAATCATATGCAATATCTTTCAACCTATAGTATACCAATTCTATACTCTCCTCTTCAGAAACATGTATAATATGGGTGACCTTCTTCACCTAATCTAGAAAAAACTATGGGTCTCACCTGCTTTTGACCCAAAAAATTCTGGCGGGTTCATTCTCATAAAATCTTAAATTCTTGTTGCGACTAAGTCCTCGTCTTACTGAAGTGGGACTGAAGCCTAACGGTTGCCCTGAACATTAGCTGTCACAGCTTGGGCTTGCGCCTGAAAGGCAGCCCAAAACTCTGTATGTGATACATTCTCATTCAAAGGATCTGCATGCTGAGGTGGATAGTTATTATTCCTACATGCATTAGCTCAATGGGGAGGAATTTTCTATCATGTGAAAGCACGAGTTAGAAGCAGATAGATACACTGAATGTCTGATAGATCATAAAAGAAGAGATAATTTCCTAAAATACTTTATAGCCTCTTGCTCATAGATGTGGCGCGCTTCAAACCGATGATCAAGAGTCTATGTAACGCGGCTTGTATGACTCCCTAGGACTATCTAAACATTAGGCTTTAATACCAAGTTTGTAACGCCCCAAAATCTAGTTCCCGGGATGCCACACGGTGCTCCAAACTATAAATAATCCTGAGCTAACCTTGGTTGCCTTCTACTAAATCTGAATTTCAAAATAGGGGAATACGAATATAAAATCATGATAAATGCAGAAAAATTATCTGAATTATCTTAGTATATCTGAAAATACGAATCTCATTAGTCTGACAAGGTAAATACTAAAAATCTGACTACTGCAACTAAAATCTAAAACTGAATCTAATAGTCAGACAAGCCTCTACTGATTGAATCTAGAAAGTCACTGGGATAGGCCCCAGCTGACTCAAAGTATCTGAAATGAATACTTAATCATCTACTAATAAACTAGAAATTTGAATAGCTAAGTCCCTAAATTATGAGGACTCACCAACTGCAGAGATGTAAATGAGATGCTAAAAAATCACTCACGTTGCTGAGACTGAGCACCTGAACCTACATTATGAGACAATGTAACACATAAACGTATATACAGATAAGTACTTTAGGAATGTACTGAGTATATGGGGGTGAATTCAATAAGTAAGCATTATCATCACAATTTATAAAATTTGCATGCTAAAGGTAAATGACTCACAAAGGCTGGAGTAATCTGAAAACTGAAGATCATAAATCATGAACAATAAAGCGTATAGTATAAAACTAATGACCCATTACACTTAGTTTTGAAATTGGTATTCTGTTCTTATTCTCAAATCATACAAGCTAAGTGAAATCTGTAAGTCTGTATCTGAAGGCTTATGTAAAACATTATTTTAAACTCAAGAACTTTAAAGATATAGAGAAAATACTTTATCTTAAGGATTTAGAAATCTGAAAACTTATTCTGCATGGGAGGATCTTCTAACAAACATAAACCATGTTAGCATTCATGGAGTCCAATGTTCATGCCCCCCTAAGGAGGAATCCTCACGTTGGGGAGAGGAGTCATACTCTTGCCAGGGAGTATAACCTATCTTAGTGATCACATATCTATCATCCATGTAGAAGTGGAAACAATCTAAATCCTACATTGGCACGTAGTTCTGGGGTATGAAATCGTAGCAACGTACCCAAATCGGTGCTAAATACTACTCCCACTAAATCTGTATGCTCATTCTGATGGAAATCTAATTTAAAATAGTATAATGGTTTGTAATGATAACCAACAGTATATCTGTAGTGCTAAATCTGTAATCAAAATTTGTAAAGTGGATTTCATAGCTATTCTGAGACCAAAAGGTCAAATCTTTATCAATAATCTGAAAAAGAATCTAGTCATAAGGTTCTTATAGCACAACAAATCTTGAAATAGCAATCTTTAATTGGGGATTAATGACCCATACATCAAACTCATGTTAAAACATCATAATGTTCATGCTTGGTAATGTAAACATTTATAAATCAACTTGAAATCTGGAAATTTCTGCAATTTGCATGGAAATATGAACATAATCATGTAATTCAACTTCTAAATTACTGAAAATCTCATAAGCTTGTAAATAACAATAATGTGTATAAACCCTAACTCAAATTTTAGGGTAAATCATATAATATTAATAAATTTGTAATTAAAATAACTTTTTAGGCACAAGGATGGAAGGATTATCCTTGTTGAAAACCCCACATACCTTAATCGATGATCTTAGATGAAAAGCTTGAACCTTGGACTCCTATTGTTTCTTTGAAGATGATTTCTTAGAATTCTTGAATTGGAAATCCTTAATCTTGAATTGCATTGGAGAATGGAGGAATTGGATTTCTTGGGGAGTAAGCTTTGATGATCTAGGGTTTTGTTTAAGAGTATTTTGGTGAAAAGTAGGTATAATATGCTTAGAATGGGTTAAATGATCTATTATTCATGACTTGGGGCTAGAGAAAAGACCAAAGTGCCCCTTTAAAATTTTAACCATACTGGGAAAAATTCTTGAAATTGGCCTACGGTGCGACGCGCCGTTATTACGGTGACCTACTAGAAATTGCTAACTAGGACCTGGAAAATCTCCACAATGCAGAGCTATTGTGGTACGTTTCTGGATTTCCATTTTTTTCACCTCCGCGATGCGCCACAATCGCGGAGGCTCACTGGGAATTGACAATTGTGAAAAGGGATATAACCGCGACGCGGTGGAATCGCGAAATTTTACTGGAAATGAACAATTGAGATTTTGGACCTCTCCACGATGCACCACAATCACGGAGTCTTATTGGAAATTTACAATTGTCATTTAAATTGTCTCCGCGATGCGCTAGTGACCGAAATGACGGTGTTTTACAACTGGAACTTAAAATCATCATAACTTCTCGTCCGATTATCTAATTAAGGCGAATCTTATATTGTTGGAAAGATAATTCAATTCCCTACACATTGGAGGGTCTAAATCTAGAAAATTCTACATCTATGAAAAGTCATTCTCTCTTGAAGCCAACGCTTGATATTCTCAATGCTAAATTGAACTAGGAAAAGTACGAGGTATTACAATATCTCCCCCTTGGAAATATTCGTCCTCGAATATGGATAGTTAGACTAAGAATACTGAGGAATCTGAGGATATATGATAGCATGCACAACTAAAATAAATTGCAAAATTGAATCTAAATCATTCTAAGCTTCTGAGCTAATTCTGTGAGTGCATGAACTTACATGAGGACAACTATATAGCTAACTCTATGATTAGAAAAGAACTGAATTAAGAAAGAGTATTACCTTCGACTCAATCTAAATTTGTGGAGAAGAGGTGAGGGTACTTGGTTCGCATATCTTCTTCTACTTCCCAAGTGACGCCCTCAATAGACTGATTCCGCCAAAGAACTTCGACCAAGGGAACTTCTTTGTTCCTTAGCCTATGGATCTGATGATCTAAAATCTCAACTAGAATCTCTTCGTATGAAAGGCTATTTTGAATATCTGAGATTTCTAAAAGAACTACAACAGTGGAGTCACCGATGCACTTCTTAGGCATAGAGACGTGGAATACAGGATGAACGAATGATACGTCTACGAGAAAATCAAGCTCATAATCTACTTTACGAACAAGATTCATAATTCTATAAGGGCCAACATATCCGGGACTAAGCTTCCCCTTTTTGTCAAATTTCTTCACCCTTTTCAAGGGTGAAATCTTCAGGTACACTAAATCACCAACCTCAAACTCGAGGTCCTTTCTTTTCACATATGAATATGATTTCTGATGACTCTAGGCTGTTTTCAATCTTTCTCTAATCAACTGGACCTTCTCCATAGCTACAAACATTGCATCAGGCCCAAGCAAAGAAGCTTCACCCACTTTAAACAAACCTATAGGTGATCTACATCTCCTACTATAAAGAGCCTCAAACGGTGCCATCTGTATTTGAGAATTGTAACTGTTATTATAAGCGAATTCAATCAACAGAAAATGCTCATCCCAACTACCTTTGAAATCAAGACCACATACCCTCAACAAATCTTCTAGAATTTGGATGGTCCTCTTTGCTTGACCATCTGTCTGAAGGTGGAAAGTTGAACTAAGATGGACTTGGGTACCAAGACCCTTCAGAAAGGCTCTCGAAAATTGGGAAGTGAAATGAGTACCCATATCTGAAATGATAGACAAGGGATCTCCATGCAGTCTAACTAACTCTCTGATATACAGCTTAGCATAATCCTCACCTGTATAGGATGTATGAACTGGCAATAAATGCACTGACTTAGTCAATTTTTCTATAATAACCCAAATTGAATTATGTGGGCGACATGAATGGGGTAAACCAATCACAAAATCCATATTCACCTCTTCCTACTTCCAAGTGGGGATACCAAACTCTTGCAACATACCACCAGGTCTTTGGTGCTCTACCTTAACCTGTAGATAGGTTGCATACTTAACAACAAACTCTGCTATATCTCTCGTCATACCACTCCACCAATAAATTTCTCGCAAGTTGTGGTACATCTTGGTAGCACATGGATGAATAGAATAATGTGCACCATGAGCTTTTTTCATAATTCGCTGCCTCAATTCATCAACCCATGGCACACACAATCGACTTCTATACCTCAACACACTATCTCCCCCTTAGGAGAAAACCTCTACCTTTTGGTATTTAACTGACTCCTTTAGTTTTGACCATACTAGGATCCTTATCTTGCTTTTTCTTCACTTTCGGAACTAGGGAACATTCGCAACTACTCTGAACCCAAAAATTCCCTTCAGTTGAATCAACCAACCTAACACCCAAATCTAGACAAATGATGAACTTCTTAAACTAACTCTTTCTTATCTTTCTCCATATGAGCAACACTGCCCATAAACAATCTACTAAGGGCGTCTACCATTACATTGGCCTTGCCCGGATGATATAACACACTCATATCATAATCCTTCAATAATTCTAACCACCTTCTCTGATGCAGATTCAACTCTCTCTGGGTAAATACATACTACAAGCTTTCGTGATCCGTGAACACATCGACATGCACACCATACAAATAATGTCTCCAGATTTTCTAAGCAAACACAACAATAGCTAATTCAAGATCATGAGTTGGGTAGTTCTTTTCATGAGGCTTAAGCTGTTTAGAGGCATAGTCTATGACCTTAACTCTATGCATCAGAACACAACCCAAACCAACTCTAGAGGCATCACAGTACACCATAAAACCATCCATACCATCAGGTATGCTAACAATGGGGTTGAAGTGAGTCGAGTCTTCAGCATCTGAAAATTTTTCTCGCAGGATTCTGACCATAGGAACTTAACTTTCTTTTGGGTCAATCTAGACATAAGAGATGCAATAGACGAGAAAACCTCAACAAAACATCTGTAATAGCCAGCTAAACCCAAGAAACTCCTAATGTCTAATAGAGAGATAGGTTTAGGCCAATTTTTTATGACTTTCGCCTTTTGGGTATCAACTCTAATACCCTCACTGGAAACGATATGTCCAATGAAAGCTACCAACCTTAGCCAAAATTTGAATTTTCAAAATTTGGTGAACAATTGGCGATCTCTAAGAGTTTGCAACACAATTCTAAGATGGTCTGCATGATCATCCTCACTACGAGAGTAGACGAGTTTATCATCGATAAAGACTATGTAAAACTTGTCCAAATACTATTTGAACACTCTATTCATCAAGTCCATGAAAGCTGCTGGGGCATTGGTTAGCCCAAAAGACATGACTAGAAACTTAAAATGACCATAATAGGTTCTGATAGCTATCTTTGGGATATTACATTCCCTTTAAGCTGATGATAGTCGGATCTAAGGTCTATCTTTGAGAAATAAGTTACACCTTAGAGTTGATCAAATAGGTCATTAATTCTAGAGAGAGGGTATTTGTTCTTGACTGTGACCTTATTTAGCTTACGATAGTTAATGCACATCCGCAAAGAACCATTTTTCTTTTGCTCAAATAGGATGGGATCGCCCCATAGAGAAACACTAGGCCTTATGAAACCTTTATCTAAAAGATCTTTGAGTTGCTATTTCAACTCCTTAGGCTCTGCGGGAGCCATATGATATGGAGGGATAGAAATAAGCTGAGTATCAAGGAAAAGGTCAATACCAAATTCTATTCCCCTATCGGGTGGTACCCTAGCAAATCTTTGGGAAAGACGTCAGGAAACTCACAAACTACACTGACTGACTGAACTGTTGGAGTCTCAGACGTAGTGTCTTTAACTCGAACAAGTTGAAAGATACTCCCTTTGGAAATCAACTATCTGGACTTTAGATAGGATATGAAATGACTCTTGGGAGACACTGAATGACCTGACCACTCAAAGACTGGCTCATCTGGACACTGAAACTTCACCACTCGGGTGCGACAATCTATGGATGCATAATAAGAATTGAGCCAATCCATACCAAGAATAAGATCAAAGTCAACCATATCTAACTTTATTAGGTCTGCTAACATGACTTTATGAAGGACAGTGGTAGGACACTTTTATAAATCTGCTTGGCAACAACTGACTCACCTACTGGGGTAGAAACCAATAAAGGCTCAGGGATCTTTTCAAAACTTATCTAAAAATTTACTACAACTAACGGGGTAACATAAGAGAAACTCGACCCAGGGTCTAATAATACATGAACATCAAGGTGAAAGACACAATGCATACCAATAACAATATCTGGTGAATCCTCCTATTACTGATGGAATGGTAAAGCATAGAATTAATTCTGGCGCTGACCGCCACCGATACTGGATGATGCACTCTGAGGAGGAGTTGGGTGACCTAGAGAAGCTAGTGTACTAGTAGCCTGAGTCTGGAGAAGGACATCTCTATTTACCTTCTTAGCATGAAGACACTCTTTGATTCCATGACCCGGATGGCCACAACCATAATAACCTTTCCGACCCCACAAACGCTCACTCGGATGGGTCTTACCATACTTTGCACACGGAGCATAACTGGGCCTACCACTCACACTATTTTGAGATCTGGACATAGAAGACTTACCCCACTGTTCCTTCCTATTTCTGGATGCAAGAGTACTGGCTGAAGAAGGTGCAGGCATAGATGAATGATTCTAAAATTGTGAATGATTCCCTCCTTGAGATCTAGCCTAGTCATACTCAAACTGCTCTGTTCTAGCCTTCTTATTTACTCTCTCTCTTTCCTTCAACTTCTCTACCTCAATTTACTGAGCATGCATCATCAATCTAGCAAGATCCATGTCTCCAATGAGCATAGTAGTCCTACACTTCTTAACTATCAATCCAGACACACCGATCACAAACTTACTCATGCTTGACCTACGGTCAGCCATCTGATCAGGGGCATACTTAGACAACTAGTTAAACTTGAGCCAATACTCATTCACTGTCATTGAGACCTACCTCAAGTTTATGAAATCTTCTATATTATATTCCCTTATCTTACGTAGGAAGAACTTGTCTAAGAACGCATCCCGAAATATCTGCCAAGTCATGGGAGCTGCATTCTCCCCTATACTATTCTTCCATATCCCTACCTAATCATATGCAACATCCTCTACCCTATAGGATGCCAATTCTACACTCTCCTCTTTAGAAACATACATAACACAAGTGATTTTCTTCACCTCATCTAGATAAAACTGTAGGTCCTCACCTGCTTTTGACCTAAAAAATTTTGGTGGGTTCATTCTTATAAAATGTTAAATTATAGCTGAGGCTAAATCCCCGTCTTACTAAAGTGGGAGTGCAACCTGATAGTTTCCCTAAACATTAGCGGTCATAGCTTGCGCTAGTACCTAAAAAACAGCCTAAAACTCTGAATATGACATCTCATTCAAAGGATCTGCAGGATGAGGTGGATGGTTATCATTTTTAAATGCGTTATCTCAATGAGGAGGCATTTTCTGTCACGTGAAAGTATGAGTTAGAAGCATATAGAGACACTGAATGCACAATAAATCATTAAAGAAGAGATGATTTCATAAAACTCTCCATAGCCTCTTGCTCATAGATATGGCGCACTTTAAACTGATGAACAAGACTCTATAATATGCGGCTTGTCTAACTCCCTAGGAATCTCTAAACCTTAGGCTTTCTGAAAGTTTGTAACACTTTGAAATCTTGTTCTCGGGATGCCACATGGTGTTTTGAAGTATAAATAGTCTTGAGATAACCTGGTTGTCTTCTGCTAAATCTTAATATCAAAATAGGTGAATATGAATATAAAATCATAATAAAGGCGGAAAAACTATTTGAATTATCTAAGTATAGATGAAAATACTAATCTAATCAGTATGACAAGGCAAATACTGAAAATCTAAATACTGCAACTAAAATGTAAAACTGAATCTAATAGTCCAACAAGCCTCTACTGACTGAATCTAGAGAGTCACTGGGACAGGCCCCAACTAACTTAAACTATCTGAAATAAATACTAAATCAGCTACTAATAAACTAGAAATTTGAATAGCTAAGTCCCCAAACTATGAGGTCTCACCAACTGCAGAGATGTAGATGAGATGCTCAAAAATCACTCACGCTGCTGAGACTAAGCACCTGGACCTATATTATGAGTCAATGTAGCACATAGACGTATATGTAGATCAGTACTTTGGGAATGCTCTGAGCATATGGGGGTGAATGCAATAAGTAAGCAATATCATCACAATTTATAAAATCATGCATGCTAAATGTAAATGACACACAAAGGCTGGAGTAATTTGAAAACTGAAGATCATAAATCATGAACAATAAAGCATATAGTATAAAACTTGTGAGCCATTACACTTAGTTCTGAAATTTGCATTCTGTTATTATTCTCAAATCATGCAGGCTGTTATTATTCTCAAATCATGTAGGCTAAGTGAAATTTGTAAGTCTATATCTGAAGGCTTTTGCAAAGAAATATTTTAAACTCAAGAACTTTAAAGTTGTAGAGAAAATACTTTATCTTATGGGTTTAGAAATTTGAAAACTTATTCTGCATGGGAGGCTCTTCTAACCTACATAAATCATGTGAGCATTCATGGAGTCCAACATTCTTGTCCCCCTAAGGAGGAATCCTCATGTTGGGGAGAGGAGTCATACTCCTTCCTGAGAGTATAACCTATCTAAGTGATCACATATCTATCATCCACATAGAAGTGGGAACAATATAAATCCTATGGTGGCATATAGTTCTGGGGTATGAAACTGTAGTAACGTACCCAACTCGGTGCAAAATACTACTCTCACTAAATCTGTATGCTCATTCAGATGGAAATCCACTTTAAAATAGTATAATGTTTTATAATGAAGACCAAAAGTATATTTGTAGAGCTAAATCTATAATATGAATTTGTAAAATAGATTTTATAGCTATTCTGAGGCTAAAAGATAAAATCTTTATCAATAATCTAAAAAGGAATCTAGTCATAGGGTGCTTGTAGCATAACAAATCTTGAAATAGCAATCTTTAATTAGGGATTAATGAACGATGCATCAAACTTATGTTAAAACACCATAATGTTTATAATTGGTAATGTAAACATTTATAAATCAACTTGAAATCTGGAAATTTCTGCAATATGCATGGAAATATGAACATAATCTTGTAATTCAACTTTTAAATCACTGGAAATCTCATAAGCTTGTAACAAACAATAATGGGTATAAACCCTAACTCAACTTTCATGGGAAATCATATAATATTCAATAAATTTGTAATTAAAATAAGTAATTGGGCACAAGGATGAACGGATTATCTTTGCTGAAAACCCCACATACCTTAATTGATGATCTTAGATGAAAATCTTGAACCTTGGACTCCTATTGTGTATTTGGATATGATTTATTAGATTTCTTGAATTGGAAATCCTTAATCTTGAATTACTTTAGAGAATTAATGGAGGAATTAGATTTCTTAGGGAGTAAGCTTTGATGAACTAGGGTTTTGTTTAAGAGTATTTTGGTGAAAAGTAGGTATAATATGCTTAGGATGGGTTAAATGATCTATTATTCACAAATTGGAGCTAGAGAAAAGACCAAAGAGCCCCTTTTAAAATTTTACTCGGACTGGAAAAAATTTCCGAAATTGGCCTATGGCGCGACGTGCCGTTATCGCGGTGACCTACTGGAAACTGCCAACTAGGACCTGGAAAATCTCCGCAATGTATAGCTATCGTAGTACACTTCTGTATTGCCATTTTGGCCACCTCTACGACGTACCACAATCGCGGAGGCTCACTGGAAAGTGACAATTGTGAAATGGGACATCACCGCAACGCGGTGAAATCACAAAATCTTACTGGAAAATGACAATTGGGATTTAAGACCTCTTCGCAATGCGTCACAATCACAGAGTCTTACTGGAAATTGGAAATTGTCTCCACGCTGCGCTAGTGACCGAAATGAGGGTGTTTTACGATTGAAACTTAAAATCGCCATAACTTCTCGTTCGGTTATCGGATTAAGGCAAATCTTATATCGTTGGAAAGCTATTTCAATTTCCTACACATTGGATGTGAATCTAACTCTGGAAAATTCTACATGTATGAAAAGTAATTCTCTCTTGAAGCCAACGCTTGACATTCTCAACACTATATTAAACTAGGAAAAGTATGGGGTGTTACAGTTCATTTAATTCGAGAGAGGCTGAAGACAACCCAAAGCCATCAGAAATCTTATGCAAATGTGAGAAGAAGGGATCTTGAATTTGAGGTTGGTAACTTGGTCTATTTGAAAAATTTTCCTATGAAAGGAGTTAAGAGATTTGGTAAGAAGGGAAAACTTAGTACCCGCTATATTGGACCATTGATGATAGGCGAATTTACGCACCTATATCAATATATTTTGCCCATATTTTAGCCTAGTTTTGAGAACAAATTATATATTTCATGCACTTTTAGTCCTTTTTCCTGTAAATGAGCTAACGAACATGATTAGTAAAGTTTCAGGTATAAATGATGCATAATTCAGCATTTTATGGCTTACTTGACGCTAAAGAAAGCTCACGAAGGAAGGGAAGGGAGTTTACACGCCTAAGGACCAAAACTGCTGCATGGAAAATCTGTCCCGGGCTAAAACAGCATTTCTGAAGACTTTGGGGGACCAAACCTGCTGCATGGAAAATCTGTCCCGGGCTAAAACAACAATTCTGAAGACTTTGGGGACTTACAGACACAAAGCTGGATTTTGACAATGATACATTAACCTAGTACAATTAGGTTATGTATTTCATTATTTTATTTGGATTATGATAATGTTACATTAACCTAGTACAATTGGGTTAAGTATTACATTAGCCTAGTAGGATTTGGTTAGATATTTTATTTATCTAGTAGGAGTAGGATATGGGTATTATAAATACCCTATCATCCTAGAGATTTTGAAGGAGGGAGGAGGGAGAACACAATACTTCCTTCCATCCCTCTCAACATCTCATCTTACAATTCAATTCCATTTTTCTTCTTCTACTCTTCTATTCTTAAATTCCACAACAAGAGAATCGTTACTTTGCCTAGGAATTCACACCTCACGCCTACCACCTAAGCTACACGAAATTACTCAATCTTGTGGTATAACAACAATGTCAATCGTGATCTCCTTCGCATTCATGGGTAACTAAACTTCTCTGTTGGGGTTATGGAAGCCGAATGAGTTACTATCTATTGCTGTGAGTTTGTGAGTTCGAGGCACGTATATTGCTTATATCATTATTCTCTTCATATTAATCTACATTCTTTGCGGTTGCAAACGCAAGAATACGCCAGTCTAACATTTAACTTGTTCGAGAGAAAAGTTATTTGTCTGGAAAAGAGATAATGTCAAGGTAGTAGGACACCCTTTCCTATTAAAAAGCTAGTGCCGTAACTGGACTAACCTCTTGGAGAATTCGTACCGTTAGACACGCTTTAAGCTCGAGAGAGTTAAAGTGAAATAGTCCTTGTTTAGGTCGAGAGACGCTTGGATTTACCATCGACTACAATCCTCTATAAGCAATTGCATGTCAGAATTCTACACACTCATAGCCAATAGAGACGTATACCTCAGAAGGTGGACACAACCCCAACGCTTCAATTCTCATTGTTTACAACCAACGTAACATTCTCTCTCTTTTTACTTTATTATTTTCAGCTTTTGTTTACATTACTTGCAAAACAAGAATCCCCCCTTCTTACGAGACTTGCACCAAAAGTTTAGTAATTTTACTTACTTGTTGGCCAAGCTATTCCCTGTGGGATCGACACCCAACCCAGGTTGGGTTCTATATTTGCTAACGGCCGCTTTACACTCAAACGAGAGCTGTAGATTGAGCGTTATCAACCATATAGAATCTTGAACCATTTTGGGAAGGTAACTTATGATCTTGAGTTTCCTGCAGATTTGACATCAGTACATCCGATGTTCCATTTTTCTTTGTTAAAGAAATGCATTAGTGACTCAACTTTAGTTGTTCTGTTAGAAAGTGTGGATGTTAAGGATGGCTTTTCCTACGGAGAAGTCCCAATTTCGATCCTTTATCATCAGACTCATAAGGTAAGGAATAAATAAGTTTCTTTAGTTAAGGTTCTAAGAAGGAATCAGTCCGTAGAGGGAGCTACTTGGGAAGCAGAAGCAGATATGTTATCCCGGTATCCTCATCTTTTCTCTGCAAATTCAAACTCATCTTGAGGTAACAGTTTTTCTTAGATTAACTTTTTTCATTCCCTATTTTAGTTATGCAACTATTCTCTTGCCACAACATGCCATTTATGAAGTTAGTTCAGCCCATGTAGTATGTATCATATTTTATACCTATGTTATATGATCATGTTTCATCTTATTAGTGTTCAGTATAGACTCTTGACCTCTAAAGTATCTCATCTTAAACAGTATCATTTCAAGGATGAATGGTCCCAAAGGGGAGATTTTGTAACACCCCATAAGATTCTAATCTTGATTCAATTGTAGTTGTTGCTTAAAGGGGTCCAAGGCATAAAATTTTCACAAAGTGTTAAGGACTTAATCATTTCAAGATCATAAGACTTTACGAATTTTTATATTGTCTTCCCAACCCTAGAAGGTTGGTTTTTAGTTTATTTATGTTTAGGGAGGTTAAAGGTATATCTCGGGAGAGTTTTAGGATTTTGGATGGGCTTCGAAACGTGTTTGGATAGCGGAGATGGAGAGTACTCATGATAGACCCACAGTGAATTGGTCTCTCTTACTGTTATAGAGTACGCAATGTGTTAGTATCTCCCTTGGAGGAAGGGATACAACGCATTGGTCTATTCCCTGGAGTAAGAAACGCGACACATTGGTGTAGTACGTCCAGCTTCTTGATTAAAGAGATCAAGGGGAAATCAAGTCTTTTTCCCTTAACGCAAGTTATTCATAACACGATTGGGGACATCCATAGGGGCATTGTTTTCCCCTTTCTATGAAAATTACTCATTAGAAACCCTTCTCTTTCCCAATAACAAGATCCAAGCTCCTTTCCCTAAGAATCCAAGAGTTTAAGCTTCCAAGTTCATGCAATCTTCAAGAATCTAGCTATTGAAGTATGTGGGGTTTTGAACGAGGTTAATCTTTCATCCTTGTACCCAAATGTATGATTTTCAAGTTGAATTTACTTGTTTTAAGTTAGGATTCATTCCCAAATCATCTTATTGTTGAAAGCATAACATTATCATGTGATCTAAGGGACTAAAGAGCATAAGAGTTGTACTTATTCATGTTTTAAACTAAAAATATGATATACTATCTTGAATTTGGTTATTTTGATAAGAAATTGCTATTATCCTGAGTTGAATATGTTCCCATGCTTAAATTCATGTATTATATTCATGAATGGAAATATCCAATGTTTTGGGTCTCTGAACTATGACTTCATATAACTACTTTAAGAGTTGTTATCATATTTTTGTAATCATTTTGTGCTGGCGGATTATGAACACCCGATACCTATGTGTTCACTTGCTAATTCAAACTTTTGAAATACTAGTTTGTCAGACCAGGATTTCATTACTATATTCAAGTTCAAGTTAATCCTTGTCAATAAAGACCATGTTATGTTGATCCATAAATAACACCAGTGTCATTTAGTTTGGAGTGGGATTTAGCACCGAGAGGGAAGTGTGGATTTAGCGCATCCTACTTCCCATAAACTACGTGCCTCCATAGGATTTCGGTACTCGCCAAAGGGCATTTCCTCTTTTTCCCAAATTAGGCTCAGTATAGTGATCACTCTATTTTAGGTTCCACTCCGATGGCATGGATAGAACAACCCTTCTTAACATGGGCCAAACGTTAGACTCCATGGTAATATCCATAGTCTATGCCGGTTACATGATAGCTCCCACAGTTTCAATCAGTACAGGCAGTCTATTTCAGTTTAGTTTTACTAGACTAAGTAGCCAATTTTTAGTACTTATTCAGTTAGTTATATAAACTGTACAAGTTATTCAGATATTGATAATGTATTAAAATACTTGGTCTTGCATATTCAGTTTTACATATTCACATAATTAGATTTAGTTTGTGCATGTATTTCTATTTGTCCTTACCTCACGTACCAGTACATTCAAAGTACCGATCGCATACCTTTCTCTTACCCTATGTTTTCTTATAATATAGGTTTGGATGCATAGTTTCCTCATGATCCTTAGACAACTTAATAGTTGCCTACGACAGTAGTGGTGAGTCCTCATATCGAGGACGTGATATGTTATTTTATTCATTTCAGTATTTTATTAAGATTTAGTTAGTTAGAGTTAGTTGGGGGGTTTTCCCCTTAACTCCTCATGATTCTTAGAGGCTTTCAGATAGTTAGACAGTTGTTCAGTTTTCAGTTATTAAGAGTTGTTTCAAATAGGCAGTTTAGTTTTCCAGTGTTTATAAGATATTTTAGACATGTCTTATATATATTTTAGTATTCAGATTGACAGTTCTTTATTGGTTTATCTTTTGTACATGTTGTTTTACTTCTATTTAATTCAATGCTCATAGCAGATACTAGACCACAGGTTAGTTGAGGGTCAATCGTAGCTTTAAGCACCATGTCTTGTCTAGGGGGTAGCCTCGGGTCGTGATACTTTATCTTAGAAAAGGAAAGAATTAGGTAATATGATATGACAAAGTATCTTCTCATTTCCATGGCAAAGCAAAACAAGAGAGAGAACAACTTTTTTAAAATGGTTGGAAGGAACTCGCAAATGTGATAATGGTGGGAATAGGAAGTAGAAAAATATTTTGAGGGGTAATAATATCATTTGACAAGTTAGTGCATGTGTTCAACGTCATTGTATTACTAATACATAGAAAATAGTGTGTATTACTAAACACACTTAAATACATAATAGATTATATAACTAATGTTTGCATTAGTTATACATAGCCTAAAATATGTACCAAACAAGATACTAACAATACACATTAATTAATGCAAGGATTACTTTTTTCAATACCCTCTACCAAATGACCCCTGAAGGTGTGGCCTTTGTATAAGGCTTTTGGCTATGAAAATTTTGGCAACAATTTAAAAGCGCGTTCTTTAGAATTGAAGACAACACATTTTAAATGTTGCCAAATCATAAAATAATTTACAACACTTATTTATATAGATAGCCATACTTTTTAAGTGTGTGATATCAATAATGATAAAAACAACACTTAACAAGTGTTCTGTAATTTCTGAAATTTCTATTTTCCCTCTGTTTATCTACCTCCCCCCCTCCCCCTCGTTTTCTCAAATTTCTAAAAGAACAAAGTGTATGTCCCTAAATTTTATTCACAAGGGTTTCACTATTTATCTCAACTCCATGGAGCACCTGATGGTCCTCCAAAAGGGTTTTCTCATTCATTCCAAAAGGATTTTCTCATTCATTTGTAATTGTTTCTTATTCATTCATAGTTTTACTTGTTTCATTCATAAGGGTTTTTCCATTCTTCAGCAATTTCATTCATTATTTATGAATAAAATTGTGATAAAACTTCTTATTTATGAATGGAATTATAGCTACAAAATTACTTCATAATTTCATTATTAAGGTTTTTCTCATTCTCTAGATTTGATTTTATAGCTTTGTTAATTTTTTCGTATTTTGTGCAGATTCCATGCCACAACAAATTGAGTTTTCTATATTTTTTGCTATCTGTTTTTTTGGTATTTGACAAACCTCTCAATAGTATTTGACAATTTGATATCAATTTTGTTTCAACATTTTGTATATGCACCAAGTTAGATCGTAGTTTACACTACTTTATTTTTACTATAGTTGATACAGTATTTTATTTTTTATTTATGTGCTTTTTATTATTTTTTGAAATGGGGCATTGTGGTCACCATGAAATCAAGTTCATATTTTTTATATCAAATTCTCTTGTATGTAGTAGAGGAAGAACCAATGGGAAAATAGAAGTTAACTAAGGTGGCGACCAAGGAAAATATTGAGTATGAAGTTATCGACAAAGAAGGGAACAAATATTATGACTCTATATATTAGAAATTTGACGGGGATGCTGACAGTGATTTACTCACACGAAAATAAAATTTATTTGGGGCAAATATATGAGTTATTCACTGAAGTCAGTCACCATCGAATTCAGTCACTATCTCTACGTAAGTTTGATTTTATATATTTTCTCACGCTCTTTATAGTAGCAGTACAATTTATTAGTTGTTGGTTAAGAATGAAGTAG
This sequence comes from Capsicum pubescens, assembly GCA_030864215.1. Classification (NCBI taxonomy): domain Eukaryota; kingdom Viridiplantae; phylum Streptophyta; class Magnoliopsida; order Solanales; family Solanaceae; genus Capsicum; species Capsicum pubescens. Next base: position 70,491,820 of record CM061549.1, on the reverse strand, counting down.
CAATAAGCCTTGCTTTACCAATACAATGTCAATCGAATTTTGTAGTAATCTTATTTCTAACCAACAGTCTCTGCCCATGGCTATTATTATATTTCTAAACCTTAATATACTTTGTCATGGTTGATTTCATGGCATATTTGCGTCATGTTTTGTAATAATCATTGTCCTTGTGCCTCTAGTTCTCACGACTCCATTGTAACAAGAAGGGTTGCAAACGATCTGGTTTTCTGCTTTGTTTGTGGTACAATGTTGTAGGTGATAAGATTTAGAAAAAGGAATAAGGGTTTACTTTTTGTACTTTCTAAGAAAGGTCTATTTATCAACTTGAAAATGCATCTTTTAATGTTTGATTGATTAGTTTGGAAGGATTACGAGTTCAATATATGAAATTTTGATACATGATCCAATGGGTTAGTTTCATTTGGGGAAATTAATATTTTGCAGGAGTAATTGCTGATACATTTGTGTGTCCTTAATATGTTATTTAGCCTATTTTTTTCTTTTCAGAAAGAGTCTCTGTCTTTCTCAATGAAAGCCAGTCAAGTATTATGTCTGCTAAACTACTTGATCAAATATCAAAATTATAAGAAGATTCCCTTATTTATGAACATTTGAATGAGACAAGGGGGAGTTATTAAGTCTGCTGGAGTGGGGGGAAAACTCTGGTGTTTTTGACCAAGTAAAGAATCTTATCCAAAAGCTAGTAAATATTATTAAAGAGGGTTGATATGTAGTTTTTTCATTTGTTGATCTGCATGAGCGTCTAAACACTACCATATAAGAATCAAAGAAATAGCTTGACTTGATCTTCAAGTATGACTAGGACTTTGATCATTACCTAGAAGAGGATATTCCTGCTGTGGTGATGTGACAGATATACAAGAACTTGTTAAGGTTGAGTATATTCATAAAATTTTGTGTGGATTAGTGTTTCATAATTCCTATTCAGTATTAATAAGTGGGTATTAGTGTATGAGAAGTTTTGGGATATCCATATTAAGTGTTAAAATCTAAGTTTGAATTTGTGGAGTACTAAACTAATAGAAAGAGTATTTTGAAATTCTAGATGGTGAGAACTTAGGGTATGGTGATTTCTATATGTAGTTTTGACGATTCATAGCTAACTGTAAGGGACCAGGTCCATCGATGTGCAAGGTACAGTACAACTAATATACATTGTCTGTATAGTTTTATCCTATTGTGTAACAAACTTATAGGTGTTTATTTGTATTGATTAGGAAGCTGATCCATTGATCTTTATCCCAATCATCACTCAGTTATAAAAGGAATGAGATGACTCTTCATCAAATGGTTTTTGCACAATTCTAAAGTGTGAAGAGAGGTAGCCAAAACTCAGTTCCAACACCACTCAAGTTCTTAGCTTTTTATGTGAGCTTTATTGAATTGTTCTTGAGTGAGTAATGGTTTGTAATTGAACTGCTCATGTTATAAGAGTCGTATTTTATTTTGTTAAGAGAGATTCTTAGTAGAGTTTCCTGAGCATGTAAATGATTAGATTTAATTAGTAGAGAGGGTCCTTGGTAGAGTTACCAAGATGATCTTGTAGAAGAATTATGACTAGCGAAAGAAGCCTAGAGGTAGGCTAAAATATAGACTGTAATCAGTCGGTTGATTATAGTAGATTTCTTTAGTGCTTGTGAGGGTAAGCCATGGTTTTTCCCTTCCTGAGTTTTCATGTAAAAATCTCATGTTTTTACTCTTCCTGTACTATCTTTAGTTCTCCTTCTCTCTATTATTTGATTATCTTTGATTGAATCTAAGGGACCTAGTCCTTCACTATGCAGTGCAACCCCCAGGGTTCCAACAATTGGTATCAGATCAAGGTCACTCTAAAAAGCTCACACCTAGAGTGTTTTGGTTATCATGGTTGCTCCACAAAACATGGAAGAAGGGTGATCTACCACTACACCACCCAGATTTAATGGACAACACTATGGATGGTGGAAGACAAGGATGTTTGACTTCATTATGGCTGAAGATAGTAAACTGATGGACATAATCCTTGATGGAACTCACGTTACTTTAGAAGAAGTCAAATAAAGAAATGATATATAAATTGTTATCAAAAGCAAGAGGGAATTCAATGAATAATATAGAAGGAAGACTGAGAAAAACCACAAGGCCAAGAAATTATTAGTCTGTGGATTAGGGCCTGATGAACATAACAGGATCTCAACTTTTGAAAATGCCCAAGAGATCTGGGATTTCTTAAGGACTTCACATAAAGGTACTAGTGATGTGAAGGATTCAAAAGTATATATGCTGACTACTCAATATGAAACCTTCACCATGAAAGAAAAAGAAAATATCTAAGAAATGCATACAAGATTTACTTCAATCACAAATGAGCTTCATTGCTTAGGAGAGGTGATGCCAGTGTATAAGCAAGTAAGAAATATTCTTGGTATTCTTCCTAAGTCTTGGGAAAGCAAAGTGGATGCTATAACTGAAGCTAGAAACTTCAAGACCCTCACTATGGATGAACTAATAGGAAATCTAAAAACCCATGATCTCAAAAAACAATAAGAGATAGAAAAAAAGGAAGTTATAAGAGAAAAATATCTTGCATTGAAGGCTTCAAAATATGACCCAGTTGAAGATGACACTGATGTTGTCTATTTAGCAAAGAGAATTGTTAAAGCTATGAAATGAAGTGGTCAATTTTAGAGAAGTGGAAGCAACAAAGGAAAAAAAGCCACTATGGAAGTTTTTCATAAATGTGGAAGTCCTGAGCACTTTATTAAGGATTCTCCAATACACAAATTAGACTATCAAGTATATCTCAATACCAGTGGTGACAAAGGAAAGATTCGGGACCAGCTTTCTATAAAATTAAGAAAAAAGGCTGCAGCTAATTATGCAGTAAGGCAGGCTCTAGTAATGCGGGGAGACTCTTCTAGTGAATTTGAGCAAGATGGGAAATAGTAAGATATTTCCATGCTGGCAGTGAAGGATGAGAAAGTGACCTTTGATTCCTTATTTGCTTTTATGGAAAACACTGAAGATAAAGAAGATAATGAGGTAACACTTTCTAACATTAAATAAAACTTAGAGAATTACTCTGCTAAAAAAATAAAAAGGCTTGCTAGTGTATTGATTTATTCCTTGTGTGAAAAAAATAAGAAAAATGCACTGGGAAAAAGGGTAGAATGTCAAGAACGAGAATTGATAGCTTTGACTCTTTAGATATCTAAAACTGAGTAATAGGTTGACTCCCCTTTTCCGAATTGTTGTGTTTATCCGAGTGATCCACAAACAATGAGAATCTCTCTTTTTCCTATCCCTATCCTGATGAGCCAAAACTAAAGATCTCATTTTTTGTTGAGTAATAGGTCTAGTAATACTTAAATGATCCTCTCAAAATCTTGATGCAAATAAATAAATTTTTGTTCTACGTCTCTGAGCAATATATCCTTGTTTAATTCTGGTCTAAGCTCAAATTTAAAAATCTAAGCTTGGTGAGTCGACTATATAAAGTAGATGTTTCATAGAGTAAAGGGAAGAAAGAAACATCAAAGTTTGAGGTTGAGCTTGAAAAAAATTAGAGGATTCCTAAAAGCATTTTATGTTTGCATGCCAAAAGAATGAGGAGTTGGACAGGGCCCTGGTCCGTCTAAGAGAAGAATTTAAAAAATTCTTACAATGGACTACATCCTCGTAGATCTTTTTCACTTAACTAGTCAAGGTGCTAATCATGGGAATGGTCTTGGTTATAGAGAAGGAACCTAAGTTCGTGGGTCTCAAGGGAAAGTTTCTTATGGTGCTAAGAACAAGGTCCACAAGCCTCTTTGTACTCATTGGGGAGGAGATGGGCACATAAAGGAAAATTGTCAGAGCTGGATAAAAGCTAAAATGAATGGTTCCAGGTATATTCAGTAAGGGAATTCACACTATATAGGTTTCAAACCGCAGAAATTTTTGAAAAGGAACTCTCTACTTAGATGGGCTAAAAGGGATTTGATCACTCCATTGTCCTCTTACTGGAAACTCAAACTCAAATGGGTTCCTAAATTAAAATTATGATTATGGATCTAGGAATAAGAAAGGGGATGGTAGTCAGAAATGGTTCATTGATAAGTGCTCAAAGTTTAATTCTGGAATATCTGACTGACCTCTCTCTTAAGAAACTTTAAGTGAAAGTGTCACATATTGAAATGATTGATTTCAAAGGACCTGGTCCTTGGTTAAAAAAGTTGAAATCATCAAAGTAAGAAGATCATGGAGCTCCTGATCAGTCAGAAAAGCTATTGATCCTTATTGGTAGTAAAATTAAAAGATTTATTCATGATGATGGTGAAAGGATGAAAGGTGCAGATGAGAGTGATGTTAACTCAGAATGCCAAGTTTAGGATCTTATTCTTAGACCTATTCTTAGAACAAGTCGCGGTATCATGGGGTGTAATAAATCTAACAAGATGATGTTAGGATTGATCAAATCAGCCTGACCTACTATCATGTATACACCCTTGGGAGAAACTTTGGAAGTGGACAGATATGACAGGCACAAAGTGGGAGATTCACTCAAACTAGAGAGAGACCTGGTCCTATCTCTCGGATTAGTATCTTGTAAGTGCAAATTTTATCTGTTCTACCAAGAAAAATGCACGTCCTCCCTATCCTTGTGTCAGAACAAAGTTATCCTATTTTAAAAGGGAAGGTGATTCACCTAAAATCTGATATTGATCATATCTTTTTCTCCTATAAAACCCTTCCTTATGCTCAGTATCCCTTAAATCATGCAACACCCACTACTCATATCAAAAAGAGGAAAATCTAAATTCCAAATAGCCCTTCTATGAAAAGACCTTCTTGATGGTTGTATCTCTCCCAATCTCTTTTCCTTCAAATGATTCTAAGATTAGCATTGTGAAAAATCCCTTTCCAAACTTTCTTTAAAAGCATCATTTTTCTCCTTCTCTTCTAAAGCTTAACTCCTTCATCACTCAACCTGTCAATGAAGAATCATCCCTGAATCTTCAAAACTATCTTGATGATGTTATGATGGATGAAACCTAGGTTGCTAAAAATCTTATCTTATTTTCAAATAGCCTAGGAAAGAGCTTAGTTGTTCACAAGAAAACTGATTTCAGTGAAATACCAAAAGTTTCTTGAAAATAATCTAGAAGTTTTACTGAGAAGTAGCTAAAAGAGAATCTATGATCACTTATACTAGAAGAAAGAATGGGGAGAAAATGAGGTTTTTCCAAAGAAGAAAGAAATAGGTCTTGAAGAATAAAAAGGTGTTAACTAGAAGGATTTTTTATTCAAATGTGCTAATAGAAACTAGTATGGTGGAACTAGTGGAGTTGGGTAAAGATCAAGGGTGGATACATCTCATGGTACGACCTATTCCCACTATGTTTGATGAGATAGTCAGGGAATTCTATTTCACTTTGGAATTCTAAGAAGATGGGATGAATTTGACTGCACAGGTTCAAGGAAAGAAAATTAAGCTAAATAAGTAAACACTTGGAAGGATCTTAGAAGTTCTTATATATGGAGCGATAAATGTCTCCAAGAAGCTGCCTTCAATAGAATTCTTAGCCAATGCATACAAAATCAAAGAAAAATATATGGCTGCAATTAATAGAAAATCACCCAAGAGTGAGTTTTAATGTCTTTGACTTTGACTTTGTGAACAAGGTAATTCTGCCTAGGTCACAAAATAAAAGCATTAACTTATCCACTGATTTGTATGTAATGGAATGCCTAAGTAGCTTTGAATTCATTAATCTGCCTTTATTGATGATAGAATAAATTCACAACGTGGTTGTTGGGAAGAATGGAAAGCATGGAATGCTTTATGGATTTTGTCTGACGTTCTTAATCATTACGACATTGTCTGTGTTTTTGGAACCCAAGGATCTGTGGTTCAAATTCTTTATATGAAAATATTGGTCAAGTCTGAATGTGTCAAAGTAGGTAGCATTTAAAAGGGATCTTAGGAAGGAAATAGAAGAATTGAAGTTCAACCTAGCTGCCAAGGATGAAAAAATCATCATGCTCTAGGTGATAATTCAACATTTCTCTAAAAAAAGCCCATGTGACACTGAAATGCTCATAATTGAGAATGCTGAACTGAAGAAGAGGGTGTCAATCTTAAATTATGATGTCGTTAACCTAAATGGATAAATAAGGTATCTCCATAACAACCGTACCCTACTCCTTTAAAATCTTTTTCCCAATCCTTCACTAATTAATCTTTCTTGATTCCTGTTGAGTTTTCCCTAAGAACATTTAATTTATGCGCAACAATGATACTTATCCTATTATGAATGAATCTTTTCTTTGTGTGTTACATTTGTTCTCCTTAAATTGCAAAGTTATTCTTCATGTTAGTGTTGCTCTAGTGGCCATAAGTTAACTAATTTATGCTTAATTTACTCTTGGTTTACTATTTTCACTTTTCAATGATGCCAAAAGGGGGAATACTGAGTTCATGTAGTAGGAACCAGGTACCTATAATTTGAGTTGTAGATGATGGGGAAAGTATGCAATTACACTAAATGAAGGTGTATGATGACAGGGGAAGAAATTAGTTGTATTTGTTGTAAATGACAACATGGGACCAGGTCCCTATGTTTTTTGAGGGAGTAAGCATAATTATAAAGGGAACATTCATCTTTATGTAATCAGACTGATTAACAGTGATGAATGTGTATTGATGTTCAAAACTATATGGTTGGTTTGTCATCATAGAAAAGAGAAAATTGCTATATGTAGTTTTGATGATGAACAACTAATTTCAAAGGACTAGTTCCTCGAAGTTCAGGGTACAGTACAGCTAGCACACATTGTCTGCATAGTTTTGTCCTCTTATGTGAAAAACTTGCAAGTTCTATTTTGTGCTGATTCGGACAGCTGGTCCAATAATTTTTCAGACGTAATCATCACTCATCTATAAAAGGAATGATATGCCTCTTCATCAAATGATTTTTGCATAATTCTAATGAGTTAAGAGAGGCAACAATAATCCATTTCCAACACTGCTCAAGTTCTTAGCTTTTTATGTTAACTTAAATTGAAATTATTCTTGAGTGAGTAATGGTTTGTAATTGAACTACTCATGTTGTAAGAGTAGTGTTTTCTTTTGGTGAGAGAGGTTCTTAGGTAGAGTTTCCTAAGAGTGTGATTGATTAGAGTTAATCAGTAGAGACGGCCTTGGTAGAGTTACCAAGATGAGCTTGTAGTAGAGTTTCTACTAGCTAAAATATCCTAGAGGTAGGCTGAAATCTAGATTGTATTTAAGAGGTTGATTATAGTGGATTTCTTTAGTCCTTGTGAGGGCAAGCCCTGTTTATCCCTTCCTGGGTTTCCACATAAAAATATCATATTTTTTCTCTTCCTGCACTATCTTTAGTTCTTCTGCACTCTATTATTTAATTATTTATGATTGACTTTGAGAGACCTGGTCCTTTACTGTGTGGTGCAACCCTCAGGGTTCTAACAGTGATACTCCTTAATATTCTAATTTAGTAAGTGTTTAAGCTATTATATATTGACTATTAGGGCTATAGAGAGTTAAGAGTTCTATCTCAGAATGAAGTACTAGCAGTGGGTTTTACACTTTAAGATATAGTCTTTCAGGATGATTTTATTATTTATGTGCATTGTTATATCTCAGACTCTAGAGTAGAGTGGTTGCAGTTCAGTTTTGAGTTTATTAAAGGGGTTCTCAGACTTAGAACAATGGTTTAAATCTAAGGGGGAGATTATAGAACAAGGAACCAAGTCAGGCTCTCAGATTCTAGTAGTGATGTTGGTGTAATGTAGAACATCAGTCGGGGAGAAAGATACCAAACCATTCTTATATCAAAGTAAATTCTTGTACAACAGTCATCACGACATCTACTCATAACTTATAAGTCATCTCTATGATCATATCTCATATTCATGCACTTCCCAAAGAATTATGTATGCTCCTAGTTCCTAGTATAAGAAGTGTATGTTCACTCAAAAGTACAAATCATATTCCATGAATTCATGAACTCCAAACTTAAGTCAAGTAGCTCATGACTCATGTACCTATGTTCTACAGTATACTCAGTTCCCCGAACTCATGGTACGTACTTAATGCCCATTGAAATTTAGATTACAGTATGTATGTCCTCAGTTTTGATGTCTTTAATGAATCCATTCCTTTGATGCTCTATTCCTCACTCCTCAATTTAGTGTCTAATTTACATATAGTATTCTTTCATGCTTCAGGTCCTTATGTTCTAAACTTTTGGTATCCTATCCTTATGAAATATTAGTGGTAATGAAAACTAGCTTAGATGAGAGAGAGTAAATGTTCTGTATTGGGGAAAGATTATTGTATGTTGTTTTATCTAAGGCTATAAGTGTGAAGGATGATTGGGGAAAAGCTTTGGTATATCTAATGGTTAGTTGAGAATTCTATGTGTCTCTTCTTAGTAATAGTGCAAAAAAGTTGTTACTGATAGAGGTATTAGATAATATGTAAAAAAATTCCTAGGTGAGTTATTTTCCTAGAAGTTCATATGTGGTTATAATGATAGGATTGAATGTCATGTTGGTATAGAAGGGTATGAATGCATTGTGTGTTAGTGAATTCCTATTAAGCGGTTGAAGTTTGTTGTTGAAGTGATAAGGAGTATTATTCTTGAGATGAGAGCTATGGAAACACATAGGATATTGAATCTGTGGTTTAGACTAGTATTATGGAGTTGTGTGGTACCTTATGATGTTGGAGTAGGCTTCAACATGGTGAAGAATCTAGTTTAGCTCAAACTTTAGTAGATGGAGATATCAATGTCCATGTGAAGATTATAAGTGGTGTCAAATAAAGGGTAGTATTTAAGAGGAAAATAATAGTTGAGGGAGTATTTGAGAAGTGGGGCTAATCTTGAAAGTTAGTAGTTCCATTGCCTATGACATAGTAATTCTATCCTAGCTTATGTTTTATAGGCCTATATTCTATGTTAAAGAGTTATAGCCATGTTACGATTCCTTATTTAGATATCTTATTCATATCATGCCCAAATTTCTTTACCCCCTAATGTTATTAGAACTTCATAGAAAGAGTGTTGAAAAATATAATCTAGTTGAGTACAAACTTTTAGTATGATTCTATCTGTTTAGCCAGTAATTTAGTTTAGCAATCAGATAAAAAACCTCCTATAGTTTTCCATCTTTCCATCTAGAAAACATTTAACACACATTCCACATTCAAACATTCAATAAAACACTTATTCCTAAATGTTGCCTACCCGAACCTTCATTTGCCTATGTGATTCAACATATCATAATGCTATCACATTCCAACAATATTCATTCTTATTCGGAATTAAACAAGACAACAATGAACCAAAATTGATCTATATTCCCCTTTTTATCAATTTACTCAATTCTACCCCACCATGTCAAACACACAAATCATTTATAATTACGTAAAATTAAAGGGAAAAAAGATAGAATTGGACCTTGATTCTGAACCTTCGAAGAATACTGCTTGATAAAATAAAGAAATCCGTCTCTGCTAACCTCAACTTGCCTGAATAACGTCAAAGATCCAACTCAATACCAAGAAATAGAAATCCGAACAGGCTTAAACCCGAGGAAGACGAATTAGCAAATACACTGAGATTGAAATAAACTGAGAAAGCTCGTATGAACAATCCTATCGAAATCAACTCGAACCTTACCAAATTCAACCTAATCTCGTTGAATTACCACTGACTTCGTTGATTCTAGCGTTTCCGGCTAAGACGCCCAAAAATCAAAGAAAATAAGGAGATTTTGACAATTTTAAGACTGATTCGACTAAACTGACGACAGCAACTGATTTTGACACCGATGTCGCTGGAAAAACTCACAAAGAGGCTGGATTTATCATTATTTTCCTTTTTTTGGTGACTGAGCATGTAATTTTTTGTGAATATTATTTGTATGTCATGTATTTGTTAGTACAACTAGACCAAAAATGGCGTCCTTCTACTCTGTTGTGTTTTTGGTGTTTCCGGTGAGCTGTACCGGTGTATTCGCGTCCAAAATTAGTGTGTTTTTGAATAGGAATGGAGCTCTATATTATTGTTGTGGTCAATTGGGAGTATATTCTGTGTCTCTATTAGTATAGATAAATTTTATGCATGAGCCAGTGTGGTCTCTTCCCTGGAATGGAAAATGTGTGCTCCTATTCTATGGAAGGTTTCCCTTTTTCCATTTTTTCTTTCTGTGTATGCCTATCCTATACATCTATATGATGACCAGGGAAAAAACGTGACTTAGAGGGTGTGGGTAGGGTAGGTTGTTAGGATGAGGTGTAAAATTAGTTAGGATAAGGTAATATTAGGGATTTAATTTGTAAGGATTTAGTTATTATTTGTTTCCTTATGGGCAAAGTGTAGAATGGGTGAGGGTATGTGGTAAGGTGAGCCAAAAATGAGTAAAATTGAACTTCGGGAGGGACAAAATTAGATGTTTATACAAAGTACTTTTTGAATGTATTTCTCTTGTGATAACCACAACTTTTTGGCCTTTCTATCATGGACAATCTGCATGCCAAGAATCTGTCTTGCTAGTCCTAAGTCTTTCATAGAAAATGATTTACTCAACTCTTGCTTCAACTTTTGAATCCTACAAGTATTATAACAAACGGCAAGTATGTCATCAACATAAAGCAACACAACAATAAGGTCACCATCAGAGAATTTTTGCACAAAAACACAATGGTCTGAAGTAGTTTTCTTGAAGCCTTGCTGACTCATAAAGGAAAAAACTCATGTACCACTGCCTGGGAGCTTGTTTCAAATCATACAAGCTCTTCTTCAATTTGGAAACATAATTTTATTTTCCCCTGGCTTCAAAATCTTTAGGTTTCTCCATAAAAATTTCTTTATCTAAGTCACCATTAAGAAAAGCAATCTTAACATTCATTTGCTCAAGCGCTAAATCGAGACTTGCAGCTAAGCCTAGAACCACATGAATTGATGATACTTTCAAAACTGGAGAGAATATCATATGAAAATCAACTCTTTTTTTCTGATTAATTCCCTTCACAACTAATCTAGACTTGTACTGTGAAACTGGGTTACCATTTTTATGTTTCACCCAAACAATCCATCTATTTTTCAAAGCTTTTCTGTCTTTAGGTAGATTAACCAAATCAAAAGGTATGATTGTCATGCAAAGATTTAATTTCATCTTTCATAGCATCAAACCACTTTTCTTTTTCTTCACTTTCCATGGCCTCGTCAAGACTCTCAGGTTCTCCCCCGTCAGTCAAGAGTACATACTCATAGAGAGAATAACTAGATGAAAGTATTTTCTCTCTAGTAGATTGTCTAAGAGAGCTCTCTGGGGCATCAACAATTGGTTGTTGATCAATCATATCAACTTACACTAGAGCATCAACAACATTTTGCTGGTCATTCTCGACATGATCATCATCTTCATTATCAACTTAATTTTTATCATCATGAAGATTTTCTTCAGAAGCAGTAGTCAAAGAAATTGGATCAATATTAACTAGGCTCTCACTACTCTGAGAATCTACCTTCTCAGTTTTGTCAAAATTTTCAATTGTTTGGTCTTCAAAGAATACAACATCGCGACTTCTAACAAGTTTCTTCTCAAATGGATCATAAAAATGATAGCTAAAGTTATCTTGACCATAACCAATGAAGATACACTGTCTAATTTTAATATCCAACTTTGACCTTTCATCCTTAGGAATATGCACAAAAGTTTTACACCCAAAGACTCTAAGATGATCACAAAAAATATTCTTACCAGACCAAACACTATCAGGGACATCACCAACCAAAGAAACAGTAGGAGATAAATTGATAGCATAAGCAGCAGTATTAAGTGTTTCTGCCTAAAAAGAATCTTAAAGTTTAGCATCTGAAAGCATACATCTAACCCTCTCAGCTAGAGTTCTGTTTATCCTTTCTGCTAAACCATTTAATTGAGGAGTCTTTTGAGGAGTTTTCTGATGCCGAATAACTTGCTCTCGGCAATATCTATCAAAAGGACCAATATACTCACCACCATTATCTAAGTAGATGTATTTTAATTTCTTCCCTGTATGCCTCTCAACCAAGGCCTAAAAATTCTTGAACACATCAAGTACTTAATCCTTGGAATTCAAAGAACAGACCTAGAGTTTGCAAAAATGATCATCAATAAAATTCACAAAGTAAAGTGCTCTACCATAAGACCTTACTTTAAAAGGACCACACAAATCAGAATGTACCAACTTCAGCAAATCAAGCTTTCTTGAAGGTGGGTGACTCTGAAAAGAAACTCTTTTTTGTTTACCATCTAAGCAATGAACATACAACTTTGCTTTTTTCACTCTAGAAAGAAAATTTTTCTTAGCCAAATTATCAATCTCCTATATCACTCATATGACTCAATCTTCTATGCCATAACTGTGATGAAGTATCATTCTCCACCAAGTTTACTAAGCCTATAGAAATAGAACCCTAAAATATGTACAAGTTAGACAACTTGTCACCTCGAGCCACAATCATCGAACCTCTAGTAAGCTTCTACTGGTCAATACCTAGGGTGTTAACATAACCCTCACTATCAAAGTTCCCTATAGAAATCAAATCCAGGCGAACATCTGGAGCATGCTTGACATTATTAAGAACTAGTTTAGAACCATTATTACTTTCCAAACAAACAGTGCCAATGCCAAGTACTTTAACTTCATTATTATTGCCCATTTTCAACATCCTAAAATTACTTGAAGTATAAGAAGAAAATAATTCCTTCTTTGGCATTACATGAGAAGTAGCATCGGAATCCACAAACCAGCAAAACTAATCACTAACAAAATTAATGACATTCTCACCACAAGCAACAAGAAGATCATCATTAGCAGCAACAACAACACAATTTTTATTATCGTCTTTTTTTTTGTTGTCTCATATCTCTTTTATGCTTGTAACAATATTTCATGATATGCCCCTTTTTATTGCAATAGTCTTATGTAACATTCTTGAATTTAGACTTTGACTTACTTCTACTTTTATCTCTCTCATTCGGACCTCCGAACTTGTTTCTCTCTCTCTCTTTAGTAACGAAAACATCAGAGTGTGAAGATGAAGAAGATGAGGCCTGAGATCTTCTTTGCATCTCTTCATTCAAGACTTCAAGACACCACTCTTAACATATTTCATAGTTACAACACCACCGGGATCAAAATTAGTCAAAGAAGCTCGCAGAGTTTTTCAAGAGTCAGAGTATTAAAAAACCAAAGTCCCTGAATTTCTTTATCGAACTTTACACCCATTCCGGACAGTTGGTCAAGGACACCCTGAAAATTATTTATATGATCGGAAATAGGACTTTTCTCTTTATATCTGATATTCATCAATTTCTTAAGCAGGAGCAACTTGTTATTTACCAGTCTTTGAAGCATAAAGTGTCTCGAGCTTGTCCCACAAACTTCTTGCATGTGTCTTATTCCCAATATGGTTTCTAACATTATATTCAACACATTATCTAATATAGCCATAAACATGTAAGTGCTCAAATTCTCAATCCTCATCTAACATGGATTGAGGTTTAGTAGATGCAAATACAGGTAAATGTATTGTCTTGACAAATAGAAGATATTCCATCTTGTCTTTTCAAATATGATAATTACTACCATTCAAACACACCATTTTACTCATATTTTTCTGCATCATTCAAATCAATAATCAACATCAACCAACGCTCTGATACCACTTTGTTGGGAAAGACAAGGGCACTATCAAGGTGCACGACAGGGTAGCTGCGGAAGAATACCCAAGTCTAAACTTTTTTTTTCAATTTGAACCAGGAGAAAACAAACAAACCCAAGAACAATGGTAATATGGAAGTAAATAAATTAACCAAACGAGCACAACAAGAAAAGAATAAAATCAACCACACGAAACACAAAATTTACATGGAAAACCTTCAGTGTGAAGAGTAAAAAATCACGGGACCAAAACCTCCACTATAATCTCCAAGATTTACAATATTGTTCTCCAAAATTGGCCACAAAACAAGTCCCAAAGAACGAGAGCATCACCACAACAAGATAGCACTAAAACTAGAGAATAAAAAAGAGAACAAACACCAAAAATACTGTTGTTGTTTGGAAATGAAAAACAGAAGCTACGGGCTACCATATCTAACTTTGTTAGTTTCTAATCAAAGATTGAGATGAGAGGAACAAGAAGGTCAAAAATTAGCTCAATCAGACCAGAAACGAAGCGGAAATCGCAACTTGAAGTTGACTGTTGTAGCTGAAATTGGGGTGCAAAAATCTGCACACTTTCTCTCTTTTGTGGCTGCTAAAACTCTCTTTGTGGGTGTGAAATAAGACCTAAAAATATCTATATATATGTCCCATAGTAATGGGCCTATGGTCAAAAGTGGGTTGGTCCAAATTGGGTTTTATTTATTCAGATAAGAAGGGAAACAGACCCATAACCCAACATTAGAAAGGTGAACCTTTTCATAAAGGTGTAACTCTTCGGAAAAGGTGCAACTCTTCGGAACGTCACTATCCATTAAAAAGGTCATTACCATCCAAATTGAAAAATGTGTATTCAAATTGTATTCTTTTTCTTGATGTATTTTCGAAAAATAACTATTCATTTTCATTCACACCTCCTAAAAACCTAACATATATAGAGAGAGAGACAGTTTGAGTCTATTCTGATATATTTTCCTTATAACTCAATTGTTAATATGTTGAGATTAATAGTACTCGACCCAGTCTAAAAGTTTAACTGTTAAACTTTTTAACTTAGCTTATTTTGACCTTTTTTCTTTCTTAATTTTAATGCTAATTATGTTTTTCTTTCTTTTCGTATAGCAAGAAACACAAAAATAACATACCTAGCACTCTTATTTGAACCATATGAATTAAAATATAGTAACATATCTATGTTTAAATTAATAAAACCTCTAAAACCTTCAAATTTTGAATTTATCTCTAGTTAAACGATACAAAAGACTTTCATAAATTTTAGAAGTAAAACTTTTATGGGCGCCCTATTGTGATCGCCACATTTAACAAATACCCATTGTATGTTTATATTGTTAGGGTTTTTGCCCAGATTTTTTTACTATATTTGTAGACACGTGATTTTTTATCCTTCCTAAATTTTAACTGGTTTATCGATATTAACTATTTTATATTTATATATTTAATCATATATTATTTTAATTTTAATTTTTTATTTTTATTTTTTATTATATTAAATTTTTAATTAAAAATAAATAATTAAATAAAGTTAACTTTGAGATATATTATTTTTATTCTAATTTTAAAAAAATAATACCAAAAAAAAATTCTTTTATAAATTTTAATAAATAAATTAGTAGTTTTAATACTATTTTAATGTATTTATATTTTTCTATTTATAAATTATTATTATATTTTATTAAATATAAAACTAATTAATTATTATTATATTTATTATTGTTATTATTTCATTTATTTATTTTTATTTATTTATTATTATTATTATCTTTAAAAAATAATAATAAAAATAATAATAATAATTTGAATTTTAAATACTATCTCCCTTATTGATGGAATTCCCTCCTAAAAGAATAACTGTTTCCACCCCTAATCCTTTATTTAAGAATTCTATCTACGTACATTCAAGATGAGAAACTATTCTATTAGACACTTGAACAGTAAAAAAAAAGCAGAGAGAAAAACATAAGATAAACATCACAGAGAAAAGTGTGAAGTTAAAGTTTAGTATTCCGCTTTTGATTTTCGGTGACGATCTATTGCTTCATCAAAAGGTTCATATTTAATCATGTAATATTTATTTTATAGATGTTATTGTAGAAAAACATGAATGAAAATTTTTGAATGATTTCAATGCACTATGTAGCATGTATATTTGATTTTGTGAACCTTTCATTATCACAGAATGTGCTATTGATTTATCGAACAATTATATATTAGTCCAATTACAAGGCAGTAATAGAAACGGATATAGCAATATATATTAAATATATATACGTATGTGTTCACTGGTATAAATAAATGCATAGCCACACTGTTTCGTATATATGTACATAACAATCCTCCATGTATTATAACATACACTATTTCAGAATTCATATTGTTCCCATATTATCCCATAAAAATCAGTAAAAGAAAAGAATGAGATAGGATAACGAGACGGAGAAAGGAAAAATCGAAAATTGAGCATAGAAGAATAAATTCATAGTTTTGAACTTTCCGGTGAATTTCTCGCCGGAAACGGACCAAAAAGAAAACTAAGAAACCATCAACAATCCCACAATTTCAATGCCACCTTCCCCTTTCCCTTTCCCCGGTGATATCATCAGATCTGGATGGCGCCGCTCCCATCTCCCCTCTCCTCGCCGGTGTCGTTGACCCCTCTCTCCCTTCTCGTCGCAAACCTCACCGAAAACTAATGGATAACAACATCCATCGTTTCTCCCCTTCTCCAAGGCTAGATCCGCCAGAAAACCAGCCAAACTCGTCGGACCAGTCACCATGAATGGCGACAGTAGCGCCTTCCCCTCTCCAACAATAGATCTGGCTGGAACCATCATTTCCAGCGAACCCAGCGCTGCCTATCTCCTTCCCCCATGCCTATCACCCCTCTCCCCTCTTCCCACGATAGTACCCTTTCTTTCCATCGCTGGCGCCTTCTCCGGCCGATCTTTTACCGGATTTGTGCTCCAGCGCCGGTGACCCACCGCTTCCCTTTCCCTTTTCCGTCAGCGGTGCCCCTCCCTTTTTTTTCCTTTTTCCCATCACCGATCAGTTACTGTGGCTGAGAAAAATAGATCCATAGTAATTGAGAGAAAAGGAAGGAGAAAGAAAAATAGGAACCTGGGCAGTTTTGAGCGTGAAAGTTAATGTGTACATGTTATACTCTTTAATAATAATAATAATTTTTGGGAATTATAATTAGTATAATATAGTAACAATTTTCTTTTCAATTTATTGTTATTTTATTCGTTATCATTAATAAGGATTTATTATTTTATTATTAAACTAGTTAACTATTTTAAAAATGAAAAGTTATTTAGTTTACTGTTAATATTAAATAGTATCTTTTAAAAAGATATATTACTATGAATTATTACAAATAAGATAAATTAATATTTTTGTGTTAAATAAAATTTTAGGCATGTTTAAAATTTTCGTCTCGACTAAGAATGCGGCGCACGCATCTTTCTGAGACATTTAAAAATAATTTTAAGGATGTAAAAAAATAAACCTTGGTAAATATTTTTTCTAAAATTTATTTGAAAAATATTTTTCAACTTTCTCATCGATTTATTTAATATAAAATAATAGTCGAATATTTTCAGTATAATAAAAAATGAGCGAACCTAGGCCTTAACTTAATTTAATAAAATAGTTTTAGTCAAGATAAGTCAATTAAAGAGACCGTGCTAGAACCACGGGACTCGAGGGGTGCCTCACACCTTCTCCTCGATCAACAGAATTCCTTATCCGATCTTCTGTTTTCGCAGACCAATAAAGAGTCATTTCCTTTTGATTAGGGATTCAAAAAAGTGACTTGGAACACCATAACTCGATTCCAAGTGGCGACTCTGTAAATAAATTAATCCCTAACAAAACCGTCACTTTAACTGGAAAAACCCTTCGACTCGAACCCCTCGGGCGAAAAAGGGGTGTGACAATATTTAAGTTTTATTTTTTCTTAGAAGAAAATAAAAGTTACCATAATTACTTTACTTTTCCTGAAAGAAAAAAATATAATTCTTTTTCATATTTGGCTAACCTCTTTCTTGGAGGAAAGGTTTTGGACATCTATAAATAGAAGACCCCCTTTCTCATACCATAACGCAATAGCATCCACAATGTAGTCATTAAAGAGTCTTTGATTAGGGGGAGATTTCTCCCAATAAGTTTAATTTTTTCGATATTAGGTTTTATAATATGTAGGCCGATTGGCCAAAATATATAATAATTTAATGATTTTTAGTATGTTTTTCTTTGTCGTCTGATTTATCGTCTAATAGTTTGCAAACTTTAAACTTCCGCATGGCGTCCTCTCGATTTCGAACCCACCATATATTGTGCACAAATATATAGTATTAGATAATTTTCTAGAAAAAAACACATACTTCTTTTTAGGCTTCTTCTGTTTCAGCTTTTGGATTCACACTCAAATGTCTCAAATTTTAGTTCCATGTGTTTCAGTCATATATGATTGAGTGCAGACATACATTAAAAAAAGTGCTAAATGAATTTTATTAGATTTATTGATATTTTAATAAATTGATGATTGAGGTATATTTTTACGATACATAGAACTTATATTCTAAATTGAGTTTACCTAAAGTAGATTTAGGTGGTATTGAAATTCAATGAAATTAGTATTTCTTTTGAAAAACAATTTTAGACAAACATGCATGTGGTTTTGTTAATTTTAACATGTGTTTCGGTTATATGTATGACTAAAACCTAACATAGATGAAAAAAAAAAATTAAAGATTGCTAAATTAGTTTGTTTGATTTGTTGTTGATTTGACAAATTGATAATTACAACTTCTTTGTGATACAGGAAACTTATGATTTAAATTTGAGATAATTTTAAAAAACTTGGATGTTGAATTGCTAAAATTCGGAGAACAAAAAACCTTTTTTGGCAAAACAAATTCAAATACATACACATGACTAAAATTTAAGATAATTTTTACATACACTTCAGACGTAAATTTTCAACCTCTATCACGTCTATCTAAAAAAAGCAAACAAAAATCGATAAGTCAAAATCATTACTGAAAAATGGACAACAATTGTCATTGATCGATAATAATGCCAAATCTTGAGATCCGCCCACAATATTTGTCATGAGAAGCACGTTAATTCTTTGCAATATGTCAAATGCCAACGTAACAATGCCAACCCCCTTTTAACCCCTACTTCCCACTGCTCCTATACGTAAACACCCCCCACATCCCCCAAAAAAATGTACCTTGTTTTCTCTCCCTATATAAGGAACTTTGAAGCTCCAATGCTATACTAAGTAAGTCGTTTTTTTCCTAATCAAGACACTAGAATTAAAACAAAAGAAACCAAAAAACAACAAACGATGGTACCAATAATACATACCCTTCAAATATTATTTTTAGCACTTTTATTCTTCACATTTCTCCTTCACACTACAATATCATTTTACACCCCTTTTGTCAATATACTATACCATCTCCTCATAACACACCTTCACTTTTTTCTATTATTTTCTCTATGTACACTTGTTTCTCTTTTCTACTATTATCATATTCGTCCACATAGGGTTTTCTTGTTAAACTATACATGTTATAAGCCACCACCACATAGGAAATTTTCTTATGAAATTCGTGAATCATTCTTTCTCAAGGATGCGCAATTAGTTCAAGAGTCCATCGATTTCATGCATAACATTTGCCATAAATCCAGCTTAGGTGAGGAAACTTATGGACCACCATTCATATTTGAAGATGATAAGAACAACAATATACCTACGCTAAAAAGTGCCAATCAAGAAGCTCGAGAAGGGATATTTTTGTCTATCGATGACCTTCTAGCTAAAACCCTAATTGACCCTCAATCGATCGACGTTCTCATCGTTTCATGCGGGGGGTTTTCACCTTCCCCTTCGCTCTCTTCACTCGTCGTGAACCGTTATAATCTTAGACCGGACGTGAAAACATACAATTTGAGTGGAATGGGATGCAGCTCTGGGATACTTTCCCTTGATTTTGCTGCTAGGGTTTTGCGTGGGAGTCAAAAAGTCCAAAATGCCCTTGTCGTGATCATAGAGAGCGTAACATTGAATTGGTACAATGGTCAAAACCGTTCGATGCTTGTTACGAATTGTATCTTTCGCGTTGGTTGTGCAGCTGCAATTATGAGTAATAATCCTAAACTTTACCAAGGGGCAAAGATGGAACTTGTTCATTCTCTTAGAACTCACCATGGAGCGGATGATAGTTCTTATAAAGCTGCAATTCAGGAAGAAGATGATAAAGGTATATATTTCTCTAGATATTACAAATTTTATGAGTCTACTTTAAGTGCAAACTCAAATCTCTCTATAACGACATAGTTCCGATAATTTTTTGGTTGTTATTATAGTGATCATGTGATATACCATAACAAGAAAGATCGTTTCTACATAAAACATGATCATTGTAATGAGATATTGTTGTATAATTGTGGGATAACCTTTTGTGTCTTTCTAGAAGCATGCATTGTTGGATATCTGCATTTAAGAGTTTAAGTCCCATATTATGCAAGATTTTGTAAAAAAATCTTTACATAATCAAGTTATTGTAAAGTAATTATTATAGGTTAATCTCTATAATAAACAATGGGTAGTGATAACATGATAAAAATGGTAATGAACATGGTATAGTAACTAATTAACTGATCCTTAGAAAATACACAAATCATATAAATGAACGTTTTATGGGCTCAAACATTAAAGTTATTAGTATTAAATTCATTGTATTTTTAAAATTATAGGTTCATATCAACTATTTATTATAATTTTTGTGAATTTTTAGATACAGTTTTATCCTCTTTTTAGTAAATAATATCCATATGAACCTGAACTAATATTATACATCTGTATCTGAGTTTTAAGACAGTAAGTTTCAAAGATTTTATAGCAATACAAAAAGTATAATATATTATCTGTCTAAGACTATAATTTAAAAAAAATTTATTTCTTTTTTTAATTTTGTGTCCATTCAAACTAGAATGTCAAATAAATTAGAAAGGAAAGGGAGTATTATATATGATATGTGATATGTAAAACAACTTTTCAATTATTTTCGGACATATAAAATAACCCATTATGTACATTTGCCATTTGCAATGAATTAAATACGCTTTTAAGAAGTTTATTTCGCAAGTTTTCCGTAAGTATGTACTAACCATTCTACAACTAATTAACTAATTACTTATGTAGATTGTTGAATTTATATTGTTATTTCGTATTTAATCGTAATATATGTTATGGATGATTAAATATAATAGTTTCTTATGAAGAAACTAAAACACGTATTAAATAATTAAAAATTAGTTATATTAAATTACATATTATAAGGACTAAAACGGAACCTATCACATAATAACTTAGGACCTAAATTGCTAGTATCCTCTGTGACAGGTATTACTGGGATTTCACTTACCAAGGATTTGATAAGAGTGGCAGGGGTCAATCTACGTCAACACGTCAAAATTCTGGCACCACGTGTCCTCCCATTATCCCAAATCACAAATTATGCTTATTCAATGATCATGTCTACAATATTACCCCATAAGTTCAAGCCAGTGGTTCCTAATTTTGCAACAGCTTTCGAACACATATGCATTCACTCAGGTAGGTAGCGACATCACATAAACGAGTTGAGTTGAATTTCAACTAATCCAACTCATTTAAAAGTTACTTAGATTGCATTATATTATGTTGAAATTAGCTAACATCTAATGTGTTATTTTATATTTTATTTAAGTATTTAATAAAACTTTAATTCTTTTATGATTATACAGAAAAATATCAAACAAACATAAAAATGTCTTTTGAAATATAATGACAAAAAATTTCATTGATCAATTTGAATTACATGTCCGTTCAACTTTTAATTAGATATGTTGAATTATAAGAAACTACATTGAATGACCTTGAAAATGAATCGTCTTGAATTTTTTATCTTGCTTGAACCCGTCAAGGTTTAAAATCAAAAGTTTTATCTATTGTTCCAGTAGGATCAAACATTCAAGAATTATGACCATCACTTGCAAGGTTATTCTTACAAATCATTAAAATTAAAATAGATTACGTTAAATAAATAATATTTATTGATCTGTCTAAAATTAAGCTAATTATATATTTTTATGGGTTAATTTTATGTGTGCATGCAGGTGGCAAGGCAGTGATAGAGCAAATTGGTCGAGTCCTAAAATTTAGCGATGAGGTGACGGAGCCAGCACGAATGACATTGAACAGATTTGGCAACACGTCTAGTAGCTTAGTGTTTTATGAGTTGGCTTATTTTGAAGCTAAAAAGGGAAAGGTGAAAAAAGGGGATAGGATGTGGATGCTTGCGTTTGGAACAGGTTTTAAGGTTGGGAGTTTGGTATGGAAGTGGACTCAAGATTCAACTCAAGATTCTGATAACCCTTGGAATGATTGCATACATAATTATCCATTGAGGACTTGGTGATCATTTAAAAATTAAAAATTAAAAATAAATGAAATTACGGTGTAGAAAAGAGAGAACACCATTATATTATGGTTAGTTTATATATATATAGAAAAGAAATAGCAAAAATAAGTTTTTGGGGGGCACTCAATGTGCGTCATGTGTCTTGACCATCATACGAAGACTCAGATAGAGCTCATTTGCGTTACCCCAAAAGAAACATAGATGAAAAAAATTGTTAATTTTCTTTATTTTGTTTCTTTAATTTACTGATTATTTATCACTTTTTACTTATTGTCAAGGGTATGGTTAAATGCGTTTATAACACATAAATAATATATTACATCTTTTAATATTATTAGTTGTTCCAGTCGGTCCCTTTATGAATATTATTGTTATTATCTTTTTTTAATATTATTTTGTTTTTTAAAATCTTGGTGTGGATAACGAAATTTTATTAAATTTAAAATTCATACAAAATTTGGATCATATTAAATTCAAAATATATTAGTCCCAAATAAATATTGCAGATTAATATAATTGAATTAATTATTTAAGTCCTATGGATTTAATTAAAGTTCAATTTTTATTGGGCTAGTCCATTGATTTGGGCTACAAATGATGAGCCCACTTTGTTAAACTCAAGATATTGTCATATTCTAGAGGTCCAAATAAGCGTCACGTGTCAAAGACGTGACATGCCAAGTCAAGGGATGGATCCAATAGGACCATGCCACATGTCAAAATGATGCAGCAGACCCATGAAATCAAAGCCCATAAAAGGTGCCATGTCACTCAAATCTGATTGGTCAAAGGAAGTTCATATTCATCATGACTCTTCCTTTTCCACAACTATAATAGGAGTTTCATAATTCAGAAAGGGGGCCCCCAAAACTCTAACAAGAAGCAAGAGAAAATTCGTGGATCAAACGCCCCAATTTCTCTAAAACGCTCAAGCGTTCAAATCAAGTTCTTCAAGATCAAGGCCGCAATATTCAAGAACAAGCTCAAAAGCCCTTGAATTCAAGCACAAGTCAAGATCAAGTCCCTCAAATCACAAATCAAGTCCAAATTCAAGATCAAGCTTTAAGCCCTTGAATTTATATTTGAAAAGGCGAATCAAAGGATTCATAGAGATTGTAACACTCACATATTGAAATCAATAAATTAATTATTGCAATATTTTCTTGTCTCGAATTATTTATTTTTTTATCTCGAAAATTTTATCGTCCAACAAATTCTGGCACACCCAGTGGGACAATCTCTACCTCTCATCTCAACTTTTCCAACTGCAAAGTTCAACAACACTGAAATGACTTCCAAGAAGGTCAACTCTCAATCAACTGCTTCCAAGGCTGCTAACTCAAAGTTCTCTGCTGAAGTAGAAAGCATCCTTAGTGTTACTTTTGGAAGCTTAGGAGCTGTTACAAGAAGCAAGGCAGGCTTACTAGGACAACAAACACATCCAGTGTCGTCCGAACCAACTCCAATTTTTGGATCTTCAACCCCAAAAGTAAAGAAGTCCAATGCAAGTGCTTTGGAAGGAGGAAGCAGTGTGGCGAAATCTCTTAAGAAAACTCTAGCTCTACTTAAGCATTCTGGTTCCAAATACTCTGGCGCAAAAAGCGATGGTCGTTCAAGCAACTCATCATCTCCGACTACACCGCATAAGTTGAGCACTTCAAAGATCAATTTTTCCGATAATCTATACGACTCTCCAACATATCCAGTGATTATGCAAGCGATGGTGACTAATGCCTCGTCTATGGGAGAGCAGCTTGCGAATCTGGCAAAGGCAATTGAAAGTCTGACCAAATATGTTCTGAATCAAGATGCTCGAATTGATAAGATAGTAGATAGTGTGGAAAGCCTGATAGACGGAGAATCTAGCCATGCACCTGGAAAATCTCCAGAGGCTCACAAAATAGAACATCCTGTGAAAAAAATACCACCAACTAAAGAGGTACAAGTTTCTTCTGAGGGGATGATCCTGATTGAGCAATTGAAGGAATTCATCAAAGACAAGTATGATGTTGTCGCCAAGTCTTCCCTTGCTTATGCCAATCTTTACACGACAAAGATTGATAGCCTCAAAATGCCTGTCGGCTATCAACCCCCAAAATTTCAACAATTTGAGGGTAAAGGAAACCCAAAATAGCATGTTGCACACTTTGTTGAGACATGTAATAATGCTGGAACTTATGGTGACTATCTTGTCAAACAGTTTGTTCATTCCCTATATGGAAATTCCTTTGATTGGTATACAGACCTTGAGCCTAATTCCATCGATAGTTGGGAGCAATTGGAGCACGAGTATCTAAATCATTTTTATAGCACAAGGAGTACAGTGAGCATGGTAGAGCTCACAAATACTCAGCAAAGAAAGGATGAACCAGTCATTGACTTTATCAATCGATGGATAAATACTATCCTAAATTGCAAAGGTAGGCTCAGCGAAGCTTCTGCAATAGAGATATACGTCCAAGAAATGCACTGGGAGCTTCTCTACATCTGACAAGGCATTAAGCCAAAATCATTTGAAGAGTTAGCTACTCATGCTCACGACATGGAGTTGAGCATGTCTTCTGCTAGAAAGGGAGCAGCGCCTATCCATGACCCTCGAAAGGGAAAGGATAAGCATAAACCCAAAAGGAGTCCATGAATGTTGATGTGTCTCTTATGAAGGTCACCACAAAGATGAGCAAGAGGCAAAGTGTGAAGACGACTTCTGGAGCATGTCCGAATCAAAAAACTTTAAAAGAGATGCAAGAAAAGGAATATCCCTTCCTTGATTCTGATGTTGCTAAGATTTTCGATGAACTCCTTGAGCATAAGCTCATTCAACTCCCAGAGATGAAATGTCCCAACGAAGATGGAAGGACCAATGACCCTAATTATTGAAAATATCATAGGCTAGTAAGTCACCCTACAGAAATATGGTTTTTCTTTAAAGATAAAGTCATGCAACTGGCAAAAAAGAAAAAGATCTTCTTCGATGATGAGACGGACAGTTCTCATCAAATCTCTATCACTTTTGGCTCGCTCGACCCAGTCCAAATATATGTCGAAGAGCATAATGAGAAGATATTAGAGCCTAACAGGTCTTCATTTAACGAAGGCGATGATGAAGGTTGGACTCTGGTGACCAGGCGCAGACACAAGAAGATGAGTCTGCAAAAGAGTCGTTCGAACAGCCAACCAGAAGGAGAATGGTGAAGAAACCAAGGAAACAAAATTTGGTTGAACCTCCAAAGAAGACGAGGATAACGGAGATTTACCACCAAAAACCACGGTGTCCAGTAACTTTGAAAGAATTCTTACCAAGTTGGTTTCTTGCAAAGACTGCTCAAGTCAACCTTGAGGCTTCTTGTTTTAATACTGTCAAAGAGGGGGCAAAGGGTAAAAACCCACCCGTGGAGGTTCCTCCATCTTCTGAAAAGCCTACGGAGCCACTTAGCCAAGAGGCACATGTATGTGATACAAAAATCACATTTACAAATAGCGATCTTCAGCTTGGAGAAACCCTACACAATCGTCCCTTATACATGGTAGGTCAAGTTTTAAGAAAAAAAGATAAATAGAATCTTGATTGATGAGCGTTCAGAGTTAACGTACTGCCTATCTATACAATGAAGAAACTGGGCATCGCTATCGACGAACTAGACAAAAGCCATATAATGATCTAAGGCTTCAACCAAGGGGGCTAGAGGGCCATGGGAGTTGTCAAGTTAGGGATTCGTATGGATGATTTTTAATGAAATGCATTAATTCATGTGATCGATGCGAAAACTTCATACAACAGATGACTTGGTAGTCCTTACTATCTCTTCCTCTTACTATCAATGCTTGAAGTACCTAGAAGGTGGAGTGGAAATAAAGATAGTTGTCGATGATAAGCCATTCACTGAAGCTGAGTCACACTTTGCCGATACAAAATTCTACTTAAAGAATTATATTGTGAATGAGAAAAAGGTTGAAGATGTCACCAAGACCAAGTGTGATGATCTTACATCGAAGAAGGTCGCGGTGACTGTTGAAAAAGTTGCTACCAAGAAGCCCCTCTTCACTCCGAATAAATAAAGCATCGCACCTACGAAAAAGAAGACAACTCTTATTCCTACGTACCAAAGGTAAAGAAAAAGAAAAATCACCCATCTGATGCCCAAGATAATGTGCTAAAGGGGATAACTTTACCTATCAGGAGGATTAACGCAATAAATCCATCCTTAAGGCTATTTGGAGAGTCTGTGGCTCAAAATCCACTACAAGATATGACACTTCCCGTAAAATGCACAAAATAAGGCTTCGATCGAAATGCATAAAAACTATTTATAAAGGCTGGATATAATCTTAATGAGCCATCAATGTAGGGAAAAATTTTATCGGAAGGTACAACCAAGAAAGGACAAGAAGTCCTAGGATACACGTAGCTACCTCCATTTTGCATCTCCATAAGAAGGGTAGTCAGTAATTACATCACCGTGGAAGAAGAATCCACTGCTGCTAATGAAAGACCCTCAGTATTTGATAGACTTGGAGAATCAACCGCAAGAACTTATGTGTTTAAGAGGTTGGATCCTTTAAATAAGAAGAAAACTAACAAGCGTTGGAGAAGTCATCAAAGTACAACAATGCACTCTTTTCCTAAGATCCAGAAGGATTTCCAAAGTTTAATTCCTTCTAAAATGAGGCGGTAGACGGAACTGGTAGTTTCATGCAATGAGGTGCAAAAAGAAAAGTCTTATATTGTGGTTTATACCAAGCAATGCAAGAAAGATGGAGAAAGTGTTGGCTCCTTATATCATGTTACGACCCAGAATGAGAAAGATGTTTTGTCTTAAATGAAGGTTGATGAAGAGATAGAAGATACTTTCTGGTGTTATCATATATCCATCAACGATGATGATCTTCAAGGGGAGAAAGATGTTGGAGATGCTCCATCGCAACTTGAAGAAGGATTAAAGGCCACAATAGATCCTTTGAAGAAAGTTAATCTTGGAATCGATGAAGACCCAAGACCAACTTACCTGAGTACGTTTCTAGAAGTAGAGGAGAAAATCTCTTATATGGACATACTCAAAGAATATATGGATGTCTTCACTCGGATCTATAAAGAAATACCGGCTTAGGTCCAAAAGTAACAGTCCATCAGTTGGCGGTCAATAATGGTGCTCGTCCCGTTAAGCAATCCCAAAGGCACTTTAGGCCAGAGTTGGTTCCATTAATTGAAAATATAGTTAACAAACTCATTGAAGTTGGCTTTATTCGCGAAGTCAAAAATCCCATGTGGATTTTAAGTATTGTTCCAGTACGGAAGAAGAATGGCCAAATTAGAGTTTATGTCGACTTTTGGGATCTCAACAACGCCTGCCCTAAAGGTGACTTTCCAATCCCTATACCAGAGTTGATGATTGATGCCACAGCTGGTTATGAGGCAATGTCTTTCATGGATGGTTCATCCGGCTACAATCAAATCTGCATGGCACTAAAGGATAAAGAACTTACTCTATTTTATACACCCAAAGGTATTTATTGCTAGAAGGTTATTCCTTTTGATTTGAAGAACATTGGTTCCACTTATCAAAGGGCTATGCAAAACATCTTAGACGGTTTGCTCCATAAAAATTATTGAATGCTACGTGGATGATCTAGTGGTGAAGTCAAAAAAGAGAGACGACCACTTGAAAGACCTAAGAATGGTGTTTGAGTTACTTCAAAGATATCAACTTAGGATGAATCCATTAAAGTGTTCCTTTGGAGTTACTTCCGAAAAATTTCTTGGCTTTATCATGAGACACCGAGGAATTGAAATTGATCAAGCCAAGGTTGATGTAATTTTGAAGATGCCCGAGCCTCGAAATATTCATGAGTTAAAAAGCCTTCAAGTAAGGCTAGCATATTTAAGGAGGTTTATCTCAAACCTGGCTTGAAAATGTCAACCATTTAGTCATCTCATGAAGAAGGACACTCCCTTCGAATGGGTCCAAGCTTGTAGTAATGCCTTTGAGAGTATCAAATCATACTTAATAAAGCCACTAGTTCTTGCGGCACCCATACCTGGGAAGCCATTGATACTCTACATCAAGGCATAAGAGAGGTCAGTTGGAGCACTACCGGCTCAAGAAAATAGTAAAGTAAAAAAGAACTCTCTTTACTATCTGAGAAGAATGATGAAACCAAATGAGCTAAAGTATTCTCCAATCGAAAAGTTGTGTTTGGAATTAGCCTTCTCAATTCAAAATATGAAACACTACTTTCAAGCTCATGGTGTAATACCCCGCAAAGTTCTCTCCTAGTCTGAGCCTTAGAGCGTTTTCGGAAAAACTAAAATCCGAGTCTAAAAATTTCAAAAATATCTTCCCAAGTATGAAACACTTTGAATCACGTTATATTTCTATAATTTCAAATTTTTGTCATGTATATCATTGAATAATCTTTCCATCGATACCAATTTTATCAAAATCTGACATCGGACGAGGGAGTTATGGCCGTTTTACTAAATGGTATCGGAATCGCCCAGGTTTGATAGTCGACCTGGTGGACCGTCAGGTCCTTGGTGGGCCTTCAAGTGTCCCATCAAGCCAAGGAAGTTAACCCTCTTTTTGGTCATCATGTGACGGCCAAAGTGGTGGACTGTTAATAAGTTGACGGACCGTCAAGGGGTCCGTCAGGTCAAAACAGAATGGCCCATCACAGACTGTCAATAAGTTGACGGACCGTCAAGGGGTCCGTCAGGTCAGATTCCTGACGTACCGTCACTTTGATCTTTACGACGAGGCATAACGACCCAGATTTGGCACTCGAGTGACGGACGACCTGGTGGACCGTCAGTCCCTCTGACGGACCGTCAGATCGACCATCACAGACCACGATCAGCAGTTTTCAACTCTTTTTCTTTAAAGGACATTTTTGTCTTTTCCACTCTTTCCCCAACTTCTATAAATACCCACTTAAGTGTTGAAGGCCTCATTTTCTTTTCTCTTCTTTCACCCAAAAACTAGGGTTTCCAAAATCAAAAATTCTCTCTTTTTCCACCAAAAACTAAGAGAGAGTCAAGAGCAAGGATCAAGAATTCTTCCAAGAGCCTTCAAGAAAAGAGTTTCCCCAAGGTATGTAGATGTTGATTCCTGGGTCCTTTCATCCAAGAAGCTCAAGTACCTTTTTTTAAATCTCCAAGATTTATGTTTATGAATTTTTAATGATTCTTGTGAGTTGAAATTGATGTTCTTTCTATGATTGAGTTGTGGTTCATGTTTATCTACAAGATTATAAAGCCTTGGCCTTAGTATGTGTTATTTGTGTAAATAGATTATGTACTTGTTGTTGATGTTGAATGACCTCCAAGATGGGATACTTATGTGGTTTGTATGAATGTATGATAATATATGAGTGGAAACATATAAATTTGGTTGTTCATAATGAGTAGTTGGGTTATTATACTTATGCCTAAGTTGTGCATGTGAGGTGTTCGATAAAATATCTAAGAGACTAGAAATTATGCATTGTAGTTAAATCGTGATCTAATGACTTCTAAGATACAATTATGTGTTACGATTGTTGATGTGTTCATGACTTTTGGGTGTAGAATTGGTTGATTTAGCAAAGTATGTTATGATTTCTAATTACTTGGAGAGATGATTTAATAATTGTGATGATGCGTAATGATGGTGACGATGAAGGTATGATTGCAATAATACATGAATGATTATGATGATGAATGAATGCTTGTGTTGATGTATGAATGATTGTGATGGTGAATGGATGATCGTGATGATGTGAGAATGATTATGTTTTAATTTTTTGTTATCGAGTTCTGGGGGTATTTATACCCGACAGTAGAGCTGTTGTCTAGATCCCGTGTCAGTTTCGCGATAATTCCAATCGATCCTCGATTCTCAGAACTCAGTGAACTATAGCACTATATATCTTCAGACAAGTGCGGAGCTTAATCAGGATCTGTAATCTCAGTTATCGTTGTAATCCCTGTATCGCTAGTAATCTAGCCTCCGTCCTGTAATCAGCTCAGATCTAATAGTATTCAAGTGATTCAATTCTAATATCATAAGCGATTTAAATAATCTATTCAAGCTCTGTATCGCCAGTCAGATGCTATGATTCGATACCTTTCCGTCAGATACGGAACTAAATAATCTCAGCGCAACTCAGTCAGATCTCTTGAGAAGTACAATTAATATCAGATTCAGCTCAGTCTAAGTTTAGTTAAGAATCAATCAGTGTCTTTCAATTGGGAGTGGAAACTAGCACCGAACGAGCTCAAGGATGGGGACTCACCTACTAGTGGAGGGTGTGATCCTTAGATGCGATCCTTGTGCTCCAAAACTACGTAGCCAGTGTAGGTTGAGACGTCACACCTGCTAGATGAGGGTGGATGAGAGACATCATACCTTCTAGATAAAGGTAGATAAGGTGGCTTGACCTGTTAGATGAGGGCTTCATCGCTCTCGTATGAGGACTTGATAGATGAGGGTCATATAAAGATAATGTCTTTACCCGTGGAATGGTATTGACACCCTCCCAATTAGGGTTATAGGTTGGACCCCTAAGAGATAGTAGGGGCATATCGGTTAAGTAACTACTTCCCACGGTCTCAGTTTCAGAATCAGTCTCAGACTTTAAGAAAGAGCTTAGTTCAGTGTACAGAATTTAAGGCTGTTAGATACAGGCCATCAAGTATGATTACTTTCTAATTTGAAGATCCGCTGCTAGATAGGCCGATCTCGAAATCATTTATGAAGAAGTATTGTTATCCACAGACTCAAAAATAACTTGTTAGATAGGGTTGCTATCCGTTTCAGAAGCTTCAGATACTCGTAATCTTAGTATGTTCAGAGATTTTAGAACTCACTCCTTGATGAAAGTGCATCCATATTTCCTATTATCAATATCAGATGAGTCTGTGATTCTGTATCTCAGTGTCAATAGTGAGTTCAGTTTGCAGGAAAGTGGTATCTGAGTTCCAGTCTCTAGAGTTGTGATGATTGTGATTATGACCTGTGCATTCATGTATATGTTCTCGTGCGACGTTTTCATAATTATTCAGTTTACACATTGTTCATGCATGAGCCCTTGCATTTAGACTTACCTCGTCTACATACTCGGTACATTTTGTACTGACACATTTACGCTATGGTGTTTTATTTGACACCATAGTTTCAGAGGCACAGGATTCAGAGTTTCCTCAGCAGTTCAGTCTCAGTTAGCAGCAGTAAAAGTGAGTCCTCTTTCTTTGAGGAAGAATCTCAGTTTACTATTATTACATCAGATTTTATTTATATTGTCAGTTAACTGAGTTAGTTGGGGACATGTCCCATCAACTCCAAAGTTCAAACAGTTTAGAGGCTTTTTAGACGGAAGTTGATGTATTAGTATTCAGTTTTCAGTTTGAGTATGTATAGATGTGTTGAACCTTATGTCCAGTTTTTGCATTTATTTCAGATAGTATGCAGTGTACAGGTACAAATATCAGAAAAGGGTTAGCTTCTGGTCCTTTGGGTCCATAAGCACCGTGTGACATCTCGGGATGGGATCTCAGGGCGTTACACATGGTGTCCATCTTGTGTCTAGGGAAAATCCCATCAAGTTTGTAATGTCGAAACCATTCCTTAGTGACCGACTTGCAAGATGGTACCTTTAATTTCAACAGTTTGAGATTGTGTATGTTCCCCAAAAACCCGTAAAGGGACAAACATTGGCTGAGTTCTTGGCAGACCACCCGATACCTGATGATTGGAAACTGAGTGATGAACTTCCTGATGAAGATACAATGTTTATTGAAATCAGACTCCCGTGGAAAATACACTTTGATGGTGCCGCATTGTAACACCCCGTATTCAAGTACATGTATTGGCGTATTCAAGTACCCGTATTCAAGTACATGTATTGGCGTATTCAAGTACGTGATTGGTCTTATTTATATGGATATGTATATATATATATATATATGCATGTGAGCATAAGAAGTATGTTATTTGATTGTTGTTGAAAGATGATTGGGAAATGATGTTGGATTATTCTTGTGCATGGTTGGATTATGTTGAATTGTGAAGGGATTTGGTATTGATGATGTGGTATTGAAATGATGATTATATATATATATATATATATATATATATATATACACACATAAACCTATTGTTCAAGTTGGTTTTTGGAATGTTTTGCAAATATTGGTTGTATGGAATTATGGAAGAGAATTGTGGTGTTGGGTTGCTAATACTAGATGCCAAACATTTCATTGTAGATAAGTGATTTGTAAAGGCGGGAAGTTGTGTTGAATTGGTATCCGAATCTACAACGAGGTATGTAAAGCATACTCTAACAATGTTCTTTGGCATGAAAACACCAATGTTCCATCAAGTAAGATTCCGAGGTTGTCCAAAAACATGTATTGTTCTACGTTACCAACGAAGTTGTTTCCATCCTATAAAGTGTCAAAATGTTTCATTGATATACCAAAAGTCTCCTATTTCATTATTGTGATATTGATGATTCTGAAACACATTGTTGATATACCAATAAGTTCCTACTTTATTGTTATGGCATTGATGACTCCAAAACACTTCATTGATGTGCCAATGAGTTCTTACTTCATTGTTATTGCATTGATGGTCTATTTATATGTCTCCTATTGATGTATCATTTTTTCAAAGTATCAAAAATGTGGTGGCGACCGAAATAACAATCTCAAAGACTAATTGAACTAAGTGATGGAAGTTCTCTCTTATCGGGTGGTATCCCAGGGGCATAAACCTAGCATGGGTCGATCCCTATTTATGTGTTTATGGGTGGTATCCCAGGGGCATAAACCTAGCATGGGTCGATCCCTATTTATGTGTTTATGGGTGGTATCCCAGGGGCATAAGCCTAGCATGGGTCGATCCCAGTTGATATGTACTGGAGGAATCCTAATGGTCACAGTACAGTACAGTAATGATTACAAAGACGATAAGAACGAAGGTAATGTGATTGAATAAATGCAATGTACAGGTTGTCACAAGTTCTAGTAAGTGTGGTCCACTCATATTACGCTTTATTCACTTGTTTCTGATTTCTATTGAGCTCCTATATCATATGTGATTATCTACAGCTTTACATACTCAGTACATATTTCGTACTGACGTCCCCCACGGGGACCTGCATTTCATGCTGCAGGCACAGGTACCTCAGCTCATACACCGTACAAGTAGGAGCCAGGTCATACAGCTATTGTTGGTGAGCTCCAGTTTGCTTCG
The DNA here is from genome assembly GCA_030864215.1 of Capsicum pubescens. Taxonomy (NCBI): domain Eukaryota; kingdom Viridiplantae; phylum Streptophyta; class Magnoliopsida; order Solanales; family Solanaceae; genus Capsicum; species Capsicum pubescens. The sequence continues at coordinate 70,458,371 of CM061549.1, read as the reverse complement.
GAGCTTTCCGAGTCGGTTCTTTATGTTTTGTTATTGTACAGGAGTCATGTGTGGGTGGGGGTTTGTCCCGACCCTAGTTATGTCATCTATATCCTAGAGGCTTTGTAGACATAAGGAAGGGTAAAGTCATGAAAGTTTATATAGTGATGTTATATTTGTATATGTGGTGGCCCCGACGGCCAAGTATTATATATATATATATTTGTGCGTGTTGTGCTGATACAGGAAATTAGACCCTTCTATATGTAACGAAGTGCTGCCCAAATTTTTGGTGACATGTAAGTGAAAGTACAGGTATTTGAACGGGTTCTCCCGGGCCTTCTCGGCTTAAGGTGCCAGTCCGGCCCGATGGGATTTTGGGGCGTGACAAAAGTGGTATCAGAGAGGTTCGTCCTAGTGATTCTACAAAGCCGTGTCTACGTAGAGTCTTGTTTATCGGTGTGTTATGCACCACATCTATAAACAGGAGGCTATGGACATTTAGGATTTGTTTCTTTTCTTCATGTCTTAGATCGTGCGATAGAGCTTATATTGTATATGAAGTCATAGTTGACCACTGAATCAGTTTGTTTCTCTTATTATAGTAATGATGCCGGTTACCAGAAGCAAGAATACCGGTAAGCAAGTAGATGTGGCTGCCGGAGAGGGGACTAGTAAGTCACCCACTATACCAGCTAATCAAAGTGAGGCTCCAGCTGAGCATGCATCAGAAACTTCCCCCAGTCCGGAAGAAATAAGGGGGAGGAGAACTATATCCCCAGAGCCACCTATTAATGCTGTTGATCAAGATCTTAGAAATGCAGTGCAATTTTTGACTCGTATAGTTGCTGGGCAAGCTCAAGGACAAGCTATTCCTACTGCAGGTCCTAGTGGTATAGATAGGGAGGCTAGTCTTCGAACACAGGATTTTCTTAAGATGGATCCGCCTACTTTTACCGGATCCGATCTTAACGAAGATCCGCAGGACTTTATTGATCAGATCTAAAGGGCCCTAGAGGTGATGCATGTATCGAGCAGAGAGACAGTGGAGTTAGCCGCGTATAGATTCAAAGGTGAGGCTATATATTGGTATGATGACTGGAAACGGTCAAGGGGCATTGATGCACCCCCAGCTACTTGGAAAGAGTTCAAAGAGGCATTTATTGATCATTATCTTCCATATGAGACTCGTCAGGCCCGTGCGGATCAGTTCTTAAATCTTAGACAGGGTCATACAAGTGTGAGGGAGTATAGTCTTCGATTTAATTCCTTGTCCAGATATGCTCCTAATGTTATAGCTACTATGGATGACAGAGTTCATCGGTATGTGAATGGATTGGATCCGTATTTGGTTAGGGATTGTACTATTGTTGCACTGAATAAAGACATGGATATAGCTAGGATCCAAGCATTTGCACAGAAAATGGAAGATCAGAGGCAAAGAAGAAGAACACAGGAATTTCAAAGCGGATCTTCTAAGAGGGCCAGATCTACAGGGCAGTTTATGGCGCCACAGGGAGGTTTTAGACCTCAATTTTCTGCTAGACCACCTAGGCCATTATTTTCTTATTCTGCAGCTAGTGCTCCACCACAGCATCAGGGGTTCAGAGGCAGTCAATTTGGGCAAAAAAGTGAGGGTCATAGTTCACGATCAGTGGGTTACCAAGGGCAAGGGAATATGAGCCAATCGAGACCTCCTCGAGAGCCATGCAATAAATGTGGAAGGTATCATTTGGGCGCATGTCGGCTGGGGACCAATGTTTGCTTTTGGTGCTGTATGTCGGGGCATATGATGAGGGAATGCCCACGAAGGGACATAGGGGGTATGGCACGACGTACGGGGTCATTTTTTGCATCATCATCATCGATGCCTTATTCAGGAAGGGGTGCAGAGCCAATGGGTCGTGTTAGAGGTGATAGAGGAGCCACGAGTTCTAGCGGGTCTCAAAATCGTACGTATGCTCTAGCGGATCGACAGAATTTAGAGGCTTCCCCAGATGTGGTTACGGGTACGTTGTCTATATTTTCATTCGATTTATATGCCTTAATTGATCCCGGTTCTACATTATCTTATGTTACTCCATTGGTTGCTGGAAAGTTCGAAAGAATACCCGAACTGTTAGTTAAGCCATTTGAAGTGTCCACACCGGTCGGGGAATCTATTATAGCTAGAAGGGTTTATCGAAACTGCATAGTAACTATTTGTGGTCGTGATACGATGGCTGATCTTGTAGAGTTAGAAATGGTAGATTTTGATGTTATAATGGGTATGGACTGGTTGGCGTCTTGTTATGCCACAATTGATTGCTGCACGAAAAAGGTATATTTCCATTTTCCAAATGAATCAGTCCTTGAATGGAAAGGTGAAATTAGCGCGCCAAGAGGTAGATTTATTTCTTATTTTAAGGCAAGAAGAATGATTTCCAAGGGATACATATATCATTTAGTTAGAGTAAGGGATACAGAAGCGGAACCACCAACTCTTCACGCTGTTCCGGTGGTAAATGAAATTCTTGATGTATTTCCTAAAGATCTTCCAGGTTTGCCTCCTGAACGAGAAGTAGAGTTTGGTATTGATGTAATACCAGGCACCCAACCAATCTCCATTCCTTCGTATAGAATGGCCCCAGCAGAATTACGAGAATTGAAAGAGCAATTGAAAGATTTTCTAGAAAAGGGGTTCATTAGGCCTAGTATTTCCCCTTGGGGAGCACCAGTGTTATTTGTGCGCAAAAAGGATGGCTCGCTGAGGATGTGTATTGATTATCAGAAATTGAATAAGGTGACTATTAAGAATAAATATCCTCTCCCAAGAATTGATGATTTATTTGATCAGTTACAGGGCTCCAAGTGCTTTTCTAAGATTGATTTGAGGTCAGGTTACCACCAAGTGAGGGTCAAAGAGAAGGATATACCCAAGACAGCTTTCCGAACACGGTATGGTCATTATGAGTTTCTAGTTATGTCATTTGGGCTAACAAATGCACCTGCAGCTTTTATGGATTTGATGAATAGGGTGTTTAAGCCATTCCTGGATGTATTTGTGATAGTTTTTATAGATGATATTCTAGTTTATTCTAGATCAGAAGAGGACCATGCCAATCACTTACGACAGACATTGCAGACTCTTCGTGATTGTAAGCTTTATGCAAAGTTCTCTAAATGTGAGTTTTGGTTAAAGTCGGTGGCATTTTTGGGTCATATTATATCTAGTGAAGGGATAAAGGTTGATGCTCAAAAGATAGAAGCTGTGAAGAACTGGCCAAGGCCCACAACGCCTACGGAGATTCATAGTTTTCTCGGGTTGGCCGGTTATTATAGAAGATTTGTTAAAGACTTTTCTTCCATTTCAGCACCCTTAACCAAGCTAACGCATAAAGCATCCAAGTTCCAATGGAATGATGCGTGTGAGGAGAGTTTCCAAGAATTGAAGAATAAGTTGACTTCTACACCTGTGTTGGTACTTCCAGAAGGTACAGAAGGGTATACAGTGTATTGTGATGCTTCGAGAATTGGTTTAGGATGTGTATTAATGCAGCATGGTAAGGTGATAGCATATGCCTCAAGGCAATTGAGGCCACATGAGAAAAATTACCCCACACATGATCTTGAGCTGGCAGCGGTTATCTTTGCTTTAAAAATATGGCGCCACTATTTATATGGGGTTCATGTTGATATATATACTTATCACAAGAGCTTACAATATATTTTCAGTCAGAAGGATCTAAATCTGAGGTAGCGAAGGTGGATGGAACTATTAAAAGATTATGATGTTGATATTTTGTATCACCCAGGGAAAGCAAATATAGTAGCTGATGCGTTGAGTCGTAAGGCTATGATGGCACCTATAGAAAGGCAAGGGATGATTAAAGATCTTCATCAATTAGCTAGTCTAGGAGTTCGTCTTCTCGAAACTCCGGATGAGGAGCTTATTGTGCATAATGCCGCGGAATCCTCATTAGTAGCTGAGGTGAAAGAGAAGCAAGATGCAGATCCTATTTTATTACAGCTTAAGGAGAACGTTCAGAGTGGTGCGACCAAGGCATTTGAGCTTACGCGAGAAGGAGTACTTCAGTGCCAAAACCGATTGTGTGTGCCGGATGTAGACGGGCTAAGAAAGAAGATTATGATAGAGGCACATTTTTCAAGGTATTCCATTCATCCAGGATCAACCAAAATGTATCAAGATTTGAAAGATATGTATTGGTGGAATGACATGAAAAGGAACATCGCAGAATTTGTAGCTGAATGTCCAAATTGCCAACGAGTTAAAGTGGAACATCAAAAGCCCGGAGGCTATATGCAATTCATAGATCTTCCAATTTGGAAGTGGGACATGATAAACATGGATTTTGTTACAGGTTTGCCTCGTACAGCTCGGAAATTTGATTCTATATGGGTGATTGTGGATAGGCTTACTAAATCCGCACATTTCTTACCCGTTAAGACCACTTACACAGTTGAAGAATATTCGAAGTTGTATGTTAAGGAAATAGTCCGATTACATGGAGTGCCAACTTCTATTATATCGGATCGGGGAACTCAATTTACCGCAAACTTTTGGAAGTCTTTCCAACGGAGTTTGGGAACACAAGTGAATCTGAGTACAGATTTTCACCCTCAGACGGATGAACAAGCAGAGCGCACCATTCAAACACTTGAAGATATGCTACGAGCATGTGTTATAGATTTTAAAGGCAGCTGGGATGATCATTTACCTCTTATTGAGTTTGCCTACAATAATAGCTATCATTCAAGTATCAAAATGGCACCATATGAAGCTTTATATGAGAGGAAGTGTAGATCACCAATAGGATGGTTCGAAGCGGGTGAAACTCTTATGTTCGGACCGGATCTTGTGTATCAAGCCATAGAAAAAGTCAAGGTGATTCAGCAACGGTTGAAAATAGCCCAAAGTCGACACAAGTCATATGCGGATAGTAGAAGAAGAGGGCTAGAGTTTTTGTTAGGCGATTGGGTATTTTTGAAGGTATCGCCAATGAAAGGGGTGATGAGATTTGGCAATAAAGGAAAGTTGAGTCCACGATATATAGGCCCGTATAAGATTATTCGAAGATGTGGGAAAGTTGCTTATGAATTAGAGCTACCCCAGGAACGCTCATCAGTGCATCCAGTATTTCATGTATCGATGTTTCTAAAGTGCATCGGAGATCCGTCCCTTATTACTTCTACTGAAGATGTGCAAGTAACAGAAGATCTTACCTATGAGGAGATGCCTATTGCTATATTAGATCGTCAAGTTAAGAAGATGAGAAATAAAGAAGTAGCATCGGTGAAAGTACTTTGGAGAAATCAACAAAGGGAAGAGATTACATGGGAAGCGGAGGAAGCAATGAAATCAAAATACCCTTATTTGTTCAAAGGTGAAAAAGAAGTGCAAGGAGTGGAACTGGGACACTAACAAGTAAGTTTTTACATATGCATAATATCTATATGATGGCGTGAATATCAATTATGAATTCGAACTTGTATCGGCTAAATAACTACATTTCACATTCGAGGACGAATGTCCTTAAGGGGGAAGGATGTAACACCCTGTATTCAAGTACATGTATTGGCGTATTCAAGTACCCGTATTCAAGTACATGTATTGGCGTATTCAAGTACGTGATTGGTCTTATTTATATGGATATGTATATATATATATATATGCATGTGAGCATAAGAAGTATGTTATTTGATTATTGTTGAAAGATGATTGGGAAATGATGTTGGATTATTCTTGTGCATGGTTGGATTATGTTGAATTGTGAAGGGATTTGGTATTGATGATGTGGTATTGAAATGATGATTATATATATACACACATAAACCTATTGTTCAAGTTGGTTTTTGGAATGTTTTGCAAATATTGGTTGTATGGAATTATGGAAGAGAATTGTGGTGTTGGGTTGCTAATACTAGATGCCAAACATTTCATTGTAGATAAGTGATTTGTAAAGGCGTGAAGTTGTGTTGAATTGGTATCCGAATCTACAACGAGGTATGTAAAGCATACTCTAACAATGTTCTTTGGCATGAAAACACCAATGTTCCATCAAGTAAGATTCCGAGGTTGTCCAAAAACATGTATTGTTCTACGTTACCAACGAAGTTGTTTCAATCCTATAAAGTGTCAAAATGTTTCATTGATATACCAAAAGGCTCCTATTTCATTGTTGTGATATTGATGATTCTGAAACACATTGTTGATATACCAATAAGTTCCTACTTTATTGTTATGGCATTGATGACTCCAAAACACTTCATTGATATGCCAATGAGTTCTTACTTCATTGTTATTGCATTGATGGTCTATTTATATGTCTCCTATTGATGTATCATTGTTTCAAAGTATCAAAAATGTGGTGGCGACCGAAATAACAATCTCAAAGACTAATTGAACTAAGTGATGGAAGTTCTCTCTTATCGGGTGGTATCCCAGGGGCATAAGCCTAGCATGGGTCGATCCCTATTTATGTGTTTATGGGTGGTATCCCAGGGGCATAAGCCTAGCATGGATCGATCCCAGTTGATATGTACTGGAGGCAGCCTAATGGTCACAGTACAGTACAGTAATGATTACAAAGACGATAAGAACGAAGGTAAAGTGATTGAATAAATGCAATGTACAGGTTGTCACAAGTTCTAGTAAGTGTGGTCCACTCCTATTACGCTTTATTCACTTGTTTCTGATTTCTATTGAGCTCCTATATCATATGTGATTATCTACAGCTTTACATACTCAGTACATATTTCGTACTGACGTCCCCCACGGGGACCTGCATTTCATGCTGCAGGCACAGGTACCTCAGCTCATACACCGTACAAGTAGGAGCCAGGTCATACAGCTATTGTTGGTGAGCTCCAGTTTGCTTCGGAGCTTTCCGAGTTGGTTCTTTATATTTTGTTATTGTACAGGAGTCATGTGTGGGCGGGGGTTTGTCCCGACCCTAGTTATGTCATGTATATCCTAGAGGCTTTGTAGACATAAGGAAGGGTAAAGTCATGGAAGTTTATATAGTGATGTTATATTTGTATATGTGGTGGCCCCGACGGCCAAGCATGATATATATATATTTGTGCGTGTTGTGCTGATACAGGAAATTAGACCCTTCTATATGTAACGAAGTGCTGCCCAAATTTTTGGTGACATGTAAGTAAAAGTACAGGTATTTGAACGGGTTCTCCCGGGCCTTCTCGGCTTCGGGTGCCAGTCCGGCCCGATGGGATTTTGGGGCGTGACACGTATATCGAGATGGAGCTAGTACTGGTGTGGTATTCGTCAGTCTAAAAGAAGAGGTCATCCCATACTCTTTTACCCTAACAAACCATTGCTCTAATAATGTTGTTGAATATCAAGCTTTAATACTTAAACTTGAAATGGCAGTTGACATGAAACAACTGCAATTACAAGTCTTTGGTGACTCTCAATTGGTGATCAAGCAGCTTTTGGGAAGCTATGAGGTCAGAAAGCCCGAGCTACGACCATATCATGATTATGCACAAAAGTTGATGGGGTGACTTGGAGAAGTAACCCTGCAACATGTGCCAAGGAGAGAAAATAAGCAAGTTAATGCCCTAGGTTCTTTGGCCTCAACCCTGACTCTTCCAAATCAAATGCAAGTTACTATCCGCTAAGAATGGGTAGTACCCCTATCAAATGAGGATGAAGAAAATAAAGTTGAATACCTCGTTGTCATATCTAAAGCTACAAAAAAAGATTGGCGACAACTTATCATCGATTACTTATGTTATGGGATATTTCTAGAGGACCCAAGGAGAAGGAAGGACTGACATTCATCGTCGTCCACCTCGCTTCCCTTACTATAAGGACAGACTATACAGAAGATCATTTGAAGGAGTACTCTTATGGTGTCTGGGAAAGAAAGAAGCAATTTAAGCTTTGCAAGAAGTGCACTCGACAGTTTGTGGATCACATCAGTCTTAACCGAAGCTTCATTTTCACATTAAAAGTATGGGATATTATTGGCAGACGATGGTGAAATATTGCTTGGATTATGCTAGAAGATGCAAAGCTTGTCAATTCTATGCAAATTTCATACATCAACCTCCAGAGGTACTACATCCAACTGTAGCATCTTGGCCATTCAATGCTTGGGGAATGGATGTTGTTGGTCCACTACCAAAGTTTTCTGGTGGACACTTATACATCTTAGCCACGATAGATTACTTCTCAAAATAGGCCGAAGTTGTTGCCCTCAAGGAAGTAAGGAAATCAAATATTGCAAACTTCATCTGAGTGAACATCATCTACCACTTTGGAATTCCTCAGTGCATAATAACTGATAATGGAAAGTCGTTTGATAATAAGCTGATGAATAAAATCTGTGATCTCTTTGGTTTCAAGCAGCTCAAGTTTTCTATGTACCATGTTGCTGCCAATGGTCTAGCCGAAGCATTCAATAAGAATTTATGCAATCTATTGAAGAAAGCCATCTACAAATCCAAACAATACTTACATGAGCGAATAGAAGAAGTTTTATTTTTTATCATACAGTTCTTTCTATGCTGATTCTAATGATATGACATGCATGAAGAATTGTCATCCAAATTTAAAAACCCAATCTAATTATGAAATAATGAATAAAGAAGTTGAATACGATGAAGGAGAAGCATTTGAGGATATAAGCAAAGATTTCAAGCAGTTTGAGAATAAGACAAATCCCAATTTGGAAGAAACTGAAGCGATCAATTTAAGAGATCATGAAAATATTAGGGAGACTAAGATAAGTGTACATGTTCAACCACAACAAAAGAAAGATATAATTGAAACTTTGCATGAGTATAAAGATATCTTTGCGTGGTCTTATGATGATATGTCCGGTTTAAGCACTGATTTGGTAGTTTACAAGTTGCCAATTGATCCTACTTTTCCTCCTGTCAAGCAAAAGCTAAGAAAGCTCAAAACTAACATGAGTGTAAAAATCAAAGAGGAAATAAAGAAGCAACTTGAGGCTAAAGTCATTCGAGTGGCCCAGTATCCTACTTGGTTGGCAAATATTGTCCCTGTTCCAAAGAAGGACGACAAAGTTTAGATGTGTGTTGATTATCGTGATCTAAATAAGGCGAGTCCGAAAGATAATTTTCCACTTCCCAATATCCATATTTTGTTAGACAATTGTGCCAAACATGATCATGCGTCTTTTGTGGATTTTTATGCGGGGTATCACCAGATCATTATGGATCCAGAAAATGCGGAAAAGACATCATTTATTACTCCATGGGGGATATATTGTTATAGAGTCATGCCTTTTGGACTAAAGAATGTTGGGTCAACTTACATGAGGGCAATGACCACAATATTTCATGACCTGATGCACAAAGAGATTGAAGTTTATGTAGACGACGTGATCATTAAGTCAAGAGAGCAGTCTGACTATGTCAAGGATCTCAGAAAATTCTTTGAAAGGCTTCGGAGGTATGATCTCAAACTTAACCCAGCAAAATGGTATTTGGAGTTCCACCGGGAAAACTCTTGGGGTTTATAGTCAGTTGGCGCGGCATTAAGTTAGATCCTTCAAAAATAAAAGCTATTCAAGATTTACCTCCACCAAAGAACAAAACGAAGGTGATGAGTTTACTTAGAAGGTTGAATTATATCGGTAGATTTATTGCCCAGCTTACGACAACGTGTGAACCAATATTCAAGTTGTTGAAGAAAAATGCTAAATTTGAATGGACTGAAGAATGTCAAGAGGCCTTTGACAGAATTAAGAAGTACTTGTTGAATCTGCCTATCTTGGTTCCTCCAGAGCCAGGCAGACCCTTGATATTGTACATGTTTGTGTTAGACAATTCTTTTGGTTATATATTGGGTCAACATGATGTTACAGGTAGAAAAGAACAGGCCATATACTACCTTAGCAAAAATTTTACCATTTATGATGATAAGTACACTCTTCTTGAGAAGACGTGTTGCGCCTTAACTTGGGTAGCTCAAAAGATGAAACATTACTTGTTATCTTATACGACTTACCTCATCTCTCGTATGGATCCTTTAAAGTATATTTTCCGGAAGCCTATGCCCACAGGCAGACTAGCAAAATGGCAAATGTTGCTCACAGAGTTTGATATTGTCTATGTGACATGAACTGCAATGAAAGCCCAAGCTTTAGCGGATCATTTGGCTGAAAATCCTATAGATGAGGAGTATGATCCATTGAAGACTTATTTTCCAGATGAAGAGGTATTTTATGTTGATGAGTTTGTTTCTGAAGATTGCCATTCAGGCTGGAAGTTGTTCTTTGATGGAGCTGCTAATGTAAAAGGAGTAGGGATAGGAGCAGTTCTTATTTCTGAATCAGGACAATATTATCCTATAACAGCCCAACTTTGATTCTACTGTACCAATAATATGGCAGAATACGAAGCTTGCATTCTGGGATTGAAATTAGCCATTGACATGGGGGTCAAAGAACTGTTGGTATTAGGAGATTCAGATTTATTAGTCCACCAAATCCAAGGAGATTGGGAGACTCGTGATTCGAAACTCCTACCATATAGAGGTTGTTTGCAAGATTTTTGTCAACGATTTGTATCAGTGAAGTTCAAACACATTCCCAGAGCTCACAATGAGATTGTTGATTCTTTGGTAACCTTATCTTCGATGCTTCAACATCCCAACAAAACTTATATTGACCCTTTGCATATACAGATTCATGATCAACATGCATATTGCAATTTGGTTGAAGAAGAACCTGATGGGTAGTCGTGGTTCTATGATATCAAAGAATATATTCAGACTGGGAAATATCCTGTACATGCTGATGGTAATTAAAAGAGAACCATTCGATGTTTTTTTAGTGGATTTTTCTTAAGCGGAGGAATCTTGTATAAGAGGACTCCTGATTTGGGACTTCTGAGGTGTGTAGATGCTAAAGAAGCTTCAAAAATCATGACTGAAGTACATTCTGGGATTTGTGGACCACACATAAGTGGGTATGTTTTGGCAAAGAAAATACTCCGAGCAGGTTATTATTGGCTCACCATGGAGCGAGATTCTATCAATTTTGTTCGTAAATGTCATGAATGCCAGGTACATGGAGACTTGATGCATTCCCCTCCATCTTAGTTGCATACAATGGCTGCTCCATGACCTTTCATGGCTTGGGGAATGGACGTAATTGGACCAATTGAACCAAAGGCCTCGAATTGACATAGGTTCATCTTGGTAGCCTTCGTTTATTTCATGAAGTAGGTGGAAGCAGCGACTTTCAAGTCAGTGACCAAGAAAGTAGTGGTTGATTTTATTCACTCTAACATCATTTGTTGGTTCGGCATTCCAAAGATAATTGTCACAGATAATGCTGTGAATCTCAATAGCCATCTGATGCAAGAAGCGTGCCAACAATTTAAGATTATGCATCGAAATTTAACTCCTTATCATTCAAAGGCGAATGGAGCTGTAGAAGTTGCCAACAAGAACTTAAAGAAAATACTCCGTAAGATGGTGCAGGGTTCCCGACAATGGCATGAAAAGTTACCTTTTTCTTTGTTGGGTTATCGTACTACAGTTAGGACTTCAATTGGTACAACTCCTTACTTGTTAGTGTATGGAACTGAAGCAATTATACCTGCAGAGATTGAGATTTCATCTCTTCGAGTAGTTATGGAAGCTGAAATTGATGAAGACCAATGCGTCAAGACTCGTTTGGAGCAATTAAGCTTGATTGATAAAAAAATATTGAAGTCATTATGTCATGGACAACTATACTAGAAGAGAATGGCATGAGCATATAACAAAAAGGTGCATCACAGACATTTTGAAATTGGTCAGTTGGTACTAAGACACAATCTACCTCATCAGATTGAAGCCAAAGGCAAATTTTCTCCTAATTGGCATGGGCCATTCTTGGTGAAGAAAGTTTTACCTAATGGCACGTTATATATGACTGATGTAGAAGGCAAAATGGAGGGAATACCGATCAATGCTGATGTAGTTAAAAGATATTATGTATGATATTCATGTACAATTATGTTATGTATGTTTTGTACTTACATTTTAAAGATTGAAATGATGAAGGCATTTTGTTCTACTATCCGAATAATATATCAACCTTTGCTTACCCCTTTGAGCTTTTATTTTTCTTCGTACCCCTCTTTTGGAATCAAATTAAAGTCAGAAAGATTGAAAAAAAAAAGAGTTGAAAAAAGGGCTGAAAAAAAATTGAAAAAAAAAATGAAAAAAAATGAAAAAAATAAGAGAGAAGAAATCAATCAAAAATTCAAAATCAAGCAAAAGAATGGTGTTTCCTGAACTACGTTCGACCTGATTCTTGCTATGACAAGATACGTAGGAAGCCCTACTTCGTGGTTCGGTCTAACCAGAAGAAAATTCAAATTACCCAGAATGAAATGAAACTGGGGCAAAAAATTATTTTCTTAAAGAATCGATTCCAAAAGTTGTATGTTTCACCCAATGTTATAGAAATTTTTTAGCGTCATGCCGACCTTTCTTTCTAACCCTATCCAAAAGCCAAGTTACAACCAAAGAAAGACCTTTAGATCAATCTTTGAGAATGTCAAGGCTAAACATGTTATGAGTGCATGATATTTCATATTCTGGGTGTTTATTTAAAAAAATGAAAAAATAAAAATAAGAGTGTCTTATTGGTGAAAATTCTTTCGAGCACCATAAGACGACTGTGAGCTGAGACAGAAATGAAAAAGAGATAGGCTCGTTGGCAAAATCCCATTAAGGTGCCACTAGCAGTAGAAAGGTTGTTATCAAGTAGGAACAAGTTCAAGATTAGCTTAATTTCAATCTCAATAAGTGGACAAAAGTTGTAATGACTGGTGTGGGTAGATCTGGTTGTTTAATTCAAAATGCATGTCATAATTACCAGAATCGATTTCCACATTCAGATAAGTTTCTTTGTTTTGAAAAGAGATTCCTATTGTCTTTTTCTTTTTATTTTATTTTAATTTTTTATTTTTTGTGTCCTTGTCATCAAACGAAAAAAATTTGTTGTCTTTTGAGTCAAATTCATGTCAGGTAGGGTGAGAAAGGACTCTAAACTCGCTACCAACTCCTTTAAGGGTACAAAGAAAGACAAAGGGTCAATGCACAGAGACAACGTTTCAAAGTAAAAGAAAGGTACTCAAGATGATTGTGATTTGACCATTTTAAACTCGTGAAAATCTAAGGGATGTATTGGAAGCTAAACTCAGAAGCATCATACTACAGAAACATGATTTGAGTTGAGGATCTCAGTAGTCAGAATTTTGAGTCAGAAGTATGATAATTCAATGAATATTATCATGGATTGAAAAAGAGTTGAGCATGGCAAGTGCGAGAGCGGCTACTTCAAAAGCCAAATGTCACAATCCAATCACCACATATTTTAAAAAGCTCACAATTTTTCTTTGTTTGGAACAGAGATGAAATAATTTTTTTCAAATAAAGGATGCGATTTCACACTTTTCTTAATGCAAGAAGCATGGTTACAGCCTCTGATGCTGGATATCGGTCATAGTAAACTTTTTTCTTTGCGAGATATATTAAGATCCAGTGACATATAAATTTTTTCAGTACAAACTGGGGCAAAATTTTATGTATGTCGTATGAAAATTTATTTTTTATTCAGGATCCTCCTGAAGAATGGGGAAGGACCCTCCTGAAGAATGGGAATTTATTTTATGTTCAGGACCCTCCTGAAGAATGGAAATTTATTTTATGCTCAGGACCCTCCTGAAGAATGGGACAGGACCCTCCTAAAGAATGGAAATTTACTTTTTGCTCAGGACCCTCCTGAAGAATGTAAATTTATTTTATATCCAGGACCCTCCTGAAGAATGGGATGTTATTTTTCTGTTTCACTATTTACTTTGAGTCCAGGAGCCCGCCTGAAGAACAGAGCGAAGAAATCGAAAGTCAGAAGCCCGCCTGAAGAATAGGGTTAATTTTCGAGTTCAAGTCATGAAGATTTGAATCTAGATTGTAGAGATTGTAATTTTCATTTCATTTTTTATTTTATTTTATTTTTGTTGTTAGTCATTTGAATGTAAAAGGAAGAAGTTGTCAATCGAAAACTCGACGGAATCTCACTCGACTTTAACTCTTTCTCTCTCCATACTACCTTTGAACTACTCGTGACCTGATTCCCTTATAACCCGGGATAGGTATGATGTCTAAAAAAAAGACTCAGTTACATTTTCCTTTTATTTTAATTTTAAGTTTATTTTATTCTTAGTTTTCGAACAATCGGATGATTAAAAATCATATCTTGTCTACTTTTTTGTATGAAAACTCTTTGAGATTTCACACAAAGAGGGATAAAAATGTAGACACGTGATTTTTTTATCCTCCCTAAATTTTAACTGATTTATCGATATTAAATATTTATATTTATATATTTAATCATAAATTATTTTGATTCTTATTTTTATTTTTTATTTTATTAAATTTTTAATTAAAAATAAATAATTAATTAAAGTTAACTTTGAGATATTTTATTTTTATTCTAATTTAAAAAAAAAATTCTTTTATTAATTTTAATAAATAAATTAGTAGTTTTAATACTATTTTAATGTATTTATATTTTTCTATTTATAAATTATTATTATATTTTATTTAATATAAAACTAATTAATTATTATTATTGTTATTATTTTATTTATTTATTATTATTATCTTTATTTATTATTATTATTATTTTATATAAAAAATAATAATAAAAATAATAATAATAATTTGAATTTGAATTTTAAATACTATCTCTCTTATCTGTTGATGGAATCCCTCGTAAAAGAATAACTGTTCCCACCCCTAATCCTTTATTTAAGGATTCTATCTACGTACATTCAAGACGAGAAAGAAACTATTCTATCAGAAACTTGAACAGTAAAAAAAAAGCAGAGAGAAAAACATAAGATAAACAACACAAAGAAAAGTGTGAAGTTGAAGTTTAGTATTCCGCTTTAGATTTTCGGTGACGATCTATTGCTTCATCAACAGGCTCATATTTAATCATGTAATATTTATTTTATAAATATTATTGTGAAAAAACATGAATGAAATTTTTTGAATGATTTCAATGCACTATGTACCATGTATATTTGATTTTGTGAACCTTTCATTATCACAGATTATGCTATTGATTTATCGAACAATTATATATTAGTCCAATTAAAAGATAGTAATAGAAATGAATATAGCAATATATATTAAATATATATACGTATGTGTTCACTGGTATAAATAAATGCATATCCACACTGTTTCGTATATATGTACATAACAATCCTCGCATAGATTGTAACATACACTGTTTCGGAATTCATCATTGTTCCCATATTATCCCATAAAAATTAGTAAAAAAAAGAACGAGATAGGATAACGAGAGGGAGAAAGGAAAAATAAAAAATTGAGCATAGAAGAATAAATTCATAGTTTTAAACTTTCCGGCGAATTTCTCGCCGGACACTGACCGAAAAAAAAAAAACTAAGAGACCGCCAACAATCCCACAATTTCAACGCCACCTTCCCCTTTTCCTTTCCTCGGCGATACCACCAGATCTGGATGGCGTCGCTCCCATCTCCTCTCTTCTCGCCGGCATCGTTGACCCCTCTCTCATTTCCCATCGCAAACCTCACCGAAAACTAATGGATAACAATATCCATCGTTTCTCCCCGTCCCCAAGGCCAGATCCGCCAAAAAACCGACCAAACTCGCCAGACCAGTCACCATGAATGGCGACAGTAGCGCCTTCCCCTCTCCAATAATAGATCTGGTCGGAACCATCATTTTCGGCGAACCCAGCGCTACCTATCTCCTTCCCCCGCGCCTGTCACCCCTCTCCCCTCTTCCCACGACAGTACCCTTCCTTCCCGTCGTTGGCGCCTTCTCCGGCCGATCTTTTACCGGATCCGTGCTCCAGCGCCGGTGACCCGCCGCTTCCCTTTTCCTTCAGCGGCACCCCTCCCTTTTTTGTCCTTTTTTCCGTCACCGATCAGTTACTATGGCTGAGAAAAATAGATCCATAGTAATTGAGAGAGAAGGAAGGATAAAGAAAAATAGGAACCTGGGCAGTTTTGAGCGTGAAAGTTAATGTGTATATGTTATACTCTTTAATAATAATAATAACATTTTCGGGGAATTATGATTAGTATAATATAGTAAAAAATTTCTTTTCATTTTATTGTTACTTTATTCGTTATCATAAATAAGGATTTATTATTTTATTATTAAACTAGTTAATTATTTTAAAAATGAAAAGTTATTTAGTTTACTGTTAATATTAAATAGCATCTTTTAAAAAGATAGATTTCTATGAATTATTACAAATAAAATAAATTAATATTTTTGTGTTAAATAAAATTTTAGGCATGTTTAAAATTTTCGTCTCGACTAAGAATGTGACGCATGCATCTTTCTGAGACATTTAAAAATAATTTTAAGGATGTAAAAAAATACACCCTGATAAATATTTTTTCTAAAATTTATTTGAAAAATATTTTTCAACTTTCTCATTGATTTATTTAATATAAAATAATAGTCGAATATTTTCAGTATAATAAAAAATGAGCGAACCTAGGCCTTAACTTAATTTAATAAAATAGTTTTAGTCAAGATAAGTCAATTAAAGCGACCGTGCTAGAACCACGGGACTCGAGGGGTGCCTCACACCTTCTCCTCGGTCAACAGAATTCCTTATCCGATCTTCTGTTTTCGCAGACCAATAAAGAGTCATTTCCTTTTGATTAGGGATTCAAAAAGGTGACTTGGAACACCATAACTCGATTCCAAGTGGCGACTCTGTAAATAAATTAATCCCTAACAAAACCATCACTTTAACTGGAAAAACCCTTCGACTCGAACCCCTCGGGCGAAAAAGGGGTGTGACAATATTTAAGTTTTATTTTTTCTTAGAAGAAAATAAAAGTTACCATAATTACTTTACTTTTCCTGAAAGAAAAAAATATAATTCTTTTTCATATTTGGCTAACCTCTTTCTTGGAGGAAAGGTTTTGGACATCTATAAATAAAAGACCCCCTTTCTCATACCATAACGCAATAGCATCCACAATGTAGTCATTAAAGAGTCTTTGATAAGGGGGAGATTTCTCCCAATAGGTTTAATTTTTTCGATATTAGGTTTTATAATATGTAGGCGGATTGGCCAAAATATATAATAATTTAATGATTTTTAGTATATTTTTCTTTGTCGTCTGATTTATCGTCTAATGATTTGCAAACTTTAAGCTTCCGCATGGCGTCCTCTCGATTTCGAACCCACCATATATTGTGCACAAATATATAGTATTAGATAATTTTCTAGAAAAAAACACATACTTCTTTTTAGGCTTCTTCTGTTTCAGCTTTTGGATTCACACTCAAATGTCTCAAATTTTAGTTCCATATGTTTCAGTCATATATGATTGAGTGCAGACTAAACCTGTCAAACGGGCCGGGCTGGCCCGGCCCGAACCGGCCCTACATATCAAACCGGACCGGTTTGACCCGGCCCGGTAAGCCCTAGGGCTTTAGGGTTCCGGGTTCCGGTCCGGGTTTTTTTTTAAACTGGGCCCGGTTAACCCGGCCCGGACCAACCCGGTCCAGGCCCGCCGGTTAACCGGCCCGGCCCGGCCCGGAATTTAAAAAAAAAAAAAAAAAAATTATTGGGCCAAACTAGCCGTTGGCCCAACGGCTATATTACCGTTTTTGGGTCCAAACGGCTAGTTTGGGCCCATTAACTTAAAAAAAAAAAATATATATATATATATTTTTTAATCCCCAAAATAAATCTATAAATACCCTACAACTTCAAATCATTTCTCACACAATTTTTCACTCTCTCAAATCTCATTCTCTCTCAAATCTCAATTCTCAATTCTCAAATATTCAATATATTTAATTTCTTAAAGTGTTCAATTTAAATTTTTAATTTTTCGTTTACAAAGTACGAGCGGAAGTTTCTAAAGTCGCAATCTTCGGATACTTCCAAAATTTGGTATTGTCGTTCCATCTCTTACGTTTAATTTTTATTTATTGTATTAATTGTTTAATATTTAATTTTATTATATTTGTGTATTTTGAATATTTTTAGTTTAATTTAATTTATATTATGGATAAATTAAAAAACCTCGCTACTAAAGGTGTTAGAAATTTTTGTCCCGGAAGCGGTAGTGGTAGTAAAAAGCGAATTACTAGCGGTAGAGGTAGTTCAAGTAATAGATATACCCGTGTGACTTCGCCTCCGGTACCGCTTGGTACACCTTTTGAGGAAGAAATAGGTGTAGGTGCTCACGATATGGATTATGTAGAATTTCAGGAAAATTACGGTATAGAAGAAGAAAATGAAGTAGATGCAGTTAATGTAGACGAAGATGATAAAAATATTGCTGAAACACCCGCAGTAGGACATGCTAACGTTAGATCTGAATCAGTTAATCTCCCTTCCCGTCCTCCCAGTGCCCCAAAACCCCGTAAAAGAACTAGTATTGCATGGCAATTTTTTGAACGTATATCAGATATTGAGGTGCAGTGCAATATTTGTCAACAAAAATATAAGCATAGAAGTGGCGGTAAGCAAGGGGGTACGGGTACGTTAATGAGACATATAGCTGAAGATCACACTAGAGAGTTCAATATTGCAAAAGGTGGTGGGGATGTTGGTGGGTCAACGCAAACTAGAATGGACCCAACAACCGGTCAAGTAGCGAAAAAGTATAATAAATTGAGGGACAGAGAAGAAATAGCTAAAATGGTAGCTGTGGGTTGTTTGCCTTTTAGTTTTCCTTCTTCTGATACCTTTATTCGTTATATACAAGCAATTTATAATCCTATGTTTAATGGTATTCCTAGAACTACTTGTCGGTCTGATATTTTTAGACTCCATTCACAATATTGTTTTTATTTATCAACATTCTTAAAAAATATTCAATGTAGATTGTCCCTAACTTCCGATCTTGGTCGTGCTGTAAATAAAAATGATTATTTAACCGTTACTTGTCATTGGATGGATAGTAATTTCATAATGCAAAAACGTATTCTTGCTTTTTTATATGATGAAGATCGGAAACATACTGGACAATTTATTGCTGATTCTATTATTAAAATTGCCGGATATTATGGTATAGAAAATAAAATTTTATGTATTGCTTTTGATAATGCTTCTAACAACAAGACTGCTATAACAAAAATAAAATCTACGCTATCTCCGCCCTTTCCTGAAATTTTTCATGTTAAGTGTGCATGTCATATATATAATTTAATTGTAAAAGATGGTCTTGACTTTTTTGAGGTTTATATTGAAAAAATTCGTCTTGCTGTTGGTTTTATTCAAGGAAATAATCGTAGATCTAGAATTAAAGAATTTAAAGTTAAATGTCAAGAAAATGGACTTGCACCGATTTTGATGCCTGAGGAAATTGATATTAGATGGAATTCTACGTATGAATTTTTAAAAACTTGTTATAAATATAGAATTCCTATTACACTAGCTTTTAACCAACATTGTGGTTCATTTGCTGATTCTGCTGATTGCATGCTACATAATTCTGATTGGGTTATAATTAATGATCTTGTTAAGTTCTTAGAAAAATTTTATGTAGCTACGGTTGAATTTTCCGGTGCATACTATCCTACTGTTTGTAATATTTTGGCATATATAGCCGATATTTCTGGTTTGCTCCGACAATATAAAGATAAAGAAGGTTATAAAGAAGCTGTTGGCGCTATGTTTACGAAATTTAAAAAATATTTCTTCCCGATTCCCCCTATTTACTTGGTTGCTGCTATGTTAAATCCGTGCATGAAATATAATCATATGTGTCACTTTAGTACTCTTATTTATACTAACTTAGAAATAAATACTAACCATGATTCTGAACAAGTACAACCTGATTTGTGGACGGCTACGGCTGATGCAAAAGATTATATAGAAAAATTATATAATCACTATGCTGATTTATTTGATTCAGCCGTACCTACAAATATCACTCCAACTGTCGCTCCTCATCCTCCCGAGGAGCCATCAGCTTCTAAAAGGCCGGCACATAGTGGTTTTCCTGATTCGTTTTATGATTTAACTTGTTGGAACAGTGTGGATGAGAGAGCTTACACATCAACTTATCGGGAAGAGCTGAAATATTATCTGCGGACGCCACCAGAGGATCGCAGACGACGGATCAACACGCTGGATTGGTGGAGGAATAATGAATCACAATATCCTGTACTTTCAAGATTAGCCAGAGATATCTTGAATGTTCCTATGTCAACCGTTGCATCAGAGAGCGCCTTCAGTCAGGGACGACAGCAGCTTGGAGACAACCGACACTCATTGGGAAGCAACGCAATGAATGTTTTAGTTTGCCTCAGAGATTGGATTAGAGCAGAAAGAAGAAACCAAGGAATGGAACCAGAGCCCAACGACGACCTCAAACTTGAAGAAATTATGACTTCACGGGAGAACTCAGCAGAATCAAGTCCAATGCATGGTTTTTCCCCCGTTGACTTCGACTACCCTATGCAAGTTCCAATTAATATTAACATGAATGAGTTGGAAAAAATGATGCATAATTTATAGATTTTTCATTCATGTAAATTATAAATTTTGGATCATTTTGCAATCAATAAAATTCCACAAATTCATTCACTCCTTAGTCGTTGTTTTTTATTTTTTTTTATTTAACGATTTATAATTTTAATATCTTCTATACAAGTGTATATTTAATGTATACATGTGTATATGTTTATATATCTTATATAGAAGTGTATATTTAATGTATACACGTGTATATATCTTCTATAGAAGTGTATATTTAATGTATACATTGTGTATATAGTGTATATTTGACCGGTTTTTAACCGGGTTTGACCGGGTTTGACCGGGTTTTAGTGGGTTTGACCGGGTTTGACCGGGTTTTAGTGGATTTAAAGTATTACATATACATAGAATAGAGTGTATGAATGTTAATAGATCTTCTATAGACGTGTATATTTAACGTATACATGTGTATATATTTTATAAATTAGAATATAACTATACAAATATATATTGTAATGTATATATATTGTAGTATATCTCATTTAAAGTATTACATATACATAGAATAGAGTGTATGAATGTTAATAGATCTTCTATAGACGTGTATATTTAACGTATACATGTGTATATATTTTATAAATTAGAATATAACTATACAAATATATATTGTAATGTATATATATTGTAGTATATCTCATTTAAAGTATTACCTATACATAGAATAGAATGTATATATGTGAATAGATCTTCTATAGACATGTATATTTAACGTATACATGTGTATATGTTTTATAAATTAGTATATAACTATACAAATATATATTGTAATGTATATATATTGTAGTATATCTCATTTAAAGTATTACATATACATAGAATAGAGTGTATGAATGTTAATAGATCTTCTATAGACGTGTATATTTAACGTATATATGTGTATATATTTTATAAATTATAATATAACTATACAAATATATATTGTAATGTATATATATTGTAGTATATCTCATTTAAAGTATTACCTATACATAGAATAGAGTGTATATATGTGAATAGATCTTCTATAGACATGTATATTTAACGTATACATGTGTATATGTTTTATAAATTAGTATATAACTATACAAATATATATTGTAATGTATATATATTGTAGTATATCTCATTTAAAGTATTACATATACATAGAATAGAGTGTATGAATGTTAATAGATCTTCTATAGACGTGTATATTTAACGTATATATGTGTATATATTTTATAAATTAGAATATAACTATACAAATATATATTGTAATGTATATATATTGTAGTATATCTCATTTAAAGTATTACCTATACATAGAATAGAGTGTATATATGTGAATAGATCTTCTATATACATGTATATTTAACGTATACATGTGTATATGTTTTATAAATTAGTATATAACTATACAAATATATATTGTAATGTATATATATTGTAGTATATCTCATTTAAAGTATTACATATACATAGAATAGAGTGTATGAATGTTAATAGATCTTCTATAGACGTGTATATTTAACGTATATATGTGTATATATTTTATAAATTAGAATATAACTATACAAATATATATTGTAATGTATATATATTGTAGTATATCTCATTTAAAGTATTACCTATACATAGAATAGAGTGTATATATGTGAATAGATCTTCTATAGACATGTATATTTAACGTATACATGTGTATATGTTTTATAAATTAGTATATAACTATACAAATATATATTGTAATGTATATATATTGTAGTATATCTCATTTAAAGTATTACATATACATAGAATAGAGTGTATGAATGTTAATAGATTTTCTATAGACGTGTATATTTAACGTATAGTCGTTGTTTTTTATTTTTTTTTATTTAACGATTTATAATTTTAATATCTTCTATACAAGTGTATATTTAATGTATACACGTGTATATATCTTCTATAAAAGTGTATATTTAATGTATATATTATGTATATAGCGTATATAGTGTATATTTGACCGGTTTTTAACCGGGTTTGACCGGGTTTTAGTGGGTTTGACCGGATTGGGTTAAGTGGGCCGGTTCCGGGTGGGTTTTAATATTTTTACTGTGCAGCCCGGCCCGGCCCGGTTAAGGCCAAACCCGGCCCGTAACCGGCCCGGAACCCGGTAAGAATGAGAGGGCCGGTTCCGGGTTGAACCGGCCCGGCCCGTTAGACAGTCTTAGTGCAGACATACATTAAAAAAAAGTGCTAAATGAATTTGTTAGATTTATTGATATTTTAATAAATTGATGATTGAGGTATATTTTTACGATACATGGAACTTATATTCTAAATTGAGTTTACCTAAAGTAGATTTAGGTGGTATTGAAATTCAATGAAATTAGTATTTCTTTTGAAAAACAATTTTAGACAAACATGCATGTGGTTTTGTTAATTTTAACATGTGTTTCGGTTATATGTATGACTAAAACCTAACATAGATGAAAAAAAATAATTAAAGATTGCTAAATTAGTTTCTTTGATTTGTTGTTGATTTGACAAATTGATAATTACAATTTCTTTGTGATACATGAAACTTATGATTTAAATTTGAGATAATTTTAAAAAACTTGGATGTTGAATTGCTAAAATTCAGAGAACAAAAAAACTTTTTTGGCAAAACAAATTCAAATACATACACATGGCTAAAATTTAAACGTAAATTTTCAACCTCTATCATGTCTATCTAAAAAAAGAAAACAAAAATCGATAAGTCAAAATCATTACTGAAAAATGGACAACAATTGTCATTTATCGATAATAATGCCAAATCTTGAGATCCGCCCACAATATTTGTCATGAGAAGCACGTTAATTCTTTGCAATATGTCAAATGCCAACGTAACAATGCCAACCCCCTTTTAACCCCTACTTCCCACTGCTCCTATACGTAAACACCCCCCACATCCCCCAAAAAAATGTACCTTGTTTTCTCTCCCTATATAAGGAACATTGAAGCTCCAATGCTATACTTAGTAAGTCGTTTTTTTCCTAATCAAGACACTAGAATTAAAACAAAAGAAACAAAAAACCAACAAACGATGGTACCAATAATACATACCCTTCAAATATTATTTTTAGCACTTTTATTCTTCACATTTCTCCTTCACACTACAATATCATTTTACACCCCTTTTGTCAATATACTATACCATCTCCTCATAACACACCTTCACTTTTTTCTATTATTTTCTCTATGTACACTTGTTTCTCTTTTCTACTATTATCATAATCGTCCACGTAGGGTTTTCTTGTTAAACTATACATGTTATAAGCCACCACCACATAGGAAATTTTCTTATGAAATTCGTGAATCATTCTTTCTCAAGGATGCGCAATTAGTTCAAGAGTCCATCGATTTCATGCATAACATTTGCCATAAATCCAGCTTAGGTGAGGAAACTTATGGACCACCATTCATATTTGAAGATGATAAGAACAACAATATACCTACGCTAAAAAGTGCCAATCAAGAAGCTCGAGAAGGGATATTTTTGTCTATCGATGACCTTCTAGCTAAAACCCTAATTGACCCTCAATCGGTCGACGTTCTCATCGTTTCATGCGGGGGGTTTTCACCTTCCCCTTCGCTCTCTTCACTCGTCGTGAACCGTTATAATCTTAGACCGGACGTGAAAACATACAATTTGAGTGGAATGGGATGCAGCTCTGGGATACTTTCCCTTGATTTTGCTGCTAGGGTTTTGCGTGGGAGTCAAAAAGTCCAAAATGCCCTTGTCGTGATCATAGAGAGCGTAACATTGAATTGGTACAATGGTCAAAACCGTTCGATGCTTGTTACGAATTGTATCTTTCGCGTTGGTTGTGCAGCTGCAATTATGAGTAATAACCCTAAACTTTACCAAGGGGCAAAGATGGAACTTGTTCATTCTCTTAGAACTCACCATGGAGCGGATGATAGTTCTTATAAAGCTGCAATTCAGGAAGAAGATGATAAAGGTATATATTTCTCTAGATATTACAAATTTTATGAGTCTACTTTAAGTGCAAACTCAAATCTCTCTATAACGACATAGTTCCGATAATTTTTTGGTTGTTATTATAGTGATCATGTGATATACCATAACAAGAAAGATCGTTTCTACATAAAACATGACCATTGTAATGAGATATTGTTGTATAATTGTGGGATAACCGTTTGTGTCTTTCTAGAAGCATGCATTGTTGGATATCTGCATTTAAGAGTTTAAGTCCCATATTATGCAAGATTTTGTAAAAAAATCTTTACATAATCAAGTTATTATAAAGTAATTATTATAGGTTAATCTCTATAATAAACAATGGGTAGTGATAACTTGATAAAAATGGTAATGAACATGGTATAGTAACTAATTAACTGATCCTTAGAAAATACAGAAATTATATAAATGAACGTTTTATGGGCTCAAACATTAAAGTTATTAGTATTAAATTCATTGTATTTTTTAAATTATAGGTTCATATCAACTATTTATTATAATTTTTGTGAATTTTTAGATACAGTTTTATCCTCTTTTTAGTAAATAATATCCATATGAACCTGAACTAATATTATACATTTGTGTCTGAGTTTTAAGACCATAAGTTTCAAAGATTTTATAGCAATACAAAAAGTATAATATATTATCTGTATAAGACTATAATTTAAAAAAAAATTATTTCTTTTTTTAATTTTGTGTCCATTCAAACTACAATGTCAAATAAATTAGAAAGGAAAGGGAGTATTATATATGATATGTGATATGTAAAACAACTTTTCAATTATTTTCGGACATATAAAATAACCCATTATGTACATTTGCCATTTGCAATGAATTAAATACGCTTTTAAGAAGTCTATTTCGCAAATTTTCCGTATGTACTAACCATTCTACAACTAATTAACTAATTACTTATGTAGATTGTTGAATTTATATTGTTATTTCGTATTTAATCGTAATATATTTTATGAATGATTAAATATAATAGTTTCTTATGAAGAAACTAAAACACGTATTAAATAATTAAAAATTAATTATATTAAATTACATATTATAAGGACTAAAACGGAACCTATCACATAATAACTTAGGACCTAAATTGCTAGTATCCTCTGTGACAGGTATTACTGGGATTTCACTTACCAAGGATTTGATAAGAGTGGCAGGGGTCAATCTACGTCAACACGTCAAAATTCTGGCACCACGTGTCCTCCCATTATCCCAAATCACAAATTATGCTTATTCAATGATCATGTCTACAATATTACCCCATAAGTTCAAGCCAGTGGTTCCTAATTTTGCAACAGCTTTCGAACACATATGCATTCACTCAGGTAGGTAGCGACGTCACATCAACGAGTTGAGTTGAATTTCAACTAATCCAACTCATTTAAAAGTTACTTAGATTGCATTATATTATGTTGAAATTAGCTAACATCTAATGTGTTATTTTATATTTTATTTAAGTATTTAATAAAACTTTAATTCTTTTATGATTATACAGAAAAATATCAAACAAACATAAAAATGTCTTTTGAAATATAATGACAAAAAATTTCATTGATCAATTTGAATTACATGTCCGTTCAACTTTTAATTAGATATGTTGAATTATAAGAAACTACATTGAATGACCTTGAAAATGAATCGTCTTGAATTTTTTATCCTGCTTGAACCTGTCAAGGTTTAAAATCAAAAGTTTTATCTATTGTTCCAGTAGGATCAAACATTCAAGAATTATGACCATCACTTGCAAGGTTATTCTTACAAATCATTAAAATCAAATAGATGACGTTAAATAAATAATATTTATTGATCTGTCTAAAATTAAGCTAATTATATATTTTTATGGGTTAATTTTATGTGTGCATGCAGGTGGCAAGGCAGTGATAGAGCAAATTGGTCGAGTCCTAAAATTTAGCGATGAGGTGACGGAGCCAGCACGAATGACATTGAACAGATTTGGCAACACGTCTAGTAGCTTAGTGTTTTATGAGTTGGCTTATTTTGAAGCTAAAAAGGGAAAGGTGAAAAAAGGGGATAGGATGTGGATGCTTGCGTTTGGAACAGGTTTTAAGGTTGGGAGTTTGGTATGGAAGTGGACTCAAGATTCAACTCAAGATTCTGATAACCCTTGGAATGATTGCATACATAATTATCCATTGAGAACTTGGTGATCATTTAAAAATTAAAAATAAATGAAATTACGGTGTAGAAAAGAGAGAACACCATTATATTATGGTTAGTTTATATATATATAGAAAAGAAATAGCAAAAATAAGTTTTTGGGGGGCACTCAATGTGCGTCATGTGTCTTGACCATCATACGAAGACTCAGATAGAGCTCATTTGCGTTACCCCAAAAGAAACATAGATGAAAAAAATTGTTAATTTTCTTTATTTTGTTTCTTTAATTTACTGATTATTTATCACTTTTTACTTATTGTCAAGGGTATGGTTAAATGCGTTTATAACACATAAATAATATATTACATCTTTTAATATTATTAGTTGTTCTAGTCGGTCCCTTTATGAATTTTATTGTTATTATCTTTTTTTAATATTATTTTGTTTTTTAAAATCTTGGTGTGGATAACGAAATTTTATTAAATTTAAAATTCATACAAAATTTGGATCATATTAAATTCAAAATATATTAGTCCCAAATAAATATTGCAGATTAATATAATTGAATTAATTATTTAAGTTCTATGGATTTAATTAAAGTTCAATCTTTATTGGGCTAGTCCATTAATTTGGGCTACAAATGATGAGCCCACTTTGTTAAACTCAAGATATTGTCATATTCTAGAGGCCCAAATAAGCGTCACGTGTCAAAGACGTGGCATGCCAAGTCAAGGGATGGATCCAATAGGACCATGCCACATGTCAAAATGATCCAGCAGACCTATGAAATCAAAGCCCATAAAAGGTGTCATATCACTCAAATCTGATTGGTCAAAGAAAGTTCACATTCATCATGACTCTTCCTTTTCCACAACTATAAATAGGAGTTTCATAATTCAGAAAGGGGCCCCCCAGAACTCTAACAAGAAGCAAGAGAAAACTCGTGGATCAAACGCCGCAATTTCTCTAAAATGCTCAAGCGTTCAAATCAAGTTCTTCAAGATCAAGACCGCAATATTTAAGAACAAGCTCAAAAGCCTTTGAATTCAAGCACAAGTCAAGATCAAGTCCCTCAAATCACAAATCAAGTCCAAATTCAAGATCAAGCTTTAAGCCCTTGAATTTATATTTAAAAAGGCAAATCAAAGGATTCATAGAGATTGTAACACTCACATATTGAAATCAATAAATTAATTATTGCAATATTTTCTTGTCTCGAATTATTTATTTTTTTATCTCGAAAATTTTATCGTCCAACAAATTCTGGCACACCCAGTGGGACAATCTCTACCTCTCATCTCAACTTTTCCAACTGCAAAGTTCAACAACACTGAAATGACTTCCAAGAAGGTCAACTCTCAATCAACTGTTTCCAAGGCTGCTAACTCAAAGTTCTCTGCTGAATTAGAAAGCATCCTTAGTATTACTTTTGGAAGCTTAGGAGCTGTCACAAGGAGCAAGGCAGGCTTAATAGGACAACAAACACATCCAGTGTCGTCCGAACCAACTCTAATTTTTGAATCTTCAACCCCAAAAGTAAAGAAGTCCAATGCAAATGCTTTGGAAGGAGAAAGCAGTGTGGCGGAATCGCTTAAGAAAACTCTAGCTCTACTTAAGCATTCTGGTTCCAAATACTTTGGCGCAAAAAGCGATGGTCGTTCAAGCAACTCATCATCTCCGACTACACCGCATAAGTTGAGCATTTCAAAGATCAATTTGTTCGATAATCTATACAACTCTCCAACATATCCAGTGATTATGCAAGCGATGGTGACTAATGCCTCGTCTATGGGGGAGCAGCTTGCGAATCTGGCAAAGGCAATTGAAGGCCTGACCAAATATGTTCTAAACCAAGATGCTTGAATTGATAAGATAGTGGATAGTGTGGAAAGCCTGATAGACGGAGAATCTAGCCATGCACCTGGAAAATCTCCAGAGGCTCACAAAATAGAACATCCTGTGAAAAAAATACCACCAACTAAAGAGGTACAAGTTTCTTCTGAGGGGATGATCCCGATTGAGCAATTGAAGGAATTCATCAAAGACAAGTATGATGTTGTCGCCAAGTCTTCCCTTGCTTATGCCAAGCTTTACACGACAAGGATTGATAGCCTCGAAATGCCTGTCGGCTATCAACCCCCCAAATTTCAATAATTTGAGGGTAAAGGAAACCCAAAATAGCATGTTGCACACTTTGTTGAGACATGTAATAATGCTGGAAATTACGGTGACTATCTTGTCAAACAGTTTGTTCATTCCCTATATGGAAATTCTTTTGATTGGTATACAGACCTTGAGCCTAATTCCATCGATAGTTGGGAGCAATTGGAGCACGAGTTCCTAAATCATTTTTATAGCACAAGGCGTACAGTGAGCATGGTAGAGCTCACAAATACTCAACAAAGAAAGGATGAGCCAATCATTAACTTCATCAATCGATGGAGAAATACTATCCTAAACTGCAAAGATAGGCTCAGCGAAGCTTCTACAATAGAGATATATGTCCAAGAAATGCACTGGGAGATTCTCTACATCTGACAAGGCATTAAGCCAAAATCCTTTGAAGAGTTAGCTACTCGTGCTCACGACATGGAGTTGAGCATGTCTTCTGCTAGAAAGGGAACAGCGCCTATCCATGACCCTCGAAAGGGAAAGGATAAGCAGAAACCCAAAAGATGGGGCAAGTTTGTCCCCAAAAATGACAACAAGGAGTCCATGAATATTGATGTGTCTCTTATGAAGGTCACCACAAAGGTGAGCAAGAGGCAAAGTGTGAATACGACTTCTGGAGCATGTCTGAATCAAAAAACTTTAAAGGAGATGCAAGAAAAGGAATATCCCTTCCTTGATTCTGATGTTGCTGAGATTTTCGATGAACTCCTTGAGCATAAGCTCATTCAACTCCCAGAGATAAAATGTCCCAACGAAGCTGGAAGGACCAATTACTCTAATTATTGAAAATATCATAGGCTCGTAAGTCACCCTACAGAAAAGTGGTTTTTCTTCAAAGATAAAGTCATGCAACTAGCAAAAAAGAAAAAGATCTTCTTCGATGATGAGACGGACAGTTCTCATCAAATCTCTATCACTTTTGGCTCGCTCGACCCAGTCCAAATATATGTCGAAGAGCAACATAAGAAGATATTAGAGCCTAACAGGTCTTCATTTAACGAAGGCGATGATGAAGGTTGGACTCTGGTGACCAGGCGCAGACACAAGAAGATGAGTCTGCAAAAGATTCGTTCGAGCAGCCAACCAGAAGGAGAATGGTGAAGAAACCAAGGAAACAAAAGTTGGTTGAACTTCCAAAGAAGACGAGGGTAACGGAGATTTACCACCAAAAACCACGTTGTCCAGTAACTTTGAAAGAATTCTTACCAAGTTGGTTTCTTGCAAAGACTGCTCAAGTCAACCTTGAGGCTTCTTGTTTTAATACTGCCAAAGAGGGGGCAAAGGGTAAAAACCCACCCGTGGAGGTTCCTCCATCTTCTGAAAAGCCTACGGAGCCACTTAGCCAGGAGGCACATGTATGTGATACAAAAATCACATTTATAAATAGCGAGCTTCTTCTTGGAGAAACCCTACACAATCGTCCCTTATACATAGTAGGTCAAGTTTTAAGAAAAAAGATAAATAGAATCTTGATGGATGAGGGTTCAGAGTTAACGTTCTGCCTATCTATACAATGAAGAAACTGGGCATCGCTATCGACGAACTAGATGAAAGCCATATAATGATCTAAGGCTTCAACCAAGGGGGCCAGAGGGCCATGGGACCTGTCAAGTTAGGGATTCGTATGGATGATTTTCAATGAAATGCATTAATCCATGTGATCGATGAAACTTCATAAAACATATGACTTGGTAGGCCTTACTATTTCTTCCTCTTACTATCAATGCTTGAAGTACCTAGAAGGTGGAGTGGAAACAAAGATAGTTGTCGATGATAAGCCATTCACTGAAGTTGAGTCACACTTTGCCGATGCAAAATTCTACTTAAAGAATTATGTTGTGAATGAGAAAAGGGCTGAAGATGTCACCAAGACCAAGTGTGATGATCTTACATCGAAGAAGGTCGCGGTGACTGTTGAAAAAGTTGCTACCAAGAAGCTCCTCTTCACTCCGAATAAATAAAGCACCGCACCTACGAAAAAGAAGGCAACTCTTATTCCTACGTACCAAAGGTAAAGAAAGAGAAAAATCACCCATCTGATGCCCAAGATAATGTGCTAAAAGGGCTAACTTTACCTATCAGGAGGATTAACGCAATAAATCCATCCTTAAGGCTATTTGGAAAGTCTGTGGCTCAAAATACACTACAAGATATGACACTGCCCGTAAAATACACAAAAGATGGCTTCGATCGAAATGCATAAAAACTATTTATAAAGGCTGGATATAATCCTAATGAGCCATCAATATTGGGAAATTTTTTATCGGAGGGTACAACCAAGCAGGGACAAGAAGGCCTAGGATACACGCAGCCACCTCCAATTCGCATCTCCATAAGAAGGGTAGTCAGTAATTACATCACCGTGGAAGAAGAATCCACTGCTGCTAATGAAAGACCCTCAGTATTTGATAGACTTGGAGAATCAACCGCAAGAACTTCTGTGTTTAAGAGGTTGGGTCCTTCAAATAAGAAGAAAAACAACAAGCGTTGGAGAAGTCATCAAAGTAAAATAATGCACTCTTTGCCTAAGATCCAGAAGGATTTCCAAAGTTTAATTCCTTCTAAAATGAGGCGGTAGATGGAACTGGTAGCTTCATGCAATGAGGTGCGAAAAGAAAAGGCTCATATTGTGGTTTATACCAAGCAATGCAAGAAAGATGGAGAAAGTGTTGGCTCCTTATATCATGTTACGACCCATAATGAGAAAGATGTCTTGTCTCAAATGAAGGTTGATGAAGAGATAGAAGATACTTTCTGGTGTTATCATATATCCATCAACGATGATGATCTTCAAGGGGAGAAGATGCTGGAGATGCTCCGTCGCAACTTGAAGAAAGATTAAAGGCCACAATAGATCCTTTGAAGAAAGTTAATCTTGGAATCAATGAAGACCCAAGACCAACTTACCTGAGTACGTTTCTAGAAGTAGAGGAGAAAATCTCTTATATGTACATACTCAAAGAATATATGGATGTCTTCACTCGGAGCTATAAGGAAATACCGGCTTATATCCAAAAGTAACAGTCCATCAGTTGGCGGTCAAGAATGGTGCTTATCCTATTAAGCAATCCCAAAGGCGCTTTAGGCCAGAGTTGGTTCCATTAATTGAAAATATATTTAACAAACACATTGAAGCTGGCTTTATTCGCGAAGTCAAATATCCCATGTGGATTTCAAGTATTGTTCCAGTACGGAAGAAGAATGGACAAATTTGAGTTTATGTCGACTTTCGGGATCTCAACAACGCCTGCCCTAAAGGTGACTTTCCAATCCCTATACCATAGTTGATGATTGATGCCACAACTGGTTATGAGGCAATGTCTTTCATGGATGGTTCATCCGGCTACAATCAAATCCGCATGGCTCTAAAGAATGAAGAACTCACTGTATTTTATACACCCAAAGGTATTTATTGCTAGAAGGTTATGCCTTTTGATTTGAAGAACATTGGTTCTACTTATCAAAGGGCTATGCAAAACATCTTTGACGGTTTGCTCCATAAAAATTATTGAATGCTACGTGGATGATCTAGTGGTGAAGTCGAAAAAGAGAGACGGCCACTTGAAAGACCTAAGAATGGTGTTTGAGTTACTTCAAAGATATCAACTTAGGATGAATCCGTTAAAGTGTTCCTTTGGAGTTACTTCCAGAAAATTTCTTGGCTTCATCGTGAGACACCGAGGAATTGAAATTGATCAAGCCAAGGTCGATGTAATTTTGAAGATGCCCAAGCCTCAAAATATTCATGAGTTAAAAAGACTTCAAGTAAGGCTAGAATGTTTAAGGAGGTTTATCTCAAACCTGTCTTGAAAATGTCAACCATTTAGTCATCTCATGAAGAAGGACACTCCCTTCGAATGGGTCCAAGCTTGTAGTAATACCTTTGAGAGTATCAAATCATACTTAATAAAGCCACTAGTTCTTGCGGCACCCATACCTGGGAAGCCATTGATACTCTACATCAAAGCATAAGAGAGGTCAGTTGGAGAACTACCGGCTCAAGAAAATAGTAAAGTAAAAAAGAACTCTCTTTACTATCTGAGAAGAATGATGACACCAAATGAGCTAAAGTATTCTCCAATCAAAAAGTTGTGTTTGGAATTAGCCTTCTCAATTCAAAATATGAAACACTACTTTCAAGCTCATGGTGTAATACCCCGCAAAGTTCTCTCCTAATCTGAGCCTTAGAGCATTTTCGGAAAAACAAAAATCCGAGTCTAAAAATTTCAGAAATATCTTCCCAAGTATGAAACACTTTGAATTATGTTATATTTCTATAATTTAAAATATTTGTCATGTATATCATTGAATAATCTTTCCATCGATACCAATTTTATCAAAATCTGACATCGGACGAGGAAGTTATGGCCGTTTTACTAAATGGTATTGGAATCGCCCAGGTTTGATAGTCGACCTGGTGGACCGTCAGGTCCTTGGTGGGACATCAAGTTTCCCATCAAGACAAGGCAGTGAACCCTCTTTTTTGTCATCATGTGACGGCCAAAGTGGTGGCCTGTCAATAAGTTGACGGACCGTCAAGGGGTCCGTCAGGTCAAAATAGAATGGCCCATTCCCGACATCCGAGTGACGGATGATCTGGTGGACCGTCAGATTCCTGACGAACCGTCACTTTGATCTTTACGATGAGGCATAACGACCCAGATTTGGCACTCGAGTGACGGACGACCTGGTGGACCGTCAGTCCCTCTGACGGACCGTCAGATCGACCATCACAGACCCCGATCAGCAGTTTTCAACTCTTTTTCTTTAAAGGACATTTTGGTATTTTCCACTCTTTCCCCAACTTCTATAAATACCCACTTAAGTGTTGAAGGCCTCATTTTCTTTTCTCTTCTTTCACCCAAAAACTAGGGTTTCCAAAATAAAAAATTCTCTCTTCTTCCACCAAAAATTAAGAGAGAATCAAGAGCAAGGATCAAGAATTCTTCCAAGAGCCTTCAAGAAAAGAGTTTCCCCAAGGTATGTAGATGTTGATTCTTGGGTCCATTTCATCAAAGAAACTCAAGTACCTTTTTTTAAATCTCCAAGATTTATGTTTATGAATTTTTAATGATTCTTGTGAGTTGAAATTGATGTTCTTGCTATGATTGAGTTGTGGTTCATGTTTATCTACAAGATTATAAAGCCTTGGCCTTAGTATGTGTTATTTGTGTGGTAAATAGATTATGTACTTGTTGTTGATGTTGA
This sequence comes from Capsicum pubescens, assembly GCA_030864215.1. Lineage (NCBI taxonomy): Eukaryota > Viridiplantae > Streptophyta > Magnoliopsida > Solanales > Solanaceae > Capsicum > Capsicum pubescens. The sequence continues at coordinate 70,424,347 of CM061549.1, read as the reverse complement.
ATGACCTCCAAGATGGGATACTTATGTGGTTTGTATGAATGTATGATAATATATGAGTGGAAACATATAAATTTGGTTGTTCATGATGAGTAGTTGGGTTATTATACTTATGCCTAAGTTGTGCATGTGAGGTGTTCGATAAAATATCTAAGAGACTAGAAATTAAGCGTTGTAGTTAAATCGTGATCTCATGACTTCTAAGATACAATTATGTGTCACGATTGTTGATGTGTTCATGACTTTTGGGTGTAGAATTGGTTGATTTAGAAAAGTATGTTATGATTTCTAATTACTTGGAGAGATGTTTTAATAATTGTGATGATGCATTAATGATGGTGACGATGAAGGTATGATTGAGATAATACATGAATAATTATGATGATGAATGAATGCTTGTGTTGATGTATGAATGATTGTGATGGTGAATGGATGATCGTGATGATGTGAGAATGATTATGCTTTACTTTTATGTTATCGAGTCCTGGGGGTATTTATACCCGACAATAGAGCTATTGTCTAGAGCCCGTGTCAGTTTCGTGATAATTCCAATCGATCCTCGATTCTCAGAACTCAGTGAACTATAGAACTATATATCTTCAGACAAGTGCGGAGCTTAATCAGGCTCTGTAATCTCAGTTATCTTTGTAATCCCTGTATCTCTAGTAATCTAGCCTTCGTCCTGTAATCAGCTCAGATCTAATAGTATTTAAGTGATTCAATTCTAATCTCATAAGCGATTTAATTAATCTATTCAAGCTCTGTATCGCCAATCAGATGCTATGATTCGATACCTTTCCGTCAGATACGGAACTAAATAATCTCAGCGTAACTCAGTCAGATCTCTTGAGAAGTATAATCAGTATCAAATTTATCTCAGTCTAAGTTCAATTAAGAATTAATCAGTGTCTTTCAGTTGGGAGTGGAAACTAGCACCGAACGAGCTCAAGGATGGAGACTCACCTACTAGTGGAGGGTGTGATCCTTAGATGCGATCCTTGTTCTCCAGAACTACGTAGCCAGCATAGGTTGAGACATCACACCTGCTAGATGAGGGTGGATGAGAGACATCATACCTGCTAGATAAGGGTAGATGAGGTGGCTTGACCTGTTAGATGAGGGCTCCACCGTTCTCGTATGAGGACCTGATAGATGAGGGTCATATAAAGATAATGTCTTTACCCGTGGAATGGTATTGACACCCTCCTAATTAGGGTTATAGGTTGGACCCCTAAGACATAGTAGGGGCATATCGGTTAAGTAACTACTTCCCACGGTCTCAGTTTCAGAACCAGTTTCAGACTTCAAGAAAGAGCTCAGTTCAGTGTACAGAATTTAAGGCTGTTAGATACAGGCCATCAAGTATGATTACTTGCTAATTTGAAGATCCGCTGCTAGATAGGCCGATCTCAAAATCATTTATGAAGAAGTATTGTTATCCACAGACTCAAAAATAACCTTTTAGATTAGGTTGCTATCCGTTTCAGAAGCTTCAGATACTCGTAATCTCAGTATGTTCAGAGATTTTAGAACTCACTCCTTGATGAAAGTGCATCCATATTTCCCTGTTATCAATATCAGATGAGTCTGTGATTTAGTATCTCAGTGTCAATAGTGAGTTCAGTTTGCAGGAAAGTGGTATCTGAGTTCCAGTCTCTCGAGTTGTGATGATTGTGATTATGACCTGTGCATTCATGTATATGTTCTCGTGCGACGTTTTCATAATTATTCAGTTTACACATTGTTCATGCATGATCCCTTGCATTTAGCCTTACCTCGTCTACATACTCGGTACATTTTGTACTGACACATTTGCGCTATGGTGTTTTATTTGACACCATAGTTTCAGAGGCACAGGATTCAGAGTTTCCTCAGCAGTTCAGTCTCAGTTAGCAGCAGTAGAAGTGAGTCCTCTTTCTTTGAGGACGAATCTTAGTTTACTATTATTGCATCAGATTTTATTTATATTGTCAGTTAACTGAGTTAGTTGGCGACATGTCCCATCAACTCCACAGTTCAGACAGTTTAGAGGTTTTTCAGATGGAAGTTGATGTATTAGTATTCAGTTTGAGTATCTATAGATGTGTTGAACCTTATGTCCAGTTTTTGTATTTATTTCAGATAGTATGCAGTGTACAGGTACAAATATCAAAAAAGGGTTAGCTTGTGGTCCTTTGGGTCCATAAGCACCGTGTGACGTCTCGGGATGGGATCTCAGGGCGTTACACATGGTGTCCATCTTGTGTCTAGGGAAAATCCCATCAAGTTTGTAATGTCGAAACCATTCCTTAGTGACCGACTTGCAAGATGGTACCTTTAATTTCAACAGTTTGAGATTGTGTTTGTTCCCCAAAAACCCGTAAAGGGACAAGCATTGGCTGAGTTCTTGGAAGACCACCCGATACCTGATGATTGAAAACTGAGCGATGAACTTCTTGATGAAGATACAATGTTTATTGAAGTCAGACTCCCATGGAAAATATACTTTGATGGTGCCGCACATCGAGATGGAGCTAGTACCGGTGTGGTATTCGTCAGTCTAAAAGAAGAGGTCATCCCATACTCTTTTACCCTAACAAACCATTGCTCTAATAATGTTATTGAATATCAAGCTTTAATACTTAAACTTGAAATGGCAGTTGACATGAAACAACTGCAATTACAAGTCTTTGGTGACTCTCAATTGGTGATCAAGAAGCTTTTGGGAAGCTATGAGGTCAGAAAGCCCGAGCTACGACCATATCATGATTATGCAGAAATTTTGATAGGGTGCCTTGGAGAATTAACCCTGCAACATGTGCTAAGGAGAGAAAATAAGCAAGTTGATGCCCTAGCTGCTTTGGCCTCAACCCTGACTCTTCCAAATCAAATGCAAGTTACTATCCGCTAAGAATGGGTAGTACCCCTATCAAATGAGGATGAAGAAAATAAGGTTAAATACCTCGTTGTCATATCTAAAGCTACAAAAAAGATTGGCGACAACTTATCATCGATTACTTATGTTATGGGATATTTCTAGAGGACCCAAGGAGAAGGAAGAACTGACATTCATCGTCGTCCACCTCGCTTCCCTTACTATAAGGACACACTATACAGAAGATCATTTGAAGGAGTACTCTTATAGTGTCTGGGAAAGAAAGAAGCAATTTAAACTTTCCAAGAAGTGCACTCGAGAGTTTGTGGATCACATCAGTCTTAACCGAAGCTTCATTTTCACATTAAAAGGATGGGATATTATTGGCCGACGATGGTGAAATATTGCTTGGACTATGCTAGAAGATGTAAAGCTTGTCAATTCTATGCAAATTTCATACATCAACCTCCAGAGGTACTACATCCAACTGTAGAATCTTGGCCATTCAATGCTTGGGGAATGGATGTTGTTGGTCCACTACCAAAGTTTTCTGGTGGACACTTATACATCTTAGCCACGATAAATTACTTCTCAAAATAGGCCGAAGTTGTTGCCCTCAAGGAAGTAAGGAAATAAAATATTGCAAACTTCATCTGAGTGAACATCATCTACTACTTTGGAAGTCCTCAGTGCATAATAACTGATAATGGAAAGCCATTTGAAAATAAGCTGATGAATAAAATCTGTGATCTCTTTGGTTTCAAGTAGCTCAAGTTTTCTATGTACCATGTTGCTGCCAATGGTCTAGCCGAAGCATTCAATAAGAATTTATGCAATCTATTGAAGAAAGCCGTCTACAAATCCAAACAAGACTTACATGAGCGAATGGAAGAAGTTTTATAGGCGTATAGGACAACTCACCGTACACCAACACAAGCAACCTCATATTCACTTGCTTTTAGAGTTGAAGCAGTCCTGCCACTTGAGCGTCAAATACCTTATTTAAGACTGGCTATTCAAGAAGGGCTCACCGATTAATAAAATACAAAGTTGTATCTTGTGGAGTTAGAAGCTCTTGATGAGAAGAGGCTGGAGGCTCAACAAAATCTAGAATGTTATCAAGCCCGGCTATCTCATTTTTTCAATAAAAGGGTTCTCTTTAGGTGTTTCCAAGTGGGAGATCAAGTCCTCGCAATAAGAAGGCCTATTATTACTTCTCGTAAGTATGGGGGCAAATTTACTCCAAAGTGGAATGGACCATATGTTGTACAAGAGACATATTCAAATGGTGCTTACAAACTTGTCGATACAAATGGAGTAAAAATTGGCCCTATAAATGCCAAGTTCTTGAAGAAGTACTATCCTTAAAGGAAGATGACACTCTTTAAGGCACGAGTATAAACTGTATGTCCACTTCTAGCCCGCAAGAGTATAAACTGTGTACGTCTTAAAAAAAAATCCACTAGGTTGAAAACCTCGAAAGAGGCGGCCTAGGCAAAAGTTGGGATGAAAAAAAACACTCACCCAGAACTACATTTTGACTTGACCCTTTTCATTGAGGTACATAGGAGCTTGGAATTTTATTCTGAGTTTAGTTACATGAGTGTAAAAAAAAAATACATGTCCCTGCTTGATCCATCATATGAAAGTTAAGTCTGTATGTATCCCGATTAAAGTCTTGGACTTATGTCAAATACTAGTGGCTCAATAGGGGAAACCCCTAAAAAAAAGAAGAGAAGTCCTTTAATAGGATTTGGAATTTCCAAAGCCTGTAGTTTGGAGGCATAAAACTGCCACACGTGCAATAATCAAATTTGCAAGTCAAAAACTTTAATTCTTAAGGCTTGCAAATTGAAGTTTTATGTCCAACTCGGTTGTGGGGTGAAGACATGAAGCCAATGAGCAACAAGTTTTGGAGAGAAAAGCTAGAGTTTAATACTACAACATCAACATATCAAAATAAGTAAGCAATTCTTGCATTTGAAATTCAGAAGGGTTATTGAAATAAATGTGCAATAATAAAGAAAAAGAGTTTCCATTACAACTAATAGATCCAACTACTCAATAAAAGGGTAAAAGAAAGAAACAAGAAGGTTTGAAGGAAAACATCTCTTAAGGCTAATCTAAGTATAGCTTATAATTGACTAAATCTTGTAAAGAAACCTCTAAGACTTGTTTCTTCTTCTCCACGACCTTTGAGGCATTTGTCGTTGCAAGGAAGACATCAGAACACTTGGAAAACTCTTCTCAGCGGTTGAAATTTTGGATTCCATCTTTGCGGCTTCTTGCTTGGAAACATCTCGGTGAGCTTTCAACTTCTTCACCTTCTTTCTCACCTTCTCAAGAAATTTGTAGGCAGCAGAAACTTTTTCAGATTTCTTATCTCTCTCCCTCAACACGAGCTCAAGATATTCTTTGGCCTTAAAATATGACTCTGACTCTTTAATTGTTGTGGTTTGATCAATAATGGCGGATTGTGCTTGGTCATAGGAAGTCGCCAGCCTAAAGAAAGACCCCTAATAAATTCTGCAAAGGGGAAATATCTACCCCCATTCCACTCATGTCATTGAGTATAACTTCGGCGTCATCTTGAATAGAAGAAGCACAATTCGGAGTAAGGCCTGCAAGTTTGGTACGGATACTGGCCTAAGCCTTCATGATAAAATTTCTTTTTAAGCTCTGAAATAACCTTCTTTCCATCAAAAATAGACATGGTTACAGTTGGTTGCTGAAGAAAGTTTGACTCTACATTTTCTTTGACTTGATCGCAAGGGTTAAAAGTAACCTCTTTGGATGACAAAGGTAACTCTCTTGAGTCTGGACCTACTACAGACTCACTACTATCTTATGGATTAATTTGGTCAGGATCTTCCAAAACTTGGACATTGTCTGGCTGCACACACAAAGAAAAATAATAATAATCATATGGGGGGTATACAAAGGCGATTCATATCCTATGAAATAGTAGAGAGTTAAGTTGTTACCTTCCCAATGGCTGGTGGAGTCTTTGATGAACTAGTAAGAATCTCCACGTGGGAGTTAGAATCATCTTGCTTTTCCAAGGATGGTTTTACATTCTTCCAACAACGATCTCCATGACTACTATCGCTCTCGTTTTGAGATGTCGTTTATTGAAAGTTTGTTGAGCCAGGACAGGCAACTCCTCTTTCTGAGTTTTTGCATGTGAAGGTTACTTAACTTTGTATGGAATGACCACCCTAGATTTCAAAACAGAAGGTGTAACCACTATTGGGACCTCCTCACCATGTTCTTGAGGAGTATCAATAATAGGACCTACAACAATCACCAAGGATTACAAGTTAGCTTCAAGAAAGTTCCCATGAACTTTGTCCTACCAAGTTTTATATGCAGTAGAAGAGTGCTTTCGCGCATTAGGTGTGGCCGTAGGAAAAGTTGCCTTTTCTATAGATCCCCGCAACACACAAATGCAATAAAATCTGAGTCCTTCATCAAGTGATGCATTGCGAATATCATTTGCTAAGATACCAGTAAGGTTTTGATAAAATCCAAACTGATGGCTAAATCGATGAAGGCTATATGGATCAAGAATGAATGAGTCTTCATACCTAAAAAGGAGAAAGTTAAAATGAAGGCTCATGAAGTAACTTATCTCTGAATCAGCTTTTTTATCATTATCCACAACATAATGAATATTGGACTTTTTCGGCATGGTAGATGTCCAAGAAATATTATCTCCTCGATAGATACACTTTCTAGAATGCTCTTCGTCAAAATATCTTGCAACACCTTCTCCAGAATATGCTACCATTAATGGAATAGATAGCCCATTCGGTAGAGAAAAATATGTCTTGAAATAGTAAGCAAGCCAACCATACATATAGTGGATTAGAAACGATACTTTGATATGCTCAAGTTGCGAACCTTTGGTAATCATGTTTAAACCATTATAAATGCTTGACAAGACAAGAACAACAAGACGAAAAGTTTGCTTATTGGCTATCATAGCTATAAGTCTAAAAGTTCCTGAACGAATGAAATCTCCATCCTTAGAAGGAAACACAAAGGTGCATAACCAACATGATAAAAATGCTGCCAAATATGTATCAACCCTATGTTCATACCCTACTCCAAGTTTATAGAATGTCGCGTCATCTGCGCTTGACCACTTTGTTGCATTCGGAATTGTCCCAGTTGGGTTATGTGTTGACTTCAAGCTAACAAATTTTTTCTCCTTCCTCACTAGAGTTGCTTCATAACTCAAGACTCTTTTACACCAAAACTTTATCCACTTGATTAAAGTAACTTTTGGATTATGAGACTTTCTTTCTTGAAGACACTGAAAGGCTAAAAATAAGAACTCACAGGTACGAGAGATGAATCTCTCATTCTTCTCATCGACACCGGTGAGCTCTTTGAATTCATGCACTACTTCTTCATAAGGAAGATCTTCGATAGGTAGGTCCCCAATTTCATGTAAATCCCAAAAGGATAAAGAGAGCTCTCCAGTCGACGTCAGCAACATATTGGTTCTTGAACATCATGCTTCAAGAAAGGCTTGCAATATGTTTAAACTTCGATCATAGGTAAATAAAGAAGCATAAACAGCATCATATACTTTTGTTTCCTTCAAAGTTTGTTGACTTCTAGCCAAAATATCCTCAGTCTATTCCCTATATTCTTGAATATGACGAAATTCACCATCTATCTCCATGGCACTTCCCAAACGTATATCTTCCTGGAGTATTTGGCGCCCTAGGAAAGGAAGGGTGCTCGCAACATTCAGTTGATGTTAGTTTGGAGCCTGAAGAGTCCATACTTTAACAGATCGATTAGAACCAAGGTCATGTTCGGAAGTCCAATTCGGCATATGAAGATAATTCACTAAGGGCAGTCATGGATCTACACACCTACTGACCAGTGGAGTGTGATCAATAGCTTGGATAAAATTGTACCATCATCAACCTCAATAAAAAGATACTTGTTGTTGGAGGATGGAGAGGTATAGTCCTTAAAGTGAACCATTACTGTGATCTGCATGAACAAAGAAGGTTTAGTTAAATACAAAGTTAAAGTTGAACAAAATACCTGTACAAACGGTTGGTGACAGTAACTTCCTCTTTATTGTGGCTTTATTCAAAGAAAAAGGAAATTTCCAGCATCACGAAGTCAAATTGATCGGTCTTAGAGTGTACGGAGGCGAAGTTAAACTCTCGTACCCTAAGCCGATCATTGCAAAGCCACCGTCTTAAAATCAAATTGATCGGTCTTAAGAGTGTATGGAGGTGAAGTTAAACTCTCCCATCGTAAGTTGATTGTTACAAAGCCACCATCTTGGAGTCAAATTGGTCGGTCTTAGAGTGTACGGAGGCGAAGTTAAACTCTCGCACCCTAAGCCGATTGTTGCAAAGTCAGCATCTTGAAGTCAAATTGGTCGATCTTAAAGTGTACGAAGACAAAATTAAACTCTCGCACCCTAAATCGATTGTTGCTTATTGTTATTTGTTTCGATCCTAACAATAAAAAGGGAATGAACAACAAAAAAAGGAAGGATGAAAAGAGAAAAGTAAAAAATAATAATAAAATAATAATTATAATAATAATGGACTGCTTACCAGATAATGATGCAGAAACTAACCTCGCCAGTTGAAATTGCACCTTGTAGTAACCCGTGTTTTGAATTTTAATAGATGGACAATGGTATTTATAGAGCAAAAGGGCGGTGTCCTATCTGTTATATGGTAAAAGTGACTAAAGGTCAAATATCATCCCAATATGAGTGGGACAGGGATAAGTGGTAGCATTTAATGCTCTTTAAATTAATAAGAACAATAATGTCAATTCCTTCCTTTTATTTGTAATGTTATCACGTGACCCCATGAAAAGACATGATCAATTTGTCTTTATTTGACATAAATATATTGGAACATGATATTTTTTGTGAAGTTTATACTTCAAGTCTAGTCTTCAAGAATAAAAATACTTTGACAAGTTTTGAAGTAGGGGTATTGTGTGGACAATAAAATTTTATTAAATTTAAAATTCATATAAAATTTGAATCGTATTAAATTCAAAATATATTAGTCTCAAATAAATATTACGGATTAATATAATTGGATTAATTATTTAAGTCCAAACATATATGGATTTAATTAAAGTCCAATTTTTATTAGGCTAATCTATTGATTTGGGCTACAAATGATGAGCCCACTTTGTTAAGCTTAAAATATTGTCATATTCTAGAGGTCCAAATAAGCGTCACGTGTCAAATAATATGGCATGCCAAGTCAAGGGATGGATCCAATAAGACCATGCCACATGTCAAAATGATGCAGTAGGTCTATGAAATCAAAGCCCATAAAAGGTGTCATATCACTCAAATCTGATTGGTCAAAGAAAGTCCATATTCATCATGACTCTTCCTTTTTCACAACTATAAATAAGGGTTTCATAATTCAGAAAAGGGGCGCCCAGAACTCTAACAAGAAGCAAGAGAAAACTCGTGGATCAAACGCCGCAATTTCTCTAAAATGATCAAGCGTTCAAATCAAGTTCTTCAAGATCAAGACCGCAATATTCAAGAACAAACTCAAAAGCCCTTGAATTCAAGAACAAGTCAAGATCAAGTCCCCCAAATCAACAAATCAAGTCCAAATTCAAGATCAAGCTTTAAGCCCTTGAATTTATATTTGAAAAGGCGAATCAGAGGATTCATAGAGATTGTAACACTCACATATTGAAATTAATAAATTGATTGTTACAATATTTTCTTGTCTCAAATTATTTATTTTTCGATCTCGAAAATTTTATTGTCCAACACTTGATTATCTTTGATATTTTACTATTAATATTTTTCTTTCTTTAATATTTTCATCATAGCTTCTACTTTTGTAATTTATTCAAAGCAAGTTCTGAAAATTGTTTTTCTTAAGCTAAAAATTTATCAAAAATAATCTCTTTTACCTAACAAATTTTGAGGTAAGGTGCATACTATCCATTCTTTTCAGACTCACTTATAAAACTATATATGATTGTATGTGGATTTTCAAGCCCTACATATTAATAATATATTAAAAAGTTTTATACTATTAGGTGCAATTAACAGTTCTAAGAATTTTTATTTATTTCCAGGTTTTTATTAGGGGTTTTGTCCTGATTTTCTTACCAAATTTAAGTTTTACTTTTCTTAGAAAGAAAATAAAGATAATATTATAATTACTTTTACTTTTCCTAAAAGGAAAATATAAAACTTTTTATATTTGGCTAACCTCTTTTTTGGAGGAATGATTTGAACCTCTATAAATAGAAAAATCTCTTCTCATACCATACCATAACACAATAACATCCACAATATAGTCATTAAGAATTTTTTTTCAGGGAGAGATTTCTCCAATAAATTTTAGATTTTTCAATTTTATTTTATAATATGTAGGCCAATTGGCCAAAACATATAATAATTTTATGTTTTTTTAGTATTGCTTTCTTTGTCGTCTTATTTATCATCTCATAGTTTGCAATAATAACTTTCGCATGACACCCTCTCAATTTCGAACCCAACAAGTGGTATTAGAGCTTATGGTTCAATGGTCCAAAGGTATGGTGAGACGAGATTAAACAGGTTCAAAGCGGGTTCAAAATCATGCTACAACAGTTCGACGATAATGAAGATTTTTGTCTAGATACATGTAGAGAAGGAGCTTAAAGCATATTTTCAACATTCCTGTTGCTGCATATTTAAAAATAAAAATAGGATATTTTTTAAACTATTTTTTACCCATAATATTTTAAACTTTATTTTTAACCATGGCAAGCAGCAGTAATGAAGATTATGTGAAGAACCAAAATTATGCATATGATATGAAGAAGGCGGATAAGAGAAGAAAATCAAGTCGAAAAGGAGAGATTTGTTAGGGGTTTGCCTTGATTTTCGTACCAAATATAAGTTTTACTTTTTTTAGAAGGAAAATAAAAGTAATACCATAATTACTTTTTCTTTTCCTGAAAGGAAAATATAAAACTTTTTCATATTTAGCTAACTCCTTTCTTGGAGGAATGGTTTTGAACCTCTATAAATAGAAAAACTCCTTCTCATACCATAACACAATAATATCCACAATATAGTCCTTAAAAAAAGTTTATTTAGCGAGAGATTTCTCCAATAAGTTTTAGGTTTTTCAATTTTATTTTACAATATGTAGGCCAATTGGTCAAAACATATAATAATTTTATATTTTTTTAGTATTATTTTCTTTGTCGTCTTATTTATCATCTCATAATTTGCAACTAATAATTTCAGTATGACGCACTCTCGATTTCGAACCCAACAGTTTTCTTATCATTTTTGCTATGACAAGTTGGTTGTTAACTTAGATCAACTTATTCTCATAAGTGACGACGCAAAACTTAACTAACTATATAATAAATCTAAATTAAAGTAATTTTTTACCTAAATGATTTTCTATATACCGTCAAAATGCAAAAGAACTTATGTTAAAGTTTCCTTACATAGTCAAGTATATTAGTTAATAAATCTAAAAAAAAAACTTCATGTTCTTCATCTTATATGACATTGTTTTTTCATTAGTCTCTTTCCATAAACAAAAAGAGAAAATATATTATTCTCTTTCCATAAACAAAAAGAGAAAATATACAATTTTATATTTTAAAAAAATAATTTTATACTTATTATTTTATAATAATTACCATATTTTTAAAACTATTGAAATCCATGACTATAAGTTTCTCAAAAAAAAAAAAATCGTATTTACGTAATTTCTAGTTGAATTGCCGAAAATGTTGAAGAAGGTACTTTGAAATAGAAATAGACAAACTTTATGATATGTCATTTCTCCTTCCTATCTTCTAAGCTAATCAACAACATATATCAACTAGTACTCAATAGTAAGAATGAACAAGTAGGACTCCAACTACTCTCTAGAGCTTCTCTCTCTAACAATGCCTGAAATTTTGCAATTCCACCTTAACCTACCTGAACCGTTGGACGAAAATGAAAGCCAAGTGGCAATTGACTCTACTAACAAGACATCCTACAAGAATATGGTTAAAGGAAACAATCATACTTCAACAGATTACTCTTTCTCTTGTCATATAGGTTCAAAAGAAGAACCACCAAAGGATACGAATGGCTTGATAACACTCTCCATGGAAGACAAGTAACGGATCTACGGGCCATGGAGATTTTTAGTAATCATCAAAGCGGTGGGTAGAAAATTCAACCACCAATATCTCAAGACTAAATTGACTGACATATGGAAAATTCAGGAAAGTTTTGCTCTTATAGATCTTGGAAAAGAATTCTTCACAGTGAAATTCTCTAGTGAAAAATACTAGAAAAGAGCTCTACAACAAGGTCCCTAGTTCATTGCAGGAACTTACCTCTCAGTGCGAATTTGGGAACCCAATTACGTACCAACAGAATCAAAGATTCAAAGTACTGCAATTTGGATTCGTTTGCCCCAAATGCCTACGAAATTCTATGATTTGGGATTTTACGCATAGGAAAAATGCTAGGAACTCTCACCAAAATTGATGCGTGCATATCCTCCACCTTGAGAGGACGCTATGTGCGAATCTGTGTACAGATCCTACTTGAAACACCATTACTTACCTCAATACTAATAGGGATCCATCTGCAACAAATTCAATACGAAGGTGAGGGGTTCCTTTGCAAAGTTTGCGGTTGTCTTGGCCACACTGCCACGGGATGCAAAATTCAGTTACCAGTATCAGCAACACAAAATGCACAGATGCTGGAGAATCAACATGCAATCGAAGAGCAGGTGCGGGAATGGAAAATGGTCACCTTCAAACGAGGAAAAGGTCGTAAGACAGACTACATTAGAAATCACACAAGCAGAGAGTCTCCAGTTAAGTCTTCTAACCTTCGGGATGGCCACATCAGGCCCTCAACATCCCCATCTGAAACCAGTGGCGGCGAAGAGGGCAAAGTACCACCTCGAATGTTTACTTCAGATCAAGGTCGACCCAATTATCAAGCGGGCCAAAGTTATAAATGGGCTAAGACCAAATATTCTCAACATAACAATAAAAGGAAAGATTTGGTTAGCCCAAATCAAAAGCCCAATTCTGAAGCCCACTCCAAGGGGGCCCGGGTCTGTCCCAATAACCAGCCTAACGTTTCTATGACTAATAGTCCCTTAGGAACAAAAAAGGAAACCAATGCTAATCCCAACACAGGGGTCTTATCATACAATCAAAAAGTCTTCACACCTAGAAATACAAAACCATCTTCTTCCTGCAATAGCTCTCTGAAGGCTCCCAACCCAACAAAAAATATCCCTGCTAACAGTCAAGTCAAGGATATTAAAATGACGGAAGAAGGAGACACTCAAGATATTATCTACTCTAGTAATCTTCCCACTGAAACTAACTACTACCCCAATAACCACAACTTTATTCCCCTTCTCCCTATCTAGAAAATAACGATAATGAGGATTTCGATAAGCCCACCTCTCAGTACAAGCCAGATCCCCATAACGTTCACCACACCACCACTACCAATGGACCACCAGCCAATATCCTGGATGGAGATGGGTTTATTAGAGCAAGTGGTGCCTCTTCACTTGACCTGGAAAAGGATTCACTTCTAAATTATCATTCAGAACCCCCATTATCTGGCTCAGATAATCATGGACGGGATAAATCAAAGGCTCAAATCATATGGTCAGAACATATGGATGACAGCCCTTATGAACCTGACCAATCAACCAAATCCAATCCCCCCAACTCCAGACTTGATGAATGCAGAAATGATAGTGATTAGTCAAACTCCACTCTTCTTCCCACCCAGAAGGAGGCAGTTGTTGGAACAGAGGCCTCTTTTTGTAAATGTCTCTAGGGAGAGACAGACAAGGCAAATATCTACAGGCCCTCATCTGAACCCAGCCTTGAACTGGGAAAGGGACAAAACATTAGAAACACTAAGAGAAGGGAATGTGGAATTAGAGAGAATACTGCAAACATTGACAGTTCCAAGAACCGAAGCCATAACTCTAGAAAGTCCAGTCCATCTCACATTTGAAGAGGTAACAAGCGAGATTGCCATTCTCCTTATTCCCAAAGAGATCAACAAGTTAGACTTAAATATTGTTCCTCCAAGTCCTGCGATAGACAGTTATTACAAGATCAAGATGTCCCCTCTATCCAGGAAGAGAAAGAGGCAGGATTCTATAAAGGGGAGGGGCAAGGAAATACTAATGGATATCTAGGATTGGGACATACCAACCATGTCAATGATGAATTGTATCATTTGGAACACTAGAGGGCCCAACAATGGTGAATTCAAGAGGCATTACAAAGCCATGATAGAGATGCACAAGCCTATCATCCTGGCTATCCTAGAAACCAGGATGGGGGATCACAATAACCTGGCTGATGACCTGGGGTACTAAAAACAAATTCAATATCCTGTTGTTAGAAGCTCAAGGGGTCTGTTCATCATATGAAATTATGACAATCTCAGTATTAACGACATCAACATCTCCCCCCAAGGTATCCATGTAACTGTTCAGGTGAGTAACCTTCCTTCTCTTTAGTACTTCAGTGTAATCTATGCTAGTAACCATTTTCAAGATAGAAAGGTCCTTTGCAAACAACTTGTAGATTTTTCTGATACAATTAGGAATTATCTAAATAAAGCCTGGTTGGTGGGTGGGGACTTCAATAAAATTCTATCTTCCTCTGAGAAATTTGGAGGAAATAGTTTAAACCTCAACAGAGCTTCCCACTTCTGGGATTGCATCAACCTTAGTGGCCTCATTAACTTAGGGTTCAGAGGAAGAAAATTTACTTGGACTAATAAAAGGTATAGGAATAGAAGCTCCCTTATCTTAGAAAGATTAGATAGATGTTTTGATAATGAGGCTTAGATAAATCTTTTCCCTGAATCTTCTATTACCCATCTCCCAAGAACTCATTTGGACCACTCCCTTTTGCTACTTTGTCTCAAAAGGCACCATCCTATCAGTGCCAAGCCTTTCAGAATAGAAACTATCTGGTGCTCTCATCCTTCTTTTCCAGAAATGGTTAGGCAATCTTTTGACTCAACCTTAAATCTTACTCAAGCTTTAGCTTACTTCCAAAAGCACACCATCAGATGGAATAGAGATGTCTTCGGAAATATCTTTCACAAAAAAAAGAACATTCTTCCAAGAATTAAGGGTATCTAAAGATCTAAAGCTTACCCACATAGCCGCTTTCTGCAAGACTTAGAGCTCACCTTGGTTAGGGATTATAGCCAAATCCTACAACAAGAGCAAGAGTTTTGGAGACTGAAATCCAGGATAAGCAGGCTTGCTGAAGGGGATCGCAATACCAAATTCATCCACATCTCTACTCTAAATAGGAGAAGAAGAAATAGAATCGATTCTTTTAGAGATGATTTAGGGAATTGGAGCTACTCTGAAGAGGATATAAAAAACTCTATCTTTCAATTCTACAATACTCTATACTCTACTGAATATTTTGCTGCTCCTCTGGCATTCTAATTTAATCCCTCCTCTAGAGGATCCATCTGTAATGCAGACCATTCGAGTCTAGAGGTCATTCCTGAACCTAGAGAGATTAAGTCAGCTATTTTTTCCTTTAAGCCTGACAAAGCCTTTGGGCCTGATGGTATCCATCATCTACTTTATCAAAGGTACTGGGATATCATAAACCTTGCTGTTGTCAACTTTTGCAGACAAACCTTTCAAAATAACACAATGGATGAGGATGTGAACACCACCTACCTTTTCTTAATCCCTAAGTGTAAGAATGTTATAAACCTTAAGAACTTCAGACCCATTGGCCAGTTCAACACTCAGTATAATATTATTACTACGATCATTGCCCATTGTTTGAAACAACATCTTCCTAATCTGATCAGCCATAGTAAATCTAGTTTCCTGTCCAACAGAAGAGCTTCTGAAAATGCTATCATTGTCCAGGAATACAACACTCACTTTGCAAAAATGAGAGGGAAAAAGGCCAATATGATTCTTAAAATTGATCTTGAGAAGACCTTTGACAGGATTAAATGGTCCTTCATTAGGCAAACTCTATTTTTTTTCAATATCCCTAGTAAAATGATAAGGCTCATAATGTCTTTCTCCACTTCTAGCATCTCCATCCTTGTCAATGGGGGTAGGACTAACTTCTTCAATCCTACGAGAGGGATTAGGCAGGGAGACCCACTCTCACCTACCTTTTCATCATGTGTATGGAACATTTCTCTAGAAGGATTGATTATGAGGTGGATACTTTTAACTAGACTCCCATCTCTATTAGCAGGAAAGGCCCCAGAATCTCTCAACTTTTCTTTGCTGATGACCTTACCCTTTTTGCTAGAGCTGATGAAAAAAACTGTCACACTATCATAAATACTCTGAATAGTTTCAGTCAGCATTCAGGTCAAAAAGTTAACATCTCCAAATCCAAGATCTTATTTTCTCATAATTGCAAGCATGCAGAGAGATAACTCCTGGCTCAAAACCTTAAAATCAAGCCTTCAAATGACTTTAGTAAGTATCTAGGCTTCCTTATTTTTCACCAAAAGCCTTTCATTAGGGATTACAACTTCATTCTTGATAATCTTAGGCATAAGCTCAGTGGCTGGAAAGCTTTCTTCCTCAATATGGCAGAAAGAACTATTCTTGCTAAGAATTCTCTAGGGAGCATCCCCAACCATATCATGCAATTTATTCAACTTCCTAGACAAATCCTTAAGGCCATTGACAAGATCCTAAGAAATTTTATTTGGGGTTCCACCTCTGACAAAAGAAAATTGCATTTGATCTCATGGGATACTGTTACCAGACCAAAAAATGAGGGGGGATTGGGCATCCAAAAAGCTAGAACTAAGAACAAGTCTATGCTCATGAGTTTGGCTTGGAGGTTTAAACATCACCCAACCGCTCTTTGAACTAGGGTCTTAAGCAACAAATATAACTCCAAGGGAACCATTCATCCAGGATCAGGATCTAGGACCTGGAATAGCCTGGCCAAGGCCTGGCAGACTTGCACTGAAGCAAGCACCTGGAGTGTTAAAGATGGACAACTTATTAGGTTCTGGCTTGACAGATGGCTTCCTAATAACCCTTCACTAAGGAACACCATCCATGGTCCCCTTAATAAACATGAAGAAGAAATCAAGTTGGCTGAGGTCTAGACCAACAACTCCTAGGTCTTTGACAGTCTCTCCATAAATCTGCCTTTGGAAACCAAGTAGCTCATTGCTAATAATTTTTTCCCTAATACCAAGAGGCAAATTGACACTCCCCTTTGGGAAATTCTCTACTGTCAGTGCTTACAATCACCTTTTCTCTCAGTTGAGAAAACCTTCTCAACATGGCAATACTTGGTTTGGTTTCTGGAAGATCCATACTCCTAACAAAATCAAGTTCTTCCTATGAAAACTCTTCCATAACAAGGAACCTTCCAACTCTCATCTCTCCAAAATAGGAATCTCTATCAACAAGGTTTGCAAAATATGTCCTCATAAAGAAGAGAACTTAAACCATATCTTCTATGAATGCATCAATGCTAAACATCTCTATAGGGATCTCATTGCCAAAGCTGCACCACCTTCCAAGCTAAAACCCACTGACTTTCTATCTTTGGGTTGCTTTAGTACCTGGAAGAATGTTCGAAATGAAAAGTATGATAAACTTCTTCTCTGGGCTGAAATCCTACCATATTATTTATGGACAATATGGACAACTAGGAATACCAACAACTTTACTGGCGGAATGTATAATACTTCCTTCCAAGATGCTTATACATAAGCCGTCGAATTCTTTCACATTTATTCTGATGGTAGCCACCCTCAAACATTAAACACTATCAACATTAAATGGATCCCTCCTCATAGAGGAATCTTTAAACTGAACATAGATGGGTCTTGCATAGAAAATTCTGGTAAAGGGGGTATTGGTGGGGTGATCCGGAATTACAAAGGTGGCTGGATGCTAGGTTATTCAAAAATCTTTGTTCACGGAACTAACAATCTCATGGAGTTACTTGCGTTGTACGAAGGTCTAAGAATCATAGAGGTTCATCAATTAACTTCTGCTGAAATCAACACGGACTCTCAGGAAATAATAAAGATGCTTAAAGAAAATCATGATCTCTATGACAGTATTCTTGATGATTGCAGGTGCAGGTTAAGAAGGTTCGGGAATCCAGTCATACGTCACTACTTTAGGAAAGCAAATATGGTGGCGGATTCGTTAGCAAAAATGGGAGCAAACTCAACTTTTGTTTATGAAGCAAGACTTTTTGAAGTTCCTCCAGTGTGTACCCGTAATGCTCTATGGACAGACATGATAGGAACTACTGTTCAAAGAAGTGTCAAATCTAATACTAATGGTAGGATAGACCACAATTATCGAGTGTTTGAAATCAACCCTGGCGGATAAACTGAAACTATGTAACTATATTATTGTGCTCCCTTTATTATCTATGAAGCCATCTTTATTACCAAAAAAGAAAAAAATCAACAACATATATAAGCATTTGGTGGCATATTTGTGGTAAGTTTGGTGGTGACCGATTAAATTAATGCTGGTGGCAGCAACCACGACTTTAATATACTTAGATTTTATTTTACATGGAAAGGAAAAATGGGGAAGAGAAATAAGGTTAAATATTATAAGGTAGGAAATTGGATTGTCACCAACAATTAACAATTCAGATAATCAACTGAGTGAATTTGCGGTTATGTTAAACTAGCTATTTTCTTTTCTTTATTTTTCTGCTTTCCTCAAATGTAACAGAAAAAAATATTTTTTGAAGTTTGAAATCATGAATGAATGATATTAATTTGGATTTTTTTTTCTTACCACCATCAAGAAGAACATAATTTATGATTTTATTTTGTTAGTTAAGTTTGTTGTACTAATTTTCTGAAAATATATTGTAACGATAAGTGTCAAATATAAAATAAAATTTTGCACTATGAATTGGAATAAACAAGCAACACACGTTCACATAAACTAGTAGTACTAATAATAATCATAATAATAGTACTGATAGTAATAGTAATAGTAGTAGTAATAGTAGTAGTAATAGTAATAATAATAGAAGTATAAAAGTAGTAATTGTAATAATAAGAGTAATAATAGTAGTAATAATAATAATAGGAGCAGCAGAAACATCACCACCAACAACAACCAATCTAAAGCTTTAGGAGTCGTTTGGTATATAGGATGAGGATAATAATCTTAGTATATAATTCTATAATTAGAGGTATTATTTAGTCCAGAAATTACTTCTCGCACCATTTATATTTTTATGGACCAGTAGGAATAAACATAGATAATATGCTCTTATCCCAAGTGATTAATCAATGGCAGAACTTAAGAGTTCATCCTCAGGTTAACTATATTTTTCAGATTTTCCCTTCCATAATAGTATGGAAATAGTGGAAAAGGAGAAACATCTTGAGACATGGAGGAAAGATGTCCAGTAACAAGCTAATATATCAAATTATGCACACACTAGCTTTGTTCATAAAAGGGAAGAGAAGAAACTACAGACATGGCCCTTACAGATGGTGTACAGTGGTGGAGGCTCTACATAATTACTACCCCACAGTTAAGGTAACCAAAGTAATTTGAAAGCCACCTGACACTAGATGGGTTAAAGTTAATGTTGATGTAGTATCAAAAGGAAATCCAGGAGAACTGCTTGGGGTTTTGTGTTAGAGATACTAAAGGAGATATCTTACAAGCATAGGCTGGAGAGATAGAAGAACTTTCCTCTACTAATACTCAAGCTGAAGCAATGGTTATTCCACGAGATTTAAACTACATAGAGATGGTATGTTTGGATAGGGTAATAATTGAAACAAACTCTCTATTAGTTAAGAATATTGTAGATCAAAATTGGAAGGTCCCATGGAAGTTTGTCACTATACTGGAGGAAATATGAAGACTTTCGCAAGGCAAATCAGTGATAATAACCCACATTTTTTGGGAAGGAAATAAAATGGCCGACCATCTGGCTAACTTAGGCTTGGAGAAAGGGATTGTTAGAGTGAACTGTTTTCAAGAACTGGAACCCCAAGGCAGAAGAATAGTAAATAGCGATAAACTATTGGTGCCCTACTTAAGAATCAGACCTCACAGAAGGTGAAAATTGGCCAGGAGAAGAAATAGAAAGATGATCCTCAAGTTCAAGTCCTTCGGGAGAAGAATTGTGAGAATGTGTTTTATACTAACAGGTTTTTCAATTTTGTAGGTATGGAACACACAAGCATCATGCATCAAGGGAGAATAGTACATAATAACAATAGAAATAAAAAATAAAGAGTACATAATTTTGGATACAAATAGAGGGGAAAATACGAGACATATCCAGATAGATCTTTGAAAATTTACTGAACATATCGATGAATGGACAGTGGTGGTATCAGCATCTTAGGATGCTCATTCCACTGCCCAAAAATAATTGAAAATCAATGAAGGACAAAAATCACAAGAGCCTGGTAAATATCAACTGCGAAATGAGCTTGGACAACATAAGAGAAGCGACAAGTGCAAAATTCAAAAATTATATGAAGATACACCCAAGAATATTTCTTCAAAGGAAAAGAGTAGAAAAAAGGAAAACCATACCTTTCTATTAAAATAAAAAAGAAACCATCAAAAGGTAGAACTGGAGTCAACAACAACCATCACCAACAGTAGACTTAGAATCACTACATATGAAAAGCCCAACAAACGTGAAATGTAAATCAGAGAAAAAATGAAGAAGGAATCACAACACACCAACACCTCAAGAACAATCAACGAGCTAAAAGAAAGTCAAAGAGTAAAATACTGCATCTAGCTGGAGGGAATATGGAGTCGGTGCCATATGAAAGCTAATATGATCGGCAGTCAAAGAGGAGAAGGAAAGTGCCGACTTTCCAGTTTAATTTTTAGACTTTTTACCTTTTGTTTTTCATTTGCTTTATGTTTTTTCCCCTTTGTATGTAGAGACTGGTTTAAGAATTTATAAAATAGTCAGTGGAGTCCTACGGACCTTATTTTAAAGAAAATTATTACAGATATATGGTGTGATAACTAATCTTTAAAATTTACAATGATAAATAATAGTATATTTAGCCAGAGTTGGTAGGGAGGTTCACAAATAATAGAGAAATCAAACCAACACTAAAATATAATGTATTTATTGTTAGACCATCACACCGTCGGGTTTCTAAACTTGCCATAAACTTTCACTTTGACATCTAAAATGGACATTGTTCATTTTAAATACCTAAACCATCAACCAATTGTGTCATTTTGACACCTTTCTCACCAACTTTTCAAAACATCAAACGCATGATTAACACATTCCCTAAGTGGATTGACTAATCATTTAAATTGTGTCATCTGATTTTTATTTTTCATGTCATTACATAACACAAACAAATTAAAGTGAAAAATAAAGGCCAAAATACATGACAAGTGACCAGTTAAATAATTACATATGGCATTTTAAAGTAATTTAAAAAAAGTTTGTCCATTTAACAAAAAATCCAACCCCCCCCCCCCCACACACAACCGTCATTTTGTCCGAGTCGCCATACCCCTTGATTTTTCAGAAATACTCACCCACCCACATAAATCTGCGGGTAAAAAACTCATTTCAAGTAATTTTTTTCTTCAAATTTCTCTTAAAAAGTAAAAAAAAAAAATGATTGATAAAAAATTGAAGATTATAGATTTCAATTGCTATCTTTGTTTAAATTTTTCTTCTAATTTTTTTTTTTGGTTATTGTAACTAAAAAATTTCAAAACAAAGAAGTTTGCCCCATTAATATAGTTTCACTTCTTTTTTTTCCCCAACATTTTAAAAAATTGGCTTTTATCTTCAAATTACTACCATTTTTTAGCCAACTAAATTGAGGAGACAGAACATATTTAATGGAAATATCTCCGTTGTTGGAATCCTTTCCTTCGATCATGGCTAGGGGTGGCAATTTCAGTCCATATTTATAAAAAAAGTCCATTTAACCCATATTTAGTGAATTGGATCACTCATATTTCAAATGGGTAAATATGGACTTCAACTCATTTTAAAAACTCATACAAATATGGACAAAATGGGTAAAATATGGATACCCATTTAAACACAAAAATCATCCATCTATGCTTAAAGTTTCAGTTTTTTTTCTTTTCTAGTTTCTTTTCTTCTTCTTTTTTCCTTTAATTTACTTTTTTTCTTTTTCATTTTTTTTATTTCTTTACTCATTCCTTATAATTTCTTTTTTTCTTTCTCATTTTTTCATCTATTTTTTTATTTTTTTATTTTTATTTCTTTTTTCTTTATATTCGTTTTTTTTTTCCGCTTTTCCCTTTCTCATTCTTATTTCATCATTTGTATTCGCTTGAGACCTACATGGGTTAATAAATATAAGCTTCTAATTATCCCATTTAGCCTATATAATTCATAATATCTCTTATCAATTAAATATAATCCATAGTCTCACTCCTTTATTATTAATTTTTTCTATCTTTTATTTCTCTTTCTTTTTTTTTCTTTTTTCTTTTTGTTTTTTCTTTCTTTTTTTCTTTAATTTACTATTTTTTCTTTCTTTTTTATTTTTTTCACTTATTTTTTACTCGTTTCTTACACTTTTTTCTTTCTTCTTTTTCATCATTTTTTTCTTTTTCAATTTTATTTCTTTGTATTCTTTTTTTTTTGTATTTCCGTTTCCCCCTTTTTCATTCTTGGTTTGTCATTTTTCTTATTATATTCTTTTCCTCATCTTTTTTTTGTCATTGCATTTTATATTTTTTTACTTTAAATTTATTTGTATCATACTATATATTTCAAATAAATTTATTATTTTTATTTGAATAGTTTAGTTGTCAATATGTACAATTTATCATTTGTATTTATATACAAATAAGTATATGAATTAAAATCAACATGTGTTGTGGTGCAGTGGATGGGTCTGCTCCACCCTTAACCAGAGGTCGAGGGTACGACCCTGGTTATGGAGAAAACTCTGTTGGGAGCGCTGCCACCTTAATAGGCCCTGCAACGCCCGATCCGAATTAGTCGGGGCTCCAATGCAAGCACCGAACATCGGATGAAAAATAAAAAAAAAGTATATGAATTAATTGTATTTTCTTGAGACTAAAATATATATGACTGAGGATCCACATGACCCTCGAATTATAAATGTTGGGCTAATATAAATCAATATGCGCTTATGATATTTTCGTTATCATAAAAAAAGAAGGAAACCAAAAATAAAAAAAAAATAGAAAGGGAGGTAGAAGTTAGAGATAGAAGAGAGAAAAAAGCATAAAGAAAGAATTGGAGAAAAAAATACAAAAAAAAATCGAAAAGAAAAAATAATGAAAAAGGAGAAAAGGAAAAAGAAAAAAGATGATGGTGAAAACAAATATACTAAGTGGTTATGATATTTTAGTCATCATCCATAATTTGTACTCGACTTAACCATGTTCTTCGAAAATAAAAAAAATATAAAACATAAAATACAACCAAAAAGGAAAAAAATGAGAAAGAAGTAAAAACAAAAAAATAAAAAATAGAAAAAAAGGAGACTAAAAAGGAAAAAGAAAAAAAAGAAAAAAGAAAAAAGAAAGAGAAACAAAGGGTAGAGGTAGAGATAGAAGAGACAGAGAAAAAAAGAAATGACAAAAAAATGAAAAAAAAAAAAAAAAACTAGAGGCTACATATAATAGAAGAGAGACCAAAAAGAACTAAAAAGAAAAAACTAAAAAAAAAGAAATGGAAAAAAAGTCAAGTTGATAGGATATAGAAGTTTTAAGTTTTTGACTTAGGAGTTAAAGTGGGTTGAAATCATTTTTACCCAATCCATATTTGACCAAATTCATATTTACTCATATTTATATGGGCGGATTGCAATCCAAACCATTTTTGCTCAATTTATATTTAACCCGTCCAAATCCAATTCAATCCGCCCGTTTGCCACCCCTAATCATGTCACTATCGGATGTATTTCTACATTGAAGGAGCTTTAGTCTAGAAAATGGTGGCTGAAAATGGAGAAGAAGACGATAGAATTAAAATAAAAATGAACTAAAATAAGGTTGTCATCCACCATTTATGATTGTTTTTAATACTCATTTTACCATGTCAGTGAATGGTGCCAAAATGACACAAATGGTGGTTGGTTTAGGTGTTTAAAATGAATAAGGTTCACGTTAGGTGCCAAAGTGAGTTAGTGTCAAGTCTAGAAATCTGACGATGTGTTTGACTTTATAATTATGAAATTTAAGTTATGAGTTCAAAAGTCACCGCCATTTCCTCGTAATAGTCATAAAATTTTGAATTCTATAGTTATCTTGTAGCAACATATGCCTTGTGCTGTAGTGCAACTCGAATTTATAACTTTTCTTGTATTGGACTATTACCTCAATTTTGAGTTTTTAGGTTTGGATTAATAGTTAAATCAATAAGCCAATGTTACAAAAAAACTGTCCAAAAAGTGAGGGTTAATATCAATAAAGAACGTCGGCATATTAGGAAAAACCTATGTTAAACCGTCGCACTCAGAGACATTGAAATTTGGCTCACTAATTTCAAAAAAACAAATGGATAGACGATAGTGTCGGGTAAAATTGAGGGACGCCCATCAGTTTCTTTTAATTTCACTAGGTCAGGATTTTAAGTTCTCATCCAACGTGAAAGAAATAAAATCTAGGGACAAACTCAGGTTTATTATTTAGTTCAATTGTAAATTGATTTTAAATGAATATAAAAAAAGAAGACTTTTTTTTTTGTTTTTAATTCTTCATATCCAATTACAAACCGATGAATAGGTTCGATTTTCTAAATTTCTTCATTGAATTTTTGTCAGAAGAGCGTCGGACTAACCGACAATGTCCATCAATTTTCTGAAAAAATTGAATGAGGAAATTTGCAATTTCTGCATCACACATGCCAATTCAAAATGAAACTCGTTTATTAGCTACGTTGTTACAATAATTGCTATCAAATCAATTATGAAAGAGCTTTAACTCAATATAAATATTAAGTATCAATTAAAAAATCAAATTTAAATAGAAAACATCTATCCAAAGAATTCACAAAGTTTATTAAAATTCAAAATATATGTAGAGTTTAAGAGTGTTGTCGATGTTCAATAATAACAATTATAACAACTAAGGTGTCCGTTCGACACACTCCTCATCATCACTAAAACTTTATTCATTAACTAAGATGGGAGGAGAACATAACACAATGTATGCCACTTTCAAATAGTCTATTCACATATGCATTGAGTGCCTTGATAGTAAGGGTGTCAAACGGGCCGGCCCGACCCGGCCTGACCCGGCCCGATTAGCTAACCCGGCCCGGTTTGACCCGGCCCGGTAAGCCCTAGGGCTTAAGGGTTCCGGGTCCCGGGCTGGTTTTTTTTGTTAAAATGGGCCCGGTTAACCCGGCCCGGATCAAGCCCGGTCCAGGCCCGCCGGTTAACCGGCCCGGCCCGGCCCGGAAAAAAAAAATGGATTTTCGGCCAACTAGCCGTTGGCCCAACGACTATATAGCCGTTTTTGGGTCCAAACGGCTAGTTTGGACCCATTTAATAAAAAAAATAAAAAAAAAACTTTAAAAAATATTTTTTAATCCCCAAAAAAAATCTATAAATACCCTACAACTTCAAATCATTTTTCACACAATTTTTCACTCTCTCAAATCTCAATTCTCAATTCTCTAATATTCAATATATTTAATTTCTTAAAGTGTTCACTTTAATTTTTTAATTTTCGTTTACAAAGTACGAGCGGAAGTTTCTAAAGTCGCAATCTTCGGATACTTCCAAAATTTGGTATTGTCGTTCCATCTCTTACGTTTAATTTTTATTTATTGTATTAATTGTTTAATATTTAATTTTATTATATTTGTGTATTTTGAATATTTTTAGTTTAATTTAATTTATATTATGGATAAATTAAAAAACCTCGCTGCTAAAGGTGTTAAAATTTTTTGTCCCGGAAGCGGTAGTGGTAGTAAAAAGCGAATTACTAGCGGTAGAGGTAGTTCAAGTAATAGATATACCCGTGTGCCTTCGCCTCCGGTACCGCTTGGTACACCTTTTGAGGAAGAAATAGGTGTAGGTGCTCACGATATGGATTATGTAGAAGCTCAGGAAAATTATGGTATAGAAGAAGAAAATGAAGTAGATGCAGTTAATTTAGACAAAGATAATGAAAATATTGCTGAAACACCCGCAGTAGGAGATGCTAACGTTAGATCTGAATCAGTTAATCTCCCTTCCCGTCCTACCAGTGCCCCAAAACCTCGTAAAAGAACTAGTATTGCATGGCAATTTTTTGAACGTATATCAGATATTGAGGTGCAGTGCAATATTTGTCAACAAATATATAAGCATAGAAGTGGAGGCAAGCAAGGGGGTACGGGTACGTTAATGAGACATATAGCTGAAGATCACAAAAGAGAGTTAAATATTGCAAAAGGTGGTGGGGATGTTGGTGGGTCAATGCAAACTAGAATGGACCCAACAACCGGTCAAGTAGCGAAAAAGTATAATAAATTGAGGGACAGAGAAGAAATAGCTAAAATGGTAGCTATGGGTTGTTTGCCTTTTAGTTTTCCTTCTTCTGATGCTTTTATTCGTTATATACAAGCAATTTATAATCCTATGTTTAATGGTATTCCTAGAACTACTTGTCGGTCTGATATTTTTAGACTCCATTCACAATATTGTTTTTATTTATCAACATTGTTAAAAAATATTCAATGTAGATTGTCCCTAACTTCTGATCTTGGTCGTACTGTAAATAAAAATGATTATTTAACCGTTACTTGTCATTGGATGGATAGTAATTTCGTGATGCAAAAACGGATTCTTGCTTTTTTATATGATGAAGATCGTAAACATACTGGACAATTTATTGCTGATTCTATTGTTAAAATTGTCGGATACTATGGTATAGAAAATAAAATTTTATGTATTGCTTTTGATAATGCTTCTAACAACAAGACTGCTATAACAAAAATAAAATCTACGCTATCTCCGCCCTTGCCTGAAATTTTTCATATTAAGTGTGCATGTCATATATATAATTTAATTGTAAAAGATGGTCTTGAGTTTTTTGAGCTTTATATTGAAAAAATTCGTCTTGCCGTTGGTTTTATTCAAGGAAATAATCGTAGATCGAGAATTAGAGAATTTAAAGTTAAATGTCAAGAAAATGGACTTACACCGATTTTGATGCCTGAGGAAATTGATACTAGATGGAATTCTACGTATGAATTTTTAAAAACTTGTTATAAATATAGAATTCCTATTACACTAGCTTTTAACCAACATTGCGGTTCATTTGCTGATTCTGCTGATTGCATGCTACATAATTCTGATTGGGTTGTAATTAATGATCTTGTTAAGTTTTTAGAAAAATTTTATGTAGCTACGGTTGAATTTTTCAGTGCTTACTATCCTACTGTTTGTAATATTTTGGCATATATAGCCGATATTTCTGGTTTGCTCCAACAATATAAAAATAAAGAAGGTTATAAAGAAGCTGTTGGCGCCATGTTTACGAAATTTAAAAAATATTTTTTCCCGATTCCCCCTATTTACTTGGTTGGTGCTATGCTAAATCCGTGCATGAAATATAATAATATGTGTCACTTTAGTACTTTTATTTATACTAACTTAGAAATAAGTACTAACCATGATTCTGAACAAGTACAGCCTGATTTGTGGACGGCTACGGCTGATGCAAAAGATTATATAGAAAAATTATATAATCACTATGCTGATTTATTTGATTCAACCGTACCTACAAACATCACTCCAACTGTCGCTCCTCATCCTCCCGAGGAGCCATCATCTTCTAAAAGGCCGGCACATAGTGGTTTTTCTGATTCGTTTTATGATTTAAATTGTTGGAACAGTGTTGATGAGAGAACTTACACATCAACTTATCGGGAAAAGCTGAAATATTATCTTCGGACGGCACCAGAGGATCGCAGACGACGGATCAACACGCTGGATTGGTGGAGGAATAATGAATCACAATATCCTGTGCTTTCAAGATTAGCTAGAGATATCTTGAATGTTCCAATGTCAACCGTTGCATCAGAGAGCTCCTTCAGTCAGGGACGACAGCAGCTTGGAGACAACCGACACTCATTGGGAAGCAATGCAATGAATATTCTAGTTTGCCTCAGAGATTGGATTAGAGCGGAAAGAAGAAACCAACGAATGGAACCGGAGCCGAGCGACGAGCTGAAACTAGAAGAAATTATGACTTCACGGGAGAACTCAGCAGAATCAAGTCCAATGCATGGTTTTGCCCCCGTTGACTTTGATTATCCTATGCAAGTTCCCATTAATATTAACATGAATGAGTTGGAAAAAATGATGCATAATTTATAGATTTTTCATTCATGTAAATTATAAATTTTGGATCATTTTGCAATCAATAAAATTCCCCAAATTCATTCAGTCCTTAGTCGTTGTTTTTTATTTTTTTTTATTTAACGATTTAAAATTTTAAATTGAATTTCTAGTTTTCTACTTTAAATTAAAAACTTACTTCTAATATATTATTAATTTACTACCAAATATTATTAATTTATTATATTAAGTAGCATATGTTTTGAATATTTGTGCATATATCTTCTATAGAAGTGTATATTAACGTATACATGTGTATATGTTTTATAAATTAGTATATAAGTATATCTATACATATTGTAATGTATATATAATGTAGTATATTTTATAAGTAGTAGTATATATACATTTAATGGTGCGTATACACGTGTATATATCTTCTATAGAAGTGTATATTTAATGTATACATGTGTATATGTTTTATTAATTAGTATATAACTATACAAATATATATTGTAATGTATATACATTATAGTATATTTCATTTAAAGTATTACATATACATAGAATAGAGTGTATATATGTGAATGGATCTTCTATAGACGTGTATATTTAACGTATACATGTGTATATATTTTATAAATTAGTACATAACTATACAAATATATATTGTAATGTATATATATTGCATATATCTCATTTAAAGTATTACATATACATAGAATAGAGTGTATATATGTGAATAGATCTTCTATAGACGTGTATATTTAACGTATACATTACTTTATGTTTTATAAATTAGTATATATATTGTAGTATATACTTTTTTTAAAGTAGTACATATATATTGAATGGTGCGTATATATGTGTATATATCTTCTATAGACGTATATCTTTAAAGTATACAAGTGTATATGTTTTATAAATTAGTATGTAACTATATATATATACATATTATTGTATATATATATATGTATATCACTATATTGTAGTATATATTTTATTTAAAGTAGTACATATATATTGAATGGTGCATATATATGTGTATATATCTTCTAAAGTAGTATATATTTAACGTATACATGTGTATATGTTTTATAAATTAGTATGTATATATATTGTAGTGTATATATATATATATTATACTATTATAGCATATGTTTTATTTAAAGTAGTACGTATAGTCATATATAATTATATATTGAATGGTACGTATATATGTGTAATTGTTTATACTTTATATATCTTTTTAAAAATATATATTGTATATTGGAGTGTATATAGTGTATATTGGATTTTTTATTTATTTTTTAAACGGGTTTGACCGGTTTTTAACCGGGTTTGACCGAGTCTTGGTGGGTTTGACCGGATTGGGTTAAGTGGGCCGGGTTCGGGTGGGTTTTAATTTTTTTACTGTTTGGCCCGGCCCGGCCCGGTTAACGCCAAACCCGGCCCGGAACCGGCCCGGAACCCGGGTAAAATGGGAGGGCCGGTTCCGGGTTGGCCCGGCCCGGCCCGTTAGACACCCTTACTTGATAGTATAACACATGCCCTTAGTTTCAGCAATTCGTCTTGTCTTGATATCTATCAAAGCATGTGTAAGATATTCGATCTTCTGCGACATAGCAACCATCTAAACACCATCAACTGCCCTGACCTTGAGTTTAAAGCCAACACCTTTTAGTACTAACGAGATGCATAGAGATGAGCTCCTAGATTCTAGAACATAGACTCTTTCTATTTGTCTCCTTCCCACCATATGCTCAATGAAGATTTGAATAGCAACATCAACTGGTAGTTTAGTTGGCTCGCCCCAAGTTTGTTGTCTGGTTTTATTAAGTCAAGTGGTGCTGGTAATTAATTTTGATACAGATTTAAAATTAATTGATCTTATTAATATTGAAGGGGTTACAGCTGTATATATAGAGAACTGAAGAATAACTAATTACAGAATAACCCAGATGTATTTAATAATTATATATGTAGTCTATTATCCCCCCGCAAGCTGATCAGCGGTAACGAGGGGCAGCTTGGAGCAGAGAGACTGAAAAGGCTGTAACGGAAGAGGCTTGGTGAGAATATCAGCAAGCTGGTCAGTAGATGGGACATAGTGCGTGGCCATTGCTCCTGCAAGTACCTCATCGCGAACAAAGTGACAGTCAGACCCAACATGCTTCATACGATCATGAAGGACTGGATTTTTGGTAACACAAATAGTGGACTGATTGTCACAATAAATCTGTGGTTTCGTCGGGGGAATGCCAAGTGCATCCGTAAGGTATCGTAACCACATGGCTTCAGCAACACCCGCAGCCATGGCACGATATTCTGCTTCTGTGGAGGAACGGGACACTCGCGTTTGCTTCTTGGTGCACCAGGAAATCAGATTCGGTCCCATCATAACAATATATCCAGTAGTGGACTTTCGATCATCTTTGTCGTTAGCCCAATCCGAATCAGAAAAAACAGATATATCAAACGAGCCCTTTTGAAATAAAATTCCATAGTGAAGAGTACCTTGAAGATAGCGCAGAATGCGTTTCAAGGCCTGAAAGTGTTGTTCTGTGGGAGCATGCATTGATTGGGAGACTCGATTGACTGCATATTGGATGTCCGGACGAGTAACAGCAAGATAATGAAGTCCACCGACGAGGCTCTGATATAGTGTAGGATCGGCAAAGGGAGTATTCGGCCCTGGGGATTGGCGGACTGCCATGGGAGTGACCGCGGGTTTGCAGTCTGTCATTCCAGCCCGATTTAGAAGTTCAAGGGTATATTTTGTCTGATGCATCAATATGGTTCCCGATTTGCGGATGAGTTCGAGGCCAAGAAAGAACTCCAGAGGACCGAGGTCCTTAAGTTTGAAGTCACGATGCATAGCTTCAGTAATTTCAGTGATGAGTGATGACGAGCTGCCTGTAATAACAATATCATCCACATAGATAAGAATGATGACTGTCCCTCGAGAACAGTGAAGGGTGAAGAGGCTGTTGTCATGATGGTAGGTGCGAAAACCAAGACCCTGCAGAAAAGTAGAGAGACGTGTGTACCAGGCACGAGGGGCCTGTTTCAGGCCATACAGTGATTTGCGAAGCTTGCAAACATAGTGAGGACGGTTGGGATTAACATATCCCGGTGGCTGAACCATATAGATTTCTTCCTCAAGATGACCATGAAGAAAGGCATTGCTGACGTCTAGCTGATGAAGCGGCCAATCATAGTGAAGAGCAAGAGACAAGACCAGACGAATAGTCTGTTGCTTAACAACAGGGCTGAAGGTCTCCTTATAATCCACACCATACTCCTGATGATACCCTTTTGCAACCAGACGTGCTTTATAGCGAGAAAGAGATCCATCTGAATTTCGTTTGATGCGAAACACCCATTTGCACCCAATAGACTTGCGGTTACTAGGCAGAGGTACCAAATCCCATGTACGTTGTTCATTCAGAGCCTGAAATTCCTCATCCATAGCTTGGCACCAGAAACTATTTTTGGAGGCTTGGTTGTAGGTAGTAGGCTCAGTTGTGGGATGTGCATCAAAGGGTATTTGAGTGTGGTAGGCTTTGGGTTTGAAGGTACCGGCCTTGGCTCGGGTTGTCATAGGATGAGTGTTGAGTGGAGGGTGATTAGGAAGGGGTGGTGGAGTTGTATGATGCGTGAGCGGGGGTTGGGTGGGGCTGCCGTGGGAGCTGGGATGTGCAGCGGTGGATGGGGTGGCTGTATGTGTGTTAGGAGTATGATGTAGGGAAGTGGTGGGTTGTGTGGCAGTCGGCTGGGTGTTCGGGTGGGAGGTTTGGGGTTTCGGGTGGGTAGTGGTGTAGTGGGGTACCGGGTTAGGTGCCGAGTGAGCCGGAGCATGAGCGTGAGAAAAGGACGGAAATAATGGCACAACGCCAAGTGGATTGGGGGAGTATGGAGTAGAGGAAAGACTTGTGTAAGGAAATTGTTCCTCCACAAAACGAACATGACGGGAAACATATGTTTTCTGAGATACAGGATCGAAACATTTGTAACCTTTGATAGTGGGATGATAGCCTAGAAAGACACAAGGGGTTGACCGAGGTTGAAGTTTATATTGAGTGTGCGGACGCAACCAGGGATAAACTAGACACCCAAACGGGCGGAGATGGATATAGTCGGGTGGATGATTGTAGAGACGGGCATATGGAGTGGAGTTGGAGAGAGTGTGAGTGGGCATGCGATTTATGAGGTAGTTGGCAGTAGCAAGGGCATCAACCCAAAAGGAAACAGGTAAGGTGGAATCATGGAGGAGCGCAACAACTGTTTCTATTAGGTGACGGTGTTTGCGCTCAGCAACGCCATTTTGTTCAGGGGTATATGGACATGAAGTGTGATGAAGAGCCCCTAGATTTTGAAGAAAAACACCAAATGCATTGTTGACAAATTCTTTGCCATTGTCACTTCGAAAAATTTTGATTTTGGCATTAAATTGATTTTGAACCATTCGGTCAAAGTTTACAAAAATAGTATAAGCTTCGGATTTAAATTTCAGAGGATAAAGCCAAGTGAATTTACTGTAATCATCAACAAAACAGATATAATAACGAAAACCTTGAACAGAAGGAACTGAGGTTGGACCCCAAACATCAGAATGAATTAATTGAAATGGCGCAGTGGCCTTGTGTTCAGACAGTGAAAAAGGTAAACGACAAGATTTAGACACTGAACAGGACTCGCAATGTAATTTTTCTGAAAAATTAAAACCTAAGGAAGATAAAATGGATTTGGTGATGGCGGATGATGGGTGCCCAAGCCGGCGATGCCAGGTTGACGAGAGAATGGCTTGACTCACAACAGACGGAGACCTGGATGGAAGAGTGTATAGCCCATGCTCACAGCGGCCCGTGTACCGCACCCGGTTCGTGGTATTGTCCACTATCTGGAAATTGGTGTCATTAAAAATGAGGGTGCAGTTATTTTCTTTAGTAAAGCGATAAACAGATAAAAGATTGGATGTGAGGGAAGGGACGTGGTGAAGGGTTGAGAGATGAAATTTACCATTTGGGGTATAGACATACCCAGAGCCGGTGTTTGTGATGGGAAGGGATTGACCATTGCCTACTGTAATAGTTTCTGAGCCATGATACGGATGAGGAGCTTGAAGTTGTGAATAATCTGACGTCACATGGGTGTTAGCACCTGTGTCTAGATACCAATCGCCAGATTGAGCGTTTGTGGACGCATGCATCGCCCTTGATCCTCCGGACTGGCTATTTACATTCTGCGAGTCATCATAACGATACCAGCAATTAGCCGCAGAATGGCCCCGTTTAGCACAAATTTGGCACGTCGGAAGATCTCGTGTGGGCATCCGCTGGTTTCCTCGGCCCTGTCCGCGGCCTGACTGGAAGCCGTCCCTCGGTGGAGGCCCGCCTCTGCCTTGCTGCCCGGTGTTTCGACGGTCACCGCCGCCGCTGCCTCGCCCTTGGTTACGGCGATCGTTACCGCGACCCCTGGCCGAGCCTCCGCTGCTAGCCGAGTAAAGAGCCGTGACGCCAGGGGTGGAACTGGCTTCTCCGAGCAGTAATTTGTGTTCCATGTCTAGATTCAATTCTTCTGCATTAAGCCATCCAGACAGTTGATTCAGAGTGATTTCGACAGGCGAGAGGCGAATATGCTGTTTGAGAGAGGAATAGCCAGCCGGAAGACCACGTATCACGGCATTCACCACGTCTCGTTCAGGAATAATCTCGTTCACAGCATCTAGGTCAGACAGAATAGAGGCCACATCATCAAGGTATTGAGTCATCGTCTTCGTTCCCTTCCGAAGAGTATGCAATTTGTCACGCAACTGAAAAATATGAGCCGTGGACACAGAGTTGTACCTTGTGGCTAGTGCGTCCCAAAGTGAAGCCGATGTGAGAAAACCCCGGGCGTGTTTGTGCACAGAGGGGCTAATAACTGCGAGAAGACAGGCTCGGATCTGAGTGTCTACGATCATCCACGGAAGGTAGTCGGGATTTGGGAGCTTGACGCCGTCCTTCTCGGCTGTCTCGGGCTGCGGCTTCTCCGCACCGTCAATCCATCCGAGCAGCAAGTTGGCTGCGAGGGCGGTGCGGACGTTAAGTGCCCAGGCCGGGTAGTTGTTGTCAGATAATTTTTCGGGGATGAGATTGTGGAGATTCCTGAGCAGTAATTTTACTCCAGACGGTAATTTTGACAGAGGATCAATAACCTTGTCCATGGCGCCGACCTACGGCGGAGGAGGGAGGCCGTGCGGCGTGGTGTAGACGGTGGCGGCGGCGCACACACGTCGGAAAAGAGGAGAGATTAGGGTTTGGGCGGAAGAAGAAACCCTAGCTTTGATACCATGATACAGATTTAAAATTAATTGATCTTATTAATATTGAAGGGGTTACAGCTGTATATATAGAGAACTGAAGAATAACTAATTACAGAATAACCCAGATGTATTTAATAATTATATATGTAGTCTATTAAATTTGCACAAGTAAAACGAAAAGTTAGTATATAACTAGTCATATTTTTAATTATATGTAATTTTACAAACTTAAATAGACTTATTGAGCCCTTTGCTCAACCCATTCGTCCAAACTTG
The DNA here is from genome assembly GCA_030864215.1 of Capsicum pubescens. Lineage (NCBI taxonomy): Eukaryota > Viridiplantae > Streptophyta > Magnoliopsida > Solanales > Solanaceae > Capsicum > Capsicum pubescens. The sequence continues at coordinate 70,389,559 of CM061549.1, read as the reverse complement.
GTTAATTTTTTATTTGCTTGTGTAGGTTCTGACTGGGTCAAGGATGCAGTGGATAAATGTGTGTCTGACTTAGAGTTGTTGTCTCGAAGTCGCAAACGAACTGGATATGTGTGGAGATGAACGATGCGAGAAATCAGTACCAAATAATATGGATGCTAAGTTTCCCCGTGATGAACGCATAACTAGTGTAGTCACGAAAGTATTGAGAAGTAGTGAATGGAGACACTAAGTTATAAAAGAAGAATAAATCGGAGTTGTGCCCTGATAATATGCGGGATGCCTAGTTTTGTAGGGACATAAGGTGGGGCAGGTGCGACTCTACCTTGTAAAAAAAAGTCAGCCGTCTAGGGCCCCCAAATTTGAGGGACCTTATTTTTTATAATAATATAAATAAATTTTATTAAAAAATTAAATATTATTTATAGAAAAAATAATTTTTTTACATAAACGAAAAGAATTATTAGAAGTTCATATATCTCGTGTACTATGTCTTAAGAAATATTAAATGCATTGATTATATTATTACTTGAAAAAGAATAATTATAAAAATATCGATTATATAATTATAAAAATATAGTTCATTAAAAGAAAGTTATTTTTCCTAAAATTTTAAAACCTACATTTGATTTTCTCCTTATGCCACAAATATGTTTGAGCCGCCCCTGAGATAGGGTGAAGAATAAAGCATTTGAGGAGAAGATGAAGGGTTCCTGAAGCATCGGTAGGATCTATAGACCTACTATCTATTTTTCTACTACTATTTCTCAATTTAATACCACTCCTACTATTACTTCGATCGTTATCACCTTATGACATTTGTATATGAGTTTACATTAATATAAAGAAGTTTTCAAGTATTAAAGCTTTAAAAAAAAAAAAAAAACATGCTAGTCGTTATTATCCCACTCTTCACCCTCACTTGTTTCATTTCCACCGTAACCACCCACCAATTAGCCTTATATCTATATCTAGGAAAATTACATGATATGAATAATATTTTAAAAAATTACAATTCATAAGTAATTGTTATTTAAAAATTTATTTTTTGAGGGTTAATTTATACAAGTATAATTTCTAATGTATATAACAAAGACAAATAAAATTTTCTCTCTCATAATTAATATTTTATTCTCACCCTTAGCTTATTGGAGAGATATGCGGCAATAGCTCTTTTCCTCTTATTGGACGTTTTAGGCGGCAGAAGGTAAACATCCTAATTCAACTTTTCACTCAAGGTTTTATGAGCAAGATTGTGAAAATCTCAAAGTTCTTTTCATTAAATATCAAAAAATATATTTCTTCGTCTTTCTTCTCACAATTTTTCTCAAATATTGTCTTCCTCACCTGAACATTAGTTGTATTTTGTCCATTAAAAATTATGTTGAAGATTTTTTCATCCCTAAAAACTCGCATATATTTGATTTGAAGATTTTTGCGATAAATTTTATATCTTTACGGATATATATATTTATTCTTCTTTGTTTTAAGTTATTCTCTACATTACCCATTAATTTTATTCAATTTTTCATATATTTGCAATGTTAATTAGGTGTTCAAGTAACCAATTTCTAGATTTTCAAATGGATGGGGAAACCCCTTTTAGGAGAGTAACAAAAGGTAACATGTAGATAAGATTAATTGTGGTACTCCATCGTTTGATTTGGGAGTTTCTCAATTAGACAGTGACAATGCAGGTTTTATAGCGGAATCGAAAGAAGACAAGATGAAAGCAGAGACGCGAAGAAAAAGTGTCAATGATCATGTTAATATTCGAAATAGTATGGTAGATTGTCAATCAAAAGATGATTTTAATCAACGCTTTCAAAATATCAATGGCCATTAAAAGTGGATAAAAAAAAAAGAAAAAAAAAAGACATGGCAACTTCTAGCAATAATGAAAGAGAAAAATGTTCTAAGGTTTATCAATCCAAAGCGGTGAGTAACGATGTTGAGATTCAACATAAGGTATTTTTGTATATTTATCAATTAGATTTTTTTGTAGTTTAGTCGTGTAGAGTATCATAATGTTAAAGTTTTGTATGTGTATGTTTGTATTCGGTGTAAAGATATATACATATATATATATGGGAAAAGTCATCGTTTCCACCTCAAACTATATACGAAAAGTCTAGGTCAAACCTAAACTATCATAGTGACTTATTACACACCTAAACTATAAAAAAAGTGATACTATTACTCCCTGTGACACCCATGCCCAAGTTCAATGAGTGGAGTGTACTCCACTCGCCCTGTGATGGTGCCACGTGTCTAATTTAATTATTCTATTTTATTAAATAAATCTAACTCGACCCATCTATTTAATCCATTCTAACCCGAACCGACTCAAATAGAAGAAAACAAACATAAATTTGGAGTGTATGAAGTTCACCATTCATGTGAAGGAATTTAACACACTTCAATCTCCATATAGCCGACCATAAATTCAATTTACACCAGATCTTCATAAGCTTTTTCTCATTTATCACTTTTCTTCCTTCCAAATTACTTCAAAATTTTCAATTTGACTAACCATTAATATTTCAATATCCACCGCCAGTTACTAATATCTTCATTGAATTTGTGAAGATTAATCAATCTGATTTTCTAAAAATCTCATTCAAGACTGAATCTTTTTATATTCCTAGGTACAATCTTGAACTTTTCAACCCAAATGATCTGTTTACATACCTCAATTCCTCCGAAAGACCCAAAAATCAAGAATTCAACTAGCCCCTTTTTGAACAAGAAAATGTCATCCGGTGATTGTGAACAGTCTCATTCTGTTATCATTGGTGTAGTGATCTTGATTGACGTGGTTAGTGCATCTGGGGTTTTGTTTTATCCTTATGTGAATCTTGTGGTGCATCAACTGTTTGTATTTTTCGGAGAAGTGACTTATGTGTTGAAAGATGAAATTTTGCAGTGGCAGGTGCGGGAAGAGAAAGACAAAAAGGAAAGGGGAAGTTTCATTGCCAATTGTAAGGCGTCATTAGAATTTAGTAGTATTGCAGGTGCGAATTTGTGGTGATTTTTGTAACTTTGGATGTTAACAATGGTAATATTGTGATTCCAATGACAATTTTAGTAGTGGATGTTGAACTTTATGGTTGTTGTTTGTGATACTAATGGTTTATTATGATTCCAATAATGAAATCTATGGTGGATTCTTAAATTATTGTGGTGAAGATTTGAGTTTGATGATGATGGTGTCAATGGTGATTTTGGTGAAGAAAAAGTAATTGAAGAAGGCGGGACCCACATATTAA